>JASUAD010000001.1:107735588-110235588 GCA_037013555.1 Sextonia rubra | reverse complement strand
AAAGAAGGTATGTCACAGTGGCTGAATCAGTTTTTTTTTTTCCTTGATTTGTAAATGAAAATATGTTTAATTCTCTTGACTTTGTCTTCTTTCTTTGGTTTTTTCTTTTTTTTTTTGTGTTTAATGTCTTTCATCTTAATCTTTTAATTATCACCATCAATAGCATGAAAAGAGATGAAGAAGAAAGGTTGTTGAAAAAAATTGTCATACCTCTCATAAGACAACCGAGTTGTATTGTAGATTTCAAAGAATACAATCAGGCCCTAAATGGGGCAATTAAGATTGCAACCAAGGCCTAATTGGGGCTAATTAAGATCAAATCTAGTTTATGGTAAGTGCATAAAAAGAACTTCCAGCTGGAACCCACAACCTCTGGCTGCAACAATGAAGATCTTCCAACTGTGATACAAACTCTTGTCAAATGTGTTATGAGTTGAAAGTAGGACTGATTTGTAAATAAATAAACTTCAGGGGTTTTATGTAATCTGGGAAGATCTAGGTGTTTTATGTAACCTGGGAAGATTTAATCAATTATCTATGGATTTGATAGCCTGCCCTACGGATCACAATGGTGTGCATCATTCTTCTCAATTCTTCTTCTGCTTCTTCTCTTCCTCTATTTTCTGTTGTTTCTCATCTTAGAGTTTTTCGTACAACTTATGAAAAAACCATTGATTGAAATAATTCAAACATTCCAACTAAATATAATTCCCTTTGGTATCCAACTTTACTAGGCCTAAAGGATGATTGAGTTTCGTACACATGACTGGCAGGTTAAGCATGCCCATGACTAAAAAGCAATTGGTTTGAGTAGGATTAGTTGTATTCCAATATAGGCCTTTATTAATTATTTTTATGTTATTTTTTATTTTTATTCTATTTTTTCCTGATCATAGATAACCATATATAGACTGCATAGAACTGAACTACTGTCACTTATCCATGCTATAATTTTTATGCTTAGACAACTTGTCTAACTTAAGCCAACACCAATTTGATGGGGCAAGGGCCTAAGGCTCAGATGATGATAATATAGACAAATAGTTTCACTAAGGTTTCTGAACCTGATTTGCTTTTGTTAGCCACCTACTCCTTCCATGCAGGAGAAACAGGGGTCAAACATGGGAAACTAACCCCCCACCCCCCTCCTCTCCCGCACCCACACTCACCACCACAAACACAAAATTAAAAATAAATAAAAAAATAAATAAGTGACTTTTCAGAACTGCTTGAAACAGATAGAGATAAAAGCTTGCATGACAAGACTTTTTTCCTGAAGTTAGACCCCTTCACAACTTTATCTAACTACATGAAATTGATTCATAAGCAAGTAATGATGTCACTGACTGTGATTTTCATTGTCTAGATGTTTGTTGAGGAAGTCATGGACTTGGTTGAGTTGAATCAGTTAAGGGATGCATTGGTAGGCCTTCCTGGAGTAAACGGTTTGTCAACTGAACAAAGAAAGCGACTTACGATAGCTGTTGAGTTAGTTGCAAATCCCTCCATTATTTTTATGGATGAGCCAACATCAGGGCTTGATGCTAGAGCTGCTGCAATTGTGATGCGGACTGTGAGGAACACAGTTGATACTGGGCGTACTGTTGTTTGTACAATTCACCAACCAAGCATTGACATTTTTGAAGCATTTGATGAGGTTTTTACTTAATTCTCTCAGTTTCTTTTCTAAATCTCCCATTTCTATGATGTTCATGCAGTTGGTCTTTGTGTTTTGAAACTTGATTCACTTTTTCTTACAGCTCCTTCTAATGAAGAGAGGAGGACAGGTTATTTATGCAGGACCACTTGGTCAAAGATCTCAGAACCTTATTGAGTATTTCGAAGTGAGTTTTTATTTCGTTTATCAATCATTTGTTGTATGGTTGGCCTCCAATTTGTTTGCATGTTGTCACCTGGACATGGTTACAGTCTCAGATTTATCTATATTGGATGCGGGCACAAGGCTTCAGCCATGACCTTGGAAAGCTGTACCCTTACAAATATATTATTTTTTAAGTTTTAGTTTCTATTGCATAATTTATTCTGGTCTGTTTATCGCATAAGATATAGCACATGTGATTTTTGCTTTGTTGTTTATCCCCCTTTCAAGAGAGGAGTTTGACAGCTACTTAAGGGCCAGTTTAGATGCTCAAAAGAATGTAAGAAAATAGATATCTTCGAGGAAATAATCTTTCATTTTCTAAAGTGAAAACTTAAATGTTTCGCAACTCAAAAAAAGTTCGAAGAAAAAATTATTTTCTTTCAAAAGGATCAATATTTCTCGCTAGCTACCCCACTGTAGAAAACTTGCTACAATATAAAAATCTTTCAAAATTTTGATTTACAAAAATCACTCATCTCTTTCCCTTTCTAAAGACAGTGTAATTGTTTGGACGATGATGATAGTGGTGATAGTGACAATGATGATGATGATTTTGGTGGTGGTTGTGGTGCTGTGATTATGATGGTGATGGTTATGACAATAATGATGATGCTAGGTGGTGGTGGTGATGATGAGTCTTGGTGAAAATGATGGTGGTGGTGATCACAATGATGGTGGTGGTGGTGGTGATGATGATGGTCTTGGTCGTGATGTTAATGAAGATGGATGGAGGTGATCACATGATGACGGTGGTGATAGTGATATTGTTAATCTTGACGATGATGACGACGGGAATGATGTGGTGGTGGTCATGATGATGGTGATGAGGATTTTTTTTTTTTTTTTGCAGGAGTGCGGGGGGGGTGTTGTAACGGCGACAATGATGATAGTGATGATGATGATGGGGTGGTGGTCATGATGATGGTGATGATGGTGGTGAGATTTTCTTTAATGATTGAATAGGGTGGGGAACTATACTTGAGTAGTTTGGATTTCGAAGGTGGGCCACATTGATGATTTGAAGTTATAAATTACACATGCATAGAAAGTGTTTTATGAGTAACTAATTTAATAATTAACTTTATACTGATCAATGACATTAAAATGTTGGTAATATTATTTTTTACATATATTATAATATGTAGCACTTGCAAAACTATCTGTTGCAAAATGACAAATGCCGAGAATTTGTCTTCCTTTTGAAGCGCATAAATTCTGGATGGATCTGTAGCACTTCCTCCAATAGTTGATCACTTTGATGCGTATCATGAAATAAGGGCTCTTGACAAAAAAGCCCAGCTCCTGATATCTGCATCTCAAGTAAAAATACCTCTTGCAGGCAATCCCAGGGGTTACAAAGATAAGAGATGGTTGCAATCCTGCAACATGGATGCTGGATGTTACTACTTCTTCAGTTGAAGATCATCTTGATCTGGATTTTGCAGACGTTTATTCCAATTCCTTTTGTTATCAGTAAGGGAAATATAAAAGTTCAGTGTAATCAGCTTAGTTTGATTATCTCTATTTCTTTTCATACTTGTTTTTCTCCTGTTGTCTTGCAGGCAGAATCAGGAACTTATCAGGGAGCTAAGCACACCGGCACCTGGTTCCAAGGACCTGTGCTTCCCCACAAAATACTCCCAAAGTTTTACTACTCAATGCATGGCCTGTTTCTGGAAGCAATACTGGTCTTATTGGAGAAACCCACAATATAACGCCGTCAGATTCTTCATGACAGTTGTCATTGGTATTATATTTGGAACCATCTTTTGGAATAATGGCAAAAAGACGTAAGCTTTCCATTCCATCTTTTTGTTATACTTTTGAGTTTTGATAACTAAATAAGAAAAATATATATATATATGTATCACAGACAAAAACAACCACCTAAAAGTATCACCAACCCATGGTCATGTTAATATTCTGAAATATAAGACAGTGGAACTAGGAAAAAATGGCCTGTGATTTAGGATATGCTTATTGTTACCACTTACCACTATGTCAGTGAAAGTGCTTTATCTTTCTGCTTTTTTTCTTCTTTTGATTTGTAGTGAAAGTGCCTTGTCTTGTCCCTTTTTATCAGTAAAGAAGGATTTCAATTTCATTAGAAAGAAGAGAACCAAAATGAACGAGCACCAACAAAAAGATTCAGCAACAAAGGTAAAACAGCATTATACCAACCTAACAAAATAAATTACATAGAAAAGAAACTCGTAGGAGAAGATCTATTGAAATTGTTCAGCCCAAGTAGTCCACCAAAGCATTAGTCCACCACTCCACCGGCCCACACATGCTTAAGTTCCACTTCATCACGGAATCCAAGACTTTATTTTGTTAAAGTGGAAATGAAACCTCCACAGGGCCTCTGTGGAAGAGAATATCCAAGAAACTGCATTCAATGAGTCACTCTCTACCACTTAGAAATCATGGAAATGAGACACAATGATACAAAGAGCTTTTTATATAGCCAAAACTTCTACTTCATTGGATTCCAAAATGCCAAAACTCTTAGAAACATTGCCAAAATATCCTCATCACTATTGCAGAGCACCTCTCCTTTATCGCCTGAACCTGGTTTTCCCCTCGCTGGTCCACATTAAACTTCAAGACACCAATAGGGGACGACCATATCTGCACTTTCCAAACCTTGGGAAGCCCACAATTCATAATGGCTTCCCAATCAACCATCGAAGCATCCAGCTCCTTTTTCAAAAAAGTCCATTTAGAAAGTTATTGAAGTCACCAGAGGCAAAAGATCTTCAACTGGCATAGGTATGTCCTTGAGAATCCTATTATTCCTTTCTTTCCACACTGACTTATGGCGAAAGGAACAATCTTCCAAAGAATGGCCCCGCAAAACAAAGAAAGGTGGCAGCTTCCAAGCCTCCACCAAACCCATCAATGACCACCAGAAGCCCAACAACACACCACACTTGGCCAATAAACAGCTCCAAAAAGTGTAAGAGAACTCACACGGTAAGAAAAGGTGATCTATCTTTTCCTCGAACTTCCCACAAAGCTCACACAAATCCGAAATACCTCTCCTCCTAAGACTGTCCGTCGTCAAACTCTTGGAGCCAAAGTGCCAAACCCAACTAGACGAGTGATCCAACAAGCTTAGCCAATGGAAACTCAAGCATCTCATGATAAAAAGATCTCAAAGAGAACACACAATAGGATTGGATTTTCATGTACAGATGGCCACATCTTCCTTGGCCTTCCAAATAAAAAGACATTTGCAAAAACACTCAACACTGACTCTAACGCAGACATGTTGTACTCATGCAACACCCTAGAAAGGGAAACCTCCCAATACATAAAACCCCACTCACCCAATTGGACACGACACTCAATAACCTAGGGAGCAAGAAGAACACAGGAAGCAACCTGTACTACCCTCCCCAACTTTGAAACCCATCCTCCTATTGGAAGCCAAGCTAACCAACCCCCATATACTAGACAAATTCCCAACCCTCAAAATATTACACCACAAATGAGACACCCAATGCCCAGTGACCCTACAAAGATACTTCTGCACTCATCCATCCCGTGTTTAAAAACAACAACTCTTATCATGTTCTCGACTAATTTTTTCAGTGAAAATAATCAAAATACCCATAGAAGTTCTCGAGATATCTGAATATCAATATTCTTTCTAGAGGGTATGTTAGATTTCTCCCAAGCTGGAGTTGATTTTAGTTGAACCTCTAACATGAAGAAGAGAATGAATTGAAGAATAAAAAGATGAAAAGGGCGAAAATGAGATAGTATAAGATTATGGTTTGGAGAGAGAGAGAGAGAGAGAGAGAGAGAGAGAGAGAGAGAGAGAGAGAGAGAGAGAGAAAGAATTGAAGAGGGAAGGTTGTGACGGTCATTCACTGGGGATGGAGAACCAGCCTCCCACATTTAGAATTATAACAATTTTTTCAGAAAGTGCAAGCATTCCCTATGTTTCACATAATTATAAAACAGTCCAAAAATTATGAGATATTACAAATGAGTCCCTATATATCTCTCAGCGGTTAACATCTCCTCCACTTTCGATTTGAGGATGAACAGAAAACTGAAAAATGTGGTGTTAAGCTCTAGTTTCTTTATTGTTACCATCCAAGCTGAAAATCTAATTCCTTTGAGGTCTGCCAACAAAGATTTGATTCAAAATTGTTCCCTCTGTAATCACCAAGTGGCTCCAGTCATCTTCTCTACTATGCCTAATTGTACAATTGTTGGGTTGTTAATATGCCACACATCTAAATCGAAGGCATTTTGGGTGTATTGTTTAGCAACTTGAGATGGAATCAAAGGCAACACGTCAAGCGTTTGAATCTACAGGGAAGAAAGAAAAAAAAAAAAAAAGGTCTCTATGCCGTATCTGAGTGTTAATAATGTTGTCATGTGCGGGTATTTGTGCGCAAGGTGCCACATCAAGCATTATGTTCAGGACGAACATGCTTCGAGTCCAAGCAATGTCTTGCCCAAGGGGGGTGTTAGGTAGTTAATTTGCCACACCTCTATCGCCTAGGCATTTTGGGTGGTATTGGTTAACAACTTGAGAACAACTACCCTTGATGTTTTCATTTAAACTGCTGCAACAATCTGAAATAGGACACATAGCACAAAAATAGAAGTGTTCCTCTCCCATTTGGGCTAACATACTATAATTAGTATGCTATGTCTTGGAATGATAATGGTCAAATCTTTATTTCAATACACAATTCTTGCCATCCCAGAAACACACTCATTCTAAACTCTGGCCATTTTGTGGTTTTAACTTGGTTCGCTGTTTGGTTAGTAATATTTTCATAACGGAGACATATTTTGCCCATGGATTATCCACAGTGAAATTGTTGTAATGCTGATCATCAATTCGCATTGACTACATGTGACATTTGCTGTGTGCTATTTTAAGCGTCTTTATGACACTGAAAAAGAAAGCTGGTTGTATCCTAACCCAATTAAAGCTCTAGAATTTTTATCATTGAAATGAACATAAAAACTGAAAATACATCATAATTTGTAGGAATATTCCATAATTATAGTTTCATTACTAGAGCTTTTGTTACATTGATTTTTCTTTTCATTACTAGAGTTCTTGTTATGTTGATCTGTCCTTTTAGTATTCATTGTCGAAATTTCATCATATTGCCTGTTATGTTAACAGAGGAACGCAACAAAACCTATTGAATCTACTTGGAGCCATCTATGCATCGGTTTTCTTTCTTGGAGCCACTAATTCTACTACAGTTCAGTCTGTAGTGGCAATTGAAAGAACAGTATTCTACCGTGAAAGAGCAGCAGGAATGTATTCAGCTTTGCCTTATGCATTTGCTCAAGTAAACCTTCAACTCTTCTACACATTTTAATCTTTCTCCATATTTCTGCACTATCGGTAGTTTAGCTCTAGTTAAAGTAGTAATACCTCAGTGCCTCCTGGAAATGAAAACTAGAACCTGATAGCAGCATGCTGAGCAAAGTAATTACGCTGCTGCACCAACTTCAATGACAATATTAGTTTGCAGTTGCTCTTTCAATAAATAAATGGTTTTTCCATATGTAGTTGTTCCACTCAAGTTTGTCACATACATTTTAAACCTGCATCCTCCAGTGTCCCACTCTCGCGTCCATGAGGGAGTGAAAATATAAAGTGGGGGCTATCTATTGAAAATTTGAACCACTCAAAAATGAGTGTTGGCCCTTGAGATGTCCCAAATTTTACATACGATTGAATTTTATGCATTATTGATCATTTGCTCTATCTAATGTTGGACCATGCCGTCTTAAGAGCAGAATTTGGGGGACATCCAAGTGAAGGGGAGTGCGTCTATTTTGAATTGTTCTGACTTTCAATAGGTGGGCCCCACTATGAAGTTCCACTCATGAGTGAGACACTCAGTGGATCTGGACCAAAGTTTTATGATTCTGCTGTTCATTATGTTGTCTTTCATTTTCTATTAACGTAAGTACCCTTGTAAAGAAATAAACTGCCCACAATGCAAGTGGGTATTTCATGCTTCTTGTAATCGTAGTTGGGCCGTAATAGAATCACTTCTAACAGTGTAAATACATACTTGGTCAGACTAGATTCTTAAGCTGCATACAACCTTTAGAAAATTTTGAGTGGCTGTTTTGTGACTCATGTTTTGTGTAGTTGTAAGACTTGATTCTACATTTGTGTCTGGAAAAAAATATAAGTGGAAGAGGGGCCTTAAGGGTGTTATGTCTATTGGTTATGGGAGGGAGCATGGATTTTTCTCAGATATGATACAAAAATTTTCTAGTTTGAAGTATCCAGGTATAGGAGTTTTGCTGCCGGTCCCAAGCCCGGGTAAAGGAGGAGGGTTGCGTTAGGTAGGTGACAGCCAGCGTAAAACTTTGTCACAACCCAAACATGAATTCTGAACAAATGATAGATTTCGCTCAAAATAGAAAGGAATGGAAAAGTAGAATTCATGTAGCCGACCCCAACATGGTTGGGATAAGGCTTTGATGATGATGATGATGATGAAGTATCCAGGTATAGCTTTTTGGTCTATCAAAGGGCCATGTTGATCGGTGCTGCATTTGCAATGGTTCTTTTCTATTCCTTCGTATATTAGTGCTCCTTTGGGCTAGAATTAAGAGGATCATGATACTGATAAAAAAAAAAAAGGATAACAGTCTCCCAATAATCTGAAAGAGTTGAGGAAATTATTGATTGACCATAGCTGGCACTTGGCCCCCTTGCCCAACCAACAAAAATCATGGCTTCGCCACTACTTCCATGTGGTGTACGACAACTCGACAAGGTTTATTTGGGCAATGTACTCTACAAATGGCTCATGATTTTAGCTGTCAAATTGATGCATTTTTCATATGCAAAGGTGGACACGTTACAAGATTTGGCATCAATATATCAACATATGGTAAAGTTGGTGACACTTGGCAATTTTGGTAGCATTTAGTAGTAGCAATAGGGGATAAAATTAGAGGATCCCATTTGAGATGGTTTGGCATGTCTAGCATAGGTCGGCAACAGTGCTAGTAAGGAAAAATTAGGCTATGCAAGTTGATGGCCCACCATGGGGATGGAATAGGCTGAAGAGGACGTTGATGAAGGTAGAAAAAATAGACCTAAAGAAGTACAAACTTATCTGAGGATTTGACCAAGGATAAATCGCAATGGAGAAACAGAATTCATGTAGCCAACTCCAACATAGTTGGGACAAAGCTTTGATGATGATGATGATGGTCAAGGTGGTGAAATTTGGCATATTGCCTAATTGAAACTATATGTCACATTTTTTAGCACCCTTGGTCCTTGAGTTCGTACAAATGGGACCATGATTTGTTGGTTCATAATCTAGACAATGGATGAGCACTAATAGACCTTGCACCCAGAAAGATATAGGATCTAAGGATGTTGCCATCCTTGTTTGGCCTTTTACCATGAATGGGGACTGCTACTGTTTTTTTTTTTTTTTTGTCCAATTTAATCCATCACTTGCCTTGCTCCATTTATTACTTTATAGGAATATTCTAAAATGAGGGCCGTTATAGTTTCTGGGTAATTGAACTATACTCTCACTTGTACAAAGTCAAGGACTCAGGATTCTATGCATGCCCATGAATCAAGGATCTCATTATACTTCTCATTAGATATATGAAATCCAAAACCATTTAAATTCTTGTCAAGTCTCATATGAATTTTGCAGCAATAAAAAGAATGCTTAGTTCTCAATTTCTTGATTATTGTTTCTCTTGGAAAATTTGTAAATGACTCTTACATGTATTGATCTTTAGTATGAGTTTTCAGCATAGAATTGGAAAAGCACCTATGAACATGTTTGACATAACAAATTTAACTCCTATAAGCTCTTGGCCTTGAAGGTGAGCATCGAGGTTTTCTACAGCGCAGTGCAGACCCTTGTCTATTCACTGCTCCTTTTCAGTATGATTGGCTTCCCTTGGGAAGCAGACAAGTTTTTATGGTTCTACTACTTTATGTTCATGTCTTTTGTCTACTTCACAATGTATGGGATGATGGTTGTAGCGCTGACTCCCGGCCACCAAATAGCAGCCATTGTTATGTCCTTTTTCTTCAGTGTCTGGAATCTGTTCTCTGGATTCCTTATTGCACGACCGGTATGTAAATGTGCATTCTCTTTCCAACAACTTGTAACTAATTTTGTTGTGAGTTGCCCACAATAGGACCCATGGAATGGCCAATAGTAGATTCACTCGGCACACATTTAAGTGGTGTCTGTTGGCCATTGTGACAACAAAGCCACATACAGTAGTGAATTACAATAAACCATGACTTACCTGTCCTGATGAGTTGCAAACCTGTGCTGATAGTGAGACAAAAGCAATGGGTTTATCTGATTACTTGCACAAAACATGCCAATAGACACATTAGATTGGAGCCGATCCATCAGGCAGGCTCCACCATGTAATGTGCCCTGGCCAGTAAATTAGACTAGTCTGTCTCGCACAGCCACACATTAGAAAGTTGACTGATTTTACTGTGCTGGCATGTTGCAGCTAATCCCAATATGGTGGAGATGGTATTACTGGTGCTCTCCAGTGGCCTGGACCATTTACGGCCTTGCAATATCTCAGGTGGGCGATCTGGATGAAATGATTGAGATACCCGGGGAGCAGAGCAAGCCTCTAAAGGTGTTCCTCAAGGAGTTCTTTGGATATGAGTACAACTTCCTAGGAGCTGTTGCAGCTGCTCACGTAGGATTCGTGCTCCTCTTCTTGTTTGTCTTTGCCTATGGCATCAAGTTTCTCAACTTCCAGAAGAGATGATAAAAGAACTATTGAATTATGGTCTTGGAGTCAAGGCTGTTCTTTTTGAAACAAACGAAGTCCAGAGAAAACCTGTTTCTATATGGTTTTGTGGCCCTCTTTCTCCTCTACTAAAGCTGGTTACAATACACATAATTTGCATTGTGTAGAAAATGTACCAAAATAACTGTTGTATTTCTACTCAAATATATGAAAGGAATGATTACAAATAGAGCATTTGCTTATAAAGGTCAGGAATCTCTTACTTTTGGAAGGACATGCCCATGGATACAATAGGGACACACTACCAATTCAGAAAAGACATGGATTTTACACAAAAGGTCAAGTATTAGATATGATACATTGCTCATTTTGAAGTATTCATGCATCATTATAGAAGGTTAATAAAAAAAAACATGATTACAATGTAGTTATCATCATCATGGACCTATCCCATCTAAGTGGGGATGGAAGAGTGCCACCTTAATCTAGGTAGAACTCAGAATCTGGCTTAACAAATTTTTCATAGCTGCCAGTGCGATGAACCCTCCTTTATTTGGGTTCAGATGAGTTCTTTTTTTTTTTCTTTCTTCCTTTCTTTTGTTAAAAAAGAGCAATACTGTTAAGAAAACCAAACCAAACAACAAAAAAAGACCAACTAACTCAAAAGAACTACACCCAATCAAACCACTTCAGATGAGCACATGTTGGAAGAATGACCTGGCAAAGGAAAACCGAACAGGTCATCAATACACTTTGAAGTAGGGGTTTGCTATTTGAAATAAAAAAACGGACTCAGTACACTCACAAAAATAATGCCTAAACTACCCCCATCCTCTTTTCTCCCCGCTCACCTTCCCCACCTCCCCCTCCTGGCCACAATCAGTGGCTCCAACGGCCGCCGGTTCTCCCTCCCTCCCCCTTTTCCTCTTCCTCTTCCCTCTTCCTTTCTCTTCCTCTCCTTCCCCTCTTCCTCTTCTTTTCTCTCTCCCTCCCCCACCACCCCCCCCCCCCCCCCCATCACTTTTGTTTGGCCATGACTGCAAACAATTTTTTTTTTATGTTCATCCCTGCAAGGCCAAACATAAACTGTAATGTTCAACCTCGCAGGTCGGAAATGGAAGAATAAGGAGAGGAGAGGAGAGGAAGAGGGGGAGGAGGGAAGAGGAGAGGAAAAGGGAGAGGGAGAGAAAGAAAAATGGAGAGGAAGGAGAGAAAAGAAGAAGGAGAGGGGGAGGGAGGGAGATCCTACGGCCGTCGGAGCCGCCGATCATGGCCTAGATGGGGAGGTGGGGAAGGGGAGGAGAAAGGAGGAGAAGTTGGCGAAGGTGAGTGGGGAGAGAAGAGGGTGGTGGTAGTTTAGGCTCTTTTTTTTTCTTTTTTTTGTGAGTGTACTAAGTCCATTTTTTATTTCAAATAGCAAACCCCTTGAAAAATGGATCATGCCAATATACCATGTAAAAGAAACAGCGTACCTTTTTAGATAAGCTAAATAAAGAATTAAAACAAAGTTGCACAAAAAAAAGGCAAAAGGGAATTCTAAAAAAGGAATAAAACTTTTGGCTCATTTTCCAAAGAAATATATGAAGATTTGCTAGATAAACATCAAAAAATTTTTAGTTGACACACCGTTAAAAAAATTAAAAATTCTCCAAAATATGCCCACCCCTTCTCTCTCCACACACCTTCCCTCACCATCCCTCCTCTCTCCTCCCCCTCCCCACATCCCCCTCCGGCAGATGACAAGCTCCGGCAGTGGAGGGGGACTCTCCCTCTTCCTCTCCCTCTCCCTCTCCCTCCCTCTATTATCTCACTTTTTCCCTCTCCCTCCCTCTCTACCCCTCCCAAAAGGCGGTCTCTCTCTTTCCCTTTTCCTTCCCCCCCCCCCCCCAAACACCCCCGGTTCACAGTTCTCCCCCGTCCACTATTCAGCCAAGATTGGCTGAATATCTTGTTTTTGTTCTACACTATGAAGCCAAACAGGGCAAAAATTCGAAAGACGCTGAGAAGAGGGAGAGGGAGAGGGAAAGAGAGAGATTGCCTGTGAGGAGGGGGAGAAAAGGGGAGGGAGGAGAAAAAGAGAGAGGGATAGGTAAAGAGAGAGAGAATGGAGGGATGAAGAGGAAGAGGAGGAGGAAGGAGAGGAAGGGGAGGGGAGTGAGAGTCCCCTCTGCCACTAAAGCTTGCGGTTGGTCGAAGGAGGGGAGGAAAGAGGAAGGAAGGGAAAGGGAAGGTGTGTGGGCAAAGAAGGGCATGGCGGTATTTTTTAATTATTATTATTTTTTTAAAATGGTGTCAACTCAGACAATTTCATTGTTTATTTAAAAACACCATTTGAATATTTCAAAATAACATAAAAGTTTTCCATACTATTCTCAATGCAATCTTCTACTTAAAATTTTTGAAAGTGACAAAAATAGTTGTTAACCAATAAAAAATTACAAATGTTGCAGTGAAGATATTACAAGTAAATTCTAAGTCAATAGCACATAAACCCTAGGATTGTAGAATGCCAAATCAAGTACTACATCTAGATGTTTAGAACTAATGCAACTCACTTAAAAGACTTTAGATAAGCTCAGATTGCAGCAATTCAAATTTTAGAGGTGGTCCACTTCATTTGATCACTCAACCCACTAAACATTAAATTCAAGGTTCACCGGCTCAAAGCCTAGGGGTCATTGAACATACTCAAGCTTCTAACTTACCAAAATGGCTGAAAATCACATGACAACTCCAAAATATACTTAGAAATGATGCTTCAAAGTTTCAAAGTATTTGGACTTCATTTCAGCTCAAACTTAAGTTTCAGTGGCTGTTTACCAGCTCCTTCAGGTCACAGTGACAATTGATACTTTTATATGTTAGAATTAGCTAAAACTCCTGGAGGAAGCTCAAATTATATTCAAGAGCGACTCTGCAAAATTTCAAGTCAAGTGGATGTCATTTGACCCAAAGTCAACAAACATGTCAACTTTGGCTTAATTACCCGCAAGCCATGAGGTCACTGACCAAAGTCCCGCTTCCAGGTGACTGAAGTTGATGAAACTCAGACACAAAGTTTAAGTCATGTTGAGAAGTGGTTCTATAAATTTTCAAGTCAAGAAGACTTCGTCTAACTCTACTTCAACTACATGTTAACTTAGGAGTTAGTAACCCCCAAGTCATGGGATCACTGACCAAAAATCTTACTTTTATGAGGCCAAAGCTTATGAAATTTGGGTCAGAGACTCAAAATTTGCTTAAAGTCAACTCCGCAAAATTTCAAATCAATTGAATATCATTCGGGTAGAAAACAAGCTGACTGCCTACAACGCAAGAGAACATTAACTTAAAAAATGCAACAAGTGAATCACTAGTCAAAATAATACTTCCATAAGTCCAAACCACATGAAATTTGGATGGGTACTTCAAGATGCTCTTGACATTAATCCCCCTAAGTTTCAAATCAATCCGAGGTCATTTGGGCCTCTAACAACTAAAACAAGAGCCCATTTTCATTAAAAGTCAACGGGGAGTTGACCAACTTTAGAAGGTCAAAACATGATGAAATTGCTATGACACACGCAAAATAGTATTACACAAGTTTCATGAAGATTGTACATCATTTGGGCCTCAAACAGATGAAAATGGGTCGCAAATGCAAAAAACTTAAAACTAGGGCTATCCGTGACCGTGGCCAAAATCATGGACACCTGCAAGGTGGTTCCCGACAGTTTTTGGGAGTTATTTCGTTTTATTTCAAAGTTTAACTCCCCCAAAATTTCCAAAAACCATCCCAACTCACTCTGAAACCTATAAGCACACTTTGGCTCTGAAGAACGGGTTCAAACAAGTTCCAAGAAGATTGAGGCAAGGTTCAAAGAGTTTCAACAAGGCTTTTCCTTTTCAAGTACTACAAAATTCAAGCTCACTATTCTTCTTCTCCTTCTCACTAACTTAAAGTGAGAAATAGTTCAGAGGAGGAGAAGAGGCATACATAGCACTTAGAGAAGACGTATGTCAAGGCTATCAAACATGCTACTGGATAAGATCACATTCCTTTGATTCTATCACTTGAAAGGGCTTTAGGCCATTTTTTAAGTTGTAAACAAGCTTCTTTAGACTTCATTCTATTTCTTGAAAATTATAAGATTAGAATGACATAACTTTGGCTTCAGTTTGCTTGTACAACGCACCCTTTTTAAATTTACACAAAAATGATAACAAAAAAGTGATTATTACCAAAGGTTGTAATCGATTCCACGATCAAAGTAAGCACCTTTGTGGTCATTGAACACTCCAAAAGTCGAAAAGCACAAGTTCCGACACTCTAAAGGCACTACATAGGCAATTGGAACACATCTGAGACCAAGGGGAGGGGTTATAATATTTCAAAAACTTGTAAATAACCTACATCCCCAAGGTCAGAGCGTTGAATTCATGTAAATAAAAGGAATTTAATGATGAATAATAATTATTTTCTCATTCTTCTTTGCGCTTGAAATGTGTGGATGTTGGACTTGAATCCGTTGCATTTTACATCACTTTTGAACACGATCAATACCCTTATGGCAGTTTTGTTTTTTTGTTCCCCTTTCCTCCCCAAAAACCCACCACAATACTAGTCATAGATATGGATAGTGTCTCAGAAGATGCTTTTAATACAATAAATATATTGTTGGGAGATTAGAAATCTTAAACCTGTCTACAGTATCCAAAACGCATAAGTACTGCAGCGATTTCCTGAAATTTTCTTATTTCTTTTCATCCTTCATCCCCTCGAGCTACACAGATTCTAAGAGGACTAAATAATTAATTGTGCTGATCTTCGTTTTGATTCTGGTGCTGCCAACTGCTTGGGTTTTGGATTGCATTCACTCACTATCGTCATTTTAGCCTCACCCGTTTTATCCAGGAAGTTTAACAGTCAGTAAAACTTTCTCTCGCGATAGCATGCATGTGGACCGTCCCCAAAGGCAGGGCCCCCCTGAACTGCACCAAGTCCTGCTTGCTGTGATGGTGATGCAGAGCAGAATAGATCGCATAGCTCATGGTGCAGGGCTTAAGTTATAGTATGTTATAACTCGATAATTGCTATGCCATCTTATGTTGTCTAACCGCACAATGACTGCTACGCCATCTTATATTTTCCAACTTTCTGAACAGTCATGCCATCTCACATCCTAACTGTGTAAGGTGCAATAAAGTGAAATTTCTCGTTGGGTGCTTCTTCTTGCCTACTCTTATTAGGGCTTCGACCCTTGTGAGTGACAATACCTTAAGAATAATAAGAATAAAATAAAGCACTCATCTCAAAAGTCCTCGAACAATATTTCAAAATTTGTAATTAGTGCAGCAAGCACTCGTCATAATTCATGATACAGGCAACCTTCAGTACCTTGATTTTATTTCATTCACTATAGGCTGTAAGAGCTTTTTTTTTTTTTCTTAATAGAGATTTCTCTTAAAAATACACACAGATACAAAAGCAAACAAAGATTCCAGATATTGAAGGCGACTGGGAGATTGAGGCTAACGCAAGACCAAAAGATAAGCTACATCAATATTTCAACTCTGAGTAATCAGAAGACGTTACAGTGTGGAGCCTTGGCATTGATAAGATTGATCTGCAAGCAAACAAGCACACATATAGCCACTTAGTATCAAAAAGAAAAAAAAAAGAAAAAAAAAAGAAAAGAAAACCATTACCATTACCATTACCATTAAGCTTCTTTGCCCCTTTTTTCCATGATGTGGGCATCAGTGAGGTCCTTGACCCATCAAGACTATTAGCCCACGTGGCACCCGATAAACCCGTACAAATGCGCACCAGACAAATCTAAGGTGGTTTCTAACACAGGACGTGGGATGGCTCCCTGGCCTTTTGCACTAAACAATAATAATTAAAAAAAATCAAATGGAAGAGAACTTTCTATAAATCACAAGTTGTCAAAGGCATATTTTACCTTCCGATCGGATGGCTAAAAACACCACAACCCCTCACCACTACCACTTAGATTTAATAACCCTATTGACATTGACATAGAGTCCCACATTAAAATTGACATTGAATCATTAAATAGTTGTTGCCATAGAATGGCTTTTAAAACAGAAGAGCAATTGTAAGCAACATTTAGAAATGAATACTTTCGAGAGCATTTAAGGATAATACTAATAATGTATAATATTAGAGAAATCCGCTTAAGATGATTTGGGCAAGTCGAAAGCTACCCAACAATAGCGAAAGTAGGAAAAATTTGGCTATGTAAGTTGATGGCTAACCAAGGGAAGGAGGTAGGCCGAAGAAGACGTTAATGAAAGTAGTAATATTATATTTGATGAAATTTAACTTATCAAAGAACTTGGCTTAGGCTAGATCGAAATTGAGAAATAAAATTCATGTAGCCAACCTCAACATAGTTAAGACAAAGCTTTGATGATGATGACAACGACGATGACAATGATGTTAGAACAAGATAAGATGAAATAGAGATGGTCATATGATTACGTGATCTATAATCTTTACTATACCATAGTCTGTCTTAATGATCTATTTCAATTGTAATTTTTTCTAGGAAAAATATTATAAACGTGTGCCCAGAAATTTTGGTTCCGATGCATGCAAAAAAGCATGCACCGGAATAGAACAGGATAGAGATGCAAGTCAACCCAAGAGGGCCCAAACCACGGGCCTGCAAGCCTTGATGGGAGCCAATGATCAAAGATTCGTCCAAGATAAAAGATCGCTATCCCTTAGATAGTTTCTAACTCAGTAGATTTGCTTCCTAATTTTATTTCATGCTTGATTAGGATTAGATAATTGCTTGTTTTATTTTTAGAATGTCTTGATTGCTAAGAAACAATCCTACTCTTTGTATAGTTGAGTCCCCATTGTAGTTGGACATGCATATTATCAATTAATCAAGAATTTCTCTGAGTTTTCCTTTTCAATATGGTGTTCTCCACTACGTGAGTGTGTTCTAGCTTTCAGAATCCATTCCTTCGATCAATCCATTGGAGATTGATCTAGTTCGAACAACTAACCGCAGCTGTGCCAGATAGTTTTGTATTTATCATTTCTCAGTTTATACAAAAAGGTATTGAGGATTTTAAAATATTATTGAATTAATTTATGCTTCGTTCCTTACATATAGCTGAATAGTGATCTAACTTGGGCGACGATGCTCTTGATCTTAGAAATATGGCGAAGAAGAATCTTGAGTGAGATAGCTTCCTTGTTAGGATGCCAACGAAATTAGAGAACAATAAATTCGATTCATACAACAAGCTGAAATCAATTGACAATGGAAAAGTTCGGAGAAGTTGATCTTTATCTGTTATAACATAAAGTAAACAGCAAGAACCCGTAACATAAGAGACAAGAAGGATGGTTCAAGCGATTCAATTAATTTGGATTACATATTCAGAAAGTAAAATCCTTTAGATCAACGGCTTGTTAAGGAGGCGGCACCCTCCTCCCAGATGCTAATTTTCTTGACTAAATTAACCTTCAAGGGATACAAATAGCTTCCGTAAATGCTTCCCACTTTTCATCCCTATTTCCTATTGTCCTGCAAATGTAGTATTTTTATAAAAGTTTTTCGTTTTAATCAATCTACTTTGATGAGTTCGACGAGAATAGGAAATAGGGATAAAAATGGCCCTTTACTTTCATTAAGGGCAATCTAGAAATCATAAGTTCCATGAGTTGTCAACTTTTCACACATCCTAATGTCACTCATCCTAATGTCACTTTCTCAATGGGCATTGGCAAACCATTATTCAGGAGATAACTATGGGTAAATCGTAGGGGTAATTAAAAGTAACAATACTGAAAGTCATCCTCTACAGTCAAGACAAAAGTGAGGATTTCCTTTCACAAAAACATCATCATCATCATTATCAAAGCCTTATTCCAACCATGTTGAGGCCGGCTATATGAATTCTCTTTCTCAATTCCATTTTATTTTGAACCAAATCCCAAAGAAAAAAACCTAAAGAGGCATGTTACTTATGTGCTGGTGTCTACATCAGCCTGGTCACTGCAATACTGTGAGGAGGTCTCAAAGTTACTCTCAACCCCACAGCACACAGTAAATGTCGGAGGAATTATGCTTCATTATGCACCAGGGTGTGAAGAGCGCTCTGGATGCTCAAGTGGGATTAGTGATCCAAATAACTTCTTAGTAGACCACCTCAAATGAAGAGTCCTTGCAAGAATCCAGATTGGAGATCCTCGTCATCCAATCTCTGTCTATCACTTAGTTTGCGTTCAGCCAAAGATTATGATGTCCAAGATCTATACTGGTATCCTCCATTAATAACAGCATCCATCAGCTAAATTATTCTGGATCGTCAAAATTAAAAAATATTGTGGATAAATAGTGCATAATGATGCTATTAAGTCGTGATGCAGTAAAATCCTAAAGACCCTTTGAACATAGAATACATACTTCATCTCAACTCTTGACAGCTGCTGCTTCCTTGTCTAAAGTATCTTTCACAGTGCCTTCAAAACTCCACAATCTCCCCCTCCTCAAGTTCCTCCTCCCTAGAGAACAGCCCATCAATGACTGATTGATCACCCTCTGTTCCCTCCATATCTTCAATAAATCCACCTTCCAAACACAGATAATCATCAGGATTCGCTTGCCCAATCAAATGTGAATAAGCATCCCGCAAATCTTGCTCAAATTCAAAGGCCATGTCATTAGTTACATCGTATGCCTTCGAAACATCAGACCCTTCATTGTTTCTAATAAGTTGTGTACCTTCCGAAGCCTTTGTCTTTGAGAGAGCAACATCTTTATTAATCATTTGGAAGTTATCAGAAGGCTCTGAATTCATGTAGGTTATTAGATCCAGAAACTGTGTATCTGAGGGCAAGTCATCTTCTTCTGGTTCTTCCTCCCTGAAGTGAACACCCTTTGGAAGGGGGGAATCATTGAGAGACTTTGCAGACTCCATCTCCTTTGAAAATGCATTTGCACCCCTCTCAATTTCAAAGTCACAGCTGTGGGAAGGGAGAAAAACATGGATAACAGGATACTCGACAATTAAAATACCAGACAATTGTAGGCATAAAGAAGCTTCTATATTCAACTCTCTGAATCGCATCTTCGGATCCTGCAATGATGAAAGTGATATGTAGTTATTAACATATGTGAATTAGGTTTTTCATGTTTTATGGAGCTAAGCTGACACTAATCCACAGTCTTGTAGTTGTGGGAATGAGCACCTTCCCACTATGTTATGTGCGCTTCTGAACATAAGGGAATTGGTTGATCTCAGCATTAGCCAATCCAAACCATAAAAAAATAATCCAGATCATAAGACATTAACAATCTGCTATTTAGCCTTTATAACAACTAATATGGACTATGCCTCTATTTTTTTTTTGCTGTTTAGTTGCAGAAAAATGATCCAAGGTTAGGACTAATGCATCTAACTGGTTTTAGGGACATGGCCCATTCATGGTATAGACCATCAGACCAATGATATACATCAAACCACTGGCCCCTGCGGCATTAAGGATATAATGCCCGAAGAGGCTGGATTCCTTTAGTAAAGTACCAGAAAATTTCATCATTGCGAACATCTAACCACACACCTTAGGGAACTTTTTGATGAAAAACTTTAGAGACTCCATCCGCTCATTGCAGAAAGGCCTTAATTTATGATTCCATGGACCAGGTTTTAGATGTTCTTCAACTATGGAATTCAGGCTCTTATTTTCATCAACTCTGAAACAGAAGACAAATTAGTTAGCTCTGTTCTTTATATGATTTTGCATAAAATTCAAATTATGAATTTTAAATGCAGGACAATGATGGAATAAGCATTTCATAGAAAGCTACGTAAACATCAACCATAGCAACAAAAGAAAACCTTTTTGTATCTCACCCATGGTCCATTAAAACGACATCAGTTGAATCAAAGCGCCATTCAATTGTCCAAAAAATGGATTTGGTCCTGTTTCACAAGAAACAATATATAATGGATTAGCAGTTTAAAACAAATACTCTCAACTGTTGTGACAAAAGAAATCCTGAAGATCTCTCTCAATTTAAATAATAATAATAATAACAACAACAACAACAATAACATTCTTCTACATTCTTCTGTCTTTTTGGATCCATAAGGTGTACTGAAGGAAAGACTGAAAAATGGACAAATACAAGTAGTAGTTCATGTTCATAAAAGCAGTTGCACACTCAAGAGTTTTTCCAGGTTCATTTTTATATCCCATCTTCGTTCAACCAGAGCCTAGACCTATTGATGAGAAGCTGCAAAAGCCACAAGGCATAGACCAATTTGTTGAGTAACTGAATTACATTGCAACCAAGTTATGTCATTTCTTCAAATCAGTAAGAGCTTTACAAAGAAGAACAATTGCAACTTCATTCATACAGAGACCATGCCTGACCATATTTCAAGCATCATTCAGCTGGCTATCATAAACTCTCTCTCTCTCTCTCTCTCTCTCTCTCTCTCTCTCTCTCTCTCTCTCTCTCTCTCTCTCTCTCTCTCTCAGGATTCAGGATTTCAGGTTAGATGCAGCAAGAACGAATATTTAACCCACGAACAAGATTACTTTTGGAGTTGTGAGATTATATATTATCAGGAGAAACATATGAGTAGCATTACAGAATAAACAAGAAAAAAAATGTGATTTTTTAGTAATCACATTGGATTAGAGCTTCAGAAAGAGACTGTGACGCCACCATTACTTGCCCCATCATCAAAATGAAAGATTGCCTTTACCCTCTCCTTTTTTAAGCCGTATTTTAGTTGCTAAAGATACCTGGAGAAGGAAATAGCTGATGTGAATGGCTAACGCAATGAAGTAAAAAGCCAAGAGCAGAACAGTGTACAGACTTGGTAGCATTTTCATCACGTAGAATGCAACACAGAACTGGGGAGAAGAGAGCTTATAGGTCCGCACTATCTTGATAAACACGGTCACTTAACTTACTAAAGCTATAGATTCCAATAATACAGAGAATAGCAGCAAACTGTATCACAACCCCACAGTTTATGAAACCAAATACAAGACCAAAAACAAACATAGCAAACAGAAGGAACAAATTAACTGACTTTTCGTCATATCGTGACTGGTTTTTCTCTCTCCTTGACATCCCGCTCGGCAGGAAAAGAACCTTCGTCCTCCGCCAGCCTGCAGCAACGTTTCGGAGCAGCCTAAGGCTATTGGGTAGCTTGAAACCAGAATAACCACACAACCCATATCGCATTCGCTTCGCAGATTCAGCCATCCTTTTTGTCTCCTCTAGAAATCTGTAGTCTGTCAAGCAAAACAACCAGGAAAAAAAAGGTACCCCAGAAGATAATTTCAGAAGAGGCGAAGTGGGTGCTTGAGATTGATATAGAAAGGGTGAAAAAAAAAGGTACCCCAGACGATAATTTCAGAAAAGGCGAAGTGGGTGCTTGAGATTGATATAGAAAGCGTGAAAAAAAAGGTACCCCAGATGATAATTTCAGAAAAGACGAAGTGGGTGCATGAGATTGATATAGAAAGAGCGAAAAAAAAAGGTACCCCAGATGATAATTTCAGAAAAGACGAAGTGGGTGCATGAGATTGATATAGAAAGAGCTAAAAAAAAAAGTAACCCAGATGATAATTTCAGAAAATACGAAGTGGGTGCATGAGATTGATACAGAAAGAGAGATTGAGAGAAAGAGATACGAACCGGAGAGGAGGAGATTGTCGTTGAACTCGGAGAGAGGAACGAAGCTGGTTGGGCGCTTGCCTGTGCAGGAGGTTCGTTGCTTGTGGGATTTGACGCAGGGGAGGCCGCAAGTACGGAGAGAGCAGCCTGGGCATTTGTACTTTGAAGGGTTTTGGCTACATTCCTCGCAGAGAGAAGGCTGGTTAGGGTTTAGGACCCCATTGCCATTGGTAGGTTTTTGAGAGGATGGCTGTCGTTTCATAGCGTCGGTTTGAGCAGAAGATTCTCTTCTTCTTGTTCTAACCTTAGGTTTTTTAGAGGATGACTGCCGTTCCATAGCGTCGATTTGAGCGGATGACTCTCTTCTTCTTGTTCTAACCTAATACTGGCGAGTGCTCAGCAGAAATTGCTACAGAAAGTAAAACCAAGGACGGCGCTAGTTACGGGTACTTTACTAGTAAATTAAAGAGAAACCTTCAATCCAAAGACGAGGTGAGGTGAATAACCACACAGGGAACTTGGGCCTGATTCGTAATTTTGTTTATAAAGTAAGATGAGGTGAATAGCCATTTTAAAAAATAAAAAATTAAAACAAGGGTTAAATTAACATATAATTGCATTTTGCCACTTAGTAAGAAGAGAATATAAGTTTTTTTATTTTTTATGTTAAAAGTATATTTTTTTTGTTAAAAATTGAGATTAAAAAAATAACTTTATGACTTTTAGTGTAAAAGGGTAGAAGAATTTTTAGAAATATTGTATTTTGATTTGACCTCTTTTTGTTTATTATGTCTTAGAATAAGACATCATTTCAACTTTACAATAAAGTGAATTTACAAATACCTGGATGACCTAGTGGTAAAGGCTCCCACTCCCATCCCACACACCAAGTTTGATCCCTGGTGGGTGGCTTTCCTTCTCTCCAACTTGGCTACTGAGTAGCCAAATAAGAAAAAAAAAAAAACAAACAATACTATAGGTTTTGTATTTTTTTTCCTCTATTTGTTTTAGTAAGAAGCCTATGATTAGGGGTATATAAAGAATCCATTGATCTGTAAAACTAAACCGAACTGATCCAAACCGCATATTTTTAACCGAATCGATGATTAATGTTTAGTCATGGATTAAAAAAATCATAATCTATTAGTAACTGTTTGGTGACGGATGTTATCCTTTATTCGTAGATTTAAACTGAACCAAATCTTTGACATAAAATATATTTAAGTAGATATATATTATTGGTTAGTTGAACATTACATATAATGTAATTTTGTATTTGACATAGTATGGTGAAATATAATTATAAACGGCAAAGGACGGTGAGAAAAGTATTCAAACTCGATATGGGATTGGTGAAATGCCTGATATGCTGTTAAGTTATAAAGAGAAATAGACCTTATCTAACATCGATTGATGATTGAAAACAGATTCCTCTCATATTATATAAAGTCAATCCTCTCCTTACAATGATCTTTGCATTGGAGCTTTATTGTATTGGTTTTTTTGTATAGACCTTTACAATGATCTTAAGTCTAAGATTTTTTTTTTTTTACAAACAAAATGTGAATGATTCAATTTTTGAACAATCCAATCTGTTTATTTGCAGTTAGGTTTGGTTTGGTTTTCAATAGTCAACAGTTCAATTATGGATTGCAAAATTGAAAATTTGTTATTGACGATTTAGTGGCGGATTAGTCTCAGTCCGTACTAATCCAAACTGTTTACACCCCTACTGGTGATGATTATATTTCCCTTTGACACATAAACACCAATTGGCAAGCCACATGCATCCAAGTATTTCTTTTCTTTTATATAAACGTATAAATATATATAAAGATATTGGTTCCCACATCCCTTAGTTGTAGGGGAGCTACCAAGGAATGTAACCGTGTAAGTTCAAAACCCTAAATGAATATCTATAGGGGAATATTATTATGCATCCTTCCCTCACTATGTGGTAAAGGACAAATGCATATTTGAAAATATTCATGCATAAATAGAGGAAAAGTCATTCTTAATATTATGAAAAAGAAGAATCTTCAAATGTTAAAAGGGAAAACTACATCATTGTCCCTCACCATATACCACTATGCATTTTTCCCTCACCATGTGGTGAGGGACAAGACGTGGCTTTTCTTTTTTACATATGAAGATTCTTCTTCTTCATAATATCATAAATGACTTTTCCTCTTTTGTGCATGAATCTTTCCAAATTTGCATTTATCCTTTACTACATGATGATGGAAGAATGCAAAATTGAAAATTCTCGATTGCATAGATAAGCACACGTTCGAACACGACCTAGGACCATCATGTTAAATTTTAACTTTCGTCAAAACAAATGCTCAAGCTCGAGTGCATCCCAAACGTGCTCAAGAGCGTACTCCTCTATTTAGCCCTCTTGAGCCCATGATTAACCGCACTCGAGCGCGCCTGGCTGATAGGCCTAATTAATTCTTTAAAATGTAATTAAATTCTTATGAAGTCTAATATGTTGATTAGACTACACTAACCAAAGGCTTGTAGGTCATAACTGAGCTTACCCTGGGGTCAAACTATGCCTTAGATTTTAGAATTACCATTATGATTTTGTAGAGTCTTACCTAAGGACACCTTCTTCATTAACAATTGACCAACGGAGAAATTAACACAACAAATGAAGCATAGAGCTGTTGCCCTTTCTTGTTAGATGTACCTAGTAGTTTTAAAGTCATGCCATTTGTGAAGGGACATAAGGATCCAATGTCTATCTCTTATACAATGTAAAGCGAATAAATGATAGTACTTGACATTGAGGATCTTATGGTCATTCAAGTTGAACGGCTCAGGGCACAGGGCATCTTAGTATAGGATTGGCTAGTAATGTACTATTGAACTACAATAAATGGATATTCATGCATCTTGTTCATTTACCTTCATTATCTTATTTTGTTTTATTAGATCATTAATTTTCATTCAATTTATTGTTATTGTCACTATTACTCGTTTGTTGTCTCTAACATAATATCAAGTGGAATGTAACATAAATCATGTTGGTAAGTAAGTCAAGTAAGTGAGTGTAAGTACAAATATGCAAGCAATTTTATTATTCTTAATTCATTGAGTCAGCACCACTAGCTAAGACTCTTATTAGGCTATGTGAGCTAAGTTTGAGTTGATTACACAATTCACATTACCCTATTGCAATAGTTTATATATTTAGAGTAAGTTGACACTCCTTTGGAGATTAGGATTCCCACCTAATTCATTTTTCATGTTACGATATTTTACATGCTCTTCAGAAAAATGAGCAATGTGATATAAAAATTAGCAAGTTTCATATTATATTGATTCATATTCATATTTCATAAATGGTAACATACTTAGAATTAATTTCTAACATTTTTAATGATAATATTTTAATTATATTGGTAACTGTGTACTGAGCGATAACATTCATTTAGAACTGCCAAACATGGTTTTGAGGTACTATTCTTGGTCGTACAGGACCCATCCCAGATGCAGGTTAGGACATTGATTAGGTAGTAGAAGATACCACTGTGGTGCCTTCAGGAGATCTTGAATAGGTACCTAAGATTGCCGATTGATGGGCATTATCGCAAGCGCGTCATGATCAGACAGTTAGGATTGAGCCCAGATGGTCATTTCCATTATCTATCTTCGTTTCATAGAATTTATCATTGACCTTATGTTTATGGCATATACCTAGTCATAAGACCATTATTTTACTTTTGCACTTAAGCCCTTATGAAAAACTTATGAGCCTGCATGTTGTACTTGTAGAATACATCGGTAATATCTAATCCTTGATTAAGTAGGATTTTTATATGGAACATTAAACATGTATCTGTTAGTGTTCTCCACTATTACAGGATTATGAAAGTACACGATTAGCTCATGGCTTCCGCATATTTTAAATTAATGAATGATTACACATGCATAAGAATCTTCCGCACATAAGAATGTAACAAAATTTTCCTTCTAATAGCCTATTTTACCTCAGTGTAGCGTGAATTACTACTAGATATATGTGCTCACAATACAGGCTTGGAGTTTCCAACCTTATCTTAGGCTCGGAGCGTGATAAACCTTCTATTCCCAAAGGTTTTTTTTTTTTGTTACGATTACCTCTTGCCATTGATTTTATGGACAAAAACAGCCTTTATTATCCAATATCACATAAAATTAATAGTTATACTAGGAGATTATTCACATGGTTATGTCCCTTATTTTTTAGAAAATATTAATATGTAAAAGGATAAAATCATCACATTCACACACCTTTTTTACTTTGATAGGCCTAAAGAAAGAAGTGCCCCTCACCACATATGTACATGAAATTTCCTCATTATACTATATTACATAGATATATACCTGTTTTTTAAACCAAAAAGGAAACTTTTATGTGATATCACATAAAAAATAAAAATAAAAAACCTCGAAATGTTTAGTTATCGGCAGTTTGGGAATATCACAAGAGAGAGAGAGAGAGAGAGAGAGCAACATCCCCACACTAACAAGACGTGGAGAATCCACCGATCCGGCTTAAAAAAAAAATGAAAAAATATTAGAAACGTGGACACACACTGCCACAGGACTGACTGTTTCTCCGGAACCAGTTGTTTCAATTCCACCCGTCTTTTCTCATCTCAGCTACTGCTCCCACATTTCTTCCTCCTCACCAAAAACTCACCCTACTCAATGGCTTCCCTCTATCGTGCGCCGCTCTCGCTATCCTACGCACCCCTGGTCGAAAGGCACTCCTGCTCTTCTTCCTCTCGCAATTGCCATCTAACCCATCTCCCAAACACCTTCCTCTCTCATTTGCACTCACAGCCACAGCCACAGCCACAGCCGCGGAAAGGGTCTAATACGGTCCAGGCGCATCCTAGCAAGGTCTGGGGTAGGCCGCCTGACAACACCCGTAAGCAGAATTCCTCCTCATGTTATCTTTTTTTATCCAGCATTATTACTAACCCTTCAAAGACGTGATTCTGGGAATTGGGTCTTCCTTGTTTCTTCTGTTCTACCTTTTCATGCTCTTGTTTTAGGAATTGGGTCTTCTTCGTTCCTTCAGCACACAGCTGTTTGTGTACTGAATGACCATCTAATCAGCATACAAAAATTTCTTGTTCTTGAGGCCTGACTTAGACCAGCTTGATGGCACTGGAATGAGCAAGCTGTAACTTGACGGCTTTTTGTTTGCACTTACCACGATTAACATTCAGAATTATCATTTGTAAATGCTCCTTTGATCATTTTGGTAAATTTAATATCCTACATATATATCACTGCTAGTTACATGTTCCTGCAGCAGATCACCAAAGAGTAGTATATCCTCTTTGGGTTGGTTGCTAATGGATCTTCTATATAGGTAATTCGGAAGCGCGTCTATTATGATGCCCATATATGGAATGTTTGCTGTGAGGACACAATGGATATGCAGGGACATGGATTTTAAGCATAAAAAATGAAGTACCAAATACAATATGACATAATATGTTGCCTATTCTACATCATCCAAGTGTCAGAGTGTGTCGAAACTGCAATGCGTGGGGTGCACAAATTGATTTTAATTGCATCCATGCTCGCTTGGTATGAAAACAGGACTCGGCATTCATTGTGGAGAGCAAAGCTGGACCTTTAATACCTCTCTACTAAATTTGCTGAGAATCTCATCTCCAGTCTGGTAAATGTGCGGAGCTGGTGCACATGTGTGACCCTATGAGCCCCAAATACAAGACCTGAAGCCACCCAGGTAAACAATGCAGTTTGTCCTTTGAACATGCCTTAACACGCCTAATACACAAGCCATAGTGAACTGAGCCGATCTTTGCAATTTGTCTCG
Source organism: Sextonia rubra (assembly GCA_037013555.1). Lineage (NCBI taxonomy): Eukaryota > Viridiplantae > Streptophyta > Magnoliopsida > Laurales > Lauraceae > Sextonia > Sextonia rubra. The sequence continues at coordinate 110,207,420 of JASUAD010000001.1, read as the reverse complement.
TTATTCAGACCTTTTACAGATTGAGGTTCCTGCTGCCCAAACAAACCCTGAGGTTGCACATATCAACAAAACGTGCATCCTTTTCTACTAGATGATCCACTTCACGTCCTGTGTAATGTTTTCAACATCCTATTTGGAAGCCAAATATTATTTGGCCATGGTTGTGTAAAGACTATAATTCGGAAAGAGGACTGTCACATGTCGTTCATAGATGGTATGAGTTTGAGCTCATACAGAACTTTGATAGGGTTAAGGAAATATATCTCCATCGGCATGAAAGGTATGTCTTGACAAGATATAGTTTATACACAGTTACCTAGATCGCTGCACTGCCCTGCAATCACAACAATTCAGTTTGCGGGCAGTTTCTGTTGGCTCCCATATCTAATGATTTACACCATTCAATTCATCATTGGGTTAGGATCTTGCTCCTCTTGAAATTTGACCTTATTTATCCTGATTCAATATCCTTATTAAAACAAGTTAGGATTTGAACACATTTCTTTTTATAAATAAATATCCCCCCTTTAATCTTGCCCTTTCGTTCCCTAGAAAGTACTTCAGGGTATCCAATTCTTTAATATTTAATACCTTGGCAAGATGCTTTGTGCTTTGTATTTTGTGAATATTATCTCTAGTTACAATGTTGTCCTCAACACTACAGTATTTTTAGTATTGGTGTCCTTTTTACAAAGACAGAGTGACCAGAAGTAGGCCGATGAAAGCCAATCTCTACAAGTGCTTTACTAAATTGCTAGAACCAAGTTTGGGAGACTGCTTGAGGCCTTATATGTCTTTTTGAAGCTTACAAAATTTTCCTTTATCCCTTAGGTTAAAATCCTGGTGGCCATTTCATGTAGATGAGTAGATCTCCTCTTCAAGGTCTCTGTGAAGGAACACATATTCACTCTGAGTTGGAACAATGATCAGACTTATTCGGAGCAACTGATAGGTGAAATATGGACTAAGTTTAGCTTTGTCATCAGTGCAAAAATCTCATCATAATATGTACTATACATTTGAATGTGGCCTTTAGATATTAATCAAGCTTAGTTCCCTTCCATTTGAGCCAGCTAGTTTGTGCTTTAGGGTGTATACCCAGTTTCATCCAATGACATGTTTCCTTTTAAGAAGCACAACTAGATCCAAATTCCTTTTTTTTTTCTAGGCAATCATCTTTGTTACCCTGGCTTCTTCCAGTTTAGATTAGCTTGGGCTTCTGCAACAGAGGAATGTATGGAAACAGAATCATTGGTAGAAAGATGTTTTTGGTAGGATGGAGACAGGTTGGCAGTAGAAGCAATTTTTTGTATAAGATGAAGTGTATAAGTTCTTTTGACTCTGCAAACAAATATGGGTATATCTGCGGAAGGGGTTGGATATAGGGACTAAATATTGTATTTGTTGTCATTTTGAGCTTGGACTTGAATATCATGCTTTCTTCGGGAATACACTTTATCTGCTTTTCTTCTGCTTTGTTGGTCTCACAGGGTGGTGAAGGGTGAATAGATAAACCGAAGACAAAATAATAAGATTCACTGTTATGATTAAATAGTAAGATTTACTGTTAAGACACTTGTGCTGGACACTTCAACCAAGAAGAGAAAAAAAAAATTGGCATCTCTTTAAAGGAAGTTCTAAGTTTTGAAATGTATTTTTCTCAGTTACTGAAATTAGCCTTTTTGAGAATGGGAACTGCCTAGGAAAACACATCTGAGAGACACAGCATGGATCTCTAAAATATATGTTTTCCTCTGCTTATGTACCTTAGATATATGTGTTCTAGCTTCTTTTCATTCTCTGCTGCCCAATATTCAGCTCCATGCTACAAGGCAAGTTTAAGTGCTTTTATAAAAAATTCCGTCTAATCATAGCACCACTTGACGATCACACAATATTTTATTTTGTCTCCACTTCTTCCTCTTTTCATTTATGTATTTGTTATAACCAATTCAAACACTTTTATTATATTGTTGCTCTTAGAAATCGAAATCTACCACATTGCGGCACTATGTTTTTTCAATTTTTACCAAATCATCTTCTACAGTCTTAGATCCACTAAATTTTCTGTCCTTATATTCTGTATTTCCAAACCAGTTGAAATGAAATCTCCTTATATTCTTTATTTTCAAACCAGTTGAAATGAAATCTCCTTATATTCTTTATTTTCAAACCAGTTGAAATGAAATCCTTTCAGTGTTTAGCTTACCATTTACCTACTTTCTTCTTTGAATGATTACCACATCATCTATGACTTGTTGGGAGACAATTAGGGATTAATTTTTTAATTTTCTGATAATTTTGGGTTAATTTTTAATTATGAGAATAAGGTTGCCTTAGATTTTGATTAGATTAAATTTGTAGATTTTGATTAGATTAAATTTGTGTTATTTTAGGTTAAGAGTTATGTTGTGATTATGGTTTCCTATTATGAAGTAAGTAGGTTTCCTGGTTTATTTTAATATCTTTGGTTGTACAATATAAATGACCTTTGGTTATTATCACTTGTCAATGAATGACAATACAAAACTTGTTAAGATGTAGTCCCTAAATTTCAACTTGGTATCAGCACTTAGATTTAGGTTTAGACTTAGGGCCTGTTTGTTTGCATTAAAATAAATAGGAATTGAAATATTAGAGTGTTGACTAGGTATTCATTTCACATCTTCTTTTGATTCTATTTGTTCACTAACCCCAAGTATAGGGTCGCGAAGTAGTAATAAACCTAGTGAAGACGGGGTCAATCCACAAGGAGCTATCGAAAACTAACTTGTACTTAAAAATCTAAAAAAAAAGGGCCTAATCTGAATCTATACATGAAATTAGGTTCTTGAAAGATTAATTGCAATGATTACACCCCAATTAAAATAAATTCTTAAACTAGAAAATCCTACAAATAGAAACTATGCTGCAACCAAAGAAAACTAGTTGTCATGCCCCGACCTGAGATTAGGTCAATCTAGATGGGCTCATGACGTGGCACGCGTAATCCCATAGTGATTCACACCACACTAAGGCAAACGTGGACCACTACAAGGGAATTTTCAAACTTTTCTCATATGTGCGGAAGATCCATAACATACACATTTAAATCTAACTACGAAATTTAGTGCTTAGTGCACCAAATGAACACCTTGTGATAGTATAAGAGCCTAAACAAATGCCCGTTTAAACATTCCATAATTAAACTATTTACTGAATTATCAAAGTGAACATAACCCATGCATAATACTAATTGTCTGAATGCATATAAAACGATAAAGTGTGGAAATGCGTAATGGTCAAAGACCGAAAGTATAATATATATTCTCAAATGAAATAACATAAATCAAGTCTATAGTCATTATGATAAAATAAAAAAGAGCTATCATAGCTCAAATCCTAAATGCTCAATGGAACCCATGTCACTCTACAGATATGCCTAATAGAAAATGTCATTTGGTCCCCACTCAGCTAGTCCTGAAGGTACCACTGTAGCAACCTCTAGGATCGCGTCGATAATCGGGTCGAGATTGGAGCGTGCTCCTACAACACCAAGGGTAGCACCCTAAGCATGACAGCTCAACAAGAAATAGGCAAGTGGTATACTAAATATGTTATTCCAAATAGAATTAAATACAGTACCAATTAAATAGGGCAAAAGTGAAATCTAAGCATGTTAGGATAAGATAAAGCATAATCATTAGGAATCAAGATAATAGAATATCATAACTAGTTGGCAAACCACATGGCTACAATCCTCCCCGAAGAGAGACAAACATTAGAACAACACGGGAGATCAGGTAGCTAATCTGACTGCCCAAAGGAGTGTCGACTTACCCCATAGAAAAACTAACTTCAACGGTGTACAGAATTTCAATCCATACTCAGCCCCGCCGAGCCTCATAGAGTCTAGCTCAGTGGTGCCAACTCTGTGAATCAATATAGCTGGAATAGATAATACCATCGTGCTTGCATACTTACCTTCATAACAGAACTTACTGACTTAATATTTACAGTAACAGAAGTACAATGATATCAATAGCGAACAATAGTAACAAAAGCAAATGTGAAGGTAATGAAAAGAATATAACTGAACTGAAAACATAATGAAAGGAATATAACTGAACTGATAACATAAGTAAATGAAGGATCTAGAATTCATCGAATATACATACTTTTCAATTAATTAAGAAACAAGGATAATTTACAAGTCAAACTAATTAAGATGTCCATATCCTTAGTTTTCCACTTTGGCATGACCATAAGGATTCTGATGCCATGTGTTACCGAATCTTAGTGTCGCATTGTGTATGAATCCGGACGCCGGGCTCCTTATACCCATACACGAAGGCATAACATTAGAACTAACTGAATCATCTAATAAGGATGAGTGACAGCTAACACTTTTCTTGTTTATCCCATTTAATTTTGTTGGACAAGGTTTTAAGGTATAATGGTTCCAAGAAACAAGGTCCTACATAGTCATAGGGTTCACCTAATAATCTAAGGTAACACTTAACTATGGTCAAGTCCAAATGTACATAGTGAAAGGTCTAGTATAGTCAGTCCAATCCAAATGGGAATTGGAATAATTAATAAATAAATAATTAAAAAAATAAATTGGGTGTGCACTCGAGCTCTCTCCACAGAGACTAACACGCTTGAGCGCAGATGAACATGCGCTCGAGCCTGACACACAATGCTCGAAATAACCGAGAGTTTTAACTGAGTGTGCCGGCTTGGGGCCCAGATCTACAGCTCTGTTTTTCATCTGAGTTTCTAAAGTTTCAACCCCTCATTTCCACCTGCATTAATACATGCATTCATATTTCGAATCTTCTACATTTATAACCATATCAACCTCATTTCAAATCATTTAATCCTAACATTCATTTATTCTATTTTAAATCCATTTCCTACCCACCATAACATTCTTATATATAAAACAAGTAGAGAATGAGTTGTACTAATATTCTAAAATATATTAATCTCAAAGAATCAAGCTTAATTACAATCACATCTGTTACAACTTGCTTAAACTTGCCTTGTGGTGCTCCCAAAAATCCAAATGCAAGGCTTTAAAGTGCAAACACTCAATTCTTCTAGCTCAAGTAAATCTTTAAATATGGAAATGACATGAAAAAAAGATGAATAATGAGATGAATGCTATGAGGAGATGATATGATGGGTGTCTAAGTTAGAAAATCACTCTAAAATATTCAAATGGGCACAAATACCAAGATGGGTTGGGTTTCTTACCTCCAAAAGATGTAGATAAGCTTTTCTCTCCAAACAAACAACAAATGGGTAAAAGAGAATGTGGAGGAGAAGATGGATCTAACTTCTAATTGATGAAATCTCTCTCTCACACACACTCTAGGCTTGTAGGAGGAAGGAAGATGGAGCAAGGAGAGCTTGGGGGCTAGGTTTTTGTCTTGGAGGCACAAAGAGGCTCTCTCTTTAGGAGGAGTGTCTTTATATAGTGCTAGGATTGCTAGAACTTTAGGTATTTACTAGCAAGTTCGTAGGCTTATGTTATTTACAAAAGAAGTCATAGTGATCTCATTTAGGTGACTTAGGTCTCAAATGAAATGGGTCTACTAATGTATTATGATAATCATGATTAATGCATTTGACATGATTTATGAGATGATGAAATAATGCAATGTTAAACTAGTTAGATTACCAATTAGTCCTTAAAACTACCTAATTAAGAGTAAGGTCCCCCCAATCTACATACCCATGATTTAATTAAGGTTCAAATACCATTAATTAGAAATAAACATGAAAGATTAGCAATTAAACCCTAATTTGGGGCCGGGATATTACACTAGTTAAAACAACCAATTGTAAGAAATATAAAATAAAAATCAGAACTGAAAATAAATAAAGAAACAGTGAAAATAAAGGTTTCTAGGGTCCAGGGATCCTCTTTCCTCCTAATGATTGGAGGTATGAATAGAGCTGGATTTCTTTCCCAAGATTAGGTTGCCAATCTAATCTCTAAAAAGAGCAAAAACAATGAAAATAGATCAGTTAATTTCAGAAGTGATTAGTTGAACATTCCATAGCACCATGCTTTGTTTTGTTCATACTTGCATTGCCTCTAAGCATGCAATGTATCTGGAGAAAAGACAAGACATCAAGAGAGGTTACTAAATATGGCAAAAAACATTTAAATTACTTGACTACGTTAATGGAAAAATTACATTGTATTCTAATCAATATGCATACGCAAAACCAATAAAATTACAAAAAGAATCACCCTTTTCCCTAGAAAATAGAAAACTAGCATATCATTGTTTTCATCTTCTGCAATTTCAGAAAATCCAGCAGCACTTTGTCTTCTTGGATTGTAAAATCAAAGGACTAGAAGGTGGTGGAGTGGCGGTGGAACAGGCCCAACATGGTGGTTGGCCAAGGGCTTGGCCCTTTGGGTGATCTACAATGGAAGAAAAAGAAATGGAGAAAGGGGAAGAGAATTGATGTGTAGCTGCCTTCTAGTGTTGGACGTCCAACAGAGAGAGCAACAAGTGGGACGTTCAAGGCGTGATCCTTTTATGGGTTTTTGTTTTCTTGGTTTGCAAGTTTGGATGGGTTTAGGAAAGGTTTGGGCTTAGGGACCAAGTTAGAGCGGGATGAGGAAGATTTTGGAGAGAATTTTGGGATTTTTAGGAAGTCTTTCTAAGCTAGTCTTCTTGGTTTGCAAGACTTTCTAAATTGGTTCTCATGGAATCTTCTTGGAAATTTCTCAAATTGGACCTCACATAATCTAAAATTATTCTTCAAAGGCTGAAAATTTGAATTCTTGCAATCGTAGTGGACCCCACTTGGGCGTGCAATACTAAGTGGGTCTCCCATGGATGTCCCACATGCATGGGAAGCGTCCTTTCTTTTTCTCCAATTTCCTCTCTCCTTCCTTGTTTGCTTTCTTGCTCCACAATCTTTCTAATTCCTTTCCTACTTTTTCTCTAATTCGAATTTGAAAGTTGAATTTCAATTCAAAATTTTAGGAAAGAAGCTCTCTTTGTGCAACATGATGAAAGTGTAGACCCCACTATGGCTGTTCCATGGTTTGGGATTCACGCCCAAGCCATGGTGGGCCCCATGGTGGTTTCAACTCTCCAGTTTTCTTTCTCTTTTTTTCTTTTCCAATTTCTCTTCAAATTATCCTCAAGTGGTCCCCCAAATCTGAATTTTACATGCATAGATAAGAAAATAAAATTTAGCAATGGTTATTTTATATAGAAAAGAATAATGCAATGCATGGGGCCCAATACCACATGTATAAACTCGCATCAGCTTACGTGTGAATTTTGAGAAAATCATTGCGATAATAAGATAATGCAAAAGGATAATTTCAAAAAAGACATGAAAATTCTGAATTTTTGACCAATTTTGACTTGAATTCAACTTTGAGTGCTCAAATACATGAAATCATAAAAATCAATGAAATTAATGCAATTGACACTAAATAAGTCCATAATTCTGCGTGAAATAATGAGAATGATGTGGAATTCTATGGACTTATCACTATTACCTGAAAAATAAAGCTGATATGATCCTATTTCCTAAAAGGAAAAGTTATTTGATGCTTATTTTAGGTAATTGACTCACTTTTAACTATTTATGGAATGAACTACATATTCAATTCCTATGTATTGTGATGCAAACAAACAGGCCCAAGTTATGTTGAGGTTTTCTCTTTTTGTTGTTTCCTTTCTTTTCCCTTAGGTTTGAAACAGATATTTCGTATGCTTTGAATGCATCCCTCTTGAGCCATCAGATTTTCATCTCTCATACCCGAAGGGCAACGGCCTTCTCGCAGAGAAGACAGAGAACAAGAAGTGTGTGTGAGAGAGATTGATTCTTTTTCTTGGTGTGCTGTCCATGAATTGGGAGACTCAGAAATGCATCATATTCATTTTCTTCTATTTACAATTGACAACATCCAACGGACTTGATCTTTGGCAGATGGGGCATTCACATTTCGAGGATTCAATTTCCAAGGAGATGGCCAGGAGTTCACTAGGATCTTTGTCCACATTTTTTAATATATTTTAGGTAAACTTTCTAATGTTTTTTAAAACAAAAATCCAAAATGGAACACCAAAATACTGAATTGGCAGTTCAATGTTCAACCGAAAGTCTGAACAGTTTTTGAAATGAAATTGACAACTGTGTTAGGTTCACTTTGGCAAAGGTGCACAAGATGATTGAGAGATGGAAGGAGGACCACATGGATATCAGCTATTTCAAATTTCATCGTATATCTCTACTCTCTAGGACTTTGTGATCTGTGCCATTCAAATCAGTGCTTCTTAAAATCACTTATTTTCAAGTGCTTAAATCACAACCTAAGGATGATTGGATTTGGGTGAAGTTCACCCTTTATGAATCGGCACTAGCCTAGGTGGTGCCCACAGAGCCCACTGCATTACAGCGTCAGATCACTTCTCTTTCAATTGAAGAACTTGATATTGATGTAAGGGGAAGTCACTCTCATTCGGGCACCAAGTTCATCCTTAAATCCTATTTCTGGTGGGTGTGAACCTTCCAACACGAGGTGTGGGGCCTGTCCTCTGTATTGGTGTGAAGTACAGGCAGTGCTTGGACTGTTCTCATGTTGATTCATTGCTGGAGATTAGTGAAATCTAATCAGCCGCTATCTGTTTTCTTGTTATTTGTAAATGCATGACAGAGGGGCAACCCTTGACAAAGGATCCTTCCAAATCTTATGAATGAAAAATATGAGGACAACATCATTGAACTGATTTATATGATTTCTTTCTCATGGTACCTTTCATATGTTGTTATATTGTGGAATCATGGGACCAATATTTGCTTGTGCCATTTTGTTGACATTAATTATTATAAATATAATCATGTCAAAGTGAATTTATTCATTATTTTGGGAATTTTTCGGGTCTTGGTCAGTATAGTTCAGATGAGGCTGGAAAAACTGACACAATCAACCTTACCTGACATACACTCAACATTTACCATCATTAGGTCAAGAACGGGTTAAATCATGACCCATAGATAATAAGCGTGTCTGATCTTGGGTGACCCCGTCTATTAGCCCACACTTTCTGAAGCTAATCTGGTGGTTTTTTTATTTGGTTTGTTTTTGTATGTGTGGTTTTTGGCTATAACACAAATTTGTGGGCATCGTTTTTGCATGGATCTATATTTAGCAATTCGTAAAGGTGTAATGGCAAAATGAAACATAAAATTAAAAAAAAGAAACAAAAGAAACGAAGAATTAGGCTGGGATGGGTTACCTGTGCTAGTTACAGGTTGGGAATGTCTGACCTGTTTCACAAAAAAAGTCAGATATTGGTTGGACCTCAACCCATAAAATCTGCATTTCAACATACTAGTTTATTTACCCTTTTGCCACTGCTAGGTTAAATTGTTCCAGACTTCTAAGTGATCAGGGCTTTCTCTGGTCAGTTTTTTTATTTGCATCAATTTGTAGCACTTCTGCATGTAAAGTTAACCTATTGAAGTTTCTTACTATGTCCTTGTTCACAATACGAAGACTGAATGAGAGAGAATGTACTGAATTGAGTCAAATCTGAAGGTTGGCTTTGTCTTGCTTGTTTCTGGCCCATTGGAACAGGGAAAATAATGCCTATAAGGATTTCCATGGAAATCTAGGATTTTTCTCTCTTTCACACCCCACCACACCCCAACCACCCCCACCCCCGCCCCACTTCTTTTCAACAGAAAGTGCACCCGTCTCATTATGTGAATATATAGTGCATTTTTCAATCAAAGCGTACAATGGGATATTAAAATAATATCATTATATTTCTCTCCTGTGGAGTGGAGAAATAAAAACATGGAAATGGGCATAAGATAAGTGCACAAGTGGGGACATAAAATTTACTGTTGGAAAGAGGTCCAAACTCTTACCCCTTTTATTCCTTTTTAAATGGAAATCAGTATATTGTGTGAAAATAGAATTGGCCAATAAGCGTACCTGAAATCTCCACATGTTGAATAGCTGAGCTGTGTTGATTGAGTCAAAGTTGAGATATGAAAGAAGTCATCCTGTCAATTTCTTGGGTTTCTTTTTCTATTAGTTTCCTCATGCAGCTAACTAATGTTCTTTATTTGTAGTACTTCCAATTCTTTACTATTTATTAGATACTGAAACTTTATATCATCATTATGAGTTGACTTGTTTCATTGGTGTGATGAGCAGATTCATATATATATATTTTTCGAATCGTGTTAATGCAGTATCATCTGATACCCTGATGGAAGTTTTTGGTAAAACGGAGCAGATGGGCCTCTCTAACCATGCTATATACATGTTTGATATGTGCAGCTGCAGTTGTTACTGAATCCTCCTGGAACAATTCTGTATTGACCAGTGACATTCCAGTTCTTGTTGAGTTCTGGGCTTCTTGGTGTGGTCCTTGCAGGATGGTTCACCCTGTGATTGATGAAATTGCTGAAGAGTATGCTGGGAAGATCAAATGCTTTAAGCTGAACACTGATAATGACCCACAGATCGCAACTGACTATGACGTTCACAGCATCCCAACGGTTGTGCTGTTCAAGAATGGAGAAAAACGAGAGGCCATGACTGGAACAATGCCTAAGTCAGTCTATGTGGCAGCCATTGAGAGGTCTCTTTCCCCCTAGAATACCACTGATTTAATCATTTTTTTCCTAATGGTTACATGAGAGGAAAGTTCTGCTTGTGAAACAGAATTCTATGCATATTCTTTTTTACCCATATGCTGGAATTAACTTTGTATTTGTAAATTTGAATTGAGTTCTAAATGATAAATTTATTCTTTACCAGTTAATAAAACAAGAAGTTGACTCATGCATATGGGTTTTTCCCCTTTTTTAGACATTTAATTATTTTTTGGATCATAACTAAAACCAAAAGTTTGTGGGAACATATGGAAGCTGCTTTCCTCTTCAGTTATTAGTACAAAAAATGTTTGCAGATCTGTGTGGCATTTGAAGGTGGTTTTGATATTCTTTTAAGATACTGGTCACATGAAATTCCTAGCAGGAGAGGCCCACCATGCTATTATCACTCAGTTCACTCTACCCCTGGAATTTTTCAAGGGCTTGTTTTGATCATTGTAAATGCGTGCAGATATTCAGTTAATGTGACATCGAGAAGCCATTTGGTAACCTGAGTAATATTAAACTGGCTTTATTTTATTTTATTTCATGACAAGTTACCCCTAAACATAGTTACAGGTAAATTAGGTCTGCTATTCCCTTTACAATCTCTAAACAATGCTGAAACTGAAACTAGAAGGTGTAATTTCTAGTCCTAAGGATGCCTTGGAGAGCTTTTGAATCCTTGACGATGAGTGTGGAGTTTGTAGATGTCTCTAATCCTGCTCCCCGCCCCTATTTATAGGGTGTGGGTCCATTTTTTTTGTGGGCCTGCACAGGAAGTTCGAGATGAAGCAATATTCCTCAAACGAACTACTTTGCCCTCTTCCCCCTTCTTTTTCCCTTAATGGCTTTAGCCTCTTTTGGGAAATTTTGATGGTCTTCAAATGCCTCCCTAAGAAGTAAGGGTCAGATGATTGTTATTTAGGATTGATTCCTTAAAGAGGATTGATATATTAGGGGTTTTTGGATTCTCTGGAGCAGCGAGAGGCCGTAGACCTAACCACTCCACAACTTTCACTTGTGGTATACACAAACACCATAGAGAAGAAGGCCTTTTAAGATTTTTGTTTACCAGGAAACATTGATGACTGCTGGTCTGAGGGTGTAAGACTCTCACAGTTGTGATTAAACGTGGATGTTCCTTAGAGCTTAGCATGATGAAGGGGCCGAATATTACTTTCGATGGCCATTATGATTGGTGCGAGGATCATGAGCATATCCTACAGCCACCTCACTATCTGTGAGACCCCATCTGCCTGAGTAACCCCTTGATGCGGCTCTGTCGGTGAGACCCCATTCACCTGGGTAATCCTATGAGGTGGCTCAAAGCTGTAGATCCTTGGTGAGGGTTGTGCTGAAGGTGTCATTCAGACACAGCCCACAGGGTATTGTATTGCGAGTTCATTACAGTGGGGGTATCTTACGTACTTTAGCTTGTTTCAGTTGTATTCGCCTTCATTGGCCCTTTTCTTTTGGGATGTAAATAATGTATATTATAATTTTAACTTTTGGGTAATATAATCTCCTAGTTATTGTCTTTCTCTATATCTTGTGGTTTTATTTTCAGTCTATGTATATGGTAACTTCAACTTTTGGGTAATATAATCTCCTGGTTATTGTCCTACTTTGTGTCGCAACCCAAGCCCAAGAATCCTCGGATTAGGGTTAATCCCTAAGCGTGACACATGTACTTCCGTGTAATTCACACCTAGACCGGAGTCTAAGCGGATTTATACAAGGAATATTCACATTACTTACACGTGTGAGGTGCTTTTAACGGACATCTATCCAAGCATTAATCAGGCGGAAGCCCGTCAATATCACCAAAAAATTTTGTTGTTCTCCAACAATAATTAACAATTTTCAAAAAATCATTCAGAAGACAGTATATATTGAAATACCAATAAAAAAAAAAAGAACATAACTATATGATATGATTGTACAAGAGTTTGAACAAAAGTAAGTAAACATGTCTTTACAAAAAGGAAATGAAGTTTATGAACAATAATAAAGATCTAAATTTGTTCTAAAAGGAGAGGAAATCATGAACTATGCATGACAAATAAAAATAATGCCATGTTTTGAGACCCTAATGCATCCAAATTCCAAAATAAAAAGGCCTTATGATGATCGTGTTGCGCTCTGTAAGTGGATCAGTAGATCGCTTCTGCTGTTCACTCGTCAAGGCTTGAAGGGATCCCATAGGCCTCCTCCTAAGTCTCCTCAATCTTCGCAAGAACGGGATTGGGATCTGAGCCTGTAACACCATTAGATAATGTGTGAATAAGACTATTTAGCAAAGTATAAATATAATTAAAGTAACACACGTTGTATCAAAAAGAATCATTAACAAGTAATCATAAATGTCAATTTAGTATACTATGCATGTTGCTATTGAGTATAGCATGATATAAGAATCAATTAAAAGAAATACTTTACTATTTGACTACTACATTTGTTATATCATCCCTATAGGGATCTTTGCATTAAAAACACCAACACCGCAGCCAAAGGTACGATTGGGTCTCTACGTTCATGGAGTTTGAAAGTTCCAAAGGTACACTACAGCGACACCATGTCAATCTATTACACCAATGTCAACCCCGTTCGGTATCATAAGGTAAAGCTAAGTAGAGCCATATCATTTCAAATCATATAATTGAAATTGAGTAATTCATGCAATTCATTTTATTGTAAACAACTCATTAAACGTTCAACTCATTCTTACTCAATTCAATATTAGCAATAAGAAAACCGTATATCATAAATAGCAATAAGAAAACCGTATATCATAAAAGTTCAGAACTAGAATCAATTCATTTCATGATCATTTCAAATTATTTCAATAATAGAAGGCAACGACAATAATTCAATATGCTATGCAATTCAAATTGGTAGAATTAAGGCGAATTAAGAGCCAACCCTAATCTATTTATCCATTGTTTTTAACCATGCATGATGATGTAATTTTAAGTTATTTGATATACGGTTGTCTCTATTTGATGTTATATTATGTAAAGAAGAGTGTATCAAAATCCATTAAATTAACACTCAGAGGGAGGTGCTTAACAAATGATGACACTACATAAATGAGTCTTAACCCTCAAGACACTTCACGTTAAGAAATCTCCCATTGGACCAAATGATTAGGTTAAAGGATCCAATGATTGGGGCCCTACAAGGTCTTTTCAAATGTCCCTAACTTTTCTAAATTTACAGGGTTCTTACAGCTTAGCTATGTGTCTCTTGGCTTAGTCGTAAGATGCTAAAAATTTTCCCACATCCTCCGCTTGGCCGTAAAGTGGTTTACGGCTTAGCCGTAGATAACCTACAGTTTGGCTACGGCTTAGCCGTGGTGTATTTCACGACTTAGTCGTGAGGGTAGCCATAGTATAAAAACTTCGACTCTTTTATTTTTGTCAAGTTTTGGTCTTTGGAAAGCTAGCCCTAATATAACTTACAGCTTTGCTATAAGTTATAGAGTAGCTGAAGTTTTTTCAGTACAAAAATTCAATATAGAAAATTTTCAACTTGGTTCCACTATGGTTTCTCTCTACTCCAATCTATCATCTTACATGTTCAAGTTCACATTTCATTATTCATTGAAGAGATCTCATCATGCATTAAGATTTAGAAGAAGTACAGATATAAGGGCTGAAAATAACAAGCACATTTAGAGTTTAATAGATTTACAAGAATCACTGTTTACCAATATGCATTTAACATTAATTAGCTTATACTTGCCTTTGATTTAGAGTTCAAACCACTAATCCTTCCCGTGGCTCAATTAAGAAGAAAATCTAATTTCTTGACCTTAAGATAACATGATGTAAAGAAAAATGCCGAAAATGAGGATATGGTGAAGATGAGAGTCTTCTTGACTCTAATAAACCATGAAATTTGGGAATATGTAAGAGATCTTACCTTAGGAACTAGTTTGAAAGAAGAGATACTTAACTCTTACACTACAATGGTGTGGAGAGAACTAGAAGACAATGGAGATGAGGATAATGATGATAGAATTAAGGTTTGGAGGCCTTAGAACATACATGCAAGGTTATTCTTGCTTATAGTGACATTGAGGAAGAGAATGGGGAAGAAGAAGCTTGTTGTTGTTGCAAGAGAGGAAGAGTCAAGTGAAATGGGTACTGAAACCTATTTAAACATACAACTACTAAGTTTTATAAGAAAGTCCTATTTCTCAAATACATTCTCATTTTGAGTCAACTTAAACCCCGCATGCTTCAAACGGAATCAAATGACTTCGAACGAAATACGAATTTTGACAAACTTAACGAGACGAATGCGATGATATCAATATGATGCATATATGATGTAAAACCATAAAATCTAAAATCACGAAAAGGGCTTTTATCTACTTAATTAAGGTTAAACCCGACCCTAACTATCTATCCATCCTAAACTTGACCCATTAGTTTCAATCGGACAAAAGCAAACTAAATCTAACCTAATTAGATGTTAGACATCATTATTTAGATTAATTCTATATTAATTAGCTAATAACTTACTTAATTAGTCATTAATCATGCTTAATTGGGATCGGAGTGTTATACTCTGTATCTTGTGATTTTATGATTTTTAGTTTGATGATATATGATATTTTGGTAAGCATGAAATAAACATTGGGTTGCAATACGGAATCCAAGGGCTAAAGGCTTTGTGTCATAATACCACATAGGCTTCACAATTTAGTCTAGTTTGTAATGGAAATTTTATATCCCCAGTCACGCGAATCCTAGAAAAGAAATGCACAAATACCCCACTAATCAATTTCAAGCTCCCTAACTCGGATAGCCAGAGTAATCCAGGTTAGGAGTCATGACAGAGAGAATGTAGATGAGTGATGAGAGATTTTTTGAATGGTGTCAAGGTTGTTGGCTAGGGTAGTGCCAGCCCATGACATGGGCCATGTTACCCTTGGCCTAACATGACTTGTGCGAAGCGATCAATGTGTCAGGCTATGACACAGTGATCAACACCCGATATGGCTCAACCATTTTACATCCCTACCTTGATGAGTTTGGATCCTCAAAGTGATAGCCCATGATGACAGTGAGTGGACCACTCATGGTCCGTTACATCACAGAGGGGCAACCTGCCCCATCATAGCATGATTGTCCCATGGTGATGTGATGGACTGTGAGGATTCCACCCATGGTCAATTTGGGGCAAACACTCATAAGGTCCCAATTCTACCTTCAAATCCTAGAAATTCAGTACTTGCAAACAAATGGGCCTTGCGAAATATAGTCCTATCAAGATGACTTTACTAAAGAAACTAAGTTTAATATCCACAAATGCTATCAAATAATCTACGATATCAAAATTCCTTAGTGCATTGAATCATTTTCCTCATGCCTCAAAAAGCAATGGTGAACCTAGGATTTTTGTGTGGGTGGTGTGGGCAATAGTCAAGCAAAGAAGTCAAATAATAACATCAGTTTTTTAAGGGCTTATATAAGGGGTTTCTCAAATCTCGTTGGTGCGGTCACACCCACTTAATAACACTTGGACCCTCCCCTATCGAAAAGCATTTTCTACTTATTCCATTTATTTATTTTTTTCTTATGACCTAGGGTATCCCTTGTCAGTAGAACTTTTGAACCTTTGGTCTCCAACCCAAGGGTTACTTAATTCTAACAAGCAAGGACTATTCCTTAAGGGATAAATACATAGCCGCACACATAGTACTTGGATAACGCAAGGGGCGGGAGTCAAACTTGAAACTTGAGGAGCAAAACTAAGACTCAAACTAACTGAGCCACCGCCTTGATGGCTTCCATTCTCTCCTATTAGAAATGATTTTCTATAAAATTGAGGCAAAAACAGTTCATTCTTTCTTTTTCTGTCTAGAAAGGATGTGACACCCCATCACAATTTAATCTTGATTACTACTAATTAATTATAGAATTATGTTAAATAATTGTATTAATGTGAAATTTCACCGATTACTTGTGCCTTGCCTTAAAGATACTTAGTTGGACCAAGTTAGGGTCATGAATGGGTAACCTCAGGTCGATTTGACCTTGGTCAGATGAAGAAAAGCCTATTTTCATAATTATCAATTTCTTTGAGAATACATTTTGTGCTTTGTCTTGGTATTATCATATGTATCTTGTAAGGTATATCAATTCTAATTTTGGCCTTACCTCCTTAGATTTCATTGAAATTGATTAGGCCTACAAATGACTTAAATCGAAATTCTATAAGAAAAGTGGACTTATTCGTAATTATGAGAAATTCTATCTTTAAAAGAGGAACTAATCCTCATTGCAACGACCTTTCTCCTTCCTCTTCCTGTGAGCCTCTTCCTCCTTCTCCCATCCCCCTCGATCTCTTGGATCTCTGCCCAAGAGGAGCTACATGCAAGCTTGGAAAACTTCATCAACATTTTCCTCTTTCTCTCTACCTTCTTCTTGAGTGGAAAACCCAATTTCATTCTCTATCTCCTTTACAAGAACCCAAGGTAAGAAGAGAGGCCTTCCTTCTCTATTGTTGATGCCAAATGAATTGAAAATTGTAGAGATTGTATGCATGCACAAATTCTCATCTTCATTTTCATGTCTTTTTAACGATTAGGGTTGTAGGGATTTGGGCTTCTCCTCAAGTGAACTCAAAGGAAGCCATTAGAGAGATCTTAGCACTCACTAAAGGCAAGTACAAGCAAGATTTTGTAATTGCATGTTCAATTAGATAAATACTATCAGTTGAACCTCCTACTTTTGTATATGTGAATGACAACCTGTTTTCCCTAATTTTGATGAATAGGAATGGGATTCTTGAAAGAAAGGGTTTTATGGCAAGGAAGAGTTGGGTAAGAGTAGTGATGTTGCTTAATTGATGCAAAATAACAGAACCTTGAGTGGAACATGATGTTCTTTATAGAGGTGGAGTGGAAGAAAGTATGAATAGAGGTTACAGAAATTGCAGAATTCAAAGCACTTCGTGACTTGCCCGACCGATCGGACCTGGAGTCCGACCGGTCGAACTATTATTCTAGAATCACCTCAATAATTCATAATCTAACCGACCGATCAGATTTAGGTTCCGACCGGTCGAACCACTCTTCTAAAATCAGCCTGACGATCGGACCTTAATCCGACTAGTCAGCTGAGCCTTGGGACTAACCTATGGTTTCGGTCGTGAATTAAACCCTGAAGTTTGTTTAACCTCATCACGGACAAAATAGATGCTCATGAGGGCTTGAAAAACCTCATGAATGCCACCTAATCAGTCTAGTGTCTAACCATTGGTGTGAGTTAAGGCATATTAATGTACCACCCATATTGACAAAGTAACACCAATGATAGCCATACATTGGGTGTCTTAAACCACTCTTAAATAGATGGCAAGAGACAATAGGTGAATAAGTTAGTATTGGTTAGTGAGCACCCTTGAACATTCAACCATGATGTGAAACTATTTTCCTTTTAATTTTTATATGGTGATAGTATTAATATCCCTTGTTGTTATGATGCATTGAGATGAAATATGAAAGAAAGGGTCTTTGAATTAAGTAAGAAACAAGAACTAAGGATTTGAGTTGGCTACTGCAGTGGATAATAGGAGTATCCGGAACTCCAATCGTGTAATCAGTTGTACCTAGGCTTGGGACACTGAGTATTTTCCACACGATTTGTTTAAGCTCTTGTGGAAGAGCACTATTAAGCCACCTAAAGAATAAATGTTATATTATTCATTTAAACTCTCATGGAAGAGCACAATAAGCCACCCTACAAATTCCAGCCAAAAATATCATCCAAGGCATGAGTTAAATATGTTGAAATGTAATTATGTGGTTCTCATGTATTCATATATTGTGCATTACTTTATTTTGCTTCTACTTCACTGGATCGTAGTATTCATAGCTATTCAATTGATGTTACAGGCTCAATTACCAATTCGGGTTTTGTAACACTCCGATCCCCTTTGAGCCGGATTAGTGGCTCATTAGTGTGTGTTTTGTTTTGTTTATTTCTTTTGGACTTGTTTTGGGTCATGGATAGGTAGTTGAGTGACCTTTGACCTGGAATAGGTAGTTCTAAGCCCTTTTTCGTAATTTTGCTTTTGCTTTGCTCATATCATCTTTGCATCATCTTGGTGTCAGCACGCGTATTTCGTTGAGCTCGACAATTTCCGTAACTGAGTCAGATCCGTTTGAAGTCAATTGGAGAAGTTGGACCCCCGTGTGACTTGAACTGTAATTAGTATAAACTCCATGGATCTTGTTTTAAACTCCAAACATATATATAATGAGTCACTCTCCAGGTGTCTCTCTCTTTCTCATTTCACTTGGTCGATTGCATGCAACAACATCAGAGAGAGCCACGTCTCTTCCTCTCCTTTTCTCTCTTTCTCTCTTCTTTCCTTCTCTTGCTCGATTGTGGTTGGGAGCTCTTGTTTGATTTGGGTTTTGCCACACTTCATTGGATTGGGTTCTTCTTTATTCTCTCATCTCTGTCTATTGCTTGAGGTAAGTGGGCTCTTTGTGTTTCTTCTCCCAATTGCACCTCTCATTCTCTGATTTCTGTGTTTCCATCTCATGCATGGTTTCTTGCTTTGATTTGTCTTGATTTTAGTGGATTTGGAGCTTGATTTCAGAGGATTTGTCAGATTTGAGGCAAGTATAAGTACAGACTTTTATAACACACATGGGTGCTCTATTTGAATGCTTTGATTTCCATCCTCTTTAGAGTATTTGATGCTTTACAGCCACATTCTGTGAATTTGGAGTCTCTGTAACTCATTTTCTTCAGCTTCTGTATCAAATTTCAGTTTCTGTACTCAGCCCGAATTCATCTCTGTATTGTACGGCTAAGCCGTGAACTTCTACGGCTTGATTTCCAGAGACTCGAAATTTGAGTTTTGTTCTACGGCTAGGCTACGGCTAAGCCGTAATTTGTTCTACGGCTGAGCCGTAAGCTAGCCGTGACCCAACCGTACCCCAGCCGTGAATTAAATCTCTGATCAGTCGAAACTTTTCTGATATCAGTACTCCTACGGTGAGGCTACGGCTAAGCCGTGGAATGCTACGGCCAAGCCGTGGATTGGTCTACGGCTAAGCCGTATACTGACTGTAGCTCAGCCGTAAAAAGGTATTTGATCAGAGATGGAAGGATGATTCGTTTAGCTGTGTTTTGAATGGAACCAAGGTGAAGCCGTAGTGCATAGTACGACAAGCGCGTAAGATGTCTTCGGCTCAACCATAGGTCCCCCATAGCTAAACCGTTAGGCATGGCAATTCTGAAACATAACTTAGGATAATGGTGAGACTTGTAGGACTCAAATACAGGTTAACCACCCATGTAAACCGGCCCAATGGATTCTTGGATCGCATGAATAGTCTGTTAGGCTGTGACTTATTCATGTGAGTGTTGATTTACTGTTAAGCACCTCCCCATGGGTGTTGGTTTAAGGGACGTCGGTGCACGCACAGATTACATTGCAACACTTTGATGGCAACGGTGTATTGACTAACTTAAAACTACATCAACATGCACGGTTAGTGACAGTGAACAACTAGCTTAGGACTGGCTTGTAATGAACCTTGACTCCGTATTAATCTGAGATGCATTGCATATTGTTTATGATTTTGCCCTCTGTTCTGTTAATCTAAGTTTATGCATTCCGTAGTCATTTTTGTTTTCGTCCTGTATCTTTGTTCTATGCTTCGTTCTGCACTATGCTTTGATCTATGCTGTGCTTTGGATTTATATCTATGCTCTGCTGGCTTTGTTTATCTCTGAGTTTGGGTATTCCCGGGTGGCTCTGCCCAGAGGTTAATACGTGAGGATAAGATCCGGTCCTTGTCATCGGTGAGTCCAAAGCGGATAATCTCCTTTCTTTAGCTTTGATTTGATTGGTATTAGTCTGGCTCTACTCAGCCTCAGCCCTAGGATACCCGACGGGGTTACCTCTGGCGTAGATCTCTGTATCTCTGTTTTAACTGCAGTGTTGCTTTGTCTTGGGACCCCGGAACCCAGGAACCGAGACCCGTTGTACCTTTGGCCTGGACAGCGGTGTTCTCCTCTGCTCTGCTCTGCTCTGCTCTCTATTGGAGAGAACATGGTTAACGTAGTAGCCACTTAGTCAGTATTTCTATGTTTGATTCATATATCATGCTTTACGTCTATGCACGATTTGCTTAGCTTACTAAGATGAAATTCTGAAATCATTATTCTGTCATTTATTCAGCTTTGATACTATGAGTGTTTCATCTCTGTTACTTATATTTGCTGGATCGTTGTATTCATTTGTGTTGTCTGTGGTGTTGCAGGCACAGCTACCTTGCCCAGCTCCCCGGCGGTCGAGGAGGCTGCAGGGGCGAGTGTAGAGGCACCCTCCGGTCTGGCAGAGTGGGCCTGATCACTTCTGCCAAGTGCGTGCATGCATACCAGTGGCTTTTATTTTGCATTTTGGTTTTTGAGAGCTTGTATTTGGACTTTGGACTTTGGACTTGTATTCTGTATATTTTGTGTATATTGATTTTGGTGTGTATTCGGTTTTATCTCAGTGTATTTGTCTTTGTCTTTTCCGTTTCGTATTTGCTTTGGCTTCCGCTATCTTATTTTCCTTTGTTGCTTGCTATGATATGTACAGCTTCCGCGTACGCTTAGTTCGCACGTGTTAGATCCCTTGTGTGCGTGCATCTGGACTGGGTTTGGGTGCACGTGCACGGGAGTACGTGTGTCACCGGTTTAGCTTTTCGCTAACCCCCGAATTCTGGGCTCGGGTCGTGACATACGTATTGTATGGTATCAGAGCATGCTAGTTATAAGCATGTAGGCATCTAAGATCGTGGTGAGATGACGATATCAACTATTTGACTCGAGGTCTCATATGTTGATTTGGGGTTTGACTAACTCAGGGCCTTTTATATTGTGTGTTGTGTTTCTTTTCCTTTTTGCAGGATGGCATCAGGATCAGGATCTCGAGATGAGAATCAACAGGGCCATAACGGTGATAGTGGATCAGTACCCCCACACATCAGTAGTGAGGAGCGGATGATGATGATGATGCAGTCTATGCAATCATTACAGGCGCAGATGGCATCCATGGTAGATAGACAGAGTCAGGCTGCCGCAGTAGCATCACCTCGTATAGATCAGCAAGTGATTTTCCAGCCCAAGGAATCAGATCCTAATGCTCTTTTCGACAAGTTCCGTAAGCGAGGGGCGACCGAGTTTCATGGGATAGAAGATGCATTGCAGGCTGAGCAATGGTTGGAGCAGACTGAAGAGCTTTTTGATACGATCGTGTGCAGTAACAAGCAGAAGGTAGTTCTCACAGCCTCTATGCTTCGGAGTGTAGCCAAGACATGGTGGAGGAGTGTTAAGACCTCATTTCAGACTATGCCCAGTGCCACAGTTTGGGAGACCTTCAAGCAGCAATTCCGTCGTAAGTTCATGCCTCTCCATATTCAGCGAGCCAAGGAAGTGGAATTCTTCAACCTTCAGCAGAGACAGATGTCAGTTGCAGATTATGTACACAGGTTTACAGAGTTGTCTCATTTCGCAGAGGACATGGTGAACACAGAGCATAAGAAAGTGACTCGCTTCGTCAACGGCCTGAATCCGAGACATAAGCGCCACGTGGTTGCTTGTATGTGGCCGGCTACCTTGGATGACGCTATTGACAGGGCTTATGATGCAGAGGCCATATTTGAGGAGGAGCGAACTTAGGCTAAGAGGGCGGCAGGTTCCAGTGGCAGAAGTCAGTTTCAGAAGAAGTTCAAGGGTAAACAGGGTAGTTCGAGCAGTACTCAGATGGTTTGTGGTCACTGTGGGAAGGATCACCCAACAGATAGATGTTGGAGGAAGAGTGGGGCCTGTTTCGGTTGTGGTTCTACGGACCACAAGCGGGCCCAATGCCCGAAATTTCAGTCCTCTCCACAGACGAGATCTGCAGGATCTACAGCGCAGGGCAAATCTCAGCCAGCTCGCCCAGCCCAGAAGCAGAACCGCCAGACAGCCCGAGCCTATGCTGCTACGCATGAGGGCGCGGAGGAGGCCACGGTAGTGGAAGGTAAAATTTTAATTTCCGATGCAGAAGCTTTAGCTTTATTTGACTCAGGGTCTACGCGTTCGTACGTAGCACCCCATTTTGCTGTGCAGCTTCGACAGCGACCTACACCACTTCCCTACTTGTTGTTAGTATCCACTCCGGTTGGTAAGCGGGTGGAGTGCAGTGTGTTTTACCCTCAGTGTGATGTGCGGATAGCTGGTCATCAGCTCCCAGTAGACCTCGTGTTGCTCACGACACTGGATTTTGATGTGATCCTTGGTATGGACTGGCTTGCGAGATATCATGCGTGTATCAATTGCTACAGTAAGGCTATCTACTTTGATTTGGGCAGCGGATTCCGATTTGAGGGCAGCCAGATGAAGTGCCCAAGACGTGTGATCTCTGCTTGTAAAGCAGACAGGATGCTTCGTAGGGGATGTGAGGGATTTCTTGCATTCATTTCAGAGAAGAAAGATCAGCGACAGCTCAGTGAGATTCCAGTAGTCAGCGAGTTTCCGGATGTCTTTCCGGAAGATGTGCCAGAGTTGCCACCAGTTCGGGAGGTAGAATTTGCTAT
Organism: Sextonia rubra; assembly: GCA_037013555.1. Lineage (NCBI taxonomy): Eukaryota > Viridiplantae > Streptophyta > Magnoliopsida > Laurales > Lauraceae > Sextonia > Sextonia rubra. The sequence goes on along the minus strand of JASUAD010000001.1, from coordinate 110,184,178 downwards.
TGACGTGGTACCAGGTACAGCACCTATCAGTAGAGCTCCATATCGTATGGCACCTGCAGAGTTGTTGGAATTGAAGAAACAGTTGCAGGATTTGTTGGATAAGGGGTTTATACGCCCGAGTGTTTCACCTTGGGGAGCACCTGTTTTGTTCGTCAAGAAGAAGGATGGCAGTTTCCGGATGTGCATTGACTACAGGCAATTGAACAAAGTGACTATCAAGAACAAATATCCATTGCCTAGGATTGATGAGTTGTTCGATCAACTTCAGGGTGCAGCTTACTTCTCTAAGATTGACTTGAGGTCAGGATATCACCAGCTCAGGGTGAAGGATGAGGATGTTCCGAAGACAGCTTTCAGGACTCGGTATGGACACTACGAGTTCCTTGTCATGCCGTTTGGTTTGACGAATGCACCCGCAGCTTTCATGGCATTGATGAATAGGGTGTTTACTTCCTTCTTGGACCAGTTTGTTGTGGTCTTCATAGATGACATATTGGTCTATTCGAAGACTGCTGAGGAACATACAGACCATCTGAGGAAGGCATTGCAGCTGCTTCGAGATCACAAGTTGTATGCAAAGTTGGCTAAATGTGATTTCTGGCTAGAGCAAGTTGCATTTTTGGGACATGTGATTTCTAGAGATGGATTGATGGTGGATCCAGCTAAGATTGAGGCAGTAGTCCATTGGCCCCGTCCTAGATCAGTGACAGAGATTCGGAGTTTTCTGGGTTTGGCGGGATATTACCGCAGGTTTGTGCAGGATTTCTCGAAGATCTCAGCCCCGCTGACTCAGTTGACTCGGAAGAAGGTCCCGTATGAGTGGACAGAGAAGTGTGAGCGTAGTTTTCAGATGTTGAAAGAAAAGCTCACTACGGCGCCAGTGTTGACTCTCCCGGATGGTAGTGAGGGATTCGTGATTTATTCCGATGCCTCTAGAGTTGGACTAGGCTGTGTACTGATGCAGAATCAGAAGGTGGTTGCCTATGGATCCAGACAGTTGAAAGAACATGAGAAGAACTATGCCACACATGACTTGGAGTTAGCAGCCATTGTATTTGCATTGAAGTTGTGGCGACATTACCTGTACGGTGTGAAGTTTGAGGTCCATTCCGATCATCACAGTCTGCAGTACTTGTTTGATCAGCATGACTTGAATATGAGGCAGCGAAGATGGTTGGAGTTCATCAAAGACTACGACTTTCCGATCAAGTACCACCCAGGCAAGGGCAATGTAGTTGCAGATGCACTCAGCAGGAGGACAGACAGTCTTCAGGTGTTAGCAGGATTCTATATGCTTGTGCATGATCAGCCTGTAGAGGTTCAGATGGTAGGAGACTCGGTGACATTAGCTACTACCGTCGTGTTTCAGCCTGAGGTGATTCAGCAGATCAAGGATCGCCAGTTTGAGGACCCCCTCCTGGTGAAGTTCAGAGATCGGATTGCAGATCGACCGGATTTCAGCTTGGTGGATGGAGTTTTGTACTTCAGGAACAGATTGTGTGTTCCCGCTGTGGATGAGTTGAGAGAGAAATTGATGACAGATGCGCACGATGCCCGATATGCGATGCATCCCGGGAGTACGAAGATGTACCGGAACTTGAAGGATAGATTTTGGTGGAACAATATGAAGCGGGAGATCGCAGGGTTCGTAGCTCGATGTTTGACCTGTCAGAGGGTAAAAGCTGATCATCAGCGACCTCCAGGATCATTGCATCCATTGCACACCCCGCAGTGGAAGTGGGAGCACATTACTATGGATTTCGTCTCCGGTTTTCCGCCGACCAGTAGAAAGAATAATGCTATCTGGGTCATAGTGGACAGATTGACTAAGTCAGCACATTTCCTTCCGTTCAAGAAAGGGATGACATTCACAGAGATGGCCAGGAAGTTTGTTGACGAGATAGTCAGATTGCATGGTACCCCAGTATCGATTGTGTCAGATCGCGATAGTCGTTTTGTATCTTCATTCTGGAGAGCATTTCAGGAAGCTATGGGCACGAAGCTGAGTTTTAGTACGGCATACCACCCCCAGACTGATGGACAGTCGGAGCGTACCATTCAGACGTTGGAGGATATGCTCCGAGCTAGCGTGCTGAACTTTGAGAAGGAATGGGATACGCATCTAGCATTGTGTGAGTTTGCTTACAACAACAGCTTCCATGAGAGTATTGGTATGGCACCTTATGAGGCTCTATACGGACGCAAGTGCAGGACCCCAGTGTGCTGGGAAGAAGTTGGAACTAGAAGTTTCCATGGTCCGACCATCATTGCTGAGACGACAGAGAAGGTGCAGAAAGTGATAGAGAATCTGAAGATTGCTCGGTCCAGGCAGAAGAGCTATGCTGATACTCGGAGGAGACCTTTGGCATTCCAAGTCGGAGATTGGGTATTTCTTAAAGTTTCTCCGATGAAGGGCACAGTTCGATTTGGTCAGAAGGGCAAGTTAGCTCCGAGATATGTAGGACCGTTCGAAGTCAAGAGCCGAGTTGGAGATTTAGCCTATCGGTTGACACTTCCAGTTGAGTTCTCCGGTGTTCACGATGTGTTCCATGTGTCGATGCTCCGTAAGTATGTGCCAGATCCGAGCCATGTGATTCGCTACGATGACATTCAGATTCAGCCTAATGCGACTTACGTTGAGCGTCCGCTTCGCATCGTTGGGACACGAGAGCAGATTCTCCGTACCAGGACTATCAGATGGGTTAAAGTGTTGTGGGAGCATCACGGTCCGGATGAGGCTACTTGGGAGCTAGAGGAGCAGCTAGCGCGCCAGTACCCCCAGCTCTTTGCGCAGGTAGGTAGTCATTCCGAGGACGGAATGATTCCTAGTGGGGGAGGATGTAACACTCCGATCCCCTTTGAGCCGGATTAGTGGCTCATTAGTGTGTGTTTTGTTTTGTTTATTTCTTTTGGACTTGTTTTGGGTCATGGATAGGTAGTTGAGTGACCTTTGACCTGGAATAGGTAGTTCTAAGCCCTTTTTCGTAATTTTGCTTTTGCTTTGCTCATATCATCTTTGCATCATCTTGGTGTCAGCACGCGTATTTCGTTGAGCTCGACAATTTCCGTAACTGAGTCAGATCCGTTTGAAGTCAATTGGAGAAGTTGGACCCCCGTGTGACTTGAACTGTAATTAGTATAAACTCCATGGATCTTGTTTTAAACTCCAAACATATATATAATGAGTCACTCTCCAGGTGTCTCTCTCTTTCTCATTTCACTTGGTCGATTGCATGCAACAACATCAGAGAGAGCCACGTCTCTTCCTCTCCTTTTCTCTCTTTCTCTCTTCTTTCCTTCTCTTGCTCGATTGTGGTTGGGAGCTCTTGTTTGATTTGGGTTTTGCCACACTTCATTGGATTGGGTTCTTCTTTATTCTCTCATCTCTGTCTATTGCTTGAGGTAAGTGGGCTCTTTGTGTTTCTTCTCCCAATTGCACCTCTCATTCTCTGATTTCTGTGTTTCCATCTCATGCATGGTTTCTTGCTTTGATTTGTCTTGATTTTAGTGGATTTGGAGCTTGATTTCAGAGGATTTGTCAGATTTGAGGCAAGTATAAGTACAGACTTTTATAACACACATGGGTGCTCTATTTGAATGCTTTGATTTCCATCCTCTTTAGAGTATTTGATGCTTTACAGCCACATTCTGTGAATTTGGAGTCTCTGTAACTCATTTTCTTCAGCTTCTGTATCAAATTTCAGTTTCTGTACTCAGCCCGAATTCATCTCTGTATTGTACGGCTAAGCCGTGAACTTCTACGGCTTGATTTCCAGAGACTCGAAATTTGAGTTTTGTTCTACGGCTAGGCTACGGCTAAGCCGTAATTTGTTCTACGGCTGAGCCGTAAGCTAGCCGTGACCCAACCGTACCCCAGCCGTGAATTAAATCTCTGATCAGTCGAAACTTTTCTGATATCAGTACTCCTACGGTGAGGCTACGGCTAAGCCGTGGAATGCTACGGCCAAGCCGTGGATTGGTCTACGGCTAAGCCGTATACTGACTGTAGCTCAGCCGTAAAAAGGTATTTGATCAGAGATGGAAGGATGATTCGTTTAGCTGTGTTTTGAATGGAACCAAGGTGAAGCCGTAGTGCATAGTACGACAAGCGCGTAAGATGTCTTCGGCTCAACCATAGGTCCCCCATAGCTAAACCGTTAGGCATGGCAATTCTGAAACATAACTTAGGATAATGGTGAGACTTGTAGGACTCAAATACAGGTTAACCACCCATGTAAACCGGCCCAATGGATTCTTGGATCGCATGAATAGTCTGTTAGGCTGTGACTTATTCATGTGAGTGTTGATTTACTGTTAAGCACCTCCCCATGGGTGTTGGTTTAAGGGACGTCGGTGCACGCACAGATTACATTGCAACACTTTGATGGCAACGGTGTATTGACTAACTTAAAACTACATCAACATGCACGGTTAGTGACAGTGAACAACTAGCTTAGGACTGGCTTGTAATGAACCTTGACTCCGTATTAATCTGAGATGCATTGCATATTGTTTATGATTTTGCCCTCTGTTCTGTTAATCTAAGTTTATGCATTCCGTAGTCATTTTTGTTTTCGTCCTGTATCTTTGTTCTATGCTTCGTTCTGCACTATGCTTTGATCTATGCTGTGCTTTGGATTTATATCTATGCTCTGCTGGCTTTGTTTATCTCTGAGTTTGGGTATTCCCGGGTGGCTCTGCCCAGAGGTTAATACGTGAGGATAAGATCCGGTCCTTGTCATCGGTGAGTCCAAAGCGGATAATCTCCTTTCTTTAGCTTTGATTTGATTGGTATTAGTCTGGCTCTACTCAGCCTCAGCCCTAGGATACCCGACGGGGTTACCTCTGGCGTAGATCTCTGTATCTCTGTTTTAACTGCAGTGTTGCTTTGTCTTGGGACCCCGGAACCCAGGAACCGAGACCCGTTGTACCTTTGGCCTGGACAGCGGTGTTCTCCTCTGCTCTGCTCTGCTCTGCTCTCTATTGGAGAGAACATGGTTAACGTAGTAGCCACTTAGTCAGTATTTCTATGTTTGATTCATATATCATGCTTTACGTCTATGCACGATTTGCTTAGCTTACTAAGATGAAATTCTGAAATCATTATTCTGTCATTTATTCAGCTTTGATACTATGAGTGTTTCATCTCTGTTACTTATTTTTGCTGGATCGTTGTATTCATTTGTGTTGTCTGTGGTGTTGCAGGCACAGCTACCTTGCCCAGCTCCCCGGCGGTCGAGGAGGCTGCAGGGGCGAGTGTAGAGGCACCCTCCGGTCTGGCAGAGTGGGCCTGATCACTTCTGCCAAGTGCGTGCATGCATACCAGTGGCTTTTATTTTGCATTTTGGTTTTTGAGAGCTTGTATTTGGACTTTGGACTTTGGACTTGTATTCTGTATATTTTGTGTATATTGATTTTGGTGTGTATTCGGTTTTATCTCAGTGTATTTGTCTTTGTCTTTTCCGTTTCGTATTTGCTTTGGCTTCCGCTATCTTATTTTCCTTTGTTGCTTGCTATGATATGTACAGCTTCCGCGTACGCTTAGTTCGCACGTGTTAGATCCCTTGTGTGCGTGCATCTGGACTGGGTTTGGGTGCACGTGCACGGGAGTACGTGTGTCACCGGTTTAGCTTTTCGCTAACCCCCGAATTCTGGGCTCGGGTCGTGACAGGTTTAGCCAAGGCTGAGACGATTTCGAAGGAGATCCCAGAGGCTCCTACAAGATTAGAAGAGTAGACTACCGAGGGTATCCTCTAATCAGTCGAGTATGGAGCGCGCCATCCTTGGTTTTATTTTGGGAATTTAGATTGGATAATATTGTACTATGCCATCTTGTCCTTCATAGTTAGCCATACTCGGGATGGCATTGGTTTCCTTTTGTAGTCCAAGCTTGTAAATGATCTATATGATTTTTGTAGCCAAGTGGTTCAAGTTCAAGTCCTTTTGAGTATAAATTAGTGTTTAAAAGTGAAAATTTTTAGACTGTTCAACTATGATACCTCATGATTTGGAATTGTACAGGTGATAACTATGACCTTCCACTAAAGATACTCATTGACATGTATCGATTGAGGAGTTCTCCACCGCGTGAAGCTTGTAAGTATCCCTTGTGGATTCTATCCTAATACGGAGTTGGGTGGAATTTCACGGAGTACGCGTGTTGTCACAACCCGAGCCCAGGGACCAGGGGTCAGAGAAAATCTAACCAATGACACACGTACTCCCGTGCACGTACACTTAGACCCCGTCCAAGCATACACACACAAGGGATCATTCACACGTGCAAACAACTGTACGCGGAAGCTGTACGTATCAAGGCATACCACAACATACCAAAATGACATAAGAGATTACAAAAGCATAGACTGATGATAAGAACAATTACAAGAATGTATGACAATAGAGCGGGCTTACAACCAATCAAAAATCAAAATACAGATATCATCAAAGCCCACGGTACAAGTACAGAAAAATCTCCTCAATAGACTCAGACTCCAATGAATGGGGAAAACAAAATGATGTAAACCGTACTCTGGAGGATGGATCAAGTCCACTCCTCTAGGCCGGAGGGGGCCTCGCGAGCCTCTCCTGGAGTCGGGTCGACCGACGCAGGATCGGGAGAGGGATCTGAGCCTGCAACACACAAAGACAACTCATAAGTACAACGACTTAGCAAAATATAAGCCACAAGAAGATAACACGAATTGTGTCTAATCATGAGTAATAGTCACAGTGCAAGATCCATAGAAATCATGTTCGTATACTAATCAATTATGCAAATGAATAAGCATGCTATCAGAATCATAAACAGATAACAGTCAAAGTGGCTACTACATTAGCCATATTCTCCCTTTCGAGAGCAGTCGGAATGAGAACACCAGCGACCGGGCCAGGGTACGCATGGGTCTCTAGTTCCCGGGGTCCGGAGTCCCAGGACAGAACACTCTGCAGAGGCAAACACATAAACTAAACCAAAGTTAACCCCGTCGGGTATCCTAAGGCTGAGGCTCAGTAGTGCCATATACCAATCACAATCAAATCGGATGATGCACCTCAATCAATCAATCATATCACATACATATCTCACATGTCACACTAAACAAACAGTAGGAAGTGCATCACATATATTGATACTGATACTGAAACTTGATACTGATACTGAAACTGAATGCACATAAGCAAATAAAAGAAGCGCTGGCAATGAGTATCAATCAAGAACAAATAATAGAATGGTCCCGCCCGGGCTTCGCTCTGGGGTTGCTGCATTTCCCACAGAATCGAGAGGTCCAGCGCAGAACACATAAGAGGGCACAACCGAAGTCAATATGCTGTATACCAATCAAAGTACTTTACGAATCAAGGTCAATTACAAGCCAATCCTAACCTATTTATCCAGTGTTTCTAACCGTGCATGTTGATGTAGTTTTAAGTTGTCCGATGCACCATTGTCTAGTTGTCACGGCCCGAGCCCAGAATTCGGGGGTTAGCGAAAAGCTAAACCGGTGACACACGTACTCCCGTGCACGTGCACCCAAACCCAGTCCAGATGCACGCACACAAGGGATCTAACACGTGCGAACTAAGCGTACGCGGAAGCTGTACATACCAAAGCAAGCAACAAAGGAAAAAATAAAATAGCGGAAGCCAAAGTAAATACGAAACGGAAAAGACAAAGACAAATACACTGAGATAAAACCGAATACACACCAAAATCAATATACACAAAATATACAGAATACAAGTCCAAAGTCCAAAGTCCAAATACAAGCTCTCAAAACCCAAAATGCAAAATAAAAGCCACTGGTATGCATGCACGCACTTGGCAGAAGTGATCAGGCCCACTCTGCCAGACCGGAGGGTGCCTCTACACTCGCCCCTGCAGCCTCCTCGACCGCCGGGGAGCTGGGCAAGGTATCTGTGCCTGCAACACCACAGACAACACGAATGAATACAACGATCCAGCAATTATAAGTAACAGGAAAGAAACACGCATAGTATCAAAGCGAATGAAATAGGGACAGAAGATTAAATACAGAGTCCATCTTAGTATGCTAAGCAAATCGGGCATAGGAGTAAAACATGATAATGGAATCAAAACATAGAATACTGAACTAGTTGGCTACTACGTTAACCATGTTCTTTCCAAAAGAGAGCAGAGCAGAGCAGAGCAGAGAACACCGCTGTCCAGGCCAAAGGTACAAGCGGGTCTCGGTTTCCTGGGTTCCGGGGTCCCAAGACAAAGCAACACTGCAGTTAAAACAGAGATACAGAGATCTACGCCAGAGGTAACCCCGTCGGGTATCCTAGGGCTGAGGCTGAGTAGAGCCAGACTAATACCAATCAAATCAAATCCATAGAAAGGGGAGATTATCCGCTTTGGGCTCACCGATGACAAAGACCGGATCTCGTCCTCACGTATTAACCTCTGGGCAGAGCCACCAGGGAATACCCAAAAATCAGAGATATACAAAGCCAGAGAATATACAAAGCATAGCATAGATCAAAACATAGTACAGAGCGAAGAATAATACAGATATACAGAACGAAAGCAAAATGACTGAGGAAATGCATACATAGATTAACAGAGCAGAGGGCAAAACTATAAACAATATGAAATGCATCTTAGATTAATACGGAATCAAGGTTCATTACAAGCCAAGTCTAATCTAGTTGCATCACTATCACTAACCGTGCATGTTGATGTAGTTTTAAGTTATTCGATGCACCGTTGCCATCCTAGTGTTGCAATATAATCCTTATGTGCATCGAAGTCCCTTAAACCAACACCCATGGGGAGGTGCTTAACAATGAGCAACACTCACATGAATAAGTCACAGCCTAACAGACTATTCATGCGCTCCAAAGAATCCATTTGGGCCGGTTTACGGGTATGGTTAACCTGTATTTGAGCCCTACAAGGTCACACCATTAGCCTAAGTTTAACTGATATTTAACAGGTCTTACGGTTTAGCCATGGGTGACCTACGGCTTAGCCGTGGCATCCTACGGCGTAGCCGCAATATGCACTACGGCTTAGCCGTGGTTCCCTTCAGAACACGGCTAAACTGTCAGCTTTTCCACCTCTGATCTGATACATCTCACGGCTGAGCTACGGTGGAGTCCACGGCTTAGCCGTAAACCATCACGGCTTAGCCGTAGCCTCACCGTAAGAACACTGATATCAGAAAAGTTTCGACTGATCAGAGATTAAATCCACGGCTTAGATACGGTTTGGTTCACGGTTAGCTTACGGCTCAGCCGTAGGACAAATTACGGCTTAGCCGTAGCCTAGCCGTAGAACAAACTCGAATTTGTCACTCTCTGGAATCTAAGCCGTACAGGGTTACGGCTTAGCCGTACAATACAGACGCGAATTCGGGAAGATTACAGAAACGAAATTTTGGTACAGAAACTGAATAAAACAAGCTCAACTGATTCTCATAGCTTAGAAAATGGCTGTAACACATGCTAAACAAAGAATAAGAGTGAATCAAAGCCATCAAACAAACACCCATATGTGTTATCAAAGCCTGTACTTATACTTGCCTCAAATCTGACAAAATCCTCTGAAATCAAGCTCCAAGCAACTAAAATCAAAACAAATCAAAGCAATCACACATGCATGAGATGAAGACAAAGCAACAGAGAATGGGAGAAGCAATTGGAGAGGGAATACAAAGAGTTGGGAAAGAACCCACTTACCTAAGGCAAGGACAGAGATGAGAGAATGGAGAAGAACCCAAATCAAACAAGGGAACCCAAATCCTACTCGAGTAAGAGAAGGAAAGAGAAGAGAGAGAGAGAGAGAGAGAGAACGAACGTGGCTTCTGAATTCTCCTTGCATGCAGTCGATCAAATGAAATGGGCAAGAGAGAGACATCTGTAAGATGACTCACTTATATAGGTTTGTAGTTTTAAAACAAGGTCTAATGGGTTTAAGCAATTTACAGATTAAGTCACACGAAGGTCCATCTTCCCCAATTGACTCCAAACGGATCTGACACAGTTACGGAATTTGTCGAGCTCAACGAAATACGCGCGCTGACACCAAGATGATGCAAAGATGAGATGAGCAAAGCCAAAGCAAAATTACGAAAAAGGGCTTAAACTACCTATCTCAGGTCAAAGGTTGCTCAACTACCTATCCAAGGCCCAAAACCAATTCCAAAAGAAATAAACAAAACAAAACACACACTAATAAGCCACTAATCCGGCTCAAAGGGGATCGGAGTGTTACACTAGTGTTGCAGTGTCAGGAGTGTGCACCGAAGTCCCTTAAACCAACACCTATGGGGAGGTGCTAAACAACTGGATAACGAGCATGAATGATTCACAGCCCTCGAAATCATTCATGTCATTCAAACATTCCATTGGGCATGTTCAGGGTAGCTACATTCTAACATGAAAGTCATAACGGTCTCTTTCTTAAACCTAGTCCTTTTCATTCAGTTCTCAGGCTAATACGGTGTAGCCGTAGGTGACCTTACGGCTTAGCCGTAGGCATCTTACGGCTTAGCCGTAATCTGCACTGCAGCGGAGCCGAGGTTCCCCCAAAATGTCCATCCGTATTTACGGCTCAACCGTATTTTACTCTACGGTGCAGCTGTATCCTGGTTCACGGCTTAGCCGTAGTACAATGTACGGCTTAGATCAGGCTGGGCCGTAGAAGAGTAGCATTTTACCAACTCTCAGTTATTTTCAGATGTCAGTCTGTACTGTTCTACGGTCAGGGTTACGGCTGGGTCTCGGCTTAGCCGTAAGCCATTGCACGGCTTAGCCGTAGCACATTTCACGGTGTAGCCGTGAGTGCACGGAGTCATTTTTCTGGAATAGTTACAGACATACAGAAAACGAGTCTTTCGACCGAAAACAGGAAAATAACAGCAAAATGGACTCAATAGGGCTGTCTAACACTGATGCATACCACAAAGAGTAAGATACAAACAATCAAAGCCATATCAATCAGTGTTTATACTACTTGTGCTTATATTTGCCTCACAGATGGAAATCACGTCATTGCTTGGCTCAGTCCACTGGAAACACACACACAACTTGGCCCCTTTCTTCCCCTTCACGCAACAAAAACAGAAACGAAGAAGGGAAGAGAGAGAGCTGAACGAGAGAGAGAGACAACTGAGAGAGGCAGAGACGATCGAGAGAAAGAAAACGAGTAGGTAGGATATTTATAACTTAAAATGAGTCCAATTTACACACAAGTCCAAACAGCTAACACAAATGTCAGTTTGAGTCAACTGATGATCCAACGAGAGCAAACGAAATCATTCGAATCCAAGACAGTTACGAAGATCGACAAGCTCAACGAAATACACGCAATGACGTCAGAATGACGCAAAACTGACAAAGTCAATCAAAAGCCAAAATTACGAAAAAGGGCTCGAACTACCTAAACTAAGTCAAACTCAACCCAAACGATCTCTCCAAGACTCAAACCAAAGAAAAGCAAAAATCAAAACATACTTAACGATAAAATCACACATAATTACCCACTAATCCGGATCAACTCGGGTCGGAGTGTTGCACGTGTCATACCTTGCAAATTACCTTAATTTAGGGAAGCCCGGGCTCGAGTTGTGACAAAGGAGCTGCACGAAATGCAAAAAAAAAAATGACGAGCATGAATTTATCTTTAACGTTATATTAATTTCAAGGATAATCAAAGTCTCATCTACATCTCTTTCCTATATCCTTTACCCTTTCCTCTTTAACATTCCCCATTGCTATTGGCTACCCATTTTACCTTATGTCAAGCCCCGAACCCCAGAATTGGGGAATTTGTTGTGGGTTCCGAGATATGACACACGTACCGTGACAATTCGTGCCATAACAAGACACGTACGAACTGTCACAAGGGTGATCTCACAGGTACGTGTAAGGAAGATCCGCAAACACGTATTATCAACATAAGGCATTTAAGCGGAAACCTTGAGATTTCACCTGTACATATCATAGACATCCATAAAACATTCATTTCAGTTTATTATATAAACAAAGTTTGTTGATTAACTCGACTACATGCATAAAACATGAAAATCCATAATAATAATATAAATACATCAAATGCCAAGATGAACCCTAAGTCAATCCCAAAATAACTCTGTTGCGTTCTATTGAGGAGGATCAAGAAAAGATGTCTTCCTCGTTCCACTCGTTCACATCTCGAGGTAACGCTAGGGTTCCCTCCAGGAGCGTGCTGATTGCTGGACTGGCATCGGGTTCCGTACCTATAACACCATGGTAACTGGTTAATACGACGGTTAAGCAAAGATAAGGATACATGAGCTTAAAATGATAGATCAATTAAATTAAATGACGATATAATTAAAAGAGATCAATGTCGAAATCTAGGCACTTATGCATATGAGTAAGCATGAATAGGGAATCATGAATAAAGAGCACATCATACCAAAATGGTAACCAAATTTGTTATCTCCTCTCTAATAAGAGAGTAAATTGGTTTCTGAGAAATCACTAGCGATCGGGCTAGGACCGACTAGCTACCCTAAGAGCGTCGACTCACTTTTCTGATAACTACTGCAGCAGACAGCTGATAACATACTTCCATGGTGTCCCGTCGAACCTCATATGGGGTATAAGCTAAGTGGCGCCGACTCTAAGCATGTTGAAAGTAATCTAATGTCTACACTTATCATATACTGATCTGTTTATACTGATACAGAAAGGTAACTCAATCTTGTTGGAAATATTAATTAGAGAATTGCAACTAAGTAAAATACTGTTCATCATTGATGCAAACTGATATAAACTCTCATGTGGAGGTCAAGGTGACTATCAATATGAATTCAATTAGATTGTGGGGTCATCAAGGAGAGTTACTAGCCAACCCTACGCTAGATAATCCGGGTTTCCAAGGTCATTCATTTCACTGTATTCATAGGATATTCAGTGTCATTGTATTACCATTCTCGGTGTTACCTCATGTATATAAAAGACACTTCATCCTATGCCAACACCCATGACGTGACATTGAAAACTAACCGGAGAATCAAGAAAAAAAGAGTAACAGCTCAACACTCTTCTTTCTCTATGTTTAGTCATCGTTGGGCTAATTTGGGGTAGCAAAGGATCCAATTCTAAGGTCCTATATGGTCTTGAGTTGAACCTACAGCCTATAATAAGTGTGGGTGGATACCTTGATTTCTTTCTAAGGTTTAAGGGAGTAACCCATCATTAGGCTATCCCATAGACTATAGGAAGTCCATAGTCAAGTATATAACTCATTTTGGAACACATTTCTATAACTACAGGTCACGCTTACCCGACCGATCGAATATGGGTCCAACCAATCGACTGCTTCCAGAAAGGAAATTCGACCGGTCGGGCTGGATGGCCGATTGGTTGGACTACCAAGAAGGCAATTCGACCGATCTAGCTTCAGGATCGTCTGGTCGGCCCTGAAGCACCCTGTTACGGGAGTATTTGGTTTCTAATGGGTTCCCTATTCCAATTCACCATTCTACCTGCAATCAACCAACACAAGGGCTTCCATTCCACACTCTCGGGTTCCCTCAAGGACCATTATTAATTTATTCATCAAAAATCATCACAAATTATAAATCAAATCCATGCATTTTCCATTAAGCTGTAAAAAGGGAAAAATCACAAAATCCATCAAGAATCAAAGAATAAAGCCATGCATGTAAAGAAAATGTATCATTATACTTGCCTTAAGTTTGGTGCTTCACTCAAATTGATTTGCCCATTGGTTAGATGGTGGAGAAGTCTCCTCTAATGAAGAATCTAATACATGCATGAAGAAGAATGAGAATGGAATGCATGCATGCTAATAGATAGAATCTCTTGACCCTTATTGAACTCAATAACTCAAAAGAAGATGGGTTTCTATACCTCAACTCTTCTACAAGCAATGGGGAAGGAAAGATGCCTGGATTTCCAAAATGAGAGCAAGAACAATGAAGAGGAAGAAGAAAGAAGCTCAAGCTTGATGCATGCACACTTCAATCACCCCAAATGGAGGGTAGGTGATGATTAGGATGATGGAAGAAAGGGGAAACCGGTGCTGCAGTAGAGAATGGAGGGAGGAGAAGAAGAGAGGATCGTTGGAGGTTGGGGTTTTTAAATGAATGAAATTTCTGGAATTACAAATAAGTCCCCCTGGTTATATGTATATTCCCATTTGAAGTAGTTGGGCTCAAAATGGGCCGAAATGAATCCGAATGAAATTAGGCCAAACATAAAAGATGTTTCACAAGATGAAACTCACCCAATACAACTAATATAATGCATAAATAATGCAAAACCATGAAAATGCTTAAATACAAAAGGTCTTGGACTACCAAATAAGGTTCGAACTCAATCCAACTACCTATTCATGACCCAAACCTCTTGAATTTGGGCTCAATTAGCCTAATTACATATTAATTAAAATAAAACCAACTTAATTACTATAATTTATAATTATCTAGGGCTAAGACCTTACACCTTAAGCTCCAGGAATTCATCTCCCCGCAAAATAATTGGCTCTTAAATGCAGTTTAACCAAAAGAACCACATTTAATTAATTGAAAAGGTCATATACGAAGAATACTTCAATACTATATAGACAAGAATTATTCATAAATGGTATATTATAGCCTTTCAGAATAATTACCTAAAAAGACAGGGAGCTTAGAAAACATATTAATTCTGTAACAAAAGCATCCGGAATCTATTGGGGTGCATTGCCCCAAACCGCCGCGTGACTGTCTGCCGTCTCCATGTGCTTGTGTTCTCTGTGCCTTCCCCACCACACTGCCTATAATTACCCAATCACTCTCCTCTCCAATCTCACTGCTGTTGCTGCTGCTACTCTCTCTCTCTCTCTCTCTCTCTCTCTCTCTCTCTTTCTCAAAACAATGGCCTCATTCCTTTTCAAACTCCTCTCATTTTTCCTCTCCATCTCTTGTTTTGTACAAAGCCATGTTGTTGAGGAAACGGGCTTCCAACTGATGGGAGGGTCCCTTGAATGGCCTTCCTCATCAATATATGACCTCATCAACAATGAGGTCTCTTTACCAGAAGATGATGAAGAGGGTGGGATGATGATGATGGGAATCACCAACAGAAGGTCACTTCACCAGCAGCTCCACCACCACTACCGCCACCACCACCATAGCAGGCATTACTACATCTCCGGCGCTCTCGGCCAATAGGATCCCATGCCCACCTCGCTCTGGGAGGTCCTATTACACCCACAATTGTTACAAGGCCCAAGGGCCTGCTCATCCCTATATTAGAGGCTGCTCCACTATCACAAGATGTAGAGCATGAGCATGTATTGTGTAGATCTTTCATTTCTGTTTTGTTTGTTTGATTGATTTTCTTTGGTGATGTGATGTTTGTGTACTTTAGTGAGAGCTTGTTCAGTGTTGGATCTCATCGCGTGGTGCTACTTGTTAGCCTGTTTAGGTGTATATTATTGGATGAGCTCGCTTGTCTGCTTTTGGGATAACCACATCATCTGAATATTCCAGTTCAATATATTTCTGATTGGATCCACTTGCGATAACTCATTAATTAGAGATGCACATGAATGAACTTGATATGTGTGAAATTTTAATGGTAGCTACGGGCAGCTCTGAGGACACCAATCACGTATTTAGAATTGCAGCGTTCGTTTGAGTGTAATTAAAAATTTTAATAACTCATGATAAAATATATTCCTTCATTTGAATATTCAATAGGTGAGGGGTGACGGATAAGAAGGTGGGCCTTCACCAGGATTTGATTTTGAAGGGTTATATAGCTGGGTAATCATTTTTCACAAATTATTTCAAAGTCACTCGTGGATCTGCATTTTTTACTTTTGTTATTTCAATTTTAGCGGCCTTTATAAGAACACATTTCTTAGAATTCCTACAAATTCGATTTCATGCAAACAAATGGGCTCAAAATATTAAGACAACTTCTTGACTGTTTAGCATATTTTGCACTCTGGTAAACAACGACTCAGAAAATTCCAAACTTAATATTCAATCTCAAATCATTGCACAGGAAAATGTTACACAAACTCATTGACTTGGATGTTGGGTTTGAATGCTTTATTAGCTTGTGAGTGGCACCAACAAATAATATGCAGCCGGCCAATTTTACTCGTACAACTGATAATTTAGGGACGTATTAAAGGGACCAAAACTTCCAGCCCACATCAATGCAAAATGATACATATCAACTTCATGTTTCAGAATTCATGGCATAGTTTCTGCTCCCACTTATGCACATTAGATTACATCTTAGTTTCGGGCCTCCAGGTCGAATTCTGTCAATCTGCATTACATCAAAACCCCTTGAATGGAGTTGCTTCTAAACTCACGTACAAAAGCTCTCAAACGATATCCATTGAGTTTCTCCAAGTATTGGAGATACCGCACATCATTGTTTTTCATTTATGCACTTAATTATTGTATATCCTTTCATGTTGCCCCACAAATCCACCTTAACGTAGTCCTTTCAGCCCCGTGTGATGAACAATCTGAACTGGCCTAACAGCATCCCCTCCAAGAAAGAGGAAAAACATTTGTAATCGTCTGAAGCCAAGTGCGATCCCAAAATGCCCAAGATGGTACTGCCATTGGCTCAAATAATTTCTCGCATGTCTTCCATTAACATGTAGTTCACTAGTGGCTCCATTGCATATACAGTTAACCACCAGTATACTGTTTAAATGTCTTCTTTTTTAACATGAATCATAATGAAAATGAGCCCAGTGTGCTGAATGTCACTCTGATTCAAATGCACCAATGTCAGCGGAAATGGTAAGCCTGTAACCAGCCATCTTCATTGCCACAACTAATTCTTCCAGCATTGCATATACCTCATCATGCTGTGGGTGCCTTTTGTCCCTAGACATGAACTGGTGTACGATACCCCCAACCTCAATCCAGCTATATCCAGCCTCCTTCCTCAGACCCTTGTCTCCCATCCCTTTCCTTACCCTGTCAACACTCTCCCACATCCCTTCTGCAGCATATATATTTGACAGGAGAATGTGATAACCTGCAGTACCATTTCCTTTTTCTATCTCAAACAACTTGTCAGCAACCAACTTCCCCAATTCAAGTTCCCCATGAATCCTGCAAGCGCCAAGCAGTGAACCCCAAATGGCCGCCACATTACCCTTGTCACCTAATTCTTCAACGAACTCATAGGCCTCCACAATCCTCCCAGCCCTCCCTAACATATCCACAATACAGCAATAATGCTCAGGCGTAGCCGAAACCCCGTATTCCTTCTCCATCAGTTTAAATATTTCAATACCTTCGTCAATCAATCCAGAATAACCACATGCAGACAAGATTGCAACAAATGTGATGACATCGGGTTTCATGCCCGCTTCGGGCATTGCCCAGAACAAAGACAGAGCCCTATCACCGAGCCCGTGCTGACCGAAGCTTGATATCATGGTGGTGTAAGTGACTGAATTTCTCATTGGCATCCTATTGAACAATCTTTCCGCATAATCAATCAAACCACATTTCGAATATATGTCCACCAGGGATGTACCAACAAAGACATTTTCATCCAGCAAATGGCGGATGGAAAAGCTATGAATCTGTTTGCCAAAACTGATTCCTCTTGTTAGATTGCATGCCGGGAGGACTGATGCAAGCGTTGCTGGAGTGGGCACTTGGTTTTGCTCAAGCATCTGCCGGAGAACAGTAATAGCCTCGTCGACCAGCCCGTTTTGCATGTATCCTGCAATCATGGAATTCCACGTGACCTGATCTCTCTCATGAACATCGTTGTCTTTCTCAAACAGCCTCTCTGCAGTTTCAATTGAACCAGCTTTTGCATACATGTCTATCAAATAACTATTCATTCCATCAAATTGCAGTCCATGCCTGATGAGATAGGCATGAGTTTCCTTCCCAATCCTGATATTGCCTAGATTTGATGCTGCTGAAAGCAGAGCAATGGCTGTTACAGAATCAATATAGACACCCTGTCTCTGCATCTCACAGACAAGTGACAGACCTTCAGCGTTGAACCCGTTTTGCACGAATGCAGAAACCATGGTGTTCCATGTAACAACATCTCTTTTGAGCATTTTGTCGAAGACGGAAAAAGCCATGTCCACAGAATCACATCTGGAATACATGACTACAAGCGCATTTGAAAGAATAACAGGCAGCTCTGCAGAGTACTTAATCACATAAGCGTGAATTTGTTTCCCAAATTCCAACCGCTGAAGTTGCGAAACCGCCATTAGAGTGACAAGGAAAGTCACAGAATCAGGGAAAATCTTCTCCTCATAAAGAATTTGAATAAAAAGGTCCGTAGCTTCTTCAGGACAGTCATTCTGAACATACCCATCAATCATGGTATTCCACACTTGAATATTCCCCTCAACACATGAATCGAAAACCATCCTCGCGCGCTCGACGGCCGAGAGCTCGGAATACATGAAAATGGCACAACTCACGGGAAAAGGATCATTCGAATAATCAGGACCCAATTTGAGAAGCATACCATAAATCGCATCAGAATGCCTCCGGTCTCCCACGCTTGCAGCAGCTGCTGCGGGGAACACATGGACAAAACTGACTACAGTTGGCTTGATACCCATCTCAATCATGAGCTTAAACTGCATAATTGCTTCGAGTGGCCGCGCCGTCTTGGCGTACCAACCGATCATTGTGTTCCAAGTGACTGCATTTCTCCTGCGCATTCTATCAAACAGGTGGCGGACGACATCGAATTGGGCAGCAGCGGGGCTAGGACCCTCTGCCAAGCAGGTGGCGTACATGCTGAGAAGGGAATTGGCGAGGACGGGGTTGGTTCTGAAGTGGGTGCGGAGGATCCGGCAATGGAGGGATTTGCCGAGATTGAGGTTAAGGGAAAGGGAGCAGGCCTTGAGGGCGGAGGAGAAGGTGTAGGAGTCAGGGGATGGGGGGTGGGGGGAGGAGGAGACGCGGGAGAAGAGGCGGAGGGCGTGGAGGGGCATGGCATTGCAGATGAAGCCGATGAGGATGGTGTTCCAGAGGAGGGTGGAGGGGCGGGGGAGGGCGTCGAATAGGCGGAGGGCGATGTCGGGCCTCCCGTCCTTGCAGAGCTGGCTGAGGCGGGAACGAATTGTTGTGGGTTTGGATTTAGATTTTTTTGTTGCTGCTGCTGTTGTTGTTGCGGAGAGGTGGGGGATGTAAGGATTTTGTTGGGTTTGCGGAGGAGGAGGAAGAGAAGGAAGAGGAAGAGGGAGCATGGAGGCCATCTCTCTCTCTCTCTCTCTCTCTCTCTACTTCTACTATCTCTTCTCTCTATTAGAACTAGAGACTATGTACATATGCGGCCAATGATGGTGTCTCTATCTCTGCTATATCTTCTTTTGGACGGACTTAGGAGTTCCAATGGCTTCATGGTGGCCTCTCTCTCGCAGTCTCCTTGCTCTGTCTGCCTGTATCTCCCAGTCTGTGTCCCCAGCTTTTCCCGAAAGAGTGGAATTGTGGGCCCACATATTAGACTCCCAAAAAGTTAGCCATTGCCAAAGTCTGTCACGGGGTGGGTCCGTTGGTTTGAGCCATTCCGTGGGCCTCGAGTTCCACTTCCACTTCTTCCGTTCCACTTTTATTTCTTGCATTAATTGAATATTACATCAGCGATCATGTATACTAAATATTACATAGTCGCTCTTCAGAATCAGATAACTTCAACCAAGGTGGATAAGAGATACTATGATCATTTAAAAAAAAAGTTTGGTTTGAAAGGGCAAATATGAGCTTGGGCAGGCTTTGGAATTTACTCAAACCTACTTAAGCATATACAGGAGCTTGTTTGCAAAGAGAGGGAGCGCGGAACGGGGGGGGGCCTATTTGGGTAATTTTATGATTTTTTAATGAATAGTGGAGGAGGGAATGCTGTTATTTGAACAACACTTTTTATCTCTCTTGACTCATGAGAAATAAAAATAATAATATTAAAATTAAAATCAGTAAAATATCCCATATACATCTCTCTCAGTCCCTCCTCTCTTCTCCCCCTTTCCCCCCGGTGGCGACAAGCTGGATGGGGGCTTTCCCTCTCTCTTTCTCCCTCTCCCTCTTCCTTTTTCTATTCCTCCTCCCATTCCTCTTCCTCCTCCTCTCCCTCTTTCCCTCTCATCTCCTTTCTGCTTTCTTCGGCACTACAGGGCTGAACATCACACTAATAATCAACATCGCATGGGCGAACTGTATGATGTTCAGCCTCATAGGGCCAACTAAGGTGAAGAGGAGAGGAGAAGTGAAGAAGGAGGAGGGAGAGGAGAGGAGAGGAAGATGAATAGGAAGAGGAAGAGAGAGGGGCCCAATGAGGAAGAGAGGATAGGAAAAGGGAGAGGAAGAGGGAAGGAGGGAGAAGAGAAGAGGGAGGGAGAGAGATGTATGGGAGTATTTGGGAAATTTTATTTTTTTAAAAATTTTTTAGAGAAATATTGGATAAACAACAAAATTGACTCTTTTCATACAGCTTTTTTCAACACATAAGTTAACTTTCAAAGTCTTACCTTTTTTCTTTCTCAACACAACCAAATTTTCTAAAGTGCCCATTCTCTCTCCCTCCTCCCTTTTCTCACCTCCCCCTCTTACCATTGTCAACGGAGGGGATTACTCTCTCCCTCCTTCTTCCTTCCTTCCCTCTCCCTCTATCTCTTCCTCCCTCCCTCTCTTCTCCCATCCTCCCCGCAGCAAGTCTCCCTATAATAGGAAGATCTCCTCCCCTCTCACTGCTGCCCTCCCATCCCTCTCCCTCTTCCTCCCTCTCCCTTTCTCCTCCTTTCTCCTCTCACCCACTCCGCTGTAGGGAGATTGTTTCCCTATCTGCAGCCCTATTAAAGGGAGATGCAGCACCCCTTATTGTCATGCATTCTAGTCGGAGAGAGAAGGGTGGCGATAGTGATTTGGTTTAAGGGGGGGGGGAGAGGGTAGCCTCCTCCATTGGTGATGGCGACAGTCACCGGAGGAGATGGAGGGGGAGGTAAGAAAGGGGAGGAAGAAGGAGAGGAAGAAAGGTCATTTAGGTCATTTCGCATAAGGGTAATTTTGTAATAAAAATTTTTATAAAAAACACGTGGGAAGAAGGAGGCTTTTGTTGGTCTAATAGCAGCACTCCTTTTTTTTATTTTTTATTTTTATTCTTAGCGTATTAAGAGAGATAAATTGGTTGTTGTATGCGAAAAGTAGCACCCTTTGAAAACCAAGGAGACCCGTGGAAAGAAAGAGCGAAAGAAATACAAGGAAGGGAGCTAGCATCTCTGTCGGATCAGAAGGCAAAAAAAAAAAAAAAAAAGGAGACCCCCTGAGGTTCCACTGCAAACGACGAAACCATGGTAAGTATTATGAATTGGGGATTTCACGATTTCATGTTTCTAATCTTCTATTTTCCGAAACCCTAATTCCGTTCGTCATCTTTACGAAATTGGCAAGGTTAGAGATTTTTTTATGCTATTCTCAATGATTACACGCAAGCAAAGATCTGTCCTTCCTTTGGGTTCTTTCGAATCTTCAATTCCCTCTATTTTCTTCGCAACAAATCCAAGAAGAAGAGGAAAAAATAAAGATCTCAATTGGATCTTAGGGTTTTGAGAATGATTCGAACAGAAGCAGAATTCCTCGTATCTTGTTTCTATTCTGAAAGTAGATGAAGAAAATTCTCATTTGGATTTTTTAAGGGTTTGCGAAGAATCACTTTGTTTCCCTTTGATTTGAACACAAACAACGCTCCTGGAATCCTCTTTATTTTTCTTCTCTGATAAAATTATGTAACTTCCAGCACTTGCAACACCCTTTAATCTCTCTCTCTCTCTCTCTCTCTATATATATCTATATCTATTTCTTGGTTGAATGTTTTCGATGGGTAGATTGGGTTCATATCTCATATTGGTATTGGTGTATCATGCGTGGCCCTTGATCAATAATAAAAGTAAAAATAAATGTATCAAATGAGAGTGCAATGAAGTGATTAATTCACCCCATATTAGGATAGGTGCATATCTCCTTTGCTTTAATGATTACATTTCACCCATAATCACTCATCATTTATGGGTCGTTTGTTTTTGTTGATTTACATAGGTAAATGAACCACATGTGTAATGGTTACACACCATCACGTTTGTTTTCACTCATTTACGCATGAGATGTGTAAAGTAGATGTGAAAATGGTATGAAAATGGCTTGAAAATCAGGTGAGAATTTTCACACTTCAACAGGTGTGAAAACATTACCTATGTTACTGATACCAGGCAGGTGAACGGTAACTTTCTGGGGCAGTCCACCTTTTTGCATTTTTTTTATTTTGTGGGCCCCAAAATAGCAATCTGAACTGTCCAAACTCTTCTAAAGGTCAAAAACGGCTCAGAGACCAATTTTCAGCCGTTGGATCATCATACAACTTGAGATATGATCAAAAGAGTTGAGACCGTTGGATGTGTTGAACCCGTGATTGAACCCAGTCCGCCTTTCTTTATTTTTTGACTCCTGTGGGCCCCTTAATGTAAATCAAAACCGTTGAAACTCTTGTGAAGACTGAAGATGGCCACGAGACCAATTTTCAGCCGTTGGATCATCATACAAGTTGAGATATGATCAAAACAGTTGAGACCGTTGGACGTGATTGAACCCGTGATTGAACCAAGTCCGCCTTTCTTGATTTTTTGACTCTTGTGGGCCCCCTAATATAAATAAGAACCGTTGAAACTCTTGTGAAGACTAAAAACGGCCTTGAGACTAATTTTCAACCGTTGGATCATAATATAGTTTTAGATATTTACAAAAGATCTAACAATAAAAATCTGAAATTCTTAATTTTATGGGCCCCATCTTGATGATCTAAACCGTCCAAACACTTTAGAATGCCTTTTTTGGCTTAGAGATGTAGTCTTTTTCTATTTATATTTTAAGATATTTGTGATAAATCATGAAAAGTGGCAAAAATATTATGATAAACGGTGAACCGTTGGATTACTTTTAATTTACATGTGAAGAGGAATGAAAATGACAAACGATTGAATTCATTTTACATGTGAGTCAATTGCATATGCAAATGACTCACATGTGAGTTATTTACTTATGTAAATCATTTTCACATCACATATGAAAAAAACAAATGACCCCTTAAGGGTTTCTTCTCATCATCAGGGATAAATGGGATGATAGGAGAATAAATGCCAATTGAATTGATAGAGTAATTTTCATTTACTTATCATGAGAATAGTCCTTACAAGTATCTACTATTTTTTTATATATATGGGGGCAAACCTTTCCTAAGCTCAAGTTTATAGAAGAAATTCTGTAAGCCCGATCCTTTGGGGACCACCTTTTGGTCCATCCGAATGGACCAAACACACGACCCCTTGAATTGCACATGTCCACCAATTTTTGATTTAATTCGAATTTACTGGACCATTGGATCGATTGTGCACCGATCTGAAAGGACTGTTGACCATTAAATTTTTAGGGCCCAGATGAAGAAGATAGAAACCACAGGGGGCCCAGATGAAGAAGATAGAAACGACGGTTGAGGCTGATTTTTGCAGAGAGGAGGGTCATGGGGAGTCCTTCAAACTCCCCTCATCCCCATCCCCATGTGGGCCCCATAGGCGTGAACCACGCACTTGAGCTTACCTTATCCTAAGCTTGAGCTAAGGAGATGGGCTCCCTATATATATATATAGTTTTTCTCAATGAAAATCAACCCTAGGTTAAAGAACCCATTTGGCCGCTGTGAAATGGGTTGCCTTGTCTGAGGTCATGTGCAATTTCAGTTACCTGTGAATTGTAATTGTATATTGGAAAGAACAGAACAACGATGACTGTAGGGTAACTGTAGTTTTTCTATAACCCCATTGCAGCCTGATATCTTGCGTTGGTCAGTTGTGAAAATTACATGAGCTTGGAGGCTATTTATTAGATGAGTTGATGAAATATCAAACAGTATACTTGTTTTGTGACACTGACCTCATCTGTCATCTGGATTTGGTCCTCCATATTGAGCAAATATAATGTTACCAACCATTTTGACATTTATAGCTTTCTACTCCATGATGATTTTGCTGCAGTTGGTAGCAAAAGCTCTGTTTTGTTCCAATTGCTAAGATATGTTCCATGGAATTTAGAATAATTGATGTTATACTACGTAGCATTTTATAGTAGCAAATATTAACCTGTTTTGTCCCATTTATTTTCCGCTTACCTGAGATAACCATGCTTGTTTCTTTTTACAGCTTTACAGCTACTTGTAAGGAAGTTGAAGTAATTATTATTGTTATTGTTTAATATAGTTTTGAAGATGTATCGTATTGAAACTGTGCTCCTTTGGTTGTCTTAGCACATGTTTTCTTTTTTGACATTTTTCAAGTGTTGATTTGCTAAACATGTTTCTTATGGTTGTTTTCTTTCAGTCTTCTCTTGCTGCTGCTAGAGCAGACAACTTTTACTATCCGCCAGAATGGACACCAAAGCAGGTATGTCAGTCCATTTTCGTGATGCATTTAAGTTTGTCAAGCTGTTCCATCTGTCTTTTCCCCTTTGACACTGTGTTGGCATTTGGATTCTATCTTTCCTTTCTCAGGGTTCATTGAACAAGTTTCATGGTCAACATGCTTTGAGGGAGAGAGCAAGAAAGATAGATCAGGGCATCCTAATAATAAGGTGAGAATTCTTACAATCTATTAAATACTTGAGAATTTGATTTGACTGATTACCTGACTCTATCATATTATGCTTCCTGCTATTTAGGACTTGTTTTTATCTCATCTGGAATGTTGGAGTGAGATGCATAATATATGCTAAAGTAGTTATTTGCATTGAGATTCACGATCTTTATTGTTTGGGGAAATTTTTATGAAATATTTTTCATGGATGGAGTGCTGGAGACATATGCGTATTTTATGCTAAATTAGTTATGCGCTTTGAGATTTGTTCACTTAATTCGGTATTGGGGAATTAGAATTAAGGTTTTACATGGATGAAATGCGTTTTTTTTTTTTTTTACTTTAGCAACCATTTCATTTTCCTTGCAAGATTAAAAATGGGTATAGCATTGGAAGGTGTCCATTGTCGCAACCATGAGGTTGTAGGTTTGACTTGAGTCCTATCATCATCTGGAGAAAGGGTGCATCCTGTTCTAAGCCATAGATTATTTATGGCACGGGATGACCAGGTTTTCATTTTATTTATTTATTTTGGCAAGAGGTGTTTTTTGTGTGTCTTTGGGTTTTTTTTTGTTTTGTTGGTTGGAGGGGGGGGGGGGTGGTGTTTGTTTATTCTTGTGTAGCATCTTTTTGAGAATCCCCATTAGGATAATGCTGAAGTTTAGTGGCTTCTGACTTTAAGTTTAGGAACTTGAACCTTAGGATTTTTTATTTCTTATTGGCTTAGAACCAAGGTACCTCTTGAATATGTGCAATTAACTCATCCATAATTAATGTAAAGAGATAGCTTAAAGCTTATCCCTATTCAAACCAATGGTCATTGGAAACTAACCTATCTCTTCATAAGTAATTCTCACATTCGTTATTGCTTCCTTACGCATTTCTCTAATGATGTCAAAATCATATTTCATCATGTCTTTAATGATTATAAATAATATGTAACATTTTGAATAAGCATCTATTAGATAAGGGTGTGAAACCCCAATTACCTATTTATACAAGGACTCACTTCGACAAATTTTCTCTTTTCTGTCCAATTTTTTTCTTAGGCCTGGTCTTAGGCATAGTTCACATCTATTCCTGAATACTTGTTCACCTGATAACAAAAGAAATACTTATCATCATCATCATCATCAAAGCCTTATCTCAACAATGTTGGGGTCGGCTAAATGAATTCTGTTTCTCCATTCTGTTTTATTTTGAGATAAATCTTTCGATAAGTGAAACTTCTTCAAATCTAAATTAATGACTTCCATCCATATTTTCTTCGGCCTGCCCCTACCTCTTGATGGGCGCTCCACCTGTATATCCAAACTTTTTCTCACCGGTGCCATTACTGGTCTACGCTTAACATGCCTAAACCATCTTAAACGGGTTTCTCTAATCTTATCTCCTATTGGCGCTACTCCTAAATGTTCTCGAAAACGCTCATTTTTAATTTTATCTTTTCTAGTTTTACCACACATCCACTTAAGCATTCTCATTTCCGCTACAACCATCTTATGAATGTGTCTTCTTAATTGGCCAACATTCTGCTCCATATGTCATAGCTGGTCTAACCACTGTCCTATAAAATTTACCCTTCAATTTCGTTGGCATTCGTCTGTCACAAAGCACTCCCAAAGCTAGTCCTATGCTCCACATCTTCGTCAATCTCCCTATCCTTACTAATCATCGAGCTTAGGTACCGAAAAGAATCTCTATGTGGTATCTCATAGGTTTCAATTTTGATAGTAGTTTCAACACTTTGTATATGTCCACTGAAGTTGCAATCCATATATTCTGTTTTTGTACGACTTATTTTAAAGCCTCTAGATTCTAATGCCCCCCGCCATCTCTCAAGCTTTGCATTTACACTATCTCTTGATTCATCCACCAATACTATATCATCTGCAAACAACATACACCATGGTACTTCTTCTTGAATATGCACAGTTAACTCATCCATAATTAATGCAAAGAGATAAGGGCTTAAGGTTGATCCCTGATGTAAACCTATAGCCACGGGGAATCCACCTGTTTCTCTACATGTGGTTCTGACATTTATTATTGCTCCTTCGTACATATCCTTAAAAATTTTAATGTAACTTCTGGGGACATTCCTTTTCTTTGAGACCCACCAAATTAAATTTCTCGATACCCTATCATAGGCTTTTTCCAAATCGAAAAAGACCATATGTAGATTTTTCTTCTTTGCTCGGTATTTTTTCATTAATTGCCTAAGTGAAAAGATAGCTTCCATATTTGATCTCCCTTGCATAAAACCAAATTGATTTTCAGAAATCTTGGTCTTCTTTCTCAGTCTTTGCTACATTAGTCTCTCCCATAATTTTATAGTATGACTCAAAAGTTTAATCCCTCGATAGTTGGTACAATTTTGTATATCTCCTTTATTCTTATATATAGGTACTATAATGTTTCTTCTCCATTCATCCGGCATTTTCTTTGTCATAAGTATCTTATTGAATAGCCTACATAATCAACTTACCCCAACTTCTCTTAAGTATTTCCATACCTCTATCGGAATACCATCTGGGCCTGTTGTCTTTCCTGTCTCCATTCGCTTCAATGCTTCCTTTATTTCCACCCCTCTAATTCTACGGAGAAAAGTATGCTCTTGTGATGAAGTATCCTCCTTAACTCTTATATCGCCCAAATGTTCTTCATTTAGAAGTTTGCTAAAATATTCCTTCCACCTACCTTTAATATCGTTGTCTTTTACCAAAATATTTTCCTCATTGTCCTTGATACACTTGACATGATCTAAGTCCCTATTTTTCTTTTCTCTTATTTTTGCGAGCTTAAAAATATCATTTTCTCCGTCTCTTGTTCCCAAACTATTGTAGAGATCATCGTATGCTTTGAACTTTACACTACTTACTACTTCTTAGCTTCTTTCTTTGCCTTCTTATACAGCTCAAAAATTTTCATACTCTTAGTCCCTTACCGAACTTTGTAGCAATGTTTTTTTTGTCGAATAACTTCCTGAACCTCTATACTCTACCACCATGTTTCTTTATTAATATGTCTCTTCCCTTTTGATTCTCCAATTACCTCCTTTGCAACATTTCTAATGTAATTAGCCATTTGATTCCACATTACTGTAGTTTCTCCTTCAATATTCCATTCTCCCTTCTCAATCATTTTGTCCTTAAATATATTTGCTCTTTTCCCCTTCAAATCTCTCCACCTTGTTTTAGGGTCCATTTTGTCTACTACCGCTCTCTTTCTACTTTTAATGCAAATATCTAAAACTCCGAGCCTATGTTGCGTAGTCAAACTTTCTCCTGGAATAACCTTGCAATCTTTACAAGCCAATCGGTCTTGTTTTCTAACTAGAAAAAAGTCTATCTGACTCCTATTACTCCCACTTTTATATGTAATTAAATGCTCATCTCTCTTTTTAAAGTAAGCATAGTAAGCATTTGCTACTACAAGATCAAATGCCACTGCAAAGTCCAATATAGTGTTTCCAAATTCATTCTTTTCTCCAAATCCATGCCCTCCATGCACTCTCTCATATCCTCTATTATTTCTTCCTATATGCTTATTTAAATCTCTCCAAGGAAAATCTTATCACTATTTGGGATTTCTCGCATTAAATCATCCATCTCCTCCAAAAATTGTCTTTTCATACTTTCCTCTAGTCCTACTTGGGGAGCATATGCACTGATGATATGAATTATGTTTTCCTCTAGCACTAGTTTAATTGCTATAATTCTATCACCAAACCTCTTTACCCCCACAATTTTCTCTTTGAAATCCTTATCTACAACATACCCATTCCATTTCTTGTATTATTCTTTCCTGCATAGAAAAGCTCATATTCATCCGTGAGCTCCTTAGCTTTATTTCCTTTCCACTCTGTCTTCTGTATACAAGCCACACTAATTCTTCTTCTTTTCATTAACTCAACCAACTCCATGCTCTTGCTTGTCAATGTTCCTATATTCCAAGTAGCAAGTCTAATTTTCCTATTCCTCCTCTTCTTCTCATGGACTAACTTTTTTAACCGCACTAGCCCAAAGTCATTGCGGTAGCCCTTGCACACTTTTTACTGCAGCCGGGCGACGCTGCAATGCGTCATTTAAAGTGGGGAACGCCCTAGCCTTATCGTGAAATATCATTTTCTCAAAATTCATGTTTGGGTTGTGACAAAGTTTTACGCTGGCTGTCACCTACCTAACGCAACTCTCCTCCTTTACCCGGGCTTGGGACCGGCAGCAAAAACTGGCGGAATTAAAAGAAATACTTATCATATTAAATAATTTGATAAAATTATATAACATTATATGTAATTTAAATAATTTATAATTATGTTAATATTGGAGTAAATATAATTTACCCATTACTTGGGTTTTAAATTGGGCCCAAAGTTCAGTTCAAATCTGGCTCTGGTCTAGGAATAGAACTTTTAATAGGCCTTGGTTGGGTTCCACCATGCCCAACCCAAACTTGACCATTTTAAATCTCTAGTATTAGATTAATGTTATTATACAATAATATTTATATATCATTATGTATTTTGTAATATATTATGGAGGATTTTACAAGAAAAATCACCTTAGATGGTTTTTACACGAAAAAGACCCTTTAGTTTTATAGGGACTGAAGTGGTCACCTCAGACCACTTCCATTTTTTTTAGTGTATTGGGAACGAGCGTCGAGTTCGATGCTCGTTTTAGCAGGGGGTTGAATTCGTCCCTCATTTATAATAGGGGAAGGTTGAATTCGACCCTCATCTAAATAGGAAAAAAAAAATCAATGTTATTGGCTTGACACCTTTCTCCTCCCCACCCCAACCAATAGAAAACTCAATTCCCCCCTATCCAGCAAGCAGTGGAAGAAATCAAACCACCTGATCGAAAACTGTTAAACAAACAACTTCTTCAAGCACTTACATTGGCTAGGAGTTTGCATTGGCTTGCGCGCAATTGACAATTACAGTGGAGAAGGAAGAGGAGAATCAGAGGGATTGCTTCAGATCAAAGGTGGGCCTGATTCCATGTTCTGCAAATCTATAGAGAGGCATCGGGATTGGTTGTTGCAATAAGAAGTGTGTTGTAGACAATAGGAAAGACTAACAAGTTTTGTCCTTTATTCCTTTGTGCCGGAGAAATTTTCTCATCTCTTGTTGACAAGTGGAGTGAATAATTGGGGGGAAAAAAAAACAAAGGGCTGATCTTAGTTGTGTTTGAGAGCCGCCCTTGCGTCTCACAAGTCGCCGATGTTCTGACTCGCTGCCGGTCCACTGCCACCACTCGCTGCCCCGGAGATATCACCCCACCATATTCTGTCTTTGCCGAGGGAGAAGGCCAAAGGATCTGGCCTGAGTGCAAAGGTTCCCATTCTCTGTTGCAGAACAATGATAAAGGGAAAGAGGAAGACCTAGTTTCAGGTTGGCTCCAGGTGCAGTCCAGGTCAAAAATCTGAGAGTACCATCGGAGGAGGAGATCATATGAAGAGGTTGATGGGGAGGGGAAGCGCGTAAAGCCAATAGCATTGATTTTTTTTCCTATTGAATGAGGGTCGAATTCGACCCTCCCCTATTATAAATGAGGGTCAAATTTGACCCTTCTCAGTTAAAACGAATGTCTAATTCGATGCTTGTTCCCAATACACTAAAAAAAAATAGAAGTGGTCCGAGGTGACCACTTCTGTTCTTATATAACTAAAGGGGCCTTTTTGGTGTAGAGGCTTCTAAGGTGATTTTTCGGGTAAAATCCTCTATATATGAAATTTTATAATATGCTTGAAGTTTCTGGTGATCCAGGTGTTGGCTTTCAGTTTAGATCTGGGTGTGGAAACCTTATTTGGATTTGTCTCTAATTCCAAGTCCAAGTCCACCATGGGCCTGACACAACTTTTTTATATATCTAATATTTTATCAATACTAATATATATAATTATTTGAAAATATTATTACATATTTATATAATATTTATAATCTATGATGCACAGATACTTCAAAATGGGCAATGTATTGTGTTATATCATAAATAATACTTAACTTTTTTTGTGTAAAATCAGTGTCCCTGCAATATGTATGGGGTGTTCTTGTCATATCTATGCCGTATATGTGCATCATAATTTATAATTGTAAGAAACATACCTTAGACCTTTATTTTAGATAATCATGTATAATATATATAATGCACTTTTGGGGGTTTGATTTGGGATCATATTTGGACCTTCATTCAATCAAGTCACTGGAGGTGGATTTATACATGCGTCGCATGAGTTAGTATTAGAGTCTGAAGTGGATGCATGTTAGCTATATATAACTAATTTTATATACAATATGATAATAATTTCACATTTTATAATGAGGAGCAAACCTCATTCAATTCATAAAATTATCAAACAAAATTTCAGTTGATACCGAAACAAAAAAAATTTTCCGATACAAGAATTCCATAATTCTGGAGATAAAAAATTTCAAAAGTATCCAGACTATTTCATCATCAAGATTTTTAGAATCTGACAAATGAATTTGGATTTCATCCAATCATTTCAGAAATCCAAAGATTCCAAAATCTGATCAAACCCTCAGATACCTGAAGGAATCAATGGACATACAAGGCACAAAGACACAAGGTACAATTCTTGGAATCATATTAAAAGGTGCCTGCTGACAAATCTGACTAGTTTGAGAATTTTAAGCTCTTCAAATTTTTTGTATAGTCATCATCTAGAGATGAAGAGAAGAATGAAATTTATCCAAATTCATATTTACGGCGCCATGAAAAATATAATTGTACATTGGAAGGATTCCTCTACCTGTTTTTGAGCTTTCTGGAACCAGTTGAGTTATGTGTTTCACTTCCGTATCTGGATTAATATGAACAAGACATAGCTGTTATTCTGGCGCATCTGTTTTCTGTTTTCTTCTTCTTCTTCTTCCTCTTCATCTTCATCTTCTTCTTCTTCTTCTTCTTATTATTATTATTTGAATGGTTGGTTTCATTAAAACTAGAAGCAATCATTACAAGAGATGAATACTGACAATCTAAAAGATAAACAAAAACAAAAACTAAAAACTCCAACCAACCAAAAAAGAAAGGAGAATAAGGATCCCAGACTCCTTAGCTGATGCCTGCTATCTCATTCCAATTCCTCATGATCTGATCAATAGAGCAATCCTTGAATGTAGCATTAAGGATGACCCAAGAGGCGACAGTGAACTTAACCCTTTCCTTTAAGCTATTCACATCGGCAGCCTCCCCTTTGAAGCAATTTAGAATTCCTTTCCTCCCAGATCATCCATAATACTGTGAGAAAAGAAAGTCCCCACATCTCCCTTCCTTTTAAAGATCTAAAGGGGCATTTCCAAGCCTGGAACATGTTTTGGATGCAGTTGGGGTTTGGATGCAGTTGGGAAAACCCCAACTGCATCCAAACCAGTCCATCAGAGATCTCCACAGGGATTGAGCCATCTTACAATTCAACATTAGGTGATCAACTGACTCAAACACATGGGGCACCTGTTGACCAGAATTTTGCCTCTTCTCCTTAAATTATCCATAGTCAAAATTTTCTTTTGGAGGACCAACTACCTAAAGATTAGAACCCTTGGAGGGGCCTTCAACTTCCAAATACTCGTGGTCACAGTCCTACCACCAGCCTTTTTAGTAATGGCTGTGAAAAAGATGAGATATAGAAGGAGCCATCCTTAGAAGCAATCCATCTCCTTTCATCCCTTCCCTCCGAAATAGAAACTCCATTGAGGGTGTTTAAAAGAGCTATGAATTTCCTCAAAATAGGGTTCCAAGCCCTTTGGTCCCCTAGAGCCCATCTGTTTTCTGTTTCACTCACCTCTGCTGCCATTGTAGCTTGGTCTGTCATGGTCACCAAGGGCAATATTTTTTTATTTTTATTATTTTGCTCTCTGTGTGTCTGTGTCTGTGCTTTTTGTTTGTTTGTTGTTTGGGGGGGGGGGGGGGGGGGGGGGGGCGCCTGGTTTGGTTTTGTTGTTGTGTGCCACATTCTTGTAGACTAGTTATTCCCAGATTGATTTTGTGTTGGCTTCCTTTGTTCTTTCTATGAATTGGTTTTTTCACCCATTGAGGGTGTTTAAAAGAGCTATGAATTTCCCCAAAATAGGGTTCCAAGCCCTTTGGTCCCTTAGAGCCCATCTGTTTTCTGTTTCACTCACCTCTGCTGCCATTGTAGCTTGCTCTGTCACGGTCACCAAGGGCAATATTTTTTTTTATTTTTATTATTTTGCTCTCTCTGTGTCTGTGTGTGTGTTTTTGGGTTTT
This sequence comes from Sextonia rubra, assembly GCA_037013555.1. Taxonomy (NCBI): domain Eukaryota; kingdom Viridiplantae; phylum Streptophyta; class Magnoliopsida; order Laurales; family Lauraceae; genus Sextonia; species Sextonia rubra. Next base: position 110,151,259 of record JASUAD010000001.1, on the reverse strand, counting down.
GGGGGGGGGGGGGGGGGGGGGGGGTGGGGTTGTGGCGGCGTGGTTGGTTTTGTTGTTGTGTGCCACATTCTTGTAGACTAGTTATTCCCAGATTGATTTTGTGTTGGCTTCCTTTGTTCTTTCTATGAATTGGTTTTTTCACCTTTCCTCAAAATGCTTTTTTGAACTTGAACCTTATTAAAGGAGTGACACTATTTGCATAATTCATTACTTTGAGAATAAGGTGAAGGGGAATGGTGGAACACAATTTCTTGAAGGTAACATGATGAAATATCATGGTTTAAGTTGAAGTTGTGGCCAACTTGTTAGGATTCTTGAGCCTGTTTTTACTGTGCGGCCCTCTGATACCATAGATTCATTCACTTATTTGATTTTTTCACTTCCATCTGTATATTTTAGGTTCGAGATGCCTTTCAATATATGGTGTGGTGGATGCAATTCTATGATTGCCAAGGGTGTAAGGTTCAATGCCGAGAAGAAGCAAGTGGGGAACTATTATTCTACAAAGGTAACTACACATTAGAGTGCAGATACTTCACTTTTTCAAGTTATATCATACCCCTCCAGAGGCAAAATGCAGGAAGGTAGACATCAATATTGATTCCATTACGGCTGATGTATTGGACACATACTGTATATCACTTTTTTTGGTTAAACTTTCTGAGCTTGTGTACTGGTGCAGGGATGTATATTTTAGAATCTAATTGGAAACCATACCTGTCAATTCCATCCTGGTACTCACTCCATTCTTGTTGTGGAGTGAAATGGTCTGGTATTCCAGTGTTCCATTGAGATGACAGCAAAACAGAAAAACATAAAGAATTTAAAAGTTGATTTAAAATAAAAAAAAGTAATAAACAAGTAGAGTTATAAAATTATACTAGAAATCTATTTAACATAAAGTACACCATACAACTAACATTTCTACCTTTCTACATGTCAAGTTGTCAACTGTGCAAGTCAGTAGTCATGGAAACTAACTAATAAATATGAAAGTATACCTAAATATCTTCCTTTTTTTTCTTTTTTCTTTTTTTTGATAATAGTAAAATTTATTTAACAAGAAAAAGAATGCAAAAAAGCTTATTCATCAAAAACTAAAAAAGAATAGAAGGGCGGCTTAGCCCAACAGTAAAGGCTTACTGGTAGCACCTTGGAGGATGCGGGTTTAAGTCACAAAAACAACTTCTTCAAAATGAAGGTAAGGTTGCATACATCTTGCCCTTCCCGGACCCCGTTATGCGGGAGCATCGTATACTGGGCTGCCGTTATCAAAAACCAAAGAAGACTGAAACAACCCTTGTTTAGCTAATTTATCTGCCGATTCATTTGCCTTCCGAAGAACCAGATGGAACACAGTATTCAAATCGCAGGAGATATAGTGCACCGCCTCCATAAATCAGCCAGCTACCAAGGATGAGAGCACTTAGCTGAATGATACCTTTAAAAGATTCACCTTGAATGATACCTTTAAATCCTTCTAACTGACGTAACACACGACTGCCAACCAGCAAAGCTTTAAGTTTAGATTCATTAGCATCCATAGAATCCACTGGCCCAGAGAAACTTTGAACAACATTACCATTCCAATCTCTAATTTCACCTCCCACCCCACCTCTTCTAAATATCTTACCTTTGAACAAGAGTACAGGCATACTCACCTCCACCTTAGCTTCTTTAACTCCAAATGGTTACCAGATGCCTTGTAGTTGTATTCTGAGATCAATATAACTGAGCACCCACAAAAATTGCAGCCCATTTTCCTTTTGTTAACACTGAAGGTTTGGGGTTTCAGGCTATGTTTCTTCCTAGAAGTGGAAAGTGTGTAAGTGAAGTTTGAAGGGAACAAAACATCTTGTTGGCTTTACAGGTGGTAAAATCATCCTATTACCCTGAGTTATAGGACTTGTTTTTGCGACGGGAATCCGTGGTCTGTAGATTTCAATTTTTTGCAAGGAGAGGAATCTTGCATTCTTACCGGTCTTGGAAATTGAAATATTCTCTATGAAGGGAAATTGCTTCTTTTTTTTCCTTTTTTTCTTTAAATTTTTTGCCTCTTTGCAAGGAAAATATGTTTTACCAAATAACAAAACTGTAAACAACATCATTTCCACACCCACCCTACCAACCAACTAATAAAAAAAAAAAAAGGAAAAAAACCAAACACAGACAACAACCCACCCACCCACGAACAAAAAAGAGAAAAATGAAAACAAAAGTCACTTATTTGGCATGGAATGGGGACCCAGTTTGTTCCTGCTGAAACTGACACAGCCCTGGATCTGCAAATGGAAGATAAACAGATATGGGATGAATGCAGACAAATTCCACGAGAGAGTTTGCCGAAGCTGGATGGATTCTAGTGAGGACCAACTCCACATATGGGAATTGGCTAAGTTCCTCTCAAAACTCAACACAGACGAGCACTCTTCCTTCAAAGAAAGACATAGTCATCGGCAAACTAAACAACCAATCTTTATTGAATAGTCATAAACTGCACGCCACAATGGAGGGATTACATATTTATATTTTATAGGAAGGGTTGGACATCCTCTTTTTTGGGACTCTGCTTTTCTAAATAATAAAAGAAACTAAATCTTTGAAGGAAACTAAAATCTTAAACAAACCAAATCAAAGTAAACTTATATTTTTCAGACTCCTAAATAAATCAAACTCTTCAAATAAGGCTCCTAATTAAATAGATATCCTGTTGGGCCTATGAACTAGGCCCAATGGGCTGGTATTGGGCCGGCCGACCCATTTAGTTCTCCCCGTCTTGGAGAGAACTCAACCTCGAGTTGTGTAAATGTCCTCTTGGGTTGAAAATCAATTGCACAAACTTCTGATTTTTCCTTTGATCTAAATTATCTTTGTATGATTCGGAGGCTTCATTTGATCCTTTTCTTCATGTAGAAGTATATTGGAGGTGTTGCTTCTTTTGATATTTGCATTTAGTGCAAATGTTTGATCCTACCATTAAATGCTTCAATTGTTGACTTTGTACCAACAGATCACTATCATTGGAAATCCATCTTTGATCCCTGAAGATGTAGTCAATGTGGGGGACTTCAAGGATTGGTTTTTCTTTTGATACTTGTGACTATGTAATCTCCTTCCTATGACCCAATTGACTTTTCTGAAAGTGGCATTATGATCAAATCCATTGTATGATCAATCTCCTTGCTAACTAGATTTAAGTCCTTAACATCCGCTAGTCCTTGTTGTAGTTCAATAAGCAATTCACCGGACGAGTCACTTCGGAGAATAGTTTCTACATGTTATTGGAACTCTGCTTCAATTATTGGCAATCCTTATAAAGAAAGAAAGGGACCTAGTTTGCTTTTTCTGGCTGCAATCTATTCTGGGCAGAACTTAACAGGTGGTTTTTCATTTTTGGTTTCCTTCTTGTGGTGGAATGGAATTGACAGTTATGTTGGAAACATAATTTTTATTTAGTTTATTTTTTGTATGACTTGTGATTCTCGAAGCACTATTTTGTGGGTGACTTGCGCATGGTGAAATATCATGCTAATTGAAACTAGTACTGATATTTGTCCACATTGTCTCATACAGTCATGCTTGTGCCCTTGGTGTTGGAATTAACTCACACACAGCAGTTTGTTATTTGAAATTGCATGTTTGCAAATGGTTTAACATATCCAGTTTCCTTCATAGCTGTTGTGACCAAAGTTGTCATTTTCAGTTATCCCGTCAATACTGAATACAGTATTTTTTGGAATCTGAACCCCATGCATGTTCTGAAGAGTGTTTGTTTTCTATCAGATTTGGAGCTTTACTATGAAATCTGCATGTTGCAAACATGAGATCGTTATCCAAACCGACCCAAAAAACTGTGAATATGTTATTATAAGTGGGGCTCAACGCAAAACGGAAGAGTTTGACATTGAGGATGCAGAAACATTTGCACTTCCTGCAGATGAAGGTTTAGAATTTTCATGACTATTTGGTTCCATAAACATCTTTGTATTCATTGGCTTGCAATTTTTGCATCAGCTTGATATATCTTTGAAAATGTATTTTGCAGAAAGAGGCAAGCTTGCAGATCCATTTTACCGTCTTGAACATCAAGAGGAAGACCTGCAGAAGAAGAAAGAGGCTGAGCCACTGCTAGTTCAACTTCAGCGGGTGTCAAATAGCAGGCATGCTGATGACTATGCCCTCAACAAGGCCCTCAGGGCTCGACTACGGGTATTTTTTCCTTTTCCGATTTCCCCCCTTTTTGTGCTGCTATGTTAATTTTCAATCTATTCGTGTCCTTTTATTTGAGTTGACGTATGATATGATTATTAACCTGAGGATGTGCAATGTTTTTCGTGCCATGAGTTTATGCATGTGGGCCAATGGTTTAATGATTCACTTTGTGTTATTACAAGATCCATTGTAGATGGCTGATATTTTGTCTACGGAGATGGATTACCTTAGCGAACTAAAATGTCAGCCCTTTTACATTGAATGTTGCCACTGCTGTATTTCCTTACTTTCTGATAGCCATTAACCAAAGGTTTAGGATTCTCCAGCCGCGAGATTTTTTGTATGTAGTTTGTCTTTCACCATGGTTATGACATTGTTTTGGATCCCCAAGGTTTGGGATTCTCCAGCTGGTAGATTTTTTGGTTGTAGTTTGTCTTTCACCATGGTTATAACATTGCTTTGGATCCCATTATCAGTCAGTCTCTGAATATTACATATCAGGAGGTTATCAGTCTGAAGTAATATTGACTTTGTTGTCCTGGTTTTGCGGGCAAGTATTTTGAAAAATGTTTCTGGTAATAAAGAAAACTGCAAAAACTTGATCTGGTTTTAGGGTGTTTTAACGTGTAAACAAACCCCTAGAATATCATGGAGAACTTGTCAGCTTTTACAGTGTCAGTTCAATAGTAATAGTGGTAATTGTCATGGTTGAGATTAATTCATATCATGCGAGTTCTAAAACTGTGTTTTGTGTAGTTGGGGGATTGATCTATGGTTTTGTCTCTCAAACCCATTGGCCCTTCTGAAAAGGATGTATCATTGTGCATACCTTCTGAAATAGTGTGTTATCCAACCTTCTAAATGATTTTCTGCTCTGTCATCTAGAATCAAAATAAAAGAGTCGCAGAAGAGGAGGTTGCTTCTAAGAGGATGGGCCTTGGACTACGATTGCTCCCTACAACGCCAGAAGATTCTGCCAGTGCTTCTAGAGTGAAATTCTCATCTAAATTTGAGAGAAACAGGAAGGACAAGCGTGCAGCAATCAAGGCAGCTTCTATCTTTCCTGAATCATCACCAAGTTCTGCAAAGAAGAGGCTTGAGCTTGTGTCAAAGAGAAGGAAGATAGAGGCAACAGCGGCATCCACATTGTTGACAGGGAAGTTCAAGCCATCATCATTTTCCCGGAGTTCTGCATCTGCAACTGGATTGAAGGGAGTGGGAGTATTTAGTAGACGGCAATAATCACTTAGCAGAAAACCCGGAGTTTGGTTATCTGGTGGCTGGGCCACATTGTGTGATCCTTGACATGGAAAACATGTTCTGGTACTTACATTGATCTCGATTAGACAGGGTTCTGTTTTGTGAAATGATGGTGATGAATGTTATTACCGCCATTGTATCTGATGATTTATGTACAGGGGGTTGTCTAGCCTAAAGCAGCTGCTGTTCAGAATAAAGTTACCTAATGTGTGCCTTCGTATTCAGCAAAAAGGTTGTCTCCATCTGTGTTTAAGCTTTGAAGTTGCCTTGGGATCCTTATTTGTTTCATTCCTGTAAAACATGATGTGGCCCGATGCCCAACTGAGTCGATTTGATTTGGAAGACCCGGTGGGCCAACTTGGTAATCTGAGTTCTATAATCGGTCTTTATACATGAGTATGAAAGTGCCTCGACTCTCCAAGACTTGCCTTGTGGCTCTTGCATGCCTATGCCACCAAATTTCTTGAATTTCTGAAAATCCTAAATCTTTGGTAGGACTTTGGGGATGTTCGATTTAGAGTGTGTGAGAACTTAGAATTCCCAAACAGTAGAAATTCCTATTACAAATTCAAGTAAAACCACAAGCTCATACTGTGATGTGAGTACATGGACTGTCAGCAAGCTGAAAGGCCCAGCATCATTCTGATCCCATTGGGGTCAGGATCAAGACCCTCATCCACATCCAAAATCACAATGAAGGAATTAGGAATGATTGCCTAGGGATTAGGGTATTACGGATCAGGGGCTCAGATTAAGGGATTTTGGCAGATTTAAGCAATTAAAGATTAGGGAGTAGGGATTATGGCTATAAGGGTTTTGGGATAAGGGAATTAGGAATTGGGCTTAGGGATTTGGGAAGGGGGATTGGGGTATAGAGAGAGGGGATTAGGGTTTGGGATTATGGATTTGGGAATGGGATTAGGGTTAAGATGAGAGATTTTTATTTTTTATTTTATTTTCGAAAGGGAGATATATTTGGCCGAGCAAGAGGTCCTGGCTAATGGATTGTCTCGAAGTCCAATGGTCTAGGTTCTTCATGAATCCAAGTGCAAGGGAAACAACACCCCCACCTCTCTCTCTCTCTCTCTCTCTCTCTCTTATATATATAACAAAAAAAATGCTCTTTTTTAGCCACAAGATTTTAACACGTGTCATTAACTTCTCCTTAAAATTAACTATCCCTTTTTTTTTTCTTTACACTTGTGAGGTGGTAGAGTTTTATTGGACTTGTTAAAAGAAGCATAAACTCTCCTTTATAAATGGAGAGTTTTTGAGAATTCCTCATATATATATAAGGAAATTTTAAAAAATGCCCCATTTCCGCTCTTTTATTTCTTGGTAATGGGGCTCATGTTGAGTCAATCTAATATTTTCATACACACTACTTTTTTATGTATGGTCAGATGTCCAACACTCATCTAATTTTATTTCACCGTTGGACTGAAATCAAAATAAAATGATTCTTTGAAACCATTAAATTTTAATGCCATCGATTAAAAGGTTAGGATGAACATATGAACTCAAGATTTTTCATATAGGTAGGCCTCATATGCATTTTCACATAAAATGGACTTCTATTATCATTATGCATCTTAGTGGGCCCTAATTAAGAAAAAACACCTAGACACTGTGTAGTGCTCCTCCCATATATATATATATATCAGGTGCATACCATATGGTGTACGCACCTAGGTGAGGCCCACCAAATGGTCCATCCAAATGAACTACACACATGGGCCCCTTGAATTGCACATGTCCAATTTTTTGCTCAATCTAAATGGATTGGACTGTTAGATTGAATGCACACTAATCTAAATGGATTATACACCGTTAAAATTATGGGGCCTAGATGGCGATGATGCAGTGTAATGTGAGGCTGATTTTTTGAGGAAAGGTAGGGCCCAGGGAGATCTTTCAATCTCCTTAGTCCTAGTCCCAAGCGGGGCTTCATGTGGGCCCCACAATGAGGTGCCCACATTGATCTAGATCGGGAAGCACACAATGGATCAAACCTATAAATATTATTGATCCAATAATGGTAGTGGGGTCACAATAGATTGAGGTTTTACTAATCTAAATGATTGAACTATTCAGCTACCCTTGCTCATTTAAAGCGTAAATGAAGCTTAAAAATACAATTTGTGAATAATCCAAATATCAAAATGCCATGCAACCTTAACAAATGTTCCCTAAAATAGTTCCCCCTATTCAATTAGCCCAATATTGACATACTTTTGAAATTGTGGAAAAACCCTTCATCTTTTCTAAAATGACTACTATACCCGTACTTCCCCCCAAACTTAAAACTAAACACCTCAAAATCTCTCAACAAATTAACATGCTAACTCAGTAATTAACATCCAAATAAGTCTTAGAGTGTTGCTATTGTCACAGAAAAATTTTCTCCCCACAGGTCATTAAAAAAAAAAAACTCATGAAACTACCCAAATGCCCCCACCCTTTTTTCACCTCCCCCTCCTCTCTCCTCCCTTTCCCCACATGCACCTCCTCCGCTATTGTTCCACCCCTCTTTCTCCTTGCCCCTGGCAGAGAGAGGGTGAGAGAGACGAAAAAGAGAGGGAAGGAGAGAAGAGAGTGGGGCGAACAAGGGAGCGGGTGAGGGAGGAGAGAACAGGGAGGGGGCGGAGGAGGGAGATAACAAAGGGAAGGAGAGGGAACCTGGGGAGGGGAGGGAAGGGGTTGGAGGAGGGAGATAATAGAGAGAGAGAGAGAGAGAAAGAGAGAGAGAAGGGGAGGGAGCGAGAGGAAGGGGAGGTGGGGAAGGGGATGACAGAGGGGGGAGGTGGGGAAGGGGAGAGAGAGTGAGGGTGGAGGGGCTAGTTAGCCTCTGTCACTACCGCCTATCGTCACCAGAGCCGGAGGGGGCAGAGGTGGAGCTGAAAAAGGGGATGAGGGGGTATTTTGGTCATTTTAAAAAAGTTAAAAGGGTGTTATGTGGAGAGAAAAATTGTTGTGTCATAGCAGCTCTCTAAAAGTCTTATTGTCTTATTTTTTAAAATACCTAAAATATCCCTATTAATGTTGAATGACTAAACTATCCTTCTAAGCCTAAACTTAATCTATTCGTGGTCAAACCGCTCAATCAACTAGTCTAACACCAAAACTTACTATGTTTATCCTTAATCAAGCATCCAACCCCTCTAATCACTTACAAAAACACAACCACACATAATTAGGGCTAAGGAAAGATTGAGACCTTACATTCCTCTCACCTTAAAGACATTTGGTCCCCAAATGTAAAACAACCAACTATAACATGATTAAAATTTTAAATTAACAAAATAACAAGGCTTGACTAATAAAATGCTCAAGTCTTCTCTACTAACACTAAAACAAAACTCCACTAATAAGATTTTATAGCCTACTCTATTGATACAATGACAAGATTGGTCACCCTTAATTCTTCTTACCTCGGGGTCAGGGTCTTATAATAGGAGTTCCACTCCTTCAACTTCGGGCACATTTGGTGGATTCCACGCCTATGATTCCTCGATGGTTTTCCTGGCAACCAATGAAGATCTGCGTTTGGTTGCATAGCCAATCGTCGCATGCGTTCCACAAATTAACACATGAAAAGAAAAGCAAGTGAATGGTAAAATGGCGGTAAGTTAGAGTTATTGGTTTTCAGTTTGGGAACCTATCTTAAGTGTCTTAAACTCAAAATCTGAACAATTAATCATGTTAAAGGTCTAAAACAGTTACATAATAAAATATGAGCCGTTGATTCCATATATAATTTGAGATATTTTCAAAAAAAGTCCAAATCATTGATCATGATTTGAAATTTTATGGGCCCTTTGTGTAAAATTTGAACCATTTGGTCTCTTCAGAAAGCCTAAAACATCTATGGGGTTAAACTTGGAACCCAAACTCATTATTGTCACGACCCGAACCCAGGGACCGGGGGTCAGAGAAAGTCTAACCAATGACACACGTACTCCCGTGCATGCACACCTAGACCCCGTCCAAGCATACACACACAAGGGATCATTCACACGTGCAAACAACTGTACGCGGAAGCTGTACGTATCAAGGCATACCACAGTATCAAGACAATGGGAGATTACAAAATAACATGAACTGATAACAATAACAAATACAGGAACGTATGTTACGGAAGAGGGCTCCCAAATAATCAAAATACAATATACAGATATCACTCAAGCCCACATTACAATTACAGAAAAAATCCCCTCAACAGACTCCCAGACAAGGAATGGGGAAACCCAAAATGATGCAAACCGTACTCTGGAGGATGGATCAAGTCCACTCCTCTAGGCCGGAGGGGGCCTCGCAAGCCTCTCCTGGAGTCGGGTCGACCGACGCAGGATCGGGAGAGGGATCTGAGCCTGCAACACACAAGACAAACACATAAGTACAACGACTTAGCAAAGTGTAAGCCAACAAGAAGATAACACGAATTGTGTCGAATACTGAATAATACTGAACAATGATCATAATGCAATATCCATAGAAAGCATGTTCGTATACTAAACAATTTATGCAAATGAATAAGCATGCTGTAAGAATCATAAACAGGTAACAATCAAGTGGCTACTACATTGGCCATTTTCTCCCTTACGAGAGCAATCAGGATGAGAACACCAGCGACCGGGCCAGGGCACGCATGGGTCTCTAGTTCCCGGGGTCCGGAGTCCCAGGACAAGACACTCTGCAGAGGTAAACACTTAAACTAAACCAAAGTTAACCCCGTCGGGTATCCTAAGGCTGAGGCTCAGTAGTGCCAATACCAATCACAATCAATCGGATGATGCACCTCAATCAATCACTCAATCATGTCATATCACTTACAGATCTCGCATATCATACATAGCATACTGAACGAACAATAGGAAGTGCATCCCATAAACTGATACGGATACTGAATGCAATAACAAGACCGAATGCCGATAAGCAGTTAACAATCTCAAGCACTAATAATAATTATGCAAGTACTCCGGTGGAGCAATGATAACAATGGTACCAATACAACAATAGAATGGTTCCGCCCGGGCTTCGCTCTGGGGTTGCTGCATTTCCCACAGAATCGAGAGGTCCAGCGCAGAACACATAAGAGGGCATAACCGAAATCAATATGCTGCACAAATCAGAATGCTTATACGACTCAAGGTCAATTACAAGCCAATCCTATACTAATTATCCAGTGTTTCTAACCGTGCATGTTGATGTAGTTTTAAGTTGTTCGATGCACCATTGTCTAGTGTTGCAGTGTCAGGAGTGTGCACCGAAGTCCCTTAAACCAACACCCATGGGGAGGTGCTAAACAGCTGGATAACAAGCATGAATGATTCACAGCCCTTGAGATCATTCATGTCATTCAAACATTCCATTGGGCATGTCCAGGTTAGCTACATTCTAACATGAAAGTCATATACGGTCTTTTGCTTAAACCTAGTCCCTTTTCATTCAATTCTCAGGGTCTCACGGTGCAGCCGTAGGTAACCTTACGGCTTAGCCGTGGCATCTTACGGCTTAGCCGTACTATGCACTGCGGCTGAGCTGAGGTTTCCCAAATATCCATCCGGATTTACGGCTCAACCGTATTTTGCTCTACGGCTCAGCCGTATCCTGGTCCACGGCTTAGCCGTAAGACAATGTACGGCTTAGATCAGGCTGGGCCGTAGAAGAATGGCAAAGTGCCAACATCCAGTTATTTCCAGCTAACAGTCTGTCCTGTTCTACGGTTTGGGTTACGGCTGGGTCTCGGCTTAGCCGTAAGCCATTTTACGGCTTAGCCGTAGCACATTTCACGGCGTAGCCGTGAGTGCACGGACTCATTTTCCTGAAATTGTCACAGTCATACAGAAACTGAAGGAAACGACTGAAAAATAGCAAATAACAGTGAAATGAACTCAATAGGGCTGTCCAATACTGAGAAACACAATGAAGCATAAAAAAACACAACAATCAAATCACTATCAATCGGTGTTCACACATCTTGGGCTTATACTTGCCTCATGGACGAAATCCACACGCTGATTGGCTCAGTCCACTGGAATCACACACTAACGGGCTCCTTTCTTCCTCCCTCAAGCAGTAGAAACAGAATTGGAGAAGGAGAGAAAGAGGACTGGACCGAGAGAGACGAGCTGAGAGTGAGAGAACGAGAGCTGAGAGACGATCGAGAGAAAAAGGGAGTGGTTGGGATATTTATAACTTAACTTGAGCCAAATTTACAAACAAGTCCAATTAGTTAACACAATTATCAGTTTGAGTCAAATGACGGTCCAACGAGAGCAAACGAACTCATTCGGATCCAAGACAGTTACGAAAATTGACAAGCTCAACGAAATACACGCGCTGATGTCAAAATGACGCAAAACTGACAAAGTCAATCAAAAGCCAGAATTACGAAAAAGGGCTCGAACTAACTAGTCCAAGTCAAACTCAACCCAACGATCTCTCTACGAGTCAAAACCAAAGGAAAACAGAACCTAAACACTCTTAGCAATAAAAACACACACAATTACCCACTAATCCGGGTCAACTCGGGTCGGAGTGTTACAATTATGGATAATGATAAAATGGCAAAACACTCCTAACTATTGATTATTCATGAGGTAAGCACACAGTGGTGAGAAGGTGGTAGCTATTTTTATTTTGGGAACCTACCTTATGGGTCTCAATATAACAATCCGAACCGTCTATCATGTTTATAATGTCAAAAACGATTACTATGTCAATTTTTAGTTGCTGATTCATCATATATTTGGAGATACTTATTTAAAAAATGTCCATACCCTAAAAAAATATTTAAATTTTTGTGGAACCCACAATGAGAATCCAAACCGTCAACATTTGTACATTGCCAACAATGGCCACTGGTCCAAATTTTAGTACTTGATTCATCAGGGATTGTGAGGAAAAACGCAAATAACTTGTGATCATTGTATCTAGCATATGTAAATCCACAAGTTCCTGGTGCTTGCCAAACATGGTGTGAAGTGAGTCTTCATCACAAAGAAATCCTAGTGAAGATAGTAAGTTTGGATACCATCCTCCAAGAGGAATCCTCTCTTATTTTCTTTATTTGCAAAGAAAACCCATGTTTGGGTAAATAGAGGAAAAGTGAGAGGAGATTGTCTAAGTCCTTCCAACCCACCAAAACACATCGAAATTTGCAAATCTACAAAGGCAAAGAAGTAATTGTGAATGAATCTTAGGGTGTGTTTGACATTGTGTCATTTGGATGTTCCAATGTTCCACGATATAAGCCTACAGAAATCATGTTTGGTATGTGCAAATCACTATTCCGAATTTTGGTCTTGCAGGAAGGAATTCCAAAATCTTAACCCACTAGCATAAGAAACTCAGAGCAAAAAAACTTTATTTATTTTTTTAAAACAACCTGCTGTCACACTTGCTTCATTCTTATCTCAGGATGACTTTACTACCTAATTTCTAAAGTGGGTCATGTGGTAATAATCACAAAAGGTGAGCCAATTTTACAATTTCTTTATTTCTTATAATGGTTGGACCACATTAGAAAATCCTCTGAGTGTGGGCCCTATGTTTTAATTTCTAAATGTGAGTTAGTCTTTAAAAAATTTATTTAATCTTTCAGAAATTTATAGAATCTTTCAAAAAAAATATTAATCTTTCAAAAAATATGTCTAGTCTTTCAAGAAAAGGATTTAATCTTTAAAAAAATTTTAATCTTTCAAAAAATATTAATCTTTCAAAAGAGATTTAATCCTTTAAAAAATATATAATCTTCAAAAAAAATATTTAATCTTTAAAAAAAATCAGAAAACGGTGAAGCCATACTGTAATTCCTATAAATGTGGCCCATGCTCTAATTTATAAATGTGGGTGCCACGTAGTTTTTAATGTGAGTCACATGTTCACGATTAGCAATAAGATGGCCGCACATTATAATCTATTATAATTTCCAAAGGTAAGGAGCACATTGTAATTTCTAAATATGTGTCCTATGTACAAAATCACAAAAAATATGGCTCCATGTTGTAATTTTTAAATGTGGGTCACGTAGTCACAACCATACAAAGTGGACCTGTATTATAAATCCTATGAATGTAGGCCCATATTTTAATTTCTGAATGTGTATACCATGCTGTAATTTATAAAGATAAGTCCTATATTTACATTAAAAAAATGGGCCCACATTATAATTCTTATAAAGGTAGCCTACTTTATAAATCCCATGAATATGAGTCCTATGTTTTAATTTTTTAAAGGAGTGTATTACATTATAACTTCTACAGGTAGGTCCCATTTATATCAATAACAAAGTGCCGCAAACATTAAAAAATGGGTCCCACATTTTAGAACCTATGATTCTCTTGCTTCTATTTATTGGAGAAAATTTTTTACACCGTTACCAAACATGTTCCGTATAGCATATTCTCAAAAAAGTATTTTTATATAATGTTGTTAAAGAATTTCTATAGAGTTTAGTCTTGGCATAACCGATTTCAGCACAATCAAAACAAAACACCAAACTAGAAACAATATGGGAACAATGCCAAGCAAGCTCTTGGCTTTTTCCAAATTTGGGATGTGATGATTCCTCTTATAAAAAATTCTTAGAGATGATAGTTTGGTTCCGAGGGAATGAAGGAATTCTTTAGATAGAGGAATCTCCTCCCTAGTATGGACGTTTGCCAAACGTGCTTTTCTCCATGTCAAACCTCAGATGATCTAGACCATTTTATCTATGATCATAAAATGGGCTGGTGTTAAAAGGTAGGGTTTCTATATTAAGAAAACTTTCTCCTGCCCACACATTCACGGGTGAGCATACATGTGAACCTCCACTTCAGGCAAGGCCCCCTAAATTTCCTTCAAGTCCCTCGTCTTGAATGGCAATAATGCGCAAAGCACAAGAGCGTAGGCGAAAATTATCCTTCTATATTGACTATGCAATTGGATCCTATATTGATGTACCCCAAGTTCATAGGCCTAAGGGCTCTATTTTAAAAAAAATGAAAAAAAGAAGGAAAGAAGAAAGAAAAAAGAAGGAAAGAAAAGAACAAAGGGAGGTCCAGATCAACCTCTTTTTATAGATGACTGACCCATTTGAATGGCCCATGTTCAACCAGACCATTGATCCATCAACACCTACCTTTTAAGTATATCAATTTTCAAGAAAACTTTTTTAATCTGAATTCTCATTATAACAAATTTTTTAAGATCTTCTAGATATAAATTCATGGATCTAGTAAGAATGTAGGATAAGTAATAGACCTTTATAATTATGAATAATATAGAGGTAGACAATCTTTGGCAAAAGAGATTGACATGGATCCATTTAGCAAAGGATCCCTGAGGCACGATTTATCATCTAATCCTCTATGAAGTTCCTTTGATGTGAAGACTACAACCATCATTGATTCGAGCCATTTATTGACTGCTAACAACTTCCTTCGGATCAATATTCTTGACTGATGGCTAGTCCTACAGTCCATTTGCATCTTTTGTAGCAACATTTTCTTTATTCTAATTTTGACTTTGGAGACAGTATAGTGATTGACATAAGCTTCTTGTTGAACCGAGGCCATCCAACGACAGGAACCAAATTGTCCAGCCACTTAATAACAATTTTTTAGTCCACAACTTTTAGCACCAACCGAAAGCAGAAATTGACAATCTGGCTATAGAAGGTGGGCTGATCCGCTTTGGCGGTTCATTGAAAGGGTGTCTTTATAAGACGGTTTGTATTTGGTGCTGTTAAGCATAAGAACGAAAAGAGATGAAAGATTGTACACTGGCGGCTCGCCAAACACGCAAATTTCCGGCTACAACTTTATAAGCTTTCCCCCCACTACCATTTATGCATCTTGAATGTCTAATGTCAACAATGTTGGGAAAAGCGGCCCACTTGTTGGGAAAAGCGGCGTAACGGAAACAACCCGCGATCAACGGATCTACCACGATGAACATACAGCAATCACACCCATCAAGCATCACACACATGACACAGCAGTTTTACGTGGTTCGGCAACCATGCCTACGTCCACGGGAGGAGAGAACTCATCTACTATGATCCCATCTCAATCCCCTCAGGATCTAGGGTTACAATACATCAATATATATAGTTCCCGCTTTCTTGGCCACCAAGAAAACCCATACACAATGACTAAAATACCCCTAGCCCTGAGTCTCGGTTCTGGCTAAACCAGACGACCGATCCGGCTAAACCGGAATACAAGACATAACCCAACAATCTCCACCTTGGCTTGGATTCCGCAAATCCTCAGAGCCACCTTGAGATACCTGGTAATGTCTTCACGCACCTCGCTGAAGGGTACGTCTCCGCACACGCTACGACCTAGCGTGGCCACAGTTGCCTCCTTTGACCTTAACACCACCGTCTTGAACCTTCGAAGCGCTCTCCATTTGTTGCCACATGCATGCATCCTTGCAACACAATGAACTTAACTTCCATCCGTCAAGACAAAACTGAAGACCTCCCCGAATCCGGATCTCACTGGTACCTTGTGAATCCTTCATTCTGTCTCCATCTCGGTGTTCTTTCCGTCAAAACTGTAACTGTCCTGTTCTAACTTGTTCTGGTGGGTTGGGCACAGTACATGCGGGTTAAGAATGACCCGATGCTTAAACCGGCTTACTCCGACCTGAACAAAACTACCTTTTCTTCCCCGAGAAAATCATCTCCGTTCAGGGCTTCCTGGATTTCCACTAGATGATATCATTGAAGATCCATCAATCCATCTTCCAATGATCCGTCGCATCTAACTCCACCTGAACCATAGATTTCCTCCCATGTTATTTGATGTCTCCTTCACTGCTCCACCTGAAAAAAGCATACCCTATCAACCTGTAGAGATTTCTGACCATCTCACCCTCCATGATGACCAATGTTCCCTTTTCCACCTTCGTAACTCCACCCGCTACAGTGCACTTGCAGCCTTTAAAGTATAAGGCACATAAAGAAATCCAATTCTTCGTAATCCCGGAACATATATCACAACCGTTAGGGTTTGAATAACATCATTATACATCTGGATTTCTACCGTTCTTATCTCAAATGCTCATCAGTGGCATTATCCCCCCATAAGAACAAATCCATCAACCATGATAGTTATTTGCATCAAACCAATCTCTACTCAATCACATGATAGGAAGAATCTGAATCCCAATACCATGAATCAACAACCGGATCCATACCTGTAGCGACCAAAATTGATTCCCTGTCAACCGAATCCGAGCTTTGTTGCACACTACCTCCTTCTGATTCTGATTCCTTTTGCTTTTTCTTCCACTTTGGCATGTCACTCCTACCCGATCCCTTCGACGCGGATCTAAGCTGTCCATCAAAGTACTTGGAGCAATCTACCATTGACGACATCAAGTAACACTTTTCAATCATTGCTGTGTCATGGAGTCTAACACTCTATCCTGCCAATCCATGAAGTCGTTTCTCCATCAAACACTTCAATCTGGCCCGTAATGCTTGAATCCATTGCTATCATCGTGAATCTGTCAGTTTCTTCAATCACCCCAATTTTCTGCCCATCAAACTGCCAATATCTTTTATCTGCCTCGTAGATCTCGTCACCGTGAGCACGCTGGAAGAAACGGATCTGAAATCCGACTCCGGATGGCTTCGATATCGCAGAATTAATTCTCTACACTCCAATTTGGTCAAACATCCATGTTGACCGTTGACCAGCCCATCTTCTCCCATATACGCGTAGATCTCCTCACAACGAGTCCGTAGGCTCAAACGGATCTCCGATCGGACATCGGACGATCAAAATATCGCAGAAACAATTTCAGCCGTTGAATTTGGTCAAACCTGCCTGTTGACCGTGCTGACGTCACTGCTGACGTCACGGCTTGCTGGCAAACTGGGCTTCTGAAACGGATCCGGGTCGGGTTCACCTGACCCGGAACTGAACTGAACTGAATCTAGCGCTGGGCTTCTCTGCAGAACTATGTTCGGGTCCGACCTGACCCGGAACTGACCTGCTCTTCTGTCACTGGGCTTCTCTACCGCGGGTCAGGTCGAACTGACCCAACAGACCTGGAACCGACCTGCTCTGCTGCGCTGGGCTTCTCCTCACGGGTCGGGTTGAACTGACCCAACCCGGAACCCAAACCCAACCTGTTGCTGCTTGGGCTTTCTGCACAGCGGGTCAGGTCAAGCGGACCCGACCCAGACCCAGACCCAGACACCTGAATCTGGGTCGTCTTCAACGAGCGACCCTGTCTGCAACCCGGTGTCTGCAACCCGGTTTGCGGCGGCCGGTCGCGCTTCTTCTCCGGAGGCCTGGTCCGGCGACCAGCGGCGACGGAGGCGGCGGCGACTGCGGCTGCGACGGCGACAGTGGTGGCGACGTGCGGGCGGCCGGCGATCGCTGGTAAGATGCAGTTTTTTTTTTTTTTTCTCTTCCGATCCGGCAGCGGACGAACGGCAGTGTCAGCGAAGGAGCTGCAGCGGTCACGGCTGAGTTGGCGATGGCAGAGGACAAACGGCGACGACCCTCTTCTTTCTTCTCCGGTGTACAGCAAAAGCTTCTCCGGCGATGGCAGTCGGCGATTTCACCTGTGGCCCAGTAGAGATCAATCAACTGATCTCTTATTTCCGATGATTTTCCGCGCGCAAACAGCCTTGATCCGTCAATCGCAAAATCCGAGCGATCTCCACCTTGCTCTGATACCACTTGTTGGGAAAAGCGGCCCACTTGTTGGGAAAAGCGGCGTAACGGAAACAACCCGCGATCAACGGATCTACCACGATGAACATACAGCAATCACACCCATCAAGCATCACACACATGACACAGCAGTTTTACGTGGTTCGGCAACCATGCCTACGTCCACGGGAGGAGAGAACTCATCTACTATGATCCCATCTCAATCCCCTCAGGATCTAGGGTTACAATACATCAATATATATAGTTCCCGCTTTCTTGGCCACCAAGAAAACCCATACACAATGACTAAAATACCCCTAGCCCTGAGTCTCGGTTCTGGCTAAACCAGACGACCGATCCGGCTAAACCGGAATACAAGACATAACCCAACAAACAAACCCATCTCAATTCACCGGATTTTTCTGTAGACAACTCACCAAAATTTTGGCTCTACTCCTTCCATACTGAGACGAACAAGCCATTGCACACATGCATTGGTCTCAAGAGCATTATTTTGAGAGGTTTGAATTTTCTATTGGTGGGCCCACAATGAAGTTGCATTTTTATAACTCAAGTTTTCTCTTAGTTAAAGCATCAAAGGATTTAACAGTTAAAAAAGAGGTTTTCTATATTGGTAGAATGTTTTTCTCGTGCATGTGCTCCTATTGGAGCGTGCATGTGGACTGTCTCCAAGGATGGAAACTCTCTAAATAACATTATATTATTTAAAGTCAATCAGTCATATTTTTTAATTAGAAAAAAGTCTATCCGGCTCCTATTAATTTTAATTTTATAGGTAATTAAATGTTCATCTCTCTTTTTAAAAAAGGTTTTTGCCACTAAAAGATCAAATGCTAATACAAAGTTCAAAACAATATATCCTAACTCAAGTTCAAAATAGTATATCCTAACTCATTCTTTTATCCAAATCTTTGTCTGTCATGCACTTTCATATCATCTATTATATTTTCGTACATGTTCATTTAAGTCTCCTCCTAGAAAAATATAATCACTAATTGAAATTTTTCGCAGTAAACCATCCCTCTCCTCTCAAAATTGTCTTTCACACTTTTATCTTATCATACTTGGTAAGCATATGCACTAATGATGTAAATTAAGTTTTCCACTAATACTAGTTTAATTGCTATAATTTTATCACCCAATTTCTTTGTCCCCACAATTTTCTTTATCTACAACTATGTTAGGCTTAGTCCACTAAGAAACATAGCGGCCCTCTCTTGCATTTGTTGTTCCATTTTCTTATGTTCTAGGAGGAAACAAAAAGGGGATTGAAGCCCTTGTTTATTTCCCCTCATCGGCTTTTTTGTGGAAAGGGTGATATATTTGAATGTTGAGGGAATGAGAAAATACACACGGTAGAGCAACCATCTTCCTCCTCACCACATTTTTTCTAGAGATCCATCTTCTCTACCCATAAGCTCATTCATCAAGCATCCATCTCTAAGCCTGTGAACAATTGGAAGTGATTTGAGTGGGAGATATTTCTTCTCTAACCTCTTAGCGAATACACAATCTCATCCTTTATGTAAATTGGTCCTGAACATTGTAGCGAACTCATGACATTAATCTAAAGCTTCTGCAGTGATCTCCTTCCAACAAACTATACCAACCAAAAGCAAAATGCAATAATTTAGCTAAGGGAGTGTTTGGATAAGTACAAAATATAACATCAATAAATTTAAATATTAGAAGATTACAATATCATATAATAAAATAGTGACATATTATTATATTGGGTTACTTATAGTGTTTGACAATCTTCACAAATTTTAATATGTATTTGTGAAGTGTTTAGAACTTTAATAAAAAAACTCACAAGATTGAGAGAAAGTAATCAATTGATCAAATGTAGGATCCACAAATTAGAAATTACACATGTTAATAAGCATGGTAGGACTCATCTATCGTTAAAAAATTACAAAATTAAATGTCAAAATCATGAGATCTGATTTAATTAAAGTGGGTCCACAAAATATTGGTAATCATAGTGTAATAATACAATTAATCTAATAGTGATTATCATCGATGAATCCATCTTTTAAAAATCATTGTGAGACCCATTTGATGCTAGTAGTTGGACCCATAAAATGATGGCAAATTGGTAATTGCAATATCACAATTCAGTATTGGTAATCAATGTGAGACCTAATTGATTTTGGCAATATGGGACCCACCTACTGTTATTAATCACAATGAAAGCTCACCCTAGTGTTATATTTGTAGGACCCACTTAATATTGATAATTAATAAAGGGCTATATAATCATGATATGGATACAGGACCATATATTAAACTTGTAGGGGTTGTGGGGCCAATCTAATAGTGGGAGTCATAGTTGCACTCCGATAAAAATCATTTATGTTAAAACTTATAGTGGGCTACTAGGATTAACGGTTTCTCATGAACTCTCAAATAGGTTTTATTAAAACTCTAGATATTTTTAATAAAAGATTCTTTTATACAGCATCTCTTTTAATAATGTAATATGGAAGTTTTTGGAAGAACGTGAGATATTTCAGATACTTTCTAAATTAACCAAATACCTCTTTTTTAGGTTAGCAGATTATATTCTAAACTAGTAAATAATATTACAGAATCTTTTGAAATATCTTGTTTCCAAACACCCCCCAAAGGAGATGGGTTGATTAGCTTTAGTTTATAGAATAGGATGTCTTTATAAAACAGTGTATTTTGTACTCAAAAGACTAAAAGATCATGTGTTGGATTTCGGTGTATGCGGGTTACTAATAATAACTACTAATAAATAACTGAGGAAAATATTAGAAGTCACCAAACAATTGGTAGTCAAATAACTATACACTCGATTGACTAAAGAGTTTTCGGGTCCTAAAGGGACCACTTTTGCAAACTCACATCAGCAATGAACCAAATTGAAAAAGAAAAGGTCTGGCACAGATGGGAGGGCCGAACTCACGCCGCACGCAAGGCCCAGGCCCAATCACCTTGCCAATGCCCGCGCGCATGTTGTAACCACAATGATACCCACTAGAAATCTTGACACTATAAGGTAGGAGGAAAACATTAATAAACCATATAACAGAAGTAGTAAATAATTGATGTGGTATAAAAGTTATTGAAGATGAGTAAAAAATGAAAAAGGCTCATGCTCTAAAGGTGGAAAAACTTGTAGTTAATGCACACCCAATTTTATCATACTCAAAGACTCTACCGTGGCAAAACACCCAAAAGTTCGGCTACGATGAGTATTCCACCCATTCCCTTTATGCATCTTGAATGACTGATGTCAAGAAACCCCATTTCAATGGTCAAGATACATTCAGACAACTAATCAAAATTTTGACTCTACCCCTTTCCGTACAGGGATAAACGAGCCATTATATACATGCATTGGTATCAGTCTTCCACCTACAGAGTGTCTCGATACGATACATCACTGCCTTGATTATGTAATATCTAAAAGAAAATATGAAATCTGTATGGATATGTACTTCTTTCAGATATAGTCATGGGACTAAAGAAGTTGGCCATGCACTTCTTTTATCTCATTAATCGTGGCATGTGATCATCATAGCACATGTTTGCTCTTTCCAGATCATAGAACTTGAAAAGTTACACAAAGCCAATAAAGTCTTGACAATGCTGTTAATGGGACTCAACTACCTCTATGACATCTATTAATACCACCCCAACTACATTCCATGTAGATCCTATTACTGCCCCTCTTTCCCTAATAATAGTTACCATCGAGCCCCTCTCTCTATAAAACTAGCTAGTAAGGCCGCTCTTGCATTTCCTCATCAAAGGGTGGTGTTGTCTTTGTAGTTTGGAATCCACAATGGCCATGGAGAACGGAAAGAGAGAGGAGTTGGAGACGGAGATGGTGAAGGTCATAAATAAAACCAAGATCATTCCTAAGAAGGTGGAGAAAAGGGAGTGCCCATTGGTCACATTTGACCTTCCATATGTGACCTTCTACTACAACCAGAAGGTGTTGCTGTATAAAGGGGTGGATTATGAGGAGATGGTGGGGAAATTGAAGGAGGGATTAAGGGTGGTTTTGGAAAGCTTTTATCCTCTTAGTGGGAGGTTGGGCAAGGATGAGGAAGGAGTGCTGAAGGTGGAGAAGTGTGGAGAGGAGGATGGTGGAGTGGAGGTTGTGGAGGCAGTGGCATTGGGCTTGTGTATGGAAGATCTGTCTGGGGCAAAGGCCTACTCCTTGCTGCAAGAGATTGTGCCCTTCACAGGAGTCCTCAACTTGGAAGGGTTCCACCTCCCCTTGTTGGCTGTACAGGTCAGTGCCCAATCTCCCATTTTATTTTATTTTATTTTTATTGTGCTACTGGACATTCAAATATATATCAATCTAACCCCAAGGGTAGTTCAATAATCACGGTTTGCTCGTTAAGGTTTTAGGTTCAAAATGTGCTACTACTGGAGCCACACCGGGTAAATCCAAAGGGTTGTATATATATTTAGTCCATGCAATTCATGGTTTAAAATTCAATCGAGCTCAAGTTGTAGTGCCGGATATCTAAACATTTCAATCACAACAATACTTTTTTTTTGTGGGTGTGGTCCCAAACTTAAAAATTTGTTGATACCCTGCTCTCTCCATCTTTATATTCTAGTTTGCATGTTTTTTTTCTTATGTACATCTATAACAGTCAAATAAGCATTAGACAAGAAGATTTTCAATTTTTTTCTTTATAACATTTTTTTCTGGTTTTTCTTTCAACGTTCATTTTAGGTTTGGAGGCACGGCTGTTTGGCCAATATTACCATGTTTAAAACCATGAATTCATGTTTTATTTGAACTAAAAAATTGTTGGATATTTATGATGGATATTTATGTTAGTAAATGTCATGTCAGTGTAGTATTATTATTATTATTATTATTATTATTATTTTATGATGTGGGTGTGTATTGGTATTTAAGGTTGGCAATGTGTTAGACAAGACATCAATTCAGATTTACCCTGAAAGGCAATGAGGTTAAATGGATGTGCAAATTAGCCGAGATCATGGATTAATCAGGTTGGAATTGTCAAGGGCAAACAGGAATCATAAATTGTTAGAT
This sequence comes from Sextonia rubra, assembly GCA_037013555.1. Lineage (NCBI taxonomy): Eukaryota > Viridiplantae > Streptophyta > Magnoliopsida > Laurales > Lauraceae > Sextonia > Sextonia rubra. The sequence goes on along the minus strand of JASUAD010000001.1, from coordinate 110,128,042 downwards.
CCTAATTGATGTGATCCGCATGTCGTACAAATAATTGGGTCATATTGTGTTCCTATTGAATCAATCCGAATCCTGACCATTTGTCAATTGAGTTTGAAATGTCAACAACCATAGATTGTGGGGTTACATTAATTTCCAATACAAACGTAGTAACCACAACTAGTTTCATTTGCTAAACCTTTTCTTTTATTGTTATTATTATTGCATGCTTCCAAAGATAAAGAGTCATAATGCTTGTTAGCGAGTTTGGGTAAGTCAAAATTGGGCGACTTGACCTCGTTATTTTGCTAAGATGGTCTGTGAAGTGTGGACCCTTTCTCCTTTTGGGCGGACTAGTTTTCACTTCTTTCTGTTTTGTTTCTAATGCCTCTTTCCTTCTGCTTTCTCTTCTTGTCCACTTCAATCTTCTCTTGGCCATGAGTAGCTACCTTTAAAATAAAATAAAATAAAATAAAATAATAAAAATAAAAGTAAAAGAAAGAAGGGTCACCTCTTCTCTATTTATTTATTTATTTTTTCTGGTAGAAAATTTTGGCTTAATTTGACCGGCTACAATGGTTCTAGTGGCAGTTAGAATCTAATAGAAATTTGATGATGGAACACATTGTGTTTCTTGCAAGATGCGTCAATTTTCACCGAAGCTCAGGTTTTGGCCCAGGGCGTACCTGGGCATTAGGCATTGGGGGCACTAGCTCCGGCAAACCTCAAAAAAGCATGAAAGGCCAATGGGCCAAATTGCTCAAGCCCTATATAAAAAAAAAGGGCCATCGTGCCCCTCAAAGAAAAATAATGAAGAAAATAATATTATATTCATTGTTTACCCTCATCAAATAGAATTTTAGGTCTGCCACTACCACTCGTCGTGGGGGGGAGGGGGGGGATATGTGAGTTTTTCTTTCCATGTATATGTGATATCGTCTCTCCTTATATGTATAAGTTCTCTCCCTGTGTTTTTTTTAATAGAAAAAGACTTTGGCAATGCTTCATTCACTACAATGTCATCAGCACCATATTATAGGATCATTTTATCGTGTTATATTGGGACGACGTGCGACATAGGTACTATGCTGACACTATAGTTGTGACATTCAATTTTTCTAGGCCATCACAAGCACACATCTCGGCATTTTGGTTGAGGGGGACCCACCTTAAGAGCTGCGAGCACAAAAATCAAAAGTGGAGCCCTATTTTTAAACCTTAAAGGCTCATATTCACTCTCCATCTCTCTCTCTATACTCTAGTATGATGAGGCTGTATTTCACTCTAAATCATAATGGGACACAACAAAAAATTGATTGTGTAGAAGGTATATTGATAAAGTGATGTGAATTTAGATCCTGGGGAGGTTTTATACTATAATCATGGGTAGACCTATCATATGTATAGATTATTTTTTTATATGGTGACTAGATTATTTTTTTAGGAGGACCATGAGTCAACCACCTATCATTCAATGTGACGACACGGGGAAAACCATCACATAATCCAAACTCAGTAATGGTGAATAGGGTAGATTTATAATGATTTTGAATTAAGGTGGCCCCCACTTTATTTTATAGTATACAGGATTCTTTATGTGCTGTCGCCTGGCTTAGGATTCTTACTCTATGACAAACGTTATCCTCAAGTCTCAGGTGCCTCGTTACTTCGCTTTAATAGTCAGGTGTGTAGACGCTTGCATAGATTTATAAGCGGGCCCCACTTTGATTGAACACCTCTAGCTCTTGATTTTCAAGCAAATTACAGTAGGGTTCATCCTAATGTGTAAAATAATCTCATGTAAATCAAGTAGTCAATTCAAATATCAGCCTGTTAATTTGTGTTAAATGGCACATCGTGTGAATGAGGAATCTTCACCTTCGCACTTCCACAGAAAATTTCAAGCACCCAGATAACTCTCCGACTGTGCTGTTGGAGGGCACACCGTGGACTTTCTCTTGCTATAGGTTTTCATTTGTCCTACGAGGCATCACAAACCATCTTCATTTCATAGTGGGGGGCCCTACCTTTTCAAAATTCAAGCCCATCATTCGGCCCTGGGACTCTTTGTAGTGGTCAGTTTATAAATTATTATTCAAATATATAAGATGACTACCTTTAAAATAAAATCTATTTCAGATGTTGAACTGCCTTACTTTTTTTTTTTTGTTGGGATAGAAATGGAGTTACTCATGATCAATCTAATAATTGTTCTTTTTTTTTAAATATAAATACCGACATGTATTTTTAAAAGATAGGCCCCACCATGCATGCATCTTACTATTATATACCATGCATGTATCATACTATTGCATAATGCAATGGCCTACATTGCAGACGTGCTGCGTTTTCACACACAAGTCTGCTGCAATTGTCCCTAATTAGAGTCTTCAGCCGCAAGGCAAGGTCACAAATTGGGCCACTTTATTTTTGATAAGTGGGCGCTTTCATGGACTGCGGTGGAGAGTTGTGCTTTAATTGGCCATTACCCCGTCATATATAGCTACAAAGTTAGCTCTCTCACAATACCTCCGTTACTCTGAAAAATTTCTCTCTCCTCTTTCCGTCTCACACACAGAGTAATTCGTGGTGAAGTAAACCTCTCTTCATAAATCTCATGTCAGAACCTGAAGTGCTAACCATGGCAAAAGCGCCGAGCATTTATGGCCTTCATAACAACCCCCATCTGTTTATATGAGGCAAAATCTTTACGACCCTGGCCTTTACTTTGGTGGAAAACCCACCCTTTGATCAACTTAGTCCATTTAAGTACTTTCATTTGTTTGTACTTGGCAATTTATTAAAAATTTCTCTTATACAAATTTGGACCAAATTTTACTATAATAGAATTTACTCTGACTATCAAATCCATCACTTGCGAACATACATTGTTTTAGTATAGATTTACCCTTTGATTAGATACCAGTGAGGCAGTGAGTTAAGAGGTTCTTCTTAAATGTAAATAAGTTTTAAATATACTAAAGATGAATATTTATTTTGAGGGTAGATGTCTAGTTGCACACCTGTGCTCCTGAGGACCGTACACCCAGACTGCGTGTCATGTCACGTGGGGTGTATGAAATTTATAGACAGGTCCCGCCTTTGGAACTACCGGGTGTGTGGTGCACACTTCAAGTGACGAAGAAGTAAAAGAGTCAGATCATTTTATAAAACTTGGAATTGAGTCTTCTAATTGTTGTTGATACCCATCAATACTTCCGCAAGTTAGCATGCATTCAAGGGAAGGGCGTTTTTAGTTGGTCTCATTATTAAAAGCTGTTTCCTATGGTTGGGGTTGATTAAGACACTCTTCCCTATTTTGTATTGAATGTGCATGAATCAGGTTGTTTACAAAAGGAAGGTTCTACCTCTCCACCTTTTTTTTCTACTAATTTGGGCTATTTATCTTGTAATGATACATAAACTTAAAGCTACCATTTGAAACGAAGGTACCAACACCAATCAATCAGAGTAGATTGTGCTGACACATTGCCAACATTTTCACCTATTTAATCTGCATGCATGCTTATGTGGATTAGGACCACAATGTTTTATTAGTTTAGAATTTATTTGCTTTAAATGTGAAGTAGGTTTTTCTTTTACTATTTAATCATTTGTTGATATTATTATATATATATATAGTTTTTAAATTCAAAACTGTTTAAGTTTCACTTTGTAGGGCTTAACACTATGAATATGGTAAAGGTGGGATAAGAAAGGGCTTTTTTTTCCTTAATATGATGAGAAGGGCTTTATATAAGGAAAATTCTATAAAAAACCCCAATTTAAAAACGCCGAGTTTTCCAATCCTCTTTTTTTGTCATGGAGCCCATGTTAAGTTAATATAATCTTTTCACACACACTACCCCTATGTATGATCATAAGTCCAAATTTGACACTCATTTAACTCTTCCTCACCATTGGATTGAAATCATAATAAAATGATGCTTTTAAGGCATTAAGTTTTCATGTCATATATCAAAATATTATGATGATCTTATAGACTCGAGATTTTACGTATAGACTGATCGCATATGGATCTTTCTATTCAATGAATTTGCATGATCCTCGTGCATCTTAGTAAGCTTAACTAAAAATTGCATTTTCTCTTTAAAATATGTGCAGGTGATATATAGTGTTCCCTCTTATATAATTACCTCTCATGTGATCCTCGTAGATATTTTATGAAGAGCCTTTTATACAAACAAGTGGAGAGTGGCTGCCTTTGCAGGGCATTACTGCTCACATGAGTGGCATGCACTCTCTAGTGACGTGACAATTATGATTAGTCACTTAGGACTGTGAGAAAAAGCTTTGGAGGATTCGGACTCTCAATTAATGGTGTACGATGCTTGGTTTTTAAATGCATTTAACACCCTATCTATATATAATGATGCCTTGGAGAAGATTAGGGCTAACCTTTCCCATATATAATTTTACCAGCCTCATGAGCAAGAGGGGATGAGTGCAAGACATCTAGACGGTTACGTTCTGGAAGTGGGCTCCTTGTCGGAGGTGCTATGGTCCAAATTTAATAATGATCAACAGCTCTGTCAGAGGACCTTTGCACAGCCAATGTGCCATGTCGCTGTATTGCCAATCGGGTCTTGTTAGCCTTAGCAGACATGATGGAAATGGGGCCACGTTTTTATTTTATTTTATTTTATGAAAGTAGGATTTCATTTAAAAATTAAAAAACACAGCTAGAAACTACATCAAAGAACATGAAACCAACCACCAATGAGAAATAAAATCTAACCAATCAGTCCAACCAACATTGGCCCTTTTAACAAAGCTAAACTTGCACACTTGTAGGCCGCCTCATTTTACATTCTAGGAATATAAATAAAATCCGAACCTTTTTTCTTTCTTTGTTTGTTATCCTTTTATGCTTTTCATTTTTTTTTATAAATGTTTTGTTACTAATTAAATATATATATAATTCGGAGAGTATTCATATGAATCTATCCCTTACTATTGTGATGAGGAAAATTTTCGTTTTTAGACTTGACAAGATCAAAAAGGTATTATGAAGTATGATGATTTTATCCTTTTGCACATTAATATTTTAAAAAAAATACACTTAAATATTGTCTTATATAATCCACTATATAAAATACTTTAGCCTCTTTTATGATATCCAAAACAAGAGCAATGATATTATGATGTCCAACACAATAGCAATGATAGCCAAAGCTTCATCTTCCTTGATAGCGTTAATCACTTCACTTGCATTAGATATAACATGAGTTTTCAAGTAGCGTTTACCTTTGGCTTTTCTTACATAGCGAGCATGAGGGTCTTATAATACCCAAGTTACATACACAGGTTCTGTATCCCATAGATTACAAATAAAGCAAAGAATAAATAAATATAAATAAAGTATATATTTTTTAATTTTTTAATATTTGAAGGTATATTCTCACACTTACACTTGCCCAAAGTCAGTAGCCATCACAAATCAATGTGTTTAGATCAATGGATTAAGATGATCTAATGGGTATGAAATTTTGCACATAGATGGGTCACATATATAGTGATGGTTCAATGCCCTCCTTCCCATGAATTGGCATGGCCTCAATAGGCCTACTGTGCACAAATTACCTAGATGAGCACCTCAAAGGAACTCTCTCCACTTGAATTAATACCACCAAATTAAACGTTTATCCAAATTTTCTAACCGTTTGGCTTCACTATGCACACTTGATAATCATCCAACTAGGATTTTGACAATTTCTAGGCCTTTCGAACCTTTTGTGTCAGATGGTTTTGGAAATTGAACGAGAGTTAGGTCATAGCCTCGTGGACAAAATTTGTAAAACATTCTTATAAGATTGCAACATTTGAGATTATGGGTTCAAATCATCTGATCAAATTAAAAAATACAAGATAAGAAAAATAGCCCGAGTCCTTTTTATAGAACCCGTTATGCTATGACAAGCAATTAATAATGGTGTGTCCCATCTGATAATTAATTTGTATTTATCATGGCTAATGCCCAAAGCTAATTAACATTGACTCTTGATGATTGAATTGAGTATCCCTTAATTTGCTTCTTTGGCAGCTCACAAAGCTGAGGGATGGACTAGCAATGGGATGTGCATTCAACCATGCAGTCCTTGATGGTTACTCTACATGGCACTTCATGAGCTCCTGGGCTGAGCTGTGCAGGGGTTCAGACACTATCTCCCTCCAACCCTTTCATGACCGCACCCAGGCTCGCAACACGCGCGTCAAGCTCGACCTCCCTTCCTTCCCCCTCAACAACGGCGAAGCCAAGCCCCAAGCAGAGCCACTGCCACTCATAGAGAAAGTCTTCCATTTCTCGGAGGCCGCAATGGACAAGATCAAGGCCGATGCCAACACCCGCCTTCCCGATGGCTCCAAGCCCCTCTCCGCCTTCCAGTCCCTCGGTGCGCACATCTGGAACACGGTCACTCGCGCCCGGCAACTCAAGCCGGAGGACTACACCGTGTTCACCATTTTCATGGACTGCCGCAAGCGAGTCGACCCACCGATGCCCGATAGCTACTTCGGCAATCTCATTCAAGCCGTATTCACAGTCACCGCGGCAGGAATTCTGCTTGCTCAACCTATCTCATTCGGGGCGGCTATGTTGAGGGATGTTATCGCATCCCATGACTCCAAGGCCATCGACGCCCGCTCCAAGGAGTGGGAGAGTGCACCCAAGCTGTTCGAGTACAAGGACGCCGGCATGAATTGCGTGGCGGTCGGGAGCTCGCCGAGGTTTCGGATTTATGAAGTGGACTTTGGATTTGGCAGGCCTGAGGTGGTGAGGAGTGGGAGGAACAACAAGTTTGATGGGATGGTATACCTGTATCCAGGGAGGAATGGAGGGAGGAGTGTGGATGCAGAGATCACTTTGCCCACACAAGTCATGGAAAACTTGGAGAAGGATAATGATTTCCTTATGCCTAATTATATTGTTTGAAAACTGACTTTTCATGTTTGCTTGTGACTCGCTGTTGATTTCCTTGCTGCTGTTTGTTTGTTTCTTTGGTTTTTCCTTGCAAACGAGTGGAGTGGTTAATATGTTGGTACAAGTACCTTCTTTTGTATCCTACTTTGTTGGAGTGCTTTTTATGAATTCAGTTGTATGGTTGTACAAGGTTTGATAGGAACATCTGCGACGCTCCTCTCCCGTGTTCTACTTTGAAATATGCACTTATTTTTATTTTTTTTATCCGTTACTTATTTTTGTTTATTAAGATCTGTCTCTTAGGGTTTGTTGTGTTACATGAAAAAGAAGGGGGAAAAAAATCTTTTTTGAGAGCTAAATGTAATAAAGATTTCTTATAGTCTTCATAAACTAAAGGGTAGTTTCACAAAGTTCTGCCGAGACATGGCTTCCCCCTACCCACCCTAGGACCTCACTATTGGCTTTTTATTACCATTTAAGTGCTATTTGGTAAATTTATTTTTATCTATTTTAAACTGATTTAAATAGATACTTGAGTGGTTTTGACTCTTTATCTTTAATGCCTTTTTTCCTCTGAAAGTTACCGAAAGAAAACTTTTCAAATAGACTTAAGAAAACTTTTTTGCTTTTTTTTCCCTTCTTTTTAATAAGTTTGCTAATATAACTTTTATTATGTTTTTACTACTTTTACTCTTTGACAAATTCGCCCCGCTACTTTTATTACAGCTTCACTCATACAATTTTTAAGACATGATAAACTCGTATTTCCTAATTGAAATAGACATATCAAATAACCTATTTGTAGTAGGAATTAATTCAAACAGTTGCATATAAAAAGGCTTTTTTTTTTTTTTGGCTGCTGCTTTAAATTCCCACGAGATGTTTCTCCATGTTTTACAAATTCTCCACCAAAATTATGCAGTCGAGAGCATCATTATTTGAAAGCCTTTTTCTTGGCATATGTAAGGATTTTTGTGTTGACAAATTCATTAGTTGGACAAAACTTAAGTTTATTAATGTTGTATTTTGCATATCTTTAAGTATGGACAATGGTTTGAGTCACCAGATACACTGAAGTGAAAAAATAGAAGAAAGAGCGACAATTTAAAGTGATTTTCTATGGACAACATGGATTGAAAAAGTCATATCTCACAAACCGAGTGTTGGATATGGGCATGTAACGTACCTTGGAAAACTCATTTCGAGTAGATATCCATAGAGTCTTATAGATTACCTTGGAAAACTCCGCCAGTTTTGCTGCCGGTCCCATGCACGGGTAAAGAAGGAGGGTTGCATTAGGTAGGTGACAGCCAGCGTAAAACTTTATCACAACCCAAACATGAATAAAATTGAAGAGAAAATTTTACAGGACAGTGGTTAGACCAGCTATGACATATGAAGCAAAATGTTGGCCAATTAAGAAGACACATATTCATAAGATGGATGTAGCGGAAATGAGAATGCTTAGGTGGATGTGTGGTAAAACTAGGAAAGATAAAATTAGAAATGAGCGCTTTCGAGAACATTTAGGGGTAGCACCAATAGGAGATAATATTAGAAAAACTCGTTTAAGATGGTTTGGGCATGTTGAGCGTAGGCCAGTAATGGCACTGGTGAGAAAAAGTTTGGATATACAGGTGGAGGGTCCATCAAGAGGTAAGGGTAGGCCGAAGAAAACATGGATAGAAGTCATTAATTCAGACTTGAAGAAGCTGCACTTATCGAAAGATTTAGCTCAAAATAGAACGGAATGGAGAAATAGAATTCATGTAGCCGACCCCAACATGGTTGGGATAAGGCTTTGATGATGATGATGATGATGGAGCTAAAATGAGAAAGTTATGGCCTTCGGAAGTTTGTAGAAATGTGCTGAAATTTCACCCTGGGTAAAGGCTTAATCCAACCGATCGGACCATTCATCCAACCGATCGGACAGGTGCAAAAAGTTCACCGACTTGCCATTTTTCAGTCCGATTTAAAGGGGAACTTACCTGTTTCATGCCAACTATTTTCCTGATTGAAACATACTTATGAGGCACATATTGGAGGCTATAAAAAGGAGTTCTCTCTCAACACTAAGAAAGAGATCTCATTGTTCTGAGTGGAGAATATATTTTAGAGATCATCTCCTTTAATTTTTTTTTTTTTTTTTTTGAGCTAAAGGGCTGAAGTTTTACTTAAGATATTCTTGTCTTCTAATTCTCTAAATGTAGAAGATTGCTGTGGGAAGTCAAGTGCTACATCTAAAAGGCGTTTAGTTGCTTGTATCTGTAACGAAGAATAGCAGGAGGTCGTTGCAGCAGGGAGCTGTACAAGAGAATTACAAAGTCCTTAAATTGAGGAACAACTAGATAAGGGTTGTAAGTTTTCTCTTGTAACTGTAGTATAATTCATAGTGCTTGATTTTTTGCCGTGGTTTTTTCCCAGGTTGAATTTCCACGTAAATATTGTGCCTTCTTGTGGTGTGTGCTTGTAGTTTGATTTATTTCCGTTGCGTAGTTAATTATTTGCACACATAATATTGAGATTGATTGAATTAATCCATTCTAGAGGCTCTCTCCCAAAACTTTTAGCATGTAAGGACCCCTTGCAGTAGAGCTTGAAGTTCAGCTTCTAAGTGGTGGTGCATCACCAGTTCAACAGCTAGAGGATTTCAAGTTTCCACCGGGAACACCTTGGGGTTAATAGAAGAGACATTCCAATGCAAAATGGCCAATTCAATTTTGTGAAGGACCGCGTGTAGCCATATTGAGCAGCTTGGGATTCAGATGGTCTGGGTTTGATCTTTGGCTAGTTGGTTCCCTAGTGTATAGAAATAGTAAAGACAAATAAATGGTGAATAGATCCATCATCCGATCATAAAGGGAATTTTTTTAGTTTTTATGTCCAGAATAGTCTATTCCAAGGAAGGTGAGTTCCTGTGGGTCTTTCCCTCCGGCAAACATCCTTCCCAGAAAGGAGGCATTCATTCCAGACTCTACCTTCTTGGGTGGTAAGGGTAAAGTCCAATGTTGGATTTCTGCATTTGCAGATGACTGCAAATAGCCTGTGCAACAAAATCACCGGGGAGAAGGTCAAAAATAACCAAACAATTGGCAACCGAATAACATCTTTGAGACGTTTTCTTTAGATAGATTTTGCTCCCACATAGGTGCAAAATGGACTCAGAGACGTCTGCCTCAAGATAAGACCACTTTCCGATTAAACAATCTTCAGCAATCGTGCACTGAAAAGACTGGAGAATCTCGAATCCCCAATGGACCACTTTTGCAGGCTCACAACAGTAGCAAAAAAGAGTGAAGAAAGAAAGAGCAAAAGAGACACAAGAGAGTTTTCTCTCAAAAGAGTATCATAACTCCATTTGCAAGGATTTTCTCGATTGCACAGAAGGGATTACCCTGGACCTCTTTATACAAGGGTTCCCAAACAAGGAGCCAAGAACAGTTACAATTTTGCAATAGAATAAGGTAACATTCTCCGTATTAATGCTAATGGCTATATACAATGGAATTTAATGCTAATGGCTATATACAATGGAATAGTGGGCTGCCGACAAGTGGATCCGAATGCAAATCCACTAACGATCCGAAAGATATACGCACAAGAACAAGGCCCAACCCGCAAAGACCTAGCTCAGTCCACGACTGCAATTGAGCTGGCCCGCATGGCCCAACCCACACAAACAGCCTGACTTGGACAGGTGGCTCGGTGACTCACCCATCCAGCTTGCATCACCGGGCCCACCCTCCCGATCGCATGCATATGAAAAATCATTAATAAATACCTCTTAAAGAGCTCTCCACTTCCAATCTAGGACTCTAAAAAATAAAGCAGAGAAACAAGGAAAAACCAAAGAGAAAAGTACTTTAAGGGACAAAAAGTCAAACATTAAAAACTCCAGAGAGATATTCCTTGTTGGTCACCATGTTCCTCACTAGTGGCAGTTTTGGATCCATTTATCATCTAGGATGTTCACTTGGGTTCCATCTCGTATGACCTACCTCTGCCGATGCATCTCATTGAGGAATGATCTGCTCTGCTTCACCGTGCACTCGGTTCAGGTTCTGACAAAGAAGCCTGACCCGATACCCATTTTAAATATTTCTGACAGAGAAGCCTGACCAATACGCGTCCGGGGTATCCGGGTTTTTAAGGAGCCACCTCACACAGTGATTGGAGGATTCTTATTCTTTTATGCATGGAGGTAAATCACCAAGCATTCGGGTTTCCATGTCTACTGAAGCAGCTCCAAATTACACAGAAGACCTGCCAACAGGCGTCACTGTTCCACGACTTGATGTTAGAATAGCCATTGCACTTGATGTTAGAATACCCATTACGATCTGATCATTCCCAATCTATCAAAAATATGTTTGTTTTCCTTATGATACTGGGGCCTCAACAATCTCTATGGGGTTTCTACTTTCTGCTCTAGTTCTTATTCATATGAACTTGGCGGATCCTCATTTCTATTTGCAGCCAAAATTCATCATATAAACTCTCATCTGACCACCATCCATATGATGATAAGTGCTTTTTGGCCGAGCAAACTGCAACATTCCGCATTGCGGTTCTGATCTTGCTTTAAAATAAACTACAAAATCAAGAGGTCACTTTTACCCGCACATGCAATTATGGAATAATTGAATGATATAGGTTATGCTTAAGATTACAGTGAGCATCAAGGTACCAAGTAGTTAGTAGCACTCAACTGATCTACAATTTCTGGATGTTGGGGTGCAACAGATTGCAGACGTGACCACATACATGATCAACAGCCTGCCTCTGCCTGAACCCTCAAAGAGATGGACGAACACTCGTCAATACATATTTCCAGTGTGTACAAACAGTTCTGGAAATTATACTTAAATAAAATCATATTTACCTAAGTACCTTAGGATAGTTCGGAGTTCTTTTATCTATTTTTTTTTTAATCATGTTTAATGCACATTTGTGAAGCACTGACGTATCTCGCAAACATAACCTTTTCCACATTTGCATGAAAAACGAAATCTAACCTCTAAATAAGAAATGATTTTCTATTAATAATTAATTTATTTTTTTACTTTTCCTCGAGTACAGACGCATTTAACGTAGAATTTTTGGATGAGTCACACTTTATTCCGCCAAAAAGTGATATAAGGACACAAACAACACGTTTAAAAGATCATCAAGGACCAAATTTAAGGGCACATTTGCGTAACCATTTCCACAGAAAATTTTCTGTTTTCGATGCAGCACAGTTGAGCAGGTTTCTTCACAAGAAAAAATCCAGAAATTAACTTCCGCTATAGAGGGGTTCGGGACTTTGCTTCCACGAAAAACCTGACCCCTCATCTAAACCCCGCCTCCTTAGTCGTACATCGAAATGCATTAAAATGAGAGCTCCGGTGAAAAAACCAAAAACCAAGGGCCGCTGCATCATCATCTCGAAGCTCATCCCTATCACCGTTTATTTCTCCATTCCCAAATCCAAACACTATCCCCGAGATGGCTCTATATTCTCCGGCAACAATCTGCAGTGAGAACATTTCTTCTCCAGCAACGTAATGCAGAGCCCACCCATGATCGGACCCCATCTGCCTTTCCTCTCCAATAAGTCTATTTGAGTAGGCGATCACATTTGATGCACTTTTTTGTAGTTCATTTTTATTTTAATAGGTGTGATTCATTAGTTGGATTTTCAGCAAAAATATGGATTCTGAATGTAGTGGATCTAATTTATTGTGACGGGCTTTTTTGGGATTTATTTTGTGTTTTTATTTTCAATTTATTTGCCAAGAAATTCAAGGCTGGCACCAAACAACAAAAAGATTGTTGCACCAAAGAAAACAGTTTCACACCAAACATAGTTTCGCATCATTCATAGAAAACCTTTTCTGTAGAATTCTTCTTTCATAGATTTTACTGATGTGAGGACTCTCCATGGACGCCATTGCCCAGCTTTTGATTTTCTAACCCCTGTTTTCAAAAGGGATAGCAACGGATTGCCTCGTGTGAAGTTTGATAAAAGTTAAATGATTAAATAAGGTAAGATATAATTTGATGCTTTGATCATATTAATTATATTCTTCTAGATTCTTATCCAACCTTTCAGTTTCATAATTGGGTTCCAACCCATACATACCAACAGTAGTTACCCAGTAAACAAGATGTCCAATTAAGCATCTAACGCTTAAATGCACGCCTAGATGTTGGGGCCACCGGGTACCCCACTTTGGGATTGGACTGGTGGAGATCTATCCATCTAGCTGGGCCCTACCTGTGTATAAAAGCCCCACCAAATCATCCAAATGCCAATAAATTTTAAGCCAACAAGTTTCAGCCCTTTAATTTGACCCATCAATCCAACGATACATATCATTTGGATGTGTGTAAAAAATGGGGCTGGTGTAATTCATAGGTGTCCCATGGTGGTCCATCCAGATGGATCATCAGGTCAGCCCCACTGTGAGGTGTGCATGGCGTGGAAAAAGAGAGAGAAATAGTGCACTGGATAATATCATCAAAAGATTTGTGAAAGTCAGAATCTTTATGATAACCACAAGAAACTTAATGTCACAATACCCTGCTCACATGACATTTTCTATGCTGCCACTTCGAATCCTAATCTATTCACCTCCAGCATCCTACTCTCACTTGAAAGCAAAGAGAATAAAAAGGAAAAAGAAAGTAAAATCCCGCACAAACAAAGAAGGTACGGTACCCCTCCATGGCTGCAGTTGCTGACGCTGTTTTTACTAGGCATCCCTTCCCCATTAGCAGTGGCATTACTCTTCCTAGCTCTTCAATTATATTTATTGTATAAAAAAGCAAAGGAAAGAATCATACTCAAATAGTGAGACCCTGGGGTGGCGCTGCCACAGGTGTCTTTGGCTTGGGCTTCTCCACCACAATGGCCTGGGTAGTCAGAACCATCCCAGCCACAGATGCTGCATTCTGCAATGCACACCTTGTCACCTTGGCTGGATCAATCACCCCAGCATCTACCAGATTTTCATACTTGTCTGACATTGCATTATATCCAACCTGCCACTCGCTGGCCTTGATTTTCTCCACCACCACCTCTCCTTCAACACCCGCATTGTGTGCAATCAGTGCTGCAGGTGCCACAAGTGCCTGCACAATCGAAAAGTACAGAAAGGATAATGCTTAATTAATTGTCCATGGAAACTACAGTTTTATAAATGTCTGTGGATGTATGCACCTGGCTTCTCATTGTATATTTTTATTTTAGGGCATTATGTAATATATTTTAAATGTACATCTAAAATACCTTAGAATACTGTGTATCACATCTTTGTTTTTTCTTTTTTTTTTTTTTGCTTTCTTCCTAAGATTTTTCTTAAAATGGCAACTTCTTAAATTTAAAAAGGAACAAACAAACAAAAGCACAAAGAAAGTGGGCCATTAAATTTTAAAACAGCTTGGATCATACTCTATCCAAAGGGTTCAAAAGCTTGTTTTAAAATTAAAAGAAAGCAAAAAGATGCCTTTTCTTCTTCTGTTACTCCAAAACATACCTTCTGTATGATGTCAGCACCTAGCCTTTCATCTGCATCTTCAAGCTTATCCTTAATTGCAGGAACAAATGCGGAGAGGTGAACAAAAGCAGCACCACCTCCTGGGACAATCCCTTCCTCGATGGCTGCAAATGTGGCATTCTTTGCATCCTCAATCCGCAGTTTCCTGTCTTCAAGCTCTGTTTCTGTTGCAGCACCCACCTTTATAACAGCAACTCCACCGGACAGCTTAGCAATTCTCTCAGCTAGTTTCTCTGAGTCATAAACAGAGTCTGTTTCGGCCAATTCCTTCTTTATCTGAGCAATTCTAGCCTGGATCTCATCCTTTGTTGCAGCATCAGCTATAATAGTGGTAGAATCTTTGGTGATTGTCACCTTTCTTGCTACACCAAGCTGCTCAATGGAAGCATTCTCTATCAACAAACCCAGATCACTGGCTTGGAACTCAGCTCCTACAAGTGGGAAGAAAATCAATCAAGCAACTTGTTAGCAGAAAGTTGGCAAACTAGAACAGTGAATTTAAAGTCCAAGTAATCTTAAATGCATGGACTCCATGGGCCCTATTACTTGCATAAGCCGCAAAAGCAGGTTTTACAATTCCTCTAAATCTGTTTATACATTGACTTGAACTTCAAACTTAATTGATGTAAGAAAACACTAAGTAATGAAGAGAAGTGATGCACACGCCCATGCTCGCGCACGCAGAGAGTATAAAGATGAAAGTGAGAGGACAAAACATCATGCAATCTAAATCACTTTATACTCGGGCAATCACTCTAGTATGATGTGTTTGGTGTCATTCATCTGCCGAGTGAATTATCCCATAAGGTTCATCGACAACACAACTTCAGTGAACAGCTGAAATCACCATATAGCAACTCACAAAGCAGAAAACAACAAGATGCAAGCCATGCTGGTATCTGTTATGAAAAAATCACTTATACATCTGTTTATTGTTGCCTTGTAAAAATGCAAGAGAAGAGTCATCATCTAAAATAATTTCATCCCAAAGTGAATCAGGTTCCTTAGGGCCTGTTTGAAATCTATGTACACAAAGTGCAAGGAACTCGGTACATACAAAAGTCAGGATTACATGCAGTTGGATATTCCCCTTTTTATGACACCCAAGCAACTTGAATATAAGAGAAAACTTATTCTGAATACTTTCTCAGAGTTTAATCCTTTCCCATTGCACTGCCACAGTAAATTTGCACATCCTCTCAACTACATGAACCCACAACCTCAGGGTTGCAACAATGAGAACCTTCCATAGTGCCATGGGCTCTTGTCATCAACTAAACTACATCTAAAACAAATTGTACAAAAGCTCCAAAACACAGCAAAGCAGCTTGACTGGAGAATTCTCAACATTTATCCACATGAGTTCAGGCTAAGAGGGTCTTCCACTGCCAATCTAGGTACTAAAACCAAGATTTGAAAAGCAGAGACCGAGGCAACGAAGTCCAGTTGCCAAAGTGTAATGTGTAAGCCTAAGCACATGGGAGGTAGCCTCACGAGCATGCCTTTTCAAGGCAGACAAATAATTAATAAAAGTAAACAATAAATGAAAATTTAGCTGCACTTGACATTTTCAAGCCTTCTGATGAATTAATTAGGGTTTGCTTAAGCTGACCCACAAAAATTATAATTTGGAAGGGAAAAAACAAAGTTCTAAAAAGCACTGCCTTACCTGTCTAAATTCCCTAAAGAAGTGTTGATGTACTTCTAATTTGAAGGTCGCTGGAGGTAGCACACTGTTTCCTTCCAATTTTATCGGATGTCTCTGAAGAGACAAGCAAACACTCTATCTGATGCACATGCCTCAAACATGACACATCTGGGCTGATGACCCAGATGTAAGCCACACCTCAAACTTCAGCATCAAGTGATTTGTTGATATCCTTGGGCCTGGGCAAGCTGTAAAATCCCAATCCTTAATTATGCCATTATTATTAACCATGTTTAGAAGTTAATTAAGCAAGTTTAGATGTAAATCAACAGGGTGCTAAAGTTAGTTTTAGCGTTTGAGAAGCTTCGAAAACTTTTGAGAGGTTTTGGACCCACCATAGTACCTTAGAGGTCTTAGTATGGGTTTAGGGAAAATTCATGGTATTTTAGAAATTTCAGAAATATACCAATTCTGGTTCGGTAGATAGCTCAAATCATCCTGAGCAACTTTCGTCTTCAACTCATGTCCATTCAATAACCAGAAACCCCTCATTTCTTCAATTCACTATTACTAGGAACATAGTCGTCATTTCCTTAAAAGTTGACTTTTCTTTGGATTGTTTCACCCTAGAATCCATTGGGAAGATAATTTAATTTCAAGAAATTTTTGTTCTTGGCCAAGGCCATCCGAGCATCCAAAGCCATCCGTTTCACCAAATCAAAATAACAATTAACCGGAACATATTCATCATTTAAGAAAATCCTGAATTAATAAGTCCCACCCCAACCCTTCATTGCCTTATTCTCCTTCACGCCCTAGTCTCTGCGCTTTGATCCTCTTCATGTTCTTCTCAAATTGCTTCCAAACAGGATTTCTACAGTGGATTTCAACACTGCCACGTGATCAAGCGCCCCCAGTGCATACCTCCACCTTCGTTTTCATGCGTCTTCATCCCCGGCAGCCACTCCCTTTGTTGTTTTCTTTGTCGTTAGAGCTGCTAGAGGTGAGCCCCTTCCTTCTTTTCTCTTAATTCATGATTAGGAACCCATTTCAGCCATGGATCCACATGCATAGGGTTTCTCCTACTTTTAGTGTAGTTTTGAGTTTTTGAAGGTTCTTGTGTAGCATTTTTGGGGATTTCATTCATGGAGATTGTTTCCAGCAGGTGTTGGTAGTGATTTTGAGAGTTCAGAGAGCTTGGAGAAGTCAAGGCAAGTGCCAATTTAAATTTCCATCAACACGATTTGCTATCATCCAAGCTTATGATTTGGTTTCAAAACTAGCAACACAAATAGCAAATTAGGGACTCCAAACTGCCCATACTAGATTCCTCGTAACATCTGTTGCATTAACATTGAACACCCCATTGTCTTTAGATACTAATCAAAAACATAAAGCCAGTGCTAAAAAATTATGCAGACTGCACAAGACAACACTAAATATTACAAAGAAAAAAAAGGAGAAAGAACGGAGTGATATGTTTCTGAAAAAGTACCGGTCAAGATGGCAATATCTTGAAGCATTGCCTTTCGCCTCTCTCCAAAACCAGGTGCTTTAATTGCAGCAACATTTACTATTCCCCGCAACTTGTTCACAACAAGAGTAGCCAAAGCCTCACCAGTGACATCTTCAGCTATAACAAGCAAAGGTGCTCTTAGTTGGGTGGTCTTCTCCAACAAAGGAATGATGTCTTTTATTGTGGAGATCTTCTGATCAGTAATTAAAACCCTTGCATTCTCAAATTCTACAGTCAACTTCTCCTGATTTGTGACAAACTGGGGGGAGATGTAACCTCTGTCAATCTGCAAATGCAAATTCACACCATCATCCACGGAAAAAGCCCCATTATAATAGATTTTTTTAAGGATGTAAAAGAGTACAATTACTTCACAGCCATGGCCAAGATTTCTACCCCATTTTACATGGGGAGTGCAACTAAAACTCTGTTAAAACTTAACACCCAAGTTTTCCACCTTAGGTAATAGATTCTAAGCATTTACTGTGTCTAAGAAATGGATAATTGCTTACTCAATCTGATTTAGCTATGTGAAAAGATGGGTAACCTATGATGCTATCCATCCATTGAAACTTGAAATGATTACTTGTAAAATCAAAGAGATGCCGTCTGCTCTGTAAGTTTCTCTCATCGAATGAACGAAAGAAGCTGTATTCTGTGAAAATCGCTGCAAATCAGAAATGATTTGTGGAAATTCACTACAGCTGTGTAATTTTCTGTTTATAGTTGTGCCTCACTCCATTAGCCATCTATTTAGTGAATTTCTATGGCTTCACTTCGCATTCGCAGCTCCCAAAAAAATACAGGAAAACCAGACGCAATTACAAATAATATTGGAGTATATAATCAGACATCAATTACAGATTCCTAAACCATTCTTCAAAAAAGAAAGGGAAAAAATTGTACAAGAGACACTATTTGAATGGAGGATTGTGAGAAACATCTGAAAACAGAAAACCAACCTCCATTCCTTCTTCAACGTCAACAGTTGTCTCAAATGAAGATGAGGATTCAATAGATAGAACACCATCAGGTCCAACCTTGTCAATTGCATCAGCAATCATTGTACCAATAAACTCGTCATTACCCGCGGAGATGGAGGCCACAGCTGCAATTGCAAATACAGAAAGAAGAAAGAAACCATGCTTAACACAAAGCGAGAATTACCGTAAACTCTTTGCTTGCATTGAAGCTACAATTACAAAGAAAGATGCCAACAGATATGTCAATTAGCACCCAAAAGAACAAAAAAATTGAACGAGCTCATTTTCGTGTCATCCATATACAAAAAAACTTTCACATATTGAGTAAGAAATCCATGGAATACAGCACCTTTGACATCGTCGCGACCTTTAATCGGCCTAGACTTCTTCTCCAACTCTTCAACAAGACATTGTACAGTCTTATCAATCCCTTTCTTGATGGAAACCGGATTTGCACCAGAGCTAACACTTAACAGACCCAATTTAATAATCTCTCGCGCAATCACCGACGCAGTGGTCGTGCCATCGCCAGCTGAGTCATTAGTTTTACTAGCAACCTTCATTACAAGAACCAGTAGCATTATAATTATATAGCCTCAGAAGCATAAAGTGAGTAGCATACTAGCATTCACCAACCCATCAATACTAAAATTGAATGGAACAAAGTCCAATTGGCACAACAGTAGTAACAAAATTTTACTTCCAGGCGCGCGCAAGTAACATAAATCATTCAACTAGAACGAAATGCCCACCTCCCTTATCAATGCTGCGCCGGCATTCTCCATTGCGTCTGCGAGTTCGATGGCGCGGGCAATCGTCACTCCGTCATTAACCACTTTGGGGTTCCCGAATTCATCCAAGACAACATTTCTCCCTTCCAAGATAAACAAAGACACCATTTAAATACACTACTGACAGAACCAAATCACAGGAAATCAAAAGGAAACAGCAATGAAGAAGCCATCCTGACCTCTGGGGCCGAGCGTGACGCCGACGGCGTCGGCGAGCTTATCGATCCCAGCCTGGAGCGCAGTTCTTGAGGTCTGGTCAAATGCAATCTCCTTAGCTTTTGCCCTCACAACGAATCGATTGCGTGGTTGCCTGTAGCTCAGGCTATGCCCTTGATTGGCTCTGCTCCTCAAGCTCTCCTGCTTAAGACACAGGCAAACAGTACAAAACACAACAGAATCTTGTTAGATGGTGTGTGATGGTGCATGGATGAAGGGAATGTGTGAAAACTGATCAAGTTCATGAGAAAGAGTCATTTCTGCTTCGTTTTCAGGTGGGTTTCAAGCATGAAAATCATGTCCACCAAATCCCATCTGAGGAGAAAGGGAGAGAGATTGAAACAAGAGTCACCTGGTGGTGAGGAGAAGAGCGGAGAAGCATCGAAGCAGTTGAAATCGCATTTGCAGATGCCATTTGGAGAGAGCTGAGAAGGTCTAAGCTTTGCTGCTGCTGCTGCTGCTGCTGCTGCCCTCTTCTTTTGCTATGAAGAGAACAAAAAGGATGGAGCGTGAGCGCTTTGTAATGATGCTAGGGCTTCCAGAAGATTCCAAACCTCGACACTTCCAGAACTAGACCGAAAGGCATCGAGTTTTCGACGAGGTGGTTAGGGTCTTGGCTCTGGGGTTGCCATGGGTCGGGTTTGACCTCGATTGGCATTATGCAAATCCAAATGGCAGAAATGTAGGGTGCTCATGGTCATTACGCTCTGATTGCTGCTTTTTAAACAATAAAAATCTCTTTCTTGGCATGAGGAAAAAAAAATCCCCAAAAGAGCTCCCCCCCCCCCCTTGCCTCCGAGTGGCAATGAGCTCCAGTCAACGGGAGGGGGCTCTCCCTCCCCCTCTCTCTCTTCCTCTTCCTTTTCTCCTTTTGCTCATCTTTCTCTTCTTATTTCCCCTCCTATCCCTGTCCCTCTCCTCTCCCTCCCTCTTCCTCCTCTTCTTCCTCTCCCTTGCTTAGTGACGTGTCCACTTGAAGTCTACCTAAATCATGGATAACGAGAATTTCATCCCACTGTAATAAAAGTTGAATTTTCACAGCTCCTAGCATGTTAAAACACATCAAACTTGAGGATCTCTCCAGCATTTTTTAAGATAAAAGCTGATATTGAACCCAACATACTAATCTTATTCAACCCATAAGTCCATAACAGCGCGACCATTCTAATTCAAGAAAGAAGAAAATCACATAAGAAATAACATAAAAATCACAAAGAAAAACTTAAAAAGAAAAAGAGAAAAACCATTTATCTTCGCAAGTGAACTAATTAAGCAAGTTGAGGACATTGGTAGGGACCTAGGAAACATAAATGGAGTAAGATCATCTGCTTGGGGAAAATGAAAATACAATTTCGAAGCTTGAAGAAAAGAAAAGGTGAAGAAAAAAGGATTTCGTCTAGGGCTATAAATCCAGCCCTTTAACAAGAAGGCCTAGCCTGGCTCGACCCTCAAGGCGAAGGTTTTTCTCTTTTCCCTAAAGCTCAAGGGTAGGGTAGCACCCAATTTTGGAAAGCCCATAATCTTAAGGGCGAGGCTAGGGCTTAACTTAGCCAGCCCTTTATCTATTAATAAATAATATTATTATATATAGGAATTTACCAAAAAATTATAAAAACACTCCTCTAAGTAACAATTAATAATAGAGACTTAATATTTTGTCAAATAGTATTAATTTATGGATATTCTCGTGGATCATAATATTGTACTTATATTTAATTATACATTGTCATTCGAATGGTATGCTTGGATTTATGTTTGCATAACATGGACATATTCTTCAATGAAAAAAGAATTCAAGCTGTTATTCGATTTATTTTTACCAATGCAAACTGCTGAAGTTTGAGAGTTTAGATGGATAGCCCTAACATCATCATTGAGTAGAGTTGAGTTTTATTCACTAGCTAGCCATTGATTGATACCAATTTCTTTTATATCCCCTTACTTTCATCACTATTGTTTCATTCAAATGGATTCCACATTTAGAGTTTAAGCTTGTAACTCATGCATCAAACATCTTAGTCATTCATATTTGGTAGTCGACATTTAGTTGCTTTATTATAAAATCCAATGGCGATGTTTTAAAAAGTTACAAGTTAGGGTAATACTAATTCGAAAGTAGTATAATGTTTATTTGAACCATATATACTAGCCAATTTATTTGGAAAAGGTCTAATGCATATTTCAAATAAATCTAATTGAATTATATGAGAATTGTCAAACAATATCAATATCTAAAGGTCCATATTATTGCTTTATAAAAAAACAATTAGTTTATGAACTAGTAAAATATGATACAACTAGTAGAACTTTAACTTGCGATAATCTTACCAATGGCCTAATGACATTAAATCAATACATTTTTTAACTACCGTTTGTCTAATAAGCTATTTAATAGTATCTCCAATTGCCTAGTTTCACGCATAATATTATCAAATTAGCTTATTTTAGGTAATCCTAAATAGTAATTTTATATGAGAAAAAAATAATTTATTTCATGTATTCATTTAGAAGTTGCACAAAATATTAACTTTTGCGTTGTACCAATCCGTATCTTGAATAAAGGAGTAAATTAGCATTATGGTACAGAAAAATTATTATATATAATAATATTAAGAAAAATAATTTCTTTCAGCCCTAGCCCTTAAGAGTAGGGTAAGAGTTTCGATATTATAGGCTTGTTGAGGAATCCGAGGGTTTTGGCTTGTTATAAGCCTGACCTGCATATATGAGGGTAGGATAAAGGCTTTTGTAATACTCCGACCCTAATTAATCCAATTTAGCGACTGATTAATGTTATCTGTGGTCATTTTTCAACGAATTAGTTTAGTTAATGTCGTTTTGTTTTTTTCGAATTATGTTTTGGATCATGGATAGTAGGTGGGTTGAGTTTAATCTGGATTAGGTAGACATGAGCCCTTTTTCGTAATTTTAGACTTTATAAGATTTCGTCATTTATGCATCATATTGGTGTCATCACGTATATCTCGTCAAGCTTATTGATTTCCATAATTAACTCATGTGCAAATAACTTCGTTTGTCTCCATTAGTTGTTTAGTTGACTCAAACTGTCATTTCCCTAAACCAATTGAACTTTCTTATGAAGTTTTCAATAAATGAAATATATATATATGACAGATGCATGCACTAACTCATTCTCTCTCTCAAACGCACGTCTCTTCTTTTCTGTCTTTCCATTCACTTCTTCGGCTATCAAGCAAAGAAAATGGGGGATCCTTGTGCACCCATTTTTCAATTCACCTATTTGTGTGGTTTGAGGTAAGAATTATTTAAATATAACATCTTTGAGTCTAAAAGCCTCATCCTATACTGCATCACTCATCTTTTCTTCCTTCTTGCATGAATGGCTATTAGGGCTGCATTTAGATATCCAATGTGAGCCAAAGGACATTGATTCACTTGAAAAAGTTCAATTGAGGCAAATATAAGCACTTTATAGATAAACACATGTTGGTAGACTATGATTGTTATTATTCTTCTCAATCTTTCAAGTTTTCTATATTTTACAACCCTTCTGTATAAGATTAGCTCTTCTTGTTTCCATCTGTATCGAATTCATTCAATTTTTGAATTGTATATGAAATTCTCGATTCTCAGAGTTTCTGAAGCTTATAGCTAAGCCGTAAAGCTCCACGGCTGAAACTCCATAGAGCAGTCAAATTTAAATTTTCACTACGGTCATGCTACGACTAAGCTGTAAGATATACTATGGCTGAGTTGTAAGCTAGCTGTGACTTAACTATAGGTCAAGCTATGGCGTAATGTCCCAAGAGTAGAAATTTAGAAAAACCTTCTACGGTCCAGCTACGACTAAGCCGTGTGGTGTGCTACGGCTAAGCCGTACCTAACCGTGGCTAAACCGTAGAACAATCACGGTCCAGTCATAGGATCATGCACGGTTCAACCGTGGCCCGCCATAAATGCAGGAGAAATTTTGGGAAACTACGGCTGAGCCGTAGTGCATAATATGGCTAAGCCGTAAGATGCAAACGTCTAAGCTATAGGTCACCCACAGCTAAGCCGTAAGGTCACTGAAAAATTAAGGAAAAAGGTAGGTATTATTCAGAGACCTTGTGGGGCCTTCGTGTTGGAATTCAGGTACCACTTAACTTATCCAATGGAATACATGAATAGCATGAATGGTCTTGAGGGATGTGACTCATTCATGTGTATTGTTCAATTGTTAAGCACCTCCTCATGAGTATTAGTTTAAGGGACTCCGATATACCTTTCCGATACAATGTAACACCAAAAGAAAGACAACTGTGTATTGGATAACTTAAAACTACATCATCATGCACGGTTAGAAACAATAGATGACTATAATAGGGTTGGTTAATAAAACTACCTTGATTCTATTAACTTAAATTGCATGGTATATTGAACGACAAGTTTTGTCTTCCACTCTTATGTATGGATTGAATGATTATTGTATATCTTTCCGATATTATATGAATTGGATTTACTTGATATGTCCTTAACATTTGATATTCTATTTGCATTGGCTATTGGCATTGACTTGAGTATGAATGTCTAGCACGAATGAATTAAACGTATACGATTTGGCATTGTTCTTATTCCCTGAATGAATTGCATGTTTTACTCAAGTTCAAGTTTATATTTGGATCGAAATGATCAGGCACTACTCAGCCTCAGCCTTATGATACCAGGCTGGGTTAACTTTGGCGTAGCATGTATGTTGCTGCTGCAGTGTGTTCATGTCTTGGGGTTTCCAGACTCCAGAAAACTTAAGACCCATTCGTACCCTGGTCCGGTCAATGGTGTTCTCCACGCATAAATCCCTAGATGGAGGATATGGCAAATATAGTAACCACACAGTACAATACATCTATGTATTGATTCTTATAGCATGCTTTATTCAAATGTACGATTTGCCTAGTATGCTAAATTGAAACTCTATATAGTATGACTTGTTAATTATTCTTGTAGACACAACACATGTTACCTTATTTTTACTTATGCTTTGTTGAATCGTTGTATTTACTAGTTATCCTTGGTGTTGCAGGTTTAGATCCCACTGCCGACTCCTCGCCGGTTGGCAAAACTTCAGAAGAGCGAATGTGATCACTCCATGGAGAGCGGCATGGCATTAGTTAGGATAGGTCTTCTTTTGATATGTGGGATGCATCTGATCTCTATACTTGGAGTTTGGTTTAACTCTCTGCATTTTGTGTCTTGTTTTATAAAACTATCTTCTCACTCTTGTAAAGACGGGGTTTCTTTTTTGTTATATATCTTGTAATTAATGTTTTCTTTTACATTTAGTATATCCTCTTTTTAATGCAATAATACTTACAGCTTTCACGTATACAGTATTTTGCATGTGTGGTTTTCCCTTGTGCGTGTGCATTTAGACGGGGACTAAGTGTATATGCAAGGGAGTACGTGTCACTGATTAAGTTTAAACTTAATCCCCAATTTCTTGAGCTCGGATCGTGACAGCTTCTTTCGGCCCAGCCCTTTGACAGCCCTACTTTTGTCGGGTTGTATAGAAATAAATCAGGGTTGAATTAGAGGCAGACTTATACAAGACTCGAATTCAACCATCATTTCAAATACATCAAAAACATACTATATGCGTACATTTAATATCTTCTTTCTGGTAAAGTAGTCACTTAACGATAATTTTTCCCATAAAATCCTCTTTTAAATATAAGTAAAAATGTGATATTCAATGATTTGAATTCCATTCAATTATTATATGAAATCAATAATATCTAATAGGTCTGTTACTTTAGAAGTAACAAAATAAAGAAAACAATAAAAAAATGAAGAATAGTTTTACAATGGTTGTATTTGTGGATGGAAAAATCCGACCATACATATAACTCCGAGTCTCCGACATATAACCAACGCACATGTGACTCGAGCATGATCTATATCATATAGGAAAGTAATAGAAAGTTTTGAGACATTTGATCAAAATTGGAATTGAGATAAAATCAAAACATTCAAATTTAAGTTAAATTTGAGATCAAAATTTTTTTAAAATTTATGAATAAGAATAATGAAAAAATTAAGGTGAAACAAACCCAAAGTTAACCTTATATCTTATGTAAAGTAAGAAATTAATGCTCATTTATGGTGAAAGTTGCCAAAACTAAAAAAAGATCCTTCTACATTTAAGAATAAGTTTGTTGACAAAAAAAAAAAACCCCTCCAAAACCTTGATCATGATTTAATTTGTTAGACATAATAAATAAGTTAGAGACTAAGAACCCTCAAATATGGTTTAAAAAAAAAGAGATAAATATTTATAAAGTAAGCTTTAGGAATCATTAGATCTGGACTAAGGTCCATTGATTACGTCAATTCTCAGTGGCTTGGGTCAAATATAACCTATGATAAACTCATAGACTAATAGTTTAGACTAATGATATAGCTCTTAGGGACATCAAACTCTATCCAGAATAATCGGCTTTATGTTTCCATTGCAATTTTTCATAAATGGGTCTCCAGAAATTTGAAAGCACTAAACCCTAACAATGGGTCCTATTAAATTTGTTGTGTCCACATGGGGTAGTCCCTTCTAGAAATAGTATCACAAATTTAACCAATAACAAAATTTTAAATGGGTAGGTCTCATACGTAACCCTATTCATATGTAATAAACAAAATTACATTCAATGATAAAATCCAAATAACTTGGTCCCATGTAGTAGACAACTACAAGACCACCATCAAAAAAGAGTAGAATATGACTAAAATCATTAGATTTTATTGTAAAGACGAATATATTTTTGTATTTTTATTATTAATTATAATACCATAGGTGGTGCAAATTGTTATACACCGTTCAAAAGGTTATGTGTTCGACTCTTATCCAATGAAAAATCAGTAATTTATGGTCACCTAAACATAAATCCAACCTCACATAACTTTATGAAGAATTAAGTAAATAATTTTAGAATTTAAATAAAATTGTGTAGAATTAAGCAAACAATTTTAAATTTTAAATAGCTAAAATTGAGGCTTAATCAATGTTGAAAACATAATCAATTACAAATTGAAATCCAATTTCACAATCAATTGCCAAGTAAACCTTAATTTCCAAATCAAATTGCCCAAAAATCGTATATATAAATTGATTTGGAAAGTATGTAAAAGATTAGGGAAAATTTCAAAATAGGGTTTAAGTTTTTGCAAGATTTCCAAACAGGACAAATAAATTTTAAGTTTTCATTTGAGGGATTAAGTTTTCCAATAGGATTTGAATTAAGGACATTTAGCCAACTTAAAGTAATTTCCGATTAAAATTCCCTGCTGCTGGTATCCTTTCATCTCTTTTTTTCGATAATACCCAAAATGCCTCTTAGGCCTATTTTAAACAAATCATAGAGAATCCCACTCCCCTACGCCCATGTCATCCCTTTCTTCTTCATTCCCTTTCCTTTTATCTATTGCCTCCTTGAATGGTTAACCACCTGCCATCACAAGCTGATCACTGGAGATCACGGTCGTTCCATGTCACAACCCGAGCCCAGGAGATCGGGGGTTAGCAAAAACCTAACTAGCGACACACGTACTCCCATGCATATGCACTTAGACCCGGTCTAGATGCACACGCACAAGGGAAAACACACATGCAAAACATGTATGCGGAAGTCAAAAATATCAAGAAGAGACACGAGGCACACAAGAACAGAGAAATGATCTCCAACGACTAACATAAAGGTCTGACCATACAAATTGGATCCAATCACAATGTATAGAACAAGAGTACAATCAATGACATGAAAAGAAAGCAATATGCATGCATGCAGAGAACAGTCGCGCTCTAATAGAGTGATAGCACACACTCCACGAACCTGAAGAGACAGCTGGAATCTCCCAAGCAAACTGACGACTGACAAGCACACGGTCGAGGGTACCTGAGCCTGTAACACCAAGGACAACCCATGAATAAAACGATTCAGCAAATATAAGCAATTACAAGTGAACACGTATGGTCTATAATAGAATAAAAGACAATAAATAATCATAACAAGTCAATGTAGTAGTCTAGGCACTTGTGCATGCAAATTAACATATGCTCTGTGTGAATCAATGGATACATAACATGTATATACTAGGTGGCTACTACGTACGCCATATGCTCCCAAAATAGGGATGAAACCAAACAAACACAAGAACAAAACACAATTAGCAACCAAATCATTAGAAATTAGCAGCTAATCCAGATCAAATCGGGTCAGGGTGTTACATTCCATCCCCTCCATTCTTCCTTCCCTTTTTCTTTTTCTTCCTCCCCTCATTCATCTTCTTCTCTCCCCCACTTTTTTGCTAATGCAAGAAAGATTAACTACAAAAATTTGCACTCCAAAATCAATGACTGAGACAACTGTCGGGGCTCATTCGATAACGCTGATTGATGATATTGAATCTAAAGTATTAGTTTCAATTTCAAATTAAGGGTGAATAATTTATGGACTTTAGGTTAATACATAAACATATTTGTATATCATGCTAACGACTAAATACCGTATTCAATTAAAAAAGGCCTATAAATTGAAATAATGAAAATTGTTGGTGGTGATGATCGCTGACTGATGAAACCGGTGAACATGATGAGATCCAATTGCAGAATTGCCTAGTTTAATGTAATAATATATATGCTACTTCATAGGACATATTCGTAGGAATGGCTATTTAATTATTTTCTCATTTGTATATCAAATATGATCTCTTTTTGTCATTTATTCCTTGTTCCTTTTTGTGAGTTGGGTTGTTGGGTTCAGTTATTTTGTGGTGAAAACAATAGGTATAGTATGTGGTTCCCTTATAACACATGTTGCATATGGCAAAAAACTATTACCCCATTTCAAACCGGGTAGACAGAGACGAGAAAAGGAAAAAAGGAAAGGTAGGAGATCGGATAATGGAGGAAAGGGAACGACTATGGTCTCTAGTGGTCAACTTGCCATCGCTGATGGTCGCCTTTTTAAGAATAAGAGCAGATAAGAAAGGGAAGGGAGGGAAAAAGGGGATGAGACTACCTAGACAATGGGCTATTTGAGATTGTTTCAAAAGGGCATTTTGGATATTATAGAGAAAAAAAGGAGAAAGTGTGCTGATGGGATTGGATTTTGGTTGAAAATCACTAGAATTGGCAGATTGTCCTTAAATGAAATCCTATTGGAAAACTTAGGCCCTCAAATGAAAACTTGAAATTCAGTTGTCCTGTTTTGAAATCTAGCAAAAACTTAGGCCCTATTTTAAAAAATTCCCAAAAGATTATTCATGTTATAAAGCAAACATGGTTAAAAAAGTTTTGTGCTTAAATGATTTTTTGACTCAATAAATTAAATTCAAATGAGGATTTACTAAAAAAATCCCACTAAACATGGTTATCATAACTGAGGACTCCAAATTTTCATATTATCGATAGAGGATCTCCTACCCATTTTTCTTTTTTTCATTCTCGTTTTGCCCCTTTTTTTTTGTTGATATCAACAAAACTTTAAAAAAAAATCAACATTTGTAAGAAAAGAAAGAAACTAAGAGAAAAGAGAGGGAAATACAGTGGGCATTTGATTATACCCTACTCAACATCAAAACTCATGCTTTTTAGGTGAATTCAATGAAACCATGCATTTCTTCTCCTCTCCTAATCCTATATTAGTTTTTGTGTCAATTTTTGTTAACATTAACAAATTATTTGTTAATGTCAACATATAATCCATTGATATCAACACAAAGGTTTAGTTGTGCAATTTCAATGTCCAGTTAATATAACAGTTTTTGTTGTCATCAACAAATTATTTATTGATATAAACTAATAATCCATTAACATCAACAAAAATGTTCAGTTATGCAGTTTCAATAACTAGTTAATGTGTCAGTTTTTGTTTACGTCGACAAATTATTTGTTGATGTTAATAAATAATTTGTTGATATCAACATAAACGCTTAGTTATACAGTTTCAATGTTTAATTAATGTCTCAGTTTTTTTTGACATCAACAAAAAGAAATTTTATTATGAAAAGTTAGCTTCCATACAACCATCAAATCCATTTAACCACCAACCACTAAATATCCCTTACATACATACATCCGCCAAAGATCCATACAACCACCAAAGATCCATTCAAACCACCATAGACACCCATCTACATAATAATTAAACTATTTACAATTGGAGACAACATTTAATTAATGTGTTAGTTTTTGTTGACATCAATAAAAATAAATTTTATCATGACAAGTTAGCTTCCATACAACTATCAAATCCATTTAACCACTAACTACCAAATATCCCTTACATACATACATCTACCAAAGATCTATATAACCACCAAAGATCCATACAAACCACCAAAGACACCCATCTACATAAGAATTAAATTATTTACAATCGGAAACAACATTTATAAAATTGGTTAGAGCCTCAATACTTTGGCTCTTCTTGCCATCTAAATCTCATTTGCTTTGGCGGTCTTTGTCACATTTTCTAATTCCAGTATTATAACTTTTGCTTACGTACTCACAATTTGTTCCAATAAAGCTTCAAATTTGAACTCCCAAATCCTCTACTATCTTGTGTCATTAAAGCCTCAATGCTCTTTTTTTATAGTTTCCAAAAAATAATAGTGTAGTCGATCGATGATTAAAGCAAAAAAACATGGAGAGACTTAAATAAATAAATATGAACTTCTTGTTAGTCATCAAGTTGAATAGGTATAATAAACCGAAAACTACAAAATGTATAGAAAATTGCCCAATACATAAAAGAAAGAACATAACATAATTTGCCCTTTAATATTAGAGATAAATGTACACAAATTGCCTTTATATGGCACAACATACCCTAAAGATACCCAAGGCAAGCAACAAAAAACAGAAGATCCTTTATACATAAAAGATACCCAAGCTACATAAAAGATACTCAAACTAAAATAAGAATCTCTTTATTCATCTAAAGTTGAAAAACATTAAGCTAAAAACAATCATAGGAGTTATTAGGAGGACTTAAAACTAATAACTTAATAGTGAGCTCAAGTGTAAAGCTGCTATGTAGTAATAAAACTAATAAGACTAAGTCTATCCACAAAGAGCAATGTTTTTGTCACGACCCGAGCCCAGAAATCGGGGGTTAGCGAAAAGCTAAACCAGTGACACACGTACTCCCGTGCACGTGCATCCAAACCCAGTCCAGATGCACACACACAAGGGATCTAACACGTGCGAACTAAGCGTACGCGGAAGCTATACATATCATAGCAAGCAACAAAGGAAAAGCGGAAGCTAAAACAAATGCGGAACGGAAAAGTCAAAGCTAAATACAATACACGAAAACCATATACAAGTCCGGAGACATGACAAAAATCAAGATGTACAAATATACAAAGTGACAAAGTCCGAAATATACAATACATAGTCCCAAAAACCAAAACCAAAAGCCACTGAAGATATGCATATACGCACTCGGCAGAGATGATCAGGCCCACTCTGCCAAACCGGAGGGTGCCTCTAAACTCGGCCCTGCAGCCTCCTCGACCGCTGGGGAGCTGGGCAAGGGATCTGTGCCTGCAACACCATAGACAACACAATGAATACAACGATTCAGCAAATACAAGTAACAGAGATGAAACACGCATAGTATCAATTTGAATAATGACAGAATAGAAGTTACAGAGTTTCATCTTAGTATGCTAAGCAATCGTGCATAGAAGTAAAACATGATAAGTGAATCAAAACATAGAAATACTGAACTAAGTGGCTACTACATTAACCATATTCTCTCCAATAGAGAGCAGAGCGAAGCAGAGTAGAGGAGAACACTACTGACCGGGCCAGGGTACAAGTGGGTCTCGGTTTCCTGGGTTCCGGGGTCCCAAGACAAAGCGACACTGCAGTGATACAGAGATACAGAGATCTAAGCCAAAGGTAACCCCGTCGGGCCTTCTAGGGCTGAAGCTGAGTAGAGCCAGACTAATATCAATCAAATCAAATCCCGAAAGAAGGGAGATTATCCGCTTTGGACTCACCGATGGCAAAGACCGGATCTTATCCTCACGTATGAATCTCTGGGTAGAGCCACCAGGGAATACCCAATAAAGCAGAGATATACAAAGCCAGAAATATACAGAGCATAGCATAGACTGAGTCAAAGCACCGTGCATAGAGCATAATACAGAACAAAGGCTAAACAGATGTACAAGACGAAAACAAACGAATCTCGAAATGCATGAACATAGATTAACAGAACATAGGGCAAAACTGTAAGCAATATGCAATGCATCTCAGATTAATTACGGAGTCAAGGTTCATTACAATCCAGCCCTAATCTAATTGTTCACTGTCACTAACCGTGCATGTTGATGTAGTTTTAAGTTATTCGATGCACCGTTGTCATCTTAGTGTTGCAATGTAATCCTTACGTGCACCGAAGTCCCTTAAACCAACACCCATGGGGAGGTGCTTAACAGTGGTCAACGCTCACATGAATAAGTCACAGCCTAACAACTATTCATGCGATCCAAAGAATCCATTGGGCCGGGTTACGTGTATGATTCCATGTATATAAGCCCTACAAAGTCACACCATTATCCTAAGTTTAATTCATATTTTACAGGTCTTACGGTTTAGCCATGGGTGACCTACGGCTTAGCCGTATGCATCTTACGGCCTAGCCGTAACTTGCACTACGGCTTAGCCGTGGTTCCCTTCAGAACACGGCTAAACTGTCATCTTCAACCTCTGATCTGATACATCTCACGGCTGAGCTACGGTGGAGTCCACGGCTTAGCCGTAGACCACCACGGCTTAACCGTAGCTTCACCATAAGAGTACTGATAGCAGAAAGTTTCGACTGATCAGGGTGATAATTCACGGCTGGGT
This sequence comes from Sextonia rubra, assembly GCA_037013555.1. Classification (NCBI taxonomy): domain Eukaryota; kingdom Viridiplantae; phylum Streptophyta; class Magnoliopsida; order Laurales; family Lauraceae; genus Sextonia; species Sextonia rubra. Next base: position 110,095,545 of record JASUAD010000001.1, on the reverse strand, counting down.
CACGGCTAGCTTACGGCTCAGCCGTAGGACAATTTACGGCTCAGCAGTATCCTAGCCGTAGAACAAAAGGTGAAATTTCAAGTCTCTGGAGTTTGAGCCGTACAAAGTTACGGCTTAGCCGTACGATACAGAAACAAAAATCGGGTTGATTACAGAAACTGGAATTTGGTACAGAAACGTTTCAAAACAAGCTTAATTGATCTCTACAACTTAGAATTTGGCTGTAACACCGTTTGTACAAAGATTAAGATGGAATCAAAGCAATCAAACAAAACACCCATATGTGTTAAACAAGCCTGTACTTATACTTGCCTCAATGCCTCAAAACTCTGTCAAGCCACCGAATCAAGCTTCAAATCAACTAAAATCAAAGCAAATCAAAGAAATAAACCATGCATGAGATGAAGACACAGCAACAGAGAAAGAGAGGTGCAATTGGAGATGAAGAAGAAAGAGTTGCAGAGAACCCACTCACCTTAAGCCACAAAACACAGACAGAGATGAGAGAGAAAGAGGAAGAACCCAATCGAATCAACTTCCACACCAACCAGAGACTGAGAAGAGAAGTGAAGAGAGAGAGAGATGAACGTGTCTCTCCTGGATCCTCCTTGCATGCACGTTGACGAAAAATTATAGGAAATGAGGACATCTGTAAGATGACTCATATATATAGTTTTTGGAAGTTTAAGTCAAAGTCCGGTGAATTTCGGTTATTTACAAATCGAGTCACACGAGGGTTCAACTTCTCCAATTGACTCCGAATGGGTCTGAAACAGTTACGGAAATTGTCGAGTTCAACGAAATACACGTGCTGACACCAAGATGATGCAAATATGATGCACTCAAAGCAAAAGCAAAATTACGAAAAAGGACTTAGAACTACCTATTTCAGGTCAAAGGTTACTCAACTACCTATCCAAGACCCGAAACCAAGTCCGAAGAATTAAAACAACAGAAAAACACACTAATGAGCCACTAAGCCGACTCAAGGGGATTGGAGTGTTACAGTTTTAAAGATATTTTCAACTTGTAACATGCCACAAATAAAATTTTAAAACTAACCTAATTTGAAATCTAACAAATATACTCATTCCTAATTTATAAAAATAAAAGTATTTATTACAAACCAAATAAATAAAATAAAATAAATTCTAAAACTATAAAATCCTAAATCTAAAAACTAGGAAACAATAATCTAAGTTGCTGCAAAAAAAAAAAAAAAACACAAGTTTGACCTTCAAAAAATGAAAACTAAAATTAGAAACTTTCTAAAATAAAAACTAGACAAAAATTAGAAACTAAACATTCAAAACTAAAAACTTTTTAAGTTAGCAAACTAAATTAGGATAGAAATCTAAAATAAAATTGAAAACTTCCTAATGTTAAACAATTTTAAGAACTAAACAATGCAGAGAAATTAAAAAATGAAACTTTTCAAATTATGAATGAATCAAATCTAAGTTATGTGCATGCAAGAGTTTTTATTAAAAAATAAATGCAAATATGAATCTAAACTTTCTAATTTTAATTATGATGCAAAGATTTGATGAAATGGAGTTTCTAAAAAAATGATACAATGATGCATGTGACTTGTGATCTATTACTAATGCAAAATTTTTATGATGAAATGCAAACCGTTCTTAATGCAAAGCTGGACCTAAGCCTATCTAGACCACTACTTATTATTGAAATAACTAACCTAAGATGCATAATGACACATGGAAAAAAATTTTAAAAAAAACTTTTAAGTGCACATCTAATATACATTTGAAACTACACGACGTGCAGAAATTTATAATGCAAGAGTTCTATGTCAAACTGTAACATATCAGAAATTGATACTTATTTTGTTGAAGCATCGATGTTTTACAACTGAAACTTATCTAATTAATTTGCTGGAAATCAGTCTTAAGTTGGTTCCAAATAGTCTCTTAATTCATCCTAATATGTAGAATTTGGCCCCTGTGTACTTTTGTTTCAACCTGATTTTAGCACTATCTCAAACCTTAATTTTGTTCCGAATTCAATTGAATATGAGATTTGATTTTTGCATTGCTTTGATCATTTAACTTATAAGAGAGAAGAACAAGCATGAATCTGATTGTATTATTTGACCAAAATAGTTTCAACAATTGGTTAAATGATGGACTGTTTTTTACCACAAAAATACTAGACATTCAAATTTAAAAATCCGAGTTCTGATTCCAACATGATCAACCCCCCATAAACATATTTCCAACAACCGAAACTATGTGCAAAATTAATGCAACTTTCAGCAGTAAACATCCCTAAATAAAACTGTGTAAGAACATAAGTTTCACAGTGTGCAAAAAATTAAGGTAGTGTGCTGAAATTGAAAGGTAGTAAACTGAAATTCAAAGGTGGTGAAACAGAAATTTAAAGGTGGTAATGCAAAAATTAAATGTAGTTTAATTAGTATGTATATTCTCTTAAAATCATCCCTCAATCCGAACCTAAAACTTACTTTAAATATGTTATCATTGACTTGGATCGCCAATCCAAGCACAAAAACACAAATCAAGCAACAAGAAAAACCATAAGAACAGGAAGAATAATGAAATAAATATCATTAAACTAGCATGGAATTCTTTACACAAGATGAAAAAGAAATTTAAAATAAAGAAACTATGCATACTATGATGGAAAAGAATTCTTCCTTTCAGTTGAACCCTCAAGGTTGGTGGTGTAGCCTTAAGACTAAGCCTCCTTAATTATTTGAAATTAATAGGCAAGACAGGGAGAGATTGAAAGTGCAATAGCTAGATCTCACCAAGTCCTAGAGGGGGGTGAATAGAACTATTAAAAAATTTTTTCCAAGAATTAGATTTTATTAGTGTGCAATCTGAAGGATTAATTAAGATTGAGAGTCCCCAAGAAGATTAAGAGAGATGTTCAGAGTTGTGAGTGCTTATAGTGTGTAGAAATGCAACTAGAATAACGAAGATGTAGCTTAGAAATGATGATCAACACAAGTGATAAGACTAAAAGGCAACATCCACACACAACAAGCAATAAATACAGTAATTTATAGTGGTTCGGTCCTAGACCTACATCCACTCTCAAGAGCAATATCTCTTGGTTCCACTAAATATGAGGTACTTACATAACATATACCTCTTGTAATAGTTTTTGATGCGGTGGTTTGTCTTCCACCAATTGGGGTTTTCTGATCAGGTGGTTGATCCTTGATCTAGTCCACCAACTACAACAATTTTTGATGCAGTGGTTTGTCTTCCACCAAATACAGTAAAGAGAATTGAAATATTAAGAACACCTAAACAAGGAATTGTATACCTTGGTTTTGAGTGGTGCTCTTGATGCTTGAAAGACTACCTCCAAGCTTTGACCTCTTATTCTTGCTCCTTGGTGATAAAGATCTTCAAATGAGTGTTCAGCCAAGGGAAGAGGTTTTAAGAGGGTTTGAAAGGCTAAGATATTCTCTCAAATTTAATGAAGTCTTTCCTAAATGACCAACTACTTTTCTTAGAACAATAATGGCATTTTAAGTGTTGAAGAGTAGGTGGTTGTGGGAGTTCTAAAGATGGTTTTTCTAGAAGTGCAAAGGCTCAGCTATATTGGTGATTTTCTCAGTAATAAAGTCTGTAGTTGGAGCAAATGAGAGGTCCTCTTTAAATACAAATAAGCTCCAATGGATAGATTTACTGCTAAGAACAGAATGGTCTACGGCTTAGCTGTATGCTCTGACAACATCCAACGGCTAGTTTGACCAGATTCAACAATATTTCTTCTTACGGTTAAGCTTACAGCTTAGCCGTAAATCCTTATACGGCTTAGCCGTGAGCACCTTTCGGCCTAGCCGTGGATCAGCCGTAAGCTGAAATTTCCAAAAACTGCTCTCTGGAAAGTGGCCCGTAAACTTTACGGCTTAACCGTGAATCACATTACGGCTTAGCCTTAAAAGCCTTTCGGCTTGGCCGCAAGGTCAACCGTAGGCATTATATGGCCAGGAGCACTCTCTGGACTGTGGCCCGTAGATTTTACGGCTTAGCCGTGAAACACACTACGGCTTAGCCGCAACCCTTTTCCGGTGCAGCCGTAGGGTCAGCCGTAGATCAAAAAGACTCAAAATGTACTCTCTGGATAGTGAGCCGTAGGTTCTACGGCTTAGCCGTGGTCCAAGCCGTAGTACACAGCTAGGGTTTTTTAGAAACCCTTTTTCCTATTCTAATTGTACGGGCACTAGGGGTCACAGTTACCTTATCCCTTGGCACTCACAGAGGATCTTCTTGAATGATCTTGAACTTCTTTGAACTTGCTTAATCTTCATTGATAGGTCTTTCTTGAATGGTCTTGAACTTCCTTGAACTTGCTTGAACTTCTTTGAACGTAGCTTGATCTTCAATGAACTTCAGAGATGAACTAGGTCTTTCTAGAACTGAACTACACTTTGGTCACGTAATTGACAACATGTTCTTACAGTGATACTAACATGTTCTCCCCCTTTGTCAATTTCGTGACAAAATTACACATAATGTAGAAGATACAACATTTTAGTTCAACAAACAGGATACAACATGTATTACAATATGGAATACACCTTAACCAAACATATCCACATAAGTCTGAAAGTTCAACACATTGAAGCTCCCCCTTTGAAGATACTTAACTTGCAAAAGGCTGCAAACACAATCTACTAGAAAGGTGGGAGGTTAGAGGGCTCCGCCTAAAGACATGCATACAATTCTCCCCCTTTTTGGCACAATATTGACAAAGAGATATACAAGAAGTACCACAGCCAAAAAGCCATAAATAAGGGCAGGAAGACAAATAAGTGCACAAAAAGATAAGCAACTTCGAAGTAATGGCCATATTATATTAGAAGTTAGGAGCAGTACAAGGCACAAACACATAACAATGTCCAAAACACATAAATAGCGCATCACAACAAAGACAAAAGATGAAACTAATAACAGGTCCAGAAGGTGAAGCACAGCCAAAGTAAAAAATACATAGAAAATTCAGTGCCAATGCATCTCAGAACATCAATCAGAAAGAGGAGAGGGGGAAGGAATTGCCACATCGTCTCTCCGGCAGCTTTTGGAGATCTTTGACAGGTATTGAAATGATTTCTTCAAGAGCTTCTCCATCTTGGTTTGCCGTTGTTCCAGCGCTGCCAACCGAGCTTCAAATGAGGGAGAGGAAGAAGCCGGGGGAGGAACCAGAACCGGTGAAGCAGTAGAGGGTGCTGCAGGAGGAGGCCCATCCGGTGAGTCTTCTTCATCCCCAGAGTCATGAAAGCGGGGACCAGCCGCTTGTTGCTTGGAGAAACGCATGTTCTGAATATTGATTGTGCCAAAGGTGAGGTGAGACTCAGGAGCTTCATCAGAAGGTAAATTGACCCCACACTGAGAGGCAAGGCGAGTCATCAGATAACCAAAAACGCAGGCATTGGTGCCTCAGCCCCAGCAAAGCCAAAACCGAATGATGGTAGCACAAATCAGAGAGGGAAGACACACCCTGACCCCCATATGAACAGAATAGAGAATATTAACCATGAATGGGGTTAGATCAGAGAAATTGCCCCTCCTCGGATAGATATTACACGTGAAGATTACATGCAGGATCCGGAAACGAGGAAGTAACGAAGCAACAGGAAGGAAACCCTTGTCCTTCCAAGGGATGGTCGCTCCACATAGAGCGAAAGTGGCAGTTTGTTTTTCTTCTTCGGATAGAGAGTCCTTGATGACCGAGGGGGGGTATTGGAGAGAGGAACACACAAAAGGGCAGAAATGATGGCAGGGGTGATGGTATTGGTGCCATCAGTGAAATCAATTTCAAAAGACATAGAGTCTAACGATGCTCGCTTGATGGATGCATACATGGTTCGCACAATCGAGGGGAAGCCAGGACCACCCCATTTCAGAATATTTTCCCACCCAATGTTGGTGAGGAGGGTATGGACTCCATATGTTTCAACAGCTAGAATATTGACATTGTGTTCCACAGTAATTGGACGGGAAAAGAAGGACCGATCGCGAGTGGGTTCCTGTGGAACCAAAACTCGGGGAGAGGGTGGAGAGTGCTGTCGAGGTCGGGAGGAGCTACTCGAGGCACGAGGCCTCTTGCTGGCAAGGTAAGCGTTTTTGGTTCGTGGAGGCATAGTGATAGATGAAACAGGAAACCCAATCCACAAAACATAATGAAAGCCAAACGCACAAAAACAGGAACGATAGCACACAGAAGAATCAAGCACAGTAAAAACGGCAATACAGTAACGATAGCAAACAAGACCGAGAAAGAGTACCAAAGTCGCCAAAGATACCTTGAAGGAGAAGACCAGAAGAGGGAGAATGAAGAAAGAAGAAAGGACAGAAACCTAGGGCAGAAAACTCGTGCAGACGCAGAGTAAAAAAGAAGTGAAGAGACGGAGTTAAGTACTGATCGGCGCGCAGAACGAGGACGGAAATAACATTTACGGCTTAGCTGTAGAGTATTTTACGGCTGAGCTGTAAACCCTGACGGTTGAGTCGTAGAGTAAATGTTTGCGCAAATACGGGTTAACCGTAAGGAGATTACGTCTTAGCAGTGAAATTGCTTACGTCTTAGCCGTAGGCCCTGGTCAAAACACAAATTAATCCAAACAGCAAACACCAATCGATTTCCTCAAATTTTCAAATTTTAACACATCAAGAGGTTTAGTCAAGATGTCTGCAAGTTGTTTTTCAGTCTGAATATATTCGAGCTCAATGATTCCTTCTTCGACCAATTCTCTAATGAAATGATGTCGGATATCAATGTGTTTGGTGCGAGAGTGCTGGACTGGATTTTTAGAAATGTGTATGGCACTTGTGTTATCACAATACAAGCTCATTATTTCTTGTTTAATGCCATAGTCTATAAGCATTTGCTTCATCTACAAGAGTTGAGAACAGCAGCTTCCGGCAGCTATATATTCAGCCTCGGCAGTGGAAAGAGATATGGAATTTTGCTTTTTACTATGCCAAGCTACTAGACAGTTTCCCATATAAAAACATCCGCCACTTGTGGATTTTCTATCATCTAAGTTTCCTGCCCAATCAGCATCTAAGTATCCAGCAATGGAAGATGATGAGTCATTAGGATACCACAGACCATATTCAGTTGTATCTGCAATGTACTTAATGATTTTTTTTACAGCAGTCAGATCGGATTCTTTCGGATCTGCTTGATATCGTGCACATGCTCCCACACTAATTGCTATGTCTGGCCTATTGGCAGTGACGTATAACAGGCTACCGATCATACTTCTATATAGGCTAGAGTCAACCCCTTTACCATTAGTATCTTTAGTAAGTTTGATGGTTGTACTCATGGGGGTTTTGACATGTTTCCCAGTCATCAGACCAAATCGTTTTACCAATTCTTTGGCATACTTGGATTGGGAAATGAAGATACCATCACGTAATTGTTTGACTTGTAAACCTAGGAAGAAATTCAATTCGCCAACCATACTCATTTCGAATTCAGATTGCGTTAGATTAGCGAACTGAGCAGTCAATTCATTAGACGTGGAGCCAAAGATGATATCATCTACATATATTTGCGCTATTAAAGCTGACTTTCTTGTCTTTTGGATAAAAAGAGTTTTATCAACACTACCTCTTTGAAAATTATTGTCTAACAAGAATTTTGTCAACCTTTCATACCAAGCACGTGGAGCTTGTTTAAGACCACACAGAGCTTTCTTCAATCTAAACACATGATTAGGGAATTTTATGTCTATAAAACCTTTAGGTTGTTCAACATACACTTCCTCATTCAAAATTCCATTTAGAAAAGCACTCTTAACATCCATTTGATATAATTTGAACTTTAAAAAACAAGCTATAGATAATAAAATTCTAATTGATTCTAAACGAGCAACTGGAGCAAAGGTCTCATCAAAGTCAACACCTTCAATTTGAGAATATCCCTGCGCTATCAACCTAGCTTTGTTCCTAACAATAACGCCATTTTGATCAAGTTTATTTTTGAAGATCCATTTAGTGCCTATCACATTTTTATTCTTTGGTCTTGGAACTAGGTACCAAACATCATTTCTTGTAAATTGATTCAATTCTTCTTGCATAGCTTTTATCCAATCATTGTCTGAAAAGGCTTCATCAACGCAGGTAGGTTCTAAAACAGAATTAAAGCACAGGTGACTCATAATGTTCTCCAATTGTTTCTTAGTTTTGACACCTGTTAGGGGGTCACCAATAATCTGATCTATAGGATAATCTTTTACATTCACCAAATTTTCAGTGAAAATAGGTACATCAGTTTTTACTGTGGATCGTGTCATTGAGGGAACATCCACTTCATCAACATCATCAGAAATTGTGGATTCATCATCTATAATAACATTTATTGACTCTTGGATGACTCCCGTTCTCATATTTAGAACACAATAGGCTCGACTCCGTATTGAATAGCCTAAGAATATACCTTCATCACTTTTTGAGTCAAATTTACTCAGTTGTTCTCTATCCTTTAAAATGTAACATTTACTTCCAAAGACCTTAAAATATTTCACATTTGGTTTCTTCTCATGCCACAATTCATAAGCTGTCTGATTTGTACCAGTCCTAAGATAAACTCGGTTGATGATATAGCAGCTGGTATTAACAGCTTCGGCCCACAAGTCTCTAGGAAGATTCTTACTATGAAGCATGACTGTGGCCATGTCTTGGAGAACTCGATTTTTCCTTTTAGCTACCCCATTTTGTTGTGGAGTTTTGGGTGCTGAATATTCATGATGAATTCCATATTTCTAACAGAATTTGTCAAATTGATCATTTTCAAATTCTCCACCATGATCACTTTTAATTCGGGCTACTGAAGTCCTTTTTTCAATTTGAATTTGTTTTACAATCCTTTTAAATTCTCCAAAGGCTTCAGATTTTTCTCTCAAGAAAGCAACCCAAGTAAATCTAGAGTAATCATCTACCATGACAAGAAAATACCTTTTCTTACCTCGACTCTCTCTTTTAGTTGGTCCAACCAAGTCCATATGAATAAGTTCTAGAGGTCGAGAAGTTTTCATAGCATTTACCATTTTATGGGCACTTCTAATTTGTTTTCCTTGAAGGCACTCTCCACAGATCATTTTTTCTTGACTACTGATCTTGGGCAGTCTTTCAACATATTTGTTTAGATGGGATAAGTCCCTGTAGTTAACATGCCCAAGTTTTTGATGCCACAACTTAGCTTCATCAATACTAGTTAATAAGCAAGAAGCGGAGGATGAAGTATTTGTTTTTCCCACCACATAACAGTTATCGGTAGTTCTAAGACCTCTCAATATTATCTTTCCATTCCTTGAGATCTCACAACTATAACTACTAAAGTTTACGGCATAATCTTTATCACAGATTTGAGATATGCTAAGTAAATTATGTTTCAACCCATCAACGCACAAAACATTCTCAAATGGTGGCAGGTTTGGAACATTTAAAGTTCCTTTCCCAATAATTTTTGCAGTACTGCCATCACCAAAAGTAACCGTGCCTCCATTGAATTCAATCATTTTAGACAAATAAGATTTATCACCAGTCATATGTTTTGAGCATCCACTATCCAGATACCATCTTGATTGTTCCGCAGCTTTAAAAGCTGTGTGGACCACTAGATTCTTGTTTTTAGGTATCCATTTAAGTGTACTAGTGGTGGGGATCACAATTGGTTTTTGGTGTTTCACTTGAAAGGTTTTATGTTGGGGAATAAGAATGTTTGCTCCATCCTTTTTGTATATTTCAAATTGTTTTCTTAACTTTTGGACTTCTTTTAACAGATTATCCATCTTTTGGTTTAAGGGGAACTTGTTTATTTGAGACTTCTGCTTTTTGTTTTCAAGTTCCATTTTCTTAGAGGTGTTTTTCTCAATTTTTTGACTAATGTTATAATGAATTTTTCTTAACTCGCACTCCATTTTGAAATGACCTCTTTTTCCACAATAATGACAGATGACATTTGATGAAACAGTATGAGTACTAGTAGATGCCTTATCCAAAGTGTTTTTAACACTAGTATCTTCCTTTAAAGCACTTTTGACAAAAACAGTTCTGGAACTTGGAGACTGATTAGCATTTTTGTCATATCCAAGACCGGTCATATCTTTATAAGCTTTCCCAATTTTGAATAGTCTAATGTATTTCTCATCATTTTGGGTAAATCTGTACTCATACTTTTCTTTATACCGTTTCAAAATAGTCACTTCATTGTGGAGAGCATTATTTTCATCTTTTATTTTTAAAAGGGATTTTTCATTTTCTCTTAATTTGATTACATTTTCTCTTTCTGTTGATAATTGGGTTTTTACACTTTCGAGTTCTTTGATTAATTCTTCCTTTTCAGCATTAATACTATCAACCTTTTCTTTTAAATTCTTCATTTTATTTTGTTGATTGCTTACAGTTTCAACGAGTCTACAGGTTCCCTCATAAAGTAGTTCATAGGAATCCGTGGTGTTGTCATTATCCTTATCATCTGAATTTTCATATTCACTCTCTGACTCACTTCCTGAGATTTCTCCATTCGATATTTTAATCATTTCCTCAGAGAGATTGAATGTTGCAGTGTTAGCCATCAGAACTGTATATTTGTCTGATTCAAGTTGATGTGATTCATCTGAGTCAGAATCTGATTCAGATGAATCGTCCCAAGTGGCTACAAAATTCTTCTTTTTGAATTTTCCTTTTAGTGGACAATCGGTGGATATGTGTCCAAATTTCTTACATCTGTAACACATAGGCTCCTTATGCTTACTTCTAGAGAGGAAACTTGACCGACCTTTGTATTTATCATTAGTGTTTTCATTTTTATAATCTTTCACCCTCTTTTTCTTAAATTGTTTCAAAAATCTTTTAGCCAAAAGGGCCACGTCTTCATCCTCGTCATTACTAGTTATTCCTATGTCATCTTTAGAGGAAGATGTGTTATGAGAGGTGATTAGAGCAATTGATTGCTTTTTGTCATTGTTAAATTTGAGTTTAAAGGTCTGAAGGGATCCCACTAAATCTTCAATTTTCATTTGTTCCGAATCCTTGTGTTCTTCTATGGAAGTTACCTTAGGATGGAATCTTTCCGGAAGTGATCTCAAGATTTTACTACAAATTTTACCTTCCGGAAGAGTTTCCCCAAGAGCCCACATTTCATTTACAATTGTCACGACCCGAGCCCAGAATTCGGGGGTTAGCGAAAAGCTAAACCGGTGACACACGTACTCCCGTGCACGTGCACCCAAACCCAGTCCAGATGCACGCACACAAGGGATCTAACACGTGCGAACTAAGCGTACGCGGAAGCTGTACATATCATAGCAAGCAACAAAGGAAAATAAAATAGCGGAAGCCAAAGCAAATACGAAACGGAAAAGACAAAGACAAATACACTGAGATAAAACCGAATACACACCAAAATCAATATACACAAAATATACAGAATACAAGTCCAAAGTCCAAAGTCCAAATACAAGCTCTCAAAAACCAAAATGCAAAATAAAAGCCACTGGTATGCATGCACGCACTTGGCAGAAGTGATCAGGCCCACTCTGCCAGACCGGAGGGTGCCTCTACACTCGCCCCTGCAGCCTCCTCGACCGCCGGGGAGCTGGGCAAGGTATCTGTGCCTGCAACACCACAGACAACACAAATGAATACAACGATCCAACAAATATAAGTAACAGGGGTGAAACACGCATAGTATCAAAGAGGATATAATAATGACAGAAGATTAAATACAGAGTTCCATATTAGGAAACTAAGCAAATCGTGCATAGAAGTAAAACATGATATGTGAATCAAAACATAGAATACTGAACTAGTTGGCTACTACGTTAACCATGTTCTCTCCAAAAGAGAGCAGAGCAGAGCAGAGCAGAGAACACCGCTGTCCAGGCCAAAGGTACAAGCGGGTCTCGGTTTCCTGGGTTCCGGGGTCCCAAGACAAAGCAACACTGCAGTTAAAACAGAGATACAGAGATCTACGCCAGAGGTAACCCCGTCGGGTATCCTAGGGCTGAGGCTGAGTAGAGCCAGACTAATACCAATCAAATCAAAGCTAAAGAAAGGAGATTATCCGCTTTGGACTCACCGATGACAAGGACCGGATCTTATCCTCACGTATTAACCTCTGGGCAGAGCCACCAGGGAATACCCAAAAATCAGAGATATACAAAGCCAGAGAATATACAAAGCATAGCATAGATCAAAACAGAGTACAGAGCGAAGAATAATACAGATATACAGAACGAAAGCAAAATGACTGAGGAATGCATAACATAGATTAACAGAACAGAGGGCAAAACCATAAACAATATGCAATGCATCTCAGATTAATACGGATTCAAGGTTCATTACAAGCCAAGTCTAATCTAGTTGCATCACTGTCACTAACCGTGCATGTTGATGTAGTTTTAAGTTATTCGATGCACCGTTGCCATCCTAGTGTTGCAATATAATCCTTATGTGCATCGAAGTCCCTTAAACCAACACCCATGGGGAGGTGCTTAACAGTGATCAACGCTCACATGAACAAGTCACAGCCTAACAGATTATTCATGCGATCCAAAGAGTCCATCGGGCCGGTGTACGGGTATGGTTAACCTGTATTTGAGCCCTACAAGGTCACACCATTAGCCTAAGTTTAACTGATATTTAACAGGTCTTACGGTTTAGCCATGGGTGACCTACGGCTTAGCCGTGGCATCCTACGGCGTAGCCGCAATATGCACTACGGCTTAGCCGTGGTTCCCTTCAGAACACGGCTAAACTGTCAGCTTTTCCACCTCTGATCTGATACATCTCACGGCTGAGCTACAGTCAGTATACGGCTTAGCCGTAGACCAATCCACGGCTTAGCCGTAGCCTCACCGTAGGAGTACTGATATCAGAAAAGTTTCGACTGATCAGAGAATTAATTCACGGCTGGGGTACGGTTGGGTCACGGCTAGCTTACGGCTCAGCCGTAGAACAAATTACGGCTTAGCCGTAGCCTAGCCGTAGAACAAATTCAGATTTTCGAGTCTCTGGAAACCAAGCCGTAGAAGTTCACGGCTTAGCCGTACAATACAGAGATGAATTCGGGCTGAGTACAGAAACTGAAATTTGATACAGAAACTGAATAAAATGAGTTACAGAGGTTCCAAATTCACAAATTGTGGCTGTAAAACATGCTAGACAAAGAATAAGAGTGAATCAAAGCCATCAAACAAACACCCATGTGTGTTATCAAAGCCTGTACTTATACTTGCCTCAAAGCTCTATCAAATCCACAACCTCAAGCTCCAAAGCAACTAAAACCAAAACAAATCAAAGAGATACACCATGCATGAGATGAAGACAAAGAAATCAGAGAATGGGAGAAGCAATTGGAGAAGAAGAAGAAAGAATTGGAGAAGAACCCACTTACCAAAACAAAGACAGGGAGAGAAAGAAGGAAGAAGAACCCAATCGAGATGCAAGCTCCCAACACCAACCAAGACCGAAGAAGAGAATGAAGAGGGGAGAAGGAGTGGAAGAGAAACGTGGAGCTCTCCTTGCATGCACGTTGAAGCCAAATTCACAGAAATGAGGACATCTGGAAACTGACTCCTAATATATATAAGGTTTTGGAGTTTAAGTCAAAGTCCGGGAAGTTTCGGTTAATTACAAATCGAGTCACACGAGGGTCCAACTTCTCCAATTGACTCCAAACGGATCTGACACAGTTACGGAATATAACGAGCTCAACAAAATATACGTGCTGACACCAAGATGATGCAAGGATGATATGAGCAAAACAAAAGCAAAATTACGAAAAAGGGCTTAGAACTACCTATTCCAGGTCAAAGGTCACTCAACTACCTATCCAAGGCCCAAAACCAAGTCCAAAAGAATAAAATAAAACAAAACACACACTAATGAGCCACTAATCCGGCTCAAAGGGGATCGGAGTGTTACAACAATTTTCATGAGCTTAGTATGGAAGTCAGTAAACATTTCATTTTCTTCCATGCAAATGTTTTCGAACTGACTCGTGAGCATTTGAAGTTTAGATCTTTTGACAACTGAGGTACCTTCATAAGTAACTTCAAGGATTCTCCAGGCCTGTTTAGCATTAGTGGTTGTCATGATCTTTTTAAACTCTTCTTGATTCATGGCACACACTATAGCATTGTAAGCTCTAGCATTATTTTGTCTAAGAAGTAGCTGAGCAGCAGACCATTTTGCTGGATCCAATGGTCTAGTGGTTATGACACCATTTGTGTTTACTTATTCAATGGGTTCCGTCCAGCCTTTCTCTATAGCCTCCCAAACAAACCAGTCCATGAATTTTAGAAACGCTGTCATTTGGGCTTTCCAGAAGGCATAATTTGTTCCATCAAAGAACGGTGGCCGGGTGATAGAGCTTCCTTCAGGATTCATGGTGAATCTAGCAAAAGGTGGATCTACTTCAGGTTATTACACCTTTACGAAGTAACCCTCTCTGATACCAATTGAAAGTGCAATAGTTAGATCTCACCAAGTCCTAGAGGGGGGGTGAATAGGACTATTAAAAATTTCTTTCTAAGAATTAGGTTTTATTAGTATGCAATCTGAAGGATTAATTAAGATTGAGAGTCCCCAAGAAGATTAAGAGAGATGTTCAGAGTTGTGAGTGCTTACAGTGTGTAGAAATGCAACTAAAATAACGAAGATGTAGCTTAGAAATGATGATCAACACAAGTGACAAGAATACAAGGCAACATCCACACACAACAAGCAATAAATACAGTGATTTATAGTGGTTCGGTCCTAGACCTACATCCACTCTCAAGAGCAATATCTCTTGGTTCCACTAAATATGAGGTGCTTACATAACATATACCTCTTGTAATAGTTTTTGATGCGGTGGTTTGTCTTCCACCAACTGGGGTTTTTTGATCAGGTGGTTGATCCTTGATCTAGTCCACCAACTACAACAATTTTTGATGCGGTGGTTTGTCTTCCACCAAATACAGCAAAGAGAATTGAAATATTAAAGAACACCTAAACAAGGAATTGTATACCTTGGTTTTGAGTGGTGCTCTTGATGCTTGAAAGACTACCTCCAAGCTTTGACCTCTTGTTCTTGCTCCTTGGTGATGAAGATCTTCAAATGAGTGTTTAGCCAAGGGAAGAGGTTTTAAGAGAGTTTGGAAGGCTAAAATATTCTCTCAGATTTAATGAAGCATTTCCTAAATGACTAACTACTCTTCTTAGAACAATAATGGCACTTTAAGTGTTGAAGAGTAGGTGGTTGTGGGAGCTCTAAAGATTGTTTTTCTAGAGGTGCAAAGGCTAAGCTATACTGGTGATTTTCTCAGTTATAAAGTCTGTAGTTGGAGCAAATGAGAGGTCCTCTTTAAATACAAATAAGCTCCAATGGATAGATCTACGGCTAAGAACAAAATGGTCTACGGCTTAGCCGTATGCTCTGACAACATCCAACGGCTAGTTTGACCAGATTCAACAATATTTCTTCTTACGGTTAAGCTTACAGCTTAGCCGTAAATCCTTATACGGTTTAGCCGTGAGCACCTTTCGTCCTAGCCGTGGATCAGCCGTAAGCTGAAATTTCCAAAAACTGCTCTCTGGAAAGTGGCCCGTAAACTTTACGGCTTAGCCGTGAATCACATTACGGCTTAGCCGTAAAAGCCTTTCGGCTTGGCCGCAAGGTCAACCGTAGGCATTATATGGCCAGGAGCACTCTCTGGACTGTGGCCCGTAGATTTTACGGCTTAGCCGTGAAACACACTACGGCTTAGCCGTAACCCTTTTCCGATGCAGCCGTAGGGTCAATCGTAGATCAAAAAGACTCAAAATGTACTCTCTGGATAGTGAGCCGTAGGTTCTACGGCTTAGCCGTGGTCCAAGCCGTAGTACACAGCTAGAGTTTTTTAGAAACCCTTTTTCCTATTCTAATTGTACGGGCACTAGGGGTCACAGTTACCTTATCCCTTGGCACTCACAGAGGATCTTCTTGAATGATCTTGAACTTCTTTGAACTTGCTTAATCTTCATTGATAGGTCTTTCTTGAATGGTCTTGAACTTCCTTGAACTTGCTTGAACTTCTTTGAACGTAGCTTGATCTTCAATGAACTTCAGAGATGAACTAGGTCTTTTTAGAATTGAACTACACTTTGGTCACGTAATTGACAACATATTCTTACAGTGACACTAACAGAGATGAGTGTAGGAGATCTAGAGGTAAGAGGTGAGCAATTCTTCCATGGTATAGGTATCCCATAGGGCCTTGTATTTATTGATTTTCCAAGACCAAGTTACCTTATTTGTTCCCTTGATCTTTGCTTGCAAAAAAATATCTTTTTGAAAGACGTCCTTCTTGGCCTCTAAGTTAGTAAAGATTTAGCAATTTGTAGAGAAAAAAATGTTGACGCAAATTTCTCTCATCCACCTTCCTTTTATGAATTCGTTGCCAAAAAATCTTGAATTGGGGCCTACTTTTGATGAAGTTTGCTAACCATAGCTGGCCAGCTTTGCACTTCAATTGTTTTCACATGGCATGAAGTGGGATTCTTAACTACTCCATGGACGTGACTTCACTTTTGAGCGGTTGGGTTGCATGCCCAACCACATCTCTTCCTTCTTTTTTTTCTTTTTTTTAACTTCATGCAATCTTTGCTTTCTATTTTAAAAAATTCTTCATTGACTTTGGCAATATTTAAGAGATATTAGGAGATAAAATTTGCCAAAAATCCTTGCAAGAATACATTTGCAAAAAATCTTTGCAAGAATCACTCTCAAATCCAGCTGAGGTGGGACTTTTGAGGTGGGACTTCCTCCATGCATGACCAATCATTTCAGTTTTGTCATTCTTTCATGTATATAAAGAATCTTTACCAGTTTGACTTCTTTACTTGAATTTTCTTGGCATATCTTTAGATTCTCTTTGAAATCTTCAAAAAGATAATTTGAGGTGCTGTAAACAATGGTGGACCCCCCTTGGATGCCCCATATGTGTGTGGAGTACACTAGTGCAATTTTCCATTATTTCCTGAAAGTTTCTTTCTCCATTCAATTTTTTTCTTTCTTTCTTTCACAAATATTTCCTTTGACTCTTTCAAATGGAACTCATTTCTCTAATATCCTACAAGCAAATAGTAAAATTCATGTGAAAAGATAATTTTAACCATAATATAACAAATGCATAACTGTGGGCTAATCTCTCATGAACTAATAGCATGTAATGACATTACTGTGCATGATTTTGATTGAATAAGTTAATGATGATCGAAAATTGATTTATTGCATAAGAAGATAAATTTTCACAAAATTTTCAAAAATAGATTTCTAAAAATGGTAAGTTTACGAATTTATGCAAAAAGTATGATTTTTAAGCAAATTATGTAGGAAAATACTAAAATGATTTTAAAATAAATGAAACCATTATATCACACTAAGTAAGGCTTTCTTAGCTTGATAAGTCCTTAAAACTTCTTAAAATAACATTGAAAAAATGCATTTTTCGAGGATTTATCATAACTCCAAAAGATTGGATATGTCATCACCCACACCTATCAAAATCACATCCTTGCATAAGTTCAGCAACAATATCTCTACAATATTTATTTCGATTGAATCAAATTCAATAAAAGAAGGACAAACACCAATCCCCTACAATAGTTTTTCTCCAACTCAATGCGAGGTTGTGAGGATGAAAATGTCAATGTTGTTTGTAACAAGTTAAAAGTAAATGGACCACCATATAAGCATAGAAAAAGATCAATTCCAAACACTCAGACATACAACAGAATGTAATATTTTGAAATTGTAGAAGCAAACAAAGAGAAAATAAATGACCCACAACAAGCACAAGTGATGCCATAGAAAAAGATCAAATCCAAACACGAACTACAGCTGGTTGTCACTTTGGGGTTCCCAAATTTATCCAAGACAGCATTTCTCCCTTCCAAAATAAACAAAGTCACCATTTAAATAAATGGCAATCATTAACCACTTGTTCTCCACCATCAAATTATTGACACCAATTCACATAAAATCAATGACAATTATAGTGAATAACAATCTATATACACCATTAAAATAAAGTAGGCATCCCATTCGCATACCACCCGAGGGGAATTGGTCTTTGGTGGATGCTTTAATTTCCTTCCCTGCTGGTCAGTGAGCCAGCCAAGCCAAAAAAAAAAAAAAAAAAATTCAAACACATATTTATAAACAGAGGAAAATAATTATTAAAACCATCACAATATACATCAAAAGATTGAAAGCGGGTTAATAACTCTTCTTATTAATAATGAACTAAGAAACATCAACGTAGGGCCACAAACCACTATTGAAAATTTCATAAACCAATCCTTCCAACTTGCAACCTTGACCTTCCATGACAAAACCTATAATGACAAGGCCATTCCCACAGGGAGGTGGATGATGGAAAGATTTCAACAGGAATTAGGAGTGTACATTGGACTCCAATAAATTACGATCTTCCCATGCAAGTAGATGGTGAGATGTTGTTCAATACCATTCATTTATTTTTAAGATGCCATCGTTAAAAAAGTGGAATGATTCAATAATCCTACCCACCTTATCAAAACATTAAATGGACAAAAAAATATAAAATCATGAGCTCTAAACAGTATGATTACAATGGTTTGCCACATATATCTAACTAAATGAATCAACACTTCCTTCCCACTATATCATTGATTGGTTGATTGAATATCTCATAAACAAGCCCCTGAAAGTGATTATAATGTTTTTCCTAATGTTTCTTTCCATTTCCTGAAACATCCCCAGACCAGTATATACAAACATGGTAGAGAAAAATAACTAAACAAATGATTTTTGCAATTTTCATAGGCCAAATAATCAACCCAAAGAATTCAAATAATCAACCCAAAGAATTCATTCTTTTAGAAGAATAACTATGCTTAGCGTACTTTACAGGAGATGAAAAAATATTCAAGTGTCATCTAAGACTTGGGTGTTAGAAAGTTGCAAATAGGATGGAGTCACAGAATATGTCTCTCCATACGAGCATAGGTTTTGGAGTCACAGAAATGTGATTGCTGAAATAGGGCTTAGTTAATGCAAATATGTGTACTCAACATGATATACCGTTGCCTCTATTTTTTTGGTGAGAAATCAATCGATGTCTATGGGGCCCTCGTTCTTCTTCCTTTCTCCTTGCGAGTGAAGGATTTATGCTAGGACTCTAGTTCAATTTCCTTTCTCATTGCACACGATCGATTTCTGTTGAAGCTTGTTTTCTTTCGTTTCTCTGGGCACTTTCTTTTATTTTTTGCTATAGATCATTCTCCCCACTTTCTCCTTGCATTGATTTTTGCTTCCTTTGAATTCTCCCTCGATATGGGTAAAACGAATTTCAGTTTTAGCTTTTTGTTGATGTTAGCATATGTAGGGGTAACTTTGAAAAAAAAATTAAAATTTGAGTGGGAGGTCTTTTATCGATATTTCATGTTTTTTGGGTCTTCAATTGTGGTAATCATGTTTAGTGAGATTTTTTTGATAAATCCCCCTACATATACTTATAAATAGAGATAAATATTGATCCTATACAAGCTTACCACGTCGGAATATCCACATATAAGGTTAACTTTCCGTAAGTGAAAGGCAATCTCTATTTTGGGACTCCCCACTCCGGTCTTTTTCTCTAGTGCTAGTTCGTCAAACGGTAAAACCCCTCTCTCTCTCTCTCTCTCTCTCTCGCAAGAGGGCTTTTCTCCCTAACCCTAGTTCTGTCCATCATATCAAACCCTAACCCTAATCATAGTCGTATCCTAACCCTAATCATAGTCCTATCCTAACCCTAATCAAAGTCCTAGTTTCCTTTTCCTTTTCCTTTCTATGTCGATGCCCAATTCGAGCGAGTTGCAGGTGGAGCACCTATTTAAATGCCCTTCTCCTTCTCATCCTCTACTGCCCATTTTTTCTCAGTCTCCTCTCGTTTCATGTATCCCATCTCCTTTCCTCTCCATTCGCTGCTCCTCGGAACTAGGCTTCAGATCCTAGTCCTCGCTTCCTCTCCAGAACGGCATCTTTCCGTCTCAGGTCTTGCTTCTTTGCGCTCGCAGCTTCAAAATCGTAGCACAGATGAGTAATAATCACGAGGTATGTGAAGGGGTTTCTTGGATTCGTGATTTTGATTTTAGGGTTTGAACTGGTTGGTGAATTGTATGGGTATTTGTTGGGTTTGGGTGGGTTTGGATCTTTCTAATCACGGTAGATTGGATGTCGATGTAATGGGTTTCTCTTTCCTCAGTGAAATCTACGTTGTGGTTAGGGAATGTTGATATGAGAAAAGAATTGCACAATCAACCTCATAGGCAATGTGGGGTCAAATCTCTTGCTGCCCCATACAAAGGGCATATGGGTTTGCTACCCCACTGGTTAGTGGCTAGCAGGGGGGAGTCTTAAGGTTCTGAGGGAAGTGTGTACCATTGGATGAACCCTGTACTTCCTCCATGGAGGGGGGGCTTCTATTTGTTTTTTTCGTTGTTTGAGAAAAGCCGCAATCTATCTATCGAATCAATGTCCTTGCAGACATGGATAACATTGATTGATTCATTCTTACAGGACCCATATATCACAGTTGGTTCGTGGGGACTAGTTGGTATGCTTTGAAAATGAGTAAACATCCTTTCCCTTAGAGTTAAGCTTGGAATACAAATTTAGGGTGAACTCAATATTTCCAACTTATAATATGCTGTTTGCTTTTAAATGTTTCCCTGATGTATTTATTGAACATAAGGTGAATATTCCGATACCGTATATTATAAGGTTACCAAAAACGATGGACAGTTCTGATTTTCGAAATGCCTTACTGTAATGTCTTATAGTTTTAAATCGGAAACTTTGGACCCTGTAACCTTTTCCATGTCATTGATAGCTGTCTGAAACAATGAAAGCATTTGGCCGCCATGTTATGTGGCATTTGAATTTCTATATCACGTGTTGCTTGTTACATATTGCAATCATGTATGCTGTAGGTATTGTTATTATTTTTAACTTTCGGTTTGTTCTTGCTTTCAGATTGTTCTGTTTGGTTCATTTACTGAAGATGAAACCAGGCTGTTTCAACGACAATCACGGAAAGATGTTTCAGAGCAAAATGAACTGCAATTTGGCTCTTTGGACCTTGCAACTGTCAGATCATTGGGAGCTTTTAAAGTTCAGTCTAAAGTTCAGTCTACACAGAATGGTACTCCACATGGGTCAGAAGATGACCGGTCATCCAAGCTGGTTACAGTAGAAGAAAAACTGAAAAATGAAAGAGCTGACGACTCGAAAAGAATTTCAGGAAATGCAAAATCAAATGGAACCCCTGAAGATCAGTCTTCCTGTTACTTTCCTCTTAGTAATGGGGTTAGCGAACATGAAGAAACCAAACATGAAGAAACCAACATTGAATTAAGTTCTCTCTGTATATCTCAGAACGAAATGGAAAATGGAATGCCATTGGCAAGCTCAAAGGTCGGCTTTGATGATAGAAGATCTGTAGATAAGAATGTAGCTCCTGCAACAGGAAACTCCATTCAGATTGAGACCCACATTGGCTCCTCCACCACTGTGGCATCCAAAGATGATTTTACTAAAACTTCTACGGAACAAGGAACTACTGTTGAAAGTCTGGCCACTAAAAATCTGCTGCCGCGGGGCTTGATCAACTCGGGAAATCTTTGCTTTCTTAATGCGACATTGCAGGCTCTTCTTTCTTGTTCTCCATTCGTTCAACTGTTGCAGGAACTAAGAACTCGTAATATTCCAAAGGTTTCAATATTTTGAAATGTGACTGAGATACCTTGTGTTTTCCTTTCATATACTGTCCCTTTTAACTAAAACGCTCGTTTTTAGTTTAGTTAATTTACATAAAAAGTTGTCATTTTTTACCATCATTGATTTTACTGTGAGCTGTGCTTTCTTGTTTAGGTCGATTATCCAACATTGCAAGCATTTGTTGAGTTTATCTCTGACTTTGACATGCCCAACGACTTGTGTTTGAAGAAGATTGGGATGGTTCTTGAGACTGGGAGACCTTTCAGCCCCATTATGTTTGAACAGGTCTTGAAAAATTTCACACCAGACCTACCACCTAGCATGTCGAGCAGGCCGAGGTTTGTTGTCATTTTCATCTGTACTTCCCATTGATTACGAAAACATGTCAACATCTCATAATTCCATGATTACATGCACATGCAATGCACTAGAATTTCGCGTCTCTATTCACTTTTGCATGTGTGTTCGATTTTCTATACCAGATTGTGTTTTGGAGTTGTATTTGTGAATGAGCAAAGCCATGTATGTTCTTTTTTTCGTAGAAAGATATCCGTGCATGTCAATCTCGATTTGCTTGCATCTATTGGAATGCAATTTTGTTCTCTACCTTTTATTTGGCTGTAAGAATGATGGGGACATCATACCAAATTCTCCAAAATCATTCAAAGTGTATCAAAGAAGAAGGCACAGGGCAGCGGATCAAGCTCTAATCTGGTTGGATTATCAATACTCTGACTTTGATAGCGAAGAAAATACAAATCCACCGTTGGATTGTCTTTCGGAGGAGATCCGATGGTTGGATTTTGATTGATTACGATGGTGGAGCATCGACGACCCATGTGCACAGTTACATTGAAGGCCCCACATAGGGAGTCTCACATGGATTGAAGAAATTGGAGGGGTTCTTTAGATTTAAATTTGTTTGGGTCCATGGTATAATTTGTTTATGTCATTGGGTCCCATGTTTTAATTTATTTGGTCCCATAACTTATTTGTTTAGTCCCATAGTTTAATTATTTAGTTGGTTTGGTCCCATGGTAGTTTTTATTAGTGTCTCTTAGTGAGAAGGGACCCATATCTGGTCTATGTAATAAGAGAGAGGAAAAAAGGGGGACCACATTAATAACTGAAAAAAAAAAGTGCGCAAGATGGAACTTGCGCATGAATCCCAATGTGCGCAAGTCCATCTTGCGCCAATATTCCCTCCTCCTTTTTCTTCTCTTTCTTCCATTTTTGTCTTGTATTGTTTCGTTTCCTTTTTTAGATGGAGAGACAATTAAAAGTTCTAGATCTAGGTTATCTTCTCCATCATGCATATATGAAACTTGATTTTGGAATAAGAAAAGGAGCTTCTTCTTCTTCTTCTTCTTCTTCTTCTCCACTTGGGTTTGCAAGCCGCTTTTCTTGCCAACCGCCATTAACGTCTCCTATGATGGGAGTTTGGTGAGAGCCCAACAAAGGTAACCACTATCTTTTCTACTCTTCCCTTATTGAGCACTTTCAGATAGCCATAAGATTTCAGATCTGCTGAATAGAAACTGGAGCCAGTAACTCCAGACCTGATATTAACCACTTTGGTTTGTTTAATTTGATGAAACCCTTTTCTTCGCAAATTAAACCCTAAGTGTTGGAAGTCCTGCCTTCCATTAAGATCCTCTTCTCAAATCTGAGAACTAATACTGCGGGATCTGTGAAAATGGCTGATCCATTCCTTGGAATTAATTGATTATTTGTAATAAGCCAGATCTGAATTTTCTGCATTAATTAATTAATTTTCTGATTTCATCACATCAATTACATTGCATTAGGCTAGGTTTTGCATCGTCCTGCATCAAAGAATTTTGTTTTAGGTTTTACATATACTTTTTGTTCTTTGTATTATACTCAACTAGAACTTTTATTTTCCAGAATGCTCCTTCTCATCCATGTATCCTACCATCCTATTCATTTTGCAGACAAGAAGATGCTCAGGAGTTTCTTAGTTTTGTCATGGATCAAATGCATGTTGAATTGTTAAAACTTGGAGGTCGCCTTTCGAGTTTGAATGGGAATATACTGTCTTCAATTTCATCTGCTGATGATGATGATTGGGAGACTGTTGGACCGAAGAACAAGTCTGCAGTGACCAGGACACAGACCTTCATGCCATCTGAATTAAGTGACATCTTTGGAGGACAATTAAGAAGTGTTGTCAAGCCAAGAGGTGGGTCGATTTTGAATTGTCAAATTTTCGAATGGAGTTTTGAATAAAATTTACTAGTTTCTCTTCATGTTTTGAGCTGGAACCACTTTAATGTCTCCCCCATTTATTGAACTAACGGTTGTCTGTCATTTTTAAAAGCCAAAATATTGATGTTTGTTATTTGATGTTTTATATTTCTTTAGCATGAAAATTTGTTCAGTTCAACTTGTCAGAGAGCTTTTTTCACTGTGATTTCATGTACTATAGCTTCTACCCCTTCATCTTGAAATGGTGCTATTTCACTCACATGCAGTTAGAAAAGTTTGAGCCAATAACTGCATGGTCTTGAGAACAAGATCCCTATCAATTTCCTAACTTATGGTGATTCCTTATTTCCTGCTGCATCCTTTAATTGCTGTTTCATTGTTGAACTTCTTGAATTATCAATAGCTGCCATTCCACAGAAGCTTTGATCAACATATTACTTGATTTCTCAGACATGGTTAGAAAATCTACTTTGGATGCTACTGCAAACACTGTCATTTGAATTAGATTTTCATTTAAGTTTGCTAGAATGATTTGTGCTGTTTATGATGGGTTTATGGTTTTGATTGAACAACATGGAAGCCTAATCATTGCTTCATGACAAAGTAAGCCCATTGTAAATCTAAGTGCTTTAATCTGATGTATTTAATTTTTTATTAAAAAAATGGAAGCGTTAATTGATTCTTGACAAAGCAAGCTTGCTCTAAAACTAATTCATTTCTTCATGACAAAGCAAGCTCGCTCAAAAATTAAGTGCTTAATCTGATGACAAAAAACAAGTGGTTTAAAAGCCTAAATTTAAACATCATTACCTTGTTTGTACATGGCCAAGAGGGTCTGGTCTTTTCGGACCCAGCCCGCCTTTGCAATGCCTTGGTGTGAGGCCATCCCGAATGACACAACTCGAAGAAAACTACACAATAGGCCTGATGGTGGCCTAAAAAGAGTTTGATTAGGCCCACATCAAGGCCCAGTTTTATCCCCAAAAAGGGGAAAAAATGTTGTAGCTTTTGTATTCGCAACTGGCTGGCCTGAGAGAAGCCCTTTAGCACAGTTTGAAGGTGCTTATTTTTGCAACTATGAGGTTATGTGTTCGAATCATGTTAGTAATCTTAAGAGAGTGGAAAAACAAAGAGAATGAACTGATGGTGAACAAAGAGAATGAACTGATAGCAGGATAAGCAACACGAGATAGTTCTGGAGTGGGTGAGGGTGTTGGATAAAGAGGCCCAGAAAGAAGCCCTAAAAAATGTTTTTGAAGTTGGAAGTTCAAGTCATTTAAAAAAAATTTATAACTACGCAGGACCATTCAAAAGAGGAAAAAAAAGTTATGACAGCAATCTTGAAAAGAATTTCTGTCCTTGATCTTGGTCAACCCTGCAATTTGACTGGATGTGCTTCTAGACTTCCTCCTGATCCCTACTGGGTTGGTCCAACAGGATTACAACCTGGGTTTTGGATGAAGGTTGGGTTAGATCAACTTGGGCCTGACCTTGAGCTGGAACATGGTCCAGCAAGTGTCCTAAAAGACCATGTGCGATGTACTCTTGTTATTCTTCGTCTTCGTGCATAGAAGAGAGGAAAGGGTCATCCGTGTGTTTGTGTGCGTGTGCAGTGACTTATGGTTGGATGATGGTAGCCAATCGGTGAACAGGCGAGCAATGGTGGTTGTGCTCTTCTGCTTCTGTCGCTGTTCGTTGCAGAGACGAGGTTGAGGGTGGTGAGCTTGTTTGTTGGCTGTTGGCGATGATGACGGACACGGCTACGATGAAGCTGATGGAGAGGAATCTAGGTGCCAGGGATGTCCTCTTCCTCTCCAGTCTTTTCTTGCTCCTCTCCCTTTGCATCTCATGTTCTCCCTCTCTCTTTTCATAGGATGGGGGATTTTTGGTGAATGGGAGGTTCGGTTATGGCTTGTAAGAGATGGGGTCTGGTGGTGTTCAGCAAGGTGGGTTCTAGATTTTTTTTTCCAGTTTAGGTTGGGTTGCAAAGGGGCTTGGTCTGGACTGTGAGAGGTGTGGTTTGGTTGGTCTTGCCTTACTGGGATTATGGGGACTCAAAAGGATTCTAGAAGTGGAATGGTGAAGGGTGTTTGGGTTTTGGATGGTGATGCTTTGGCCGTGATGGTTCAGATGGATGCAGGGGGATGGATATGGTGATGGAATGGGTGGGAAGGGGTAAACTCTGAATGATCCAGCGATGGATCGTCGCATCTCATACCAATAGATGCAAATCCTAGGGTTAGGATTAGGATTTGGATAGGGGGTACCACAACACTTTAATGAGGTTTCTGCATAAACTATCGCATGAAGAAACACTTTTTCACAATATACCCATGAAAGGAAATTCTGTTAATTTTCAGAAGCTTGAGCTATAAGTCTTACAATGAATATGAGTAGGAAAGGAAATCTTGATGGCCGAGAATGCTAAACAACCTAGGAAACTAAATAATATTGGAAACTATCTATCCCATTACAACTTATTAATTAAATTAGAAGCTAATAAAAATTTGAAAATATTTATACTTTCTTGGTTCCCACATGTAGACTGCAATACTCATTCCAACGATATAGGTGCTGCTGCATCATGCTGCACGGCTGCTAATTTGGCATCTTTCACCTATCCCAATTGTTCACAGTGATAAACACTGCCTTGCAACTCTGTCTTTATGAATCCAATCCCATAAGGAATGTAATTGAGCAGAGCCAAACTGAACTTGAATAAGCAGTTGAGCTCAAGCTGGATCCAGCTTGAGCTCAACGTAACTCTTTATTCCAAAATCAAGCTCGATTTTAGGCTAGATGTTAGTGTACTTTGGAAACAATTCCAATCACAATAAAATTCTAAAACAACTAAAAGGAAGCCTAATATCTCTATATTTTAGCTACTACTAAAAATGGAAAACTCCTACACAATCTGGAGATCTTTCTTTTTAATTCTACTGAAATTTTTTGGGCCGATGGGCTGGCTGATCATGGATCTGGCCTGCAGCATGAGTCCCACTTGAAAATAATATTTACCCAATTGAAACTGAGATAGCTCGAGCTAGCTCACAAGCTGGGCTTTATGTGTTTACATCCCTAACTTTCAATTGAATTTTAAGTCTTTCTACCTTAATCATCCATGAAGCATTTTTTAACCTCTCTCTCTCTCTCTCTCTCTCTCTCTCTCTCTCTCTCTCTCTCTCTCGCACGCGCGCGCGCACACACTGAGATTTGATAATTATTATCCCAGGTCTTCTCAATACAAAATTGTTATGCTGTCCTCATTTTTACCATAAAATGCTGATGGAAATAGCCAACAAAACTGAAGTGCAAAGGAACTGACAGAATTTCATCTTCAATTTCTAATATTATATTTTCAACACACAGATTAGTAACTTTTAAGAAAATACTGCATAATTGAACTTTATTTTGGGTCCAGCGGATGGTTTTCTCATTTATTTTGTCTATTTTCCTTGTAAATTCCATGAAACCTCGTGTTTATGCATTAGCAATGAATGAAATTGAAGTTTCAAGTTATTGACCTTTCGCTCGTGTAAAAAATTGGTTTATTTGCTCAACATTTGTCTTTTGTCTAGGATCAACTATTTGTTGGAAAATACCCACATTTCCTAATGAATCGATTTTCCTTGTCATAATACATACTTGCTTAACTGGTTGATGCTTGGAATGCTCATATTTAGTTGATGATCAACGAAATTGAAGTTTCATCTTATTCACCTTTCACTGACCTAAAGAATTGGTTACATTTAGTCATTTACCCCACATTTATCTAGGGTCAAGTGTGTTGGCAGGTACCCACATTTTCTGGTGGATTGATTTTCTTGTCATAACTCATATTAGCTTATGTAAGTGGTAGATGCTTGAAAACTCAGATGCTCATTAATTGCTTTAGTACGGATGCATGATTCTTGCCGTGTCTACAGGGCAAGTGGATTTTGGTAATTTATCATCTAATTTTCTGTATAGGTAAGAAGGCGTCAGCTACGGTTCAACCCTTCCTTTTGCTCCACCTTGATATCTTCTCAGAGGCTGTCCATACTATTGAAGATGCACTCCGTCTCTTTTCTGCCCCAGAAGCACTGGAAGATTACAGAGCATCAGCTGGGAAGGTAATCTTATCCATCAACAAAATTGATGTCTTATTTCCAAGTTGAATAAAATTTAAGCTGCAATCGGCATCAAATTCCTTGATCTCATTCAAATAAAACCAGAATTTCCATGACTTATGACTGAAAAATGAAAGCCATGGCACCACATTTGCCGAGTCAATCTCTACAAACAATTTGCCTTGGACTTATAATTCGGAATTTCATTTTATTTTTTCTTTTGAAAGGTAAGTAAAGGTTTTAATTAAAAAGCAAAAGAATTTCCAAAGATTACAAAAGACATAAGATCAATAGATCTTATGGAAGCAAAGAAAAGCCCACATCCCTGACAGCAAGAACATTAAAAAAACCCACATCTCGGGCATCAGGAACTGCAAAGTAAAGAAGTAATCTCTCCAGTTCTGTCTCAGTAAAGTTGGAAGGACCGATGCTGACTTCATTCTCTTGGTTAGCTTGATAATACATTTGCCTAAAACCCTAAAGGCATTTGCTGACACAGTCTTCCCAATCAATTTGGCATTCAAACAAAAATGTTTCTGCTGATTGGGAATTTTGGTGAAATGTTTCGGAGTTTGCATTGTGGAAAGAATATAAATATTAATATGTTTTATGTAGAAAAAAAAATAAAACGAATGTTAAAATGTTAAAATTTCAACAGACCCCATTTCCTTTAGGTGAAATTGGCTAGGTTCTATTTCCTATTAGATGTTTTTTGGGAGTTCTGTTTACCAACAGAAGCAAACAGAAAAGTATGAAAACTATTAAAATTTGTCTAAGCGCTATTTCCAATTATGGTGAAAGTTGTCTAGGCATCATTTCTATGAGTAAAATTTGGTGACGGCCCTTTTTTTTAAAGCGAAAATTGGTTAGTGACTAAATTTCCTATCATAGTGAAATTTAACTAGAGTCTATTTCGCATTAGTGTCTATTTTTGTATTGGAGTGAAGTTTGGTAAGGGCCCTAAAAATGTAGTTTGGTTCGTTGACCTAACCAAAAAATTTTGGCCATTTCGGCCAAAGTGAACTGAAATTCATAACAAAGTGCGAGTGCCATTGGTTTATAGTCAGCATTCTTCCTTCACGTTTTCTCTACAAACTTTAAGGTGTGGTATTGGCATTATGCCTTTCTTATCATCCTTTTTTCTTTAGCGACCACCTTTCTAGCTCTAAAATTATATGTATCATCAGACCTTGAAGTATAAACAGCAGCATAAACAAATGGTTATCTCAGTAGCATTTAGCTCTGTTTGCTGTAATCGCAACCATGGGCAGTATTATTATATTCTTTTGGGAGCCACGCTGATTTCTATTGCGTGTTTGGTAAAATGTTAATTCTAGGAATAATGGTAAAGAAAAGGGTAACAGATCTAAAAGATTTTGCAGTTCCTAGTTTGAAAACTGCTCATGCTGATGATGTTGGCAAAGCGGTTTGTTGCAGGCTGAGGTGGTCAGTGCTAGCAAATCTGTTAAGATACAAACGCTGTCCAAGGTACTGATAATGCACTTGAAGCGATTCAGCTATGGAAGCAAAGGAAGCACAAAGTTGCATAAGCCCGTTTGCTTTCCCCTTGAATTGTATCTTGGACGCGAGCTAGTTGTCTCTCGATTTCCAGAGGTTAGTTTCCCAGAGCAATGGTTGGTTCTGTTTGTGCTTCATCTTTTCTGCCTTGAATCATTTATGCTTATTGAATATATCTACTTGTTAAGTTTTTCCCACACTGCTATATCTCCTTAAGGCCTAAAGGCCCATATTATGCAACATTATGCTTAAATAAATGTACGGTTGCCCACACTCTTATGTAAATGTGGTTCAACTGATGAGCGGGTTGGCTTTTGTATCTTAGTTTCAAGGAATCTACATGGTACCTGCTCGGAAGGATAGGCTAGAAAAGTAGCTATAGTTCCTGTTTTTCCTTGGGAGCTATAGCCCATTCTAGTTTTTTTTTTTGGTTGGAGAGCCCATTATAGAGTTGTAACCACACACACTGAGAACTGCTTTTATTTTATTTTTAACAGGGACGAAGATATGAGCTTGTTGCTACAATTACCCACCATGGGAGGGAACCTTCAAAGGGGCATTACACGGCTGATGCCAGATACTCTGACAGCCAATGGTTGCGCTATGACGATGCATCTGTTACCACTGTGAGCACGGGCAAGGTGTTGCATGATCAGGCTTATGTTCTCTTCTACAGGCAGTTGTAGATTTAATCATAGAGAGCTGTTTGTTGAAAATGATGTAATGATGTGATCTTTAATGGAAGATATGGGTGCATATGGAGGGGCAATTTGGTGGATAGCATGTGTTGGGTGGTCGAGATATTGTTATCACCATGCATGTTGAGATGCTCGGGTCTGCATTAGGATCCTACAGGTGAAAGGTCCTTTTCATTATTAATTCGAGTTTGGAGTTCAGATTTTCAGGTAAATTGTTTGGAGCCCATTCCCTCTTCTTTGAGGGCACTTTCATCTATGAAAAGTAATGATGTAGCATGGTCTCTTACTTTGGTCCTGTGTATACGATACTATTACGAGAGAATTCCTCAAGTAACACTGTTTTATTATGCGGCTGTGGTGGTGATGGTAACGATGATGATTCCCTTTATTCACAAGTTGTGTTTGGAAGCTAAAGTACTATGAATGTCGTCAGTTGATACATCTCTCAGCTTGAGCTGATTTTCAAGGTGTTAATGTATCAGGAATTTCTTTTACTGGGGATGTTTCTCATGCATTCCTCGACCAATACTGTGGCATTCTGGGCATCATGGTTGAAAGCTGTTCTATTTCAACCTCAATTTTGCAAGTTTCACTTCCACTCTGGTGATATGTATCATTGGATTATTTATTTGGAAAATATGTTATGTTTTCCAAGAATGCAATCTAATGGCATAGGTCCCTTATATTGGAAGGGAAATTTGGGATATGAGAGTTGCAATCGAGCAAAGGTGGGTGCCAGCCAAGTTGAAAAAAATTTTAGCTGCCATCAGCAGCATCAAATAAAATTTAATCAAATAAAAATGCTCGTGGTGTGTCAGCAAATGAAATATATGTTCCCAGGCAAATGAAAATTGCTGTTCTATTTCCATCTCGATTTGTACATATTGATTCGGCAAATGTGGTGCTGCGACTTTCACTTTTCAGGCCTAGCCATGGAAATTTTGGTTTTGTTTGGACCAATCAATACGCCCTTAGTATAGTCAATAGAATTCATATAAAAAGTATTATTTAGTTTTTTAATAAAAATAAGAAAATCATCGAATTCATGTGTAGAAAATTCGAGATTTAAAATGAGCTGTTGGTTTTTTTTTTTTTTCCTTTTACCCAAGATACCTGTCATTAGCCTAACATAAGGTGTGGAAGTTGCACTTGAGACGGTGGGGAGCAAACTAAGGTTCAAACCAGTTGAGCCACCACCTTAACAACAATAGAAAGGATGTCATCACTATGTGCAAAAAATTACAAAATTGAGGCTCTAATACTTTGTTAGATAGGAAATAGATATTAAACTGTGCTAAATTTTATCATTCTTAAAATAGATATTTAAATAAAAATAACAATAAAAATACAAAACAATTTACCTATTTTCTACTTTCCATTAATATTAGATAGAAAAAAAAAAGATTTGTGCTAAATTATATCATCCTTAAAATAAACTCAATATTACCAATTGAAAATTTCTATTTCCAAACTCAGAAAACACTAACCCAAAGTTGCAAATTCCTAAGTTATAGAAATCATTGACCCCAAAATCAAAATATTTCTAATTCTAAAAATCCCTAACCCCAAATGAGATTCCTATTAAAAATTGAAAAACAATTATTCCCAATTTCATAAATTACTTACCGTTCAAAAAAATAAAAATAAAATAAAAAACAACTATTGGAGAACCTCAAATCTGGCCATTTGATCAATTTGGTCTATTCCCAATTTTAGAAATCATTAACCCAATCTTGAAATCCCAAATAAAAATAGTAATCCCTAACCTGAAAATCAAAATAGTTCCAACTCTTAAAATCTCTAATTCGATGAAATCCTTAATGGGAAATCTATACGTCAGTTTGGTCCATTCCCATTTGCAGTCAGCAGAAATCTATAATATAAAAATAACAACCCAGCTGAAATCTATAATAAAAAAAGAACAACGCAGCCTTACCTGTGCAAGGGAAGAGGGGATTTCTATGTTTTGAAACCATGATGCCCGAGTTACAATAGGTGAACCTTAGCGTCGCACTAGGGCCCGCCCATTTAAAAATTTATAAAAAATCATAACATTTAAACAAAAAATTACATCACCAAGAAAATCCTTAGCCCCAATTTTAGAAAAAGTAAAACATAAAAAAATAAAAAAATTCAGATCATACAACAATAAAATAAATTGTAAAAGAGGTTTACTAAACTAAAATAAACAATGAAAATAGAAATATAAAAAAAGATGTCCAATACCTATGGATTTGGAACCTCGCTACTGTATAATGAGAAAGATTATGCTAATTTTCAAAAAAGAAAGAAATTAATAGCAGTAAAACAACATATATATAATAGAAAGAAAAAAAAATATATCACTCAAAATTGAAGTATGAAATGTTCTTAATCAAGCGGTGGATTCCACATCTATTGAAAGAAGATTTTAATTCATGACATTGGAAGTGTTGATATTCATTTTGAATGGTTTGAATTATCATTATGTGGGGTCTATGATAGATTGTAAGCTCAATTTACATGTCAAGTAGTCCGAAAATCATATATATTATTGGATTAGTCTTTTTACCAAATAATATATAAACATTTATTTTAGTTTATTTTTGGAGGTTTTAATAAAAAAATCCCACTAATCATGGTTTCCACAATTGAGGACCCTAAATCTTTATATTATTGACAAACGACCTCGAACCCATTTTTTCTTTTTGTCATTCCCATTTTGCCCATTTTTTTGTTGATGTCAACATCACCTACAAAAAAGGAAAAAAGAAATCAACATTTGTGGGAAAAGGAAGAAATGAAGAGAGGAGAGGGAAATGTAGTGGGTAGTCGATTCTACCAAACCCAACTTCAGAACTCATGATCTTCAAGTAGATTAGATGAAATCATGCACTTCTTCTCTTCTCCTAACCCTAGATTAGTCTTTGTTGATATCAATAAGTTATCTGTTGATGTATCAAATAATCTATTGATATCAACATTATAGCTTAGTTATGCAATTTCAATGTTCAATTACTGTATCGGTTTTTGTTGACATTGATAAATTATTTATTGAAGTCAATAAATAATCTGTTGACATCAACACAAACGCTCAGTTATGCAGTTTTAATGTTTAGTTAATGTATTAATTTTTGTTGACATGGACAAGTTATTTATTGATGTTAACAAATAATTTGTTGACATTAACAAAAATGAACTTCATCATGACAACTTAGCTTCCATACAACTCTCAAAAACATCCATTCAACCACCAACCACTACATATCCTTTACATACATGCAACCACCAAAGATCTGCACAACTACTAAAAACACCCAACTACATAAGAATTAAACTATTTACAATTGGAAACAACATTCATAAAATTTACATATATTAGCAAAATTCACATAAAAACTTACACTAACGTTCAAAAAATAACCATCAACATTCCCAACCATCAACTCGTCGCATGTTGAATCCTTGTCTCATACAGCTTTCTTTGTCTGCTAAATTGTCTCATACATGTTTCGGTCTCAATACCATGGTCCCAATATGGTATTCTAGCTCAAAACATGCTAATCTTTTGATCACCAGTGTTGAAATTGACAGATCACCAGTGTTGAAATTGACAAAAGAAATAGAAACAAATTATAGTAGACATTCATGGTGAAATGAAGAAACAAATTTTCAGAAAAACAAAAAAGAAAGAAACAAATTAAATATGATGGATTTCATACTGCATATAGTTCATAAACACTACACAAAACTAAGAAGATTAATCGCTCACCCAAGTGAGGACAGTTGGAAGCCTAATGTAATAGTCATCCCAGCTCTCCTTAAGTGCTTAAGAATCTAAAATCCCAATAGAAATGTTAAAAAATGACCTTAGCAATCAACATTCCCTAACCAGAAGTAGAATCTAGTGAAATTATATAAGAAGAAGCTCTCAAGTTTTCATAGCTCATGGTTAGTTCATGATAAATAGTCCATAAGGATGAAGTTTTCCTTTGATGATCATAAATGTGCCTAGCTTTTAATCGCCTTGTATGTGCCTTGTTTGAGCACAAATCAAATGTATCTTTCCTCCAAAAGAAAGAAAGAAAGTAAATTCTAAGAATGCAGAGAAATGATGCTAGCTCAAATGTTGAAGATTAAAGTAAGGATCAGGACATTAGAACTGAGATCTTCCAACCAAACTAACCCCAATGAATTAATTGTCGCAACCCGAGCCCAGGAGATCGAGGGTTAGTAAAAATCTAACTAGTGACACACGTACTCCCGTGCATATGCACCGAGACCTCGTCTCAATGCACACGCACAAGGGAAATTCAAACGTGCTATACATGTACGCGGAAGCTGTAGGTATCAAACTGTAACACTAAAATACAGGAAAACCAAATGAATGATTTCATAAAAGGCGGAATATACAAACTGAATCCAATCACAAATGCACAGAACAGGAATAAAACCAATGACATGGGAAGAAAAGGATATGCATGTATGATACTGTCGCACTCCGATGGAGTGGTGACATTCACTCTGCTAACCCTGAAGAGACAACTGAAGTCTTCCTTGCAATTTGAATGACCGATGTCACAACCCGGGCCTAAGAAACCGGGGATTAGGATCTACCCAATCAAGGACACAGGAACTCCCGTGTACCTGCATCCAAACTTGATCTCGATGCACGTACACAAGGGAACATTCACACGTGCAATCACATTGTACGCGGAAGCTGTAAGTATCATTACATTATACTGCCACAAAAGAGTCAGAGGAGAAAACGAGAATATAAGCAAAATGATATATATACAGTACATACAAGCGAGTCACCAGTACAATACAGAACAAAATGAGAGACAAATCAAAAGGGAAGACACTGATATGCAATGGAACTCAGGATGCACAAAAATACTATTGAGCCGCTCTCTGGAGTGGATTACTCATTCCCACTCTTCTAACCCAGAAAGGGTCTCTACGATCTCTCCCGAAGTCTGACTGACCTTCATAGGATCGGAGATGGAATCTAAGCCTTAAACACCAAGAACAACACGTGAGTACAACGACTCAACAAATATAAGCAATCTATAGGTAACACGCGTTGTATCTAACAAGAATTCATTACAGGAGGATTTCATAGAGGTCATGATAGTATACTAGGCAATCATGTGCTGGTATAAAACATGCCAATGCTAGTCATTAACAAGAATACTGAACAAGGTGGCTTCTACATTTGCCCAGTCTCCTTATTAGGATCAATCGGTAGTGAGAACACCATCGGCCAAATGGGTCTCAGTTTCTTGGGGTCCGGAATCCCCAAAACGATAGCACACAACAGCAACAACAATCAATAATACGCCGAATATCAACCCCGTCGGGTATTGTAAGGCAGAGGCTAAGTAGAGCCATACACGATCAATCAATCACTCAATTAATCAATCAATTGGTCAATCTCTGACTGGATGTGGGACTTTGGTTCCCCCTCGTAGTCGAGCAGTGGAATGTCAAGAGGTCCCTAAGAGGGCTCTATACCCCTCCATCCAACCGATATCAAGATGACGCTCAATAATGTATATCAAATAAGATATGGGATCGTTACACAAGTGCGAACATACAAGTAAATAAATGTCCCTGTCAATGGCAAGACATTCAAAGCAACATGAAACGTGTCAAGGCTCATTCCATGCGATACACAAAATTTGAGGGCAATAATCGAGTGTCAATATGTTGTGCAGTTTAATTAGATAGAATCAAGATCATTTATTAGTTGCATTCTATTTTAGTTATCCATTGTCACTAACTGTACATGATGATGTAGTTTTATGTTATCCGATACTCAGTTGTTCTTCTTTTGGTGCCTCATTGTAAGAGAAAGGAGTATTAAAGTCCCTTAAACCAACACCCATGGGGAGGTGCTTAATAGATGGATAACCTTTATGAATAAATCTCAGCCTTTAAGATTATTCATGGTATGCCCATAGTCAATTATTGGGGTGGTCCTTTTCTAGGTCTCCTAAGTGGTCTATGGTCGGTCTAGGAAGTCATTTCCATGAAATTCCTGCAGTCCTGCAAAGTACTTACCCTTATGAATAAACCTTAGCCCTTAAGATTATTCATGGTATGCCCATAGTCAATTATTAGGGTGGTCCTTTTCTAGGTCTCCTAAGTGGTCTATGGTCGGTCTAGGAAGTCATTTCCAAGAAATTCCTGCAATCCTGCAAAGTACTTACCCGAACGATTGGGTAATGTTCTGATTGGTCGGACACCAGCCAGAACCGAAATTCGACCGGTCGGGACTTCAGGACCTACCGGTCGGCCCTGAAGCAGGTGGATGTGAACAGAGCAGTTCGAAAACGGTTTTTTTTGTTAACAATTGAAGGCATAAACACGAAAAGGGCTGTGATACTATGCATACACTACAAGTAATGGGGAGTAAATCATACCAATCACGAGCTACCAACATATCTTAAGCCAATAGTTGCTTATACTTGCCTTAAACGACGATTGCCAAATTTTCACGTGTTTCTAGACTTGACTCACGCAGAACTGGCGGAGGGTACCATGGCCGGACACTACTGGGAGAGGCGAAGAGGGATGAAGGATCGAACGACGAAGAAGAACGAAAAAATGAACGAAGAAAGAAAGAAGAAAGCGGAAGAGAAGAGATAAGGATGAACAGGTCGGTTCGGTTATATGTATAGATATATATATTTTAGCTATTTACAACAAGGTCCAAAAGTTATATAAATTACAATTCGAATCATACGGACACTTAGACACATCAAACGACTTCGAATGCTCTCGGGGCAGTTACAACAATTGATGTCACAGCCCGAGCCCAGGGTTCGGGGGTTAGCAAAAGCCAAACCTAATGACACACGTACTCCCGTGCCTGTACACGTAGACCGGGTCTAAATGCACACGCACAAGGGAACAAGCACACGTGCCAAGCAAGTATGCGGAAGCTGTAAATATCAGAAACATAAAACTACAAAGCAAGAAGAGGATAATACAAGAAAGGACTGACATAATTACATATGAAGTTTTACAAAATGAACAAAAGATATAGACAATAGTGACATGTCATGACATATACAAGTCTGAAAATCCACACAACACAAGACTCCAAAAGGATGCATGCCATGAACGCTCTCCCGTGGAGTGATCACATCCACTCCTCTAGGCCTGAGGGGGCCCCGGGGGTCTCAACTGGAGCCTGGCCGACCGGCGAGGGTTCGGCAGGGGGATCTGGGCCTGCAACACCAAAACAACTGTGAATACGAAGATTCAGCAAAGTATAAACCATAGCAAGTTAACACACGCTGTGTCTAATAGAATAAAGAACATCATGTTATTAAAGAAAGCATTTTCGTATACTAGGCTATCATGCAAGAAAGAAAGATGCTGTGTGAATCAAGGATAACATGCTGTGTACATGACTAGTGGCTACTACATTACCATATGCTCCCAAAAGAGGGATCTTGTAACATGCAAAGAACACCATTGTCCGGGCCAGGGTACAATGGGTCTCGGTTTCCTGGGGTCCGGTTCCCCAAGACAAAATCCATACTGCAGCAGGCCATATAAACTATACCGAATTCACCCCGTCGGGATCCTAAGGCTGAGGCTAAGTAGTGCCTGACCATACGGAGTCAATCATGAAAATCCTGAGTAGATCGTGACAACTTATCATACGTGCAGATCCGTGAATGAACACATCATACATGCATACTCAGGGTAAATAAACCAAAATGTGAAAATAACGAAACATACGTAATCATGTAGAGTGTTGAGATCAATGGTCGAATGCAATATGTTATGCAACAAATCATGTGAATCGAATCATCTTAAGTTTACAAACCAATTCTAATCTAATTATCCGGTGTTTCTAACCGTGCATGATGATGTAGTTTTAAGTTATTCGATACACCGTTGTCTAGTGTTGCCTTGAATCGGGCTGTGCACGAAGTCCCTTAAACCAACACCCATGGGGAGGTGCTTAACATCCGGATAACGAACATGAATGATTCGCAGCCCTCGAGATCATTCACGCGTAGTATCACATTCCGTTGGGCAAGTCTAGGTGCTCTACATTCTATCATGAAGGTCATATAGGTCTTATCTTTACACCTAGCCTTATTCTTCATGTGTGGTTACGGCTTAGCCGTGTGTGTGCTACGGCTTAGCCGTGTGTGGTCTACGGCTTAGCCGTGGCTGAACCGTAGAAGGTCTGTCATTTGCTGACTCTCAGTTATTCCAGAAATTGCACCCTGTATTGTTCTACGGCTGGGCCACGGCTGAGCTACGGCTTAGCCGTAGGGCATTCCACGGCTTAGCCGTGCCCTAGCCGTAGAGGAAAACTGGGTTTTTCTCCTCTCTGGATTGTGAGCCGTAGGTGTTATACGGCTTAGCCGTACCTGCACGAATTCAGAAATCTGAAACATGTACAGAATGTCTGGAAATGCATCAGAAATGCAATCTATCAATGGGAATACACAAGTACTGAACCAATAAGTATCAAATGGGCTGTAAACACATGTTTTCCACACACATCAATGTGAGCTAGCCAAAATCAAAGCATACCAACATGGGTTCTCAATGTTATGGTTATACTTGCCTCAATTGGAAATTCAAATGCACAATGGTAGCCCTTGGATCCAAACACAACCTAACACAAGCAAAACCACATGCATGCATGAGAGATGGAGAGAAATCCACAACACACAGACACACCATGCAAAGAAGCAAGAAGGAGAAGAGATAGAGAAAGGAGATGAGAAGAATGGAAGACTTCTACTCACCTCAATTGCACATGCAAGAACCACAAGCTAGATCGAGGGAGAGAAATCAAGTGAAGGAGAAGAGAATTCCACGTGCACAGTGAAGTTGAGAGAAAACGAGAGAGACCAAGAGAGAGAACGTGAGTGTTGGTGAATTGGGTGAGAGCTTATATAAGTAATGGGTTGATCAAATTCCAAGAAGGGCCAAGTCATAAGTCTATTTTCAGTTTGAGTCAAATCAAGGTCCAATCGAAACACACGACGTCGGTTGCAAATGACGTAGTTACGAAAGTTAACGAGCTCAACGAAAGACACGCGTTGACCTCAAGATGATGCAAAAATGACCATGTCTAAGAAAAGCTAAAATTACGAAAAAGGGCTTGATCTACTTAATCCAGGTCAACCTCAACCCAACTACCTATCCATGACCCGTAACGAAAACAAAACACAAACAAAACACAATTAACAACAAAAACAAGATTAACTAACCGCTAAACGGGGTCAAGCTGGGTCGGAGTGTTACATCCTCCCCCACTTGAGAATCATTCCGTCCTCGGAATGAACACTAACTCGCTCAACGATAGATGAAGATCCCATTCTTTCTCGTAGCTCAACACACTGGCTCGCAACATATCCTCCAAAGTCTGAATCGTCCGCTCTGATTGTCCATCCGTCTGTGGGTGGTATGCCGTGCTGAAACTCAACTTCGTACCCAAAGCCTCTTGGAATGCTCTCCAGAAAGACGAAACAAAACGGCTGTCACGATCGGATACAATCGACACGGGGGTACCATGGAGCCTGACGATCTCATCCACGAACTTCCTAGCCATCTCTGAAAATGTCATACCCTTCCGAAAAGGAATGAAATGGGCTGACTTCGTCAATCGATCTACGATCACCCAAATGGCATTGTTCTTCCTGCTCGTCGGCGGTAACCCGGAAACAAAGTCCATGGTGATGTGTTCCCACTTCCACTGCGGTATATGCAAAGGATGCAACGAGCCTGGCGGTCTCTGATGATCAGCCTTCACCTTCTGACATGTCAAACAGCGAGCAACAAAGCCTGCTACTTCTCTCTTCATGTTGTTCCACCAAAAGCGATCCTTGAGATTCCGAAACATCTTCGTGCTGCCTGGGTGCATCGCGTAGCGAGCGTAATGCGCTTCGTTCATCAGCTTCTCCTTGAACTCATCAACTGCTGGCACGCACAACCTACTCCGAAAATAGAGTACACCATCCTCGAGTCTGAAATCGGGTCTGTCTCCAATGTGGTCTCGAATGCGCTTCAAAGTTAGATCTTCAAACTGCCTGTCCTTAATCTGCTGAATCAACTCAGGCTGAAACACTAGCGTACTAGCCAACATCACGCACTCATCCACTAGTTTAACCTCAACAGGGAGACCACGAAACTCTAAGAGGAAACTGCTCAAGAGCTGCACTGACTCTGCTTTCCTGCTGAGCGCATCTGCCACCACATTCCCCTTGCCTGGCTGATATTTGATCGGGAAGTCATAATCCTTAATAAGCTCAAGCCATCTCCGCTGTCTCATGTTCAGCTCCTGCTGTGTGAATAAATACTGTAAACTGTGGTGGTCAGAACGAACCTCAAACTGCACACCATATAGATAATGTCTCCACAGCTTCAACGCAAACACGATGGCTGCCAATTCTAAATCATGGGTGGCGTAATTCTTCTCATGATCTCGCAACTGTCTCGATCCATAGGCAATAACCTTCCCATGCTGCATCAACACACAACCTAGACCAACTCGAGAAGCATCTGAATAAACCACGAATCCTTCACAACCATCTGGCAAGGCTAACACTGGGACTGTAGTCAACTTCTCTTTCAAAGTCTGAAAACTGGCTTCACACTCCTCAGTCCAATCAAATGGTACGTTCTTCCTGGTCAACTTCGTCAAAGGAGAAGAGATCTTAGCAAAGTCCTGGACAAATCGGCGATAGTAACCTGCTAGACCAAGGAAACTGCGAATCTCTGACACTGTCTTGGGGCTAGGCCAATTCACTACTGCCTCTACTTTAGATGGATCAACTGCCAATCCCTCTCGTGAAATGATATGACCTAAAAATGCCACCTGCTCAAGCCAAAAATCACACTTCGACAATTTAGCAAACAATCGATGTTCTCTCAACAACGACAAGGCTTTTCTTAAATGCTCCCTATGCTCCTCTGCTGACTTAGAATAGATCAGTATATCATCAATAAACACAACTACGAATTGGTCCAAGAAAGGAGCAAAGATCTGATTCATCAGTGCCATAAAAGCTGCAGGTGCGTTGGTTAGTCCAAAAGGCATCACGAGGAATTCATAATGTCCATAACGAGTCCTGAAGGCAGTCTTGGGAATGTCATCTTCTTTGACTCTCAACTGGTGATATCCAGACCTCAAATCAATCTTCGAAAAATATGCTGCGCCCTGAAGTTGGTCAAACAATTCATCGATCCTGGGTAAGGGGTACTTGTTCTTGATCGTCACT
The DNA here is from genome assembly GCA_037013555.1 of Sextonia rubra. NCBI lineage: Eukaryota > Viridiplantae > Streptophyta > Magnoliopsida > Laurales > Lauraceae > Sextonia > Sextonia rubra. The sequence goes on along the minus strand of JASUAD010000001.1, from coordinate 110,053,965 downwards.
TTGTTCAGCTGGCGGTAGTCTATGCACATCCGAAAAGTACCATCCTTCTTTTTGACAAACAAGACTGGTGCTCCCCAAGGTGAAACGCTCGGGCGAACGAAACCCTTATCCAAAAGCTTCTGCAATTGTTTCTTCAATTCTGACAACTCTGCTGGGGCCATGCGATACGGAGCCTTGCTGATCGGTGCCGTGCCGGGAACAAGCTCAATGGCGAACTCCACATCTCGAACCGGGGGTAAGTCTGGCACATCGTCTGGAAAGACATCTGGAAAGTCACAGACCACCTGAACCTCACCTAGCTGCTTCGGCTCCTTCTTCGCTGAGATAAAGGCAATGAAGCCTTCGCACCCTCGGCGGATCAAGCGATCTGCCTTACACGCCGAAATCACACGTCTGGGGCATCTCTGCTGACTGCCCTCGAAACGGAAGCCCTTGCCTAAATCGAAGAAGATCGTCCTGTTGTAACAGTTAACACAGGCACGATATCGAGCGAGCCAATCCATACCAAGGATCACGTCGAAGTCCAGCATCGACAACAGGATCAAATCAACAGGTAACTGATGACCTGCAATCTGCACGTCGCAATGGGGGTAGTACATACTACACTCCACTCGCTTGCCAACTGGGGTGGATACAACCAACACATATGGCAACGGCTTAGACGGCTGAGGTAACCGCTCGGCAAAATGAGGTGCTACATAAGATCGTGTAGACCCCGAATCGAACAAAGCTAATGCCTCGACGCGCGAAATCAAAACAGTACCTTCAACCACCTGTGGATCCTCGGCACTCTCGTGGGTAGCAGCGTAAGCACGGGCTGACTGGCGAGGCTGTCTCGAGCCTGGACGAGCTGACTGCGGCTTGCTCGGAGCTGTAGGTGCACTAGGCCTGCTAGGAACTGTGCCGGAAGTAGGACCAGATGGAGCTGCACCAGAGGCTCTATGTCGAGGACAATTGGCGATCATATGCTCCCTTGAACCACAAATGAAACAAGCACCGGCCTTCCTCCAACAAGCTTCAGTCGTGTGGTTCCTACCACAATATCCACAAGTCACTCCAGTAGAACTAGAAGTACTCTGCTGGCCTTTGGTCTTCTTCTGTACTTGTCCTCGTGCACTGAAAGGCGGCTGTCTCTTAGGCTCAACGGCTCTAGCAGCTTGGTGGATGGCCTCGGCAGAATAGGCCCTGTCCACTGCATCGTCAAACGTAGCCGGACGCTGAAACGCAGTCACGTGATGCATGTACCGGGGATGCAAACCTTCGACAAACCTGTTCACGTTCCTTTCCTCGGTGCTGATCATGTCCGGAGCAAAAAGCGACAACTGCATAAACTTGTTCACATATTCTGCTACTGTCATCTGCTGCTGACGGAGAGCTAAGAACTCAACCTCCTTGGCTCGAAACACATGAGCCGGGATGAACTTCCTCCTGAACTGTTGCTTGAACATCTCCCACACTGTCGCGCTAGGAATGTCTCTGTAGGAGTCTTTCACGCTCTTCCACCAAGTCTTTGCAACGTCTCTCAGCATGGAAGTTGCTAGCCCGACCTTCTGTCGGTTCGTGCACACAACTGTCCCAAAGACATCCTCCGTCTGTTCTAACCACTGTTCTGCCTTCAGTGGCTCTTCTATCCCATAGAACTCAATAGCTCCTCGCTTGCGAAATTTCCCATAGAGGGCATTCGGGTCACTCTCTCGAGGCTGCAAGATCACCTGCTGGTCCACGTGCGACTGAACTGGGGCTTGACTTTGTCGGTCTAGCATGGTTGTCACTTGGGCTTGCAAGTTCTGCATCGATTGCGATTGTGCCTGAAGGGACTGGAATAGCATAAGGATGCGTTCATCTGTATTCGGTGTCTGCGGTGACGGGGCAGATCCGCTCTCGTTATTTCCGGCGTTCTGCTGCGAACCAGAACCTGATGCCATCCTGTAAAATGGAAAGAGTTAGACACAAACACAACACAAGAGCGCCCAACAAACCCCAAAGTCTAGAAAGAGCACAAAGAAATAATCGTGTCCTCACCACGATCCTACATGCCTACATGCTTATCATCTAGAACAAGGAAGGAGCAAGGAATGCTCTGATACCATACAATACGTATGTCACAGCCCGAGCCCAGGGTTCGGGGGTTAGCAAAAGCCAAACCTAATGACACACGTACTCCCGTGCCTGTACACGTAGACCGGGTCTAAATGCACACGCACAAGGGAACAAGCACACGTGCCAAGCAAGTATGCGGAAGCTGTAAATATCAGAAACATAAAACTACAAAGCAAGAAGAGGATAATACAAGAAAGGACTGACATAATTACATATGAAGTTTTACAAAATGAACAAAAGATATAGACAATAGTGACATGTCATGACATATACAAGTCTGAAAATCCACACAACACAAGACTCCAAAAGGATGCATGCCATGAACGCTCTCCCGTGGAGTGATCACATCCACTCCTCTAGGCCTGAGGGGGCCCCGGGGGTCTCAACTGGAGCCTGGCCGACCGGCGAGGGTTCGGCAGGGGGATCTGGGCCTGCAACACCAAAACAACTGTGAATACGAAGATTCAGCAAAGTATAAACCATAGCAAGTTAACACACGCTGTGTCTAATAGAATAAAGAACATCATGTTATTAAAGAAAGCATTTTCGTATACTAGGCTATCATGCAAGAAAGAAAGATGCTGTGTGAATCAAGGATAACATGCTGTGTACATGACTAGTGGCTACTACATTACCATATGCTCCCAAAAGAGGGATCTTGTAACATGCAAAGAACACCATTGTCCGGGCCAGGGTACAATGGGTCTCGGTTTCCTGGGGTCCGGTTCCCCAAGACAAAATCCATACTGCAGCAGGCCATATAAACTATACCGAATTCACCCCGTCGGGATCCTAAGGCTGAGGCTAAGTAGTGCCTGACCATACGGAGTCAATCATGAAAATCCTGAGTAGATCGTGACAACTTATCATACGTGCAGATCCGTGAATGAACACATCATACATGCATACTCAGGGTAAATAAACCAAAATGTGAAAATAACGAAACATACGTAATCATGTAGAGTGTTGAGATCAATGGTCGAATGCAATATGTTATGCAACAAATCATGTGAATCGAATCATCTTAAGTTTACAAACCAATTCTAATCTAATTATCCGGTGTTTCTAACCGTGCATGATGATGTAGTTTTAAGTTATTCGATACACCGTTGTCTAGTGTTGCCTTGAATCGGGCTGTGCACGAAGTCCCTTAAACCAACACCCATGGGGAGGTGCTTAACATCCGGATAACGAACATGAATGATTCGCAGCCCTCGAGATCATTCACGCGTAGTATCACATTCCGTTGGGCAAGTCTAGGTGCTCTACATTCTATCATGAAGGTCATATAGGTCTTATCTTTACACCTAGCCTTATTCTTCATGTGTGGTTACGGCTTAGCCGTGTGTGTGCTACGGCTTAGCCGTGTGTGGTCTACGGCTTAGCCGTGGCTGAACCGTAGAAGGTCTGTCATTTGCTGACTCTCAGTTATTCCAGAAATTGCACCCTGTATTGTTCTACGGCTGGGCCACGGCTGAGCTACGGCTTAGCCGTAGGGCATTCCACGGCTTAGCCGTGCCCTAGCCGTAGAGGAAAACTGGGTTTTTCTCCTCTCTGGATTGTGAGCCGTAGGTGTTATACGGCTTAGCCGTACCTGCACGAATTCAGAAATCTGAAACATGTACAGAATGTCTGGAAATGCATCAGAAATGCAATCTATCAATGGGAATACACAAGTACTGAACCAATAAGTATCAAATGGGCTGTAAACACATGTTTTCCACACACATCAATGTGAGCTAGCCAAAATCAAAGCATACCAACATGGGTTCTCAATGTTATGGTTATACTTGCCTCAATTGGAAATTCAAATGCACAATGGTAGCCCTTGGATCCAAACACAACCTAACACAAGCAAAACCACATGCATGCATGAGAGATGGAGAGAAATCCACAACACACAGACACACCATGCAAAGAAGCAAGAAGGAGAAGAGATAGAGAAAGGAGATGAGAAGAATGGAAGACTTCCACTCACCTCAATTGCACATGCAAGAACCACAAGCTAGATTGAGGGAGAGAAATCAAGTGAAGGAGAAGAGAATTCCACGTGCACAGTGAAGTTGAGAGAAAACGAGAGAGAACAAGAGAGAGAACGTGAGTGTTGGTGAATTGGGTGAGAGCTTATATAAGTAATGGGTTGATCAAATTCCAAGAAGGGCCAAGTCATAAGTCTATTTTCAGTTTGAGTCAAATCAAGGTCCAATCGAAACACACGACGTCGGTTGCAAATGACGTAGTTACGAAAGTTAACGAGCTCAACGAAAGACACGCGTTGACCTCAAGATGATGCAAAAATGACCATGTCTAAGAAAAGCTAAAATTACGAAAAAGGGCTTGATCTACTTAATCCAGGTCAACCTCAACCCAACTACCTATCCATGACCCGTAACGAAAACAAAACACAAACAAAACACAATTAACAACAAAAACAAGATTAACTAACCGCTAAACGGGGTCAAGCTGGGTCGGAGTGTTACAATTGACAAGCACGTCGAAAGACACACGATGACATCAAGATGACATCAAAACAACGGACTCGCACAAATAAGAAAATTACGGAAAAGGGCTTGAAGCTACCTAATTCAGGTTAAACTCAACCCAACTACCTAACCTAGACCTCAAACATAACCCAGAGAATGTCAAACACAATGACCTAACAGTAACCTTTTGCAAGACACTAATCACGCAATTAAACAACCTTTAACCTGCTAATTTGGGGTCGGGGTGTTATAACCGACGAGGACTCGGCCGAGGGGTCTGAGCTTGCAATACTAATGATAACTAATGAATACAACGATTCAGCAAAGTATAAGCAATAACAAGTTAACACACGTAGTATCTAAGAGAATAAATGACATTAGATAAATCATAGCATTTCAATGTTGTATTCTAGGCAGTTGTGCTTCAATTAAAACATGCTCTCAGAATCAATGTATACATAACATGTACATACTAGGTGGCTACTACATATGCCATATGCTCCAAAAAATAGATCTTATATCCGTGCTGAGAATACCATGGGCTAGATGAGTATTGATTCATGGGGTCCAGAATCCCTAAGACAATAACTCACTGCAGCGAGGTCATATAAATTACGCCAAAGTCAACCCCGTCGGGTATCCTGAGGCTGAGGCTTAGTAATGCCAGACCAGAGGAAGTCAAACAATATATAAGAACTGCATATCTTATCATAACGTGCATAACTTATCAGAACGTGACATACATATCATGTCAAGCATATATCAAACAACTCAAGTGGTCATACTAGTTAGACTGATCATATAAATTGAACAGAACAAGCAAATCAAACCTTACTAGATCAAAAGATATAATGGATGCCCAACCGAGCATACGTGAGCAAAGTAACAAAAGAGATGAAGGCTTATCAACTCACATGAATCAAACGGGTAATATCGAATATGCAAGACCACTGTTCCGCCCGGGATTAACCATGGACAAAGCCAGAAATATCTAATCGTTGCCCCAGCGTAGAATAAGTATACGAGGGCAAAGACCGAAGCCAAGCTGTAATGCAAATCAGATTACTTTGCGGGAATCACAATCTTTCACTAGCCAATCCTATTTAGTTATCCAGTGTTACTAACCGTGTATGATGATGTAGTTTTAAGTTGTCCGATGCACCGTTGTCTAGTATTGTATTGTATCTTGATGGTGCACCGAAGTCCCTTAAACCAACACCCATGGGGAGGTGCTTAACAATTGGATAACGTGCATGAATGAATCGCAGCCTTCGAGATCATTCATGCCATTCATACATTCCGTTGGGCAAGTGCAGGTTATCTACAGTCTAGCATGAAGGCCATATCAGGTCTCTTCCTTAATCCTATCCTTTTATTCATTTATCAGGGGTGAACATACGGCTTAGCTGTAGGCATCTTACGGCTTAACCGTAATATGCACTGCGGCTCAGCCGCGGTTCCCCTTACTGTTCATTTGCATTTATGGCTCAATTGTATTTTGTTCTACGGCTTAGCCGTATTTTGTTCTACGACTTAGCCGTATCACAGTGGATGGCTTAGAGATGGCTGGGCCGTAGAAGTTCTGTAGAAATGCTAACTCTCAGTTAATCTAGAAAACTCCACCTTGTATTGATCTACGGCTGGGTCACGGCTGAGCTACGGCTTAGCTGTAGCATATTAGACGGCTTAGTCATGACCTTACCGTAGAAGAACACTGGGTCTTACAAGTTTCTAGACTCCGAGCCGTAGGACAGTCACGGCTTAGCCATAGACTGCACGGTGTCATTTTCTGAACCTGTTGCATAAACAACTGAATGGGTACAAAATGACAAAATCACATGGAACAAATGGGGACTAACATAAGATGGACTGTAAACTTAGTTCACATGCGAGATTGCATGAATTAATCACAATCAAATATCTACCACATGGTTCATACAAATTATGCTTATACTTATCTCAAATGAGTCCCAACAAGCTATGAGTTGTCCTTGGGCTCAATTCACACGTCTGATAATGATCTAACATCGATGCATGCAAAAGAAGAAGAAACGTGAGGCGTGAGTGCATGTAATAGTAGTTACTATGAAGAAAAAGAAGAAAAGCAAAACCCATAGCTCACCTTCAACCACACACGAGTGAAGAAGCAGGAGTAGACATGCACAAATGCTCCCTCTCTAGCCTGATCGACAAGAAGAAAGGAGAAACAAAAAGAGAGAATAGAAATCAACGTAAGGAACTGATGAGGGAGAGAGTCGGTGGAACTCATAAGATAAGGATTAAGACAAATTGCAAAATAGTTAAAACGTTTCCATGAATTATAGTTCAAGTCAATTACGGGTCCAACAGAAACAAATGACATATTTTATAAATGAAGTAATTATGAAAATTAATGAGCATAACAAAAGACACGCGTTGACGCCAAGATGATGTATTAATGACAATGTTTTACAAAATATAAAATTACGAAAAAGGGTTTATGTCTACCTAAACCAAGTCAAACGAAACCCAACTACCTATCCATAACTCGGAACAAAGCAAAAATAAAGGTAAAACACAATTAGCAACCAATTCATCATTAATTAGTCGTTAAATCGGATTAAGTTGAGTCGGAGTGTTGCACTAATGAAGAAAATCCAAAGGAAAAAAAAATCCACTACGGGAACAATTGTACCAAAACATTTCAATTGAATCTTAAGAAAAAAAAAATTTCAAAAGATCATCGATGTCATTGATCAGGCCTCTGTTGTGGAATGGAGGAGTGGCATCAGAATCTTGCACTGAGGAGGATTAGACTCTGTGATCTTTATCTCAAATATATGAGGGCACAAATCTAAGAGACACGTAGAAGAAAGCCGGTGCGTAGAGATTCGAACTTATTGCTGCTTGTGCAAATTGGGATTCGGTCTCTCCATTGCTAGAAGAGGGAGGCCGGATTTGATTCAGGTTTCATCGATTGCCTCTACACCGTTGTTCGCAGCAGTTGCCATTACCAACCCTTGTGCTTTGACCGTGATCGGAGTAGAGGATCTGACTGTGCCCGGCATCACCAGAGAAGGTGGTCAGTGCGGCCACCGCTCGCCACCTTCCCACGTCGTCACTGCTGTGCCTTTGCCATGGTTGGAGAAGAAGGATGGCTCCCATCTTTGACTGCAGGGAAAAGAAGATAGCGACAAAACTCTAAAAAGCCTTCTCAATGGGGATGTAATTTTTCTTCCCTTCTTTTTTTCCGAACAACAAGAAATGCTCTAGGGGTTTGTTAACAAAAACATAAGGAGGGGCAATTTGTAAATATAATTATTAAATTTAGGCAATAGGTCCCCTATCCATGATACAAAAAATTAGAGTATTCTAACTAGTAGGACTTTTTTGGTAAACCCCCCTAATATATTACTATATCTTTTTTTTGTCGAGGCTCAGCATGGACATTTCTGCTTGTGTTACCTTACCTAATATGATGTTAGGAAATTATTCTGTTGCACATAATGTGCATGACCACTGTGCATTCCCATCCATTGCAGGTGCATTTCAGGGGTGGGCCCTGCCTCCGGGATTGTCTGGAATGGATGCACGGAATGCCTGCAAACCATATGCACAGTAGACTGGTTCTCCTCAGCTCACTCGGACAAAGGGGAACCTATCTATCCCCACATGTGCAGGGGCCATGTTGGCCATCCAAGTTGTGCACTGACCATTGGATCGGCTGGGAACTTTTTTTAAGCGGTGAAACTTTATCCGCCTTTGATCTAAGGGTTATTAGGAGGATGATCAGAACATCCAAAAAGGTAGAGGCGAGATCTTTCCATTCGATTCATTGCCGTCAACTCCAAGGTGAGGTTTTCAGGTGGGCCCCACCTCTAATTGGAGATTAAAAACCAATGAATTCCACGCCCAATTCCCAAATCCGCATAGTTAGTCTTTACTAATCCCATTCAATCTCAGGGCGGTTTCTGTAACTCCCCAGACCGCATGAGGTGCCGGTCTTTCAATCTTTCTTCTTCATCATCATCTTCTTCTTCTTCTTCCCCACAACAGGTTAGAAATCATCTCTAGATCTCTCACTCTCCCAATCTCTCATGCATTCATACGCACAAAAGCCCTGATTTCGTTCATCCTGCTCCTGCTGCCACTACATTCCAAGGTTTCTATCTAGGGTTAGGGTTTTTTTTTTGTCTCCTTTAACGTGGTCAGTCAGCTCTTACGGTCCTTTCTAGGGCAATGATCTTACCCTAATCTTGCCCTAATTTTACTCAATTTCTAAGGTTTCGATCTTCCCTTCTCTGTCGTCTGTGTTTTCCGTTTCCTCTTCAGAGCTGATGCTCCTACCTTCAAATCTTCTATAAATCGTTTGATTTTTGTCGAATTGGACTTGGATTGGTAAGATGCGATCCCGAAGGAAAGACGACGGCGGCGTCCGCCTTCGTTCTCCGCCGCCGCCCAACGTCCGAGATCACCGCAGGTCCGATTGGCGCCTGAATCCGTATCAGGAGGAGCTCTTCAGCCCTCCGCCGGACCGCGAGAGGCCCTCGCGGAGGGCTTTCAGCGGCGGGGAGCGAAGGAGCCTCTCTCTTGAGAGGGAAAGGGGTTTTCTCGACAGCGGGGTTCGCATCCGAATCCGATCCCGGCAATTGGATGAGAGCTTCCCTTTTCAAGAGCCCTCCCGCGCGGACTACAGGCGCAGGTACTTTGATGCAGACATGGAAGAAAGCGCTAACTCGAAGCGCGTTGCTGTGAGTAGCATTGGAGGAGGTGGTGGCAGTGCTGGTAAAGCTGCCAAAGATAAGGGCTTTATGGGGTATGGGTCTTCAGGTTTTGATGGGTTTGTTAAGAATTCCCCGGGCTTGGATGATGATGGGGTGATGCGGCGGAGCTTTATGCTGCCTTCGGATACGGGGTATTCGTCTTTGGGTTTCAATCTGAGAAAAATTGGTGCAAGCAGTAGTACCTATCCTTCTACTTCGGCGTCATTTGGGGGTAATTTGAATACAGGCATGTCTGAAGATCAACAAATCCGTTTCCATGACCGCCTGGCTTCCAGCAAGCTGCCCACTAGAGAAACATACGAAGAAGATGATAAACAGGGGATGTTGTATTCGAGAGATGCCTCATATCCGCTGCTGCTGCCTTCATCATCGGCGGCAGCGTCTCAGTCAAAGGCCTTCGGGCCTTCCTCGAGTAGCCTCGCGAGGGAGAGCTTTTTCAGTTCATATGGTGACAGTTTAAATTTGCAGTCAGTTGGTGGTGGATTTGGAGGGAGCAGTGGCAAGTTTTTGGATTCTTTGGATAGCGATGGACATGGTGCGGGGCGAAAACTCTTTGCTTGCCCTGCAAATGGCCCCGAGATGGAGCTAAAAGATGTAAAACCATACCGCAGGAGCTTGCTCAGTCCAGCCAGGGATGAGCCCCATGCTTATAGCTTCCTTGAACTTGACGAGAGAGACAGGGGTGGCTCAAGGTTTTTGTCTGATGAACTATACAAAACAATTCTCCCGAGCGCTCGAGGGAACTATTCTCTTAGGGACCCGCTAGGATCAACTTTTACTGGTCGCATACGAGACAGGATTGATGACACTGATTCTTCGCGTGGAAACCAAAGAGAGACTGTTGGAAGTTTATGGGATCACCAAAAAGATGATCCAGTCACTAGGTATCATGATGTGAATAGAGGAATGCCTTTGACTGTGGACCGGCATGGAGAACCTTATAATCCTGGAGACACGCATCGCGGGTTTGTAACAGAAGTAACTCGCGATCACGATTTCATGCGTTCTGGTGGTGATGACTATGGCTATGGAAGAGATGTAGGTTCCATGGCTTATAGAGAAAGATTGAAGAGCCCTCCATTATCAGATCATGATCCAGATATTTACAGACTAGAGTTGGACTCTCAAAGGAGGTCAAATGTGGAGGGCCTTGGAGTTTATGATCCTCCTGGGAGGACAGCCAAAAGAAAGTACGTTATAGATGAGATAAATGGCCATGACTTGAGAAGTGCTGTAGCAAACACTAGGAGTACATCTAGACATTTCCAGAAGCGGAATGGCGAAGATGAGCTTGAGAAGTGGGTTGGTAAAGACCGGGTTGGATTATTTCCATCAAGATTGTTGGGCTTTGAGCGTGCTCCATATAAAATGCCCGGGAGGTCATATAGTGGTTCACATAAAGTAAGTTCGACGTGGCTTCCATCTAAGAATGTGCCATTGTGCTTGCGAGCAGTGGGCATGCAAGATGCGAGCATGAAAAGGCGGTTGAGACCCGGGGCTCCAGAATTTCATGACTCATTTGACAAAAGACACACTTTTAACCGACCACACAAATTTCGAAAGGGATCTCTGGATGAGAGGCATGGTGGTGCGAATGCACAAGATGAAGATGAAGCGCCTCTCGTGAAGACTGATCCTCCACAAGGCTCGGAGGAGTTTAAGCAACAAGTCCATAGGGCCTTCCTTCGGTTTTCTAAACAGTTGAATGAGAATCTGGCTCAGCAAAGAAGATATAGGGAGCAAGGAAAAGCTGGTAGCCTGCTTTGCTGCGTATGTGGCAGGTGTGTCTTCTAATTTGTCATACATTTCAGAAAGGGGAGCCCCCGTATATTTTTGATTCAGAAGTAATTTTATGTCGTTTCATTAGTTGCTTGCCTCCAAGCATTAAGTTAATCCATGACGCGTGACAGGCATTTTATTTTACTTTTTGCCACATCAAGTCTGTGTCTGCTCATGTTAGTGGCATTGCCGTGATTTTTAGAGGGAATTTATCATTTAGGTTTCTGTTTTTTTGGTTTCTATTCAAGTCACATTATAGTTGTTGAAGATGCTAGTTGGCTGTCTGATGAGTATTGGAAAATTTTGAGGGATACAGGAGTTGGGATGTCAAGGAGATATTTGTCCATCTTAAGGGAGGGTGGCTTCAATTGGTTTGTCACTTGTAAATGATCCTTCATCTAATCTGATGGAATGTAGGCATGCAATGTAAATTCGAAGCTTTTTCAGGTGTTGAAATCAGGCCAATGATGTGTTTTGGGAGATACTCTTTCTGTTCAAAGGAATATTTCAGACCACCCAAAAGATTTTGTGACTAAAGATTGGTTTAGTGTGTGATACAACTTCGATAAATGAGTTTTGGTGAACATGAAGTGTGATCGCCTTTTGGTTGCTGTATGCATAAGATGTTTCAGGCTGTCATCCATGCTGACTTGCCTTAATTGATTGCTGGAGAATCCATCACCGCTCATTTTTTGGTGTTCAATCAGCGAATTAGAGTATGTTTGAGTTCTCATCAAGGATTGAAATACAACTTGGTATTTGGTTGCTCTGTAAATTAGATTGGGAGCCGATTGTTGAAGAACATCTATGTCGGGATTCTGATATATATAAATGAAAATTATCCTATGCACACGTCGTGCATAGTATGCACCCCAATTACCCTTCGTGGGGCACACCTGATGGTCCATCTGAGTGGACCAGACCCCTCTACTCCTCTCCAAATCTCTATGGTACATATGCCCCTTAAGTTTGCACCCATTCGAATGGACTGAACTTTTGGATTGATTGAACATCCATCCAACTGGACTAGACTTATGTGCTTCGGATGGTAGGGTTAGGATGATCAGATGATGGGCATGATTTTTTGTACATAAAAGGGTACCAACCAGATCTTCAAGTCCCCCTAGGTCCCATCCTGAATTGGGATATATGTATATATATAAAAACAATATATACATAGCATGCCAGCATAATTTTGAGTCTGATGTTATCAGGCTCATTAAAAGTCCCATTGCTATGATTTGGACGAAACTTTCTTCTTTTGTGTTGCTTTTAGGCAGCAGTTGGTTCTTTGATGGAAGGTTCCTTGCTTATTTAACGCAGTATGATCTGTTGCATTTTTTATTAACTTCGATGATGGGTTTTCATTAGTTTCCTTTGTACTTCTCGCTGTGGAACATTGGTGCACATGATTGAGATTTTGGGAGCATTTGCAGATTCTTGAGTATCCATTGCATTTAGGTTAAACGGTAGTTCTCAGCATAGTTATCAAAGTCCTACGATTTGTATCCCAAATTTTAAGGAAAACAATTCGTATTTATGCAAAAAATCCCAATTATTAATGAATCTTAGAATTCAGGTGTAAATCCTACGATTTGATACTCATTTCAATGAATTTTATGACTCAAACGATTTAGCTAAGCGAGAATAACTACAACCAATATGTTAATATTAATAATCTTTTACTTTTTTATTCTATTTTTATTTTAGTGTTTTTATTTTTAAAAAGATTATTTAGTAGTTAATGATACTTGATAAGAATTTCTGCGGCTTTGATGATGTTTTAAAGATAAATAAAGAATATGCATTTAATTAAGGCGTTTGACTGTATGCTTGGTGCTTGTCTATATCTTTTGTTTTTATTATCAATTTTGGTTTTTTTCTTCATGAACAATGTCATAACTTTAAGAGATATCCTACAATGTAAGATTGATGTTTGGATTTTATTTTTATTTTAGATTTTGATTTAAAGATTATAATAGTGTATATATTGATCAGATTTGAAGAAATTTAACTTATCTAAGGATTTTGGTCAAAATAGAATGGAATGGAGAAACAGAATTCATGTAGCCAACCCAACATGGTTGGGATAAGGCTTTGATGATGATGATGATGATGATGATGAATAGTGTATACATTGATACCTTAGACTTATTTAATTATTTACACATCATTTATATATATTAATATATATCATGATGTTCTTGACATGATTGTATGATAGAATTGTTATTGTATTTATACTGTAAGAAATGGGAAAATGGATGGTTATGAATAATTACTTTTTTCTTTTCTAATTAATTTTTAATTAATTTTTATTTTTATTAAAAATAAAAATTACTACTATTCGCGATTCGATTCAATTCATAGATATGAACGATTTGCGATACAATTCCGATTTTGAAAACTATGGTTCTCAGTTTACATTGTCGTCTCGTCTGATGTAGGATTAGAAGTGACGCACTTTTTACTTTACTTCCTAATTTAAGTTGGTGGTATCTACAATATCTATCTTCAAGCTTACACAGTGATGCAAACGGTAGGAAGGGTTTGGATCGAAACTCAAATGTGTTGAAGTACATAAAACAATGTCTCCAACAAGACTGTCGCAAAGAGGACGGACATCACAGGGGAAATAATCTATGAAGGTAAGTTTTGATTAAACTCAGAACTGATTGTGACCTTCTTCGATGCTCATACATAGGAAAAGAAATCTTAGAGTCTAAGACTACTAATTGAACTAGGAAAATAAATAATAACCAAACTAGGAAACTAAATCAAGGAATGCTGCTAAAATTAGAAAGCTAATCCTAATTGCAACTCATTGAGAACATAAGAAACAAAATCCTTAGACTTTCTTCGGTCCCAGAGGTGGGCCATCGGCCCGTTTGTAATGGTTCATTGGCTTTCATTGTTTTTATAACTTAAGAAATTTGAGCCATTATTTAAAATAACATACAAACTCCTATACCAAGAGAAGTTATCACTACTGCTTTGTCCTTGCAATCCATCACAGCTTATAGTGTCTTTCTGATTTAGTACAATACTGCTTTGATTATTGCTATTTTACTGCTGTTAACGTTCTTGTACTTCCCATTTAAAATAAAATAAGATAAGAAAAAAAAATCTTGTACTTAACCAAATCCATTTCCAAATAGAACGGAATGGAGAAATAGAATTCATGTAGCTGACCCCAACATGGTTGGGATAAGGCTTTGATGATGATGATGATGACGACGACTTAACAAAATCCATTCCCTTCCTAAACCCCAGATAAAAAAACACTCTTGTACTTAACCAAATCCATTCCCATTCTAAACCCCAATACGGTGCATACACCATGGCTCCAACAACCTATTTCTAAGGGCTTGATAATTTTCCCAGAAAGAGCTTACCATCTTCATGTGGGCCATAGAGATTTGACACAAAATGAAGCCATCCCCAAAAGATTTAAACTTCAAGTTAAGATCCTTCGGACTTGTTACCATCCGAGAATTTCATAGATCTTTTATTTCACTACATCAAAGGACCTCCGATGGCATCAACACAAGGAACAAACTCTCACGGATTCCATCACAATCTAACTAAAGACACCCTGGCTAATCGCTTCTTTATTTGCATCTTGTATGAAAACAATGGTGTTCTTACTCCTCAACAATCTTTTAACCACAACTGCTTTATATCTCCAACGAACTGATAGGTCAGTGATTAAGCATCTCCCTCTCTATAGAAACAATTAGGGATAGGTCCCCCAATGTGGTTTTGAGAGGCTTGAGGTAGTGTGTGTGGGCGGATGCATGAGTATTTTTATTTTTTATTTTTTTAATGGTTACTTTCATTAAAACAAGTAGACCAGTACAAAAGGTTTATACTGGCTAAAAGCATACAAAACAGAAAACAGAAGAAGAATTAGCAGCCTGGCTCAACAGAGATACAAAATGGAGAAAAAGAACATAAAGAGCTGAAAAAAAGCATCCTGATCAAGAGAAAGTTATTTCCTTGCGGCTAACCATCATTTGATCCACCTAACCATGAATCACCTTACTGATTTTTAGCATGCGCTTTATCGCCTTTGTCCTCATATAATGGATTCATTTGATGCATGAGAATTTACTAGCGATAAAAAAGAAAAAAGAAAAGTTCCATTACGTTTCCCAGAACTTCTTGTATTCCAACTAATAGTTAACATCCGAAGATGAAACTGCACACAACCAGTTGGCCTCCAGAACTAGAGACTTACTCAGCATTGCTGTGTCAACTTCAGTTTTCTCGGAATCTGTGCTCTGTATCTCCATGAATTAATTAACTGGGTCTTCTCTTACAATTTTAAATGTGACTCCTGGTTGCTTTCCCACCTTTAACCATTTGCACTGCTGATTCTCTGCGGTTACTAGATTTCTATTCTACCCTTCTGCCTGTTCTTGACTTCTTGGGGCATTCTAAACAACAATTGAACATGAATCACTGTAGTGATTTTTAGCATGCGCTTCGTCGCCTTTGTCCTCATATGGCAGTGAGCCTTAGTTCTCTTCTTCTTCTTAACCTTCCTAAGTTTGTATCTTTGAGCAGACCCTTGAGAAGAAACTAGATGGAATCTTAAATTTGTTGACCTGCGATGGGGTTCTGGGACTCAGCCCCCAGAATGTCTTGACTACTGGCCAATTTTACTGAGACAAGATACAGTTTGTAGCAAGTGGTGTTCATCCCATAAGCTCCCACTACTACTGATCCTTGTGGCACAATGTGGAAGACTCAGAAGGAATGGAGTTTTGAGCGCAGTGATCGAGTAGCCCCCCTCCTTTACGGTTGAGACTTGACCAGATCAAACAACTGGTACAGCGACTGGTTTTGTTCTCTCTCATTCCCAATCTTCTCGAAGGAATCTGCATTCCTAATTTCTTTACTAGTAGGAAAATGATGACCCTAGGCTTGGTGATGATTGTTGAGTCCTCTTTCAGTTAGGAAAGCCCCAAATTAGAACCAAAGGTCTGGATCTAGAGTGATGCTGCCGTCTGCGCCAGGGAGACCACCCCTTTCGCACCACTGCTATCCTCTAACAAGGCTTCCGATCCTACACCTCTTAGTCTTCATAGGATGCATTCTGACTTCTGAGGGCCTACTATATTTTCTGAAAGAGTAGCACTTTCAGACTAAACGGGCTCTGAAGAAGTGAGGCTTTGGGCCTGCCTGGACTTAGCGAGGAACTGGGCTTGATGAATCTAGGTTGGTTATGATATTTTGTATGCTTAACCGGCTTAGTGTGAGTTGGGCTTTCTGATTCACAACGGGGGATTCTAGAACTTGCGTGCACCAGAAAAGCTTTGCACGAGTTGACAAGATAAAACTTGCTAATCGCTAGTGGTTGTTAACCATCCCCTGATGTCCACATGCATGCAATGCCCTCTTGCATGAATCTGTTAGATCCTTTCCAAAAACAAAGTTTTGTTAAAACCCTCCTTTGAGCGTGAGTCACTATATTATTTTTAATATCCATCTATGAATATCTCCAGATGATCCAGGTCAATGCTCAAATCTTCTTATGGCATTCTCTCTCTCGAGCCAAACGAGTCTTTTGTGTCTTTGGCACTAACTGATTGATGTAGGCCTTGGGGTTTGGGCTTTCGTAGAGCGCCGAAGCATACATTTGGGGACACTTCAAAACATCTCCACAGAGACTTTAACATGAGGATGCACCTCTCCGAGGGGAGTTACCCATGATAATTTCTATTCAATAACCAAGTTTGTGGAACAGAGTTATAAAATGCAATATAGATAGAAAAAAGTGAACTTAAGGCCTCTGAAAACCTAAACCACTAAAAGAAATTATAACTCTTTCAATAAATTTAGAAATCTACTAATTAAAATAAAATATTCCTAAGCTATCTTGAGTGGGACCACTTGTGGGTCCATTCCGCATTATCCCTCCTAGGTTGACAGAAGAGTTCGTCCTTGAACTCGAGTCTTCTTCATGTTGCCACTAAAGACAAGGCGTCCTTGAAGATATTCTTTGGTTGCATGTGCATGTGATCCCTTCTTTGGTGGATCTGGCTTCTTTGGATGAAGTGTGACTTGCTTTTCATTGTGCATAAATGTGTATATGTTGTCGCGCATGCTATGAGTGCCATTTTTGTTATATGTCCATGGGTGACCCAACGAGATATCACTACTATCTTTAGGTAACACATCACACCAAATTGTATCTTTATAATCCTCACCAATGTCAAAAGTGACTTGGCATGTATGTCGCAGTTGTACTTCATCACCCTTCATTAGTCATTTGACAAAATAAAGGCAATTATGCTTATAAATCTCTAATTTCAAGCGATTAGCAAGAGCTTGAGAGATGATGTTTTCATAACTATCGCCATCAACTACAACTGCGCAGGTTTGTCCATGCACTGTACCTGTTCAACTGAAAATATTTTTCCTCAACCATCTATCTATTCTCAATTGTCTGTGGAACCTCCTTGAAGACCATGAGAGCTTCACCATCCTTTTCTGCAGTTCCTTTATTTCTTTGTCTTGAGGAGTTGTTCGGTTCATGTTGTTCACCTTCCATTGGGTTTTTTCATTTTGGACATTTAATTTAATAATGCCCTTTTTGTTTGTAATAACAACATGTGATCCTATTATGATCTTTAGTCTTGGAGATAAATGTTCCCAAGGAACTGCCACTTGGTTTAGAATTTTGCACTAATGAGGTCTTTTGTGCAGTCCATTTAGACACACTAAACTTTTGGGCCTGCTAATTTGCAATTTCATCGGCCTTGATGGTGTGTTGGACGATCTCATCTGCATCACCAAAGTTTTAAATGCAAGTATTTATTGGATATCTATTCTCAACCTATGAAAAGGCCCATCAACTAACACATCATC
Organism: Sextonia rubra; assembly: GCA_037013555.1. Classification (NCBI taxonomy): domain Eukaryota; kingdom Viridiplantae; phylum Streptophyta; class Magnoliopsida; order Laurales; family Lauraceae; genus Sextonia; species Sextonia rubra. The sequence continues at coordinate 110,035,964 of JASUAD010000001.1, read as the reverse complement.
ATCCTCATTCAAACACAATGAGCTTGCATTGTCATGAATTCTTTAGAATACTCAACAAATGTCTTGGATCCTTGTTTTAAGTTTTGAAAGTTTGAACGTAGATCTCTTAAGTAGTTGACAGGGAGAATTTATTATTATTATTATTATTTCAAAAGGTTGTTCATCTCAATCCATGTCTCAACAGGATCTATGTTTTGATTCCTCTTTTTCTTTTGCAACTCGGCCCACCATATCGCAGCATAATTGCGAAATCGAGTTGCTCTCCAAGTGACTTTATGGCCCTTTGGCATTGGTTTATGTGCAAATATATTTTCCACATACACATCAATCTAGAAACTCATCTTGCTTTAATTTTGCCATCATATTTGGGGATCACGAGTTTAATTCCAAAATATCAATCAACATTATTTACGGGATGATCTCGTTGATTTCGAATATTTCCTCCATCATCTTGATTAGGACCCCCACGCTGATTATTTTCCAAATTTATGAGTCTGCTATTTATCCTTAAAAGAGTTTTGTGGATTTGAGCAATTGTTGTGGATAATTTAACAAAATTTTGCAGTAAGTCCGCAACAAATTCAACCAATTCCTCGACGGACGTGGATGAAGATTCCACCTTTGTCCTTTTCTTTTGAATAGTTTTTTTAAGGCAAGTTAAAAATCTGACTGACCTGATATGTAGCTTTGCGCTGTACAAACATGCCGCTGAAAACGGATCTAATATCCAACTTTAGATATTTTCAATATCAAGAAAACAGGTCATGGCCCTCAATCTGGTCAAATTAGTCTCTTGACTCCTCTATTGTTGTCCATCCCTTTCTTGGTGGGTTGTTGTCTGTAGTGTCGGGCTTCACTTGGAACGAGTTAGATTGGGTCAAACTTTGACTGGAAATGCAGCTAGGAGCCTGGGACACGTATGGAGTCCATATGCTCGGTTGTTGTGTTAGCAACCAAAAAAAAAAAAAAGATTGAATTTTTCCTTTTTTTTTTCCCCTATTTCGTTGCTTTTGCTTTTGCAAAGAAGATGAAGACGACGAGAAGGGGTTGAGACTGGTGCTGGTGAGTTAATGAAGCAACAACGATGCCAAGGGAGTGGCGGGAAGGTGATGTAAAGAAGAGGCCACAATGGTGGTGTGCGACGACAATGACGCCAAAAGCAGGTGTTGATGATGACGATCGATGGTGCCAGGTATGTTGCCGGTCTCAGGCTCCTTCTCCGTCTTCCTCTATTTCTTTCTTTTTTTTTTCTTCCTAGAATTTGGATTGGAGTGGGGAGTGGAGATTAGGGTTTATGGATTCGGGAATTTTACAGCGAGCAATGATGGGTGAGATGGATTGGGGTGGGGCTTGGGTTTGGATTATTATTATTATTATTTTGGTAGTGGTGAGGGGTTTTGTGGTGTTTGACTAAGGGCAGAGATTGGGAAGGGTTGGTTTGGCTAGGTGTCAATTAAGGTTTTGAATGGTAGTGATGGGATTCAATGTGGGATTTTGGGTTATGACCGAGGGTTTTAGTGGCGGTGAAGTTGAATGGATGGTACATAATGGATTGATGGGCTCTGATCGGTGACCAGAGAGTGATCGTAGCGATGTGGATTTTTGCTTTGATATCAAACTGATGTACATTAAGGTTTTGAATGGTAGCGATGGGATTCAATGTGGGATTTTGGGTTATGACTGAGGGTTTTAGTGGCGGTGAAGTTGAATGGATGGTACATAATGGATTGATGGGCTCTGATCGGTGACCAGAGAGTGATCGTAGCGATGTGGATTTTTGCTTTGATATCAAACTGATGTAGGCCCTGGGGTTAGGGTTTGCCTAGAGCGCCGAAGCACATGTCTGGGGACACTTCAAAATGTCTCCATTGAGACTTCATGATGTAGGCCGGTTAGAGCTTGCGGGAAGTGCTGAAGCATGTGTCCGAGCACACTTTGAACGTCTCAAGCGAGACCATGGACAAGGACGTAGCTCAAAAAGGGTAACCTAATTAGTTAATCAATAACTCTAAATAATTCCATGTTTACAATGCCATATTAATAGAGCCTAAGAAACCTAATTAAAATAGGAAACTAAAAATATTGAAAACTTAATCCTAATTACAAAATAAAAAAGAAACTAATGACATAATTAAATTCCTAAATCTCTGTGGGCCCTATACGTGTCCATGAGGTCTATCTTGCATTACATCAACATGAGGATGAAGGGAAGAAACCTACAATAATTTCTATTCGATAACCAAGCCTGAGGAATCGAGTTGTACAATGCAATATAAATAGGAAAAGCAAGCTTAGGCCTTAAGAAAACGTAAACCAATAATAGAAACTATCCTAACTACAACTCTTCTCCAATCAAATTAGAAATCTACTATTTAAAATAAAATATTCCTAAGCTATCTTGAGTGGCACCACTTGTGGGCCTGTTTTGCATTACTGATGAGGACCCTGGGTCAACACATGTTCCTTTCATACTTCTCCTTGGTTAAGTTTCCCATACTCCTTTAGTTTCCATTCCCAAATCAGTGTCGTTTTCATGAAGATTTTGTCCAACTGCTCTCTTCTCTCTCATGGTGGGAATTACTCTGATTGCAGTGAAAAATTCCCTAACAATTCAGCGCCCTATTGTGCTCAAGCTGGCCAGTGAGACTAAATATATTCTTTGTTGCTAGTTGGTACTGACACAGGAAAGGTGGGTGCCAAATTTTCTTGGTTTGATGGAAACATGGAAAGGAAGGCCTCTCTCCACGTGAATTACAAGTATGGTTCTCCACCACATTAATCTCAACTTCTACAAATGATATTAAGCCCTACACGCTCCAGGGTCTCAAGACAAAGGAGAGTGGTAGTCCAAGTGCCAATTACTTACAAAAGAAGGCCCAAAGTTAGTGGTCAACCAGCATAAAGGGACCCAAGTTCTCAGCAACTCACTTGGACGTAAAAAATTTTCTGGTCGAAGAAAGAGTGAACTTTTTTATTTCACATATTGAGTCATAAGTCAATTCTTAGTCTTCTATGATCTTTCTATTTTATATCTTTTTTCGGTCTGTGATTCAATTGGCTTTATTTGGAAAGGGAGTTTGTATTTTGGTCAAGACAAGCTAAATGGGCACAGGGACACCCACGCTAGTCTACATATATGCTTCCCAATTCAATACAGTGGACTACATGTGTCCCTCCTCAAATCGAGATGGCTGCTGAATCCTCCCATCTCCATTTTGACTACTCTTTTACTCTTTATTGCTGAAACCTTTAAAGTGCGGACTGGAAGTCTTTTCTCCTCCTACATTTCACTACCACCACCAACAGCAGAAGCAGCAGTAATGGCCCCAACCTCTACGAGTTCTCGACATCCTACTAGGCATCTCAACGCTCTCGTCAGCATTGTCATGCTGCATTCCTGGAAAATTGGTTATAAGCTATGCCCTACATGGTATAGATGTACACTGAAACTCGAGAAGCCAGTGATTTTCAATGCTTTTTGTGAGTAATATTGGCCATTAACTTTATTTCTTTCCTGAATTTTCTGTATGAGATAGTTGTTTTTTTAATTTCAGAAATTTTTTTTATAGTCCTTTTTATTACTTCACATGTTGCTATTAAATAACATTCTGGTTTATTGGAAGAATTTTGCTTTAGTTTGAAACAAAGAATATTCTCCTGAAGCTTTAGTAAGGTAGAAAAATTATGGCCTCAACCATTAAAAAAAAATTATGGCCTCAACCAGTATTCTCTGTCAATATTTGAGGTTGAAATTAATGTTCCAACAGTAGTTTCTATTCTTTTTTATTTAATGATAAGTCATGCTGCTGGTTTATCCACCTTACCCTTGTCTAAGTTTTGTTTACTCTGTATTGCTTCCATTTTGGTTTTCTTCTTCCTGTGTTTCTACTTTTTTGGTCACTATACAGTCTCTTTTTGTGCTTGTATGAGATGCTTTTACATATGGGTGATGTTCATGATCATTTTGAGTTTTTCATCCCAATGTCTACTATTTTACTTCTTGGGCTGGAGGAGATGCCCATTCTGTTTAGTTAATACACCTGTAAAGTGAAATAAAATGAAGGGTCCTTTTAAGAGACAAGAAAAGAAGAGGAGTCTTATAAAAAAAAGTACAAAATTTCAAAATCCAACTTCTTGACCTTGTCATTTTCTGGCATGTGACGGAACTTTTTTTTTAAACTTTTTTTGAGAAAAAGAGGAGGCCTTTTTGCCTTTTAGTGGAATGAGAAATTGACTTTTTAACCTTTTTTTTTATAAAAAGAAGAGATGATTTTTGAAAATTTGTACTTTTGACAAGACAGCTTTTCTTTTCTTGTCTCTTAATGCTACCCTTCACTTCAATTTACCTTACAAGTGAATTACACAAAGCAGCCTGGGGGGTAGAAACCATTGAAAAACTTTGGTTGTGATCACAGACGTGATTACTCATTCTCCTAATGTTGAGAGCCACTTTATGACCACTCTTTCATATTTCGTATCTAGCTCCAGCTAGCATTTAGCTTTAAGTGCACCATTTCTATTGTTAAGCTTTTTGAGGTGTGTCTTCTGCAACTGGAGATTAACGGAGAGAATAGGAAGTAGGAGCTCTAGGTTAACTATCAGTAAAGAAGTAGGAAGCCTGATTTGTTGTCAGTTACTTCTGGTTCCATAATTGTCTTGGAATTCTCTACCACCCCACTGCTCGGCAGTGAGTTTAAGAAAGCAATCTTTTTATGTGAGAGGTATGGGCAATCCAGTAGTCCCTCAAAATTTTGTGACCAAAAATCAGATTATGACCATTGTTGTAATAGTTTAGATGAAGGGGGGAAAACTCTGCCTTCACAGTATTCCAAACGGGGTAATGGCTCTCTCTTACTGAATAGCAGAAAAAGAATGTAGCTTTGTAAAAATAAAGTATATCTTTTGCTAGGGCTTATCTGAGGTTGCAAGAGTTATCCGTCTATTTTTTCTTTAAGGCAATGGGGTTCTGAGATCTGCTTTCACTTGCATGATAATTGCTATATTCTGAAATGGTGATGCCTTTCTAACAGTTGCTTTTCTTATCTGTATTTGTTCAGCCTCTCAAAGGAGTTTGTGGACACACATGGCTTAGTGACTCACGCATTCAATTCTTCCAAAGTTGGCCTAAAAACGGATCACTTGGGTCTTCACAAAGCGCTCTGTGTTATGATGGGCTGGAACAGCCTGATAGCACCTGACAATGCGAAGGCCTACCAATCCATGCCTACTGCAGAAGCTTCTGCTTTGAAAGAGGACCTGATTCTCTGGCCTCCACTCGTTGTCATTCATAATAGTTCCATTGGAAAGAAGAATGCTAGTGAACAGGTGGTCATAACCAATGAAAGAATGGAGGAGATACTTAGAGGTTTGCAACTTTCATCTAGTACTTTCTGATGCCAAACCTTTTAAATGCTATCTCTGTGTTTGAGTAGGTTACACTTAAGTGATGCAGCCCCGGATCCTTGATTGGAAAATAGACCAATCTCCCAAGGGACTGATTGAATCCACATTTGAATTCCACCATTAGGGCACACTCACAAGTCGCAACAATAGAAAACACCATATAACTGAAGCGAAACCCAAAAAATCTTTGATTATTCAAAATAAAGCATGAATTACGGTGAGGATGTCCATTCATATTGTAGAGTAGGATCACCCTCTATAGCTTAGACACCAAGAATTTCCTAAACAATAGAGGAAACTAAATCTCTAAACTTTCTTAACAATCCAAAAATAAATGAAACTCTCAATTTTGAATACTTCTAAATAAATCAACTCTCAAAATAAGATTCCTAATTTAATTGATATCCCGTTGAGCTTTAGGTCTGAGTCCAATCGGTTGGTTGAACCATAGTTTACCCTACATCAGCTCTCCCTAGCTTGGAAAAATTTGACTCTAACAAGTTAATAGCTTGATAATATGGGAGAGAAGTTGTTTTCAAGTTTGGTAGATGTTTGCCTGGGTTGAAGGTCATTCGTCCAAATTTCTGATTTTTCCTTTAATCTCTATTCCATTCTTATATCTTGAAGCATGATGCAACTGTGTCCTGCATGTAGATGATGTGTCGCTTTTTGCTGACGTCCGCATTTAGCTAGCGGTGTGAATTGCCCATGAGATACTTCAACCATAGCATCTGCCAAATTTGAGTGCAATCTTCAAGTTTTCGTCGTCGATCCCTGAAGGTGAAGTCAATGTGGGGGATGTCAATGATTGGTTGTTCTTTTGACCCCGCTTGAATACTATATCCTCTGATGATCCAATTGACTTTTCTGAAATTGCATTACTATCAGATTCGCCTGTTGTTCAGTCTCTTTGCTATCCATGTCCATGTCCTCAATATTTGCCCCAAGTTCCTTTGCTGCTTGAATCTTTTGATTATCATCCATAGCAGGAAATTCAGCCCCTTGTCCTTTAATTCTTCCATGGGTTCTTCATTTAAAGGTGATGGAGTTGTCAATTGCAATGGATGGAGCATACTCCATCATCCTTTTCACATGGACGAAAATGTATTATTCTCTTTGTCATGTTGTATTTTCTGATAAAAAAGCCATGGTCGTCCAAAAAGAAAATGAGCAATATTCTTATGGATCACATCACACCAAATATTAGCCTCATAGTTGCCAATATTCATAGATGCCAAACATCAGTGAGTCACAAGAATGACATAACGATTAAACCATGTGACTTGGCAGGATTTAGGTAGCTTTTTAGTTGGCAAATGGAGCTTGTAAAAAGCCTCTTGCGCAACAAAATTTATTGCACTACCATTGTCAATAACCAAATTAGCTCACCTATCTTTGATTCCTATTGTGTTTGAAATTTCTTGGTCTGTTTCCACACTTATTCCTTATCTCTTGTGGTGAGAAGTTGACGAATGACAAAGTGTGGGAAGAAATTTCCAGCAAAATGTGTCTCCACAACATGGGCTTTTGTTATTTGCTGAGATCTTCTTTCTTCTGGCTTATCTTGTTGCGTATGAGACCATTTAAGCATGTGTTCAACACTGATTGCTTCTATGTATGCTTCTTGACTGGTTTTGTAATGAGTCATATTCCCCAAAATGTTTGGCCGTAATCCTCTGATATAACAAATCAATTCATGTATCTCGTCCTCCTCTACTTCACATATATCTTGCAACTTTCAAAATTAGTGTATACATTCATCAACTGTTAAGTCTTTTTGCTTAGAATTAAAAAGTTGCTCAAAGTAGAATTCATTCCCAGAATACCAATGTCCATATTTTAAGTTGATACAAAATCCCTTGAATTTCATTGGATTTTCCAAAAATTCTAATGATGACTTTGATGTTAGGGACATAAAGAATAAAGTGCTTTCCAGAAAATGACTAACCTACTATGTGGATCTTGTTGATAGAGTACGCACCTGATGACGAATAGTCAATGGAAGTTGACTTCAATATCAGCATAACAAATATTGACCATCTAATCTGGTCAACTAGCTATTGACCTTGCTGATTAGACCTATTCTCTCCCCCTCTTCTTTTTCCTAATAAACCGTTGTTTGGGCTCAAGTCCAAGCTGAATTTAGGCCAACAATTAAGAGACTATGCTAGCACGTGTGATGCAGGCCCTAGGGTTAGGGGTTGCAGATGGGTGTTGAAGCACGTGTTCAAAGAGACTTTGAATCATTGAAAGACTTCAACATACGAGGGCGCACCTCCAGGGATAAAATCCACAATTCTATTAATCAATTAAGTTTGAGAAATAACATACTATAGTTCCATATAAATAAAAAAGCAAACCTGGTGCAATTAGAAAACCTAGCCTAATAATGGAGACTTCCATAATAACAATGCAATTTAGAAAACTACTAATAAAATAATATAGTCCTAATCTAATTAAATTTAATGGGACCACTTGTTGGACCCAGATTGCATCATCCGCCCCGGGTTGAAAGAAGAGTTCATCCTCGAACTCGAGTCTACTTCGGATGACCTCTGTAAATGCTGTGAATATGAAAGACTTCCTTTGTTGCAATTGCCCGAAAACTCTTCTTCGACGGCTCCGGCTTTTCAGTATGAAGTGTGACTATCTTTTTACCATGTAAGAATGTGTATGTGTTACTGCGCATTCCATGAGTTCTATTTTTATCATATATCCATGGGCGACCCAATAAGATATTACCACTATCCATAAGTAGTACATCACACCAAATTGTATCTTTATAAGTCTCACCAATGGCAAAGGTAACTTTAGAAATATGTCAAATATAAGCTTGATCGTGTGTCATCAGCTATTTAACAAAATAAGGGCGATTGTGCTTGTAAACTTTCAACTTGAGGTGATCAATAAGAGTTTGAGAGATGGTATTTTCACAACTTCCTCCATCAATAACAACTGTGCAATGCTTTCCAAGAACTGTCCTGTGGAACGGAAGATATTTTTCTTCAACCATTTTTTTTTTGACAGTAGGTGGAGCCTCATTGATGACCATGAGGGCTTTACCATCTTTGTCTCCTTCATAATCTACTGCTTCCTTTGTTTCTTCATTGTCCGGATGATCATCCTGTGTGATTGTTTTATCATGTACTCTTTCCATTAGGTTCGCTCGTTTGGGGCATTCAAGGGAGTAATGTCCTTTTTGTTTGCAATGGAAACATGTGACCTTGCTAAGATCTTCAGGCTTGGAGACAATTTTTCCCAGTGGACCACTGGTTTTGACATCTTGGATAGGGGAATTCTTTTGCGGAGTCACATTTGGATGCATTAAATTGTTGTGCTTGATAATATGCAATTCCCTTGGCTTTGATAGTATGTTGGATGAGTTCATCGACATTATCAAAATTTTGAAATGCGAGGATATGCCGAATGTCTGTTTTCAATCCATTGAAAAATCCATCAACAACCACATCATCATCTTCATTCAATCCACAACGAGCTTGCAGAGTCAAAAATTCTTTAGAATATTCAACAACCGACTTAGATCGTTGTTTCAAGTTTTGAAAGCTTGAATGCAAGTCTTTGGCATAGTTAACGAGGAGGAATTTTTGTTTCAAAGTATTCTTCATCTCATTTCATATTTCAATGGGGTCCATGTTCTGATTCCTCATTTTTCATAGTAATTCAGTCTACCATATTGTGGCATAATTATGAAATCTAGTGGCAATCAATGTGACTTTATGGACTTCCGTTATTGGCTTGTGTGCAAAAATATTCTCTACACACACTAAACAATTCATGAATTCAGCGGGTTGCAGTTTTTCATCATATTCGGGAAGCACAAGTTTAATTCCTAAATCTTAGTCAGGATTATGAACTGGTAGATCTCGTTGATTCCAAATATTTTCACCATTAGCATGATTGTGATTCACACGATGATTATTTTCCAAAGTGGTCACCCTAGTGTTTAGTTGGTGCAATGTGGTTTACATGAGGCGTTTTTTTAATGAAAAATTAAAATCTAACTGACCGGGTATGTAGATCTATTCTCCAGAAACATGGTGGTGAAGATAGATTTGAAATCAGGCTTTAGATGTTTGCGAAATCACGAAAACAATTTCTGGCCTTTGATTTGGTCAAATATGCTATTTGACTGTTATTGGATGTGGCAGAGATGAGGTCAGCAATAAAACTGGATGGCTTTCATAAGTAAGTGGGTCAAACGTACCCGAACTACTTTGGCTCAGTAGCTAACGAACATCACACGTGTTGGGACGTGTGAACCTCTCCTCCACCTACTTCGAATATAGCGCTAGAAACAAAAAAGAGGAAGGAGAGGGTTTCGAGCTTTTTGTTTATTATTATTTTTTTTCCTTGCTATGCCCTAGAACAAAAGGATCGGGAGAGGAGTTATGTTGGTGGGACTGGTTGGACTGGAGCTCAATAGCGACGACTAGTGGGAGCGGCAGTTGGTGTGCGGCAAGTGGACAAAGACCAGGTACGCTTTCTCCTCTTTGCTCTCTTTGTTCAGTTTCTCTCTCTATTTTTTTTTTTTTCGATGGGACTGGGTTTAGGGCTTCTGGTTTGTCGGGGAGGGGGTGTTAGGGTCTCAGGTGGCGTCAAGAGGGGCAGACAATGGCAGGGGTTGGAAGGTTTTATTCAGCAGAGGGATGTGGTTGGGTTTTGTCAAAGCAGAAAGGGGTGATGGGGCGCTGGTGTGCAAGGGTTGGGTTTTGGGCAATGGTGAGATGGGATTTCGATTAAGGGTAGGGATGGTAGGGTTGGCCGACTGTGTTATTTGTGATAGGCTTCGGTCGGCGTGGATGTGGTCTAGGGTTGGGACGATGGTCAATGGGTATCAGTGATGGAGATTGAGTTAGGTTTCGAATGGCTGGGATGGATTTATTTATTTATTTTTTACTTTATTTTATTCTTTTTTGGGATAGGGTTTTGGCAGCAGAGTTTGGTGGGGTCTAGGGGTTGCGACAGTGGAGATGGGGCAAGGAGATGGCAATGGTGATGGACATGAAGACGGAGAAAGATGGAAGATAGAGTTCGGCTCTGATACTAAATTGATGCAGGCCCTAGGATTAGGGTTTGCGTCAGTTTGCTGAAGTACATGTCTAAAGACACTTTGAATCATCAAAAAATTTCAATACACGAGGACGCACTTCCAGGGGTAAAACCCACAATTCTATTAATCAATTAAGTCAGAGAAATAACATACTGTAGTTCCATATAAATAAGAAAGCAAACCTATTGCAATTAGAAAACCTAACCTAATAATGGAAACTTCTCTAATAACAATGCAATTAGAAAACTACTAATGAAAAACATAGTCCTAATCTAATTAGATTTGAATGGGACCACTTGTTGGGCCCAGATTGCATCAACGTGTCCCACCACATATGAGGGAGGAAGCCCTCGTTTTTCCGGTTTTATGATGGGCTTCGTGCAGAGAAGAGCACTAAAAAAGGTGAAGGATTTCTAGTTCTTTACCTTTAACTTGAGGTGAAGATGTCGAGTGAATGGAGAGGGAACTCAACGATGGACGATGGGACACTGACGATTTGTGATGCGGTGTTTGATGAAGACAATGACGGTGCTTGGAGTAGTGGAGACGACGATGATGATGATCGAGGGTACCTGGTACGCTACTGACGATTGAGGTGGATCAAGTCTATTTCATGACGACAATGGAGCTCGGGCAGTGGCGATTGAGACATAGGGTTCATGAGGTGACGACAGCAGAATGGAACAATGGAGGTACCGCTTGGGACAATGGCTCTGACGAAGATGATGGCTTGGTGGTCATTTCCGGTGACAGGTACTTCTCTTATCTTAGGGCTACTTCTCTTATCTTAGGGCTACTTCTCTCTCTCTCTCTCTCTCTCTCTCTCTCTCTCTCTCTCTCTTGTGTGTTTGGGTTTGGGAACTGGACAAATGGAGTGGATTCAGGAATTGGTTTTCCATGGGTTTGGTTAGGCTTTAGGGTTTTGGTGAAGCGGTTTTAAGGAAGAGATGGGTTCAGTTGGTGATGTTGATTTGAATTTTGAGTTTGGGGACTGTGGATTTGGTTTTTGGGATTTATAAAATTGGGGGATTTGGATGGTGGGGTTTAGTTAAAGAAGTGTTAGTGGTTCAGGTCTTGGGAATATTGATGAATTTGGGGAGGTGGAGTTTGGATAAAAGGAATTGGTGATTTGGGGACGGGTTAGGCAGAAGGAAAGAGGGGTTTGGCGAGTGATTTCAAGTTTTGGTTTAAGGAAAATAGGGTTGTCGAAGGTGGATTTCAGTTAGGCTGGGGGATGTTGGCAAGGATGGGTTTTGGATTGCTGGGTTTTGGTTTATGGATGTTGGCTGCAACAATTCGGGTGTTGGCAAGGATGGGTCTTGGATTGATGGTTTTTGTTTTATGGATGTTGGTTGTAACAACTCGAGCTCACTACCTACATGATATTGTCTTCTTTGGCCCATGGGATTTCAACCAATCTTGCCGCACAGTTTTAAAAGTCCTTAGGGGGGTTAAGGCCAAGTCACACACATTATATATATATATAGGAATATATAGGAAAATAATCCTATGAGAACTAGCTCTCACCATTTTTTTCTGAGAAGTCTAGGTCGTGCCCATCGATCATCCAATCCAAATTTTGCAATACGCAGGAACCCTTCTGATAGTCACATGTTTCAAGTTTTGGTCAAATTCAAATGTATTGGACCGTTGAATTGATTATGCATCAATTTGAATGGACTGGATTTGTGGGCCACGAATGAAGTGGTTAGAGACATGTGATTGGGATCAAACTTGATATTTGGGGTGGTCCCACATAGATCTTTTTATCCCCCTGGTCCTATCTTCAAATGGAACCCTTAAGTGGGCTATAAAAAGTTCTCACGGCAGGTGTGTGAGAACACTTTTCATAGGATTAAAGCCCATATAGGAAAATATTCAAGTAAGAATTAGTTCTCACCATGCTTCTGTAAGAACCATTGTTGGAGCCCAACTAGCAACCTATGATTCATAGAGACGGTATGGATACGACAAGGACATGCTATGGACACGGATTTTACAAATAAAAAGTAAACTATTGGATTCATTACGACATGATACATTGGTCATTTTGAAGTATCCGTGCATCATTGCTAGCAACCCATCCAAATTGTGCACAAACACAGACTAACCTGATAGTTATTAATCCTAAGGTTTGGCACCCATTTGAATAGATTTGACCGTTGGATAGAGGGCTGAATTTTCTTTTTTAGTATGAAGCCATTAACCTTGTGGGTCATGGATGAATGGGTTAGGAAAATGGGATTGGGGTCGCACTTGACACTAGTGGGACACATAGATCTTAACATCTCCCATGGTCCCATCTTCATATGGGAACCACAAGTGTGCCCCATAAAAAGTTCTCACAGTAACTCCATGAGAACAGTTCTCATTAGATCAAAGCGCATATATATATATATAGAATATTCATGTGCATATATTCCTCACCATTTTGGTGAGGGACACTTGGTGCTGGACATATGCATGCGCGCGCGCGCGCGCACACACACACATCTCCTAGATTAGGACTTGGTTATTTCCGATGTGGGACTTATGCACCACTGCATACTTGGTCCTTATAAGATTTCTCTGCCCCTTCTCTCTAAGCGAATGCTTGCTGGATCCAACGCCCTTCTATAGGGAGGCCACAAGCATGACATATTACCCCATCGGAAACTATTGGATTAGGTTTTAATGGGTTTTTAGATTTGTGGGTTAGGATTTTGTGGGGTCTCGCCAAGGAGGGAATTGATGAGGGTGAAGGAATGGTATAGGGCAATAGGGAGTTATGGGGGGCAGGGATGAAGTTTAGATATGATGAATTTTGATGAATAATAAAATCATGGGATGGATGGAACGGAAGGGGATTAACGGAATGGAAACAATGAACATGATTACCTGATTATTCCTATTTAGGATCCTTAGGCTCTGATACCAATTGTTGCAAGCCTTGGATTCTCAATCAGAAAGTAGACCAATCTCCTAATGGATTGATCAAATCTAGAGATGGATTTAGCCATTTGTGACAATTTAAGTTCATTAAATAGACACACACGCACGCACGCACGCATATATATATAATACTAGGATGTAAGATGGGCCGACAGGACAGCCCACCCGAGCCCTTACATTATATGAGCTTACGTTTTATAGGCCTGGCCATTGGTCTTAAGAAGCAATTCAATCCTGGCCTAAAATAGGCTTGAGCCTTAAGGGCAGACCAGCCCAGCCCATTGCCAACCCTATCCCGCTTCTGCTATGATAGTTTCAACCCACAAGTTCAGCCCATAAGTCAGCCCATGCACGATAGGCTAGCCATAAGTACATGCATAGTTAAATCCTTGTCATGGATATTCCAGTTATTCCATACATCATGCATAATCCCGCCAACCTTTCCATATACATTTGGACAATCCAATTTTCCTCACATATCATGCGTATCCAACCATGCATGTCCACCCAACCTTCCATAGTAGGCATGTTTGCTATGATACCGGGATACTTGTGCAAGCCCAACGTATCAGTATCGGACCAATATGACACTCGCATTGGTACCTGATGCTACACCAATACTTTTAGGGTATAGGTTTAGTATATCCAACTTACCAAGCCCATTATCTCATATAGTTCTTTTAATTTTGTTACTTCTCTGACATAAACAAATGTTAGAAAGGGACACAAAAAATGATAATTTCATTAATTCAAAAGTGATGTAAGGAAAAAATAAGGACACCCATATCTGTATCTATGTCCTAGATTTCCAAAAATGTAGTCGTACCCCTGTCCCTGTACCGGTGTCTGTACCTATATCTGCACCTGAGGATCAGAGCATGCATGCATATCAAGTCAACCCATATGATATTTACCTTCCTAGCATTCTTATATTATTGCATGAATTTAGCGTCTGTTATCTTTGATTGCGACTGTAATAACTGCTTGAGGAGACATTGTTACTATTATAAAACATATACTCTCAAATGAATAAAATTTGTATAATTTTTTTCCACTACAAGGTATTCTTACATAGAGGAAGCTCTTTCCCTCTTATTCGTGGGACTGGTAGGATCTAAAATGCTGCTAATGCACATTGCACGCTCACTGGTTTGATGTTTAGTGCCATTGACTTATATCGGGAATATGTAGTACTACACCACCACTGGATTCATATTCATCTCTTAGATATTTAGTGCCACTGCACTCTGATTGTGTCAGTTTAGGAATTAGGAATTCGTTGAATCATAACAGAATCTTTAAGTGGTTTTGTTAATCAATGAGTTTCTCTTTCAATTTAAATGACACATACCTAGCGATCTTTTTTGGCCTTTTTCTTTTATCTTAAAATCTCCTCTTAGGTTTGATTTTTGTTCCTCTTTTTGTTGCTGTCAGAAATGGGATTTCGTGCAGGGTCCAAGGTTTGCCGTGGGAAGCCTGCTAATCACAGCATTTTGGTGGTGAAGTTTTTGCCAACCTTCTCTGGGTTGCAAGAAGCGGAAAGGCTTCACAAGTATTATGTTGAAAACAAGCGAGGGAGAAAGGAATTCCAGCAAATTGCTTCCGATGACAGCATTTGCAATGGCAAAGTTGGAGAAGCTTCTGCCGGGAAGGCAGAAGAGCTTTTGCTGTTTGGATACATGGGGATTGCAGAGGACTTGGATAAACTTGATTTTGAAATGAAAAAAAGGTCTTTAGTCAAGAGCATGAAGGAGATTGAAGCCATTGCAGATGCTTCCCTCAACTGATTGGTGGAGCTTTAGCCCACACCGTTGAGTTGGAACTGACTACAAACTTTTTTTGTTGACAAAGCTGAACAGTAGTTATCTATCACATTTTGAATATTTGGTGAAAGTCATTGTGGTTTGTTATCCTTTTAGTTTCTCACGCAGCTGTCATAGCATGGTTGTGAGTCCAAACTTTTATTGATGTATTTGAAATCAGCAATTAATTTCCTTGGCATGATTGAAATCATGTACTTTTGATACCTGAAGTGCACATTCTGTCCAATTGGGACCTGCGGATTGTGAGGACACTGTATTTTGATGATAACTTTATGGTTGAAGGCCATAGCAGGGATTTAAAGATCGCACTCAGCCCACTCGACCTGGACTCGCCTTCCCCGAGTCAAGTCGAGTCGGACTCGGTTGAATCCCCTTGAAACCGCATTTTCCTCTTTTTCTTTGCAAACCCTCCTGCAAACCCTTCTCTTCAAGAGCCCCTCTCAAACCCTAACCCAAAAAGCTTCTTCAAACCCCCTTTCAAACCCCTTCTCAAATCTGTCAACGCTTCCGCGTCTCTCTCTCAGGGCCTCTTTCAAACCCTAACCAGGTCCTCTTTCAAGCCCTAACCAAACAAAGTACCTCTCAAATCCTCTCTCCAAACCCTTTTAAATTCTGACCCTTTGAATCCTCTTTCAAACCTTTAAATACCGGGGCCATCATGTTGGGCAGCTGGGTCTTCCGTCTTTAAGACTTGGGGTGGTCCACGTGTACAAAGACGAGCACCATGACAATAATAGATTTGACAGTAATGGATTTATTACTTACGTTTTACGAATCAGTTTCTTCTGAATGACTAAGCAGAAAAAAAAAAAAAAAAGGTTAAAACACACCTTACGAAACGATTCAGACCTATCTGTTGATGGTAGAAACCTTGAAGAGGGTATACCACATTGTTTACAACGAATGTTCTCCTGTGCTTGCTGCCCAAGCAGAGAACAAACCTTTATTAGTCAACCTCGCTAGGTCATAGTTTCCACTAAAAAGTATGGACCCATTTCTAATATTGCCTAAACTTTCTTATACTTTTGGACTTACAAAGTCTAAAAAGACGTAGGTTCTTATTGTGATTCTTTTCCATTCCTTAATATAAGGATTTGATATAATTATAAGTTTCCTCTATCTCTCTATCTGTCAGTAGATAGATAGAAAACTCTCTAGCTGTAAGAAGATAGATAGAAAACTTTGAATTCAAATTAAGTCACATTGATGGAGTGGAACTATGCTGACTCTTCCTTCAATTATCAATCTCCTAAAGTGTGGTTTTCATCATATTTCAAGTTTGTAACAGAAAGGAAATTAAGAGTTGACTTGTGATCTTTATCATTTTTTAAGTCCTCTATAATAGAAAGGTAATTATTTCTTTTTTTTTTTTTTTGCCGAATGTGATCTCTCCTGTGTGCTTTTACTAACTTATCTTACAGAGATGAATGTTAGAGGTGATGTTGAGCAAGTGTAGAACCATTAGCACTTGATTTTATATTAATATTTATGGCATATTCAGAGTTTTATTATTAAGTTACTGATTTTAATAACCTAAGGTATTTTCATCTTCTTGATCAGATCTTAACTTCTATTTTTTGTATAAAAAAATGACTAGAAAGGATTGAATGATCAAGACTCAGTCTCTTGAGATTGGCGCAAAGGTGAGTTATGACTTAGAATTTTTTCTTTCTTCCTAATTTACCTTTTTTTAAGTTTGCATTCTTTTTTTTTTTAAGCTTTCATTTACTTCAGCAGAGTAAAGTTTTAAGATTTTCTCTCCAAATTTTTTATTCTAGTCTTCACTGAACCAGAACGCTCACCCTATTTTCAGTTTTATCCATATTTTTCATTTGCTTTGATATCTTTTTTATATTCATTCTCTCAATTTTAATTTTATAATAATTTATTTTTAAATATTTCTGTATTTATACATTAATAGTCTTCTCACAGTCAATTTATCTAACTAATAAAAAAATCAATTTATCTACATTTGCACTCAGTGCTCCATCTTTCTTACGTAATTTATTCATTTTTTTTTAATAACAAAGTGTGTGCCAATCCTTTGGGCCTCACTAATCTCTTAAGGCCAAGGCGGTACCAGATAAATCCGCTGTGGTCCCAGTACGATAGCAAAGCTCAAATCAACAACCTTTGAAAGGAAACTGTTATCCTAGGCCAGCCGAACTACCCTTTGAGAGTGCAATTTTATTCATCCATCCAACCATATGAACAGGCTCCTATTTTCAACAAATCACTTAATGTACTCCTTCCATCTGAAATTAGTGTTTTTTAGGTCATGAATTTTCCAGCACTTCCAATCTTTATTAGAAATTCTAGTAAAAAAAAAACAGCTTAGAAAAATTCGGTCGTCCATTGGAACTTCTCAAAGTGAAAGCTTTGGGATGATTTGACTCGAGTGTGCGGGTTCAGGAACTCCTGACAGGCTTTCCGCTGACTTTTAGAGGAACCAAATTAGTCCACATCTGTTTCTTTCAAATTAACACTCTCTGCCAAAATTGTAGCTTCCCCAGACAATTATTTCTGGCAACATTTAAATGGAATTGTTAGAGGTCCCTGAAGTCTGAAGACGTCAATCTAGACGTGTTGATTTCATTTTTGGTGCTAATGGCTTGTTTGAATTTTTTTTTGCTAAGAAAACTTGAAAATTTACTGTGGTTTTTTTTTTCCTGAAAATATTTTGTTATGAATCTCTAAGTACAAGACCAGGAGACCTCAACTCACAAAAATAGAGTGCAAATGAAAAGAGAAGTACAAGTCCAGATCCTTTTTTATCCTTGTTAGAAACATCTGATCATTTTTAATAGAGTTCATGTCCTTAAAGGCTTCAATTCGCAAGAAATTTTTAAGGATCCAAAGTGGAATTCACATATGAAAACTCTAAATCTATCCGTATAAATCTTATCATCTTGTATGGTGGCTCTCCTAATCTCACTCTAATAGGAATTAGGCCTACCATCAACATGATCTCCATTAAACATGCAAAAAGATACATAACATGTGGGGAATTAACCTTTATCTTTGTCGTGTGAATCTTCCTATTATCTAACGGGAAATTTAACGAGGACTCGTAAAGCCACCTGAGGTTATTTATTTTGAGCAAACTTATAATTTTTATGAACGTATCACAAGTCGAGTGTTAAGAGGGTACCGACTCAAATCACTTTGTTAAGTGTACATGCAAAAATTTGTGTGGACTCTTTTCACTTTTATAGGTTGTTTTTTACTTGTGTGGGCATCTTTTTAATGTGAGTGGGCTTTTATTTTTATGAATGGTTTTCTGTTGGTCCAAGCTCTGTTGCCTAGGTTAAATAAAAGTGTAAATCCAGAAAATGATATAATTTCGCCTGCTTTTCGTTGGAAAGTGCACTGATTTTAAAAGGAATAAAGGATACTGCCAGTGCCACTAGCTTATCATTTGCACATGCGGTCATTTACTTCTTTCGTTATCATCATAAGCTGGACTGGGCAGGTAGACGTACGTTTCACAAGTAAATGTACACCATCCATTCGAAGTAAGATTCTTTGTGAGGGTCATGAAAGCTGTATGGCAATTTTTGGGGCACATTTAATTCTGTGGCGGTTGGTTGTATGTTCAATGGGAATGGACAAGCATGTTGCATACTGTGAATATGGAATCCGGCTCATTGGGCTTACTGGGATACAGTCCTCTCATCATAGATGGGATGGATACGAAGATCTCTTTATTGGTAAGAATCATGCAACAATTCAGTTCCAATTGGATTATCGTGACCCTTGATTTTACAAGTTAAGTTTTGATAGTCTATTAACCATAGATTTCATTTAGATTCAAGTCAACGGCAAGTGAAGATTTCATGGACGTAAAAACCATCTTTATAATACACAATGAGGATAAAGAGGATTTAAACAGAAGTGGATTGATATAAGACAAGCCTTAGAGAAGCTAGATTTGAACAATGGGATAACCTATGAACTAGTGTTTAATAGATTAATATTATATAAAGTAAAAAATTATTTATTTTATGTGATTTAGATTTTTTATATATAAGCTCCACTTAGGAGCCCAATGGACATTTCAAACAAAGCATTGGAGGATATCGACTGTAAAAGTAATGCTTCAAGTACTATAAATGTAGCAAATGGCATATTTGATCTATTTCATTTATGAAAATGTCTCAAGTTTATCTTTTGTGCATGTGGCTTTGTCGTGGCCATTTCAATGTTCTATCATTCATTTGCTGCCCATTTGGATTGTGTGGGTAGGAGTTGGCTTCATGTGTAAATGCACTCATTCCATCCGTACTAAATTTGTGTTGTTTTATGTCATCAAAAGGCTATTTGGCCATGTTGAAGGACTTAAATATCACTAAAAGTATTAGATCAGTTTTCAACTAGATTTATGTTCATAATTGAATTCAAATGGGTATAAATGGACGAACAGGAATCACAGTGGGGTGCATGCTAAATGTAAGATGGGAATGTGAAAGCTTGAGTTGGTTAGGACCTGATTTGTAGCAAACATATCGAGATATCTTGTCTGAAAATCTAGAGAATTCTAAATGTTGCCTCCTCGGTAGAATTTCAAAATGCTTGACTTCTAAAAGCCAAGGTTTTGAGGATATTCCATCAATGGCTAAAAGTGACTTTCACTTGCCAATTGAGCAAAATCTCCACATTGAAATTGCATCAAAATGGAATTTAGAATTTCCAAAGAAAGCCCATGCATTTTGTTTAGAAACTCCTGACAAGAAAAGTTCACATAAAATATGCTACCAACTATACATGTCCTTAAAATCAGCCTCTTATCATAAATTAATAAAAGTGGGACCAAATGAGTTTCAAAAACCAAAGTGGGGTTATATTAAATAAAAATCTCTCCTTTACAGATAGTTAAACCTAACAAAGATGATAAATGAATATTCAGCCACTAACCCAGTAAATCAATACCTTAGAACCAGTAAATTAATACATGAGAAAATCAAGTTCTCATATATACTTCCATCGTATATCCTTCGTAATGATAAAATAAGGAAGAAAGTGATTTAGTTTTAACGTTCAATTCAATTGTAGCCCAAATGGTTCGTATTGAAGTAGTATGGTAAATTTAAATCTAATGTATTGATAGAGATCTACGATAAGGGTGATAGTGTATAAAATATACTATCTTTTTTTTTTTTTTAACATAATCAACCTAATGGTAGACCAAGTCTAACTGAACAGAAAAATGTAGCCCTGTGCCAACGTGGCCAGGGACAATGATTTTGACCCACAGTACTGTTGAATTCACAGGTCTGTCATAAGATAATTCTCTATCTTTACATTTCCATATGTGACTCTGACCTAACACTCAGATTTTGACATTCTACTAAACCAATATAACACCTAAAATTTTGGCGGGTTAAAGCGTTACAGTTATTAATAAATACCCAACTGTGTTTCACAGCCTTTTATTAATAGAACTACCCAACTGTGCTCTCTGCTTCACGCCTTCATTAATATATTCTCTTCGTTCACTGCACCATCTCTTGTTACCGTCCTTTCTCTCTATCTCTCATGGCTTCCTTCTTCTATCCTTCTTGTGATGATCAGAGTTCTTTTTCTCTTTCTTCTTCTTCTTCTTCGTACGTTCAAGTCCTGTGCATGTTCACGGCATCTCTTCTCTCTGCTTCCATCCTCTTGTTCATGGTCAAATCCAAATCCAAGTCCAAGTCACTCAACCTCCCACCCGGCCCTCCCGGTTCACCTGTCGTCGGAAACCTCTTCCAATTCATCCGCTCCGGCAAGCCCTTCATGCACTACGTCCGGGACCTCCGACCGATCTACGGCCCCATCCTAACCGTAAAAATGGGCAGCCGGACTCTCATTGTCGCCAGCAGCGGCGAGCTAGCCCACGAGGCCTTTATCGAAAAAGGGACGCAATTTGCGAGCCGGCCCGCCGAGACCCCGACCCGATCCATCTTCAGCTGCAACAAATTCACCGTCAACTCGGCCCTCTACGGCCCGGTCTGGCGCTCCCTCCGCCGCAACATGGTCTCCAACATGCTCAGCTCCACCCGCCTCCGCCAATTCAGAGCCGTCCGAGAATCGGCCATGGACCGGCTCATTCAACGGATCCGGTCCGAGTCCGAGTCGACCGAATCCGGTTCGGTCTGGGTGCTGAGGAACGCCCGGTTCGCTGTCTTTTGCATCCTGCTCACCATGTGCTTTGGCATTGACATGGACGAGGACGAGATTTTGAAGATCGATGACCTGATGAAGAAGGTTTTGAACACTGTGAATCCTAGAATTGACGACTATATCCCCATCTTGAGCCCATTCTTCTCCAGGAAATGGAAGTTGGCCATGCAAGTGCGACAAGAACAGATCCGGACCGTTGTTCAGCTAATCCAACGGCGGAGATCGGATCTCCGTGACCCACCGCCCGATAGGAAATCCGCACCGTTCGCTTATCTCGATACGCTCTTCGATCTCAAGATCGAAGGCCGCGAATCCTCGCCGTCCGATGAGGAGCTCGTGACCCTATGCTCCGAATTCGTCAACGGTGGGACCGACACGACCGCCACCGCGATCGAGTGGGCCATCGCTCGGCTGATCGACGATCCGCGAATGCAGGAGAAAATGCATGGAGAGATCGTGACCGTTGCTGGGGAGAGGAAGGTGGATGAGAAGGACATAGAGCAAATGCCATACTTGAAGGGCTTCATCATGGAGCTGTTACGTAAACACCCTCCGACACACATGTCACTGACACATGCGGCCGTGCAACCCGCTACGTTAGGCGGGTACGACATTCCTGCAGATGCCAACCTGGAATTCTATCTGCTGCCCGTGTCGGAGGATCCGAAACGCTGGACCGATCCGGAGCGCTTCGACCCGGAGCGGTTTGTGTCGGGGAGGGATGTGGCCGATATAACGGGCGTTACGGGGATCAAGATGATGCCGTTTGGTGTGGGCCGCCGGATCTGCCCGGGTTTGGCTATGGCCATGACCCACATCAGCTTGATGGTGGCGAGGATGGTGCAGGAATTCGAGTGGTCCACACACCCGTCCGAGCCCAAGGTAGACTTTGATGAGAAGTTTGAGTTTACGGTTGTGATGAAGCGGTCTCTCCGGGCTGTGATCAAGCCCAGGAAGGAGAGGATGGGCCACACTTGATGGTGGGTCTTCTATGATATTTGGGTAGAGTATGGTAGTTTTCATGACACGAGCATCATGTACGTCTAGTTCATCATAATTTTCAACCATTGTTTAGTTTAGTTTTCTTATGTCTGGTACTAGGTGATAAAGGTGGGCCATAAATTATTATGGGCCATTGATGTATGTTTATCATTGTCTTATTTTTGGGCACTCGATCATTTAAGGAAAGGTGAAAAGGGTCGTTTGTTTATAGCAGTTTTTATATGTAAAGGGCTAATATGCGGGACGGTTACGCACCATCACATTTGTTTAGCTTGATTTACGCACGAGACATGTAAAATGGATGTGCAAATGGTATGAAAATGGCTTATTTTTCTGTCAAAAATTTTCACACCTCATGTAGTGTGAAAAAGTTACACATGTTACTATTATGAGGCGTTGCTACAGTGCATGGAAGAGCAATCCACCTTTTTTATTTTTTTATTATTATGGGTCCCAATTTTATAATCAGGACTGTTCATTGCCTTTAGAAGGTAAAAATCAGCCAGCATACCAATTTTCAACCGTTGATGTTGCTTGGATGTTGAGATATCATCAAACAATTATAGTTGTTGAATTAATCTATTGTACATGATAATTCGAGTCCGCTTTTTATGACTTTTCCATTTTTGTGGGAGCTTCATAAAAAATCAAAATTGATCATCTTCTTGATAATATCAAACATGGCTAGTTACCCAATTTTTAACCGTTGATGTTGCTTGAATGTTGAGATATCATTAAAACAATATAGCTATTAATCTATTGTTGAAGACAATCTCAGTTCGCCTTTTATGATATTTCTATTGTTTTGGGGCTCTACTTGTAAAATCAGGACTAATAATCATCTTGATAAGTTCAAACAAAGACATGTCTCTAATTTTCAATTGTTGATGTTGCTCGGATGTTGAGATTCATCATCATCATCATCATCATCATCAAAGCCTTATCCCAACGTGAACTTCGAATAGTTTCAACAGGTCAATCTCAAACCAAGGTTACCATCTTTGGTTCAGATTGGGTTGGTGGTGTCATTGTTGTAATCAATCGGGTTGGGTTGGGTGTGCGTGGATCAGTTGGGTTGGGTGAATTGGGCCAAACCATCTGTCTTTTGATTGAAAATGTCAACATGAACCTTAGCTGGAAACCGAAAGAACAGCTTAAACCTGAACTGCCATGTTGGGTTTGAGTTGGGACGGGGGGTTAGGTGAGCAATTGTCACTTATATCTTGAACTTTCTATTTTCTCCTTTTTTTACTGGTTGGCTGAGAAGTTGAAAACGAGAGGGTGTCAACTAAGGATCGACAAGGGTTGCACAATAGGAGCAGGCGCCTCATCAATCAGCACGATATTCCCACTTAAAAACCTTAATCTTTAATAAATGAGTTTGCCTAGCATGCCATGTGGTCTAGTAGCATTCCATGTGGCCTAGTATGGTTTCCATCAGACTAAGACATCTCACCAATGTTTACATATGAGAGTTGGTGCACCGAGATATCAATGGTTGTTTTTTTTTTTTTTTTAATTTTTACCAAGGGGAGCTGGGTCGGAGTTTTGTCACAGAACGTTGGCATGATTCCTTTGGTTAGGAGCCATTCTCATCAATGATTGTTAATCATATTCATCAATTACTTCATTATTCAATAGTCAAGGGCCAACTCCAGGAGGAAGGCATTCCTTTTGAGTTAAAAATGAAATTGGTCTTCTTCCAAAGAAAAAATAAATAAACAATGAAAAATATGAAAAGAAAAAAAAGAAAATAAGTTGCAGTTTTTAATAAGGGTGTAACTATTCGGTTAACTGTGGATTTTGAAAAAATTATTAACCGAACCAAACTAAACTGTCAGTTTTCAGTTTTTAAAAACTATGGTCGTAATCGTACCCCAAAAAATTGATAAAAAATTGAATCGCGGTTAACTGTATTTAGATGATTCGGTTACGATTAACTGCACTAAGAATGGATTTAAATATAGGATGGCTGTGGAGGTTTAATGATAAGAGATTAACGATTGAAATTAATCTAAAAATATGACTTGAGGTGTAACGGTTCGATTAACTACACATGGTTAACCGTACTGTATATTACAGTTCAGTTAACCATGTGCGGTTAACTGAACCGTATTTTACTATTTGGTTCGGTTAATAACTGTAAGTCGAGAATAAAAATCAAAATTGAACTGTAAAACACAATTTTTTTATTTTAATAACCGAAACAGCAATTGAGCCAAACCAAATCGACTGTTAATAACCTTGTTTCACAGTTCAGTTCGGTTGGTTAAATGGGTTTTCAATTCTTTTTTACACTACAAATGTTCAATATTCATCACCTAAATATGAATGGATTAATTGACAAAGCTTCCCCGTGAAGATATTCAGGAAAATATTTTGAGAATGAAATGGCTGAAAATGATAGATGATGTCATGATGACATTCACGCGGGACAAAAAAAATTTTTGATTTTTATGCTAGCTTTTCTAGCATAATTGTGATTGTGACTAGTCTTACATATTTTTACATCCTAAGGTGGAAGAAAAAAAAAGTAACATCAAAACTGTGGTAGATTCTTATTTTTGTTTTTAAATAGAATCTTACGTTTGCATAAGATTGAGGTGAGAATTCACAACCAAAGATATATGAAGCGTCGTAATAAAGAGGGAACTCTAGGACAGGATGGGGGGCTATTGATATGTAGTGTGAAATCTATGGATTTTAGGCTTTGCCCTGGGATAAGGATATTTCGCTAAGAGCATATTTGGATATTATCCTCATATAGAGTTTTTTTTATTTTCATTTGTTGTAAAAAAAATACAGATTTGGTTGAAGAGAGTAATGTTAGCATTGGACGTGTGGTCCACTTGACTGCATGCCTATGTATGGGTCCCACCTTTGGAGTCCAAAGCAATGAAAGACTCATCTTCTATTTGGTATTTGAAAATCTTATTGGACTTGAAAATTAATAGTTACTTCCTATTCAAATTACTAATAAGAGGGACAATCATAATTAACTTAGTAGTTTCATTATTAGAAGGGAACTATCACAGAGATCTATAAATATATGGGTCTAGGATAACTTGCATCATGTCAAGAGATTACTGTTTGGCTTTCTCATCACTTGTATGCATCAAGGAGAAGTAGAAGTGAGTTGTAAACCCTGTGCCCAGATAGCTTGTTCTTATCTACATGCTCAACATACAATGGAGCCAGGTATACATATAATTTATGTATAGTGTTATTCAGATTTGATCCGTTAAAGTTGATCATATGATTATGGTAAATTTAACAGTTGGTATCAGAGCTAGTTTTCTGGATCTAATTTGAATGATCGGTTCTATGGTTTTTTTTTCGTATAAAATTATTTGTATTTTATGCATTTCAAATTAGGTGCTAGGAATCGGCGACGGCGGTGGAAACTGAAACTCAAAGCCCTTTGTATGCCGCATGTTTTCCTTTCCTTCTTTTCTTTGAAAAAAAAAGTTGTTGACTTTTCTCTCTCGATAACTTGTCAAATTATGGGGAGAAAAGGACAAGACTCATGTGCTTTTCAATGACCACACATGAAAGACATCAATGTGCTTTTCAACTTTTCTCACTATTTTATGCAAACGGAGAGGAGAAAAAAGTAAGGCAACCGAACATTGGTTTATCAGACGGCTGTGTAGAAATAAAATAAACCAATAACCCCTTTATTTAAGTTCCATACCATCATGAATATATACATCTTATCTTTTAAAAGGATTTAAATAGGGTAATTCAATCGGGTCATTATTCAAGTGATCCATAATATTAGGGACAAGTTCCAGAATGATGAAGATGCTGCCGTGATGCTGATGTTAGCGATCAATCATAGATCTATTGTTTAAACCCTTGAAATAGTAAAGTGACCTTTATAGTAGATTCAAACTCAGATTTTTAATCTGTCTTCTTTTGTGTGTTTCTGGAAGTTAGATATACCAGATTAGCGGTATAGATCAACCATACAGAAATTTTAAATTAAATGGCATATTAATTAGTGCAAGTTTAACTCATTAAAGATTAATTCCGCATTTAATTTATTAAATATCTAATGATCATGAGTTAAAAAAAGTTCATGGTTGAATTTATATTTACATTTATGCCTAATTTAAAGGAAATCTATAGATGGATTAAAGAATAACTTAATCGTAAAGTATTAATTAAGGAAAATTAAGCTTGCAATTAATTTAAATAAAAGTTATTTAGATAATTAATTACATGTAAGAACACCTAAATTAATAGATTAATGATCTGAATAGTTTAGATAAGTCAATTAATATTTGTTTGGATTTCTTTTTCTCAATGAAGTCCAACTTAAAGTTAAAGTGGATAATTAATTTTTAATCATTGAGATGAATATATTCAATCCAATTACAGAGATATTTTTCAATGGACTCAATAGATCATTAAAGGTGTGATTATAATTTCTCATTAGCAAAATTCACAATTTGTTCAATTTGGATGTTGCCAAAGTAACCCAAAATTATGATATATTGTTTATTTTATGTTAAATGATCACTATATTTAGCTTTTTGATGTTTAATTATACCTAAATTGCGGTTCAAATGGAAATTGAAGATTGACCCAAAGGCTTAATCATCTCTTGACCACTTGAAAATGGAATGAGGTGTGCTTAATATGTATGATGTGAGCATAATTGATCTTTGCCTAAAAGTATAGTCAACTTATTCATGACATATGTTATTAACTATAGTATCATTAATAAATATAGTAATAAATTAACATATTATATTCCCCAAAAGTGATTTATGATGATGTACTTATTACTCGCCAATTTGAATTTATTATACGTTTAAATTTAAATTGGATTATTGTTTTGTGTGTTCAATTCAAAGCTTATATTTTGTGATGTATCTATTTTCAGTTTCGAATTCCATTATATTGCCATCTTGTCTGGGATCCATCCCAATTCTAAATGGATCAAACTATGTTAATTGGGAAAGATATTGTAACACTCCAACCCTAATTAATCCAGTTTAGCGACTAATTAATGCTTTTTTTGTCATTTTCCAGCGAATGAGTTTAGTTAATGTCGTTTTGTCTTTTTGAGTTATTTTTCGAGTCATGAATAGGTAGTTGGGTTGAGTTTAAACTAGCTTAGGTAGATACAAGCCCTTTTTTGTAATTTTAAGCTTCATAAGATTTCGTTATTCATGCATCATATTGGTGTCATTACGCGTAATTCGTCAAGCTTGTTGATTTCCGTAATTGACTCGCATGCAAACAACTTTGTTTGTCTCCGTTGGATGTTTAGTTGACTCAAACTGTCATTTCCTTAGACCAATCGGACTCTCTTATAAAGTTTTCAATAAATGATATATATATATAGAAGATGCATGCACCGACTCATTCTTTCTCTTATTCTCTCTCTCTCAAACGCACGTATCTTTTTCTTTTTTCTTTCCATTCTCTTCTTCGGCTATCAAGCAAAGAAAAGGAAAGGGAGGGAGGGGGGGGGGGGGGGGGGGGGGGGGGGGAGATCCTTGTGCACCCATTTTACAATTCATCTGTTTGTATGGTTTAAGGTATGAATGGTCTCATCACAACATCCTTGGGTCTAGAGTCCTTGTCTTTTATTGCATGCACACCTTTCTTCTCACTCCTTGAATGCATGGTTACTAGGGTTGCATAGACATCCGATTTGAGCCAAAGGACAGAGATTAACATGAAAAAACTCAATTGAGGTAAGTATAAGCACTTTATGAATGAACACGTGTTGGCATAGTATGATTGTTATTATTCTTTTCAATCTTTCAAGATTTTTGTATTTTACAGCCTTTCTATATATCTTGGTATGCTCTTGCTTCAACTTGTCTAAAATTCTATTCATTCCTCCTGAGCTGTACGTAAAGTTCTTTAATTGCAGTATTCTGAAGCCTATGGCTAAGCCGTAGAGTTTCATGGCTCATACTCCAGAAAGCAGATAATTTTGAATTTACATTACGGTCAGGCTACGGTTAAGCTGTAGGATGTACTACGGCTGAGCCGTAGGCTAGCCGTGATCTAACCGTAAATCAAGTTATGGCTTGATGTCCCGAGAGTAGTAAAATGGGTAATTCCTTCTACGGTCCAGCCACGGCAAAGCCATATGGTGTGCTACGGCTAAGCCGTACCTAAACCGTAGCTAAACTGTAGAACATTCACGGTCCAGTCATAAAAGCAAGCATGGTTCAACCGTTGTTCGCCGTAATTGCAGAATAAATTCTAGGAAACCATGGTGAATGCATAATACGGCTAAGCCGTAAGATGCCTATAACTAAGCCATAGGTCACTCAAGGCTAAGCCATGAGGCCATTGAAAATTAAGAAAAGGTAGGTATCCTTTAACTTGTCCAATGGAATGCATAGTATGAATGGTCTTGAGGGCTATGACTCATTCATGTGTATTGTCTAATTGTTAAGCACCTCCGCATGGGTGTTGGTTTAAGGGACTCCGATACACCTTTCCGATACAATGTAATACCAAAAGAAACACAATCTTGTATCGGATAACTTAAAACTATATCATCTTGCACAGTTAGAAACAATTGATGACTAAATTAGGGTTTGCTAGTAAATTGCCTTCATTTTATTAACTTAAATTGCATGGCATATTGAACGACAGTTTTTATCCTCCACTCTCATGCATGGAATTGAATGATTATCATATGTCCTTCCAGTATAGTATGTATTGGATCTATTTGATATGTCCTTGATATTTGTGATATTCACTTTACATTGACTTGAGTATGAACATCTAGTACGAATGAATTGAACGTATACGATTTGCTAGTGTTCTTATTTCCTAATTGAATTGCATGATTTACTCAAGTTCAAGTCTATGTTTGGATCGAAATGGTCAGGCACTACTCATCTTCAGCCTTATGATACCTGGCGGAGTTGATTTTGGCGTAGCATAAATATTACTGCTACAGTGTGTTAATGTTTTGGGGCTTTCGGACCCCAGTAAACTTGAGACCCATTCGTACCCTGGCCCGGTCAATGGTGCTCTCCACTCATAAATCCCTAGAGGGAGGATATTACAAATGTAGTAACCACCTAGTACAGTATTTCAGTTTATTGAATCTTATATCATGCTTTATTCAAATGCACGATTTGCCTAGCTACTAAATTGAAACTCTATGCATTTTTACTTGTTAATGATTTTTGTAGACACAATACGTGTTACCTTAACGTTGCTTATGCTTTCCTGAATCGTTGTAGTCACTAGTTGTCCTTAGTGTTGCAGCTCAGATCCCACTTCTGATCCCTCACCGGATGGCAAGACTACGGAGGCGATCATGGAGACCCCTTCAGGACTTGATGAGTGGATTTGATCACTCCACCACCGGAGAGCGACATAGAATATGCTTCATTTTGTTATATGTTGGAGTATATCTTCCTTGCATTTTGTATAATGTAGAAACTTTCTTCTCACTCTTGTAAAAACGTAGTCCTTGTTCATGTTATGTCATGTAAATAATGTTTTTTTATTTTTAGTGTATCCTCTTAGTAATGCAATTATACTTATAGCTTTCGCGTGCAATTGTATTTTGCATGTGTGAATTTTTCCTTGTGCATATGCACTTGACTAGGTCTAGGTGTGTATGCATGGGAGTACGTGTATCACTGATTAAGTTTAATCTTAGTCCCTGATTTCTTAGGCTTGAGTCATGACAGATATGCTGTTTCTTGCATTAAGTTATTTAGAATTGGATATGGCCATAGGAGAACCAAAACCTCCTATGCCTACTGAATCGAGTTTTGCCGCTGAAAAAACGGAATATGAAAAGTGAATGAAATATAATAAAGTAAGCCTGAAAATCATCACCAATTCAATATCAAAGAGTATTCAAGGGTCTATCGACGTTAAAAATTATGCAATGGACTACCTCGAAGCTATTAAGATACAATTTGAGGTAACTGATAGGCTATTAGATTTTCACTGATGTTTCAATTGACTAATATTAAGTACGATGGAGTCAAAGGCATAAGAGAATATATTTTAAACATATCTAACATTACGGCTAGGCCCAAGGAAGTTAATATGAGTTTATTAGATGGGTATTTAATTCAATTCATCTTATATTCCTTGCCTCCGGCCTTTGGACCATTCAAAGTAGCATATAATCAGAACTCACAGTCGTAGACAATTAGTAAATTGATTGCAAAATGTGATCAAGAGGAAATGAGGTTCAAAGCTGAAGGCCAAATTACAATTAATTATGTCTCCTATGGAAAAGCTTATGAAAATTATAAGCAAAAATATAAAGACAATGTACATAAGGTGATAACAAAATAGAAAAAGAAAGAAAGGAAAAAGACCTCATAGAAATGTTTCTTCTACAATAAAAAGGGTTACTTCAGACATAAATGTCTGAAAAGAAAGAATTTGTTTGAAAAGAAAGGTAATAACAGTCAAATATCTTTTGTATGTTTTGAATCCAATTTAGTAGATATTCCATTAAATACCTAGTGGGCTGACTTTGGAGTAACCATGCATATTTCTAGTTATATACGGGGATTCTTTATAAGCCGAAGTCCAAGTGATGGCCAAAGAACTATCATGATGGAGCTCCGACATGAATCAAGAGTCGAAACGATAGGGACTTACAAAGTTGTGCCGGCCATTGAATTTCAACTGGATCTCCACGATACTTTTTATGTTCCGTTCATTTCTCAAAGTTTAGTTTCTATTTCAAAATTATATCAGTATGGTTATACATTTAAATTTAGCAAAGGATTTATAAATGCTTATAGAAATGGTATTTTAATTGGTAATGGATTTTTATGTGATAGTTTTTATAAATTAAAGTTAGATTTAGTTTTTGCACAAACCATATCTACCCGGCACATTAATTATGGCATGAATGTGGGCTTAAAGAGAAGACTGATAAAAGAGAACTCATCTAAAATGTGACATAAACGCTAAGACACATCTCAAAAGAGAGAATGGAGAGATTGGCAAAAGATGGGTTATTACTAAATTTAGATTGCACTGATTCCGTGTTTGTGTTGATTGTATTAAAGGTAAACAAATAAGGACAATCAAGAAAACTGTTACAAGGAGTTGAGGACTTCTCGAATTAATTCATACAGATATCTGTTGAAAACTGCACATAATTTGTTTTACTGAGAAGAGTTTTTCATCACCTTCATAGAAGACTACTCACAGTATGGATATGTCTATCTCATTAAAGATAAATGTGAAACATTGAATGTCTTTAAAATATTCAAGGCGGAGGTAGAGAGACAACCAGACAGAAAAATTAAAGTTGTGAGATTAGATCAAGGTGGTAAATACTATGGCCGATATGTTGAATCAGGCTGTAATCCGGGACCATTCGCTAGATTCTTGGAAGAAAAAGGCATTGTTACTCAATACATAGTGCCTGGAATTCCTCAATAGAATGATGTTGCTAAAAGGAGAAATAAAACACTTATGGATATGGTTAGGAGCATGGTAAATAATACTAATTTATCCAATTCAATGTGGGGAGAAGCATTGAAGATTGCTATTTATATTTTGAATCGTGTTCCTACTATGGCGGTTCCTAAAACCCCATTTGAGTTATGGACTGGTAGAAAACCTAGTTTAAGCCATTTCAGAGTCTGGATTGTTCATATGAAGTAAGAGTTTTCAATCCATATGAAAAGAATTAGACCTGAGAACTGTTAGCGGATTTTTCATTGATTATCCGTAAAGGTTTAAAGGGTATATGTTTTACTGTCCAAACCATGATACTAAGATTGTAAAATCTAATAACGCTAAATTCTTGAAGGATCATGAAAACAATGGGAGTCATCATACTAGAAACAATACTTCCAATGAAATTAGGAACAAACTTTGTTGCTTAATGCAAATGATGGTGTTGAATTTCCTCTCAATATTGCTTATAATTATAACTTAGAGGAGGAACAACCCATTAACGTAGAGATACTCCCAGAACAGACTGTGTCAAATGATCCAATCATGAATGATGCACAACAGAATGTTGATGAAATAAATACGGGAGAATTAAGAAGGTCTACTTGAGAGAGAGAAGGCCTATAATCTCAAACTATTATATTGTGTATATTGAAGAAATGGATATTGGAATAACGGAAGATCCAAGGACATTCAAAGAAGCTATGAATGGTGAAAATTCGATAAATGGTTAGATGAAATGAAAGATGAGATTTAATTTATGGCTAACAATGAAGTCTGGGATCTCGTTGAATTACCTGCAAGGTCCAAAGCTGTTGGTTGTAAATAGGTCCTTAAAACCAAAAGGGACTTTAAAGGAAAAATCGAATGATTTAAAGCCTAACTTATGGTTAAGGGTTTCATTCAAAAAGAAGGCATCTATTACAATGAAACCTACTTATCAGTATTAAAGAAGGATTCATTCAAAATAATTATGACACTTGTAGCACACTATAATTTAGAGCTACATCAAATGGATGTCAAAATAGCATTTCTAAATAGAAATTTAGAAGAGGAAGTTTATATGGTCCAACGTGAAGGGTTCATTGAACAGGGAAAAGAAAGTTTAATATGCAAATTAAAGAGGTCAATATGTGGACTTAAACAAGCTTCCAAATAGTGATATTAAAGTTCAATCAAATTATCGGAACTTTCGGTTTTACCAAAAATATTGTAGAACATTGCATATATCTAAAAATCAATGGGAGCAAGTTTATAATATTAGTCATATATGTTGACGATATTTTATTAGCCAGTAACCATCTTAGTATGATTTGTGAAACCAAAGACTATCTTGAGGCAAACTTTGATATGAAAGATTTGGGCGAAGCATCCTTTGTAATAGGAATTGAGATATATTGGGACTGATCTCGAGGATTATTTTGGTTTTCTTAGGAAGCCTATAGCAAAATAATCCTCAAGAGGTATAACATGGAAGGCTGTAAATCACAAGATGCTCCTATAATCAAGGGAGACAAATTCAGTAAAGACTAATGTCCAAAGAATTAAACAGAAAAGAAGAAAATGAAAAAGTGTCCTTATGCAGCAGCTGTCGACAGTTTGATATTTGGTAAGGTATGTACAGGACCGGACATAAGTCTTGCAGTGAGAATACTTAGCAGATATCAAAGTAATCTGGGTATGTTTCACTGGCAAACGGTAAAGAAAGTATTCCATTATTTAAGCAGTACTCGAATATATAATATCACATATAAAAGATTTGATCATTTGGAGGCGATTGAATATGCCGATTTAACTTTGCAGGTTGTTCCGATATTATGAAATTTACTTTAGCATATATTTTCCTACTAGCAAGTGGAGAGTTTCGTGGAGGAGTGCAAAACAAACTTTGACCACTCTATCTACATTTCATGCAGAGTACGTGATCTGTTTTGAAGCCACGGGTCATGCGTCGTGAATGCGTAATTTCATCTTAAGACTTCGGATTATAGATTGAATTTCAAAGCCACTGATGATTTACTGTGATAATTATGTAGCAATGTGTTTTGCCAATAATGACAAGTGTTCCAGCAATTTAAAATATCTGGAAGTTACATACCTTGTACTTAAAGAACAAGTACGAAATAGTTTAGCGTCTATTGTTGGAGTCACGACGAGTCTCATGATAGCCGATCCATTAACGAAGGCATTAGCACCTAAGGCCTATAAGAAACATGTTGTAAATATGGGCCTATAGGATTTGCCTAATTAGGGTTATTTTATGTTATGTTGACACTATTAAAGAAATCATTAAAGTTACAAATTTTACATTTCGTAATTCTTATCTCTTATATTATTTGTACATGTGATTATTGTAGAAAAAGAGTAAAAGTATAAAGTTATAACATTAAAGTACCCACCAAATTAGGAATGTCATGTCAAGAAATCTAATTTTACTCTCATTAAAGACTTAGTTAAGCAAAAATGTCCTTGTAGTGATCATGGAAGGGAGCGCATCATTAAAGATGTGTAACTGCTATGCTTCGCATCGACAAATTTATTTAATCACAGATTAAAGATTTAGATCAAAATTTGAGTGAGGGGTGTTTTAGAGGTGCACCTGTCAAAGTCAATTTTTCAAACTTTTAAGTCCAAATTGAGTCGTTTTTCAAAATAAATTATTTTCTATAAAATAATAATAATAATAAATTGAGGAGGTGGTTTGCGGTCAATTAGCCCAAGTGGAAGAATGTTAGCAGTGGACATGTGGTCCACTTGACTGCATGCCTATGTATGGGTCCCACATTTGGAGTCCAAAGCAATTAAAGACTCCTCTTTTATTTGGTATTTGGAAATCCTATTGGACTTGGAACCTAATAGTTACTTCCTACTCAAATTATAAAGAAAAGGGATAATTTTAATTAACTTAGGAGTTTTATGATGAGAAGGGAACTATCATAAAGATATATAAATATATAGGTCTAAGGGTAACTAACTTTACTTCAAGATATTACTGTTTGGCTCTCTCATCACTTACATGCATCAAGAAGAAGTAGAAGTGAGTTGTAAACCCCCTGCCGAGATAGCTTATTCTTCTCTGCATGCTCCACATACAATAGAGCTAAGTATGCGTGTAATTTATGTATATTGTTATTCAGATCTGATCCATTAAAGTTGATTCTATGATTATTGTAAATCTAACAAGTAAAACTTAAAGAAGATTGTCACAATCCTGTTAACCTACAAAATATCTTCTATTCCCTTGATTCCTTCGTCTCCACCTCTCTACATCGAATTTTGTAAATCCCAGGAGGCAAATAAATAATTGAGAGTGAATCACATGTGTTTCCTAATCTTAGGATGTGGTGATTGCTCTTATAAAAAATCCTGAGATAGGATAGCATTGTTATAATGGAATGAAGGAATCCACTAAATATAAAATTTCTCTCGGTTTACCAAACGTACCCTAAAGATTTATATGGCTAAGAATTTTTCATCCACGTCAATGCATACACCACAAAAAAAAAAAAAAAGTTTTGCGTGAGGGATGTGTCCACTTGAAGATCCTAAACAATGAGAATTTCTGCTAACAAGATCCTTGGGGATTTATAATTATCAAATGTGAATTTTCATAACTTCATGGACAAATAGTGAGGAATCCCAAGAATTTGATCAATAAACGTGACCTTTGTCAGTTTTATTTTTGGTATCCATCTATAGGGGGCCGAGACCCAACCCTCAATTAGAAGGTTGCAGACCAAAGAGAAAAAGGTGTTTACCCAAGTTTGAATCCTGGTAAGATAGGTAAGAATTGATACATCTTACCAGTGAGGTAAGCCGCAAGAGGCCGTTTTTGTGACCTCTGTGAATCAAATTATATAACCCATGACATTTTTATTTTCTCTTCTGGTAAAAGCTCCTGTATCAACACCAACAAAGAAAAACTAGGGATTGATTCCTTGTTATTTCTGCGGACTAGGAGATACCTCACTATTGAGTTCAATGGATTGACTACATCACTTAGGACGTATTTGGCAACTCAACTACGATAAAAAAAAAATGAAAAGATTTTTAGTTGGTTTTGCTTCCACGTTGATCCTTATGCATTGGGTGCAAAAAGATTTCATTTCTAATAAGTGAAAAGGCATATTTTTACCTTTGTGAGTGAGAAGTTAGGTTTCAGACTTTAGAGGTCGAACTTCTCATTCCATGTTTTCTCTTTAGTGACATCCGCACGAAAGCATTCCCATGCTTTTTATCTCTAAAAAGCAGTATCATTACACAGCTACATCACGGATGAATTGTCCTTCAGACTTTATGCACCGCCCAAAATTGGTATGGAATAATTATACCTGTCGTATACTGACAAGGAAATTATTGTCTGCCATATCGCAGGGGCATTGGATTCGTGGACCACACGCATTTAGTAGATTGTTCACCACTTCAAGGCTTTTATGTAAAGTGAAGTCTTGCTAGTAGGATTCTACAAATAATTTTTTCAACATCCCTATTTAGTAATGGATGAGAAATCTGCAAATACAAGGATTTTTCACTGTCTATGAAAAGGGAATTCCAGGTTAAGGATTTGTATAGCCTGGCCTAAAGTGGGTTACTCCAGCTTGGACCAATCCATCAATAATACCCCTAGTAGGAAAGGACTCAATTGAAAGAAAGCTTAAAATATAGACCCTGTTTTCAAATAAAAATTTTTTTTTTTGCATCCCTTTTTCAGGGAATGTTTTCAAAGTCCAAAAAGATTAGGTATATGTTTTTAAAATTTCCTATTTTATAACTATATTTTAGACGTGCTCTAACCTTGTCTTGACACCTTCAACACGTTTCACCACCACTTAATCTATCATCTATACCCAAATAGGACTCATCCACTCGGTGACGCCTTCCACACCCATACAAAAGTACAATAGGGCAATTTAGGGTGACGCCTTCCACACTCATACAAAAGTACAATAGGGCAATTTAGGGTGGTTTCAAATACAAGATACGGAGAGCAAACCCATGCTTCCTGTCACTCCAACTCTCAGGTGGCTAATCAATCATGTATGCCTGGAATTAGTTATTGCGAACAACAAAACAGTGGCAATTGAGAGACTAAATGGTCACTCAAGTTATTCAAACACATAAACCCTTGTTCATGCTTAAACCAATTTACTTGCACTTGGTTTACAAAGATCCAAACTGGGTGTAACCAATCTTATTCATCAGGGATTTATGCACATTCCAAAGTAGAATAGCACAAAAGGTAATTTCATAACCATAACAAACATTATTAGAGTCACACTCACACGGACAAATATCATATCTAAAACATTTTCAACAGTTCAGATGCTTCTGGAATACCATTGAACTTAGCTGATGACCCATTGCAGAAACATCACATTAAGGAAGAGGCTTGACTAGAACTGCAGGGTAATCAAACACTAAGATCTTCTCAATGGAAGCGGCGAAAGTAGCAGAAAATTCAACATGAGCAGGATGGCCAGAGAAGGAAACAAAGTCCTCTGCACTCTGGAAGGTGAACGTGAAGACATGGGTGAACCCTTGTCGCAGCAGTTCCGTGCTTCCTGTATCATGTCCCCTGCAATCGTGTAGAATGCCATGAAAGCTCCAAATTGTTTTTCATTTTTTATTTTTTTTAAAGCGCTAACAAAGATTTCTTCAAGGGAGGAGAAAAATATAAGAAATTAAAAGAAAAAGGTAATAAGGTACAAGAGAGGTGTACCCTACTCACATCAAAATTACAAAACAATTTCCTTCCATGGAATAATCCTTTCAACCCCTTGTTTAGCAAGAGTCTCTGCCATAAAATTTGCTAACCTAGACTCATGATGGAAGGTGACATTAATTGAAGAAGTTTGATTTCGGATTTTTTTTTATGGCCTAGGGTATCTCTCGCCAGTTCAGCTTTTAAAGTTTTGGCCTCCGGTCCGAGAGTTCTCCGATTTTGACGAGTAAGGACTATTCCCTAAGGGTACATACATGGCCACGTACATATTACCTGGATAACACAATAGAGGGAGTTGAACTTGAGACCTTGGGGAGCAAACCCAAACCTCAAATTAACCGAGCCACCGCCTTGACGCAAATTCAGATTTCATTGGTAGTAAATTGGAATTTCCACTTCTTATTAGACACCCAAATTGAAAGCTCCAAATTGTTGTATTCTTTTTTTTATTTAAATATAATGTTTTCATGGTTTTGCTTAAATTTAATGATTATCTTCTAATGATGTGTGAGTTTATTAAGCCTGAATCTAATGATTATCTTCTAATTATGTGTGAGTTCATTAAGCGTAATTTTGTGTTCCTGCAACACTGCAGAAAATAAACTAATTTTATTTTTGTAAATATCTGAATGTTTTTTTAAATCCTTTTCCACATGAAAGAGGAAGATCTGGAGAAATTCGTGCTTGCCTACAAATGTGTTTAGCATTACACAAACAAGCCCTTTTATTTAATATCTATTTTGTTTAATGTTTTGTGCCACTGGTATGTGGTTCTTCAACATCGTACTATCTCATAGGAGGATGATGCTGAGTTATGTTAGTACCAACTCAGTTTCTACTATTTTCTCATTACGTTTTTTTAGTGTTTTTAAGGAATTGTCTTATCATTAGGCATGATAATTGATCATGACAATACCAATTCAAGCATGGTAGAAATGTTGCAGAAAGATGCAGTGTGGGGACATTGTATATTGTTTTCTTAATTGGGAAAGAGGATAAATTCGCTTAAGAGAGAGAGAGAAAGAAAACCGGACAGCAAAACTAGCCCCCAGAACACTACTAAGAGGTAGCATCAAAATGAACCTCACCCAAAAACAAATCAAAAGACCGGCAAGCAGAGTCATGTGCAATCCTATTAAGAGTCTTAGACACAATAAGAAAGAACTTAACTGATCCAAAATATTTAACACTACCCAAAATATAAAAAATGATGGGT
The DNA here is from genome assembly GCA_037013555.1 of Sextonia rubra. Classification (NCBI taxonomy): domain Eukaryota; kingdom Viridiplantae; phylum Streptophyta; class Magnoliopsida; order Laurales; family Lauraceae; genus Sextonia; species Sextonia rubra. The sequence continues at coordinate 109,997,205 of JASUAD010000001.1, read as the reverse complement.
GCAATAGGTCAGTCTTGACCACACTCAAGTGCCTCTATCACCTCTGGCAAGCCGGACACATTCGAACTCGGAGATAGAGATAGACTTCCCAACATCTACAATAGTATAGGTTGAACACCAACCTAATCAAATGAGATAGTCGAGAACATAGGGATAGGCCAGTTGGATATCCCATTTCTAAGGTGGCTGAGGTTTCTTATGGTTCCAAGTCCCCTTCTCTCGGTACAAATTAAAAAAAAAATGAAAAACCAAATGAGACAGTCGAGGGCTCCACCGCTCTGGTATTACTTGAAATGGTCCAATCAGATTGGTTTTACATGGATGTAAAGTGTAAACCAACAACAATGTTCAATCCAGATAGCCGCGATCCGAGGAAAGCTTCAATCACTTGCCATTAGTTTAATCACAAGGACATTCAGATTCTCTGCATTCAAATGGGATTAAAAGATAAGAACACTCACTCAGCAGATTGGGAGAAACTCGGGGAGTTTTATTTTAACTGAGCGTCGTGGGATATCCTTCCAACCACAAGGTAACAAACTATAGGAGACAATTTACTCTGACAAAAAATGATGTCATGCTTGCTTGCTTGCTGCAGAAGCCTTGGGCTAGAGCTCTAAGAAAAATATATCCTATTATGTAGTTCATCCATCCCACTTATCACAAGAAATGGGCCCCATCCCATACTTCAAAGATGTTGTGGCTTTGACAGTGCAGAAGTGTGACAACTACCACGATCGACAATCAATCACACAAAATCATGATAAAGAGATTTGCACGGTTCAGTAAATTTGCTATTTCCACGAAAACTAATTTCCACCATTAAGCCCAAGGAACTGGATCAAACTCCGAATACCAAGAAAGTGCTCTCACATCTCTCAAATCAAGTTTAGGGTTACGGATTATATCAATTTATATAGTTACCACTTTCTTTGTCCCTAAGAAAATCAATAATGACTAAAATTCCCCTTGACCTAAAGCCCGATCCCTAGCTAACCCAATGAACCCATCCAGTTAACTCGGAATACAAGATATAAATTCAATAAAAGAGATTAAAAAGGAGTTTTATGTGGTAGGTACAATTTTTTTGATGAATGCAATAGTATAAAATCACATATCAAGAATTAATCCTTAAATACCATGTGAAAACTAATAGAGGAATGCATTTTTTCCCTCTTCTTATGATGAAAAAGTGAAATGAAGAAAAAAGAGGAGAAACGAGGAGGAAGAAGGGTTGCAGTAAAACAAATTTTTTTATATAGCAAGTTAGAGGTTAAAGAAGCAGTACAAAAGTAGGTTTTTGTGTGATCTCCTTCAGAAGTAGGATACCACACGTTTTAAGGGCAAGATTGTATTTTTCAAAATTTCCTTTGTTGTATGAACAGATATGGAGACATTTTTTTTAATTTCAACTATTGAGAGTAAACAATTTCATGTCCCACTTGTATATTTTATGTAAAATTGAAAACTCTTTCATCTCTCCTCGTGGCGAAGTGTTTATCTCTGAACCGTCTTCTACATGGGAGTTTTTCTCTTGCCTACGTGCAAGCTTGTGTTTGTTGACAGTGGGGAGTTTATTTTCAACGTGTCTTCTAGATTGCAATACCGTGATGGAGGAGGCGCAGGAATAGCAGTAGAACCGCTTGACTTTGTCTGAAATAGAACAATAGGAAGTAGTGCTGGAAAAATAATTATGGCATAAATCGGTAGTCAGAGGTGAGAGATGTTTGCTCGTGAAATTGTTTACATTGAGTACTATAACAAGGAGGCCATGAAAACCATGTTGAAATCCCTATGGAAACCATTGAAGGGATTGAGTATCAGTGATCTAGTGGAGGATCTTATGCTTGCTGAATTTCAAGATTAGTCGGAAAAAGATTGGGTCAAATGAAACAGCCCCTGGTCTTTTGATAAAGAACTGATACTCGTCTAAGATTTTGATGGAGAGTTACAAGTCTCACGGATTAAAATGGAAAAGGCATCATTCTAGATTCATCTCTATGAGCTGCCTTTGCATGCGATGAATGTGAAAGTAGGAAGGGCTATAGGCGAGTCTATCATGATTGTGGAAGACGTCGATGTTCCAGTGGGGCGAGTTCCTCAAAGTACGAGTATGTTTGGACATGTTAAAACCTCTTCTCCGAGGAAAGAACATCTCACTAGAAGGGATGCAACCAGTTCAAATATGAACAACTGCCAAACTTCTGTTACTGTTGTGGTAGTCTTGGTCATGGGAAGAGAGACCACAACCTATGGGTTAAAAACAAAGAAAATTTTGAGCGAGAGGGTTTGCCATTCGATTCATGGTTAAGGGTGGATTCTAAATTGATGAGAACGAAGAATGAAGCAAATCCATGGCAAAAAGACGTGAGGGATCAAGTAAAGAAACAGATTCGCGGTGGCTAGAGTGCCTTGATGGCGATAGCAGAGGAGGCGAGTGATGGTTCGGCACCTTCCAATCAAGACGCGAGATTGATGGAATGTGATTTCATTCCTAATAAAGGAGGTGATGATAATGTCGCAATTCAAGATAGTGAGATGGAGAATGTGCAAATGACAGTGGGCGCTATGGGACTTTCTAACTTGCAAGCAAAAAATAAGGTGGGTGATAAAGACAACAGTTGTCATTCAACAAGGGATGTGGTTGTGGCAGTGGGAAACCTGGTTAGTAATTTAATGGTGGATCGAAATGCTTGAGTTCAAATTCACATGAGCAAGCCCAGCCCACATAGCCCGACAATGTATTATGCCTTGATCTTGGAAGGAGTAAGAACCATGTTATTCTCCCAACTAGATAGAAGCTTGTCTTAGGCTCAGCTAACAATGCAAAGGAACCTATCTCGACAACCAAATGAAAAAAACTGGCTTGGAAAATTATAATAGCAGGCACAACCATAGACCAACTTTTCAAAGAATGTAAGAGACTCTTGATTAAGAATGTAATAGATAATGACTCAGCTAAAATGGAGATGAAGCGGGGAAAGTTTGCAGAAGATGAGGAGAAGGTGGAAAATGATATTCAATCGGCGGTGGCTAATGTTCAGCCCTGCCAATAACCATGAAAACACTAAGCTGGAACTCCCGTGGGCTTGGGAACCCACGGGCAGTTCATGCTTTCCGTGACCTTCTCAAGAGAGAAGCTCCCAATGTTTTTCTTTTCTATTTGAAACAAAGTTGGCTTCAAAAGGTTTGGATCACTTAATTTTATCTTAGGTTTACATGGAATGTTAGCTACTAAATGTGAAGGAAAAAGTGGTGGTTTGGCTTTATTATGGAAGAAGGATGCTAATGTGGTGATTAGAATTTTTCTAAACATCATATCGATGCTATGGTTGATGATCCCAATGAAGGTAAGCAATGGAGATTAACGGGTATCTATGACCATTCGGATGTGTTAAAACAAAAGCACATTTGGAACTTATTGTGTTTGCTAAAAGATGAATGCTTTGGCCTTTGGATGTATTTTGGTGACTTACTGAAATCTTAAGTTTGAGTGAGAAGCATAGTGGGCACAATCGACTGGAATGGCAAATGAAAGAGTTTCGAGATGCCTTGAATTATTGTTAGCTTTTGGACTTGGGTACAGAGGACCCCAGTATACTTGGTGCAATCAATGGAAAGGTGTGGAAAATATAAAGGAGTGTCTAGACTGTTTTGTAGTGAATAGAGATTGGGTGGATTTATACCTATTTGTATTAGTTAGGCACTATACAACATCGCACTCTAACCACCTACCCATTATTCTTAACACATGTAGGCAGAAAAATTGTGCTAGAAGCAAAAAAAAGATCATTTAGATTTGAAGCAATGTGGGTGGGTAATAAGGATTGTGAAGAAAACATTGTCGAGGCATAGAAGCAAAGAGTATATGGATGTGAGATGGGAAAACTAAGCAAATCTTTGGCAAATTGTAGGAGAAATCTAAGTAGGTGAAACCCAGAGATGTTTGGTAACGTGCAAACCAATTTAGCAAAAAAACAAAAGCTCTTGCAAAATCTTATTGAGAAACATCTTGATAATGGGGCGTAGCAGGAAATAAAGAAGGTAAAAAGGGAGATAAATGAATTGCTAGAGAGGGAAGCAATTTTGTGGAGAAAACAATCCAAGGCCCAATGGCATAGTGAAGGGGACCAAAATAATAAATTTTTTCACTCTAAAGCTTCACAAAGAAGGCTGAGGAATGTGATATTAGGGATAAAGACTCTTATGTTGTCTTGTGTGAAGGGGAGAAGATGGAAGAGGTAGTAATTGATTATTACTGAAAACTTTTCTCTACCTCCAATCCAGCATGTGATGAGACTATTTTGGAGTCTTTGCATAGCTTAGTGACCGATGAGATAAATAGCCAACTACTACAGGAGTTTAAAGAGGAGGAGGTGACCATAGCTCTATCTTAGATACATCCCACAAAGTCCCCGAGCCCTGATGGTATGCCCTTTATTTTTTTCAAAACTATTGGCATATTATAGGAAAATTTGTATCTGCTACTGCTTTATCAGTTCTAAATTCCGGTTGCATGCTTAAGAGTATCAACCACACTCATATTGTTCTAATACCAAAAACAAAAAACCTTAAGAGAATTACTGAATTTTGGCCTATCAATTTGTGGAATGTGATGTATAAATTAGTCTCCAATGCACTAGCAAACCGGATGAAAAGTGTACTACCCTACATTTTTTCTGAATGGCACAGTGCCTTTGAGGTTAATTACTAATAATGTGCTCGTTGCACATGAGGTAATTAATTTCTTGAATTAGAAAAGGAGTGCTAAAAGAGGCCTTATGTTGATTAAGCTTGATTTGAGTAAAGCATATGATATAGTATAGTAGAGTTTCATAGAAAAGGTGATGCTGAGACTAGGTTTTGATTCTAGATGGGTTGCTCTAATTATGGAATGTGTTTCTTCAGCATTATACTCTATCATGATTAATGGTGATCAAAAAGGCTTTATTACTTCTTCTAAGGAGCTGAAGCAAGGGGACCCCCTATCCCCATATTTGTTTCTTTTTTGTGCAAAGGGGCTTTAATCTTTATTACAATAAGCAAAGCATGACCAAAAAATAACAAGGATATGTATATGTTGGGGCGCACAAAAAATAAGCCATTTGTTCTTTGCATATGATAGTCTTCTGTTTTGCCGAGCCAATAAGGAAGAAAATCTATATTTCGAAATATTCTGTACACATATGAGAAGGCATCAGGTCAGAAGATCAATAAAGACAAAACTTCACTGTTTTTCAGCAAAAATACCCATAAGGAGGATCAAGTTTGGATTGAAAACTTGTGGGGTGTAAGAGAGATTAAACAACATGAAAAGTATCTTGGGCTTCCCTCCCTGATATGAAGATAAAAAGAAAAGACCTTTTTGAAAATTAAGGAGAGAGTTTAGCGTAAGCTTCAAAGGCGGGTAGAGAAATTTTTTGAAGGCAGTTATTGAAGGTATCCCTACATATGCAATGAGCTACTTTAGATTGCCTTCTTCATTTTGTAGAGAATTGGAAGGAATGATGGTAAGATTTTGGTGGGGGCAAAATAACAATGAGAGGAAGATCCACTAGATTAATTGGATGAAGCTATGTAAATCAAAGCATGTGGGCGGAATGAGATTTAGGAGTTTAGATGCTTTCAACTTAGCTCTTCTGGTAAAACAAGGATGGAAGCTAATACACAATCACAATTCTCTCCCTTATAAAGTCTTCAAGGCGCAATATTTTTCAAATATTTCTTTTTTATAGTCCTTTCTTGGCAAAAGGTCATCATATGCCTAGAAAGGACTCATGGAAGCCAAGGAGATTTTAAAGGAAGGATGTAGATGGAGGGTAATTGGAACAGTTACCTTGGTTCAAGACTATGGAAGAGTTTGGATGTCAAAGACTAGCTTGAAGAAAGAAAAAGCTCTATGTTGGCAGCCTCCCCCATTGTGTGTGTGTGCAAACTTAACGTTTATAGAGCCTTATTTGAAGAAATGCAAAAGGCAGGAGTCCGAGCAATTCTTTGTGATGAGAAAGCGAATGTTATTATAGCTGTGAGTAAAGTATAACCATGAGCGGCGAAGGTAGACGATATAGAGGCAGTTGCAGGAGTTCAAATGATTCATAATATAGGAGTAAGTGATATTATTCTTGAAGGTGACTTTTTTAGGATGATAGATGCCTTCAACTCCTTTGCTCCTAATTTATCAAGATAAGCCCACTTGTTTGATGGGATCAAAGGTCTTTTGAAGTATTTCAGTAATTATGAAGTTGCTCATGTAAGAAGGAATACAATGTAATAACTCATAAATTAGGTAGGCATGCTAAGTCGGTTGACCATATAAAGGTTTGGTGGCATTCTATGCCTGACTTGATTATGTAAAATGTAATTATCGACTCTATGTTCCATTCTTATTAATATTTTATTGAAGTCTTTTCATTAAAAAAAATGTTGGGAGTCAAATATCAGGTCTTGAAGTCTTTGTATGGTTAATATCCCTAAAAGCAATGGTCATCGTCAAATGTTGGTTAATTTAGTAAAAAAAACACTGGTTGAATTTAGTGGGACCTACCATTAATTACTTGAAAATATCTTTAAATTTTTTTTATCACTTTTACGTCACTGGTGTAGAGGTAAATGTGAAGGTTGAACCCGATTGGATATGACCATCCAATCAACTGCTTCATCGATCCTTAAGTCCTCCGGTGTTAGGTTCAAGATGCAATGAGTCACCCTAAACTCGGGTATAGCTAAGCAAAGCTTGAAAAGAATCAGTTATCTTTTATGTTTATAATATAATTTTTATGCCAGAATTTTTGTATATTATAGTAGATTTTAACCAATCCAATTTCAATCTTGTTTGATTTTATTAATTTTGCCTTTATTATGTGGATCATGCACGATTCTCCCCCCTTTAACCTATTTGTTAGGTAAGGATAAAACCAAACCTAATCAGATAAAAGTTAAAAAATACATTATAATGAACTGAATTGAGAAAAAAAAATTTTCACTTTTTGATGATTTTTACACATACTATAGCAATTGCACAAGATTAAATCTTTTATATCATTATTAAAAATAGTTATAGATGGAGTAGGTAACCTCGAATAGATGGGAGATGAAAGACTCAATTTATATCACGAGTATTAAGGGGAAATATGCACTATAGCAATCACAGTATGTTTTATACTAGACTCTATTAATTATGACATAAACATGGTTATTTCTGTATAAGTATATATATTCTCTTACTTAGGGCCCCGTTTGGATGTTTATAAAATAAAATATTTATAGATATTTACAAGAATAAAATAATCTAAAATAGAATAGTGTAATATTAAAATATTGTGATATTTTTGTTGCTTAGCAACTTTTGAAGAATGTTATAGATCTTAAATTGAGTTATTTGGAATGTGCCATAGATTTTGATATATATTAAAAAAGTTCAAGATTAAAACAAATTAACGTTATTGATCATAGTAAAATTCAATATTAGAATAACTTCTTATCAAACTTTACTTTATACATAATTTACCATGTTTAGTTGAAAAAGTAGTGTAGTAAACTTAAATTCAGCTGCTATATTTTTTTACTATAAGCTACTCTTTTTTATACATAAAACCATAATAAAGTATAGTAAAGTCAATATAAAAAACAACTATTTTACAACTTTATCCTCCACTTAACTGTACTATATACTTTATCTCACCTTATTTTACATCACCTTTTACCATGATGTGACATCAGCTTTTGTTTTACTTTACTACACATGTATTCAAACATGCCTTCACTTATAAGTGACATATTATCCCTTCACCATGTTTAAATAAAAAAGTCATGTAGCAAAGTAGAATCTAGCCACCACTTCTTTAACAGAAACTTTATCACAAATCACTTTTTCATTACCATATAAACTAGAGTTAAGTGTGATAAAGTAAAGTCAAATAAAAAGAAACTACTTTACTAGTCTCTTCTGCTTTACCTCACCATATACTTTATCTCATATTTACCTTTACTGTGATTTGACATTTACTTTACTTTAGTTACAATACATATAAAGAAATACACCATGATAGATTTGGTGGAAAAAAGGCTTTACTTTATTTTGGTACTTTGTAAACCTCATTTTGAAAGATTTTTATATTGTATAAAGTTTTTCTCAAGGAGGAGCTGTAGCAGAGACTATTGAGCTTTTTGAAAGAAACTTATCTTTTATTTACAGTTTTCTTGAGTAACCAATTGCATAAGATTTTTTTCTTTAAAAGATAAAATATTATATTCTATAAAATATTACTTTCTTTTGTTTTCTTGTGCATCCAAACAGTCCCTTAATAGGTATAAAAAAAATGTTCTTGTTCGATTTAGAAAGAAAAAGAGTCTTAGAAAAATTGTGTGGCCCGACTGCCATGGGGCCCACACCTAACTGAACCCGATGGTGTGATGCGAATAAACTCCTATAAATCTTGATCTGGAAGAGTTAGATATGGATCAAACTTTTGGCTGTAGATTTTGGATCAAGATTAAACTATTGATTTGGCAGAATTCCCACACATGTCAGTAGATGTCAAATTTCAAGAGGAGTAAAGATCATAACAGTCGAGACTCCTAGGAATTTCTTTATAGAAGGGAGATGTAAGCTGTTGGTTGGCCATCCAGTAGATTTGAAAGCATTCACAGCGAGTTCACAAGATCTATCTCAAACTGGAATGCACAAATTATAAGTTCTCGATGAGTTCAGTTCAATACTTAATTGTAACCGACAACTTTTCTATTGGAAAAAGCAGTGAAACGGAAATTACTTGTGATCGACGGATCAATCACGATGAACAACCACAATCACACTGTCAAGCAATCATATATATGAATACAGTAATTTTATATAGTTCGGCAACCTTGCATACATCTACAAAGGAGGGAACTCATCTATCATAATTCCATCTCAATCCCCATAGGATCTTGGGTTATAATACATCAATATATATAGTTCTTGCTTTCTTGGCCAACAAGAAAACCCATACATAATGACTAAAATACCTTTAACCCTCAACCTTGGCTCTGGCTAACCCTGATGATTGATCCGGTTAAACTAAAATACAAGACAAAACCTAACAATCTCCATCTTGGCTTGAATTTCGTAAATCCTCGGAGCCACCTTAAGATACCCGGTATTGTCCTCACGTATCTTGCTGAATGGTACATTATTACACTGATGGCGCAGCCTTCTTTCTTCAGCACTCTAACATGTTGAACTAGCACTTTCCATACCTCGCTGAAAGGCATACTTTAGCACAAGCTACAACCTAGCGCAGCTCCCGCACCCTTTAACTAGTATGCACAGATAATCTTAGCATTGTTTGGTATCAATCAAATCTAAATCAACTTGAGATTTCTCATACTTCACTGAAAGGTATGCCTCTATACAAGCTATGACCAAGCGTGGCACCTATACCCCTTATCTCAAATGCAGTGACAATCTCAGCTTTGTTGGATGTTGATCAAATCCAAACCGACTTGAGACTTCCCACGGTTACTTCCTTTGGACGTAAACACCCTTGCCTTGAACATTCGAAGTGCCCTTCATTTGTTGCCACATGCATGCATCCTTACAACAAAATGAACCTAACTTTCATCTATCAAGAGAAAAACTAAATACCTCCCCTGATCCGAATTTCACTTGAACCTTGTGAATCCTTCTTTCTGTCTCCATCCTTGTGTTCATCTTATCAAACCTATAACTGTCATGTTCTAGCCTGTTTTGGTGGGTTCGGCAATGCACATATGGTTTAGGTATGACTCAATGCTAAATTGGCTTACTCCAATTTGAATAAAGCTATCATTTTCGAGGAAATCAACTACGTTCAAGTCTTCCTGGATTTTTGCTTGATGATATTCTCAAAGACGCATTAATCCATCTTCCGATGATCTCGTCGCATCTAACTCTACCTGAAAAAAGCATCCCCTATAACCTGTAGAGATTTCTAACCATCTTACCCTCTATGATGACCAATGTTTCCTCTTCCACCTTCGTAACTCCACTTGCTATAGTGCACTTACAGCCTTTGAAGTCTAATGCACCTGAAGAAATCAAATTCCTTTATAAACCCTAAATATCCATCACATTAGTTAAGGTCCGAACAAGCTCATCATACACCTAGATCATCATCATCATCATCAAAGCCTTATCCCAACTATGTTGGGGTCAGCTACATGAATTCTATTTCTCAATTCCGTTTTATTTTGAGTCTCAGAATTTATGTTTAGGTTGTGACAAAGTTTTACGTTGGCTCATCATACACCTAGATTTTTACCATTTTTATCCTAATGCTCATCAATTTTGCTTTGTCTCACATAAGAACAGATCCATAATAATGAGATTTATTTCCATCAAACCAATCTCTAATTGAACACATGATTAGAAGAATTAGATTCAAATACCACGAATAATCAACTGAATCTACACCTGTTGTGACCGAAAATGATTCCTTATTGTCTGAATCTGAGCTTTTATACATACTATCTCCTTCCTATTCTGATTCTTTCACTTTTCCATCTGTTTTGGCATGTCTCTCCTTCTCTATTCTTTCAATGCGGATCTAAACTTTCCACCAAAGTACTTGGACCAATTTCCCGTCCATGACATCAAGTAATACTTTTTAATGCTATGTCATGGAGTCTAAGACTCTTTTCTACCAATCCCTTAAGTCGTTTATCCGTCAAATGCTTTAATCTAACCCGTAATACTTAAATCCATTGCTAACATTGTGAATCGGTTGGTTTCTTCAGTCCCACAAATTTCTGCCCATCATACTATCAATATCTTTTGTCTTCTTCGCAGATTTCGCCATCGCAAGCACGCTGAAAGAAACAATTTTGAAATCCAACTCCGAATAGCTTTGATTTAGCAAAAACAAAATTTTGACACTTCGATTGGTCAAACATGCTTAATGACCGTTGAACTGTCCATCTTCTTCCATAAAATGCCTAGATCTACTCGGAATGAGTCTGTAGGTACAAAAGGATTTCCGATCAAACATCGGATGATCAAGATATTGCTATAAGAATTTTTACCATCGACCTCCTGTCAAACAGCTCTCACTGGAGCTGTTGGTGTGGTATTGATGTCAGCACTGCACCTCTCACGGGCTGGGCTCTACAAACGGGTCAGGTCCAACCTACCCTGACCTGCGCTCTGCCATGCCTGGGCTACTGCAGTAAGCAGGTGAGGTCTAACCCAGACCGAACCTGACCCGGCTTGACTTGACAACCAAGCCCAAGCGTGTCCCTTCTCCTTCCTCGATTAGGGTCTTGAAGCAGAACCCAGTAAACCCTTGGCCTCTTCTTCTTCCTCCAATCCGGCAAAGCAGCGGCTACGGCCGACTATGACGAGACGACGGGGCAGGCGATGGGTGACACTACGGGTGGCAGCCGGAGATGGTTCCCATCTCCCAAAGACTGGTGAGGACAGCAGTGGAATCCCCTTCTTCTCTGGCGTGCAGCGGCCAAGAATCAAGAGGCCTTTCCTCTCCGGTGACTTGACAGATGTGGCCGGTGAAGGTGCGACGGGCCAGAGCTTCCTCTCTAGCGACTGCTAGTCATGGAGAAACACAAGATATCAGCGATTTCCGTGTTCCCTTCACACTAGCATCGAGAAGCCGTTCGTTGTTCTCTGATGCGACGACATCTGATTTGATCACCTCTGTTGCAAGCACAACCAATGGCCCACCAAGATCAAAATAGCCAAGAAAGCCCTTAGTGCCTTGCCTTGTGCAACTCCAATCAATTGAACCACAGACGGACCCCTCGTCTCTCCTCTATTCGACGACAGAGTCTCTGATCAAAGCACAGGCAAAACCAGAGATCTCGGTCTCTCTATCTTGTCCAAGAAAGCCTAATTTGGTCTTCTCCTCGGGTGAGATGGTTACTCACGGCAGGTTAGATCTTCTTTCTCTTACGCGAACTGCGACTTCTACTTATCTTCTTCCGTTGTTGCACAGGCGAGAGATGTTCCTATCTTCTCCGCTTACGATGTTCAGCACAGTGAGAAATTAAATCGATCCATCCATCACAAACTCGCGGGTCTCCACCTTACCCTAATACCACTTGTTGGGAAAAGCGGTGCGGTGCAGTGAAATTACCCGTGATCAATTGATTACAACTTTACGTGATAATGTAAACTTACTACATCCACGGAAGAAAATACTCTTTTATCACCATCTTAATCTCCCTAAGATCTAGGATTATAATATATCAATATATATAATTAATAATTTTTATTATTTTAGCTAATAAAAAATTTATATATAATGATTAAAATACCCATAAACCTAAACCTCAGTTTTGACTAACCCAGAAGACTGATCCAATTAAATAAGAATACAAGACAAAACCCAACATTTTCTTCATAGAGAAGTCCTATTTTGGGTGAAAGGAGGTATCAGTTGCACTTTTAGGAGATACTTTACTTTCATTCGACATAGATTTTCATATATAAAACTATGTGTGGCGAGTATAGGAACATTTTGCTATAAACTCATAAAGAATACTTAAATCTTTTTAAAATTGGCAACTTCTACCTTAAATTTCTATTAGTTTCTAATTTTAAAAATTAATATTTTTTGTCAGTTTATAGTTTTTTAATTTTTAAACATTGACGCCAATAAAATTTTAATTATAGTCAATTTATAAAACTGAATTTTTTGTTGGAAATCTTAACCCCTATCAATATTGGTATGATTTTTTTTTATAATGCATATGCTGTCAAACTTGAATATAGATGATACAATTATAATTTGTTTCTATATAAGTACCTATGTCTACAATGGTGGGCCAAGATTTTCTTTTGGGTGGTGCGGGTAATGATAAATTGAGGAAGTTAAATAATAAAATCAAACTTTTTATAGTTTAATATAAGGGGGCTTCTTGAATCAACTGCCCCCACATGACAATGCTTAGGTCCACCCCTGTATGTCTACCATGTACAAGGATTCCATTAATGACTTAGAAAGTACAAATCAACACCTATGAGTTGATTTTTATTCTAAAAGTGTTTTCTTCCATGGTAGAGTTTGCTCTTGATTGGTTTTTGTATTTTTATTATATTTATGTTTAATATTTATTATTTTTACTTAATTTGTGCATTTTAATCATGCGTTTTATAAGAAATCAATATAATATGACATTGTTAATGTTCCAAATAAAAATTGAAGAACGTAGAAATGAAGCAATGTCCCCTAGATGATCTCACCGAGGTAAACTTTCCAGGTGGATCACCTGTTAGAAGGAGGTGGAGGATGAGAAGGGCTATGTTTGGATAGGGGTGCACCAAATCACAAATTTGAAAGAGAACGGCTGCTTCCCTTAGTGGAAAGAAGTGCCTCTTCTCATTGGGAGGTCTCAACTAGGTTCAATCCAGCTTTCCTTATATACATATATGAGTTTTTATTACCTCACATGTGTGTAAGTTGTGTTTTGTCCCTTCACATATGGGGTGAAGAAAATCTTTTCAAAAATTTTAGATGTTAGCAATAAAGGCAGAAAATAAACAAATATCCTAGTGAAATCCCAATAAATTGGGGCTAATACCTAGAGCTTTCAACTTTCTGCTTAGGTCTAAGAAAACATGGGATCAACAAATTCACACATGGGCAGCAATTAACAGTTAATACTTTAAAAAGTGTTGGATTAAAGATACATGAAATATAATGAAGAGACCTAGAAATGAAAAGGAGGAAATACCATTCAAAGCACTTGACGAAGTCAATCTCAGAAGCCAGCTTCTCCATCCCCTTCAATATCTCTTCCACCACCACCCCTTCCTTGAATTGAGCCAGCACCAAGTGCTTCAACTCCCCCATAGCTTACAATCCGTGTAGAGAAGAGAGAACAGGCTAGGCATTATATGGACAGTGGGCTTAAGCCCCTCCTGAGCTCCTGCACTGTCTTCTACAGTTTCTGGTTTGGCCCGCCACTGCTACTTGCACGAGGGGAGCACCAACTCTTTCTCTTGATTCCTCGACAATATCACCCTCCGGATATTGGACAGCTCAAGGTGGAGAGGAGACCCCACCCGGCTCCAACTACATCGCATATAGACACCCACCCACACCGACCATTTCTGCAAACCACCAGGTAATATTCTCAAATCGTCCTTATTGTCTGCATGCATTTGGGCCTACATATATGTCTTAGAGACCATATTTAGAGGGTGAAAAGCTGCCAAGATTAGGTATGAATCGTCCTGAATTTATTGAGATTTACATGACCTATTTAGAGTGCACAATTAGGTAAATATAATTCATTTGATCTAAGAGCGTGCATTCAAGCTGTCACCAAAGGTGGAATCCGCCTAAATTTTACACCCCCTAAATTTCACTGAGTTCCCACATGACATGACGTATGCGTAGTGCACACGAGAAACTACTATTGATGTCATAGTAGTCATGATTTGTGTCTTTTACGAATTATTGCTCTCTCTCTCTCTCTCTCTTTCTCTCCCCTAAATTGCTAAGATGACTAGGGAGTATACATGACTTCAATGTTGGAAATCATAGTCGTAATGATCTTCTCATTTATATTTTGATATATTAAAAATATCATAAACAAAGCTAACATCCACAAGCCTCCTAAATATGATCTCTATCAAAGGGCACACTTGAAGGAGGAGGAATTCAAAAGTAGAAAATCCAGATTAAATACTGAAATGACAAAAGAAAATAACATCTAAAGGCGGAGCATCGCTTAATATGATCTCAGCGGTGGTGCTTTTCTCACTTCTCCACTATGGTTTTTCAAATAGAAAGTGATGTAAGAGAAAGCAAATAAGCTAAATGTTATTGTTGTCGTTGTCGTCATGGTTATTATTATTAGTATTAGTATTATATTTCATTAGTAAAGAAGTGGTTTCTCAAAACTAGTTTTCCTTCATTTCCGAAAAGGAAGTTAAGGATTCTCCTCTAAAAATATCAAAATAGGATTCTGATTTTCCTTGTATAAAGCTTTTCTCCACTCAATTTTCTCATCCAAAAAATAGGCATTTGACAAACTTCAATTGTATTACACTATATACAACTTTCTTATAAAAACCGTATAATTTCTTATAAAAGCCTCATATTAAATTATAAAGGATATGATGTAGAAAATAATCTTTCATATAAAATCTTCAAATATGGAGTCAAAAGTATTTAGCCCAAAATCTCCTTGTGTGTTCATGGCCAAATTTTGAATTATGGACTCTGCGATGGTTTCCAACATTGACCGTCATTATGCTGATTACCAACAATAAATGAGTCCCACTATAATTCCCAGCAACATATTGGCCCCACTACGATCAAAACAGTAATGGATCCAATCAAGACGGCACTGTCTTCACGATCGATATTAGGCAGCCCCAAATGTTGGTTACTAACACTAGCTGGGTCGCACAACCGTCAACTTTTGTGGGTCCCATCATGATTTGATGGGGATATTAATTTGTGTGGCCACAATTACCCACTTAGAATTATTAAAGGGTCCCATTTTTGGAACAAAAATTTGATAGTTGACACAATGTATTATAATTAGGTGGGATTATCAAATGGGTGGCACAATAATTTTAATTAGACGTATCCCTCAAACCAGTAGATAAGGCCTTTCAAAGTAATCGCTATTTGAAATGTAATCGCAGTTTGTAAAGTTTCGTGGAGTCACCATGATCAACTAACATCAAATGGATCTCATGGCTTTCAATATTAGATGGTATATTGAATTTCTACGATAACATGGCTCCCGCTATAATCAACAGCAATGGACAAGGTCAAATCAAATTTTATCATCAATAAATGGATCCCACTATATTTTAATAATAGATGACTCCACAGTGATTGTTAATTAAAGGGTTCCGCAGTGTGTCAATTATTTGTTTATAAGTTTTTTATTTATTTTTGCTTAAGGCAAATGATGGAATTAAAAGGAGGAAAAAAAAACAAGGGCAAACCACCCCCCCCCCGCCCCCCCCCCCCCCCCCCCCCCCCCCCCAACTGCTATACATGCTCATAGAGCCAAAAGAACAAGAGAAAATAAAAATAAAAGTAGAAACCTATAGGAAGAAAGAAAATACATCAGAAAGTGAATATATATAGAGAGAGAGAGAGAGAGAGAGAGAGAGAGAGAGAGAAGATGTAGCGGATCTTGAAGCAACATTTGAACAAAGCTTGGGAGTCGAGAAATTGACTCAGCAATTTGATCATACAAGCACCTCTAGACTCTGAAGGGAAACTGCTGCATCGTTGAAAGTGGCAACATTTCTAATGTACCATAGGGAATAAATGACATTGAAAAAAATCATAGCAGCCCATTTTTTCCCTAGATTAGCATTTCCTTCAAAGAAAGCCCACCATAGATGCATGGTAGAGGGGAGATTGAAGTTGAGGTTTCCCCATACCCTGCAGAATCCAATTTCAGATGGATGAAGAGACTGGACAGGTGAAGAACAAGTGCGGATCTGATTCTTCATGACTCATGACTGCAACACAACATGCATCTGGAGCCTATGCTATTTAGCCCAAAGATGAGTTGGTGTTTTCTTGTGAAGCATTCTCCATAAAAACAAAGAAAGGCACGGACTTATGAGGATGTTGTGTCCCCCTAACCCCCCCGGGCTTCTGAAATCCGACTTCGGTACAGCGGACATTCAGTATCTAGTATGCGTTAAGATCCAATTTAAAACTGTTTAACAATATTAACAAGTGAATTAAATGCAGAAACAATACTGATTTCAATATGGTGCCACTTATACATGCCTCAAATATGAAGGTGAGCAAGTCCATTTAACAAGTTTCAACTTTACAAAATTGACTATTTTGCCCCTACTCATGTGGGAATAATAAAATACTAGCAACGCAGCCCGTACCTGGCCCAGTCCAAAAAAATTAAGGTATATTTAATTTGAAAATATCTTTTGAGATACTAAATGGGAAAAAATTAAATCTAAAACAAAAAAATACACCATTTCTAATTTTTAAGACTTATAAATCAAAATTGAGTTTATAAATTTTTACTATTTGATTCTTTATGCAATTTTTAAGAACTTATACAGTTATTATAATGTATGTTTCATTAGAAAAATTATTAAGTTTAGTTCTATAATAATTTTAAAATTTTAATGTAATATACCAGAACCCATCTTAAGGCTTTTATTGAGAGAAGGCTAGAGATTTAGTAGCCTGCGCTCTATAATTTCTGTTCGAACAGTCCACAATACCAAAACCTATCTTAAGGCTATTTGTACATTATATCTATATAAAAATACAGCTAAGCCTCTTTTGCTAGAATGACTAAGTTAATTTTTTTTATAATACTAATAAAACAAACTCGTCTTAAGTCTATTTAAGTATTTATATATTATCGATATAAAAATACAACTAAGCCTCTTTTCTAGAATGAGTATGTTAAATTGTTTTTTTTTATAATATTGAAGAAACCTTAATAAATTTCAAAATATATATTGCTAATAGGTAGGTGGTTTGTGTTGATAATATTTCATTATATTGGATTCCATTATATTGAGTCATCCTAGCTCGACCCATTTCAAAGAGCCAAGCCATCAAATCCATTAGCCAATCGGAAACATGAATCCAGCTCACCAACCCATCATCTTTTACACAACATCCCATTCCCCACAAATGTCCATTAAAAGGGAGAAAACCCTACACCACAGTCAATCAACCTATCTTTATCTTATGTACAGCTATGAATACCAACACCTCTAACAATTACCAATGTCACACAAAATTTATCTTATATCTCAAGACTCTCTAAGGAATATGTGAATGCGGGGCCGACCTATAGGACCACCACAAATCAACAAATCAAGGGTACGGAGACTGGGGAGACTGAAGGCCACCATTTATTCTAATCTCTATCTTCCCACTGTTTGATATGCCTAAACAAGATAAGATATAGAAAAAAAAAATAGTTAGAAAATTTGGTATCTTTCCTGGATAAAAAAATATCTTTCAAATGTTCACAGGATCATACTTGGAATTTAAGTTGGCATCTCAGTAGCTGTGGCTTTGATGGGCAACATACTTTTGGCAGCAAATAACCTGAAAAACGAAAATGAAGAAATGGAATTTTTTATAATCAAAGAAGCAGCAATGATAAAACAATGAATAGACCATAGGAACCAGATTAATTCATTGCTTAATTGTAAATAAGATGATTCTCCAGATAAAAGCAAATACTTTTTTGCAACCTCGTTGAACTTATGACTGTAATTAGTACCAGAGCAGGACACCTACAAACACCCAAGTTAAAATCAATAGGCCGACAAGCCTAACAAATTGTATAATAAAAGAAAATACAAGAAGCACCATTAAAATTCTCCTAAACATCCCAATGAATGGCACTGTGCTGGACTTAAAATAATTTACAGCTGAAGATCTGAAATTTCTGAAGGTGACTGCCTAAATCTACCAAAATGACTATAACATGAAGATTTCCCAAATGCAGTGAAAATTATAACCCGATCCAAGCTCACAATTTCCAAAGAAACATGGATCAACAAGATTTCACTACGTACAGAGAGGGAGAGATTTTAGTGAGAAAGAGATTTTAGGGAAATAAATGAATAGATTAATATAAGATTGAATTGTGTGGTAGAGGGAGAGATTTTAGGATAGGGAAAGAGACATTAGGGGAACAAATAGAATAGATGAGAGATGAATGATACAAATTTAGAAACGGTGGGTAGATAGAAAGATTTTACGGGTGATTAGGGGAATAAAATGTGGGTAGAGGGAGAGACTTTAGGAAATCTTTTGTTGATTGATGCTATGTGTAATTAATTATTTAGGTAGATTGTGTGGATGAATGAGAGATTTTAATAAGCTAAAGCCATGTGTAGTTTTTCCAAATACTGATGTGGCGCTCAAAAAAAAAATCAAGGGTACTGATGTGGCACCCTCCATGGGCCTCTATTCTTGTAACTTTAATATATATATATATATATATTTCAGGGCTTTGAATGACTATAGAGATACAAAAATTGCTAAGAATGATGTCCTATATCTAATGAGCTCAAAAACATGATTTTTTCAAAATTACAGACAGAACCCTTCAAGCGTCAAATGGGTTCAAAGGCTCTCAAAACTCCTCAAAGCTATTCAAAAGTTATTCTAATACTCAAAATAATATGGTTTGCCTCTAATCTCACTTATAAAATTAATCAAATATTTAATTAGTATTAATTGTAAGAATTAGGAGTCGGGGTCTTACAATATCTTTGTTATTATTATAGGTTTGATTTTTATTGCAATTTTTACTAACTCAATATAATTTAGACAAAATGGTTTTTTTTATCTAAATTCTCCATTTTTAATATTATAAATGATATTGCCGTGCTAAGGATGGACATGATCTGCCAGTACACATTATAATAGAGTGCATAGAATGACTTAACTACCTTAGAATTCACAGAACGGGGTCCACATGATACACAAATTGCAAGTTATCAGGTTGTTACTAATTAAATATTAATATCTATGTAAATCTAGACTTGGGCCCTTATAAACCATCACCCATCACTCGACTAAGCTTGCTAGAAGGTAATGAAGGTGCTCCCTTTTTTTACCTTGTCTCTTCTTAGTATCTTTTGAGGTGACTCTGCTCCTGACCGGTATAACTTCTACTAATAAAATAAGGTATATTGCCCACATAACTTTCTTTGGACATGATATTCATCATTAAACCGTCAAAGTTTGAGTATTTCGCATAAAGTTGTTTGTGTATTATCCTAGGCCTGTGTGATATCGCATGTGCGATATTGCACATATCACCTTGTGCAATATCCTATTGCTATTGTAGAAATAGCTCTGCGGAAAATATAAAAAATTCGACTCCTTTGAGGCAAATTCGACTCCTTTGATCACTTGTACGATCAACATCCCATAAAATAATAGCAATAACATTATTGTGTTGTGCAACGCTTATAGTCGTTGTGTCACTAGTAGACCCAGTTTCCCATATGGGGGCTAATGGACCCCTTTAAATTTTGGGAAATGCCCAAAGTTGTAATGGGCTGCTGGCCCATGCCCCCGTCATTGCTGAAGGCATGATCCCATCACCTTTAAGGTTTCAAAACCCTTCCCTTTGTCAAACCCTAAGGGTACATTTGCCAATGGTCTACGGAGAGTATTTCTCATAGTTGGGATATGAAATATCAGCCGTTTATTTTTCATATATTTTTAAGTATACATATAAGAAAGTCCAAACCATTTGAATATAATTTTTTGCCTCTTGTAGCTATGTTTATAAAATTTGAGCCATTCAGTCTCTTCAGAAGGACTAAAATAACTATGTGATCAAATTTTGCAATATGATTTGCCATGGATTATGAGAAAATGGGAAAAAACTCTTGATCATTGGTTTTACAAAGTGCAAAAAAGGAAGAAAAAATAGTCTATTTTTTAATATTTTTTTGGTTCCTATGGGACCCAAAATCTTGATCCAAATTGTACACTAATTTAAGAAGGCAAAGCTTAGCTAGTAAATCAAACTTCAACAATTTATCCTTCCTAAATTTTGAGACATTTTAAAAAGAGAACAAAATATAAAATATTAATTTTTTTTATTCCCATGAGTCCTCATTGCAAGTTCCAAACCATTCAAATTCTCTAGATGGACAAATATGGCTACGTGGTGATAGATGAGGTTTTTTTTTTTATGGATCTTGAGAAATTTGTAAAAAAAAATTTCAATTGTTGGATAAAAAATCTTCATATATAAGGTGATCGTGAGTTTCAAATGCAAAACTGCAATGTAGTCGTACAAACTGGTGAGATCAGGTCGATCCTCAAGGAGCTATATGAATTAATATTCATTTTCAACTTGTACTTACCCTAATTAAAAATAATCTCAGTCTAGCCTAAATTAAAAACTATTAAATACAACCATGCCTACTTTGTAAAAATTAAAATTAAACAATTACAAACCAAATAAAAAAAATTTCCTATTCAAGGAAACCTAAATCTAAGACTACCTAAAAGAGCTAAAGTTGTTGCAAAACTAGAAGACAAGTTAGATCATCCGATTATAAAAATTACTAAAAATAAATCTATAAACTAACTTAGAAACAAATCAATATAATAATGAAGCAAAGTTGGTAACAAAGCAAACAATCAAAAGTTGGCAAATAATATTTGAAACAATCTAAGTCAATAAAAAATTTTCAAATCCACTTACTTTCTAAAGTTAAAAACCTAAGTTAGAATTTCCAAACTTAAAGAACTTCCAATTTAAAAATCTTCAACAAATTTAGAAAGATCTTTTATTTCTAGAAATTATTTAAATTAATCAAAAACACAAATTAAGGAACTAATCCTAAAGTTAGAAAGTTAACAAAGTTACTAATGCAATGCATGTCATGAGATGCTAAAAAATTCTAAGTATGAAACTAGTATGTAGTGCAAATCTTTATACATGATTTACCATAATCTAATGCATCCTAAAACTAAATTTAATGGCTGTAATTCAAACTAGAATAGTGTATGAAAATAACAAAAAAAAAGTGAAAAAAGAATTATAATGAAAAAGTTATGCATGAGTGAACATGACCCATAAACAAATTTCTATGCAAAAATTCCGCACAAAGTTTGTCCAACCAGCAATATTTAAGCCAGTGGAAACACCCTAATTCCCGAAATTGTTGTCGTTTGAAACTCAGGGACTTGAAAGTCCGCTCATCAAAGTTCAATTCCACCAATTTTTATTGAAAAATTCATTGATTTGATAGGGCTACAATTTCAAATTTTTAGATGAAAAATTTATCATGCTACAGAAATCTGTATATAGTTTGTTTTACTGGTATGTTTTCAAGCAACTAAAAATCCAACTTCTCAAAATCTTTTTCCTTTGAAATGTTTATGGTTAAATTTATTTCATTAAGCAATAATACTTCCAAATTTCAAGGAAAAATAAGATTACTAAGTCAGGCTTTAAATTGTGAAGATTCAGACAAAAAACAACATTGTATACTGTCTTTTTGTGGAGTTTCCTTTTTAATCCAAATTTCACCTTTTCATTTCTATTTTAAACACATAAATTTCAGATCTGAGAATTAAATTTCCAGTAACTAAAACTTACAATAAAACTCATGAATATGATTACGCATGCATCCAAAGCCTAACTCCAACTGTAAACTATACAAGATAAAAAGCATAAAGAAAAACAATCGCTAAAATTTAAATGTAGTGTGTGCAAGGAATTTTAATATAGTAAAACTGAAAAGTATATGTAGTAATGCGGAACAGTAAATGTAGTAAGTGTATTCTTCTTCTTCAAAATTCATTTATAAGCGGGTTCATAATTTGAGTCATGCTCTTAGGGCCTTTAGGTCATCAATCCAAATACCAAGTAAAGAAACATAATCAAGTACCAATCACCTAAATACAAGAAAAAAAATTGAAAAGAAAAAGCAACGCTTTTCCTAAAATCCAATGTCTTTACATAAAAGATAATGAATTGAGAATCAAAACAATTACATACTAGGATAAGAAGCCTTTTTTAAATGAAAAACTCAAGGGTGTAGAGTGATTTTTGGGCCAATTCACCTTGATGATTTCAATGGAGAGAGAGATATTTGAAAAAGATGAAGTGTAGAAATAATTCTAGAGAGAAGTAATCTATTTTCCCATGAAGAGTATAGGAGGCCCAAGGATTGCTTATATAGGAGTGGAGAGCCCTTTGTTTCTCTTCATAGATCTCTACTTTGTCTCTTGAGATCCTATTTTGTCTCCTTGGGAAGCTTCCCAGCAATTTCCTTATTTCCTTTTCTAAAGGTCTCCTCCAAATTAGCAAAAACCAGCAACATATGTGAGATATTTTTTTGGAGCTTTCCTTTCTTGAAAATTCTTTACACATACTTAATAAAAAATAAAATCTTCCCAAATCTTCACACCTTCGGCCAACCACCGGTGAAAAATTGGTGTTCATAATGGACCCCACCTAAAGGTGTGTAACATAGAAGAAATGTCTAATTCTTTTGCAATCCCACTGAAAAATATACAGCCAATTTCGCGAGTTCATAGTTTTGTCATTTTAGCTCTATTTTATGCAATCTTAGATCTTATGAATATCTATTCGAAAAGAGCTCTTCAACAATAGGTAGATTATCAAAATTTGATGCACGGTTTAAGAGTTATGACTATTTTAATTCATATTATCTTAAGAAAATCGAGACTAACTTTTTATTTTTGAAATCTTCTTCTTTGACTTTCCTTTTCTTGAATTCTCTCTACCTTGGCTTTCTTGTCTTGATTCAAATTTGAATTCTTACAATAATTGGAGAGTGGGACCCTAGTTTGACCATCCAAGCGTGTTTGCACATGTGTGTGGGGTTTTCACGAAGCCAATATTTCAAATTTCTTGAATTTTTCTTCTTCTCTCTCTTTTTTTTTTCTTCTATTTTCTTTACTTTGCCTCAAAGCATGAATGTGCAACCCATTTCTTTAATAACCTACAAACAAAAGGTGACATTTCATTTAAAAAGGCAATTTTGACTACAACTCAACAGTGCATTAATGTGGGTCCATCTTATATGTAATTATAACATGTAATTTCATCATTCTTCATGATTTAAGTTGAATTAACTAATGATGATGAAAAATCATATCATTTCATAAGAAAACCAGTTTTCATAAAACTTTTTAAAAATAGAATTCCTAAAATGGTAAGTTTTATGAATTTAAGTAAAAATGATTATTTTTGCGCAAATTATATATGAATGCACTATATTGATGTCTAAATGCACAAAACCATGATTTCTAATTAAACAAAACCTGTTTGAATTAATAAGGCCTTAAAATGGTGTAAAATATAAATAAAAATATACATTTTTAAAGACTAATCATTAGAAATCCTCTCCATTTACCAAATACATGGAACTCTCCTAAAAAAATCCTCCATTTAAGGATATCTCGATTCGTAGAGACGAAGAGATTCCTCATCTGTTTACCAAGCATGCCTCAAATCACTAAAAATCTTAAATTCTCTCTCCATACTCTAAGATTATATGATCAAGACTTTTTACTCAAACAAACTCTAGAGCTTACCTGCATCAACATCCTCCTTTGCGACTCTCTCATCCACGGCGCCACAAGCACAACATCATCATTGGTGATGACCGTTTAGTTTCTTATAATGTCTTGAAGAATGCCATGTTATCTAAGGGCTACACTTCCAAAACAAGAAGAACCATCAGGGACAATTGTAAAGATTTTCTTTTAGAATTGTGATATGACTTTTGATAAAGAATGTTAGGTGTTTGATGTAGTTAACTATTTTGAATTTATTTAAATGCAAGACATTTTTACTTTTGCTATTCGTAATGTGTATAAATAATAGTAAAATAATGTGAGTATATTGCAACAAAATAATGTTTAATAATTTTAATTAATCATCATCTGTACCTCTCAAAATGAAAATCTCGAGTCTACCACTGAGTAGTGTAAACCCCATTGTTATGCAAAAAGAGAACATCTCTTCCTAGAAAACTTCTTCCTTTCGGCATGATTACAACGACAAGGGAAGTAGCGATAAGAGAAACCTTAGATCTATGTGATATGTGACTTGATATTATGATCCAAAAAAACATGAGTTCAATCTTTGATACCGATTGCTAGTCTTGAATGGTAATACCTACTTTACTCTGAGTATCTTTGTTTGTTATGGTCTATGATACCCGAATACTCTAAATGCCCTGTGGTATTTATACCGATATGATACGATATAGATACGAGCACGGAATACGGCAAGATAAGGCTTGGATACGGCCCCCAGTTTTAGGATACAGTTAAGCAATATTTTTTTACCCAAAATTATGATAGATTTTTATCCATTTTGACCAATTTACTCTTAAATGAGCCATCTCTCAGTTTGATAAAAAGGAAAGCCAAAAAGAAGGAGAAGGAGAAGAGAAGGAAGAGAAGGTAATAGCGAGGAAGAAGATAACTAAATTGATAGGGGCTACTGCTTTTGTTTTGATGGGTTGCTTCCTTAACTAGGTGGTAGACCACTATTTTGCTTTCTGCTACTAGTGCTGCTTCGAACTTCTAGCTTCAGGTGCCATATACGCCTCATCTTCTTCTTACTCATTCTTCTTCTTCTTTGTCATTTGATGATGCCCCAGAGATACAAAAGGGAAAAAATAACCCGTCTCATTTTATTAAAGAGAGCGGGCCCGTTGAGCTTTTTTTTTTCTTTCTATTTTAATGTTGAGCTATTGGGCCAACCAAAACACTTGACCCACTTTTTTTCTTTTCTTTTATTTTCTTCTATGTTAAGATATTGAAGGCCCGCCTCATTTAAAATTTGATCCACACAGTAGGCTTTGTAATATTTGAGCACTACAATAAATATTTATATGCATATATTTTTTGAAATGCCATACCCGTATCTATATCCTAAAATTTTTAAGTCGGCGTATCGAATCCTCATTCCCCATGTCCGTATCCGTAACCGTGTCCGTATCTGGGCATCATAGGTTTTGGTTGTGATACATCATACAAGCAACCTACAAATGCTTGGATTTTTTGGACAATCAACTAACGTTATGCAACTCTCTTAATTAATCATCCGGAAGAGTGACACTAACTTTATAGGGGCGTATTCCAATGAAAACTGGCCACATGGAGTGTCCGTATAAACTTTTTTTGTGGGGCTCATTGTGGTCTCCTCTAAGGATGAGACGAGGGAGGGAGGGGCGATAGAGAGATCCATGAAAGACAAGCCTAGATCTTAAGTTTGGCCCCAATTATATGGTTATAACCCCTTCACCCATGACTCACAAGTCTAGTCCATTCAGATGTGTGTGTAATTGATCCAATAGTCCAATAAATTTTGATGTGTGCTAAACCACAGGGGACTCTTATGGGGGTCCTTGTCGATTGAAAGGTTTAAATTAGAAAATATATGGGCTCCACTCATTGTTCTCATAGAGAGAACGGTGAGGGCATTTCTCACTTAAATATTTTCCAATTGTATGAGTCTACTCTACCCATAAACTCTATATGACTTAACTAGAACAGGAGAAAAACTATACATAAATCACTTGTCAACTTGCATGTATAAATTTTATATGGTAGGCAAAGTTTACCAATATAAATCATATTTCTATATCTCATACGTGAAATACAAATGACCTATAAAAATAATAACTTCGTGGCAAATTTTCAAAATGGTCCTAAGTTTTGACCTTATTTCAAAAATGGACACGAGAATCTCAACCTTTCATAAGGCTTTAAGTTTTCCAAAAGGTTTTCAATTGAGGACAACCATCCAAATTTCAGCCAATTCTGTTAACCTTTGAGTATTTTTTTTTAAATGGAAAAAATGCCCTTAAGGCTTCCAAACACTAAAATCTACAGTTCTTCCCAAGTTCTTCCTTCCCTCTTCTCCTTTCCCTTTCCACTTTCAGGTAACATCATCTTTGTCGACCTTCGGCAAACTTCTGTGACTCTAGCGAGTTCCAGAAAATTGCGGCAACCCATGGTAAGTGTCTTTCCTTTCCTCCCCTTTGTCTCTCATCATCTCCTATCCTTTCTTCTTCTCACTCCCCATTTCAAATTTTCTCTCAACAAGTTTTCAACCACATGAACGAGAGCCATCACTAGGCCTCTGTCACACCCCAAATTCCGAGATCCTTGAGACCATCAGAATTCAAGGCATAACAGTCACAATTACATGATATAAATTATTCATTTGATTAAAGCATTAAGTGGGACTAGATTAAATTAAAGCATCAACAATTAAGTCACTAATAGAAGGTTAACAAAATGTCTAATACTAATACTCTCAAATTATCCAAAGAAATATAACATATCCAACTACATCATGAAATCAAACAAATACTAAAGAGCTATATAGTGACTCAATTCTCATGTTCGACCATTCCCACAAGAAATCTATAGTCCATTATTGATGGGATCAACCTTAATATCTGAAAGGAAAAAAGGAAAAAAAAAACACATATGAACATAACGCTCCACAAGTAAACAAACTATAAAGCCAAAGCAAACGACTGTTTGATCAAATGACAGCAATCTGGGCATGAGGCACAAATATAATTACTTCAAGGATAATCCAATAAAAAAACTAAGATGTTAAGAAATATTAACAAGGTAATGGTAACATAAATAATTTTACAATGATTTATGTATATTGGCAATAAAATATAGATCACCTGATCTAATTTAAGAAAAAGCATATCTTTAGCCACAATACACATATATAAGAGCCCGAAGCCATAATCACACATATAAGGGCCCGAAGCCATAAGGGACTAAATGCCATCTAGTTATTACACACAAAGGGGTTTCCAGGCCCCAATATCATACCCACAAAGAGAGCTAAAGTCCGCATGTGAGTATCCCTATGTTGCGTTGCCCACGCGTTGGATAATACCTCAGAGGCCAAGGATTACATTCAAAAGTGGACCATAAAACTTAAAATTAAGTTTTCTTAGCAAAATATGATTTGGAACAATTTTGCAACATAATTGGAATTGTGTCATAATTTTTAAGTCCAACCATGATATAAATATTTCTCGCAATGGTTCATATGAGAATTTCTATATCTCATGATAGCATCAAATGAAATTGGAACAAGTTCAATATTTACAATTTTGATTATTGATGAGTTCACAAATTAATTCATAAAGGTACAATCATGTCAATACAATCAATGGCCCTAGATAAGCTAAAATGTTAGGACTGAGCCCGCATAAAACCAATGATCACATAACAATTTAATCTTAGAAGGCAACGTTAGAAAACTCTAATACTAAAGGACCATAGTAAGGTTACTTGCCTGAATTCACGATGGTCACTGGATCGAACTTGTCCTGACTTGAATGTTTTAGAATCTCAGTGTGGATCCTTGTTAATGATGGTTAATAAGTGATCAGAATTTTGGGTTTATATGCAGATTAATAGGCCAGGCTTGAGTATGGGTTAAATAAAGCCTGGTTAGAATAAGTGGGTTCCCAAATTAAATGCGGGGTTGCCTAGGTGGCACTGGCTTGGGTTAAACTTAATTCACTATATGGAAAAATCTAAAATTATCTCGAATGTAGGATGTGGGTGTAGGTATGGAGTAGTAAAACCTTTTTTTATTGGGTACATAGGCTTGATGAGCAGAATTACAGTGGACCAAGAGGTGAAGCTAAATGTGATGTCATGGTAGTTTTGGTACTACTTTGAATAATTCTAATGGGTTCTTCTGCAGAGTAGCTGGCAGGATTTAAATGGATGTTACAATGTTGTAGGGAGCAAATTGAGTAGATTGTTTTTTAAGTCTCTGTGGCTGGAATATGCAGGAGGGATGGAATGGAAAAATATAAAAGAGAAAGATGGCCTTTATATGGAAACAATACTAAGAGGGCTTGTTTGATCTTAGCACTTGATACTTGCATGTGCTCAGTTTAACATTTGAAGGCACATAGGCTATTGGCATCTAAATAATGGGTCTGGAGTTGGACCATGTTGAGTATGGTAGGGTGACATAGGTAGTTAAGGGCCTTGCAGATGTGCACATAGCTGATGTAGAATGGGGCCATCTGTTTGATTTCATTTGATGATGCATGGGTCTTAGTTGGTTGCATTGGTTTTAAGTGAGGTGGGTTCTTAGGAGGTGAGATGCAAGAAGACTTGGTTTCTACCTGTGTTTGAAGATGATGGTGAAGACACAGTGTTGCCGTGTTTTGGGTCAGAGAAGTAAAGGGTACAGAGGAGACATGGTGGGGTTCTGTAACGGTGGGTTTGGTTTCTCTTGGTTGTGCTGTAGGGTGGTGTTTGAATGGTAGATAAAGTGGGTTGGTTCAATTTTATTTTTCAACTGATGGGCACAATATAGAGTGGCCTGATTTGTGGCAAAGGTGAATATGGAACTGAAAATGAGATTGGGTGGGTTTCTGATTTTGTGATGTGGGTTCATGTATCCTAAAGATGATGGGTCCAAGCAGCAGATGTGTTTGGAGAAGCAGTTGCAGAGCGATGATGAAGTTCTACACTCAGGTTTAGTTTTGTGAAGAGGGGAAAGATAAGATGATGGGCTGTGCACCGGAGACGGTATGCAACAGAGATGGGTAATGTGGCAATGTATGGTGATGTGATGTTAAAGTGAAAGGAGTACATGATCAGATTAAACTAATGAACAAAACAAGCAAAGGAACACGAAAATAAAAGGAGTAGAAAAATATTGTAGTTGGAGTGCCTATTGCACAAGGAAGAAGCAAGTTGCAGTGTACTGGAACTTGCGAGTGACTGAAAGGTGATGAGGGAAAGGGGTCATTCAAGTAGGATCCTTTGTATAAGAAGCAGGTAAAGTTTTAGTGCGAGGAAGAGAAATACCCATTGTGGGTTTCATCCTAAAATCAGTTAAGGTGAGGGGGAAATTGTGAAAGATGGATCCTTTAGGTAAGGAGGATCGAGGAGGAGGAGGAGAGAGAGGAACAACGTGGGTTCCTCTTATCAAGTCATGAAATTGAAATTTGAATTGGGTCTAATCCCCTAATAAAACCAAGTCTCTTAAGATTCATTCTCTTAATATTTAATCTCCATCATTTAATGTTGGGTCCAACCCCAAAATATGATAAAATTATCCAGATAGCTAAGTTTAGTGAAATTCAATAAATGGGTGTGGCCTATGTATGATTAAATCTATAATCAAGATTAAACAACAACAACAACAACAACAACAACAATAATAATAATAATATCAATAAAACCCTAGGGATAGGGTCCTTACAGCCTCACCAGACACCATCAATGATCCTAGATGCCACTAGAAGTGCATTATATATATTCTTTTAATGCTAACATGGAATGTGGGATTAGGGCTCTTAAATTTGGGGGTTTAGAATTAGTTGACTCTCATCAACTCAAATTTGGGTTTTGGTGCTCTCAATTAATTTTGAATGAGATTGATTTGGCACTTGGTGTTTTCCAGCTCACTTTTCAGTTGATGTTGAATGAGTGTTTTGTTTATTATCTCCCAATTGATGACTAAGCGAGAATGAGGAATGTTGAAAAATTTGAGATGCATGATGGCTCAATTGCAATATGTCTATTGTAAGATGCAGATAATTTTTCATTGCTCTAAACCATTTGCCTATCTCGTTGACTTGACAAAAACAAAAAGTGCAAGATGCCTACCCATTACTAAGTGAGAAATAGGATGTGAAGTGCCAATTAGATTTATCTGCATCTAAAGTCAACTATGGAATATTAATTACATAAAAATGTCTCAATGTAAGTCTTGCTTTATTTTCATTTTAGATAATATTGCAATAGGTTGTGTTTTTTTTTTAATGCTTATTTGGGCTCATGACCGGTATCTCACATTAGAAATTCATTAAATTTTAATTTCTTTTATTAATTGCTTTGGATGTTGGTCTACCTGCTGAAGAAGAAAGTCTTGAAGTTGGTTGTGTTCTTGTTAGATTAATGAGCATGAAATTTTGTACGAGGCAGCGTAGTCATATACAAGTACCCATTTTAGATTTCGAATTTTCAGATATTTGATGATGGTATAATCAACTTCAAGGTCTTCGAGCAATATATAATGTGATTTTTGTTTCAAAAAAATTTATACATGTAGGATGAATTCATCTCAAGCTCGAAATTTGGATCAGGCTCCAAAATGCCCTTGTGCTCATGGATATATGAAGAAATCCATCATTTGTCAACAAAGTCGGATTGTTTAGAATGAAGGTTGAAGTTTAAATCTACAAAGGTGGAACACATCAAAACATCATTAAAGGTTGTCAATGTGTGGGAAGCAGATGTAGAGTAGCCGTGCAAAATTAATTAAGTATTGTATCATGTTTATAGCATATATGGTTTTTTGAAAATAATTTTAAACTACATGTGTAGAACATAAAACATGTTGATGTTGGCTTTGTTAAAGTTGGACTCATTTTCCATTTTGAAAATGAATTTTTTTTTTGTTTTATTCATGTTTCGGTGGTTTGATGCTGGTCATAATAGATGGAAAATGAATGTTATATTATCACACTATCCATGCCTTATGAATTACTTAGATTCTTACACATGCTTGGTTAAAATGATTGTGGAGGATAAAAACTGCAGAGACTTACTAATTTATATTAAAAGAGAGTATAGGCATTTGTGGAAATAAAAAAATAGAAACTGAATTGATTTGTGGCAAATTTCCAATCCCTGATTCTTCATAAGGAGCCTAAGTCAAATGGAACCTATTAGATAGTGAACAAGCTAAAATCTGATGGCCCAATGTCTTTAAATCAATTTCTAGACTCCTTCCATTCTCATTTATATAACAATACAAGTCAATAAACTCAAAATAAGTTGAATGTTGTTTTGTTGTAATTGTTGCTTATCTTTAAATTCACTGAGCACTTCCTATAAACAAAAGGTGAGAAAAGCTTGAGAGACTTATTAGTCCATGTTAAGAGAGAGTATAGGCATTTGTGGAAAGAAAAAAATAGAGGCAAAAGGCATAATTGTGTACACCAAAGTATTATGGGTCCACCATAGCACATTTTTAACTATTCGTTATAAGGACACACCACAATTCTATTGGCCTAATATAATTTCATTATGATAACAATAGTTAATTGAGGTTCAAATGCCAAACCAAAATTTTGTCTAAATGCCCAACATATTACATATTTCACATCAAAGGTGAGGTCTTGACCCATCATTACACATTAAACAAAAATCGTTGGAAGTAACAACCAACATATTACATCATCCATGGGAATACAAAAAACAACAGTGAAAGTCATGAAGCCTCCTTGTCCTATATCTTTGATAAATCTCCATATATTCCTGGTTATATTAGTAATTATGCAATAGGAAAGTTACCCTTAAAAGCAAAAATAAGTTACTGTAAAAAAAATTTCAATACCAAAAGTATTAACCTCGTCTATGAATGCACATCCTGATCCCCTCCCACCAGGTTTATTTTGTCTAACGTGTGCGACTTTTGAATGGCCTCTAGAGATATATTCCATCTGACTAGCATTACTGGGTTCTTTGCAAGACCTTCTATTGTAACCAAACTGGCTACAAAGTCTACACTTTACAGTTCTCTTTCTTCTTTGTCGGCGTTGTGTTGAGATTGAAACCTCATCTGAGTCCTTTTTTCCGGTTGACGTGTGGTCGTCCTGGTGGCCTTCGATCATGTGGGGGCAAAACTTCATTGGTGGGAGAATGTTTCCACATTCTTTTGTCAAGCAGGGGATAGATTATCGGCTCATAGCATGCCCTGTATATACTAACGAAATAGCATGAGTGACAGCAATTTTCTGAATTCTCTCTTCTATGAGCTATTGCAATTATAGCATGTATGCATGGAACCTTATCCATTTGACATTGTCAACATGTGCAATTCTTATCCAACACCTTTACAATATTGTGAACATCATCATCCATGACTCGGCGTTCGAGGACCTCATATTCATCATCGCCAGCAAAGTACAACTCACAGTGTCAAGACTTCTCTTGTCTAACTTTCAACATCTCTTCAACTGTAGGACATACAATTCCTTGCTATTGAGAACTTTTGACCGCCTTGTTTGCATATTGATCAACAATTTCACCCGGATCCATTCAATCATATCACACATCGGCATATTCTTACACTCCAATATCATGTTGTTAAAGCACTTAGTGAAGTTATTTTGGTTTTGATTCCATGGAGGAACTTCTGAAAAATATGCCCGTGACCAAAATACCGTAAAGATGTGCTCTAACCATTCATCTACTAGGAAATTGACTCTGCCAATCTCATTCATTGCTTTGTCTAATTCAAATCTAGTAGAAACTCGACAAGCACTCGAAAATAAGTCTCTTAGTTGTTCACTAGTATAAATTTTTTGAAAGTTTGCATACAAGTTACGCATGCAAAACCCATGCTATAACATAGGAAAAACAATATTGACGGCTTCAACCAACCCCTTTTGATAATCACTCATGAAAGTAAATGCGCTATTACCAATTTCAATCTTCAAATGGTGAGGGAAGAGCATTCATGAGTTCTGATTCTCCCCCTTCACTACTGAAGTACAAAGTGGAAATATTTGCTTATTAGTATCAAGAGAGTGCATTAATGGCCCACCACATTTTTAGATATGGGACATTTACTCCATACTCCCTAAGCACCTCGGAGATTAATAATAGAAACATTGGTCTTTAAGCAAGATTCTATCTTTTCAACAATCCAATCAATTGAAGCGATATGATTTCCTTCCCGATTTATATTTGCGCATATATGGCTATCATTTAAACTTTTGATCTCAATCATTTCTCCATCGGGTAACATCGAAGCATTTACGGGCCATTTGCAATTTTGGTTCGCGCAAATTGGGGTGATCTGAGACTTCAAATTCATTACATACTTTATGTCAATTGAGTTGCGAATGGCACATTGTTTAAGTGCCCTTCTCAAGACTCTAATATTCTTAAAAGAAAGTCCAACATCAAATAATGGATGATCCATTTGCCGCTCACAATTAAATTGATTGCCCATATGGTATGTGACCCCCCCTCAAAATCAAAACCTGTATTTAATGAATGACAAATCGACTGTGATATATATCGAGATAAATGTCCCTCTTCTTCAAAATCCGTTGAAATGTTACCATGATTTGATTCTATTTCGTTCTCAAAGTTGACATCCTTTAAATTGGAATCAGAGTTATATTCCATCAAATCATTAATGTTGCTGTCAGGTGCATATGACTTGTCCATTTCAGTCTCATCAAGTGAACTTGATTCCATCTAAACAAATAAGAAATACGTACAATTCTCATAAAAAATGAACTTTCATGTTTTTTTTTTCCAAACCATTCACCAATATTGACCATTAGTACACAGACATTTGCTTGAGTCATATACAAACATTAGAAACAAAAAAAAAAAAAAAAAAACTTTTCATGCATTCAAATGAAAGCAACAAAAGAGAGGTTTTTGCAAGAAATGTTTCCGTCTTTTCATGCATAGAAAAATCAAAACCACACGTGTAGTCTAATCCATAATTTAGGGCCTATGATTTAATACATAAAACCCTATCCATTTTTATTGGAATCCACTCTTTAATATATAAAAAAATGTATGTTAATTTTAACTTTTTCTTAGAAAAATGCACGCCTAAAATTGCATCATTCTTAGTAAATAACTTTTTTGGCTTACCGCAACTTGTATGTAGTTGGTGTATAGAAGACACTAGCCAAATAGTTTAAGTTGTAGTACAGGAGGAGTTATATATCTTAAATCATAGAGGCATGATTGGGTTTCTAGGAATTGAGATGATGCACACTTAATTTTGATTTACTAAACCACTGTAATGAGAATGGAAAACAAATGGATAAAAAATGTCCAAACAGATGACACTCTTACACGTTGTGAAAAGTCAATTTAAAATTTCAATGATTAGTTCACAGAAAGTTCTTCACTTAATTATGTCAGGTAACATGCATCTAAATAAATTAAAAAAATATATGATTTTAATATTAATATATCTGCATTTTGCAATATATATATATATACTACCTTTTAGTCATCATGCATTTTACTTAGCATTAATTGGAAAGTGAATAGGAAAGCCCCAAAACCCAAATTTGAGATGATGAGAATCGACTAATTCTAAACCCCAAATTTAAGAGCCCTAATCCCACATTTCATGCTAGCATTAAAAGAATATATACCACGCACTGCCTACCGCATCCAAGGTTGCTAGTGGAGCCGGCTCAAAACAAGTTGAGGCCTAAAGCGATAATTCTAAATGAGGCATTTTTCTATTTTTAATATTATTATAAATATTTTATTTAAAATTTATTATTTTTTCTTTTTTTGTAATCCAATATTGCTAATTAAGTCTTTATATTCAAGTTTTGTTAACATATTTTTTTCAATCGATAGTATGGCTAATCCACTTAATCTTTCATGTGACTTTATTGATCGAAATTAGGATTTTATCAATTTTAATTTTGAAAAACTTCTTTAAGTAAAAGCAACAATTATAAGTATTGTTAATATTTTCTAGTAGGCATATTTAATATTTATAAATTATAACTAATAATATTTACAAATAAAACACACACTAACTATAATTAACATATAATATTGGCTTGGAATCAAAAATAAATTTAAAGCATAAAACCATAGGATCTGATTTTGTGATTTATAGATATAGATTACATTTGAATTTGATGCAACTTCGTCAATATAAAAAAATATTATATTTGAAGTTATTTTTTATGAATTTTTTCAGAACAAAAAATGATTTCTTGCTTATTGTGACTTTAGGGTTTTCTATTTTTCTTTTAATGGCAACATTTTCTCAATGGCAAAAATGAGCTTTATTTTTTTTTTTAAATATGAAAAGATAGTACTTGTTTTTTCTGAAATGTAAAAAGATGATAGTTGCTATAATTACTTTTATGAGGCCTTATTCTTTACGAGAAATGAAATCATGACAATTACTTTTTTTGAAATTTAAAAAGATTTAAGTTACTTCAATTATTTTTATCAGGCTTTATTTTTTTGAATTGAAAAAAGAGAGAGATAGGAATTGGTTTTTTTTTTTTGGGCCTTATTTATTTATTTATTTTGAGGGGCCTAAAGCAAATACTTTTCTTGCCCAATGGACAAGCCACCCATGCTATGTATGGTGAGGCCTAGTGGTGGCTCTTACTCAATCGCTCATGTGATTGAAAACTTTTAGATGAAAACTCTAGAATAGGGGAGTAAAAAGAAGAGAAAAGATGATGCCAGAGAAAGGGAAGGAGACGAAGAGTGGCTTATTGTGGGCAGCCAAAGGTCATTGTAGCTCGCCAGGGGTTGTAAAATCATGCCAGAGGTCGCCAAGGATGAGGTTTTCCGAAGAGTGAAAAAGGAAAAAGAGAAGAAAGAAGAAGAATAAAAAAAAAGAAAAAAATTGGAGGGAACCCTAGGTTTTCGTGTTTGGAAGCCTAAGGGCATTTCCGGCATTTTAAGAAAATTTACTAAAAAGTTAACGAAATTGGTTGAATTTGGACAGGTATCCTCAATTGAAAACCTTTTGAAAAACTTAAGGCCTTCTATGAAAGGTTGAGATTCTTGTGCTTCTTTTTTTAAACAAGCTCAAAGCTTAGGGCCAGTTTGAAATTTTCTCAAACAATGCTGAAATTTGAAACAAGGCCCAAATGATACGTCATGGACCGGGCCAGCGGCAGGTGTTCATGGGCAGCCCTATCTGGCCCAAGCCTGGGCATAAGTATTAAAACAGGTCCAAATAGTAAGTCATGGACAGGGCCATGAGCAGGCCTAGCCCTAAACCCATGTTACAACGCCATCGTCCAGCATTCAATTCATCACGCACCCAAACGGGGCCTTCCGATGGGTCCGTGTGGTGTAGCAGTAGCCACTTGCCGCGAAAGGCGAGATCAGAAACTTCCTTCCTGGTGCGTGTTTCCAACGCCAAGGCAAAAAAAAAAAAAAAAAAACACTCAACACATCATCATCGCTCATCACCCCGAGGACTCACTCCTTTTTCTTCCCTTCCATTTCTAGGGTTTCTGAATTCGATTCTTGGTTTCTTCAAATTCGTCGTCTTCTTTCAATTCCCATCTCTCCTCCAAAATCGAGATTTGGGCTGGGCTCTGTGATCGGTCGTGGATGCAGCTGGAGCTGACCGTCGGATCTAGGGTTTTTTCTCTTCTTCATCCTTCTCATTTCGCTCCATCGACCACGTCCAGAGCCGGAGGTATGAATTTGAATGCTTTTGTTTGAGTACTTTAGACATTAGGGCTTTTAGGGTTTTGGAAGTTGATCTGATGTGATTGGTTGGATGAATGATTTTCACTCCATTATGCTCAATCAAGCCGTGCTCTGCAACATCTATCAGAGAAATTGAAACTTGTAGTTATCTCATTCTCATTCCTAGGAAGAAACCCAAATTTGGTTTGGCGGCTTTAAATTTTAGAACATGCCTTCATTCTTTTGCAAGCTTGGAATTGCTCGTGGGTGCGTGAATCTGTTCATGGCGGTGTGGGTGTGGATGCGTATATCATTTGCCTTACTGATTTGTTGATGAAGTTATTCTGGGGCAACCGGAACTTTTTCGAAAGAGACGAGAATTATTCTTATTTTATGGTTTTCAGGAAGAATTCTCCTATGGAGGACTCAACAGGGATGACGATTGAGTTCCTCCGCGCCCGGTTGCTGTCCGAAAGATCCGTGTCGAGAACTGCAAGGCAGAGAGCTGATGAACTTGCTAAAAGGGTTAGTTACTTCATTCAAATGTAGTGTTTTTAGTATTGAGATATTCGGTTTTGTTCTCGCTTGCTTTTGCTATTTGGATTTTGGGAATCTCTTCCGGCCTTAGCTGCCATTTAAGAGTTGTTAATGCTGTGCTATTATTCTTCAACTAACTGTCTATTTATGCTCGTGAATCTTTTGCTTCTTTGAATGAATGTAACTTAGTATGTTGCATTTATAGGTTGATGAACTGGAGGAACAGCTGAAATTTGTCAGCATCCAAAGAAAGAAAGCTGAAAAGGCGGCCGCCGTGGTTCTTGCAATCTTGGAAAATCATGGGATCAATGACTTCTTTGAGGCATTTGACTCGAGCTCTGACCAGGACGAAGTCCTTTGTGAATTGAAAGAGAACAAGAATCCTGTCAAGGAAGACGAACGCTCGTTGACCTCAAAATCAAAAAGCGGAGCAGAAGAAGGGTTATCAGGCTCAGAGGCTGAACCTTCTACAACCCCTGGTAGAAGCTTATCATGGAAAAGTGGCAGCAATCGTTCGAATTCCTCTGGAAGGAAGAACTTAGCTCAATCCAGGCGAAGGCATGGCAGCTTTATTTCTGTTGGTGGTTCTTCTCCCAAGTACCGGTTGGGGAAGTCATGTCGCGAGATAAAAAGAAGGGAACAAAGGTGAATTTCTATTTGCAATTGATTATGTCACCATAGTTTCTTATAGAAGGTCATAAGGGCCTGTTATGACTTATGACCTTTTATAAATGCTCAGGTGGTGTTTCTGTTTTGTAATGAAACATCCTTCTTAAAAATTATGGAAGTAAGGAGAATGCAGTTTAGAAGGTTCAGGGCATTATCCTATAACTTTTTTGCTTATTGCTATAAGGAGAATTCAAACTCCCACACTCAGGCACACTCATGTACCTAACTAACTGAGCAACTGGCATTTTTTTAGTCCTAGAAAATTTTTATAAATCTAATGTGTAATAATTGATTGAATTATCAGATAAATTTTATTTTGGAAGCGTATAGGAATGTCAACCAGCAAAGGTAATTCACAAGCTGGCTTGGCACGGCTCGGCTCATTTTCACTTTTGCACCCCATATTGCTTTTTTCTAATGAAAAAAAAAAAAAAACTAATAGCGTGTATATATATATATATGAGAAGCGCTAGATAGCACTCGGGCATTTTTAAAATAACAAACGCCCCTTTTGCAATAAATAGGAGATTATGAATGTAGAGAAGCAATTAATGTTACTTTTAAAAAGGAGAAAAAGTTACCACATGACATGTCCCTCATTAGAGGATAGAAAGAGAGCAAAAATGCCCCTTTTTTAAATGGGGCATTCCTAAGAATTTATATTTATATATATAGGGGATGTTCATGTACATCTATCCCTCACCATATGCTGAGGGGCAAACTTGATAGGACCCACCTAGAGCCCCACTGAGGGATGGAAAAGACATCTTGGATGAGCCTATATATCAAATTTGGGGTCAATCCCAAGCCTCTAACACATTCATCCATGGACACCAAATTTAGCAATTTGATATTAAAGAAAAAAATTTTAGCCTCATTCCAATGGTCCAATCTATTCAGATTAGTGCAAACTCAATGGATCCATTGCAATTCAAGGGATCTCATTTGTGTGGATGGTTCGGATGGATATTAAAGTTGGCCCTGCTACTTGTCCCTCACCGTAATATAGTGAAGGCTAGATGCACATGAATAATTTCCTATATATATAGGGTAATATTCAGGTGAGAATAGTTCTCACGAAGTTACCGTGAAACAGTTTTTGGGGCATACCTGTTGGTCCTAATTGGGGATGGGACCAGGGGAGATGGAAAGATCCATGTGGGACCACACCAGATATCAAGTTTGGCCCTAATCGCATGTCATTAACCTTGTTATCCGTGGCCCACAAATCCACTCCATTTATATTGGTGTACAGTCGATTCAACGGTCCAGTAAATTTGGATATTTGACCGAAACTTAGGGCGTATGACTAGCAGGGGGACTCCTGTCTGTTGTAAGGTTTGAATTTGGTGATAGATGGGCCTTACCTAGAATCATCACAAAAAACTCCGTGAAAACTATTCTCACTTGAATATTACCGATATATATATTATATATAGGGAGCCCCTCTACCAATGTGAGCACTACTTTCTACTGGGGCCTCTTGGGGATGAGACCAGGGAGATCGAAAAATCTCCCCTCTACCTATCCACACATGGTGTGACAAAGGTTCAAATGATCGTTCTAACCACTTGATTAATGGATGACAAGTTTTCACCATCCAAAATGAGTGTGAACCGATCCAATGGTCCAATCCGATTGAATGGGTGCCAAACTTGGGATGGGTGATTATCATGGGGGTTCCCTATTTTATGATCCACTTGGATGGATCATAAATTTGGCCCCACTAGGTGTTTTGGAATTTGGTGCTCACCTTATCGTGAGCACGGGCGCTCGGCGGAGGTTTTCCCATATATATATATATATATTACAAAATGCCTAGGCATTTTTGTAGCCAAAGAATGTCCCTCTTTTGGTGAATGAAAGGGGTGTTAATTCCTATTGTGTTGAGGTGGAGTTCTCATCATAAAGGCCTTATTTTAAGGAAGCTTTGAGAAAAATATATTTATTGGCATGAACAATTAGCTAGTTTTTCACTTTTTAAAATCATGAATAATTGAACATTTTGTCCTTTTTATCCTTCTCAAGAGGGATTGAAATTTGGCAAAACTTCTGAATGAGGCCCACTTCAAGAAAAATCCAAACCAACTTTTTTTGGTTGCTTAATTTCAAATAAGTAGGAAATGGGCCCTGTCACGCCCCAATGATCCAGTTGGATCCTAACCGCATCCCCAGGGCACGAGACTCGATGACAATTAAAATTTTTATTGTCATCACCCCCAATCCATAAAAAATCTTCTTCAAAAAGGGGGTTTCTTCCCTTAGGTAACAACCAATGAAAGAAAGTTTTAGGTGGATACTTTTTGTTCTTTACAGGGAACAATTTATTACCTTTTCTTACTTTTTCTCTTATAGCAATCACTCATTCCAGTCATTTAATTAGGTTCTACGGAGAGAAAATAGGGAAGATAAAGTAATTACTCATTCAAGTTATTTAATGAGGGAGAAAAAGTACGAAACACTTATTAATGTCCTTTATATCAACTCCATGTCAGCAAGATCTTATTTGTGCTAGGAGGGGGTGTTTTTCTGCATTTTCCTTTACATGATACTGTTTTTAGTAACAACTATTACTTTGTTTACAGCTTAATGTAAGGTGTGCATATTCCAAGCTGAATCAGAATCCATCTTGTCTGGATGATGGAACACCTTGACAGACCAAAAACTATGACTTTGTTTATTTAAAAAACTAATTATAGCTTCTGTTATTGTTGCAGAGCAGCAGCAGGGGATGTAAGAGATGTTTCTATTCTACTTGATGCTCAAGAAAATGCAGTTGCCACTGCTGGGCTTGGAAATACTTCTAATCAGTTTGATTATAAGCCTGAGAAGTTGAATGGATGTTCAGAAAATGTGGAAAACAGCGTGTTCCAAGAAAATCAACAAAATGAAAATCATGCTGGTCTTCATGCTAATGGAATAGATAGATATGGAGATATGGAGAGAGCACTGGAACATCAGGCCCAGCTTATAGGCCGGTTTGAAGCAGAGGAAAATGCTCAACGAGAATGGGAAGAGAAGTACAGAGAGAGCAACTATACTGTGGTATGCATCTTCTTCCCCTCTTACGTCACTTCTGAAAGTTTTATGTAGATTTTGTAGATTGTCTAATTGTCAGAATGAATACAGTCATCTTTTAAAAAAAAAAATTTTGTTTTATTGAGAAAAAAATTATAATGTGTTTGTTGCAGAATGGAGCAATCTTCAAAGGGAATGGAATGCCTAGGGTGTGTAGACTTCCGTGCATCCATTCTTTGGTTACTGCTGTGAGGCAGAGAAGGGATTTTGGTTTTTCCAGAAAGTGAGCCTACGCTACAAAAACTGTGAAGCATAAATTTTTAGCTCTTAGCCAGTAGGTCCCATCAACTGGCAGGCTGGATAGCCCTTGCCTCCAAAGTGCTTAGTCCACTTGTATCAGGTTGCCAGGCTGGGCAGGACAGGCAATTTATTCATGCCTTTAGAGATAATTTCAGACATGACATTTAATTAGTAGGCCTGATAATAAGGCCTAGACCCAGTATATATGCTTAAAACAGCAAATCCTGCCTTCAGGGATAATTTCAGGCATGACAAAAAATAATTACATGACGAGCTAATAAGGGCTGGGCTCATCCCAGTATGTAGGCTTAAAACAGCAAATCCAGCCTCATAGTCTCAGCCCAGATCAAGTCCAGGCTGGCCTAGCTTCTGATAAACACTGCTGCTTTACAAATTTTTTAGCAGGTAGCTCACCTTGATATTAGTGTGAGAGTGTGTTTTCATTTTGGCTTATCATTATTTTTTTTTATTTTATCAACTCTTTACACCCCACCCCCCCCAAAACAAAAAAAAAAAAACAAAACCCCAAATAGCAGTCAGTAGCACACAAGCACTCATAAGAAGAAACAAGAAGTCTTCTATATCTAAGTTAGTTATATTACTAAAGATCTGCAGAAACAATCCAAATCAAACTGAAATTCATAAAAGCTGTGTGCTACTCATTAGAAGAAACAATGAATCTCCTACTTCTAAGGTAGTTATATTACTAAAGATCTG
Organism: Sextonia rubra; assembly: GCA_037013555.1. Taxonomy (NCBI): domain Eukaryota; kingdom Viridiplantae; phylum Streptophyta; class Magnoliopsida; order Laurales; family Lauraceae; genus Sextonia; species Sextonia rubra. Next base: position 109,955,242 of record JASUAD010000001.1, on the reverse strand, counting down.
CAGAAACAATCCAAACCAAACTAAAACTCTTAAAAGCCCTAAATTAACTTAAGTGATTGGTCCTCTTGGTCCGGTGGGCTGAACCCAATGTTGCTGTTGTACCCATTGATCATGGGTCTGACCCAGTTGACATAGCTCTTGGCTCAAGTTTCCAGTTCCTTTAAATTGCAGTTCATCAGCCTGTGACTGCTTTCATCTTTAAGTACCTTTATTGAAGGGTTCTTCCTGTTCTCTTCTGACAGGAACCACAGGATTCTTGTGAACCTGGCAACCAGTCAGATATTACTGAAGAGAAAAATGAGCCCCAGGCAAATGACGACACAGAACCAATTGAGACAGTTTCAACTTATAATGGAGCGAAGCAGAAACCAGGCAAAGTCTGCAGTGTCAAAGAGGCCGCGACTGAAACTCCTTCCAACATTCATGTGCCGGCTGTTCCTATAGGCAGTGATCAAAATAAGCTGCTTCCTGGCATTGAATTTCAAGGTAGAAAGGAGATTGATGAATGTGAAATGGGCTTTCCAGAATTTGTATTTCCAGCCCAAGAATATTTGCAGGCTAAAATGAAAGGAAAGCAGTCCGACAGCAGGCTAGTAGTTGATTCAAAGTTCCAACCTCTTCCACAGGAATTCCCCTTTGATGGATCAGCTGTAAACTCTTCTTCCCAGGGCGATGGGAAATTTTTCAAAGGGGAAGTGTCAGGAAGACAGAGCCAACTCCATGGAACTCCGCATAAAAGTTCCAATAGCCTGGGTGGTGTCTTGGAAGCGCTTCAGCGTGCCAAGGTATCTCTACAGCATGAACTCAATTCATCATTGCCAGGTCATGGTGCCATGATCACATTACCTGACAGTCAGGTGCGCTCTGTAAAAGCTACTGATGCTATGGACATTCCCCTTGGCTCCGCTGGGCTTTTCAGACTACCCACGGACTTCCAAAACTACAATTCTTTATATACGAATTTGTCAACACCATATTCTGATATTGGATCAACTAGGCATAGTGCAGATGCAAACTTTGGTGCCCTATCAAGTTATCACTACCCTTCCAGTCCATACATTGAACCCAGATCTAGAATTTCTGTAGGCCATCCTTATTTTGATTCCTACGATTCAGGGTTGGGAATTCCAGGTGTCAGTAGATATTTCAATCCTCAAATAGACGTATCAAGGGCAATTGTGCCCACCACTGATAGGCATCCTACACCCTATTCAGATACAAGACCAGGAATGCCAACTGGAGATCGATACTCTCTTTATGATGACCGGTTTAGATCCGGTTTGTATAGATAGTTCCTGTTCTACCATTGGAAGAGTCACTTTGCCAGGCTTCTGGTATGTGCTCTATTCATTTGGTCTGTAATGATGCTCAAGTGAGATGCTTTAGGTTGGTTTGTGTACCTTTATGTGCACTGCTTCTTGTTATGTAGATGTACTGTACAATCAACTTCCTAGATGATTATTGGTGTCTTCGTTTCTAATCCGATTGTTTTTCTCATGTTTGAGGATGCTGTGTGATTGGTGTGGCATAATGGGGGCTAATGAGGAAAGCTTTGTAGCTGAAAATGTTGCAAACCTTTTTTTGTTTTTTTTTTTTTTGTGGGGGGGGGGGGGGGGGGGGGGGGGGGGCGCTCTTCTCAATTTATGTTCATCACATATAGGGCGGGAATGGTTCCCATCATGGAGTAGTGATCGACCCTGCATGGGCATGTACTTCAAATCCCACCCTATCCCTTATGATTTGCATGAAAAAAAGGTGGGCCAAACAACCACTATTCTGAATTTTGTACTATGTCCTGGATGTTCATCATGTGAACAGCTGATGGATGTCCGGCTGCATTCAAGCGTAGTAATGGTTATTGACAAAGGATTTATTAGTCCTTTGTGATTACTCCATATCAAACTCCAATTATTTCTTGGCCACATCCGCTGTAATTGAAAGATAGCTAATACCATTTGATGGTGGACATCGAGTTTCATGCCGTCCTTCTTGAGCTTGTGTGCTCCATTTGTTAGTGGGAGCCATTCCTCATATATTTCAGGCTTACCGAATGTTGTACATGCATTAGACCAAGTTTAGCCAAAGTTAATTGTTCCTCAGAATGGCGTAATAGTTGAACCCAAGGCACCAGTGACATACAGTCACTCAATTTGGTTGTGGTTTTTAGCATCCAACAACCCATGTATTTGTTTCTCTTAACATATTAAGGGCCTACAGGTGCAAGTGCAACAAGGGTAGATCTGGTCAGGCATTAGCTTTAGCGAAGTCCAACTCAAATTTTATGTTGGGAAACCAAAACTCGAGCCACTCTAGAGCAAAAGCGAAGCAAGCCGGACCTGAACTAGGCTTGAATTGCAACTCCCCTACCAAAGTACTATTTTGATTGTCCATTTGATTTCTATGGAATCCGGTGCCAATAACTTCTTGAGCCTCATTTGTTTTTCAACGAATCAAGGGTATAAAAATTAGTTGTTTGATATATCTCATATACCGATACCTAATACGTTCACATAAACTTGCACAACATATTAAACAAGTCATAGATAAGTTGCTTTCCGTATGTTTTCTGCATTGGGTTTGTGGTTTTACCTTTTGTTGTCACCCAAAGTAAAGAAAAATCAAGCTCAATTCTTAGCCACTACAGTTAGGGGTGTAAAATTGGGCCTTTCCATTGACCAGGTTGACCATGTCTAGAAGGCACGGCACAACCCAGAATCTGGGCTGTGTCGGGCAGCCTGGGTCATGGACGACACGGCCCATGGCCTTGGCCATGGCATGTTGGGCTCTGGCCCCTCAAGTCGCGTCACAGTATGGTACACAAAAGTGGACAGCCAAGAAGAAAGCCCACAAATTTGAGAGTTGGCATACCCAGGGTTCGAGCCCTAGATGGCCAGGTAAGGGCTGACATATCTTACCAATAGGATAAGAGGACTAGGGAGGGGTTTAATAATACTACTGAAAATGAATTCATCTCATCCAAATGAAATCGACCAAAAAATGAAACTATCCCTGGAAGATGAAGTGGAAGATCTCCAACCATAGCAACCAGAGAGTAACATGGTTGCCATAATACATGGCTAATGAAGCCACTGCTGTCAGATATTTTGGGAAATGGACTCACAGACAGCAGCGATCAAAACTCAGTTATTCTGCTGAGCCCACCATTGTCTGATACATCTGCTGAGAACATCAATTGGCAAGCACTCCATCATAGATGGATAGTGGGGAGAGAGATGGTAGCAAACACATTTATTGAGCAGGGAAATGGTTCACATTCAAACAAAAGCATTTACTCTAAACAAGGAAGAGTTCTAAAAACCAAAAAACAAACATCAGATAAGGAGTCTCAAACTGGAGGGAGGCCATCATCCATGCTCTGAATACACAACTTTCCCTCCTACCTTATTGCATTAGATCCTAGGGATCTACAACCGAAGCTCTTTAACAACTTATAGCCCGAACAACCACTCCTCCATCCTTTGATGAAATGCAAACTTGAAAAAAAAAGAAAAAACTCAGCATCCTCTCTCAGTACTTGTAGTCCTTGACATGGAGACTCTCAGATACCCCTTCTCCCTTGGCTGCATCCCCCTTGTAGATTCCCAAGGTTGCCTCCGAGTTTGCCTTGCACCTTGCCAGGAATGCAGCCTGTGCCTCGAGGATATTCTCCACCTTGCCAGCCCATGTCTTGAGCGTGCTCTGCTGCAGTGCCCGCCCAAAAGAGAACGAGAGGCTCCATGGCTTCTTCCCCTTGAGCTTGTTCATCGCATTCAGGTTCAAAGTTGCCTCTTCCTCACTCTGCCCACCTGACAAGAACACAATGGCAGGGACTGCAGCCGGCACTGTCCTCTGAAGAGCCCGAACAGTATACTCTGCCACCACCTCCGGCGTGACCTTCTTGGCTTCTGACCCGGGAGTCACCATGTTTGGCTTCAGCAGTGTTCCTTCCAACAGAACATGGTGGTCATTGAGTGCCTTGTAGCATGCAGCCAGAACCCTCTCAGTTACCTCAGCGCACTTTTCAATGCTGTGAGGCCCATCAACTAGAATCTCAGGCTCAACAATTGGGACGAGTCCATTCTCCTGGCAGATGATGGCATAACGGGCCAACCCATTTGCGTTCTCATTGATTGCCAACTGAGAAGGCTCAGTGGGGCCAATCTTAAGCACAGCTCTCCACTTGGCAAAACGTGCTCCAGCCAAATAGTACTGTTGGCAACGCTGGGCAAGGCCATCAAGGCCCTGGGTGGTGGTCTCACCATTGGTGCCAGGGAGCTCCACAGTGCCCTTGTCTACCTTGATGCCTGGGAGGACACCTCCTTCCTTGAGGATCTCGACGAAGGGCTTCCCAGATGCTGTCTTCTGGTAGAGGGTCTCCTCAAAGAGGATCACACCACTGAGGTATTGGAGGGCATTAGGGGTACAAAAGAGCAGCTCACGGAGAGCCCGACGGTTGGATTCAACATTCTCTACATTGATGCTGGCCAGCCGCTTGCCAATTGTGCCAGTCGATTCATCAGCCGCAAGAATTCCCTTTCCAGGGGTGCCAATGTAGGCTGCATTGGCAATGAGTTCATCTGCCAGAAAATTACAGTCGAAAGAAAAGTGAATAGAATTGCAAAATGGAGAAAGAATGAATGGGAAGAGCACGTACAAGCTAGACTGTTCACAAAATTCATAAGAATAAATCCTCAGCCCAAGAAATATGGAAGTTTCAGCACCTCGGATGGTTGGTTCTCATGGGCAGTTCATAAGTGCACAAGGAATGATTGTTTTTCCACCTTTACCATCAAAAGTCCTACTCAATTCAACTGCCAAATGTTGATTTGGGAAATAAAAGTTGGAGCAACAGTATTCCACCTATATCAATTCATGGACCACAAAAACATACGGTGGAACCAACTACCATCCATTCTTGTGAACGAAGCAATTGTAGTCCATGTGTAAGTCCAACAAGCTCTCTATTCACGTGCAACATTTTAGCACAGATATTTTCACTACGCCAAGCCATAAAACTGACACTGCAGAAAATTAAGCCTTCAAAAATATAATAACAAAGTAAAATAAAATTCAATGGTAATCTTTCAAGCACAGACACATGCTCTAGTGGAGTTTATCCTATTCAGTTGTTCATGGCTACTAATGTTGAGAACAGATGAAGCTTTGATGATGGTTATGGTGATGATTGAATATTAGCTTAGATTTAAAATTTTAAACAATGGCAACTTTTCATCAATCTGGTTTAAAGAAATTGCCACGCAATACAAGAGTTAATATATCCAACAGCAGTCTAGAAAGAAACATGAAACTACTTAAAAATCAGAATAGCTTTTAAGATAAAGCAGATACAAACCAGATCATAGGGACTTCGACTATAACCAATAACAGATCTAATATAAAAAAGAGAAAAATATAAAAGAAAAGGATAGGATTTTTTCAATCAAAGCTCTAACAGGTTTAAAATTGAGCAACAAGAAGTGTCCATTTTGCCTAATAAAATAAAATAATTATATCATCCTACCAAATAAAACCAAGTCCATGTTGCGTTCTTCTAACTGCAAATTGCAATCCAACAATCTAGGCAGTAAAACGTGTCATGAACCAAGATAGTGATAACTAATTTCTGAGAAAAAAATAGGCATAGACTGAATCTACTAATTAAAAATGTGTCATTAGAAACTCTGAAGTGCAAAAGAATTAACAAACGATTACTCTCTAGGAAACAATGCATCCCAAAACTCAAGTACTTCTCCCTAAGTTTAATGGTCTACATTGATTTTATTCAATCATGTACTCTCTTTTTTCAACAGAAGCTAAAACATAATGCATGTGTCTACAACAGATCTGGAAACCCATGAAACTACTTATAATTCAGGACATCTTCCAGGAAGGGGAAAAAAAACCAAAATCAGCTCATAGGACATAAATATGTATATATAAACACTTAAAGATCTCAGAAAACTACAGTAAGACAGATATAGAGAAGTCCAGATACGAATTTCTTATTTGAAGCAACCATAGACTTCAAAAAATGGATGATAAAAAAGACACCAAAGATGACAATTTGCTTCAAGCATTCAAGAGAAATCAGAAGCTGGAAAAGTATCATAGGGGGACATGGTGGATTCTATACGACATTCCTAATCAATATATTTAGAAATGGTTACTCTAACTATAAAACACAGATCAGTTCCATAAACAAGAAAAAAAATCACTGACTCCAGATATAATCAAGATATCAATTTCTATTAAAAGAGAAAAAAAGGTTATATCTTTCCAATTTTCTATTTTCCTACGGCCTAAAAGATCAAGAATCAGATCGATAAATGAATTGTTCCGAAACCCTAGGCCTAGACCAAGATCAGATCCATAAATAAGAAGAAAATTCACTCCAATGAGCCCAGATATAATCAAAACATCCACCTACATCACAACTCACAAGAGAAAAAAAGGTGATATCCTACCAAGTGCTAAAATAACAACAGAAAGAGAGAGAGAGAGAGATGCAACACTCAAAACCATAAGATTTAGGGCACATTTGGCAAAATAACTACAGAAGAATCCTTGCAATTTTTTGTGCTTTGATGGAAAATCCACACTATGAGAGAAAGCAGATGAATAGTAGCTCGGGCATTAGTGGAGACATTAGCATTTTTCTTTGGAAACTTACCTTATGGGTCCCATAATCACGATCCTAACCGTTAATCATGTTTAAAAGGTCCTACACAGCTAGTAGGTAAAAAAAAATTAGCCGTTGATTCCTCATATATTTTGAGATATTTCCAAAGAAGTCAAGACCATTGGATGATGCTATCTGGACTTTGGGCTTCTTTGCAAAATCCGAATCGTTCAATCTCTTCATAATGCCTGAAACCACCTTGGAGTAAACTTTGGCAGTGTGATTCATCATGGACCATGAGAGAATGGCCAGAAACTTATGACCGTTGATCTCACACAGTTGAAACGGGGGATTTTTTGCAGTTTCATAATTTTTTCCAAGTTTTTGCTTCCTATGAGCTCCAAGATCGTGATTAGAATGGTGCATCATTTTAAGAAGATCAAACAGACTTAGGGGCTCAAACTTCAGTCACTGTTTATCGTGGATTTTGAGATATTTGCGAAAAAGTCAAGACCCTAATTATTCAAATTCTCTAGAGAGGCAAAAATGACTATGGGGTGAAAGCACAGGTATTGATTTTTCAAGGATTTTTAAGAAAAATACTAAAAACTTATTACTGTTGGATCACACATTCTACAGATGGGTAGGAATCCTCTGTTTCCTAAATCAAAACTCTCTTCAAAAATCCTCTTCATTGATAGTTTGGTTCTAGCTGATTGAAGGAATCCTTTGAATGCCCCTAGCTATGAAAGGGCAGATCAGATCCATAAACAAGGAGAAAGGTCCAATCGTCAAATCCAGATATAAAACCAAAAGACAGCCATCTTTACTTAAGAGATATTTGCAGTGTTCTCAAAACAAAGCTAACATATCAAGAACAAATTGATAGAAACGCTATTCAAAAAATCATCATCATCATCATCAAAGCCTTATGCCATTCATGTTGAGGTTGGCTACATGAATTCTGTTTCTCCATTCCGTTTTATTTTCCGTTTTATTTTGGGCCAAATCCTTTGATAAATTAAACTTCTTCAAATCTGAATGAATGACCTCATCAATATTTTCTTCGGCCTACCCCTACCTCTTAATGGGCCATTCACTGCTATTCAGAAAATTAGATCTAAGTTTAAACTACCCAGATCAGATCCACAAACCAGAAGAAAAACCCACATTATGGCATACAGATAAAAACCAAGACATCCATCTTTAGACACCATATTCAGAAACCTCAGATCTAAGTAACAAAAATCCTGATCAAATCCATATAAAAGAAGAAAAACCCACATTAATACACCATACTATGATCAAGAAATGCAACTCTATTGAAGCAATCAGATCAATCCATACCATATCCAAAAATTTTTATAAAAAAAAAATAAAAATCAAATCTTTTAAACACCCAGTACTCAAAATAATTAGAAACAGAGAGAGAGAGAGAGAGAGAGAGAGAGAGAGAGAGATTACCAGTGTATTTTCCAAGGTAAGCAGACATCTTTACAAGGAGAAAACCTGAAAAATGTTCAGTGTTGGTGCTTCTGTTTCAGGAGAGAGAAGTGACGTTAATGAGAGAGAGAGAGAGAGAGAGAGAGAGAGCACATAAGATGGATTGGAAGAAAAAGGTGAGCAAAGAAACAGCCTAACAAACCCTGGACTGATGTTTTTGGTGGTTGAAAAATGAAACCAACGGCCGTGACTTTCTTTTTCTTCTACCAAAAAAAACCGTGAGCGGCATGGCTTGTTCGGTCAGCAGGTAAGTTGGTGCCATCTTACCCTCTCATGTCACGTGAACTCTGACCGTGACCGCCTTCTAGTCCTACCCACCCATGTCAATTGTCCATTATTGACCTCTCCCCCAAGTCCGGGTACAGCGGATGGATCCGGGTCAAAATTGATACATATTACATATATAATAATTATATTTTATCAAGAATATTAAAGGAAGCCTCTCTGGTCAAAGCCAGTGCCTATGGGACCCCACAGAGTGACAGAGGGTGTGATCATCACCGGCCTCACTTGATCTATGGCCAAGAAGATTTTACAGTCTAAATAAGTGCACACTCAATCAATGGTACAATACATTAGATGGGTGTTCCTATTTTATGATCCACTTGAATGTATTTATATGAGCCCGCCATGTATCTCAAAGAATCGCCGCGCACCTTCAGATGAGGCTGGCCAAATATTAAAAACTAGGGGCCTGTAGTATTTCCACGGGCCCGAAACAAACCTGCATGCTGCATCTCTCATGCTACTTGCCTCTTGTTTTTGTCATCCTTCTGTCTTCGTACAGACGGTTTTTATTTTAATGTTGTCTAAATGCATTAGTCTTCCCTTACTCAAAACAAGGGGTGACGTTGAATGAAAGGAAGGCCTGCTTTTAACAATTTTTTTATTCAGAAGTATCTGCGTGCCTTGGTGGGACCCAAACATAAGTTCCCCTTTTCCTGCTTTTTTTTTTTTTGGTGGAAATTTTGCATTCAATTCATCTCTTTGACTTTTCTTGAAAAATTTTTAAAAAAAAATTAAATGAAATTCAACTTGTGTTGCTGGGTCCTAACAAGGAGAAGCGTCTAACCAACAAGCGTCGGAGAGAGATCTAGAAACTTAGAAATAATGGGATTCAAGGGGATCTCATTCATTAATCATTTAATTTTTGAGTGTTCATTGTAGCCCTCGGTTCATGTTATTAACAAGTTGATTTTTCACTGAATCTCATATTTCTCAGAGATTCTTGATCTTTACCCAATTTGCGATCAGACTTCATGTTTATAGCAGGCTCATCTCAACCGATCAAAAGCATCCACAATTAGGGGTTAATCCATTTTAGCAAAACCTTTTAGAATTACATTTTGAGAAAATATAAAAAATACAAAGTATATATATGTAGAAAAAGTAAAAAAAATTATATCAAAAATCATTTCGATAAACCGATATGATTGAGATTGATAGAAAGTCAAACTGAAAAATTACAGCGTGCATTTCGTTTCGGCTTCACGGCCAAAATGAAATTTTTAGGTCATTTCAGTCAAAACGCAATGAAATTGATAACTATGTGTAGAAGTGATCTTCTGATTTCTGCAATATGACATTGTTTTTCTTATGAGAATTACATCTCTTCTACTTTCCTTTATGCCTCATTATTGAATGTTTCCAAATAAACCTACATAGTCAAGTTATACTAAAATCTATTTTTATAGTTTTTCTTTGACAATTCCTTTCCATCATTGAATACCACATTTAGCAAGGTTTATCCCTCGATGTCAACCTAGTCAAGGAATAAGTAGCACGTCTCCTTTTTCTCCAAGTCTATGTGTCTTCAATGTGTTTTTTACAATAAACGTCTATCTCACCTACAAAGAGAAAAAAAACACCAAGGTAGAGTGGTTTTACTTTGCAAGCCATTTCCACAATGTTCTTGTAAGTCTTTTTTTCTTTTTTTTTTCTTTAATTCCTTGTATGCTTGTTGTCTTTTTTTTTTTTTTAATGGAAGAAGGATTGTATTAAAAAGAGTAAAAAATCAAAATATACATTAAAAAAAAGGCAAAACACAAGACAAAATAGAACACATCACACCTAGTTAAATGAAAAGAATCGTGAGGTTTTTCCTGTGCTTGTGAGCCATTTGAGAAGAGTTATATTGCAGCCCTATTCTTGAACTAGTTACCAACAAAATCTAGGTTCCCCATAGCCATGGATAAGAATTATGATTGTTGGTTTGAGATAGTTCTATTCTAAACATCCATTTTATTGTTGATATTGTACATTGATGAAGGGAGGAAGTTGTAGCATCTCAACACAATAAAATTTGTAGGTCATATGAGCCAGGTTGTTCATTAATCATCTAATTTTTCAATCATGAGTGTCCATTGTAGCCCTCGGTTCTTGTTCTTGACAAGTTGATTTTTCACTGAATCTTACATTTAACAGAGATGCTTGATCTTTACCCAATTTGCGATCAGTCTTCATGATTATAGCAGGCTTATCTCAACCGATCAAAAGCATCCACAATTAGGGGTGGAATCAAGAATTTTAGCTACCTTAGTGAAAGCCCACATGCGCTGGCTTTTGCCACAACCACAATAGTGAAACTGTTCACTTGCTTTCCTTTCTATATATTACAAGTATGGATTTTTCCTCTTTGCTTTGTCTTACCTAACTGGACACTTAACACATGAAACACGATCATGACAAGGAAGGAAGAAACGTCCGACTTGATATATGGAGTTGCACTCCTACTATTCTGAATTGCATAAGCTATATGTCAAAATAGAAAAGAGAGCTTTTTTTTACGGTTTTTTTTTTTTCAAGGAAAGAGAGTTAATCATGATTTGGAAGGAATAGAAAATGAGAGAGAGTTGGAATAAGAAAGAAAGTTGGAAAGACAAATATATATCAGATTTCAACATGATTTACACAATATCAACATTGACCACCACGGATCTAGATTTACACCGTTCTTCTAATTTTCTTTCTGTTTGATCATTGATGGTTTCCAAGTAAACCTGGTTACACTAAATTCTATTTTTATAGTTTTTATTTGGCAATTCCTATCCATCATGGAATTCCACATTTAGCAAGGTTTATCCCCCGATATCAGCCAAGTCAAATAATAATAATAATAAGATGCACGTCTACTTTTTTCTCCAAGCCCGAGATTTGTACTCAATTCAAATTCGCAAATTTTCTGTTTTCACTGTGTTTTCAACAATACACGTCTATCACCTACTAGGAAAAAAAAAACCTAGGTAGATTGGTTTTACTTTGCAAGTTATCTCCAGAATGTTTTTGTGAGTCTTATTTTTGTTTTTTCATTCCATGTATGTTCGTTGTGTTTTTTTTTTAATGGAAGATGGATTGTATTAAAAAGAACAAAACATCAAAATATACATCATAAAAAGGCAAAGCACAAGGCAAAAGACAAAATGACATTCCTAACACCCAATTAAATGAAAAAAATCAAATGAGGTTTTTCCGATATTTGCCATTTGATATGACTAACGTTGCAACCTTATTCTTGAACTAGCTGCCAGCAAGATTTTGGTTCTTCATAGCCATGGATTGAAAGTGTGATTGTTTGTACGAGATAGTTCTATTCTAGACATCTACTTCACTCTATTGTTGATATTTTACGTTGATGACAAAGCAAAGCTATAGCATCTCAACACTATAGACCTTGCATGTTATATGAGTCAGGTTGTTTCATGTAGGTCAATGTGGATTATGAAGGGTTGACCTGCAACAGGTGCGAGTTGGAGATAGCTAACTTGTTTTGAAAATTGGTTGTGTGCGGTTTCGGCTGCAACTCCAGTGTTAACTTGACCCATTTTGACCCAATCCATCCCGTTTGCCAGCCCTCCCTGCTTGCAAGAACCTAAGTTGTCGGATATAAATGCCCCATTTTGGATAGGTCCATGCCAAAGTTCACCTCTTTGAGAGTCTAGAGTCCACCTTTTGATCAATATAAATCATAGGATATCAATCCAATCCGAAAGTGAGCTACCTCTTGGCGTAAACTCGAGCAAATATCCATATAAGATCGGGGCATTCACTCATACAAGCAAACCTTGTCAACATTTTGTACACAGGTTGTCTCAGTTAATCCATACAAAAGCTCTTTTTCACATCTTTTTATAGCAATTTGATGGTATAAGACTGGCAGGATTCATACAAAATATTTACATTTATTTTAATTGATTTAGATTGTCACAAGTGAGGTTAATTTAGATTGATTTCCACCCCCGTCAATTAAATGAATCGGACATGATCTGACACGTTTAGACTGCCTACTCATTCCTTCTTGTATAATAAACCTGGTTGGGGTTTTTCGTGCTACATTGGCTTTTGGCTCATTACTGATTTCTGCTGCCACATTTCCCACGATGATTATTTCCTAGAAGGGTAAACGTGTAATACAATCATAATTAGGCACCTAAGCTGTTGAGATTCGAACAAGCATTGATCCTGAACCCATGGACCGACTCTCTCAACCTGGCTCATTTGCCACCCCTAGAATGGCACTTGTCTCTTTTTTTTTTTTTTTTTTTTTTTGGGCTAACCTAGCCGAGGACGCTGATACCAATAGAGAGCCTGTACACACAAAAATAAAACTTATTCACGTGGAAAGGAACCCACACACGTAGAAAGAAAATCCACAAAAGTAAAAAAAAGCCCCCACGTGCAAGAAGAGATGGCATAACTAAGGTTCGAGCCCTTAAGAACTGACACCGCTTACCATTAAGGCAGGTTTAATACTACTTCTCATCCAAATGAAACCAACCAAAAATGGAAATCATCCATAGAAGATGAAGTGGAAGATATCCTACCACAGAAACCAGTTATGTTGGATGTCACAGTGTAACATGGTTGCTGTAATACATGACTAATCAAGCCACTGCTACCAGGTATTTTAGGAAATGATCTTAAAGACAGCAGCTATCAAAACTCAGTTATTCTACAGAGCCCACCATTGTCTGATACATCTGCAGGGTAGAAAGAGATGATAGCAAACACATTTATTGAGCAGGGAAACGGTTCACATTCATACAAAAGCATTCACTCTAAACAACAACGGAAGTGTTCCACAAACCAAAAAACAAACATCAGATAAGGAGTCTCAAACTGGAGGAAGGCTATCATCCATGCTCTAAATGCACAACTTTCCCTCCTACTTCTTGCATTATATCCTAGGGATCTAAAACCAAAACTCATTAACACCTTTTAGTCCTAACAACCTCTCCTTCATCCTATGATGAAATGCACACTTGAAAAAAAACACTCAGCATCCTATCTCAGTATTTGTAGTCCTTGACATGGAGACTCTCAGACACCCCTTCTCCCTTGGCTGAATCCCCCTTGTAGATTCCCAAGGTCGCCTCCGAGTTTGCCTTGCACCTTGCCAGGAATGCAGCCTGTGCCTTCAGGATATTCTCCTCCTTTCCAGCCCATGTCTTGAGTGTGCTCTGCTGCAGTGCCCGCCCAAAAGAGAAAGAGAGGGTCCATGGCTTCTTCCCCTTGAGCTTGTTCATCGCATTCAGGTTCAACGTTGCCTCTTCCTCACTCTGCCCACCTGACAAGAACACGATGGCAGGGACTGCAGCCGGCACTGTCCTCTGAAGAGCCCGAACAGTATACTCTGCCACCACCTCCGGCGTGACCTTCTTGGCTTCTGACCCGGGAGTCACCATGTTTGGCTTCAGCAGTGTTCCTTCCAACAGAACATGGTGGTCATTGAGTGCCTTGTAGCATGCAGCCAGAACCCTCTCAGTTACCTCAGCGCACTTTTCAATGCTGTGAGGCCCATCAACTAGAATCTCAGGCTCAACAATTGGGACGAGTCCATTCTCCTGGCAGATGATGGCATAACGGGCCAACCCATTTGCGTTCTCATTGATTGCCAACTGAGAAGGCTCAGTGGGGCCGATCTTGAGCACGGCTCTCCACTTGGCAAAACGGGCTCCAGCCAAATAGTACTGTTGGCAACGCTGAGCAAGGCCATCAAGGCCCTGGGTGGTGGTCTCACCATTGGTGCCAGGGAGCTCCACAGTGCCCTTGTCTACCTTGATGCCTGGGAGGACACCTCCTTCCTTGAGGATCTCGACAAAGGGCTTCCCAGATGCTGTCTTCTGGTAGAGGGTCTCCTCAAAGAGGATCACACCACTGAGGTGTCGGAGGGCATTAGGGGTACAAAAGAGCAGCTCACGGAGAGCCCGACGGTTGGATTCAACATTCTCTACATTGATGCTGGCCAGCCGCTTGCCAATTGTGCCAGTCGATTCATCAGCCGCAAGAATTCCCTTTCCAGGGGTGCCAATGTAGGCCGCATTGGCAATGAGTTCATCTGCCAGAAAATTACAGTCGAAAGAAAAGTGAATGGAATTGCAAAATGGAAAAAGAATGAATGGGAAGAGCACATACAAGCTAGACTGTTACAAAATTCATAAGAATAAATCCTCAGCCCAAGAAATATGGAAGTTTCAGCACCAGGGATCGTCACATGGGCAGTTCATAAGTGTGCAAGGAATGATTGTTTTTCCGCCTTTACCATCAGAAGTCCTACTCAATTCAACTGCCAAATGTTGATTTGGGAAATAAAAGTTGGAGCAACAGTAGTCCACCTATATCAATTACAATTCATCATGGACCACACAAACATATGGTGGAACCAATGACCATCCATTCTTCTGAACAAAGCAATTGTAGTCCATGTGTAAGCGTAAGTCCCCAAGCCTTCTATTTACCAGCCATGAGAACTAAAATAAGTTACTTATTTTTTTTTTTTTTAAATGAGGAAGAAGGGAGAGGGGTGGGGGTGTTAAGCACAAAAACAGAGTACTGATGATAATTCTTTCTAACAGCCAAAAATGGAATGATTGTAATTTACAGAGGTAACAAGGAGCTATTGATGTGTACAGACTATACACATACAGGTTAGTGTATCTACAACTAGCAATAAATTGAGCTTGACACAATACTTTTATGATTGAAAAATCACACTCGTAGAATTAGCCTAACACTTAAATCAGGGGATTCAAATAGGGAGTATGTAACAAAATTGACCATTAAAGTGGTAATGAGGATGGGCAGGATTCACTGAATCAGTGTGATTGGTCAAAATCATGCTCACCGTGGCAGGGCCCCATGCGTGTTGTCCATGCATAGAGCATCATGCAGGTGAGAATGGTCCACCTATAAGGCAGTGAGATCTGGCCTCCAACCTAGGGGGCCAACCAGGGGCCACGCAAATCAAACGAGGGGGCTCATGGAAAGATCTCAAGGTGACCTGAGGGCATATCCTAAAACCCTAACCTATAGCCCTCAAGCCAAATGTTTTAAAAGGAGCGTGTCAAGGGTTTCAGACCAGTGGTGAGTGGGGGGCAATATCAAGGCATTGTGGCAATTCAAGAAAGAAGATGAGGTGCGTCGTATGGTTCTAAGCTGATCAAAACTGGACCAGGTCTACCCAAAAAGAAGCCAAATCACAAATTTCTTTTCTGCGGACAGTCATCACTTCAGCCTTTCTGTGTTCGTGTCTGTCAGCACTTGCAAATGACTGCTGTTGTTCTCACATTACGGGTCAAAATTATCAAATCTATATAACAATTTTGCAAAATAATAGCACTAATAGATCACATCAAGATCAAAATATCACTAAAACCAAAATTTATTGCATCAATATTTCAGCAGTGGTATTACTACTACAACAGGAAAAAAAAAGTAGGGATTAAAGAAGTCTTTCAGAAGTTCTTGCCTTTTGTTCTTCTTAATAACTAATAGGGCATGTTTCTTTACTAGAGTTTCTGAAGAAATTTTGCAAATGCCATGTTTCTTGACTAGCATTATAAAATTCCTGCTACCTAAAAGCTCTCAAATGACCTTTGAAGTTCCAAGAATTCCAGCCCCATTGCTTTTTGTGGAATTTCTGCTCTTCACTAGAATTCCAAAATTCCAGCCACCTAAATTCCAGGAATTCCAGCTTCTTTGTTTTTTGGTGGGATTTTTGGAACGTCAAGAACTCCAGACCGTTGGTCTCACACAGTGCAAAAAAGGGGACTTTTTGCAGTCTGTTTTTTTTTTCCCAGATTTTTGCTTCTTGTGGGCCCCAAAATCATGATCCGAACCGAATGGTGCATCATTTTCAGTAGATCAAATACAAAGAGAGGATCAAATTTTAGCCGTTGATCCATTGTGGATTTTGGGATATTTGTGGAAGTCTAAACCCTAAATATATTAACTTTTTATTCCTGTCACTCCCCTTTGCACGATCTGAACCGTTCAAACTCTCTAGAGAGAGCCAAATATGGCTATCGCATGAAAGCTCAGGTCTCAATTTTCAATGGATTTAGAAAAAAAAAAACTGCTAAAAACTTATAACTATTGGATCACACATCCTACAAATGGTAGGAATCCTCTCTGTATACATAACCTGAAACTCCAAAGGAAACCTCCGAATGCCCCTAGCTATGATAGGGCAGATCAGATGAGGGACGGAGCTACATAGGGCCCCCTCTCAACTCATTACCTCCCTGTAAAGCACAAAAAGGATATGTACGATGCATTTTGATCATATTCTTTGCCCCTCATCAACTTTTATTTTTCACTTGTTTGCCCTTGAACAATCTTTTTTTACCGCTTAGTAAAAAATAAAACTTCTAAAACAGATAAGAGGATTTCGGTCTTTTACTCAAAAAAAAGACAACTCATCAGATCACCAATAAGGAATGCATTATTAGCATAGCCAAGATCCACGATCGAGAAGAATAAATCAATCTCCCGAAGGATTAATCGAATCCACAATGGACTCATGTCCTAAGGCACAAGCATAGCCAAGAAACAACCCATAATTGGAGGAAACACCAACCAGAAATTTTATTAATCAAATAAACATAAAAAAACTACAATGAAGTCTCTCTTATTTATAGAGTAATAAACCTAATTCTTGGCAAACAAGACTTACTAATTAAAATAAGAACTTCCTAATCCTATCAAGCAATAAATAAAAATAGTAATAGGATAATTATGAAAGTTGCCATAGTAGCTCTCAGCCAATTGGGCATTCGGCTGAACCCAATGGACCGGGTTTGACCCGTGGGTCAATGTTTAGGCCTAGTTGCCTTCTTGGGCCGTGTCCATACTGCATTAACTCTCCCCATCTTGAAAAAACTCGACTTAGAGGAGTTAATAGCTTGATAATGTTCAAAAAGATATGGATTTAGACGCTAGAAGTCGGATGTAGTAATCCAAATAGCATCGGAGATGGGGCGGTTCTGCCACCGGACAAGAAATTTTTTATATCCTCCTTAATGTGTAGAAATAAACTGATCATCAAGAACATCAACAATGTTACCTTCAGGTGGAGAAGGAGCTGGTAAAATAAATGTATGTTCTTCATAATCCTCATCATTGCCATATCCATGGTAGAGTGTAAGATTTACAACATTGAACGTTGGACTGATGCCAAGATCTTGTGGTAATTCCAACATGTAAGCATTAGAACTGATCTTCTTCAGAACTTTGAACGAGCCAGCATTCCGAGGATACAGTTTCTTATGTGCTTCAAGTGGTAACATTTCTGGATGGATACAAACCATAACTATGTCACCTTCAGCAAATTCGAGAAAATGGTAACGCTTCTCCGCATGAGTTTTTAGCTTTCATTGCTAGAAGCAAAATGGCGTCGAACTTCATCAAGTATTTGCTGCATGTGTTTGATGAAGTTATTTGCTTTAGCACTTGGGCACGCTTTAAGAGTAATGGAACAAGATTAATAGGTAAACGTGGACTAACACCTGTAACTGCTTCAAATGGAGAGATACCTGTGGAGCGATTGATTGAATTGTTGCATGCAAATTCAGCCATGGGTAAAACTTAATCCCAAGCAGAAGTGTTGTCATGAACAAGGCACCTTAATAACTAACCAAGACTCCGATTGATGACTTCGGTTTGTCCATCAGTCTGAGGATGATAAGCAGTAGAAAAATAGAATTTTATCTTCGTTATCATCTACACAGTCTTCCAAAAGTAACTCATGAATTTGGTATCACGATTTGAAATGATCGTCTTCAAAAGTCCATGAAGGCGAACAATTTCCTTGAAGAACAATTGAGCCACTTTATAAGCATCGGCTATTGTGTTGCAAGGGATAAAATAAGCCATCTTGGTGAAACGATCTACAACAACGAAGATTGAATCTACTTTGCGGGCAATCTTTGACAAGTCTAAAACAAAATCCATACTAATATCTTCCCAAGGAACATTAGGAATTGGTAATGGCCGTTATAACCCTATATTCTTTTTGTTACCCTTGGACAACTGACAAGTGCAATATCTTTCACAAATACTGATAACATTGACCTTCATGCGCGGCCAATAATAACAATTATCTACAAGAGCAAGTGTCTTGTCACGGCCCAAGTGACCACTACAATGTTCTAAATGCAATTCACAAACAACATGTTCTCTAATAGATGTAGCACGAAGGCAAAGTTGTGTACCTCGGAACAAGAAACCATCATGTATGCTATAATGTGGATGCTTGTCCATTGAGAAGATCTAAATAAATAACTCCAAAATCTTTGTCTATAGCATACTCTTGTTTCACTTGCTCAAACAAAATTCATGTAGTCAGCTCCAACATGGTTGAGATAAGACTTTGATGATGATGATGATACTCTTGTTTCACTTGCTCAAAACCTGGAACTGTGATTGTCATTGTAGTAAGAAGCTGTTTCCAACAACTTAATGCATCAGCCACAGAATTCCCTTTGCCTGCTTTATGTCGGAGGATAAAGGTAAACTGCTGAAGAAAAGCACTCCACTTAACGCGACGATCAATCATATGTTGCTCGGAATTAAGATGTTTTAAGGCTTCATGAACCGAATAAAGGACAAAATTGTTGCCCACAAAGTAAGGCCACCAATGTCACAATGCTTGCACCACTGCGTAAAATTCGAAATCGTATGTAGAATTTTTGCATTTGGCATCGGAAAGCTTTTCACTGAAAAATACCACTGATGACCTTTTTGGCTAAGAACTCTGCCAATTCCAAGAAGCATCACAAGCAACTTCAAAAACTTTCTCAAAATCTGGAGGCGCAAAATGGGTGTTTCCGTGATCTTTTGCTTAATTTTCTCAAATGCTTTTGTTGCTGCATATGTCCATTTAAAGTCACCCTTTTTATACAGTCGGTGAGTGGGGCCATAATGCTAGTGAAGTCACGAATGAATCTCCTATAGAAAGTAATAAGTCCATGAAAACTACAAACTTCGGTCAAAGTAGTCGAAAGAGGCTTCGGTGGGTGTCAATTAGGGATTGAGAGGGTTGGGGTTGTGAGTTAGGGTTCACGGGAGTACGAGGGATATGGGATTAGGGTTGGATAAGGGTTGTTGAGCTTCAGAGGGATGGAATGGGGTTTTGGGTTTAGGGTTTATCACGATGAGGCAAAGAAGTGGGGTTTTCAGTGGAGAGGGTTTGGTTTGGGGCTACCAGTGGTGATGAACTAGGGATGGGTGAGTCAAGATCTCTATGAGAGATTCGTCGGGTGGGGGTTAGGGAAAGTGATTGATGAGGGAAAATTTTCCGGGGAGGATAGGCATCTCTCCAGCGCTCTCTCTTCGTCTCTGATACTAATTTATGCCGCCACAATCCACGATCAAGATGAATAGATCAATCTCCTGAACAAGTGATCGAATCCACAATGGATTCCTACCCTAAGGCACAAGCATAACCAAGAAACAACCCATAATTGGAGGAAAAACCAACCAAAAATTTTATTAATCAAATAAGCATAAGCAACTTCAATGCAGTCTCTCTTATTTACTGAGTAATAAACCTAATTCTAGGCAAACAAGACTTACTAAATAAAATAAGAAACTTCCTAATTGTTAGAAGATGAATTATCATAGGTGGATGCCCACATTGGGACCCACATGAGATAAGTGGATTGCTTAGGGTTAGAGTCTTTCTCTATTAGGTTGCTTGGAGAGGAAGCAATCTTATTCTATAAATAAGATCCTCCTCCCCCATGATGTACACACAGATCTCATGAATAAGAACCTTTCTCCCCTCTCTCTATTCTTCTTTGTCTCTGGTTCTCCTTTATTTTTGTAACACGTTATCAGCACGCTCTATTAACCCTTTTTTTCATCCTTGGTGTTCTACCGAGCCTATAGAGATTCTCAAAGAAGGTGATGATTGGGATCTACTCCGCAACGTGGTGGGCTTTGAATGTGGTGTTCAACATCTACAACAAGACGGTCCTAAATGCCTTACCTTACCCATGGCTCACGTTGACGCTCTTGCTCGCAACGGATGCTGATCTCATGGGCGACGCGAATTGTGGAGGCGCCAAAGACGGATCTAGAGTTCTGGAAGCCCTTTGCACCGGTGGTGGTGGCCCATACGATTGGGCACGTTGCTGCTACCGTGAGCATGTCGAAGCTGGCGGTTTCGTTAATGCATATAATAAAGAGTGGGCCATTGTTTCTAATGGTCGCAGAGGATAGAAGACGGGTGAGAAGAAGGGGTGTTAGGTTCCTCCCGTCCCCTGATATTGCAAATCTTTTGGAGAAGCAAGAGGAAGAAACCGGGGTTCCCTGTTTTTTGGTTTTCTCTAAGGAGACCGAAAATGAAGAGGATCCGGGCTTTCCCTGGTTGCAGAAGCCAGGGGAGAATGGATGCTCTGGGTCCAGGCCAACTGAGGTCGGATCCAGTCCGGGTACAGATCAGCTGGCCCCAGCCTAGGGTTTTTCCTAGCATGCCTGCTTAACCTACGGCAAAGATCCGACACACAAGACTTCAAGAGGGTTCTTCCGTGCCCACAAGATCGTAGGTGGGCCAGAGTCTTATCGTTGCAAAGAAAGGAGTATCTCGCTGCCGGATCGGATTTGCCCGAAGTTGTAGAGGATCCGGCAGAAAAGAGATCTGAAAGGCGAGGCAGATTTGATTTTTTTTTCTGTTCCAGCGCAAAGTAACAGGAAGGAGCAGAGGTTCCGAGCTTTGTCGTCGTCCCACCATTGTCGGAGAGGCCAGCATTAATCTCCGCCGCAGTCGCTGTTCACTAGTAGATTCTGAAATATCAGAGACTGATTTTCGTAGGGCAAAGTTGGCCAAGCAATCGACGGACTTGTCTCGTATCGTTGCATCTCAACTCAAAGGTCTGAACTCGTGTTAGTTCCATGTTGGTTCCTGTTGAAACCCAAACTGGTCAGTTGTGCCATCAACTTTGGTTCTTGAATCTTGACGTTAGCAAGACATCTGCAGAGAATGGTCAAAAACAAATTTGACCGAATTGATAGTTAAAACTTGTTTTGTTAATCTCTTGATCATCTGACGTCCGATCAGAGATCCGTTTGTACCTACGGAAAGCTTGCAACCAGATCTACACATTGGCACCAAAAGGAGGACAATTCAAAGGTTAAGTATTTTTTTTTTCTTATTTTATGACCTTTTATTAGTTTGATAATCTGCATTTATCTTTATTACTTTTAAATCTACAAATATTTATAATTTTAATTCTTATAATAAATGATTTATTTTCTCTTATCAAAAGGAGATTATAATATTGAAAATCATGAATTATAAATAAAACCCGAAGTTCTATATAAGTAATTGGAACCCGAAGTTCCATACAATATTTAAAATTAACAGTTCTATATGGAATCAATAACTCGGACTCGAGATTCCGTTAATTATTTTAGCCTATGAACCAGAAGTTCGTTTGAATCCGGACCAGAAGATCCGTTGGTTATTTTACTCTGAAACTCGAAGTTTTCAAATCCACAAAATGTACTCGAAGTTTCATATGATACTTAGAACTAGAAGTTCTATATCGAATAAATAACATGAACCTGCAGTTTTGTATGTTATTTTGATTTAGAACCAGTAGTTCTAACCCGGACCTGAAGATCCATGAATTATCCTAATCTAGAACCTGAAGTTCTAATTTGTACTGAAAGATCCATGAACTATTCTAATTTAGAACCAGAAGTTCTGATTCTTAAGTTGAGAACCCGATGTTCTAAACTTCAATTTCTAAATTCTTCATCACATTTTTATTATTATCTTTGATTGGATGTTAAGAACCTGAAGTTCTATATTTTATTTCTGTTTCTCACATACATTTATTTTTATATTCTATAACATTGTACTGCATGGTTGATATAATTACTTCGGTATCATTATCACTATATGATTATATGAAACTTTAGTTTTGATGAATTTATTATTACCAGAAACAGTAGTTGCATATAATGGAACCTGAAGTTCTATATCAACTGAATAACTTGGACTTAAAGATCCATACATTATCTGGAACCAGAAGTTCTAAAATTTGGAATATGAACTCGATGATTCATATTCATAATCAAACTTGGAGCTTTGATTTTTTAAATATTCAAAGTAGAGTAGATCGATACAAAGGCCATGAAGTCAAACCTGAAGTTTTGATAGAACCAGGAGTTGTTATTCAAATCTGAAGCTTTGATAGAACCAGCAGTTCTAAGAACCTGAAGTTCTATCACTAGCCTGAAGTCTCGACAGAACTATAAGTTCTGATTTGTCAGGTAAGAACCCGAAGTTCTAACTTTCTAATTGGCGAATTCTTAATTATAATTTGCCATTGGATATGAGAACCCGAAGTTCTATTTTTGTTTGATTGTTATTGGTAAATCGATCTTTACACACTCTACAAGGCTTGGTTATGCTATCAAAGCTGGAAATAAGATATCCCTGAAGGATATGGCATATGCTCTTATTTTCTACACCATTATATCCTCATTAGATGAGGATGATCACCAGCAGATGATCATACACCCAATGCTTAAAATAAATGTCAGATTAGTCAATCCAAAATCCCTCAAGAAGAGGTAGCTATAATATGTTCTCCAGTATAGATAAAAATAATTACCTCAGGAGAGGTGATTAAGAAGGCATTTTGTTTGGAAATTGGGCGAACCACCAAGCATGGTCTAGCAAACCTACAACTACTTTTATGAGTTTGAATATTAGGTTCAATTTTTCGATACTTTATTGGATGTTAGACTTATTCTTTTATCCCCCGTATCTTATGTTTGCATGTTATATTTGTTTCGAATGGTAAATTGTTTAGCTATTCTCAAGTTTTATTTTTGATGATGCAATTAACTAGTTATGTGAGTTTATTATTACTTGCTATATGGATCATGGAATACATGAAACTGAGGATAATATCTGTCCGGTAGATAGTGCAACAAAACACACTACATTGAAAAACCAGAAGTTTTTCTCTGAGTTAGTGTTTCATTCGTGCACGGCATCGATCATAGCTGAATCTATACAAATACTTGAATGCTCCGGAAGAGTCTACCTAATGGTATTTGCACATCATTACCAGTACTGACAGCTAGAAGCTGATACTAGAAAAACTACGTGTATTCTCATCAGGCCGTAGGGCTATATTACAAGAGAATCTTTAAAAATCGAATCATATTCGATTATGAGCAAAACGACAAAGTTAAGCCAGAAGCTTACAGCGAGCCCTCAACTTAGTGACCATCAGGCTCTAATGCTTTGGCAGGATAGATTAGGTTATCCTAGGGGTACTATGCTCTAGCAAATTATTGATAATTCTGTTACGTACTCCTTAGAGTACCATCTATTGACCATCCTTTTCGCAAAGGATATAGTGTGATATTAGTGAACCCATCAAATCCCGCTTCAAGGATAAAAATAATTGCAAGTATAGAATTGTTAAATACATGAAGCCACAACGTAAATTGGAAATCTATGTTGGTTATTATTCACTCCAATTATTAGATATCTAGATCCAATGACAGGAGATGTATTTTTGCTTGTTTTGCTGATTGTCATCTTAATGAAACAGCCTTCCCGCCGTTAGGGGGAGATAAAAGAGTTCCTGAAGAACGCCTTGTTCCTGTAGAACAATCCGTTCCTGAAGAACGGCGAGAATTAGCGTGGAATGCTTCCACTCTGTCTCATCTATATCTATATACTTCACAATGTGAGAATGAAGTATGAAGAATTGTGCACTTCATTACAAACGAATTCCCTGATCTTTTAATGATACAGCAAAAGTGACTAGGTCACATATACAGGCTATGAACACACAAGTACGAATTCATGTCCCTGTAGGACAAGCACGAATTAGTGTCCCTGTAGGATACAAAGTCCAAATATGGCAGCAAATGAATCTGTACACGCCAGAAGCGTGATAAACTTATAGGTTTCAAGGACTCATCTCCCCAGGAGAGGAGAAATGAGCAATCATATCCCAATCATACTCCCGAAGAGGTATACTCCTGAAGAGTCTATAACAAAATCCACTCTCTTTAAAATTCCTAAAGAAATTAATGTCCCGGAAGAGACACGAGTCCCAGAAGAGACTCTGGAAGCCCCTGAAGAGGCAATGGGTACCCAATAAATAAAGAGATCTCTATATTATATAATTATTCAAGAGAGAGATGGGCTAGAAATGAAATTATCATCGATGACGCATGCGGTAGCTACACAAATATCACGGGAAAATGAGAATGATGATTGAGACATAAAGCCACGTACTATGAATGAATGTCGACAAAGAAAAGATTGGCTAAAAATGGAAAAGTTTCCATCAAAGAAGAGTTAGAGTCTCTCAATAGGCGTGGTGTATCTGAACCTATAGTACAAACCCCAAAAGGTGTTAACCTGTAGGTTACAAATGGGTGTTAGTAAGGAAAATGAACGAAAGGCAAACTTGTGATACAAGGTTTCCTGTAGAAACTTG
This sequence comes from Sextonia rubra, assembly GCA_037013555.1. Lineage (NCBI taxonomy): Eukaryota > Viridiplantae > Streptophyta > Magnoliopsida > Laurales > Lauraceae > Sextonia > Sextonia rubra. Next base: position 109,930,366 of record JASUAD010000001.1, on the reverse strand, counting down.
GGATTGAAAACATACACAGACATATATATGAAAATCCCAGAAGGATTTGCTTTGCCTGAAGCAAAGTCAGAGAGTACGTACTCAATATAAGTAAGACGTTCATTGTACAGCCTGAAACATTCTAGAGGAATATGGTACAATCGTCTTAGTGAATACTTATCTGAGAAAGGGTATAAAAAACAATCCCATTTGCCTATGTATCTTATAAAATCCTTAAATGGATTTCTAATAGTAGAAGTTGATACATCTAATCGGGACTCCAGAAGAGCTCGAAAAAACTATTGAATATTTCATCTCGACCCGCAGATCGAGAGAAGTTCTAATGAGATTTTTCATTCTTTATAAATATGCTTCCTATATATATAGTTTTGCACTAAGGCTTTGGATTGGTATTTAACAACATAGGCTTTGGTAGTTACTTATGCTAACCATGCTGAGATTTTAAGCCAGTGGGGAATGTGTATGGTGAAAATCTTTAACTCAGCATATTCGTAGTTCTTGTCCAATGCCTCTTAGTACAGGTACCCCGAGCATTATTTGTAAAATGTATTCAACAGATTAAAAAATGATACATTAAATATGACAAGACGAAGCACATTACACCAAAGTTCTTCTTCACTCATGAGCTTCAAGAGAATCATCATCATCATCATCAAAGCCTTATCCCAACCATGTTGGGGTCGGCTACATGAATTCTATTTCTCCATTCCGTTCTATTTTGAGCTAAATCTTTCGATAAGTGCAACTTCTTCAAATCTGAATTAATGACTTCCATCCATGTTTTCTTCGGCCTACCTCTACCTCTTGATAGACCCTCCACCTGTATATCCAAACTTTTTCTCACCAGTGCCATTACTGGCCTACGCTCAACATACCCAAACCATCTTAAACGAGTTTCTCTAATCTTATCTCCTATTGGTGCTACCCCTAAATATTCTCGAATAAAGTCATGCAAGTTCGTTCAAGCAACAACCTGGCTGATCAATTTACGAAGTTTTTGCAAAAAATCAATATTTTAGAAATTGTATACGAGATTGACATGCTTAATTATGTACAAAGATGTTATCATCAGGGGGAGGCATCCTGAAGTATGCTACCCAGGACATATGTGCGCTGTACTCTTTTTCCTTCTCTACGTTTTATCCCACTGGGTTTTCCTAGTTAAGGTTTTAACAAAGCAGCATTATACACGTCCAACACCAATTCAATGATCCTGTCGAACGTTGTACTCTTTTTGCTTTGCTTTGGTTTTTATCCCACTGGGCTTTTCCTTTACAAGGTTTTAATAAGGCAACTGTCATTGAATGGTGGTCATCCAAGAGGGAATGTTATAAGATGAATTATCATAGGTGGATGCCCACATTGGGGCCCACATGAGATAAGTGGATTGCTTAGAGTTAGAGTCTTTCTCTGTTAGGTTGCTTGGGGAGGAAGCAATCTTATTCTATAAATAAGATCCTCCTCCCTCATGATGTACACACAGATCTCATGAATAAGAACCTTTCTCCCCTCTCTATTCTTCTTTGTCTCTGGTTCTCCTTTATTTTTATAACACTAATCCTATTAAGCAAGAAATAAAAATAGTAATAGGATAATTATAAAAAATGCCATAGTAGCACTCAGCCAATTGGGCCTATGACTGAACCCAATGGAACGGGTTTGACCCCTGGGTCAATGTTTGGGCCCATCTACTTTCGTGGGCCAAGTCCATACTGCATCAATTATGCTGTTATTTTTCTCCTTTTCTCCTTTCTTTTTTCTCGCCCATTATAAATAGAGTTGCTTAAAAAAATTTTATACTAATTCATAATCACTGTAGCTCATTTAATTTATTATCGAACTTTGACTTTTTCACATTTTACAACAAAATTTGGATTAAATTAAATCTAATTTAATTTCTAAGTAAGAAACTTTAGGTTGCTATAAATAGAGGTGCTTAAAATATTATATACTAATTACATACGGAAGGTTCCAACAATGTTAGTGTTTCTATTAAAGTTTTAGAAAGGATTTGAGCTCTAAACAATGGACCAAAGATCAAAACTTTTTATAAAACATCAACCTCATATTATGATCTAGAAAATTATTTAACTTAACTTTTAATTAAAATCATGTGCTCATGAGTAAAAATGCTAAGATTATGCAATTAACAATTCTCCTTTAGTCTTTCGTACCCATTTTTATCATTGTTGGATACAAAGTGCAATCTAAGTTCATCTTTTTTTAATATTTTTTGGGGTTTAATGCAATAACTAGTTCATAACTTTTTGTACCCATTATAATGTAATAATGGTTTTGATGTAAAGTATAATAAAATTTCTAATTATATTTTTTCAAATTCCTTGCTAAGAGAAACTTTTGCCCACTCTAAGAGAAAATTCTCGCTTCAAATCAAGATCCATAAACAAGAATAAAAACCAAAAGACACCCACCTTTACTAATGAGATATTCGCAATGTTCTCAAAACAAAACTAACATATCAGAAACCAGATCTAAATATAAATTACCCAGATCAGATCCATAAACAAGAAGAGAAACACACATCATGGCATAGAGATAAAAATCAAGCAATCCATCTTCAGATACCATATTCAGAAACCTCAGATCTAAATAACAACAAAAAAAAATGCAGATCAAATCCATATAAAGGAAGAAGAACCCATATTAATACCATATATTGTGATCAAGAAATGCAACTCTATTGAAGCAATCAGATCAATCCATACCATATCCAAAAATTATAAAAAAACACATAAAAATCAAATCTTTTAAACACCCAGTACTCAAAATAATTAGAACCAGAGAGAGAGAGAGAGAGAGAGAGAGAGAGATTACCAGTGTATTTTCCAAGGTAAGCAGACATCTTTACAAGGAGAATACCTAAAAAGTAACTCAGTGTTGGTGCCTCTGTTTAAGCAGAGAGAAGTGAAGTTAAGAGGAGAAAGAGAGAAGAACAGAGCATATAAGATGGAAGAAGCATCCAGAAGCTCGCCAACTACGTCTGACATGTAAAGCCCGTGAGACTGTGGGTAGAAGGGACAAGACGCGGTTGGCAAAACCGCCTCTTGCTGACGGGCTTTATGGCTCATTGGGTCACTGATGTCTCCATTGTGCCCTAGGGCCTAACTTGTCAATGAAAGCCCACCAAATCTTAAAGTCCACCTGCTAATGAGTAATGATGACCCATGGGTCTATCTCTTTCGGCAACTTAATGCATTGTTGAGAGCCTCCCCTTTTTTTTTTTTGCTTTTTGAGTAGAAACATCCGGAGAGCCTCCCTTGTTCGATCCAAGATTTTCATATTGTATAGTCATATGGAAATTGGAAAGGGCTTAGTTTTATAATATTCGGTTGTTTAATTTCTAAAAATTTGTTTCATGCAGCATGAAAAAGTAATTCCAACCTTTTAATGATAGGATTTCCAATCAAATTCTTCTTCTTTTTGCACGCTGCAAAGGATTTAAATCTAAGGTTTTCATATGGAAAAGACTTAGTTTTGTAGTATTCAGTGGTTTTGTTCCGCAAAAATTTATTTTCATGAAAGTATGGAGAAGCAATTTCAACATTTTAAGAATTGGATTTCCACACGATTTAAAAGGATTTAGATCAAATTCTCACCTTTTACATTGAAAAGCACCACATGAATAAAAAAAAGTCCAAGGCTTTTCCTCAACATTGCAAAATCCACAACAATCAAAAGTATACCTAAGAAGGCTGCCCTTAAGTTTTACTCATGTAACATTTGTGGAACTTTTGCAAAAAAGCCGTTACAAGGTCTTCCATATTTCATCCATCATAGTAAAGAAATTCTGATGCCCTAAAATATGATTTTAATTGAAATTATAAAAAAATTAGTTACTCTTTGTGAATTTTTTTTTAATGGAGTTATACCTCCTATGGAGAGTGATTCTTTTATCACGATAGATAAGTCCATAAAATTACACATTTTTTCATCATTTCATGTAAAATTTATTGGATTTCAGAAAAGCATGCAACATAGGTTTCAGAGTTCATTTCATGTGAAAATTGATTTAAAATCATAAAATTGTGTGTTTTTATGGAAATTATTCTTTTGGATATCGATTATATCCTCTTGAATAAATTTTGATTCACATATAAACTCGCATATTTCCTTTGCACCATTGAATTATACATGAAAAATCTAGTTAGGTGGTACACTTGCTGTGTTCATATGTGTCTACACAGGTCTCATGCATTGCATGATAGTTTTCTGCAAAAAATAATTATAACTGAATTTTTTTTGAAAAATAAAAGAAAAATATTTCATATTACAAAATTGTTAGTCCAAAAATATCAAATGTAAAAGATCAAGTATATGTTTTAAATTTCATCTCAATCATCAATTTTAAATTACTAACTCCAAACCTCGTGCAAAATTACAAATAAATAAACTTTAATCATTTGGAATTAGATCGCCCAATTAAATGGTTCAGAATGCGAACAACATGTTAAAGTGAGATGACTCAGTCGAGTCCCCTCTACATTTAATTCAGTCCTTGTCGAAACAAGATGACTTAGAAGAGTCAAAAGTCAACTCCGAGAGTTTTCTAAATTCCTAGGAATTCATAGAAAAATGAGTTTCATAAAGACGGAGATATGAGACCCTCACTTTCCATGGATTTGATTTACCAAGGTGGCCAAATATTCATTTTCCATTAGGGGAACACCATTTTGTGGACATTTTGCAAATTTTCACCTTCATTTCTTCAATTGTATACCATTTTTATAGGAATCCATTTCTTGAAATTCACAGGAATTTAATTCCATGCACAAAAGACAGAAGCCCTCGGCGATGGGGCTGCATGAAGATCAACCAAAAATGAATTATGGGAAGAAAATTTGTATGATAGCAACAAGCATATAACACGCTTGAGTAAACCCTGCCCACAATTTTGTTGCGCTATTGCGGTTAAACAATGACCTAATAACACCCTAAACCTTTTGCATTATATTCTCATTTTTTTCGTGTGTGTGTATATATATTCGCATTGAATGAATTAACCATTGCTCATTTTTGTTAAACTAAAATAATAGACACAGAATGTCAACATAAAACAATGCGAATTATATCATATGTTCTACGCATATAAGTTGCAGAACATATGTTACAAAATTAGTGATAGCTATTTTCATACAAATGATAGATTTAAAATGGTGTGTATATAAAGCAACACAAGCACCACATGCACACGTGCGTAGCACATGCCTACCACTAATACAACAAAACGGGATCCTATTTAGCACAAAATCCTTCTACAAGTATGGGCAGTATCACACTATCAAAATCAAGGACTCCAACCATCACTCACAGACGACTAATGTGTGCTGTGATGCAGCTACTTGCAGTATCGCTTTCTTCTATCTCGCAAGTCACTAGGCAAGATGGATACAGAATCTACACAGAGGCCCCCTTTAGAGTGGGTGCAGTCAATCTGTTTCATGGAAAACCTGATTTCCATGCAGGCGTCTGGGTCACTAACGATGAATTCGCCCACTCGATACTCTATCCAGCCCCCACGCTTGTGGTTGCCATTAGCATCATCCTGCTCGGGTTCGTCCAAACAGCATTTACAAGATGCTTGCTGACCATCTGAAGTTGATAGTTCAAATCGTACAGGCTTTATATCCCAACCATGAGTGTGTTCAAAGTTGCAGATTCGGCGTCCTAGTCTTTTCGAAAATCTCCCAAGGTGAAGCCTGAACGACAGTGTGTACACACCAGCAGGGAAACGAAACTTCAACGAACCATCTACTTCAAACCACCATATTTGCTGCAGGTAAGCAACCACAGGGAACCTGCTGGTAGAGAAAATAACAAACATAGCTTATACATTTTTTGTCACTAATTTGTTGAAATCAAAATGGAAGTATAGCTCAATGGGTATTACACCACAGCAAACCTGAAGATGGGTTTTTTTTTTTTTCACTTGTGTAAATGCAATAGCTGTAGAAATTAGAAATTTGGCATTAATGATACTAGATGTAATAGTTGATGACCACATGTCATAAGCACCACACAGGAGGAACATTGGATGCGGAAGTATGGCAAAGAACATTCCAGCATTGCACCCATCAAACTGATGCCTACAAATTATTGTGTTTCACAAGCAATTTTCCTGTTAAACACAAACATTAAAATTCCCAATAGGCATTAGAAATTAGTCGGTTGAATTAAATGATCTTGTTTGACAGTCCTAGAGGTAGAGGTAAATACAGTAGTAGGATCCTACATGCCGAGTATCAATTCTAGGGGTCTAAGCAGTACACATTTTATTTATAATTATGAGTGCTTTCCTTTGTCTGCTAATTGAAAAGCTCTGAAGGGCTGTAAGGGAAAACTCTCACAATGGGGATATGTACAATCCAAGTCAAGTGAAGAAGTGGCTGACAGGATAGGGAACAACCCAGTCTATGAAAATTGAAAAGACTTGAGAGAAATAGAGGAATTAGCTGAATTAGCTGAGGGGAGAGTCTTTGTCTCAAACCTTCCAGCGCAGATCTCCAGAGGTGAATTAGCTGACATGTTTTACCAAGCAGGAAGAATAGTTGACATCTTCATTCCAGTGGAGCAGGGCAGCAGGAGACAAAGGCGTCTTGCTTTTGTGAGGTTTGCTACTCATACAGAAGCATAAAATGACATAAACCTTGCAACTGGAAGATCCCAACATGGCTCGATATGGTTTAAGAGCAGGAATAGGAGGGGATCAGAAGAAGAATTCAGGAGCTCCAAACACAGAGGCATAGACGATTACTCCAGTCCGGAAAACTGTCAGGGTCTCATAGATAAAAAGAGAGTTGGGTTGGAAAGCTCAAACCAAAAGCAGCAGGATGGATAGTTGATGAATGCTTCCAAAAATGGGTTAGAGTGGCTCCATGGGTGATTAGTGAACAACAAAAAAAAACGAGCTCTTCTATAGCTTAGTTGGATTTAAAAAAAAAACAAAACAAAACAGATGGTGTAAGGCAGACAGAATTATGGCTGGACCATTGTGTGGGCAAAATGGCGGATGAAATCCAGCTATTGGAGGATCGGGTGATTTGGATCAAATTTCAGTCAGAAAAGGAAGTGGATGCAATCCTGAAATCTGCTGAGACTAGAGGGACCCCATCCCCTTTTGCTCTGTTGGAAAGATAGATGCACTGGCTGGGTTCCCCTCCCAGCTTCTCTTGGGCTAAGATAAGAGGTTTCCTGCTCCAGGCGTGGAACGACGGTGTTTTCAGACTGCTAGGAGACTCTGCGGGAAGAACAGTAGAGGTGGATAGGAAGACAGCACAGAAAGAGTTCCTTTAAGAAGGAAGGGTTAGGATAATGCTAGTAAAATCACTGGCTTTTCTGGTCCAAGTGCCTGTCTGGGTGGACCTTAATTTCTCTGTTACTATAGAATTAGAGGAGGATGAAGAGGAACGACAAGAAACATGGGATAAGAGAATAAAGATGGGCGGAAATCTAGAATAAAGTCAAATGTTGCGATCTGGAAACAAAGGGTTAGGCGAGAGGTTGAAGACGATGATGTTATCACCCCAATTTTGAATTTCAAATTGCCAGCTCGTGAAAATGGGAAGAATGGGCCTTTGGGCCCATCTGTAACCAGAACAGACAACTCTGGCGCTTTTGTTGTGGATAGTCTGGGCCAGGGCCAGGACTTAAGTTTTGGATCAGGAAAAGGTGGGCAAAGAGGGTCCAACTCAAGGAACATACGGAAGTCCAGGGCTCAATTTGAGGGAGATTAAAGATGAAGAGATAAGAGGGGGAGAAGCAAACACTGGAAGAGAGATGAGGGGTTCCTCTTTCTCCCCACATGTTCCAATAGCAGAGAGACAGAAGAGGAAAAGGAGTCTAGGACGAACAACATTAGCTGCAACGTGAACTCTTCGGATGGGGAAGATTACGGACGATAAAGGGATGCTTTTTCTTCTTCCAACGAGGTCGTCAGGTGCTCGATGGAAGAGAATCATGCTAAAGGATACAAAAATAAACAATGGCAGGCATTAGAGCTAGACAATGATTCACCTGGATGCTATATCAGGAGCAGGAGTGAAATTATGGAAGAGGTGGGTCCAGAAACAGGGTTCCAAGTAAGGAAAGGAGGAAAGCAAAATCGGGAGAGACAAAGTTGAGAAGACAGAAACACTGCATCAGTTCTACCCCTGCCATGATCACCAGTTCCAGGTTAGACGATCTGTCTCTCCCAAGAGGAAGAAAGAGTCTCCATCGAGATACGAAAAAGGGGTGTTTGCATCAAGAAGCTTCAAGGTGAGGCGGCTCCTAATTGGCTTACTCAAAAAGGGGATACAAAAGAGTGCAGCATTGGAAGTGTCGGTCTTCAAGGCTTCAACTTCTAATGGTTCAACCAGGAGTGGTTACCCCAAAAGGTGATCAGCTGTGGAGAGGCTGTCAGTGTATCTGTGGAGAAGTCAAAAGTGGGGTAGGCGCCATTGATAGAATTTGCCAAAAAAAGAGAGGAAGAAAATAGGGGTGAGAGGGTAAAAGGGAAATCTAATAAGAAGGGGGTTAGAGAGCTAAATAGCTTGTCTTGCTCTATTAACTATGACAAGACCACAGAGCAGGAGGAGAGGCTTAATTACAATAAGAGTGGTAGTAAGGCACAAGAGGACTTGGTTGCTAATAAATGAAGATAATGTCTTGGAATGTTCGGGGCTTATGGGGATTGTTGCGTAGAAAGGTGTTCAAAGATCTGGTGAGAAGGCAGAAGGTCCAGATAGCTATGATCCAGGAAACTAAGCTGAAAGAAACCACAGAGTTGACGGTCAAAGAGATATGGGGAAGAAGACAAGTGAATTGGGTGGCTCAAGATGCAGTAGGAGCCTCAGGGGTATTGCTGGTGATGTGGGATCCTGGGTTATGTGGCAGTCAGCAATAGTTGGGTAGATGAATTCTCTGTTTCAGTTCTGATAGAAGACCTGGTGGAAAATGTGAAATGACCTCTAACCTCTGTTTATGGACCTAATGATGATCAAAGGAGGAAGGACTTTTGGAAGGAGTTCGATATGAAAAGGGGGAGGTGGAATGGCGCTTGGTGCATAGGAGGAGACTGGAATGTCATCAGATTTCCTAGTGCCAAATTGGGTGGATGCAGAATATCAGGAGAAATGAGTTTCTTCTCAGACGGGATAAACCAGCATTTCTTGGTGGATCTTCACCCAAGTGGGGCTTCTTTCACATGGTTGAATCATCAAAATCCTCCTATAATGTCTTGATTGGATAGATTTTTTGTTTCTAATGATTGGGTCGATATTAATCTTGATGTGTTCCAGTCAACATTGCCAAAACCTGCCTCTGACCATTGCCCAATATTGTTGGACTCAAATTGTGAAAGTTGGGTTCCTGTTCCTCTTCGCTTTGAGTTGATGTGGCTTGAGGAAGAGGAAATTATAACTCTAATTTCTAAATGGTTTAAGGCTTTACAGGTGAAGGGTTGCCTGCGTCAAAGGCTGGCCTTAAATTAAAACTGATGAAGAGAATAAAAGAATGGACATAGGCAAATTTTGGAGATGTGGAAGTCCTCAAGGCTAAAATTCTGGGCAAGATTCAGGACTCAAAACAAAAAGGAAGAGGTAAATCAACTTTCTGTAGAAGGAGGAAAGTTAAGACTAAACCTCAAGGAAGAATTCCAGAGGAAGGTGAAAGAGGAAGAAATCAAATAGAGACAGAGATCTAGGTGCAAGTGGTTTAAGGTGATCAAAATACGAAATTCTTCCATGGCATGGCATGGCATCCTCAAGGCAAAGAAGAAACAGAATATCCACTATAATGGATGGGGAGAATAGATTGGGGAATAAAGAGGAGATTATCAAGCATATAACAGGTTATTCTGCCTCTCTAGGCAGAGAAAAGGAGGGACAGACCATCTTTGGATCACTTGGATTTTGATATTATAGGAGAGAAGGCTCCTTGGCTAGAAGAGAAGTTTGGAGAAGATGAAATTCGTGATACAATTTTTGCGATGGCCAGGGATAGGCCCCGGGGCTGGATGGTTTCCCAATGGCTTTCTTCGAATGATTTTGGTCGGTGATAAATGAGGATGTCCTAGCTTTCATGGATGATTTTCATCAAAATGGGAAGTTATCAAGAGGTTTAGGAGCATCTTTCATTGCACTCATCCCTAAGAAGGAAGGGGAAATTGGTGTCAAAGATTTTCGGCCCATCAGCCTTATTGGTAGCATTACAGAATCTTAGCCAAGGTTATGGCTGTAAGATTGCAGAGGGTTCTAAAATTAATTTTCAAAGAGTAAGGGGCTTTTGTAAAGAAAAGGAAGATTCTGGATGGAGCTTATATGAATGTCTTCACTCAAGGAACAAGAGAAAATCTCCGGGGCTTACATGCAAATTAGATTTGGAGAAGGCTTATGATAAAGTGGATTGGAACTTCCTTCAGGATCTTCTTAGAAGAATGGGATTTGGTGAAAAATAGAGGGGGTGGATTCAGGGTTGTGTTTCATCGGTGCACTTCTCTGTTTTCATAAATGGGTCACCCAAAGGATTCTTTTCAGCAAAGAGGGGTTTAAGACAAGGAGAACCCCTCAGCCCATTCCTCTTTGTTATTGTAGCTGAAGCCTTGAGTTGACTGGTAAAAGTAGCAGCAGAAAAGGGTCTTATTGAAGGTTTTAAGGTTGCTGATTCCTCCTTTTGATCTATCATTTGCAGTTCGCAGACAATACACTCATTTTTTGTGGAGCAAATGAAGACCAGATAAAAAATGTTAAAGCCATTCTAATGTTCTTTGAAGCTGTCTCAGGTCTGAAAATCAACTTTTTTATGGGCTCGTTTGTGCAAGGACCGCAGTAGCGGGAAGCATATTTCTGCTTCCTCGGCATTAAAATTCTCACTCCTTAGGTGAGAAAGCCACATCCACACATGCTGAGGAAAGCTATACAATTTTAGCCTTTTTCATCAGTAAACACTTATGCGCCAAACAACCGTCGGGATTATTATGTAACATTACTGTAGGCTTTCCGCTTCACTTCTGTGGAAAAGCCCGTCACACAAACATGTCCTAAAAGTAAATTGATAGGGATTAAAGTGGGGTAAGGGGCAATGCATAAGCTAGCAGATCATTTGGGATGTAAGTTTGGATCTCTTCCTAATTATTATTTAGGGATGCCATTGTGTTTGGGGTCACCTAGAAAAGAGAAGTGGAATCCTACAGTAGAGAGAGTAGAGACAAAACTTTCTACTCGGAAGGCAAACTCTCTGTCCATCGGAGGAAGGGTTACCCTTATTAAGGCAGTCTTGGGAAATCTTCCAGTATATTTTGTTTCTCTCTTCAAATGCCCAATTTCCATTGTCAATTGGTTGGAGAAGCTTCAAAGGGACTTCTTGTGGAACGGTAGAAGTGAAGAGAGGAAATTCCATTTGGTTGATTGGGCTTCCATTTGTAGGTCCAAAAAAGAGGAGGGATTAGGTAAAAGGCCACTTAGGGAAATGAATGAAGCTTTGTTGGGCGAGTGGCTACGGAGAATAGGAGAAGACCAGGAAGGCCTTTGGTGTCATTTGGTGCAACAAAATATGGCTTCTCTAGAGATGGTTGGGATATCCACAAAGCTTCTTATAAATCTTTAGCAATTTGGAGAGGTATCCCATCTGTAAAGGACAGTTTCACAGAGCACAGAAGATATAGTGCTGGTTCAGGTGAAAGAAGTTTATTTTGGCAAGATAAATGCATTGGTGACTGCTCACTGGCTCTTCAATTTCTGACCATCTTCACTTGTGTTTGTGGATAAGGATGCAAAGTCCAATGTAACTTAGCAGGATCAAGAGAGCAAAAGGTATGGAGTCCTGTCTTAAGGAGAAACCTTAAAGAGAATGAGGTCAATCAATATACCTCCCTTCTAAAGCTTCTAAGCGAGACTAATATCACCAAAATTTTTGGAGCACTATAGTTTGGCAGTGGTCGCTTTTTTTGTCTTTCATCTATCTGTACTGTTGGATCATGGAAACAGAACCTGGCAGACTGTTTCTTGACAATCTGCAGTCACTCAGGTGGACATCAGGGCAGGAAATTTCATTACAGCAATTTCTTTGTCTTTTTTTTTTAAATATCTCTGTTAATTATTTATGTCTCATGTCATTAGGTCAGGTCAAGTTAGACCTATATGGAAGATAGGAATATGAGTCACTCATGTATATCTTGTACATTGTAATATACCTTAAATCAATGAATACAATATCTGTATGAGTTCGTAAACACGGAAACAATAGCTATATATTGTGGCTTGAAGTTCCATGTGTCAAGTCTATTTGTTTAATTTGGTCAAGTCTTGCCCAGTGAGTCTGTTAAGCTTTGTTCTGCCCGTTTTGTTAAGTTTTGTCCGTTTAGCATGCCAGTTACATGATACTTCTGCAAGTATAATTATGGATTCTTTTTAGCATGCTCAGTGTGTGGAACGTATTTTCCTATGCATAAGTACGTTTGAATTGGATTTGAATTAGACCCCTTTGACTTGGAGTCGGCACCACTTAGCTTTGGTCCCATAAAGCTGGACACAGCTGAGTGTGGATAAGTATCTAATTTAATTCACTGAGTGTACTATATGAAAGCAATCACAGGAATTGATTGGTACCGTGCCTCGCCGGTCATGCAGTAGCAACCATAGGAAGGCTAACTATGTTTGAAATGGCCATATATGTGTGTATTCCTGCAATGGGATTCTGGGGTACCTCCTGTATGCATGTTCGTTCCAGAAAACAGTCACACAGTAGCAACCATGCCGGGATGATTTAGCCATATGGTTTGCCAAATTGTTAGAAGTACATGATGTTTAGCTTTGTAGCTTGTTTATTCAGCAAGTATTACTATTCCAAGATGATTTGCCTTGTGCAGGCGGTTTTGTTTTCTAATTATCATGTCTTTCGATTCAGTATTGATGTAACATGCAATGCTATTTATATTGAGTATTTGCCAGGTTGTCGTACCTGATTTGTTACTACACTCTCGTATTTCCCATACCCGGAGGAGGAAACGGCTGAGAAAGAGCTGCAAATCTTGACTGAATGGAGCACAATCAATGTACTTTTGAGCATCGTGATGGTGCCAGAGTCAACATCTTTTGGGATTAATCTTATGTTTATGGCCTTGTTTTTAAGGCCTCCCTTTTGGGAATGTAATTAAACTACTTTTGTATTAACAACTTTCATGTTAATGGGAATGCTTTTCAATCTTTGTGCAAACTCTGATATATTGTCTTTTATTGTGGATTATTGTGCATTGCATTAATCCCCATGGGTCGCAGCCCTAAGTCGAGGATATGGATTTGGGGTTGTGACAAGAACTCACATGTCTCACCAAAAGTAGTTCTCATACTCGTTACCGCTCCTTCATATATATCTTTAATGATTTCAATATAACCTCTTGGAACATTCTTTTTATTTAAAACCAACCAAATTAAGCCTCTAGGTACCTTGTCGTAAGCTTTTTCTAGATCGATGAAGATTTTTCCTTTTTACTTAATATTTTTCTATTAATTGCCTACGTGAGCAGATAGCTTCCATAGTTACCTTCCCATCATAAAACCAAATTAATTTTCAAATATCTTGATCTTCTATCTAAATCTTTGCTCCATTACTCTCTCCCATAGCTTCATAGTATGACTATGAACTAAAAATGCATATTTACATCATTTAATTTAAACTGCGCTTTACAATTGACTATTTTCTAGCTTTTCAGCATATAAGTGACAGTACAAAACACAAACTTATTGAAACTACTTAATAAACATAATAAAATGAATTTTTAGGGGCATTACTTTCTGTCCGAAATGGGCAGGAATTGTGCACTAGAATTGGGGGCTGTATTAAGCCTAGAATGACCAGAATGGGCCGAAAGTGGAACCTCCAGCTGGAACACAATAGAACTGACAGCTATGGAGGACACAGAATAAACACACATACCAAATAGGTTGTGATTATCCACATGCAAAGCAAAGTGTTTACAGATAGCCTATCACCTATCAAATCAACTTGGACCAGTCAATCATACATTAATCAAGAATCTCACCTATCAAATCAAATTGGACCAGTCAATCATACATTAATCAAGAATCTCTCTCTCTCTCTCTCTGCTTGGCTCGGACCTCCCTCCCAAATTGATGCAACAGGGGCCCACAAGTGGTCCCCTTTCAAGTAGATTAGGATTATATTATTTTTATTATTAGTAGATTTATAATTTCATTGTTATTGGGGAGTTTCCATTATTATATTAGGGTGGCTTAAGCACTAGGTTATATTTCCAATTTACATGACATTGTTAGGAACAATTATGCAGAAAGTTTTGGGTTAATAATAGTTTCTATGGGATTTTATCATTGGAAGCTTTGTCTTCTGCGTGTGATTGTTTCTGTGGAAACCCCCATTGTGCCAAGGCACTCACTTTGATTGCAAATCCTAGCCTAAGATTGCATCACAAACCCCCAGACCCCTCCTGGGTTTCAACAGCCGTGGATCCTAAGTTCCTGTCTACTCCCAGAAGTTACAGAGAAGCTCTATCTCTAAACCATCAGTCCCAACACGTGCCGAGTCTTTCTTCCGGCATTCGGTACAACGATGCTAGCGCTGATGCTAGTGTTGATGTGGATCCTCTAGTATCTCTCACACCTTCAATCGTCTTCAAGCATGTTGCCCTTCAGAAGCTAGGAGGGAAAGAGCTCTAACGCTCATTGGCCGCTGTAGAGACAAGAGAGTCCCTCTTAGAACTCTGATTCAAAGACTCCCGGCTCTGTGGAGCATCCAAGGATCTCTTGATATTCTGGAAGTTCAAAATGGCTTCTTCCTCTTAACTCTTTCCCTAGAAAAAGACCTCGAAAAAATCAGAATAGGCTCACCGTGGACGCTAGCAGGACAGCAGTTGATCCTTACTAACTGGGTCCCAAACTTTGATTTGCTAAAAGCCTTCATTGCCAAGGCCCCTATGTGGATTATGCCCCCCAGCCTTCCTACTGAATACTGGACTTCTATCCTTCTGCCAAAAATTGTGGCTGCTCCGGCAGGCAATCTTCTGAAACTGGACAGTGTCACATTATCTAAAGGCCTTCAAACCAATCTGGTTCTTTTTGCCAGAGTGTTAGTTGAAGTGGATATTAGTCGTAAGATCATTGATGGTGTTAACTTGGTTTCTTCGGAGGCTGTCAAATTCCAGTGTTTTGTCTATAAAAACTCTGCACCCAAATGTTTCTCCAGTTGTAAATTCATCCTTATTAAAGAAGGATGAAGCTGCAAGCTTAAAGATGACTCAACAGAAACCCTCCAGTCGCCCAAAAAACCCTCTGTTTCACAGCCCAAGGGAAAATCAGTTGCTTCAGTATAGGCACACCAAGAATGGATTACTACTGTGAACCCTAAAACCAAACACCCTCAGGCCAGTCTACCTCCTGAGGGACCTTCGTCGGTAGTCAACATTTTTGCCTCCTTGGCTGTGGAGGAGGATGCTCCATCACAAATTCAAATTAAAACCTCACAAGTCTTAGGGGGAAAACCAGACTCGGGATCTCAACCGGTGGGCAACACAATCCAAGGTGCACAACCCAGGAGCAACCCGCTGAAGCATCCAAGGGTCCGCCACCCTAAGAAGACTATTAGCCCGCGTCCATATTGTTGACCAGATCTTGGATAAGTCCCACGGGCCTAGCAGGGAAGGTCACCACAAAAATGTTGTGTCTACCTCTTTGGTCAACATCACATCGTTTCCGGAGGATATCTTGCACAGCAAATCTTTGAGAAATGTCTGTTTGGAATCAGCCTTGGTTCCCTCGACTTCCTTTATTCCCCACTCCCCACCTTCCCCCCCGCCCCGTCCAACACCAGCCTCTTGCATCATCATTCCTCACCTGGCCCCACCTTAAATGATGACCCCCCTCGAACCGCTAGCACCTTTTTCCCCCTCCCCCATCCTGATGCACCAGTTTCCTCCGCCCCTCCCCCATCAACCATTTCCCCTTCCCCTACCCACACCATGCATCTATGAAGGCCCTCCTCTTTCCTCCTTGGCTTCCACATGCACCACCCCTACACTTCGTCATACTCCAACAGTCACATCTAAATCACCCCCCCCCCCCCCCCCCCCTCCCTCCCTCATTTCTCGCCCTTCCACCTTTCAGAACCTTTTATCCCGTACCACCTCTGAAACCGTCTCTCCTAAACACCCACCCACCCCCCAACATCCCCAATCCAATGGTTTCCAGAGTCACCACAGTTTATTCCTCTGAGTCACCATTTCTTTGTCCCAAGCCTCTCAGTTGGTCCCTTGTCCCAATCACACAGCCAACCACTCATCCTCTCTTTTCCTCTGGATGCTAATGTCTCTAAGGCACTATCTTTGGAAGTTGATTCTACGGAGATAGCTTTGTGGCGACAAATGGAACAGGCTCTAGAGGAAACAGCGCTTCCCGCTCTAGGTCCCATCTTGTGAAGGCCAAACCTAAGAAATGCACAGGTCCTGAACTTCGTGGTCGAGACCATAAGGGGCCACACTACCCATCCGCATATAAAGCTCCTCAATCCCATACACCTGGAGGCAGCGACAGTACCAGGCCTAGATCTGAGAGAGGTCTTCAATCTCTTACTCCTAGGCTTGGTTCGCTAAAGAAGATGGCTCCGGTCTCCCCTTCTTTTGCACTTAAAAGAGAAATTTTTGTAGAACTGCTCGGTATTCCAGTGAATTCTATCGATGACATCTTCAACAAGAGCGCCCCACCTCACCCCCCCCCCCCCCCCCCCCAACCCACAAAACACACAACAAAAAAAAAAAAAAAAAAAGCAATGGAGATAATAAGTTGGAATATTAGAAGTGCTTCCAGACCTCTATTAGATTGGATACTTTGGATATGTGCAACAACCATGAACCTGATATCATTATTCTGTTAGAAACCAGACCCTCAGAGGCGAGGGCTTCTCGTCCTCTGCATTTGCTACGGAATGTTTTCCCCAGTCAGGAATGTGCCTTCGGTAATGGCTTCTCGAGGGGCATTTGGGTTTTGTGGAACCCCTCCAGCATCAGCTTTTCTAAGATCTCATCCTCTACCCAAATGTTATCTTTCAAACCCATTCCCCTATTACCTACTAAACCTCCTTTTCTCCTCTCTGCGATCTACGCCTCACCTTCTTGGCGAGATCACATGGCAGTTTGGAGTGATTTTCAAAGCTTTCAACCAATCCAGTGTGCTGCCTACGTCACCCTGGGCACTCATCAGTAGTTTTAACTCCATCTCCTTCCTGCTCTAAAAGGCTGGTGGGAGACCTTTCTCCTGGAGTCCAACCTGCAGAGACTTTAGAGACTTCTTAGATCTCAACCAGCTTCTAGACTTGAGATTCGTCAGTAAACCTTTGACATGGTTCAACAACCAGCTGGGACCTGATAGAGTTTTGGCTCATATGGATATGCCCATTGCTACCTCTAGCTGGCTACAATGCACATGCATTCCTTTCACCTCCCAAGAACCTCCTCGAATCACAACCCAATCCTTCTTGCTCCATCCCAAACCTCTGCTAGTCCCTCCCAGGTATTTAAATATGAGATGCCTGGCTTCACCACCCTTTGTTCTCCCCATTTGTTCCCCACTCTTGGCCTCTCATAAACCCATCTCTCCCTCTTTTTCACCATAAACTAGCCCTTCTTGGCCAAAAAATGGATGATTGCAAGACTCTGCATTGGAATTGCTCTAGGGCCAACTTGAATATAATCAAAAAGAGACTTGAAGGTATTCAGAAGAGCCACTTCTATACTTAGTTGGACTTCCCCCTCAACCTTGAAAGGACCCTTTTGGTTGAATTGAAGGATCTTCAAGCCCAACATGAGACTTTCTAGTGCCAAAGGTCTAGAATCCAATAGTGCAAGAGGGGGACAGAAACACCAAGTTCTTTCCGACGGTTGCTAAGGTTAATCACAGGTGCAATACTATCCTGTTCCTCCTAGATGATCAAGGAAACTAGCTCTCCTCGCTGGCTCAACTGAAAGACCACTGTCGAGCCCATTTCCAAAACACCTTCACCTCTACCTTGGTTGACCACCAAGAGCCGGCTCTCTACTCCAGGATTGTGCCTTGTATCCCTGCTATGGATAATAGGATGCTCCTTGCTTCTCCTTCTACCGAGGAAATTAAGGTGGCTGTTTTCTCCCTTGGGGGAGACAGGGCCTCTGGGCCAGACGGTTTCAACGCTGCTTTTATCAATCTTTCTGGGATCGGATTAAAGCGGATGTTTGTCTTTTTGTTAGAGACTACTTTGAAAATGGGACCCTTCCATCAGGTATTAATGATACAAATATTGTTCTCATCCCAAAAAAGGACGGAGCCATCTCCCTTGGGGACTTCAAACCTATCAGCCTCTACAATGTCCAATACAAAATTATTTCCAAAATTTTGGTAAGGAGGATAGGACCCTTACTAAAAAAAAGTGCATCCCAAATGAACAGGTCGCTTTCCAATTGGGGAAAAGACCCTCTGACAATATCATCATTGCTAAGGAAATCCTTCACCACATGAATCAGAAAAATCATAAGAAAAAGTGGTGTGCGCTCAAATTGGACATTCTAAAGCCTACGATAAACTTTTTTGGAACTTCCAACGTCGTTGTCTGATTACATACAGTTTCAACTTTAAGATGGTCTCTAGTATTATGACCTATGTGACTTCGGTCAAAATTAACGGCCACTTGTCTAATCCTATCCACCCTCAATGTGGCCTCAAATAGGGGGACCCTCTTTCCTCTTACCTTTTCATCCTATGTGGCGAAGCGCTCTCGAAAGGTGTGCAGAACCTAATTTCTAAAACCCCTTCCCCTTTTCCAAATTTGTGTGGGGATCCTCCAATATGCCGACGACATCCTTCTTTTCTTTAAGATTTCAAAAAAGGCTTTTCAAAATATTCTTCAAATCCTCTATCTTTTCAAAAGGGAAGCAAGGCAGAAGGTCAACAGTGTTAAATCCAATATTGTTCTCGATAGAGACACCCCTATTCAGTTAGCCCGGGAAGCCAAATCAAACCTTGATATCCAATATCTTTCCTCCCACTTCACTTACCTAGGAGCCATGGTGGACCACTCCTAGGCCCAGAAATTTGTTTTGGGGGGGGGGGGGGTGGCTTGGGGTGGGTGTGTGGGCGGGTTTTGTTTTCTCCACAGCAGACTTCAAAGTGGCATGTTAAGATGGAGAGGGAAGGCACTTTTTTTAGCTGGGAGGAAGATCATTGTTCAATCCGTCTTCTCAGCTATGCCTCAAAACTGGATGGGCCTCATTCACTTAACTAAGGATCATATTAACAGAATTGCTCCGTCTCATGCTTCCTTCCTTTGGAACCAGATCCAATGATTCTATAGGCTACCAACCCATTAATTGGAAAACCATTTCGAAACCAACAGTGTCCAGGGTTCTAGGGATCTTGGATCCTAACATCTCAAATCAAGCGGCTTCGGCCCATCTTGGTTGGAGATTCATCAGCAGCCCTGATGAGCTATGGGTCAAGCTTCTTACTCATAGATACCTTAGACACACTTCCTTTAAGGACGTTTCTCTGAGACCCAGGGACTCCTTCCTCAGGAAGAAAATGCTGATGTTACAAGGTTCCAATCTTTTTGTGATGTCTCGGTTCCCATGGTGGGACCTCTCCTTCCACATTTTTTAAACTCCACTTCTAATGCCCGCCTCCAAGAACAGGCCCATACTATGGATAAACTGACCATCGCTATCCAAGGTGCCCCTATCTGGAATGTGCCTTTTCTTCTTCAGCTTTGGCCCTCTTACATTCTCAAGACTATCACCAATTCCTTTGGGAGGAGTAGATCTTAGATGCTGGAAGGAGGAGTCTGCAGGAACCTGTTCCTTTAAGGCTCTCTACAAGCACTTTCAAGGCACGGATGTGGGGCCACAAATCCCCTAGGCCAAAATTGGGAAGGCACCCCTATAACCAAAGCTTAAATTTTTCCTCTAACGATGTGCCCACAATCGCCTCCCCACTAAAGACCGTCCACACTTCCTTCCCCAAGAGGTGTCTTCCCATGCTGTCTCTGTCACTCAGCCAGTGAATCCCTAGACCATCATTTTTGCCATTGCCATTTCTCCCAACTAGTTTGGCAAGCCTTTCCTCAGTCCATCGATAACCCCACTAGATACCCCTCCTTCCTAGCCTTGTTTCTATCCTCCAAGTGTTACTACAAATTTAGACTAGTGGCAGCTGTTATGTGGTATACTTGGAAATGCAGAAACGATCTCATCTTCAACTTTTGTCCCCCATCCCCCAGAGCAGTCCAAGACAAGGCCATTTATTTTATACTTAAATGGAATATTAACCATGTTTTTGCTAGTAAAGTCTTCTCCACCACTGATCAACCAGATAGATGGATCCCTCCTCCTCCCTCCTGGTTTAGGCTTAACTTTGATGGGGCATTCAACCCCAGTAATTGTGCAACCAGCATAGGTGGAATCATCAGGGACCATCTGGGGATAATGACTCAAGCTTATTCGGGAACTATCATGGCAAGCTTAGCTCTGGAAGCAGAGCTCATAGCTTTGAGAAAGGGTCTTCAAGTTGCCAAAGCCTTAGGGATCTCCCAACTGCTAATCAAAGGAGATAGTGTGGTTCTGATCACTACGGCACAAGCTTCAAGCACGTTGGGCTGGACAATGATGCCAAAGTGGAAGCAAACTTTAAACCTCCTGGCAGAACTACAACTCTGGTCTGCCAATTCATGCAAGCGCTCAGCAAACAAGGTGGCGGATGCACTCTCCAAATCCTTTAACCCCATAGTGGTTCCCTTCTCTGACGGACTATCTAAAGATGTGCTCTTCTGGTACAAAGTGGAAATCAACACTACTACCATCTACCATCGCACTTTCTTCATGACTCCCAATTCTCATCATGAGTCAGGCTCGTCCTCTTAGGCTGGCGATCCTGTCAGTGGTCTGGAGCAAGCTAGGAGCCTTGGGAGTAGGAACAGGGCTTCTCTCCCCCATGTTTAGAAGGGAGATTGATGGCCCCCCTGGGGGGCAGTTGGGGTTTTTTTTTTTGTTTCTTTTTTGGGGTTGTGTTTTTGTGTGTGTGTGTGTGTGTGTGTGTGGGGGGGGGGGGGGGGGGGGGGGGGGTGGGTTGGGGTGGTGGGTGTTTTTTGGTGTTTATGTTTTATAGCTGTTTCTGTTTCTGTTCAAACTTCAACTGCTGTGCGGTTTGGGGAAGCCTTAAATCCCCGGGGAGGTTATCTTTCTCCTCTGCTTGGTGGGAAGCAGCTCCATTAGCTTCCCCGGTAGGTACTATCACTGTGGGTCCCTTGTTTCCATCTCCTGGACCACACCTTTTGTCACCAACGGACTGTGAGAGGTTCCCTACCCCCTTTTTTTGTATGTTTTCGTTTTACTATTAATGCATTATCCTTTTCAGCAAAAAAATAAAAAAAAAAGGCAAGGTGTTTATAGACAAGAATTAGTCTTCAAAGACCTTTAAAATATTATTTAGTTTACTCAAGTTGTGCTGCTTCAGTCCCACATTGTAATGCACCTCTCTACCAATATTAATTAAAGGAATCAATTCATAAAATAACGAGGACAAAACAATCCATAGTCATTAAACATGCATGCATACCTATTGAATAGAACATGTCTACCATTTCAATATATGTATATATAGAGAGAGAGAGAGAGCGAGCACATGTCTTAGGAGTTGCAATTAAGAAAAGTTCTATACTCCAAAAAAAGGTTCATTCATATACAATTCTTATGATAACAAATTGACATTAAGAATCAAAGAGCTTAAACATAAAAGACAAGTAAGTTGTGATGAATACAATCAAATCCAATAAACAATATCAGCATGAAATTGAAATGGCATGCTGTTTATAAAGAGTAGTCCCCTTTTTTTTAATTTGTGAGATAATGTCTCAATTTTTGAACCATGAAAACTTCATCACTATTTGATGATACAATTTTTTTTTTCTTTTTCCTTCTTTTTCTTTTTCTTTTTCTTTTTCTCTTTTTTGCAACGATCTCAAGCCCAAGCGCATTAGGTGGCGAGGTCGAGAGGGGCCAATTGCACCCCCCACCCCCCACACCAATAAAAACCACCACCCTCAGTTTGGATGGCAGTAGAATAGATACTCTGGTATTTGGTACAGTGGAGAGAGCCAGGTACAACTTCGAATAACAGGTGGAAGTTACTGATTGGTTTAGTGGAGGACAGAAAGACTTTCTTTATCCAAGTGTAATGATTTGACCACCTAAACCTCAACCATCAAACCAATTTCATAATCCATCCAATCGCATGTTTTATACATAATATATTTCTTATATACAATGCCAAAAATATAATACCAATGATATTTACTACAAGAAAAAGGTACAGCTGATGAAAAATGAGTAGAAATAAAACTTTCAAAAATGGCAAAAATACATTCTATTTTTACAAAGAGGCTCATTTAATTTTCAATAAAATCATCCAGCATATACTCTTACTATAAAACTATTCAACCTGGTAATACATGTGTATCTAAAGCCTATATAAATTAAAATGAAAGTTAATGTTATTATTTACAGTGGTTATTCACAGTAAAAATATATATTCAAAAAATAGGTTTTGAGGTCTAAAATCAAGGTCGTGTTATCATTAACATTTATAAAACAATCAAACGTCTATAATCAAGGATCATAGTTATGTAATAGAGAGACATGTGGCTGACCCTAGGTCAGTAGGTCACATCATGCCTTTTTCATCCATCTACTTTCTTAACGTCATTCAATCAGGTCAGCTCCATCCAAATTTAGAGTTTGCTAATGTGGATTATTAAAAAAGTGATAATATTGTTAGTTTAAAAACTTTAAATGTTTATCATGTAGCTAATTAATATTGCTCTAGCGCCCACGATTGCAACTCAACTGGTTCACGACATAGTTTGTTTAAGTGAGAGTGAATGAGTTATCCATGTAGAGAAAGGGTAAAAAAAAAAAGGAAAGAGGAAATATTGACTTTTAAGTGCAACCAATCATTTTAAGAAGCTTAATTTAAGAAACTTAAAAAGTACCTTGATTCTTCAGTATGAACCCAGTTCCAGTATCTTCGGTCTTCAATCCCTGTGATCAACATATCCTTTGCCGAAATTGATATGCAAACTCCACTTGTTACTCTGTCCACCCAAACTTCCTGCAGAATCACCCCCAACACCAACTACGATTGATAAGCGATTCACCAAGTACTTAATTATCATTTTCTGCATAGCATGTTCTAGGCCACACTATTGCAAAATACAAATAGAGAAACATCTGATGATGCTAGGCATAAACATTTTACCTAAAAGGTCTTTCAAAAAAACTAGAAGAAGAAGAAAGGAATGACAAATGTATAGAGTAAGATGCTCTAATAAAAGTTTGATAGTTTCGCAATGCATTAGTTAATTCTGCATCAAATTCATAACCAAGCTTGAGAAAATGAAAGAACCAATACAAACATGATTTAATAAATACAACAAGTGGATGATTCGATGGTGAAAAGGTAAGATCTTGAATTTTTATAAATCCAAATACTCGCATTGCAATGCATCGCTGATGCTTTAATCACTAGAGTGTCGATGCAATTTTTACAAGCCAATTTAAACAAACACCAAATTACCGAATCGCAAAGAATCACTGATCTCAAAATGAATCTAGAAAGGCTAAAAAACTATCGCAGGCTACGCTACATAAATCTAAAAGCTCTCTTTAATGGAACTGCTATTAGAATAACCTCTAACCTTCAAACTGAAATTGAAAGCCCTAATCATCCAATCTCATAAAGAAGCAAAATACACAAGATTGAGAGAAAAGAATGAATATGATCGCAAAGAACACAATAGAAAATACAAATAAACTCATTCTCATACTTAATTCTTTTCTTCAATAGAATTCCTACCCACCCAATTCATCAATGAACAAAAAGAAGAAGAAGAGGAAAAAGATAAACAATCAACACAAACCCTAATCCCCCACAATCTTCCAATAGAATGGGTGCTCCAAACCTTGGTGCGCTCTTCGTCGAATGGAATGGGGCGCGAGAGAAGGGCAAAGATATCCTTTTTGGATAGGTTGAGGTAGCGATCCGGCGGAAGGAGGTCGAGGAGATTTTGGTAATTGGAGGGCAGCTTCGATTCCCAGACCGCGTTGGAGGAGGCGGCGCCGCGGAAGGCCCGGTTGAGGCGAGCGAGGTTGCATATCTCCGGCGGCGTCAGGTACATGAACACACAGGCGACACAGCTCTCCGGTATGTCGCCAAGGCCGGGGCCGTTGCCCGTGCCGTTCGCCCCACCACCCTCCGTCAGGTTCGAGAGCGTTGCCCCCATATCTCTCTCTCTCTCTCTCACACACACCCTCCTGTGGGTTGTTGCTATTGGACTCTCTCTCTCTATATATCTATCTCTATCTCTATCTCTCTCTCTTTTGATGCTTCTTTCTGTTGGGCTCTCTCTTTTTCTACTGTGGGTGGGCTTCTTGTATTGAAATCTTCCGTTTTCTTGATCCTGAGAAAGGGTTGAAAGAGAGAATAGAAAGAGGGACTTTGGGGTTCTGGGGTTGCTGTTTGGAGCTGTATTTTTGCAGTTTTAGAGAGGGAATTGGGATTTGGGGTGGGATTTGTTTGGATTTTGGATAGAAGAGGAGAGGGGGGTGGAAGAGAGGTACGGCGGAGCTATTGTCAGGGGAGGAAGACGCTATATGGTTTGGGCGTGGCTGTTGCCTGTGATGGAATAACTGGATTGAGCTCGGAAAGTTCTCTTTCACCAATTAGAGCGCACTAGAATGCTGCAAATGGTCAGTTTCATCCACATCGTGAAAGAAAATTGCAGATATCAATTTTTAGGGCCTCGTTACTTTCATGTTTTAGACAATGATAAAGAGGATTTTATTAAAAAAAAACATCCAAAATGGCACCGACACGAAAAATGATTTTAGGGCAAAGAGAAGAGGTCCTGCCATATATTCTTTTAATAATGGGCGACAATACCGTTGCAATCCACCTATATATACACACATTGATTTTCATTTCCTTCTCCCTTTTTCATTTGTCCATGTGAGTTATGAGGATTATTCTTTAGAGCCCACTTGATACTTTCATTCTCTTTTTTTGGTTATTTTAACTCCATTTTAGAAGTTGTTGGGCTCCATTAATTAGATTGGTGCATTCTCTAGCTTTGCTTTGTTTGATGCAAATTTACTTTAAATAATGAACTAAATATCCATTGTGGAGTTATGTTATATTTGTTAATACTAATTAATCCTTAATATGCTCACATCAAGTGTTACTAACTTTTCTCTACTCCTAAATATGCTCTCATGTTGAGCTATTTTTAATTATTTATTGTATCAAAATATAATCCAACAATCATAGCTTTATTTTAAATGGTTTTCAAAATAATCCAATAATCTCTTTGCAACATAAATATTCAATACATCCTAAATACTCTAGACTCCAATAATAATGCAAACTAATCATCCTTCCATTACAATAGTCCTAATAACACTCTCCTAATACAGTAAAAAAAATAAAAATTTTTATGTTAAAGCACATGTCTTATAATGGGTGGGACTCTAACTTAGATTAGGTAGTTCATAAACTAACGATGCTTTTAATTAAGTTAATCATGCAACATCTCATAACATTATGTGCATTTATCATGAGCATCTTGAATTTAGAGTGGACCATACCCACTTAAGACAAACTATTTATACAGGACCCTCTATATATATGACCCTCCATGTAAATAAACATAACTAAAGGACTTGCCAGCAAATATCTAAAATAACCAAGCAACCCTCGCTTTATATAAAAGGCACACATCCCGTAGCTAAAACCTCTTATGCCTCTTAGACAAAAACCCTAATCCCAAGCTTCTCTACTCCATCTCCTACACCTCTTCCAAGTTAAAGGTGAGTGATTGAGAGACTCTTATCCTCCACTTGAAAGTGCTTTCATCTTCTTCATCACCTTCAATTACTCACTTGGTGTTTAAATTGGAGGAAAAAGTTTCATTTCATTATTGGCACATCTTCCAAGAGCAATCCAATCATTTTTTAAGTTGGAGCCATTAAATAGTGTAATAATAGGTTTTCCCAGGCTTAGCTTCATTTATTCCTCCTCTCATGGTATTTATCTCATGTTTTATTCTCTATTTCATGTCATTTCATTAATAAGGTATTGTGTGAGCTAAGAGATTTTGGGATTTCTTTATTTTGGGCTTTAGGTTTGAATTTGGGAGCACCAAAGGCAAGTTAAAACAAGTGGATAATGGTATAATGGGCTATTATAGTGGATAATGGTATAATGGTATAATGGGCTACAACAAAATGCATTATTGGTTACGGCTTTGCTCATGCAGGACCATTTTGCGTAGCTAAAAGTTATCTTTTACCCACTCAAATAAATCTACGTAGGCAAATGTTACAATTTTCATCTGCTTTTAGCAATGCAAGATATTTGCGTGGTCAAAAGTGGTCGGAAAAGGTCATGACTTTCGGCCACTCATTGTTTTTTGTGGGCAATATCCTTTGGTGACGCGATATTTTATAGACAAAAGAAAAACTTTTAACCACGCATATATTTGCGTCGGAAAAAGTCAAGACATTCGGCAACATATGGTTTTCTGTAGGCAATATCCTTTGGCGATGGGGTATTTTGTAGGCAAAGTGAAAAACTTTTGGCGACGCATATATTTGGGTAGGAAAAAGCCAATACTTTCGGCCATGTATGGTTTTCCATAGACAATACATTTTTACGATGCGGTATTTTATAGACAAAGTGAAAAACCTTCGGCCACTCATATATTTGCATAGGTAAAAACCAAGACTTTCGGCTACACATAGTTTTCCATAGGCAATATCTAATTCTATTGCTAATCTCTATTCTAATGTATACTTTTACTTCATCTCCTCCATGTTTCTCTAATGAAAATTTTTTTTTGTTTGAAAATGAATTTCTATGTTTTAAAAATGGATTAAGAAGGAAATGGAAGTAGAAATGACCATAAAAAGGTTGGATGGGTGGAATGTATGATGGGTTTCATGTAAGTCAAGTATGAGAATGAACAAAGGAAGTTCAGACCCAAACAATCTGAAAAGGTAAAACTCGCACTAAGTCCGATCAATCGAATTAAGTTTCTGGGTGAGTCCGACATCGATCCGACAACCCTATTTTTTAGAAATTATTTGTTTACTTAATTATTTTATTTTTACTAAAAAACCTTTTTTTTTACTAAACCTATTTTCAAGACTAATGTAGCTTGACTTGATAATGTTAAGTATACCTTAGGGAACTTTAAGCTTAATCATGTGGCCAAGTATTACATTAGAATATAAGTAAACCTTATGACTATGTAGGATTTAACCTTTGGAATCTTTATACCTTACACGTGAACAACGAAATCAAACGAAGTAAACAAATAATATGCTAGCTGTCATAAAATATTTATTAGATGTTCTAGTTCCTTCTAATGTCACACTCTCCAATGTGGGTATAAGGGTACAATGTTCTTATTCATATATAATGTGACACCAAGAACTTTGATAACACCCACATTGGACGTCTTATGGTCACACCGAAAGGGGAGGCTAAGGACACGAGCATCTTATAATAGTTTGGCTTATAAACATCCTTATTTCTTAATTAATTTAGAAATATGCATACAATTATACATTATTTTCTCCTATCTTAACAATTCATTTATATTCAGTTATGTTTATTATCTCAATTATATTCAGTTATATTTATTTTTGTTTAGTTCAAATATGTTCAGTATGTCATTTGTCTTCGTTACCTTGTTCCCATTTATTGTTATCCATATTTGGTAATAACATGCTTTAGTTACCTTCACTTGATAAATAAGTAAGTTATGACCAGTGAGTATGATATACATGATTATATAGCATGTTTCATCATATTATTTGATTCATGGAGTCGGCACCATTGAGCGTGGACCCTATGAGGCCCAACGGGGCTGAATATGAGTTTGAGATTATAAACATTGCAGTTGAATATTGATAGGAGTGAGTCGACACTCCACTGGGTAATTAGGTTCGCTACCTGATTCCCATCTTGTTTTCTCGCTCCCCATGCTAGGAGGATACTAGTGACATGGATAGCCAATTAGCAAGTATATTTTCTATTATTTATTATTCTCCTACATATGCTTTATTGTATGCTAACATGTTTAGATACACTTTTTGACCTCTGTTTAAATTATCATGTCCTAACTTGATTTGGTACACTGTGTGATTTACTACTTATACTTGCTTAATTCTTGTTGAGTTATCGTACTTAGAATGCTACTTTGGTATTGAAGAAGCAAATCTTGGCCCAAACCTAGTTATCATCACGCATCCGGAGGATCTAGTGTATGTTCCTTCAGAATTAGTCGAGTGCACACTTGATGATGTCTTTTTTAGACATGAATGATAAAGCGTCTCATGGTCACGACATTTAGGAATCACAAAGATATGAATTACTCCATTTATCATGCCATTATATTTTATTGATAGACTTATTGTTATTTTCATAGTGGTGGACATGTATTATTATTGATTTTTAGCCATCCCGCACTTATGTACTATTTACTTAGTGTATATTGAACATGTAGACTTTCATATAGATTATGTTGAATCTATTATCTATCTATACAGTTTATTATGGAATATTTAAATAAGTATTTATTGTGCTCTATATTATTATATATGCTTTATGGGTGTGCTTAGCACTTAGGCTTTCCGCAGGTTATCTTAAATGTTCTATGCCATGAATTTTCCTTGCACGTTGAATGGTGAAAATTTCCCTTGTAGAATTTGTATTTGTCTTAGTGCAATATGGGTTTCTACAGGATTATGTGGTGCTCACTCCGCAGGTCTAGCTGAACTACCCTAATCTTAGGCTTGAGGCATGACATAAGCTATAGTTTAGCTAACCTCCAGGTATACTTATTCGGAAAATGGTGTCCTTCAGAGCTCACACATTCAAATATAGATTTAGAATTCAGGATCAAGTACAAATCTATAAAAGAACTATAAGAATGCATGAGGGTTTGTTTGGCTGTAAGTAATTCCAATAGGAATTTCTCTTCTTTAGAATTGACAGCGGGAGCTGCAAGTCCTATTTTGCTAAGAAATTTGAACTTCTTGTCTGACAGAAAAAGAAAATGATAACTATGTGACATTTTTTTCCTTTTGTGCTAGCAAAAGGATTATATTATATCAGTGAACAGTAGTACAAAAAGCCTCTGAAAAGGCCATTGACATTACATTGATAGTCATTTGTGAGCATTTTGTGTTGGAAGTAGGTGGCTCTCGTGGATAGATGTTCAAAACTTTTGACCCACTCGACACAGGGATCAACTATCCATAAAACCAAAAACTCAATCCAAGATGCATTACCCTCAATCTTGTAACCATGTACAGTAAATATTCTATCTAAAAAACAGAATCAAACAGCACTAAACATCTATAGTAATCTACGACATGCAAGAAGTAGATCATACCTTTGGAGATTGGTAGTGCTTTAATGGAGAAGTTGCGACTCTACTGGTGATGAAAATCTTCAACACCTCTTAGCCTTCCACGCTATGACCCGAATTGGATTTATTTTCTCAAAAAGATTGGTGGAATCTTCAGGAGAAATCCCAACTCGAAACTCCAAGGAACTAGAAGAGAGAAGGAGAGAGAAACTCGTGCAACTCTTGCACGAACAAAGTTTTGGGCGTGAGAGAGACTCTTATTGGACGTCCAAGAGATTTTATATACTTTTAAATCTCTTTCTTGCTTAATTGAAATAGAAGTCTTACTTCCAAAGCAATTAGTAACTTTCTTCTTTCTGAACCCTTCTTTCTAGAGTTCAAGTCGGATTAGTATTTTCTAATAACTTGGGCTAGCGTGGGGACCACTAAAGATTCCTTAGAAAGCTGGCTCCAATTGGAACACCGTGACCCCACATCTCATGTGCAATCCGGGCCCACGGTTAATTGCAAATAACACCACTATATAAATGCAATTGCACTCCAGTCTTAGGAATAAATTACAATGAAGACCCTGAACTTCCCAATTACCACAAGTAGGCCCCTCTATCAATATCCGTGGATCAATTGGAATAAATTTGTCTCTTCCAATATAAGTTCCACATATTGTTATCCTTAAGCCCCAATTAATCACAGTAATCATCAGTACCATTCAATTAACTCTTAATTGAGATGGGTGCGCACTTACTAATGACAAATCCATTAATTGGCACAAGGGGATAATAGAGATAGATTCTATCTTGATCATTCAACGTTCCCACAGTTCTACTACCACATACCTAAGACACCGAGGTGTTAACCTACAATCGGCCTCACTTACTGGTGATTCAAAACAAATGAATAGATGGAAACTTGAGTTCATCAATGTCTCATGATTGAGTGCCTATTGCCAAGGAATTATGAGAGCATACCTTATTATTGAGACAGAATTCCATAAGGTGCATCTCATGGTCCTTCAATACATCCAATGTACCAGCACTGTGATCCAGAATCTTACATTCTGATGATCGAAACAAATCACATTATCTCATAGTGATCAAAGTACTGCAACCTTATCAAATGAGATGTCCAGTCTCATTACTGGTCGTGAAGCTTATTTAAGTATAAGATTTGTGACATATATCTCCCGTATGTGGATCTCATTCATGCTTATATATGATATTTAATATACTAATGGGACCCGGTTCAACTCATGAACCATTATGTTATATGTATTGGTCATGTACATGAAGTAGTAAAATAACATTCATCTCATGAAAGTAAAGCCTGATTTTATTGATAAATAAAGAAATTAATCAATTTATTATGGCAACTAATGGATTTAGTCCACAAAATCTAACATTTTGAACCATAGATTGACAAAAGTAGTGGAAGCTAAGTGCATCTTGATGTAGTATCCAAAAGTTGTGGCTGGCATATTGAGTTTTCATTCCTTCTTCTCTCTTATTCATTGTCTTACAGTGAAAGATATTGTAAGCAACAATCCCAAATATAAAGTGGAAGAGTGTTTTGAAATAGTAGTTCCCGTTGTGGGGTCACTTTGGCAAGCTGATCCACTATTGTATTTATAGATCTGCAATATGAGGTTGTTGTCCATTAGTGAATGGATAGGAGGGTATGAATTATTTGTTCCCATAGGGTTGTTAAGGGGTCGTTTGTTAATTTTACACATGATGTGAAAATGCTTTACGTATGTAAATGACTCACATATGAGTCATTGACATATTCAAATGACTCACATGTGAAACATAATTCTTTATTTGTTTTTTTCACACCTCTTTACATGTGAATCTATGTGCACATATTTAAATAATTTGAATCTTTTTGTAAATATCTCACAATCCAAGGAACATTAACGGATGAAATTTGGCCTCATGGCCATTTTTTATCTTATAAAGAGGATACATGGTTTAGATCAGGATTTTGGGCCCCACATAATTTAAAAAATTAAAAAAAGGGGTTGAAAATGTTATTTAAAATGGGTTAATGTAATAGGTTGTATATTTTTTTGATGAATCTGAACATTAGAGCAACATCAACGGTTGAAAATTGGTATACTGGCCGTTTTTTACCTTTGAAGATAATGAACGGTTCTTATTATAAAAGGAGACCCACAATAATAAAAAAAACAAAAAAAGGCGGAATGGGATTGCAATATACAATAGATTAATAGCTGTATTGTTTTAATGATATCTCAACATCCAAACAACATCAACGGTTGAAAATTGGACACGTGGCCGTGTTTCATATTTTCAAGAAGATGATCGGCTTTGATTTTATGCATGGCTCCTATAGAAACGGAAAAATTATAAAAGGCAGATTGGTATTATCATGTATAATAGATTAATCCAACGGCTAGAATTGTTTGATCATATCTCAACATCCAGACAACATCAACGGTTAAAAATTATAGTAGCTGTTTTACACCTTCTGAAGACAATGAATGGTTCTAATTATAAAAATGGAACCCACAGTAATAAAAATAATAAAAAAGGTGGATTGCTATTGAGGTGTACTATAGCAGCGCCTTATAACAGTTGCATGCGTAACACTTTCACACCATATGAGGTGTGAAAATTTTTGACAGAAAAACAAGCCTTTTTCACACTATTTTCACATTCATTTTATATATCTCATGCGTAAATCAAGCTAAACAAATATGATAATGTGTAACCGTTATGCATCATGGCCATTTACATATGTAAAGTGTTGCAAACAAACGACCCCCAAGTGTTATGAAACTCCACCGTCAGCTTGAAGTTTCTGGTGGATTAGAAGGCAGTCCCTTTCTATGAGTATGTCACCAAGCTCCTTGGAGATAGAGAGCTCAAAACCCCACGGTAATGCCTTTAGTTCTGCCTCCAAAGCGCATCCTGCTTCGGGAGCGGAGGAGAAAGCCAGAAGCATATGCTCATCTGCACTGTGAATAATGCTTCCTATGGTAGCTGTTTGATGACTATGATTATAGGATCCATTGATTTTGAGCTTGTATATGCCCTGAGGTGGTGGGCTTTAGGTCACCAGGCTGAGCATAATGTTCCCTCTATCTAGCTTGAGGGATGAAACTATTTGCCATTCATGGCAGGCATTGTGAGATTGTTTTAAGATGGAGAGAGGAGAGATGGGTTTACATTGCAATATTAAGGCATTTCGCACCTTCTACAGATGCCAGTAGGCCCAAATAAGAAGAGGATTTATTGTGTATATCTTTGCCCGGCATTAGGAGATAAGATAAATGATGCGGCTTTAATCTTATGGTGGCTCCTCAGTATTTGAAAGAGATTCTACGTCATTGCACAAGTACAAAATAAGCGATCAGTATTCTCTAAAGGCCCATGACAAAGGACTCAGCCAAGCTGAGTTTGTGGTATGTATTTGTGGAGAAGCCCTCAAAGGGGCAGACGATCATGCAGCAGTCTCCACGGGAAGAAATTAATTTTGGATGGAAGTTGATTGTGCCAGAGTTTTCGCCTAGGCAAATTAGGCCCAATTAGGGGTTGTTGTAGATATTTGTCAATAGATTTTTGTGAACATGCTCCTGCTGTTTCATTGTTCCAGGAGGGGAATCCACACACTCCCCAAGGAATATCTGTTATCTTGGCAATGGTTTCCTCATTCCGGCGGAGGAGGAGGGCTATGGTATCCCAACGAGGAGTTTGGTTGAAGTCTTTTTTTGATGAAATCACTTACCCTGTGAGACCCATAGAGGATGGATGTTCTAGATCCCTGAGAAGCAATCAGGGATGATCAAGGCCTAGGATCCACCGATCATTCATGGCATCAATTTTGGTACCATCTGTATTTGAGCATTTGTCTCTGGGGGGAGAAGAATCTTTATGCTTTGTGTTCTAGGACCATAGAGTGGCGGTGCGTAGATATTTTTGAGAAAGAAGCTTGACCCAACGAGATTGTGGGGATGTGAAGAACCGTTAGGTGAAATGCACAGAGATGGCTTTGGATTGAGTAGCTATGTTTCTTATTCCCAGACCTCCTTCCTGGATAGGACGAGTCACCATAGACTAGGCGATAGGATGTAGTTTGGTTTGGTATTGCTGTCCAGACCAGAGGAATCCCCCGTTGGATTGTTCAATGTGTTTCCTCGTTTTTTGAGTGATGGTCTGGTGGCTGAGCCAGTAAACTGGGATGGCAGATATTACCAACTGAATTAGGACTCGTCATCCTATATGGAACAGACGTGCTCCCCTCCAAACAGTGATGCGAGAGTGGATGCATTTTTTGGTAGCCCATACATCTCTCTGTGGCTGCCCGACGGTGATATGGGTACCTAAGTATTCAAAGCTGGTAACAACTTGATTGATATGGAGAGTATTCTTAATCAGCGAAGGAGGTGCATTTATAGAGAAAGGAAGTTGGCTTTTGGATTTGTTGATTTTTTGGCTTGCTTTAAATTCAAAGTTAGACTGAATTTTAAGCGGGCCATAAAATGTTTTAGAATTATTGTGGAGGAAGAGAAGGAGGTCATATGCAAATTGAAGAAATATTCCAAATGACACTTTCCCACACAATGTTCTAAGCAATCTGACATTTCAAATACTAACAACCCTTAAACATTTTGAATTCCACGATATTAAACCACTTAGAGAAAGAGCCTGCACACGCTGGAAGGTAACCCACTTAAGTGGAAAAGAATCTTGCACACATGTAGAAAGGCAGCCCATATGATTGCAATAATTTTTTTATAAATTTTTTCCCCTTTTCAAAAAAGGAAGAGCCTATGAAATCCTATTACCACTCTCCTTAACATGTGCCTCACTTTGTTCTTTGCTATGAGCCAATGATGCAAAACTTCTATCAATACAATTTGCGTATGCTCTAAAGGAGAGGAGAGGACGTCCATACTAATAATCGGTCTGGGTTTAAAAATTCAGGGACATCCCATATCCCACCAGGCATGGGCCCCAGCCAAAGTTCAGCAATGGCCCAATGTCAGCAGATGAATACCAACCACCACTCTAGCCTACACAATACACAATACACACCCCTCATTCTCATTTCCTCACCTCTATTTCTTTGCTTCTCCTCCCACTCATTACAGTCAACCAACTAAAAACCCTAAACCCTACTACTTCCATGCTCTCCCCTCCCAAACCTAGGGTTTGTGCACTCTCCATGCATTTCTAGAATTAGGGTTTTCAGAACGACCCCCCAAAAACCCTAATTCCATGCTATCCCAAACCTAGTGCTTCTGCAATCTGCACTTACTCTACATTTCTAGGAATTAGGGTTTTCAGAACAACCCCCACACCCACTCTGTCCCACCATGTATCTCTACAGCCTCACCCTCCAGCAACCCACCGGCATCGTCTGCGCCATCAACGGAAACTTCGTCGGCGGCAAATCCCAAGAGATCGTCGTCGCCCGAGGCAAGGTCCTCGACCTCCTCCGCCCCGACGACGCCGGCAAGATCCAGACCGTGCACTCCGTGGAGATCTTCGGCGCCGTCAGATCCCTCGCCCAGTTCCGGCTGACCGGCTCCCAGAAGGACTACATCGTCGTGGGCTCGGACTCCGGCCGCATCGTCATCCTCGAGTACAACAAGGAGAAGAACTCCTTCGACAAGATCCACCAGGAGACCTTCGGCAAGTCCGGCTGCCGCCGCATCGTTCCCGGCCAGTACATCGCCGTCGACCCCAAGGGCCGCGCCGTCATGATCGGCGCCTGCGAGAAGCAGAAGCTCGTCTATGTCCTCAACCGCGACACCGCGGCCCGCCTCACCATCTCCTCCCCCCTCGAGGCCCACAAGTCCCACACCATCGTCTACTCCATCTCCGGCGTCGACTGCGGCTTCGACAACCCCATCTTCGCCGCAATCGAGCTCGATTACTCCGAGGCCGACCAGGACTCCACCGGCCAGGCCGCCGAGGAGGCGCAGAAGCACCTCACCTTCTACGAGCTCGACCTGGGGCTGAACCACGTCTCGAGGAAATGGTCTGAGCCGATTGACAACGGTGCGAACATGCTTGTCACCGTCCCGGGCGGGGGCGATGGGCCCAGCGGAGTCCTCGTCTGCGCCGAGAATTTCGTTATCTACAAGAACCAGGGGCACCCGGATGTCCGGGCCGTCATTCCGCGGCGCGCGGATCTGCCCAACGAGCGTGGGGTGCTCATAGTCTCCGCAGCAACCCACAGGCAGAAAGCCATGTTTTTCTTCCTCCTGCAGACGGAATATGGCGACATTTTTAAGGTAACTCTGGAACATGATAATGATCGCGTTACAGAATTGAAGATTAAGTACTTTGATACTATTCCTGTGACCTCTGCTATGTGTGTTTTGAAAACTGGGTTTTTGTTCGCGGCGTCGGAGTTTGGGAACCATGCTTTGTATCAGTTCAAGGCAATTGGGGAAGGGGCCGATGTGGAGTCATCGTCTGCAACGTTGATGGAGACGGAAGAAGGGTTCCAGCCCGTGTTTTTCCAGCCACGCGGGCTCAAGAATCTTGTTAGGATTGACCAAATTGAGAGCCTGATGCCTGTGATGGACATGAAAGTTATTAACCTTTTTGAAGAGGAGACGCCTCAGATATTCACCCTTTGTGGAAGGGGCCCTCGTTCTTCACTGCGAATATTGCGGCCAGGGCTGGCAATCAGTGAGATGGCTGTTTCACAGCTTCCGGGTGTCCCGAGTGCCGTATGGACTGTCAAGAAGAATGTGAATGATGAGTTCGATGCCTACATCGTTGTGTCATTCACAAATGCGACGCTTGTGCTTTCGATTGGTGAGACAGTTGAGGAAGTTAGCAACAGCGGGTTTCTTGACACCACGCCATCTCTTGCTGTCTCTTTGTTGGGCGATGATTCACTGATGCAAGTTCACCCAAATGGCATCCGCCATATAAGGGAAGATGGGCGTATTAATGAGTGGAAGACACCGGGGAAGAAGACGATTGTGAAAGTTGGTTCAAACAGATTGCAAGTTGTGATTGCTTTGAGTGGAGGTGAGCTTATCTATTTTGAGATGGACATGACGGGCCAGTTGATGGAGATTGAGAAACATGAAATGCCGGGAGATGTGGCCTGTTTGGACATTGCTCCTGTTCCTGAAGGGAGGCAGAGATCTCGTTTTCTTGCGGTTGGTTCGTATGATAACACCATACGTATTTTATCTTTGGACCCAGATGATTGTATGCAGATTTTGAGCGTACAGAGTGTTTCATCGCCACCCGAGTCACTGCTCTTGCTTGAAGTTCAGGCATCAGTTGGTGGAGAGGATGGTGCTGACCACCCAGCTAGTGTTTTCCTTAATGCTGGTTTGCAGAATGGGGTTCTTTTCAGAACCGTGGTTGATATGGTCACGGGTCAGCTCTCAGACACCCGATCACGTTTCCTAGGTTTGAGAGCTCCTAAGCTCTTTTCTGCTATTGTGAGAGGCCGACGGGCAATGCTTTGCTTGTCGAGTCGGCCTTGGCTTGGCTATATTCACCAAGGGCATTTCTTGCTAACTCCACTTTCATATGAGACACTTGAATATGCGGCCTCGTTTTCTTCTGATCAGTGTGTGGAAGGTGTAGTTGCTGTTGCAGGGAGCGCTTTGAGGGTTTTTACGATTGAGCGTCTTGGAGAAACATTCAATGAGACAGTGATTCCTTTGAGATATACCCCAAGGAAATTTGTGCTTCATCCCAAGCGTAAGCTTCTAGTTGTCATTGAGAGTGATCAGGGAGCATTCACTGCAGATGAGCGTGAAGCTGCAAGGAAGGAATTCTTGGAAGCTGCTGGTATGGGGGAACATGGAAATGCTAATGATGTGAAGATGGAGAATGGTGGGGATGAGGCAGAGGAGGACCCTCTTTCAGATGAGCAATATGGGTATCCCAAAGCTGAGTCATCAAAATGGGTGTCTTGCATTAGAGTTCTTGATCCAAGGGCAGGGAACACGACATGTCTGCTGGAGCTGCAGGAGGATGAGGCTGCTTTTAGTGTATGTACTGTGAATTTTCATGATAAGGAGTATGGGGCTCTTTTAGCTGTTGGGACTGCAAAGTCATTGCAATTTTGGCCTAAAAGAAGCTATTCAGGAGGGTTCATTCATGTATACAGGTTTGTGGAAGAAGGAAAAGCTCTTGAACTTCTGCACAAGACACCTGTAGAAGGCATCCCACTTGCATTGTGTCAATTCCAAGGAAGATTACTTGCTGGTATTGGACCTGTTCTTAGATTATACGATCTTGGTAAGAGGAAATTGCTGAGGAAGTGTGAGAATAAGCTTTTTCCAAATACAATCGTCGCTATACACACCTATCGTGACCGGATTTATGTTGGTGACATCCAAGAGGTATTTCTCTTACCTTTTCCTTGGTGTCAGATATTAATGCTGTGTTTTTGACATCTATTGCATCATCATCATCATCATCATCATATCCTTTCCCATTGCAATGCATGGTTATAATGTTCAAATGTTCCTGTTTCCCCTCTGCTTGCTTATTAACTGCATGATTGCTGAGGTGCTTTAGGTTAAGGCTGATCAATATAGACCTCCATAACGCTTTTACCCACAAAACTCTAAAGAGGAAGCAAGCTTACTAGTATCTAAAGAATACTCAAATATTAATTTAACTCAACCCCAAACCTTTTTAGGAGAAATGATAGAAAAGAGAACTTTGAAGACTAAAAGAGGTTCCATAAATCAACTAAAAGTCTTGTGATAAGATGAATATAATTAAAAAACAGAAAGTTATAGAGAACAACAATCGAGAACTGTACTTTTTCATACGGGGAACTGCCATATCTAGCTGGCCTGTATTACTTTTTTATGTGAAGAGCTGGAATAACTCCTCTTCATTGCCAATAGAAGGCTCAAGATCAATCCTGAAAGGGAAGATTGCATGTGTGATAAGATATGCTTGGGTTTGCATGCCGACAAGTTTTCAACAAAACCTAGAGACAGACTTTGTCACAGTGGAAATGTCTTACTATTGCAACCTTGAGCTTATGGGTTCAAGTCATGTTACCAATCAGGGGGAAAACAAAAACACCCAGAAATAGACTTTGGAACATAGTTACCTTATTCGCTACACTACCTTTCGATCCTGAACTATTCGATTTGAATAAATTGGGATTCGATTCGCTGAGATTCGAAAGTTTGAAAATGTTCAGTTAGAATCGACACTTGTTCTAAGAAAACAAAAGGACTGAAAGAAAAACAGTGGAGACTTATACTTTGTTAAAAATCGACAATAGAGATATATAAAAATATTTCGAGAAAATAATTATGAAAAGGGAATAATATCAAAGAGAAAATCTAACAGAGGAAAGAGATGTGGTTGGTTATTATTTAAAAGAAACTAAAAAAAAGACCAGTAGTCTCATTCTCCTCTAATCATCCTTTGTGGAGCTTGATGCCAGGCTGTTGAATGCATGGAGTTGAATCGTGAGATGTTCTGAATCGGCTGTGGAGTTGGATCGCGCGATCTTCTATTGCTTGCCTTCTATTCCATGTTTTAGTGTTGCAGAAGATAAGGGGGAAAAGGACATTGATGAACATAGGAAGAAGGGAAAAGAAGGAAAGTTAAAAAAAGCAAAGATCACATCGTCCTTGCTAGCAAAAAATATCTCATTGTCCAAGTCCTTTCCATCAAGTGAGAGAATCTAATATTTTAATACTTGCCTTACTTAACCATCCTCTTTACCCAATAAAAGTACTGGTATTTAGAGGTTATGTACATGTCCTTTCAAAAGAAAGAATAGGTTACAAATGGAAGTTTCCTCACGATCCCTCTCACAAATCTGGGTCCTATGGGGCTTTAACTTGTATAAATCTAGGATTATTATATGAGAAAGTAAGCTCACAATGGGGTCTATATATTTGCATTAGAGCCGTTTAAAACATACTCAATTAAAGTATACCTGGTACCCTCAAATTTTATATTAATTTGAAATTTCTCCACCATTGGATTGGGTGTTTGATGAAAATAGTTAATGTTTATCATAAAACAATCAATCCAATGGTGGAAGATATTCACTTATATCATGCATGAAATATCACTATTTATATATTTGATTAATTATATATAATTTTTTAATAATATATTAATATATAGGTGTTATTGGCATTCCAAATTAGTATATTAAATTCATCGAACTCGAATTGCGAATCAAGCGAATTGAAACATGAATTAAGTAAATATACTCCATCAAAAATTTGAATTTGTGTAAGCATTGAATTGCGAATTGCGAACTCGAATTCGAATTGGTTGAATTGCAAATCAGGTAACTATGCTTTGGAAGAAAGCCAAGAAAAAAAATAATTTTATTTCGAAGGTATATAATGCTATACAGTGCATACATCTGTCGATAATTATAAACAAACAAATATTCCTATTGTATCTAAAACTCTAATTCTAATCCCTATTTAATTCAACTATATCATATAATTCCAGAATATTCTTAAATAAGAGATCCTAAAATTACCTTAATAGAGAAACTAGTGGAGAAGAATATTTGTCCTTAACTTGGGATGTGCCATATGAGACTTATGCCCAAAATTTTCATTTTTATAATCCTAATAATACTCAAATAAAGAAACTAGCAGGCAAGATACATCCCTAGATTGGGACGTCCAGTAATAGATTTATGCTGGTGCCCCTCATTGTCCATGACCCTCACTTCAAATGGGTTGAGGTTGCCTGGTTAGACACTGGGTTGAATCTGGATCTAGGGCTAGGCCTGGCTTCATAGGGTCTGGAGGATAAATCCTCTATTGAATCGATTGGGTTGGAAAAGACAGTTTCGGAAATGGCCGGATTAGCAGGAGGGAGGGTGGCCCGACCCTGAAATTAAGGTGTACATACTTAAATAAAGAGTCTATTTATTTCCATCTTGTTCCCATCTATCTTGATTGAGATTAGGTTGGCTCATCATGGTTGAATTTGGGTCTGGTCTAAGTTGGTTTCATTGGGCCCGAAACTAGGCCTAGCTCATGTCATTTGTCATAGTTGGAGATGTTAATTGTGCTTGTGCAGAACGTCATGCTGGAACTCAAAATCCAGAAAACAATCCATTGGTTTAACTATTGAGAATTGTGCTTGGTGAATTGTGAAAGTTTGTTAGGATTCTGATTGGTATTTCTTAGTCAATCAATGGGCTGGGTTGCTTATTGTCTATGCTCCTGTCAGTCAATCAACGGGCTGGGCTGCTCATTATCTATGCATGGGATTCATTCGTAATCAACAAAAATGTTTTGAGAATTGGTTTGAGGCTTATGCTAGCCTGTAATAAGTAGTACTGATATGATGGGTGATCTACTAAGGGGCTTGGTTATAATTATTGAGTCCTGATATTTTTTCTAAACAATTTTGACTATTTGAAGATTGAATTACTACGACAATATCCATCTTTCTTCAAGTGGGGGACATATCATCTAGATTTTTAATAGAAGAGATTTCTCAAGGTGTGGCATGATGCTTTTGCCTCCCTGTTATTCATTTGCATTAGCATTGAGTAGTATTTGAGTCTCTTCTCAGTTGAGGCTTGGGGTTTGACCCATACTTTCTGGTGATGAGATCAAGTGAATACAAGGTTGATTTGCCTTTCTAGTTTTAACTTTATTCTCACCTAGGGGTTTAACCCATACTTTCTGGTGATGGCATCAAGTCAATACAAGGTTTATGTGTCTTTCTAGTTTTAACTTTATTCTCACCTACGAGAAGGGAAAAAAATGAATTAAAATATAGTGCCTCTAAATTGGATGATATCTAAAAAGGGCCATGGTTATAGTTATTGTGTTGACCTTCTTTCAATACCTATTTTGTTTCTGGTAATGAAGATAGGAAGCTAGATTCATAGTTAGCCAGAATTGTTACAAGAGAACTTGGTACTTAATTTGTTTCTGGCAATGAAGATAACGAAGAAAGGAAGCTAGATACATAGTAGACCAGAATTGTTACAAGAGAACTCTACCAGCTATAAAGCAAAAAATGATGCAGGATAGACTAGTGGTCTCTCATGGGTTGACCCACCTTTGGGCCCAGCCCACCTATCTTAGTTTATTTAGGATTTTATTATGTTTTTCTGATATTTTAGTTGGTTGTTTTAATCTTGGCCATCAGTGTGTTTAAATGGTCTAGATTAGTTTTAAGATTATTATTCGTCTATATAAGTGATGTAAAGCCTTTTGGCTCCACAGCTATTGATAATGAAAAAAAGAAAATTCACCGATGTGCTTTTGGGTTTCCCGGAATTGTCTTCTTCCTTGCCCGCAATAGGGAGCGTGGTGTAACGCCAAGATCTTCAAGGATTTCCCTGATCTATCTTTCCACCTTCCATCTTCGTCTGGTACCCCGTTCCACATCATTTGGTATCAGAGTTGAAGATCAACCCAACACTAGATTCGATTCTCGGCGTTCGATCATTAGTGGCAAATCATCAACATCACCATTCGGCACTCCAAGATCCATCATCACCCTGTCCCTGCCGATCTCTCAAAACTAAATCAGTCCATGATCATCATCCTAGCGGGCCCTATTCAACAACTGACGAACGGCGACCATCCCACCACCAGCCGCCATTCCCTGCCATAAACCCTTCAAATCCCAAAGTCCCCATTCCCGACATCGATCAACCCTAAAACATCACCCAATCCTTGCACTCTAATCGTTGAACCCAGATCTCTGCCCAAATCGTAGATCCAACCTCCACATCTCCGCCATCTTGATCCTACCCCTTTGCCGAACTCCATTCATTCAAATCCTAATCCCCAAAACCCA
Source organism: Sextonia rubra (assembly GCA_037013555.1). Taxonomy (NCBI): domain Eukaryota; kingdom Viridiplantae; phylum Streptophyta; class Magnoliopsida; order Laurales; family Lauraceae; genus Sextonia; species Sextonia rubra. The sequence goes on along the minus strand of JASUAD010000001.1, from coordinate 109,888,115 downwards.
GTTCACCATTATTGATCCAAAACACAACCCCTAAAACCATTATTGTCTCCACCGAACTCCACCATATGTTGTCGCACAAAACCCAACCACTTTCAACCTTAGTCGAACCTCCCCCAGGCCATAACCCTGAAATCTACAAACAGTCAAACACCTTCTTGACCAAAACCCCATCACATGAGCCTTATCTCCATCAAACACAACAGTTGATCATTTGTCCACTGAGCCCAGCCTTCCAAAGTCCCAAATCTCCAACCCGAGACCCAAAGCTACACGTTCCATCCATCTTTTTCTCAAGAAAAACCCAAATCAATCCCTAACAAAAAGAGATCTCAACCCTAATCACCGTTATTGACTCTGAATTCCCCAACACCCATCTTCCATCACCCAATCAAAAACTTAGCCCTGAGTAACCCCATCCCATTCAAAAATAAAAAAAAGAGAAGAAAGAAATGCAAAGAGCAGAGGATAAAAAAAAAGAGAGAGAGAGACAAGGAGATCGAGGGAAGAGGAGCGGGAAAAAAAAAAAAACTCCTCAGTACCTGGCACCAAACACAGCAACACCTCGTCCTCAGATCCTTGCCAGCATGTCACCCCGCCTCAAGGCCGCCAGCGTCACCGCAACCTCTGCCTTGTCGCCACCACACCACCACACCTGGTGCCATCTTTGTTGTTGACTACCAATGGGTTTTCTCCAAAAAAGTAAACTAAAGTAAACTTCTTCCCATTTTTTGCTTCTTTTTGCACAGTAACAAACGAAGAGTAGCAGAAAAAGGGTCTCCATCACGTGATTCCCTCACATGTGCCAAGGACTTTGGCCCTTCTTTATTGGGCTTGCAATGAGGTCCGCCTTGACCCAAGTGAGACTGCTTTCTATTGGGCCTAAGTTTGGATTTGACTCAAAACCCTTGCTCATCAGCAACAGGTGAGCCTAGTCTTGCTTGATTGGGGCTGTAGTTAGGTTGACCCGGTCCAGACCCATCCAATAGTGTAAAAAAAGAAAAGAAAAGAGGGAGACAAAAGAAAAGTGGCAACAAGCAGACATAAGTGTGGGTCCAGATTTCATCAAGTTTTTAGCCATTAATCTTCAAATAGCCAGATCTTCTCCATCCGCCCTCAAATCAATGATTCATTTTCTCCTACAAACTCCAATCACTGAGATTTTCACATTAGGTCGGGTTGTTTTAATTTTAAAGAGCATTCAATTTCTGTTCTTGAATATATGGATTGTAACTTCAGTGGACACATATAAAGTGTTAAAACCACTGTCAAAATTGAAACCCATGAGACCACGTAGAGATTCTTTTCGGTACTTAGGCTCGATGATTAGTAAAGATGGGGAGATTGATGAAGATGTGGAGCATAGGATAAAAGTTGGATGGCTGAAGTGGAGATTAGCTTTTGGAGTGCTTTGTGACAAACGAATGCCAACGAAATTGAATGGCAAATTTTACAGGATAGTGGTTAGACTAGTTATGACATATGGAGCAAAATGTTGGCCAATTAAGAAGATGCATATTCATAAGATGGATGTAGCAGAAATGAGAATGCTTAAGTGGATGTGCGGTAAAAATAGGAAAGATAAAATTAGAAATGAGTGCTTTCGAGAGCATTTAGGGGTAGCACCAATGGGGGATAAGATTAGAGAAATTCATTTAAGATGGCTTGGACATGTTGAGCATAGGCCGGTAATGGCACCGGTGAGAAAAAGTTTGGCTATATAGGTGGATGGCCCATCAAGAGGTAGGGTAGGCCGAAGAAAACACTGATGGAGGTCATTGATTCAGATTTGAAAAAGTTTAACTTATCGAAGGATTTGGCTCAAAATAGAATGGAATGGAGAAACAGAATTCATGTAACCGACCCCAACATGGTTGGGATAAGGCTCTGATGATGATGATGATGATGATGATTCAATTTCTATTCTTGTATCCAAGTCAGCATGAAGTTCGAAGTCAATAACCTCAGTGATCAACTAAAAAGGCTTGAATATGCCATTACATATGGAACATGGTTTTATGAGAATAAAGATTGCTTTGACTGGTTCCTTAATTTGAGGCGAGAAAATTGACTGTGGTTGAATATATTGATGAGTTCTCAAGGCTACAATGTATATGTCAATTAAAGAGTGAGAACTATGACTTCGATTGCTTCCTCAAAGGTTTACCGACTATACATTTTGGTAAACATGAGAGATTGCAAAGATAGTTTGAAGGATATCAGGAAATCCATGTTGAATATAGAATTAGACGGTCTCAATTGTGAAAATCTAAAACTCTAAAGGAATAGTCTCCACAAGTAATAGAAGCCCATGTTGTAGAGCCTGTGGTAAAGAATATCGAGGCAGAACCAAAAAGAGAGAATTCTATTACATCATTGGAGGGAGTAACATGCACAATTCATGAAGAATATCATATTTCAGATGCATTAGAAGACATAGACACCGAGTTTATTGGCAACATGGATCAAAAGCTGCAAGAAACAAAGGAGGACGAAGAACAGGTCATTGAGATTCCCCATGTTGATTTCATCTTTGGGAATAGGCAATTGAAATTAGAAGATTGTGAACCACTTCCACACCTGGGGAATTTGATGGTCATATCACTAGGCATTGATGGATTCAGAAATCAAAAGAAGTCACACCTCCATTCTCCTTTTACACGAATGAATTGATTGATTCCAGCCTCTATGCCATGCCAAGAGGATGAAGACCAAGAAGCACATTGGGAAGCTGTATGTTGGATTTTCGATCTTGGTGAACATCTACATATCTCGAGGTGAGTTCTCTCCAACAAGGGGAGAGTTGATGAAGGGCAGACCGGTGGTCCCCCCATTTGTCGACCTGCCTTTACGCCTAGCCCACCTATCTTAGTTTATTTAGAATTTTATTATGTTTTTCTATTATTTTAGTTGGTTGTTTTAATCCTGGCCATCAGTGTGTTTGAATGGTCCATATTAGTTTTAGGTTTATTATTCATCGATATAAGTGATGTAAAGCCATTTGGCTCCATAGCGATTGATTAATGAAAAAAAAAAATTAAAGAAATGCTTTTGGGTTTCTCGGAGTTGTCTCCTTGCCCACAATGGGGAGTTTGGCGTAAGGTCAAGATCTTCAGGGATTTTCCTTATCTATCCCTCATCCTTCCATCTCTCTAATCTTCATCTAGTACCCCTCTCCACATCAAAAAAGAAAAGGGAAAGAAAGTGAAAAGAAATCTCCAATTGAGCAAAGGGAAAAACAGGGCCCCTACCCTGGTGGAGGTACAACAAAGGTTTTGAGTACATAGAAGATGTTACTATTCCTTGTTTAGGTGAAGAGCCTGCAACAAATTAACTTCCCTGAGAGTGGTAAAATACACATTCTGAGAACCTATGATGAGGTTTGATCTTGTTTAAAACAGATATGATAAATCCAAGGGGAAGCCTTCCTATTTAATACTCCAATTCCATTAGAAGATCATTGTTGAGATGAGTTTATCCGAACCTTGAGCACCTGAAGGGCTTCCTTGATAGCACAACTTCTTTGCTTCATTGGAGTCTTACATCATAATCATATAAGAAAAGAAAATAAAAGAAACTGCGGCAAACCAAACAACCACACCACACACCACCCAACGCCGCCGCCCCCCCCCCCCCCCCCCCCCCAAAAAAAACTCTTCTGCTGTCTTGTAGCTATTCCTTGTTTAGTGGAAGAGTCTACACTTCCCTGAGAGTGTGGCAAAATACTGCATCCTAAGAATCTGCGTTGATTTTGATATTGTTCAAACAGATATGATAAATCCAAGGGGAAGGCTCCCCATTCGACACCCATCTAATAGCACCAGTAGATTACTCTTGAGATAAGCATGTTGGAGAAACATACCTTGGGCACCTAGAGGCTTCTTTTATTGCCCAAATCTTTGCTTCATTGGAGTATTAAATTCTGATCAGATAAGAGAACAAAGTAAGAGGACCCCCGTTGTCATCTTGAAGAATGCCTTTGTGCCCGCCAGCTAGACCTTGCTTTTCTGTTGCTGCTTCATCTGCATTAAATTTGGGAACACCAGTAGGGGGGGGCAGACCACTAGATTCTCAACCTCTTCTTCAAAATGTGGTACCTGATGCTAGCATCCCAGAAAGCCAATTACTTCAGGATCTTTAAATTCCTTTCTGTTGCCGTCTTCCAATCTGCATTTTGACCGGAACCACAATCTCGTCACCTTGGACTTGAAGATCATGTCATTTCACTCCCTTCATATACACAACATAGTTAATCAAAGTAGCTTAAACAAAATTAGCCTAGTGGATGCGAAGGGCCCACTAAACCAACTTAGTAGAAGAGTCAAATATTTAGCAAATATGCTATCGCAGTTGAAAACCCCAACACCTAAAGCCATTTAGTCCATCTCTACCAGATTTCATTCATATGCAATATGTGCTGGAAAGCCACATACAATCTAGGAGCTACATATTGTATCTAAAACTACCATACGATACAGGAGGTACATAGCTGAGGTGATTTGACTTGGGTGGTTGGATCACACCCTAAGTCAGAGTTCTAAAACCTTGATCAGTGCTGACCACCTGTTTGACCCATGTGGATGCCACATTGCTCGATTAATTCCACTCATCAATTTCCTCCCCTCAGATTGTGGCAACACTTTTGATCCACATACAAGTAAAACCACCATAAAATATAGGAGGTACATATTGTAAGAATGGACAAAACAACTGAGTCCGAATGTAGAAGTAAGACGACACCAGATGTCCAACAAGCAACCATAAATCGCCAAGGATACCAATAAAAATGGTTGCAACAATATAGTTGACAATGTTGCCTCACATAAACAGGAGCAACTGGCTCAAAATGCCATGGCTCTGCGGGAAGGGCGTTCCTTGTTGATTTCGTATAACAACTTGCTTGGCTAGACTGTCTACAGCTACATCGTTGGCTCCTCAGAATATGTGAAAATGAAACTGTAGTTTCACAAGACATGTACCTCCTCTAGGTCGGTTGTGGTCTTCCAAGGGTACATGCAATGTTTATTGTCCAGTTAATTGCACATGCTACTCATTCACAACTAGGGTTGACAAATTCAAGCGTATGGCTTTTCTCATATCTACCTTGATGGCCATGTTTGCCTTTACCTATCAGACACCATCAGACTAGAGATGCACCAGCAATCAGTGTCAATGTCAGTGGCCAAGTTGCTACATGATTTGAATTGTAACTTGGAAAACATATTGAACTTTTCTAACTGGATTTGATTACCTGATGCAGAGTTGGCTAACTGTTACAATGAATCCCATGGTCCTCACGTTGGACCCAAAGGAGTTTAGTAAAACTTTATTTCATTAATTATTTGTCATTATAATTCTAATTTTATTTATGAAGTTGTGAGTATGATAGTTTCTAATTTTCATCAGTTTCCTAGTTTGATTAGGTTTCTTAGTTCCTAAGTTTGCTTTTCCTATTTATATGGCTCTGTAGAGATTCAATTTCAGACATTTGATAATTAATAAGATATTTGAATTGGTTTTATTTTTCAAAGGTGTGTCCTTGTGTTGTCGTCTTTGCAGAGATTTATTGTTGTGCTTCGGCACTTGCCATGCAAGCCCTAACCAATAGGGTCTTGTCACGCCCCCAAATTGGATTACGTTAATGGTCCCAATTTTGAGGCATAACTAGTGTGGGAATGCGAGTCATTTTGACTCAACTGGAAATTTACCCCGCACTATACCCATAGGATATCAATTGCGAGGATACAATGCATTTTCATCACATATTTAAAATTTTCTTGCGGAAGAATATATGAGCAATGAAGATATCCATGTATCACAGTGTAAACAAAGCATATTAGCATATACAGTTTCAGAATATTTACAATACATAAGTCCTTAAGTTTATAACATAAAAGAATAGTGTTTCATATTCAATCCCGACATAAAAAAAGTGCATCACAACTATCCTCCTAAAGAATTCTCCCATGTAATGATCTATGAAGATCCCTACGTCCATCCACCAGGACACTATCCCATGTGATGAACTTGCATAGCTAGATGACTAAACCACATCATTAAGAGTCCACTCACTTAGTCCCCGAGGAGTCTCCTCGAGGACCTTGGTCTCTTGGGTAGAGGTATAGGTGCTGTCTCCTGTAACGCCAAAGGTCACATCTGATAACTGAGCAAGTAAATAAGCATAATAAACATAAACATGATGCGTCAAATGTAAATAAAACTAGGAAATCTTAAAATAACAGATAAATGATTAATCATGCATGAATGTATGGAACATAAGAGAATCAGATAAAGGCACACCTAACAGGGAATCCTAACAAATTGACATTATCCACATAAGCTACACTTTCTCAAAACAGCTGTAACCATTATGAGAGTGTGCATTTACAACAGATAAGGGGTAGCAACAAATGTAACCATTATGAGAGTGTGCATGTACAACAGATAAGGGGTAGCAACATACTTCATTGTGTGGCCATCTTGTAGATAACTGAAGTGCCTGGAGTTTATATTTACTCCCATACAGGGACTAGGCTGCTGCTAGCCATAACAAATAAATACAGTCCATCTTTCACCATGTTCATTTATAGTAGAACCAAACTAGGTGGTGCTAACTCACTCGGGAATAACGTACAGGTAATGCCTGATCACTATTAATGGAAACAAATTCATTTTCTGAAAACAGGTTTAACTTAACATATCAGAGACATATACCATGTTATTTTATTCATAACAGGCTATTTAAAGTAAACAGGATACAAAATGTGGGTAAACGGGATGAAGGAATACATGAACAAGTCATGTGAATACAGTTGCTTGTTATGATGATGCATGACAATGGAAAATACTGTAAATGCCATTCCTAGGGTCTGGAAAGCATCATTAATCAATAGTTTGTAGCTTTAAGGTCTCCATTATTGGTGCTATTGAAATTAATTTGATGAAAAGGACCTTAGAGTAACACATATTTGATTTAACAATGCTATGCATGATTTTAAGGCAATCTGTAGGTCAATGTCAGCTCTAAACATCACCTTTTATGCCCTATGGTCTCACAAAGAATTAGGGTTGTTTTAATATAATAGGTAACTTTCCAAGTTGGAAAAACTAGGTCTGGAATTAAATTGGAAACAGGTGTTCTATGGTTAGCCTTGGGATGACCTGTGGCGAGCAGTGGCCTGTGAGGTCACCGTAGTACAAACTGTACTAGTGAGTATGGTTCTGGGAAACCTAGCTGATGCAGTCCTACGGTCAGCTTATTCCAGAGTTACAGTTAGCCGTGGGTGATTTCGGCTAGCCGTAAAATCTGAATCTGAGTATGGTTTAGTTCTGTTTCAGCATCTGCTTCAAATCCATTCTGTTCCCAATCATTCTCACACTTCTGAAGCACAGAATTAGATATGGTAAACTCTTATTCAGATCATCCAAAATCCTATTTCTATTTCTCACAACAATTCCGGTTTAAGATACCAATACATATGTCTGTAACTTTGCAAACTCTGTAGTTCCTCAACTGAGCTAAAGTTTCAGGGTATCTATACAGAATTAACATGAAATTCAGTAAGATAACATTCAAGGAATGAATACCAGCTACTTGCGTTATAGTTGAAAGTTCTCAACCACTTTCTGCAAATCTCTCCAGCAAAACTTCATCTTTAAGCTACCAACTCAAACAAGAAGAGAAATAGAAGAAAATGATGAATCCATGGGTGAAGTAGATATTGTTGTTGTTGTTGTTTTTTTTTTTTTTGTTTTTTGTTTTTTTATAATTATAATTATAATTTTTATATGGAGATTCAGAGAGGAATGAGGAGAGAGCGCGGCTGGAATAACTGAGAGGGAAGATGAGAAACGGAGAAAACTGAAGAAGGTGCTGGAGTTTTAAACGATGGTACAATTTTTCTAAAATTGCAAAACAACCCCTAGTGATAGACATGCAATTCGCTAACTAACAGGCTCAAAACAAAAATCTAATATTTACAAATAACCCCCTAACCTTTTCTTAAGTTGTAGATTGGTCCATTCTAGGTCCAAAACCCATATATTCTATCATATTATTAATCTAACGCACAAAACTATTTAATTAGCTAATAAACAAAATTATTTAGATACTAAACACGATTAAATTCAAGAATCTCATAGGTCCACATCATTACCACTGGGTTATGAACCAATTCCCACATTCCTCTGATCTGAGCATATGTACGACTTGAATGAGTATTTTTTGGATGGATACCATGGTTGTAGCTGGGAGGTTGGAACTGCTTTTCTTCATTACAAGATTTAAGCAATATTATCGGTGGGGAGTCCTTCAATATTTTTTCTGAAGAACTCATGCCCATGTCCTAGGCCTCGTAATGAGCACTGAGAGAATTAGGCATAGCTAAATTGAAATCAAACCATCCACAAATAGATCTCTAAATATATTGTGCAAAACTGATAGTTGAGAAGATGATCTACTGATTCTTCCACCGCAAGGCACATTGGGCAGGCATTAGCCACTATCTTCTTCCTTTGACACAGGCTCTCCATGGTAAGAATACTGCCACGCAATGCCAACCAAGTGAAGGCAACCACCCTTGGGGGGCTTTTGATTTCCAAATATTGGAAAAAGAGCAGTGAGCAGTGTTGTCTTCAGACAAATCTGAGTGGAAGGAGGCTACTGAAAAAGATCCATCTGGGGACGTATTCCAAGTCCTACCATCCTGACCACCCTTTGGAATATAAATCTAGTTAAGAACATCCTAAAGGGAGAAAAGGCGACTTTCTTTTGAATTTCGGTGGTATCTCCTCAAAATAGGGCCCCAGTTCACTGAATCACCATTTCTAACCATGTTGCTGGAGACCTTAGCCTCACGATCCCTTGCAAAATTGAAAGGCTTTAGAAACTGAATCTTGAGAGGGGAGTTACAAACCCAAGCATCCCACCAGAAATAGATATTCTCTCCCGAACCAACTCTAAAAGAAGGAAGGTTCGAGAAGTCTTCTCCAACTGAGTGTAAACCTCTCCAAATACTGGAATGGAGAGGGATGGGCCCCTGGCTGTCCCAGCCAGTCCTTTGGACACCATATTTAGATTTGATTACTTGATACCATAATCTTTCTTGCTCCTCCCCCAGTCTTCACAACCAGTTCCCCAAGAGGGCCTTATTCAGAATGTTCACAGGGTTGCGTCCCATTCTCTCTTTGACTTGCAAACTTATTTCCAATCAACCAGATGAAATTTCTTTTTGTTGTCCTTCCCTTGCCAAAGTCACATTGAAGAATCTCGATATGGTTCACCACTGAGACAGGGCATTTGAATGATGAAAAGAAGTTGATAGGCGAAAGGGCTGACTTCATGAGGGTAATTCTGCGGCCTGCCACCAACGATAGATAACTGGCTTTCCAAGTTGCAAGTTTCCTTTCAATTCTTTACACAACTGGGTTCCATAGGGCTTTTGACGCACCATGAAGAGATAAAGGCATATCCAAATAAGATGTGAGTAGGGATCTGGTCTTGCAACCAAATAGATCAGCAAGAGAAAGAAGGCTACAATCATCTAATCCGATGCCAATCAATTCACTTTTGAAGAAATAACCTTCAAACCAGAAACATCTCCAAAACACAAAAGGATCACGTCCACATTCTTAACTTGGTCTTCCTCTGCATCACAGTAGATGAGGGTATCATCTGCTTACAGAAGGAGAGTAATCCTCAGAGCACTCTTAGCCGGGGTAAAACCTCTTATCGAACGAGATTCGCCTGCCATTGAAACCATCCTAATGGGGGCCTCTCTCACTATGGCAAACAGAAACAGAGACAGCGTGTCCCCCTGGCGAAGACCTCTTGCAGCTGGGAATTTGAACACATTGTTTCTAGGGTTACTATAATACTATGGTTGCAGCCTCTGGCATGGTTCCAGCTGAAATTACAATGCCATGGTTTGAACTTTTAGATATCATCACTCTCTCTTTGGTTGGTTATTGTAGGCTTGGTTTGGTTTGGTTTTTTTTTTTTAATCTTTATCTTTGAAATCTTTTTTTCATTTCTCCATTATCATTATGAGAATGTGACCACTGAAAAATTGCATTGTTTTCATAATTTTGTTTGACTGCCCATACCTTCATTCTTTTTTACAGTCTTTCCATTATTGCAAATATAGACGGGATGAGAACCAGCTGTACATATTTGCTGATGATTGTGTGCCTAGATGGCTTACGGCATCATATCACATAGATTTTGACACTATGGCGGGAGCAGACAAATTTGGGAATGTTTATTTTGTTCGATTGTCACAAGATGTTTCTGATGAGATCGAAGAAGATCCAACGGGTGGGAAGATAAAGTGGGAACAGGGTAAGCTGAATGGTGCTCCCAATAAGGTGGAAGAGATAGTGCAATTCCATGTGGGCGATGTTGTAACGTGCTTGCAGAAGGCATCACTTATACCCGGAGGTGGGGAGTGTATCATTTATGGGACTGTGATGGGAAGCTTAGGGGCATTGCTTGCATTCACTTCGAGGGAGGATGTTGATTTCTTTTCCCATTTGGAGATGCATATGAGGCAGGAACACCCACCTTTATGTGGAAGGGATCATATGGCTTTCCGGTCTGCTTACTTTCCAGTCAAGGTAGTGTTCTCTATTATATTTTTATTTATAGTTCCATGCTGGTGCATTGGGCTTCTACCCTTTCACCAGCATGTATACAGGGCACGTGAATGGATGAACAAATCACTGGAGGAAAATATATGCAATTAGTGACCTCAGCAATGTACAGTTTCTTTGAGCCAGATCTCAAATTTACATGGAAACCATATTTCAATGTCTAGATTTCTTATCTGGTGTGATCCAGTTGGGTGATTGGGGTTATTTGATGGAGCTGGCTGTTGTTGTATTGTAATGTAGAGGGATAGTGAAGCAAAAAATAATATCCACCTGATGCCTTTCAAATGAACAGTTTAATGGGAAGCACAGTTGTCAGGCAAGAATGCATATTTAACAGAAAATGAACTGTGCTTTTGGTTCCATCGGATAAATATCTCAATGGCTGAAAAGGGTCTCAATCAAACTGTACATTCAGTTCGCTGTGCATTATGTAGTCCTTGCATAATTTTTTCCGTATGTTCATGTTTTTTCTTCTCTTTGACTTTTGTCTGAAAATTATTTGAGTATCATTTGTCTAAATGCATATTTAAACTCATGGGTCTGTCGTACATCAATATGTGTTTCCTACCTATTCTCCACCTAAACTTTCATTCATTGGCTGTCAGATAGGGGAAAAAACGCCTCTTTTTGAAGGGGGCATTATGTAGAATTTCCCTTTCATATCAGTTATGAACTGAGATTAAAACTGTTTGAATAACCACAGGATGTGATTGATGGTGATCTCTGCGAACAGTTTCCAACCTTGCCTCCGGATATGCAGCGGAAGATTGCAGATGAACTTGATAGAACTCCAGGCGAGATACTAAAGAAATTAGAAGACATCAGAAACAAGATTATCTGAAAAGGATGGAGTTTTGTAGCTGGCGACTGACTTTGGTGTAGTAGTTGTTGACTCTTATATTTGTATCTCAGTTAACATCTGTATTCATGTAACTCACTCTCACAATTAGCAGTTTTGAGTCATGGGTTGCCATGACGTTCGGATGTTTCCCTTGATTACTCAATCAACCAATGTGGGGATGTTGGCCCATATTTGTAGTTTTTATGTTAATGAGGTTTTTAAAATTGATATCAAATGATGGGAATGGACACAACTCCTCTTCTAACCCAGTTCATTAAATATTTAACTTGATGGTTTACTATAATTTGATACTTACAGAGTAGGTGACCTCATTCGATATATTAAAGTAGTGTGGAAGCACAACTGATTCACGATGGTATGGATCATGTCTTGTAGCAAACAGCTTATTATTCCTGTAGATACGGAGGCGGAGTCTCTTTTCAATTTTGATGTAGGAGTTTAAAAAATGGACCATTGTTTAGGAACAACTGGATGATTTGTCACTTCTAGCATTAGCTGTGATTTATTAGTGAGATGAACTGTTTATTAGTAGGTCACTTGACGGTGACTGGATTGTTAGTAGGTCACTTGACGGTTGACTGGATTGTTTGAGACCCTTGCTCACAAGGATTCGTAACCATCTATTTGGTTTAGATGGTAATGACGGTTAATAAAATGGTGGCGGCGGCATCTCTGTTCAAAGTCTTTACGTTATATACCCTGTTTCCAAAGGTTGAGACCCAATTACACTAATGACTGATGGTTGAGTAATATTCAGGGTCAATAGAAACTGGAACGAGTCCATCTCGTGGGGTAGAAGGTGCTGCTGGATTGGTTCCTTTGTCACTAATAAGAAGACTCAAATACCTTAGGGACTTGTTTGTGCATTGAGAGTATTCATTTGTGCAATGCTTTGAGGGAGAGGAATAATCCTGCACTCCTATTCCTTCCATAGGAAATTAAAGTTTTCTTTTTTTTTTTTTTGAAGGAAATCAAAATCCTCTTGACCGTAAAGAATCATTTCATTTTTTACCTTTTTCATATGGAAGGATCACCAAACGATGGAGCGTACTGCTTGATAAATATGAACATCTTCGTCTTTATCATGGAATGAGCCTTTTTCACAAACCCACGTTGGGCTTGTTTGTCCGTGTGGAATTGAATTCCTAGAAATTCATGGTGAAATGGGCTTCCACAAGCTGAGGGAGTTAAGGATAAAAGGTGGCTGAAAATGAGTTACTGATTCAGTAAAGTCATTTGTTTTGTTTTGTTTTTTCTTTTTGGCCCTACAAAAGGACTTTGAACTCACACACCTTGGCACGTTATGCCTCTCCCAAACCAGCTGAGAAACTTGATGGGGCTAGTTATATTTTCCTATTAATTCAGTGTTTTTAGTTGCCTATAAGGCTATCCCTTTATAAATGCGTCGAAAAATGATTCTAGAAGTAACATGTGGTTTTTGTTGGTTGGTTATTTGGTCACATTTTCTTCACACAATGGGTTGGATTAGTATTATGGCTGACTTCCTCGGATTTAAGAGCAGGTGATGATTCCTTTTAATTTTTTGACCAGCCATATGTAAATTGATTAAATCAGATGCATTCAACTTCTATTTGTAAATTGATTAAATTGCTCTAAAAAGATTTCTTAGGACTTATTATATAGTACCAAAAGCTCCCATAGAGAGATAGGGTTCAAACCTCTTAAGATTTTTTGCTTGTTTGTACTGGTAACTGATGAGAGATATAAAGCCCATGGTACTTGTTAGTCAAACTAGGAAGCAATTAAATGGTAAGTCGTAAAAAAAAAAAAAGTAGTCGTTCGAAACGTAAAGGCTATTTATCACCTCTGAATAGCATAGTTGGTGAAAGGGAGGGAGGGGGGTGGTCTTGGGGTGAGATAAAATAAATTAAAATTTCCTGTAGTTCCGACCCGTTGGTAGTGTTAACATTATGACTTTATGCAGCAGCAGCACAAATGCTAAGATGGATGTGTGAAGTAACCAGAAATGATATAACTAGGAATATGGATATTAGAGAAACCTATAAACAGTTAGTAGCTCGAGGAATTAGGAGAGGAATGGGCATTGTGAATTAGGGGAAAGGCAGTGAGGAAACACTTTAGACTATGAATTAACTATAAACATAGCCTTAAATAAGGTTGTGTTAAAAAGCAAAACTAACAAAAATAACCTTAAACATGGAGATTAGGCAAATTGAAGGTGATGATGTTGTGATCGTGTAAATTTGGTCTTTTCCATCCATCCTCATTGTCTACTATAGACAAACCTACTTTGAGGGGTTGAGTGGAAAACCAAAATTAACCTTTAAAAAGTGAACCTTTCAAAACTTACATAACTTCCAACGAAGAAGAAGAAGAAGAAGAAGAAGAAGAAGAATATGAATATCTAAAGAATATTAAACCTTTTAGAAAGTTTAGACCTTGGGTAAAAATTAAGCTCTCAAACGTGAAAAACACTTAAATCTTTTAAAGAAGATTAAATTTTTACATGATTTTATTTTGAAGAGTACAATATCTTATGAAGTTTTTCTTTTAATGACCAGATCTTTATGTCTTCTTTTAGAAATATTCTTGAAGGCTTAATTGTTTGGAAGTTTTTATTTGTTTTGGGCTTTAAATTTTTAGAAGAATTATTTTTGTATTGTTTAAAGTCCTTTTATTTTATTTTTTAAAAAAATTGGAAGGTAGTTTTTTAAAGCGTGATTTTTTTTGGTGGCAGATTTTATCATGATTATCTATTTCTTTGTAAGGTTATATTTGAAAGACTTTTCATTTGATCGAATTTATTTGAATTAAAAAGCGATTCTTCAAAATAGAAGTCTCTAACATTCTCAATCAAATGGAGTAAATTTTGAAATCTTGAAAATAATTTCCTGTTAGACCATTTACAAAATACTTTGAAGTCCAAAGCTTCATTTGGATATTTAAAAAATAAATGGAAAAAGTGTACCCAAAAAAAAAAAAAAAACTCTATGCTAATATACCTCTTAGATTCTAAGAGGGTTCAAAAGTTTCCTTCTGCCATCTCAAAATTATAATAAAATACTCTTTCATATTTGGAATCCTTTAGGTTGTGTTTGGCAACCAAATCCTATATACCTCACTTTACTAGTAAAGTGAATTTACCAAATAGGCCGGGAAAAGATTTGTGCTTTCCATGAAGACATGGAAAATCCATGTTAGACAATTGTAAGTCCTCAAATATTTGAACCAATGGAAATATTTGTTTTTGAGGATTTTAAAATCCAACCTCCTCTAATATAGGACTTAAAAAATACTTGCTCTTGCATATTTGTGCTCCAAAACCATTTTTCGCAGCTATATGCATTGATATGTATTGATATCAAAGTAAAATTCTAAACCATACGAATCCATAACAAGAAATCCTTGTTCCAAGGGTAAATATGAATATGAGGAAACAAATCTACTAATGTTACAGGATATATTATCATAGGTGGATGCTCACATTGGGATCCACAGGAGATAAGGAAGGCACTTAGGGTAAGAGTCCTATCATATTAGGTTACATGAGAATGAAGCAATTTTATTCTATAAATAAGATCCCACCCCTTTATTATGTACACATCCTTTAGTAGAAAAAGCTCTCTCTGTTTTCCTTCTGCTTCTCTCTCCTCTCTATTTACAATAAATTATTAGCACGGCTCTTCCTTTCACGTGTAAAAAAGCACACCCCCACTCAAGCACAACCCCACCCCTACTTTTTTCTTGCGCCTCCGTCTATGTTCAAGAAAGCACCCTTTTTTCTACCTCGGCCAGCTTGAAAAAAAGAAAGAAAAAAGGACAGCACTTTGCTTACCTTGTACCATGTGCAGAGTACAAACAGAAAGGACAACCATCTTTTTTGTTTTTCTACTTTCATCCACGTACAGGACCATCACTTTGTTTTATTTTATTTTCTTTCCCTGTATCGCATGCCACTAATCAATATTAGGCCATAAAATCAAACCTAAAATCTTAATAGAACCTACAGTTTTAATTAATAGAATCCAAAGTTCTAATTCAAGAACCTAGAGTTCTGATTTATGAACCCAAAATTCTAAATCAAGTCAGAAGTCTTGCCAAAATCCGCTGTTTTGATTATTAAAGTTGATGACTTAACGTTTCAACTTTAAATTGACCAACTTGATCTGACATGACTCACTCTTTATTTTATTTTGAATGTTTTAAAGTTTCATTATTTATCTTTTATAATTCTCTACATACCAATGATTTTATTTATCTTTTACAGCTCTTGCATGATGTTGAACTTAGCTAAACATGAATTCAAAGCTATTAATATGACTAGGGAAAATTACTTATCCTGGTGTTTGGATGCAAAAATCTACTTGCAATCCAAAAAACTTGAAGAGACAATATTAGAGAGTAATAAGGAACCTCGGAAAACAAGGTGTTAGCACTTATCTTCTTGCATAATCATATACACGATGACCTCAAGAACGAATACCTCACCGAGGAGGACCCAACAGGTATTTGAAAATTCTTGAACGATAGATATGATCACCAGAAGATGGTCATACGACCAGATGCTCAGAACGAATGACAAAACCTGAGATTTCAAGACTATAAATCAGTATCTGAGTGTAACTCTGCTACTTTCAATATTATTTTCTAGTTAAGATTGTGTGGAGAAAAGATTATGGAAGAGCAAATATTAGAGAAAACATTGTCCACTTTTCACGCAGCGAATATAATCATTCGATAGCAGTCTCGTGAATGGCATTTATCTAAATACTTAGAACTAATTTCTTGTCACTTTGTTGTTGAGTAAAATAATAAAGTATTGATAAAGAATCACAACTCCAGACCAACTGGATCTACAACAATATCTAAAGTAAATGCCAATTTCAATTCTAACAGAGGTAAAGGAAGGGGGCATGGGAGAAATCACCCATCCAGAAGATGTGGAAACAACTCCTCTATATGAGGAGCTTTTTGAGGTATCCACCATAGCTGGATTTGTGCAAATAAGCGAAGGCTTCGGAAGAGCTTATATGCATTACCTAAGGTACCCATTTATTCATTAAGGATGCAATATTTTCCAGCAGTTCCTAAAGAAACTTGTTCAGTTTTAAAGACATTAAAATAAATTGATACCACATTGAGACTACTAATCAAGGTAATAAGGAAATGTTATATATTATTAATAGTAATGGAAGGCAGAAGCACATATTAGAAATATTAAGTGCACTCTCTTTAGGGTTATACTATATGGCAATATCTATTATCGAATCACATTTGATTATAAGCAAAACGACATCGTTACACCCGAAGTTTAGTAATCCTAAGACTTTATTACTTTTGTATGATAAGTTAGGTTACCCTGGGTCTACCATGTTAAAGAAATCATTGAAAACTTTTTTAGGTACTTCTTATAAAACCATAAATTGACCATACATAATGGATATTTATGTATCCTATGTTTACAAGAAAAGCTAACCATCCGACCTTCTTTTGTTAAGATTGCATCAGAATCTCTATCCTTTCTGCAAATGATAGATAGGAGACATTTGTGGACCTATACATTTACCTAGTGGACTTTTTTTGTATTTTATGATTTTGATTGATGATTTCACCCGTTGGTAGGATGTTTGCTTATTTTCAATTAGGAATATAGCTTTTGCTTGTCGATTAACTCAGATAATTAAACTTAGGGCCCACTTCCCTTATCATCCTATTAAGTCTATATAACTTGATAATGTAGGCGAATTTATATCACAAGCCTTTTATAACTAATGTTTATCTCTCGGCGTTGTAGTTAAACATTCTGCCTCTCATGTTCATATCCAAAATTAGCTAAATCTATGATTAAGCCCATTCAACTTATTTCTAGGACTATACTGATACAGACCAAATTACCAGTTAGTGTTTGGGCCATGCTGTGATGCTGTTACAACACGATTCCAAGCAATCGGGGATTAAGGTTAAACCTAATCAGTGACACACGTACTCCCGTGCGCCCATATGTAGACCTCGTCTAAATGCACACGCATAAGGGAAGTTCACACGTGCCAATACATGTATGTGAAAGCTGTAGGTATCATTGCATAACAAGAGAAGATTTACAAAACAAAATAAGATTTATAAAAGATTACATAACGAATAGGATGGTACAAAAGTGGGCCAGAATACAAAATATAGAGACCATTACAAAGCGAATACATCCCACACAAAAGAAGACCTATATGCATGACATGCCGCTCTCTGGTAGAGTGCTCACATCCACTCCTCTAGCCCTGACGGGGCGTCTAAGGTCTCCCCTAGAGTCTTGCTGACTAACGAGGGGTCTGTAGTGGGATCTGAACCTGCAACACTAAGAATAACGAGTGAATACAACGATTCAGCAAAGCATAAGCAATAATAAGTTAACGCATGTTGTATCTAACAGAATAAGGAGCAGCTGATAATTCATAGAGGTCCAAGTTCGTAGTCTAGGTAGTTATGCAGTCCAATAAAGCATGCCCTAAGAATTAATATATACATGTCATGTACTTTACTATGTGGCTACTACATTTGCCATATCTTCCCTCTGGGGATCCATATATACTGAGAACACCATCGACTGGGCCAGAGTACAAATGAGTCTTGGGTTCTTGGGGTCCGGAAGCCCCAAGACATAAACACATTGCAGTGGTACCATACATACTACGCCAAAGGCAACCCCGCCGAGTATCCTAAGGCTGAGGCTGAGTAGTACCTGACCATACTGAATCAATCCCATACTTGAACTTGAGTAAAACATGCATTTCATATGGAGAATTAGCATAGTACGTTCAACTCGTACATTACTCAAGTTATGGGCAATAACTGAACAT
Organism: Sextonia rubra; assembly: GCA_037013555.1. Classification (NCBI taxonomy): domain Eukaryota; kingdom Viridiplantae; phylum Streptophyta; class Magnoliopsida; order Laurales; family Lauraceae; genus Sextonia; species Sextonia rubra. The sequence continues at coordinate 109,869,773 of JASUAD010000001.1, read as the reverse complement.
ATCAAACAAATCGAATGTATACACTATCGAAAGGGTGTAAATATGACTCATCGATCCATACATAAGAGTGCATGTGTACATAAGAGTGGAGGACAATAATCATCATCCAATATGCCATGCAAGTCCAATATTTGAAAGAATCAAGATAGTTTACTAGCCAACCATAATCTAGTTATTTAGTGTTTCTAACCATGCATGATGATGTAGTTTTAAGTTATCCGATACACCGTTGTCTTTCTTATCATGTTTCATTGTGTCATGAGGGTGTATCAGAGTCCCTTAAACTAACACCCATGGGGAGGTGCTTAATAACTGGATAACGAACATGAGTGAGTCACGGCCCTTAAAACTATTCATGCGATTCTTATATTCCATTGGGCAAGTTAAGGTTTCCTACATTCTAGTTCAAAGGCCTTACAAGGTCTCTTCATTACCTACCTTTCTTACATTCCAATGGTCTTATGGCTTAGCCGTGGGTGACCTACGGCTTAGCCATGGGCATCTTACAGCTTAGGCATATTATGCACTGCTGCTCAGCTGTGTTTCCCCCAAAATTATTTCCGCATTTACGGCTAACCCGTGCTCTCTCTTACAGCGTCACCGTAGTTGTTCTACAGCTCAACCACGGCTAGGTACGGCTTAGCTGTAGCACACCGCATGGCTTAGCCGTGGCTAGACTGTAGAAGGCATTTTCATTTTTTAGCTCTCTAGAGATCAAGCCGTAACTTAACCTACGGTTGGGTCACGGCTAGCCTATGGCTTAGCCATAGTACAATCCATAGCTTAGCCATAGCCTTACCGTAGAGTACATTCAGGTTTTGTAACTTTCTGGAACCTGAGCTGTGAAACTCTACGGCTTAGTCGTAAGTGTTAGAAATGTCACGGTATGAACCTATTACAGATGAAACTGTATATGCACAAAGATGAAACAATAAGATCAAGGAGATATAATTTGACCCAAATGGGGCTTTAAAACACCAGTCACATGCAAGAGTAAGAAGTTACTCATAATCAATCATAAACCAGCATGTGTTCATTCAATTCGTGTTTATACTTGCCTCGATTGAGCTTTTTCAAGTGAATTCGCTGTCCTTGGCTCAAATTCGACATCTATACGTGAGTCTACTCTCTCATGCATGAAGAAGAAGAAAGAGTTGAGTGCATGCACTAGAGAAGGAAAAGAATTCAAGACTCATAGAAAGGATCAAGAACCCGAATCTTACCTAGAACACACAAGGAGACAACGTAGAAGGTGAGTGCACAAAATCCCCCTTTTTGTGGCTTGATCGTGGAGACGAAGAAGAAAAGGAAAAGAAGAAATGGAAGAAGGAGGAGGAAGAACCCACATTAAAAGAGAAGAAGAGGTCGGTGCATGCATCTTGTTTATATAAGATAAGTATTGAAAATTTTATCTCAAAGTCCAAAGGTTCAAGGTAATTACAGTTTGAGTCAATCGTCCATCTCACGGAAACAAACGAAGTCATTTGCAAGGGAGTTAGTTACGGAAATTGACAAGCTCGACAAGATACTCATGATGACACCAAGATGATGCATGAGTGACACACGCTTACAAAAGCTAAAATTACGAAAACAGGGCTCATGTCCACCTAAACGAGGTTAAACTCAACCAAACTATCTATCCATGACCCGAAACGAAACACAAAATGACAAAATAATAAACATAAAACTAAATCTTTAGAACATTACTCGAAAGCACAGTAATCACGCGCTAAACCGGATTAAGTTGGGTGGAGTGTTACAGTTGCATGCATCAATACTCATTAGATTATGACCTACAGCTTACCATCAATACTCCCTTATATAACTTATCTCGGGATATCAACTTAATATCTCTTATTTGTGCAAGTTTGATTGTGCAGTTCTGGTCCCTATACCACCCCCTTAGGGTATTAAGATGGGATCACAGCATAGGTTGAGAATCTATGAAGGTTATGACTCTCTTTCGATTATTCGATTTTTAGAATCAATGACAAGAGATGTCTTTATTGCTCGTTTTGCCGATTGTTAATTCGATGAGACTAAATTCGTACCATTAGGGGGAGATTAAATAGTTCATGAAGAACATATTGTTCCTGCAGAAAAACTCATTCCTGAAGAATGGTGTGAACTAATGTGGAATGTTTTCACTTTATTTCATCTGAACCCACATACTTCACAATATAAAAATGAAATATGTAGAATTGTGTATTTATAAGAAATTACAAATAGATTACCCAATGCATTTGACAATACATCAAAGGCAACTAAGTCATATGTGGCAGTTATGAACGCACAGACCAAGATTAATGTCCATGTAGGACAAAGTCAGACAATAGATACTCTAAAAGCGTGGCATATCTATAGGTTTAAAGAATATAATTCCGTGAAAAAGGAGAAATGTACAATCATCAACATGTCCTCCCAACAGATAATAAAGAGGCACCGGTATGGGATAATGAATATATCTCTATACTTTATAATTATTCAAGAGAAAGATGGGATAGAAAGGAAATTATTATCAATGAGGCATTTGCATATGCAGTAATTACACAAATATCAAAGGAAAATGAAGATGATGATTGAGATACAGAACCACGTACTATAAATGAATGCAAACAGAGGAAAGATCGGACAAAATGAGAAAGTGCCATTACAGCAGAGTTAGAATCTCTCAATTGATGTGGGTATTCGGACCTATAGTACAAACCTCAAAAGAAGTTAACCCTGCAGGTTACAAGTGAGTATTTATAAGGAAAATGAACGAAATGAATGAAATTACTAGATACATGGTCGGACTTGTGGCATAAAGTTTCCTACAGAAACCCGAGATTGATTGTGAGGAAACATACTCCCTTGTTATGAGCATAACAACATTCAAATATCTGATAAGTTTAGCGGTTTTTGAAAATTTAGATATAAAACTTATGGATGTTGTACCCACTTACTTCTATGGGGACTTAGACATAGAAACTCATATGAAAATCTCGAAGAGATTTACTTTGCCTGATGCAAAGCCTAAGAGCACGTACTCATTACAACTAAGAAGATCATTGTATAACCTGAAACAATTCAAAAGAACGTGATACAATCGTCTTAGTAAAAATTTGTCTAAGGAAGGGTAAGAAAACAACCTCATTTGCTCATATATCTTTATAAAGAAATCCTTAAAAGGATTTGTAAGAGTAACAGTTTATATTGATGACATAAATGTAATTAGGACTTCAGAAAAGCTCGAGAAAACTACTTGTTATTTAAAAAGAGAGTTTGAGTTGAAAGATCTTGAGAAAATAATTTTTTTCTCGGCCTATAGATTAAGAGAAGTTCTAGTGGAATATTAGTTTATCAGTTTAATTATAAAAAAAACTATTCTGAAACACTTTGGTATAGACAAAGCACATCTACAAAGTACTTCTATGGTTTTTGGTCTTTAGATATAAACAACGACCGATATCATTCTATTGAGAAAAATGAAAAGGTATTGGTTCCTAAAGTACCATACTTGAGTGCTATTGGTGCTTTAATATATTTAGCACAATGTATTAGACTAGACACTTCATTCTTAGTGAATTTATTTGCCAGATACAGTTCTGCGCTAATACAAAGGCACTGAATTCAAATCAAATACAACCTACGCTATTTATGTGATACAATTGATTTAGGACTTTTTTATTATAAATATTCAAAGTTCGTAGGATATGCAGATTTCGGGCATCTTTCTGATCCTTATAAGGGTCGATTACAGATAGGTTATAATATTTCTTAGTAGTAATGCTGCTATTTCTTGGCATTCTACTAAATAAACTTTAGTAGCTACTTATTTTAATTATACTGAGATTTTAGCCCTCTATGAATCTAGTAGGGAATTTCTATGACTAAAATCTTTGATTCGCCATATTTGTAGTTTTTGTCAATTACCTTTTAGTACAGGTTCTCCAAGCGTTATTTATGAAGACAACGAAGCATGTATTCAAAAAATTAAAGAAGGATACATTAAAGGTGATAGAATGAAGCACATTGCACCAAAGTTCTTCTTTACACATGAGCTTTGGAAGAACAATATAATTGAAGTCAAGCAAGCTCGTTTAATTAATAACCTGTCTGATTTGTTTACCAAGTCATTGCCAAAATCAATATTTTAAAAGCTTGTATATGAGATTGGCATGTGTAGAGTCTATCATTAAATAATGTAAAGGTTATTATTGTTAGGGGGAGTAACTATTAGAGGTAGGCTTCTTGAAGTATGCTACTTAAGACATATGTGCGTTGTACTCCTTTTCCTTTTTTAGGTTTTATCCCACTATGTTTTTCTAGTTAAGGTTTTAACAAGGCAACATTATACACGTCTATAACCAATTAAATGAATATGTAGGATATTGTACTCTTTTTCCTTTATTTTGGTTTTTATCTGACTGACTTTTTCTTTGTAAAGTTTTAATAAGGTAACTGTCATTGAATGATGGTCATCCAAGGAGGAGTGTTACAAGATATATTAGCAAAGGTGGATGTTCGCATTGGGACCCACGTGAAATATGGAAGGCACTTAGAATTAGAGTCCTACTATATTGGATTGCTTGGGGAGGAAGCAATCTTATTCTATAAATAAGCTCATCTCCCCCTTTATTATGTACACATCTCTTAATAGAAAAAGCTCTTCCGATTTTCCTTATACTTCTCTCTCCTCTTTCTCTACAACAACTAATGATAAGTGTGATTATTATTTTGGAGATTCCTCTAAATCCATTGTGGACAAAATCATTGAGGACATGTAAGGCCCATTTTGTGATTGGCTAATTAAATCTATAGTCCAAATACTACAAAAGAGTCTTTTCTATTTTTCTCCTCATCAAAATACCCTAGACGGAAATGTTAGATCTTGATCAACATAATCTCGATTGGTTCTATACAATATATGTAGGATAGATTGGGAATAACATGAAGCATATAGAACGAAATATAAACCTGTGCATGTTTCCATTATGAATGTGAAAATTCTCACCATTCCATTTATCTATTTGACTTCTCAGAAATTGAAGATCTAGTGCACACGATGATCAAAAGATAGGAAAATCACATAATCATGAGGTGAGGAGTTGCTATCCCTAAACACTTCATATAGGTTTTCTTAGGCAAAACCCTTCTCATCATGGAGTGTTAATTAGATTATATTTTAAAATCCTCCTAGCAACAAAGAACTCTATTAGGTTAGCCACATTTCTAAATCATCAAAGATATCTATTATGAAGTCTTAGCATTAATGGAAATCCTGGTTGTGGTCATCCATATTGGGCCCCTTCTCATGCGTGTGTGGTCATTTAGGCCACACTAATCCATGAGTCTAACAGGAGAGAGAGAGAGAGAGAGAGACAGTGTGTGTGTGTCTGACCTAATAAGATAAACATGGGGTTCTCTTATGATAAAGTGAAAGTTCAGAGGGATCATTGCACAAGACGCAATTGAGACAAATCACAGGATAAAAAACAAAATAGCTGTCTAAACTTCAACACGGGGGTCTCTTATGATAAAAGTGAAAGTTCAGGGGGATCATTGCAGAAAACTCAATTGAGAATCAAATCACAGGAGAAAAAACAAAATAGCTGTCTCAACTTCGATGGACGCAGACCAACCTTTATCCTATCTCGTACCATCCACCACCAATTATTTGACCAGGAGCTTTCTGAAACCTTCAACTGCCCCACTGCCCAGTCCCCACTCCCACAAGAGTGCTTCCAAGAAGCATTCAAAAAACATTTAACATGTTTTAGAAAGGGCAGTTGATTACCAAAAACCGAAAAAGAAAGGGTAGCTACAGCTATGGAATGAATCATGTGAAGGTCCCTCCCCGCTGCTTCTAGACTGTAAGACACCACGACGGAAAAGTGGGTTGGGTTGTGGACATTGTGGTTCACACGCTTTTAACAAAAGGTTTTTGGTATTGAAGGACCCATATGAGCAGCAGGCCCAGACCCCCACGTGCAAAACTGTTTGGCTTTAGCTGGCAATAATTGCAATTTTGCGAGGAACACATGAGAGTGGAAGGAGAGTGGGCCAAGTCCATGCCACTGCCAACCAAGTTCACACCCGGTCACACAACTTCAAGCTTCTCTTCTATTGGGTTGTCCTTTCTTTGGATAAAAGATTCCCTTTTTTTTTTTTTTTAATTTGAAAGCTGGTTTTGGATGGGGCCCACTTCCCGAGCTGCAGATAAAAGAGAAGCTACATGGACAGCTGTGCCATACTTTTTTTTCCCCTCATTTAATTACAAGGAAAACTAGGTTTGCAGTGAAACTTGGAACCCTTATGCAGATAAGCTGGGAGTTTGTTTGTATGGTAGAGTAAACTAAAGTAGAGTAAATTTAAAATAAAAAAATAATATATAATGGGATTATAATGATTTTTTATTTTTAGTTGTTTGGTATTGAACTCTTTCGTTTAAAAAGTAGAGAGGTTTTTGTGATTTAGTTATGACTTTTTGATTTTTTTAAAAGAAAGAGAAAATTTTAAATTTTTAAGAAAAAGAAGGGAAAAAATTTGAATTTCAAATATTTTATTTTACTCTACTCTACTCTACCTCACATACAAACTGTTTATTTGTAGGAAAAAGTAAAGTAGAGTAGAGTAAATCTAAAATCAAGAAAGAATAATATATGATTGGGTTATGATAAGTTTTCGTTTTTAATTACTTGACGTGGAATCTTTTTTATGTTTTGTATAAAAAGTAGAAACTTTTTTGTAATTTAGTGATGGTTTTTTGACTTTTTTTTAAAAGGAAGAGAATTTATATTTTTAAGAAAAAGAAGGGGCGAAATTTAAATTTTAAATATTTTAGTTTACTCTGCTTTACTCTACCTAACAAACAAACAGAGAGTCGTGATGATGAGGCTTAGATTGACGAGTTGCACAAGCGATTCATGTGAAAATCAATAAATAAATCTAAATTGCTCAAAGTAAATGCAATCCTCTTATATAGAATATCACAGTATAATTAAAATCTAACGAATTTGTAGTTTAATGGTTGTAGGAGCATTCTTTTTTAACCAAGGTACATACTTATGCACTCCGAATATATTCCCGCTACCCAAGTTTCTAATCAATAGAGTTAGGATAGATTGCTGGTTGTATCCGTGGATATTGAGATCCTTCACCATTGAACATCCACTATTGGATTGCGCTATAGACTTAGTTCACGTTGACAGCTAGGCAAGTTCTATGTTTTTGGGCAAATTTTAATTTAGATACTCTATAACTTTGCAATCTATCATGAGTGTTTTTTTTTTCACAAGTTTATTTAAAGTTATATATTGTTGGTCATTATTGACGAGTGGGCTCCTTCCGATAAGGAATGTTGAAAAGTATTTCTGCAGTATTTATTAACACTTTAAAGTTTTGAAAGTAGTGGTTTGTTGAAAAAATTTAATCTGGCATTGGAGCTTATCGGTCGTAGATTCAAATTTAAAGAGAAATGACTCGATACAAAAAATGCACTAACTAATTTCCACCTGACAGAGAATGTTGGAAAATGGGTTCTACACAACGAAGAACGTTGTTTTTTAACCTTTTATGTGTTGGACAAAACACTGCCCGTTTGACTTTTATTTCTTGTAACTCCAAGTCATCTATAAGACTATTCCTTTTCTAAAACCCATTTGCACCGACTCATACACTCGACAATCTGCAAACCGACTTGAAGATATGATATGCACATGAATATTCTCCATATATATAATATTGGACAATATTCATGTGCATACATCCCTCATCAAAATGGTGAGGGACACTCCATATTTAAAAAGCATTAATGTGAAAAAGGACAAAACTATTACACTCATGACATCTTTTTGACCTTGTTAGATCCAAAAAAGAAAGTATTCCTCACCAAAATGTTGAGGGATATATGCACATGAATATCCCCGATGTCTGTTTATGCACTAGTCATCATATATTATTTGACTCAAAAGAAGTGGACCTACATTTGTTTTTGTAAGAAATGTTTTAGTTGCTTAGAGATATCAACAATTTCCCTATTATAATTGATTGTGAATATTTTTACATTCTTGTTGCCGTAGTTACTATATAACATGGCTATGTTATTTTATATGCATTTCTTCAATAGCTATAAATATAATTCTAAGGGTTAAAAAGATTAATATTACATGAAATTCAAAAAATTATCATCAATGGTTTTAGTTCCTATGCACCCCAATCTGGATTAACTAAAAATGAGAAAAAGAAATGTTGCTAGTTTCAAGATATATATAGAGGGTACTATATATATTGGGAGGCAAAGTGGGAAGCTTGTCATGTACATGTACAAAAAGAAAGAAGATAGGCACAAAATAGTGCAAGGGGCAGGGGTGCAACCAGGATACATGCCTTGGAGGGGCCATTGGGAAAATAAATTCTTGGAGGGGCCATTGTTAATAATTGCTCTACATCTCCATTAATCTAAAGGGCGTTTATTATTTATTCGTTTTTGAAATTTAGGACCTACCCTCTTACTTTGAACAAAGGAATGTGAACTGTAAAGGGGGAAGTATAAGGACTTTTGTATTGACTAATTCATGAGTTGGACAAAACTTGAGTCCATTAGTGTTGTATTTTATATATCTTTTAGTATAAACTGTGGTATGAGTCATTGGATGCATTGAAGTGAAGAAATCGAAGAAAGAGAGACAAATTGAAGTGTTTTTCTAAGGATAAGATAGATTAAAGAGGTCATATCTTACAAACCGAGCATTGGATATGGGTAAACTATCTATCGTTGGAAAGCTTAATTCAAGTAAATATCCGTAGGGCCTAAGATTACATCAATAGGAGCTAAAACGATAAAATTAAGGTTTCGAAAAGTTTGCAGGAATTTGTACTAAAATTAATAAGATCAATTAGGTAATTAATCCGATCAATCCGATTAAAATTAGTGGTTTAATCCGATCTTTGACTGATCGATCGGGCGTTGTGCAGTGCAAAGACCCACCGACTTGCACGAAAACCTTTTCTTTTTGTGTCAAAGTTTCATGTATTGTTCCTATTTGGACTTTAACCCTAAGGCACGACCTGTGGGTTATAAAAATGGGATTCCTCTCAACCCTAAACACAAATCTCATTATTCTAACTTGAAAATACTCTTTGAAAATCATCATTTTCCTCTAAAGCTTTTATTGGAGAGTTTACTGAAGGCCTTTAGTTCTAGAATTTTGTTTCTACTTCTTTCTAAGAGGTTGTTTCTTTTATGAAGATAAAGGTATTGTTGATCAAGTACATAGAGCAGGGCATGCAGAGTCAAGTTGTTTCGTAAATTCTTATAAGAAGAACTTCATTTTGTGATCGAGTGGCTGACTATGTAAGGTTGAGAATATATCTTATAACTATTTTAAATTAGTACTTAATTTGTCTGTTGGGGCTTGTAGTTTTTTTCATAGGGGTTTCCACGTAAAAATCTGTGTCTTATTCTTATGTGGATAAATGCTTTTACTTGCAAGTTTACTTTATTTGTTTTGCCGTATATTGTTTGACTTGCAATTTAAAATTTGCAACCCTATAAAACTTTTAGAAAGCTATCCTCCTTCAAATGAGTGAGACATGCTTTTAGAAATGGAGTGTGGAAGATATAAAAGTGGCACCGAACAATGGCTGATACATTTGTTTCGGTTCTAAAATTTGTAACACTTCTATTAATTGCTTTTATAATGTTTAAGATCTAAATATAATAATAAAATATAGAGATTTTTACCATTTAGTACCTCTTAAAATGATTTCTGTGGGCGAATGGAAAAAGTCTTAAAAATGTAATCTTAGCGCCTATACCGTGTGTTTTTTTATTTCTTATTTTATACCAACTTACCGCTTACCTACAATATCATCGTTACATTCTTAGTCAGCTGTAGAAACCCGTATCTCCAGTTCCATGTCGGAACGGGTCCACCTCTGGCAATCTGGCAATCCCTCTCACACCCAAGCTCAGCAACTCAATGAAGACGGCGAAGAAGATCTAGGCAGTACTGAAAAAAACACAAAGTCAATCTCTCATAAATATAGTCAATCTCTCATAAATGTTATCACACCTAACTTAACAATCTTTCTAGCAATTTAGTGACCAACTTGGCCTCTGGACACCGAACTTTGCAAATATCTCCCCATCAACAATAGCATGTGACTGTCTAAAAGACCTGAAAATAAAAGGAAATTCAACGCTACAGTTGGTGAAAAACAATCGAGCAGGGAGCATCCAATCTAACGGGTTCAATTATGGGTGGAACACTAGTAAGCATTGTTGGGTTGCATCAGAAGAACGTGAATGAGTTTCTTTTATTTATTTTTTAGCACTAAGACAACTAAAAAGAACAGAAAGTCGGTTTTTCCATGACTTCGTTGGTCATGAAACCAAGAATCAGGTAAACAAGGGCAACCAATGTTGGTCAAGTGGGTCCAGACCAATTGGGTTCAGTATCTTTGATGGTTTTTCTAATTATATTAGGAATTTTCTGTTTGTTAAACAGTAGTTTTTTAATAGGATTAGGACTTTTCTTTTTTCTAAAAATAAAGTTTTTGGTGATAAGGAAGCGATGATTATATATATAATGTAATCTATAACTCTAGATAGAGGTTGAGATTTCAAGGTTGTGGTTTCACAGATTGGAGGAAAATTGAGTGGAAATTGGTTTTTCGTGAACGTAGGTATCTTTACCGAACCACGTAAATCTCTTGTCTTTTACGTGGTTGATTGCCAATCTTAATTGTTTACGCACACGTGTACAACAGCAAAAAGAAAACTTTAAGCAGGCAGTAAAGTAACTTCGCAAGGGTTCTAGTCGATGTGTCCACTGATTCAACCCTCTCTGATTCAATGGTTATTGGCCGTGAAGAAAACACCTTTAGCAGGCAGCGGAGAATGTTAGGAATGTCAGAAATGCAAAACATTACATTGCATGTTGTACAATTCCATTGCACATTGTACAATTATCCTTTGGAAATATTTGCTTACCTTTAAAAGAAAAGGTTGTCTGATGACATTTTTATATCTTTTATTGTTAGCATGTAGAAATCAAACTTAGGAGATAAATAATATGTAAAAATCCCTAAAATATATATGAAAGTGGTTACCAATACTTAAATTGTTTCACTACACCAAAAATGCAGCTCAGGAACGAATTATGGGCCCGGTTTTGGGCCGTTCCTAAAATGAAACGGATTTGATCCGTTCTGCCCGAAGCCCGTTTGGTCCGTTTCCACATAAGGCATGAGGGCTCGTTCTCCTCTTTCCTCAGCCATTCCAAAGCCTTCTCTTCTCTTCTCTTCTCTCATACTCTTTCGTTGAGGATCGTCTGTTCCCGCTCTTCGTCCTCAGCCGTTCCCACAGATCGTCTGTTCCCGCTCGTGCAATTCCCGATCTTCGTCCTCAGCCGTTCCCACAGATCTTCCGTTGCCGCTGCTTCCTCAGCTGTTCTTTTCTCAAAAGGCAAGTTCTTGTTGTCTTCTTCGCCATTGATGTTCTTGTTGTTCGCCATTGATGTTCTTGTTGTTCTAATCGATCGATCGTTGTCTCTCGTTGGTCGCAGGAGCAGAGAAGAGACGGCTAGGGTTTTGTTTTCTCCAGTCTTCTTCACATTGGTTGCGGGAGAAGAAAAAAGACGGCTAGGGTTTCGTCTTCTCCAAGTCTTCTTCACATTGGTTGCATCTTCCGCAAATCTTCTTCTTGTCTCTCCATTGGTATAAACCCTAACCGATTATTATAGCAAATCTTCATCTGATTTTCCTCTGTTTTGTCAGATCTGTGTTTTTTGGATGTTTTGCTTGTTTTGAGATCAATTCGTGGAGATTCATGTTGTATTAGGACATTTTTTATCTTGTTGTCTGTTTGTCCTGGTAATCTGGCTGCAATTGCCGACCATTTGGAAAAAAAATGCACGCAACAACACTGATTAATTAATCACTGTATCAGAGATAGATATTTTTCCTACAAGAGGTTAATGAAAAAGGCATTAAATGCCAAAATCACTGTTATCTTCTGCTTCATCTGATAATCTCTGCTTTATCACTTGCACAAAATTCAGTGATAACAATCAGGGGGTAAGACCCCACAACATACAAAGTGGTGTCCTCACATCACATGTAATATTGGAGCAATTGAAAATTTCACTTTCACGTTTCAATGAATGTACTGTTCTAGTGATTACAGTAGAGCATGTCTTGTAGCCACTTAATATAAAGTTAGCACCGTCTCTGTACCCGAGTCAAGCTGGGTTCCACTGTAGCTCGAACCCAATAGGGCCTCATTGAAACTCTTTAAATGGCCCAATGGGCTACAATTGAGCTTTAAGTGATTGGCAGCTCACATAGATAGAGGCAGGGGTAGGGAGGGGAGTGAGGGACTGAGGATAGAGGAGATAAATGTGCCTATATATTGTTCCCTGGTTTGCCACCAAGTTGCTAAGATTTGATTCAAAATAGGGTATACAATGATGTAGGTTTTTTTTTTCTTTTTTCGATGGCGTTCAATGAGGCTTGTTTGCAGCCTCACAGTTAATCTGGAAGGAATTGCTCATTCATTGGAGCAGAAGATTTAATCAGCCTTCCCATTAAGAGGCAGGCAAATCTCTGTAGAGAAGATGTAGGTCAACTTACAGTGAAACCCACAGTAGAAACATGGGCCCGAAAAATGGCAATATGCCTCCATTTGCATACTCCTGTGAAACATGTAATATAAAACTAGGCATCTTGTTGAAATATGCATGGGTTTATTTATTTATTTTGGATGTTTCTTAAATTTCACTTTCATGATACCTAGATGTATACCGGTTTTCTTTCATGTGGTTCTGTATAATATTCGATAGCAGAAGATTGTGTGCTGGGGCTTGCTGCTCATTGCTTAAAAGTTAAAATAACATGCCAAGGTGCCCTTTGATGGGCTTGTCAGGGCAGTGGTTAGTTTGCCAAATTTTATTCTTTACAAAAAGGATGGGTCTACATCACAAGCATGGAATCCAAAAATAACTTTAGCAACAAAACCTATATCGTGAAACAGATGATGTCATGTGACACCAATCTGTGCTTTTCTATCAAAATGAAATGGTCTTACATATTCATCCATTACATGCCCACCTGTCAGAGCTATCAGAATCTTGCAATTATAGGAAAGTGCACCACCACATACAAGAGAAGGTAAAGCCTTTCCCATGTTCAGTAGAGACAGATGTGAACTTCCAACATGTCACAACAAACCATGTCTTGAACCTCAATGCTAACCACAAAGTGCAGCCGAAATCATAAATATTTTCCAGTAAATTGTTTGGCTGGAAAGCACCACATGACAGCATTGTAGCAGACTTCAGAATCCACACAAGTATATTTACTTGGGGAGAAATGTTAAACCTCTCCTGATTCTGAGTCTCAAAATCACGGGCCATCCCAGTCATTGGCATCTTCAGGGATTGAACTCTTGACACCCTGTATCATATCTTTGTTTATTTGTGTCCCCTCTTGACTCATCTCCTGAACTTCAGATGGTGATAAGATTCTTATGCATCGAACGCAACTTACAAACTCTCTGCACATGATTCATTCGAAAGTCAGAGACTGATATTCTAATCAAACAGCAGATGCTGAGTGAGAGCAACTAAGGATAGAAATCAAATGGGAATCATCTGTATTTTAAGTTAACATGTCTGTCTAGCAACTTCCACTTCACAAATACTGCAATTTATGCACCACTATGGGCAATGGTCCCTTCCCTCAAAAGTTAGTGTTGGTTCTTATGGTAAATTAATATTCTCTGAAAAAAGGTGTTTAGATGATTGAAGTACTACATATGGAAGAAAAGTATAATCTAACCTACTCTTTCTTGTTCCCTTTACTTCTTGGGAAAATAAATTGGTTTATAAGAAATTAGGGCCTTCAACTGAACGATGGTGGAGATGTAACTGATTTTTACATATTGACAGGGTGGTCATGTAACTGATTTTTACCTGTTCAATTTCCAGACAGTATTGTTTGTCAAATGTCAAATGATAATATATACATATTTTCCTCTTTTTTTAGCAAGTTGAAAACTCATCCCAATTTTGGCATTCATCCTCTACAATTGCCACAACAGAAAGCAACAATGACCAAAACCTCTGCCAGGAGACGCTCATTAGCATTACAGGGCTCCTGAAGTCATTTTTGGTATGTTTCCTTGCCAGCCTTTAATGTTTCTTGTGTTCTTTATTTGCTTGGAGGTACTGGTTTTTAAGTGTGTTCTGTCAGGGTTTTTTTTTTTTTAATATGGCTGTTGGAAGTTGGAGATTAGTCACCTGATTTATAAATGCTATAGGGCTTGGATGGAGCTATCCTTGTGACATATGGAGTATTGGCTGTATCCTGGTGGAGCTATGTTCGGTAAAATTGCGTTTGTTGCATTCATATGTTCTGTTATGTTACATGTTCTGGCGTTTCTATTGTACAAAGAGAATAATCATATTATGCATCCTATTAACAACGACGCAGGGGGAGGCATTGTTTTAGACTCATGAGAACCTGGAGCACCTGGCCATGATGGAAAGGGTGTTAGGCCCTTTGCCTCAGCACATGCTGAAAAGGGCAGAGTGAGTGCTTGTGGATTTTGTATTATTATTATTATTATTGCATATTTGGGTGCATGATATGATATATAGAAACTCACTGATTTAGTTGTTACCAGCCGACATGCTGAGAAGTATATCCGAAGAGGTAGATTAGACTGGCCTGAGGGTGCTACATCGAGGGAAAGCATTAGGGCTGTTTTGAAGTTGCCCCATCTTCAGGTATATTAATAGGTCTAGCACAGTATCTGGGTTGGATTAGAGACTGGTTGGTATTATAAAAGTGTGTTCCTCTGACTTTTTCACCAAGCTTTTGTAGGAAGATGCATGTGTTATGATGGCTGACCTGCACCATCAATGCATAATCTGTTCCACTTTTGTAGGAAGAGCACAGAGCAAGGGATCTATTTTATGCCCTTTGGGTCCCGGACCTCTTTATGAAAAGAGTAGAGAGTTATGGGGAATGGTCCTTGTTTTGCCCTAATGAAGCTCCGGGTTTGGCTGACTGTTGGGGACAGGAATTTGAAAAATTGTACACCCAATATGAAAGAGAGGTAAACTGTAAACCTAGCCACTATATAAGTTGAAATGTCCAGTACTTTGGCTCAATCAATGTCTGATCATGTGATTATATTTATGGACTCAGGGCAAGGCAAAAAAGGTTGTTCCTGTGCAGAACCTCTGGTTTGAAATTTTGAAATCTCAGATAGAAACTGGGACACCTTATATGCTTTTCAAGGTATTCTGCCAAAGAGTATTTGAATTACCCATTTACCCTAATTCATTTCAATATTTGTGTTATATAGAGTAATATTCTAGAGGCAACTATAACTCATTTTAAATTAAGCGACTTTTTTTTGTTTGTTATAGAGTAAAAATCTATGGGTACTTGTACCTTATTTTAAATTAGGGACTTCATTGTAGGTAATGTGTATTAGGAGGTGATCTAATGCAATTATTGGAAGATCATTTTCCAATACCTTGTAAACCCTTTTTCATGTAAATTGCAATTATTGGAAGATCATTTTCACAATTTGATGTCTTTTCTTCAGAGTTGCTTTTCTTCATATTTTTTGATGGATAACATAATTGAAAATATCCTAGTCTCTTGATGAGAGCCTGTAGTAGAGTTAAACATTGTTTACTGTTACAACTATGAAGGTGTGGGCTTGAGTTGTGTTACCTATCCAAATAGAAGGAAGAAAAATCCCAATCTCTTGGCTTTGGTTAAGCATTTATAGTGCCATTTGGACTCAAAACCAAGGAGCTCTAATCATTGTCTGAGACAGCCATGGTTGTAATCCTACTAGAACTCTGATTACTGCACCCAAGGGATGTAGTATTCTAGTTCTCATTTAATTGGCATATGGGTCTAGCAACCATTTTTCCTATTAGCCATTCTGATGTTGTATACTGCACAGTGTTTTCTATTAGCCTGACTGCGGTCTTTCTAGTATATTCAAAGGCATTTTGGTGATTTACCTTTTTATTATAGTGATTTAATTGACCCTTTTCTATTGCTTAGGTACAATGTGGAGATGCTGAACTGGAAAAGAAAATCGAGGAAAAAATTGATCAGTTCATTGGTTGGGTAGAGAAACATCCAAACAAGAAAAGCCAGGTTTATATTTTGCACATACTAAAGCTGGTGCTTGCATTTGAAAAATAGTTGACAAGGCTTTGATGATGATATGGCAGCCTACATTGTTCCAAGACCATCCTTTTCATGTCTTTTGGAGGAAAATATTAGAGTGATGCACCTTAGCATATGTAGTAGAGTTTACTGGCCTTATTGGGGCCATCCTCATGATTCTTATACTCTAGCAAAGAAATTAAATTAACTTTTTTTTTCTTTTTTATTTATTTTAAAAGGCAATCTTGCACCTGAAAGTGGTTATATATTCCTTTTCCTTGTTGTACATATATGTCGTCTCACATAATATTGATGTGGATTGTATCTCCTTGTCATTTTAGCTACACAAATTTTCACATTATTCCTTTTCTGTTTCCCTTTGATGCAGTTATGCTTATCTTTCTATGAGATTAAAAACAAGCAGGCAACGTGGTTTAGCAACAAAATTGAGCGGTTGTACTGGGAGCAGTGGTATATTAATTTGAATGTGGCACACTCGAAACCTCATTCTAGCAAGTCCCATCATACAAAACTTCGTGTTGATCCAGGAGGTATGTACATGTTTGTTTTAAATATTCTACAGGTTTTTGATGTTTTTGTTTGCATGATGAAATATATATGCAATGCATTCATTAGTGATTATTGAAGAAAGTGCCCCTGAGGAGAGGAATGTACGCCGAGCTGCCCTAGAGGCTTCACTCCGTGAAGTCTTGTTCCAGATCATCAAATTTGGCAATGAAAAGAAGGATCACATTCCCGCTGTATCTAATCTTGAGGGTGTTACATTTCCGTGTGAAATTACAATTCCAAGGTTATACTCCCACAAACCCCAACAACAACAACAACAACAACAACAAAAACAATATATATATATAAAGGGAATCTTTATGGATGCTGTGCTTCATTTCTATCATTTATTTGGTCTGGAATAAGCTTAATACTCAGTTTCTTCTTGCCAAGTACTTTATCTGCATTTGGGTGTGTTCCCAATTCCCATTCCTCAAAATACTGATCTGTGTGTTTAGTGGCCCTGTTTTGATCAAAATTGCACTTTGGACGTCAAGAAAATTGGAAATGCATTAGTTGTTCATTTGATTTTCTTTCAGTTAAAACTGAGAAAGTATGCATTTCTGTGTTTGCCTGTGATGCTTTTCATATTGGTTTATGAGGGAAAAGAATCGAGAGCCTATGGACATTTTTTTTAAGCCAAACATTGAAACATACGTAAAACCTATGGTTTTTTTAAATTATTATTTTTTTAAATGTTTATTCAAGATACCATAAATACTTCCTCTGTTAAGCTCTAATATATACCTTTAAATCTTATTACTGTATCTCCATATCTCTCACTTTTCTGATTGGCTCACTTTCATTGTGCACAGTGCATCAGATTCTTCATTTGGCATGGACATGTTCAAGAGGATGCTCCAAACTGGACATCCAACGATGCTCAGCTGACAGCCTTGAGCCAGAGTATGTATGTTCTCTCAATTTTTATATGTTAGTTCTCTGACTTTATCAACTGCTCATGTAAATGACTTTTGGCCATCATTAAAAGAGGACTTGTATGATTGACAACCCATGTATTCGTGGTGTGCTCTGAGGCTCTTTACAAGGTCTACTGCAAATAGAGAGGAATGGAATTAGAGAGCTGGAGCTACTGGAATCCGTCTCTTTACAAGGTCCTGAACCAAATAGTTCTCACAACAGGTAGTCTTGCTTTTGGTACATTAATCTTGCTTTGAATTAGTAATTAGCTACCAGCTACAATCATTTGCATTTAAGCTGAAAGTGATACTGCTTTATTCTTTAAATGGTCATATAGATCTTCCAATGACAGAGAAAGCCGCAATATTCATTTCAAGGATACAGCTTCAACTGCTCAAGCAGCTGCAGACTCTGCAGAGAAAGCAGTTGCTGCTGCACAAGCTGTTAGATATCTGGCCAACCAAAGTTCTCATTTCACTCAACCAGCATGTTTCAACACAAATGTCAACAGCTTTTCCTCATCAATTGATCCCGGTTGTGTCAAGACTGTTCCAGAGCTCCAGAATGCAACACATAGTCAGTTTAGTGCTGTGAAAATGGTCTATGGATCACAGGGTTTTGGCAGGGCACAATATATGAGGAATGATGAGACATACCCCATGGTTTTTGATGAATCATATTTTATTCTGGATTATAGTTTTCAGATTTTCAATCCCAGTTCCTTATAACATGTTTTATATGGATATGAAGATGGAATATATAAATAAATGAGGAATTCTCCTTTTTGCTCATGTAACGATATATATAACTTGCAGGGCTCATTGTATTACATTCAATGTGCGGACAATGCATTCTATTGAACTTGACTGCGCATTTTGTCATTTCAAAACTTGTCTTCATGCAGAGGATTACAGTAATTGGATTGACTTATGCATGTAGGCAATCGAAGTCAGGTCCCCGTAAACTTCTGATGGTCAAAACCAGTCTTGAGACCTGTTATATTATAAATCAGCCTAGAAGTGATCTTGAGGATGTAAACAAAGTTGTAGCCCCGTAAACAAAGAATGTAAACCAATTTGGAGGCACACTGATTAACAAGAAGAGTTTGAACTAAACTGGAACGGTTTTAAATAAGTTAAAAAAAAATGGCAAGAAAATCTAGAACGGTTTTGAACCGTTCCAGAATTCAAAACCGTTCCAGAGTTTCAAATCTGGAACGGTTCAAAACCGTTCCAGATTTGAAATTCTGGAACGGTTTTCTGGAACGGTTCAAAACCGTTCTAGAATTTCTGCGACACCTATTTTTGGAACGGTTTAAAACCGTTCCAGATTCATTCAGGAACAGTTTTAAACCGTTCCAAATGGGCATTTTTGGTGTAGTGTTTGAGTGGTTAGAAAGCTAGTAATGAGCAGGATGCCCTTGCTTTGGCCCATTTTGGGCCTCATCCAATATACAGTATTAATGAGTGGTGCTTTGTATCTAGGGTCAACTGCAAGGGTACAAAGGGCCAACCGCAAGGGGTTGGCGGATTTCACAAACTAAATCTTAAAACAAGAGAACCTGAATCAGTCGTGGCAAAACCTTTATAAATGGGAGGATGCTATTTGCTTTCGGCCATGTTTTAAAACCAATGAATACTAACTGCCAAGGAATTCAAAATCTCCATGCTTTCTACCAAATAAAGAAAAAACTTGCTTTGATTAATTGAATGACAAGCATCTCTATAGCTTTTTACTGTCCAAAACTTTAATTAACTAAATCAATTACTTTTATCCGATCTTGTAAATTTAGGTAGCCAATATTAGAAAAAATTTTAGAGAACGATTAATTAAATCAAGATTGTAGTAGGCTATAATAATTATCATATCATTCCTTTCCTAAAATATTCTCTAAAAGCCAAAACTGTTATGAATCGGGCGAACATGAGTCTATGCCCTTTGGCATATCCTGCACAACTAAAATCTCTAACAACATGAAACCCTGGTAAACTAATTATATCTTTACATAAAGCAATGGTTCCTATGACTAACTCTGACAAGAAGACCCCCATCCAAAGAAGCAGTGAGCCCTGGTTTGTAACGCAGCCCATGTTCGTGATCCGATATATCAATCTTGAACATCCTAAGCATTGCGACTGCTACGCTCTTCATCTCCACAACAGCCATCTCCTTCCCCAAACAGACTCTTGGCCCGGCATGAAATACCGGGTACTTAAAAGGGCTCTCCGGTGAGAACATGCCGCCCTTCAACCATCTCCCCGGCTTGAATTCCATGCAATCCGTCCCCCAGATGTTCTCCATCCTCCCCATTGCATAGGAATGGTATGTGACCTTAGTGCCCTGCCTAACAAAGGTGTTGTCGGGGAGGATATCGGCGGCGGCTGCGAATTTTGTGTCGTGTTGCACCGGTGGGTGCAGCCTCATGGTCTCATATAGGGCTGCATGCAAGTAGTGCATGGCTTTGAGCTGGTCATAGGTTGCAGTGTGTTGGGTTTGACCCATGACCTGAGCGGTTTCATCCAGAACCTTTGACTCCACCTCTGGATGCTTTGACAACAGCCAAAAGAAGCTGGTCAAAGTAGATGCCACGGTGTCTCGACCAGCCAAGAGGAAGCTTATGACTATGTCTCTCAAGTAGTTGTCGTCGTTGACTGAGGCCATGAACCTAGAGAGAAGGTCCCCTTGGCTAGAAATGCCCAAGCTCCTCCTTTTCTTAATCACCTCATCGGCCAAAACATGGACCAATCCAACGGCCTGTCTAAGCTTCCTCTCCGACCCAACGTTTAACAGCCGTTTGATCTTCCATACTAATGGTGAGGCCGCCATGGCGCGCTTTGCCGATAAGTTGGAGGCTAGATCGAAGGCCGTGGCGAATTTGGACATGGGCAGGGTGAGGCCCAAGCACCCCTGATCCAGCCCAAATGAGATCTTGCATATGCTGTCGAAGGCGAACCCCCTGAAGATGTCTTGCAAGTCCACCACGTTGCCGCCACCCCCGCCGATGCCTAGTTGATCAGCGAATGATGTCATGAGCGGCAAGAGCCGGTTGTGGATCTCCCCGGTGACTATTTCAAAGGCGTAGGACCTCACGGAGACGCTCCCAAGCTCATGGCTAGCCATCTTTCGTTGGAACCTCCATATATCGCCGTCCACGTTGAAAACTCCCTGCCCCAGGAGGTCTCCAAGCAATGTAGAGAAAGGCTTGCCCTTGGGATAGTTTTCGAACCTCGTCCTGAGAATGTGCTCGACGTTTTCTGGGTTGGCCGTGATCGTATTGCCGAGAATGTGGATGTGGATGGTCCCTGTTGGCGATTCTCGGAGGAGATGTGTGTACCAATCACATAAATTGTCGAATTTGGACGACCACCCGGAGGTCATAAGGGTGTGGCACACCTCACAGTTGCACCAGAGTCGAACCATCATGAAATATAGCCATAGGGAGAAGAAGGAGAAGAAGATGGTGAAGGAGAAGAAAAGGAAGGAGAAGAGAGAGATAAGAGAAGCAGCTGCTCCCTCCATGGTGTGGATGCTAAGCGAGGGAGACAAAAGTGGTGTTGTGGCTTGTTATAGTGTAGTGGTGAGGTGTCCTTTTAAGGAAGTGTCCAACCTACCCGTGTTCCACCCCACCTAATGTAACATGCTTGTGTGACTTCAAAAAACACAGATGCATTTACAACGTGCTCTAAAGAAATGTCTGAGTCAACCAATGAAACGCAATAGCAGGCGTCGGATAGATTAGGATGTTTTTAGACATGTGTTGTTAGAATCTCTCTCTCTATATTGGACGTTCTACAAATCACCACCTTTCTTTCGTGGCAATTACAAGGAGGCACTTATGTTTTTTGTATTTAAAAATAGCCATTTCAACAGCTCTCACGTTCTGGACATTTTATAAATACAGACCTTGACTTTCATGAGCACCCCTTTAGCTTGCTAAAGATATAGATAGGTCAGGTTGGTCTATTGGCTTGCATAATTTGAGTAATATATGTGTGGCTAAATATGTATTATTTAAGAAATACTTTTTTCTCATCAAAATTGGATTATTCTTAGTCAAAGGATAAAGGTCTGAAGAGTGGGCTGGCAAGAAATGCTTGGATAAAAAAAAAAAAGAAGTTTATTAGTCGGGCTTTATAGCATGGATAATATAACGGCCAGGCCCTGATTTTATTTCAACGGGTTGGCATTGACTCATTTTTTTTTTATTATTACTACATACTGTTTTTTGCCTATATGGGAGTGAATTGTAAACCATCCTCTCAAAAAACTAGCCCAGTCTATCAGGCCACCTCCATGCACTGTGGCGTTACCCATATGCTCTGCATTTGAGTACTACATTTCCATCATCCTCCACCCACCTCTGCCACGTCCTCCACCCGAGTACGTTCAGGGCTGTACTCTGGCAGTGGCCTGGATAGATTCTTGGCATGCACTATGGTGAGAAGCTAAGGTGCAAACGCCCCTTAATTAGTGTTGGCTAATGTAAATCATTTTTAATAATCATATTATTATTCGTAAATCAGGTACACATTATTACATTTTTTCTGCTTTTAACAACTCTTACTTTCTAATTGTTATCTCTCCTTAATTTTGTCTTGTGTGGAGGTGATCTTTGTTTTGTGTGGTTGCATAAAATTTTGTGTGGTTGCATAAAAAATGTAGTTTTGAGGGGTGGAAGAATTTTCTTTTAGTGTCTCCTTTTTTATTTACTATAAAATTTCTGTTCTAAAAGAAAAATCTGAACTTTCGTACTTTAACTAACCAAAATTCAAGTTCTCCACCAGCTGTTTAACAGGTCCAAGGCAATTTTCCAATTTATCTAAGGTTTTAAAGATAACTTGCGGAGAACGACGTGCGTTGCACGGGGTTGACTTCTATTTATACAAATATAAATTAAATAATAAATTAAAAATAACATAACATCAACATTGCGAATCTTTTAAAAGATTTTGACTTTTTAAATGTAAAATATTTTTTCCTCGTGGATAACTCAAAGCTAAATTAACCCAACTAGGGGAGCAAAACTACACATTGGGAGAGCAAAACTACACATTGGGACCCACTTAATGAAAATCCATACCAATCAAAATGAACAACCGCCGCTTTAGTTGTCTATCTCTAAATTTCACTCTAAAAGGATTTGATCCTACTTTGAGATAAAGACTACGATTAATAAAGTATTTCCAATCTTATGATAGTACTAGTTTTGACTGGAGTAAAATTTGTGGACAGCACATTAATGGAGACTGGTCATTTACGGAAAAAATTAGGCTGCCTATTCTTAGTGGTTATGATTTGCAAATAGATAAGCAAATATTTTATTAATCATATATTCAATTTTGTGGTCGGGCTAACTTCTATTGGAGTAAAACTTGAAAATATTGTACATAAGGAAATTTCAAATGTGGAGGTCCACTCCTCTTACCAACGGGAAGCATGACTGAGACACTCAAAGGATCAAGACTCCTTAACTTTGCATTACGATTTATCATTTGCATTTTCAAATTCCAGCTATCATAATCTGGTAAAGGGTTTCTTTTGTTATCCTCTCAAATACTCTCGTGTGTTGTAGAAGTTGTGGTCTATCTAACAAAGTGGTATAGCCATGATCCACGATTGAGAAGAATAGATCAATCTATTGAAAGATTGATCGAATCCACAATGGATTCTTGCCCTAAAGCACAAGTATAACCAAGAAACAATTATAATTGGAGGAAAAACCAACTAGAAATTTTACTAATCAAATAAACACAAACAGCTACAATGAGATCTCTCTTATTTATAGAATAATAAACCTAATTCTTGATAAACTAGACTTACTAATTAAAACAAAGTATTTCCTCATCTTATTAATGTGTAGAAAGCTGATCATCTAAAACATCAGCAATTTTATTTTCTGATGGAGGAGGAGCTAGTAAAATAATTGCATATTCTTTATAATCTTTATTATTGCCATGGCTATGGTAGAGTGTGAGGTTTGCAACATTGAACGTTGGACTATTGCTAAGATCTGGTAGTATTTCCAACGTGTAGGCATTATAACTTAGTTTCTTCAAAACTTTGAATGGGCCAGTATTTATGAGATGCAATTTCTTATTTGCTTTAGGTAATAACCTTTTTAGATGGATATGAACCATAACCAAGTCACCTTCAGAGAATTTGAAGAATCGGCGACACTTGTCCGCATGAGTTTTGTAGCTTTCATTACTAATAGCGATATTACATCAAACTTCATTATGTATTTGAGGCCTGTGTTTGATGAAGTTATTTGCTTCAGCACTTGGGCCGCTTCAAGACCTAATTGAACAAATCAATTAGTAAGCGCGAATGAACACTTGTGACTGCTTTAAATGGAGAGATGTCTGTGGAATGGTTGACTGAATTATAGTAAACAAACTTACCAATGATACCAAGTAGAAGTATTGTTGTAAACAAGGCACCTTAATAATTGTCCAAGGCTTTTATTGACGACTTCGGTTTGTCTATCAGTCTGAAGATGAAAAGTAGTAGAAAAATGGAATTTTGTCTTTACTGTCATCCACAAAGTTTTCCAAAAATAACTCATGAATTTAGTGTTACGATAAAAAACAATTGTTTGTCGATGGTAAGGAGCTGGAGCTACTGGCGATGCAGGCAAAGATGCAATGAAGACGGAGGAGGGTTCCCGCGGGTGCCAGGTATCCTTATTGTCCACTATCTCCTTCACTACAAGAAATTGCATTTTTGCCGACAACATTTGCTGATGCAGTCTAAACATGTCGTTAAAAATGTGTTTAGCCGACGCATCATAGTGTTGGCAAAAGGATTATTCGACGCTACTCTGTATGCATCGGAAAATTTCATTGGGAAATAAGATGGCGCCATATGGATTTTGTAGGGAAGTTTTTCCCGACATGAATTGGATTTCACCGATGCATAATAGCGTCGGGAAATAATTTTAGTAAAACCGATGCATTAGATGCGTCGGAGATTATCAAATTTTTTTGCCGACGCCTATAGTGCATCGGAGAAGATAATGGGCAACGCTTGAGATGCACGTCGAGGTATATTTTCTAACAAAATCCACACAAGATGCTTGCTCTTCTCACATCTCTCTGTTCAAACAAGACCTATCCCCTGCCACAATCCTCAGTTTTGCGAGAACCCTTCGCCCGCTCTGGGAGCGCTTTTTCCACAGCCAGGACCACCTCTTCAACATCTACATCCACGCTGAGCCCACCGCTCGCAGAAGCCCCGCCACTGGCATCTTCAAGGGTTGTTTTATTGCTGGAAAAAGCACCCAGCAAGCCTTCCCCACCCTCATCTCCGCCACACGCAGCCTCCTTTCCGCCGCCCTCTTCGATGACCCGGCCAACGCCTTCTTCACCCTCCTCTCCCAGCACTACATCCCCCTCCACTCCTTCCACTTCGTCTACCACTCGCTTGTTGCCTTCGACCTCAGCTGCTCCGACCACTAGCCCATGTACAAGAGCTTCATCGAGATCCTCTCTGGTGAGGCCGGCCTGTGGGAGAGATACATTGCAAGGGGGATGTGATGCTGCTGGAGGTGCCCTTCCCCCTTTTCCCTAACTACTTCTTCTCTCCCTCTCTCAAACCCTGATTTCTGAAAATCCCAGCCGAATCCGCCATTGATTTTTGCAATAGTAACTTTGAATCAACTCACTGGAAATTGGTCAATTCTTCTTCTTCTCACTTACTGTCATTTTGTTCTGTTTCCTGTTTTTGCAGTGAACAATCCAAGCATGTGACATGGATTTAATCTTTATCAATGGAGTTGAATCCGACTGATCGATATGAGTCAACAGTATTCTGAAGTTCGATGATCTTTTAATCTTCATCTTACTTTTAATCTTTTAAAACTTTCTATGATCTTTGACAGGTGCAAGAAACTGAGAAAGATTGAAAGAAATGTCAAGTGAGGATTGGATAGGCCCTGGCATTTTTATGAGCTGATTGAAATATAGATATAGAAGGGAGAGATGGATTTTGCATGTAGCTTTTCGGGTTCTAGGGCATTTGTTTCAGTTGATTCGAAATGGAGGGACAACATCTTTCCATGAAACAGACCACAGCCTCTTTTCTCATTGCAAGCCCCAATCGACAATGCCAAAACCCCAACCCAACCAACTACCCGACCTTTTTTGTTTCGCTAACTACTAAACTCCCCTCTCTGATTTTTTTCACCAAGCAGAAGAAGAATCATGCAGCAGCAAATAATGAGAAGAAGACAAAGAAGAGTGAAGCAGTAGAGGAGTGCACTACAAAAACTTACCTGGATGACATCTTCTTCTTCCTCTCCACCATTGCTTTTGTGGGTTTGGATTCCATCTCTCTTTCTCTTCCTCCATCTCTATGTTTGGGTGTTTTGATTATTGGGTTTTTCATGCTTCCTTTAGGATTTTTTTATGTTGATTTTTTCTATTGTTGATGCCCAAAAATATATTCAGAATAATCCCATGATTATCAAAACTGAAAACCTAAAACTAAACTAAAACCCATGATTATGTAAACACAATTTTTTCTCATGTATGATAGGATGTGTTTGGTTCTCTTTTTTGCCTATGCATCCTTGGAAGTCCATTGCAATCCTTTTTTCCTTCATCAGAATTCAAAATTTGTTATCCTCATGATGTGTGGTGCCAATGATTTGGCAAGGTCAAAAGAAAAAAAATTGTTTGTTTGATTTTTCCAATTCAAAGCCTCAAATTTCTAATGCATCAAATGGCCGTTGCAACATTAACCAAGTGGGTTTCAATTGCATGAGTTGCATGACAAGGGGTCCTAATTTTACATGAGATCTAAGAAAAATAGCAGAGATTTTCATTTGTCATATCAAGAGAGGGCAAGAGATAAGTCAAATCTAGCAGAAAAATAGCAGAGATTTTCAATTGCTTTGAGTTAAGTTGTATTTCAGTTTTATATTATGTCAAATCTAGCAGAAATAAGTCTTTTACTTGTAGGAGGAGATTAGAAATATGGTACACTTTTAAGGATGTATTTCTCATTCATATGTAATGTAACCCTATTACTGTATTTGACATTTCAAATGAGATGGATTTAAGGGTCATTTAGAAACAACAGTACAAGTACTCTCTGTACAGAGTACACATATGAAGTGTGGGTAAAAAATTATTCCACCCTCACTTTCACCTCTTGTCACCCATCAACATGAGACAACTTGAGTTTCACAAGTCACTATACTTGACTACCAATTATCTGGTTTTCATAACTTGCTAGTGCTACTTGTCACCTTCAAAGTAGTTCTCTAGTCTCTGTTTTTTGTCGCCACTAAATTAATGTAGTTTCACAATAAAGATTTAATGAAGAATGTTACATGTGCATGTGGAGATATTATATTTTTGACACAAATATGTACAGACAAGTTTTCAAGTAAGTTAAAATGACTTTCAGTTGACTAGGTGAGTTTTTAAATGATGTTGGTAACTTGGAATCGTACTTGAAAGTTGAATGAAGTGAGTTACGGTAACTTCATTTTAGTTTTGTAGTCTTTATTTTTGTTGTTACCCTCAAATTAATGTTAGTTTCAACTTTTGTAGATGTTTTAGTTGAGTGAATTGGGTTTTCCTTTTGGTTCTATTCCATGTATTTTTATTCTCATCATTGGTTGTGTTTTGAAGGAGAGATGATTGGGTATGTGGTTTTCTTAGATGTAATAAAAAAAAATTTTAGTGTTTGAAGCAGGCTATGTTCTTCTAATAATGTAGCTCAAAATCCTTTTCTTTTACTCTCTGTTGAAGTTGGTAACTCTCATTCTCTCTATATATTTGTTAATGAAGCAGTGCACATATGATATGCAAAGGGCCGCCCAGTGGATATGGCTGATAGAGAACAAATGGGAGACACCGGAGTGGAAGGTAACTAAATTATATCAAGTGTGGGTGGGTTGGGTGTTTGTTTCTTTGGTTGCTTTTGAACTGCTTTTTGGATTGTGTTTGTATCAAAACAATTAGTAGATGGTTTAGTTGGGCATGGAAGCTTTATTAGTGGCTCATCCTTTTTCTTGCTTTTAACCTTGGCTTTCTCCATTGGGATCATTACTATGAATTCAACATATTCCAAGTTCTTACAGTCTTATACAAGAGTTAGAAACACATTTCAGCCAAGCTTTCATAGAAACTACACAGAACACCTTGTGTTGGAAAGCCTCTTATTTCCTTGTTCTTCAACTTTTTCATAAAACTCCTCAAGGGAATTTTCCTTTTAGCCAAGCTTTCATAGAAATTTAATTTTAACAAATTGAGATATTTTGACTGCCTCTGACAAAACTTTACACTGCCTTTCATATGATGTTACCCTTGCCTTCATTTTTTGATTTGGAGGCTGCCTTTTTTCCTCTTTGTTGCCCTTACTGTAGTTTTGGCCTGCTCTCCTAGTTGGTTTTCAGTAGTCCCTGCTTCTAAGCTATCAGGTTTTACAACGGCAGCAACATTCTTCAACTCTTCCAATTTCTCCAGATTTCTCTTATGCCTCTTTCCCAACTTGTGCCCACCAAGGACTTCTTGACTGGTACAAGAAACACTATAGATCTCACACCATACATGTTGCACAACTTCAGTTTTCTTACTCTTCTTTTTCTTCTTCTTTGCGGCACCATTGATAGTTGCCTCACATGCTTGGTCATTACAGGTCACAGGATTTGGAATTGGATCTGAATCTGGATTTGAGTTTGGAGTTAGATCTGGATTTGAGTTTGAATTTGAATTTGGATCTAAATCTGAATTTGAGTTTGGAATTGGATCTGGATTAGGGTTTGGGTTTGAACTAGGATTTTATTTATATCTGGTTCTGGATCTGAATAACGCTTATTATGAAATGGTTTCTAATATTTCTATTTCTAGCCTTTTCAAAATATGGTACCTTTGGGCCCCACAGGTATAATACTAACATGTATATTTTGAGACACTGATTTATTCATATTGTGCACTTTACATTCTAGTGATTTATTCTTTTTTTTTTTTGTAGACCAGTTTTAAAAGTACGTATTTATGAACTACTTTCATTCACTTTACTCTCTTTTTTCATACTCTTCTGTTGCAGTTAATGTAAATGCGAACGAAGTTGTGGATTCTATTGAGTCGGTTTAATTGTGATGGGATTTAGTGATAGGTTCTTCCTCATTTATCTCACTTACCATTCTTATATTCAAAATATATAGCTTATGTGATGCTAACAATTACTGATTGGGGAGGGTGAAATTGAGATTGTCACACAAGGGTAATGGTGCAGCATGAGGAGAAATGCATGGAAAAGGATTTGAGGGAGGAGTTTGCTGGTGGGGGGTGTGGGTCATGCTGGGGTGGAGTTTGCTGTTGCTGCTGCTGTTCATTTGCCTGTTTCATTGCTGCCCTATGGAATTTCAGTGCAGTCACAATCTCCTTTCTAGCCTAACCATGTTTAGAAGCCTTTCTTGGTAAGGCCTACTAGTATGTAGCCTTCATCAAGGTTGGAGAGGTTTGGGTGGAACCCATCCCCATGTGCTCCATCTAGGGCCTTTGTGTTCATAGGTTCTTTGGGTCTGGAAAAGTTGAGCTGTTTTACAAGGCTACGTATGTAGGCACCGGAGAGATGCAGTTCTTCTTTGAGCTTAAGCCTCTCTGTTTTCTTGGCTTGCTTTGAAGAACAGCTCCTCATCTCTCACAAGCCAACAGCACCAATTCTCCTCTATTTCTCTCTCTAGAGAATCATGGTTTCCTTTTTTGGATTCAAGTACAAACCATGGATGGAAGACTACTCAAGGGGATGTCAAGGGTGTTATAAATAGTTGTAGACAGTCATACAAGGTTCTTTATTCACAGTTAATTCAAATGAAAGAATAATTTGTGAATAAAGAAATTTAACTACCATTACAACATTGTCATTGTGCCTGGTAGAAAGAACCCAACAAACTATTCACATGTTTGAAGCATGTTATGTGAATGTTATCAGACTGTTTTGCTAGCTATCAACAATCAATTTGCCAGTTCATTGATTCATTTTGGAATGGCTGGCAAGTGATTCCAAATCCTCTCCATACTACAGCATTCACAATGTTTTGTTGGCAACAAAATCCAATGAGTAGAAAGAAAGAGACGACAATCAGGACCTGAGGAACTATAGGTGTATGAGATGAAAGCCTAGGTATCGTGCATATGTTTCAGGCATACTGGCATTTTGCAATTGATTCTGAAAATTAACAAGACTAATGACAGGGCTTGGGCATATTGGTGGACAGTTTGGTGCAAGAGATGAGGTAATTGTTTGATCAATGAGAGGAACTCTTGGAAACTGCATAGGGCTGTGAATTGGTCCATGGTCTACTCCCATACTCATAGGTGACATGTAATGCTGGACCCCTGGAAACATGATTGTTGCCATACCACTCCCCATCCACATCATCTACAACATGAAAAAAGAACTTATAGAGAAGAAAAGGTGAAGATGTTGGCATTTTCACCTTTTTTCTATTATACAATTGCTTAGAGCCTCTAGTAACTCGATAATTGATATAGTAAGGAGTTGAGGTTCTTTAGAATATTCTGCTTCTTATCAACAAATGAATAAAAGATAATAAATTACAGAATCTTACTAGCCAATAGCTAAAAGGTTAGTCAAACAAATTTAAATTTGTAAAGTCTCATGCCCAACAATAAAAGCAGGAATGAAATGATGTAAATATTGTGATATAGCATGAGTTACATGAATTTAGATTGTGTCTGAAATGTCCAATAGATCAGATTCTGAATCGATATCATGAGGCTGCTTCGAACTTTTCAGAGGAGTTGTTCATGTTAACTATTGTTATGAGAGGGTTAACATTTGTTTGTAGGATACAAATTGACCATATCCTATTGTAATAGGCCACTATTTTCAAGGGTTCTATCAGCTTTTGTTACTCTTTCAAAAAAAAAAAAAAAGTTGTGAGAGCAAAACAAATACTCTTTTTGAGAAAACTGAAAAACACTAACAGGTATGTTCTCTTTAATTTTCTTCTGATTTTCTCTCATTCATGTCATTTTAAGAAGGGTAAGGGGATTGTTTTTGGTTTTCTTGTAGGAAAACAGCTTTCACTTCTATTTTTTTCATTGGTAGGTCCTAATCATTTCTAATAATTTGCAGGATGACTACACCAACTATCTCACAAGGTCCTTGTGTGGATAATCCAAACTCGAAGAATATGAAATGGACAACTAGAAAAAATGAAATGCTCATCATCTTTATGTGTGAACAATCCCAAGAATACCGGAAGAGTACTGGACATTGAGAGTGTAACACTCCGACCCGAGTTGATCCGGATTAGTGGGTAATTACGTGTGTTTTATTGTTAAGAGTGTTTTGGTTTTTGGTTTTAATTGGTTGTGAGGTGTCGAGAGATCGTTTGGGTTGAGTTGACTTGGTCTAGGTAGTTCGAGCCCTTTTTCGTAATTTTGGTTTTTGATTGACCTTGTCGATTTTGCGTCCTTCTGACGTCATCGCGTGTATTTCGTTGAGCTTGTCATTTTCCGTAATAGTCTTGGATCCGAATGATGTCGTTTGCTCTTGTTGGACCGTCATTTGACTCAAACTGACATTTGTGTAAGTGACTTGGACTTATATGTAATTTTGGCCTCTTTTTCCTTTAAATATCCCACCAACTCTCCCATTTCTCTCGATCGTCTCTCAGCTCACTCTCTGTCTCGTCTCTCTCGTCAGCTCTCTTTCTCTCTTCTCCATTTCTGGTTCTACTGCTTGAGGGAGGAAGAAAGGAGTTCGTTTGTGTGTGTTTTCCGGTGGACTGAGCCAAGCAACGACTGTGTGAGCGTGATTTTCGTCCGTGAGGCAAGTATAAGCCCAAGTTGTATGAACACCGATTGATATGGTTTTGATGGTTGTGTTTGTATGCTTCATTGTATTTCTCAGTGTTAAACAGCCCCTTTCAGTCAGTTCTGCTGTTATTTTGCTGTTTTCGGTTGTTTTGTTCAGTTTCTGTATGTCTGTAGCGATTCCAGAAAACTGAGTCCGTGCACTCACGGCTAAGCCGTGAAATGTGCTACGGCTAAGCCGTAAAATGGCGTACGGCTAAGCCGAGACCCAGCCGAAACCCTAACCGTAGAACAGTACAGACTGTTATCTGAAAATAACTGAGAGTTGGCAAATTGCCATTCTCCTACGGCCCAGCCTGATCCAAGCCGTACATTGGCTTACGGCTAAGCCGTGGACCAGGATACGGCTGAGCCGTAGAGTAAAATACGGTTGAGCCGTAAATCCGGGTGGATATTTGGGGACCCTCAGCTCAGCCGCAGTGTATATTACGGCTAAGCCGTAAGATGCCTCGGCTAAGCCGTAAGGTCACCTACGGCTACACCGTGAAACCCTGAGAATTGAATGAAAAGGACTAGGTATAAGCAAAAAGACCGTATATGACTCTCATGTTAGAACGTAGCGAACCTGAATATGCCCAATGGAATGTCTGAATGACATGAATGATCTCAAGGGCTGTGAATCATTCATGCGGTTATCCAGTTGTTTAGCACCTCCCCATGGGTGTTGGTTTAAGGGACTTCGGTGCACACTCCAGACACTGCAACACTAGACAATGGTGCATCGAATAACTTAAAACTACATCAACATGCACGGTTAGAAACACTGGATAATTAGTGTAGGATTGGCTTGTAATTGATCCTTGATTCGTAGAAGTACTTGATTTGTTTGATTTGTACAGCATATTGATTACGGTTATGCCCTCTTATATGTTCTGCGCTGGACCTCTCGATTCTGTGGGAAATGCAGCAACCCCAGAGCGAAGCCCGGGCGGGACCATTCTATTGTTGTGTATTGTGTTTTACCGTTGCTCCATTGGAGTATTTGCATCAGTGTTTATTGTTATTGGTGCTTGAGTTATCAGTGCTTTTTCCGGCTTATTTGCATTCAATACTTTCAGCATCAGATCAGCTTAGTGTATTCAGTATTCAGTATCAGTATGTGTGATGCACTTCCTACTGTTCGTTCAGCGTGATATGTGAGATCTGTATGTGGTATGTAATATGACATGATTGATTGATTGAGGTGCATCATCCGATTTGATTGTGATTGGTATTAGCACTACTGAGCCTCAGCCTTAGGATACCCGACGGGGTTAACTTTGGTTTAGTTTATGTGTTTGCCTCTGCAGAGTGTTCTGTCCTGGGACTCCGGACCCCGGGAACTAGAGACCCATGCGTACCCTGGCCCGGTCGCTGGTGTTCTCATTCCGACCGCTCTCGTAAGGGAGAAAATGGCCAATGTAGTAGCCACTTTGATTGTTATCTGTTTATGATTCTTACAGCATGCTTATTCATTTGCATAATTGCTTAGTATACGAACATGATTTCTATGGATTTTGCATTATGACTGTTACTCAGTATTAGACACAATTCGTGTTATCTTCTTGTCGCTTATACTTTGCTAAGTCGTTGTACTTATGAGTGGTTTTTTTGGGTGTTGCAGGCTCAGATCCCTCTCCCGATCCTGCGTCGGTCGACCCGACTCCAGGAGAGGCTCGCGAGGCCCCCTCCGGCCTAGAGGAGTGGGCTTGATCCATCCTCC
Source organism: Sextonia rubra (assembly GCA_037013555.1). NCBI lineage: Eukaryota > Viridiplantae > Streptophyta > Magnoliopsida > Laurales > Lauraceae > Sextonia > Sextonia rubra. The sequence continues at coordinate 109,836,539 of JASUAD010000001.1, read as the reverse complement.
AGAGTACGGTTTGCATCATTTTGTTCTCCCCATTCATTGAGTCTGAGTTTATTGAGGGGATTTTTCTGTACTTGTACCGTGGGCTTCGAGTGATATCTGTATTTTGAGTGTTGATTGTTATAAGCCCGCTATATTGTCATACGTTCTTGTAAATTGTTCTTATTATCAGTTCATGATCTTTTGTAATCCATTGTATCTTTTGGTATGTTGCTATATGCCTTGATACGTACAGCTTCCGCGTACAGTTGTTTGCACGTGTGAATGATCCCTTGTGTGTGTATGCCTGGACGGGGTCTAGGTGTGCATGCACGGGAGTACGTGTGTCATTGGTTAGACTTTCTCTGACCCCGGTCCCTGGGCTCGGGTTGTGACAGAGAGTTAGCCGAGTCATTGAGAGCACAAGAAGAGCTGCGGCGACAGCATGAAGAGTCACAGAAGCAACTGCAAGATCAAGCAACTATATAAGTTCAAATGCAGAATCAGATTAAAATGCTGCTTTCTCGGGTCAGTATGAATGGTTTGGGCTCCTCCGAAAATTAGAGATTTCTGGTTCTACAAATTGGCATAGGTCCTTCATATGAGTTCGTTTTGTTGTTGACTGGCCATGTTTCATGGTGTATTTTGGATGTTTGATTATGGCAAGATTTTGTTTAGGATTTACTTTGCATTACTTTTCTTGATAGAAGATGTTATTTTCTATGTGGTATGGATGTGTTTATAGTTGGTTTTAATTGGTTAATGACTCCTTATTTTTTATTGTTGTATGACGAATATGGGGTTGTTTTTAGTTTATCAATGTTTATAGTTGTGCAATGTTAAATTTAGATTTGAATAAATTTTTTTAATTTTACAATCGTTGTATTTAATTAATAAGAATACCTATTTCTTGACGCACTATATGCGTCACTAAAAAGGAGGTAAATTTGGCTTCTAAATGCTTGCAATAAAGAAATTTGGATTTGATAAATGTTATGCGTCGGAAATGAGAAAGTTTTTTATCGACACAACTAATGGCGTCTGTAAAACAATTCCCGACGTGTAAGTGCATCGTTAAATACTTTTATTGACACAACTAATGGCGTCTGCAAAAGAATACCCGACACGTAAGTGCGTCATTAAACACTTTTACCGACGCAACTAATGTGCCTGCCAAAAAATTCCCAACGCGTAACTACGTTGTTAAATACTTTTACTGACGCAACTAATGGCATCTGCAAAAGAATGCCTGATGCGTAATTGCGTTGTTAAACATTTTTACCAATGCAACTAATGGCATCTGCAAAAGCATTTCCGACGCGTAACTGCATCGTTAAATACTTTTACCGACGCAACTAATGGTGTCTGCAAAAGAATACCCGACATGTAACTACGTCGTTAAACACTTTTACCGATGCAACTAATGGCGTCAAGAAATGTATAGTCGACGCTCTTAGGCGTCGGCCCTGAGGTGTGAATGCCGCCAACCATTAGTGATATGCCGACGCTGCTAGCATTGCCGACGTTGTTATCGACGCACTATTACGTCGGTAAAAGACTTTCTCATTTCCAACACTTAACATTATTGCGTCGGCAATTGATTTGCCCGCATTAGGTAGCCGACGTTGTAACGACGCAGTATAGTGCGTCGGGAAAACCTTTGCCGACGCAGTTTTACAAATGGCTGACGCGTTGACTGTGTCGGCAAAACTAGATTTTGTGGTAGTGCTTCCTTCTTTTTCTTTCTCTTCCTTTATTATTCAGGATTGGGATTGGAAATCCGAGATAGGGAGGGTGCTCCATCAATGGGTTAGGTTGAGAGTTGAGAGTTGGTGAGGGATTCGTGAAGACAGGAGGTTCAATCAATTTGGAATAGGGTTAAACCGGTAGCGGCGGATAGAGGGGGTGGGTTAAAGGGATTGGATGGGGTGTAGGGTTCGGTTGAGGGGATTAGGGATGTATGGAGATGGTTGATGGGGTCGCAGATGACTCACAAAGCAACTAAGCGGTCAATGTTCTTATATTAATTAATTGTGAGTAGATGGGTTTAAATGTGATCAGTTTGATTTATGTCCTATTTGGGTTGAGTGAAATACAACCGTGGGTGCTAAAACAAAGATAAAATACTTATTTTGAGAAATTTGAATCTTGTAGAGTGCTCCCTATTGTTTTTGTGTTTTAAATGCAGCACATAGTTTTGAAAACTTATGTCCTAAAAAGATTGGGATATTTTCAAATTTAAGGTGTTTCTTTGGATGCTATTTAAAAAAAGCTGCAAAAATGAAATGCTTTATAAATAATTAGTAATAACTCAATACATGTAAAATTTTATGAATCAACCACCGGTTGCCCCTCCTAAAAATAAAAAAAAAGGCTCCGCCACTGAACCCAACTCTAGATAAAAAAAAATAGGAGACTGGGTTGTTATTTGGCAAAAAATAGTAGTAGAGGGATCCTATTCCCAGACCTTGTCAATAACACTATTAGGTTTCTTTTATTTTTTAATCTCAAGCAAACTTTTGTATATATATTAAGATAGTAAGTCATTAGAAAAAGCCACGACATTCTAGATTAATAGCAACCCATCAAAGGGGGAATTGGACCGACTCTATCATGAGTAGGATCCTCTGAGGATTTTCTCCCATCGTGATAGTGAGTGGGTAAATTATGGTCCTCCATATCACTAGTGGATGGATGCCTTGGCTGGATAGATTACTGCGCACATAAATGATGGGTTTTTTTCGGTAATATGGTGGACCATGATTGGCCCACTCACTCTAGCCGTTGGGTAAAACCTTAGAAGATCTATACTCCTCTATCACATGTATTATTAGATCTCATAGAGCCAATTGATTTGGGCCCAACTAGTGACCAAGTCAAGGTCACAATCGCATGAAATGGGGGAAAGTCGTTTGGGGTATTTGGGTGTTTTAAAGAGAGCTGCCTGATAGGCATTTACAAATTCAAAGGTTGAATGCCTATTCAAATAAGTTGTTTGAAAAGAGGTTGAATGCCTTGGGAAAGCTCCATTTATAGCGAAAACTAGTTCCAAAAGTTCTTGAAAGGAGTAATTGTGATCTAAAATCTAAGACTAGAAATAATGATCAAGCCGCAGAGATTATATGCCACACATGTTCTCTCCCAGAGTGTATTTGTGCAAGGAGAAAATTCTGCTCTTGTTTCATAAGAGAGAAACTTTGCATTCCTCCTCATTATATAGGAAATTGAAATTCTTTCAATTAAGAAAAATTGATATTTTTCCTTTCCTACAAGGAAAATGTGCCATGCCAAATGACTGAAAAGAGGCTCCATGGCAAATCATCACAATTTTTTTCTCTACCACAAATTCATTTCGTCACAAAAAACACTTGAAATGTTTACATGTATGAAAGTTTCTTCACAATGAACAAGCAAGGCTGGTTTTTTTTTTTTTTTTGCTTCATTGAAAAAAATAATGCAAACTACCAAATATTGTCACATTTGAAAAAGCACATTGTAATAAACTAAGTGCGTGTTTGGCAAATCCATTTACAACTTCTTATTGTCTTAAAACGAGTTTAAAATGCTTTTAGAACATTTGGGAATGAAAATCGGAAGCTCTATTTCAATCCGTACAAAGATGATTAGCCTCTGTTTCAAATGGGACAGAGAATGGAGAGAGATGAAATAGACGGATGACTCTAAAGGCATGTATGTGTGCAGGAACAGAAACTATGGCGTTGTCTTTTTTTTTTTTTACTGCTTTTTAATTTTTTTTTCAAATTTGCGATCCCCAATGATGATCCGAATCATTGGAAGTATAAAGAAGGCCAAAAAGGCCCGTGGATCAAATTTCAACCGTTGATCTATTGTAGATCTCAAGATATTTGAGAAAAAGTTCATAACCATAAATTTATTTTTTGGACTTTTGTGGGCCCCATAATTATGATCGAAACATTAATCTACTTTGGAAGACTGAAAACGACCAGTTGTAAAATTTTTAGCCCTTAATTCAGCCTAGATCTTGAGAAAATGGAGAAGATCTAAGAACCATTAGATGACTAACATTATGTCACTCTAGTTAAAATGTGATTTTGGTTAGCCCATCCGTCTGTTTTTTCTTGGATTTTGGGCTAGTGAACTACAATTTGAACCGTTTGGCTATCTGTAGTAGTCCAAACGCAGCCATGTGCTCATATTTGAGCTGTTAATCTATCATGAATCTCAAGAAATTTACATAAAAATGTGGACCATTCAATCTAGTTTTTTTTCAATTTAGTGGGCCCCTCTTTTAAGATCTAAACCATTAATCCTATTAGGAATAGTAAAAATGGCCATGGGGTCAAAAATAAATCATTAATTACTTTTGGATTTGGAGAAATTTATGAAAAACCATATACCATTGGATTTTAAAATTCTATTTCAATTCATTCTGCTGAGTTGCCAAATAATATATTTCAAAAACATCTATTTCATATAGTGTGATTTGATGGATGATAAGATTTGCCAAACAGAGCTATAAGATTTGAGCATCTGCCACCTTAAATTTGTTTCAAATGCTTAAATAATTTTATGTTGTCCATGTTGGGTTTATGTCTTGTGTTTAGGTTTGATCGGATTAGTGCATTAGGTTGGCCAATGACCATGTCCAAAGTCCATAGTATTTTAGTCATTATATCGTAACTTTCTTGGGGCTAAGAAAGTAGAGATTATATATATATATATATATTAATGTAATCTAATCTTGGTGAGAGAGGTGAGAATTGTTTGTGTGTTGGTGCTCATAGTTTAACGCATCACATTACACTGAATGGAGAAAATCAATTTTTTGTGGACGTAAGCAAGTCCCTGCATCTAGGGGTGCTCATGGCCTGAGTTGGGCCGAGCCTAGCAAAGCCCGGGCCCAGCCTAGATTAAAATCCTTTAGCCCATGCTTCACCCAAGCTCGATTCGGGCCATAAGTGGCTGGCCCAAGCCCAGCCAATATAAAATCTACTAAGCACGAGCCTGGCCCATATATTCATCGGGCGTAGTCCTATTTGGGCCTAATTTTTAAGCCCCGTTAAGTTGATCTCTGGTGAGGCTAACATGGCTATCATGCACCAATTCTTATTTATACACATGGTTACGTCCAAATGAATCAGTCTAAAATGAAAAGAAAAAATCTTTATTAAAATTGACTGCAATTTTCATATAAAGCTATTTTTTCTTTTCTTTGAGTTGATGTTGCATTTTTTTTTAATACAAGCATATGACTCATCAATAAAATAGAATTGCGTTGGTGCAACAAAAAAAAATCTTGTCTAGTACAAATCAATTTGAATGAACATTATCTGCCTTTTGAATAATATCCTTTCTTAAATAATTTTTAAAATTTCTACCATGGAAGATGCAGCATAAGAAACGTAGGAAAGGGAAGTTGCAGCTTAATATATCTATTTGGGCTGGACCCGGCTTCCGACTTTCTACCACTTAGCTCAGGCCGGGCCCATAAAACAATGCACCCAAATTTTAACCCAAACTCAGCTTAATGACTTATACCTAAAGCCCAAGCATGGGTAAAAGCGGGCTGCGCTAGGGCCGGCTCGGCCCAGCCTAGCCCATGAGCATCCCTACCCACATCCCATATTTCTTTTCTATTTTTAAGGACAATGGCCCCGTAATGAAAATTTTTCTCCGTCGGCCCTTTGAAATATACTTTTAGTTTTGGCAAAAGGAAACTTTCGTTAACCCAATAAAACAAATAACGTCATTAAGACAAACAACACAACCAGTAGGGATTGAACAGCTATTTGGGAAAAGAACCTTCCACAGGATTTTGCTTTAATAGACAAGGTACCAAGCCTAGCAGCCTTGCGAACTTCAGCATTAAGATCCCCAGAAACATGACTAAAACAAGCTTTATGAAAATACCAAGTTAAGTAGTCAATGCCTAGGACAATCCTCCGCGCCATTAATAGCTTCTATTACTTGGAGAGCATTTGACAAAAATGTGAATCCTGGGGAGCTCCACATCCTCTGCAATGCTCATTGCATGGAGAGTCACCCGTGTCAGCCTCTTCAGATGAGTACGTCCAAATACCAATTACTGCCCCTACACCAACAAGATTTTCATTAAAAATGCATAACAAAGCCGAAGGCAGTCATCCCCCTTTTTTTCTAATCAAAAGTGGCATCGGTGAAATTAAAACCTTGTCCGTGTAAGTCAATCGAGAATGTTGTGGGTTCTGGCCTTTAGTCACCTTAGAAACATGATTATCTTCTACTAGAATGTTAGGAAGAACGTATTCATACCTCAAAAAAGCATTGTGTGGATTCAGCTTGGACCCTTTGAACAATATTTCATTCCTAGCATCCCAAATGGCTCAACATAAGGCCACAACCCAGGCTCATAAGGAGCAAATTTCACCCAGAAGACATGACTGGCTATGTTCAATACATTTCACCCACCAATCCACTCGCCCTTCCTCAAGAATGCGAGCAAGCCCAGCTGGGATGCGAACCACACGCATGCCTCACAACATCATAATGAAACAAGGCATGTTCCACGCATTCACTTAAGATTACATATGGGGCATAAAGGTGGAACATTACCGAGTCCAGCATTTAGAAGCGATTTTATTGGGATGGCTTATTTTATGCAGTTCCATCTGAAATAGAAGAACTCTTTTTTCTTTTATTGCTCAAACAGAGGGAATTCTTTGAAGTAGTCCCACATACTCAGAAATTACTTTTGTCAGTTCATTTGGAGGAAACCTAACCAGTCTTTGTAAAGGACAAGATTCTCTTATCTTGTATGTTGGTGAGAGCAATATTAGTCATGAGGATATCCTCCACATCCTTTCCATTGTTAAAGTAACACTAAATTTTGGTCGAATTCTACTCCTTGTTCTAAGTCTAAAGATATATTAGATATTGGTTTCCTCAAGCCTTCCTCACCGGCGACCCATTTACATTCCTAGATTGGGATGTCTGTCGCATTAACAATGATCTAATTAATATTTGTTTTGAGAAGAATGAGCACTTCAATGAAGCCTTTCTAGAAGGAGTAACTATTTTTGAATCTTGCTTCCCATAAAGGTCTTTCAGGACAATATTTTGCATTTATAATTTTAGAACAAAGTAGATAATTCTTATATAGAAACCTCCAATGGGTCTCGGTAGCAAGGGCCATGTTATTATGTCTCGATTCCCTAATTTCTAATCCCCTTCAATAACAAATTTAGATATTTCAATCCACATGATTGTGTAGATCTTCAACTTGACCCGTTAATGCCCCACGGGAATTTTCTCATCAATTCGTCAATTTGATCCATACTTTTATCATGAAATCTTAGAACTGGCGCGCTGGAGATTGCTACTCATTTAGTTTTATTGTTTGTATTTTTATTACAAAAATAAAAGGTAAGTCCATACTATAAATCATAAAAGGGCAGGACAATATTGTAAATACGACGAGATGGCCCCTGTTGAAAATTTTAAAAGTGGGTACCACATCCTAGTTTTTAAAAATGGGTCCATATCCAAAGACCCACATTGTAAGCTACGCAATCGGCCACATATTCTAATTTTTAAAATAGAACACTATACCATGTTGGACGAATTGCCACCCAAAGTGTTGAAAGCAAGAAGCAGAAAAATGTAGATCAAGGTAGCCATTACTAAACCATTTATTGTCACACAAGCAACCCTAGTTTTTCTAGAAGGCACCGGCAACAGCCTAAATTGACCCGCCCCCCACAACGCCAAAAATCTGATTCCGGCTTAAATTATAAACGGTTCTGTTGCCCTTTCCCTTCCCAAACAAGACGTTTCTCTTCCTTCCTGCACATCTTCTGCAACTATTGATCCCTAAAACCCTACCAACTCCACTCCCAACGGTTCAAAAGCAAAAGCCAAGACGAAAAAAAGAGAACCCAGATATGAAGAAGGCATGTAACATACAATCATCTCTCGTTTCTTCTTCTCCTCAACAGCTTAAAACCCTCTGCATCGCATTCTCTCTCATTTTCTTCTTCACGTCTTCCATCTCTTTCACAACTGCTCTCAAGGTTGGTTTTTCTTCTCTTGTAATTCTATTCCTTCTTCTCTCTCTCTTTGCTTTTTCCTTCTCATCTCATATTGTGTTTTCCTGCATTTGCAGGTGGGAGAAAGCTGCAAGACGGACAGTGACTGCGACCAAGGGTTAAATTGCAGTGCGTGTGGAAGCTCAGGTGCGATATGCGTCCAAATCCAGCCGTTGGATCCGAGATCTAAGGTGAGGATGAGAGGATGAGAGATTGATTGAATTGAGAGTTTGGGAGTTTGGGTTTTGGATTGGATTTTCTGATGGACGGTTTGGATCCAGGTTAAAGGGCTGCCGTTCAACCGATATTCCTGGCTCACGACGCACAATTCCTACGCCATTTCGGGATCGCCCACGTCGGGTACGGGCTCGACTCTGCTCGCTCCTACCAACCAGGACGACTCGGTCACCAGCCAGCTCAACGTAAGTCCGACTTTTTCTTTGTTGTACTTACTTTGGATGGGCCACACGGCAAACACAGTGATGGACGCTCCCAAACAATGCAACAATAGAAATTTTTGCATTGTGGGTGGGGTCCTCTGATGACCCATCCATCCAAATCTAAAATGGAACACGCCCATGACCCATCCATCCCTTAATACCATCGTTGGTTGGATCAAGTCAATTTTTCAAATGGTTCAAGGCTAAGAGATCGCATATATAATAATAATAATAATAATAATAATAATAGAGTTAGTGCAGATCGATTTATTAATTAAATTATTAACGGGGGTGTAGGTGTAATTGAGGGATTCTCTGGTTGCCGCCTGGGATGTTTGTTCTGTGGTGGGTATTTCTGGGGCAGTGGATGTTGAAAATTTCAGAGGGTATGTTTGGAACTGTACTCGTAATTAATGTTTTGATTTTGATTTTGGTTTTTTTTCTAATTGCACTTGAATCATAACTGTGGTTAATGGTTTGATCAGGATCCAATGGGAACGATGACACTTGGATCTAATGAACTCCACTGTAGAAAATAAAGGGTGTATGAAAAGTGGGCTTAAAAATAAAAGTGCATTGAGTTGGGTTTTGTTTGTATAATGACTATGATATTGTGCAATTGGGGCAGGTTGAACCTGAACTGGAACCTGAGTGACCCAACTCAACCAACAGCAAGTAAATTTTCCAATTGAGCTTGCTTTGGTTGAGTGGGGTGGATGGGTTCAAGAATGGATTTTGAAACCCGCTTGTAATTTGGATTGGGTTTGGGTTCTTACTTTGGGTACCCAAGTTTGACTCAAATACCAGATCAATTATGTCTCTTTTATGGTGGGAAAACATTCGTATATATGCACAATAGATTGCACAGAGGCCAATGCGAACCCTGCTATGATGTCATGTGAATAGAAAAAAAAAAACTGCAATACCATATAGTCGCCACATACGATTAGTCCTAACCCAGTTAGAGACTGATCCCAGTATCATCTACTGTTATCTTAAATCACAAAAGAAGATATAATTATAAAATCATAAACTTTGAGGCCAGAAAATCAAGGATTAAAGTGATTTCCCGCAAACTTTTAATTTGCTTTGAATCCTCATTACAAAGACAAGAGTCTTTGAAATGATCAACGGGTGGATTTCCTAACAAATGGGCATGCTTTTAAAGAACAAGTCATATATAGACCGGGTGCTCTTTTGTGGATGTATTGCACCATGCCAGACAACCAGTATGGCCCAATGGGGCCATCTATGACGCTTTCAATTTCTCAAACACTACAAATCTCTAGTGGGTTAGAGTTGTAATGGTGAGGAGAAGTTTTAGGCCAGAAATGGAGAGCAATGTTGTGCAAGACATGAATCTAGTGTTACCCAATTCAAATGCTCTCAAATGAACGGAGCAAGGAATGTATTGCCCTAAAAGGGATGTTTTGGGGGGATAAGAGTGGTTTCAGATTTCCTCTAATTCAAGGAAATTTGAGCAACCTTTTAAAATTTTGAATCTTAAAAAAAAAAGGGGGGGGCCCAATACCAAGGCAGGCCTATTATAGCCAATTAGGAGATCAGCCCACCAAAGACAAAGCAAGGGTTTGACCCATTTAAGCTCACTAGCAAGTAGCAAAGGGGATCCATCAAAGTACCAAGGCTCAAGTGATGGTGGGGCCGTTCGAAATTTTACAATAGCCCAAGTGGGTGTTTACTGGCTTGATTCTCTTAATGGTGAGTCTGCTATAGTGCTAATTGTATTCTAATGCTCAATTAACAGCAGTGCCGCTCAAGTCCACATAATAAGGGGGACTCGTCAGGCACAAATTGAACAATAGCCCAATGAGACCCAATTGTACAATTGCTTATTTAAACTTAACGTACCCATGAAAGTTATTGCCATCTTCAAAACAAATCAAGGATCATCAAGCCCTAGCTTCAAAGTCAAATTGGGCAAACATTCTTCCAGATTCAAGTGCATGATAAAAGCCAACTATTCGAAAGCGAAGATGAGGAGCGCGGATGTCTACTATCAGTTTTTTTTTTCTATATTAATTCATATTTTAAATATTTCATTAAACCATCCTTCTGATTATCAGAGGTGTTTTTTGTTGCTGAAGGTGTAATTAACTGTCAATGAATTTTCACTATCAGGAGTGCAATGTACCTACAAATTAAATATGAAACCTCCAATGAGAAGGGGGGAAATTTGTGTCCAATGAATTTCCACACATTTCTTTATTTATGCATAAATTTGTTGTGAATGCCCGTACTTAACAACCCAAAAATATTTAATCTCATGAGCCCACCTTTTTATTCATCATAGCAGCATAGCCAAAAGTTGCTCATCCAATTTTCTAAACAGCTCATTTATGTTTTGGATGGTCACCAAAGAACTATGGAAGAATGTTTAAACTTGGTCTGTCCATGGAATTGTTGGGACCATTCCATTCATGGATTCTTGGGCCATATCCCATGCAAGCATCAGTCCATCAATTGGACGGTTTGGACCAATCGCAAGTACGCCAATTTTTGCTTAAAGATGGTTCGTATGCTGAACCTTTATATATATATATATATATTGAAATGGTCTGAACCTTTATAATCACACCATATCTTTTTCTACATCACAAGACGAGTACTTGATTTTCTTTTTTTCTTTTTATTTCTTGACAACTCTATTTTTTTTTTTTGTCATATTTATTCAATTTCTGTAGTATTGAGAACTCCAACTACTTTTTTACAGAACGGCGTTAGAGGATTGATGCTTGATATGTATGACTTCAACAATGACATTTGGTTGTGTCACTCTTTCGGTGGTCAATGCTTCAATGTGACAGCATTTGTAAGTACATGAAATTTCAGCTCAGTACTTTAGTTAATAAATGCAATCTGATTATGTTATTAAACAGCAACCTGCTATCAATGTCCTGAAAGAAGTTGAAGCATTTCTTAATGCGAATCCTTCGGAGATCATCACTATCTTCATCGAAGACTATGTCACATCTCCTCAGGGCCTAACAAAGGTCTTCAATGCGTCTGGACTGAGACAATTCTGGTTCCCAGTGTCTAACATGCCCAAAACTGGGGAGAATTGGCCTGTGATAGATGATATGATTAACAAGAATCAACGTTTGGTGGTGTTCACCTCAAAATCAGCTAAGGAGGCTACTGAAGGTATTGCGTACCAATGGAGATATGTTGTAGAAAACCAATGTAAGCCCTCATTCTTCCTAATATATCTGCCAATTTTTTGCCAAAGGAGCTGAGATCCCAATTCACAAATTTATGGATATAAGCACGCCACGGAAAATGAGTGGAATTCCCTTATTGCATTGCAGGGCCATGGATTCTTAATTCCTGAAAGTACCTCACTGTGGCTTATCTATACTTTTATCTTCATATCTGACCTGTTTTGATTAATGGATAATGTTATAATCACCTAAGATTGTAATTGTAGCTATCAGAATCCTACGATTCGTTTCCGAATCTTAAGAAAAATGATTTGCATCTATGCTATGAATCTCATATACATATAAATCTTAAGATTCGGGAGTGAATTTTATGATTAGATACTTTTTTTATTGAATCTTATGATTTAAGCGATTCAGTAAAGTGAGAACACATACAACCAATAAGTTAATATTAATAATCTTTTACCTTGTTTTTTTTTTCTTTTACCGTTTTAAGTTTTTAAAACGTTATTTAGTAATTAATGAAACCTTTTAAGAATTTTATATAGATTTGAGGAGGTTTTAAAGACGAATAAAGAACATGCATTTGATTAAGGTGTTCGACTATACTGTATGTCTGGGGCATGTCTATATCTTCTTCTTCTTTTTTAATCTTTTTTCTTCATTTACACTTTCTGAACTTCAAAAAATATCCTTCTATGTAATGTTGATGGTTTGGATTTTATTTTTACTTTTATTTTTTGATTTATATATAACAAAAAAGTAAGTATATATAGATACCTTAAAATATATTGACACCTTAAATTTTTTTTAACTATTTACTTATATCATTTATTATATATTAATATATATCATTTTGTTCTGATTGATGGGCTTATTTGTCATTGTATTTATACTGCTATGAATAGGAAAAATGGATTGACTACTATATTTTTTATTATTTTTCTAAAATTTTATTAGAAAAATGAAATAAATCCTACGATTCACGATTCAGTACGATTCATGAGGATGAATGATTTGTAATACAATTTCGATTTTCAAAACAATGATTTTAATCACATAACAGATTGAATGTTATATTCTTATCATTACAACGATCATGAAAAAGATGCTTAACCATCAACAACCATCTTTTCATGTCTCAGATCTCTCATTCATTGACAACCATGCTTTGACATCGACTGCCATGTGTGTTTCTTTAACAGATGGTATTAGTGCCTGGACTCATTCATTGACATCAAGCCCTAAGTTTTGATCAAATCTTTTCTTTGTCTTCTCTATGCAATTCTTCTTTTTCTCTCTTGTCCAAGTGTTTGCACACTGTAATGCTTATAAAAGTGGCCACACAATCAGTTTTTTTTTTTTTTTCACCTAAGGGCACATTTGTGCACACACTACACACCCTTTCTGCGGAAAGAGGAAATTGCCATGTTAGTAAATTCCATGGGAATAGAGTTCCGGGGAAGTACAAAGGTTCATGTTTGGCACAAACTTCTTTTCCCTAGTGAATTGGTGATAATGTTGTTTGGTGCGGTTGTAAATTACTTGGTAAAAATCAATTTTCTTTGTTTGGTGAAATAATTTTCTATGAAAAAAATCAGTTTTTTATAACTTGCAAATTAAAAGGATGGAGAAAATTCTAATATGAATACAAATTAGATAATATCACTAAACCATTGGTTGAATGACTCTAGAAAAAATCATTAGGGACAAATATCAAATAAAAATTGATGGTAAATGCCAAATATTTTAAAGCATGCAGTACTAGAGATCTAAACATTAAACACAGGTCAAATATTTAATGGGACACTAGTTAAAGAAATTTTATAACCATGATATTTATACTCAACTAAATGAAATCATATATTCTCATGAATAATAATGAAAGGAAAGTTCTATTGTTATATTCAAGCATGCACTCAATGCTAATGTTTTTTTTTTTATAATTTATAAAACATGTAAGTTTTCTGCGGAAATGGATGTCTGATGGCCCCCATGGGAATTCCTTTTCCAACTTTCTTTAAGAAAAGTTTGACGTGACAGAAAAGTAGTTTCGAGGAATTGTGCTGTACCAAACACATTAAAAATTGGTTTTCCGAAGAAAACCATTCCTATTTCTTTTTCATTTTCTTTTTTTGTTTTTTATGAATTTTTGGAGTTTTGGAGGAAGCAGATGTGATCTTTTTTCTGGATCTCCAAAAAATATTCAAATAGAAAAAAAAGAAAAAAAGAAATTCAGAGGTGCTCATTTTCTGACATCTAAAGACCAAAGCTAAGAAGAGGTTATCTTCGTGAACATATGTAATTAGGTCTATTCCACTACCATGAAACTTCTAACAATTGTTTTTATTTTGGGATATTTACCGTACAACTATCCTTGGACCTAACATTTGCCCCAGAACAGTTGAAATTTTAATATTTCCTGTGGAGATCTTCGTACAATAATGGTGCGATATTGCATGGTTCTAGGATATTGCATAGGATAAGATGTGCGATATCGCACATGGATATCGCATAGTACAATGTGTGCGATATTGCATGGCCTTTGGATGTCGCACGAACAGCTCTATGAGAAATACTTAAAACTTTGACTGTTCATAGGTGAATATAAGGTCTAAAAACGGCTCTATAAGCAATATCCCTTTTATTTTTCACTAAAATGAATTAAAAGATTATGTTGACTAACATCAACTCTGGTATTTTTTCCGCTTTGGCTGGTCTTTCTCTGTGCTTCAATCTGCTATATGATAACCCGAGAATGAAGAAAATAAGTTTGTGAAAAGCTGGATGATCATTGATCCATCCTCCATCCTTTTTGTATACACTAAATGCCTTAAAATCAATGTTGTAATGAAGCTAATTACAATCTGTACAGTTGAACAATCTATCTAAAAAGGCAAAACAAAATATTCTTACAGTACATCCTATAGGCTATTACCTTACGTGGGTACTTAATGGTATCATAGGTCAATCCCATACAGTTGAGCCTGATACCAGGTTGGGCCTACATTGGTTTATGTTAATATCCCCCTCAAATTGATGTTGGTTAAGCAACAACAATTTGCGAACCAAGAACTCATAACGTGGTCGAGGAGAGCCTTCGGTGAAGATATTTGCAACCTATAGGTTAGCCGACGAAGGCCTTTGGTGAAGATATTTGGAAGCTATAGGTTTGTAGAGACATGTGGAAGACTTATGAGTTACAACCTTTCGATTACAACCCACCTCGATATGCTTGGTGTATTCATGAAAGATTGGATTTTTCAGCAAGGCGAATGGCACTGGTATTATCTTCGTGAAGAGGAGTAGTTGTGGTTTGAGGAAAACCAATCTTCGAGAGGAAACCAAGGAGCCAAAGAATCTTATAACAAGCGGAAGACATAGCAAGGTATTGAATTTGGAAACCTTATCTTGTTTTTGACATTTCCGAGAAATTAATGCCTCACCCCATTAGATGCACCATCCTATTGTTGATCTACGAGTGTCTGACATCCTGCTCAATCGGCATCAAAATAAGTAGTAAGATTGAGAGGTGTGCCAACTGGGTAAATAATCCACATGTTAGCAAGCCAATAATGTATCGAATGATGCATTTGACTACAGTCAGATGATGATATCTTGGTGCTATCTTGAATTGGCTAACCACATTAATTGCATAAGAGACATTTGCTCTAGTTATGGTCAAGTAAAAAAGGCTCCCAACTAGGTGGCGGTCACTGCTAAATGTGTGTCCATAGTAATGGAGTCTTGCAGACCAGCTAAGGCAATCAGATCAATGGCATACTTATGTTGATGAAGAAAAATCCCTTTCTTTGTTTGTTGAACTTCCAAACCAAAGAAATATGTTAATGGACCCCGATCCTTCATATGAAATGCATCTTGAAGTGAAGTTTGAAGTTTTCGTATCATGTTACTATGAGTACCAGTGACGATGATATCATCCACGTATACTAGAAGTACGCTAGTACTTTGGACGGTAATGTGCGTAAACATGGATGGATTGCAGGGGCTTTGCACAAAATCGAGCCGAAGTAAAGTAGTACTGAACTTCTCAAACAATGCCTTGGGTGCTTGTTTTAGACCATAAAACGAGTGTCATAGCTGAGCAACGTCCATTTTAAGGGTAGAAGTAGAGCCTTAAGGAAGGCACATGTAGACCTCCTCCTTGAGATCCCCATGGAGAAAAACATTCTTCACGTCTATTTGATAAAGAGGCTAGGACTTAGATGCAGCAATGACAGGAACTGTACGAACATAAGTCATCTTGGCCATAGGAGCAAAAGTCTCCTCATAATCGATACCATATTCTTGTCGATTGCCAAGCACCACCAATCGAGTCTTATAGCGTGCCAAGGAACCATTAGAATTTAACTTAATAGTGCATACCCACTTGCGCCCGATGGGTTTAACAGAATTACAACCAGTTTTCTCAAATAGGGTATGGTTCGATTAGTGAGGGCAAGGTTGACCGTGGTTCGACATGTGTTATGCAAGGTCATCAGGAAGCACCATCAATTGGTCTAGAGGTGACAACTAGTGCTAGGAGTTTACGAAGTATTTTTTTTTTTTTTTTCAAGAGTGGGTCGACAAGATCTTGTCAGTTGAAGTCTGTGGTCTGTGATGCATAGGATCTTGTTTTTTGTTCATGTGGTGCTCAGGATCTTGTTCTTCGTTCACTGGTGGCATACATTTTGCAGTGGTGATACTTTATTTCTTATTTTTCAACACAGTCAACTGGGTGTCAACTTCCAAGAGCTTCTGTCAGTTTCGACAGTCTCGTGTGGCCTTCATTGGGAGGTTTTTTTTCTTTTTTTTATTTGTGAGAAGTTCTTTCATCTGCAATGGAGTTTAAACAGTAAGGTGACAGTTCAACACCCACTACTCAACAACTTTGAGGTGTTGTTAATCTTAATGTGTGAATCACTCCAGTTGGTAGATGCTATAATCAAAGCTATAAATTCTAAATATGGACATAATGGTTTAACATGTTATTCCTAGTGTATTCCATCATTTGCCAGTTAACCTACTAGTGATCCTTATTTTGTTTGTGGCCAACATTGCAGATGGAGATAGTGGGATGATAGCGGGCTCCTGCCCAAACCGTTCAGAATCTTCTCCTGTTAACACAACAACAAGATCACTCTTCTTGCAGAACTATTTCCCTGATAATCCAAATTCAACAGAAGCTTGCAAGGATAATTCAGCTCCATTGATTAGCATGTTGAACACGTGTTATCAATCAGCGGGTAAACGCTGGCCCAACTTCATTGCCGTTGATTTCTACAAGGTACAACAAGAGAGTTCTCTTCATTAAAAATCACAGAATCTGTCTAGAAACATGGAATCTATGATGCCCATATATGGCAAGGACATGTCATAGACATTATAGGGACACAGAGTTTACACAAACTTGAAAAGATCAGATATGATACACCACAATACGTTGCCCAATTTGATGTGTCCGTGCATATCGCATGGAATAAAAAGAGGATGCATTTAGGGATTCCTTATCTTTTTGTAAGAATTTCTCAGCTGGCTACCAACTCCCATTGGCTCATACTGATTGGCAGCAGTGAAATAATGGCACCTCCTCATTGCATATTGCATGCATTAAGAATTCCTAACTGAAGTGCTTAGCTTTTGTATCTCTTCGTAAGTTGGATCTAAAGTGATGCTGATGGATCATCTTATAATTTTGGTTTAATTTTGGGCTCAGAAAAGTGATGGACGGGGAGCGTCAGAAGCTACAGATGTGGCAAATGGGCATTTACTCTGCGGGTGTGGCAATATTGCCTATTGCAAGGTAAGCTAAGCTCTACCATATCTACAAGAGCGCAACTGTTCTATTTTTCCTCCTTTCCTATTTTTCGTCCTTTTGTAGACAAGGTCAGTCCTAGTGGACCATCTCTAACTTTTCGCCCATATGATAAATAGGCATTGCTTAGAAATCCTAGGGATTCAATTCCTGTTAGACTCTTAACAGTTTGTCGCTCTTCACCATTCAGCCACTCTCACTCTCCCTTCCTTGGTTAGGCCCTCTAAAAGAAGAAGAGGGGCACATCCCACACTGGTTAACTTTGAAGGAACTAGTACTATTACCTGAACTTGCAGTCCAAAGGAATTTAGTTATTCAGTCGGTTTATAACAATCTTTTCCATACAGGCAAATGCATCCTTCGGGACATGTGACATCCCCAGTGCTGATGCTCCTGATGCATCTTTCCCACAAGCAGGACCACCACCACCAGCTGAGTCTGGTGCCCCTTCTTCAGGTTGTAAGCCACTCATCCCTTCCCTATGGTCGCTTGTAACATTGTCCATGGCCATATGTTTTTTCACGCGGTATGAAAATTGATTGATGCTCGTCTTTTCCTTTCTTTTTCCTTGAGTGGTTGGTTGTTTCTATAAACAAACCATGATGATTTTCTTCTATGCCTTTGCTGGGTTTATTGTTCAAGCCTATCCAAAGTTTTCAGTCCAATTTTCTGCCTACCCAACAACAATAATAATAGGAATATCGATCCAATTAAAGACATATGGCAGAGAGACACCTCATTTTACTGAAATGGATTATTTCTGCTCAACTCACAAGCAGGGCCATACCCATATATATGGTCATGGGTGCAGTCCCCCATTGGACTTAAATCCCCTTCCAGAACAAATAAGAAAATCTTGAGTCCAGCTAAAAAACCCACATGAAAATTTTGAGTATGCTCCCAAAACCTACATGAAAATCCTGGGTTTGCCTACAAAATCCAGCTATCCATTTGGGTCCACTGCAACACCTTTGAGGCCTACTTTTCAAAAATCAAAACCAATATAATCTGTTTGTTTCGTATGACATCAATCCAAAAACAGTTCATTGGTGGGTGGGTTTTTTTCTCCTTTCCAAATATGATACAGAATGTTGTTGGGGGCCACTGGTTAATACAAGGCTTATAGGTGTTAATAAGTTTATTTTCTTTAATGCAAGGTTACATGCTTCTCTTATTCATGTGGGCATCAGATTCTAATTATATCTCAATGGAATAGGGGCTTTTTTAAATAGTAACACAAAAAATAGGTGCTCTATCTGGAGAACTCATGTGAAAAATTATACTAAAAAAGAGTCTCCTAAGTCGTATCAATAGAGAAGGAAGAAGAAAGGAGAGAATTTTCTTTGACAAAAGTTGTGGAAATTGAAAAAAAAAAAATTATGTGACATGATACAATGTTAATAGTGAGGACAAATAAAAAAAAAAAAAGGACGGCCTAGTGCATAAGGCCCCCGTATAGCGGGGTCTAGGGAGGGCAAGATGTACGTAGCCTTACATTCATTTTGAAGAGGTTGTTTTCATGACTTGCGTCCTTCAGGACGCTACAGGTAAGCCTTTACTGTTTGGCTAAGTCGCCTTTCTAATAATGAGGACAAATGATTTTTATTTAATTTTATTGTAGTTCGGTGCTTGCTTGTGGACTAATTGATTTAAGCAGCGGCGTTACCTGTGCTACATGAAAGTCACTCATTTCATGCACTACGCTCTATACAAGGATGGGAAAAATTTTCAAGCCCGAGCTAACTGATACGATCCATTAAGTTTGATCATTTTCTATGCATGATCAATCTGGCAACAATTTCACTCAAATTGGAGTGCTTTTGGCCATTGTCTAAAACTGCGATGCATGTGATGAGTAAAACTTGGATCACATGAATGTACGGCCCACACAGGTTATAAATGAAAAGGCAAAAATTATTCATTTCAATTTGGCACTCTACTGATAAATGTTACATTCCTATATTCATTACAACTATCAAGTCTGAGTGTCGTCAAGTCAGTGATTCAGTTGGTTTGAATTTTGGGTTTGCTCGCCAAGGTCTCGAGTTCAACTCCCACCGTTTGCATTATTCGAGTAGTATGTGTGCGGCTATTTATATACTCCTAAAAAAGGCTAAAGTTCTAAAGATGGGCTGGTGAGGAATATCTTAATTCATAAAAAAAAAATTGTACATGCCATGGAAATCTAGTTTGCAAGGAAAAAAATTTTCCAATCACGCTCCATGGGAATTTATATTCATAGGAATCGGAAAAAGAAACCATAGTCCATTTTTACACTTTTCCACAACGAAAAGTGGCAGCATTATATATAGATGTTACTTTATTGGGAAATTTTTATTTCTGCATTCCTTTGTTGTAGAAAACCGTCTACACAAACGGGCCTAATTCTCTTTCTTTTTCCATGATTTTTATTTCTGCATTTTTTTTAAAGAAAATCGTCTCCACATCCGTGCCTAATTCTCTTTCTGAACTATATTTGAATCATGGCAACATAGTCAACTTGTGACACCAGCAACTTCAAACTGCTTTGTAATTATGAAGGTTTGGAGTCATAAACTTCTCGCAATGTTTGTAGGTCCCAATTACGGTTTGTTCCCAGATACTTGATGTATAGTGCATATGAATTTTCATGAATTTGTTCCAAATTTTATATAGATACAATACTCCAATCTTTTAATATGCATGTTTTGTACATGTAAATTAATAGAAATTATATTATAAGGCTATTTTGTGAAAAGTAAATTCTATAAAATATCAAGCAAAGTCATTAAAGAAATTCAAGAAACAAGCTTCATACAAAAATTGTATTTGAAATGCTTAATTTTATAAATGAATCTTTAAAAATAATTTGGTGGTAATAATCACTAAATATGCATTAAGCGACTCACCCTTACGTGTAAACTCATATTAAAAATACCATATGTGAAAAAAAATGTAAAATGTAATACAGCGAAAGGCTTTAGGACACTTACGGTTACTGACATACACAAGTATACAAGCTTTTATGTGCCAAAACGCTCGTCCTGAATCTTCCATAAAGAAATGGTCTAGGCTCAATTACATTTCTGAACAGTTTTCTTTCTTTTTTCTACGATTCCTATTAACCATCTTACTTTCAAGTTAATGAATGAAATTCAGTGTTTCAACAAAGCCCTTCTTTCTTGCTTACTATGTCTTGAGCCTGTCTGGATAAACGAGGAGTGGAGTAAAGTGCAGTAGATTTCACATGAGGGGTGAAGTGGAGGAGAAGGAGATTATAGTTAAGGTAGAGTATTTCACTTCATTCTGTTTGTATATCTGGTGTTGAGTGAAATCTAAAATACTCTGTAGTAGAATTGACTTTTACTCACGAAAACATGAGTATTTTGGGTTGAAGTTAAATTAAGTACATTTAGACTAGAAATAATATTTCATCTGTTGGATCCGAGTCATCCAAATGAAGGTTGATATTTTAAACAATAAGGGCCCATGTAACTTCACTTTACTCTATTTCTTGCCTTTCCAAAAAGGGACATTTGGGGCAAATCAAGGTTTTAAGCGAGATCGCAAAATGGAGTACAACTGAAAACTTCTAAATAACCCTACTTTGGTCATTAGGTGCGGAAGTGATGCCTAAGGGTGATTGTATAGGAAAATCCACTAGTTTTTCAAGAAAAATGCCTCATACCAACCCACACTGCATGTGGGTTGTTGTATATATTACCGTACTTTTATTAATCGTTCATCAAAGAGGTCTTGTTATGTACCAATCTCACCATGGACGTGACATGATTAAACAGTGAAGATGACTAGGCGCCGGTTCAACTCAGCTTGATCAGCGCCTAGCCCAAATTGGGCTGAATTTGGCCGTTGTTTCCTGGCCTATGCACTTAACCCAGGCCCTCTTCTGGCCCCATGGCTAAAAGAGCCAAGGGTTGGATCTATTTATCAATGGTGTGCATAATCCCGTATATTCCTCGCAAAGTGCACTTAAATTTTAGTGTTGGTTGGGAATGGGCCTAACTTCTTGGACGATGACTACATCCAGATCCACATTTTGGGCTCAATGAGCAATGCCCGCTAGGTTCGACAGCTTTGAGCCAGCCCAACCCGATACAAGAGCACACCCTTAAATCCACTGGATGAAAGATTCTATCTGGAGTCTAGACAGTTTGGCATCATCTAGTCAACAGGAGTTTTAATCCAATGACGCGGCCCACTGATTTGAGTGGCCAGGATCTTCTTATCACTTAACCAAGTGGGCCCCACCAACAGTTATGCAGGCTGTAGCCACTATTATTTTGAGAGAAATCAAGTGCGGCTCATGTTCTCTTTCCGTTGATTGCGGGAGAATAATGTTGCTGTCTCTTGGACACCTCATAAAATTTCGTCTCTTTCTCATCGTCATCTTTCAACCCATATAAACAATAAAGGCTCCATCACATACACTTCGAGAGCACAACCATTTACATATTATACTTTTTCTCCGAGCCAAATTAAAGGGTTACAAAACGTCTGCAATTTTTCATCTTTAAAAGTAAGAACTTAACTTGATTTATTATTTTGTTATAATTTTATATTTTTGTAGGGTCCACATCATAAAAAGCTTTTTAAAACTTTAAAAAAACCTTTGCATTTGTGTGGGACCCACTTCATGAAACATTTTAAAAAATCAATGGCATGTCGCTTTTTTATATGTCAAAATTGGCATTCCAACTCCCCAAGCCAAATGCCATAGGGGATTTACCCAGCCCCCTAGGTCCAAAGGGATTAGTCCAGTTAAATATATATATAAAAAAATTTTTCATACTGAATGCCATGTCAGTTTGGCATTTGGAGAAGAAAGTCTTCAAATGACTTTGCTTACAACTAAAAGTGTCATGCGGCATTCAATATTTTGGTTGGCGATGCTCTTGATGTGTTTTATTTTGAGTGAGGTAATGGAGCCTTTTAGTGAAATAAGTAAACCTTGAGTGAAATTGAACAACCCTTAGGTGATGTAAGGTAATTGACTATCCAATTTCAAGCTCTTGGCGCCCAAGTAATAGCTGATGTGGAAAGGGCCTGTTCTTTCACATCAAAGACAATTGGAAATTCGCTAACCATGTTCCTGGAGGTAGTGCTTGTGTGATTCTCTTTGTGGGGCCCACTTGATACCCCACAGGTACCAGTGCCAGTTTCGGAATGTGAAAAATGGGATCTCGGGTATGATTTAACTAAAAAATCACACTTTTGAACCATTATTACCATATAATTTACTCTCATATAATTTGAATAAAAGAAATTTACTCTGTTATAATTTGTGCCCATTTTTATTAGATTGATTAGATTTAAAATATATAAAAATAGCCAAATCACATTTTCTAAATTCTCATCCATAAATGGAAATATGTATAATTTAAGCAAAACATTTTTAATTGGGAGGGTTTTTTTTACCTAGATGGCTTTCATGCGAAAATTTAATTCCACCTGTTTAATTTAGATAGTCCCGCTTTTGTGAATTGCAAGGATGGAAAACCATGCACCAATTAGGCTCCCTATTTAGAAGAAAGTGTTGTTTTAATGAGATCATAAGCTAAATCTGAAATAATAATTTTGTGTAATTTGGATTCCCATATAAAACGTGAGCTATAACTTTTCTAGTGTAGTATTGCAGTAGCCAATGAGAAGCCATAGCCTTTTCAATCAAACAGATTTGTGTGTGGTAGGAAGGAGTTGGATTTCGAATGCTCGCTAAATCTGTGCACCATAGTCTGGCAAACATTAGTTATTTTAAAATTCTGTCAGTTCGGCGAAGACTCTCGTCCACATCCGACACATGGAATTTCAAAATTGAATTTGCATGCTCTGCAGGAGCAAAGGGGAAACCTTTCACCTTCCATTAGGACGCCGGCAAAATGTTGAATCAATATTATTTGCACTACTTCTGTTGAACTAATATTGTTTGCATTGCTTCCAATTGGTAACTAAGGAATCCGTACTAGAGAAAATAATGATTTTGATTTTCTGTACAATCTATTATTGTTTGAATGATAAATTTTCTTGTTAAAAAGGGATGAAAACAAGCTGATTTTTTTTATAAAGACGATATTGATTTATCATGTGATTGGCAGAAATAAAAGATTTTGGTAGAAATGAAAGATTCCTTTTTTATTGCTGGAATGACAATATGTAAAGACTGAAATTCTCTCAAGGCATAAATACATCCTTAGCATATGCCATATGCCTCTGTAACATTGAAATTTTACACTACATGAATTTGATCATCCACAACACTATGAATAGGTAATTCTCACCCTCACGAGAAATGATTTCCATTGGATATGAACAGGGGCCGACCTAAATATCCCTACATCCCCCTCCAAAACTTTAAAATGCCCATTAAGGCCCTATGGATAGTTTCCCTAAGCCCGCATTAAAAAAAAACCCATAGCCCCCACCTCCCTCTCACAACTAGCTCAAAAAACCTCATGTCCCAATCTCTTCCCCTCTCTAAAAAAATCCCCCAAATGGGCAAGCCCTCTATCTCTGTCTCGACATTGCTATTCATCTATTCCTTCTTTCTCAATCTATCTCTTTGTACACCTATCTCTCTCTCAATCCCTGTCTCTCACTCTCTCCTCCATTTTCTCCATCTTTTCTCATCCTAGCTTACCCAAAGACTTCTCTCTTTTTAATGTGAATATTTCTTTCTATATTCAGAATTTTTGTGGAACCGTGCAACTGCCAACTTGCTTTCCTTTTCTTCTTTCATAAATAAGCAACCCATATATGAAATTCTGATGAAAATCATCAATTATGAGTTTTGGGTTTTACCCAAAAAGCTAGGATTTATGAAGACAATTGATTAAAAAACTTTTTTTAATTTTTATATTTATAATGTGTTTGATGATTATTAAGAACATGTGGAAAAGATACTAATTGTTTGTTGAAAAAATAAAATTTCTTATATATAATTCTCTTTAGTATATAGATGAAAGTGTGGTCATAAGATATACAATTGTGTCATGTTCAAGTTTATTTTGTTGGTTAAAAGTATGATCATGATCGAGTTGCATCACCCTTATTTAGACATCCATCAGTGTGATCAATTGCAAATCTGACTTGGACTGAAAAGCTTGAGAATTCAATATCATGAGCCGATGACACAAATGGAATGTGCTCATTATTGCAACCATGAGATTGTTAGTTCAAGTGATATTAGCAAAATTAATGAAAAAAAAAAGTTGAAAAACTTGACTTGTTGATCATTGCACCAACAAGAACACAAATCTGTCCAAACATGCCTCCATTTCCTATTATTGCTTCTCTCAAATAATTGTTTGTTGGTAGTTTTGTATCTATAGATGAATGAATAAATGAATGGTGCCATCCTCTCTCTCACTTTCTCTCATGAAAAGGATGAATATGGTGTTGGCTTAGATAGACTTGCTCTAGATCCCGACTATAATGGATTTTCCTTTTTCTTTTTTCATAAATGTGACGATTCTTGCAATTCTTTTAGTTGTGAAGTGTTGTAAAGCACAATTTTTCTTTATTTAATTTCTACTACCAACGAATGGTGTTGATTGAATCCCTAAAAATGAAATTGTTCAAAATATACCAAATGTGTTCCACACAGTCCCTTCCAATGGCACAATTTTAAATAATTTTCACATCATAAATGAAGACATTCAGTGGTTTTAATACATTTAGATTATTTCGATGCATTTCACAAATTCTCAAAATCCATTAAAATTTAACTTACATGAAACTAAACACATTGATGATTATCATTTTAATGTCTATATTTTTGTGGCTCTGTCCTTGTATATGATCATTCAAGTGGAGTAGTCTATTTATTTAAATGACTCTCGATTATATGCTTCTCAAGTGACTTTCGATGATAAAAAATTGATGTAATTAGATATTATGAAAATGCAATACATTTTCTCTTTTGCCAAAGTTAATATTAAGAAAGAACATTAAAATAATAATTAACTTTTTTTAATTGACTATTGTAAGCTCCCCTTAAATGAAAATTCTGGATTCGCCACTAGATATGAAGAAAAATTTCCTAAACCCCACCAATTATTCTTCTTACAATTTTTTTATTTTAGAGCGAAAACATGTTAATATATATATATATAAAGTTAGAGCTTTGTTTGCAAGATTAAAAAATAGAGGATTTTACCTGAAAATTTTCTTATACACACCTACACTATATTGTTCCCAATAGTTTCGACCACATCAATTGGTCCTTAGGACACATTTGTGTTTAAACAAAAATATTCTAGGGAGGGTCACTAGTAGTTTTCCTCCATTCTTTAATGGGTAACTTTTAGGAGAGCTGCTAGTAATGCTTCTGTGTATAGGGTTTAAAACATAATTTTCAAATCAAAGGTTGCTAGTGATGCTTCAAATGAAACTACTAGCTTCTCGTTGTGAACACTAAGAAGTTGTTCCTTCTTCTCTGCTAATGCAAATTTTATTTGAGAAACATAATTTGCATCCCTCATCTTCTTATTCAGCATGCTTTTCATAGATTGCATTAGTTTCTAGGTTTGATTTGTCACCGGCTACTGTATCCCTCATCTATCACCGTTAGCGGTTCTACTTTAAGTAGTTCTAAAATTACCTTTGCAGCCTGCTTTCCCAAATCCATTTTGCTACCATTTACTTGACAACAAAGCACCTAGCTAGAACCGTCCTCCATACAACAACATTAGGTTTCATTTGCCCACTTCCTATGACCATAATAGAGAGTTGCTAGCGACCCTCTGAGCGTCGCTAACGACTCTCATATCTGCTCATCGCCCTTGTGAAGAGGGAGACACTTGTCTTGGTCGATTATGGAATCGAGCATGCCACTAGCACATGACTTCTCCCACAGGCATTTGTTGGTTGTTGAGGGCCGAGGAGGTCCTACTGCATGCATGGCGAGCACTTCATAATCAAACCAGCAATAAAAGCAACAATAGAAATGCAAGTTTGGTGGATTTTTGTTGTTGTTGTTGTTGTTTTTTTTTTTTTTTTTGGCCTTAAGGCACCTTTTTTTTTTAAATTGAATTTTCTTGATTTGAAAATAGAATTAGGTGATATTTTTCCTAGATCTATGAGGAGACTAGCTGTGAAAGTTTTCGTGATTTGCTAAGATTCTCCTCTGCTATGTTAGAACTTCAGGATCTCAAATGCGGTAGAGTATCTCCTCCACATCCTCTTCGGTCAAGTAGTCTCAGCCACTAAATTTGTGAAAAAGGTACAACCCCGACAGGCAAAATTACAGGTACCTAATTGACAAAATCTCTTATGTTTGATATTAGATAATAGGGATTTGTGAAAAGGTACAATTCCAACACGAATTACAGGCTCCTAAATGACAAAATCTCTAGTATTCGATATTTGACAACAGGGTGAGTGACATTGACGATGAAGTGGTTAAAAAAAATAAAAGATTGAGGAGTGTTGCTAGTGACTCTCGCGTTTTTTTTTTTTTTTAACACGAAGAGTTCTATGGAATATTCTCATGTGATTAGAATTACCGTGTACTTTTGAATATAGGGACCGTGTAAAGAAAATTTTCATGTTAAATCCTCCTAACTGAATCTACTCGTTACACTAGTGAGTGAATTTGGAGAATGGTTGCTTTACTTGTAAACGGTAAGAAGCGACGACCGTTGTCATCTAGCCATCCTACCAGATTTTATACCGCAAGAGCAAAGAAAATGGGTGCTCCCACGGAACGCCAGAATTGAGAGCCAACAACGTTGCTGGCCTCCACACACACCACCATAACATTACTGATTGATATTCCTTATTAAGCACTCTCCCTTTGTTTCCAAAAGTTCCAACTGCATTTTTCTTGTTCTTTTCATTCTTGCCGTTCTATCTCCATCTGTCGTTTCTATTTCTCTCGGCTTCATCTTCCCTCTCTCCTTTCTTCATTGCTTCTTCGATTTCCATCTCTTCTTCGCTTCGTTTCTTCTTCTCTGCGATTCACATTTGGCATTCCCATTGGAGAGTAAGGAGAGGAAGATCGAGGAGTGGATCTCGATCTCCTCTCTCTCCAATCCTCCGCCACGGATATGGGTCTTCCTCTGCTCGATCTGGTCCATGAGATCGGCAGGATGGGGGATTTCGCTGGTGATTTCAAGAGAGATTGCGCAGATCTCGCCCGCCGGATCTCGCTCCTCTCTCATCTCTTGGAGGAGATGAGCGATCTTGAGCCTCCTTCTTCTTCCTTCTCTTCTTCTTCCTTGTCTTCTGGTGCTTGGTGTTCGTCGTCCATCTCCTGCTCTCCTCCTCCTCCTTTCTCTTGTTTGATCCAGCTGCGGGCTGCGCTCGAGGCCGCAAAGCGCCTTCTTTTGCTCACTCGCTCGATCGCGAATCCCGCCGTTGTAAGTATACTTCTTCTTCCCATTGTTGTTTCTTTGTTTCATTGGGACACGTGGCAATGTGTCGATCTCCAGGCCCTTTTTTACACTTGCAAATCCTTTGATCAGGCCACCTTTATGCATGTTGGTCACAGTGATAGGATGGGATTGGAAACTCTTAATCAGGTAGATTAGGAGAGCCTAGTGCAATTATTTTAGTGGTGGTGCTTAGCACCACTTGGGACCCACCTATCATCAGTCCAACCCATCACACTCACTAACACCCCATGAATTCGCACTCACCCTAATTTGACACTAATCTAAATTATACTCATCATTGGATTGAGTTTCATTAAAAAAAAAAAAACAAAACTAACTTGAGAAACCATTAAACTTTAAATTTGGTAAATCAATGGTGGTGATAATTCGATTGAGATGAATTTTTGCCCAAGATCATATCCACAATGAGACCTTTTCACCACATCATACTATCCCACCCCATGAGAACCATCTTTTTCGACATGCCAATCATGGGGTATAGGGGATGGGAAGGCCATGGATGGATCTTCAATTCCTAAAAATAATGTCAAGTCATTAAAGGCGTAGAACAATGAACACATTTATATATATAAATAAAAGAAAAAGGGTGCTTCAATCCAATGTTGACAGGTGGATGAGTGTCAAATTGGGGTGAGTGCCAATTCATGGGGTGGTAGTTAGTGTGAAGATTGTAGATGGACCATAGGTTGGTCCATGTAGGATCTACAAACTAGTTTTTACAGAATTTTCTCATAGTAAAATCTTCATGTACAAGTGTGTATAGATATTCTCTATAAAATAATTGAGCTTAAGCTTCTTATGAATTTTCAAGCCAGCTTAAGCTTGGCTTAGCTTAGCTTGGCTCAATTTCAAATCAAACCTAAGCTCAAGCTCTTCTCCCTTTACTCGATTATTGATCTGGTTGAGATTAAGATTTTTATGAATTGTCAAGCTAGCTTAAGCTTAAGTCAGCTTGCCTCAATTTCTAATCAAATTTGAGATCAAGCACTGCTCCCTCTTCTCAATTAGTGATTTAGCCAAGTCCAAGCGCTCTGCTCCCTCTACTCAATTAGTGATTTGGTTGATCTTAAGCTTTTTATGAATTGTCGAACCAGCTTAAGCTTGGCTCAATTTCTAATTAAGCTTGAGATCAAGCTCTACTCCTTCTACTCAATTAGTGGTTTAGCCAAGTCCAAGCTGGAAAAGCTATGCTTGACTCTACTTATTACATCCTAGTCACGGTGATTAGATTGTTCCAACTTTGTTGCATCCATTATCCACAATAAGAGCTTCTAATCTCACCCTAAGTGATTGACATGCATTAAGGTTGGCCCCATATATGGGTTCGCAAGTATTGAACTTGCAAATAGTTGTAGCCCAGTTTTGGTGTTGATTATGAAAGAGTCACAATATTAATTTAAAAATATCAGCAATAAGCAATAGATTGGCCAAGATGTACCAAACAGTGGCCCTTATTGTTATGATAATTTGGGCTGAACTTGGCCCTAATCCCCAATATCGACCAATATTATCATACTCAATGGCCACAAACTAGATTTTTCTTTTTAATTTCAGGCCTCCTGATTTAACAGTTCTGGCTGGAATTGGCTGGAATGGGATGAAATGGAATTGAGGACTATGATTTCCATTCTTTATGTTCCTACTTTTGAATAGGAGCTGATTGCAGAATGAAGAGTACAAGTGGATTCTTTTGAAAATTCGAAGGCACTAGATATGGTTGAAGAAATTAGAGATAAATTTAAATGCCTAATAGTTCTAGTATAAAAACTGAGCATTTATTGATATTAACAATTAAGAAAAAAACATAAGTCGTACCTTTCTCAAATTTTTTGATACATCCAGTGCAACAACCTTGAATCCAACTGTTGATGTAAACAACATATTGTTTTAATTGGACTGGCCAAAGAATATATGCTTTGGAAACTTCCAGCATCGCCATGTCTGAAATTCAAATTGACAAAGGATCTCATTATTTTTCTTTGGAATCAGCACTGGGTCTACTCAATCACCATTGATGATTGACTGATCGGGTTTCCATTTATGTTGAACCACAAAATCCCAGACTTATTTCTCTCTCTGATTTCAGATTCCCCTTTTTGATAATTTTCCACCAATAATTTCTTCAATATTTTGTAATATTTATAACTTTTTTGACTGAACTTCTTTCAGGTGTCTTTTTCTTTACTAGCATAGTGTCAAATGAGCCTATGGTTGTCATAAGAGTAACAATGCCAGATAAGCCTTGGAATCTAAAGTTTTCAGCAAGAGTAACTACTAACTAGTGACTTCTCACCATGATGGGGGCAATAGTCAATGATAAAAATAATGGTTGCGGTGGGTGTAGCGACCAATGGACAAAATGCTACATAGCAGGGTAGTAGTGTGAATTTTTTATATGGTCAAAAGAATTCAAATATTTTATAGTAATCAATCTTGTTTTGTTTTTTGTTATTTTCTCTTTCGTTATTTATTTATTTATTTTTTAGGTACCATATAAGGGTGAGTAAAAACAATTTTAGGGAAGATTATTGAGGAGAAATAGAAAAAATGGTATTTTAAATTAAAGCCACCTGGCATTATTCAGTTTTTAGATTATAGCACCACTGTTTACAAAATAGCGCAACGGCCTTATTTGCTATGGCTGATAAAGCGGCTGCTATTTTGAACCATGGCAATAACATCACAAATCACCGAGTATAGAGGGGAAAACCCAAAATTCTCTGGAATATTCTGTCATTTTTATAGGCGCTTCACTGCTTGAAAGGACTAAAGTGAGTTTTTACATTATTGTCAACCATTATATTCTTTCTAAATTAAAATGCTGCTAAAGACTCTTTACAAACAGTACAGTCGCCGGCTGGTTGGGGACACTAAGTGCCGTTTAAAATGGGCAAGAGTATGTGAGTTTGGGTCCTATCTAGCTATAAATAAATAAACAAAATAAGAATAGAAGGGACTTTTCCAAACAATATTGATATTGGTGTCTTAACTTAACCAAGATGATTGTCATTTTTTACTGCATAGGGATTAATAAATTTGACTCTTGCTGACTGATCCCTAGCTAATAGGAAAACACAATAAAATAGGAAATGTGCAACTAGGTTTGAGTTCCCATGACAATGAACTCATATTAAGAGTTGTGCAACATATGTAGGTTCCAGCATAGGTTCCTTTGGTTTCCTAAAAAGCTTGGGTTTGAATCAAGTAAATGCATCCTTCTTATCTACCTGTTCTGAGTTTAATACTCCTACTTCACATATTACAACACAGCCTTCCACATTTCAGAAGCAAAAAAAAAAAAAAGTATAATGGCCTCCTGCTTTGAAGGAGGTGCCCTCTTCTTCCCTTCTCTTTGTTACTTTTTGAACTAAAAGCATTCCTCTTGATTATTCCTGTGGGGTCTCCAAAATGTGTTATTATTGTATTTCAACTGCCATTGTGGGTATTCAATTTACTTTTATTTGCATATAGCTTAACGGCAAGCTGCTTTTCTGATTCACAAATTGATAGTATCTTGGTCTTCTTTTCCCCGTTTGAGGATCCTGCATTTAAGTTTATT
Organism: Sextonia rubra; assembly: GCA_037013555.1. Classification (NCBI taxonomy): domain Eukaryota; kingdom Viridiplantae; phylum Streptophyta; class Magnoliopsida; order Laurales; family Lauraceae; genus Sextonia; species Sextonia rubra. The sequence goes on along the minus strand of JASUAD010000001.1, from coordinate 109,805,134 downwards.
ATTTCAGGTTACCTGTTTCTTCTTTTAACCTTTACTTCTACTCAAGGGTTCAGCTGTGAAGAGGATCACTTTCCTGTTCCAATATATGACATGGCACTTGGAGAAAGTTTTGGGAGACTTTCCTTACGACCATTTTGAGATATCAGATGAAGTTCGAGAACAGGTACAAGCTGAAATTTGCAATCTAACTTGGTAATTCGGTCATAGCGTATTTTTTGTATTGTACCGATAGATCTACTGGAAGGTAGTCTATGCAGTAACCTCAGGCTCAAGGGCTTGGTTCTACCTTTTCAACCAAAATGGAAAAAATGAAATTTTAATATATGAAATGGTCTGATGTTTTCTCATTAAAACATATACTAGGTTGAACTGGTACGTGCACAACTTAGAAGAGCAACAGCTAGAAATGGGTTGCTGAATTTAAAAGGTTTCGCAGTTATTTCATGGATCTTCTCCCAGACACCTCATACTCCTCCTGACGATGATTCATTAGTATTGAGCAGGGCTTTTGGAAACTGCAAAATTGAGAATATAAGAATGGTCAGTCACGATTTTCAAGAAATGTTAGATATGGTTTCAGAACTTTATGTGAAGTCTGGGCATACTGTGGAACGGACAAAATATGTTTTGGATTGGTTCAATAACCCTGCATTGTCCAATGCCCCTAAAACAAGTGAATTTGATAAGGAGACAGACAACTCAGTCAATAAGAGTATGGAGGAAATTACGAAGCCTGATTCTCTCACAATTCCTGAAGATCTCCGTTGCCCTATATCACTTGAACTGATGAGAGATCCAGTTATTGTGGCCACAGGCCAGGTATGGTTCTCTTCCCATATTGTACTTTACCATAAATCTTGACCAATTTGCAATTCTTATTTAACAATGGCCTGGAATATATGTAATTGTTCTAAATGTTTGTTTTGAAAACCCATCATCAAGATTAGCATTGTCCGCCCGTACTTTCTAGCCATTTACAACCTTTTTTTTTCATTTTGGCTACATTGGAGAACTGAACTCAATCTCTAACTCACATACCCATGTTTCTTACCAGCTGATGAAGCGATTCCTTTACACTTATTTTATAAGAGGTATTTTCTGTGTCATATATCTTATAGATGAATTAATGGGGTTCTGAGCTACCATCCCATCTTTCATGATCTACACTTCTTGTTTTGTTTTGTTTTTTTTTTTTTTTGGTTGAAGGGCTCAAAGCAATATCTTGTAAAATTGTAGTAGTAGAAGTGAAGATTTTTTTTTTTTTTTTTTGAAGGGCTCAAAGCAATATATTGTAAAATTGTTGTAGTAGAAGTGAAGATTCACCCTGCCATAACCATAATAAATCAAATCCCATGAAAGTGAGAGTCCATCCCACTTCACTATGAATTCCTAGCTAGTGTTTATTCAAAGTAGGCAAATGAGCCCCAAATATCTTTTTCTTTTTATTTTGTAGTCTATAGAATATAGTTGTGTGGACTAAAAAATAATAAAATTTGGCTTGACCGGTGTCCTAGCTTCCCAGAATATGTTGGTAGTTTTGAAAGATTTTCCTTTAGAAGAAGTTAAGTTTTATTCATCTGCCCTTTCTAATTATAATTCTTTTCCCCCAGACTTACGAACGATCGTTCATACAGAGATGGATAGACTGTGGTAACCAAACATGTCCAAAAACTCAGCAGAAGCTTCAGAATCTTACATTAACTCCTAATTACGTGTTGCGGAGTCTGATCATGCAGTGGTGTGAAGCCCACAGAGTTGAACAACCACAGGGGTTGTTGGCCAGTGGCAGGATAAGAAAGAGTGATGGATCTTTCCATGAAGTTAGTGGGGATGGTGCTGCAATCAGTGCTCTGGTACGAAAACTCTCAAGTCCATCAATTGATGAGCAGAGAACTGCCATTTCTGAAATTCGGTTGTTGACGAAAAGGAGCACGGACAACAGGGTATTGATAGCTGAGGCAGGCGCCATTCCTCTTCTAGTCAATCTGCTAGCAACAGATGATTTGCGGATGCAAGAAAATGCCGTCACAGCAATTCTCAATCTTTCAATCTACGAGAGCAACAAGGGGCTAATAATGCTTGCCGGCGCTGTTCCTCCAATTGTCGAAGTCCTTAGGAGAGGGATCATGGAAGCAAGAGAGAATGCAGCGGCCACCCTTTTCAGCTTGTCACTGATCGATGAGAACAAGATAACCATTGGAGCATCAGGAGCAATAAAAGCCTTGGTAGAACTGCTCAACACTGGAAGCATTCGGGGAAAGAAAGACGCCGCAACGGCGCTTTTCAACCTGTGCATTTACCATGGGAACAAGGGACGGGCAGTGCGAGCTGGGATCCTTGTTTCATTGATGAACATGCTGACAGATACTAGCAATGGCATGGTGGATGAAGCACTGACAATATTGTCAGTTCTTTCTAACGGCAAAGAGTGTAAGGCAGCTATTGTGAAAGCTAACGCCATCCCAGTTCTCATTGACCTTGTCAGGACAGGTCTACCACGGAACAAAGAGAATGCAGCTGCCATCCTCCTTTCACTGTGCAAGAAAGATCGCGAGAATCTTGCATGCATAGGGAGGTTGGGCGCTGTCATTCCATTAACCGAGCTTGTTAGAAGTGGCACAGACAGAGCGAAGCGCAAGGCTACTTCGCTGCTGGAGCATTTGAATTGGTCACAGCGGCAGGTATAGAGAGAAAAGTGAGGATTTGATTTATTCCCTTGGATCTGATGTATATTGTATTGTTTTCACGTGTTAGTTTGTCAATCTAATTTCTTTTTGTCCCTCAGCCTTCTTCCTAAGGTTTGCAGATTTCTCTGGTTTGTGCAAGTGTGCGAACAATTAAAATTCATTGAAAGCCTGGAGTTTCATTCAGGTAAATAATTTGATTGGTTCATTGAATTGCCAAGAAGGTTTCTTTTATATTTCTTTGATTTAAATATGTTGAATTGATGCAACACAACCTTTTTTATATGAATCTCATTGATCAGACTTGAGGATTGAATCATGGAAATGGGTCTAGTTTGGCCTGACACTAGTAGCTCAATTGACAAACTTTGTGAAGGCACTCTGTAAAAATATATTACTACTGCACTATTCAATTCTTAATCAGGCTATCATTGTAGTAATTATCTCTTGATAAGAAGGCTACTCTTCATTCTTCCATTAGTAAATTTCATAGAGGAGACGAAAAAAGAAAAATAAGAAAAAGGAAGAACCCACCACCCTCATAACATATGAATTTGGTTGTTTCATCATCGTAGTAGGTGATTTGGTAAATCATGAGAATTGGATATGATCCCAACCATTGGACCTACAACACTTGCAGCATCCAATGTAATTCAAGTTGTTCTCTTGAAAGGGCTGTCAATGAGTCGAGCCAGCTCAAAGTTGACTCGGGATGCCCTTTGGATCAAGCTTGAGCTCAACCCAATTATCTCACAAGCCAAACTTGCGTTAGGGTCTGTTGAGATTGTCTCTGCTGAATGAAGAAGAGCTAAGCTCGATTATACTAACATTTTATCAGCCTTAAAGTTCAAGATCGGATAATTAATTTATTATTATTGATCCTAAGCATTGGCTTAAGCTCTACTCATTTAGTATTGATGAATTTGAGCCCGAGCTCAACTTCACGGTCGAGATCCAGTGCAAATGTAGACTAGCCCAGCCCAGCCAAGCTCGGCCCATTTACACCCTTATCTATACGTGAGCCCTACCCTACTTTGATGAAGAATGACCAGGTCCTTCCTGTCTTTTCTTCCTCTTAAAATAAAGGGTCCCCAAAAAAATTTACACATAGATTTGCATCTTCTGTTTTTTGACTAATCAACAAGGAGATCCGACGTGATGAAATTGTGGCTGTGGCGCACGCATTTGCTTGTCACAGCTGACGAGCTAGCAAAGTGAGTCTTCCACAGCCGCGTAACCATATAAAAAGAGGGAATCTAGCCCACTTTTCACGAGTACACACCTTACTAAATGTGGATCACGGAATGGTAGTCAATTACAGAAGAACTAGACGACAATTAAATATTTAATTGAAATGTGTGGACCGTTAGGTTTGCCTTAATGTCCGGGATTGTAACATGGGTTTGATTGACTGACACTTTCAAGTTTTAAATGATGCCAAGGAGACTGCCATGCCAATTCGAGTAATCAGGTTCAATTGGGACTTTGAAAGGGTCAATCAGGTCATGAATACTTTTGGAGGTCACTAGCGTGCGTGACATTGGATTCAACGATACAAAAATGTCTTTTCTTGGATGTGTTTGTGCAAAATTCACGTGTACTCTTTCATGGCATATGAGTCCGATCTATACTCGCAAAACGAATGAATTCGCAGCTTTCCTCTAAACACCAAACAACCCACCGCGGAAGGTGTGCAGGAAATTTCAGCTCCTTTTCCATCTGCTTTCCGTGGCAAGCTTTGCATAAATGTGTCCTAATGATTTTTTATATTCCATTCTTAAAAACCCATTTAGCAGGTCAAAATCTGTCCATCCTTTTTTTTTTTTTTTTTGTGTTATTGTTGTGTTGTTTTTTCTTCAATTGGAGTTGTATTTTTGCCAGATTGTCACACATAAAACACTTAATTCAGTCATATGCTCCAAAGGTGATCAATATAAAGATGGATTAACTCTGAATTTGTGCTCAGCACCGTATAATCATGTATAATAAACTAAATCTTCATACATTAAAAAGCTTGTGAAAGTACCTCTTTCATTAGAGCAAATTGCATAAAATGGAAATAAACAAATTGGGGCACAAGGGAGTAAAAGAAATGGGGTGTAACAAGAGTTTTTACATAATTGAAAGAGAGGATCTTTAATAATTAGAGAGCCAAAGCGAGTAGTTTGATGAGATAAAGATATAAGTAGGCAGTTACATGTTAGTGGAAAGAGGATGTGGAACATTGTAACAAATAATGATAATTGTAATATATTATAATGGAATGATAAAATTTGGACGAGATAGTGGTTTTCAAGTTTTTAAATTTTAGATGCAGAAACCATTGATGAATTTGAAGGATGAGCTAAGAGTATACTCTATTTGCCCTTAGAGCATCTGGTCTCTCTCGCTCTTGTTAAGAGAAAATCTACATGAGAATGAGGATATAGTGTTGCCACAGCTTTAACTCGGAGGAAACTCTGGATAAGAACGAGGATATGGTCCATTCCTAGAATTAACTGGGTGGAAATGGAGATTGAAAAGCGATAGAAGGACTTTCTCCTTATGTTTTGTGTTCAAAATTGCTCCAAATTTACCTAGTATACATTTACGTGGGTTTAGTGGCTCCACCCAAAAGATTAGGCTTGTTGGGTCAAGGCCGGAGCTCCAATGCAGCTGCATGGGGCCTACCTTATCTAAATCACGGGAGATCTAAAGTGTTACTGTCATTATGAATTTATAAAAAGTAAAAAACAGGGAAGACATGAAAAGTTTTGCTCCAAGTCTGGCCAAATCACAGTTATCAATATGCGTGGAAGCAGAGACAATTTGGTCGTTTGCCAATTCAAGCACCCGGGTGGAGGCGTGTGGAATGAGAGGTACGCCCCACAATATGATTTTAGGGTCAGGACCGGGGTTACCAGGATCTCTGTGAGTCTCTATCACACAACTCCAAAAAAAGAAAAACAAAAAAAAAAAGGCAATCTAGGTCACCACCCGAAAAAGAAAAAACAAAAAGGCATTCTAGGTCACGATGATCCAGATGATGGGTCAGGTCTTCGTCGGTCACAACATTAAATGATATAATTCTATTTTGGTATATAACAAAAACCTTCTGAATTTCTACCATTACAGCTCTGTGAACTGAATTCACGGAGTGCTAATTTCTAGAGCATTTTGAATTACATCTAGCTTGTTTGCATAAAATAGTTAAGAATTAAATACAGGGAACTCATAGCATAAGTGGTTATGGATAAAGACTTCAAGGTTATTTATATAAAAAAATAACTATCAAATAACCTTCTATTTAATACAAATTGAATGAAGGGAATATAGGAAAATACATACGTTACCACCCTATTAATTCCATATGTAGGAAAGTTAAGGTCCCATATAAATGCTCTCCCTTATTTTCTCTCCCACTAATCTCATATCGTCCACTCAGCTTTTTAATAATTATTTGGTGGAGCTTACTAAAATAACTTGTTTTTTTCATTCAATTCCTATGTAATCAGACAAACCAGAGAAAAGACATTTCAAATTTGTCAAAAAGGCTGTTGAATGTTTAAACAATTGTTACAAGGATTAAACAACTCAAATCAATCATACTTTGAGAAAAAAAGCAAGAAAACAACTACAATCAGGACAAGTACTACTACAGTACTACTTCCACCCAGAAACCAAAAGAAAATGAAAGCCATCTCAGAAGCATCTACACGGTCAATTCTCCCAAGCTGGGTTCACATTGACTGAGCCATGCTTTCAAACTATGGAGGCAGTCAATCTTACTACATCCTCGGAACCCACACGCACGATAGAGAACTATCATTTTATTATGTCCTTAAGACTACCATCCTTTCTTGAAAGATAGGATTTGCATAAAGGAAGAGCAACATGGGATTTTGTGAGTCGGCAAAAGTGACCTCTTCAAGTAATTACAGGGAACCGAGAATCAGTTTCCCATTAACTGCCATCTCTTTTTGACTCCTGACCACAACAAAGTAACTATCCAAACGTCTTTTTAATCACAAAACAGGAGCCTCCACTAAAGAGCCTATCCTTTTCCCTTTAACCTTTCTCTCCCAAAGAAGCAAGGCCATGGGAAACACCTTAGGAAGGAGGACGGCCAAGGTGATGAAAATAGATGGCCAAATCCTCAAGTTCAAGACCCCTGCCCGCGTTGCTGACATAATCAAAGACTACCCAGACCATGTTCTCATGGATTCAGAGGCCGTCCGCCACTTCGGTGTCCGCGCTAAGGCGCTCGCCGTCGACCATGAGCTTAAGCCCAGGAGGCTATACTTCCTTGTACAATTGCCCAAGGTGGAGGATGACAAGGTGCCCAGGAGAGCCCGGTCCGGTGTCCTCAAGATGAGCGCCAAGGACCGGCTTGAGAGCCTCATGTTGTCTCGCCGGTCGGCCTCCGACTTGACTCATTTGAAGTTGGTGTCACCAGTACCAGCAGGTGATGAGTCAGGAGAAGGCACAGGTGGAGCGGTCCGTGTTAAGATGAGGCTACCCAAGTCTCAAGTGACCAAGTTGATGGAAGAGAGCAAGGACGCAGCTGAGGCCGCCAAGAAAATCATGGACTTGTGCATAGATGATGCCGGAGCTGGAGAGGTCGGGGTGCCCAAGGGCGATGGGAGTTTGCTCATGGAACAAAGGCAATGGAAGCCTTCTCTAGGAAGCATAGAGGAGATCCAAAAGACAAGACAGGTACTACTTTTTGAAGGTTCACAACTGAATCATGGTGAAACTATCAATATTTACATCTATATACATCTAACTGGCCTGGGGGAGTTGGCTTTAGGCTGGGTTGCTCGGCTGTTTACATCCATTCGTCTAACCGAGGCCGGGGGTGGCTATGGGCTGGGTTGCTCGGGTGCCGGATTGAGCACCACGGGTAACGTGCATATGCCCAAACCTAGTGACCCGTTTATTAATTGAGTTGGAAATCTGAACCCAAATCGAACCTGAAAGTCAAAATGGTTAGCCCAAACTCCACATTAACTTACACTTTGATTTCAGTCAGGTTGAGGGGTCATAGACTCGGTTGCAGCTCTGTTGTGGGGGGTTTAAAAAAAGTGCGGATCCAACCAAATGCGACTGAGGGGTTGAAAACAAAGTATGGATCCAAACCAAATACGACTGATGTTATTAACCGGGCCAAACAACCTAAGAATAAAAATTGTCAACCAAACCAAATCGAACCTGAAAGTCAAAATGATTAAACCAAACTCTACAGGGCAACCGGAGTCCCCGTAGGTGGAAGGAGAGTAAGCTCTGCTGGAGCAGGAGAGGGGCTTCGATGGAGAGGGGTTTTGACAGGGGGGTGTTAGGAGTTTCACATGCCGGGCGGCATCTATTTTGAGGGTGGTGCGTGGGCCAGACGGCCCATAGGCCATTTTTTAACTCAACGGGTGTGACCGTCTCCCTGTCTTAAAACATGGGTCCGCAGCACCGGTGAGAGGAAAAGGATATGTGCTGAAAATATAAATGCGATCTCACTTTCCTGGGAGTTGACTTTTTGGGGTGGTGGCTGCAAATTAATTTCCCACCTCCCCTTCGTTTTGTTTCCATTATAAAGGATACAATTTGATGTCATTTCTAAAAATTCAAATTTGTTCCTCCATTTTAACCATTTTTAGAAGTAGAAGTATTTATTACAGATGTATATTTTCATGTCATTACATAGGGAAAAGTTTCTATTTTGGACATCAATTTCATATCCTTCCATCATAATGATCTTCTACTTGAGGATGCTGCTCTTTTATACGGTCGGGCTAGCAAACTCTTTGCCATATGTTATATTTGTAAATGCTATGTGCAATTTTTTTAACTTTTCTAAAATCTCATAACTATGGTGAATATGATGGGATGACACAACGACCATTTAGAAAATCCTGAAAATCAGAAAGCTAAAATGCCTATGAGTTGATTTATCTCTTCTCTTGGAAATGTTGGGGTTTCTAACTTCATTCGACTGGTGACAATTTGCAGAAACTCGGAGTGAGGTTCCTTCCCGTACAAAATGGAGAATCTAAAGCATAAGACTCTCCCTCTCTCTCTCTCTCTCTCTCTCTCTCTCTCTCTCTCTCTCTCTCTCTCTCTCTCTCTCTCATATGTACTAATTATTGTACAAGCAACAATGGTTTGGGATCTTTGTCGACTTTATGCAGGACGATGTATTAGATTTTTACACAAAGTACAAAGATTCCGTTTGTTTGCATGGAGTTGATCGTTAAAAAAATGTATTACTAGAAGTGGTTAAAATGAAAGAAATAGAGGTGAAGGTAATGCATAAAATAAATTCTTATGAATTCAAGTAAGCGAAGGAGCCCTAAATTAGTTTTTTGTAATATCTTGTAAATTTCATTCAGACATCCGTAATTTTTAGGAGTGTTTCACAAATAGGTAGAAAATAATGATTGATGTTGACAAATTCTTGTATCATGAGAATCTGGAGACACATGGCATTTAACATAAGGCCCACTCATCCAACCATCTAAAAGCGATTTAGTCTATTATTATCGTATCATTGTCATTTTAACCTTATCTCAAAAGGGTCTTTGGTTGCACTACAAGGAAGTTGTCTTTTAGTGGCACCTTTTTTAGCGCAGTTTACTTTTCACCACTAAAAACACATATTTAGTGACAAAATTACGATCTTGCTACTAAATATAATATCGTGGCCATATTCAGTGATAATTCATATGTCGCAGCTAAGATTCGCCACTAATTTCATCGTGGAAAATTTTGGCGCCATGGGATTTTAGAAGGAGAGATATTTAGTGGTGATTTTTATTTTCTCGCCACTAATGCTTTATTGTTTTAGCCGCAACTTTTTAGAGTTATCGCTAATAACTTACAAATCTTACATTTAGCTGCGGTTTTTTTTTTCACTATATATGCGCATTTTGTGGCAACTTTGTATTGCCACTGAGGATATACCTCATGAAAATTGAGTTTTAATGGCAACAGTTTTCGCTGCAACTTAATTGTCGTCACTAAAAATTCACCTTTTGTAGCAAAATATAATGTTGACACTAAAAGTATCATAGTGGTCACATTTGGTGGCAACTTATATGTTGTAGGTAAATGTCATTTTTGATGTAAAGAGATTTAGTAGCAATTTTCAATTATTTGCCACTATTTGTCCAAGTTTGTGGCAACATTTAATTTTTGTGGCTAATTGCCAGGTGTCTCACATTTAGGCACGGTACTTTTTTTGCCACTTTATGTACCACATTTTGTGGCAACTTTTGTATTATTGTTAAAGACCTACTACAAAAAGTTTGACTTTCAGTGGTGATAGTTTTAGTCATTTTTGCCACTAAAATTCATTTTAAGTGCCAAAAATAATTATGCTAAAGGCATTATAGTGGCTATATTTAGTGGCAACTCATTTGGAAAGAAAGAGATTTACACACAATTTTTTTTATCATTGATTGGTAGGAGTGCTCATGAATCGGGCTAGCTTGTGCCCAAACCAGGCTTAACCCAATTTGAGTCAGGCTTAGGCCATTGGTTTAAGTACTCAGGCTGGACTCGAGTGTTTTATTTTGGCCAAATTTATAACTAAGCCAGATTTGATAGTGGGTCCTTCTTGTAAAATTTGGCCAATCTCATGAAACATAGTACGTACTATCCATTCTAATAAGATTTGATTTAAAATAAATGGGATACATGCCCACCTAATGGACCCCACGAACTCACGTGAGATATACCCATACTGGTGATTGTGCATTAGGGCTTAATAAGAGTCATATTTGCCTCACTTTTCTTTTTAACAAAGAGAGAAAATGAGGGAATTGAAAACAAGAGAAGTGAAAACAAGGGAAACTACAAGCAAAAGGAGAGAGAGGAAATACTAGGAAGGAAAGAGGAGGAACAGGAAGAGAAGGAGTAGTAGCGGTTTAGGTGCGTCTTTCTCATAGCTTTTGAATCCTTTTTCATCAACACATGCATCTTATATGTTGAAGATGATTGATAGGAGCTATGGTACAGTGATTGAATGGTTATGAAATTGGGGTTTTCCTAGTTCCGGCCGTCCAAAACGAAGAGTGGGTCGTCGATGATTGTGGGCCCAGGTGGGCCACCTAATTTAAGATTCGATCCCTACATCTTGTAGGGGACCCAGGGGCGATCCTAGAGGAAGGGACCCCTTGTGGGTTGATCCGTTGGTGGACCACATCCAACAATCTCAAGCACTTTGGGCATGAGACCCACTTCTCCCACATAGTTATGTGTTACATTAAAGTATAAGTATAAATTCTATACTTTAGAGTTTTAGATATATTGAGCCAACCCCTTGTTATGCTATTCCTTTAAGAACATGTGAAGAAAGACATAACCATGGATATAACCATTTGATTACGCCAACTAAAGCTGCCAAATGCATATAGAAAATTGATGGATGTGTCTATTGGGATTTGTCTTAATTTCTGGAAATTCTATAAAGGCCCTAAGTTAGTTATTAATTAATTTAGACCCCTTTAATGTATTTTTCTGGGTTTAGGTGAGAAAGATGATATGAACAGAGTTAATCATTGTATGAAATTTAGTTAATGGTAAATATTGTGGTAATCCTTGATATTAAGTTATATAATTCAATCCTTTGCCCTTTTAGTTATAGAGAATAGCAATAAACACATGCTAATTATCTATTATGCTGCAAAATGCTATGGTGTAGCATGCGCCTTCTAGTTTTTAGGTAAATAATAAAGGCTAGTTATCTTTTATTTGGTTTAACTCCTAGTCAAAGTTGATTTTGTATATTAGATTCACCTTGGATTTTCAATTTTAACCAACTTAATTCATTAATAAATATTTTTTTTCTATTCATTTTATGTGAGAACCATTTTAGGTGATGAGAATGAATTTATATGTTTAATTTATGATAGGTTCACTGATATGGATAAAAGTTAGATGAAAATTGAAAAAATGCGACAACATGAGTACATAATTGAAGTAAAAAAGTTCTTAGAGTCTGCATATGTCAATACTGAAGCAGGGGAAAAAATTTGGTGTCCGTATGTTAAATGCAATAATGTCTATTTCTAAACTCGGGATGATGTGGAGGGGATTTATATTATTATGGTATATTTACACTCTATGGATATTCCATGGGGGAGGAGTTTGAGTTAAGCACCGATGACGATAACGATGTTGATGATGATAGTGATGAGCAAGACAAAGAAGATGACAATGATCATAATGACATAGAAGAAATGATATATGATCATTACACTGCAGCAACTATAAAAGCTTGGGCTAGGGAAGATTTTAGTAGCAGTGGTAATATAGTAGCCGACTGGAAAGCTGATAAATTTATGAAATTGTTGAAGGATGCTAAACAAAAACTATATCTAGGTTGTGAAAAGTTCTCCAAGTTGTCATTCAATATTGTTAAGCTACTGTATCTAAAGATACTTAATCATTGAAGCAATAAATCATTCACCATGCTACTTGAGTTATTAAACGAGGCATTTTCCGTGGGTGAGACACTTCCCAATTCCTGCTACAAGGCTAAAAATATAATTCGTGACCTGGGATTTGACTATGTGAGGATTCATTCTTGCAAAAATGATAGTGTACTATTTTGAAAGAAGCACGAAAACAAACATGAGTGTCCAAAATGCAAAGAGCCGACAAATAAAATTACCGATGCCAAATGGAAAAAAATTCCTCAAAAAATATTGCACTACTATCCACTAAAACTGAGACAACAAAGGTCATTTATTTCACAAAAGATAGCATCCGATATGAGGTAGCACAAAGAGAAGCATGTCAATGATGGGGTATTGAGGCATCTTGTTGATTTTGAAACTTGGAATAAACTTAACAAAATGCACAACTCATTTGCCCAAGACCCTCGTAATGTTAGGCTTGGGCTAGCAAGTGATGAATTTAATCTGTTTTCAAATATGAGCACTTCTCATAGCACATGGCCAGTTGTTCTTATGCCATACAACCTACCACCATAGAAATGTATGAAGAGTCTCATTTTCATTATGTTTTTGCTTATTCCTGGACCAAAGTCTCTTGGAAATAATATTGATGTATATTAGTGACATTTGATAGATGAGTTGAAAGAATTGTGGGAAGATGGCATCTAAATTTATGTTGCCTATACAGGTACCAATTTTCAATTGCATGCTGCTATGATATTGACTATTAATGACTTCCTTGCATATAGTAACTTATTAGGATGGAGCACTAAGGGTTATTTAGCTTGTGCTCCCTGCCATAGCAAGAGATTACATATGAGGTTGAAGAATGGGAAAAAACTTTGTTATATGAGTCATCGTCGCTATTTACCAACAAATCATAATGGCGACATAAAAAAAGCTCTTTTGATAGTAACAAGGAACTTCGGGAAACATCAAAATTATTGTATGGGGAAGATGTGTTTGAGCAATTGAATCATGTTTAACAAGTGAAATTTGGGAAGACATAACCAAAGAAAAGGAAGCGTGAGGATGATTTAAATTGGGCAAAACATAGTGTTTTCTTTGAGTTGCCTTATTGGAGAACCCTCAAATTGTGCTATAATTTAGATGTCATACACATAGAGAAAAATATATGTGATAATGTTATTGGGACATTAATGAAAATCAAAGGCAAAACGAAGAACAATAAAAAGAGTTACTTAGATTTGCAAGAGATGGGTGTAAGGCATCAATTACACATAAAATATGATGGCAATTCTTATAAAATGCCATGTGCATGTTACACGATGTCTATTGCTGAAAAAAAGAATTTTTGTGAATTCTTACTTTCAGTGAAGTTTCGTGATGGCGATGCCTCAAATATATCTTGACATGTGAACATCAGAGAATGTCAACTTATAAGTATGAAGAATCATGATTGCCACATACTTTTACAAAGACTACTCCCACTTGCTCTACGTTGGCCTTTAACTGACAAAGTGTGTGATGCACTGATTGAGCTTAGCCATTTCTTTTAGGAGTTATGTTCTAAAACATTAACGATAGATGTCTTGAAATGGCTAGAAAACCAAACTGTTATAACACTCCACAAACTAGAAAGAATATTCCCACTATCATTCTTTGATATTATGGTGCACTTGCTCAGTCATCTCGCACGTGAAACAATTCTTGTTGGACCAATGCAATATCGATAGATGTATTCAATTGAAAGGTAGTATATTTTCTTATTCTAACTATTAATTATATAATTCTCATGTTAAAATCATATTTTTTATTCATTTATCATCCTCAATTTATATTTCATTTGATATTTTTATATGTTGAAGTATTATATAAGCAACAAGGTGTTTCCAAAAGGGTCAATCGGAGAAGGTTACATTGCTACCAAATGTCTAACATTATGCCCGATGTACTTGCATTGGGTTGAAACCAAATTCAATAGAGTTAAAAGAAATTACAATGGAGGCAACAGACAAATGCGTCGATGTTTGTCCCTTTTTTCACTAAATTGTCATCCATTAGGGAAAGGAGAACACGGATACATTGATGACAAAATTTGGGAGCAGGCTTGTATCTATTCCTTACAAATTGCGATGAAGTTCAACCATTTCTTAAGTATCACGATTATCCCAATGTATCTGATGCATATATAGTGTTTGTCAGTTATCCAATTTTTTTATTATAATATATTTTCTGAAGGTTATAATTATATATCTTTTTATATAGTGAACATAAGGAAGAGATCGCGAGAGACACTCTAAGGAATGTAATAAAGAGACATGAAGAAAAATTTTCTAAATGGTTTGAAGACCGTGTAAGTGTCATTAAACATATATGTTTTTATGCTACACATTACTTTTTATTATAATATATTTATGTTATTCACATATATGAATAGGTCGTACAATTGTACAATCAAGGGAACACATGTGTCAATAAGGAACTTCTAGATTTAGCATGAGGTCTTAAAAAAAGGGTAACAGGATACGAGCGTTGCATCATTAATGGTCTCTGATTCCATACAAAAAACCGTAAGAAGTTCTAAAAAAACTCAGCATAGTGGTGTGGTTGTAAAGGGAGATGATGAAACGGGAAACCAAGATTATTATGGTGCCCTGACAGACATAATTCAATTAGACCATTTTGAGGATAACAATATTTTTTCTCTTTAAATGTGATTGGTGGGAAGTTGGCAAATAAGGTAGAGGAATCCAAAGAGATAAATATAACTACACCAGTGTCAATTTTACAAGAAAATGGAATACGAATGAGCCATTTGTGCTTGTGTCTCAAGTGGAACAAGTTTTTATGTCAAAGAGTTAAAATTAGGTAATGATTGTCATATCGTGGTGAAGATATAGCCTTAAGACTTGTATAATATCACAGAAAATGAAGATGAAGAGCTAATCAATGATGATGAGCCATTCCAACAGAATGAGTCATATGTTATCGCTGACACACTGAAAGTTAGTGACGACGACTTTGTGGCGTGACCAAGAATTGATATTCCTCCAACTCTTGTTAATACAAATCTTATAATGAATGCGGAAGAGAATGGTCAGGATTTTGATACTTTCATTAATGATGAAAATGAGGAGAATTGTACTTCCATTGATTATGATACTAAGGAAGATGAAATGAACACAAATGATGATAGTGAGACCAATAACTTGATGTAATTTGTATGATATGTTAATTTTCATTTTTTATCAATTAATACATTAATTAGAAAAGCTTATTTCTTGATCATACATAATCCTTTTCCAATGTAATATGTGTACTTGATATATATGCATATACTTATTGAGTAAAAATTTAATTCAAAGTGTTGTAGATAGATCACAGACATTGTAGGTAGATGCCGAGATAGCGGTAGACGAGGAGGAGCTTTAACATGCCAGTTCTTACATTTAGGGCAACTTACATTAGAGATAAAACCCTCAGACCCCACACAGGTTGAGGCATTTGTTCGAAATGAGATTGTCGTTACTAGTGCCGGTATGTTAAGTAGCACTTAAAATTGTGCATGGACTTTTATGGTTTATACAAAAATATATGAATTAATTAATGGAATCTAATAATTTTAATTGTATTTTGAGTGAACAGGGCCATGTACATCTAGGAAAAAAGGACGCGGGAAAACAAGGGGCATTACACTTGTAAAGAGGAGGCGTGAGGGGGAAAAGCAAGATGTGGATATTCCACTAGACCTGATGCGAGCAGTAGGAAATAATGCTCAAAAGTTAATCACTGAATTGAGTGTTACTGTAAGACAAATGTCCCCACTTCAATTTTCCAAATGGAAGGCAATTCCAAATAATGACAAGAATAGCATGTGGTAAGCTACGAAGGTAAGTCATTTAAATTAGGAAGATCGTGTTTTAAATTGTAAAATCATAGTTATATTTGATGTTACTACATTGTATTTATGTTTCCTAACTTACTCATATAATATTTTGCAGCAAAAGTTTTCTTTCCGAAAGGAACCTCATATTTAGGAAGCTATATATCAGCAATTGAATCGCCAATATAGGGACTATCCGCACAGGCTGCATAAAGATCACTATTCCAAGTATGAAAACGATGAAATGAGATTAGAAAATCCCCCCTTAGGTGTCTTAGGTGTAAGGCAAGCTGTCTGGGTTGATCTTGTTAGGTATTTTAGATATAAAGAATTCAAGGTATGCATCTTAATTTTAGACTTATGTCGTTCACCCTTTTGAATTTATCATTTATACTTATATTATGTATAATTAATGGTTCCTAAATGTAGAAAAATGAAAGAGAGAAACAAGGAGAACCAGAAAAAGAAGAAAATTTGCCATATTGCTTGGATGACGGCTTTTGCTCAAATCAGCAATGATAGCGTAAACTTCATTCATAATGTTTACAACAATTTATTATTAAATTTATATTGTATGTGTTAACTTGTGTAAAGACAGCGTAATCCTGAGACGGGGAACGAGTCCTCCCGGACTAATTTATGATTCACTACTCGATTTAACCTAAAAAAAATGCTTAGATAGATTTGACTTCATAGAAAGTCTATGTTACTTATTACTCCCTTCTCTATTTTTCTATTAATTTTGTATATTATATATATTACTAAATTGATAAATAATCATAATTGATTTTCGAATGTGAGAGGAGCTTCAGAGGCTAGAGTCTCAACCATCAAAGGGGGGCGTTTCTCTCATGACTAAGGATCAGAGGTTTGAGAAAATGCTCAAACCAGAGCGATCGGGATATATATGTGGTCGTGGGGCTAGTCCAAAGCCTATGACATCTGCAAGTGGGCGACAAATCCGTATGTAGCTAGACAGGGAAAATAAGGAGTTCAAAAGGCAAGTTGAGGAAGATAGGAGGCTAGCTAAGGAGGATAGGAGGCTCTTGGTGTCACTACAAATGAAAAATAGTGACATTGCTTTGTGACTAAAGTCCTAAGAGTCCCATATAGCCTCACAGAAGGAACAAATGAATGCTAAGGTGCAAACAACGCTCAAGTTTCAATTCACCACTTCCTCCAGTAGTTCAAAGAGTCAGGAAAATTCTAATGTAATGCATAAAAACTGAACAGCATAATGATCATGACTTTTTTTAAAATTTTATATGAGCTTTTATTTTTTTATGAGATGTAAATTTCGCTTTTTCTACTCAAATACTTTTTGGAACTTATTAATACTTTTAAATTTATAGTTATGTTTCAATACATGGTGGTGATGAAAAATTTTGTTTTTCTTATCTTATATAAGCAGGTTCATGAGAAACAAATAAATGAAAGGGGAAATTTTTAATAAATTAATGTTATATTATTTTATTTTTAATTTTAAATTTTAGCAACAATAACAAGTTGCCGGTAAAACTCTTTTATGTAATACTTTTGGTGACGATTTGTGGTTGCTGCTAATAGTTCAACTTTTAGTAGTGACTACAAATTACCATTAAAAGTATTAGAGTCTGTAGTTTTAGTGACAACTTATTGATGCAACTAAATATTAAACCTTCAGCGATAAATATATATTGCTACTAACTCTAATTCCATATGCTTATGATATTTTTATGCTTATGATATTTTTAAGTGGCGATTTTATACTTTTAGCTGTAATTATTTTTATAATTAGCTGCTATAACTCTTATGACTAAATATTAAACTATTAGTGGCAATTTTTTTGACACAGCTAAAGGTTTAACTTTTAGCGGGAAAATTGTAAAATTGTGTCCAAAATAATTACCGACACCACTTTTAGCTACAACGTAGTGGCAATAAAAATATTGCCACTAAAAATTTTAATGGCGACTTTGTTACCTTTAACTACAAAAAATTTGTAGCTAAATATCAACTTTCTTGTAGTAATTATTAAGTAAAAGTCCTTTGTTGGCATAGATTCATTGACTTAAATCAAGGGACCCATCTATATCCATTCAATTTGAGACCCCACATTATCATATTCTGGGAGCTTACATGGTGCCAACTACAAGCATAAAGTGTTTGACAATAACCAACATTGAGCTAGAAATCCAAGGGTTGAGGTGCTGTGAATATGATGGGACGTAAAATTTATATGATTCTATGCCTTATTTGTAAAGAAAACCTAGAAACGACTTAGATGAGAAAGTGATAAATTGGAGAAGCAAATAAAATAACAAAATGGCAAACCATGAAGTATCTTTAGGGTTTTGTTTCAGCATTTTAGATAAGAATTTTTATGAAAAAAAATATACTTAAGAAATTTTAGAAATCATCTGTAGAGTGTTTCACAGAAGATATTTTTTTATTTATGAAACATACCCTTATTCGTGATATTACGTGTGTGGTCTTGATATCAATATCGTAAAAACCTGCAACTGTAGAGGCCTTCATATTTGTGTGCGTGTGCGTGTGAGAGTGAGAGAGAGAGAGAGAAAGAGAGAGAGAAGGATATCACAGTACAATAACAAGAAGCCCATGAGTCCATGAGGTTTCTCTTTCTCCAAAGAGCATGTGATCAATGATCATGGCCAACTATGTTAATATAATTTTGTTCCGATTGTAGCATGACTGTAACATAGAGATTTTGATAATCCTGTTTAGTTCACTATATCCCTTTTACATAGAATTAGAGTGCACAATTGAATTTATAATCTCCCAAAACTAAATCATCATCATCATCATCATCAAAGCCTTATCTCAACCATGTTGAAGTCAGCCACGTGAATTCTGTTTCTTCATTCCGTTCTATTTTGAGCCAAATCCTTAGTTAGTTAAACTTCTTCAAATCTAATTCAATGACCTCCATCAATATTTTTTCGGCCTACCCTTACCTCCTGATGGGCCATCCACCTGTATAGCTAAACTTTTTTTTTCACTAATGTCATTACCAGCCTATGCTCAACATGCCCAAACCATCTTAAACGGGTTTTTCAAATCTTATCCCCTATTGGTGCTACCCTTAAATGCTCTAGAAAACGCTCATTTCTAATTTTATCTTTTTTTAATTTTACCACATATCCACCTAAGCATTCTTATCTCTACCACATCCATCTTATGTATATACGTCTTATTAATTGGCCAACATTCTGCTTCATATGTCATAACTAGTCTAACCACTGTCTTGTAAAATTTGTCAGTCAATTTCATTTGCATTCGTCTTTTCCAAAACTAAACTAGGCAAAAATTAAACATATTGGTTATGGCTATGAGTTTAGGCCCAAATAAAAGTGTAATTGTAGATCTATGCTCGTCTTGATTTTTTAGTTTGGCCCCTTTTGGCCAATGTAATGTTGTGGTTCGATCTAGTATAGTGTCACAACCCGAGCCCAAGAGATCGGGGGTTAAGACTAAAGATAACTAGTGACACACGTACTCCCGTGCTGTACACTTAGACCCTATCCAAACGCACACGCACAAGGAAAATTCACATGTGCCAATACATGTAGGTATCAAAACATAACAAAAAAAGACATATAGGAACAAAATAATATATATACAAAAGATTACAGAAAGTTCAGAGTTATACAAAATAGGTCAGATACAATCTATAAAGATCATGAATAAATCCAAATCCACTAAGATCCCAAAATGAGGAAGACCGATATGCATATGTGACACTGTCACGCTCCGATGGAGTGATTACATCCACTCCTTTAACCCTGATGGGGCATCTGGGGTCTCCCTTGGAGTCTAGTTGACCGACGAAGGGTCGGTTGATGGATCTTAGCATGCAACACCAAGGACAGCTCATGAATACAACGACTCAGCAAAGTATAAGCAATAATAAAGTAACACATGTTGTATTTAATAGAATAAAGATCAACTGATAAATCATAGAGCTTCAATTTCGTATAGTAAACAGTTGTGCATTCAAATGAAGTATACTATCAGAAGCAAGGCTTACATAAAATGCACATAACTAGGTGGCTACTACATTCGCCATATGCTCCCAAAAAAGGATCTTACATACATACTGAGAACACCATCGACCTGGCCAGGGTACGAATGGGTCTCGAGTTCCTGGGGTCTGGAAGCCCCAAGACATAAACTCACTGCAGCGGTGCCATATAAACTACGCCAAATTCAACCTCGTTGGGCATCCTAAGGCTGAGGCTGATTAGTACCTAACCATGTGGAGTCAATCATATATTAGAACTTGAGTGGATCATGCATATCATATCATATCAAGCATATATCATACGTGCATACGGTCAATTCATACATACAATACTCAAGTTACTGAAACATATTAAACAATCAAACCAATCGAACTTACTATGTCAAATGGGCATATCGAGGACTAACCAAACCATACAGAAAAGTGGAGGTCATAGATAGTCATACAAAATGCCATGCAACTCAATTTACTTGAGTCAAGATCATTTACTAGCCATCCCTAATCTAGTTATCCAGTATTTCTAATCGTGCATGATGATGTAGTTTTAAGTTATTCGATACACAGTTGTCTAGTATTGCATTGTATCAAAAGAGTGTATCGAAGTCCCTTAAACCAACACCCATGGGGAGGTGCTTAACAACTAGATAATGTACATGAATGAATCGCAACCCTCGAAATCATTCATACAATTCTGTCATATTCCATTGGGCAAATCAGGGTTGCCTACCTTCTAACTCAAAAGCCCCACAAGGTCTCTTCCAACACCTACCTTTCTGATGTTTCACTGGTCTTACGGCTTAGCCGGGGGTGTTCTACGGTTTAGCCGTAGACATCTTACGGCGTAGCCGTAATATGTACTGTGGCTCAGCCGTGATGCCCTCTACTGTTCATCCATATTTCCGGCTTAACCCTATTTTGTTCTACGGCTCAACCGTTTTTTATTCTACGGCTTAGCCTTGTAGGGTTGCGGCTTAGCCGTAACATATTACATGGCTTAGCAGTGGCTGGACCGTAGAAGGTTTCCTCGATTTTTCAGCTCTCTGGAAGTCAAGCAGTAGCTTGACCTACGGTTAGGTCACGGCTAGCCTATAGCTTAGCCGTAGTGTATTTTACGGCTTAGTCGTAGTTTGACCGTAGAATAAATCTGGGTTTTGTAGCTCTCTGGACTTTAAACCGTAAGCAGTTACGGCTTAGCCGTACACTGCACGAGATCAGTTTTCTGAACCTGTTACTGAATCAATTGAAAGTGTACAAAACTGAGCTAACACACTCAACAGAATAGCAATTGACACAACTGGGCTGTAATACATTCATTCACATGCAAGATTAGAGAATTAATCGCAATCAATCATGTACCAACAGGTGTTCATCCAAATTATGCTTATACTTGCCTCAAATGAGTTCTAAAACATGCACAGTTGTCCTTGGGCTGAATTTCAATGTCTAAACACTGCTCTAACACCCATGCATGCAAAATAAGGAAGAAAGAGAAAGAGGAGTGAGTGCAATTGCAGTAACTGATGAGAAGAATAAGGGGAAAGAGAGAAATCCAAGAATCCAAGCTTACCTTAACCCACACGAAGAGATGACGAAGACCTTGGTTGCACAAACTCTCCCTTCTCTTAGCTTGATCAGGAAGGAGAAAGAAAACGAAGAAGGAAGAAGAGACTGAACGTTGAGAGTAAGAAAAGAAAGGGAAGGTCGGTGGACGTATACATATAAGGATAAGAATGAAGCAAAATTGAAGAAAAGTCCAATATTCTACACTATTTACAGTTCGAGTCAATTAATGATCCAACAATTCCAATTGACATAATTAGCATATGAGTCAGTTATAGAAGTTAACGAGCTCAACGAAAGATACGTGTTGATGTCGAGATTATGCATGAATGACAACATCGTACAAAATCTAAAATTATGAAAAATGGCTCATGTCTACCTAAACCGGGTTAAACTCTACCCAACTATCTATCCATGACCCGAAACGAAACCAAAACAAAAGCAAAACACAATTTACCACTAGTTCGTCATTAATTAGTAACTAAACCGGATTAAGTTGGGTCGGAGTGTTACATATAGTTACATAACCATTGTGGGAGTTTATGGACTAATTCCTTTGATTAATTTCCATAACCTTAGCATGACCTTTTCATTATAATACCAATCAAATTATGGCCCATATCTTGTACGTATTTCTTGTTTCACAATATAAACCAATGAGATATTACAAGAGTATTGACATAAATATCTCTGGCCAACTTGTTAATTTTGAGAAATTGGCCACCTATGTGAACAAAGGATCATGCAATTTGAAAAGCAATAATCTACACAAATTTTTGGGGGTTTGAAAAATAGAAAATAGGTTTTTTGATAGATTGCCCCCTGAATTTTTCTAAGATTCTCAGTTTACCCCTAAGGTTTTAATTTGTCCAATTTATCCCTTTAATTTAATAAAATTTTGTAATAATTTAGTACTTCTGTTAGCACCCCATTAAATTGACAACAGAAGTGTTAAAAGACCTATTAAACATCGTTAAGGTAAGGCTTTGACTGCAATACTAACTGAAACTAGACCTGTCTCATCCTTCATCTTTCTTTGATTCTAGTTTTGGAACAGAACTTCTGCAAACCGCAACCCTTTCTTATCTGGTGGTGAAGACCATGGATGAAAAAAATGAATGATACCGATATGTATCAACTGATACATACTGGTATCGGCCGGTACCATTTCGATAAACTGTTGTAAAACAATATCGAACACGGTCCTTCAAAATATTACAAATTTATCGTGAGATATCAACTAATATTTCAAAATATAAGTCGAATCGATATATTGAAATATTGGCTGATATCTCAGAAAAGCACTAAAAAGTAGTTTTTTCTCCTTTTCTTCCCTCTTTACTCATCTTCCCCTTTCCATACACGCCCTAGCTGTTGTTTCTTTTCCATTCACTTCCAAACACATCAAAAAATCATTTATCTTAGTAGATTTGGTTGCTTCTAAGAAAATCACTAAAACAACTTGTCACGCCCCAATCCCGGGAATTTGGGGATTTGAGTGGGCCCCCAGGGCGTGGATACGTAATCCCGTAGAAATCCGTGCCCTGAAGAATTTTGCACGAATTCCTACAAGGGAGATTCCACAGGAACGTGTGAGGTATGCAGACACACGTACAACAGAAATTATCATAATCGAGAACCTGTGAAATACTCAATAATCATCAAGAGCACATAAAGTTCATAGTCTATTAAAACATATTTACATACAGTAGTGTTATAGTCTTTAAATACATCCCCAAAATCAGTCCTTAAAGGTGATACAAAAGTCCTCAACATAATATTCCCAGAAGAGACGCTCTCCGTAGGATGGCTAGTAGTAAACGTCGCCATCCATCCATTCACCTACACCCCGAGGTACCGTTGGGGTATCTTCCGGGGCCGCGTCAGTACTCGTGTCGGGAGCGGGTGCTGGATCTGCAATACCGAGTGTAACACTGTTAACACGACGGTTAAGCAAGTACTAAGCATAGGAATTAATATAACATAATACATTAGCAAGAACAATCAATATACATGATGCATGAGTGAAACTTAATGTGATACATACTGATTGGCAACCACGATGCTCTATTCTCCCAACGGGAGCATACATAACGTATGGGTCGCTAGGGGATCAAGCTAGCTTCCCGAGGAGCGTCGACAACCCCTCCGTAAACCTACTGCAGTGGTGACATATAAATACCCAAAGGGCAAAAGCCAAGTGGTGCCGACTCGGAGTCAATCATACAAATCATAACATACATAAGGAATAGTTAACCATGAAACAACGAATGCTTAAGCGAAACACATGCAGGTAGGCTACAAGGCCCGAGCCTCAGCTACACCCTTGGCTAGCAAGCGCACACTCGATAGAAGCTCTGGCTTGTCAGACACACACTCATTAGAAGCTCAGGTCTGAATTGCCTCGGGGTTTGCTGGAGGAAGTACATTCGATAACAGTCATGTCGAAGGTAGTGTAATGTATCAATATGAATGCCATTCGATAAAGCAGTCTCCTGATTCCCCAGGGACATTCAGCACGAGGTACACATGAGATGTTCGGTGTCGTTGTGTTACCGCGTCTGGGTATTACATTGTGTATACGGAACACCCTTCTCATGCCAACATCCATGACTTGCCCTTGGGGAATCCTTCATTCATTCCAACGTATAATTACCAATGGCCAAGTGGAGGTATAGAGGGTACCATGACTAAAGCCCTACCAAATCATTGAGATTCCTAACATCTTATGTTCACTGGGTTCTTACGGCTTAGCCGTATACAGGGTTACGGCTTAGCCGAGAGGGGGGTCACAGTTCATCCGGACTTTCGGTGTGGTTACAGTTCAACCGTATATTGTCCTTCAGCTCAGCCGTGCTAAGCCTACGGCTGGGTCACGGGGAGGTTACGGCTTAGCCGTAGGGTATTTCACGGTGCAGCCGTATGCAAGCCGTAGAAGGAACTGGGTTCTGTGAGCTCTCTGGACATTGAGCCGTAAGAGCTCACGGCTTAGCCGTAGCTTCGCCGTAAGCTTCAGAAAATCTACATACAGTTCTGTAGCTCAATTTCCTGTACGGGATCACTACAGAACTCACTCATAAGGGAAATTCTGAAGCTCAACTGAAGTTTTCTGGAGAGTATTCCATACTCACACACCTTCTATTCCCATCTCCATCATTCCCACTTGATTCATTCATACATATCAAGAAAGAAGAATGACAATGAGAACAACTAACTTAACATGCAATGAACAATCCACATGCAGTGAACATAAGCTTAAGTACTTGCCTCTCCTAACAGTACTACCCTCTCCCACTGTAGCTTGCCGTGAGGTTAGAGGAAACCTTCAAATCTGAATGGGTTCTCTTAGATCTGTAACTTAGAGAGGGAGGAATGCCCAAAGGAGTAAGGAGAGGTTGAGTGGAGACCACTCCCCCACACATGCACACTCCCAAGATCGCCAAGCACTCCAATGCAAGGAGAAGAAGCCCAGAAAATGAGAGCTCCAGCCAAGAGAACGAGAGGAAGAAGGAGAAAGAACGTGGGATTCTCTTTTTAAACATAATTTCCTGAAATTGCACTCTAACCCACTTATTTTCTAGAATTTCAGTTTAGTCCGGAAGGACTCCAATTGGCTTAAGATGAGTCCGGATTAACTCGGGCCCAACACCAAAGATGATCTACGCGATAAATCACACGTAAGGAGATGGACGGGGTAACCTAGAGGTATAAGGACAATTTACGAAAAAGCCCTTAGCTATTTAATTGGGGGTCCAAACCCAATAATTCACACTAAATTGACCATCAACAAGTCTTAATCAATAGGAACAGGATTAATTAACGTAATTAGGATTAGTGAAGGTTCGGGTCCTTACACAACTCTACAAAGGTAAGTATTCTATTTCGTGTATTCTTTTTAAATATTTGTTTAGTAAGAGCTTAGAAGTGATCCATGATGATTTCACTTATTTTTTTTTTTTATGGATTTATACATTGTTATTTGTGAGTGTGGATTTATTATTTGGTGTTTCAAAAATTTAGGTTTTTAACTTTTGTTGATGTTTAGAGTTTTTTTAATATTAAAGACTACAGAGTGTTATTTTTTATTTTATTACTATGCAAATACATGATTTTATGAAGCATGTTTGATAGATTTAGTAGTATAATATATAGATCTACAAGATGTGGACTTCTTAAGTTTATTTATTTTCAAATGTTTTAATATTAAAATAAGATATTTTGAGGATTTAATCAAAATTTTATTTTTTTTAAGTAAGCATAATTATTGTATACTTCATATATGATAAGTTTTATTTGTTCTTTTATTATGTAAATAGTTTTATATTTTCAAATTTTATTTTCTGATTTTTTTAATAATTTAATATTTAAATAGAATATTTTGAGGATTTCACCACAAAATTTTTTAAGTAAGCATAATCATTGTATACTTCATTTTTTTTTCATTGTTCTTTTATGTAATTAGTTTTAGAGTTTTAAATTTATTTTGGGATTTTCTAATAATTTAATATTAAACTATTATATATTTAGGTTTTCACTATAAATATAGTTTCCTAATTTTATATAATCATTGTATACTTCTTATATACTAATTTTTTTATGGTTGTTTTATCATTTATGTGATTATGTGAGATGTCAATATTTTTTATATTTCTTAATTTATTTTTGGATTGTTAAAACATGGTATTAGGAAAATAAAATAGTTAATATATCATTTAAAATGTGCCATTTTGAGATTCCAAATGCTTTACTTAAATGTATTTCCTAGTTTCTATTATGTTTTGGTTCTTAGTTCAAATGTTTTATAAATTGTGCCATGTGTTCTTTTGTTTTGAAGAAATTAAATGAAAATGGTGCGTAATATTGATCCGGCATGGAACCATGGTAAAGAAGCTGGAAATAAACATAAGATTAAATGTAATTATTGTTAAAAAGTTATAGATTGAGGGATAACTAGATAGAAGCAACACTTGGTTCATAGGCACGGTCAAGTGGCAAAGTGTCATAAAGTGCCGCCTAATGTGAAAAAAGAAATGCATAAGTTGTTGGATATAGGAAAACAAGAAAGGTTGTTAGAGAGAAAAGAAAAAAGGAGGAATTTGAAGCATGTAGAGAAGAAGTTTTTGAGTCTAAGGATGGATAAATTATTTCCTCCGATGATGATGAGGATCCAAATTTGAGGAGGTCTAGGAAAGAAAGTTTGAGGTCACTTTAGAAGGAGGAGGAGAGAAGAAGGATGCAATATGAGGCAACCATGAGAGGTAGCCAATATGATGAAGGTGGCTCATCCGAATTCATGGGAGGGGGTTTGCATCAAGCATCTAGTTAGAAATAACCTCACCCACTAGATATTAAGGACGATGATCAACCTATTACACAAGCACTCCGTAGGCCAGGTGTGATAGGTCTAACAGACCCATTTGCATATTGAGAAAACCAATAGCCAAGCACCTTAACATTGTAAAAGTACTGAAAGGAAAATTTAAAAAAGTAAAGGAAAATTTGGCAATAGCTGCTAAAAAGTTCTTCTTAGATGCGGTCATTCCATCACATAAGGTAAACTGTCCTTATTTCAGCATCATGTTAAATGCAGCAGCAAAATATGGTTCCGGTATAAAGGCACCCACCCCATATGAAATTGGTCATCTTTGTATTAAAAAGAGAATACGAGGAGTTACAGCTCTAGATGGAGACTTTTAACACTAATGTGTGATGGGTGGATGACCCTCACAAAATATCATCTCTTAAAATTTCTTATTTATTGTTCTTTAGGAACAATTTTTATCAAATTAGTTGATGTAACTAATTATTTTTAAGATGCTAAATGCATCAATAAGTTGTTTAATGAAGTAATTAATGATATTTGGGAGAGATTGTGTAGTTCAAGTTGTTAGCGATAATGCTGCAAACATGAAAAAAGCAGGAATGATGCGTATGCAACAAAGAATAAATATGTTTTAGTCACCATGTAGCACATTACATAGACTTAATGCTTGAAGAAATTGCCAAAAAAAAGTCATAAAACAAGTGATTAAAAAGATGATAAAAATTACTAATTTCTTCTACCAGTTATAGACTTGTTTCAATGATAAAAAAGTTTACAAACAATCATGAACTGCTATAGCCTGATATTACTGGATTTGCCACTCCACTTTATAGCCATTGAGTGTGTTTACAATTATAGAGGAGGGCTTCTCCAACTCATCAAATTAGATGAATTGATGAACTCTAAGTGGGAAAACCAGCCAAGTCTCCAAGCAGAAGAAGTATGTAAGACCATTGAGTCCAATAAGATTTGGCCTCATGTTAGAAATTGCTTAAATATTATTCTTAAGCCTCTCATGAAAGTTTTTCGATTGGTCAATGGTAATGATAAGCCAACTATGAGCTTCTTATATGAGCCGTGGAGAGAGCAAAGATGGCTATTTAAGCAAATCATAGATATTATACCAAATATTGGAAGACCATCGATGGTTTTTGGGAGCGTCACTTCCATCATGACTTACATACTACTGGTAAGTGAAGACTGGTTTCTTATTGATGTTTATTATTATATTAAATTCTTCTTAACAATTATTTACTTAAATTTTTGCATTTAACAAGTTACTTTCTCAATCCACAATTTTAATATGAATCTTTGAATCAAAACGTAACTAATGAAATTCAAATGGGGTTAAAGAATATTTTTGAAAGACTAGAAAATGAAACCGATAAGGCAATTAGAGTAACCAACCAAGTAAATAAATTGAAAAGTAGATATCTTATATGGTGTCATTTTTTTCTTCAATTTAATCTATGTCATTATTCATTCATAATAGTTTATATTTTTTTCTTCTTTAATGTTATTTGATTGATATATATACTGAAGATATGGGAAGTTTTGGCAACACCAATGCACAAAGGACTGTCATGCAGACAAATCCTGGTAAGGATTGTAAATTGTAAATAGTAAATTATATTTTCAGTATTCAAAAATTAAAAAATTGAAATTTAATCTTATTTTCTTTTATTTTCAGCTGAATGGTGGTTTAATTATGCAGAGAGTGCTCCAGCACTAAAGACGATTGCAATTAAAGTCCTCAATCAAATTACATCATCGTTAAACTGGGAAAGAAATTGGAGCACCTTTTCCTTTATCCTTATGAAAGTAAGAAACAAAATAACGATAAATAATTTGAACAAATTGGTCTACATCCACTATAACTACAAGCTTCAGAGTTGAAATCAAAGAAGAAGAGCATCTGAAAGTCAACAAGATTACTTCTACCCAATTAATTTAGACTATGTTTTTTTGGTAAAAGATGGTTTGTTAGGTGAATGGTTAGAGTAGGTAGGAGAGCCATCATTAGATCAAGATCTAAAGCTAGTGGAGATGTTTGGCGACTTGATTAGAAAAAAGTTTGAACTAATGAAAGCCTTTAAAAGATTATAAGAGATTAATTTGAAATAGCAACGGAAGGGTACTACGGTTGATCTTATAGAGACAAGAAGAAATGAGGTGGGTGAGGAAAGTGAGTTGAATATCTCTACATCTTCCTCATCAGCAGAAATTTCTCCTAACTCTCTTACGAATAGTGCTGAAGATAGTGGTCATTATGAAGATGATGAGTCAACAATGTATAAGACAGTTGAGTATTTTCCTAGTACTACCGATTTAGATTTCCATCGTGGTTATATTATATATGTCTCACAGATTGAGAAAGGGATTGGTAGTAACATCGATCAATGAGTGGGGAAGGTGATTCTGCTGGCAATGTTGGCCAACAACAAGCTATGTATAGGTACAATCATAATTGGCCATCTCATAGCCTTTAGTTCCGCCATCACAAGCATAGTATGAGCAAGGGATGATCCATCATGAGCCCCCACAAATATTTTCATTCTTTATCAATTTTTTGAATTAAATTTAGGCCACTAATTATTTCAATCTACTGAGGATAGCTCATTGTACTATGAAGGGATTTTCGTTCATCAGCAACAATATCAATATGGCCAAGGGTATGAGAGTGTAGTGGAAAAGTTTGGATCATATTATTATAACCCATACTAAAGAAGAATAAATGATGACAACAATGATCTCAAGCCTAGGTGACACTCCACTTGGAATTTTGGTGTGCATTCATTCTTTCCAATTGCTTTATGCTTTATTTTACTATCATTATGTAATATGCTATATTAATATTCATGTTCTTGAATTTCACAACTTTCTTGATAATTAAGTTATGATTGATGAATATGACTGATGAATCATGTTAGGGGGTCTATATTATACAAAATACCAACACTATATATAAATTACAAATAAGTTGTATTTTTTAAAATTTCAAACTAATAGATAATTCATAAGTCATAATTATGGTTCTTACAAAAAAATAATAATAATAATTTCAGACAAGATAGTAATACAGGATGTCATAACTTAGGAGGGCTGATAATTTGATTTATACTTGTTACTAATAAAAAAACCATTGTTTTCCAGCCTATTCTAGTATTTTGGATATTTTGGATATTTTTTCAGTTTTTTTGGATAAAAAAAACCCACACTGCAACGGCTGCCTCGGACTGCGAATTGCCACTAATACTGATACCGTATCTATTTTTGGGTCCGACCGATACCACAATTTTCATCATGGTAAAGCTTGACGGGTGGTGGCTGAGTGATGGCCAACTGCCGGCGACAAGTGCAACTCGAGTTTCCTTTTTTTGCTTCTTGCTTCTTCATCCTTTTATGCTTTTATTCTCTTCCTAATTCTTCTTTTTCCGTAATTCTCCTTCTCCCCGTTAAGGACCAAGCCACTCCTTTGCAACTCAACCCATTAGGGGACAAAGTCCTAGTTTCCTTCTCCTCCACCACCTGAACCCAACCCGATCCTTTTTACCACCAAAACTAAACTAAGTTGAACCCACGTTACTTCCTCTTCTCCATGTCCATGGCACCTTCATCGCAGAACCCATCTTCATCTTACTTTCTGTTTTCTCCACTTCCTTCTTTTTTCTCTTTCTTTCTTGGTTCCTCCTCCACCATGGCCAAACCTTCTCCGAGCCCATCGTCTCCCTCTTTCTTTGCTCAGGATTAGTTTCAAAGCAGAATTTTCTCCTCTCTCCTTTCTTCCTTGCCATTGTCTTATTTTCCTTTCTTCTTCCTTCTTTTTCATTTTCTTTCTTCTTTGCGTCTTCTCTTTCTCCTCTACTACTTCTTCCTCATTTTTTTTGCCCTCCATGTTCTCTTTGTTTCTCTCCTTGTATCTTTTCTTCTGTCCCCTTTCTCCCTCTCCGTTCATAACTGAAACCGAGCCCAACCCATCTTGATCAGCTCCATTACCAAGTTAAACTTTTACATCTTCAAACTCACCATACGGAAATTTATCTCTTGAGCCTTGGAAGTCACAGTAGTGTGTTCTCATTATTGTTAGGATCACTAGGAAGTTATTACCACAGGTTCACCAAAAATTGGTGAGAAATCCAATATGAGACTATGGATTTCTGAACCCAGTATTTGAATGTGGGGCCCAAGTGGGCCACTTAATGGATGATTTGGTCCGATCATCTAGTAAACCACACAGGGGTGACGTTAGCTACTGAGGACCCATATGGAATGGGCCCTAATGCATCCAATTGACCCAAATCCTGCTCCATGTAATGGAAATTCCTATTGACCATGATTCACCACCATTTGGATTTTAAACCTCTTTCCAAAACTTTGGAACTCTGCAGAAATTGTGTATAAATAATTGCAAGGATGTTAGGGACTAAAAGGACTCAAATCAACCCAAGACTTGACAATAAATCCCAACTAGAATGGGATTTTGCAGAATTTGGTCGTCAACGTGCAGTATTACAAAACTGCTAGGCGAGCCCACATGTCCCACCTGACCAATAATCCAAACCCTACATATGAAGACCCACCCCTGAGCGATCTTAGGAATCCAACCTCTTGAGGATTTGAGCCCTGGGAGTTTTCTCCTCCCCCTTTTCTTCCTTGCCATTGTTTCTCTAGACCGAAACAGAATTTGGAACCTATACCTAGCCCTCTCTTTCCCCGATTTTCTTTCTGCTTCTGCAATAAGAAAATCGGGGAAGAAAAGGGTTGGGTCTAGGTTTGACAAAAAAAAAGGAGTTCATTGTGGTAGCTGCCACTGGAGTTACGCCCGTCGCTAGAGTTGCGCTCGTCATGAGAGTTGCTGCTTATCCCCGGCCATCACCCAGCCATCGCCCGCTGGTTTTCATTGCCAGAGAAGATACGGCTGTTATTTGTGGAAATTCTATTCCAGGACTAGAACTGAATAAAAAAGAAGGACTAGATGGATTCGGTTTCAAATAGCATTACGGTCAAAGCCTTACTTTAACAACGTTTAACAGGTCTTTTAAGATTTAATAGAGTGACGATGGAAGTGTCAAATTGCTACAAAATTTACTAAATTAAAAGGATAAATTAAATAAATTAAAATTTTAGGGGGTAAATAGAAAATTCTAAAAAATTTCAGGGGGGGTAATCTGTCAAAAAAACCTAGAAAATAATGAAAAATACCTTGGTAATCGTCTTATTATAAATAGAAATAAGAACTCTAATTTTTAGAATTTGACAAATCAAATAAAATGCAGAATTATGTCATGGCAGTCTCCTCTCCTATCTCAAGAGTCAAGCCGACAGAAGCTCTAAAAAATGTCACTTCTCCTGTGCTTGTATACAACGTGTCAGTTCTCAAACTCCCATATGACATTATGATAAAACGAAGTTACATACCATTAAATGAAGTGTAATTTGAGATTCTATTTATGATAGGGATTTGGGAGTTAGTGAAACAGAAAAAAATAATTTGGCTCTCCTAATTAAAATCACCTAGAGATACTTGTCTACTGAAGAGCTCCTCAGTTCTTCTCAAAACTAAGCACTGCCCAAACGAATCTTTATGCGAGGCTAAGGTTAAGAAGGTTAATTCTTGATTTTGGAAAGGCTTTGTCTAAGCAACTAAATTTATTACTGAAAGGTAGGGTGGATCATAGGAAATGGTAAGAGTTTCTCAGTTTTAATTGGATCCCATGCGCGAGTGGGTTGGGAAAACCTCATTCAATTGTTTGCAACCCAAACCTTCTTGTTAGTGATTTATGGGGCCAAGATAGAAACTGGAATATTAACTTCATCAAGCGCATTTTTAACAAAAATTTGGCCACATGCAAAATATAGGGATCCCTTTACAAAATTTGCTTACAATCCCATAAGAGGGGAAAATAATCAAGTTGCCAGATTCATGATTAAATGGAGAGCATCATGAAAGTTAATTCCTTCTCGTAGAGTTCTTTTGTACGGATGAAAATGTCTAAACAATGCAATTCAGGTGCATAACTCATTTATAGTAAATCTCTTACTAGTAATGCTTTATGCCCCATATGTGCCAAAGAAAGAATCAATTGAACATGCTCTATTTTTGTTCAAGCATGCCAAAGCCTCTTGGTTTGTCTCAACTATGGGCTAGAGGTTTTGACTAGTAGCTCACTTCTAAATGTGTCTTTTTCTCTCCCTTATCAAATTTTGAGTATTTTCCCATACCTACAGTTATATTGTTTTAGGATGAAAATGCCCTTCCTATGGAAAAATACAGTTTTGGGAGTGGGTAAATGAATGATTCTAATTAACAAGGGTGAAATTTCTGCATGCACCCTCACTTTTTCAAAGAAAGATTATTGTGAATCTGAAATAATTTTCAATCTTGAGATAATTTTCTATGGCATTATGAAAATTCAAAAAATTAATTAGTATATGCAACATTCCTTTAAAAAAATGTGTCACATTAAACTAGGGAAAAGCAATTGACTGTAGGCAAGTCATTTTCTTTGCCTTGATTTTGCAAAAAAAACACCACCTGAGAGGTGGTGAAGAGTGAGAATATAAGATAGGAGATGTAGATAGATCATTTATTTTCTTTGTTAAATTTGGGCTATTTTTGTTTATACTCTATTAAAAAAAGACGAAAAGTCTTTTGATTCAATGTTGTCACTCCACAATCAATGACCTTAAGATATTATCCACATTTGAAAAGAAGTCAGCGCATTAAAAAAAGTAATGCTTCTATATCATGGGACCTATTTCTGTCATGAAACTTATTGGCGTATATCAATCGGATATTAAACTTTACCTACCGAAATCCATTTATCTATAACAATGATCGTGAAATGAAAAGCTAGACATTTTGACAATTTTATGGGGATTTCTAAGTTTAAACATGATATTCTATAGATAAAGGGCATTGGTTGTGTTGGGAATATGGCCACTTCCAAAATCATCCCGCCGGTATCCAATTCTTGGCTTTACCAATAATACTCGAAATACAACCTGAAGGGGGTTATTCATTAACCAGGTCATAGTTTAGTTATTGATCCATTGTATATAAGGCTATACAATTGGTGAAACTGAAACAACCATTCACATATTTCATATTAAGAGGATAGACAAGAGAAAATAAATTTGAGACCATG
The DNA here is from genome assembly GCA_037013555.1 of Sextonia rubra. Classification (NCBI taxonomy): domain Eukaryota; kingdom Viridiplantae; phylum Streptophyta; class Magnoliopsida; order Laurales; family Lauraceae; genus Sextonia; species Sextonia rubra. The sequence goes on along the minus strand of JASUAD010000001.1, from coordinate 109,771,120 downwards.
GTCACTTTTCTCCATTCAACTAGGTAAGTACTGAATAGTTGCAAAATGAATCTTGACAAAATCAATAATCATACTACAAATATGGCCATTTTCTCAAATGAAATGAAAGATCAAAATTACCATAGATGTTGCATAGAAATGCACTTGTACACGCATGAAAATCAGGGCTAAGTTTTTCTCAAACAAAATATTTATTTGTGGATCCAATGGTTGTTGATAAACCTAATAGTGACCGATGATTGCTAAAGTGCCAATGTAAGATCCCACCCTAAATGCAAAAGGGTAGTTTTGTCAGTTCTCATGTCATAAAGAAGGTGATTGGAAAATTAAAATTTTTAGTAAGGTAGAGAAAAAAGACACATTTAGAGGTAAGCTACTAGTCAAAACCTCATATATATTTATCTCATGATTTTACCTTTCACTCAATATCAGAATGGTGGAAAAACTATATGGGAGTGCATGATTCTTCAAGGCCAAACATAGATATCAGCTCTACAGGCTTGACTCTGGCTTTGTGGTGGGCTATTTGGAAATGTACAAATGACCTTTTTAAGAGGAAAGGATATGATTCCTACAAATACTATTAATATCGCTAATAATGTTATCATAGATTTAAATCCATAAAATTGAAAGCGAGAAGAGATGAAAAAAAAAAAAAAGGTTCTCAGGACAATGGCATATCCTTTAGGGCCCGTTTCTTTACTAGAATTTCTAGAATTCATGTTTGGTGGTTGTCTGCGATTTTCAAATGCTGAAATTTTGAAATGCTACTGAATTTTGTAATTTCTGAATTATCTATTTCTTTTTTTTCCTGAATTCCTAACAGAGAGTTTTTTAATTCCTGTATTTTTTGAATTCCTCATTTTATAACTACAAGGATTTCTAGGTGGAATTAAACTCATGGCCACATTGTACATATGCCAATATAAGTTTAAACCACCCACTAATGTATGTATATAACTTAGCATGGGTCTCGCTTAATAAAAAAATGTGATTCAATCTTGAGGCCCACATTCACAATTCAAGAAAATAAGAAAGGAAAACCTAATAAATAAAAATTACAACCATCCAGATACTAGAACTTGGGCCTTCCCTTTTTCAAATTACTAGTTAGATGAGAGTTTTATTTTAATTCAATCAATCACCTTTCACTATTTTGATTCAAAAACAAGAAGAAGAGTCTCACCTGCTTGAAAGATTGAGGCCCACTATTGACCTTTATTAATAATGATCGGTATAGATTTTTAAACATGGCCCCTTTATGGAGCCCAAGAATGTATGGGGCATCCATTTGTAAAGTGGGTATATATGATAGTATAAAGGGATTAAGGGCATTGGTAGCTTTTTGTTTCACCATCAAAGAAACACATAGCAAGGGGAATTGCAAAAAAGAAAAAAAATGAAGAGCCATGATTGCATTTTAGCAACTGAGCACTTCTTCCAACTCAAATTTGGATAAACAAATTGCCTACCTTTCTTCCACACCTGCGGCTATGATACTTGTTACGTTTGAAAAAACCACAATAGGAAGAGAACTACATCATGTGGCAGGGAGAGATGATAGAAAACAAGCTTGAGGGACTTGTTGATGCAGCTGGAGTTTCTGTACAGTTTTTCTGAATTCTAGAATTTTGAAATCCTCTTGGGAGAGTTAGTATTTGGAAATTCTACTTTTTTAGTATTTAGAAATGCTGGCATTCCAAAATTCCAAAAATTCTAATAAAGAAACAATGAATTCCTAACAGGAATTTTGGAATTCCCAAACAACTGGAATTCCTGTCAGGAATTCTAGGAAAAAAACAGGGCCTTAGAGTGGGTGAGGGCTTTCTCTAATTTTTTGACACTGCTTTTATTATTTTTTTTGGTAAAGTAGGATTCATTTGACTAAATGACTGCTTTTATGACGATAGGCTCGTTGGATGGATAAGAAAATATCTGCCTCCAAAGAAACTGAGACGAGGGATTTTCTACTGGCCTTGATTGAAGCAAAGGCAGTGGGTTTCTCAAAAGTCCGTATTTTGATTGGTGCTGTCGAAGTTGTGTGTGCGATCAAAGGCAACTCAGATTGGTCTACGGACCCCATTTTGCTACATATATCAACCAAAGCTCTATCTTTTGAATCTTTTTGAGGTTTCTCATATCCTCTAGATCCATGAATGCAGTTGCGCATAATTTTGCAGAGAAAACTTATTGGGGTGATGGGGTTAGGACTTTTTTCAGTTCCTAGTTTATAGTGTTCTTTTGATGTTTGTTTTCTTGTAGGAAATTTTTTTCCTCTTGCTATCTTGGCTGTTGTCCTTTTGTTTCTTTTAATGAATTTATGTTTTTTTAAAAAACCTCAAATCCTACTTTGCATGTAGAGTGCCATATGTGGTTAATTAGTTTATATCCATAAGACTCATGTGCATATATGTTTTGAAGATATATTTTGGCTTGTTCCATGTGGAGTGGATTGTAAATAAGATGTTATTGCAATGTCCATGCCTTAATAAGCCCATTCACGCTACTTAATTAATGGTTAGTTTATGCCATCCAACAAATTGCAACCAAATTTAGAAAGAGATTTGCTGGATAAACCTTATTTTGATCTCTCTACACACAGTCTCTCTTTACACACAAATAAAATTTAAAAAAATTATAAATTTTCTCTCTTAACACACCCTCTATCCCTAAAATACCCAAATCCCTCATTTCTCCTCTCTTTACACACATTCAAACCTTTTTTCTCTTCAACCCTCTTTTCTCTTCTCATTCTCTACAGCAAGGGATTTGAGTACCAACTTCTTCTTCTTCTTCTTCTTCCATTCACTTCTTCTCCTTCAATTGCAAGTAAGTCTTCATTTTTCACTAATTTCTTTCAACTCTTCTTCTTCCATTGCACTAAGATCCTCTTCCATTGCAAGGTAAGCTTCCTTCTTATCCTCTTTTCTTATTTTGTGTGTTAGTAGAAGAGATCCTCTTTAGTTTTGGAGGGTAAGCTTCCAAGCAGCAGGGCCATGGAGGGATCCTCTTCAAGCTTTTCTCAGTCTCCGTTCGGCCATGGAGGGCCGAACAGAATAGGCCTATTCGGTCCTCTAGGGCCGAACAGACCGGATCTGTTAGGCCATGGAGGGCCGAACAAGACCACTCGATGATTATTTCAGAAATTTTTTTAACATTTTTTTGAAGAGATTAATGCATTATTTATGATTCACAGATATGGACCATCCTAGTACTTCAAGAGTGAGACCTACAGCCTCTAATAGGAGGCGTCGCCATAGATTGGAAGAGCCAGTGGAAGAAGAACCTCAGATTGAAGAACATGCTTCCAATGAAGACAATGACCATGAAGAAGAGAATGTTACAATTGGGCCACCTGATGGAAGTTTGCTTAAGAATTTCCAGACTCATGTCGCATATTTCTTGTGGAAGGGCAAAGTGTGTTTTAGTAATATGTTTTCTTTAAAATATAATCTATTTGTTTAATGACAAATAGCTAATTAGTAATTCATGTTTTGAATGCAGGATCGTGGAACATTGAAATGCTTAAGTCATGGGCAAAAAATAGATTTGTGGCCACTAAATGATAGTAACCGTTTTAGGCAGCTGGTAAGAGATTCCATGTTATCTCCATTGATTGAATGTTCTTACCGGATGGTGAATAAGACCATGGTGTCCTGTTTTGTTGAAAGGTGGCATCCTGAAACAAATACCTTCCACATGTCTTTCGGTGAAATGACAATCACCCTCGATGATGTTTCTTGCCTCTTGAAGATTCCCATCATTGGTTCCCTTACAACAAATTTAGAGAAATTGACATACCCCGACGCCATAGATCTTGTTGTTGATGCGTTGGGGGTCTCTACTAATGAAGCAAGACAAGAATTGTACAGTTAAAAAGGCCAATCGCTAAAATTAGAATAGCTCAGAGAAAATTTTGCTGGAGTGGACGATGATGCTGGAGATGATGGTGTTGACTATGCAGTCAGGGCGTACCTTCTGTATTTACTTGGCTGTACGCTCTTTACTGACAAGACCGGGACAAGAGTTTCATGCATATACTTAAAGCTATTGATGAATTTAGAAAATGTCAAGAACTATGCATGGGGCGCCGGTGCACTAGCATGTTTGTACCATCAATTGGGCTTAGCAAGTCGGAATGACGTCAAACAAATAGTTGGATACTTGACACTTCTTGAAGCGTGGGTCTACGAGCACTTTGAAACACTAGCTCCAACTGCCAACGTATCATACTCAGTGAGGCAGCCTCGTACGATTCGTTGGATTCCTCGTAGGGAGACCAGTTCGGCTTTACAGGGTTTGCGGGAGAAACTAGACTTCTTAAGCGTAGATAAGGTAAATCACTCTTTAATTGATCATATCATGTTAACCTATGATGATTCAATTTATTTACAATGATTCTCATGGTGCAGGTCACATGGGAGCCTTATCTTTCTTGTAGGCGAGCTCATCCCTTACATCAAATTGCTTTCTACTGTGGATGCCTAACACACGTAGATATTGTAGAGCCCTACCATCCAGATAGGGTTCTCCGGCAATTTGGGCGGGTCCAAACGATTCCCATGGCACTGTTAGAGCCAGTACGTGTTTTGAGGGGTAATACAGCAGCATCAATCAATGCATCAGTCCGAGTTTATGATCAAATATGGCATCAGTGGCGTAATCACTTACTGGCCCAAGTAAACCGGAGTACACCTGTCCGTCGTCCTTGGGATTGCGCGCCAGATTACATAGACTAGTACGCTATTGTGTCATGGAGAATATTGACAAACCCCAAAATACAATCTGGTTTTCGTCAAAGTGAGCCTGAGCCATAAGCATATAATGTAATTGATTATGAACTGCACAACAGAAAAGCTCTTCGAATTTACGAAGGAATTGAGGCAAGGGTTGAAGAAGCATTCGCACAAGATAGGCATAGTTTGTATCTAAATGTCAGACATATGGCTCGAGCTTTGCGCGGACTTACCATTGAGGAAGAGGGTGAATTAAGTAGAGACCCCCGTATGACATCGCGTGCTTACTCTCGTCGGTCTAGACAAGAGAGATGAATTTGGTGTTAAGATCACTTTTCATGTCTTGAATTCGATGTAATGACCTATGATGTAATGAACCATTCAAGTTAATGAAATTCCCTTTTCATATACTCTTTCATGTCATTTCACTTTGTAATGAACTATGACGTAATGAAGCAATCAAGTTAACATTTAACATTGCTCTCTCCAAAATTTGCAAGTGAAAACCACAACAAAAAAAGAAATGCTTTACATGATGTTCAATTGAATTCAAGTCTATAAACTTTACACTGTCATTCCAAATTAATACTTTCACATATAGCTACATTAGGATTGACAAGTTGTTTACATTGCTCTATGCGATCTGTATATGCAGTTTCCCATCCACTCGCACAAGAATGATGGAATTCTCGCCACTTATTTGCAATTGGTGGTATTGGATGACCAGGTACCAGGAAAACCTAAAAGAATAGACAAAAGTATTAGAATGAATAAGATGACAAACATAATGAAACATACTAAGGCATAGTAGTTATATCGTACCTGAACAAAATGACAAGCATGAACAAAGCCTATAGCAATCTCTTTTCTATTAGAAATAGGCACAGGAGTCGACCTTAGAGGAAGAAAAGTAAGGCACTGTTCATTGCTCAAGTGATACAAGACCACATTATAACGAGATGCTATAAGATGACCCATATCAGGCATAGTCATCCAATGATCATATGATGGATGACCCGCATAGTATGATAATGACGCTATTAGATCTTCAACTCTGTTTTCTACTCCATACAATGCTCTGTAATGATCCACATTTCCAATAAGCTCTCCAATAAGCTCTCTCCGGGCCTGTCTCCAACTTTCTTCATTGATGCCAAGTAATCCTGCAATAGCTCTAAATCCACAATTACCGTCAGCTGCCACGTCTTTCACAATGCGTATATAAGGCCTTATTCCCTGTGGGAATGATTCATGCCAGGACGAAGTCTTCGAGCTATTCGATCTTGTCCGAACTAGTAGCTTTTTAACCTTCTGTTTCTTTTGTGTTATGTCGTTGGAGTCTACCACTTCTATGCATACAGGACTATAACTATCCTGTGCAGATGAGACCAACTCAAAAGCACTTGGGACACGTTTAGTTGATGTATCATGTTTCAATGGAGGCCTACCCCGTGGCTTTGAATTTACTTCTGGTTCTTGTAAAAATGTAATGGAAGGCCTAAATATCTCCCGTAATTTCTTCAACATTTGTATTCTTTGAGGAAGATCAGAAGCTTTGAACTTTAATTGAATATTAAGTAACTCCGCCATCAAATCTAAGTCCATAACTGGATCATTGGTTGTACGAGTATGTATCATATCAAGCCTAGACCAATGAAGATGTATGCATTGGAAAGGAATCGACCAACCTTCAATCATATACTCTGCAATCTCATGAGCACAAGGTAACCCATGTGTACGTCTCATAACGCATTAACAGGCATTTTTATCAATTCCAACAACATTTGCTCTTTTACTTTCCATTAATATTTTGTCCAATGCACTCTTTGATATGTTCCCACGTAACTCTTTGAATTCTTTCGGCTGGAAGTTATGTTGGACAAGTGTTTTACTTTTTTCAAATGATGCTTTAATACCCGTGTATTGCAATTCAAGCAAACTATGGATCTTTGTCCAATTTGAATCAAAATTGCCTTGACTAAATTGGAGGTACCTCTTCAATTACGCATGCGAACTCTCTGCCCTGTAAAGAATAGAATCTTAGAGAAGGTTTAAAATTCATAATGTAAGAAAACTTGTTAACCATACCTGTTCGACGTAGTATTGCCAAAATGCATATGATTGTCCGTCCATGCTGAGACAAATCTTTCTTTGTATGGGTCAAGCCAGTTGTCCTTGACATATTTAAGTACCATTGGATATGTACTGAAACTTTCATTTAGCTTTGTTAACTGTTCGATGTACTCTGCTTCCGTTGATGAATTTGTCAGCATGTTCCAATGCGTAATAAATTTGCCCCAAGTCTGCTTTGTTTCGAACAACTTCTTACATTTAGCAAGCACATTTTTATTGATATGCTATTTGCATAATAAATGTGTAGCAGTTGAAAAGACTTTTTCAATCGCATTTATCAGTGCCAATTCTCTGTCTCTTACAATAATATCCGGAAGAACACCTTCCCCAATTACAGAGCGCAAGATACTTACCACCCATATATAGTTGTCTTCACATTCATCTTCCATATATGCAAAACAAATAGAGAACGTCATGTCTGTAGACGTTACACCAACAATTTCAAATAGAGGCAAGCGATACCGATTGGTCTTGTAAGTGCAATCCATTATCAATATGTGTGGAAATGCATGCAACAAGTCAATACTAGTTGGGTGCGTCCAAAAAAGATCCTTCACAATGTCGGAATTCTCACAATTTCTATGCCATTCAATGTAATTATGCTCTTCCAACTTTCCTAACAGAAGTTGCATTTGACTTCTCCCGCCTCGTTCAATGACTTTATGCCTATGCCGTGCATTGTAAATCGCCTTCATTGTTATCACATTAAGTTCATTTCTTTGCTTCAAGGCAATCAAAATCTCTTTTGTTTGACCATGCTCGTAGACATATCAACCAATAACTTCGTTTCCCCTTCTGATAATCTGCCTGCATATGAATGACCCTCTAGATATTGTGCCGCAGAATGGTTGTGTACACTACAAAGCACTTCTAGCATCCAATCATCATTTGTTTTTAATTTATTACCGTTCAATGAAAATGGGCATCCACATTTTTTTGGTGCCTGTTTGCTTGATCTTCTTCTAAGATGGCTCATTATCAGTGAGTTTCTTTGCATTATAGTGTCCACTTCTCTCACATGCAAGTAATACTCTAGGTTTTACTCCAACCCCAGCCGCATTAGAAACTTTAATAACAATGACAAAGTCATTTCTCCTTCCAACATTACGAGCCTAATCGATCATTGCCTGACGATTATGGAAGATCTAGAAATGCAAAACTTATAAAAAATTTTAGTAAATAAACTTTTAAAATAATGTTTACGAAGTGTTTTTGGTAAAAACTATGATGAATCATCCTTACCTCATGAGTAATAAACTCGTTTGTATAATCTTTAATGCATTCAGAACCTATATTGCTTTCTTTTGTAGGAGCCTGTAGAGCAAATGATTCACAAAAAAACAAAAAAAAAATTTACAAATTATGTTCGGCCACTCATGGCCGAACAGACTCAGTCTGTTCAGCCATGAGTGGCCAAACATAAGGTTTTGTTCGGCCACTTATGGCCGAACATACTAGGTCTGTTCGGCCACTTATGGCCGAACATACTAGGTCTGTTCGGCCATGAGTGGCCGAACAATTCTATTCTATTCGGCCACTTATGGCCGAACACTTCTTTCGAATTTGGACTTCCAGGTCCGAACATGAGGCGGACGGAACTTTATATGAAACTTTAAAAATATGTAAAAACGAATAAAAAAATTATAGTATACTAACCTTGCCATTCGTCTGGGGAGTGTAAACCACCAAATCCTTGTTTATTTCCTCCTCCATTGTACCTTTTGCTTAGTAATATCCTTATCCAAGTAAGTTGGAGGAATAATAACTTGTAGTGAGTAGTAGGGAAGAAGATAGAGGGAAAAGGTGCATAAAGAATATGGAAAAAGAAGAGATGATGAGAAGCTTTGAATGTGTAGGAAGAAGATTAAGGAAGAAGATGGAGGAAGAAGAGATAGATGATAGGGTTTAAATGTGAAGAGAATAAATTGTGTGTGAAGAGAAGAAATTTTCTGCATTTTGGAGGGAATTGGGTAATTTGTAATTTTATATAGGGGCAAAGTTGGATTAAAAATTTATAACAAAATGATGTGTGATGAGAGATATTTTTTGTGTTCAAATAGGAGGGCTCTTTTAGAAATCCTTATTGATGAACATGTTTAATAATTTGGTATCGATAAGTGATCATTTGTTGGTGTGACCCATGGACTTGGTTGCGATTCTATGATATTCTTTTAGTAGACAAATTGCTTGATTTGCGGTGACCGGTGGTATTGTTAACTCCACGGTGTGGAAATGCATTTTGCTGGCTCACAATCAAATCTCAAGGCTGTGCTCAATCTATGATTTGGCATAATCAGATTTCTAAGGACAAAATCTAATCTCAAGGCCGGCAGTGTTTAATCTATATTTCTACGAGAAATGCTAACCACACTCCTCAACTCACAACCCATCTCACAACTATCCTATGTGGCAGTTTCTCTTTCCCTTATTTCTACAATGTTAAAAGCAAAACAAATTAGTTAGGCATGCCACATAGGACAGTTGTGAGATGGGTTGTGAGTTGGGGAGTATGACTATCATTTCTCATATTTCTACATCATAAATTTTCTAAGACTAAAATAAAAAAATCCAAAGCCAACAATGCTAAATCTTTATTTCTACGTAATCAAATTTCCAAGGCCAATAATCACTTTTCGACGCCAATAATGGCTTTGACCCAAACCATTATAAGAAACATAAATGGCTTTTACATACTAAGTCCTTAGACCCAAAGGCTTATAATGTGAACGATGATTGATCCTTCAGTTATTTATCGATATATCAATGCATTGTTTAGTGACAAGCCAAACATATTAAACATATGTTAATGTGTAACGCTTGTCAATCTAGCCCTCAAATTTGGAGGCCCTACTTGGCTTGGCTCTCAAGAGGTTTTTTTTTTTTTTTTCAGATAATGAAGGTAGTATCCCTGTGGTATTAACCTATCAGGACTAATTCTTTGGATGCACACTCTCACTTGATAAGTTTGGGGGGACTCAAACACAAGATCCTAGAAAGCAAATTTATGCTTTATGCCTAAGAGCGAACACCTAGGAGTATCTAAAAGAGCCCTTAAGATGGTTTTTTTTTTTTTTTAAGAAAAAGCCCGAGGGCTCGGCTTGGATAAGTTTTTTGCAAGCTATAAAATTTGAGGACCAAGCTTAGAGATTCTAGGCCCACCAAAGCCTTGTCCTTCTATGTATATATATATATCTATATATTTGTATATATATCTATATATTTTTATCTTGTATAATATATTTATTATATTTAAAATTAAACTAAAATGTCCTTTTTGAGGTACTTTTCTGGGGCTTTATTTTGTAAAGATTTGTAATTCTTTTATTTTTTTAAAAAAATAATGGATTTGTATGAAGTTTGTTGCTCTTATTCATCTGAAATGAATTTATATTTGATGATTGACATTTGACCTTTAGGATAACTTTTTGCTCTACCATCTATTAGATTTAAAAATTAAAAAGACAAAGGTGCATCAACTACCTATGCCTCATTATTGTAATTTATGTAGCTACGCTGAATATGTGCATGCTGGTTTATATATGTGCATGGGCTTCCAGTCCCTTCCCATGGTCTACTTGAAAGTGAAGCAGGGGTATGAAAGTCTGTATTTTATTATTTTCTAAAATCCTATGAAGTCTGTATTTTATTTATTTACTAAAATCCTATAAAGGTGATGTTGTGCCTGTGCCTAAGAAATGTATTCCCTTCAAAGTGATTCCGTAATAAGATGCAAGGTAAAAGTTGGTCATTTTTTTTCTTTTTTTTTTTCTGTTGGTTTTCTTTATTTCTATTTGTACTTGCTGCATTTGTGCTATTTCTTCTTTGTAATGGGATTAATTAGAGGAAAACGTCAACACGGCTCGTCCCAAGCCTACAAAATTGAGGAGAGCTAATGTTCAGTTGACATTTAATGCTCAATTGTAGTGTAGAAAAACACTAACATCGGATTATTTTAGGCCTCGAGTGAAGTTCAAACCCGGCTTTGACCTGCAAGCGTGGAGTAAGGGCGGAAAGGACCTACGTAGTGTGGGCCCTCCCTGACCCTCCAACAGCTTGAGCATTCTTATATATAGATTGAGGGCAGTGTACGGTTGACCCTTTTGGCTTGGCTTGTGCCTTTCACAGACTTACGCAAATGTGGGGACCCAAAAAAGCCCGAGTTCTGTGGGACAACCACAATGGGCCGAATCATAACAAGTCCACGCTGAGAGTACGCCCGGGAAGGGTCGTCAATCGTTTTAAATGGATGAGATCGAGAAACATGCCCGACAAGCTAAGCGGCAAGGGGCCATAGTGCGTCCTATGCCCATATCCATATCTGGGAGTACAAATATGCTCTTGTTCGTTGCCGGACTCCCTCAAAGTGCATGTTTGGGGTTGACTGTTTGTACGACAGAGTAGGATGACGTAGAATAAATTTAAAATTAAAAAATATATATAATGGGATTATAATGATTTTTTTATTTTTAATTGCTTGACATGAAATCTTTTTTACTTTTTATATAAAAAGTATAGGCTTTTTTATAATTTAACGATGATTTTTTTGACTTTTTTTAAAATGAAGAAAATTTGATTTTTTTTTTAAATTTTAATTTCAAAATTTTTATTTTACTCTACTTTATCATATCTTACAAATAAACATGCCCTATGTTTAGAGTGAGGGGCCGTTCTTGGTAGATCGGTTGATAGTTAGTCAACTGTGAGCACCAACCATTTACAATTCTACACCTGTCCTAACAGGGCGTAGAACGTTAAAACCATGTAGGGTTAACATGCTTTCTAACTAAGAATTCTCTCTCTTTTTCTTTCTTTAAGAAAAGGATATAGTTAAAGTCGACCAGGAGCTTGGCACTCTTCAGAATCTCTAATTATGAATCTCACAGCAATTAATAAATAATGGGAGCTTTTAAATACACTCCCAAATTTTATTTCCACGCGCACTTTCTTTCTATGCTAAAATTAGGGGTGATTTTTTTCTTTCCACAAGACCCACTATATTTATACCTAAATTACCTTCTCCTCTCACTGCCCCCCCCTCCCCCACCCCCAGTCCCTCTTTTCTCTTTACACTCCCCTTCCCTCCCCCTCCACTTCCCAATAGAGAGAGGTAATGAGAGGGAAAGAGAAAGAACAAAGAAGGAGATAGAGAGAGACTGGCGGAGGGTGAGGGGAAGGTTGGAAAGGCATGGAGGGAAAAATAATTCTATACTTTGAAAGTACCTACTCTTTCCCCTTCTCCACCAATGATAATGGAGAATGAGATCAATGGACTCTCACAAGGTCAACCCCACCGACCTCATTTTCTATTGTGATTGGTGGAAAAAGGAAACGCGTAGGTACTCCTAGATTATTGAATAATTACTTGTGGAGGAGGTGGGGAGGGAGAGAGGGGTAGAGGGGTGGGGAAGGAGAGTAGGGGCATTTTGGTAATTTTCTATGGGTGGCATAATTGTAATAAAAAAATCTAAAATGGTGAGTGGGGGAAATAAAATCAGGAGTGTATTTAGAAGCTCCCTAAATAATATTGATCCTTACCAGGCACAAAATAAATCAATTGGTTCCCACACATAGACCCAAAGGTCAATCGGGTCCATTGGGTTTAGTCCACAGGCCAAATTGACCGAGCGCTTCTTTGACAATCGATTTTTATCCTATTTCTATTTTTATTCCTCACTTAATCACAGAACTGTATCTAAATTTATTATTTTAAGAGGATTAGGCAGTTTTCTAATTTTTTTTAGAAAGTCCTGGTTGCTAAGAAACAATTCTATTCCTCTACATATATTTAGGTCCCATTGTATTTACTTATGTTTATTCCAACTAAAAAAAGAGTTACATGAGTTTTCTTTAGTTATGATGTATTTTTATGATTGTAAGTGTGCCTTAGGGCTAAAATCTATCATTGAATTCAATCAATATTTTCATACATTGGTCTAATTTTTTTTCGAGGATCCAAACTGTGCCAGGTTGCATTATTCACTTCTTTTCAACTTAATTTTGTTGTTTGGACGTAGAGTACATTTCACACAAACAGTGCAAAAATAATCCTTTCGAAGAATCCATTGAAAAACATTCAGATTGATGATCAACCAAGTCGGATTCTATAACAAACTATGTCGTTACAATAGAATTGAAAGATTATCTAGTTGTTTGAAAATCAAAATAGAGGATTTATCATGTGAATCAAAATCCGGTTTGATGAGTCCAACCTTTTTCATAGTTTGTTCATTCTATAATTTGCCATTAGGCCCAAATTTACAAACGTTGATCCTTCATTCACAACTAGATTGAGTCTAAAAAAGATCTTTTGCTAAGATGTTATATAATTATTAAATTTTAATGCTATTAAATCAAAAGCTAAGATAGGTGGAGTTGATTTTTGGCATTCTGGAGCTATTTTTTGGCTTTTCCTATTTATAAGGATACCTTCCCATCTGCCCTCCTTCTGTGAATAGACATGCATATTAGTGGCCTTATGAGTTGGATTATATTTCAGTTTAAATACAAATGTTTGAGATGATCAATACTACTTACAGTAAATTTTTTCTACATACAATTCATATGCTTTCCAAGAAGTAGGGCCCAACTAGATGCACGCAAGTAGTGAGAATAGAAAGGTCTTAATATTTTGCAAGAGTCGGAAGAAAAAATCAATGCATAAATTGCCTCATTAGATTATCCTTACCTTTGCTTTTACAGCATTGTGGGTTACCTATTTTTTAAATTATAATTATGAATAAAAGGTAAATGAGTTTGAAAGTGTGTATGATGCAACGCTATGGTGCGGAAGGGCCACATAGATCAAAGGTGGCCCCAAATGGGTCCCATAGAGTGGATTGAACTAGTCACTCAAAAAATGACTAGGCTGACATAGGAGAAAAACACAACAGAAAAAGAGAATAAAGTAAAAAAGAAGATCGGTATCTTCCTATTGAAAACAAAGTCAATACATCCTTATCTCCAATCATGCCTCTGAATTCTGTGTCTAAATCAAAGATGCCCCGTCCATCGTTGAACAGATTCCGAATGATCAAGACCCCACTTCCGTTTCCTTGTGCTAAGGTGGCCATTAGCCTACCATCTACCATAATGTTGACAGGTAACTGCCGGCTTCTTCTCCTTTTCTCTTCATCAAAACCAACTAGATTCCATTCACCACTCAAGTTTTCAGCTAGTCAAGGTTCAAGAGAACTCGAAGATTTTATCCTTAGAAAACCATTAGTTTACCTCTTATTTTCTTAATCTAAACCGCTTAAAACAACTTTAAGACAATATGTTATCTCTGAGATGATTATCACCGCAATTGGATTTCAATATACTGTCGGATTGATTATGAATAAAGCACATAAAGTTAGTCCATTTATTAGGTGTGTTCTTAGATGCAATCCATCAACGGTGGGATTGATTCAGATTGGATTCATATTTCCTTGATCAAGAATACAAGGTGAGAACATGATATTAAACGACTCAGATTGTAGAAGCATTGCCCGGTAATGGTTTTAGAGTGGTGGACAACATGGTACTATGTGAGACACATGCTCTCAACTCTCAAGGATATAGATTCTCTTACGTGCATCCCCGTGGGACACGACCCCACTCGCTCACTTTCGGCACACCAAAGTCGCCGTTGTTTTTCAACTTCACGGTTGATGGCACCTTCTACCAACTCTCCCCCACGTCAAATGAAGAATACCATCACCATAACTTTTAAACCCTAGATTAGGCACACTTGACTTAATTAAAGCATTTTCCATGCACATGCCCCTTTTGATTGGCACCCATTTCAATTTGAGTCTGATCCAACAATCACTAATTTCTATATTCAAGTGAATCCATGGTTATATTGGGGCTCTTATATTACTTGTTAGAAAGTAAACTCAATCAATTACATGCACTACGTGGGAAAAAAGAAAAGCAATCAATTGGGCATGACATAAATGATTTACGTGGTTTACTATGAGGGCATGTTTGGCAAAGGGGTATGATAAAGTAGAGTAGAATTAAATTTAAAAAATCAAAAAATTTTCTCCTTTTTTTAAAAATTCAAGATTTTCTTATTTAAAAAAAAGTTAAAAAGTCATCATTAAACTACAAAAAAATTCTAAAAACTCAAAACAATTTCATATCAAACAACTAAAAATAAAAAGTTATCATAACCCAATCATATATTATTCTTTCTTAATTTTTTGTTTACTTTACCTTACTTTATCCTACCCTTCTCCTAAACATGCTCTAAGGGTTCATTTGTTAATTTAACTGATAGAGTGAAGTGAGGTGAATGGTAATTTTAAAAGATAAAAAAAAATAAGAGGGGTTAAATCATTCCAATTATTGGATTTTGTTTTTTAGTGAAAATAGAATGTAACTTTGTGACTTTTTGTGTTAAAAGTAAATATTTTTTGTTAGTTAGTGGGATAAAAAAGTAACTTTTTTACTTTTTTATGTAAAAAGGTAAAAGAGTTTTTTTGAAATATGGTATTTTGATTTGACTTTTTGGGGTGGTTGTGTGGTGAAATAAAAGATGACTTTAACTTTATAATGAGGGGAAATTAACAAACGGGCCCTAAAGGTTATGTCTATAGTCCTATGAACGTTCTACTTGATTTTACAATTAATAAATTGAGCAAATCATTACCACGATTCCCAATTGTCTGACATTTAGCCTTCTTACTCTTTATAAGTCTCAATTTTACTCTCACAATCCCATTAACTTCACATGGTATTGCAAATTCGCCTAGATCCATAGAACAAAAATAAAAACTTTGAGATCATCAAAATAAAAATCTAATAGAACAGCTCAGTGGCAGAGGCATTTTACTCTTTAGGGAGTATAGGAGGTTGATTATTGGTATCATACATTTATCGTACCACGCTATTGTACAAGTACCGTTGCAATATAGGTAAAAAACTTAAAAATAAAATAAAAACCTAGCATGGTCCCTCACACAGACACAATTCCTTTTTCATCCTTATATACCTTGTAATTGATTGCCATATACCTAGATAGGCTCCATACAGCCAGTACACTCATAGTTGAGTGGCGTTGTCACCTTGGTTTTATATAATGCCTAAGGATTGAGCTTTGAGTTTTCAAGCTAATGTACCACTTTTAGAATGGTTTGTGCACCAAATGACAATACAAAAATGACAAATTTACACTTATACTATGTGATATCCCATACCTATAAGTTATCATAATGAGTCCTGCCTCTTATCATTACTTTAAAATCCCTGCTTGCTAAAAAGGAAAAAAAAGTCATTTTTACTAAAACCAAACCCATTGAAAATGCTCTTTTTTTTCATCAATTAATAGACACAATAAAATATTTTTATATAATTTAAAACATCTCTCCTATGTCTTGAAAGGATGAGATAGGGCCCATATACCACGCTTGTTATGACTAAAAATGGATAAAGTGGAGAATAAGATAATGTTATTCAATGATTTTTATTTAAACATGCCCCAAGCTCTTTGACCCAACAACCATGTAAATTTGGGGCAGTTTTGATTAAAGAGATGTGGGAAGTAAACCAATGTCTCATACCACTCCATCAACTCCCACAAATTATGATGATGCAAAGTAAAATGGGTTTTCTAATTTATCATTTTACTCTTGCATTAATATTTTCTAGGCAAAAGTGTAGGAGAGACACCTCTACAATCAAAATACTAAAATGGAAATCAGATCTGCCACTTGGTGAGTGAGGTGAGTAAAAAATGGAATCTTTTCCCCCTTTTTTTATTTTTTAATCCCTATATTCAGTCATCCATTCTTGTTCTTGCCTATCCAATTCATCAAGCAAACACTGCTGCTGACTCATAGGTGATGGATGGTGTCCGAGTAGACGCAGCAACCAAAAGCAGCAACACCTGACCAAACCAAAACAAACCAAACCAGAAGAAAGAAACGAATAGAAAAATAAAACTTAAAAACAAAATGCAAACAAGTACTCCTCCTCCTTTCCATTCCACTTTCTCTTCTCTCTCTCCCCTTCCCCTTTTGATTATTATTATATAGACTAATAATACATCGCTGCAGCCGTTGAAGTCGTGCTGAAGAAGATGAGATTCAGGGCCACAACAACCCCAAAGCAGCGTCCTCGTATGCCAGCAAAAGCAACCCTCTCCATCCTCCTCATGCTCCTCCTCATCCTTTCCGTTATCTAACCAATATAGCCGCCCTTGTTCTTGTTCCAGTTGTTGTTGGGTGAATTAGGGTTTTTGTGCTTCTTATTCTTTTTCTTCTTTTCAGATCTTGTTCTTGTGTTCTGCAGCTGTAAATAGTATATGGGGATTTCGCTTGATGTCGTCGTTGACTAGATCTTTCTGGCTCGAGATTTTTTGAGATTCTCAGCAGAGAGAGATCAGATCAGATCTGCTTCTTTTTTCCGTTATTTTTTTTTATAGGAAAACAGATACTGAAGACTATTGAAGAAGGCCAAACAAAAAAAAATCCATACAGTTTGGGAGAAATCGTTGGTTTGTTGTTGTCTTTGAGATTTATCCATCATCCCTCTGCTATTTTTTGAGGGCGTCCGTGGTCGTTGAATCTTGTCTCTGTGTGTGTATGTGTGTTTTTTTTTTTTTTTTTTTGGTTTTCTTCGGATGAGAACCGATCTTGAGCTGGAAAGAGAGGATAAGGCGAGGAGGAGAAGGAGGAGAAGAGCGCGCAGAGTGTATGTTTGTGTATGCGCAAGAGTGATTGCTGCTGTTGAATGGGAATACCCGCTCTGTTGGATTTGATAGAGAAGGTTAGGACTTGGATGGAAGGCGAAGTGCGGGGGATTTCGAGGCAATTTTGGATGCCCAACGATAGCTGCAGGATGTGCTATGAGTGTGACTCGCGCTTTACTCTTTTGAATCGCCGGCACCATTGCCGCAGCTGTGGTCGATTATTCTGTGGCAAATGCATGCAGAATGACAGTGGTGGTGGTGGTGAGCAAGTGAAATTCTGTAAGTTCTGCTTTCGGGCGATTGGGCAGGAGGCGATGGCGGAGGAGGAGGATCCTCTGCCGACGCAGGCATTTGTTTTTAGTGATGACAAGCTTAGTAGTTGTAGGAGTTTTCGGAGCGAGAGTCTGGTTGGGTTTCTGGAAGCGCAACGGGGATTTTCTTCGCCTCATGTTGCGGGGAGAAGCAGCAGCACGGCCTCCTCTTTGGATCCGCTGTCTCCAATCTCTCTTGGCTGCTCTGTGGTCAGGTATTTGACTCTTCTTTTTCGGGTATTCGTGACTCTTTGTATAGGGTGCTAGTTTTGCCTTGTTTAATCTGTACAAAGAGGATGCTATATCATGATGTGTGTGATTCATGGAGTTCATTTTCAATGTAATTTGTACATGACTTCATAGATAGGACTGTTGATTTGGTGGCAAATCATGTGGATGAGCCATGGCCTGAAATTCAAAGTGATTAGTCTAGCAAGGTCATCTGATTAGTGGCCTGCAAATGGATTGTTAGAAAAAACAAAGTTGAAAATTTTGAGCAAGATTCGCATTCGAATGGGAAAAAAAAAAACACACACACACACACACGCGTGCGCACACGCACACAATTAGCAAGTGGTTAGAGTTGCCCACTAAACATCAGTTTTTGTGATTTGGAATGTCAGCCTGGTGGTTTGTTGAGAAATATGGTATGGTTTATTGCCATGTCTATGGCGAGGCTTTGTTGCCTTGTTCTTTCGTGGATCACACATGGCTGTGGCATTTTTTTGCCATTTCTGTTAGCATGTATACCAAATTCTCGGCAACTATGACGCCTTTTCTAGATTTATTTAAATTGCTGATTCCTTTATTGCATATAACTTGATATCAAATGTAGGAGTGATGAAGAAGATGCGGAGGAAGCAGGGAAGCATTTTTTGAGTCCCTCTAGGGAAGTATGCCAACATACTTCTCATGTAGATGGTAGTAATACTAATACTAGAAAAGAGTCTTACAGTTGCAAGTCAGCAGCTTTGAGTTCTTCTGGGAGCCATTTTTTTACAACAAGCTGCCCTAATAGATCTGCTGAGTCTTCACAGTGTCAGCGAGATGGGAGTCCAGTGGCCCAAAATGATGCTCTTTTGCAGCAAGAATCTTTGGGCATTATAAGAAGTCATGAAATGGGTTCCGAGGATCTAAAAACTACTGATGATTGCACTGATAACTTGTCTATATTTCAGAATCAGTGCCAAAAGGGAGAAGAGCCATTGGATTTTGAAAACAATGGCCTCATTTGGTTTCCTCCACCACCTGATGATGAAGAGAATGATGTGGAAGATAGTTTCTTTGAGTATGATGATGAGGATGACAATGTTGGTGAAACGGGAATGGTGTTCTCTTCTAGTAGCTTTAGTCGTGAGTCATTTCCTAGCAGAGAGAGATCAAATGAAGGGCAAAAAGAACCCCTAATGGCTGTGGTTCATGGTCATTTTCGGGCTCTTGTATCACAGCTATTAAGGGGAGAGGGCATTTATGCTGGAAATGAGGATGGGAGAAGAGGCTGGCTGGATATAGTGGCCTCACTAGCATGGCAAGCTGCGAATTTTGTGAAACCAGATACTAGCGGAGGAGGAAGCATGGATCCTGGTGATTATGTAAAGGTGAAGTGTGTGGTGTGTGGAAGTCCAAGTGAGAGGTATGGCTTGAGATGATTTGAGTTTTCTTCAAGTTGGAACCCTTTATTACAGCAATTATACAATGTATAGGAAACTAATTAAAGAGCATTTTATCTGACAGCACTCTTGTTAAGGGAGTGGTTTGTACAAAAAATATAAAGCACAAGCGCATGACATCACAGTACAGAAATCCTAGATTGCTACTTTTGGGTGGATCACTGGAGTACCAAAGGGTTCCAAATATGCTGGCATCATTTGATACTTTACTGCAACAGGTTACGTCCCAAGTTTTTGACTTTATCATCTATTCAGCTATCCATTAGCAGTCTTCCTGAAATCAGAATCTGCTTTCATGTAGGAAATTGAGCACCTCAAGATGACTGTTGCAAAGATAGAGAACCACCGCCCAAATGTCGTTCTGGTAGAGAAAAGTGTATCATCATATGCTCAAGAATATCTGCTGGAGAAGGAAATTTCTCTAGTGTTAAATGTTAAAAGAGCACTGTTGGAGCGTATAGCCAGGTGTACTGGTGCTAATATTGTCCCATCTATTGATAAGCTTGCTCCAAAATGGTTGGGGCATTGCGAAAGCTTTAGGTTGGAAAGAGTCTCTGAAGAATGTGCTTCTGCTGAACACCCCAACAAGAGATCCACCAAAACTTTGATGTTTTTTGAAGGTTGCCCAAGGCGTTTAGGGTGCACGGTATGACCACTACTCATTTACTGTTTTGCTTGCCTGGAAAGATAAATTTGTTATATTCAGCTTTGAAAATGGTTGTATAAAATCAAGAGAAAGATTCACTGCTTTTACTTTATTTTTTCAAAGTTGACTATTGTTAGCATCTTTAAAAAAAAAAAAAAACAGAAACTTGATAATTGTTAGCAAAAGATGGGATCATGCCCTCAAAAGGCTTATAATTGTGCAAGCTATGCATGAATCGATATATCTTTCACCCCTTAAGATACAGTGACATTGTAGTGATTAGTCATACAAGTATTTTGCTTTTTGTATTTTGCAAATTTCTCAATCTCAACTCCCTGAGAATTAAATTTCTACAAATTACCATTTGACTTTATTTTAACTTCCCCAGAAATGATATAACTCATAAAGTCAATAAGCAGTTATGGACTCACTTGTGTTATATATATATGTATATATACACATGTATATACATGTATATATATATACACATATGCATATATACATATATATATAACCTGTCTCTGCTTAGTAATTTTGGAGCACAAGTGTGTGTTCATACTCATATACCTTGAATACTTGACACATTACCTGTACAGTATGTTTTAGTATTGTAATGTCTACAACAACATGTAGTACAGTTGGAAGGTGCTTTGTATTTGATGCAGCATAGACCAGGCCTGGGTCAAGTGGGCCAACTCATTGACCATGAGTCAACTTGGTCAATTGGGTTTAGTCACAGGCCCAATTAGATTGATTGCTACTGTGAAGTTTTAGTTCTATCTTATTTCGAATTTCTGTTATTGGTTAAGTAGGATTGCTAATCTTAAAGTTTCCTCTTTTATTTAGGTTTCTTTAATTATTAGGAAAGTCTTGATTGCCAAGTAATAGGAACAATCCTACATATAGATGGACAAGTCTCATTGTAAATCATGCTTTTATTTTGATTAATCAAAGGTTTTTGAGTTTCCCTTCAGTTATGGTGCTTAATATTATTGTGAGTGTGCCCTAGTGGTTGAATTCATCTCTGGATTCGATCAATCCTTTGGGAGATTGGTTTGTTTTTCCGATTGGGAATTTGGGGCTCCATCATTATCACAGCCATGAGGTCGTGGTTCTGAGTCATGTTACCAAAACAGGATAAAAAGGAGGAATGTGGATGTCTATATAGGAAAGAAATAATATTGTCAATGACTCAAGTCATAATATTTTGTTGATATTATTTTTCTTGTGTTGACGGATAATTCAAGTTACATCTAGAACTACGTAAATATTATATCAAGAATTCTATCTTTATGTGAGCAGATAGAACATGTTCTGATTTCTGATTTATGTATTTGTCATCACCTTGTTTCTGATTTCTGTTTTGTCATCAACTTGCATCTCTGACACTTCCACTCCAATCAAACTAAAGTACTCTTTCATAGTATTATTTACATATAATTGCAGGCTCAATTTGTGTCAGTTAACTGATATTTCGAGGAAAGATTAGGGCAGACCGGGTCTCTTTTTCGCTTGTGTTTAAGGAGCATTTAATTTTTTGCTTTCTTGGACTGGGCACTTGTGCATGATACTGTACTGCTGCTCTGTGGCCAGAATCATTTTATGACCATCTTTTCAGTTCAGTCCTAGCAAATAGGTGGGGTCAATTATGAAATCTGCTGTGTTCTATGAATCGCACTCTCTATTAAACTATTGATGCATATGCTGGAAATTTGTTATCAACAACTTTGAATAAGGCAAATATCTTACACAATGGGCAAATTCTGTCATTTACTGTTAGTGCATGTTCCAGATGCTACTAGGCATCACTCATTGCAAAGTGAAGATGTTGCATGTGGCTGTCATATACTGCTTGTCAGACAATTGTGCAACTCAAATGCTTTTTTGACTGCTTGTCAGCTAGGAAGCACGGACACGTGCCTAGGGTCCCCGTGTCCATGTCGGACACGTGTTGGACATGGACATGGCCGGACATGTGTCCGACACGCTAAGAAATGTATTTGCTATTTATTTATTTATTTAGTTTTAAAATTGGACAAGGAAAGGTCATGGCGGGGACACGACAGGACATGGTAGGGATATGGATGGACACAGTAGGACACGGCAGGGTTATTTTAAATTTATAAGTCCCTCTTTTTTATTTTTTTGGTTTTTTTTTATCATTGAGTGTGACCAAAGCCTGTTATAAAAAACAAAGAAAAAATAAGAGTATTAAATGAAGTTTTAAAAGTTTATAAATAATTCAAGAACAATTTTAGACCAAATATGAAAATTTCCAAACAATATCTTTTTTTTTTTTTGGCTACCCTCTATTTTAACTCTTTTTTTTCTTTTTTGCTAGTATCATCTTTTTTGACTTTTTCAATATTAGTTATGTTTTTCTTTGCTATCAATTGTGACATTATACTTCTTAACTTGGCTAAAAATATAACTATTCTTTAATTTTTGGATTATATATATTATTTGCCGTGTACTAGCCGTGTTCGTATCCTACTTTTTTAGGATTTGCCACATCGTCGTATCCATGTGATGTCGTATCTGTGTCCCATGTTTGTATATGTGCTTCTTAGCTTGTTAGACAATGTTGCAACTCAAATGCTTTTTTGGAGGAGGACCTTTACCACGCATGGTGTTGATATAGAGTGGGTATAGCATGTTTGTGTACTGTCATAAACTTCGTTGCACAATTTATCTGCCATTGCAACTGCTCCCATTCAAGATTGTTATTTTCATCTTTTCATTCCCGAGCTTTTTTGCAATTCTGTGGCAGGCCACTGGCAATTGCTACCTTTTATTCAGCTGTTTATCATGTCGTAACTTGACATGAATTGGTTCTGGTGTGTAATTGAAATATTTAGAAACACTACTACATTTTTGACTTAGGAGCCAGGACGGATCTGTGGTCCCCCTGGGTCGACCCATTCCATTTGGGCCCGGCCTCCTATTTTTATCATATCTAGAGTTTTTATTTAAGATTGGTTTCGAGTAGGATGTTTTAATCTTGGCTGTTAAATATGAAAAGTGCTAGCTAGGGGAATGTTCAAGTCCTAGAGGAGGGTGAATAGGACTATTAGCAAAAGTTTGCCTACTTAAAAATGTAGTCCCAAACACACAAACAAGATTATTTGAACATGATAAAATAGATTATGGAATCAATCAAATAATCTAATAAACAATAATAACACTTGATGATGAGCCGGTGGAGTGTCACTAATTTTATAGCAAGTGTTTGTGACCAAGAAAATGCTTATCAATCCAATCAATATATCAGTGGCACATCCCATAGCATGCATGTTAAACAATAAAATGAAGAGATGATTGGACACAACAATTTATATAGGTTCGGTTCTTGACCTACGTCCACCCCAGGAGCACCATCCGATTGTCTCCTGATATTCACTGTTCATTAATTTAGATTTTCAACATGCGTACCTCAAACCCATAAATCCTAGTTTTATTAGAGTGGTTCGATCAATAATGTTTACTCCATCGAGCTGTCTTATTAAAGAGGTTCGATCACACAAATCTACTCCTGTTTACAAGATTTAATAATGAAATTAAAACAAAGAACTGTTGCCTCTAAAAAAGATGAGTATGCCTTTGATCATGTTCTTTGAAATCCAGAATGCACACTTCACGCTGTTGGATGAGCCTCCATATTGAGAGATCCTTGGCACTTTGTAGATGCTTCAATAGTGGCCCAACGAAGAAGAACAGGAGGTCTTGGATCTATGGTTTTCGAGGATGCTCACGTTTTCTAGGATGTTCCTACGCAGATAATCAGGACCTTAGTTCTGAATCTTTACAAACAATCTATCTTTAATGAGCTCTGAATGCTCAATGTTCTTCCTTGGAAGGTTTAGAGAGAGTGGAAGAATGGTTTGAAATCTAGAGAGTGATGTTATTGCTCAGGCGGGAATTTCTAGGATCTAGGGTTTTCTAGGATGTTCCTATGAAGATAATCAGGACCCTAGATCTGAATCTTTGCAAACAAAACCTCTGTTTGATGAGCTTTGAATGCTCAAGGATCTTCCTAGGGAGGTTTAGAGAGAGTGGAAGGAGGGTTTGAAATCTTGAAAGTGATGTTATTGCTCAGGAACGAATTCTCTCACAAAACTCTCTTTTTCGTATGAAAAGATCTAGATCTGAAATCATATATTTACAGATTTCGTGATTCATTCGATGGAGCTCTTGATTCAGTCGCCCAAAGGTCCAAAATAAGTGAGCACAACAAAGCACTAAGGATAGTTTGACCAGATCTGGAACTGGTTCGGTTACCTGTAGATAAAGTTTGGTTGCTTGAGACCTTCAAAGCCCCAAAACGAGCTCCCTGGATTTTGACCCTGAGGATTTTTTGGTCCACCAAAAAGGGGTCTTTGGTCCAACAAGGATTCAGCTCTGGCACCCGCACTTCTAGCCCAAAAGTCATTCATAAATCCCATTTTGGATGGGCCACTGGGGGAGTTGTTTGGGCTGCCAAAGGGGGTCATCTGTCTGCCGATCCCTGTGGTTAGGCTGCTGAACTCCTTAAATGTCTTCAAATCAATGGCCTTCTCTAGTCAACATAGACCATAAGTTCGTTGGAATTACCAAGGTATCAATTTACCTTGAAGGTTAGCACATATTGAGATATGACTTGAGTAGCTTGGCCTTCCACAACTTGGTTTTTTTTGGACTTGAAACTTGATCTGACCTGAGTGGGTTTCAGATGCAAGGTTACAGACTAGTCATGGAATTGACAACCAAATGCAAAGAAGCACGGACACGGACACGGGACACAGATACGACACGACACGGATACGCTGACACGACATTTCTCAAAAAAGTAGGACACGGACACGTCGAGGGACACGCTAATAATTTATATTTATTTATATATATAATCATATGCAAAACAATAATATATTTTAACTTTTTAATCAATTTAGCAATCAAAAAATAAAAATTCAAGTATCAACTAACAAACATATCAAATTATCAAACATCAATACAATTCTAAAACATAATTCATAATCATTAAACATGAAATATTCATAGTTCTATAAAATCCATACAAAGAGAAGGGAGGATCATCTCTTTTTCCTCTCTTAAAAAAAT
Source organism: Sextonia rubra (assembly GCA_037013555.1). Lineage (NCBI taxonomy): Eukaryota > Viridiplantae > Streptophyta > Magnoliopsida > Laurales > Lauraceae > Sextonia > Sextonia rubra. The sequence goes on along the minus strand of JASUAD010000001.1, from coordinate 109,745,852 downwards.
AAAAAACAAAAAAAGAAGCCAATCTCAAAGCCTATTCTTTCGTAAAAGATTTCTTTGTCTTTTGCTTATGATATGATTAATATTAACAATCATATATTTTTCTGTAGTATAAAATTGTCATATATCAAGTTTATAAGTTTTAGTAACCATAGGTTTAACAAGTGTCCAAGAAATATTAGCCACATTTTTATTTTTAAGTCATAGACATGGGCTAGAAATTGTGGGACACGTCGCAAAAAGGGTGTCGAACAAGTGTCCGAAATTAAAATTTTTAGTTCTTAATTATGGACACGGCTAAAATAGTATTGGACACGTGTCTGAAAGTGTCCGAAGAGTGTCGGTGTCTGACACGGATACGTTACTTTCTTAGAAGTGTCCATGTTTCTTAGACCAAATGTGTTTAGATGGTTAGGGACTTGGGATTAGTTCTAGGGTTATCTAGTTTTCTTATATAATGATGTAATGCCTCTTTGGCTTCATTAGACTTGATGATCAATGAAAAAGATGGAGTGTTTGCTCTCTTCTGATCTCATGTGAGAACACTGGGTATGAAGCCCCCTCTTCGCCTCTAGTGACTGAAGTTTGAATAGTAGTGGCTTGGCAATATTTCTTTCGAACCAAGGATGAAAATACTGCTGGGTCTGCCACCTAAACGCTACGTAGAGGCATAGTGGCTCAATTTGAAAAAATCATAAAAGATGTTGAAATAATTTCAGAAAATCCAGAATATTGTAAAATGATAGAATATATATATATATTTTACTCTCTCTCTCTCTCTCTCTCTCTCTCTCTCTCGCAAAACTAGGATATGGGGGCGTAGTGGTCCCCTTATGGATGAGGAAATGTATCGCTGTATGAATAGAAAATAATAGTTATAATCATTTTTTTTTCACATGATAATAGTAATGATCATTTTTTTTTCACATGTATTAATGTGGCTTAGTAATGCTAACTTTTGAAACTAATGAAAGACTTATAAATAAACTATGTCATGAAGAAGTATCATCAAAATAAATAATGTACTAAACTTGAAGTCAAGACTCAAGACTTAAGAGTTAGGCTTAGGAGTTGAATAGTAAACACTAAAATGTGAACACTCAATACTCAATACTCAATGGTCGGCAGTCAATGCAATAAATGTGAAATGACATAATAATTAATAACTTCATATTAAAAACAATCTACTTAAAGAGTATAGAGTTGGTGATGAAGGAATACCTCGGTTGGTTGGCACTAATACCAAAGGAAACATTTACCATGATATATGACGCCGTTGTCTCATTCCCATCGTTGATATCATTTATAGTGCCACTACCATATTGCATATGCCCCCCATATTGCATTTGCCCACCATATTGCATTTGCCCACTATATTGAATCTGATATTGGTGGGCATAAGGATCTTGGAATGCGAAGAAGTCATCATAGGCACTTGGAGGATATCGAGTTTGACCAGAGTCACCATATGAGTGGGACCTTGGAATTGAAGATTGTTCTTCTTTTTGCACTTGACCATATTGACAATATAGTGATGATTTGTGTGGATGTGGCCAAGTAGTTTGAATGTGGATCACTATAACTAGGGTTCGAAGATGTTGTTCATCCGCCTCCTAACATTTCTGCACATATTTCCTTCCTGATCAATGTGTCCCGCTAGGAAGCACAGGTACCGGTGTGGGTATGGTATGGGTAAGGGTACGCTGATATGGCGATATCCTTAAAAAACAGGACACGGTTACAGCTGGGGTACGTCCATTCAAAAAATATATCTTTTAAAATTTTAATAATGCAATAGGCTAATAGTTAAAAATTTAAAATAAGTTAGAACTCATAGATGTAACAAGCCAACAATTACTTAATATCATTACAAAGTCAACTTATAAACCATTGAGTTTAATGTCTGTCATTACAACAAAAGTCAAAAGCCACGTAAACATCAAGAGTTTAACGTCTGTCATTACAACAAAAACAACAAACCAAAGCATTGAAAACAAATTCATTCATCAACTTGAACTGCATTGCCTTCATCAAATAATACAGCTTCCATGTCAGGCTCATCAAGTGAAATATTTGCAACTTCAAGTAAGCCAGCATCTTCTAATGAATCAAATGCATCTCTACTAATGTCTCAGAGCTTGGTCTCTCCTTCTGTGTACTGTTGACGACTCCTTGATAGGAGGCGAATATTGTTATGCACAAAGACCAAGTCTTCATAACGCTTTGGTGTCATTTTGTTCCTTCTAATGGAGTGAATGAAAGAGTAGGTGCTCCAATTCCTTTTACAACATGATGAGGAACATGGATGGCTAAGTAATTTCAATGCTAAAGATTGGAGAATTGGTGCAGAAGACCCATGCGCACACCACCAAACAATTGGTTCCATTACTCCTCTATCAAATTTTGAATCAGATTCCCCAAAACTTTCCAAACAACCTGAAAACTTGGCATATTCTATTGTAATAACCCTTTTATCATTCCCCTCTGGAAAGTATTTCTTAAGGCACTTTGTTCTCATATTTAAGATTTCTTCATCCTTGTGAGGAGGAACATGATTGGGATTTTCATCAAGCACGTTGCACTATAATACCTAAATTATAAAAAGATGAAAGTATAAGTTAATTATGTATTTCATATCATATTCAAAGAAATAACCAATTACAAAAAGAATTGGGTTGTACCTAGGATTCAATGGATGTGCAAGGCAATGAAGTGGTGTGCTACTTTTGGTCCACCTTTCAACAAGCATTTGGTGCACTACAGAAAAAAATTGGACTTCTAATTTTCTAGCTTCCCTTCATGCCTATAGATGGCTGCTTTTACCTTTTTAATCATCATGTCTCACATTTCATAAACCAAGCGTAAACATGGCCTATTAGTATCGCAAACTCTAATAATCGTATAGATAGGCAATGCGAAAGATAATATATATGCTATCTTGTCCCAGAAGATGTCACTCAATACATTTTCCTTCACAAATGTTGCCTTACCAACATCATCTTCCCTGTAACTATTCCATTTTTCACTAATAACCATTGTTTGAAGGCCATGCTTGATAAGATTGAACCTTTTTAGCATTACAACAGCAGATGCAAAGTGCGTCTCCGCCACAGTAACTTCAAAGGCACAAAGTCATTAAAGATTGCCAACCTCATAGAATGGTTCACAATAAAAATTTTTATGAATATCACATCATCAACAACATGAGTAATCCAATGGCATTCATCATAAGCAAAGGCAGCGACTCCAGTTTGCTTTGTAGAACATATATTCTTAAGAGCAAGATTAAGAGTGTGAACTACATATTATGTCCAAAAGATATGGGAGTATTTACCTTCAATGATTGATCCAGCTGAACTACAAACAGGAGTATTATCGGTAATTACTTGAACCATATTTTGAGGTTAGACATTATCAATTACTTGACACATTAATTGGGTAATGTAGTGCTTGCCCTTAAACTCACCCTCACAATCAACCGCTTTCAAGAATATAGCTCCATCCTTCGAAGTTCCAATAAAATTGATAAGAGGCCTTCTTTGTGCACCAGTCCATCCATCAGTAACAATATTTAACCCCTTTTTCTTCTATGATTGTTTCAATGACTCCAACAACCTTTCAACATTTGCACTTTCTTTTTTAAGTAGTGTAGTCCTCAACAAATTGTAATCGAGAGGTACATACCCACTAATTTGATTTTCAGTAGCAAACTGAAATGCATTTACAAAATAAGGATTCCTAGTCAAATGAAAAGGCAATCCACCTGAGTAGAGCATACGAGCAATCAAAGAATACAAATGTTCCCTTGCACCTTCATTGAATGCCTTCTCCAAGGCACTACTTTCAATGGCCTTTCTTTTTCTTGGCTCATACCTTTCCAATATAAACCCTCTACTTCCACTTTTAACATCTATTGTATTTATCATCCAACTACTAATAGGGTAAGAGGAGGGTGGTCAAGGAACATTTTTGGGTTTAGCCATCTTCTTCCAGTTCTCGTCTTCTTCACTTAACCTTTTTCATTTGAAGGAGAGCATTACCCTTCACATTAACACAACATCTGATTCCTTGTCCTTTAATTTGCAACAGATGTGCTTTGACCTTATAGTATGACCTTGAAAGTCACCATTACAATAATTGCATTGCCATTTTGCATTCGCACTTCCTCCTCCCCGTCTTTCTAATATGGTTACGTACTTCCAAAGAGGATCTACAAGTTCATCAGTGCTACTTGCACTCACACTTGCACTAGTAGAACGCAAGCTACTTGATGAATTCATTTTTATCCTACAACAATTAATAAATAATCAAACAGCCAGACAATCATCATCATCATCATCATCAAAGCATTATCCCAACTATGTTGGTGTCGGCTATATGAATTCTGTCTCCCCATTCCGTTATATTTTGAGCTAAATCTTTAGATAAGTTAAACAAATAGCCAGACAACCAAATATTTAAAAAACAGCCAATATACTTAAAAAATGGAAAGGACAACAGCAACAGTAAACATCAGAGCAACAACAATGGCAGAAAAAAAAAAAAAACAGCAATAGCAGCAGCTTTGGCAAATGGCGGAGCAGGAAAAAGAAAAAAAAAACAGTAGGACAACAGCAATATCAGAACAGGAAAAAAAAAAGAAAAGAAAATTAGCAGCAGACATACAAAGTGGAAAAAAAAAAGAAAGAAAATACCACAGCAAAGCAACAGCAGAGCAGAGCATATTTAAAAACAAAAAACAGCAAGTGCAGAGTAGAGAAGGAAAAAAAAAAGAAGAAAATACAACAGCAAAGCAACAGCCAACAACAGAGTAGAGCATAGCATTAAAAAAAAACAGTAAACGCAGAGCAGTAGGGTATAGAAGAAAAAAGAAAAGAAAAAGAAAATACGGCAGCAAAGCAATAGCAGAGCAAAAAAAAAAAAAAAGCACCAAACGCAGAGCAACAGTAGACCAGAGTAGGAAAAAAAAAAGAAAATATAGTAGTGAACGTAGACTAATAGTAGAACAGATCAAGAAAAATAAAAATAACAGCAAATGTATTTTTTCAGCAGAGTAGAGCAGGAAAAAAAAATAATTATAGAGCAGAGCAGGGAAAAAAAAAAAAGAAAGAAGGGAAGAGGACCTACAGCTATGGCCGACGTGCAGGTGCAGCGGGAGAGCAGGTGCAACAGGTATGTCACCTCCTCCTCCTTCTTCTTCTTTTTCTTCATTTTTTTTTCTTCTAGAGCCTCTCATGCATTTTTTCTTTATTTCCAACCTTCGATGAGCCTCTTCTTCTTTTTATTCTTCTTCGCAGTGGGGAAGATGATCACTCAAGAAGATTGCAGTAAGGAAGAATGATAGTAGTGAGGACGCCGATCGAAGGACCCTTTCTTCTTTTCGTCGTTTCTTTCTTTTTTTCGTTTTCTTCTGCAACAAAAGAGAAATAGCAGCAAAAAAGGAATGAGCAAAAGGAACAAGTGAAATTAGGGCGGGGCTCTTTTAAGTAAAAGAAAATTTGCATTTAGGCCCTTCAGTTCTTTATTTTTTTTAGATAAAAGTTGGAAAAAGTGGAATATGTACCGGCTATGATGCCCAGATACAGACACGGGGAACGAGGGTTCGATACGCTGACTTGAAAATTTTAGGATACGGATATGGTATGGCTTTTAAAAAAAATATACATATTAATACTTACCGTAGTGCTCAAATATTATGAGGCCCACTGTGTAGATCAAATTTTCAATGAGGTGAGCCTAACAATATCTTAACATAGAAGAAAATAAAAAAAAAGTGGGCCGAGTGTCTTCATTGGCCTAGTAGCTCAACATTAAAATAAAAAGAAATTAAAAAGAAAAAAAGCCCAACGGGCCCATTCTCATTAATAAAATGTGATGGGTTCTTTTGCCCCTTTTGCATCTTTGAGGCATCGTCGAAAAAAGAAGAAGAAGAATGAATAAGAAAAAAAGGAGGCATACATTACACCTGAAGCTAGAAGCTCGAAGCAGCAACAGTAGCAAAAAGCAACACTGTAGTCTACAAGCAACCCGTCAAAACGAAAATAATAGCCCCTGTTAGTTTAGTTATCTTCATCCTCGCTACTACCTTCTCATCTTCCTCTTCTTCTTTTTTGCTTTCCTTTTGATCAAACTGAGAGAGGGCTAATTTAGGAGTAAATTTGTCAAAATGGACAAAATCTGTCTTAATTTTGGGTAAAAAATATTGCACAGCTGTATCCTAAAATTGGAGGTCGTATCCAAGCCGTATCTTGCCGTATTCCATACCTGTATCTGTATCGTATTGTATCGGTACCGATACCACAGGGCATTTGAAGTATCCGGGTATCATAGTGCACCGGATACGTACCGGGTGCATACCAGGTGTGTACCCATAAAGTCAGGGACATACCGGGTAAGCTTGACCATACCCTACTCGGTATGAGTTTGTCAAGTACCCGTGCTACCTAGGTGTCTAGGTGGTGAGACTCTCTAACGCCATTGATAAGCACATTTTGGATCCGTTCTTGATGTTTCTTGATAACTCTTGTACATCCTCTTTAGGAACGACATCTTGTTCATCGTGTTGATAGAATTCACCAGAACCACTTATCATGCTCTTGCCCCCATCTCCACTACCATGGCTGCTCGAAGAGACAATTGAACTACTTATGTCAAGACAACACAATATGAGTTGGTTCCTTCCCTTTAGATCTTGCATTTGTACCTTCTTCTTGAGGTGGCTGGCCTTCTGCCTCAACCATATCTTCATCTATCACCTATCACATCTTGTGTTTGCTATTGAAAGCCCGGATATGAATCTAGCAATGGAACCTCTATCTTGGCTATCCATGGAAGCAAGGGATTGTCCTCTTTGAATATGTGATTCAAATTAAGAAGACAATAATAAGGATCATTTGTTGCCCTTCTATCTCTAGTTCTATTTCTGAACTTCAGATTGTAATGACAATACATCAGTTTGTTGAGCTTTTGCATGGTTAGCCAATTTCTATGCTTCATGCGCATCGAGGAGAAAGTGCTTCAATCTCTTTCACAATTTGATGTAGTAGTAGTTTGACCAAAGATGCAAATACCTGCTCTCCTTAGATGTGGAGCACTCTCTTCGAAGGGAAAGAGCTGAGAATCCAACAATGAGATTCATAGATCTGACATTAGAGGTAAATTTGAAGTGATTTGATTGACCACAATTGAAAAAACAAATATTTATGTAGGATTCAATTATGCCATTTATACATCTAGCACTTATGTGCTCCATTTTACAGTGATTTGATGAGTTTTATATGTTTAAAAATTATTTTTTTAAAAAAGAAAAAAATCTGAAAATAAAGAAAAAACACATTAAAAATTAAAAAAAACATAAAAGGTCGGTTTGATCTGATTCAAGTGATTTGATAGACCACAATTAAAAAACAAATATTTATGTAGGATTCAATTATGCTATTTATACATATAACACTTATGTGCTCCATTTTAAAGTGATTTAATGAGTTTTATATGTTTTATTTTTTTTAAAAGAAAAAAATATGAAGAGAAAAAACGTAAAAAAATTCAAAAAAACATAATTGATGGGTATGATCTATGGTATTCATAGATTTAACACTTGGGGGGCCATTTTAAAGTGATTTGATGGGTTTTCTACAAGTATATGTTGTGTTTTTTTTAAACACAAAAATCTGAAATGAAAATAACTTAAGGAATATGTGCGCTTGATCTATGGGTTTCACAGATCTAACACTTAGGGGCCATTTTGTATTAATTGGATGCGTTTTCTACAAGTAAACATTGTTTTATTTGAAACGTTAAAAACACAAAATAGAACTTAAAAATATGGGGGAATGATCTATGGAAACATAGATGCAACAATAATCAGGCATTTTCATGTCATTTTTAGGAAAAAGAAGAAGGATAAAGTAAAAAATATGATAAAATTATACAAAAAACTTTCCTAGAGAAGAAGATCTAGACTTTGTATGCTTGATCTTGCTTGGAATCCTTGTGGATTTGTTGTTCTTAACATTTTTTTTTCAAGAATTTCGGAGTGTGGTACTCAAAATGAAGCTGTCATAGTAGAAAAGTGGAAGAGGAGCAATAAACAGTGACTTGGTGGGAAAGATAGGGTTGAGTAGAACCTAGCCGCTGCATAGCGGCTACTACAACAATGTAGCGGCCGGCTGCTATTTTCAATTTGTGTAGCGGTGTCCACCATGTAGTGTGTCGGCCGCTATTTTAATCCATGCCTCAAACCATCTTAATTACGAGAATTCTTGTATGCTATATACAAGACATGTGACCATTCCAACAAAAAAAAAAAAAAGCAAAATACAAGAAGTGTGGATTATGTATTGGAGCTTGTGCTTTGACCTTTGATCAGAATTGCACAACACTCCCATGTCCGACGAGGTTTTATGTCTAACAAAATTTGAATCCTAGGGCGTAAACTCATAGAGAGCATCGTATGATTGAGTATTAGTTTCAACCAATTGTACTTACTGTTACGGACCTAAATAGTTATAAGATTTGATTTGACATGTTCATCAGTTATGGGGCTTTTGGTATATTGGTTAGGTTCATAACATTTGGTATCAGAGCTGACCTCCAGATCTAGGGTTCAAGTCACAGAAAGGGCTATTTGAAGCAGAATGAGAGCCGCCTAAAAAGAATTGAGAAAAGGACTACCTATCGTCAGGTTGCCATGGAGAGGGCTACCTAGAGCGAAGTTTGAGCTGTTTCAAGGGGGGAAAGAGCCACGTGCAGCCAGAGTGAGAGCCATTGAGGATGTCGGCTGTGGAAGCGTGGTGGTCTATTATCGTCCAAAATAGTTATAAGACTTAATTTGAAGTGTTCCACCTGTCCTAGAGCTTTTGGCATATCAGTTAGGTTCATAGGACTGACACGATTATTATTATTATTATTGTTATTTTTTCTAAATGGAAGATGGATGGATTATGAATAACTATCTAAGGTTTATTATGGAAAATAGGTTATGGATTATGGATAAATGTTAGGATTTGCTTTTTAAACTCAAAAAGGGACTCTTCACTCACCCTTTTTTTCAAAAAAGGAAAAAAAAGGGGTAAAATTACTCAAATGCCCCCCTTTGATCTCCACTCACCATTTCCTTCTCTCTCATCCCCCTCCCTCTCTTGGTGATGATTGGTAGCTTTGGCTGAGGGAGACACCCGATCTCCCTTCCTTCCCTCTCCCTCTTCCTTTCCTCCTCCTCTCTGCCTGATCTTGATTGGGAGGCCGGATCTCCTAGTTGTCTCTTCCCCCTCTCTACTCATTCTCGACTGATCCAGGCTCCTAGTCGAGATTGGGCAACGAGGGGAAGAGGGAGGGGAGGGGAGGGGAGGGGAGGAAGAGGCAGAGAGGGTGGGGAGGGAGATTGGGCAGCTCCTTATGCCAAAGCTGCCAATTGTCTTGTGAGGGGGCGGTGGGGAAGGGGAGGAGAGAGGAGAGGAAGTTGAGTGGGGAGAGAAGAGGGAGGGGGTTTTGTTTTTTGTTTTTGGGGGGGGGGGGGGGGGGGACATTTGGGTAGTTTTACCTTTTTTCTTTTCTTTTTTTTTTTTTGAAAATATAGGTAAGTGAAGAGAGTTCCTTTTTGAGTTTAAATAGCAAATCCTTAAATGTACGTTTGGATCTTAAGAAGTGCAACCTATTCAAGGATTTGGTTCAGGAGTCCAGATAGATTAGAATAGAGAAACAAAATTCGTATAGCAGACTCAAATATAGTTGGGACAAGATGATGATGATGAAGAATGACTCCTTTTTTCTTTTTTTAAATTTTATATGAAATAATAATAAAAAAATCCTATGATTTTCCATACAATCGGATTCATCCCGTTAAAACATTTTGCCTTTTGATTTTGATTTTCGGAATAATGGACTCAACTACATATCTATTAGCTTGGCAACTAGTTTTCTTTATTTTGTTTTTATAGTTCTGGATTTTTTTATCTCAAATGTTTGCCTACATCTGGGCCATAGCCAACATGCTTCCCAGTACCCATTGCAAGTACTATCTCATGTGGTGCTTGACATGGTACTCTGATGGACTTGAAATTTCAGGTATCCTCGACTGTAGCATTCCACAGGTTACCCTTAACTATGATCAGTCTGATAAGAAGAAACGTTCTTTCTGGTTTTCAACATTTTACAATTTTACTACAGTCAAGGCTCATTAGATGTGACTGTGATTTGATTGTCTAATTTCTTCTGACCCACTTGTGTACACTTTTTCATAGGTAATATTGAGGGGCACATCTAGAGAAGAACTAAAGAAGGTTAAGGATGTGGTTCAATATGCAGTCTTTGCAGCTTATCATTTATCCCTTGAAACCTCCTTCCTTGTAGATGAGGGTGCAAGTCTGCCGAAGATACCGCTGAAGTCACCATCTGTTACACCAGAAAAGCTGGTGAATTCTGATAGTGCTATTTCAATCATTCCTGATAAAGCCATACCCACCAGCAGCCAGAAAATTGAATATGATAGAGTTGGTATGGGCAACAAGCTTGGGAGCTCATACGTTTCAACTCAAGATGAGGGAAGTCTGCTGATTGGTTCAGGACCGAAGGAGTGGGAATCTTCATCTGAGCATTATGATCCCGGTCCTGTGTCTGCCATCTTCCCTGCTTCACTAGATTCTGATCCCAGATTGGCTAGTTCTGCTCAAGCTACTGCAGATATGGTCCCATATGGGGGCCTGAGGTTTGACCCTTCTATGCTTCCTGCAGATTTTAGGACCCACGATGAACCTGTAATACTGGGAAATCCAGTTGGGGAAGGAGCATTAGGAAATTTTAGCCAGCCTGGAGCGGCTCATGAACCGGTAGAAGCCTGCAAGTTTGATGATGGTAATGAGGTCTCCAGTGAGTACTTCTCAGCTGCTGACAATCACCAAAGCATCTTGGTTTCCTTTTCAAGCAGTTGTGTAATGAAAGGAACAGTATGTGTACGCTCTCAACTATTTCGCATCAAGTTCTATGGCAGCTTTGATAAGCCACTGGGAAAGTTTCTTCGGGATGACTTGTTTGATCAGGTACTATTTTGTTTTAAATCTTTGAATAACTGAGTTCTGCTACTTCTGCAGGTTTGGTTTTGTTTTCGTTCTTTTTTTTTTCTTTTTTTTTTTTTTTAATAAGAACTTATGATTTTGGTCAGAGGATAAAGTTTTTTTAAATACCACTGGATGTTGAGATTGTTAATGTGGACCACATGTTTTGGTGATCTCAGAGTGTCATGATATTTTCAATGAACCTCGAAGTGGTTGAACCATGTTCGAGAATTTACACTGGTTGTAAAATCTTAGCCATGCGTTGTTTGGTCTTGAATGACTATCATTGTTGTATTTTATATTTAGCTGTTTCTGTGCAGATCATCAGCTGATGAGATAGTATTTTCTAATCTTGGTTAAATGTTTAAATGGCTTACAGTGTAGTCGTTATATAAGTGATTAGAATTACAAACTGTTATTGGGAGGAGCATGATTGAATGCCTGGAGACAGATGCAATCATTTATCTTGTCAAGGATGATAGAACTCCTCATGTCATATTATGTACTGATTTGATTGACCTTTTTTTAGAGATCATGCTGCCGGAGTTGCAATGAGCCAGCAGACGCCCATGTTAGGTGCTACACTCATCAGCAGGGTAGCCTTACAATAAGTGTCAGACGCCTTTCCTCTTTTAAGCTATCTGGGGATCGTGATGGTAAAATATGGATGTGGCACCGGTGCCTTAAGTGTGCCCGCAAGGATGGAGTTCCACCGGCAACACGAAGAGTGGTTATGTCCGATGCTGCATGGGGACTTTCTTTCGGAAAGTTTTTGGAGCTTAGCTTCTCAAACCATGCAACTGCTAATCGTGTTGCAACTTGTGGTCATTCTCTTCAAAAAGATTGCCTTCGTTACTATGGGTATTTTTACTATGCGCCTCTCTCTTTGATATTTACCTTGATCTCATCCTCTTATCATTAATGTTTCATTGATCCTTCGACAGGTTTGGCAACATGGTTGCCTTTTTTCGTTATTCTCCCATTGAGATTCTTTCAGTTAACTTGCCACCATCAATGCTGGAGTTTAATAGGCAGATTCAACAAGCTTGGGTCAAAAGAGAGGCCTCAGAGGTATTAATATAAAATTCAATTTCCAGTGAAATAGAGGGTCATATGATTATTGTCACAGTCCTAGTACTCGTATTTTGAATCCTATGATTTGTATCAAATCCTAAGGAAAACCAATTCAATGCAGCCCTCCTTGTTAATCTGTTTATGTGCTTCACTAATTAGATGGCAATAGCAGATATATATGATGCAGGCCAGATCCATAATTGGCCAGCCCATTGAACCCAAAACCAATAAAGTCCAGTAGATTAGAGTAGATCCTATTATTAGTAGTTGTTTTAGTTGCTTTATTAATATTCGGCAAGTCTAGTCATGTTTGGTTTAAGACTTCTTATTTTATTGGAATTAGTTGTTTCCTTATTTAGATAACATCTTAGTTATAAAGAAAGGTGTAATCTCTTCATGAGATATAGACATTCATATTGAATAAGAATTTGAGTTTGGTTCTCAGTTGAGAGAATTTTGTTTGTCTTTTGGTGAGGCACCTAGACATTCTACCCATAAGCCTTTTGGCTTGGAGATTAGCCTGTTGGTTAATCTTCTTCTCCTGTGCTGCTTCAATTGGAATTAGTGGACTGTGATTGAGAGGATTTACGGTGAAGGGATTTGGTGGGTTGTGATGGTGAGTGTGATAAATGAAGATAATGATGAGGGGGAGGGGGAGGGGGGGATGAACGATGATGTTGGAATGGTGAAACGAGATGGGATACGATACCTCGAATCGGCGAACAGTCTAGATGGCGATTCGAAAGTGGATCTCTTCTCTGATACCAATTGAAGCAGTGCAGGGGAAGAATATTAACCAACAGGCTAATCTCGAAGCCAAAAGGTTTATGGGTAGAATGTCTAGGTGCCTCACCAAAAGACAAACAAAATTCTCTCAACTGAGAACCAAATTCAAATTCTTATTCAATATGAATGTCTATATCTCATAAAGAGATTACACCTTTATTTATAACTAAGATGTTATCTAAATAAGGAAACTACTAATTCCAATAAAATAAGAAGTCTTAAACCAAACATGACTAGACTTGCCGAATATTAATAAAGCAACTAAAACAACTACTAATAATAGGATCTACTCTAATCTACTGGACTTTATTGGTTGGTTTTGGGTTCAATGGGTTGGCCAGTTATGGATCTGGCCAACATCAAAATAGAACTCATTAAGCCAAGCTAGATGGGATTTTGCTTTTATGATGATTATGTATATAAATATAATACAAAATCTCATATGAGAACCAGCCTCATAATTTAAAAGTGGTAACCTGTCTTGAACTTATTTGTCTGTTGTTTTTATTTACAGGTTTCCAAGATAATGGAACAATTATATGCAGAGGTATTTGATGTACTTCAAAGCATTGAACAGAGAAAGACAATGTTTGGATTTGAACCTTCAAGTTTGAGTGATTTATGTGATTACATCACTGAGCTGAAAGAGATGCTAAAGAAGGAAAGAAATGAATACATCGTAAGTATCATCACCATTGCTTAACACAGTCCTGGACCCTGTGATGGCCAGTACCGTTTTCATTATGTAACAGCTGATATAAAGGCTCATACCATTAGATTGGTTTGTGTTCCCCTTCTGATTCTGAAAATCATTTCCGAAGACACTTTTAAGGGCTTTTAAGGGAATTTTAGATGTGGGAAAATCTTAAAAGAATGATTGCCCACTGCATATTATTTAGTTTTTACGTATTTTATTGTTGTATCATTATATTCACTAATGGTAATGATGACTACTGAACTGGTACATGATGGGTGAAATTATTGTGTAATAAGGGCTATTATTTGACCCATGATCATTAGTCTTTGATCTTTTATTTACTTGTCATTGCTTTGCTAAAGGCCAATGACACCTAGTCCATATCCTGCTTTGTTCCACCTGAGTTTGCTGCGTTTAATTATATCTTATGCTCCTTGTTTACATGTTAACAGGGCTTTCTACAACCAGCCACCATTGAGAATTGGCAACCAGGTCTGCCGACTGTCAACCTTTTCCAATTTAATCGCTTGAGATGTTGCCTATTTATTGACTGCTATACATGGGATCGTCATCTCAAGATGTTGGACTCTTGTCTCCAAACAAAGAGTCCTATCTCGAGGTGCGATCCATCTCTGCCTGTCAATGCTATTCTTGCGAAGCTGAAAGACTGGAGAAGCGAATCATTTCATATGGATGGCGGTTTTGGATGCACTCATGATGAAAATGGCATGAAGTCTTCAACCTTCTTGGACAATCCTGAAGATCTTATAATGTCGAAGCAACAGGAAGATTTTAATATCCAATCTCTGGAGGCTAGCTCTAACGAAATTAGCAAAAAGGACTTGTCAATGAGTTTTGTGGCATATATGGATCGAGAATGCCTTGAATTAACCTCTGACAATGAAAAGAAATGTGATAAAAGTGACCTTGATAGTGAGGTTCCAATTGGGAGGACAATCTCAGAGAGCCTCCCATCACCTGGTTCCTGCCTCTCTGATAAAATAGATTTGGCATGGACTGGCACAGGCACAGGTCAATCATCAAAAGTTCAATTCCTTCATGGTTCTCAATCTGATGGACAGGAAGGCAAGGCAGTAGGCCTAATAAGTAAGATGGAAAATGTAGCTTTAAGAAATGTCATGTCTCCAGTGAGAGTGTATTCTTTTGATTCTGCAATGAGGTTACAGGAAAAAAGCCAAAGGCGGTCGTCACTTGCTGCCTCTGTGCATTTGTCTGCTGCCAAGTCGTTCCATGCTTATGGTGATTTCAGCAGCATGGTTCATGGTCCGACTCCTAACATGCTGAGGACACACTCTCTGACATCACCAAGGGCGACACAGATATTAAATTTCATTTTTGGGTACATGCCTACATTCATCTCATCGACACCTAGAATGCTTAGTGAAGGGGTTCACTTGTTTCTTCCTCAAATGGATCATTCTAATATTGTTATTGCAGTTTATGACAATGAACCCACCAGCATAATATCATATGCCCTGTGCTCTAAGCAATATCAGAATTTCATTGCCGATAAATTGGATGAGCAAGGCTGGAATGAGAATGAAAGCACTCGAGAAGATGATCCTAGCATTCTCTTGGGCAACCGTGCGGCAGTTTCTTTGTCAGTTTTGCAGTCATCGAGCTCTGCGGATTCAGATGATATCCACTCCAGAAGTTTTGGTTCTGATGAAGTGTCATCTTCAAAAGGCAGCTTCTTTTCAGATGCAAAGAAGTCTCAACATGTTAGCGTCTCTTTTGCTGCTGAATCGTCTTCTCCAGCAGGCAAAGTGAAGTTCTCTGTGACCTGTTACTTTGCAAAGCAGTTTGATGCTCTTAGGAAAAAATGCTGTCCAAGTGAAGTGGATTTCTTGTGTTCTTTAAGCCGTTGTAAGAAATGGAGTGCTCAAGGAGGAAAAAGCAATGTGTATTTCGCAAAGACGCTAGATGAGAGATTCATCATAAAGCAAGTCACAAAAACAGAATTGGAGTCATTTGAGGAATTTGCCCCCCAGTACTTCACGTATTTGATGGGTCCTCGAAGTTCAGGAAACCCCTCATGCCTTGCTAAAGTTCTTGGCATTTATCAGGTCAGCATTGTTTAGTCGCTCTTTTGTGAGTCATGCATGCATTTCTTTTTATTAATACTGATTAATCTTTTTGTAAGTTTTAACATCAGGTCACTGTCAAACCTATGAAAGGTGGAAAGGACATAAAGATGGATTTGATGGTAATGGAGAATCTTTTTTTTGGGAGAAATATCTCAAGGGTTTATGACCTCAAGGGCTCAGCCCGTGCTCGTTACAACCCTGATACGACTGGGAGCAACAAAGTTCTATTGGATTCAAATCTGCTTGAGGCACTGCGAACAAAGCCATTATTTTTAGGAAGCAAGGCGAAGCGAATCTTGGAGCGAGCAGTATGGAATGATACCTCATTTTTGGCGGTATGTTCCTGTTCAGGGGCATTACTAATCTAGTTATGGATTTTAAGTGTAAAGCTTTTGCTGTTCTATTTTTATATTGAGTACAATAATTACTAGCAAAACATGCCTGCGCTTAGCACGGGCAATATATAATTTATAATATTAAAGACACAAAAAATCTTAAATAATATTTTGTCTAAAATATATTAAGGTGGTAAAAATTGCAATCACAATTTGTACTTACAATAATAACAAAAAATAATTGTTAAATTTCAAAATGAATGCACTTTATTGTAGTGAGTTGAGTGGTTTTTTTCAAACATTCTTTTGAAGTTAGAAGAATAAATACATTATATAAAATAAAATTTGATTAAAATACAAAAAAACTACAACTTGACAACAGAAGTCCATAGACAATCTAATAATAAAAACAACTTAGAAGAAACAAATACACGAATGAAAACCCAATGCCTAAAAACAAAAAAATTGAAGCTAAAAAATAAAAGAAACAACATATTTCCATGAAAACCTGTCACCACGGATACTAAAAAAAAAACCCATCAAAATTGAAAAAAATGATAAAATAGAATTATGATAAAAAAATTTAAAACACCAAAAAAAAACATAGTAGGAAAAAAAAAAAAATTAAGAACTCCGCCAGTTTTGCTGCCGGTCCCAAGCCCGGGTAAAGGAGGAGGGTTGCGTTAGGTAGGTGACAGCTAGCGTAAAACTTTGTCACAGCCCAAACATGAATTCTGAACAAATGATATTTCGCGATAAGGTTAGGGCGTTCCCCGCTTTAAGCGACGCATTGCAGCATCGCCCGGCTGCAGTGAAAAGTGTGCAAGGGCTACCGCATGACTTTGGGCTAATGCGGTTAAAGAAGTTAGTTCATGAGAAGAAGAGGAGGAATAGGAAAATTAGACTTGCTACTTGGAATATAGGAACCTTGACAGGAAAGAGCATGGAGTTGGTTGAGGTAATGAAAAGAAGAAGAATTAGTGTGGCTTGTATACAGGAGACAAGGTGGAAATGAACTAAAGCTAAGGAGCTCATGGATAGGTATAAGCTTTTCTATGCAGGAAAGAGTAATACAAGAAATGGAGTGGATATAATTATAGATAAGGATTTAAAAGAGAAAATTGTGGGGGTAAAGAGGTTTGGTGATAGAATTATAGCAATTAAACTAGTACTTGAGGAAGACATAATTCATATCATTAGTGCATATGCTCCCCAAGTAGGACTAGAAGAAAGTGTGAAAAGACAATTTTGGGAGGAGATGGATGATTTAATGCGAGAAATCCCAAATAGTGATAAAATTTTCCTTGGAGGGGATTTAAACGGGCATATAGGAAGAGATAATAGAGGATATGAGAGAGTGCATGGAGGGCATGGATTTGGAGAAAAGAATGAATTCAGAAACACTATATTGGACTTTGCAGTGGCATTTGATCTTATAGTAGCAAATACTTACTTTAAAAAAAGAGATGAGCATTTAATTACATATAAAAGTGGGAGTAATAGGAGTCAGATAGACTTTTTTCTAGTTAGAAAACAGGACCGATTGGCTTGTAAAGATTGTAAGATTATTCCAGGAGAGAGTTTGACTACGCAATATAGGCTTGGAGTTTTAGATATTTGCATTAGAAGTAAAAAGAGAGTAGTAGTAAACAAAATGGACCCTAAAACAAGGTGCAGAGATTTGAAGGGGGAAAGAGCAAATATATTTAATGACAAAATGATTGAGAAAGGAGAATGGAATATTGAAGGAGAAACTACAGTAATGTGGAATTAAATGGCTAATTGCATTAGGAATGTTGCAAAGGAGGTATTTGGAGAATCAAAAGGGAAGAGATATATTAATAAAGAAACATGGTGGTAGAGTATGGAGGTTCAGGAAGTTATTCGACAAAAAAAACATTGCTACAAAGTTTGGCAGGGGACTAAGAGTATAGAAAATTTTGAGTTGTATAAGAAGGCAAAGAAAAAAGCTAAGAAAGTAGTAAGTAGTGCAAAGTTCAAAGCATACGATGACCTCTATAATAGGTTGGAAACAAGAGAAGGAGAAAAGGATATTTTTAAGCTTGCAAAAATAAGAGAAAAGAAAAGTAGGGACTTAGATCATGTCAAATGTATCAAGCACAATGAGGAAAATATTTTGGTGAAGGACAACGATATTATAGAAAGGTGGAAAGAATATTTTAGTAAACTTTTAAATGAAGAATATTTGGGCGATACAAGAGTGGAGGAGGATACTTCATTACAAGAGTATACTTTTCTCCGTAGAATTAGAGGGGTGGAAGTGAAGGAAGCATTGAAGCGAATGAAGACAGGAAAGGCAACATGCCCAGATGGTATTCCGATAGAGGTATGGAAATGCTTAGGAGAGGTTGGAGTAAGTTGGTTATGTAGACTATTCAATAAGATACTTGTAACAAAGAAAATGCCGGATGAATGGAGAAGAAGCATTGTAGTACCTATATATAAGAATAAAGGAGATATACAAAATTGTACCAACTATCGAGGGATTAAACTTATGAGTCACACTATGAAGTTATGGGAGAGAATCATAGAGCAAAGACTGAGAAAAAAGACTAAGATCTCGGAAAATCAATTTGGTTTTATGCCAGGGAGATCAACTATGGAAGCTATCTTTTCACTTAGGCAATTAATGGAAAAATACCGAGCAAAGAGGAAAAATCTACATATGGTCTTTATCGATTTGGAAAAAGCCTACGATAGGGTACCGAGGAATTTAATTTGGTGGGTTTTAAAGAAAAGGAATGTCCTAAGAGGTTACATTGAAATTTTAAAAGATATGTACGAAGGTGCAATAACAAATGTGAAAACCACATGTGGAGAAACGGGCGGATTTCCCGTGACTATAGGCTTACATCAGGGATCATCCTTAAGCCCTTATCTCTTTGCATTAATTATGGATGAGTTAACTGTGCATATTCAAGAAGAAGTACCGTGGTGTATGTTGTTCGCAGATGATATAGTATTGGTGGATGAATCAAGAGAGGGTGTAAATGCAAAGCTTGAGAGATGGCAGAGGGCATTAGAATCTACAGGCTTTAAAATAAGTCGTACAAAGACAGAATACATGGATTGCAATTTCAGTGGACATATACAAAGTGTTGAAACCACTGTCAAAATTGAAACCCATGAGATACCACGTAAAGATTCTTTTCGGTGCCTAGGCTCGATGATTAGTAAGGATGGGGAGATTGACGAAGATGTGGAGCATAGGATAAGAGCTGGATGGCTGAAGTGGAGACTAGCTTCGGGAGTACTTTGTGATAGACAAATGCCAACAAAATTGAAGAAAAAATTTTACAGGACAGTGGTTAGACCAGCTATGACATATGGAGCAGAATGTTGCCCAATTAAGAAGACACATATTCATAAGATGGATGTAGCGAAAATGAGAATGCTTAGGTGGATGTGTGGTAAAACTAGGAAAGATAAAATTAGAAATGAGCGCTTTCGAGAACATTTAGGGGTTGCACCAATAGGAGATAAGATTAGAGAAACTCGTTTAAGATGGTTTGGGCATGTTGAACGTAGGCCAGTAATGGCACCGGTGAGAAAAAGTTTGGATATACAGGTGGAGGGTCCATCAAGAGGTAGGGGTAGGCCGAAGAAAACATGGATGGAAGTTATTAATTCATATTTGAAGAAGTTGCACTTATCGAAAGATTTAGCTCAAAATAGAATGGAATGGAGAAATAGAATTCATGTAGCCGACTTCAACATGGTTGGGATAAGGCTTTGATGATGATGATGATGAGGAAAAAAAATTAAGAAAGAGAAAAGTTATGACATGATTGTATAACATAAATCATTAAAAATATAGTTATGAGAATCTTTGTGTTCCACTCAGTTTCATTTATTTGAATTACGTGATTGAAGGGAAACTCCAATTAGATCCCATATAAAATAAAAACCCTTATGGGATTGCACGAAATAAGGGATGAAAGGTTCATATGATAGACCCCTTTAATATAGCATTACATAGGATTTGCTTACCCATGACATTAGATAATAGGTTGTTTATGGGCCGGTCTAGATTGGGCTGAGGAATGTCCATGCGTGGGTCGACTTCTGAGCTTATAGACCAAGCTCACCCCAAGCTCAGATTGGGCCATAAATGGCTAGCCTAAGTCCAACTTGCCTGAAGCTTATCAAGCCCAAGTTGAGCCTAAGTTAACGTTATGACAAAAAGGCCTCTTTTTATATATACTTGCCTTTATCTCAACTGGTTTGGGTCTTGATCCATGAGCATCCTTAAATAAGAAAATCTAAATATGAATTGATTGATTAGACACCATGGAAGATTGGCCACTTTAAAAGGAAACTAATTGTTGATTGGCTTCTTTATTTAGATGTCTAAAATAAAAAATCTCTCCTTAAGTTAAAATTGATTCAATATTAACATCGAAATTGAGCTCCAATTTTTCAATTAATTGCGAAATTGGAGCTGAATTGCAAAATCGAATTCTATATAGTTCATATGTAATAACTAGCAAAAAATGCTCATGCAATAAATTTATAATATTAAAAATAATAAAAAAGTAAATAATATTTAGTCAAAATTATATTAAGGTGGTAAAAGTTGCAATCAAAATTAAAACCTATGATAACAAAAAAATAATTGGTAAATTCCAAAATGAAAACACTATAATTTATTTGAAATGAGTTGAGTATTTTACTTCCAACATTATATTGAAATCAGAATAATAAACTCATAATAAAAAATAAAATTTGATAAAAATACTGCAAAAAAACAACAAGAAAACCAAAGTCCATAGACAATTCAATAACAAAAGTAACTTATAAGAAACAAATAAACCCATAAAAACTCAATGCCTAAAAACAAAAAAGTTGAAGCTAGAAAATAAAAGGAAAAACATAAATCCATAAAAACCTATTACCATGGAAACTAAAAGAACCCATCCAAACCAAAATAAATAAATAAAATAGAACTATGATAAAAAAAAAGGTTAAAACGCCAAAAAATGCATTAAAAGTTAAGATAGGAAAGAATATGATCTTATAACAAAAATCATTAAAAATGTAGTTGTGACAATCCTCGTGTTTCACTCACTCTTTTTAATTTGAATTGCGTGGTTGAAGGGAGATTAAAGAGTCTAGATCCAATTAAACCTCATCTAATATTTAAAACCATGATGGGATTATACGAAATAATAGATGAAGGGTTGAGATGATAGACTCTTTAATATAACGTCAAATAAGTAATGTGACATTAGATAATAGGGGTGTTCATGGGACGGGTTGAGTTGGGCTGAGGAATGTCTATGGTTGGCTCAGCTTCTGAGCTTATAGACCAAGACCAGCCCAAACCCATGTTAGGCCATAACCGGCTAGCCTGAGCTTGACCTGCCTGAAGCATATTTAGCTTGAGCTCAACCCAAGTTAACATTTTAACAAAAAAGGCCTTATATATATATACTTACCTTTATTTCAAATTGTTTGGATACTTATGCCTCAATGAGGTGCTAGGAAGCACAGACACATGCCTTGCGTCCTTGTATCTGTGTCGGACACGGACATTGCTCAGACACAGTTGTACACATGTCCGACATACCAGAATTTTTTAAATTTGAACACCGTGGGGACACGACAGAGTTATTTTAAAATTTTAAATCCTTCTTTTTTTCTTTTTTTTTAATATTGTTGAGTGTGACCAAAGCTCGTTATTAAAAAAAAAGAGTGTTAAATGAAGTTTCAAAAGTTCATAAATAATTCAGGAATAATTTTAGACCAAATATGAAATTTCCCAAACTCTCCGATTTTTTTTTTTGGCTATCCTCTTGTCTAACTCTTTTTTTTTTTTTTTTGGCTAGACTTATCTTTTTTGAGTTTTCCAGTATTAGTTATGTTTTTCTGTTCTATTAATTGTGACATTATGCTTCTTAATTTGGCTAAAAATATAATCTTATTTGCTGTGTCTTAGCCGCGTTCTTATCCAACGTTTTTAGGATTTGCCGTATCGCTGTGTCTGTGTCGTGTCGTATCATATCCGTGTCCCTTGTCCGTATCCGTGCTCTTAGATGAGGTGTCATCCGTTCAATAACATTCAATCTAAGCCTTGCCTGTCTATTAAATGGGTCTATCTATATAATGCAAGCCCGGCCTGAGTACTCAAACTTAAGGTTTAAGCTCGGACTAAAGCGGGCCAGGCCGAATATGGGCCCAGGCTAGCATAATCCATGAACACCCTTAGATAACAAAATCTAAATATGGATGACTGATTAGTTACTGTGGAAGATTAAACTCTTTAAAAAAAACTCCTTTTAGATTGGCCTCTTTATTTAGATGAATAAAATAAAAATTTTTTCTCAAATCCCTAAACTTTCTCCCTTAATAAAATTGATTCAAAATTAACATCAAAACTGAGCTCCAATTTTTCAATTAATTGCAAAATTGGAGCTGAATTTGAGAATCAAATTCTATCCCTTTCATAGATCATAATGGGAGTATTATTATAGCAATTTTGCTGTCAGTATATTTAGTGCCATTGTCTTTTCAGTCAGTTGATGTCATGGATTATTCATTGCTGGTTGGCGTGGATGAGGAGCGCAAGGAACTAGTTTTGGGCATCATTGATTTCATGAGACAGTATACATGGGATAAGCATTTGGAGACATGGGTGAAAGCATCTGGTATTCTTGGGGGGCCAAAAAATGAATCCCCCACTGTTATTTCTCCAGAGCAGTACAAGAAGAGGTTTAGGAAAGCAATGACAACATACTTCCTCACTGTTCCAGATCAGTGGTCTTCATGAGCAATCTCTAGCCATTAGGGTATGATGTGGGATTGTAATCAAGAGGAATGAAACACAGAAGGTGCAATTCCATTATCATTGTTTATGTGATACCATGTGATTAATAATAATGTCATTGGTTTATTTTTTGGAAGTTATTATTTTTTTATTTTTTAGCATTTGGACAATATTTGATGCT
This sequence comes from Sextonia rubra, assembly GCA_037013555.1. Taxonomy (NCBI): domain Eukaryota; kingdom Viridiplantae; phylum Streptophyta; class Magnoliopsida; order Laurales; family Lauraceae; genus Sextonia; species Sextonia rubra. The sequence goes on along the minus strand of JASUAD010000001.1, from coordinate 109,722,836 downwards.
TGGAAATAGGTCTTGATAATGAGAATCAGGTGTATGGAGGATTGTCCAAGTTACAGAAGGCATAAAAAGAGCATAAAAAATCAAATCAGGGATATGGAGGATTTTCCAAGTTACCGAGCATAAAATGAGTATAACAAGTCAGCCATCCCATGTCTTCATATGTATGTAATGTTTGCAAGAACGAGCTGATGCAGGAGACAATGTAAAGAACAGCTCAGCTGTAACACTTATGTAATTGTGCTGATGAAAAAGATTTCATAATCATTGTTCAATAGTAAGGGCCTGCTTGTCTCTAAGTGAATCTCCAAAACACCCCGAGGCTTTGATGCCTCTTGTACAACTTACCCTTTTTGCACATTGGGCCTTTCTTTCCTATGGAATTTGGAGGACGCAGTTTTATTTTGAGGGGTTATCTGGTAGAGGTGAGCAAACATGTTTAAATGTTATTTATGCTTATGTTTGATCACACAAATTTTAATGTGAACGGATACCCCTTCTGTTTTTTGTGTGCGCTCTTTAAGTGTTTACAATACGGTACAGTATAATATGCAGACCACAGGTTGAATAGCACTACATTGATGGGATGACACTAATATGATGACGACGACGATGGTTTTCTTTTAGTTTATAATGTTTTTCTGTAATGAATAACTATTAAAAATCATAACTAGACTTACTGAAGTGTTTTAGAGTTGGTTTGTTTTTGGTAAAGTTAGGCTTTGTTAGTTAATTCTGTTATTGCAGTTCATGACTTGTGTTATTGTGCTTTTGGCCTTGAACTAGCCTTGAGTGCCCAAAACATTTAAAGTTACTTTACCAGATGGATTTGGCTTAGGACGAGCGATTCTTCCTTCACTAGTGCCTTGAAGTGTTCTGAAAGAACCGAACCAAAATAATGTGAGATTGGAGATGACATTGGAAGCTCTAGGAAGAAACAACGAATCTTTTCTGTTCACTTCCTCTTTTTCTTTGCCCCCTTTGGTTATTATCTTGATGGATGCTGATATCGCTCTTTTGATGTCACGTTTGGGATACATTTGGGATTTATGATGGCTCCATTTTGATGATTTGTTTTTTATTCGTTCGATGAGATGGGGGTGAGGACGTGGTGGTGGTGGTGAGGATGGCGATGATAACTCTACTAACAAATAAGCATAGAAATAATCTGGACATGGTCTCTGTAACGAGAGTGGTTTGTGACAATGAGGTCTCCCGAAATAAATATGCAAGGGCATCTTTGGTGTCATTTTGGAAATATTTTTTTTAGAAATGAATGAATGAAAAACTTTTTTGGCTGGCATTCTGTGAGAAAAAATCTATAGAGAAATTGAGGGAAAGATTGATTTTTTTTATTTTTAATTTTTATTATGATCTAAGTTATTTTTCATCAGCGCAGCCTTCAGATCTTTGGCTTCTAGTTTGGAGGTGATCTAATTCTTATGAGTAAGAACTATTCCTTGAAAGTACATAAATGACCACACGTATACTCTCTAGATAACGCAAGGGGTGACAGTTACATAGGGGCATGGGGGGTGGGAATTTTAAGGATGGTGGGTGAGAAAATGCAAGCATTCTGGTCTACTCTTGCTAGACTGATTTCTCGTACTGTCCATGTGCTTCCATGTTTTTGACATGTGCTGAAAATTTTAGCTTTTTCTGCTAGGCATTGCCAAGGTACTTTCGAGTGGTCTAATAAAGTGAAGCCAGCCCTGGTCAAGCTCCACTCTAATTAGGGAATTAAGAAATCTTAGTGCCTGCTTGGCATTGTTACCGTGTTGTTTCTAATTCTGTGCTTAGATTTGGTTGTACTGAAACCGGGTTGTGCCAGAACTAAAGTCTATGGAACTTATTTAGTAATCTTCTTATATTAAAAATACTTTGTTGAGAATATGCTACACAAAACTTATTTGATACCGGTGTAAAAATTTTTCTCCAATGAATGGAAGTATGAGAATTATACGATCAAAAATGTAAGACCCATATTTAATGTTTGCGGCACTTTATCATTAGTGCATATGGGACTTATCTATAAAAGTTATAACAGAGTACTACCCTTAAAATTGGAAAGGGCCCATATTCATAGGACTTATGGGTCTACATTTATAAGAATTATAATGTGAGTCCACCTTTTAAAATGTATATATAAGACCCATCTTTTTAAATTATAGCATGGTACATAACTTTAGAAATTAGAATATGGGCCCACATTCATAGATTTTATAATGTAAGTCCACTTTTTGTGATTGTGACTACGTGACCCACATTTAGAAATTACAAAGTAGAGCCATATTTTTTGTAATTTTGTATATAGGACTCACATTTAGAAATTATAATGTGGTTTCCACCTTTAGAAATTATAATATATTATAATGTGTGGTCATCCTGTTTGTTTATTGTGAACACGAGACCCATTATAAAAATTATGTGGTACCGACCTTTAGAAATCAGAACATGGGGCCACATTCATAGAACTTAAAATGTGGCTCCACCTTTTATCATATATTTTTTTGAAAGATTAAATATTTTTTTTTGAAAGATTACTATTTTTTTTGAAAGTTTAGACATTTTTTTAAGATTAAATATTTTTTTGAAAGATTGAATATTTTTTGAAAGATGAAATATTTTTTCAATGACAAATTATTTTTGAAAGATTAGATTTTTTTTGAAAATTAAAATTTTTTGATAGATTAAATATTTTTTAAAAGATTAGATTTTTTTTTGAAAGATTAAATAGTTTTTTAAAAAATATAAAATATTTTTTTGAAAGATTAAATATTTTTTTGAAGATTAGATATTTTTTTGAAAGATTAAATTTTTTTTGAAAGATTAAACACTTTTTTGAACTATTAAATATTTTTGTGAAAGATTAGACTTTTTTTTTGAAAGATTAAATATTTTTCTTGAAAGATTAATTTATTTTAAGATTATTTATTATTTTGAAAGATTAAATAATTTTTTCAAAGGTGAATTTTTTTGAAAGATCTAATATTTTTTTGAAATATTAAATATTTTTTTAAAAAGATTAAATACTTTTTTGAAAGATTAAGTTTTTTTTGAAAGATTAAATATTTTTAAAAAGATTAAATTCTTTTTTGGAAGAATAAGTTTTTTTGAAAGTTTAAATATTTTTTTGAAAGACAAAATATTTTTATGGAAGGTTAAATATTTTTTTGATAGATTAGATATTTTCTTGAAGTTTGAATTTTTTAAAAAGATTAAAATTTTTTTTGAGAGATTATTTTTTTTTGAACTATAATATTTTTTTGACTATATAAACTACATTAAGAAATTGGAACATAGGGCCTACACTCAAAGGATTCATATTGTGGTTTCACCATTATAAGAAATTAGGAATGATAATATGAGCCTACTTTTTGTGTTTGTTACTATGGACCTACTTTAGAAATTAGGTAGTAGAATTATATTGATATAACTAGCAAACAACTATACCAATAAGTTTTTTTTTTAGATAAAGTTTTTTTTTTTGTTTCAAGTTTCTGAACTTAGTTAAAAGCTTGAGATTCCTTCAGCAGGACCAAAACTCGAAACACTGATTCACACATACTAAATATGTTTTCAGCTTTCTCCTGGGAACATGGAAACACCAGAATGCACAATGCTAAATGCACCCTTAAATTCTTTTGTGTGAATTTGGTATGGGCCCAAATATCCAAACTTCCATAATATCCAAACTTTGTCATAACCACTGATGAATCTCTTTCCACACATGTCTTCCATTTGATTCAATCACTCCAATTTACTCTTTTATCTCCTGTAGCAAGGGTAGACTGGTTGTGTTCAATTGGCTCTGGTTATTGGAGGAAATAAACATTTTTGCGATTGTGGTGTTGCAAATACTTTGGGTCGTAGAATGGATTTACTCGTTTAAGGTATTGTAGGATTGGAGATGGCGTGAACTGGGTTATGTTCGAGGATGGAGCCCTGAAATGTTTCTGTATCCATATTTTAGGGTTGATAAGATGAGCTTATGGTTTCTAAGAAAATCAGTAAATGTTAGCCAAATCGGCAAAATATGGTTGTCTTTCACAGGGCCCAAAACACTTTGGCACCTATCTTTTTAAACATGGGTCAACGTTCTCTGAGATTGGGCTCATTTTCTAGGATGAAGTGTGACGAGATTGTAGAAGTTGGACCATCAGACCCCATCTCTCAACTAATTTAGGATTCATAATTGGTAAAGTTTTAAAATTGGGCCTAACTTTTTGGAATAGGCCTGGTTCGAGACAATTTGGAGCCTAAAGCGACAATACTAAATGAGACATTTTATTTTTAAAAAATTATTATAAATATTTTATTTAAAATTTATTCTTCTCGCTTTTTGTGATGCAAAATTACTAATTAAGTTTTTATATTCAAGTTTTATTAACATGTCCTTTTCAATTGATAGTATGGCTAATCCAATTAATTTTTTTTGTGACATTGTTGATCTTAAGTAGGACTTTATCAATTTTAATTTTGAAAAACTTCTTTCTGTAGAAGTAACAATTATAGGAATTGTCAATAGTATTCTATAAGCAATATATGTATTTGAAAAAGAATTTACTCTTTTTATATAATTAAGTATGTCAATTGGAGTGTTTTCTTCAGTTTATAAAACTTCTTTTAAAACTTTTAATTATGAAAATAAATCTATACCACCAATATCAGAAAAATTGTCATGTTTCAAGGAACATTCGAGATTAAGACATTTTTTTTTTCAAATTATCAATGTCTAGTGATTTTAAAAGTTTAAAATTAAATAGAAAACCAAAAATATTTTCATATATTTTAAATTGTTCAAACCTTTAATGAATTGAAGAAATAGCTTGATCTACTATGTATAAAAAATAATTAATTCTAAATGATTCCACAGTAGATTGTGTTGTCTCATCATTGACATTCTCATCAAATTGCTTTTTTTCTATGAATTATACGCTTTTTATGAAATATAAGTTCTATTTTCATTTCAACCGCAATCTCTCTAAACGTAATCATAGCAGTTGTAAATCTGTTTTCTCTATATTAAAAAAAAAAGAAATAAGACCTTTTAATTAATCTATAGCAGCATCAATGCGCATGTCTTTTAGTTGTAAATTATTACTAACTGAGTTGATAGCAAATAATATATCATACCATATTGTCATGCCCAACAAAAACTCAAAAGTTTCAATCTCACATGTTGCTAAACAGGTGGCTTCACTTTTAGTTTTAGGATCTTCACTAATTTTTGCTAGTTGCAACAACGCATCTCTTATTTATAGAGTTTGATATTTTATTGCTTTAACACTTTTAATATTACTTTCCCAACGTGTTTGTGACAATGACTTAAGAGTTAAACTAGGTACATTATCTAGTAAAATCTTTCATCGTTTTGTAGAAGAAGAAAATAATGAATATATACGTTGTAGCACTCCAAAAAAAGATATAGCTTTAGGACAAGAGTTAGCCATATCACAAAGTATTAGATTTAGATTATAGCAACTACGTGGTGTGTAAAATGTTTTAGGATTTATATCTAGGAGCCTTTTTTGTACCCCTTGGTGTTTTCCTTTCATATTAGATTCATTATCATATCCTTGTCCTTGTACATCATTAATATTAAGTTCAAGATTTCTTATTGCATCTATTATTGCATTAAAAAGACCTTTTCCAGTGGTATCATCTACTTTTAGGAATTCTAAAAAATATTCTTCTATTTTTATCGGGCTTGATGAAATATCCACACATCGTAATACATGTGACATTTGCTCTTGATGACTTGCATCAAGAGTGCAATTAAGTATAATTGAAAAATATTTTGCTTCTTTAATTTTTTAAATAATTTTACTTTTAATTTCATTAGCTAATAAATTTATCAATTCATTTTATATATTATGTTCAAGGTAATGGTTATGAATTTCATGATGTTGAATCTGTCGAATATATTCTTTCATTACTGGATCAAATTTTGCAATCATTTCTATTAGGTTTAAAAAATTCCCATTATTTTCTTGATAGATCTTTTCATTTTTTCCTCAAAATGCCAAATTATTTTTACCAAGATTCTTTACAATAGCAATAATTCTTACTAATACTTTTTTTCATTGATCTTTCTCTTTGTTAATTTGTTCTTGAATATTTTTATCAATTGTTTTATTTTTTAACAATCTTATTTCTAAGTTTATCCAAGTATTCATATTAGTAATATGCATATTAGTTGTCTTATGACTGTTAAGCTTAACACCAATATTTCTCCAGTCTCTAGTACCTTCATTAGCTAATTTACTTGTATTGTAATTCGAATTTAAACAACTTACAACAAACACAAAATACTTTATCCAAATCTTTTGAATACACTAGCTATTTTCTATCATGCTTCTCCCCATTTGGTAATTCTTGAATATAATATGCAGTAGAAAAATGTCTAGAGAATAAGGAAAATCTAGATGATTATCTCTAATTGGACCCTTTTCTACTATATCTCTAATTGGACCCTTTTCTACTAATAAATCTCTTAATTTTGTATCAATATTTGTCCATTAACTTGGATCATAAATATTTTTAGGAATATATTCAGTTGTTTCATTAATATTTTCGTCTTCTTCATCAAGAATTTGACTATCATTATGAATGTTTTCATTGAAAATTTTTTCTTCTACAATTTCATTATCTTTTAACTCATTTAGATTAGTTACTTGTTCATTTATTCCTATATTTTGCTTGTTAGTTGTAGCAAATTTACAAGAGCTCCTTTTTGAGATTGAGTAAGATTATCTATTCTTCTCTTTTTTTTTTCTTTAAGTTTTGAGTACTCGGATTCGTATTTTCTATTAGACATAGTTATATTTATAAATTATAACTAATAATAATTACAAATAAAATAAACACGAAGTATAATAAACATACAATATGAGCTTGGAATTAAAAAGATTCTAAAAGCATAGAACAACAGAACCTAATTGAGTGATATATTAGTATTAGCCACAAAGATTATAGAGGTGGATGCCTTTTGAATTTGATGCAGCTTCTTTAATATGAAAAAAAAAAGATTTTATTTGAGTTAGTGCCTTAGTGGGCTATGATTAACATACATTATCAAAACAATATTATGAAAACATGTATCACAAAAGAACCAAAAGAAAGGGCCTATAACAATAATTTGTAAAAACAGTTTCCATCAGTGTAGCTAGTCATGTTGAAAATATAGTGAGCCCTCATTCTTAAGGATAGCTATTGACATATCACTCAAGATCACATGACATATCCGTCAGTGTGGCTAGTCATATTGCTTTAGACATGTTTCATGTTTGTCCTTAATCATTTGTTCTTGTAATTGTACACATGCTATGTCTAGTTCCAAATCTAATTCCTCATGACAAAATGCACATTAACCCATAAATTAGAAAAAAAAAGTCCCATATTCTTTACACATGAATCCAAATTCTATTTCTATATTATCTTGATTTAAAGAATTGAATTTGATATGCCAACAACCAACCTTCTCCCGCAGGAGATCCAATATTCATATATCATGGTTGCCCATGGGTTTACTTCCAAATCTATGGGGTAGATCACTCAGCTAGTGGTCCACCTGGGTCGGGGGCCCACAACCCTTCTCATGAAAATACATTCCAGCCAAACATAAAATCCTAATAAAATTAAATAAAACTCTACCAAAATCAAATAAACTTAATTAACAAAATTTAATCATATAGATACCGCAAAAGACAAGGTTCTTCCCTTCCCTTCTTGTTATTCTTCCTAATTATTGCTGGAATTCTTTTGGGAGACAGAAAATGCAACAGAAAGAAAGAGAAGAGAGAGAGAGAGAGAGAGAGAGAGAGAGAGAGAGACTGCAAAGGAGAGAATGATGTTTTTATTTTAATCGCCTTAGTATTCAACGGTGGAATGGACTTTTTGGAATGTGACAGGCCTAATTTTTAGGGAGAAAATAAAGGAGTGATAGTTATGTTGTTGGAATGTGAAATGCCTCATTTGTTTATTTAATTAGAGATTATGGGGCCTTTTTTTTAGAGACTTTTTTTGGGGGCCTAAAGCAAGGGCTTTCCTTGCTAAATGGAAGAGTAGGCTTTGTTTTTGGAACATTTCAAATCTTGACACATAAAAAACCACATTTCAAGTCTTGGTAATGGATATTTTGAGTGGAGCTATTGGCACAACAATTTTTTCTATTTACACACATGAATTTTTTTTAAAAAAAATACCCCGGTGAAAATACCAAAATGTCCACATCGTCCTCACCCTCTTTCCACCCGGCAACTGTCTCGGAGACCATTGCCGAGTGGAGAGAGGCGGAGGGAGAGGGAGATGGGTGGAGAGAGAGAGAGAGAGAGAGAGAGAGAGAGAGGAGGAGTAGGAGGAGGAGGAGGAGGTAGTCCCCCTCTGCAGCCGTTGATCGCTAGAGTTGGAGAAGGAGGGGGAGAGATGGGAGGAGGTGGGGGCATTTTGGTATTTTCATTATAGCTATTATTTTTAAAAAAAACTCATGAGTGTAAATAGAAAAATTTGTTATGCCAATGCAGCACTTGATAGTATTTGTGGCTTTCTCCCTTTTTTTCTTAAAACCCAAAAATGCCCTTAGGGTTTTAAGTGTGCAACTATTTATACATGTCTTTTTCCTTATTCCACCTTTCAAAAATGGTCACGGGTAGCCATAAGCATTGATAAGGGTGAATAGCATCATTTGTTTTCTTCTTAGTTTTGGGTGGAGGGAGAAAATGGAGGGGGGGGGGGGGGGGGGGGGGGGGGAGGTTGTTGCTACTAGCACTCAAAAAAAAAAAAAAAAAAATCCACGAATAGAGAATCTTTTTTAAACTTCTAAACTACCCCTCCTCCCTCCCTCCCCCTCTGTTCTCTCTCCTCGCGGCCCAATCCTCCACCCAGCGCCACCACCCAAACCCCCCGCCACAGCCTGATCCCTCCCCCTCTTTATTCTCTTTCCCTATCCCCCCCCTCTCTCTCTCCCCCTCCCCCTCTCCATTCTTTTTCCCCCTCCCTCTCCCTCTCCCTCCTAGTCTATGGGCAATGGGAATTTAGGCCGCAACAAGGGTATCGGGTGGCGAGAGAAAGGGGATTGGGCGGCAGGGGTGGGGGGATTGGGTGGTGGCGGGAAGAGAGAGAACAAAGGGGAGGAGGGAGAAGAAGGAGGAAGGGAGAGAGAGAACAAAGGGGGAGGGAGAGAGAATATAGAGGCGGAGAGATCGGGCGTCGGTGGGGGGTTTGGGTGGTGGGAGTGGCTAGGGGTTTGGGTGGGGAGAGAGAGAGAGAGAGAGAGAGAGAGAGAGAGAGAGAGAGAGAGAGAGAGAGAGAGAGAGGTCATTCGGAGTGGGTGGAGGGGATAGTGGGGAAGGGGAGTGTTGTGATTTTGAACATCACCCGTTGTGCGCATCCATGAATGACAAGATCAACAATAACAAACCACACACAAGAAGGGACACGAGATTTACATGGTTCACCCAAACAGGACTACGTCCACGGGCATAGAGACGACCATCTTCACTATCACAAGTAAAGCATACAGAGACTCTCGTTCTCTCACATCGTCTCACCTATGTGGTGTGGGAACACCACGGGCAAGAGAGATCTCACCTCTCTTCAGCGCAAGATCTAGGGTTACAGACTATACACATATAGTTTCAGCTTTCTTGGCCCGGTACAATTACCAAAATACCCTTGGCCTTAAACCAGTCCCTAGCTAACCCAGTGAACTCATCCGGCTAAATCGGAATGCAAGACATATACCTAGCAATCTCCACCTTGGCTTGAATTCCACACAACTCGAACCACCGGGAGATAAAACCGGCAATGTCTTCGTGTACCTTGCTGAATGGTACATCACTACACCAACGATACAGTCTTCTTCAACATTTTGATTTGTTGAACCAGCACATGAACTTTGAGCAAAGTTCATCTCGTCAAACTCTACCTCGAATTTAAAGCTCGAAACCATTGATGAATCTGAGTGATATTGATGAATCACTCACCATCCTGCCCCATCTTCAACATCACTGTGAAGATCCAATCACCACAAGCATGTAAGCAAAACAGATCGGGAATATAAGTCCAGATGACTTCACCATTGTTGAACAACCTTTGCCTCCGAGCGGTCAAAAACTCCATTTGACCGGGCCTCCGATCAATCAAACAAATGTTTGACAACTGCTGACATATCAGCTCCTCCTTGCTGCTTTTTCGGCTTTGCTTTGGCAAGATGAATAACATCACATGCGATCCGGAAAGCATGTGAACTCCAAACGAACAACTTCGTTTGAATCAGCAAACCCTTTACAACTAGGCCGGCGACTTCTCTTATTGGGTTTACAACAACAACCAAGTCGAGTAGGCCCGATTCTAGCATGAATCCACATCTGTTCAAATCTTCACCAGATTTCTGGATCAAGTTGTAGATCTTGTCAACACGAGCATGCTGGAAGAAATGGATCTAAAATCCAACTCCGGATGGTTCCGATATTGTAGAAACAAGTTTCTACGCTCCAATCGGTCAAACCTCCTCCTTGACCATCAAACAGCCAATCAACCTCTTTCACTGCGTAGATTTACTCGAAACGAGTCCGTAGGCGCAAACGGATCTCCAATCAGATGTCGGACGACCAAGATATCGCAGAAACAATTTCAGCCGTTGAAACTGGTCAAACCTTGACTTTGACTGTACTTTCGCTGACGTCGGCTGACGTCAGACTGCAATGCTGACATTGACTGGGCTTCTGCAACCGGCCCAGGTCCACCCGACCCGAACACGCACCGAACTTGCTTTAGTGCACTGGGCTGGACTCTACGAACATGGGTCAGGTCGGACCCGACCCGAACTGGCTGATCTGCTGGGTGAACTTCTGGGTTGGGCTTCTAGTACACGGACTAGGTCGACCTGACCCGACCCGGCCTGCACTCGTGCTGCTGGACTGGGCTGCACCATAGGCTGGGCGGACCCAACCCGAAACTCGAAGATCGGATCCTGTTGACTTGGGCTTTATCTCCACGGGTCAGGTCAAACTAAACTGACCCGAACCCAAAACCCAGCAGAATGTCTTCTTCAACCCCGCGTCTGTTTGCAACCCGGTTGCAGACCGATGGTCTTCTTCGGCAACGGCGACCTGTAGCGGCTCGGGACCGGTGACGGTGACCACCAGAGGACGACGGCGACGGCGGCGAGCTAGCGGGGACCGGCGGCTGGCAGCGGTGACCCTGATGAATTTTTTTTTTCTTTCCGCAGGTCGTCCTCCTCAATTCCGGCAGCACCTCTTCTTCTCTGATGAAGATCGTCAGCAACAGAGCCCAACCTCTGTCGTCTTCTCCGAGTTCTGCAAAAAAAAGTTTTCTTTGTTACCAACTGTTGTGATTTTGAATATCACCTGTTGTGCGCATCCATGAATCACAAGATCAACAATAACAAACCACACACAAGAATAGACACGAGATTTACATGGTTCACCTAAACAGGGCTACGTTCACGGGCACAGAGACGATCATCTTCACTATCACAAGTAAAGCATACAGAGATTCTCGTTCTCTCACATCGTCTCACCTACGTGGTGTGGGAACACCATGGCAAGAGAGCTCTCACCTTTCTTCAGCGCCCAAGATCTAGGGTTATAGACTACACACATATATAGTCTTCGCTTTTTTGGCCACCAAGAAAGCCCCGGTACAATTATAAAAAATACCCTTGACCTTAAACCAGTTCCTGGCTAACCCAGTGGACTCATTCGGCTAAACCGAAATACAAGACATATACCCAACAGGGAGAAGGGAGGAGGGGTAATTTAGAAATTTTTTCAAAAGTATGAAGAGTCTTTTTCAGTGCTAGCAGCAGCACTCAAGAAGTTATTTTGGATGCTGCTCGGAGCTCACTATGAACGGATGACATGAAATCTCAAGAGGGAAGGTGGAAGAAAAAAAAAGGAAGATGAAAAGAGTAAAAAGGAAAGAGGCAAAAACCACTTGCGCACTTACAAGGGGCTGTCAAAGGGTTGGGCCCGGGCCGGGCTTAAGTAAGCCCTTATCCTACCTTCACATGTGCGAGCCGGGCCTAATCTAGCAAAGGCCCTCGACTTTTACGGCGGGCCTATCATTTTTAAGCCCTTACCCAACCCTCAAGGGCTAGGGCCGGGCCAGGGCCGAGCCAGGGCCAAAAAAAAGGGGAATTTTTTTCTTTAATGGAAATAAACATTTTATATGCAACAACCTATGCCACTACCACCAACTAACCTTATACAAACCCTCTTCCTTTGCATGGGCTGGGGACCGGCAATGCAATGGAAAAGGCAGCATGGCGAAGTTAAAAACTTTTTTTTAAGGCATTGGTGGTGAGATAAAATCATTTTTACAATATAAAACACAAGGTGGATAATAATAATTCTATAAATGATAATAAATATATAACAAATAATAATAATTCTTTATTTAATTATTTAATTTACTTTTAGAATATCTAAAAGATCATCGAATGTATTACTATCATTGTGTTGCTACGTACGTATCCAATCTTGTGTGCAAATTAAGACTTCTACAGTCTCAGATTTTAAATAACACCTATATTGATCAAGTACTCTTCCTCCCGCACTAAATGCTGATTCAGAAGCAATTGTAGAAACATGAATTGCTAAAATGTCATAAACCCTTCTGGAGATAACTGGATATTTTGTTGAATTAACTTTCCACCAGTCCAATATATTGAAATTTTCAGATTTATCCCTTGGCTCCTCCAAATAAAAATCTAATTCCGATTTTTCCTCTACAACTGTCTGAGTCATTTGTTCCTCAAAAGCTAAAAAATCATCTTCAAACTCATTAGATTTCTTTACCAAATCAACTTTATCCACATTTGACAATGTTTTGGTAGGTGCATCATATATAAAATCATTTTCAAACTCATTGTGTATATTATATATTTTATATTAAAATTTAATAAACAGCGGGCCGGGCTGGGCCCCCTTGGGCCTGATTAGTCAAACATAAGCTCAGCCTTCTAGATGCGGGCTTTTAAAAATAGAGCCCTATCCTACCCTCGGGTTTTAAATAAAAAAAAATAAGCCCTCGTTTTGAGGGCTTTTGCTGGCCGGGCCGGGTCGGGCCCCCTCTCTAAAGGGCCGGATTGACAGCCTTACTTACAACCCTAAGGGTTTGTTTGGTGCAAGCCGCGGCTTCCGCAACTCTACTTTCTCACCATCCCTAGTGAGATTTTCAGATCCCCTCATCGGCGAAAAACAAGTGTAAAAGGAGGGCTTTTCTGCGGCTTCTACCGGTTGCACCAAACAATCTCACAAATCTGGTGCCTTGTCGAGATCCATTTTAAGCAGAAAAGGGGGTTGTACAAATGGACCCTCAGGGCTTTTTTTTTTCTTCTTTTTCTGCAGTTTGTCCCCATCTAAAAGAAGTGTGGAAAACTCCAACCCCGATTAGAAATGTAGTCTTTTGTGTCCGGATTGAAATGCATTGACAAGTTAGGCTTTGTTTTGGAAGTTTTCCCTTTTATTTTTTTATATATATTATGATGAGGCTGTTAAGTCGCAAGTAACTCCGCCGCCTATGCAGGAAATTGTTATAATCCAAGGAACGGAGTATACATGGAGGACCCCAGGAGACCGCTGGGCTAATAACTGGGATAGTCTGGTATTCCCTCTCATGTAACAGCTTAAAAAAAAAAAAACCGTGAGACTTGAGCCGTAGTCGAGCAATCAATGAGGGATAAGTACTATATTTTTTCCGATTTACACATGTTTTGTTTTTTTTAGTCCTTTTCTATCAATTTCTTCCTTCCAATTGATTAAATTAGATGTCACTAACTTGATTCTCTCTCTCTCTCATAGCCACGTGGGAGGAGTATAACCTTAGTTATAGGAGATCCAGATGCTTCTAAGATTAACAATTACAATTTCAAGCCTAATTGGATTTGTATAAATATCGAAAGGGCCGGGCCCAGAGAAGTTATTAAGTCAACTACTCAGTGTGATCACATTAGATTTGAATTAAGACGTGGGACCGTATGCTGGACATGCATCTAATATAGTTCGAGGAATGTTCCCATCTCTTGCCAAAGCCACAGGTAAGGTGGTGTGGGACTGTTCATGCGCTTAGCCTGTGTTTAAATGCGTCGGGGTCATGGCGGGGTCCAGGTGGAGCACCGATAATGAGTAAGAGAAAAAGAGATGGGGATTTTTCAAATGAGACAAAAATGTAGGCTTATTCCTACTTTTTGGTGGTCATCTGCATTCTCTAATTGAGCTAATTTTTATTTTATTTTTCTCGAAAAGATCCTTATAAAATCGAAAGTTTGAAAATATGAAAAACGAGATTTATACTGGTAGAATTATTTTATATATATATATATATATAATGACATCAGTCCCTTTCAACAATGAGCAGGACGTGGTGGTGCTTTCTCTATTTAGTGGGTATTATCAATAATTTTTTCTATAATCCTCATCTTAAGTTTCAATTTGAGTCCTTCTATTTGTACAACCCTTTTTACTCTCCTTACACAATTTCTCTTTATATACAACAGAGTAAGTGACTAAGTTTATATTTTTCTCTTCACAGTCAACATTTACACACTATACCCCCATCCTCTTTCTCTACACACTATACCCTCATCCTCTTCCCCCACCCTCTTTCTCTACACACTATATCCCCATTCTCTTTCTCTACACATTCCTCTTCCATACTCTTTCTTTACACATCTCCTCTTCCACTCTTCTTCTCTCCTTCTTCCTCTAGTCTGGCCTGCTCCTCTCCTTCTTCCTCCATTCATCTCCGTTCTCAAGGATACTCTCTTCTCTTCTCCACAGTTCTCAAAGGTAGGTTCTCTCTTTTCAATCATTTATCTTCTCCACTATTTTCATTAAAATGGGTTTTGTGGATGCCTTACACCATTTTGATTGTTAAATGGAATCACTATTTCACTCCCTATTTGGCCCTGCGTGGCCGAACAAGATGAATTCTACTTTGCCACACAGGGCCAAACATCTTCCATTTGTTCAGCCAACAATGGCCGAATACATTGATTGTGTTCGGCCAACAGTGGTTGAACAGATTGAATGTGTTCGGCCAACAGTGGCCGAACAGAATAATCTTGTTCGGCCCTGTGTGGCTGAACAGTAGTGTCGTGTTGGTTTTGGTGACACAAATATGAGAAAACTGTTATTTGGTTCTGGTGACCTCTACAGATATGGCAAGCACTTCTAGAACTCGACCAATGGCTTCTGAAAACAGGTGTCGTCAAATATCTAAACAAGTAATTGTTGAAGAGTCGAAAGAACCGGAAGTCCCAAAGTTGGAAAAGACTGAAGATGA
This sequence comes from Sextonia rubra, assembly GCA_037013555.1. Classification (NCBI taxonomy): domain Eukaryota; kingdom Viridiplantae; phylum Streptophyta; class Magnoliopsida; order Laurales; family Lauraceae; genus Sextonia; species Sextonia rubra. The sequence goes on along the minus strand of JASUAD010000001.1, from coordinate 109,707,527 downwards.
AGACAGTGATGGAGAAGAACTTGTTAGGTTGAAGGACCTTTCAGTATTAAAGAGCTTTCAAGTACATGTTGCAAAATTCATTTGGGATGGAGAGGTTTTTTTTTTTAATTTCTGCAAGATAAATGTTATATTTTATTAGTTAACAAATGTATATTTTTATTTTCAGGACTGTCTCCTGCTAAAGTGCTTGAGTCATGGTCAAAAAGTAGCAATGTAGCATTTGAACGAGTCAAATTTATTTAGAGAGAAAATTGATAGATTTGGATTGGTGCCATTGATCAGTACTGCTTACAAATCTGTGAATAAGTGCCTTGTGTTAGCTTTTGTGGAAAGGTGGCATCTAGAAACCAATATGTTCCACATACTCTTCGGGGAGATAACCATCACTCTTGATGATGTTGCCACTATTCTGAGGATCCCAGTGACGGGGATAGCTGTTTCATATAATGATCATTTTGGATTTGCAAAAGCTCAAGAACTACTGCACCGCGCATTAAGAGTTCGATGCTCAGAGGTACATGATGAGCTTGCAAAAGTGCGGGGTCAGTCAGTAAGGTTGGAGTGGCTAAAACATAAGTTTGATGTAGTGACAGATGCAGATGGAGAAACAGTCATTGACCGTGCAGTGAGAGCTTACCTATTATATATATTTGGATATACATTGTTTAGTGACAAGAGTGGTACACGTGTGCTACTCATTTATCTTAATTTACTTATGGATGTTGACAATATGAGTTCATATGCATGGGGTGCAGCTGCTTTCACCTATCTCTTTCTACAATTGGGATTAGCTAGCTAGTATGAAGTGAAATAAATAGTTGGGTATTTGTCACTGCTAGAAGCATGGATAAATAAGCATTTCTAACGTTTTGCTCCTACCCCCAACCTCATGTACCTCCAACACAACCCCCGAGCATTATTTTGGCATCCTAGTATGGAGTCTAATAAAGATGGTCGTCTTCAAAGATTTAGAGAAACAATGAATGAAATGAGTAATGATAAGGTATTGCTTATTTTATAAGTAAATCATTTTAAATTTAATCCAACGCTTGTTTTAAATGTACTACTAAGTTTGTATGCTTATTCATGCAGGTAAATTGGGATCCTTATCAGAATGAAAAGCAACATCATCCATTATATGAGTTTGCTTTCTATTCTGAATGCATTAGGTGTTTAGATATTGTAGAGCCGTACCACCTAGACAGAGTTTTGAGGCAATTGGTAGAGTTCAAATTATTCCTCCACTATCATTGACCCCTAATCGTTGTCATCGAGGTCTTAGTGCTCAGCAATATCAAGTTGCAAATCAATTTATAGATCAGTTATGACAAAGATAGGAAAATCATGTATTATTGGGTAGAAACGGAAGTCAGATAGTGAGATTTCTATCCAATTGTGTGCCCGAATATATGAATTCGTACACCACAACTTCATGGAGGACAGTACAAAACCCGAACCATCGATTACAATGGAAATGAAGCCAATCAAGCTAACCATCTACAAGTTATAAGCAGGTTTACCACCACAGTTATTACTTATGTTATGTATATCTAAATCTCCAAGAATCTGACATAATATTGATTGCAGTGTTGTCAGGATGGATTAAGCATTGCTGACCCACTGATGGAAGATGACTTTATTCGTGACCCACGGGCAATGTACGCAATTGTTGATCGGATGCGCCATGTGTTAATGGGAGTTTCGCTTGAAGATGCGCAACGAATTGTTAGAGATCCCAGTATGACCTCCACTTCCTACACATGCCGACCTAGGAGTGATAGAGGTTGATGTGTCCATGCCGATGTTGATGGTTACTTGTTTATGGTTTCGGTTTTTTTTTTAATGTTTTCTAAGTATGTGAGTAGTTCGCAAAAGTCATGTATTAAAATTTCAAGATTACTGCTATTAATCAAATGAGTTCCATTCTGATTTTCTTGTTAGTTTAAATGAGTTCCATTTCAAATAAGTTACAAATACATATGAGTTACATTCCAAAAGGGTTACAACTCATATGAGTAAAGTTCTTCAGTCGATGTTTATTATTTCACATATTGCTACATCTGAACTGACGAGCTTTTTGAAACGGTCTATTTGCATTTTATAAGCAGATGCCCAATCTTTTGCACAAGGAAGATGAAATTTTCGCCACTTGTTCGTAATGGCTGGAATTAGATGACCTGGATCCAAAAAGAGCTAAAATATAACAAAAGTTAGAAACTGTGTATCATGATTTTTGCAACGAGTTTAATCAATCTTTAAAGTAACGATCTTTACCTGAATGAAGTGATTATTATTTATAAAACTAATTGCTATTTCTTTCTGAAAAACAAGTCCCACTGGCGATGACCAAAGGGGTAGAAAGTTAAGACATTGTTGCATGCTAAAGTGGTATAATACCAAATTATAATGAGATGTGATAATATGGCCCATGTCTGGCATCGTCATCTAGTAAACATCATTGGGGTAATTTTCATAATATGATAATGCCTTAATCAATTCCTGAACTCTGTTTTTAACCCCATATAGTTGCTGATACTTCATTGAGTGAGCAATTAGTTCATTAATTAAATCTCTCCTGACTTACGGCCAATCATCTTCGATGTACCCAAGTAACCCCGTGATTACTCTGAATCCACAATTTTCATTAGCTTCAACATCTTTTACGACACGTATATACTTTCTAAATCCAACCGGAAGTTGATCACTGTAAGAAGGAATATAATTTGATCTTGTGCAAATCACCTTAGCTTTTCCTTTTTTTTTAGATGTTCCATGCACATGAACTTTGCTGTCAATAACTTTAACTCCCTGCGATATAGGATAGTAACTATCATGTGCCGATTGTACCAATTCAAAGACACTTGGATCACGTCTAGTGGATGTATCAACCCTTAGAGATGCCGACCCCAGTTTTTTAAATTCACTACTGGTTTTAGTAGGAAGGTACTGACTGGTTCATATAGCTCTCTTAACGTCCTCAATATTTGCAATTGCCTTGTATGGTCACCTTCATTGAAAGTCTTTTCAACTAATGCTAGCTTAGTTTTACAATTCAAAGTCAGCCTTTTAACTGCAGTGTTAGGCAGCATATCAAGTTTACACCAATGTCGATGAATACAACTGAGGGGAATTGGGCGTTGTTCAGAAACATAATTTCTATTTTCATTAGCACAAGGTAACCCGTGTGTCCGACGAAGGATACACATACATGAGCTTTGGTTAGTTCCAACTTGATCTACTCTCTTTCTTTCTGATAATATTTTATCCAATGCATTTTTTGAGATGTTACCATGGAGCTCAAATCAGCAAGCTTGAAACGGTGTTGCACAACTATTTTACTATTTTCAAATGATGCTTTTACACTTGTATGTTGCAATAGGAGCAGGTTGTGGATCTTTGTCCAATTCGATTTAAGATTCCCCTAACTTGATCAAAGTTATCTCTTCAACTGTGCATGTGAATTCTTAGCTCTGTACAAAAAATATATATATAGATTAGTACTTAGTATACAAGTAAAGAGTGGGTACATTAAGCATAAACATTGAGATTACCTATTTGATGTAGTATTCCCCAAATACAAATAATTATCTGCCCATGTAGACATAAAATTTTCCTTATATGTATCTAACCGCGTACTCTTCACATAATGAAGCGTTTCTGGATAAGTATGAAAATCCTTCATTAACCTAGCTAGTAATTCATTATATTATTCTTCTGTAGAAGAAGACATCATTATATTCTTCTAACTCATATTGAACTTGTCCCACACTTTCTTGGTTTCAAATAACTTTTTACATTTACTCAAGATATTCTTATTAATGTGCCACGTACACAATAAATGATGACTCTTAGAAAATACACTGTCGATGGCCTTCATGAGTCTCAACTCTCTGTTCGTGACAATAATTTCATGAAGAATATCATTAGAGTTAACAATGATAGAACGAATTACACCGATCACCCATGCGTAATTATCTTCACACTCAGCTTGTAGGTAAACAACACAAACGGAAAATGTCATTTCTGTGGACGCGACTCCAACAACCTCTAAGAGGCATATGATACCCGTTTGTCTTGTAAGTGCAATTAATTATCAAGACTTGTGGAAATACACGCAATAAGTCTAAGCTGATTGGGTGTGTCCAACAAATGTTACGGACGGTATCGGTATTAGCATAGTTCCTATGCCATTCAATGTACTTATGCTCAGCCAATTTGCCCAACAGTGGTTGCATTTGACTTCTCCCGACCTGTTCATTCACTTTCTGCCTATAACGTGTATTGTAGATAGTCTTTGTTGTTGTGACATTTACTTCACTTCTTTGTTTCAATGTTACCAAAATCTATTTTGGCTTAACCATGCTCCTTGACATATCAACTATCAACTCGGTCTCTTCCTTTGATAATCTCCCTACATATGAGTGCCCTTCTAGATACTTTGTAGTAGAGTGATTATAGATACCATCGACAACCTCTAATATCCAATCATTATCTGTAACCAACTTCTTGCCCTTTAATTTAAAAGAGCATCCACATTTTTTAGAACTGGTTTGCTTAATCTTCTTTTTTGGGGTTCCCTTGTTATTTTTTGTACACGCATTATAATATCCAAATCTCTTACATGCAAGGGTAATCCTTAGTTCTACACCAACCCTACCTGCATTCAAGGCCTTTATTACAACAATAATACCGTTCTTTTTGCCAACATCACGAGCTTACTTGATTATTGCATCGCGACTCTTGAATATCTACATATATCACAATTCAATTTTATTTATTAACTTTTGCAAGTAATTTAAATAACAATTCCACTTTGCGGCTTACCTCATGAGTGGTGAATTAACTCATATAATTAATTACACAGTTGGAAAAAACTTTATTGCATTGTGTAGACGGACCATCCTACAAAAAAAAAAAAAAAATAAATTAATTAAATATAAGCATTCGAATAGAATTGTTCAGCCCTGAATGGTTGAACATATGGTGTGTGTTGGGCCATTCAAGGCTGACACTTTACATGTGTTTGGCCATTCTTGGCCAAATAGCTTTACATGTACATTCGGCTAAGAATAGTAGAACACATGTAAAGGTGTTCGGCCATTCTTGACCGAAAATGTTTATTACGTTCGGCCATTGCAGGTCGAACAAAAACGCGGGATGGGAAAAAAATTTCTAAAATAGACAAAAAAATGTATAAACTAGTTTCCATATTGCCTTTATCACTGCCTTTATCATTGAAAACCACTATTTGAGTGTTAATTTCCTCCTCCATTGCTTAGTGTTTGATAGGACAAAGAGAAATGCTAAGAAAAACTAATGGTGACTTTCACTCTTGAAGGAAAACGAGTAGATGAAAGAGGGAAAGAGATGATGCTTTCTTAAATGAAAAATGGTAGGAGATGGCATAGTTGAAAGATGGTTTCTCTTGTGTAGTTGGAAGATGGTTTCTCTTAGAGGGAAGAGATAAAGAGAAAGTGTGTGTAGGAAGAGAAAATTAGATTTTTAAGCCTCCAAGAGAAAGGGCCTTTTGGTCCTTTCATGTAGGGGCAAAAAAGTAATAATTTTGTTTCAAAATCTTGGTGTAAGGTGAGAAATAAGCAGTGTACAAATAGAAGGACTCTTCAATTTTGTTAAAATTTCTCAATGTAATCTTCAATAATTTTTCATAGAAGTTTCATCTTAAGTTTCAATTTTCCTAAAATTCCTCAATGCAAACTTTTTCATGTATAATCTCAAAGAGTTCGAATCCTCAGATATTTCAACCCACGGTGACAGTGGCGAGACCTATCATGGTCAGCCATGCATGGTAGGCTGCCCCTTGGTGACATGGCGAACCATGATCAGTCTACTTATGGACACCGTGGGGCAAACCCCCTGTAAAATCTCAAATCAATATCAAATTATGAAAACTTAAGAATCCTTAAAATTTAAATTTCCTATTCTACCAAAGATGTCCTTCCCAAAATTACTAATAGGATTGATTACCTTTATTATATATATTAAGAGAATTCCCCCTTTCACAAGGGAGAACGGGAGCACGACTAGTGGTGCATTGTAGTTAAAGACCTAAAAATTTCTCTAATTACCTCTCCCCTAAAATCTCTCTCATTGCCTATCTAATCTACTCACTGAATGTGCATTGTAGTTAAAGTCCTAAAATTCTCTCTCATTCCCTCTCCCCTAAAATCTCTCTCAATGCTCATCTAATCAACTCACCTAAAATCTATTTCAAATTATCAAGACTTTAGAATCCATAAAATTTAAATTTTCTATTTTAATTCATATATCTATCTAATGCTCATTTTAGATAAATAAAAAGAAGTCATGTTTTTACAGCCCGAGACATTGATAGCCCCAACGTTTTTTAAATGGGCTCAATATTCCATGATGGGCCACGTGAGAGAACATGCATCTGTGCCAACAAATTGTTGCATAATATCAAGAAGTCATATGATGCCAGCTTGACTACTTGATATTATTATTTCAACACGCATCACGATGCTTAACATATGCCCACTATTCTAGCTATTTATTGGGTGGGACCCACCAACAATTCCCCGTCCGATCGGGATGATTATATTGTGTAAATGTAAGACGGAGATAACTGTAATTGATTTAAATAGTTTTATTTTTTAATATAATTATTTTTAGTAAGTATTGACCCATACTTTGATATACCTAGCTGTAGCATAGCCCTGTCATTGCTTGCCTTTGCAATGCCCAGCGGGGCTCGGTCAACTTGTCGGGCTGGCACATGGTGTGTTGATCAGTGTATTGGGTGGGTACATAAAACAATATAAAGATATTTTTTATATTTGTGTCCGTTGGATCAACATGGTATATGGGTTGGATAGTATTAGGACTCCAGGAAAATATCCTAATATTTTAATATATTTGATGATTTGTGGCCATCCGATGAACATTGCATATGCACATATGGGCAAATACAAACCTAAATAGATTTGGGAATGGTTGTACATGGGTGGGCTTGAGCTTGGGAAAATCTGAATTTTTAATGGCCTAGACAAAATAGTGTAGAATCTAGACCTAGAATGGCCCATGTATGTATGGCATGTGAGTTGTGTCTATCTACTTAACAGATATACAATTTAGGTATGTGATATGACTATTTCATGGCCCAGTATTATGTTTAATTTTTTATTTGTTGTTGTTGTAATGGTCTTGAATATTGTGATATAGATAAAAGGTCATATTTTATAGAAGGTCTACCCTATGCGCGCCCCCCCCCCCCCCCCCCCCCCCCCCCCCCCAATCCTCTTCATAGCTCATAAGTAAATGGCCTTTGATGAAAATCTTCTTCTAAGGCTAAAACAAGATCTCATTAACAATCATTTTTGAACTCCAATTAATTTTTAAATAATATGTAATTTAGTTGTAAAGTTTGTAAATCAAAATCATTGTTAAACATTTTACAATATTTTCCACTTTTAGGAAAATACTTTCATAAGTTTTTTTTTTTGAGGATTTTATCGTAAAAATCCTCATAGAGTTTCTCCATACCAAAAAACACCTTGAGGACATGAATCCATCATAGTAGTCTCAGGGGTCTTTCTTAATTTAAATTATTGGAATTTGAGTTGGGCGGGGATATCCTTGCTCACCTACGGACATGAGAGGGGATATCCTTGCCCTCATTTTCTTTTCTTTTTTTTTTTTTTTTTTTACTTCTTCCTTCGTTTTCCACTCTTTTTCTTCAAAACAGTGGTAGCTAGGTTTTGGTTATTTGACATGAGCAGGGATATCTCCACTCTCGTTTTTCTTTTTTCTTCCTCTTCCCTCATTTTTTGCTTGTTTTTTTCTTCTGAACAATACTAGCTGGATTTGGTTTCACTCGTTCTTTCTTCTTCCTCCTCCTTCCTCCTTCTTCCTCCAACCCCAATATAGATATCAAAGATTAAAAAAAAAACCTAGAGGATTACTAATCATAAGCACCATTCCCAACAACTCTGGTGGAGATGAGAGATGGAGGTGGAAGCGATCTCTTGAAAGGGGATGGAGAGATTTAAAATTTTGAAGGTTGGAGAAATGAGAGAGAAGAGAAGAAAGTAGAGATAGATGGGGTTTGGTGACTTTAAGGGGAAGGAAAAGAGGAAGATTAGACAAAAAAAGAATTATGTTGATTGGTTAGTGAGGGAGGGGAGAACTTGGGTTTGGTTTAATAGTTTGAGTTTAGTGAGTGTACTATATTGAAATTAGGTCGTTGGGTTTATGTTTGAGCTTAAGTTGAAGTTGGAGGAGAAAGAAAGAGAAAGAAGAAAAAGAAAAAGAAAGCAAGCAGGGATATCTCCGCCCAAGTAAGATTTTAAAATTTTAAATGAAAAAGGATTCGTAGGACTAATATTGTGAAATCATATCTTTAAGGTTCTTTTTGGTCTAAAGTGACTTTAAGAGGATTTTTTTCAATAAATCCTCTTTTTTTTAATTATGTATTATATTATTCATAATTAATCTTCAACACTTCCAATATTCCAATACAACATGCTATGTAATTTGATTGGCCCATTTTATTTATTTATCCCTAAAAATTTGGTTTTAAGAATTCTATTAAAATTATGATTGTGTAATGAAATTTATGTTAATATTAATTTAAAATTAATTTATATATTTATAAATAATTTTATTCGCAAATAATATAAATGATTAAACAAGGCCCGCGTTATAGGATTCTAAAATGTAGAGGAAGTGCAAGAGCAGAAACAATTACACAAGTGTTATAGAAGTAAAAACTAGCGGATGTGCTTGAAATAAGTGCATGAACTTATATATAAATTTTTTTCTTTGAATTTTTTGTTTTTAAATTTCAAATTTAACTATGTTTGTATTATTATTTATATGATAATATTCATTTTTATTTTATTTAAATATTAATTATATAAAAAAACTTTAAATTTTTTTTATTATCATGAAGCACCAGTATATATAAAGAAAATTCTCCTCCTTTGAGAGAGAATGTGGAAGAGCGACAAGTGTGATCGCGCTTAAAAATGATGTGGAAATGTGTAATGGATTCAATGTTCGACATTCATGCACTTCAAGCGTTAAGAAGAATATGAATTAATTACAGTTCATCATTAATTTCCCTTTGTTTACATGGGTTCTAACGCCCTGACCGCAGGGATGTGGTTGTTTACACAAGTTTTTAAAGTTTACAACCCCTCCCTCAGGTCTTAGATGTGATTTCAATTTGAAAATTACAAGGAAAATGTACACAAAGTGGGGAAAATACAAAAAAAGAAGGAAAAATTGGGGTGACTGTGACCCGTGGTCACTGCCCCAGGCCAGTGACCGTGGGTCACGGTCACTGACAAACAGTGACTGACTTTGCAGTCAGTGTTTTGTCTCCGATTTCTCGTTGTTCGTGCTGATTCTTCTTCCAAACTTTTTTCAAGTGCTGAGACTCTGTTTTTATGACTTTTTGGGTGTTGAACAACCGTTGAGAAGATGGAATTCAACCATGGAATCGATTGAAAACTTTGAAATTCATCATTCATGTTTACGTATTGTCTTTTGTTCAAGTTTGAAGAGGGTATCGCATGAAGCCAAAGTTATGTCATTTTGAACCTATGGCTTTCAAGGAACAAAATGAGGCCCAAAGGGGCTTGTTCACAACCTTTGTGATGGCTACAAAACCCCTCCGAATGAGAAAAACAAAGATAACAATGTCATCCTTTGAATAGTCGTTACTGCATGAACATGGTTTGTTCTTTAGTCACCCTCTCCATTCCTCCTCTTCTGAACCTTCTTGCTCACCTTCGTAATTGAGAAAAGGAGAGGAAAAATGACGTGGAATGCTGCTGTCCTTGCTTGAATGCTTTTGTGTTTTTTGAATTCTCTGTACGTTCACCTTGTGCGTTCACTGTTCTCTTCCCCCTTTTCTTTTCAAATCTTAGCCTTTTATAGACTCCCCAGTAGTTTCTGGCAGTTCCAGGGAGTTAAGGGAGGTTACACTTCGAAAGGAAGTGGAGAAGAACCGTCCAAAGCCGCAGGAAGTGCCTTTTGGTGGTCCGTGACCGTAGCCGCGGTCACGGACAAGGCCCAATTTTGGGTTGTTGCATTTGCGACCCGTTTTCACCTGTTTGAGGCTCAAACGAAGTCCAATCACCACGAACCTTGGAGGGATGCTTCTTGACACTATTTTGACCATGTCATAAAAGCTTCAGCCCGTTTTGACCATCATAAGTTCGTCAACTCACTTGATGAACAGGCCGCGGTCACTACCAAGGCCCATTTTTGGATTTTTGCATTTGTGATCCGTTCTCACCTGTTTGGGGTCCGAACGAAGTCCAATCCTCACGAAACTTGGAGGGATGCCTCTTGACACTATTTTGAGTGTGTCATAGAAAGTTCCACTCGTTTTGACCACCTGAAGTTGGTCAACTCCCTTGATGAACAAGCCGCAGTCACGGACAAGGCCAATTTTTGGACTTTTGCATTTGTGACTCAGTTTCACCTGTTTGGGGTCTGAACGAAGTCCAATCTTGATGACACTTGGAAGGATGCCTCTTGACACTATTTTGAGTGTGTCATAGAAGTTTCAGCTCGTTTTGACCACCTGAAGTTGGTCAACTCCCTTGATGAACAGGCGGCGGTCACAGACAAGGCCCATTTTTGGACATTTGCATTTGTGACCCATTTTCACCTTTTTGGGGTGCAAACGAAGTCCAATCTTGATGAAACTTAGCAGGATGTCTCTTGATACTATTTTTAGTGTGTCATAGAAGTTTTAGCTCATTTTGACCACCTGAAGTTGGTCAACTCCCTTGATGAACAGGCCACGGTCACAGACAAGGCCCATTTTTTGACATTTGCATTTGTGACCCATTTTCACTTGCTTGTGGTCCGGACGAAGTCCAATCTTGACGAAACTTGGAAGGATGCTTCTTGACATTATTTTGAGTGTGGCATAGAAGTTTCAGCTCATTTTGACCACCTGAAGTTGGTCAACTCCCTTGATAAACAGGCCGCTGTCACAGGCAAGGCCTATTTTTGGACTTTTACATTTGTGACCCATTTTCACCTGTTTGGGGTCCAAATGAAGTCTAATCTTGACGAAACTTGGAAGGATGCTTCTTGAAATTATTTTGAGTGTGGCATAGAAGTTTCAGCTTGTTTTGACCACCTGAAGTTAGTCAACTCTCTTGATGAACAGGCTGCGGTCACGGACAAGGCCCATTTTTGGACATTTGCATTTGTGACCCATTTTCACCTGTTTGGGGTCCGAATGAAGTCCAATCTTCACGAAACTTGGAAAGATGATTCTTGACACTATTTTGAGTATGTCATAGAAGTTTCAGCTCATTTTGACCACCTGAAGTTGGTCAACTCCCTTGATGATTGGGCCGCGGTCAAGGACAAGGCCCATTTTCGGACTTTTGTATATGTGACCCGTTTTCCCCAATTTAGGCCCAAACGATGTCTGATCGCCACGAAACTCGGAGGGTTGCTTCTTGATACTATTTTAAGCATGTCATAGAAGTTTCAACCTATTTTGACTTTCAAAAGTTGGTCAACTCTCCAGTTGACTTTTTATAAAAGTGGGCCCTTGTCTTAGCTGTTTGAGGCCGAAATGACTTCGGTTTGGTTCGAAACTTGGAGGAACTGACATCAGGGATATCTTGGAGTATTTGCTCAAATTTCATCAATTTTGGATATCAGGAAGCAGGACTTTGGTCAGTGACCCCATGACTTGGCGGGGACTGACTCCAAGTTGACATGCTTGTAGCTTTTGGGTTTGATGATGTCTGTTCAACCCAAAATTTTGTAGGGCCTGTCTTGGGCATCATTTGAGCTTCCTCTGAGAGTTTCAGCTAATTTGATCTTCATAAGATGTCACTCTGCACAGGGACCGACAGAGCATAGTATATGATCAATTGGACCAAGTTTGGATCCAACTGTACTTGAAAGTATTTCGTTGAATAGGAGCTTGCTTCAACATGTGGAAGTGCCAGGTCCCGCAGTGATTCCCAAGGAGCTAGCAAAGAGTCTTTGAAGCTGATTTCAGCTGAGATGAGGTCCAAGTGCTTTGAAAACTTTGGAACTTTATAATCCAAAACTTGTAATGCCTTCGCTGCATTATTTGCAAAATTTTATGGGTCAACAAAGTGGTGAGCTCATATTAAAGTTTTAAAATCCTCTCCCATTATCCCTTTCCTAATATCTCTCTCTCTCAGAATTCCTTTACTATTTAATCTCCTACTTATCACTCTAATCCTTATCCCCATTTCAAAGATTCCTCCTAATTATTATTTCTCTTTCTTAAACCAAACCACAATACAGTGGTGGGCGTGATGGAGTTAAGGGCCACATGTGTTAAGCAGAGCCAACACATTGAGCATGTGTTCACATGTACTCCAAGTCTCCAACTATACAATTAATTTTGACTAACCCATTTAAATGGATTATACAGAATCAAACCACGATAGAGTGGTGAGGTGATGGAGTTAGGGGCCCATATGTGTTGAGCAGAGCCAACATATTGAGCATGTGTTCACATGCATGTACTCTAACTTTACAGTCAATTTTGACTAACTCAATTAAATGGATTATACAGAATCAAACCACGATATAGTGGTGAAGGTGATGGAGTTAAAGGCCCACATTTGTTGAGCAGAGCCAACATATTGACTGTCACAACCCGAGCCCAGGGTTCGGGGGTTAGCAAAAGCCAAACCTAATGACACACGTACTCCCGTGCATGCACACGTAGACCGAGTCTAAATGCACACGCACAAGGGAACAAGCACACGTGCCAAGCAAGTATGCGGAAGCTGTAAATATCAGAAACACAAAACTAACAATGCAAGAAGAGGATACAAGAAAGGACTGACATAATTACATATGAAAGTTTAACAAAATGAACAAAAGATATATACAATAATGACAAGTCATGACATATACAAGTCTGAAAATCCCCAAAACATGACTTCAACATGATGCATGCCATGAACGCGCTCCCGTGGAGTGATCACATCCACTCCTCTAGGCCTGATGGGGCCCCGGGGGTCTCATCTGGAGCCTGGCCGACCGGCGAGGGTTCGGCAGGGGAATCTGGGCCTGCAACACCAAAACAACTGTGAATACGAAGATTCAGCAAAGTATAAACCATAGCAAGTTAACACACGCTGTATCTAACAGAATAAGAACATCATGTGATTAAAGAAAGCATTTTCGTATACTAGGCTATCATGCAAGAAAGAAAGATGCTGTGTGAATCAAGGATAACATGCTGTGTACATAACTAGTGGCTACTACATTACCATGTGCTCCCAAAAGAGGGATCTTATAACATGCAAAGAACACCATTGTCCGGGCCAGGGTACAATGGGTCTCGGTTTCCTGGGGTCCGGTTCCCCAAGACAAAATCCATACTGCAGCAGGTCCTTATAACTATACCAAATTCACCCCGTCGGGATCCTAAGGCTGAGGCTAAGTAGAGCCTGACCATACAAAGTCAATCAAGAAAACCTGAGTAGATCGTGATCATATATCATGCGTGCATATCTGGACGTGAACATATCATACATGTATACTCAGGGTAAATAATCGAAATGTGGAAGTAAGGTAACGGGATACAAGTAATCATGTCAGAGTGTGAGATCAATGATCGAATGCAATATGGTATGCAGCAAATCATGCGAAATCGAATCATCTTAAGTTACAAACCAATTCTAATCTAATTATCTGGTGTTTCTAACCGTGCATGATGATGTAGTTTTAAGTTATTCGATACACCGTTGTCTAGTGTTGCCTTGAATCGGGCGGTGCACGAAATCCCTTAAACCAACACCCATGGGGAGGTGCTTAACATCCGGATAACGAACATGAATGATTCGCAGCCCTCGAGATCATTCACGCGTAGTATCACATTCGTTGGGCAAGTCTAGGTGCTCTACATTCTATCATGAAGGTCATATAGGTCTTATCTTTACACCTAGCCTTATTCTTCATGTGTGGTTACGGCTTAGCCGTGTGTGTGCTACGGCTTAGCCGTGTGTGGTCTACGGCTTAGCCGTGGCTGGACCGTAGAAGGTCTGTCAGTTGCTGACTCTCAGTTATTCCAGAAATTGCACCCTGTATTGTTCTACGGCTGGGCCACGGCTGAGATACGGCTTAGCCGTAGGGCATTCCACGGCTTAGCCGTGCCCTAGCCGTAGAGGAAAACTGGGTTTTTCTCCTCTCTGGATTGTGAGCCGTAGGTGTTATACGGCTTAGCCGTACCTGCACGAATTCAGAAATCTGAAACATGTACAGAAGGTCTGGAAATGCATCAGAAATGCAATCTATCAAAGGGAATACACAAGTACTGAACCAATAAGTATCAAATGGGCTGTAAACACATGTTTTCCACACACATCAATGTGAGCTAGCCAAAATCAAAGCATACCAACATGGGTTCTCAATGTTATGGTTATACTTGCCTCAAATTTGGAAATCAAATGCACAATGGTAGCCCTTGGATCCAAACACAACCTAACACGCAAACAAAACCACATGTATGCATGAGGGATGGAGAGAAATCAAAACACAGACCCACCAATAAGAACAAGAAGGAGAAGAGATAGAGAATGGAGAGGAGAGGAATGGAAAGAATCCACTAACCTCACATGCAAAAACCCAAATTTCTCAATTTGAACTTGATCGATGGAGGTTGGAGAAGAGAATGCAAGGAAGCAAGGAAGAGACTCCACGTGCAGTGAGGAATGCAGAGAAAATGAGAGAAGGGACTGAGTTTGATCGATGGGTGAGATATATAAGTCAATGGGTTGTCCAAATTGCAAGAAGGGCCAAGTCAAAAGTGCTAATTTCAGTTTGAGTCAAACGCGGGTCCAATCGAATCACACGACCTCGGTTGCAAATGACGTAGTTACGAAAGTTAACGGGCTCAACGAAAGACACGTGTTGACACCAAGATGATGCAAAACTGACCATGTCTAAGAAAAGCTAAAATTACGAAAAAGGGCTTGGTCTACTTAATCCAGGTCAAACTCAACCCAACTACCTATCCATGACCCGTAACGAAAACCAAAACACAACAAAACACGATTAGCAACAAAAACAAGATTAACTAACCCCTAAACGAGGTCAAGCTGGGTCGGAGTGTTACATCCTCCCCCACTTGAGAATCATTCCGTCCTCGGAATGCACACTAACTCACTCATACCTGGGAAAACAAATCGGGGTACTGACGTGCCATCTGCTCTTCTAACTCCCACGTAGCCTCATCGGGACTGTGATGCTCCCAAAGCACTTTGACCCATCGAATCGTCCTGGTGCGGAGTATCTGCTCTCGGGTCCCCACGATACGGAGCGGTCGCTCAACGTATGCAGCACTCGGCTGGATCTGAACCTCGTCATAACGAATGACATGGGAGGGATCGTGAACGTATCTCCGAAGCATCGAAACGTGGAAAACGTTGTGCACTCCTGAAAACATCTCGGGAAGCTCTAATCGATAGGCTAAATCACCAATCCGACTCTTGATCTCGAACGGTCCGACATAGCGTGGAGCTAACTTGCCTTTCTGGCCGAAACGGATCGTACCCTTCATCGGAGAGACCTTCAGAAAAACCCACTCGCCAACCTGAAACTCTAAGGGTCGTCTGCGGGTGTCTGCATAACTCTTCTGTCTCGACCGAGCAACTTTCAAGTTCTCAATTGCTTTCTGTACCTTCTCCGTTGTCTCGGCAATGATCGTCGGTCCGTGAAAACTTCGAGTTCCAACTTCTTCCCAACAAACCGGACTTCTACACTTCTTCCCGTACAGTGCTTCATATGGTGCCATCCCAATGCTCTCGTGGAAACTGTTGTTGTAGGCAAACTCGCACAACGATAGATGAAGATCCCATTCTTTCTCGTAGCTCAACACACTGGCTCGCAACATATCCTCCAAAGTCTGAATCGTCCGCTCTGATTGTCCATCCGTCTGTGGGTGGTATGCCGTGCTGAAACTCAACTTCGTACCCAAAGCCTCTTGGAATGCTCTCCAGAAAGACGAAACAAAACGGCTGTCACGATCGGATACAATCGACACGGGGGTACCATGGAGCCTGACGATCTCATCCACGAACTTCCTAGCCATCTCTGAAAATGTCATACCCTTCCGAAAAGGAATGAAATGGGCTGACTTCGTCAATCGATCTACGATCACCCAAATGGCGTTGTTCTTCCTGCTCGTCGGCGGTAATCCGGAAACAAAGTCCATGGTGATGTGTTCCCACTTCCACTGCGGTATATGCAAAGGATGCAACGAGCCTGGCGGTCTCTGATGATCGGCCTTCACCTTCTGACATGTCAAACAGCGAGCAACAAAGCCTGCTACTTCTCTCTTCATGTTGTTCCACCAGAAGCGATCCTTGAGATTCCGAAACATCTTCGTGCTGCCTGGGTGCATCGCGTAGCGAGCGTAATGCGCTTCGTTCATCAGCTTCTCCTTGAACTCATCAACTGCTGGCACGCACAACCTACTCCGAAAATAGAGTACACCATCCTCGAGTCTGAAATCGGGTCTGTCTCCAATGTGGTCTCGAATGCGCTTCAATGTTAGATCTTCAAACTGCCTGTCTTTTATCTGCTGAATCATCTCAGGCTGAAACACTAGCGTACTAGCCAACGTCACGCACTCATCCACTAGTTTAACCTCAACAGGGAGACCACGAAACTCTAAGAGGAAACTGCTCAAGAGCTGCACTGACTCTGCTTTCCTGCTGAGCGCATCTGCCACCACATTCCCCTTGCCTGGCTGATATTTGATCGGGAAGTCATAATCCTTAATAAGCTCAAGCCATCTCCGCTGTCTCATGTTCAGCTCCTGCTGTGTGAATAAATACTGCAAACTGTGGTGGTCGGAACGAACCTCAAACTGCACACCATATAGATAATGTCTCCACAGCTTCAACGCAAACACGATGGCTGCCAATTCCAAATCATGGGTGGCGTAATTCTTCTCATGTTCTCGCAACTGTCTCGATCCATAAGCAATCACCTTCCCATGCTGCATCAACACACAACCTAGACCAACTCGAGAAGCGTCTGAATAAACCACGAATCCTTCACTACCATCTGGCAAGGCTAACACTGGGACTGTAGTCAACTTCTCTTTCAAAATCCTGAAACGGGCTTCACACTCCTCAGTCCAATCAAAGGGTACATTCTTCCTGGTCAACTTCGTCAAAGGAGAAGAGATCTTAGCAAAGTCCTGGACAAATCGACGGTAGTAACCTGCTAGACCAAGGAAACTGCGAACCTCTGTCACTGTCTTGGGGCTAGGCCAATTCACTACTGCCTCCACTTTAGATGGATCAACTGCCAATCCCTCTCGTGAAATGATATGACCTAAAAATGCCACCTGCTCAAGCCAAAAATCACACTTCGATAACTTAGCAAACAATCGATGTTCTCTCAACAACGACAAGGCTTTTCTCAAATGCTCTCTATGCTCCTCTGCTGACTTAGAATATATCAAGATATCATCAATAAACACAACTACGAATTGGTCCAAGAAAGGAGCAAAAATCTGATTCATCAATGCCATAAAAGCTGCAGGTGCGTTGGTTAGTCCAAAAGGCATCACGAGGAATTCATAATGACCATAACGAGTCCTGAAGGCAGTCTTGGGAATGTCATCTTCTTTGACTCTCAACTGGTGATATCCAGATCTCAAATCAATCTTCGAAAAATATGCTGCGCCCTGAAGTTGGTCAAACAACTCATCAATCCTGGGTAGGGGGTACTTGTTCTTGATCGTCACTTTGTTCAGCTGTCGATAGTCTATGCACATCCGAAAAGTACCATCCTTCTTCTTGACAAACAAGACTGGCGCTCCCCAAGGTGAAACGCTCGGGCGAATGAAACTCTTATCCAAAAGCTCCTGCAGTTGCTTCTTCAACTCAGACAACTCTACTGGGGCCATGCGATACGGAGCCTTGCTGATCGGTGCCGTGCCGGGAACAAGCTCAATGGCGAACTCCACATCTCGAACCGGGGGTAAGTCTGGCACATCGTCTGGAAAGATATCTGGAAAATCACAGACCA
This sequence comes from Sextonia rubra, assembly GCA_037013555.1. Taxonomy (NCBI): domain Eukaryota; kingdom Viridiplantae; phylum Streptophyta; class Magnoliopsida; order Laurales; family Lauraceae; genus Sextonia; species Sextonia rubra. The sequence goes on along the minus strand of JASUAD010000001.1, from coordinate 109,689,476 downwards.
CCTGGAGCTCACCTAGCTGCTTCGACTCCTTCTTCGCTGAGACAAAGGCAATGAAGCCTTCACACCCTCGGCGGATCAAGCGATCTGCCTTACACGCCGAGATCACACGTCTGGGGCATTTCTGCTGACTGCCCTCGAAACGGAAGCCCTTGCCTAAATCGAAGAAGATCGTCCTGTTGTAACAGTTAACACAGGCACGATATCGAGCGAGCCAATCCATACCAAGGATCACGTCGAAGTCCAGCATCGACAACAGGATCAAATCAACAGGTAACTGATGACCTGCAATCTGCACGTCGCAATGGGGGTAGTACATACTACACTCCACTCGCTTGCCAACTGGGGTGGATACAACCAACACATATGGCAACGGCTCAGACGGCTGATGCAACTGCTTGGCGAAATGAGGTGCTACATAAGATCGTGTAGACCCCGAATCGAACAAAGCTAAAGCCTCGACGCGCGAAATCAAAACAGTACCTTCAACCACCTGTGGATCCTCGGCACTCTCGTGAGTAGCAGCGTAAGCACGGGCTGTCTGGCGAGGCTGTCTCGAGCCTGGACGAGCTGACTGTGGCTTGCTCGGAGCTGTAGGTGCACTGGGTCTGCTAGGAACTGCACCGGAAGTAGGACCAGATGGAGTTGCACCGGAGGCTCTCTGTCGAGGACAATTGGCGATCATATGCTCCCTCGAACCACAAATAAAACAAGCACCGGCCTTCCTCCAACAAGCTTCGGTCGTGTGGCTCTTGCCACAATATCCACAAGTCACTCCACTGGAACTAGAAGTACTCTGCTGGCCTTTGGTCTTCTTCTGTACTTGTCCTCGTGCACTGAAAGGCGGCTGTCGCTTGGGCTCAACGGCTCTAGCAGCTTGGTGGATGGCCTCAGCAGAATAGGCCCTGTCCACTGCATCGTCGAACGTAGCCGGACGCTGAAACGCAGTCACGTGATGCATGTACCGGGGATGCAAACCTTCGACAAACCTGTTCACCTTCCTTTCCTCGGTGCTGATCATGTCCGGAGCAAAAAGCGACAACTGCATAAACTTGTTCACGTACTCTGCTACGGTCATCTGCTGCTGACGGAGGGCTAAGAACTCAACCTCCTTGGCTCGAAACACATGAGCCGGGATGAACTTCCTCCTGAACTGTTGCTTGAACATCTCCCACACTGTCACGCTAGGAATGTCTCTGTACGAATCTTTCACGCTCTTCCACCAAGTCTTTGCGACATCTCTAAACATGGAAGTTGCTAGCCCGACCTTCTGTCGGTTCGTGCACACAACGGTCTCAAAGACATCCTCTGTCTGTTCTAACCACTGTTCTGCCTTCAATGGCTCTTCTGTTCCGTAGAACTCAATAGCTCCTCGCTTGCGAAACTTCCCGTAGAGGGCATTCGGGTCACTCTCTCGAGGCTGCAAGATCACCTGCTGGTCTACATGTGACTGAGCTGGGACTTGGCTTTGTCGGTCTAACATAGTGGTCACTTGGGCTTGCAAGTTCTGCATTGCTTGTGATTGTGCCTGAAGGGACTGCAATAGCATGAGAATACGTTCATCTGTATTCGGTGTCTGCGGTGACGGGGCAGATCCGCTCTCGTTATTGCCGGCATTCTGCTGAGAACCAGAACCTGATGCCATCCTGTAAAATGGAACGAGTCAGACACAAACACAACACAAGAGCGCCCAACAAACCCCAAAGTCTAGAAAGAACACAAAGAAATAATCGTATCCTCACCACGATCCTACATGCCTACATGCTTATCACACTAGAACAAGGAATGAGCAAGGAATGCTCTGATACCATACAATACGTATGTCACAACCCGAGCCCAGGGTTCGGGGGTTAGCAAAAGCCAAACCTAATGACACACGTACTCCCGTGCATGCACACGTAGACCGAGTCTAAATGCACACGCACAAGGGAACAAGCACACGTGCCAAGCAAGTATGCGGAAGCTGTAAATATCAGAAACACAAAACTAACAATGCAAGAAGAGGATACAAGAAAGGACTAACATAATTACATATGAAAGTTTAACAAAATGAACAAAAGATATATACAATAATGACAAGTCATGACATATACAAGTCTGAAAATCCCCAAAACATGACTTCAACATGATGCATGCCATGAACGCGCTCCCGTGGAGTGATCACATCCACTCCTCTAGGCCTGATGGGGCCCCGGGGGTCTCATCTGGAGCCTGGCCGACCGGCGAGGGTTCGGCAGGGGAATCTGGGCCTGCAACACCAAAACAACTGTGAATACGAAGATTCAGCAAAGTATAAACCATAGCAAGTTAACACACGCTGTATCTAACAGAATAAGAACATCATGTGATTAAAGAAAGCATTTTCGTATACTAGGCTATCATGCAAGAAAGAAAGATGCTGTGTGAATCAAGGATAACATGCTGTGTACATAACTAGTGGCTACTACATTACCATGTGCTCCCAAAAGAGGGATCTTATAACATGCAAAGAACACCATTGTCCGGGCCAGGGTACAATGGGTCTCGGTTTCCTGGGGTCCGGTTCCCCAAGACAAAATCCATACTGCAGCAGGTCCTTATAACTATACCAAATTCACCCCGTCGGGATCCTAAGGCTGAGGCTAAGTAGAGCCTGACCATACAAAGTCAATCAAGAAAACCTGAGTAGATCGTGATCATATATCATGCGTGCATATCTGGACGTGAACATATCATACATGTATACTCAGGGTAAATAATCGAAATGTGGAAGTAAGGTAACGGGATACAAGTAATCATGTCAGAGTGTGAGATCAATGATCGAATGCAATATGGTATGCAGCAAATCATGCGAAATCGAATCATCTTAAGTTACAAACCAATTCTAATCTAATTATCTGGTGTTTCTAACCGTGCATGATGATGTAGTTTTAAGTTATTCGATACACCGTTGTCTAGTGTTGCCTTGAATCGGGCGGTGCACGAAATCCCTTAAACCAACACCCATGGGGAGGTGCTTAACATCCGGATAACGAACATGAATGATTCGCAGCCCTCGAGATCATTCACGCGTAGTATCACATTCGTTGGGCAAGTCTAGGTGCTCTACATTCTATCATGAAGGTCATATAGGTCTTATCTTTACACCTAGCCTTATTCTTCATGTGTGGTTACGGCTTAGCCGTGTGTGTGCTACGGCTTAGCCGTGTGTGGTCTACGGCTTAGCCGTGGCTGGACCGTAGAAGGTCTGTCAGTTGCTGACTCTCAGTTATTCCAGAAATTGCACCCTGTATTGTTCTACGGCTGGGCCACGGCTGAGATACGGCTTAGCCGTAGGGCATTCCACGGCTTAGCCGTGCCCTAGCCGTAGAGGAAAACTGGGTTTTTCTCCTCTCTGGATTGTGAGCCGTAGGTGTTATACGGCTTAGCCGTACCTGCACGAATTCAGAAATCTGAAACATGTACAGAAGGTCTGGAAATGCATCAGAAATGCAATCTATCAAAGGGAATACACAAGTACTGAACCAATAAGTATCAAATGGGCTGTAAACACATGTTTTCCACACACATCAATGTGAGCTAGCCAAAATCAAAGCATACCAACATGGGTTCTCAATGTTATGGTTATACTTGCCTCAAATTTGGAAATCAAATGCACAATGGTAGCCCTTGGATCCAAACACAACCTAACACACAAACAAAACCACATGTATGCATGAGGGATGGAGAGAAATCAAAACACAGACCCACCAATAAGAACAAGAAGGAGAAGAGATAGAGAATGGAGAGGAGAGGAATGGAAAGAATCCACTAACCTCACATGCAAAAACCCAAATTTCTCAATTTGAACTTGATCGATGGAGGTTGGAGAAGAGAATGCAAGGAAGCAAGGAAGAGACTCCACGTGCAGTGAGGAATGCAGAGAAAATGAGAGAAGGGACTGAGTTTGATCGATGGGTGAGATATATAAGTCAATGGGTTGTCCAAATTGCAAGAAGGGCCAAGTCAAAAGTGCTAATTTCAGTTTGAGTCAAACGCGGGTCCAATCGAATCACACGACCTCGGTTGCAAATGACGTAGTTACGAAAGTTAACGGGCTCAACGAAAGACACGTGTTGACACCAAGATGATGCAAAACTGACCATGTCTAAGAAAAGCTAAAATTACGAAAAAGGGCTTGGTCTACTTAATCCAGGTCAAACTCAACCCAACTACCTATCCATGACCCGTAACGAAAACCAAAACACAACAAAACACGATTAGCAACAAAAACAAGATTAACTAACCCCTAAACGAGGTCAAGCTGGGTCGGAGTGTTACATTGACCATGTGTTCACATATACTCCAACTATACAGTCAATTTTGACTAACCCATGAAAATGAATTATACAGATAAACTTCAACCTGATCACACCTGTATAGATCCATATTAGATGTGGGTCAGATTATGCAATAAAGATTAGATTATTGGTCAGATTAAATTTTATAATCCTTTTGTTTAAGCCCATTAGTTACAACTTAGTCCTATTTTGGCTTTAAATGGTCGCCGAGTATAGACTTTTGGCGCTAAGAAAATACTACGCTGGGTCTCACTTTCTTTATATTTATTTATTTATTTATTTGAGCATATATAGGTTTATTTGATCATGATTCTAATGTAAGGTTCTTATGTGATTCTCATATTAATATTTTGTAGATAAAATGTAAACCTTACAAATGCCACACAACCCTCTTAATTATTATGATACTAGATGGGCTTTACTTAGTGGGCCATTCTTAGACTAGGAACTACGTCCATAATAGAAGCATGTATTGCAATTGCATTTTCTGCTAAGTTGACCCATCATCTATGTTCTTTAATAAGGTGATTTATTTTAAATATGAAGAGAACCAGCATCAAAATTAGATTTTCAAAATTTAATGTGGGGCACACCTCAGTGCAGGCCAATCACAAAGGTAGGGTAGGATTGAGATTCTTTGATGTAGATTAGAGTTTTTTTTTTATCATCACTATATTTAAGAATCCTAATATTTAATGATTATAAATATTAGATCCTATTAATAATTGACCTACTATTTTTTCTCATCAAAATCCTCTATTTACTTATTTTTCATTAAGTGCTGGAAATGTATCACTAATGCAATGTTCATGTATGTGTGTGAGTTTGAGGAGCATTTTTTTTAATCAATGTGAGTCATATCAATTGGGGCTCACTTCCATCTCATTAGCTATTATAGCATAGTTGAGGTAGTTAGAAATTGAAATTTCTATTTCTATTTTAATTCTTTCTTTAGTTGAATAAGCAACAAAAGGAGATAAGAGTCTTGATTAAAAAAAAAGGAAAAAGGAAAAAGGAGAGTAGAGTCAACTATAATTAAGTGGCCAAAGTTTGTGCCACTAGATTTGTCTCTCTTATATATATATCTATTGGGTGTATAATTTAGTAATAGAAATTTTAAAAAAGAAGTTTTACTAAATTTATTTCTTCATTTGGTTTTTACATCATTCAGAATCTTAAAACTTACTTAAAATTTATTCTTTTTCCCTTACAATTGTTATAATAATAATTATTATGATTATTATTATTACTATTATTACTATTCCTATTTAAATATCATTATAATAATTATATATTTTTTTTCTCTCATTACTAATTGCAATTATGGCTTAGGCATTTTGCTTTCCTATTGACCATTTGTTTCAAACACTTGCGTCTTTTATTTAAGATTTGAGATTTATCTTGAGTTCATATATCGCTTCATTTTATATCATGTCATTATCCCAAATGAATATAGGGTATAGTGATTTATTATTGGTTTAAGATTAATACCATACCCTTTTACCTCATCAACTCCAACTTAGAATTACATGATTAATTTGTGATTTATGTGAATTCATTGAGCCATTTTTTAAAGAATTTGATTTAGAGAATTTTAAAATGTTAAATAATATATTTATATAGTTTATATTTGATTTATTAATTTATTATATAATCATGTATTTTGGCTTTTTTGGCCCATATTGGGCACAGCCCTGTGTTGCTAGTTTTTATTAAAAACGAAACCTACTTTTTTTCTAAACCACAGAAGCTTATGATTCCCTATTAATCGGCACTAACCCAATTTGACAATCCATCCACCATTGGATTGAATTGCATGCCAATCAGAGAGACAGTACATTGGATTCATCACCCTTCAATCAATAATTAATTTCAATTTTATTATATGAGTAAATCAATAGATGAGTCCAACGCAGATCATCGAAATAATCGGATGAGATTTAAATAGTCAAATATTTACATGCAAGTACAAATGATGTCATGGTTTAGATTTAGCAAAACGTGTGGCCCACCATCATGCAATGGAAACGGTAGCCAGCAAAAGATTCTTCCTGGTATTGCCGATCCAACAGATTACTACTCAACAAACTCGGGAAGAAATCGTAGGGCTCCACAACTGCAAAGGCATCAACTAGGTCCTTGATGGCCTGGGATTTCAACAAGACATGGTATCTTATTATGGATAGCAATTACGGGCCGGCCTGAGTACAGGTCAAGGTTAAACCGTATTCACCCAACCCTATACCTGCCCCTTGATGGCTTTTTTTTTTTTTTGGTGCTCAAAGGGGGAATTTGTATTATGAAAAAGAGAAAAGATTATAAAAGGCTCATTAAGCTCCCAAAGATGGAACGAGCCTCATTGGTAAGAGATTTCGTTCTTACCAGCTGGCAAGGGTTCAAACTCTGTTAGGAACCTTTTCTCATCTAAGAATTTGTTACTTCATCTGAGGTCCTCTTTCCTTACTTAAATAAAAAAAAAGAAAAAAAAATAAAATATAGCCAAAGCTTAGAAAAGAGACTGTAAGTTAGTTGCTGTTGATTGGAGCTACTGGAACATCTAAGTCTAAATGTGGAGAAAATCAAAAGCAATTTTGAACTGCCATAGGGCCCACCTGAGTAACTAAATGAGACACACCCAGATTCACTTTGCACGGCCCATCAAAATGCTATGGGCCCATTTTGCAGTGGATAAAAACACAATCTAAACATGCAGAGGACCTTTTGTCCCTCTCAATTCTTTTAATCTATCGGGATTTGCCTTCTGTCATCATAATCAATTTCGAAACTTTGAATCAAATTTCCTACTGCTTTCTAAATCTCTTTGAATAATTAGCGTTCAGGTTTCTCACTGTAACAATAATAGCCATCTCCACTCGTCTCTTGCACTACTCCCTTATAGCAACTCTCAATGCTATTATTATTGGATCGATCCTATTGAAGAAGACAAGATTAAGCAAATGAAATAACAGATTTGGTTTGCCAAGGTGTGTACTGGTATCATGATTAAGAAAGCCAATAAAGGTACTATTATCATGTTTCACATCTTGATCTCAACCCGAGTTTCAGATTCTAATAAACTGTTGTTCATGGTTTTAACAACCACTTGATTTTTGCCGTGAAATTTGGCCCAACAATATTCAATTAAAATGTTGATTGTTTATTAGTGTTGGTTTGAGTATTATTTTAGAAAGATTTGGCCTTTTTTTTTTCTTTTTATTTATCATGTTTGGTATTCTGCATGTTAACCTATAATCCATTTTGTGAGTGTAACCAATTTTTAATTATTTTTTTAGTCTAGAAAATTAGTTCTATGCTCAATCCTTTCCTAAAATAACGGATATCATAAAGATGCATATCAGCTACTGATGGAAGATCAATTATTCTCCCCTTTCTAATGTTTCCTAAAATTTGTCTTCCTTTCTAAAAACTCTCTTAAAATCCTAATGCTTTTTAGGTACCAAATTTGTAGTGAAAGATATTAAATTAAACTTAAAATGAAAGACTCTTTAAACTTTCTTATTTTCTTTTAATTTTCGCTAGAAGGAGATTTAGTTAAAGAAGAAAAGGTATAAGTACAAAAAACATTCTTATTTCTATCTAAGGGGTTACAACTCCAATCCTAATTTTTTTTTGCACATCATGTCCATATATATTAGCCAATCTACAATGGGCCTATATGAACACAACCGACTACGTATCTTCATTATCTTTTCTTAATTTAAATTATAAAATATGAGTCAATTGCATAATACTATTGCATATGATATATTAATATTTATGTCTAACCCTTTTGATGATGCAATATAATTTGTTATATATTACCCAACAAACAACTATTTTAATAAGCTGACATGTCGATGTAATAGATATCAATCTGCAATAGTCGTCAGCAACATAATTTATCTTCTACTCAAGTCATTAATCCATACAATCTCAGGTTATCTCTTTGCCGGTTCAATTTTTCCCTCTATTATTGTTATTTTTACTTTCTCTATTCATTCTCTACTATGCATATGATCGCATTTCTTAAAGTTGATCTCTCTTGTGATGAAGTATTTTGAATCAAATTACAAGAGATGAATAAAAAAGTAGACTCATCCACTCCTTTTGAGATCTGTTTATTTATTTATTTTTTTGCTTAACATCAAAGTTTTGATTGGCTCATTTTACTTAGTAATCCTTAAAAAATTTGATTTTGAGGATTCAATTTAACGTATGATTGTGTAATGACTTTTGTGCTAATATTTATTTAAAACTTTTTCTTAAATATTTATAAATATTCCTCTAAAAATATAATTATTTTTTAAACAAGGACGTAGGCCCTGAAGCGCAAGTGTGATGTAATGAACTTTTTTCAGGTGAGATTCATCTGCACATAAGTTGCAATGCTATAGAGCCCATTTGGACCCGATGAGTGGCAAAACCTGATTTGCTCATTAATGCAACCCATTTTTGACCTATATTTGACCCATATGTGGGTCACAATTTAGGAATACGGGTGATCTGCATAACCTGTCTGATTCGGGTTCACTCAGTTTTAGAGTTCTTACGGGTAAGCTTGGAATGAGGTGAGGTCGTAGGGCATTGTTTTCTTTTTCCCCCATAACGAACTCAACTTGCCTCAACATATAACTAGCAAAACACACCCGCGTTTAGCATGGGCAATAGAGCTCCAAATATTAAAAAAAGTATAAAACAATTAATTTGATAAGTAATGCAGAAATTAACATAGGAGAAGAGGCATTTGTTACTATTTTTGTTTTATCAAAACAATGTCATATTTAGTGTTACCCATTGGATTCCTTGAAATATTCTCTGATTTAGAAACACATAAAAATAATAAAAAACTCCTTGAATAGACATTGGAAATTGTTACAAAAGGAAAGAAAGAAAATGACATGGCGTACAAAGGATAATCTAATAAAATAGGATTTAAATTTTTTCAATGATGAGCTAGCACTAAAGTCCAATTCAAAGTTTTCCTCAGCGAACTACCTACCTTCCCAATGACACACAAATAACAAAATTGTGATAAAAAAACAAATATTTAAAATATGAAAAAGGAATTACCTTTAATACCAATGTGCTGCTTTGTTTAGAAGTGGCCTAGTTGGTGAGTTGCTTTGGTTTAGCTGCAATGCTTGACTGAGCAGTACACCCCAATTCATTTTGGTCATACTCCGATTCCTTTCCATGTCATCATAAAATTTAAGGAACTCATTACCTTACAAATACACAGTATTTGAATCGGTTAGATGGTTACAACCATGGCACCTCTCACTGTTTGGTATTGAGTTTGAACAGTCTCTTGTAAAAGATTATTGTAATATCATATGCCAAAATCTAAATCCCATACAATGTAATTTCACTTAGTTGACAGATTAGTTCAAGAGCCACATGGTGAATATTAATATTCTAATCTAGGCATTTAACAATATCATTTTAATTGAAGTCAACCAAAGTAGAGGATTTAAAAACTTTCTTTTTCAATATAGCATCGAAAACTGATGGATAGATAATTACTTTAAAAAATACAACATCGGAAAGAGAAACGAAATAATAATTACGCATGAAATAGAGAGAAAGAAAGTATATAGAAAAGTTAATTGAAAAAAAACCTAACAACCCATAAAGGAAATCAATAAAAAAAAGTGAGGGAATTAAATTGCACCCCTGACCCTATATTTTTCTAGAAAACATTCAAAAGTTACAATCTATGATCCTATATCATAAACAATAGCAATAACAATAACATAATCTATATCTCAACATAGAAACAACATCCCTACAAATAAAACATACCCAAAAAGATTCATACACATTTCTATCGACACATTAAACGAAATTAAAAATTAAAAACAAAGCAAGGGTATTACTATCAAAAGGAAAAAAGATAAGTACACCTAAGATGATTTTATTTTGATGGTAATTGATGGTACCATGGATTGATCGGAAGAAATATAGTGTGATGAATTATAGCATTCTTTTGTTTTTCTTTCTGCATGGTAGAATTCATTGCTTTCAGTAAAAATAGAAATTACAACTTTGAGGCTTGTGCTTACCATTTCTATTTTCTCAATAGCTCTGACTCTTGAAAAGGAAGAGAAATAAATATTTAGGATTTACAAAACCAAATAGATCAACCATAAAACATCAAACAAAACAAATCTTAAAAAAAAACATTTGAGAAAAGAGATTTAAAGATTGATAAACTTGTGACAAAAGATGCAAGTTAAGGTAAAAAACTATAGGTTAAAAAAGGGAAAAAGGAATAATAGGAAGTTTAGATAGAGATTTTGATAAAATCAAAACTATTATTCAGCAAATTAGAAGATGCATATGCACAAATTCAAAATCCTGATAAAGAGGGTAGGAATCCAAGCATAGGTTTTATACATAAAGAACTTAAGAGGGGAGGAAGAGTTATAGTCATTTGATGAATCTTAAGTAAGAATGTAGTCATTTGAGGAGACGTTTGCAGAAACATGCTTGAGTTACAGTAATGAAAAGAATTAAGGGTGTAAGAGTTACGATAAGGAAGAGAAATAAATGTTTAATTGTTTAAGGCAAAGAGTGATGGTATCGAAGAGTCATTTAGTAGGAGGAGGGTAGAAATCATTTAAAGGGGTTAAAATAAAAGTGGATGGTCAAAATTAATTGGACAAATTTTGGCTGATTTGTTAATTGAAACCAACCAGCTTAATATATTATAATTGACATATTAGTTGTTTTCTCTCTTGTGGGAAGATATGACAAGAATATTTGAATTTTAGAGAATGTACTTTAGTTTAAATTGTTTGCCAATCATATAAGGTTCATAGATAAATTGAGAGATGACATGAATGTGAAATATGAGAGATAACAGGAGGCTTTAGCTTGAAATAATTCGTACAAGATAAAACTTTGAATTTTGACTTTACTGGGGATGAGCATCAATGTTAAAATATTGTGACACTTGAAGCTAAAGAGATACTATAACAAGATTCATTTTTATTCCTTCGCTTGATAATTCATAAGGATGGAGGCATTGAGGAGGATGTTCAATGTAGGATAAGAGTTGGATGGTTAAAGTCAAGAGTTGCTTTTATAGTATTATGTGATGCACGCATTTTAAGGTTCTATACCTAATTATGTGTTTATATTTAAATTTGATATTGAATGCTCAAATACATGAAATTATGAAATTCAATGAAAATGATGCAATATATCCTAAATAAGTCCATATTTCTACGTGAAATAATGAAATAAAAGTGCAATTATATGGACTTATCACAAAGATACAATGTCAAACTCTAATTTAAAGCCTATGCATGAGAATCAGAAATATGGAATTGGCATTTAAAATAAAAGAAAATAAGATTATATTTTGGTAGAGGAAGATTGTTCTATAATCTTTGTATTTTTTCAATGCTATACCAATAACTTGAAATATTTTTGAAAAGACACGTTCAAGTCTCAAGTGCCTCTTGAGATTCATTCATTTTTTTAAAGTACTGATTTATAGAAAATATCAAACTACTATTATGCTAGTAGAAGCTACAGTGAGGCACATCCCTCAAAAATAAGAAAAAAAAATGGGGATGAATGATATAAAGTGTAGATGCAATGAAACCTGACTTTTCTAAAATTTGATTTGTTAGGTGTTGGCAAATGTTAGTACAGTGTAGGTGTGATTGCACATGGGTGGGGCTCAAGCACAAATTCATACACCCCTCGCTTAGAGAGTTGGGGAATGATTACATTTCCTAGTTACAAAACAACTCTCCTATTTACTATCTTTGATTAACAGGTTAGGAGAAGTCTCCCTTCCTTTGATTATTAAAAGAACCTCATGTCCCTTTAATAATTAAGCTACTTGCTTTAGGTTGATCAAAACCATACATCTTCTAATTCTATAATCAGAGCGTCCATCCTAGCCCTTGGATTGTTGAAACTAAACTAGATGGGACTGATCTCTAGCAATCGATCTTTGATCTCCACTACAACTGTTTGATCCTAACCAATATATGGTCCATGTTTGTGTTTGTAGTGTTCAAATTAGATCCGATTAAACCTTCCATGACACCAAAGACCACAATGATATAAGTGGCTTCATAGGTACGCTCGTACAAAGATAAGATCGAAATTGATTGTGCTTCATGAAACCCTAACCTTGCTTGAAGTAGCATTTGACGCTAAGATCATGGTCCCATGCACTCCCCAGAATTTTTTTTCATCTATGATATTTCTACAACTACGAGTAGTTCCTTCTATTAGTAAGTGACACTTATGGGACCAAACGTGCATCTTGTGCATGTTCTCACTTATGAACTGTATGACATGGTTAGAAGATTATGGATGGCTATGGGAGAAAAATTCGATAACACAAGCGGCGGCAAACGCCTGACGATTCTACCCTAAAATTCTAAATCTATAATAATCTAATTTCATCATTGCCAAACCTTACCTTGTCTAAGATATTCTCTAATAATAGATCTTAGCAAGGCTAGCTCAAGACAATTTGAGGACTAAAGCGACAATGTTAAACAAGATATTTTTTATTTTTTAATCCTACTATAAATATTTTATTTAAAATCTAATTTTCACGTATTTTGAAATAAAAATTACTAATTAATTTTTTCATATTCAAATTTTGCCGGTAGATCTTTTTCAATTGATAATATAACTAATCCACTTAATCTTTCTTATGACATTGTTAAACTTAGGTAGAATTTTATCAATTTTAATTTTAAGAAACTTCTTTTTGTAGAAGCAACAATTATACATATTTTCAATCTTTTTCTAGTAGATATATTTATTATATATAAATTATAACTAAAAATATTTGCAAATAAAACAAACACTAACTATAATAAACATATAATATGAGCTTAGAATTAAAAACTCTTGATTTTTCAGTATTGGCCACGAAGATTATATATGTCGATTACTTTTGAATTTGATTAGCTTTTTTAATATGAAAAAAAATATATTATATTTGAAATTGTCTTCTATCAATTCCAACGACATAGATGTAGGGGAAAATTGACAAATGGACGATTTTTAGAACAAAAAAGGGATTTCTTGTTTGTTGTTATTTTTGGGTCTTTTTACTGAAAATAATTTTAAACAGTGAAAAGTGACTTTAATGTTTTTTTTTTATGTGTAAAGATAGTAGCTTCTTTTTTTGGAATGTAAAAAGATGATAGTTGATTTAATTACTTTGATGAGGCCTCATTTTTTGGGGAGAAACAAAAGGATGACAGTTTTTTTTTTTTTTTGAAATTTGAAAACAAGCTAGATGTTTTAATTATTTTTATGGTGCCTTATTTTTTAGAAATTAAAAAATAAGGATGTTAACTACTTTTTTGGGGGCCTTAATTTTGGCGAGCCTAAAGCAAAGACTTTTCTTGCTTCATTGTAGAGCCACCACCGGATCTTAGAGTTCTTCCTTATGTGAACCTATTTCCGAGACACTTGTTCTATATACAATAATATACCCACCTGTGTGTTTGGAGGATGCGATCTGCTGGCGCCATTTTAAATAAATGAAAAGTGCAACAGCAGAATGGGGGGCCTACAAGCCATCTTCCTGCGAAAGCTGCGAAAGGGATTCTAAGCTTCTTATGGTTAGCATCACACCGTAAATGTAATTTACAGTCCTGCGATGCTTAGAAGGATGGCAATGGGTTGGGTGGGGTTGAGGGTTAGGTAGACCCAAATCCGATCAGATTAGCATTTTTGTAACACTAGATCCGTCTTGACCCGTGACAGGCTGGATGGTTGTCATACCAAACTCACCCCATGACAAACACGGGCCGGGTTAGCTTTGATTGTGGTTTATTTCATATTTTTGAAAAATAATATATATAAAAAAAGACTTGTCTTGAGGGATTTGACCTCTACGAAAATATCCTTTATTATTGTCACTTGTACCATTGAGCTTTCATATTATAAAAAATACACTAAGTAATATATGATGTAATATATATGGGGCGGGTCAGGTTGATGTATTTAAAAACCCAAATTTGCCCTGCACCTGACTCAGGTTAGTATAAGAAAAAACTATACCTAACCTAAACCCTACCAACACACTATCAAACCCACCCCTAATAGAAGCGGGTCAAGGCGAGTCCCAGTTTAAATCCGACCAATTGCCATCCCTAAGCCTGTGGGGCGATATTGAGTGATTTGAATTTTTTTTTTGGGAAAGAAAACATTTTAATATATATATGTTAATTTTAGAAGGAAAAATTGTTTGTGAAATTCATTTTTCTCAGATAAGATGAATAGGTTCGTATGTTCATATGTGGGTTGATCATAACTATAAGGTTTTATGATCAGTCTACTGTGGTCATGTGAGTGTCTAGGATAAATGGCGTATCAGTGATCTAGTGTGCTCTGGTTAGATAATGGCTTAGAGCACATTCGCTTCGTTGATGAGCATCATGGCTCTTTAGATCCGAAGATTACATCATAGAGTTCAGGGATGAATGGCAGTGATCTATAAAGCAAGTCAGGTAAGAGTGGGAGATGTGCTTATCTGTTACTGGGCCAACGCGTGATTGTATGTAGGGGGCCCCACTCACAAATTTATATGCCCCTCACTTGTCTATAAGAGTTAGAGAATGATTAGATTTACTATTTATGAGGCAACTCTCACGTTTCCTTTCCCTTTAATTGAGAGGTTAATGATGGTTTCCCAACCTATTGAACCTTCCTAATGCAATTAGGAGGGGTCTCCCTTCCATTTATTCAGGTTAGAGAAAGTAGAGAGAGGCGCTGGAAACCTATGAGGCTACTTACTTGCTATATGCCCAAACCATTTATTTTCTAGCTTTGTGATCAGGGTGTCCTTATTAGCCCTTGGATCAAAAAGATTGAATAAGACAAGATTGATTGAATAAGACAAGATTGATCTTTTGTAGTTGATCTTTGTTCTCCACAATATATGTTCGATAATGACCGATGCTTATTCTATCTTGATCATCTTTGTAGTGGCTAAATCATATCTTAATAAAACTTCCACCATACCAAAGACCAACATTAGGGTGATGGATTAATTATTGGTTTTCCATTCAAGGGAGATTATTTGATGCCCATTGAATTTTCACCTTCAGCTTTAACCACTTATTATTTTTCTTCTTCTCTTTTTTTTCGTCTTAGGATGATTTAAACTCATGTATTGACACCCTCTCACAAGCAAAGTTCAGTTTTAGTTGTTAGAGGTGAGTGATCCTCATGACCACAAGTGTAATGTTGTTTGGGCTCCCCGTACGTATTGAGTCCAATAATTTTAAGATGCTTTTTCCCTTTTGAATTTTCATTTTACTAAATATATCTTGGATTCAATTTTAATAAGCCTAATCAATTAAGAATCTTGTTTGATGATGGAATTAATAAAACCTATCTATCTATAGGGCTAACGTGATAATATGAACGTAATTCGCTAGGGTTTATAGCTAGGAATCATTCCCAATTAGGGATATATATCAAATTACCTTATTCCTCTTTACAATTATTTGAATGACAATTTTATATTTCAGCCAATTCAAGCTCTTCTAATTTACGTTTACAAGTCTAATGTTATTATCCTTATACAAGCAATAGGGTTAAGGGTCTTAAATTTCAAGCGATAGCTATAAGTTTTCATAATAGGGCCACTTTAGTGACTACCACACTATTTAAAACTATAGGTCTCAATTGAATAAATAACATTTATAAATTTACATAAATGGGTCTAATCTAGATTGGTTATAATATCACTAGAGGTGAAAACTAAAATATTTGGCCATTATTTTTTGTAGTTTATTAGGGCCATGAAATAAACATAGAATTATTGAATATTTATTTATTATGGATCCCAAATATTTATAGACACTTTTCATGTATTTAAATGAAATGGCCCAAAAATAAAATGGCCCAAAAGGAGAATAAAAGTGATATAAAAAATCAAATCCAATCTAGTTAATAAATAATCAAGAGCCTCCACAGAATAAATAGTAATTATAAAAGCATATTATATATATCACCATGAAATTATAGCAGTTAAAAAAAGAGAGATTTAACAATTTTATGATAATCAATAAAACACAACATGGAGTTACCAAAACTAAAATAGGCATTAAATCCTTAATTTAAGCAAGTTAACAAAATATGATAAAAAAATAGTAACAAAATCATGCGCTATCAGGTCAGGATCCCAGTTCCTCTTTACATCACGTCTCTTGTTACAATTGACAGAAATATTGTAATATGAAGCATGGAATCGAACTCATATAATAGGGCACTCATATGGACATGAACTTCATGGGATCCAACTCGTATAGCAGTTCATGACATGTCGTGACAAGTAGGGTTCTAAATGCGTCCCCGATTCTCCGATTACCTGAAGGTTCTGACCCGTTAATAATCGGGTTTGGGTTCTCATTCAAGAACCTATAAGTAAACGGGTCCGGGTCTAGATCCTACTTTTAGACCTGTGACCTAAATGGTTGCGGGTTTGGTTCACCCTGGTTCTGACCCGTGGACCCGAGATCCGACATATTACCCTCATTTTAAAATTTTTTTCCTAAAAGTTAACTTTTCCTCTGAATCGTTTCCTACACAGACCCAAACTCGGATCCAAATCCGCCCCATACACGGCTCAGATTCCAGTTTTGAGTTCATCCACTTCTTAACGGTTCTGGTTCTAGATTTAGGAAGTCCAAAATGGTTCCAGTTCCGGTTCCGAGTTTATCCTTTTACTAACGGTTCCAGTTCCATGTCCACCATGGACCTGGACCGGCACCGACCCGTTTACAATCCTAGTGACAAGGACACATTGAGTGTATGCAAGTGCACTTACGACAAACTGTGAGGCTAATTGATTGTCATGCCCCGATCCTGGGAAGTAGGGATTAGCATAGGCCCCCAAGGCATGAATACATAATTCCGAAGTAATCCGTGCTATGAGAAAATATGCACGAATTCCTACAATGGAGATTCCACAGGACCGTGTGAGGCATATCCTCCGACACGTAAATCTAATTTCATACATAAGCAAAACCTGTGAAATGCACTTATAATGATCATCAGCAACCATAGAAAGGATATCATACAATCATAGCATAACTCAAGTCTTGTGGTTAACCATTTCTCATCACCAACATAAACACAGAATTCTTAACAAGTCTTATATACAATATCTAGTTCAAGCGTCTCTATACAAAAGACCAACATAGCTAGCCCAACATAAGTACTTGACGCACTCCAGAAGATGACTTGCAGAATACGTCGTCATCTTTCTACTCTTCTATACCCCTAGGTACCATTAGGGTACCCTTCGGGGATGCGTCAACCTTCTTGTCGGGATTTGATTCTGTACCTGTAACACCAAGGGTAGCACTGTTAAGATGACGGTTAAGTAAATATAGAAATATATGAAACTATCATAATGTATCAAGTGAATTCGGAGTATATACTGATTAAAGAAGACAATAATAGTCCACTAGGCATATTGTACATGAGTGAACATGTGTAATGAATCATAAACAAGATATCATACATACTAGTTGGCAACCACGAGGCTATTTTCTCTCAAAGAAGAGTATACATATGGGACGCTAAGGGATCAAGCTAGCTTTTTGAGGAGTACTGAAACCCCTCCGTGGACTACTGCAGTAGTAACATAAATATACCCAAACTGGTTCCGTCAGCCTAATAAGGGCACAAGCTAGGTGGTACCAACTTAACATATCAAGACCGACTCGAATTAGTATCCTTTATACATTTCAGTCATACTTATTGTCACGACCCGAGCCCAGAAATCGGGGGTTAGCGAAAAGCCAAACCAGTGACACACGTACTCCCGTGCACGTGCACCCAAACCCAGTCCAGATGCACGCACACAAGGGATCTAACACGTGCGGACTAAGCGTACGCGGAAGCTGTACATATCATAGCAAGCAACAAAGAAAATAGCGGAAGCCAAAGCAAATGCAAATACGGAAGCAACAAAGACAAATACACTGATAGAAAACCGAATACACACCAAAATCAATATATACAAATATACAGACTACAAGTCCCAAGTCCAAAGATCCAAAGTCCAAATACAATATCCCCTGAAACCCAAACTCAAAATCCCAAAACGAAAAGCCACTGGAAGTATGCATGAACGCACTCGGCAGAGATGATCAGGCCCACTCTGCCAAACCTGAGGGTGCCTCTACACTCGCCCCTGCAGCCTCCTCGACCGCCGGGGAGCTGGGCAAGGTATCTGTGCCTGCAACACCACAGACAACACAAATGAATACAACGATCCAGCAAATATAAGTAACAGGGGTGAAACACGCATAGTATCAAAGGGGATATAATAATGACAGAAAATTAAATACAGAGTTCCATATTAGGAAACTAAGCAAATCGTGCATAGAAGTAAAACATGATATGTGAATCAAAACATAGAATACTGAACTAGTTGGCTACTACGTTAACCATGTTCTCTCCAATAGAGAGCAGAGCAGAGCAGAGCAGAGGAGAACACCGCTGTCCAGGCCAAAGGTACAAGCGGGTCTCGGTTTCCTGGGTTCCGGGGTCCCAAGACAAAGCAACACTGCAGTTATACAGAGATACAGAGATCTAAGCCGGAGGTAACCCCGTCGGGCATCCTAGGGCTGAGGCTGAGTAGAGCCAGACCAATACCAATCAAATCAAGTCCATAGAAATGGAGATTATCCGCTTCGGACTCACCGATGGCAAAGACCGGATCTTATCCTCACGTATTAACCTCGGGGCAGAGCCACCAGGGAATACCCAAACCGAACAGAGATATACAAAGCCAAAGACAGAGCATAGATTAAGTCAAAGCATAGCATAGATCAGAGCATAGTGTAGATCGAAGAATAAACAGACATACAGGACGAAAGCAAAAATGACTACGGAATGCATAACATAGATTAACAGAACAGAGGGCAAAACCATAAACAATATGCAATGCATCTCAGATTCATATGGAGTCAAGGTTCATTACAAGCCAGTCCTAAGCTAGTTGTTCACTGTCACTAACCGTGCATGTTGATGTAGTTTTAAGTTAGTCAATGCACCGTTGCCATCAAAGTGTTGCAATGTAATCTGTGCGTGCACCGACGTCCCTTAAACCAACACCCATGGGGAGGTGCTTAACAGTAAAACAACACTCACATGAATAAGTCACAGCCTAACAGACTACTCATGCGTTCCAAGAATCCATTGGGCTGGTTTACATGAGTGGTCAACACGTGTTTGAGCCCTACAAGTCTCACCATTATCCTAAGTTATGTTTCAGAATTGCCATGCCTAACGGTTTAGCTATGAGGGACCTATGGTTGAGCCGAAGACATCTTACGCTCTCGATGTATTATGCACTACAGCTTAACCTTGGTTCCATTCAAAACACAGCTAAACTGGTCATCTTCCATCTCTGATCTAATGCCCTTTGCGGCTGAGCTACAGTCAGTATACGGCTTAGCCGTAGACCAATCCACGGCTTAGCCGTAGCATTCCACGGCTTAGCCGTAGCCTCACCGTAGGAGTACTGATATCAGAAAAGTTTCGACTGATCAGAGATTTAATTCACGGCTGGGGTACGGTTGAGTCACGGCTAGCTTACGGCTCAGCCGTAGGACAAATTACGGCTTAGCCGTAGCCTAGCCGTAGAACAAAACTCAAATTTCGAGTCTCTGGAAATCGAGCCGTAGAAACTCACGGCTTAGCCGTACAATACAGAACACAAATTCGGGATAGTTACAGAAACTGGAATTTGATACAGAAGCTGAAGAAAATGAGTTACAGAGACTCCAAATTCACAGAATGTGGCTGTAAAGCATCAAATACTCTAAAGAGGATGGAAATCAAGCATTCAAATAGAACACCCATGTGTGTTATACAAGTCTGTACTTATACTTGCCTCAAATCTGGAAATCCACTGAATCAAGCTCCAAAGCAACTAAAACCAAAACAAATCAAAGCAATCACACATGCATGAGATGAAGACCTAGCAACAGAGAATGGGAGAAGCAATTGGAGAAGAAGAAGAAAGAATTGGAAAGAACCCACTTACCGAACCACAAAACATAAGCAGAGAGAAGAGAAGAACCCAAATCCACTAAAGGACCCAATCCTCAAACGATCAAGAGAAGGAAAGAAGAGAGGGAGAGAAGGAGAGAGAACGTGGAGAGCTCCTCTGGAATTCCTTGCATGCAACGATCAAGTGAAATGAGAGAGAGAGAGACACCTGTAATGACTCATGTATATATAGTTTTGGAAGTTTAAGTCAAAGTCCAAAGAGTCTGGGTTATTTACAAATCAAGTCACACGAAGGTCCAACTTCCCCAATTGACTCCAAATGGTTCTAAGACAGTTACGGAAAATGTCGAGCTCAACGAAATACACATGCTGACACCAAGATGATGCAAAGATGATATGAGCAAAGCAAAAGCAAAATTACGAAAAAGGGCTTAGAACTGCCTATTCCAGGTCAAAGGTCACTCAACTACCTATCCAAGGCCCAAAACCAAATCCAAAAGACTAAAACAAAATAAAACACACACTAATGAGCCACTAATCCGGCTCAAAGGGGATCGGAGTGTTACATCCTCCCCCACTAGGAATCATTCCGTCCTCGGAATGACTACCTACCTGCGCAAAGAGCTGGGGGTACTGGCGTGCTAGCTGCTCCTCTAGCTCCCAAGTAGCCTCATCTGGACCGTGATGCTCCCACAACACTTTAACCCATCTGATAGTCCGGGTACGGAGAATCTGCTCTCGTGTGCCAACGATGCGAAGCGGACGCTCAACGTAAGTGGCATTAGGTTGAATCTGAATATCATCGTAGCGAATCACATGGCTCGGATCTGGCACATACTTACGGAGCATCGACACATGGAAGACATCGTGCACACCGGAGAACTCAACTGGAAGCGTCAACCGATAAGCTAAATCTCCAACTCGGCTCTTGACTTCGAACGGTCCTACATATCTCGGAACCAACTTGCCCTTCTGACCAAATCGAACTGTGCCCTTCATCGGAGAAACCTTAAGAAATACCCGATCTCCGACTTGGAATACCAAAGGTCTCCTCCGAGTATCCGCATAGCTCTTCTGTCTGGACCGAGCAATCTTCAAATTCTCTATCACTTTCTGCACTTTCTCTGTCGTTTCAGCTATGATTGTCGGACCATGGAAACTTCTAGTTCCAACTTCTTCCCAGCACACTGGAGTCCTGCACTTTCGTCCGTATAGAGCCTCATAAGGTGCCATACCAATGCTCTCATGGAAACTGTTGTTGTAAGCAAACTCACACAAGGCTAGATGCGTATCCCATTCCTTCTCAAAGTTCAGCACACTAGCCCTGAGCATATCCTCCAATGTCTGAATGGTACGCTCCGACTGTCCATCGGTCTGGGGGTGGTATGCCGTACTAAAACTCAACTTCGTGCCCATAGCTTCCTGAAATGCTCTCCAAAATGAAGACACAAAACGACTGTCTCGATCAGACACAATCGAAACTGGAGTACCATGCAGTCTGACTATCTCGTCAACAAACTTCCTAGCCATCTCTGTGAATGTCATCCCTTTCTTGAACGGAAGGAAATGCGCTGACTTGGTCAATCTGTCCACTATGACCCAGATCGCATTGTTCTTTCTACTGGTCGGCGGAAAACCGGAGACGAAATCCATCGTAATGTGCTCCCACTTCCACTGCGGAATGTGCAATGGATGCAATGATCCTGGAGGTCGCTGATGATCAGCTTTCACCCTCTGACAGGTCAAACATCGAGCTACGAACCCTGCGATCTCCCGCTTCATATTGTTCCACCAAAATCTATCCTTCAAGTTCCGGTACATCTTCGTACTCCCTGGGTGCATCGCATATCGGGCATCGTGCGCCTCTGTCATCAACTTATCTTTCAGCTCATCCACAGCGGGAACACACAATCTATTCCTGAAGTACAAAACTCCATCTACCAAGCTGAAATCCGGTCGATCTGCAATCCGATCTCTGAACTTCACCAGGAGGGGGTCCTCAAACTGGCGATCCTTGATCTGCTGAATCACCTCAGGCTGAAACACGACGGTAGTAGCTAATGTCACCGACTCACCTACCATCCGAACCTCAACAGGCTGGTCATGCACAAGCATATAAAATCCTGCCAACACCTGAAGACTATCCGTCCTCCTGCTAAGTGCATCTGCGACTACATTGCCCTTGCCTGGGTGGTACTTGATCGGAAAGTCGTAGTCTTTGATGAACTCCAACCATCTCCGCTGCCTCATATTCAAATCATGCTGATCAAACAAGTACTGCAGACTGTGATGATCGGAATGGACCTCGAACTTCACACCGTACAAGTAATGTCGCCACAACTTCAATGCAAATACAATGGCTGCTAGCTCCAAGTCATGTGTGGCATAGTTCTTCTCATGTTCTTTCAGCTGTCTGGATCCATAGGCAATCACCCTCTGATTCTGCATCAGTACACAGCCTAGTCCAACGCGAGAAGCATCAGAATAAATCACGAATCCCTCACTACCATCCGGGAGAGTCAACACGGGCGCCGTAGTGAGCTTTTCTTTCAACATCTGGAAACTACGCTCACACTTCTCTGTCCACTCATACGGGACCTTCTTCCGAGTCAACTGAGTCAGCGGGGCTGAAATCTTCGAGAAGTCCTGTACAAACCTGCGGTAATATCCCGCTAATCCCAGAAAACTCCGAATCTCTGTCACTGATCTAGGACGGGGCCAATGGACTACTGCCTCAATCTTAGCCGGATCCACCATCAATCCATCTCTAGAAATCTTATGACCCAGAAATGCAGCTTGCTCTAACCAGAAATCACACTTAGTCAACTTTGCATACAACTTGTGATCTCTAAGCAGCTGCAATGCTTTCCTCAGATGGTCTGTATGTTCCTCAGCTGTCTTCGAATAGACCAAGATGTCATCTATGAAAACCACAACAAACTGGTCCAAGAAGGAAGTAAACACCCTATTCATCAATGCCATGAAAGCTGCGGGTGCGTTCGTCAAACCAAATGGCATGACAAGGAACTCGTAGTGTCCATACCGAGTCCTGAAGGCTGTCTTAGGAACATCCTCATCCTTCACCCTGAGCTGGTGATATCCTGATCTCAAGTCAATCTTAGAGAAGTAAGCTGCACCCTGAAGCTGATCGAACAACTCATCAATCCTAGGCAATAGGTATTTGTTCTTGATAGTTACCTTGTTCAACTGCCTGTAGTCAATGCACATCCGGAAACTGCCATCCTTCTTCTTGACAAATAGTACAGGAGCTCCCCAAGGTGAAACACTTGGGCGTATGAACCCTTTATCCAACAGATCCTGCAACTGTTTCTTCAATTCCAACAACTCTGCAGGTGCCATACGATATGGAGCTCTACTGATAGGTGCTGTACCTGGTACCACGTCAATAGCAAATTCTACCTCCCGAACTGGTGGCAACTCTGGCACATCCTCCGGAAAGACATCCGGAAACTCGCTGACTACTGGAATCTCACTGAGCTGTCGCTGATCTTTCTTTTCTGAAATGAATGCAAGAAATCCCTCACATCCCCTACGAAGCATCCTGTCTGCTTTACAAGCAGAGATCACACGTCTTGGGCACTTCATCTGGCTGCCCTCAAATCGGAATCCGCTGCCCAAATCAAAGTAGATAGCCTTGCTGTAGCAATTGATACACGCATGATATCTCGCAAGCCAGTCCATACCAAGGATCACATCAAAATCCAGTGTCGTGAGCAACACGAGGTCTACTGGGAGCTGATGACCAGCTATCTGCACATCACACTGAGGGTAGAAAACACTGCACTCCACCCGCTTACCAACCGGAGTGGATACTAGCAACAAATATGGAAGTGGTGTGGGTCGCTGTCGAAGCTGCACAGCAAAATGGGGTGCTACGTACGAACGCGTAGACCCGGAGTCAAATAAGGCTAAAGCTTCAGCATCAGAAATTAAAAGTTTACCTTCCACTACCGTGGCCTCCTCCGCGCCCTCATGCGTAGCAGCATATGCTCGGGCTGTCTGGCGGTTCTGCTTCTGAGCTGGGCGAGCTGTCTGGGATCTGCCCTGCGCTGTAGATCCTGCCTGTCTGGTCTGTGAAGATGACTGAAACTTCGGGCATTGGGCTCGTCTGTGATCCGTAGAGCCACACCCGAAACAAGCCCCAATCTTCCTCCAACATTTGTCTGTTGGGTGATCCTTCCCACAGTGACCACAAACCACCTGAGTGCTGCTCGAACTGCCCTGCTTACCCTTGAACTTCTTCTGAAACTGACTTCTGCCACTGAAACCTGCCGTCCTCTTAGCCTCGGTTCGCTCCTCCTCAAATATGGCCTCGGCATCATAAGCCCTGTCAATAGCGTCGTCCAATGTAGCCGGCCACATACAAGCAACCACGTGGCGTTTGTGCCTCGGATTCAGACCGTTGACGAAGCGAGTCACCTTCTTCTGCTCCGTGTTCACCATATCCTCT
This sequence comes from Sextonia rubra, assembly GCA_037013555.1. Classification (NCBI taxonomy): domain Eukaryota; kingdom Viridiplantae; phylum Streptophyta; class Magnoliopsida; order Laurales; family Lauraceae; genus Sextonia; species Sextonia rubra. The sequence goes on along the minus strand of JASUAD010000001.1, from coordinate 109,664,663 downwards.
GCGAAGTGGGACAACTCTGTAAACCTGTGTACATAATCTGCAACTGACATCTGTCTCTGCTGAAGGTTGAAGAATTCCACTTCCTTGGCTCGCTGAATGTGGAGAGGCATGAACTTCCGACGGAATTGCTGCTTGAAGGTCTCCCAAACTGTGGCACTGGGCATAGTCTGAAATGAAGTCTTGACACTCCTCCACCATGTCTTGGCTACACTCCGAAGCATGGAAGCTGTGAGAACTACCTTCTGCCTGTTACTGCACACAATCGTATCAAATAACTCTTCAGTCTGCTCCAACAATTGCTCAGCCTGCAATGCATCCTCTATCCCATGAAACTCAGTCGCCCCTCGCTTACGGAACTTGTCGAAAAGAGCATTCGGATCTGATTCCTTCGGCTGGAAAATCACCTGCTGATCTATACGAGGTGATGCAACTGCGGCAGCCTGACTCTGTCTATCTACCATGGATGCCATCTGTGCCTGTAATGACTGCATAGACTGCATCATCATCATCATCCGTTCCTCACTACTGATGTGTGGAGGTACTGATCCACTATCACCGTTGTGGCCCTGTTGATTCTCATCCCGGGATCCCGATCCTGATGCCATCCTGTAAAAGGAAAAGAAACACAACACACAGATATAAAATGCCCTGAGTTAGTCAAACCCCAAATCAACATATGAGACTTCGAGTCAAATAGTTGATAGCGTTATCTCACCACGATCTTAGATGCCTACATGCTTATAACTAGCAAGCTCTGATACCATACAATACGTATGTCACGACCCGAGCCCAGAAATCGGGGGTTAGCGAAAAGCCAAACCAGTGACACACGTACTCCCGTGCACGTGCACCCAAACCCAGTCCAGATGCACGCACACAAGGGATCTAACACGTGCGGACTAAGCGTACGCGGAAGCTGTACATATCATAGCAAGCAACAAAGAAAATAGCGGAAGCCAAAGCAAATGCAAATACGGAAGCAACAAAGACAAATACACTGATAGAAAACCGAATACACACCAAAATCAATATATACAAATATACAGACTACAAGTCCCAAGTCCAAAGATCCAAAGTCCAAATACAATATCCCCTGAAACCCAAACTCAAAATCCCAAAACGAAAAGCCACTGGAAGTATGCATGAACGCACTCGGCAGAGATGATCAGGCCCACTCTGCCAAACCTGAGGGTGCCTCTACACTCGCCCCTGCAGCCTCCTCGACCGCCGGGGAGCTGGGCAAGGTATCTGTGCCTGCAACACCACAGACAACACAAATGAATACAACGATCCAGCAAATATAAGTAACAGGGGTGAAACACGCATAGTATCAAAGGGGATATAATAATGACAGAAAATTAAATACAGAGTTCCATATTAGGAAACTAAGCAAATCGTGCATAGAAGTAAAACATGATATGTGAATCAAAACATAGAATACTGAACTAGTTGGCTACTACGTTAACCATGTTCTCTCCAATAGAGAGCAGAGCAGAGCAGAGCAGAGGAGAACACCGCTGTCCAGGCCAAAGGTACAAGCGGGTCTCGGTTTCCTGGGTTCCGGGGTCCCAAGACAAAGCAACACTGCAGTTATACAGAGATACAGAGATCTAAGCCGGAGGTAACCCCGTCGGGCATCCTAGGGCTGAGGCTGAGTAGAGCCAGACCAATACCAATCAAATCAAGTCCATAGAAATGGAGATTATCCGCTTCGGACTCACCGATGGCAAAGACCGGATCTTATCCTCACGTATTAACCTCGGGGCAGAGCCACCAGGGAATACCCAAACCGAACAGAGATATACAAAGCCAAAGACAGAGCATAGATTAAGTCAAAGCATAGCATAGATCAGAGCATAGTGTAGATCGAAGAATAAACAGACATACAGGACGAAAGCAAAAATGACTACGGAATGCATAACATAGATTAACAGAACAGAGGGCAAAACCATAAACAATATGCAATGCATCTCAGATTCATATGGAGTCAAGGTTCATTACAAGCCAGTCCTAAGCTAGTTGTTCACTGTCACTAACCGTGCATGTTGATGTAGTTTTAAGTTAGTCAATGCACCGTTGCCATCAAAGTGTTGCAATGTAATCTGTGCGTGCACTGACGTCCCTTAAACCAACACCCATGGGGAGGTGCTTAACAGTAAAACAACACTCACATGAATAAGTCACAGCCTAACAGACTACTCATGCGTTCCAAGAATCCATTGGGCTGGTTTACATGAGTGGTCAACACGTGTTTGAGCCCTACAAGTCTCACCATTATCCTAAGTTATGTTTCAGAATTGCCATGCCTAACGGTTTAGCTATGAGGGACCTATGGTTGAGCCGAAGACATCTTACGCTCTCGATGTATTATGCACTACAGCTTAACCTTGGTTCCATTCAAAACACAGCTAAACTGGTCATCTTCCATCTCTGATCTAATGCCCTTTGCGGCTGAGCTACAGTCAGTATACGGCTTAGCCGTAGACCAATCCACGGCTTAGCCGTAGCATTCCACGGCTTAGCCGTAGCCTCACCGTAGGAGTACTGATATCAGAAAAGTTTCGACTGATCAGAGATTTAATTCACGGCTGGGGTACGGTTGAGTCACGGCTAGCTTACGGCTCAGCCGTAGGACAAATTACGGCTTAGCCGTAGCCTAGCCGTAGAACAAAACTCAAATTTCGAGTCTCTGGAAATCGAGCCGTAGAAACTCACGGCTTAGCCGTACAATACAGAACACAAATTCGGGATAGTTACAGAAACTGGAATTTGATACAGAAGCTGAAGAAAATGAGTTACAGAGACTCCAAATTCACAGAATGTGGCTGTAAAGCATCAAATACTCTAAAGAGGATGGAAATCAAGCATTCAAATAGAACACCCATGTGTGTTATACAAGTCTGTACTTATACTTGCCTCAAATCTGGAAATCCACTGAATCAAGCTCCAAAGCAACTAAAACCAAAACAAATCAAAGCAATCACACATGCATGAGATGAAGACCTAGCAACAGAGAATGGGAGAAGCAATTGGAGAAGAAGAAGAAAGAATTGGAAAGAACCCACTTACCGAACCACAAAACATAAGCAGAGAGAAGAGAAGAACCCAAATCCACTAAAGGACCCAATCCTCAAACGATCAAGAGAAGGAAAGAAGAGAGGGAGAGAAGGAGAGAGAACGTGGAGAGCTCCTCTGGAATTCCTTGCATGCAACGATCAAGTGAAATGAGAGAGAGAGAGACACCTGTAATGACTCATGTATATATAGTTTTGGAAGTTTAAGTCAAAGTCCAAAGAGTCTGGGTTATTTACAAATCAAGTCACACGAAGGTCCAACTTCCCCAATTGACTCCAAATGGTTCTAAGACAGTTACGGAAAATGTCGAGCTCAACGAAATACACATGCTGACACCAAGATGATGCAAAGATGATATGAGCAAAGCAAAAGCAAAATTACGAAAAAGGGCTTAGAACTGCCTATTCCAGGTCAAAGGTCACTCAACTACCTATCCAAGGCCCAAAACCAAATCCAAAAGACTAAAACAAAATAAAACACACACTAATGAGCCACTAATCCGGCTCAAAGGGGATCGGAGTGTTACATCCTCCCCCACTAGGAATCATTCCGTCCTCGGAATGACTACCTACCTGCGCAAAGAGCTGGGGGTACTGGCGTGCTAGCTGCTCCTCTAGCTCCCAAGTAGCCTCATCTGGACCGTGATGCTCCCACAACACTTTAACCCATCTGATAGTCCGGGTACGGAGAATCTGCTCTCGTGTGCCAACGATGCGAAGCGGACGCTCAACGTAAGTGGCATTAGGTTGAATCTGAATATCATCGTAGCGAATCACATGGCTCGGATCTGGCACATACTTACGGAGCATCGACACATGGAAGACATCGTGCACACCGGAGAACTCAACTGGAAGCGTCAACCGATAAGCTAAATCTCCAACTCGGCTCTTGACTTCGAACGGTCCTACATATCTCGGAACCAACTTGCCCTTCTGACCAAATCGAACTGTGCCCTTCATCGGAGAAACCTTAAGAAATACCCGATCTCCGACTTGGAATACCAAAGGTCTCCTCCGAGTATCCGCATAGCTCTTCTGTCTGGACCGAGCAATCTTCAAATTCTCTATCACTTTCTGCACTTTCTCTGTCGTTTCAGCTATGATTGTCGGACCATGGAAACTTCTAGTTCCAACTTCTTCCCAGCACACTGGAGTCCTGCACTTTCGTCCGTATAGAGCCTCATAAGGTGCCATACCAATGCTCTCATGGAAACTGTTGTTGTAAGCAAACTCACACAAGGCTAGATGCGTATCCCATTCCTTCTCAAAGTTCAGCACACTAGCCCTGAGCATATCCTCCAATGTCTGAATGGTACGCTCCGACTGTCCATCGGTCTGGGGGTGGTATGCCGTACTAAAACTCAACTTCGTGCCCATAGCTTCCTGAAATGCTCTCCAAAATGAAGACACAAAACGACTGTCTCGATCAGACACAATCGAAACTGGAGTACCATGCAGTCTGACTATCTCGTCAACAAACTTCCTAGCCATCTCTGTGAATGTCATCCCTTTCTTGAACGGAAGGAAATGCGCTGACTTGGTCAATCTGTCCACTATGACCCAGATCGCATTGTTCTTTCTACTGGTCGGCGGAAAACCGGAGACGAAATCCATCGTAATGTGCTCCCACTTCCACTGCGGAATGTGCAATGGATGCAATGATCCTGGAGGTCGCTGATGATCAGCTTTCACCCTCTGACAGGTCAAACATCGAGCTACGAACCCTGCGATCTCCCGCTTCATATTGTTCCACCAAAATCTATCCTTCAAGTTCCGGTACATCTTCGTACTCCCTGGGTGCATCGCATATCGGGCATCGTGCGCCTCTGTCATCAACTTATCTTTCAGCTCATCCACAGCGGGAACACACAATCTATTCCTGAAGTACAAAACTCCATCTACCAAGCTGAAATCCGGTCGATCTGCAATCCGATCTCTGAACTTCACCAGGAGGGGGTCCTCAAACTGGCGATCCTTGATCTGCTGAATCACCTCAGGCTGAAACACGACGGTAGTAGCTAATGTCACCGACTCACCTACCATCCGAACCTCAACAGGCTGGTCATGCACAAGCATATAAAATCCTGCCAACACCTGAAGACTATCCGTCCTCCTGCTAAGTGCATCTGCGACTACATTGCCCTTGCCTGGGTGGTACTTGATCGGAAAGTCGTAGTCTTTGATGAACTCCAACCATCTCCGCTGCCTCATATTCAAATCATGCTGATCAAACAAGTACTGCAGACTGTGATGATCGGAATGGACCTCGAACTTCACACCGTACAAGTAATGTCGCCACAACTTCAATGCAAATACAATGGCTGCTAGCTCCAAGTCATGTGTGGCATAGTTCTTCTCATGTTCTTTCAGCTGTCTGGATCCATAGGCAATCACCCTCTGATTCTGCATCAGTACACAGCCTAGTCCAACGCGAGAAGCATCAGAATAAATCACGAATCCCTCACTACCATCCGGGAGAGTCAACACGGGCGCCGTAGTGAGCTTTTCTTTCAACATCTGGAAACTACGCTCACACTTCTCTGTCCACTCATACGGGACCTTCTTCCGAGTCAACTGAGTCAGCGGGGCTGAAATCTTCGAGAAGTCCTGTACAAACCTGCGGTAATATCCCGCTAATCCCAGAAAACTCCGAATCTCTGTCACTGATCTAGGACGGGGCCAATGGACTACTGCCTCAATCTTAGCCGGATCCACCATCAATCCATCTCTAGAAATCTTATGACCCAGAAATGCAGCTTGCTCTAACCAGAAATCACACTTAGTCAACTTTGCATACAACTTGTGATCTCTAAGCAGCTGCAATGCTTTCCTCAGATGGTCTGTATGTTCCTCAGCTGTCTTCGAATAGACCAAGATGTCATCTATGAAAACCACAACAAACTGGTCCAAGAAGGAAGTAAACACCCTATTCATCAATGCCATGAAAGCTGCGGGTGCGTTCGTCAAACCAAATGGCATGACAAGGAACTCGTAGTGTCCATACCGAGTCCTGAAGGCTGTCTTAGGAACATCCTCATCCTTCACCCTGAGCTGGTGATATCCTGATCTCAAGTCAATCTTAGAGAAGTAAGCTGCACCCTGAAGCTGATCGAACAACTCATCAATCCTAGGCAATAGGTATTTGTTCTTGATAGTTACCTTGTTCAACTGCCTGTAGTCAATGCACATCCGGAAACTGCCATCCTTCTTCTTGACAAATAGTACAGGAGCTCCCCAAGGTGAAACACTTGGGCGTATGAACCCTTTATCCAACAGATCCTGCAACTGTTTCTTCAATTCCAACAACTCTGCAGGTGCCATACGATATGGAGCTCTACTGATAGGTGCTGTACCTGGTACCACGTCAATAGCAAATTCTACCTCCCGAACTGGTGGCAACTCTGGCACATCCTCCGGAAAGACATCCGGAAACTCGCTGACTACTGGAATCTCACTGAGCTGTCGCTGATCTTTCTTTTCTGAAATGAATGCAAGAAATCCCTCACATCCCCTACGAAGCATCCTGTCTGCTTTACAAGCAGAGATCACACGTCTTGGGCACTTCATCTGGCTGCCCTCAAATCGGAATCCGCTGCCCAAATCAAAGTAGATAGCCTTGCTGTAGCAATTGATACACGCATGATATCTCGCAAGCCAGTCCATACCAAGGATCACATCAAAATCCAGTGTCGTGAGCAACACGAGGTCTACTGGGAGCTGATGACCAGCTATCCGCACATCACACTGAGGGTAGAAAACACTGCACTCCACCCGCTTACCAACCGGAGTGGATACTAGCAACAAATATGGAAGTGGTGTGGGTCGCTGTCGAAGCTGCACAGCAAAATGGGGTGCTACGTACGAACGCGTAGACCCGGAGTCAAATAAGGCTAAAGCTTCAGCATCAGAAATTAAAAGTTTACCTTCCACTACCGTGGCCTCCTCCGCGCCCTCATGCGTAGCAGCATATGCTCGGGCTGTCTGGCGGTTCTGCTTCTGAGCTGGGCGAGCTGTCTGGGATCTGCCCTGCGCTGTAGATCCTGCCTGTCTGGTCTGTGAAGATGACTGAAACTTCGGGCATTGGGCTCGTCTGTGATCCGTAGAGCCACACCCGAAACAAGCCCCAATCTTCCTCCAACATTTGTCTGTTGGGTGATCCTTCCCACAGTGACCACAAACCACCTGAGTGCTGCTCGAACTGCCCTGCTTACCCTTGAACTTCTTCTGAAACTGACTTCTGCCACTGAAACCTGCCGTCCTCTTAGCCTCGGTTCGCTCCTCCTCAAATATGGCCTCGGCATCATAAGCCCTGTCAATAGCGTCGTCCAATGTAGCCGGCCACATACAAGCAACCACGTGGCGTTTGTGCCTCGGATTCAGACCGTTGACGAAGCGAGTCACCTTCTTCTGCTCCGTGTTCACCATATCCTCTGCGAAGTGGGACAACTCTGTAAACCTGTGTACATAATCTGCAACTGACATCTGTCTCTGCTGAAGGTTGAAGAATTCCACTTCCTTGGCTCGCTGAATGTGGAGAGGCATGAACTTCCGACGGAATTGCTGCTTGAAGGTCTCCCAAACTGTGGCACTGGGCATAGTCTGAAATGAAGTCTTGACACTCCTCCACCATGTCTTGGCTACACTCCGAAGCATGGAAGCTGTGAGAACTACCTTCTGCCTGTTACTGCACACAATCGTATCAAATAACTCTTCAGTCTGCTCCAACCATTGCTCAGCCTGCAATGCATCCTCTATCCCATGAAACTCAGTCGCCCCTCGCTTACAGAACTTGTCGAAAAGAGCATTCGGATCTGATTCCTTCGGCTGGAAAATCACCTGCTGATCTATACGAGGTGATGCAACTGCGGCAGCCTGACTCTGTCTATCTACCATGGATGCCATCTGTGCCTGTAATGACTGCATAGACTGCATCATCATCATCATCCGTTCCTCACTACTGATGTGTGGAGGTACTGATCCACTATCACCGTTGTGGCCCTGTTGATTCTCATCCCGGGATCCCGATCCTGATGCCATCCTGTAAAAGGAAAAGAAACACAACACACAGATATAAAATGCCCTGAGTTAGTCAAACCCCAAATCAACATATGAGACTTCGAGTCAAATAGTTGATAGCGTTATCTCACCACGATCTTAGATGCCTACATGCTTATAACTAGCAAGCTCTGATACCATACAATACGTATGTCACGACCCGAGCCCAGAAATCGGGGGTTAGCGAAAAGCCAAACCAGTGACACACGTACTCCCGTGCACGTGCACCCAAACCCAGTCCAGATGCACGCACACAAGGGATCTAACACGTGCGGACTAAGCGTACGCGGAAGCTGTACATATCATAGCAAGCAACAAAGAAAATAGCGGAAGCCAAAGCAAATGCAAATACGGAAGCAACAAAGACAAATACACTGATAGAAAACCGAATACACACCAAAATCAATATATACAAATATACAGACTACAAGTCCCAAGTCCAAAGATCCAAAGTCCAAATACAATATCCCCTGAAACCCAAACTCAAAATCCCAAAACGAAAAGCCACTGGAAGTATGCATGAACGCACTCGGCAGAGATGATCAGGCCCACTCTGCCAAACCTGAGGGTGCCTCTACACTCGCCCCTGCAGCCTCCTCGACCGCCGGGGAGCTGGGCAAGGTATCTGTGCCTGCAACACCACAGACAACACAAATGAATACAACGATCCAGCAAATATAAGTAACAGGGGTGAAACACGCATAGTATCAAAGGGGATATAATAATGACAGAAAATTAAATACAGAGTTCCATATTAGGAAACTAAGCAAATCGTGCATAGAAGTAAAACATGATATGTGAATCAAAACATAGAATACTGAACTAGTTGGCTACTACGTTAACCATGTTCTCTCCAATAGAGAGCAGAGCAGAGCAGAGCAGAGGAGAACACCGCTGTCCAGGCCAAAGGTACAAGCGGGTCTCGGTTTCCTGGGTTCCGGGGTCCCAAGACAAAGCAACACTGCAGTTATACAGAGATACAGAGATCTAAGCCGGAGGTAACCCCGTCGGGCATCCTAGGGCTGAGGCTGAGTAGAGCCAGACCAATACCAATCAAATCAAGTCCATAGAAATGGAGATTATCCGCTTCGGACTCACCGATGGCAAAGACCGGATCTTATCCTCACGTATTAACCTCGGGGCAGAGCCACCAGGGAATACCCAAACCGAACAGAGATATACAAAGCCAAAGACAGAGCATAGATTAAGTCAAAGCATAGCATAGATCAGAGCATAGTGTAGATCGAAGAATAAACAGACATACAGGACGAAAGCAAAAATGACTACGGAATGCATAACATAGATTAACAGAACAGAGGGCAAAACCATAAACAATATGCAATGCATCTCAGATTCATATGGAGTCAAGGTTCATTACAAGCCAGTCCTAAGCTAGTTGTTCACTGTCACTAACCGTGCATGTTGATGTAGTTTTAAGTTAGTCAATGCACCGTTGCCATCAAAGTGTTGCAATGTAATCTGTGCGTGCACCGACGTCCCTTAAACCAACACCCATGGGGAGGTGCTTAACAGTAAAACAACACTCACATGAATAAGTCACAGCCTAACAGACTACTCATGCGTTCCAAGAATCCATTGGGCTGGTTTACATGAGTGGTCAACACGTGTTTGAGCCCTACAAGTCTCACCATTATCCTAAGTTATGTTTCAGAATTGCCATGCCTAACGGTTTAGCTATGAGGGACCTATGGTTGAGCCGAAGACATCTTACGCTCTCGATGTATTATGCACTACAGCTTAACCTTGGTTCCATTCAAAACACAGCTAAACTGGTCATCTTCCATCTCTGATCTAATGCCCTTTGCGGCTGAGCTACAGTCAGTATACGGCTTAGCCGTAGACCAATCCACGGCTTAGCCGTAGCATTCCACGGCTTAGCCGTAGCCTCACCGTAGGAGTACTGATATCAGAAAAGTTTCGACTGATCAGAGATTTAATTCACGGCTGGGGTACGGTTGAGTCACGGCTAGCTTACGGCTCAGCCGTAGGACAAATTACGGCTTAGCCGTAGCCTAGCCGTAGAACAAAACTCAAATTTCGAGTCTCTGGAAATCGAGCCGTAGAAACTCACGGCTTAGCCGTACAATACAGAACACAAATTCGGGATAGTTACAGAAACTGGAATTTGATACAGAAGCTGAAGAAAATGAGTTACAGAGACTCCAAATTCACAGAATGTGGCTGTAAAGCATCAAATACTCTAAAGAGGATGGAAATCAAGCATTCAAATAGAACACCCATGTGTGTTATACAAGTCTGTACTTATACTTGCCTCAAATCTGGAAATCCACTGAATCAAGCTCCAAAGCAACTAAAACCAAAACAAATCAAAGCAATCACACATGCATGAGATGAAGACCTAGCAACAGAGAATGGGAGAAGCAATTGGAGAAGAAGAAGAAAGAATTGGAAAGAACCCACTTACCGAACCACAAAACATAAGCAGAGAGAAGAGAAGAACCCAAATCCACTAAAGGACCCAATCCTCAAACGATCAAGAGAAGGAAAGAAGAGAGGGAGAGAAGGAGAGAGAACGTGGAGAGCTCCTCTGGAATTCCTTGCATGCAACGATCAAGTGAAATGAGAGAGAGAGAGACACCTGTAATGACTCATGTATATATAGTTTTGGAAGTTTAAGTCAAAGTCCAAAGAGTCTGGGTTATTTACAAATCAAGTCACACGAAGGTCCAACTTCCCCAATTGACTCCAAATGGTTCTAAGACAGTTACGGAAAATGTCGAGCTCAACGAAATACACATGCTGACACCAAGATGATGCAAAGATGATATGAGCAAAGCAAAAGCAAAATTACGAAAAAGGGCTTAGAACTGCCTATTCCAGGTCAAAGGTCACTCAACTACCTATCCAAGGCCCAAAACCAAATCCAAAAGACTAAAACAAAATAAAACACACACTAATGAGCCACTAATCCGGCTCAAAGGGGATCGGAGTGTTACACTTATCATACTGTATATAAGGAAATATTGGTCTTAAAATCATATTCAATCTTGAAAATCAGAATTAACAAGGTAACTAATAATTGAACCATGCATACTTATATGAGATAAGAGAACTCGAACCCTCTCAACCTTAGCTACACCCATTTGACTAGCAGGCACACACTCAATAGAAGTTCAGGCTTGTTAGACACACACTTAATAGAAGCTCAGGCCGATTTGTCTCAAGATTTGCTAAGAAGAGTGGGCACATGACTAAATCATGTTGAGGGCAAGGTATCTTAACAATATGAATGCATTCAGATTTACATAGGTGCCAAGGATGTTTATTAGCCAACCCTAAGCTAGATAATCCGTGATCCCAAGGTCATTTAACATGATGTATTCATAAAACATCCGGTGTCATTGTGTTACCAAGTCTTGGCGTTACATTGTATACGTAAAAGACACCTCTTCTTATGCTAACACCCATGACGTGACATTGAAATTTCATCCGGAAAATCGAAGGGGATAGCGACAACTTTACACTCACCCTAGTTATCATTGAATCACTATTGGGCTTATTTATTTGGAGAGAATGTGTCATCACTAAGGCCTTACAAGGTCATTGGAAATCCCTAATATCCTAAGTTCACAATGTTTTTACAGCTTAGCCGTGTACATGTTACGGCTTAGCTGAATGGCTCAGGTTTTCTCCAGATTTCATACGCATTTACGTTTCAATTGTATATTGACTTACGGCTTAGCCGAACTAAGCCTACGGCTAGTGTTATGGCTAGGATACAGCGTTGCCATAGCACAATCCACAGCGTAGCCGTGCGTGAATCATAGAAAAAGCCTTGGTTTGGGGCTCTTTGAAAGGTTCACTATAAAATAGCCTACAACTTGGTCACGAGGAGGCTACGGCTTAGTTGAGAGTTAGCTATAGTATAAAAACAAATTGTGACACTCTCGGGCTTTGAGCCGTAGACACTTACGGCTTCGCCATAAGCTTCAAAAATTCTGAAGCTAATTCTGAAGTTTGAGTTCAATGCAGAACTCTGAAGTGTGGGGGTTAAGTGAGCTTTCTATGACTTTCAAAATGTTTCTAAGGGTTGTTCAAAGCTCACACAACACCCTCATTACCTACTACCAACTCATTCAATTAAACATATATATACTTAAATCAAAGAAAACGAGCTATAGCTTAAGAATTAGAATAATCAATCTAAGGGCCAACAATTGAACCTACATGCAGTACCATATATACTCCAATAATTGCCTTAACACAATGCTTGACCCTACTTCACTCCTCCTTGGTTTGTGATTAGGAGAAATCCTCAATGGGAACTTGGTTCTCTACATAAAAGACATGCAGATGGTGAATATGATGTAGAATGCATGTATGTCATGTAATTGAGTCTTTTTGACTCTAACAAACCCAAAAACGTGAAATGGAAGTAGATTCTTCGCCTTAATGGGCTGTAGCTTGTAGAATGAGGTACTTCTAAGAAAGAGATGCACAAGGGAAGAAGAAGATGAGGAGTGGATGCTATTACCATGGCATGTAAGGCTTCAATCCTTGTTTACAACTCTGAATTGATGAAGAAGGGAGAAGAAAAAAAGCAACTCCAGCAAATGAAGAAAAAGAAGAGATGGAAAATGACGTTGGGTTCCCTTTTTAAATGGAATTTCCTGCAATTACATGCAAGTTCAGCCTTTCTAGAAAATTACAGTTTAGGTCAAATGGACCTTAATTGGGCCAAGATGGGTCCAAATCAAGTCGAGCCTAACATGAAAGATGATCTATATGAAAAATTATACAAGATGCAATTAATGAAGTGTCCATATGATGCAAGAACAAATTACAAAAGGGTCCTTAACTACCTAGTTAAAGCCCGAACCCAACCTGATTACTAGTCTATGACCCAAGCCCAAAGGGTTTGAGTTAAATTAGCTCAAACACATTTTAATTAATATAAAATAAGATTAATTAATGTAAATCGAGGTTAGTTGGGATCAGAACCTTACACTGATAAATAACTTGCAACAGAGGTTAGTGTCAATAGAGAAAAAATGCTCTTAAATATTTTCAGTTCACGCTAAAATAAAAGCCTATAATGATTCTTTACATAAATGAAATAAATTTGGTGAGTAATTTAGTACATCATCACGTCCCCTCCTTTGAGTTGAGACTACAATATGCAAATAGAATCGCTCATGGATAAATTTTGTAAGGGGATAAAACACATCGTACCATGGCCCGAGTTAAACACCAGTGAGCCCGGGAAAGCCTCCATAGCCAAGCTAAGCACCAGGGAGCCTGAGAAAGCTCACATAGTCGAGCAGGGTGGGCAAGCGACAAAACTATTAAGCTGGGCTAACAACCCGTTGTCTAATACTGATTCAAACAATGTGGGACAACTAGCATCGTCCACTCAAGGGTAAGTAAAGCCGTAACAGAAGAGGCACCACCCCTAAGATTCAAAAAACACAATTAGGTCTCCTGAAGTGGAAAGATCCATGCCATCAGGCCTTTCGAAGTGGGAAGATACGTGCAAAAGTGGATCCTACGTCTAGGAAAGCTAGAACTAATCATCGAGAATAAAAAAAAGGAACTGGTTGAAGATGTCAGGTGGGCACACAACCTGACACTTGTTGGATTTTATTTCCTCTAAAAGATTATCCACTAACTTTTCCATCAAAGGGCCCATGGTCGGACCCACCCGACCATTTCCCTTGACGGTTTTTCTCTTCATTTGATTTAGGTTGCTCGAAGCATTCGAAACAAGCAGCCAACCAGTCTAGCTTTTTGAGACTATTACCCAAATCATAGTCCTACTTCCAGATTAATTTAGGTCGCTCAACACTCGACCTAACCTACAAAATCTGACCTTATAATTGGCGTCGTATGTGGGAATCGAAAAGTAGAATTCCATTGACGCTTATTTGAACTGAGAAAAATGTCGAACAAAAAGCAAATTCTAGGTTCAACACACCTGGGTCGGCAACCTTCATCCCAAGTAAGGGGAGATCTCGGAAAGGAACATGTGCATCTGGGGAAGGAGCCCCTGGTAATTTATTTTGAATATGAGGATTATGATTACATTCCTCATGATGAAAGAAACTGGAAAACCCCGCTAGCAAGCAAAAAAGGATATGCCCAATAGGAGGTACATCAATACGGTCCTAGTCGCATAAAGAGGTCACATTCTGTGATTAAGCTACAAAGTGGTGCGCAACAAAGGCAGAAACCTAGGTCCTCAACCCATAGACCATCGTAGGATACATATGCACGACTTGAACACATGTGCAAAGATGCCCATTAGGACTTGCCGAAAGGAGTCGGACAGCAGTAAGAAAAGATCAATCGGCTACTAGAAAAGCTCAAGACAGAGGTAGAAAAAGATGAGGACCTCCTAGAGAAAGAAGTTGATTGGAGGAGTCCCGAAGGAAAGCACTGAGGCCACTCACCAATTAGGAGGACAAGGACCCAGAGCCCTGAAAAAAAGAGAAAAGGTGACCCATCAAAAGCAAAACTTTTAGCGTCCGACCTTAGAAGGTGATTGGGGGCAGTGAAGGTCGAGTGTGGTGTAGCAAGGAGAAAAGGTTCCCGAGAGGATGCTAAGGAGAAACAACGCAAGCATGAGTGCTCACAGAAGGTGATATCCAAGTGCTCATAAAAAAGGCACTAACGGATTGTAGGCTCCTTATTGAAAATTCAACCAGGGAGAGATGTTAGAAGGTTTTACAGAGATTCATGTTTCCTTTTTCAGAGAATATAGAAAAGAAAGAGCCTCCTTGGCGTTTCAGCATGCAAAAGTTGAAAGTCTTTGACGGTACATTAGACTCCAAAGGGACAGTCAACTTCGGCAGTCCCTGACCAAGCGACCTCCAGTCACATAGGAGGATTTGACGGGATAGGTTGAGGAGTTTATAAAACTGGAGGAAGATATGGGGCCACCAGAGGATAAGTGGCCTCATCAAGAGGAAGGTGGATATAGTAGAAAAAGGAAGAAGGAATATGAAAAAAGGCAAAACAGAAGGTTGGGTCGTACTGAACTTGCCTGAGTAGCCTAAGAAGGACTTCTAACTATCTTCAAGGATCCCATCTACAGGATCCTAACTCACATCAAAGATAAGCCCTACTTCAAAAGACCTCCTAAGATGGTAAGCGACCCCAGAAGGAGGAATCCAGACCTTTAGTGTTTGTATTATCGCAATAACAGGCTTTTTACGAAAACTACCGGATATTGGAGCAGCACCTTGAGGATCTAGTAAAGTAGGGGTACTTGAAGGAATTCTAGAGAGGGCCATGTCGAAAGGCCACCAAACAATTCATATAGGAAAAACTGAGGTGGTCCACCGAAGAAAAGGACCCGGTAAGGGTTATAGATGTGGTCCATGGAGCTACAAGCCTAGGAGAAGTAACAACGTGGGCTATCAAGATACAAAGAAAGATGGCGGCTGATTTAAAATAGGTCTACCATGTGAGCACTCACCTAAGCATTGTCTGCAAGCTCAGACATACTAGAGGGGAGATCTCATTCTCAAACGAGGATTTGCATGACGTAGTTCACCCCCACAATGATGCTTTAGCACTCACCTTATGAGTACAAGAGTCTGATGTTAAATGAATGATAGTCGATTTAGGTAGTTCGTCAAAAATCATCTATGTTGAGATCTTTAATAAATTTGGCCTCAAGAGGTTGGATATACGACCATCTTTTATACCGTTATTCAAATTCAATGGCCATGCCTTGCAGTTGTTGGGTCTGATAATCGTGCCAGTTGAAGCAGGCCCAGTTTGCCTTCAGGTGGAGTTCCTAGTGGTGGATGTGGTATCCCCTTATAATGCCATTATGGGACGAATGTGGATTCATCGTATGAGAGCAATCCCATCCACCTATCATCAAAGGATCAGGTTCCCAATTGCAAATGGGGTTATGGACATTAGAGGGGACTTGGCAACCTTAAGGAGCTACTTAGTTGCATCTATCAAGGGAAAGTTCAAAAAAAAAAGAAAAAAGGTGATGATGGTGCCGTGAGCTCACAAGAAAAGTTCGACCAGGAATAACAATTAGAGCCTGGTCGACCACATTCGGAATGCAAGAGCACATATCTGGCCGACAAGGTTGAGGAGGAACTAAAGAAGATCCCAATAGCTGAAGGAGATTCAGTGAGGTACTTTACAATCCATACCTCTTTGGAAAAGAGAGAATTGGAAGAGCTGATCTAATTTCTTATTCAAAATCTGGATATCTTTACTTGGACACCATACTAGATGCCCATAGTTGATCCTAAAATCATTAGCCACAGGCTATGTGTAAACTCAAATGCTAAACCAGTCATTCAGAAGTAAAGAGCTTTTTGCTAGATGTCAAGCAGCTATGTGCGAGGAGGTCAATAAACCAATGGAAGCTAATGCTATATGGGAAGTCCATTATCCGGACTGGTTGTTTAACACCATCTTTGTCGCAAAGAAGGATAAACAATGGAGCGTCTATGTGGATTTCATTGATTTAAATAAGGCATGCCCAAAGGAGAGCTTTTCACTGCCCAAATTCGACCAACTGGTAGATTCCACAGTAGGACACGAAAGAATGAGCTTCTTGGTCGCAATTGAGGGTACCACCAAATAGCAATGGAGGAGGCTTACCAAGAGAAAACATCATTTATAACCCCAAAATGCACCTTCTACTATAAGAGAATGCCTTTCGTGTTTAAGAATGTGAGGGCAACATATCAGTGTTTGGTGACAAGGATGTTCCAAGAGCTGATCGGAAGACGGTGGAGGTTTACATTGATGACATGGTCATCAAAAGTGGAGAAAAGGCTTGTAAGACCCCCAGCCTAAATTAATAAATTTAATTCAATTAAGAATAATTTACAAAACAAATAATGACATTAACCGAGTTGAGGGAAATCAACTCAAAGTGAACAATTAGGGCAGAATTGGGGCACAAATGCGATTAGGACTTGATTTGGGAATTTTAAATGCATGTTGGTAATTTTTAGAAAATATGAAGGGTATTTTCATAATTTTAAAAACATAGCCATAATGGGGCTCATTGGATAGAGAATAATTAATTATGAAACTTTTCCTTAAGACCCGAACTCATCCGGATTAATCTAGTGCCTAGTTGAAAGAGATTTAGATAAACCCACTACTAGCGGTATGGGGACCACATATTTATCTCATCTTTAAAGAAGAGTAGAATTTACTTTTGTAGGAGTTTGGTTGGGATACAACAAGGCTAAGGCTAGAAAGACATCCTAGGACTCTTTGTGGGAAAAAGAAGAATTTCACCTTACCTCTACTTCCTAGTTTTACTATAAAATTCTATATATAAATGTATACAACTAGAGCCCCTCTCCTACATACGATTCTCTCCACACACACTCTCTCTCTAGTCTCTTTCCCTCTCAACTAGAAGGTCCCAACTTTAGGCTTAAGGATTTGAAAGAAAGCCATAGAAGAACTACCTTGAGGCTTTCTACGGATTTAGAATTTCGGTAAAATCAACGATTAAGGTAAGTGCACAAACCCAATCTTATGTTTCCTACCTAATATTTATCTTTTAAAACTCATGTGTATTGTTTAAACTAAGGTTTTCTTAAACTAGTAATATACTATGTTTCAAAATCACCTGTGTATGATATTTGTTTGTAAATTAGATTGCGTGTTTGGAATTGAATTTATGATAATAATAGTGAAGCGATTGCGGTAGTGGATCACCTGGATCTATGTTTGTGCTGGAAATTTTGAGATCATATCTCTAGCCTAGAAATTCAAATCCATGCATGCCACTTTGTTAGTTGTGCTGTTAAGATGTGACTACCACTCAAACTACCCAAGAGCTGGTTCCAATCCATGAGGAAATTTGATACTTTCAGATTCTAGGTCCTCATAAATTGGTGCCATAAGTTCGACAGAGAGACCCACCTGTCCAATGAGATTAGCGATCAGATCTGATGATCTGGACTAGAACCTTTGGGTGATTACAGTGGACCCATTCGGTTTTGGAATCAATCAGATCTGGGCCCACATAAGTTATCCAGCACTCTGCCCATGAGAAGAGAAACACGGTTGACATCATAGATCTGGACTTGGTAGACATAAAAGATGTAAATCCTGGGATCTAACTTGATGAATCATTTTACCTCAAGTTGTTGACATTGGAGAAAGCCCTAGAAACTGGAAACAGGAAGCACCATAAGAGTCTTGGCCAGAAATCTGAAATTTACAGAACTTGGGCCTTAAAACCTACTTGGACCGACTAAGGTTGTGGGACCCCATGGCCACTTGATTTGGAAAATCCATACTTCACATCGGAAAGCCCATTCATGGGTGACTTTTGAAATCCAATCCCCTAGTAGGAATGGCCCACTATGACCCTACCATCCAAGAGGACTAATTGGTGGAGGCATGAGACCAATCTTATACCATGTTACAAAAACAACGTAGTTGTACCAAGTTGCTTCTCAGTCTTCATCAGTTTCTAAGATTTTGAATAAGCCTGCCCCTTTAGACAAAGTACTATGGCCCACCATCACATTGACCTATTTGCACAAGGCATGAGACATTTACTTTGATACCTGTAGAACCGAATAGTGAAGGAGAGATACTGTTGAGTTCACTTTGAGCCTTAAGGTGAATTTTTAGAAATTCCAACAAGCCTCTATCTTAGTGTAATTATTAATGAGCCTCTGTGGTGACTTAGTCAAAAAGGTTTTGCCAAGTTCCCTTATAATGTCTGATTTGGACCATGATTTATGTCTAATAAATTTATATCTCGTTTAGGAGTGTGTTTATAAAATTATGATATAGTACTCATTCCCATGACCCGTGAAATAAGTTGAGAACTTCTTGGGATTAGGGATTTAATTTTAAATTAAAAAAATCCTGGATCTATATTTGAACTAAGTCTGAACTATTAATAAGTGATGTCTTGATGGCTTGACAACCACCTTTGAAATATTGTAAAACATGCCTAAGGTTAAGAAACTTAAGGGTATGACGTCATGAGTTCTTCAAACACAAACCACCTTCAGAAGCACCAATTAAGAATTAACCCAAATCTAAGGAGGAGATCCTCGTGAACATCCAAATTAGATTTATGGTAAGTATACAGTGTTTGAGAATCTCATGATATCATAGGGTTAGGTTCGTTTAGACCCGGCGTGCAGTATGACCTGTAAAATCTGGATTTTTGTATCATGGAAATTTATTATTTGGTTTTATGTTTTCAATCAAACCTAAAATGTACTCTGACATGATAAAATATATTTTTCTCTATTATATGGTTTATGGTATTTAGACGTTGCACCTATTAACTTTGGAATATGTTAAATGTAAATAAATTCTATTTTTATGATTATTTAGCTGTTTATCTGTATTTTGAATTAAGGCGATACCACTAGGCTGTTTGAGTCTAGCATAGTGGGGCAGCACTGTGTAGAGGCTATTTTTCTGAAACTATTTGCAGATTAGTTAACTCTCTGTCTGTGACAATCAGTCACTTCGGTATTAAAGTCTGTTACTTTGCTCTGATGGCCAATGGCCATAATTTTGAATCTCTGGTTACCTAACTCTGTTCTCTGTTCTCATCACGTTAAAAGGGGGCCGCTATAATACCTGTGACAACTTAGCCAATGTGGGACGCTAATTTATTTTAGATGTTATGATATTTGTAAAATCCTTACTTGGTTTTATGCATGAATCTACATCTTGTATTATTATATATTGTCAATTTATTTTGAAAGCCCTCTGATTTATCTGCCTTTGATTTTTTTAAAAATATGGTATGGAATATAAAAATTGGGTAGGTATACTTGCTAAAGTTATTTCATAACCTGACCCCCTTGTGATTGGCGCTTGTAGGTAATGACACCCCTTCTAATAAACCGGAGGGAATGGCGGTTAAAGAGGAACCGCAGGGAAACTACGCGTGGAGCGCAGATGACATAGCTTAAAAATATCATACATGTGCTAGAGAGGCGATAATTTAGATAATTAGTTGTTTATATTGAGTTTAATTTTAGATTAGTTGTAAGCCCTTAGTTGGCTATTTGTGTTAGGATCTATTTAATTGAATTATGTTATTACCTATGGATTTATTTATGACTTTGATGCATTTATATTATTAAATTGAGTAGGATTAATTACTTTGTCTTGTGATAGTACCTATGATGGTTTTACAATTATGTTTCCACTGTGAATATGGTTCAGTTGTTTAATCTTATATTGCGGATTCATTTAATTTCATCATTAACACCTTAAAATTTGGAGTTCTTTGGAAATCCAAATTTTGGGGTCGTTACAAGGCTAGTCATCTGGGAGATTTGAAGGAAGTTCTTGACATCCTCAGGAGGTACAAATTAAAACTTAATGCCTAAAAAATGTTCATTTTTGGGCAAATTCCTTCGCTTCATTGTGATGCAGAAGGGGAATAGAAGCAAATCTTGCGTAGATTCAAGCCATGTAGAGGTTAAAATGGCCTAGTTAA
This sequence comes from Sextonia rubra, assembly GCA_037013555.1. Classification (NCBI taxonomy): domain Eukaryota; kingdom Viridiplantae; phylum Streptophyta; class Magnoliopsida; order Laurales; family Lauraceae; genus Sextonia; species Sextonia rubra. The sequence goes on along the minus strand of JASUAD010000001.1, from coordinate 109,644,068 downwards.
AAAAAAATGTCCAGAGGCTGACAGGGATGCTAGCAGCCTTCAATCACTTCATTGCAATGAGCTTCGACAAATCTCAACCATTGTTCCTCGTTTGAAAAAGAGGGCGGAAAAGGTTTGGGATGAGTAATATGACCAAGCATTGGCAAGGATTAAGCAATGTTTGAGTACACCTCCTATTTTGTTCATTTCGAGGATTGGGGATGAATTGATCATGTACTTGGCAGTCTCCAAGCACGCAGTCAGTGTAGCCCTGACGAAGGAGGAGGGAAGACATCACCTGCGAATTTATTTCATGAATAAAGCTTTAATGGATGTAGAAACGAGATACCTCCCAGTTGAAAAGCTCGCCTTGGCTCAAGATGTGCAGATCGAAAGCTCAGACATTATTTCCAAGCACATACTATAAAAATCCTGACCAAGCACCCACTAAGAGCTGTATTACAAAAGGCAAACCTATCAAGAAGGATGGTTAAGTGGGCAATCGAGCTAGGGGAACGTGTTATAAAAATCCTCCTGAGAAGTGTAATCAAAGGTCACGTCATGATAGAGTTTATTACAGAGTTCACCCCAAGGGAGGAATCATAACAAGAGCAAGGAAAAGCCAAGCAGTTGTATACAATAGAGAGTGGTGTAGTAGGAGAGTAGAAAAAATGGTGGTTGTATGTGGATGTATAGTCAAACAGCCGAGGATCAGGTACCAGGATGAAATTATTTACATTAGAAGGTGCGGTAATTGAAAAGGTGGTATCCTTGGGCTTTCCTACCTCAAACAATGAAGCCGAATATGAGGCCTTGTTATCAGGATTTAGAATTGCCGAGGAGCTGAAGATCAAGCAAATAGTTGTCTTCTGTGATTCACAATTGGTGACCAACCAGTTGAGTGGAGAATATGCTGCTCAGGATGATAGAATGCCTGCATATTTGGAGGAAACTTGTCAATCAATAAATGTCATGTCAAGCAGATTGGTTGAGATGGAAATGCACATGACAGCTTGGCTTGTTTGGCCACAACTGTCAAGACTGAGTTACTAAGAGAAATCATAGTTGATTTTTACCCAATACCTAGCGTAAAGGGTCGATGAGTCATGTACTCGAAGGAAATGGAGAAAGAAGCATGTTGGATGACACCACTGTTGAATTAATTGAAGGATGGGAGACTCCCCAAGGATGCAACGGAAGCTTAAAAGATCAGGAAGAAGTCGGCTTGATTCTGGCTATCACCCGAAGGCAAGTTACATCGACGTTCATACTCGGGACCTTACCTAATGTGTGTTCACCAGACTAAAGTAAAAGATCTCTTATGGGAAATCCATGAGTGATGTTGTCGAGGACACATAGGAGGTCGGAGCCTAGCTCACCGAGCTATGTTGCAGGGATACCGGTGGCCCTACTTATAAAAGGATGCACTGCAGTTTTGTACAGAAGTGTGAGAAGTATCAGTGACTTGGAAAGGATATTCATCAGCCAACCAAGCAATTTAACTCAGTAGTAAGTCCTTGGTCATTCAGTAAATAAGGGATAGACATATTTGGACCAATGCCTAAGTCAGCAGAGAATTTCAGCTTCTCAATAGTGGTAACTGACTATTTCACCAAATGTTAGAGACGAAACCACTGGTCCACATCATGAACATTAATGCTGAAAGGTTTGTATGGAGGAATATTATAATCAGGTTTGGAATTGCCTAAGTAGAGGTTACGGACAATGGCAAACAATTTGAAGGAAACGTATTTAGGGCTATGTGTGAGAAGTTCAGCATAAAGCATTACTTTTTAACAGCAGTCTGCCCACAGAGCAGTGGCCAAGCTGCAAGCTCAAACAAGACGTTGTTGGATGGTGTAAAGAAAAGAAAAAAAAAGATTGAATGAAGCCAAAGAATGTTGGGTGAATGAGCTCCCCAGTGTCTTATGAGCTTACACCCCACGCAAGTCAACTAAGGAAACTTCCCTTTCCTTGTCATATGGAATAGAAGCAATAATCCCTTTAGAGATTGTGGTCCTCCAACTATGCGAGTGTTGACCCATAAAATTTTGCAAATAATGCAGTGAAGGCATTACAAGCTTTGGATTATAAAGTTCCAAAGTTTTCAAAGCACTTGGATCTCATATTAGCTGAAATCAGCTTCAGAGACTCTTTGCTTGCTCCTTGGGAATCACTGCGGGACCTGGCACTTTCACATGTTGAAGCAAGCTCCTAGTCAATGAAATACTTTCAAGTACATTTAAAGACTATTCCTTAAGGATTCAGAGCATTTGGACATCATTTGGATCCAAACTTGATCCAGATGATCATATACTATGCTCTGTGGGTCCCTGTATATAGAGTGACATCCCATGAAGATCAAATTAGCTGAAACTCTCAGAGGAAGCTCAAATGATACCCAAGACAGGCCCTACAAAATTTCGGGTTGAACGGACATCATCGAACACAAAAGCCACAAGCATGTCAACTTGGGGTCAGTCCCCCCAAAGCCATGGGGTCAATGACCAAAGTCCTACTTCATGATATCCAAAATTCATGAAATTTGGGCGTGAATCTTCAATTATGTTCAAAAGATATTCTACAAATTTTTAAGTTAAAAGGACTTCATTTGGTCTGAATTTCACTGCATGTCAGCTTAGAGGACAGTGACACCGAGTTATGGAGGTCATTAGCTAAAATCTCACTTCCAGGAGACCAAAGCTAATGAAATTCAGAACAAATACTCAAAGAATGCTCAAAGTTACTCTTCCAAATTTTCAAGTCAATTGGACGTTGTTCGGGTAGAAAACAAGCTGACTACCTACAGTGTGGGGTGAATAGTGACTTAACACATGCAATGAATAGACCACTGCTCGAAATCCTACTTCCTCATATCCAAACTGCATGAAATTTGGATGAATACTCCAAGATATCTCTGATGTCAGTTCCTCCAAGTTTCAAACCAAACCGAAGTCATTTGGGCCTCAAACAGCTGAGATAAGGGCCCACTTTCATAAAAAGTCAATAGGAGAGTGGACCAACTTTCGAAAGTCAAAACAGGTTGAAACTTCTATGACATGCTCAAAATAGTGTCAAAAAGCATCCCTCCAATTTTCGTGGCGATTGGACTTCGTTCAGACCCCAAACAGCTGAAAATGGTTCACAAATGCAAAAGTCCAAAAATAGGCCTTGGGAGTGACCGCGGCCTGTTCATGAAGGGAGTTGGCCAACATCTGATTGTCGAAATGAGCTAAAACTTCTATGACACACTCAAAATAGTTTCAAGAGGCATCCCTCTAGGTTTTTCAAAGATTGGACTTCGTTCGGACCCCAAACAAGTGAGAACGGATCACAAATGCAGAAGTCCAAAAATGGACCTTGAGAGTGACCATGGCCTGTTCATCAAGGGAGTTGACCAACTTCAAGTGGTAAAAATGAGGTAAAAATTCTATGACACACTTGAAATAGTGTCAAGAAGCATTCTTCCATGTCTCATGGCGATTGGACTTCGTTCGGACCCCAAACAGGTGAGAACGGATCACAAATGCAAAAGTACAAAAATGGGCCTTAGGAGTGACCATGGCCTGTTCATCAAGGAAGTTGACCAACTTCAAGTCGTCAAAATGAGTTGAAACCTCTATGACAAACTCAAAATAGTGTCAGGAAGAATCCTTTCAAGTTTTGTCAAGATTGGACTTCGTTCGGACCTCAAACAGGTGAAAATGGGTCACAAATGCAAAAGTCCAAAAATGGGCCTTGGGAGCGACCGTGGTTTGTTCATGAAGGGCGTTGACCAACTTCTGATAGTCAAAATGATCTCAAACTTCTATGACACACTCAAAATAGTTTCAAGAGGCATCCCTCCAAGTTTCATGAAGATTGGACTTCGTTTAGACCCCAAACAGGTGAGAACGGATCACAAATGCAAAAGTCCAAAAATGGGCCTTAGGTGTGACCGCGGCCTATTCATCAAGGGAGTTGACCAATTTCCAATCATCGCAATGAGCTGAAACTTTTATGACATGGTCAAAATAGTGTCAAAAAGTATCCCTCAAAGTTTCGTGGTGATTGGACCTCGGTTGGGCCCCAAACAGGTGAAAACGGATCGCAAATGCAAAAAGCCAAAATTGGGCCTTGTCCGTGATCGTAGCTGTGGTCACAGACCCCTAAAGGGCACTTCCTGCAGTTTTGGACAATTCTTCTCCACTTCCTTTCGAAGTGTAACCTCCCACAGCATCCCTTAACTCCCTAGAACTACCACAAACTACTGGGGAAGTCTATAAAAGGCTAAGATTTGAAAAAAAAAGGAGAGAGAACAGAGACACACGGACAGTGAACATACAGAGAAGTTCGAGAACACAAAAGGCAATCAAAAGCATTTAAGCAAGAGAACAGCAGCATTCCATGACCTTTTCCCCTCCTTTTCTCAATTACCAAGGTGAGCAAGAAGGTTCAGAAGAGGAGGAGAAAAGAGGGTGACTAAAGAAAAAGCCATGTCCTTGCATTGACGACTATTCGATGGATGACGTTGTTATCATTGTTTTTCTCATCCGGGGGGGATTCTTGGCCATCACAGAGGTTGTGAACAAGCCCCTTTGGGCTTCATTTTATTCCTTAAAAGCTATAGGTTCAGAATGACACAACTTTGGCTTTCTGCGATACCCTTTTCGGACTTGAACAAAAGACAGTTCGTAAACGTGAATGATAAATTACAAAGTTTTCAATCGATTCCATAGTCGAATTCGATCTTCTCAATGGTTATTCAACACCCCAAGATGTCATAAAAGGGAGTTTCAACACTTGAAAAAAGTTTGGAAGAAGAACCAGCATGAACAGCACGTAAACGGAGGCACAACAATGACTTCAAGGTCACTGTCTGTCAGTGACCGTGACTCACAGTCACTGGCCTGGGGCAGTGACCGCAGGTCACGGTCACCCCCATTTTTTCCCTTTTTTCGCATTTTTTTCCTACTTTATGTACATATTCTTGTATTTTCCAAGTTGAGATCACATCTAAGACTTAAGGGAGGAGTTGTAAACTTTGCAAACTCATGTAGACAATCTACATCCCCGCGGTCAGGGCATTCGAACCCATATAAATAAAAGGAAATTAATGATGAACTGCAGTTAATTCCCATTCTTCTTAGTGCTTGAAGTGTGTGAATGTTGGACATTGAATCCATTACACATTTCCACGCCATTTTTAAGCACGATCAGAAGATTGGCGTCGTTTGTGGGGAATTTCTTGCCCTAATTTGTGATTAAATTTGGTTAAAAATGCATGAAAAGTGCTGAAAATTACTGAAAAGTGCTGCTGTTGTGCTGAAAAGTGCTGCTGTTGTGCTAAAAAGTACTGTGACCGTGGGAAAGTGTGTAAAATGTGCTGTGACCATGGGAATCAATGGAAAATGGGCAGTGACCGTGGGTCACGGTCATTGACCTGTTTTATTACTAAAAATGGCTTGTTTGGCCTTTGAAGACACCCATACAAGACCTTGATGTCTTCGATGGGTTTGGAAACATTAATAAAGAAATTTTGCACCTTGAAATGCATTCTTTTATCATTCAAATGAAGGCATTAGGCATCTTGAAGTGCATACTTTTGCCATTTAATTGGAAGATTTAGTTGAGGGAACTTGCACCTTGATCTGCATGGACCAAATCACACCCTTTCATGCTTTAGAAAAGTGATGATTCAGTCCATGGGGCTTTGACCCAAATAAATGTTTTATTAAATCAGTGATAAGACCAACGACATTGCAATTATGCACTGTCCGGCATCATGCACTGATGGATCCTGTTTGATCATTGTGGTAGTGGTACAGGCTCGATCCTGTAGGCCCTATCCCTTTGATTAGATCCAACCCTCTCTTGCTTATTAGATCGATACAGATGGCCCTGACATGCTGCCAAAATTGCCGTAGTCAGGTCTAGTCAGCTAAGCATGCTTTTAAGCCTGACTATATGGTCCCGAAATGCTGCCAAAATTCTAACAGCTAGGATAGTCAGCATAGCACAATGAGATGGGATTTATGGCTATATCTAACCATTCCGGTTCAAAACCATGTTGGTTCAGATGGCATCTATAAACCATTCCGGCTAGCCCAAGAGGTAACCATGTTGGTTATACCACTAATATAGTCTATTGGGCTTCTTTTTGCAGAGACATCACGGGTTCTCTAATCATCACTTTTAATGAGGCCAAGGAGAGACTCTTTAAAATCTCCATGACCCAAAACAAATCAATTGCAAGAGCACAAAAAAAGGCTCGAATTGACTCTACTGCCCCTACGTCGAGAGTCTCAGTCTTCCAAGGACTCTCTACTCCAATGGGCTTCATGACTTCGGCTGATCCAAATGGGTCATTAGTGACCCCTACATCCATCAAGAAGGCTAAGATTCCCAAATCCTGGGTTTTCAAATGTGCCCAGAATCCATTTGGAGTTTTCAAGAAGGTTCAGAAGGAACCAAATCACAAGTTGAAGTCAGAAGGCAGCAAGTTTCATATCACCAAGCCTCGTCTAAGGGCAAGGCAGGTCTGGTTCATGGATCATAAGTCGGTGACACTTGGCAAGTCACATTCAGTGACTGCTGAATGCTTAAAGTCACTACCTATTCGGCCCAAATAGCGGGTCACTACCAAGCAAACGTCAGAGGACCTCCGGTAGTTCCTAACTCGCAAGAAATACTAGAAGGGTGCATCCATCCCAAGATGCAGCACGTGGTCACCTCAACCACACACTCCAAAATCCAATAAGGCTGAGAACAAACCTTTGTTCACACTTGAAGAGAATACCTTTTACCCTCTGACTCAAAAAAAAGGGACGGAGGTTTGGCATGAGGCGTCTACCCTCCATCATTGTGGCACCATTGTAACACTCCGACCCAGCTTGACCTCGTTTAGCGGCTAGTTAATCTTGTTTTTGTTGCTAATCGTGTTTTGTTTGTGTTCTATTTTCGTTACGGGTCATGGATAGGTAGTTGGGTTGAGTTTGACCTGGCTTAAGTAGACCAAGCCCTTTTTCGTAATTTTAGCTTTTCTAAGACATGGTCATTTTTGCATCATCTTGATGTCAACACGTGTCTTTCGTTGAGCTCGTTAACTTTCGTAACTACGTCGTTTGTAACCAATGTCGTGTGATTCGATTGGACCCGGATTTGACTCAAACTGAAATTTCACTTCTAACTTGGACTCTCTTGCAATTTGAATACCCATTAACTTATATATACACTCATCCATCGATCAACACACGTCATCTCTCTCATTTCCTGCACTGTGTACGTGGAGTCTCTCCTTCTCTTGAATTCTCTCCTCCATCGATCAAGAGGAGGTTGGTTCCTTTGCATGTGAGGTGAGTGGAACATTCTTCTATTCTCTCATCTCTTTCCTATAGTTCTTCTCCTTCTTGTTTCCATCGTTGCATGGTGGGTCTGTGTTGTGGATTTCTTTCCATCCCTCATGCATGCATGTGGTTTTGATTTGTGTTAGGTTGTGTTTGGGCTTGAGGACAACAAGTGTGTCATTGAATTCCAATTGAGGCAAGTATAACCATAACTTGAGAACCCATGTTGGTATGCAATTGATTTGGTTAAGTTTACATGAATTGATATGGAAAAATGTGTTTACAGCCCATTTGATACTCATTGATTCAATCCTTGTCTATCTCCATTGGAGAATTGCAAATTGGATGGTGTTACAGGCATTCTGTATGTGTTTCAGAAATTTAACTTCATGCAGGTACGGCTAAGCCGTATGGCACTTACGGCTCAAAGTCCAGAGAGGAGAAAAACCCAGTTTTCCTCTACGGGTAGGGCACGGCTAAGCCGAAGCTCAGCCGTGGCCCAGCCGTAGATCAATACAGGGTGCATTTTCTGGAATAACTGAGAGTACGCAACTTGACAAACCTTCTACGGCCCAGCCACGGCTAAGCCGTAGACCACACACGGCTAAGCCGTAGCACACACACGGCTAAGCCGTATCCACACTCGAAAAATAAAGGACAAGGATAGATGTAAAGGAACAACCTATATGGCCTTCATAATAGAATGTAGAGCACCTAGACCTGCCCAACGGAATGTGATACAACGCGTGAATGATCTCGAGGGCTGCGAATCATTCATGTTCGTTATCCGGATGTTAAGCACCTCCCCATGGGTGTTGGTTTAAGGGACTTCGTGCACCGCCCGATTCAATGCAACACTAGACAACGGCGCATCGAATAACTTAAAACTACATCATCATGCACGGTTAGAAACACCAGATAATTAGATTAGAATTGGTTTGTAAATAAAGATGATTCGATTTCGCATGATTTGTTGCATAACATATTGCATTCGATCATTGATCTTAATGCTCTGACATGATTACTTGTATTCCGTTACTTTCACATTGTGATTACTTACCTTGAGTCTGCATGTATGATATGTTCACTCACAGATATGCACGTATGATATGTTGTCACGATCTACTCAGGGTTTTCATGATTGAATCTGTATGGTCAGGCACTACTTAGCCTCAGCCTTAGGATCCTGACGGGGTGAATTTGATATAGTTATATGGACTTGCTGCAGTAAGGATTTGTCTTGGGGAACCGGATCCCAGGAAACTGAGACCCATTGTACCCTGGCCCGGACAATGGTGTTCTTTGCACGTTATAAGATCCCTCTTTTGGGAGCATATGGTAATGTAGTAGCCACTAGTATGTACACAGCATGTATCCATTGATTCACTTAGCATATTTCTTTCTTGCATGACAGCCTAGTATACGAAAATGCCTTCTTTAATAACATGATGTTCTTTATTCTATTAGACACAGCGTGTGTTAACTTGCTATGATTTATACTTTGCTGAATCTTCGTATTCACAGTTGTTTTTGGTGTTGCAGGCCCAGATACCCCTGCCGAACCCTCGCAGGTCGGCCAGACTCCAGATGAGACCCCCGGGGCCCCATCAGGCCTAGAGGAGTGGATGTGATCACTCCAGGGGAGAGCGTTCAAGGCATGCATCATTGGAGTCTTGTTTTGTGGATTTCAGACTTGTATTTGGCATGACATGTCATTACTGTATATGTTATTTTGTTCTTTTTGTAAGACTTTCATATGTAATTATGTCAGTTCGTCCTTGGTATCCTCTTCTTGCATTGTTAGTTTGATGTTTCTGATAATTACAGCTTCCGCGTACATGTTTGGCACGTGTGAATGTTCCCTTGTGCGTGTGCATTTAGACTCGGTCTACGTGTGCATGCATGGGAGTACGTGTGTCATTAGGTTTGGCTTTTGCTAATCCCCCGAACCCTGGGCTCGGGTTATGACAACCATCTCTGCCATCTTCATCCCAAGGCTTATCACATGGTGCTAAAGACAAAAAGCAAGTAAGTGATTGGTCATCAATAACTCGACTGATCTCGCTTATTTCAAAGATTCACTCCAACTAAAGAAGGAGCAAAAGAAAAAGAACAAGAGGGGTGCTATTGACATCCTTTCACTTTCCACTTCCGATTCCATGGATTGGGAACGAGTTGCTAGTACTTCTAGGCCACTGGTTATCAGGTTTAAAGATCAAGCCTTGGCAGTCCAGATGGCTAACCAAATCAAGAAGAAAGCTTTAACCCATTGCAATAACCAAACTTAGAAGCTATCGCAGTGCAAGATCACTCGAAAATGGGTGATTAAAGAAGATGATCCGGACTTGACCTCATCTTACATGGTCGGGCCAGGTTCAATTCGAAGAATTACTTGGAGTATGACTCGGACTCAATCACAAGTGTCTGATTCAGACTCCCATTCAAGTAGTACTTCTGAAGGACATGTCAAAACTGATTCTGATGATGATCCTATCACTATCTTGAATGCAAAAGATAGTCAATACACTCCTCAGGCATTAACATCATCCTATCCCCATCAGTACACTGTGTTTATGGCTGAGGGGAGTGGAACTAGCAAGGATGAAAATGGCGATGCTAGTGGAAGTAAATATGCTGACGAAAAAGATGCTGGTAAAAATGAAGATGACAATGTCAGTGATGTTGTCAAACAACAAGGAGCTATGATTGACCACTTAACTGCCCAATTGAAAATCTTAACAGATAAGTTAGGTGGTCCGGTTGAAGCTCAAACAAATCCTCTTTTTGCCAACAGAAGAGAACAAGCAATGATCGTGAAGAATGCCACTAAAATTGACCTTCTCACAGCTCAATCTAAGTCCTTAACAAATAAGGTGATAGCTGCAGGTTTTACTGGTGGTGATCATTCATCAATCTTTGGTTATCATGGAAATCCTGAAAAACATGTAACCTTTAAAGAAGTTAAAGAGATACTGACAAAATCAAAAGTGGAGACCAAGATGAAAAAGAAAGGTATTACACCTAAGTGTCCTCTGGAATTTGATAAGGTTCCATTTCCACCAGATTATAAACTTCCGACTTTCCAACCATATCATGGGAAGGGGTCAGCATATCAGTATATTGTGCATTTCAAATCACTCCTTGGAAGCCTGCCAAAGTTAGATGCACTAAAAATAAGACTATTCGTCGGCACATTGAAAGGAGTTGCCTTCGATTGGTATAAGCAATTACCAGAACTTTCCTTCTTGACATGGCCAATCACAGAAGAGAAGTTCTTACTCCATTTTTAGGAGGACGATTAGACAGTCACCTTTCCTATGCTCAGCAGTACAAGGTAGGAAGACAATGAAACTGCACAGGCCTTTATTAATAGATGGAGAGCATTATCCTATAAATGCTTGGAACAACCATCTCAAAGGGCAACGATCGAAATGTGCAAAACTAATTTGCAACCAGAAATTAAGGCTATCATACTGTTATAAAACTAAGTCTCTGACCCGATTGGTCGAAGTTGCCACTGATGCAGAACTGACTCTCAAAGAGATCAGTCAAAGTCAAAGCTATATTAAAGATGCCTTCTCTGAGAACTCCTAAATAACTCAAGGGATTGCAGGGCAGACTTACCTACATTTGCCGGTTCATCTCAAACTTATCTGAGAAGTGTAGAGCATTATCCAGACTCATGAAAAAAGGAATTGCATTTGTGTGGGATAAAGCTTGTGAAAATATCAAATGGTGTCTCATAAACCCATTGATCCTTTCAGCCTCAATTCCAGGCAAATCTTTCATCCTCTACATTCGAGCTCTTGATCACTCTCTGGGGGCATTGCCAGCTCAAAAGAAAAACGAGGAAACTGCACCACTATATTATTTCCAATGAAATGTATTTTGTTTCCAACACCAATCCACTGAAGGCATTTGTGACAAAAGCTAGTGCACTGGGTGATCATCTATCCAAATGATCTATTATTTTCTCTCAATATGACATTAGATATACTGTTGTAAAGGTAATGAAAAGACAAGCTCTTGCTGACCTCCTAGTAGAACATCTACTTTCGGAGAATTTTGAATTCAGAGACAATCTCCTTGATGAACCAGTCTTCTTCATTGAACAAATATGGAAACCCACTATTGATCTAAACTTACATTGGATCATGCACTTTGATGGAGCTTCTAGGACAAATGAATTTGGAGATCTAGTTTCCAAGGTTGGGATCTTTTTCTACAGCCTAGAAAGATTTCACGTCCCTCACTCCTTCTCATCAGTCAAGTCATGTTCAAATAGTGTGGTGGAGTATACGACATTGATAATGGGTCCCGAGCTAACCTTGGAATTCGGTATCACTATATGGAGATTCACAACTTGTAATCAAATAAATGAATCTCGAATATAAAGTGAAGAAACCGGACATGCTTCCTTTCTTCAACAAAGCTTATGAAATCAAGGAGAGATTTGTGCTAATTGAATTTCACCACATTCCAAGACATCAAATGTCAAAACAGATACAGTCCTCTACTTCTTAAAGACTCATATCATTTGTTGTTTTGGGGTACCTAACCGTCTACATCATGACAATGGTCCTTAGTTCAACAAAGATAAATTCTATAGATTCTGTGATAAATGTATAATCCAATACTGTCCCTCCATGGCATATAACACTGCAGCTAATGGACTTGCTGAAGCTCTCAACAAGACTATTTGCAAAATTTTGAAGAAAATGGTCTCTAACAACAAAAAAGTTAGAGTACCAAACTTCCTAAAGCATTGTGGGTATACAGAACTACTATTCGTGGTTCGACCAAATCAATACCATATTCCTTGGTTTATGGCTGTAAAGCAGTGATACCCTTAGCTATTCAACTTCCTTCTCTTCGGGTAGCTGTGATGAACAAAAACACTGGAGAAAAGAATGCCAAGCTCAGACTTCAAGAGTTGGAAAACCTTAATGAAAAGAGGCTTGCTGCTTGACAAAACATCGAGCTCTATCATGCTCATATGACTGGATCTTTCGACAAGAAGGTCAAAATACAGAGCTTACAAGAAAAAAGACTTAATCCTTGCAGTCAAAAGGCTGATGTTCTCCACACACATGTCAAAAGGAAAATTTGAATTCAAATGGGAAAGACCTTTTATTGTCAACAAGGTTTACTCCAATGGTGCACACGCACTCCTCCACTCAAAGGAGACAGAGGCATGATGCTTATCAATGGAAAACTTCTCAAGAAATAATATACTTGAATGTCATTGGTATACCTAAACCATGTACAATGTATCTAAACCATGTATAGTGTATATTCTCACTCTTAACCAAAATCAAAATTCTCTGGTTTTGAGCCTCACAACCTATGGCTCTTAACCAAAATCAAAATCCTCTACTTTTGAGCCTCACAACCTATGGCTCCTAATTAAAATAAAAATCCTCTGGTTTCAAGCCTCACAACCTGTGACTCCTAACCAAAAACAAAATCACTCAAATTTATATCAAATGATTGTGAGGACTAAGTCTTTCGACCCCTCTAGGTAAACTTTCGTTACTTGGATAACGTCCTTACAAGACCCCTTGTAACATCCTGCTTGTTGGCCCATAAAAAATCGGCAAATGATGCAGTGCAGACATTACAAGCTTTGGATTATAAATTTACAGAATTTTCAAAGCACTTGAACCTCATCTCAGCTCAAATCAGTTTCGGAGACTCTTTGCCGGCTCTTTGGGAACCACTACGGGACTTGACATTTCCACACATTGCAGCAAGCTCCTATTCAATGAAATGCTTTCAAGTATATCTAAAGACCATTCCTCAAAGATTCAGAGCATTTGGACGTCATTTGGATCCAAACTTAATTCAGATGATCGTATACTATGCTCTGCGTGTCCCTGTGCAGAGTGATATCCCATGAAGATCAAGTTAACTGAATCTCTAGGGGGAAGCTCAAATGATGCCCAAGACAGGTTCTACAAAATTTCAAGTTCAACAGACATCATTGAACCCAAAAGCCACAAGCATGTCAACTTGGGGTCAGTCCACCCCCAAGCCATGAGGCCACTGACCAAAGTCCTGCTTCCTGATGTCCAAAATTGATGAAATTTGGGTAAATACTCCAAGATATCCCTGATGTCAGTTCCTCTAAGTTTCGAACCAAACTGAAGTCATTTCGGCATCAAACAGCTGAGACAAGGGCCCACTTTCATAAAAAGTCAACTAGAGAGTTGACCAACTTCTGAAAGTCAAAACAGGTTGAAACTTGTGTGACATGTGTAAAAAAGTGTCAAGAAGCAACCCTCCAAGTTTCGTGGCGATTAGACATTGTTCGGGCCCTAAACTGGCGAAAACGGGTCATATATACAAAAGTCTGAAATGGGCCTTGTCCGTGACCGTGGCCCAACCATCAAGGGAGTTAACCACCTTCAAGTGGTCAAAATGAGCTGAAACTTCTATGACACACTCAAAATAGTGTCAAGAAGCATCCCTCCAAGTTTCGTGGCAATTGGACTTCGTTTGGGCCCCAAACAGGTGAAAACGGGTCGCAAATGCAAAAACCCGAAATTGGGCCTTGTCCGTGACCGCGGCTGCGGTCACGGACCCCCAAAGGACACTTCTTGTGGTTTTGGGCAGTTTTTCTCCACTCCCTTTCGAAATCAAACTTCCCAGAACTCCCCTCAACTCCGAGGAACCACCAAAAACCACCTGAAACCTCTATAAAAAGAAGAGTGTTTGAAGGAAGCAAAGAGGACACATAGAGAAGAGAGAAAAAGAGAAAATTGAACAAATGCAAGAGTATTGAAGCAAGAAAAGCAGCATCCCATGACCATTCCCTTCCTTCTTTAGCTATCAAGGTGAGCAAAAGATTCAAAGAGGAAGAGGAGAGGGGTGGGGTAGCTACAGAACGAACTATGTTCATGCACTGGCGACGATTCGAGGGATGACGTTGTCATCTTTGTTTTTCTCATTCGGGGGGGTTTCTTAACCATTACAAACATTGTTAATAAGCCCCTTTGGGCCTTATTTTGTTCCTTGAAAATGATAGGTTCAGAATGACGCAATTTTAGCTTTTTACGATACCTTCTTTGGACTTGAACAAAAGACAGTCCGTAAATAAGAATGATGAATTACAAAGTTTTCAATCGATTCCACAGTCGAATTCGATCTTCTCAATGGTTATCCGACACCCCAAGATGTCATGAAAGGGAGTTTTAACACTTGGAAAAGTTTAAAAGAGCAACCAGTGCGAACAACACGAAAAACGGAGGCAAATAGTGGCTTCACGGTCACGGTCACTGGACGGTGCCAGTGACCGTGACCCACAGTCACTGGCCTGGGGCAGTGACCGCGGGTCACAGTCACCCCCCATTTTTATCTCTTGTTTGCATTTTTTCCCACCTTATGTACATTTTCTTGTATTTTCCAAATTGAGATCACATCTAAGACTTGAGGGAGGGGTTGTAAACTTTATAAACTTGTGTAAACAACCTGCATCCATGCGGTCAGGGCATTGAACCCATGTAAACAAAAGGGAATTCAATGATGAACTGTAATTGATTCCCATTCTTCTTAACACTTGAAGTACGTGAATATCGGACATCGAATCCGTTACACAATTCCACATTACATTTTAAGCGCGATCACTGCTATGTAGATTAAGTCTTTTTGCAGGCCCTGTATAGCAAAACTCAGCTGTGTGGAATAAGTCCTTTGACCCCATATAGCTAATCCTTAGTTATATAGAATAAGTCTTTTTGCAGACCCTATATGACTACCTTCGGTTATATAAAATAAGTCTTTTTGCAGACCCTGTATAACCAAAATCTAAACAAAAACCAAAACCAAATCTTTGTCCTAAGGAATAAGTCAAGAATCCCGAGGAAAGCCTCACACAAGGGCACCGAATAACATCCACATTGTTTGACCCCTTTCGACACTAAAAGGATCAAGTTATGGACCCTGGAGAAAGCCTCACATATGGGCACCGGATAACGTCCACCTATATGACTCCCTTATTTTTTATTTGTGGATCCAAAAGATCGCAAATCACACCCTCATACAAGTCTGAGAAAACCAAACCAAACAAACCATCCATACAAATCACCTCAAACAGCCACACAAAATCAAACCAAACACCTATACCAATGACAAAATGGAGGAAAAGAAAATTTTTTCATTTGAAGTTTAAGTACAAAGAATGAAGTCAATGTATACATGGCCACTTAGGCTGATCAAGATAAAAGAGTCATACAAGAAGCTGCGGCGATAAAATCTAGTCCAAGAACTTCTTAAGTCGCCTCCCTCAGGACATGCCCTTTATAGCTTAGATAAGCTGGGACAACAGCATCAACGTCAATTTCATTCATTTTGATACTCATTTCACTTTTAAGGAATTGAACGAAGTCATTCAAGGTTGTCTATTTTGCCTTTACTTTGGCGAGAATGCACTCTTCATAGGCCTGGTTCTTTGAACTAGACTTTTGTAAGCCATTTATGGTGCCTCGAAGCTTCATAACATCATCGTTCAAGGATTAAAAGCTGTTGCTACAATGTGATGATCTATGGTTGCAATGTTCCTCACAGCCAAAGTTTTGGTTCTATTTCAAGACACAACATGGTGAACCCACTTTGGGCATTTTGCCCTAAATAAAAGTATGTGTTTTCTTGAAAGCCAACCTAATCCAAATTTTAAGTTCATCTTGGGGCAAACCCAATCTTGAGCTAAATTTGTCATTTCAAATTGCTTTGGATCAAGATCTACAAAAGCCAAAAGCCAATCTTTCTCAAAATTGCATCTCATTTTGAATCATGTCAAGTCAAGTCAAGACCCAAACTTTAATTTTTAAAAATGAGCCAAAAATCCATGAAAATCCAAACCCAAATCCATTTTAAACAAAAACCTTTAATTTTCTTAAAACCTCAGGGATTCTTTTTTGTGGGTGTTCTCCACATTCCCACAGAGATGCCACTTTGGATATTTGTGAAAAATAGGTCAAAAGAAAATCAAATTCATTTCTAAAATCCAAACAAAATTCATAAACTTCTGAATTTCTAAATACCTAAGGGACTCCTTTGTGTGTGTTGCCCACAGTCCCCATGGAGATGATACTTTTGATATCTATGAAAATATGGTAAAGAAATTCAAAATTCTTATGTTTTTTTCCAAATTCCATCATCAAACCCTTCATGGTTTTTATCAAAATTTTCAAATCCCAAGTGTAGGTCTACAACCTACCTTGACAAACTGTCTTTTCATCAGGTCATTCATCATTCCCACAGATTGGCTATTTCGAGGCACAATGATTATTACACTATAATCATTGTACCTCGAGGGGGCACTTGTTGACCCATAAAATTTTGCAAATAATGCAGCGAAGGCATTACAAACTTTGGATTATAAAGTTCCAAAGTTTTCAAAGCACTTAGATCTCATATTAGCTGAAATCAGCTTCAGAGACTCTTTGCTAGCTCCTTGGGAATCACTGCAGGACCTGGCACTTCCACATGTTGAAGCAAGCTCCTATTCAATGAAATACTTTTAAGTACATTTAAAGACTACTCCTCAAGGATTCAAAGCATTTGGACATCATTTGGATCCAAACTTGGTCCAGATGATCATATACTATGCTCTGTGGGTCCCTGTACATAGTGACATCCCATGAAGATCAAATTAGCTTCATGATATCCAACATCGATGAAATTTGGGCTTGAATCTTCAGTTATGCTCAAAAGATATTATACAAATTTTCAAGTTAAAAAGACTTCGTTTGATCTGAATTTCACTGCATGTCAGCTCAGAGGACAGTGACATCGAGTTATGGAGGTCACTAGCTAAAATCTTACTTCCAAGAGGGCAAAGCTGATGAAATTCGGAACAAATACTCAAAGAATACTCAAAGTTACTCTTCCAAATTTTCAAGTCAATTGGACGTTGTTCGGGTAGAAAACAAGCTGACTACCTACAGTGTGGGGTGAATAGTGACTAAACACATGCAATAAATAGACCACTGCTCGAAATCCTACTTCCTCAAATCCAAACTGTATGAAATTTCGATGAATACTCCAAGATATCCCTGATGTCAGTTCCTCCAAGTTTCGAACTAAACTGAAGTCATTTGGGCCTCAAACAGCTGAGACAAGGGCCCACTTTCATAAAAAGTCAACAGGAGAGTTGACCAACTTTCGAAAGTCAAAACAAGTTGAAACTTCTATGGCATTCTCAAATAGTGTCAAAAAGCATCCCTCCAAGTTTCGTGGTGATTGGACTTCATTCGGACCCCAAACAACTGAAAATGTGTCACAAATGCAAAAGTCCAAAATGGGCCTTAGGAGTGACCGTGGCCTGTTCATGAAGGGAGTTGACCAACTTTTGATGGTCGAAACGAGCTGAAACTTCTATGACACACTCAAAATAGTGTCAAGAGGCATCCCTCTAAGTTTCATGAAGATTGGACTTCGTTTGGACCCCAAACAGATGAGAACGGATCACAAATGCAAAAGTCCAAAAATGGGCCTTGGGAGTGACCGCGGCCTGTTCATCAAGGGAGTTAACCAACTTTTGATAGTCAAAATGAGCTGAAACTTATATGACATGGTCAAATTAGTGTCAAAAAGCATCCTTCTAAGTTTTGTGGCGATTGGACTTCGTTTGGATTCCAAACAGGTGAAAACGGGTCGCAAATGCAAAAAGCCAAAATTGGGCCTTGTCCGTGACCGCGGCTGCAGTCACGGACCTTAAAGGGTACTTCCTGCGGTTTTGGACAGTTCTTCTCCAGTGCCTTTCGAAGTGTAACCTCCCACAACATCCCTTAACTCCCTGGAACTGCCAGAAACTGCTGGAGAAGTCTATAAAAGACTAAGATTTGAAAAAAAAAAAAAAAAAGAAAGAACAGAGACACACGGACAGTGAACATACAGAGAATTTCAAGAACACAAAAGGCAATCAAAAGCATTCAAGCAAGAGGACAGCATCATTCCACAACCTTTTCCCCTCCTTTTCTCAATTACCAAGGTGAGCAAGAAGGTTCAGAAGAGAAGGAGAAGAGAGGGTGACTAAAGAAAAAGCCATGTTCATCCATTGACGACTATTCGATGGATGATGTTGTCATCTTTGTTTTTCTCATTCGGGGGGGATTCTTGGCCATCACAGAGGTTGTAAATAAGCCCCTTTGAGCTTCATTTTGTTCCTTGAAAGCTATAGGTTCAGAATGACACAACTTTGGCTTCCTGCGATACCCTCTTCGGACTTGAACAAAAGACAGTCCGTAAACATGAATGATGAATTACAAAGTTTTCAATCGATTCCATAGTCGAATTCGATCTTCTCAATAGTTATTCAACACCCCAAGATGTCATAAAAGGGAGTTTGGACACTTAAAAAAAGTTTGGAAGAAGAACCAGCATGAAAGGCATGAAAACGGAGGCACAACAGTGACTTCAAGGTCACTGTCTGTCAGTGACAGTGGCTCATGGTCACTGGCAAGTGCCAGTGACCGCGGGTCATGGTCACCCCCATTTTTTCCCTCTTTTTTGCATTTTTCCTACTTTATGTACATTTTCTTGTATTTTCCAAATTGAGATCACATCTAAGACTTGAGGGAGGGGTTGTAAACTTTGCAAACTCATGTAAACAACATGTATTCCCGCAGTCAGGGCATTAGAACCGATGTAAACAAAGGGAAATTAATGATGAACTATAGTTAATTCTTATTCTTCTTAGCGCTTGAAGTGCGTGAATGTTGGACATTGAATCCATTACACATTTCCACACCATTTTTAAGCGCGATCTGCGAGAAAATGAAAAAAGAATTGCCGAGCAACTAGACTTGATGGCGGAATGAAAAAAGCCTGCACTAATCAAGTTGGCAGCATACCAGCGACAACTAGCTTGGAGTTATCAGAAAATGGTGAGACTAAGGGAATTTCAAGTCGGCAATCTGGTCCTAAGAAAGGTTCTTCCAAATACAAAGAATCCCGACCATGGAAAATTGGGACCAAACTGGGAGGGTCCTGACAGCGTCACTTCTGTAGGGGGAACAAGAGCTTATTATCCCGAGACGCTAGATGGAAAATCATTCCTAAGGCCTTGGAACATTTTAAATTTAAAGAAGTTCTATTTCTAATCTTTTACAAAAGAGTTAGATTTGGTTATGAATTCTTATACCAAGAATTGGATTCAACTAAATGAAAATTTGTTTTGCCTTGCATACTTGTTCCATAGATCATGTTGTCTTTACAGAAGATCGCTAAGCAAATGTCGGTTTCCAAAATAAAAATAATACATTGACTCTTGAACGGATAGGTTGGGCGAGAGGATGGTGGTCCAGGAACCTGAGATACTCAGATTCGGCCACTAACCAGGACTAAGGTCTGGGGAAAGGGATCTGATCCCATACTTTGTACCAAAGGAAAAAAAATCCCGACTAAACAAGCATCCCAAGTTAAGTACAGTGCATTGATCTCTTTTGGCTAATAGCTAGACATGATTGTGCAAGCATTAGAAATAAAATTAAGTGCAGAAAACTCCAACAGCGGTAGTGGGAAAGGGAAATGTTGGAGACATTCATAAAAGGCTACCAAGCAAAACCAGCCCACAACGGGGGCAAATAGTACAGTAAAAAAAAAAGTTCAATGGCCCATAGTTCAGGCTATGAGAAAAAAAAAAGAAAAACACACACACACACACATAAAATACCAGAAAATCTAGAAATATTGCAACTTCAGCCATTAGGGGAGACAATGAGAGGGGACTTAGGGGCAAACGACCCAATACCCTGGTGCACCTCGGCTAGAGGGACTTCAATGATAGAATGCTCAAAAATAGGGGGATTGCCGTCCCAAGATGCCAGGGGGACGACTTCGGCAGTAGGAGACGCATGAGCTTTTTGATCGGCATGAGGTGAGGGAGTTTTGTTGTCGGAGATTGGAGGGGCAGCGGGCGAGAATCCTCTGGAACGCCACCCTCATCCGGGCCAGTACCAAAACCACTCTTAAAAAGAATGGCACGAATCTCTTCGACATGCTTGGAATATGTAGCTTCGGCCTCGTCATAGCCGTCGTCCCAAGCATGCTCAACGGCTGCCTTTTTTAACATTTCAAGCTCGGAACGCAATTCTTCGACGTTAGAAGGAAATATTGGCATTATTCAAGATTTAGGATATAGCACTAAGGTTCGTTTGCCCAATTTGTATTGGAATATACGTACTAATCATATCATATTAAAAGACGTTTCAAAATCCACATGTACGAAGGTCAATATATGCCAGTATACTTTTATAGATATGGGCTTATCAATTGCTCAAAGTGAGCCATATTTATTATAGTTTTGTGATGGACAACTACACATGACATGTAAGTTGAAGTTCTACGGCATGTATTTCTTGCAAATTGCTCGCGTAAACACTAAAGTCATTCATAAAAGAGAACTGTTGATATAATTAGCTTTTGCGTCAATTATTTGGGGGTTCGTACCAAAAAAAAAAAAGAGAGAAAATAGATTAGAATAAGGCAAAAAAGTTAGAGATGTTTTGAGAAAAATTGAAGCTCACTTTATACCCCAGTTTGATAGGCCTTGATATTGCCAGAGAGTCACAAATTCTTATTATTTTTTTTTGCAATATTTGTCAGAAAAATTTTATGATCATTTTGAAGTTCTTCCTCATATGTCTGCAATCATGAAAACCAAAGGGTGGGGCCCCATCCACAATTGTGCATCAATATGGTCCTCTCCTTTTAGTGGGTTCTATATATTTGGATGGAAGTTGGGAAATTAATGGTGCAATCACAATCACATTTAAGGAAAATTCAACGCAACGGGACGTGTGTTATTAGGCAAGTAAAATAAATGTATGACAGGATTACCAAATCAAGGATAAGAGGAAAACTAGTGCAGTTCAAGCTACCATGTACCCAATGATGAGTCTCCCAACCGTGAAGAAAATGATGACCAAAATCACAAGACACTGATGTTATATTACTGTAAATGAGTGTCAGTTGATGTGTAATCTTCATCTAACAAACCCCAGCTGCCCCAATTTATTTCCTTTCTCCTTGAATGCCTTTAAATCTTGCCCTCATACCATCGCATACACAGCCCGGCCCCTTTTTCCTTGTGAGAGACGCAGCAACACAAGGCCCTTTCCCTCTGAGTCCATAGTCAAACAGCCCCTCTCTCTCTAAGTACCTTCTCCAACACCCAAGCCTAAGTCCTTGAGTCCATCAAACAGCCATCTCTCTCTCTCTCTCTCTCTCTCTCTCTCTCTCTCTCTCTCTCTCTCTCTCTCTCGTGAGTCCCTTATCAAACAACCAACTCCCAATACTCACTCTCTAAGTCCCTTATCAAACACCCAAACATGGCGCCTCCTCTACCTGAATTTTCTTCCTCTGTCAAGCTCAAGTACGTGAAACTTGGCTACCAGTACTTGATCAACAACTTCCTTACCTTCCTCCTAGTCCCCATCATGGCTGCCGTCATCCTCGAAATCACCCGTATTGGCCCGGATGAAATACTCAAACTTGGGTCATCTCTAAAGCTCAATCTAGTGGGTTTGTTATGCTCATCTTTCCTCATGGTCTTTATCACCACCATCTACTACATGTCGAAGCCTCGACCAGTTTATCTGGTCGACTACGCTTGCTACAAACCACCATTTACATGCCGAATTCCTTTCTCGTCTTTCATGGAGCACGCGAGGCTGATAAACAAGTTTGACCATAAGAGCATTGAATTTCAAATGAGGATCTTGGAGCGCTCAGGGCTCGGCGAAGAGACTTGTCTTCCACCACCCATTCACTACATCCCTCCCTGCCCCTCCATGCAGACAGCCCGCGAAGAGGCCCAAACTGTCATCTTCTCTGCAATTGATTCACTGTTTGAGAAAACAGGGGTCAAGCCCAAAGACATTGATGTACTAGTAGTAAACTGCAGCCTCTTCTCGCCGACACCGTCCCTGTCGGCGATGGTGGTGAATCATTACAAGATGAGAAGCAACATTCGCAGCTTCAATCTGTCGGGAATGGGTTGCAGCGCGGGGCTTCTGTCTGTTGATCTCGCCCGCGACCTCCTTCAAGTGCACCCCAACTCATATGCATTGGTTGTGAGCACGGAGATCATCTCCCCCAACTGGTATGCGGGGAACAACCGCTCAATGCTCCTCCCCAATTGCCTCTTCCGCATGGGTGGCGCAGCAGTGCTCTTATCAAACCGGCGCCGTGACGGTTGGCACGCCAAGTACCGCCTCCTCCACGTGGTCCGCACCCACAAGGGCGCGGACGACAAGGCCTACCGCTGCGTGTTTGAGGAAGAAGATGCGCTAGGCAACGTCGGCATCGCCCTTCAAAAGGACCTCATGGCGATTGCAGGAGAGGCGCTCAAGTCCAACATCACCACCATGGGTCCGCTGGTGCTCCCTGCCTCAGAGCAGCTACTCTTCCTTTTCAACCTTATTGGTCGCAAAATCATCAACCCCAAGTGGAAGCCCTACATCCCTGACTTCAAGCAGGCCTTTGACCACTTCTGCATCCACGCAGGTGGGCGTGCAGTGATCGACGAGCTCGAGAAGAACCTCCAGCTTTCCCCTGACAATGTTGAGGCCTCCAGGATGACCCTCCACCGTTTTGGAAACACATCATCGTCTTCCCTGTGGTATGAGCTGAGTTACATAGAGACCAAGGGGCGAATGAAGAGGGGGGACCGCATATGGCAGATAGCCTTTGGCAGCGGCTTTAAATGCAACAGTGCAGTTTGGACATGCAACAGGACCATCCCTTCATCAAGAGATGGTCCATGGTCCGATTGCATCGACAGGTATCCGGTCCACATCCCGGAAGTCGTTAAGTTATAGGCCATTTGTATCAACCTGCATGCATCCATATGGTAATCCTACATGCCATGAATTTCTTTCCAAAAAGTAACCGTAGCCGTAGGTTGGGATAGATTGCCTTGGTCAAAGTTCTATGAATTTCTATTTCTATGTAAGGAGACTGGAACCACATAGGAATTTGGGTGAAGCTTGTTTTATTGTTCATGTGTCAGCGTCCTAAGTACTTGAACATGTGCTGGTTGTCGTTTTTATTTATCCAAGTGTTTGAAGTAAAATTTGCTCCAGTAATTTCTGTCCCTGCTGCTAAAATTTAGTCTTGGAGGGCCCGTTTGTTTGCTCTGTATTTACTATTAATAGTTCTACTTAATGCTTCCGTATCAAATTAGCCAAATTAAGTTGAAAAGGTGAAGGTGCAAATCACAATCAAATAGACACTTAGGTGAAAAATGATCACAAAACCATCACCCTTGGCAATTTAAATCCCAGGATCGCATCTGCATCTCTATCATGTATGTTTTTCTCTTCATGTCATGAATATTCTTCCTTTGTAAGGCCTCACTCTATTAATGGTAATTCAGTGCATGAGACTTTCGCATAGCGAAATTTGAGGAGGGCAAGATGTACACAGTCTTATTTTTATTTTGAAGAGACTACTTCAGTGATTTGAACTCGCATTTTTCAGGACACTACCGATATATCTTTACCGTTAAACCAAACTGTCCTTCAAAGCCTCACTCTATTGCTAGATAGAAATCATTTGCCACCAAACAAATGGGTCCTTGATGGTGGAAACGGAGGCTAGGGGTGGCCATGACCCCACCTGATAATTATGGAAAGCCCCAATAGTTATTGGAGATTTGTATATTTTTTCACATTGAGCACCCCTGGACCAGATGGCTTTTTATTTTAACATAATGGCCCAAGGAAGATTTCCCAATACAGCCCCTGGTTGGTTTCTCAGGCTGTTTACTCATCTGCTTAGGGACATGATGTGGGTGGATGCATAAGTTCAAATCCCTTATGAAGAAAACATATTCGACATGTTTCCTTATTCTACCATTAGTAGATGTAAAAACCCATGTAATTAACGACATTGCTCGACCGTTCCTAGCTATTAAGAAATCTGGGACATATTTGTGTACGTTCTTGCCTCGTTCTCAAAAACGCAATTTCCATAGGAGATGGTTGGGCTCCAATTTTTGCAGTAATGAGAGAAACGCGACGATTGTATTGAGATTCTCCATAGCACCTTGCTTGCACCAAACTGCTATATTCAAAGAAAAGAAAAAAGCGTGGTCCATTTCCTTTGAAATGGCACTGTACAAATGTGCCTTTGATATAAGTCTTTTCTTTTGTCATTGCAGCCTTTGAAAGTGAACCAGGTTGAACCGACATTCTGTGCGTTCCCTCACTTAAGCATTAGTTTCTGGCAGGTGTGGCAAACGGGTTGGGTTCGGCAAGGGTGTCCTATGAAATATAGCCCAACCATAATAAATCCATTTTTATAATGGGTAAAGAAACTCCAACTCCACCCAATGTGAGTCAACTCGACTTGACCCAGTCCAAGCCATTTCAACTAAGCCATTTCAAACTCGTGCAATGGAATTGGGTCCATCCTTGGGCCTGCAAGGGTGGCGGGACCCCTTGGATGTCCAAGTGTGTGGTTGCCTTCTCGATTGGTTCACCTATCCTTTATTTCACCTTCCTTCTTTCCATGTTTGGTCCCTTTCTTCTTAGCTCTTTCCTATCTCTCCTTAAATTCAAATTACACATAGTAGGAAGCTTCATGGACTTTTGCAACAATCATGTGGGACCCCATTGGGCGTGCATAACTTGGGATTCATGCCCCCCCATTGTGGGTCCCATCATGGGAATTCTTCAATTCTTTTCTCCCTTTTTATTTCTTTGACTTTTTCTTCTTAATTCCTCCACAAAGTGGGATCTAATTTTGATTTTTCCTACACAAAACATTAAATTAAATTAGAAAATAAACATTTTACGTGGAAAAGAATAATGCAATGCATGAGGCTTAATTTACATCAAATGAACTTGCATGAGATAATCAGTTCATCGATTTTTTGGGTAGAATGCAGTGGTGCAAAGAAAACACGGGTATATGTGTGAAATGGAAAAAGAAATTTAGAAAATCAATGTGATAATATGATAATGCAAAAGAATAATTTCATGAAAACATATAAATTTATGAATTTTTGAATGATTTTGACTTGAATTCAACATTGAATGCTTAAATGCATGAAATCATAAAATGCAATGCAATTTATCCTTACAAAGTCAATAGTTCTATATGGAATGATGAAAATATGCAATCATATAGACTTATTACACCCTAACTAGCATCTTGCTACTCTTGGAGAAAAAGATGCAATATAAGAAATTATTCACCAATTCTACAAGTTTTTCTGAATAACACCGAGGGCCAAGAAATGCGAGGGCAATTTCTTAAAGGGTTGGGTCATCAGATTTTATGAAGAAGTCTGTACATGATTCCAAATATTCCAAATTACCCAACTCAGAAATCTAAAAAATGAGGTCATCCTCCCAATTGTAATCTTCCTTTTGAGGCTCAGTAGGTTCATTTGTAATTTCCTCAATTGTAGGAACATCAAATTTGTGAAAGATTGCAATGCCAAATTCATTAGAGGAATCTGAATTATAAAGAGGATTTATGTAAAGGGGCATAGATTCCTCTTTAATAAAGTGGAATAGATGATACTGAGGAAAAATAGGGTACACAGGCTCATGTGATTCATCAATTGGTTTATGCATTGCACCATCATCTATGTTCTCATGTACACCCTTGGATATCCACTGTGTGTTTGTGTGATCCATATCGATAGGATCTTCATTGAATGTAGGATCATCTTCAACTCCAATGGTGGCATTTTGTTTTTTCATTTCAAGCCTTGTTTGGTTAATCGAAGTTATTAGGCTTTTCATGCATTATTTATTATTTTGTATGTTTTGCATGGCATTTTGTGTGAATTCAATCAATTTGGCTAAAGTATCCTCCAAAAATTTCTTCAGGGGTGGTGGTGGTTCATATGACCACTCAGGCAGTAAGGAATCATGTGGTGCATATGACCGGGGATAAGAAGGGGGTACATATGATGTATCCTATGAAGAGTAGTCATACAACCCGTCCGAAGTAAATTCTTAGGGATAAGAGACAAGATCCATATTGGGTCCATTTCGCCAATTGCTCAGTTATTGATCATCCTAATTTGGACCACATATGTTACCCATGTCATTGTCGTAATGCCATTGATTTGAATTTGATTCAGCCTGCCATTGAATTTCCATTTCCATAAAGGTGAATGATTGTGTGGGGTATGGGTAATCATGCGGGACCCTTATTGGTTAATCACCTGATCTAATCATTCCATTAAACTTTTCCATAAATTCCTTATTATAACAATGATCATAGTGATTGGCCCATTCCCATTCATAAGATCCAGCTGAACAATTTCTTTGATGTAACTTTGCAAATCTTTCTTGTTCACACAAGGCACACTAGGACTTTGGTGGGCCATCAGTATTGATTTCATTCCCATTAGTTTGCCCATTATTAAGTCCCCTCATGTTTGTGGATTCCCACCAATCCATTTTTTTTTTCTGGAATCACTTTTTTTTTTTGAATTTTTTTTGAAAAGAAACAAATTTTACTAGCATGAAATTATTTTACAAAAGATTGAAAATAAAAAGCAAACAATTACATACTAGGATGAATGAGAATTCCTTCTTTTAGTTGACCCTTCGAGCTTAGTGGTGTGGTTTTAGGGCTAAGCCTCCTTGATGACTTATGATGAAGAGATAAAGAGAGGGAGAGATGGCTGTAGAAATCTAGAAGTGGGAAGTGGATAATAAAGAATATGAGAGAGGAGTTCCCTATTTATATATTTTTTCTTCTACTCCTTTTCAAAGAAGGTTTCGTATGTGGCCTTTTTTCTTTTGATAAGTCCTCTTCTTAGTCAACAAGTCTTTCAAGTTTGAGATGAGATAAGATTCCTTCTCTTGCTAGAATTCCAAGTGTATTCATATTTTTTTAGCTAACACTTGCCAAAGGATACGGTCAACCTTCGATGAGACAATCTCAATCCCGAGTAGAAAATTATAGCCATCTTCTTGGGGTCATATCTTTGTCATTTTAATTCCGATTAGTGCAATCTTGGATCCTAAGGATATTTACTCGAAAAGAGCTTTCCAACGGTAGATAGATTATCCAAATCCGATGCTCGGTTTGAGAGTAACCATTTAATGTATGCTGTCCAAAGAAAAACGGAATTGACTTTCTATTTTTGAATTCTCCTTCTTTGACTTTTTTTTCCTTGAATTCTCTCCACCTTGGCTTTCTTTTCTTGCATTAATTTTGAATTCTTGCAATAATTGGAGAGTGGGACCACTTCCTTGAACATTTTACAAGTGCGTCCCTACACATTTAAATATATGTGTGGGACCATAAAGCCAACTTTTGCATTTTTCTTTTTTCTTATTTTTCTCTTCAATTCTTCTCTCCTTTTTTTTGAAAATAATTTCTTTGCCTCAATTCTTTGAAAATAGGACCCATATCATCAATTTCCTGCAAAAGAAATGTGAATTCAGGTGAAAAGACAATTTTAACTCTAAGATTACAAATGCGGGAATGTGGCTCCATCTCTCATGAAATGACAATGAAAATGCACACCATTCTATATAATTTTATGTGAATGAACTAATAATGATGAAAATTGAATTTAATTCATGAAAATATAAATTTTCACAAAACTTTCCAAAAATAGATTTTCCAAAGATAGCATGTTTCATGAATTTATGAAAAAAGTGTGATTTTTAAGCAAATTATACATGAATGCACTACAATGAATTTAAAATGCTTGAAACCATGATATCACACTAAATGAGGCTCTTACAAGTTCATAAGTATTTAAAATGGTCCAAAATGTGTATGAAAATATGCATGTTTAAGAACTTATCAACCTAACCTAAGAAAATAAAAACAACAAAAAAGAAAAACGTCACTGTTGTTGACACTCCTGACTACATTTAGTATATGCAACAAGCATTTAAACCCTTAGGTTACCTTCGTGGATGAGTTATGCATCATGAGGGTTTGCAAAAAATATAGTCACAAAGTTCATTTTAAAAAAAATGAAAACAAAACTTAAAATTAAAGAAACTTCTTAAAAGAAAATTTCTAATCATCAGATTATCTCAATTTCTGGAATAATCCAAATAAAAGATAATTTAGAAATCCCATTCACAAGTTCATCATTAGAAACATTTTCAAAATCCTATGAAATCTACATTAAAAAATTGTTAAATGTTCCACAATCATAGCATCATGATAATGTTCCTTCAAATAATTTGATCCACCTAGACTTAGAAAAAAAACAAGGTTCCTCTCTACGTAACTATGATGGTTTTCACACTATTCTATTTCAAAAGGCCGGAAGCTGTTAGTAAAAACATAAAATCATGAGCGGCGTCAAAGTACAAGATATAAAGAGCAAACCTACACCTCATATGACTCACCAACTCATGCATGGACTTCTTTGCATTTGTTTTTCAAACATGTTTCAAAATTCAATAATGGGAGCAAACCAATGCCCTATATTACTCCACCAATTCTTAGAGTCGGTGCACACACTTTTTTTTTATAACAATGGTCCCCTACAATAGGCAGCACTTTTCAATTGGCCCGAATTAATTTATTGGTTTATGAATAAAATCCATCTAGATGAACCAGAAAACCTATGAAAATTAAGTTTCGGTCTTATCTCATATTTTTAGGTAAACCATAAAAAACAACAATTATAATTTCACATTTAAAACTTTGAAAATGTATGCATAGTGTGTTATTGTGAAAATCAAATTTTAACACTTTTGTAAAAAAAAAAACTCCTCAGATAGATAAGTGAACCAAACTCAATTTTGCCTGAGATTTTGAAAATTCTAAATTTCGAGATGTCTTCTAATTATAGCAATTCTGTTTAATTTTATTTCTAAAAGTAAATATAAAGAAAAAAAATTAAATTGATCACTTGCCTTGAGTTTGCCAATCCTCAATGTCACATCCCCCAAAATGAGACTAGGGTTAACGTGAGATTAGGGGCCAATCTAAAATTTTGTGCTTAATACAATACGTGGCTTCCAATCAAAATCCCACACAAGATGTTAGGTCTGCAGTGAGTTCAAACAATCCACATTGACTAATATCTGTGGAAGAATTATCTAACACTGATATTCATAAATAAGTTAGAGTATGGACATCAAAAGATATTGTATTTAAATTCAAGTTTCAAAGCAAAAAAAAAAGATAATTAGTTTTAAAGCCCATTTAAAACTCGAGAGTGTATGAGTCACTCTTGTGCGAGACTAGACGGCTCCAAAACCATCATCTGCACCTCACTCGGGCTGATCAAATGGCTCAAGCGCTTCCCCTCCATCTTATCCTCGGCAATCAAGTACAAGTACGGTACTTATGCACCAAGTATAAAATCATCACAGGCATATAGACATAATCTATAATAGATATACAATATCAAAGTGAGTAAAGATAACATGGAGAAGAGCCTCCACCTCTTCCCTAGGCGTGCAATAGAGTTGTGTCCCACTTTGGGCGTGGATGGGTAGTGGGATCCCCTTGGATGTCCAAGTATGTAGTTGCCTTCTTGGTTGGTTCACCTTTCCTTCCTTTCTCCTTCATTCTTTCCACATTTGGTCACTTGTTTACAAGTACTTTCTTGTCTCTCCTTAAATTCAAATAGGAATTTGAATTTCAAATTACGCATGGTATGAAGCTTCATAGACTTTAGCAGCTATCATGTGAGACCCCCTTGGGCATGCATACATGGGGATTCACAAGCCCATGTATGGGTCCCATCATGGAACTTCTTCAATTCTTTTCTCCCTATTTATTTCCTTAACTTATTTTTATTGTTTCCTCCTCAAAGTTGGTCTTAATTTTGATTTTTCCTACACAAAAGATAAAATTAAAGGAAAAAATAATCATTTTATGTGAAAAAGAATAATGCAATGCATAAGGCTCAATTCATATCATATGAACTCGCATGAATGCACTATGTTCATTGATTTTTTGTATAGAGTGCAATGGTACAAAGAAAACACGAGTTTACATGCGAACTGAAAAAAGAAATTGAGAAAATTAATATGAAAATAGGATAATGTAAAAAATAATTTCATAAAAACATGCAAATTTATGAATTTTTGAATGATTTTGATTTGAATTCAACATCGAATGCTTAAACGCATGAAATCATGAAATTCAATGTACTTTATCCCAAACAAGTCTATATTTCTACATGGAATTATGATGAAAATATGCAATTATATGGACTTATTACACCCCAACCAATATTTTGCTAGTCTTTGAGAAAAGGATGGAAAAGAAGAAACTAACTCCCCTAAACCTAAGAAAACAAAAACAACAACAACAAAAAAAGGAAAAAAAAGTTACTTTCGCTGACTCTCTTGACTATTTTTAGTGTATGCATGATCATGAGCTGCAAGTATAAAGCCGCGATGTAGTAATAAAATTGGTGAGATCAAGTTGATCCACAGGGAGTAATGTGTTTAAAAGGACTTTTCAACTTGTACATGCCCTAAATAAAGAAAATCTAAAACAAAAAAAATTTTAAAACTATCCTAATTTGAAAAACTAAAAGTCACAAGTATTCTGCTTGCCTAAATTATTGACAACCAAATGATATCAAACTTCCTATAACTGAAAACCCTAACTCCAAAAAAAGATCTAACTAAGTTGTTATAAAATAACACACAGGTTAAAACTTTCAATAATAAAGCTTACTAAACAAAAAACCAGAAGTCGACAACTGATGATCAAGATCGCCTGCAAAATCAACATCAGTATAACCTTCCACCGCTAGTTTTGGGCTTCCGAAATACAAGCACACCTTGAAAGTACCTTTCAAATACCTAAAGATCCACTTCATTACTTTCCAATGCTCTTTTCCAGGGTTAGAGAGAAATCTACTCACTAAACTCACAACATGAACAATATCTGGCCATGTACAAACCATAGCATACATAAGACTTCCCACAGCAAAGGAGTAAGGAACACATGCCATCCATTCCTTTTCATCATCTGTAGTATGAGACAGGCGCTTACTTAGTTTGAAGTGACTGTCTAGAGGCATGTTAACTGGTTTAGTATTCTTCATGTTGAACCATTGTAGTACTCGTTCAATATATTTTTCCTGTGACAACCACAGCCGCTTGGAGTTCCTGTCACGACGTATTTGCATGTCCAATATCGTTTGTGCTAGACCCAAGTCTTTCATGTCAAACGACTTTGACATCTCCTCTTTTAATTTGCCAATCAACTTGCTATCCTGTCCAACTATCATCATATCATCTACATATAAAAGAAGGATGATAAACCTGCTATCAATAAATCGACGAACATAGACACAATGATCTGCAACTGTCCTCCAGTACCCATGACTCAACATGTGTAACACCCCGATCCCTTTGAGCCGGATTAGTGGCTCATTAGTGTGTGTTTTGTTTTGTTTTATTTCTTTCGGATTTGGTTTTGGGCCTTGGATAGGTAGTTGAGTGACCTTTGACCTGAGATAGGTAGTTCTAAGCCCTTTTTCGTAATTTTGCTTTTGTTTTGCTCATATCATCTTTGCATCATATTGGTGTCAGCACGCGTATTTCGTTGAGCTCGACAATTTCCATAACTGTGTCAGATCCGTTTGGAGTCAATTGGGGAAGATGGACCTTCGTGTGACTTGAACTGTAATTAGTCTAAACTCACCGGACCTTGTTTTAAACTTCCAAATCTATAAATATAAGTCATGCTCCAGGTGTCTTTCTCCTTGCCCATTTGTCTCGATCGATTGCATGCAAGATTAGGAGCAGCTCCATGTTCAGCTCGTTCTCTCTCTCTCTCTCTCTCTTCTTCCATTCTCTTGCTCGATTGAGGAGTGGATCCCTTGTTTGATTTGGGTTCTCTCCCTCTCCTCTCTGTCTATGTTTTGTGGCTTTGGGTAAGTGGGTTCTTTCCCAACTCTTTCTTCTTCTTCTCCAATTGCACCTCTCATTCTCTGATTGCTATGTCTTCATCTCATGCATGATGTCTCTCTTTGATTTGCTTTGATTTTTAGTTGCTTTGGAGCTTGATTCAGTGGATTTCCAGATTTGAGGCAAGTATAAGTACAGACTTTGATAACACACATGGGTGCTCTGTTTGAATGCTTTGATTTCCATCTTCTTTAGTGTATTTGATGTTTACAGCCAATGCTTGTGAATTTGGAACCTCTGTAGCTTGTTTGGAGATGTTTCTGTGTCAAATTTCAGTTTCTGTACTCAGCCCGAATTCATCTCTGTATTGTACGGCTAAGCCGTGAACTTCTACGGCTTGATTTCCAGAGACTCGAAATTTGAGTTTTGTTCTACGGCTAGGCTACGGCTAAGCCGTAATTTGTCCTACGGCTGAGCCGTAAGCTAGCCGTGACCCAACCGTACCCCAGCCGTGAATTAAATCTCTGATCAGTCGAAACTTTTCTGATATCAGTACTCCTACGGTGAGGCTACGGCTAAGCCGTGGAATGCTACGGCTAAGCCGTGGATTGGTCTACGGCTAAGCCGTATACTGACTGTAGCTCAGCCGAAAAAGCTATCAGATCAGAGGTGGAAGAAGACCAGTTTAGCTGTGTTATTAATGGAACCAAGGTGAAGCCGTAGTGCATATTACGACGAGCGCGTAAGATGTCTTCGGCTTAACCATAGGTCCCTCATGGCTAAACCGTTAGGCATGGCAATTCTGAATTACAATCTAGGATAATGGTGAGACTCGTAGGGCTCAAATACAGGTTAACCACCCGTTTAAACCGGACCAATGGACTCGTTGGATCGCATGAAGAGTCTGTTAGGCTGTGACTTATTCATGTGAGTGTTGATCACTGTTAAGCACCTCCCCATGGGTGTTGGTTTAAGGGACTTCGATGCACTTGAGGATTATATTGCGACACTAGGATGGCAACGGTGCATCGAATAACTTAAAACTACATCAACATGCACGGTTAGTGACAGTGATGCAACTAGATTAGACTTGGCTTGTAATGAACCTTGATTCCGTATTGATCTGAGATGCATTTCATATTGTTTATAACTTTGCCCTCTGTTCTGTTAATCTATGTTTATGCATTCCGCAGTCATTTTGCTTTCGTCCTGTATGTCTGTTTATTCTTCGACCTACGCTATGCTCTGATCTATGCTATGCTTTGACTTAATCTATGCTCTGTCTTTGGCTTGGTATATCTCTGTTTGGTTTGGGTATTCCCGGGTGGCTCTGCCCAGAGATTAATACGTGAGGATAAGACCCGGTCCTTGCCATCGGTGAGTCCAAAGCGGATAATCTCCCTTTCTATGGATTTGATTTGATTGGTATTAGTCTGGCTCTACTCAGCCTCAGCCCTAGGATGCCCGACGGGGTTACCTCTGGCTCAGATCTCTGTATCTCTGTATAACTGCAGTGTTGCTTTGTCTTGGGACCCCGGAACCCAGGAAACCGAGACCCGCTTGTACCTTTGGCCTGGACAGCGGTGTTCTCCTCTGCTTTGCTTTGCTCTGCTCTCTATTGGAGAGAACATGGTTAACGTAGTAGCCAACTAGTTCAGTATTCTATGTTTTGATTCACATATCATGTTTTACTTCTATGCACGATTTGCGTAGTATCCTAATATGAAACTCTGTATTAATCTTCTGTCATTATTATATTCACTTTGATACTATGAGTGTTACGCCCCTGTTACTTATATTTGCTGGATCGTTGTATTCATTTATGTTGTCTGTGGTGTTGCAGGCACAGATACCCTGCCCAGCTCCCCGGCGGTCGAGGAGGCTGCAGGGGCGAGTGTAGAGGCACCCTCAGGTTTGGCAGAGTGGGCCTGATCATCTCTGCCGAGTGCGTTCATGCATACTTCCAGTGGCTTTGTTTTGGATTTTGAGTTTTGGTTTTTGGGGACTTTGTATTTTGGGACTCTTTGGACTTTGGACTTTGTCATCTGTATATTTGTACATCTTTATTTTGTCGTGTATTCAGACTCGTATTTGGTTTTCTAGTTGTAATTATCTTTGTCTTTTCCGTTCCGCATTTGTTTTAGCTTCCGCTATTTATTTTCCTTTGTTGCTTGCTATGATATGTACAGCTTCCGCGTACGCTTAGTTCGCACGTGTTAGATCCCTTGTGGGCGTGCATCTGGACTGGGTTTGGGTGCACGTGCACGGGAGTACGTGTGTCACCGGTTTAGCTTTTCGCTAACCCCCGATTTCTGGGCTCGGGTCGTGACAACATGAATGAATCAAACCTTTTGTACCGCTGTCTCGGTGCTTGCTTCAGCTCATAGAAACTCTTCTTCAACTTATAAACTATCTGTTCTTTTCTTTCTACCTCAAACCCCTTTGGTTGAGTCATGCAGATCTCTTCTTTCAAGTCACCGTGAAGAAATGCGGTCATTACGTCCATTTGTTCAAGCTCAAAGTCCATGCTGGTGACTAGACCCAAGACAACTCTGACAGAAGTCATTTTCACATCAGGAGAGAACAATCACTGAAGTCGATACCTTTCAACTGTGTGAAGCCTTTTATCACTAACTGAGCTTTGTGCTTCACCAGTTTTCCATTCTTATCCTTTTTCAACTTGAACACCCATTTGTTTTTTTAAAACATTCCTATCTTTAGGAAGTTGTACCAGCTCATATATCTTGTTCTTCTTTAAAGAACTCATCTCATCCTGCATAGCCTTTATCTACTCATCTTTATCATCATGAGTCAGTCCTTCTTGGAAGCTCTCTGGCTCCCCCTCATCAGTAAGCAAAACATATTCGGATGCAAGATACTTAGTTGATGGTTGATGCTCTCGTGTAGACCTCCTAACTTGAAGTTTCGTGGTTTCCAACCGAGAAGACTGCAACTCCCCCTGCTCAACACCCTTATCATCTGGCAACCCCTGTACCTCATCACGATCCGAATCATTTTGTCCAACTTCTCCACTTATAGTCTGCACCGGAGAAGGAGTCGGTGTGAGATCAACCACTCCATTAACTGTCTCAAAAGACTTATCAATCTTCTCAACATCTCCAAAGAACTGGTCTTCATAGAAAACTATATCCCTACTTCTGATAATTTTCCTCTTTTCTGGATCCCATAACCTGTAGCCAAACTCATCTCCACCATAGCCAAGAAAGATGCAACTCACTGCCTTATCATCCAACTTAGAACGCTGCTCATTTAGTACATGTGCAAACGCCTTACACCCAAATACCTTCAAGTGTGAATAGGAAGTATTTTTACCTATCCATCTTCTCTATGGAAGATCAAAATTCAAAGGAACTGAGAAAGATCTATTAATTAGATAACCGGCAGTCAGAATGGCTTCACTCCAGAATGACTTAGGCAACCGTGCTAATCTCGTCATACATCTCATCTTTTCAAGAATTGTGTGGTTCATTCTCTCTACCACCTCTTTGTGTTATGGAGTACCGGCAACTGTCTTTTCATATAGAATGCCATGCTTCAAGCAATAGCTTTTGAACTGGTTGGATGTGTACAAACCTCTATCATCTGTGCGGAAACACTTCAAGAGTTTACTTGTTTCTCGTTCAACCATTACATGAAACTGTTGAAAAATCTAGAACACTTGATCCTTTGATTTCAACGCATAAACCCACACTTTCCTGGATGCATCATCAATGAATGTGACAAAGAGTTTATTGCCACCCAATGATTCTACTTCCATAAGACCACAAACATCAGAATATACCAAATCCAACACATTAGATTTTAATCTTGATGTCGAAGAGAAAGCAGCCCTATGCTATTTGCCATACAGACACTAATCACAAGGGTCAAGGGATATACCTTTGGAGTAAGGAATTAAATCCGTTTTTGCCAACATCTGCAGTCCTTTCTCACTCATATGACCAAGCCTCTTATGCCACAGATTCAAAGAGGAACTATCTTAAATTGCATTTAACACACTTTTGCACAGCTTTACATGTGTTTTATAAAGCGTATTACCTGTTTTTCCTTTCGCAAAAACAATAGACCTTTTAATGAGCTCATCTACCATTTCCGAAGTAATTCTCATAACCTACACGATCCAATGTAGTCCCGAAAATTAGATTCAACCGCAGATCAGGAACATGTCGTACATCTTTCAATGTCATTATGCAACTAATATCTGTTTTAATGCAGACATCACCGACACTAACAATCTTTGAATGACTTGTGTTACCCATCTTCATAGTACCAAAGTCACCTGCTTTGTACGTCGTGAACATCTCCCTACAAGGAGTAATATGGTAGGATGCTGCTGTGTCAACAACCCACTAAATCTAATCATCTGCAACACTCAAACACTTATCATGATCGCCGACGAATACCACTACTACCTTTCCCAAAGTAACTGTAGTGTTATCACTGTTATTCTTCTTCTTATTGTTGGATCCTTTCTGTTAAGGGAAAATAATTTTTCCTAATGTGGCCCATCTTGTCACAGAAAAAGCATTTTACAGACTTTTCCTTGGCCTGTGATTCACCGCTGACTTGGCCTGTGATTCACTTTTAGACTTATCACAACCCCCCTTTGGTCCTCTACTTTTACTCCTCCCCCTGTTCTCAGTAACAAAGGCCTGTGCATTATCTGTCCCTGCAGATTTCCTTCTAGTTTCTTCATTATGTAGACTACTGGTAACTGGCTCATGGACAACACACCATTTGGAGTAGAGTTGCTCACGGAAACAACTAATGTCTCCCATCTATTCGGCAAAGAACTCAGAAGCAACAAAGCTTGCATCTTATCATCAAGGACCATCTTTATTATGACTAACTGATTTACCACACTTTGGAAGTCATTGATGTGAGCTTTGATTTAACCACCATCTTTGAATTTCATGTTCACAAGCTTTCTGATAAAAAAGGTTTTGTTCACTGTGGTCTTTTTATCATACATTGCTTTTAGCTTTTTCCAAAAGGTATTCACATTGGTTTCATTAGACACGTGGTGAAATATACTATTATCAACCCACTGTTTGATGTAACAAATCGCTTTTCTATGCAACTTGTTCCATTCAGCATCTTGCATATCTTTTGGTCGGGCACTATCCCCCTCAACGGGATCATGAAGGTCTTTACAATAGAAAATATCCTCCATCTTCAGTTTCCAGATCAACCAATTGGAATGGTTGAGTTTAGCCATGGTAGTGTTAATAGTATTGTTCTCCATCTTAATTAAATTAAGTAACAAGAAAAATAAACAACTAACACTAACCTCAACCATGCACCACACTGTAGATCTTGTCAACATAAACACGCTGGAAGAAAAGGATCTGAAATCTAACCCCGGATGGCTCTGATATCACAAAAACGGTATTCTATGATCCAACTTGGTCAAACTCCTCGTTGATCGTAAACAACCAATCTTCTTCCACAAACACGTAAATCTGCTTGAAACGAGTCTGTAGGCACAAACGATCTTCGATTAGACATCGGATGATCAAGATATCGTAAAAACAAAATTCTGCCATCAATCTGGTCAACTCTGGCCTTTGATCGTTAGTCCGATGACGTGGGCTGACGTCAGCCTGGTGACGTCACTCTGCTGACGTCATTAGCGGCTGATAGGTTGGACAGCTAAGGGGTCGGACTGCTGAAGGGTCAGACTGACCCAACTTGAAGTTCTCCTGGACTTCTCACTATGGGTTAGGTCGAAATGACCAAACCCGAAACCCGAAACCGACCAAGGATTTAAATCCCTCAAAGTCGTCTTCTTCAACACGACTTCTCTGTTCTGCAACAGGGAGCTGAACGATGTTCTTTTTCAGCTACGGCTAACTGGTCCGGCAACCAGTGGCGCTGGTTTGGTGACAACAATCATCGACAATGGTTAGCGTCTGGTGGCGGCGGCTGGCGAGAACGGCGGCGTCTATCAGTGAGGTTTTTCTCTTTTTTTTTCCCTTCTTAGGAATCCGGCAGCCAATATCGGAAAAAACCTCCGACGAAGATCTGTAGCACACCTGAGAACCAAAATCCTCTTCTTCGGGCTTCTTCTCCCTCAAAATTCCAGCAGCCAAAACCCAATAAAAACTGAGAACCCACTCTTTCTTTTTTGATCTGTATGTGGCCAAACAGAAAGCATGGTAGCACTTTCTTCTTCTCTGTTTCCAGAAAAACAGAGCTCTCCGAACCGTCGATCTTCCACACACAACTTCCAAGCCTAGGAGACCCTAGCCAGGCTCTGATACCACTTGTTGTGCTCGTGTGTGCGTAAGCAACTAAGATCAACAATCAACCACACAAGAAGACAAGAGATTTACGTGGTTCGGCAAATATGCCTACATCCATGGGAAACCAATTTCCACTAAGTTCTCCAATCTGTGAATCCACAGCCTTGGAATCTTAGCCCCTGTCTAAGGTTACAGATTATATCATATATATAATCATCACTTCCTTATCCCCCAAGAACTTTATTATCAGAAAAAAAAAAAAAGGAAAGTCCTAATCCTATTAAGAAACTACTGTTTAGCAAATAGGAAATCCCTAATATAATTATAGAAACCACCCAAGATAATGAATCCAATTAGTCTGAACCCACTTGGCTAACACGAGGGTCTATAACAGGTATGATAAGGTTGATTTTTGTCATCAATGTAACTAAACTATATAGGGTAGTGGTTCGGTTTCATCTTTAAAATGCTGGGCAGGGAAAAATATGTTCATTAGCAGACTGCACATCATAGAACATTCCCATATGATGTCACCCACAGCTGGAAGACAAAGCATGATAGAATAAGTAGAAAATGGCACAAAAAAAGAATTAAACTTTTACGGTCGCCTGCCTACTTCATGTCAACTCTCTATCCATCATTAGGTGTTGAAAACCTAATGAAACATGAGGTAATCAAATAGGACATAAACAGGGCACATGAGCCAAAAATGAAAAATGCTTACACGGTATTTGCAAAAAAATGGGACCATTGAAAAAGACGCTACAATTCACGTGTGCCACTAGTTTAGTCAATGTAAGAAATTCAACAATCAATATTAAACACCATACTTGAGCATTACTTGACAGCATGCAATGGACAAGGTACCTAAACCATCCTACATACTGAACAAAGTTGCGAGGAGCGATTTAACGACTGTCGGTCAACACATCATCATCATCATCATATCATAAGCCTCAAACCAAACACAAAAATGACTCAACTTCATAAGCTCAAAAACAAGAGAAAAAGGAGCAAGCAACGGCTAAATCAACTAAAAACTCTAAACTCTATACAAGTGATCATAAGTTATAGATCCCTGGCAGGCGGTTTTTGAGCCTAAGTGTTGAAAAATCGTAAGTTTTTGCTTCTAATTCTCTAACCAAGACTTCGATTTGCGAACCGTTAGTTCCTAAAAGTTACTATACCCTCGAGCGAAGTGCTCGTGCCAGTTTTCAATCGGTTTCGAGGGCCGTATCTCTAATTGTAGGTGTTGAAAATCCTACATTTTCAGTGTTTATAAATTTCGATGAGTTATTATGTTAAAATTTCAAGAGAATAATATACTAACCAAAAGGTCGCATCATGCTCTCCAATAGCTGAGCCATCACAAATAGAACTGGTCCCTTTAGAGATGTTGAAGTAGATCGTCGGATCCATCCCTGCCGTAACTGCTAGCTGTTGAACGGGGACCTCGAGTGCAGCTGTCCTCCTATCCTGCTCAACCTGCCGCCTGTCCTGCTCAGCCTGCGTCCTAGCCTGCTCAATTAGCTGCTCCAACAGGGCGACCTTAGGAAGTGG
This sequence comes from Sextonia rubra, assembly GCA_037013555.1. Taxonomy (NCBI): domain Eukaryota; kingdom Viridiplantae; phylum Streptophyta; class Magnoliopsida; order Laurales; family Lauraceae; genus Sextonia; species Sextonia rubra. Next base: position 109,604,111 of record JASUAD010000001.1, on the reverse strand, counting down.
TGCCTGATACTCTGTGGAAGATGAAGAGGTCCTCGTGTATATACAATACCCATTCAAGTAACCCGACCTCTTCCCAAGCACATCAATAATAATTTGTCCTTAGTCATTAGAGTTGTGACAGAGGGCTGCAACTGCACTCAGTTTGCCGCACCAAGGCCTCCTGCCATTTAAATGAATAAGGGGTTTAGAATGCTTTTGTGGCATTATTGATCAAAATTAAATCGGAGAGTAAACATACATGTCTCTGCTGAGCCACGTCATTTACCCACTCATTACTCTTTTGCCTGTAGTGGGTGTCGTGGAAGAACTGAGTACTAGGTATCGTCTAACAGGCATTCTGCACCATCTGTCATTTGAAATTATTTTGTATAAGATATAAACCTACATATTGATAAATTAATAAACTTAATCAAATTTCTTCATATAAATATATTAGTACCATTAGAGACATTCTCGATGCAAATGACCTGGAGCGACTAGTATAATTGTATGGTAGCTTGGCTCGACTCTCTTGAGCTTTCATCGACTTCGCCTACATAGAAAAACAATAATACAATAACTTTCTTCAATAAATCATAACTAATAGAATTACGTTGGAATATAATTAATTGTTATAGATAACATCCAAATGTTACCCTCCATTCTGGTGATTCTCAGCACTACGAGACCATCAACTACCACTCGGCTGGATCACAACCCTCGCCGGGTGGTCCTGAGGTCGGGGAACCCCCTGCTCCAATAGCTCGAGATAGTGACTATGCAGCTCGTATTTCCAACTTCTATAAAAAATCCCACACTAACGGTCAATGTTCGCCTTGAGCTGCATATCACCCTCGTAGTCCCCAATATCAAATATTTGCTGCAATTAAGAGAGAGCCATATAAAGATTAGTAATAATTAAATATAATCAGATATTGTAATGATGAGCACAGCTATAATTAGTTTGGTTGATATTTCTCCTTATAATTTGCCCGAACTAACCCAATGACGGCAAGCTTGGTCCCACTATCAAGCTTCTTCCAGCCATGGGGTCAAACTGGGGCGATCTTTCTAATGGCTAGCCCAAGATGGTTAACTAGTGATGGTGCATGTTCCCCTTCTAGCCTATGGCTCGAGCTGGGGATCAAATCTGGGATGTTATGACCCAGCTCTCCTCAGCTGTGCCACATTTTTCCCTCACGTAGCGCCCCTTACACGGCTCAGAACCTCCGAGACTAGGGTTGATGCTATTAAGATGACAGTGCTAAATGAGTTAGTAAGCACAAATCATTAAATTGAGGTGAATTTAGGATTTTAAAAGGTCATAATTTTCTCACCTACACTACTACCAACTGTATGAGGACTCGAAGGAGGCAGGGACGACGGAGGCTGGGTCGGTGAGGGTTGTATGGTAGGAGGCTGGGTCGGCAAGGGTTGTGTGGAAAGACGCTGTGTCGACGAGGGCTTTGTGGTCAGAGGCTGTATCGACAAAGGCTGTGTTGCAGCCTCGGGTGTGCTTTCTGTATGAGCTAACCTAAGTGCAGCTGCGATACTCCGAGCACGTTTAACCCTCTTCTCCCAAGGCATATCTACAATCTGGTTGAGAGCACAGTGACAAGGAAAATAAATAATTATTAGCAAAAATCAATAATATTAGTAAAGTAAATGTCAGCAATTTACGTTTAATGGAAATAGAAATCATTTTAGCATGAGTGTCACTATCAAAACTAATATTTTAAAGCGCATATCATAGGTATTCACAGAAAGATTATCTTATCCGATTCAGATCAAGATGTCTCGTCATATATATCATCATCTTGGGAGGGACTGTAGTTCTCATCGTTATCATTCCCTTAACCTTTTCCTTTCTATTCTCGTTTGTCCCTTTAGCAGAACTAAAAATAGCATGTGCGGTCGATGGGAGTCTTAGAGATGATTATGGTTAGAAACTCATTAAGTAACATAATTGTACTCTTCCACAAGAACTTAAACAAATCATGTGAGATTTACTCATTATGTGGCCTAATGGTGCTCTCCCAAGAGAGCTCAAGCAAATTATGTGAGATTTACTCATTAGGTGGCTTAATAGTGCTCTTCCACGAGAGCTCAAAGAGATCACGCATGATATACTTAGTGTCCCGGCCTAGGTACAATTGATTACCCAATTGGAGTTTCGGACACTCCTATTATCCATTGCAATAGTCAAACTTAATCTTATTTTCAAATCTCCATGGTTGGAGACTCATTAGGTAGCTTATTTGTGCTATTCCATGAGAGCTTAAATAAATCATGGGGGATACATCAGTGTCGAGGCCTAAGGACAACTGATTACCCGATTGGAGTTCTGGACACTCCTATTATCTACTGCAGTGGCTAAACTTAATCTTATTTTCAAATCTCCATGGTTGGAGACTCATTAGATACCTTATTTGTGCTCTTCCATGAAAGCTTAAACAAATCATGGGGGATATAATCAGTGTCCAGGCGTATGTACAACTGATTACCCGATTGGAGTTCCGGACACTCCTATTAGCCACTGCGTGGCCAAACTTAATCTTATTTTCAAATCTCCATAATTGGAGACTCATTAGGTGCTAGACAACTTAGGTAATGCTCATGAGTTTTCTCAAGTCTCTGAGATAGATATAATGCTCCGATTCTAGTTAAGCCATAGCCCTAAGACTTTTCATAGTATTTGATTATTCCATTGGGCCAGTGAATTAGGTAAAGCCATGGGTGACTTACGACTTAGCCGTGGGCAGTCTACAGCTTATCCGTGATTACTCACCTTTGTTCCGGATTTATGGTTGAACTGTATCCCCTTCTACGGCTTAGCCGACATTGACCTACGGCTGAGCCACGGCTTGGTTACAGCTTAGTCATAGCACATCTACGACTTAGCTATAGAAGGACTCTTAAGTTTTTTAGCTCTATGGATTCCGAGCCGTAGCAAGTTTACAGCTTAGCCGTAAGCTTCAAATTCCTAAAGCAAAGTTCAACACGGTTCAATTGGCTTCTTTTGTATTCTTTGATGTAGAAATTCCCAATTTATGCCAACCCTAGACATGCAATAAGAAATGAAGGTGAAGATGTGGAAATCTGAACATGTACATCACATAGTGTGTTCTAGTCATTTGCCATTGATTTATGAGGCTTCCAAACATCTCTAAAATGCTCTAATATGGCTGGAGATTACCTAGACAAAAACCTCCAAATACTCACCTAATTTCATCCAAAAAAAAGAAAATAGGAAGAAAGAAGCAAAACCCTTTTGTATGTACTGTGAATGGACTATTCGGAGCCCAAAGATGCATAATCCAAGAAATGAAGATCACCCCTTACCTGCAAGTGGTCGAACCAACAAGGAAGTCGAAAATGAAGGAGTGCCCAAGCACTCTATTCTATGAGAATGATGTCCTTAGAGAGCTGGGAAGATGAGGAACAACATGGTAGACTTGGATATTTAATTTGGTAAAGATTGGAGTTGATTGGGAGGAGAAAGAAGCAAGAAGGGGAAGAGGAGAAGAGCTAGGTGATACTGTAATCGTTGAGGGTAAAAAATGAAGGAGAAAGAAGGGTTTAAGCTTATGTAAGGTACTAGAAGTGGGGCCCACCTTATGTAAACTTTTGAGGAATTAAAACTTGGTCTTTTGGGCCTTGGATCACTTCGGTGTAAGAGACAAATGTGCTTGAAATTAAATCTAGTTTCTATAAGTATAATTTTGGCATCCTTTTGGAAATTTCAGAAATTTGACTCATATTAAGTGAAAGGACTGTTTTACCCTTGTGTAAAAATTATAAAATATGCAATTTCGAGCATCTACTGGTTATGAGGTGAGTATGAAAGTCAGATGAAGTGATTTTCTTTATTCCATGGCTCAAGATTATATATGAATGGTGTGTTCAATGAATGCATAGCTCATGACATGCAATACACCAAAATGGCCATAAATCCAACCTGGGTTTGATTAAACCTGGTCCAAACTGTCTATCAAGGATCCGAACTTGACCCACTAGAAATAATAAGACAAAATTAAAATAATTTAATACAATTTGGCATCTAAACAAGATTAATTAAAATAAAGATAGGTTTAATTAGTAATAAATATAATTAAGTTATGATAGGGTGTCACAGCTTTTGTTGACACTTGAGTTCGTAATTGATTCATTTAGATAAGTAGATTAAGACAAATGTATTATGCTAATGTTTTTTGAAGTGTAATCCAATAATGTCTAGCCATTAAAATGATAATGTTTTATATGTCTTACACGTTGTTTGAATCATTTTGCAAATTCTTTTCGCTGTACCTGCCCGGTTTCTCCACCTCTTTGATTTTATACTAAATTCTTGTGTTCCTTGCTCAAGCCAGCTTTTAATGAATAAGTAAAAGTAGAGCATAAATCAAAGAGTTAACAAGCAATGCATAAATATGGTTAGATTGAAGCACATACTGTAGATATGGCTCCACCTCAAGGGTATTATTCAGCACAAACCAATGAGCCATGTCATGTTCTCTCTGTGAAGGATCACGTTCCCTTGCCATCAGTCCGATTGGATGGATAGTTTGTGTGAAGATTGACATCCCTGGGCCACGTTCGCCACCATCACGTAGCTTTCTACTCGATCAGTCTACCTTAAATACATTAAACAAAAAGTAAGACACTCTTTGACAATGTAAGCCTCGGCGATCGAACCCTCTAGCCAAACTCGATTGTGAACGTAATCTTTTAGGGTCTTCAGAAACCTTTAAATAACCAATGATAACAATTATGATTTTCAATGCAAGGCAATTGCACTAATAAATAATTAATTAATCAATGGTTATTAACTATTACCTTTCTATCGAGTACATCCACCGATATTGCACCGGTCCACTAAGCGTAGCCTCACGCGATAAGTGAACTGACAGATAAACCATCACATCAAAGAAAGCAGGAGGAAAAATCCTCTCCAAGTTGCACGATATTAAAACTATCTGCTCCTTTAATTTTTTTCAAATCATCGTATCTCTGTATATTTGAGCAGAGGTCTTGGAAAAAACTGCCTAACTCAAACAATGTTGTACAAAATATCCTTATTCAAAAAGCCACACATACCAATAGGAAGGATGCGTTGGATAAGGATGTGGTAATCATGGCTCTTTAAACTAAATAATTTATCATTTTTCGAGGTTACACACCTCGAGAGGTTCGCCACATAGCCGTCTAGGTATTTGATCGACTTCAAGAATTCATAAAATTCATTTCTTTGTTTTGGTTCCAAAGTGTAAGAGGCATGCAACTTTAAGTTGGATCCATCGCCCGTCTCCACTAAATGCAACTCTGGCTTGATGCCCATATTTTTCAAATCCTTATGCGCTTTCTCCATATCCTTGTTTTTGCCATTTATGACCAAAATTGTTCCAACCAAAGCTAGATAGATGTTTTTCTTAATGTGCATAGGATCAAGGTTGCGTCAGAGTTTTTTGCACTTCCAGTAGGGCCACTCAAATAGGGTGCTTTTCTTTGTCCAATTCATTTCTCCAGAGTCACACGGTCTTTTTTTTATTCTTGCTAAATTTGACCGGTGTTAATTCTTCTAGCTGGTCTAGTACCTTCTGCATCGGTAAATCCAAAGAATTCTTTTTACACTCAGGCTGACCATTGAAGGCCTTGCTTCTACGCCATTGGTGGTTCAGTTTTAAGTACTTTCGATGGCCAATGTACCCAATCTTATATTTCAACTTCACCCCTAACAAGTTGTCGTTCCATAATGGGCAAACGTTATGACCTTTTGTACTCCACCTAGACAAGTTGCCATACGCAAGAAAGTCATTTATGGTTCACATTATAGCCGCATGCATCTGAAAGGTCTATTTAGTAGAGGCATCATAAGTCGATATACCATTATCCCACAATTCCTTCAACTCATCAACCAAGGGCCTCAGTATACATCGATCTTGTTTCCCAGTGAGCTTGGCCTTGGAATAAGTAATGATATCACAAAAAAAATGGCTCTTTCATGCACATCCATGGTGGTAAATTATAAGGCATAAGTATGACAAGCCACATGCTATAGGAGGTGCTCATGTTACCGAAAGGGTTGAATCCATCAGTGGCTAACCCCAGCCTTACATTACGTGTCTCTTAGGCAAACTCTGGATATTTCTTATCAAATTCTTTCCATTCCACGGAATCAGCCGGATGTCTCACTATCTCATCATCAACACGTTTATCATTGTGCCATCTCATCTCTGTGGCTGTCTTCATTTACATATACAATCCGCGCAACCTCAGTGTTAATGGGAAGTAACGGAGCACCTTATGAGGGGTCTTTTTTCATTTGCCATCATTGACCTTGTACCTAGGCTCTTCACATTCTAGACATTTATCCAATTGAGCATTTTCCTTCCAATACAACACACAATCGTGTTTACAGGCATCTACATTCTTGTATCCCATGCCCAAGTCACATAATAATTTCTTCGCCTTGCAAACTGAGGTTAGCACCACATGACCTTCAGGTAAGAAGCCTTAAAAATCCACAAGACCTTGTCGAATAACTTATTGTTACACCCATTTTCGACCTTCACATGCAATATCTTGATGACAAGCACTAACGGAGTATCTAGCTCTTATTTCCTGGGTATAGGCCACACTAGGAAACCTTCAACAATTTTTCAAGGTCCTGCACAGCATCCCTCTCTTGAATATCTTCCTCCAAGTAAGTTCCCTTACAATGGTTTGATTCTCTTCCGATTCATCCTCGCTCTCATTCGAATCATTGAGTTGAACTATAAGTTCCCCGTGAACTATCCACTGTTGGTATGAGACCATCATTCCATAAATATGCAAATGATTTCTCACGATTCCATAGTCATGCTTCCGATGGTTACAGTAGGCATTACATGGACAACTAATCACTATTGCCCCATCCGAATTTACCTTTGCAAAATCAATAAATGAGTTCACCCCAGCCGAGTACTCCGCACTAAATCGGTTCTGATAATGTAATATCCAACTCTTGTCTATATTTGACCTAATCACAAGCAATTAGAAATATTAGGAACAAAACTCTTAGTAAGTACTAAAAACCTTGGTATGATAATGTTTAACGTCCTTGACAAAAACCTACAAGATTGATATATGGCAATAGGTTTTGATTGAATGCAACACCATAATCCAACCTATAAGAAAGAAATATCTGTTCTTCAGAACTGAAAGTTGGTCCAGCCTCATGATGCTAATTTCATTTGCTTCTTATTGAGTTTTTATTTTATCGAAAACCCTTCAATGATTTTATATAAATGTTCAAAATGAAAGTTACAGTTTTCATGCCCCCAAGTGTCTTCACTATCGACACATAAAAAGGTTGAGACAGTCTTAGGTTACTAGTTTAAATTATATTATACAACAAACAAGAGTAGATTTATTAAATATATTCTCCATTTATATCAAACAAGACTTTAATACAAGGACTTGAATGACAGACAACTTCCTTCACACTGGGGAATGGAGTGAGACTAATCATTATGACCTTACTGACATGCACATCACCTCCCTTAGAAGGGAATACATTTCTTAAAAAGAACGAAAACTAATAGATCATACTTTTTTAGTATCCTCCATTCACGTGATCTTTAGTTGTAAGAATACATGTCATTTTGATACCACCATTCCAACATTATATTGAATAAATTACTCATAATCAGATCCCTAAAAACTTGGAAGCAACCTTGGGTGAAACCATCAAGACCCAGTATTTTCCAAGGCCACATTCACCTCGTCCACCTAGATTCTGACAAAAATTAAAAAAAGTGTCGCCAAAAGAGTCTGAAAGGTAAGGCTACCAAGCTTTTTCATCAAATGCAATGGAAACAAGGAGAAGACTACCAGCAATTCAACCTCCAATGACAAGATCACAAGATAGCAAAAACATGACCATGGATTCAACACCACCGACAATACACACAATTACATGTCCACATTGAAAGAGAAATTCAAAAATTTTATTAATCAGTATTAGAAATTTAGAAATTTCATTAATCAATGTGTTGAATAGAGAAAACATAACAATTGTGCATGATCTCAGACTTTGGAATTGCATGCCACACAATGGATGTGATGGCAAAGTCTCGAAAAGAACTCATGCCCAAGCATTTACTCGAATTAAAAGAATTACCATTTGCTGGATAAAGTTTGACGTAGGAAGAGAAAACAATTTAAAAATAAATTTATAGGCTTTATCAGTTGTCCCTTAAACCAAACCAACTAGTAAAGGACCTTAGTATTCAAACACAAATAAGTACCTTTAATTACCAATCCATACAATATATAACTATAACGAGCATGACATGTTTCTTAGACACATTTTTTAAATATTTGTACTGGTGAAATTAACATGCAATTCGTTGCAGATAAACAATTAGAGGACAAATGAGACCGTGTTACTACCTGTCTGTGACCTTTTCAAACTCCAGGTAAATAAAAACAAACCCTTTATAAATAGGGTCCCTTGTCTTTTTGTTTCCAGAAACTGCTAGGCTTATATGGAGAATTCCAGGAAATTACTAAAGGTTAATTGAAATTATTGAATGTTGTATTTAAGTTGAATTGAAATTACTAAAGGTTGTTAGATCAAAGACCTCAATAACACCCACCTCATAAAAAATAAAAAAATGATCCAAACTGCTGAAAGTAACAAATTTCTTCTAATTTAACATGGGGCAAGATATATTAATGTAGTGTAAAACAGGTGTTTCAGCCTTAATACCTAATTCAGGATCATAAAGACACAGACTTTGGCCAATTCAGTGTGTTAAACCCCCACATGAACTCACATGGAAAATCTAAAATGCCGAAATAATAGAGAAAATCCAAAAAAATTAAAAAAAATGTAGAAAGATGAATAGAGTGAGATTTTTGCTGAAAACACACAAAGCTGAAAAAATGTAGGCAAGATTTTTGCAAATGTAGGGTCTTTTTTCTTTCTCCCTTCTTTTCCCCTTCCCTCCAGCAGAGGCAGAGGCAGCGAAATACAGAGGCACCAGCAGTGGATCGCAGAGGCACCGATAATGGATCGCAGAGGCATCGGCATCGAATAGCAGAGCGAGAAAGAGAGGAGCAGAGGAAGATAGGAGGATTGCAGCGGCAATGGTAGCGGATTGCAGAGGTAACGGCAGTGGGTCGCAGATCAGAGAGAGTGAGATAGAGAGAGATGAGTAGAGAGATTAGAGAGAGCAGAGAGCGAGCGAAAGAAAGAGAGACGAGCAGAGAGATCGAACAGAGTGAGAAAGAGAGAGCAGAGAGAGAGTAGATAGAGAGAGCATAGAGATTGGAGATAGCGAGAGAGAGAGAGCAGCGAGAGAGAGTGCAGAAAGATTGGAGAGAGCGAGAGATCAAAGAGAGTGGGAGAAAGAGAGCAGAGAGAGAAATGAAATTCAGGGCGAACGAGAGAGCGAGAGAGATGAACAGAGAGATTGGAGAGAGCAAGAGAAAGAGTAGAGAGAGATGAGCAGAAAGATCGGACAGAGCTAGAGAGAGCAAGAGAGAGAGAACAAAGAGTTCGAAGAGAGGAGAGAGAGAGAGAACAAAAAGAGCGACAGAGAGCAGAGAGATTGGAGAGAGCGTGTAAGGTCCCGAATTCCACTAATCTTGATTTATGTTAATTAAGCTCATTCTATATTAATTGAACTCGATTAAGGATAATTAATCCAATAATTAGCGGGGTTGGGCCTCGAATAAGGAGTTGGGCGGAGTTCGGCCCCACTTCAATAGTTAAGGGCCTTTTTGTAATTTGTCCTTGCACCTGTTGGACACCTCGTCCATTTCCTTTCGTGGAATCCTTCACGTAGATCATCTTTCGTGTTGGGCCCGACTTGATCCGGACTTATCTTGGCCCGATTGAGGTGCATTTGGCCTAAATTGTAAATTTATAGAAAAGCTTGGGCTTGTATGCCAACTATAGGAAATTTTGTTTCAAAGAGGCTCGACTGTCTCTTCCTTCATTCCCTTCCCGGTCACTAGAGCTGTTTTCCTCTTCTGAGCTTCTCCATCTTCCCTCAACGTTGGAGAGCACCTCGGCTTGGGAAGGTTGTGCATGCAAGGGTGGGAGTTCTTCTTCTCCTTGTCCTTCATTCTCTTCCCTTCTCCCTGTTCATTTCTCTCTGAGAGTAACTCATCTTCTAAGATACAGCTGCAGCTGTGTAAGGTGAAAGATTTCTTTCATTCATTCAGTCATTTAGGGTTTATTAGAGTCATAAGGACTCAACTACATGGCATGCCTGTGAATCTAAACCTCATTCTTCATTGCATGCTTTACTTGTAGAGAACCCATTTCAGTTTAGAGAGTTTCCTCTGAGCACTCAACAAGAAAGAGTTGGGAGGGCTAACACTGGTGAAAAAGCAAGTATTAGAGTCATATGTGTTGCATGAATGACTAAGTTATTGTGTATTAAACTAGCTCTTCATATTTTCAATTTCAGCTACTCCCCTTCATTGTTTTAATTAATATGAATGTGGTGTGCATTGGTGTGCATTGGCATGCATTGAGTTAGAATGCCAAGAAGGGAATAGGAGGGTGTGGGAGTATGGGATACTCTCAAGGATACTTCAATCGAGCCTTAGAATTTCCTCACAAGTCAGTTCTGTGTTGATTTCGCACAGAACTAAGCTACAGAATTGATTCTGAAGTTTACTGCAAAGCTACGGCTAAGCCGTGAGCATTTACGGCTCAAAGTCCAGAAAGCAGAAAAATGGGATTTTGTACTACGGCTCGACTACGGCTGAGCCGTGGATTTCACTACGGCTAAGCCGTATCCAGCCCGTACCCAAGCCGTAGGTCTTCCTACGGTGAGCTTTCCAGAGAGCTCATGGAACCCAATTTCTTCTACGGCTTGCACACGGCTGCACTGTGGAATACACTACGGCTAAGCCGTAACCTCCCCGTACCCTAGCCGTAGGCTTAGCACGGCTAAGCCGTAAGCCAACATACGGTTGGGCCGTAATTGCGCATGAAAAATCCGAAAGGAATCTGACCCACTCGGCTAAGCCGTAGCCTTGTATACGGCTAAGCCGTAAGAATCCAGTAATTAAGATGTTAGGGACTCCTAATGATTTTGTAGGACCTTAGTATTGGTACCTTCTATACCACTACAGATGCCCAATGGTAAGTAGGGGAGAATGAATGATTCCCGAAGGGTCTCCCAATGGCAAGTCATGGATGTTGGCATAAGAAGGGTGTCCCGTATGCACAAGGCAATACCAAGACACGGTAACACAATGACACCGAATGTTTTATGTGTACATTGTGTTGAATGCCCTTGGGGACTCTAGGTTACTATTCGGGGTGAAGGTAACAATTCATTAGGTACTCACTTAAGCTGAATGCATCCATATTGTTATGATATACCACCTTCAACATGAATTACTTCTTTTAGTAAAACCCTGAGGCAATTCAGACCTGAGCTTCTAATAAGTGAGTGTCTAACAAGCCACAGCTTCTAATGAGTGCGAGCTTGTTAGCCAAGGGTATGATATGACTGATACGAGTTGATATGAGTCGGCACCACTCAGCTTACGCCCTTTTGGGTATATGTTATGTATGTCACCACTGCAGTAGGTTTACGGAGGAGTAGTCGGCGCTCCTCGGGAAGCTAGCCTGATCCCCTAGCGACCCATACGATATGTGTATGCTCCCTTCTTGGAAGAATAGAGCGTCATGGTTGCCAATCAGTATGTATGATATTTAAGTTGTAATTTCTCATTTATGCATCATGTCTAGTGATTATTCTATTGAGATATTATTTTATACTTGTTTAATATGCCTCAGTATTTGCTTAACCATCGTGTTAACAGTGTTACTCTTGGTATTGCAGGTCTAGCTTCCGGTCCCAACGCAGACATTGACGCGCACCCGGAGGGTACCCCAACGGTACCTCGGGATGTAAATGAGTGGAAAGATGACGACGTCTTTTACTAGCCATCCCACGGAACACGACTATTCATGGGGCCTTTTTTATCAAACACTTAAGTAGTCTTTTTGGAATGTATTAAAGACTTCAACACTGTTATATGTATGTATATATGTTTACCTTTGAAAGTTAATAGACTATGAATTCGTGTGCTTTTGATAATTACTGAGTATTTCGCAGGATTTCGTTTATGATAAATTACGTTTGTACGCGTATCAGCATACCTCACACGTTCTTGTGTAATCTCCCTTGTAGGAATTCGTGCATAATTCTTCAGGGCACGGATTTATATGGGATTAGATATCCACGCCCTGGGGGCCCACTCAAATCCCCAATTTCCCAGGATCGGGGCATGACAGAGCGAGAGAGAGCAGCGAAAGAGAGAGTGGAGAGATCAGAGAAAGTGAGAGAACAAAAGTAAAGAGAGAGAGACGAAATTGGTGGCAGGGGAGTGAAAAAGGGGAAATGGGGTGGCGTGAAGTTTTATAAGATTTTTATTGACGATTAATTTTCGTCCAAAAAGTTTGAATTTCATCGGAAAATGTTCTTCAAAAATCATTAGAACTTTACCGATGTATAACATTTTCTGTCGGTAAAAATAAATTTTACCGACGTATAAATTCGTTGGTAAAAATTTCTCCTTTTTTCTAAAAATAAGTAAAAAAATATGTAAATTTACCAACGTCTTTCCATTTTACGTCAGTAAAAGTATTTCATGCTTCGGGCCGACGTTATATTTTACGTCGGTAAAATAATACTATTAATGACGAAAATTAAAAACATCGAAAAAAGTCCCCCCTTGAGATTTAGCGACCCTCATTATCGCTACTTAAACTAAACAAAATTCGTTGGCAATAATTTATTTTATTTTATTTTATTTCTAAAAATGAAGTTAATTCACTATCGACATTTTTCGATGAATTTTCAAATAACGTTGCTAAAATATCTAATTTTATCGATGTTTTACGTAAAATGCCGATAAAAGCTTTAGTTTTACTTTAACTGATGTTTAATGTAAAACGTCGATAATTACCTAATTTTCACCGACAAAATTATATGCGTTGGTAAAGAATCGTCTTTACCGACGAAATTATAAAAGCGTCACCAAAGAATGTCGCCAAAAGTGCAGCTTGTTGTATTGTAAATGAGACTCTTTTGAATGGATAAGTCTTTCAAATGATCTTAACTGTATATAAAAATATGTATTTTCAATGACTTATCAATGCAACAAGTACATAACCGCTAGATTACCTTGATGGACGAGTTGTGCCTTGTGAGAATTTGCAATTAAAATAATCACAAAATTCATTTTAAAAAAAATGGAAATAAAAACTAAAACAAAAGAGGCTTCTCAAAAGAAAATTTATAATCATTGGATTATCTTGATTTCCAAAATAATCAAAATAAAGATAGTTTAGAAATCCCGTTCACAAGTCCACGTGAGAAACATTTTCTAAATCATGTCAAATCTCATTACATGGTGAAAAGTACACATGCATTAAAAAAAAAAGCATACATTGTTCCACAATAACACCATCACACTGTCACCCCCGAAATTTGAGATCATTAGGATCCTCAAATCACGAGGCACAACTAGTCCACAATAATTAAAATAAAAATAATTATTAATTTTTTAAAAAATAAATTTCATTGAACAATGGATTACATGACTGGATAAACTCTTATAACATTCCACTAATGTTTGATGCGAAATTCTCGTAATTAATCGCGGTCCCATTCCCACATGCAAGCTAGGTATCCTCAATGTCCAATTCAACCACGAAATTTGGGAAAAAACAAAGAGGATAAGTATAACACTACAAATAGACTCACTATAAAACTGTAACAAACATGTAACAATCAAGGATATCAAATTTTGGAGCCACGGTTTTGAACAAATAAATAAGAAACAGAAAACTACATTATCCAAGGCAAAAAGTTTGAATAGCAAGATCACGTCGATTTTAAAATGATGAGTTTAAAATTTAATGGAATTACAAGATTATAAGAAACTGAAGCATGAGCATATTCTGGCAAAAATCAAGAATAACATAATTTAGGAACAACATTCTAAAGCCAACTTAAGATAAGGCATCCTTGTAGTACACAAAAACAAAGCAAACATAGTGTGCTTACTAGAGTTAAGCTTGGACCAAGCACAAGATACTATGAGATTCGAAGAAGGAGAGGGGAGTTGGTGTTCTATATATAAAAAGGAAAATGAAGAGTCTTAAAAGGATATAAGTCTCAAACTAGGTTTAGCTAAGGAGAGTAATTTAAGTTGGACTCTACAACACAACTTGGAATTGAATTTCTAAAACACAAGTTGGAATTGAAAACTAATTTCAAGGTGAAGTTGAGATAGAAAAACACAATAACGAGAAGCCTAATCAATTTGAATATCTTGGTTGAGCCAGATTCCCTAATATGCCAAATTCTAAGCAAAACATGGTCGCACAAATAATTCCAAATTTTAAATAAAATAGTATAAAAGTATGTGGGCTCCATCACAGATCAAATCAAAAGGGTCAAGTTTGATTCTAATTAAAAATCAAAATTTAGGTCACTAAACACGTACTACAACAAAAATCTGATGAGAAGTCGGTGACGTTTTGAAATCTTGTCATCAAATGTTGTTTTCCACAATAAGATATTCATCTCGTCGCCTAAAAAGAAAACATGGATTATTTAGCAACGATAATTTTCAATGGTCCCTAAATATTGTCGAGAAAAATTTAGTGCCAAAAAATGGAGTTGGCGCCAGCAAAAGAAAAAATTTTTCAGGCAAAACATGTTATTGGGGGACGTGTTATTTTCGCCGATGAATAATTGGCAACATACAATATTAGAAATATTTCGCGACAAAACTCTATCGTCGCAGAATTCCTAAAAATAATCGGCGACGAAATTATTTGGTCATAGAGTAAAAAAGTTTAGGGCCCGTTTGTTAATTTAACTAATAGTGTGAAATAAGGTGAATGACAAATTTAAAAGATTAAAAAAATAAGAGAGGTTAAATCAATCTAATGATTAGATTTTATTTTTTAATGAAAACGAAATGTAACTTTTTTACTTTTTGTGTTAAAAGTAGATATTTTTTATCAGTTAGTTGGATATAAAAATAACTTTTTAACTTTTTGTGTAAAAAGGTAGAAAATTTTTTTTGAAATGTAGTATTTTGATTTAATTTTTTTAAATTATTATGTGTTGAAATAAAAGTTGACATTAACTTTATAACGAGAGGAAATTAACAAACGGCCCTTAGTAAATGGCGCAAGCGGGTATGACGGTTGATTTTAAGCGACGAATGAAATCGTCCCCAATTTTTCATGATTAGGCGAGGGTGAGTCTTCAGTCTTGACATAATCGTATCTCGAAAACCGTAACCCCTCTATCATATTCAGCATGCAGCACCTCCACCCCTGGATTTCACCCTAACCATTCCGATAGCACCTCCACCGATCTGTTGTCAGGCCCCAATCCGAGGTATGCTTCTTCCTGCTCTGTCTCTTCTTCTTCTACTTTCTTCTCTTTGTTGTTGTTGTTGTTGTTGTTTTTTTTTTTTCTCTGCTGGGTTTGGAGCTGGGGTATGACAGACGGTTGAGGAGTTGGGGTTGGGGTATCGATGTTTGGGGAGTGGGATGGTTTCAGGTTTTTTTTTTTTCAGGTTAGGGTTGGGGTTCTCGGTGTCTGGGGTTTCTGCAAGGGGTTGGGGCGGGGTGGCTTCGGCAGGGATGGGTCAATCAAGTTTTCTTTCAAAAATGTTCGTTCGACCTTTTGTCTTCTTTTCCTCCTATTGCAACTCACAAGCCTTAAATGAAACTATTCAAAGCCTATTGAAATCTTCCTGCATTTCGTGAGAAGCAACCAAGAGAAAAAAACACCATTTTAATCGAATTGCAATGTTGACTGTAACACTTCTCGAATCGATCCCTTCTCCTTTCGGAGACTCCGAGAAACTCCTTAGAGCCTTTGTAGGTCTCCTCTTAGAGAAAAACCCAATCTCCATTGATTCTTCTTTTCCAAATTTAATCTAGAATCTTGATTGCTTGTCTCATTTCTAATCAAAATCATTAAATCAATGATTTTTTGCATTTTGTCTAATCACTCTCAGCTAATCATCCTCTTTCGCTGCTTCTGATTGTGATCTTGGTATGCTAGATTGGATCTGTTATGGTTTTTGCTTCCAATACGAGTTCTTTCTAGTGAAATCTAGGTTTCTTCTTTTAATCTTGTAATTTGCCTTGAAAGCAGGTGTATGTGATACTACATTACCATTACATTCTGTAAAATGGAAAGATCCGGAGTTGAATGGTTGGATCTGGCTGAAATGCTCTATTTTTTTTTTTTTTACACGTGGTTCATGAAAAAAAAAAAAGAAGGAACAGAACCGTTACTTCATCTTCATCGTCGTCTTCTTCTTCTTCATGTTTAATGTGGAACATCCATTTTTCCTGTTCTTCCAGACTGGGGAGAATGGTTTCTGTTCTAATGATAGGAGTTCTAGGAATAAATCCATACCATTTCCCAAAAAGATTGGAAGTTGTAGGTATTGAATATATATTTTTTCCTGTGGTATTGCTATTGTTTTCATTACTTTGGAAATTTGGTTTGGGATGAAGGATGGGCTCAGAATCTTTCTCTTTTCTTTTTCCCTTTTGTACTTCCATTCATCTCAATCTTCATCTGCTGCTTTTGCTGGGATGAACCTCCTCGACTGTGTGTGGTGTTCTGAATTTATGTGATACGAATCCCAAGTTCTCTTTTCTGTTGTTTTCTTTTGTCTGTTTGAGGATTTGAGGGATTGAGTGTGGATTTTCTTTTCTGTAGGGGATTCTTTGATTTTGGGGGCTGTTGGTTGGGGTTTTGAAGTGGGGTTTGTAAAATTTGTGTGATGGGGATTGGGGATACCTTTTGTTGCTTTTGGATTCTTTTGAGGATTTTGGATTCGTTTGAAACATTAGTTACTGGATATCATACTTATACGTGTGAAATTGAACTCTACATGCTGGTTTTTTTTTTTTATTGTGTGGGTAGGTGATGAAAATGTTAGGTTGTTAATAAAAATCTTGAATTTTGGTATTTTTTTAATTGTTGGGTTATGTTTAGTTGTTGATATTGTTCTTGTTATTATTACCTGTTTGTGGAAATGCATTTATGTAGTTGAGCTGCTTCTTAGTATGATGAAGGCTTTATAGCAATGGATGATATATCTGATACATGAATATGTGTGTGGAGAGCCGACGAGGTTCCAATGGGAATTGGGGTGCATCAAAGGTTTCCCTTGAGCACCTGTTTGTCCTCCTTTTATATGGAAAGCTTGATGGATTCATGCTTTGAGCTCCTCATTCATTTTCCTAAGATATAAGCAACTTGATGGAAAAAGTCTGGGATGAAGTTAGTTGTATATGTTGTTTCACTGATGCTGTGCTGCTGAACTTTTTTTTTTTTTTTTTTTCATTTTAGAAATCATGACAAGGTAGAACATTGGATCAAGGTTTTAGAGGTTGCTGTTGAATCTCATTACCCAATCTACCAATCCAACCCTACAACTTAGAGTTTGGGTTCGGTCTGTATCTACTATCCTCAGAGAACAGCCTGACTAATTGCTACTAGGGGGTGGCTATCTCTTATCTGACCCGCCAACCCAACTTGAATCCAATGGGTAATTCATTGTTTGGATCAATTATTTTTACTCCAAACGTTAGGCTAACTACAGAGAGAGAAAAAAAATCTGAAGCTGAACTTCCGTAAGACCATTGAAGCAAGACAAATAAAAAGCACTTCTTATGGCCTTTTTTTTATAAGCAAGTTCACTAAAGAAGAGGCTAGATTGTACTATTTGAAATTGGTAAATGAACTCCAATACAAAGAACAAAAGCTAAATTTTTTCTGCTTTCTTTCTTTGTTTATTTAAAGAAAAAAATTACACGTTTTTTTTCTATGTGGTCGGCTGTGGGATGTGGAAAAGTATGCAGCTGATTTAGGTGTAATATAAGATTCAAAGAAGAAGAAGTGGACTTTTTCTTCTTCTTCTTTATAAAGTATCTGTGTTATCTAGTGTAAAATTATGTGATTTTGGCAGACAATTTTTCCTAGTTTATGGCTGTCTGAGATTACTCTGGATTCTTACGAAGTTGCCGAGGTTCCTAAACCTGGAAAGGTAGTTTCTTTATTTTGGATTTTTTCATTGTTTAATTATTTTTGTCATGATCAATTGAAGGTAGAACATGAACTAGGAGCATAGTGTTGTCCGCTCACTAGCACACACTTGAGACAATTAGACTCATTGATCAATGGGCGTCTTGAAGGATGGGGAAAAATCTAAAAGATCAATGGTCTTCAATTGTGTAAAAATATCTAGGGCAACCTTAAAAACTAAGATGTTTAGAGTATTTTAGAATAATGTCATAAATAGGGTTATCCACGATCATTTATAAGAAACCATTTTGAATTGAATCAATAGATACTCATATTTGTGTGACTGTTCTTTCTTCTTCGAGCGTGAGCTTGCATAACATTTGGGCTCGTCGAATTTCAAGCTTTGGAGAAATCCTAAATATCTCATAAATTTAAAATTTGAATATTTAGATAACATGTATTCTTTTTTCAGTGTACAAAAATCAAATTCATATTTAATTTTTTTTTCTTTTTGTTTTGAATGGGCCATTCATTGGGTTTGTATTAGTTTGTTTGTTACAATTAATCAATAATTGATTTATTCATTGTGCACCTATTCATGTTAAATAAATTTCCTCATTCATATTTTTGCACAAGATTTGTGCTGCTTACTTGGGGATGATTTGCCCTAGCACTATAGAGTAAGTTTCTGAGGTTGGCAATTTCTCAAGTATTAAAGAGGGTAGACAAACAAATGAAGGGTTTTATGGTGTGGGTAAAGAAGAATAAGAACTACTAGTCATGATCCCCGACCCACTTAAATGGTTGGGATAGATAGCCCTTTTGTTTTGGGACCCATTTATGATTGATATCAATCTGTCCATGTCTGATAAATATATGAATGAATGAGATAAAGATGAGTCCCTTGTCTATTTTTTTGGGAAAAGTGGCGTAGCAGAAATACTCGTGATCGATGGATCAATCACAGTGAACACACAACAATTGAACCATCAAGCAATCACACACGAACACAACAGTTTTACGTGATTCGGCAACCTTGCCTACATCCACGGAGGGGAAAACTCATATATCATAATCCCATCTCAATCCCCTCAGGATTTAGGATTACAGTACATCAATATATGTAGTTCTCGCTTTCTTGGCCAACAAGAAAACCCATACATAATAACTAAAATACCCCTAACCCTGAACCTCATTTCTGGCTAAATCGGACTACCAATCCGGCTAAATCGGAATATAAAATAAAATCCAACAATCTCCACCTTGGCTTGGATTTTGCAAATCCTCAGAGTCACTTTGAGATACCTGGTAATGTCTTCACATACCTTGTTGAATAATACGTCACTACACCGATGGCGCAGTCTTCTCTCTTCAACACTCTAACATGTTGAACCGGCACTTTACACACCTCACTGAAAGGTACGCTTCCACACACGCTACAACCTAACGTGGCACCTACACCCTTAGCTCGAATGCACAAACAATCTCAGTATTATCTAGTGTCAATCAAGTCCAAACCGAGTTGAGACTTCCCACAGTTGCATTCTTTGACCTCAACACTACTGTTTTGAACCTCTGAAGTGCCCTCCATTTGTTGTCACATGCATACATCCTTGTAACTCAATGAACCTAACTTCCATTCGTTAAGACAAAATTGAATATCTCCCCAAATCCGGATCTCACCGGTACCTTGTGAATTCTTCCTTCGGTCTCCATTCCGGTGTTTCTCCTGTCAAATCTGCAACTGTCCTGTTCTAGCTTGTTTAGGTGGGTTGGGCACAATACATGCGGGTTAGGTTTGACTTGATGCTAAACTGGCTTACTCCAACTTGAACAAGGCTACCTTTTTTGAGAAAATCATCTTCGTTGAGGTCTTCCTGGATTTTCACTCAATGATATCATTGAAGATCTATCAATCCATCTTCCAATGATCCGTCACATCTATCTCCACTTGAACCACAGATTTCCTCCCCTGTTATTTGATGTCTCCTTCACTGCTTCACCTGAAAAAGTATCTCCTATCAACCTGTAGAGATTTCTGACCATCTCACCCTCCATGATGGCCAATGTTTCATTTTTCACCTTCGTAACTCCACCTGCTATAGTGCACTTGTAGCCTTTGAAGTCTAAGGCACCCAAAGAAATCCAATTTCTTCGTAAACTTGGAACATATATCACATCCGTTAGGGTCTAAAGAATCTCATCAAACACCCGGATCTTTACCGCTCTTATCTCAATTGTTCATCAATTTGCATTCTCCCCCATAAGAATAGATCCATCAACAATGAGAGTTATTTGCATCAACTAATCTCTAAGCGAACACATGATAGGAAAAATCTGAATCTCAATACCATGAATCATCAACCCGATCCATACCCAACATATTTGTCAACTGCCGCACTTAAAAAGCAAGCAAAAAAACAAGTGGGCTCATGTATGGGTCGTTTGGCCTACTACTGAAAAAAGAATACACACTTTGTAATTTCTGTACACTTCGTGTCAGAGGATTTGAATATGAAAGGTGGTGATGGAAGTCTGTCCTGCTTCAAAGGTATTTGTCATCTAGATGAACCCGCCACAAGAATGAACTCAAGTTGATGATAGTATGGATTATATTAGTACTAATTTGCTTTACTTTTCCAAGTTTGACTATTCTTCAAGTGGTCACCATTTGAAACATGTACACTGGCCATTGGGTAATCACAAGTGGAAAGATCTGTCAGCCTAAGGATAGACAGCTACAGTTTGGATGGCAACACGAAAATTTTAGGGTTTGTACGCTCTTAATTAATGATTGTTTGATGCCCCCAGTGAGTGAGGGCTCGGGTAGGTAATTTTTTAGGACTTCAATTTTCAGTTCATTTGAGAATTTTATTTTATGTTTAGCTCTTGTATGTGAAAGGAAAGATTTACATGTAGCTGTACACTTGCTCTTTTTTTTTTTTAATAAATGTTTTGTTTGGTTGTGGGGTTTGGATAACCTATTGTTCATGATTGCTGTAGGTTTAAATAAGTTATTTTTTTTAAGAATACCAAAGGTTGGCTTGTAGCATGATGCTTTTATTGGTTGATTTTGCCTATAATGGAATGCGGCATGGAGATTGGTTGAATTCATACTGTTATCTATGTATTTAGGATTTTTTCTCTTAAGGGCATGTATTTAGGAGTTACCTCAGTTCTATTTGTCATTGAGTTTGTATGACAAAGTGTTCCTATGTTACTATAACCATATTAGAACCTAATAAGTTACCTCATTTTTGCATTCTTTTTTTAGATCACCTTTTTTGTCAAATAAAATCTAAAAAATAAAATTGGTCAGTGTAACTATTTGTGGGATGCCCAACCACTTTGTATCTTTCAAGATCATCGAAACCTACTTCTAAATCACCCTTTGTTTACTCTCAATTATAATGTGTTTGTTTTTATTAAAAAAATAACACTTGGACTTCAATGAACTTGCCTAGCTTATCAATTTAATCATATTTTTCGTCTTTTTATAACAATTAATGCTATCCTAAAAGTAGTAGGTCAGGTTAATAGCTTAATATTGTATGAAAACAATATTTTACAGATAATGGGACAATTGCATGGGCCTTAATTGTGTTTACGGGAGTATGACAATGATACGAATAAGAAATTTACATCATAACAAACACATCCATAGTTTGATAGTATACGCATAACATTGACATAATTGTTTACTATGATGTTGTAGGTCGCCAGAGATAGACAAGACTTGAATGAATTGCAGGAATAAACTTTAACTTGAGTATACAAATGGGGTGAGGTCATTTATTAAATTTGCTAGTGAATATATGGGAGAGTAAAATAAGATTTGGTGTTCGTGTTTGAGATGTATGAATTTAGAATTGCATACTTACCCCACCGTCCAAGAACATTTGTTGTTTAATGGGATCATGACTTCTTACACAACTTGGATACTCCACAGGGAGCTAATGCCTATGAATGTCGAGGGCATACAAGATGATGATTTTGACAATGAGGGGGGAAGTGTTTAGGGTGGAATCTCTGACACGAAAGACAACCCTCGTGATGAGTTGCCCGAACTTTTGGAAGACATACAGGGGATTTTTATGGACGATGATTTGGGGGATCTGGGATCTGGCCATGGTTCTGATATTGTTGGGCAAAAGAATGTGCAGAATTTTAAAAAATTATTAAAAAAATGCCCAGCGTGACTTACATCAAGGTTGCACAAAGTTGCCATTTGTTATTAAGATGTTGCATGTAAAGGTATTGAATAACTTGAGCAACAAGGCATTCGACATGGTAATGATGATAATGAAGGATGTTATACCAGAGATGGTTCTAGGTTTCCTTTATGAAGCAAATAAATTCTTATGTGAACTGGGATTGGAATACAAATCCATTCACGCTTGTAAGAATGATTGTGTGCTTTTTAGGAAAGAGAATGAGGCTATTGAAAATTGTCCAGAATGTGGAGAGTTCCAATATACGCGCAATAATGGCAAGGGTAAAAAGATTCCTCATACGGTGCTGTGACACCTCCTAGTGATCTCTAGGTTACAGAAATTATTTATGTTAAGGAAGACAGCTACGGATATGCCGTGGCACAAGGAGAAGCTTGTGGATGATGGAGAATTCTTGATGCATCTAGCCAACCGTATAGAGTAGAAGGATTTTGATTGGCAGTATCCTGCATTTGCCTGGGAGTCCCGTAATGTTGGGTTAGGGCTGGCTACCGAGGGGTTCAACCCCTTTGGTCATATGAGTAACTCTGGTTGTAATATTCATGCCTTATAACCTGCCAGCCTGGAAGTGTATGAAAAAACCATTTTGTATGATGTCGTTACTTATTCTTGGACTACAGGCATCAGGAAAAGAGATCGACGTTTACATGTGACCATTAATAGATGAGTTAAAAAAGCTTTGGAAAGACGGTGTATTAACTTATGATGCATCCAAAGGAAAGACTTTCCGAATGCATGTGGCTGGTATGTGGACCATAAACGAGTTTCCAGCATATGGTAACTTGTCAGGATGGAGTACTAAAGGTTATATGGCTTGCCCTTCTTGTAACAAGGATCCATCATCACAAAGGTTGAAAAGTAATATAGGATACATGAGTGATCGCCATTACTTACTTGAGAACCACGCATGGCGAATGAGTAAGCTCTTTAACGGTAAGTCACATAACTAAATGAAATCGGTGGAATTGTCAAGGAACAGATAGTAGAGCAATTGGATTATTTGACGAATGTCAAGTTTGGGAAGCATTCACTCAACAGGAAAAGAAAGCTCACCCTAGAGGAACTGAACTGGACAAAAAATGCATTTTCTTTAAGCTACCTTACTAGAAGAGACTGAAACTCCAACACAACCTTAATGTCATGAACATGGAGAAGAGTATATATGACAACACTCTTGGAATAATGATGGACATAGATAGGAAAAATAAGGACACAGAAAAGGCTCGTATGGATTTGGAAGGTTTGAAAATCAAGAAAGAATTAAACCTATGCAAGTGTGCCGATGGGGCATCGAATTTGCACCGGCATTCGCTCCACTATGAAAATCAGGAAAGAATTACATTTACACAAGCTCGCCCTTGATCTGCACCAGCATCCGCACCACTATCTATTGACATCGCTCTACCACCAGTTGATGTGATTGCATCACCATGCATATTAACTCCTAGTTCTCATGTGGACTGCGGCAGTGTTGGTAAGACAACAAATCTAATCATGTAAGTTTCTTGTTTTAGTGCATATATTGTTTGTGCTAACTAGGTTTTATGTGAAATTTGTAAGTTCTACATCCCAATTGGGGTGGGGCCTAACAAAAGGGTTTTGCTCGGAGCGTGCAAGGGCCAAGACGGGGGCAAACTATTGGTACAGTTCAAGAATAATGTGCCAGTAGGGATAAATGCATCAGACTTTGTGAGTGAGATTGGGTTGCATGTTAGAAAAGTTGCCCCAGTTAGGGGAGTCAGGGGTGTGCGGAGATGGAAAGACGTTCTAGCCAATGTTAGACAAGTCATCAAGGCTGGAGTATTTGTAAGTCTAAAATTGACATGTGTATGATGTATAGAGTGTCCTTAAATAATCCTATTAATCTGAATTTCAGACAAAGTATGAGGTTGTGGATTGCGACACTAGTGAAGATGTTCGGGTGGCTGTTGATCTTAAGTTTCAAGCTAGGTACAGGGATGTGTACAACGGGATGCACACTCATTACAAGGAAGAAAGAAGAAAGAAAATAAGAAAAGAAGGACATCTAGGTTCTTTTAGTTGTGAACACAGAAGGAAGAAGAAATAGAGGAGGAAATAGAGAACAGGAAGAAGAGAGAGAGAGAGAGAGAAAAGAAGAAGAAGAAGAAGAAGAAGAAAAAGAAGATACAGAAAAGAAAGGATAAGAAAACAGATGCATGACGAGGAAAGGAAGAAGCATGGCAAGAAGAAGAAAAAAAGAAAAGCATGAAGAAAAAACTAGCAGAGAAAGAAGAACAGAAGAATAAGATCAGGGAAGAAGAAGAAGAACGTAGGGAGGACGAGAAAATGTTAAGAGGAACGAGAGTAAAAGGAGAAAACGATGAAGGAAAGCTGGGTCAAGAGGTCTTCGAATTCTTTGAGATGGGTCCATGGCCTTGGTTAGCTTTTCAAGGTTTTCCCCATGATATCGGGAACAGTTTGTTAAAGGAATTTTATGGATCTTTGATCTTGTCTAATTTTATGCCCTTATTTGTTTTGCACTTAGCGTCCATTTTAAGGGGGTTTTAAAATGAAAGATTTTTTTAATTGAAAGGGGCATATGGTTTTTATTAAGAATTACGATCGGCCTTTACCTGGCATGTATATGAGAATCGTCCATGCAGCCGCGGTTTCCTTCTGGATGGTTGCTTTTGAATGAAATGGAACTGCAGCTTGTTCAGCTGTTTTGACTTTTGTGTGTAGTTCATTAATCCATATTAGATACCATGGAATCATCTTAGTTGGATAGGAGATGGCCCTATACATCCTATATTTAGGATAATAGCCACGTATTATGCTGTCTTTTTTAGGAGCAGTTATTATTTCGTTGTTGATAGCTTGGCCGCCAGACAAGATATTAGGGGGGCCTCACATTCACAAAATGACATCAAAGGCTCGCCAATTACAGGCCATTTGCAGAACTTGAGCTTTAGGGCCCGTTTGTTTATTTAACCGGTGGGGTGAAGTGAGGTGAATGGTAAATTTAAAAGATAAAAAAATAAGAGGGGTTAAATCAATTCAATGATTGCTTTTTGTTTTTTAGTGAAAATTGAATGTGACTTTTTGACTTTTTGTGTGAAAAGTGAAAATTTTTTGTTTGTTAGTGAAATAAAAAAGTAATTTTTTGACTTTTTTTTGTAAAAAGGTAAAAGAATTTTTTGGAGATGTGGTATTTTGATTTGACTCTTTAAGGTAGTTGTGTAGTGAAATGAGAGATGACTTTAACTTTACATTGAAGGGAAATAAACAAACGGGCCCTTAGAAAACTTATTTCACCGAGTCTACTAGGGGATTACAGGTTGCAGCAAAAATGTGAATGACAATGTACACAGTTTGAAATAGATATTTGGAACGTGTTATCTTAAGGTTGATTATATACTTAAGAATCAAGATAAGTTGTGTTTTACAAAATTATTTTATGTATTTAACCATATAAATTAAGATAGATGTTTCGGTGTGTGTCCTTGTTTACTAGGGGTGTGTGCTATTTGCCTTATTTGCATGCTAATATCTCCGTGGGCTTTTATTTTGTCTCACTTTGCTATTGATTCCCATGTTTAATTCCTAACATTTATTTTCAGCGCCACAGATTGGGACTAGAGATCAATGTAATAGAGGCTAATTGCTTGAAGATTTTTCTTGGTTTTCATAAGATTATTGTGTTGACATTATTTTGGATGCTACATTTTTACTTGAATTAGTAATGACAATGTGGCTGAGCTTGTGGCTTGGATTTAATAGCTACATGTTTTTATTAATTAGTAGGTGTTTTAGTATGTTGAATGAGTAGGTTTTATTGTACATTTTATTTTAGTTGAATGAGCAAGTTTTATTGTACATTTAATTTTAGTTGAATGGGCATGTTTTATTATACATTTTATTTTAATTGAATGGGCATGTTTTATTGTGTATTTTATTTTAGTTGAATGGATAGGTTTTATTGTACATTTTATTTTAATTAAATGGATAAGTTTTATTATATTCAGAGTAAAGGAGGTTTTTGAGGTTGCAGGCAGTGATTTATAGCTAAATAAATATATTATTTTCTGAGACAAATTTTATTTGTTGCCTGCTTTAGCAAATTTTTTTCCACGACGTCTTCTATGTGTCGCTTAATAAGAATAAATATTTGTCTACATATTATCCCCCACAAATATAATTTGTCGCCTAATAGAATTTCTGGCAAGGTTAAATATCGGGCGAAGAATTGAGGTGGTAGCCTAATGTCTACGAACTATGTGCGATGAAACCAATTTGTTGCCTATTATAACTTATGATAATTAATTCACTATTTGGCGACGATATAGTTTTGTTAGTAAAAGATATATTTCCGCGACGACTCTATTTTGTCACCAAATTCCTTTTCATCATTTGTTATCCCATTCTTTTGCAATAAATAGAGACATCATCATTATCAAAGTCTTTTTCCAACCTCGACTATATGAATTCTGTTTTTCCATTCTGTTTTATTTTGAGCCAAATCCTTAGATAAGTTAAACATTTTTAAATCTGATTCAATGACCTCCATTAATGTTTTTTTCGGCTTACCCCTACCTCTTGATAGGCGATTCACCTGTATAGCCAAATTTTTTCTCATCGGTGCCATTACCGGCCTATATTCAACATACCTAAACCATCTTAAATGGGTTTCTCTAATCTTATCCCATATTGGTGCTACCCTTAAATGCTCTCGCAAGTGCTCATTTATAATTTTATCTTTTCTAGTTTAACTACACATTCACCTAAGTATTCTTATCTCTGTCAGATCCATCTTATGTTTATGCGTCTTCTTAATTGGCCAACATTTTGCTCGATATGTTATAGCTGGTTTAACCACTGTCTTGTAAAATTTGCTCTTAAATTTCGTTGGCATTCATTTGTCACAAAGCACTCAAGAAGTTAGTCTCTACTTTAGCCATTCAGCTTTTATCCTATGCTCAACATATTCGCCAATCTTTCCATCCTTACTAATCATCGAGTCCAGATATCGAAAAGAATCCCTACATGGTATCTCATGGGTTTCAATTTTGACAGTGGTTTCAATACTTTATATATGTCTACTAAAGTTGCAATCCATATATTCTGTCTTTGTACGACTTATTTTAAAGCCTTTAGATTCTAATGGCCTCTCCATATCTCGAATTTTGTATTTACACAATCTCTTGATTTATCTACCAATATTATATTATCTGTAAATAACATACACCATGGTACTTATTGAATATGCGCAATTAACTCATTCATAATCAATGCAAAGAGATGAGAGCTTAAGGTTGATCCCTGATGCAAACCTATAGTCAGGGGAATCCACCTGTTTCTCCATATGTGGTTCTCACATTTGTTACTACTCCTTCATATGTTTCCTTGAAAATTGCATTGTAACATTTGGGGACTTTCCTTTTCTTCAAAACCTACTAAATTAAATCCCTCGGTAGTCTATCATAGGTTTTTTCTAAATCGATAAAGACCATTTGTGGATTTTTCCTTTTTGCTCAATATTTTTCTATTAATTGCTTAAGTGAAAAAATAGCTTCAATAGTTGACCTCCCTAGCATAGAACCATATTGATTTTCAGCAATCTCGTTCTTCCGTCTAAGTTTTTGCTCTATTATTCTCTCCCATAATTTCATAGTATGACTTATAAGTTTAATACTTCG
Organism: Sextonia rubra; assembly: GCA_037013555.1. Lineage (NCBI taxonomy): Eukaryota > Viridiplantae > Streptophyta > Magnoliopsida > Laurales > Lauraceae > Sextonia > Sextonia rubra. The sequence continues at coordinate 109,576,151 of JASUAD010000001.1, read as the reverse complement.
ATAGTTAATATAATTTTGTATATCTACCTTATTCTTATATAAAGGTACTACAATGCTTCTTCATTATTTATCTGGCATTTTTTTTTTGTTATAAGTATCTTATTGAATAGTCTACATAGCCAACTCACCCCAACCTCTCCTAAGCATTTCCATACCTCTATCGGAATATCATCTGGGCCTGTAATATTTCCTATCTTTATTTGTTTTAAAACTTCCTTCACTTCTACCTCTCTAAATCTACGGAGAAAAGCATGCTCTGATAATGAAGTATCCTCCCTAGTTCTTGTATCCCCCATATATTCTTCATTTAAAAGTTTGTTAAAATATTCATTCTACCTTTTTTTTAATATCGTTGTCTTTCACCAGAATATTTTTCTCATTGTCCTTGATACATTTGACATGATCTAAGTCCCTACTTTTCTTTTCTCTTATTTTTACGATTTTAAAAAAATCTTTCTCTCCTTCTCTTGTTCCCAATATATTATAGAGGTCATCATATATTTTGAATTTTATACTACTTACTACAATAAATAGAGATATGTCGCAACAAAAAATGTCCTTTTAGCCGACAATCTACTTTGTCGCAATTTAATTTTATTTGGCAACAATAATGTGTTGTCACAAAAAATTGACATTTTGCGACGATTAGTTTTGTTCGTCGGTAAATATATTCATTGGCGCCTAATAGTTGGCAGAATGTGACAAAATATTTTTCGTCGCAGAATATGTTTTGCAACGATTTCGTGATTTTTAGCAACAAATATATGCATCTCGAAAAAAGATTTTTATTGTACTAACAATAATTTTTCTTCAAATAATTTGATCCATGTAGACTTATTAAAAAAAAATCTCTAGGTAACCATGACGGCTTTCACACTATTATTTTTCGAAAGGCCAAAAAGATGTTAGTAAAATCCTAAGAACGTGAGTGGCGTCAAAGTACAAGACATATGGAGTCCCTTTTTACATGTTTTGTGTTAGTGTTTTTTTATTTTTTTATTACACCAATTCTCATATTCGACACCCACTTTTTTCTTTTTCTTTTTTTTTTTTAACAACGGTCCCCAACAATAGGTGCCCTTTTCAATTGGCAAGAATTAATTTACTGATTTGTGGATAAATTCCACCTAGATGAACCTATAAAAACCTATGAAAACTAAGTTTTGGTTTCACCTCACATTTTCATATTAACTATAAAAAAACAATAATTAAAGTTTCACATTTAAAACTTTGAAAATGTATACGTACTGTGTTTTTGTGAAGAATCAAGATTTAACACATTTCCGAAAAATCTCTTCAAATTGACAAGTGAACCAAACTCAATTTTGCCACAAATCTTGAAAATTCTAGATTTCGAGATATCTTCTAATTGTAGTAATTATTTTGAATTTTTCTCTAAAAATAAAAATAAAGAAAATAACAAAAAATTGAGAAAAAAATTTAAATTGATCACTTGCCTTGAGTTCTCAATCCTTAATGACAAAAAAATGAAACTTCTCAATCCAATGTGGGACCATTACACACTAACCGATGGCCAAATGCTAGGGTTGTAAATGGGTCGGTTTGGGCCCGAATCCATGGTGGACCTGGAAGCGGAATTGTTAGTCAAAGGATGTATCCAGAGCCGGAACAGGTTTGGAGCCAGTTTGCTGGATTTGGAACCAGAACCATTAAAGGAGTGGATGGACTTGGAACTGGAAACAGAACTGTGTATGGGGTGGGTTCGAGTCCGGGTCTGTGTAAAGAGTGCTTTAGAAAAAAGCTAACTTTTAAGATAAATTTTCAAAAATTGGGATGATATATCAGGTCTCAGGTCTATGGGCCGGAACTAAGGTGGAACTAGAACCAAAACAATTTTAGTCACGGGTCCAAAAATAGGATCCAAACTTGGACCCGTTTACTTTTCGTTTTTTAAATAAGGCTCCAAACCTGGTTATTAACGGTTTAAAACCTTCGGGTAATCGAAGAATCAAGGGCCTATTTACAACCCTATTGAATACCTTATAAAATGGCCAAAAATTAGAAAGTGAGTAAGAGAAGGAATTAGGCTATAACAATTGGGGTCCAGGGATAAAATCCTATCATCTGCAATATTTACAAAAAATTTAGAGCAATCTGTTTCTTAGAGGTGCTCCAAAATCAAAGAGTTCATCGTGGGAGGGGGTGGCCCACTATGGAGTTCGAGGCAAAAAGTATGTAATGAGCGTGGAGGAGAGTCAAATAGTTTTGGCATATTAGAATTTCAACTCGCTCAAGAAAAGGAGATGAAATCGGGCTCTAAAGTTCGAGCTAGAAGGTGGCTTGTTCAAGAAGAGAGAAGAAATAAGAAGGGGCTTGCTATATGGACTCAAAAAAGGACTCATTGCACTCATAAAAAATTAAATTAAAAATACCTAAACTACCCTTCTCTTCCCACTCACCTTTTCCTCCTCTCCTCCCCTTTCCCACCTCCCCTTCCTCTCTCTTTCCCTTCCCCACCTCCCTTTCCGACGACAACGGTCGGCAGCTTTCAGCCAAATCTCCCTCCCTCTTCCTTTCATTCTTCCTTTCTCTCCCTCTCCCTCCTCCCCCTATCCTTCTTCCTTTCTCTCGCTATCCCTCATCCTCCTCTCCATTTTTGTTTCTATCCCTCTCCCTCTTCCTTTCTCTCTATCCCCTCCCTCTTCGTCTTCTCTTCTCCCTCCCCCCCTGCTCTCCTCTCCTCTCCTCTCCTCTCCCTATTCTTTCATTTTATATATATTTGGCCCTGCGACACCAAACATTATAGTTTTGTTCGGCCTCATGGGGCCGAACGAAAAGAGAAAGGTTTGGCCAGTCTTGGCTGTACAGGTCTAGGGTGCTGTGAAAGGGGAAGGGGAAGGGGAAAGGGAGGGTGGGGGGAACCTCGATCTCCCTAGTAAGGAGATCAAGTAAAGGGGGAAAAAGGGGGAGAGGGAGAGAAAGGAAGAAGAAGAGTGGGGAGGGAGTGAGATTCGGTGGCCGAAGTTGCCGATCGTGGCTATGGGGGGGGGGGGGGGGGGGTGTGGAGGAGAAGGTGAGTGGGAAAAGAGAGGTAATTTAGGCTTTTTTAATTTTTAATTTTTTGTTGGAGTGTAATGAGTCCTTTTTTGAGTCCATATAGCAAGCCCCAATAAGAATGAGTTGGGATTTGTCTTGTTAAATGGAGTTGCTTTTTGAGAAATTAGAGCTTTGCCACTCGTTGTGTTAATTAATTCGGCCTAAATGAGAGTCTTTCAAACATCGAGAGGATGTGTCGTCTTTACATAAGGTTTTTTCAAACTAAACTAGATTCCCAGCAAGCCTGAAGTCCCAAAATTTTTTTGAGATTTGCTATTAGAATTGAAAAAGGGTCTCAGTATACTCACCCTTTTTTTTAATAGAAAAATGGTAAGATAACCCAAATGCCTCCCCTTTCCCTCCCACTCACCTTCCCCTCCTCTCTCCTCCCCTTTTGGTGACGACTATTGGAGCCGCCTGATCTCCCTCTCTTCTCCCTTCCTTTTGGCAGGAGGGGGACGAGGGGGGAGAGGGAGAGGGATGGGAGGGAGATCGGACTGCTCTGGAGGCGCCGAGAGGGCAAGGTAGGGAAGGAGAGGAGAGGGAAGGGGAAGGGGAAGGTGAGTAGGGAGAGAATGGGCCATTTTTCCTTTGTTTTTATGGAAAAAAGGAGGAGTGAATTAAGACCCTTTTTTGCTTGTAAATAGCAAATCCCCCACCTTTTTTTTTTTTTTGAAGTCTTGTAAGTAAAACTCCACTTTTACCAAAATGACAACTATGTCCCTATTCACACCAAAAGCCACGAAATGCAGGATTTTCAAACATCAAACCGCTTGAACATGAAACTTTTCAAGCATAACTAGGCCTATCTAATGAACTTAGCCTGTGATTGTGCCAAGCTACGCTTTCAAGTTGGAATTTGGTCGAAACACAACCGAATAAATTGGAAAATTGCTCAAACACTATGATCTAATGAATTAGCCATTCAACATAATTAATTAGCAACTAATTAGGGCAATTAGGTTTGGGATCTTACATCATCACATCATGTCTAAAGTTTCACATCAATAGGCATGGGGTCCTCTATCAAATTGAGCACATGATTGATGGTATATCGTCAATATGAAAATGCATTACAAAAATAAAAATAAAAAGCCACTTTTCTTATAGCACAACCATTCAAATACATTTTTCATTTAACAAAAAAACCAACTCTACTTTCAAATCACCACTATTTTTCATGAGAGTTGCAAATAGGTACCTAATTCTTTAAATGTTCTGACCTGTAAAAAACTGGATTTGGAACCTATTTTAGGTTTTGTTCATAAACGGGCCTGGGTTTGTAACCCAATGAAGGTTTCGATTAGTAAATGGGTTTGGTTCTAAATCAATATAGATTCCGACCTGTGGACCTGGGATTCGACACAAGAACTTTTAATATTGCAAGTTGCAGCTCAGAGTCAATTTTGATTTTACACTTTTATCTTTAATCTTAAAGATAGTAGACTTAATGCATTATTAGATGTTGAACGATAACTTTAATTTAAAGAAAAAAAATTTTAAAAGAAGTAAAAACCAATTTTGGAATTAGATCTCAAGTCTATAGCAATTATGGTTCCAAAATTGAACCTGAATCCTATTATTAGATCCGGATTTAAAACAAACGAAATAAGTTCAAAACCAATAAAATAAGTTCCTAGTCAAAACCGATTCCAGAACTAGAATTGCCATTAATAAAAGACCAGGTCCAGTATCGACCCATTTGGAACTCTACTTTTCAAGCAGCTATTATTTTATAAGTAAAATTACCAAATAGCCCCAAGGAATTCCATGAAACAAGCCCTAAAAAACTGCTAAAATGTTTAGTGGCTGGCTTCCCAACAAGGGTTTCCAAATTGATCTCAGCCGTCCAATCTAGGGCTTCCTCCATCAAACCTCTAAATGAAGGGTCCTAATCTACACTTCCAATTTCCAAAAGCCTTTATAATCCCACCTCGTTATTTTAACGAAAATCACATTCTTGCACACTCTCCCTTCCCCACCCCATCTTCCGATTACACAATTAGAATTTTGTAGGGTGGTCTCTAGAGACAAGAGAGAGAGAGAGACCCACCACCTCTTCTTTGGCCTTTTTGGCAACAGCCGAGTTAAGACAGGAGAAAGGGCGGGACAAACCCCAACCCCCCCACAACACTCCTCCTATGGCAGGATGGTCTCTTTTCTCAGATGGTTCGTCTTCGGATACGGCTGAAACCCTCCAAAACCTTCGCTCCAACGGAATCTCCCAAGACAGCGATCAAACCAGTAAGTTGAGATGCCTCTTCCATCTGATTCATTCTCATTTTTGCAAAGAAGTTTCCCCAAAACAGGAGATCATGCCCCTACCTGTGATGATGGGCGATGGGCGCTCTGTCGATTTGTTCAAACTCTATTGGATTGTGAAAGAAAAGGGTGGCTATGATTCGGTTACAGTGAGCGGGTCGTGGGGTGCCACGGCTGAGGAAGCAGGGGTGGGCACCGATGTTGGGGCACCCATAAAACTGATTTACAACAAGTATTTGGAACATTTCGATCGATGGTTGTGGAAAGTTGTCGGGGAGAAGGGGATCCAATGGTTGTGGAGAATTGTGGAAGACAAGGGGATTCCTGGGGAGTTGGATGTAGAGACTAAGTGCTGGTTGAGAAATGTCTTGGATGGGAAGAATGGTCACCGAGTTAAGGAGTTGGGAATAGAGAAGGAGGTCGCAAAGGCACCTGCAGGAGGAAATTGGTCATTGGGCGTCAATGGTTCTTTCTCTAATGATGGTGATGATGACAATGATAATGATGATGATGTTTTAGTATTGGAATCACATCATGAAAATGGGGTCTCTTCTCCACTTAAGAGATCTCCCCTTAAGAGAATGCGCAAGAAAGAGGGAGAGTATGTATTTGGAATGTTGAACTGGGTAAAGAGGATTGCGAAAAATCCATGTGATCCTGCTATTAGAAGGGCACTAGATGGCTCTAAGCGGAATGCGCAGGAGGTGGAGTACCACAAACAGGCGCGCATTGTTCGAAAATCTTTATTTCTGAGAAGGAACACTTATTCAAGCGTTCTCAGTACTTTCTTTCGGGTATGTCATCTCTGCATTGGTTTTCATCCTGTGTGATTATTTCTCCTGATAGTCTGTCTCTCACAGATTTTGTAAGAGAGAAAATTCTAAGTTCTTTGTGAAACCTACTTGGATGGATGCTCTTTATAGGAGGATAGTGTAATGGAAACGTGTCATTGTGGTTATGATTTGAGCAAAACTCATCCCAACCATTGATCTAGGGCCTTTAAAGTTTAATGAATTTCCAGTTGCCTTTTTCTTTTCATAAAAAATTTATCTTGCAATGAATATAGTTCAAATTGGTTTTAAATTAGGGCGAGGGCTAATTCATGAGGCATTATTGTATGTTAAGGGGTTGGATTGATTAGGGTGCTAATGTGATGGTAAAAAAGTTACTGCTCTTAGAAAAAATAAGTGTACTCATTATATAGGTATATGTATGAGACATGCGAGACACCCCAGTTGCAAAGGTGTCTCATCTCTCACAGTTGCTCAGGGATCTAATGCATATTTGATGTTGCGAGATCGTAACTATACCTTGTTGTATGACATTTTTAGTAAAAACCAATGATAAACTCCATCTCCCTACCATTTAGGTTGTCTTTTTCATCATATGCAACATGGCCTCCCATTCCTACAATTCCAAAACAATCTCCTCCCTTTCCATAACATCTCTTGTCTTATATTTCTCCCACAAAATCTCCTTGCCATCTCTAACTTTCTAAATTTACTTCAAATAACCAATTCCATTCCAATAACTTAAGCTACATGATGATTTATATGTTCTCATTATAGATATAGAGAGGGAAATATGCCGAGTGTTGATAAAAGAGTAACTATTTTCAATCTACTAAACTAGTGTTTGGATCCTTCTTTCCCTTTTAGGTAATAAAGAATTCAGTTTTCTATTTATAAGATGGGGTTTATTTATTTATTTAATTTTCTTTTTCTTTTTTCTGTTTGTGTGTGTTGGAGGCTGTAGGCATTGGGCATGTTAAATCCTTTTAACAGTTTTCGTAGGGCTATCTGATTTAAACATTTTTATAGTGTTTGACATTTTTATATCTTTCAAAAATGGTTTAATGTTTTAAGAATTATCTTTTATTTTTATTTTTATATCTCTAATTTTTTTATACCATTCATAAAAAAGACTTATTTTTTTATTGTTTTATATTTATAATTCCTTTTTTTTTAATCATAGGCTATTAGTTTTAGACATTTGCATTAGAAGTATGAAGGGATGGGTTGTAAATAAATTGTGCCCTAAAACAAGTTAGAGGGATATGAAAGGAGAAACAATAACAATATTTAAGGATAAAGTGATTGGGGAGGGAGATTGAAATTTTGAGGGAGAAACTGCATTGATGTGGAATCAAGTGGTTAATTGTATTAGGAATATTGCAAAAGAGATGCTTGAAGCATTGAAAGGGAAAAGACACTATAATAAAGAAATTTGGTGACGAAGTGTAGAGGTTTAAGAAGCTATTCAAGAGTAGAAATGTTACAAAGTTTGTCAAGGGACTAGGAATGTGGAAAAGAGATTTATAAGAATACAAAGAAAAAAGCTAAGAAAGTAGTAAATGATGCAAAGTTTAAAGCATATGACGACTTATATATTATGTTGCGAACAAGAGAAGGAGAAAATGATCTTCTTAAGCTTGCAAAACTAAGAGAAACGGAAAATAGGGACTTAGATCTTGTTAAATGTGTTAAGAGCAACAACCAAAAGATTTTAGTGAAGGACAACGAGATCAAAGAAAGGTAGAGGAAATATTTTAGCTAACTTTTAAATGAAGACTATATAAAAGATTTAAGAATAAGGGGGGATACTTTATTAGCAGAACATATGTTTTTTTTTTTTTCATAGAATTAAGGTGGGGAAAGTGAGGAAAGCATTGAAACAAATGAATACAAGAAAGACTGTAGGTGCAGATGACATTCCGATAGATGCATGGAAAAGCTTAGGAAAGTTGGGGGATTTGGTTAACTAGGCTTTGCAATAAGATATTAATGACAAAGAAAATATTCGATGAATGGAGAAGAAGTGTTGTAGTGCCTATCTATAAGAACAAGGGAGCTATACAAAATTGAACCAATTATCGTGGGATTATATGTATGAATCGTACTATGAAGCTATGGGAGAGGATAATAGAGCAAAGACTTAGACAAAAGACCTAGATATCTGAAAATTAATTTGGCTTTATGCCATTAGGTCAACTATATGGAAGTTATTTTCTCACTTATGTAATTAATGGAAAATATTGGGAGAAGAGGAAAAATCTATATATGGTTTTCATCGATATAGAAAAGGCTTATGGCAAGGTACTGTGAGATTTAATTTAGTGGGTTTTAAATAAAAGAAATGTTCCAAGAGGTTATATTGAAATTATTAAAGACATGCATGAATGAGCAGTAATGAGTGTGAGAACTGCCTATGGAGAGACAACTGAGTTCCATGTGATCATAGGTTTGGAGCAGGGGTTACCCCTAAGCCCTCATCTTTTTGCACTAATTATGGATGAGTTAACCATTCATATTCAAGAGGAGATATCTTAATGTATCTTGTTTGCAGATGATATAATATTGGTATATGAATCAAGAGATAGTGTGAATGCAAAATTCGAGAGATGGCGAGAGGGTTTAGAATACAAAGGCTTAAAATAACCAGTATAAGGATAGAATATTTGGATTGTAACTTTAGCAAGCATATACAAAGAGCTGAAACTATTGTGAGAATTGAAGCACAGGAGATGTCATAAAGAGATAATCTTTGTTCCCTTGACTTGATAATTAGTAGGGTTGTAAACGGGTTGGTTCCGGTCCAAATCTATGGTGGAACCGGAACCATTTTTTTTTATGTTGGAACCAGAACTGGAACCGTTTTGGTTCCAATCATAGGATCCGGAACCAGTTTCAATATTATCAGCAGGAATCGGAACCGGATTGGTTTTGGGTCAGGATCCCCATCTAGAACCAGACCCGATTTCAAAAATTGTTTACAATTAGGGAATTACTTGACTTCTCCTTACCTAAGTTTTCACAACCATCCATTCCTTCCTACCCATCTATTGCACAACCCAATATATATAACTTCATTCAATAGCCAAAAAACTTGTGGTTCTACCACAACAACAAACACCCCCTCCCTCCTCAGAATCAATACAACTACAAACACACCAAAAGCCAAACAAACACCGACAAAAACAAACTTGTGTCAAAATTGAATGACCTTACTACCCAATGTACAAAAAAGGAGCCATATCAAACAGCAGATAGAAACTCACAAGAAGCCCCAGGAAATGAAAGATCATCTGTTGCTTCAACCTGAGAAGTGAGAAACCAAGCCCAACCATCTTAACTTCAATTGCATTTGGCCTTTTCCACCCTACGGAGATTGAAGAACTATCCATTGCATATATTTCAAGTGTGAAGAACCCTCTTCCCATCTATTCTTTTCACCATTTCTCTTCGTCCAACCAAACTGAGATTAACACACAAAACAATATCATCGGGTCAAGTGACAATCATCATCATCATTATCAAAGCCTTTTCTCAACCATATTGGGGTCGGCTACATGAATTTTGTTTCTTTATTTCGTTCTATTTTGAGCTAAATCCTTAGATAAGTTAAACTTCTTCAATTCTGATTTAATGACATCCAACAATGCTGGCCTACCCCTACCTCTTGATGGGCCATCCACCTGTATAGCTATACTTTTGCTCATCGGTGTCATTATCAGCCTACGCTTAATATGCCCAAACTATCTTAAACGGTTTTCTCTAATCTTATCCCCTATTGGTGCTACTCCTAAATGCTCTCGAAAGCGCTTATTTCTAATTTTATCTTTTCTAGTTTTACTATAAATCCACCTAAGCATTTTTATCTCCGCCACATCCATCTTGTGTATATACGTCTTTTTAATTGACCAACATTCTGCTCCATATATTAGCTGGTTTAACCACTATCCGGTAATATTTGCCCTTCAATTTCATTGGCATTCATCTGTCATAAAGCACTCCAGAAGCTAGTCTCTACTTTAGCCATTCAGCTTTTATCCTATGATTCACATCTTCGTCAATCTCCCCATCCTTACTAATCATCGAGCTCAGATATCGAAAAGAATATCTACGTGGTATCTCATGGGTTTTAATTTTGACAGTGATTTTAACACTTTGTATATGTCCACTGAAGTTGCAACTGAAGTTGCAATCCATATATTTTGTTTTTATACAACTTATTTTAAAGCCTCTAGATTCTAATGCCCCCGCTATCTTTCGAGTTTTGTATTTATATCATCTCTTGATTCATCCACCAATACTACATCATCTGCAAATAATATACACCATGGTACTTTTTCTTGAATATGCGTAGTTAACTCATTCAAAATTAATGCAAAAAGATCAAGGCTTAAGGCTGATCCCTAATGTAAACCTATAGTCATGGGGAATGCACTTGTTTTTGCACATGTGATTCTTACATTTGTTACGGCTCCTTCATACATATCCTTAAAAATTTCAATGTAACATCTGGGGATATTTATTTTCTTCAAAACCTATCAAATTAAATCCCTCGGTACCCTATCATAGGCTTTTGCTAAATCGATAAAGATCATGTATAGATTTTTCCTCTTTGCTCGATATTTTTCCATTAATTGCCTAAGTGAAAATATAGCTTCCATAGTTGACCTTCCTAGCATAAAACTATATTGATTTTCGGTGATCTTGGTCTTCCGTCTATATCTTTGCTTTATTTTTTTCTCCCATAACTTCATAGTATGACTCATAAGTTTAATCCCTCGATAGTTGTTACAATTTTGTATATCTCCCTTATTCTTATATATAGGTACTACAATGCTTCTTCTCCATTCATCCGGTATTTTCTTTGTCACAAGTATCTTATTGAATAGTCTACATAACCAACTTATCCCAATCTCCCCTAAGCATTTCCATACCTCTATTGGAATATTATCTAAGCCTGTAGTTTTTCCTGTCTTTATTCGCTTTAATGCTTCCTTTACTTCCACCCCTCTAATTTTACGGAGAAAAGTATGCTTTGGTAATGAAGTATCTTCCTTAATTCTTGTATCCCCCATATGTTCTTCATTTAAAAGTTTGCTAAAATATTCCTTCCACGTTTCTTTAATATCGTTGTCCTTTACTAGAACATTTTCCTCATTGTCCTTAATACATTTGATATGATCTAAGTCCCTACTTCTCTTTTCTCTTATTTTTGTGAGCTTAAAAATATCTTTCTCTCCTTCTTTTGTTCCCAATCTATTATAGAGGTCATTGTATGCTTTCCACTATTTGCTACTTTCTTAGTTTCTTTCTTTGCTTTCTTATAAAGTTCCAAATTTTCCATATTCTTGGTCCCCTGCCAAACTTTTTAGCAATGTCTTTTCTCTCGGATAACTTTCTGAACCTCCACACTCCACTACCATGTTTCTTTATTAGTATGTTTATTTCCTTTTGATTCTTCAAGTACCTCATTTGCAACTTTCCTAATGCAATTAGCCATTTTTATTATTTTATATATGGGAGTTTCATGTATAGCTTATTATACTTAACAACACTGAAATTCCAAGGCTACTTCAAATCAAAAGTAGCACTCAGGTGACCATTATTGGATAGGAAATGGTTAAAGGTTTCCAGCAAATGATGATGATGATGCTTAAAAAATCAAAAGGATTCTTACCTTGAATATGGACAATCGGTTGATTGTAAGTTATTTGATTTGTGTCATTTGTATTACAATTTTCATCATATTGTAGCCCCACTATGTTACACTCATTGAGCGAGTGAGTTCCATCTGTAGGTGTTAACACCCTGATCTGACCATGTTGGTATCATTGGCTGACCAAGTTCAATTCTTAAAAGGCAACAATATTATCCATCATGTAATGATCATGATTATCTTATTATTATTTCAAAATGATATCATTTTACTAGCTTTTATGTTTTTTCATTTCAATTTTTTTTTCACCAATGAAGATTTTACAAGAGGCTTAGGATCGAGAGAGCACTTCACTTGTTGGACATAACTTTAACTACAAACTTAAGCTAGTAGAAGGAAAGCATTGACGCGAATGAAGATTGGAACGGCTATAAGTCAGATGGTGTTCCAATAGAGGTTTGGAAATGCTTTGGAGAACTTGGATGGGTTTAATTAACTAGGCTTCTTCAATAAGATATTAAAAACAAAGAAAATGTCTAAAGGGAGAAGAAGTGTTGTAGTACCTATATACAAGAACAAAGGAGATATACCATGTTGCACCAGTTATTATACGATTAAACTGATGGGTCACACTATGAAATTATAAAGAGAGTAATAGAGCAAAGACTTAGACAAGAGACTATGATATCTGAAAATCAATTTGATTTCATACCATAGAGGTTAACTGTGGAAATTGTCTTCTCATTTAGACATTTAATTAAAAATTTACAAGAGAAAAGGAAAAATCTTCATATAGTCTTCATCGATCTAGTGAAACCCTATGACAGGGTACCAAGAGAATTGATTTGGTGGGTATTAGATAAAATGTGTGCTTGAAAAGGTTATATTGACATCATGAAAGACATGTATGAAGAAGTGTTAATAAGTGTGGCAACCTATGATGCCTAGATATGGACACGGGTATGGACATGGACATGGGGGAACAAGGATAAGATATGCCAACTTGAAATTTTTAGGATACAGATATGGGTATGGCATTTTTAAAAATATATACATATAAATACTCATCATATGGCTCAAATATAGGGAGGCCCACTGCGTAGATCAAATTTTCATTGAGGGTGAGCCTCACTAGACAATAACTCAATATAGAAGAAATGAAAAGAAAAAGTGGGCTGAGTGGCCGGTTGGCCCAGTTGCCCAACATTAGAGAAAGAAAAAAAAAAAGAACAGAAAAGAGAGAAGTGGGCTGAGTGGTTGGTTGGCCTAGTAGCCTAACATTTGAGAAAGAAATAAAAAAAAGTTGCGATGGGCTTGTACTTCCCTTTATTTTTTCTTTTCTTCCCTTTTAGTTTGCATCTTTAGGGCCTGATTGGAAAAAAAAAAGAAAAAGAAAAAAAAACGAAGTAGAAGAAAGAAGAAAAGGGAGAAGAAGATGAGGAGGAGCACCTAAAGCTAGAAGTAGCAACAGTAGCAGAAAGCAGCACAACCCAGTTGAAGCAGACAAAAACAGTAGTCACATGAACCAGGTTGGATCTCTTTTTCCTTGCCAACACATCCTCCTCCTCCTTTTCTTCTTCCTTTTGTTTTCCTTTTGATCGAACTGAAAGAGTTCTTATGGAGGGGGTTTCAACAGAAATTGGCCAAAATGAACAAAATCTGCCAGAAATTTTGGTGAAAAATATTGCACAGCCATCTGCCAAAATTTTGGACGAAAATATTGGAAAGCCGTATTCTAAGACTAGAAACCGTATTGAAGCCGTATCCTGTACCCCTGGCCATATCAGTATGGGTATGATGGGGCATTTGCTGTATTCGGGCATCATAGGTGAGAACTGCCTGTAAAGATTCATGTGAGTTTTTAGTGACCATGGGTTTGCATCAGGGGTTAACTTTAAGCCCTTCTTCTTTGTATTGATTATGGATGAGTTAGCTATTCATAACTAGAGGAGGTATCTCGGTGTATGTTGTTTGCAGATAATATAATATTTGTAGATGAATTGATAGAGGGTGTGGATGTGAAAATTGAGAAATCACAAGACTCTAGAATCCAAGAGCTTTAAAATAAATTTTATAAAAAGAATATATGAATTGCAACTTCAGTGGGGATGTGTAAAGAGTTGAAACTCCAATGAGAATTGAAGCTCAAGAGATAGTGCAAAGAGATTCATTCCAATATCTTTTTTGTTCTAGTTAGTGAGGATGGATAGATTAAGGAAAATGTTTTACGTAGGACAAGAGTAAGATGGTTGAAAATGGAAACTTGCTTCTAGAGTGCTTTGTGATCGGTATATACCAACAAGAGTATAGGGATAATTTTATCGGACAACGAGTAGAGTAGCTATGATCTATGGAACAGAATGTTGCCAATCAAGAAGCAACACATGCGCTAAATGAGCAAAGCAATGATGAAAATGTTGAGCTTGATGTGTGGTAAAACTAGGAAAAATAGAAAAATATTTAGAGGTAGCATCTAGAACTAATAAATTAAGATGGACTTGTTTGAGATGTTTTGGACATGTCCGATGCAAGCTAGCAATGGGGCCGTTGAAGAAAAGCTTTTCTGTGCAGGTTGATGGCCCACCTAGGAAAAGTGTAGGCTGAGAGGAATGGGTGGAAGTAGTAAGGATAGATATGAAGATGTGCAACTTATTCAAGGATTTGACTCATGATAGATTGAAATGTGCAAACAAAATTCATGTACCCGACCCCTACATGGCTTGGACAGGGCTTTGTTGATAATGATAATTTTACATATGGGAATTGAGTTATTAGGTTACTTTTCTTATAGCACCAAGGTGATTTATTTGTAAGGATTGGTAATGGGCTTTTGGATATGATTTAGTTTTGTAATTAGCTAAGGCATGATTCCTACCATAGAGTGGCTCTACTATGTGAATATCATTGGGTGGACTATGTGTCTGTCCATTGGAGGTACCACTTTGTTCCCGTCGTATGGGTGAATCCTATCATGATAATGATCATCATCATCATCATTGTCACTGATAGAGCCTTGTCCTCATCAAGTTGGGTCAGCTAAAAGAGTTCTACTAGAAAACTCTAAATATGCTATCAGTCTATTCATGAAACAAGATGCTCTATTGACAACAAATCTCAAATGCATTAATTTAAAGATATCATAGAAAAAGAGAATTTATATATGAGAGCTGAGGCAGACCTACTTTATTGGTAGTGGGTGTGGCCACCCCAGGTAAAATTATTAGCTCTCGTAAAGGGCTATGGGTCAAATGGGCCACACACTAGTTTGGGCCCAATCTTGCACGACCCTGTGACTTGAGTAAGCCCCATTTCAATATTGAAAACTTCTTCGATTTTATTCAAGCCATATCCCCAAATTAGTGAAATGTCTTCAGACCAATATCTTACCTCGTCTTCTTGCCCCACCTCATCATCCCTTCCAACATGGATTCTGGTCGTTGGTCAAGCTTCCTCTTTGATTGTGGCAGCAGTAGCATTGTTAACCCAAATTGCACTCAGGTAAGGAATGTTGGTTAGGGCTCAAATTGATTATGCTTGGTTTTCATTGCTTTGGTTTTGGTTTTGGTTTTATCCACATACCGTGTGTTAGGCATGGCTTGAGGCAATTATCGCTGGAACTTGAATGTTCTAATTGCATGAAATAAATTTAGCTTACTCTAGTAAACAGTAAACTGAGCAATTACTTGTGACATATTTGAATTTCTCAAGAACAATAAGTCTTAATGGTAAGAATTTTAAGGGACAAATTCTATAAGACACTATTTTACTTGTTTGTTATTAAGGTATAATAGAATATTTTATTTTACTTTGTTGATGGTTGGCACTTAGTAGAGATACTTCTTACTACCAAATTGCTAGGCTGGTCATCGAACTCAAGGGCAACTTAATCAAAGTTTGACTAATTGTATTTTTTTTCTAAATTAAACATAATGTATTGGAAAGTAAGATGATGAAAACATTCTTCAAATTTTCACCCCACTCAAACTAAAATCCTGGGTCGTCCAATGCATGAGAGAGTGCATGGAAGACAACGGTTAGGAGAAAAGAATGAGCTAGGAAACACTACCTTGGATTTTACGTTAGCATTTAGCAAATACCCGCTTCAAAAAGAGAGGAATATTTAATTACCTATAAAAGTGGAACTAATAGGAGCCAGATAGATTTTTTTGTTTTTGTTAGAAAACATGACTGATTGGCTTGTAAAGGCTGTAAGGCTATTCCAAGAGAGAGTTTGGCCACACAATATAGGCTAGTAGTTTTAGATATTTGACAGCATGAGAGATGTTAGGACAAGTGGTAGTGAGGTAGACAAGGCTGCCAGCGAGGTGTTCATAAATGGAAGGATCATGGAGAGGAGTGCATATCTGCAATATGTTACATTTAATTCCAATAAAGTGTTGACAGGCTTAGCATCTGTCAATCATGCCACATGAATGAGATCATTAGTATGTTTCTTTTGGCACACAAATTCTTTCAGGGGAGGTTTGACCCTTAAGTCCTAAGAAGCAAGTCAAACACCCTTAATCTTTCATCTGAAAGGATTGAAGAAAGTGCTTGAATTATTGAATCTCATCTGTATCACTGAGTACATCATTGACTTAGACGAGTACGATTGTCATACCCTTTAAAGTGGATCAAAGGAATAAGGAGTGGTCATGCTTGCTTTAATGAAACTAGGGGAAGGAAATGGTTCCTCGAAAATTTTCAAACTGGGCTTGAGGGGCCTGCTTGAGCCTGTATAATGCTTGATATAATTTGCATACCATAGACGATGCTGTCAGAATACTAGGCTGTGGCCTCATTAAAACAGTTTTGTTAAGATCACCATGAAGGTATTCTTAAACATCTTTGATACAAAGGCTAAGATTTAACATCAGCAATGAGCGTCTGGACAGTGGTTATTTCGCAGTAGGAGTAATGTTTCTTTCCATAGTTAATCCCGTAAACTTGGGATTTCCTAACGCAACAAGATGGGCTTTGTAATGATCCAAATATTCACCAGGCTTAAGCTTCACTATAAATTCATTTGCAACCAATCAGAGTAATACCAGGTGGTCCAGAAACCACTTCTTAGTTGTGATTGTACTCCAAGGCCTGCAATTCTTCATACATGGCCCGTTCCGACAATCATGCTGCACAGTTTCTTTGTGGGTAAAAGGAATTTGAATAGAGTCCAATGAGGGCAACAAAGAGGAAGAAAAAAAACTATATAGATATGGAGGATGAGAAGTCCAAGTGAATGTTACTGCAGGATCTAGAGGTGGTGGGGGCATGCAGTCTGCTTCCGACTTTGATACATGATGCCTTTAGAGTTTATTAAAGAGGAGGACGGTGAATTCCTTGAAGATGGGTGGAATGAGGACCAATCAGAAGCAGATATAGCGAGGTTTTGGGAAATCATGAAAGAAGAGCCTGTGCTTCATAAAGAAGACATTTGCGAGATACAAATCTTTTTGGTTGTATGATCATAACAAACAAACACTTTTTAATGATTGCCAAAGCCAGGAAAAACACAAGTATCAGATTTGAGGGAGGGAGGGAGGAGGAGGAGGAGGAGGAGGAGACAGGGCAGGGGGGATGGGATGTGGTGTGGTGTGGTGTGGGAGCGCGGAGGAGGGAGAACAAAGAACACAGCCAAATGTATGCAGCGAGTCATCGTTTGGGTAGTTTGGAAAGGTTGAACATACAGTGGCTCATGATGAAATTTAGAAGAGCACTGTCTATTTTTGATACAAACGTAAGTAGAAATTGCGGCAACCCAAAAGCATGAGGGAACAACTGAATCAGTGACAAGCATGCACTCAGTTTTTAGTATGTGATGGTTATTCTGTTTAGAAACACCATGTTGTTGTGGTGTGTGACAGACCCATTGATGTAACATTATGATGAGTTAGAAAATTTTGAAATTCAGTGGAGAGATCTCCCTTTGAATCGGGGTGAAGGATCTTAACACACTTTGGAAACTTTTTTCAACCATTTTAAAAAATTGTTAAAAAAACTTCTGAATGAGAATGGCAGAAATAACCCCAAATAAAGAGGCTATAATCATCGACAAGGGTAACAAAATATTTAAAACCAGTGTGTGAGATGACAGGTGCTTTTCCTTAACCATCAGTATGAATGAAAGGAAGTAGGAGAGATACCATAACATGAAGGAAACGATAAAGTGTTGCCTTTGCCCTTACTACAGCCGAAGTAGGTAGAAGTAGAAACTTTATCTAAAGTTGGGAAATGATGTTAAACATTTATTGAAGGACAACACTGAAGGGTAGTAGTTACCTGAGAATCCCATGGAAAATGACACACAAGCACTCATTTGTTGAATGACATCGGTGGTAATAAGAGATGGGGAGGGTAGATAGGCAGGGGCTAAGATGGAGACAATGATCAGAGAATATTGCCAGAAGAGGATGCAGCAGATGTACTGGTGGCTTGATAAGCTTTTGGTCTATTGATTCTATGACCTTTTCTTACAGTCAGATACGTTGTGTCTGGACTTCTTGTCACATGTCGAATCTCATATTTTAGAAAGTTAAATATTGAGAGAATCAACTTTATTTTGATTTACTTGAGTTTAGAATGATGTGGAATTTATTTTCATTAGGTGCCTTGATTAGAAATTACAATATCTAGTTAAGAGTCAAAATTATTGACTACTCTAATTAAAAGGTTTAATATTTATTAGAAAGCCAAGATTGTTGGCCGATGCTCTATATAAAGGTTATAAAGGTCCCCAAGAGTTTGTTTGTTTCTTGTAATTGAATACCTATAATTGTGTTTCTAAGCCTCCTATAGATTCTTCATTGTATTTTCTTCACTTTTACTATAATTTTGTGATATTTTGTATTTCAATGAAGTATCATCCTCTCTTGTTCCTAAGACTCATAGATTCTTCATTTAAAATTTGTTAAAATATCCTCTCCACCATTCTTTAATATCATTTTCTTTTCCTAAACTTTGTGGCTATCACTTTTACACATTAGATATGATGTAAGTTCCTACTTTTCCTTTTCCTCATGCTGACAAGCTTGAAAGTATCTCTCTCATTTTCTTGTTCCAAAGTTATTATAGAGGACCTCATATGCTTTGGACTTTGTATCACTTAAGGGTGTAAATATGGGTCGTGGAGTGGCACGGCATGGCCCCGCCCGTGGCCGTGGCCAAATTCAAAAAGCACCCCCACCCCAACAGTCATAACGGCTAAGGTTTATTTATTTTTTTATTTTAACACCCCCCCCCCCCCCCCCCCCCAAAAAAAAAATAAGCAACCATAAAATAGTCTTTTTTTTTTTTTTTGTGGTGTGGGGGGGGGGGGGGGGGGGGGTGTTGGTTTGGTATTGGTGTCTTTCTCACCCCTCTTACCTTTTTACCAATATTACCCTCCCAATTGCCAAAGAACAGTCATTGAGGGGTATTTTGTGTCATTTTACCATTTTGGAAATCTATAAATACCCCCCTTCCCCATTTCTCACTCATACTACAACTCTCTCATTCTCTCACTAAGCTCTCTCCAAGTTCTCTGATCCTACTTCACGACCCTTGATCTAGATTGGAGCCTGGACTTGAGGTGATTTACTAAAAGATCTCACTCTCTCTCTAAGCTCTAAAAATGGTTGGGCCATCAAAGCCGTTCAACATTGACACAAGGCAAGCCGAAGGTTCTCCTTCTCTTGGGAAAAGGAATAGAATAATTATTGTGTGATGCAGGACAGACCCATGGTCCCCATGGGTTGACCCACCTTTGGGGCCCAACCCACCTATCATAGTTTATTTAGGATTTTATTTGCTTTAAATTATTTTAATAAGATGTTTTAATCTTGACCATTAAAATGTTTTGATGGTCTAGATTAGTCATAGGGTTAAGTCTTTTTATCTATTTAAGCATTATAAAGCCTCTTTGGCTCAGTTAGTTATGAATGATTAATAAAATGTTTTGGGATCTTCCCAAGTTTCTTTGAGTTCTCATCGAAATCTCTAAGGCCTCCTAGATTGGAGTGGTGAGAGCCAAATTTCTCTAACGCCTCTAGATTGGAGTTTGGTGAGAGCCTAATCAAAGGCATTATCGTTCTTCTTCATATTTGCATTCTTGGGCTTATCATTGTTTCTCAAACTTCAACCTTCTCACAACAACAACAACCACCCAACGCATACTTAGATTTTAGGTCTACACCACCCTAATCTACAGATCCATGCCCGTAACCCTTTCACAACCCCAAATCCATTGACACAATCTTCCCCTTTATCTCCATCTTTTACCTTGCCTGCCCTGTGAATCCATTCTGTACTGCATTATCATGATATTTGGAATTATTTGTAAATTTGTCCGATTACTGATAACACTGGAAAAACTGTTGAGAAGGTGCAATGCATGTTTTGTAATGGGCTTTCCAATTTCAATGTAGCAAGTGGCACTGGTTACCTTCATAGACATTTGTAATCGTGTATGCCCGAATCTTATTTGGAGCAAATTAGAAAAAAATAATTAGTTTATGTTGTTTTCAATGCTTGGCAGCTTATGGCCCATGATTTATCAATAATTTATAAATTTTATTTATAGTTCTTGTACATTTTCAATTTAACATCATCAAAGTAATGTAAAGTCTTATTTTGAGGAAATAAAATACAATACATTTCTTTCTCCAACTATTGGTTAAGTTGTAAACTTGTAATGATGTAGACTTGTACTTGTACGATCAATGATGTTCCATTCTCCATTAATTAGTTTACAGTGTATTTTTTTTAAAATAAAAAAAATAAAAAATGGGCTGGCGGTGGCCCATCAGCAGCATGGCCTAGCCCATGTGGGCCACGGGCCAACATGGCAGGGCACACATTGACATACTTAGTTTCACTTAACCACTTTTTTCATTTCTTTCTTTGCCCTTTTTTTTTTATACATTTCATAGTTTTCAGTATTTTTATCAAATTGTGGTAACATTATTTCTCTCCATGATGATGCAGCCCCGGATCTGCGATTGATGTGTAGATCAATCTCTTGAAGGGTTGATTGAATCCAATAATGGGTTTAGCTACTAGGGCACCCTCATGATGAAAAAAAAACCATAAATGAGAAAATCTCAAACTCAAATATTATTGATAAGCAGGAATGTGTCATACTGTCATTACAATGAAGCCTAACTATCTTTATATAAAGGTGTTCGCTTGATCCCTAAGAAACAAACTTCTTAATATTGAAATAAGACTTAAAAAAATAAAAAAACTTACTAATATTTACTGTATTCAAATTAAACTACTTGATAAAATCCCTAAATAACTGGATTTCCAATTGGGCATATGGACTAGGCCCAACAGGTTGGTCGACCTATGGTCTGGCTTGCATCACACGATCTCTTAAATCTATACATTCTACCACTACATTTTCCTTATCTACACTATATGTTCAAATATGAATTTTTTCTATAGTTCATGTATCAACTATCTCTGAAGATTTGTTTACAGATTTTGAAAGGCTCTTAGATATCCCAAAGTTGTACACCTTGGAGTCAATGGCGAAACCAGGATTCTATAGTGGAGGGGCTAAAACCAACAAGATGTTTGTAAAAAAATCTAGTATATGGAAATAGTAATGAACATCTTTTTTATTTTAAATCCACAAAACAACAAATATAGTTTTCTTAATACACAAAAGCGATCAATCAATTAAAATAGTGCTTGATGAGTCTTTAGGTCACGGAAGTCATATATGATTGTCTCATTAATTGGGATTTGGGCCATTAATGTATTTTAACAATAGTCCCAAAAAAAATGGCCAAAAGCCTCATCTATGACAACTGTTTTTCTACCAGCACTCACACGCTTACATAAGCCCCCATTACACCAACTGTTTGTTTATTCCCCCCTTCTTTCTTCTTCATCTCATACTTCTCACGCCCACCAACTATTGATATCGCCCTTCTTTGTTTTCACCATTACTCAAAACCTAGTTCCGAGCTTTCGCCAAATAGGATACTAGAAGGCTTTTAAGTTTTAACCTTGTATTGGTCTCAATCGTTAGCCCAAGATACAATGAAGCCTTTTAGCAAGAGACTAGATAAACCATTGAGAGATCAGAGAAGTGTGATGCAGTCTAGGCCCCAGCAGCCCCTCTTCAACTTAGATTAGGATTATTATTAGTAGAGTTCTAATTAAATTGTTATTAGGAAAGTTTTCATTTTTAGCCTAGGGTTTTCTTGCTCATTAAGTTTGCTTTAACTATATATATGGCTTTGTAGAGAAGAAATTCTCATATTTGGTTGATTAATAGAATTGGATTTTCCCCAGAGAGGCGCGTCCTCGTGTGTGTTGAAGTCTTTGTGACCGTTCGAAGTGTCGTTGGACACGTGCTTAGGCACCTCCACGCAGTCCTAACCCTAGGGCTGCATCAGATTGGTATCAAAGCTCAGATCTAGTCACCGGGAGCCCTCTGTTGTTCCCGGAATTTGTCACACCATCCACTTTTCATCTCATCCTCTCCGCTGCTATCCCAGATGACCCATCCTCTCCGTTGCCATTCCAGACGACAGCCAATCTGCCACTGCCATCTTCAAACCCTAAACTCCTACCGACACCTATCTCCCTGTCACGTACCCAAATCCCTAAATCTCCACACATCACACCGAACCGAAACCCTAACCATGCCTCTGTTAAAACCCGTTCGCCGGAACCCCATCCACTACCCCCCATCCGTTTACTTTCATCCTGCACTGACACAGATCCACCACCGAAAACCCCGATCCCACATATTTCCACTTTCCGACCTAGTCCCCACGCCTTTACGAAATGGTGACACTGCAAACCCACTTTTCAGCCAAAGCCATCAAAACCCCAACCCAATCCATAGTCCTGAAACCCAAACCCACAAAACCCTAATCTTTCCCACCCCCGATCCTCCTCCAGAAGCCGCAAAGAGAGGAGCAGCAGCCGAAAAAAAAAATGCAGAAGCATAAGCAGAGCCGCGAGAAAGAGAGAGACAGCGAGAAAAAGCAGGTACTTGGTTCTTGGCGTGCAACCACCACCCACTGCCGTTTGCCCTCTGTGAAAATCAGCGCCGCCATCTCTGCCGCCCGGCGGTACCGCTCGACGATCGCTGCCAACACCCTTCACGCATTGCTGCCGTCCACTCCTGCATACGCTTCGCCGGAGCCGCACCTAGCTACTGGACGCCATCAGCCGCTCGCTGCACCAGACCTCGTCTCCAGCGCAGCCGATCTCTCTTTCCCATCGCTTCCTCTCTTCCGGTTCCCTCCTCTCCTCTCTTCTTATCTCCACCGAAGCACCAAGGCTAAGTCATCCTTTCTTATCTCCATCTTCCTGTCACGCAGAACGAGACAGTGAAAAGTCAGTGTTGGGCCTGTGTTCAATCCGGGTACGCTTGGGCTGCTTTCAGGTGGGTGACCCATATACTAACTAGCCCACAAACGGAATTCTTCTTAAAAGTTCCTGCAAAAGTGTTCCGATTTCCAATCTGTCCTTCTGAAAAGTAGATCTGCACATCAGGTTAGTCAAATTTCAATTTTGCATTAAAAAAAAAAAAATATGCCTCCTAAGAAGCAAGTGGATGTTGAATCTTCATCTTCTTCACTTGAAGATTTGGCTAGTGCCATTAGAGATTTATCTACCAAAGTTGATGACATGCACACCATACTGCAACAATTGGACATTAGCGTAACCAATTTGGAACATCATCAGCGTGTGCATCACCACCATGATGACGGTGCAAATATTCGGAATCACCGGGATCCACCTATCAATAATCCTGATCGTGACTTAGGGATTAAAATTGTGATTCCTGAATATGATGGAAAATTGCAACCTGCGGAATTTATGGATTGGTTAGTGTGCGTGGAAAATATTTTTGCACATAAGCCAATGACTGAGCACTATAAAGTCACACTAATTGCCACTAGATTTCGTAATTATGCTACAACTTGGTGGGCTGAATTGCAAAGAAAACAGAGGAATCAAAACATGGACCCAGTTGATACATGGATTGAGATGAAGAATATTTTGAAACAAAAATTCCTCCCTGTCAACTATGCAAGAGATCTACGGTCCAGCTTTCAAAACTTGAAACAAAGATCCAAAACAGTCATTGAATATTCTAAGGAATTTTAACTCTGCAAGCTCATTGTGGCTTAAATGAAGATGATGATGTGATAGTTGATAGATTTTTCAATGGGTTGAGACTAGACATTCAGCATATCCTTGCCTTCCAACATTTTGATTATGTTGATGAACTCATCCAACATGCTATCAAGGCTGAGGGAATTGCAAATCATCAAATACAAAAATCCAAATGGGTTTCTCCGAAGAATTCATTTATCCAAGAAGCTAAATCCAATGGACAGATTTTTGTTAGGACTGAAGGTCAAAATAAGATGGTTTGTTTTCATTGTCATCAGCACGGACATCGAGTAGCAGATTGTCCAAAGCGAATACATTTGATTGAGATTGAAGGTGCTGAAAACAATATCCGAGATGATATTAAGGGTACTGACACTGATCCTAAGGATAGTGACAATTCCAAGGATATTGACACTGCGGAAATTGAATTCACCGATGCAGAGCCCCCAGATGAAGCTCTTATTGTCCTCAAGGATGCTTCACCAACTATTGAGCATAAGTGGTTGCGCAAAAATATTTTCCGTTCCGCAGGAATGATTCAGGGACAAAATTGCTCAGTTGTTAGTGACAGTGGAAGTTGTGAAAATCTCATCTCCCAAGCTCTTGTTGATCACCTCCAATTGAAAGTTTATAAGCATAACCGTTCTTATTTTGTCAAGTGGCTAATGAGTGGTGATCAAGCGCATGTTCGACATACTTGCAAAGTTACTTTTGCTATTGGTGAGACTTACACAGATACAATCCAGTGTGATGTATTACCTATGGATAGTGGTGATATCTTATTGGGCCGTCCATAGATGTATGACAAGAATGGAACTCATGGTATGCGCGACAACACCTATACATTCATACATGGTGGACAGCAAATTACTCTTCATCTTGAGAACCCACAACCGCCAAAGAAGAATTCCTGGAAAATTGCCACAAAGGAAGTCCTTCATGTTCAACACATTTACACTGGCAATCCGAAGCAGAATCGAGTTCGAGGACGAACTCTTCTTTCAACTCGGGGAGGATGATGCAGTCTAGGCCCCAGCAGCCCCTCTTCAACTTAGATTAGGATTATTATTAGTAGAGTTCTAATTAAATTGTTATTAGGAAAGTTTCCATTTTTAGCCTAGGGTTTTCTTGCTCATTAAGTTTGCTTTAACTACATATATGGCTTTGTAGAGAAGAAATTCTCAGATTTGGTTGATTAATAGAATTGGGTTTTCCCCAGAGAGGCGCGTCCTCGTGTATGTTGAAGTCTTTGTGACCGTTCGAAGTGTCGTTGGACACGTGCTTAGGCACCTCCACGCAGTCCTAGTCCTAACCCTAGGGCTGCATCAAAGTGTAAAGAGAAGTACAGACTCAGGTTAAAAAGTTAAATACACATACTTAAACTAAAAGCCTCTTTGTTCCTAAACTTGGAGAAGATGGGCTGATGGGGAATATTGGCTTCTTACTTGTGTGTGCTTCGGTGTGCGTTGCTGGTGCTGTTGTTGGGGAGAACCGCCTTAACCGGGAAGTGTAAGGTCTCCCGTTTTGGCGTTTTGAGTTTTTTTCGGAGACTTAGAGAGTTGAGAGAGGGAAAGTGGAATCTACCAAGTCTTTTTTTTTTATCAAGAGGGATTGGGGGCTTAAGTCTTCTTTAGGTAGGGGCTGGGCCAAACTTACATTGAGCCCAATAGGCGTTTTTTAAAAAAAAATTTTCGGGTTCCTACATAACATAGGTCCTCCCTGGCCGTAGGGGCCATGGTCTCCAGTAGAGCCCACTGCTTGGAGTGGTTCCAACCTCAGAAAAACATACCCTTGCTGGTCTTTGTCGCACAGACAATATTCTTCATCCTCTCCCAGTGTTTGTCCATACTAACTAGGGGAAAAGAAGACGGTCCTTTTTCCCTTTGTTGTCAGGTGCCTGCTCTAATCAAGAGGCATATGAGGATTGGTTGGTGGCAATTAGTAATTTTTATCCATCTTAGATCTTTAGATCATGCATTGGGTCACCACTCTTTGTATAAACCTAATGTAAATACATGAAATTGCTGAATCCTATGATTTATATTGTAAATCCTATAATTTATATCCAATACTAATGTAAAAGATTTGTATATGTGCAATGAATCCCATTTATAGATGAATCTTATTAGGATTTAGGTGTGAATATTATGATTTGATACTTTTTCAAGTGAATCTTGCAATTTAAGCAATTTCTCTAAGCGAGAATAACCTTAGCCAAGAGGTTAATATTGGTGATCTTCTAGTGTTTTCCCCACCTTTTGTATTAGGATTTTTATTTTTAAAAGGTAATATAGTGATTAAATAAATCTTAAGAAGTTTTGCTATTTTGTGGAGGTTTTAGAGATAAATATGGAACAAGCATGTGATTCATCATCATCATCATCGTCAAAGCCTTGTCCCAACTATGAAGCTTGTGATTAAAGTGGTAATTTTATGTATAGGGTTTGTCTAGTACTCATTTTAATTTTTTTGGTTTTTCTTTTCATGGGCACTTTTTTTTTAAACTAAACCAAACATCCTAACCATATGAGGTTAATGCTTTGGATATTATTTTTATTTTTTTTTATTTAAAGAGAAAACAAACCTATTGCAACTTAAGTATTTATTTTCTAGTAAGATTGATATCTTAAATATATTTAGCTATTCACACATATCTTTTATGATATATTAATATGTCTCAATGATGATCATGATATGATTGTATCAGTCTTATTTGTCATTGTATCTATATTGCTATGAATAAATAATGAGTAACAGCTTTTTTTTTTCTTTTCTGTCTTTTTTTTAAACTTTTTTGTTGCTTTTATAAGAAAAATAAAGTCCCATGATTTGTGATACAATTCAAAACATGATTCGACTTATCCCCCCACCTTGAATGATTTGCAATACGATTTTGATATTCAGAACACTGTAAGGTTATTGTTGCAATGTAGAGGGCCATTTGCTCAAAGAAGACACCCATTGGTAGATTTTATAGTAATTAAAGAGATAGAAGGATGCCTTGAGGATGGTTAAAGTGATCTATTGAATTTCAGGAAAGAAGGGTCTTCAGCTCACAGTCAGAACTCTTTAGATGCTCTTCAACCTCAAGAGGTACTACAGACCTTCTAATCAGTCCCTTTTCTTCTCGTTTGTTTACATGGTGCTATTAGGAGAGCCCTTGTCTAGGGTTTCAGCATTTAACATTTAAATTTTGACATCTTAGAGATCTTTGTTGTCTAGGGTTTCTAGCTTGTACATGGCTTCCAGGATGCTCCTACTTTTCTTATTCATTCAATCATTGAGGAACTAAAGAGCGTTTGTAGCGGAGATGTAGTAAGAGCAGGAAAGAACTACGTTGTTTGTCTCACCTGAAGTTATATCAATTACTTTGGCATGCTTGTGAGCTAGTAATAGATCACGAGAAATGATATGTCTTTCGCTCTGAGCCTATCAACTGCCACATGTCTCAGTTGCAATGTTTCACTAGTCAATGTTCAATGTTGTGCGAATGTCGAGGCAAATTGCTGAGCTAAACGTGAATCTTGTAGTGTGTAGATATTAAGTTTTTGGATTACAAAAGGTCCAGTAAATTAAATCGAGGGTTTACAAGTTCGTTGAAGTCAAGAGGAGAAACACTGGCAGTGCCGCAGTTATTTGGGAGTCTGAATGCAAGTATCTAGTGAGTTATGGGTGAGTGTTCATCCATATCTATGGTGAGTTATGAGTGAGTGTTAATTCATCGAAGGTTTGTGCATGAAACCTACTCTACCACAGTGAAATAATATGTAATACTTTGAAGCATTCTAGCCTCTTTAGATGTGCAATGTGGCATACTAAAGATGTAGTCTAAATCAAGAGTGTTGCTGAGCATGTAGTTTATGTAGAGTATGTGAATTTTTTTCTCCATCAGTCAAGTTGCTAGAATAGATGGAAATTCTGTCAAAGGTTGTATGCGGTGAAGATTAAGCTGAAAAGTTCCTTACCAAAGAGTCATAAAAGAATGCTGATTTATGATATTTATTCCAAGCTGTTTGTAGTATCTATGTACCAACTTGAGAGGGAATGTCAAGAAACAGTGAGGGGTTGATTTATAATTATGGGTTAGTTTGTAATTATGAGGATAAAATTGTAATACCACATGAAGATTAGACTAAATTTATGTTATGTTAGGCTGGTGTTATTTATTTGATTGGGATTTCCTACTATGATGTAAGTAGGTTCCCAGTTTGAGTTAATATCTTTGGTTCCTAGTTTGAGTTGATATCTTTGGTTGTACTTTTTGAGTAGCTATCAGCTATTCTCAGTAAAACAGATTAGAGAATTTAGTTAGTGTGTAGTCCCTAAATTCCAACTTTGTTAATGCTGCTAAAACTTTTGAGCAGCTTTAGTTTTGCGGTAAGGCAGCACCTTTATCTGTAATCCACAGATACGAAAGGTAATAAGAAATGGATCGCTTACTATTTCCAGAGTTAGGCTGAGTTGTCCACAGAATTCACAGCAGCTTTCTCTTAGAAACACCAATAATTGTTGATTTGTTTTCTATTCATATCTATTATTGATCCAATTAAAACAAATCCCTTAGAATTCTATTAATTTACTTGACCTTTTGTGATGAAACCTAATATCTATGCGCTACATACTATTCCAGAAATAGGCTGAGTTGTCCACAGAATTCACAGCAGCACTCTCTTAGAATTCTCAATAATTGTTGATTTGCTTTTTACTCATATCTATTATTGATCCAAGTAAAAGAAATCCCTTTGTCCTCTTGCAGAAAAGGCAGAAGATGCATCCCTCAATGTATGAAGATTATGGAGGTTCTCGTGACCAGTCTAAACTAAGATCCAGCCAGCGGCTGCTTTTCCAACACATGATATCTCGCTCAAGCTCTTGTTCAGAGGCATCCACAGCCACCGATAACTCAGATAAGAATCTGAGTCCCCTTGTGTCATGGATGGAGAACAGTTCTGACAAACAAGTGCTCAAGAAACTTGGTTCTTTAACTGCAGAAACAGTAGTGTGTCTGTTTGGTAAAGACCAGATACAAAAACGAGTCCCAGTTGGCCCACAATTTCAAGCCAGGGTGCCAGAGTGGACAGGCTTGGCTTGTAATTCTGGTGACTCCAAATGGTTAGGGACACAGATTTGGCCTCTGAAGCCAAAAGAACTCAGTTCTTTGATTGAGGAGCATTCGATTGGGAAAGGCAGACCGGATTCTTGCAACTGCAAGTGCCCAGGTTCCATTGAATGCATCAGATTTCATGTGGCTGAGAAAAGGTTCCAACTGAAACGTGAATTAGGTTCAGCTTTCTATAAATGGAGATTTCATCATATGGGTGAGGAAGTTTCACTGTCTTGGACAGATGAAGAAGAAAGAAGGTTCAAAAGAATAGTGTACAGGAACCCTCCATCTCTAGATAAGAGCTTCTGGGAGGAGGCTTACAAAAGCTTCTATTATAAGAGCAGGCGAAGCCTAGTGAATTATTATTTTGATGTGTTTCTTCTGAGGAGGAGAAGTTACCAGAACCGGGAGACCCCAAACCAAATTGACAGTGATGATGAAGAGTCCGAGTTTGGTTCTGCAAGTAGTGGATTTGGCCATGACGCCGTTGAGGTTCATGGATTAAAATCAATCATGTGTTCTCAGAATAAACAATGCATGGATCTTGATGAATCTTTGAATGTGGATGAATAATCATCAAGAATGTTTACCAATGCTTGGAGGCATTAATCTCGACCTGTGTGCTTTAGTGACCGAAAATTTAAGTGGATTGAGTGTTTTCTCCTTTCCAGTACAGCAATCATCATGACTTCTTCAAGATATGGGGTACTTATTTTGGAGATGCCCATGCCTATGAGAGATTTTGTTGGATAATATCTGGTTGGATATTTTTTTTGTGGTAAGTTTTGCTGCTAAGATGTTGGTGGAAGCCGATAAACAATTACCTTGTTGCTGGAAGCCTGAATCTTGGTCCTGGATACCGGAAACTGGTGGAAGTTGCTGCTATTTTGCATGGGTTACAATGCAAAGTACTGGTCAAGTGATCTTCATGGTACGGTTTTCAAAGCAGAGCTCCCGATTTTGATAGGAGGTACTTGTTTCTGTTCTTTTTCATTGGAGGCTTATCTCATCTTCTTTTTCAGTTTAAATAGGAAGATTGGCTTAAAATCAGATGTGGGTACGTCCAAGGAGATGTGTTCGAATCATTTTTCTTTGGAGGACCAACCCTTGCAATTTACAGTCACTTTAGTGTGCATGTGTAGTCAATCTGTGCTTTTGGCTGCTAGCCTGGAGCAACTTGTTCTGGCCAGAAATGTATAGTGACAGTGCAGCATCCCTCCTGCATGATGCTTGTAGAGAACATGAATGGACTAATTTTGCGACTACGAGTTGCAGGTTCAGTAGCATTACACTGAAAAAAAAAGAAAATTGGAAATAGGAGGCCGAACCATGCATTTTGTTCTCGGCGGTTGTTCTTGGCCGAGGGGGTTTGGCCTTCCATTTTTCAGCTGGCTCCCATAAAATAAAATGCGATTGACTTGGGCGTGGAGGACAGGATTTTGAAGCTGCACCTCATTCCAAATCATGTACGATTTCCGGTCGCTTGAAAACATTATTCCAGCAACCGAGCTTCCACGGGGCACCAATCTTCTACGCAGAACTGGAAGGGTATTCTGTTAGCCCTGGGAGGGCTTCCTTAGATTTTTCTTTTCTCTCTTTTTTTTTCTTTTTTTAATAATGACCTAGGTATTCCTTTCGAGCCCTGCTTTCAGATCTTTTGGCCTCCTGTCTAGGGATTACCTGATTCTGATGAGTAAAGACTAATCCCTAGGGTACATACATGGTCGCACACATAGTACCTAGATAATGCAAGGGGTAGAAGTCGAATTCGAGACCTTTGAAAACAAATCCAAGGCTCAAACCAATGAGCCACCACCTACACGGCAGATCTATCCTATTAATGGGGCTTTTAAGATAGGGGCGGGGCAAATATCACTCCCATCAAAAAACATCTCACTGTAGATAATTTAGGGGTATAATAGTTTGGTCACCATATGTTTTGGAAAAACTATTAATCGAACCGTTTTTTACGGTTTTTAAAAATCATAATTGTAACTGTAAAAACTCTATAAAACCGAATCATGGTTAACCGTATTAGATGGTTCGATTACGGTTAATTGTTATAGGTTTTTTTTTTTTGTCAAAATGAAAAATATATGTGCAAGACTTGTTCGGTTGCGGTTAGCTATTATAGTTTTTTTTTCAAATCTTATTATATGTAGGAAATATATATATAATTTATAGTTTAAAGATGGTTTGGGCTATTCTCGAAGAAGCATTTATGGGAGAAAACTTTTTGGGGCCATCGTGATGTCATATACAGAAGATGAGGATGAAAAGATCTAAAAAGACATAGTGGGTTTGTAAAATATCAACTTCAAGAGATAATTCTAATCCCTTCAATCTAACGATGAGGAGTGTAACATTCTACAATCTATCATTCTGTAATTAGTTTAATTGCTAGATAAAATATTGTGGACTTGTTTCTTAGTTAGGCTATCTGATTAGGAGGGCATTCCAAATTCTAATAACTCTTGTCTACTTCAAATGCCATTACACAATTTTTTAACTTTTTAAACAAGACATACAGAGGAATCAATCCCACGGTTTCTCTTTAATTATATGAATTAACTGGTGAAAACAAGATTAAAATAGGTTAAAAAAAATATTTTGATGGTTCAAGCGGTTTTTTTTTAATCAAAATTGAGTTGGATTAAACCAAACAATAGGTTTCATTGAAAAGGGTTAGGGCATTTTTTTCTTCTTCCTCCTTCAGTCCTTCAAATGATCGAATTTATCTTTTCTTCTATTCTTTTTCTTATTTTGTTTTGGTTTGTGTGGGGGGGGGGGGGGGGGGGGGGGGGGGGGGTGTTGCTTGGTCTTTTTACGTTTAGGGCTTAAGGCTTCATCCTTTACTTAAAATTAAAAAAAATTATACCCTAGTCCCTTTATTTATTTTTTTTCTAATTTTAAGCCAATAGACGCGATTAATTGGAAGCCATGACTAAAAAACGAAACCGAACCGCAACGGAAGATTTTCTTTTTAATAACTGTAACCGTAATCGAATCATGAAATACGGTTATCAACCATGGTAAGGTGAGGTAAGGTTCGTTTAGACGGTTTTTTGTTATTTTGTTACACTCTTAGTAGATATGTTACGAATGAGGAGTTTGGTGCCATAATAATTGGTTGGTGCAAAAAATTGGATCTATAGGTGGGAATATTTTTCACAAATTATTCAAAATCTATGAAGATTTAAGATTATCCTCTTAAAGCTTATTAGGGTTTATTATTTCAATAAATAAATTGAACGGTTTGGATTATAAATATGAAACCAATAGGGAAAATAATAATAATAATAATAATAATAATGGCGGTTGATAGGGCCCACGGGGATGCAATCACCTTATAAGAGCTCTATCTTACGCACCCTTTTGTGCTTGAATTTGGGTTGTGATTGGTCTTTATTTGGCCTCATTATGATTAAAAACAAACATATTATAAGTGTTGCTTGGTCTTTTTACGTTTAGGGCTTAAGGCTTCATCCTTTACTTAAAATTAAAAAAAATTATATCCTAGTCCCTTTATTTATTTATTTTTTAATTTTAAGCCAATAGACGCGATTAATTGGAAGCCATGACTAAAAAACGAAACCGAATAGTAACGGAAGATTTTCTTTTTAATAACTGTAACCGTAATCGAATCATGAAATATGGTTATCAACCATGGTAAGGTAAGGTAAGGTAAGGTTCGTTTAGACGGTTTTTCGGTTTTTTGTTACACTCTTAGTAGATATGTTACGAATGAGGAGTTCGGTGCCATAATAATTGGTTGGTGCAAAACATTGGATCTATAGGTGGGAATATTTTTCACAAATTATTCAAAATCTATGAAGATTTAAGATTATCCTCTTAAAGCTTATTAGGGTTTATTATTTCAATAAATAAATTGAACAGTTTGGATTATAAATATGAAACCAATAGGGAAAATAATAATAATAATAATGGCGGTTGATAGGGCCCACGGGGATGCAATCACCTTATAAGAGCTCTATCTTACGCACCCTTTTGTGCTTGAATTTGGGTTGTGATTGGTCTTTATTTGGCCTCATTATGATTAAAAACAAACATGATGTATAATAATTACATATGTGAATTATTTACATATATAAATGGTCACAAAAAAAGACGGCCCTTTTATGATATTTTATTCCTTTGGGAGGTGCATTTACTGTTGGATCAGGCAAACATAATCTAAATGCTTTGTTCATGTGTCCAATCCAATATCAATATTACTCGAATAGCTGAAAGTTTGGGGCAAACGAGTGAAAACCACTTCAAGGAAGATTTACATAGTTCACCTTGGAAGGTTACATTTAAGGGCAACATGGTAATTAAAAATCTATTGAGGCTCCTTTTACAAAATGGACATTACCTCTGCTATGATGTTTCTTAGATCGCTCTTTAGGGCTGTTTGGGTATTGAATTAGAGTAGAGTGAAGTGAAGTCTCCATTTAAGAGACATGAAAAGATGTGGGTGTCATATTATAAGTACAATTTTTTAAAAAAATTTTCCTTCTTTTTCCCCAAAAAAAAGTGTCAAAGAGTAACATTCTCAATCTATTAAATGCCAAAAGAGCAATCTACTGTTTACAAAAAAAAAAAAAAGGTAAAAAAGATATGAGTTTTTTTGTATATACTCCCCTTATAGTTTTTATGATTTGCAACTAGGCTCTTGTGGCTTAAGAATTTGTAAATGCATTTGAATACCTTTTATATCCTCACATGGGGACATTTAACGGTAAACAAGCATGAATAGTAAGCTTTTGCTTAATTTTTATAAAAATGATAACTTTGCCCTTACAACCATTATTTATATATACTCCCCAAAGGTTTTAAATATTTATAAATGGGCTCCTATGGTGAGATGAATGATAATAGATCCTTCACCACTATAAGGTTCATCTATGAGTTGTGAGTTTTTAACTATTTTAGTTTTTATTTGATTGTATGGATTTTT
The DNA here is from genome assembly GCA_037013555.1 of Sextonia rubra. Lineage (NCBI taxonomy): Eukaryota > Viridiplantae > Streptophyta > Magnoliopsida > Laurales > Lauraceae > Sextonia > Sextonia rubra. Next base: position 109,542,198 of record JASUAD010000001.1, on the reverse strand, counting down.
TTTATTTGATAGATATTTCTTTTTTCATTTTTTTCTCTCTTACTAACCTTTATTTTAATTTATCATCTAACTGGGCGTATCTACAAGCTGTAATCAACTAAAGTAGATTAGCTTCAACTAGGGTTGTATAAGGGTACTCAATTCTTCGATTGCTCAAAGGTTCTAACTTATTAATAACCGAGTTTGGGTCTTTATGGTTACGATAAATGGGTCTGGGTCTGGGTCCTATTTTTGACCTATGTCTTAAATGGTTTCAGGTCTAGTTCCACATTGGTTCCAACCCAAGACTTGACATATTGCCTAAGTTTTCAAAAAAATTTTCTTTAAAAATAGTTTTTTCTCCAAATCATTTTCAATACAGGCCTGGACCTAGACCTAAACCAGCTCCATATATGGAACTGGATCTGGTTCCGGGTCCATATTTTCATTAATGATTTCGGTTTCGAAACCTTGAAATCAGTTCCAAACCAGTTCTATTCTTGTCTAGGTCCATCTTCTCATTAACGAATCCAGGTTCATGTTGTGGACCTGGACAAAAATTGACCCATTTGTAACCCCAGCTTCAACCTCCGGAGAGGCCCTTTTTTTTTTTTTTAAAAAATCAAAACTCTAAGAATAACATTTGGTATAAAGAATGAATCCTACTATAGCTATGCACTAATGTTCATACAAACTCTACTAAATCTAGTTCTTTTATTAAATTTTACATCTAAAAACTGTCTTCATAATCAATAGAACACACATTTTAGTCTTAAGATAATAATAATTATCATGATCATAATAACATCAATATCAATTTTATTAAATTATATATATTTTCATCAGTGATATTTAGCTGAGAACTGGTTTCACTTACCTACTATGAGAACTTTTTATGAGACCCACTTGTAGGCCTCATTTGGTGATGAGACTAGGAGGGATAGAAAGACCCATTAAGACTACCCCAGCTAATAAGTTTAGCCTTAATCACATGTCCTTAGCCCCTTCATCCGTGGCCTACAAATTCAGTCTATTCGTATTGGTGCACAATCGATCAAATGGTCTAGTAGATTCGGATCTGACCAAAACTGGGGGCGTGTGATTATCTAGAGGGTCTGTACGTATTGCAAGATCTAAATTGAATGATAGATGAGCCTCACCCAAACTTCTCAAAAAAAAAATCTGTGAAAATTGTTCTCACTTGAATATTTTCATATTTTAATATCATATATATTATATTATGTTTTATCTTTTTTTATTTTTATATAATTTTTCTAAAAGTTTGTTAATTTTTATAGTATGAATTATATTGCCCGTGCTCAGAATCGTTAATGAGAAGATGGACCTGGACCCATCCCCAAAACCAAAGCTGGTTTGAAACAAATTTTTTGGTTCCGAAACTGGAACTGTTAATGAAAATATGGACCCAATACTAGAACTGGCTCCATATATAGAGGGGATTTAGGTCCTAGGCTGGGTTTGTGTAGAAATTTATTTAGAGAAAAAAATTAATTTTTAAGAAATGTTTTTAAAAAATTTAGGCAACATGTTGAGTTCCAAGTCCAAGAGTTAGACCAAAGGTGAAATCAGACTCATTTACTTATTGGAATCCAAATAAGGACCCAAATTTGGTTATTAATGGATTGGAACCTTTGGGTTATCGAGAAATTAGGTGCCCATTTGCAACCCTGGTTGAAGCTAATCTGCTTTAATTGGTTACAACGTATAGATACATGTAGTTTGATGATAAATAAAAATAATAGTAGTATTAAATAATAAGAGAAAGAAGAAAAAATGAAAAAAATAATCTATCAAAAAAAAAAATCCATACAATCAAATAAAAAATAAAATACTTAAAACTCACAACTCATAGATGAACCTTATAATGGAGAAGGATCTATTATTCTTCATCCCACCATAGGGGCCTATTTATAAATATTTAAAACCTTTAGGGGGGGTATATATAATAATGGTTGTAAGGGCAAAGTTGTTATTGTCATAACCATAAAATTTAGCCAAAAGCTTAACTTTCCTTCTTGGTTACTTTTAAATCTTCTCATGTGAGGAGATAAAAGATATTAAAATGCATAGGTAGAGACCTATTTATAAATTCTTAAGCCATAGTGGTCTATTTGCAAGTCATAGATACTATAGGGGGGTATATACAAAAACTTAAAAGATTTTTCATCAAACTGACAAAATGCTATCACATTATGATTACACCCTCTTATATTTTATTTTCTCTTAATTTGAGGCTTTACTTTACTTTATAATACCATTAACTAAATATATATATGCTTATGTTATAAGACCTATTATCATAGGTGGATGCCCACATTGGGACCCACATGAGATAAGGGGATTACTTATGGTTAGAGTTTTTTTCTATTAGGTTGTTTGGGAAGGAAACAATCTTATTCTATAGATAAGATCCTCCTTCCCCTCTATTATATAGACATACATCTCATTAATAAGAGCTCTCTCTCTTTCTCCCTCTACTCTTCCGTTTTCTATTACAATACGTTATCAGCACGAAGCTCTCTTCTTCTTCTTCTTGATAAGTTTTGATCTCTAAAATTTGCACTTCCAAAATGAGGTGAGTATGGTTTTTCCTCCTAATTATTACGAGTGTGAATTTTTTTATAATTGTTGATGGATGGCCTTAGGGGTTTGATTGCTAATTTGATATTGCTTTCTACCCTTCTCTGTGGTATTTTCTACAACTGAGGGATGAACGTGGTCCTGGAATAGCGCTGACAACATCTCTTCATTGAGTTCCATAAAACCAAGCACTTTGCCCAACATATAATGTTGACAGGTAGTATTGCTTAGAAAAAGCTGAAAATCCTTTCCTCTAGAATAGATATTCTTACCAAAGGCTTCCTTATGGTGGATATTATTGTTAAGAGACAACTGAACCCCAATCTACCGAGAATCTAGTGAAGAATCATGAAAGAAATTAGAAATTTAAGAAACTGGATCGATTTTCCATGTTTTTCCCATTTAAATTGTGGTGCATGGATGGGCCACCTGATGGTAGATCTAGACCAGGGATCTAGTTTAGGATTGATGGGCGACCTTGACGACTTAGTCCCCCAGTGGATTCAGCCCAGTTTGGCCCACCATCCAGTTGACTCTAAAAAAAAAAAAAAAAAAACCCTGCATGTGAATAACATATTCTCAACTTGATCCCTCAGAACGGCCCTCGTTGCATCTCTGCGTCTGAGGCTCCAAGAGACACCCTTCCCTTCCTCTTCAAAAGATGATATTAAGATATATGAGAAAAGACAAGCCTAGGTTTTTTTAACCTAGGCCGGGTCAGAACATGTCAAGTTTGGGTCAGATCAATATAACCCATGGCAAAGCCTAGTCCAGTACAGGAAAGGAGTGTAGGTCGGGTCAGAATGACCTGTTTGCAGAGCGCAGCCCGCTGCAGCAGTAATACAGGCAGAGAATGCTTCACCATTAAAACCACAAATGGCTATATCTTGACCATTCGGTGTCCGATTGGAGATCCATTTGCGCCTACGGAAATCTTGCGAGCAGATCTATACATTAGCACCAAAAGGAGGACGATTCAAAGGTTAAGTAATTTATCCTTATTTTTTGATCTTTTATTAATTTGCTAATCATACACTTGCATTTATCTTTATTCCTTTTAGTTCTGCAAATATTTATAATTTTAATTCGAGTGATAAATAATTTTATTTCTTATCAAAAAGAGATCATGATAAAATTGAAAATCATGGATCATAAATAGAATCAGAAGTTCTATACAAGTAATTGGAACCCAAAGTTCCATACGATATTTAGAACTAAAAGTTCTATATGGAATCAATAAGCCGGACTTGAAGTTCCGTAAATTCTTTTAGTCTATGAATCAAAAGTTCTTTCGAATTCGGACCAGAAGATCCGTTGTTTATTTTACTCTGAAATCAGAAGTTTTCAATCCACAATATGTACTGAAGATTCATATTCCTACTCAAACTTAAAGTTCGATTTTAGATCTAGAAATAAAACCAATAGGGCATAATGTCATGCCTGAAGTCTTGATAAAACTTGAAGTTCCATATCAATTAAATAACTTGGACCCGAAGATCCATAAATTATCTAGAACCTAAAGTTCTAAGATTTGGAATATAAACCTGAAGATTCATATTCGTAATCAAACTTGGAGTTTTGATTTCTAAAGATTCAAAGTAGTGTAGATCGATACAAAGGCTATGAAATTAAACCTGAAGTTTTGACAGAACTAGAAGTTGTGATTCAAATATAAAGCTTTGATAGAACTAGCAGTTCTAAGAACGTGAAGTTCTATCTCTAGCCTGAAGTCTTTACAGAACTAGAAGTTCTGATTTGTCAGTTAAGAACCCGAAGTTCTAACTTTCTAATTGGCCAATTCTTTATTATATTTTGTCATCGGATATTGAAAACCCGAAGTTCTATTTTTGTTTGCTTGTTATTGGTAAATCGATCTTTACATATTCTAAAAGGCTTGGTGACGCTATCAAAGTTGGAAATAAGATATCCCTAGAGGATATAGCATATGCTGTTATTTTCCAGTGCCATTATATCCTTGTTAGACAGGAATGATCACTAGTAGATGGTCATACACCCAATGCTTAAAATAAATGCCAAATTAGTCAAGCAGAATCCCTCCAAAAGAGGTAGATAGTAGGTTCTCCAGTAGAGATGAAAATAACCATCCCAGGAGAGGTGATTGAGGAAGCATTTTGTTGGAAATCTGAGTGAACCACCAAGCATGGTTTAGAAGACCTACAACTACTTTTATAAGTTTGAAGATTGAGTTTAATTTTCGATATTTTGTTTGATGTTAGACTTATTCTTTTATCCCCCGTATCTTGTGTTTGCATGCTATGTTTGTTTTGAATGATAAATTGTTTAGCTGTTCTCAAGTTTTATTTTTGTAATGCGACTTACTAGTTATGTAAGTTTATTATTATTATTATTATTTTGTGGTATAGATCATGGAATGCATGAAACTCAGGATAATATCTGTCTAGTAGACGGTGCAACAAAACACACTATATTGAAAAAGAAACCAGAGGTTTTTTTTAGAGTTAATATTTAATTCGTGCACGACATCGATCATAGCTGGATCTGTACCAATATTGGAATGCTCCGAAAGAGTCTACATAATGGTACCCCATATGGACACTTTCAGTGAAACTAAAACAAAATACTTGTACATCATTACTAATATTGACAGCCAGAAGCTGATACTAAAAAAGCTAAGTGCGTTCTCCTTATATCTCAGGGCTATGTTACAAGACAATCTCCAATACCGAATCACATTCGATTAATGTGGCATGTACTGATTGTTATCTTGATGAGACAGTCTTCTCGCCTTTAGGAGGAGATAAGAGAGTTCCTGAAGAACACCTTGTTCCTGTAGAACAACCCATTCTTGAAAAAGGGCGAGAATTAACGTGGAATATTACTACTCTGTCTCATTTAAATCTATGTATTTCACAATGTAAGAATGAAGTGCGGATAATTGTGCACTTAATTACAAACGAATTCCCTGATGCTTTTAATAATGCAGCAAAAGTTACTAGGTCACATTTTTTTTGCTATGAATACACAAGCACGAATTAATGTCCTTGTAAGACAAGCACGAATTAGTGTCCCTGTAGGACAAAATTCCAAACATGGCAGTAAATGAATCTGTACATGCTAGAAGCGTGGTAGACTTATAAGTTTTAAAGACTCAGCTCTTCAGAAGAGGATAAATGAGCAATTATATCTCAATCATACTTCAGAAGAGGTATACTCACGAAGAGTTTATAACAAAATCCACTCTCTTTAAGATTTCTGAAGAAGTTGATGTCCTGTAAGAGACACGAGTCCCAGAAGAGACTCTGAAAACCCCTAAAGAGGCAACGGTACCCAATAGATAAAGAGATCTCTATACTTTATAATTATTTAAAAGAAAGATGGAATAAAAATACAATTATCATCGATGACGCATTTACATATGCGGTAGCTACTCAAATATCAAGGGAAAATGAAAATGATAATTGGGATACGGAACCACATTCTATAAATGAATATCGACAAAGAACAGATTGGGAAAAATAGAGAGATGCCATTAAGGAACTACAATCTCTCAATAGACGTGGTATATCTGAACCTATAGTACAAACCCCAAAAAGGTGTTAACCCTGTAAGTTACAAATTGGTGTTTGTAAGGAAAATAAATGAAATTACTAGATAGAAGGCAAGACTTGTGATACAAGGTTTCCTGCAGAAACTTGGGATTGAAAACATACACAGACATACATATGAAAATCTCAGAAGAATTTGCTTTGCCTGAAGCAAAGTCAGAGAGTACGTACTCAATATAAGTAAGACGTTCATTGTACGGCTTGAAGCATTCCAGAAGAATATGGTACAATCGTCTTAGTGGATATTTATCTACGGGAGGGTATAAAATAATCTCATTTGCCCGTGTATCTTTATAAAATCCTTAAATGGATTTATAATAGTAAAAGTATATGAAGATGACATAAATCTAATCGGGACTCTAGAAGATCTCGATAAAACTATTGACTATTTACAAGAGAATTTTGTCTCAGCCTGCAGATTAAGAGAAGTTCTAAAGGGATATTTAGAACTCAATGTAAGTAAGACGTTCATTGTACGGCTTGAAGCATTCCAGAAGAATATGATACAATCGTTTTAGTGGATATTTATCTAAGGAAGGGTATAAAAATAATCTCATTTGCCCGTGTATCTTTATAAAATCCTTAAATGGATTTATAATAGTAAAAGTATATGAAGATGACATAAATCTAATCGGGACTCTAGAAGATCTCGATAAAACTATTGACTATTTACAAAAGAATTTTGTCTCAGCCTGCAGATTAAGAGAAGTTTTAAAGGGATATTTCATTATTTGTAAATATACTTGCTACATATAGTTTCACACTAACTCAAAAATACTGGATTGGTATCAAACGAATCCTACTATATTTGCTTCTATTTTATTTTTATGGTTGTAAGAATTCAAATTTTGTAAGATATACAGATTCAAGATATATCTATGATCCTCATAAGGGTTGATCATAGACATGTTGTATGTTTCTTAATGACAACATTATTTTTGGTATTTAACTAAATAGACTTTGGTAGTTACTTATTCTAATCATACTGAGATTTTAGTCCTTTATGAAGCCAATGGGGAATGTGTATGGCTAAAATTTTTAACTCAGCATATATATAGTTCTTGTCAATTGCCTCTTGGTACAGGTACCCCGAGCATTATTTGTAAAGACAATGGAGCATGTATTCAACAGATTAAAGAATGATATATTAAAGATGACAAGACGAAGCACATTACACCAAATTTCTTTTTCACTCATAAGCTTCAGAAGAATAACAAGATTGAAATCAAGCAAGTTTGTTTAAGCAACAACCTGACTGATTAGTTTACGACATCTTTGCCAAAATTAGTATTCTAGAAACTTGTATTCAAGATTGAAATGCCTAGCTATGTGAAAGGTTATTATCATCAGGGGGAGTAGTGAATCAGGTGGAGGCATCCTGAAGTATGCTACCCAAGATATATGTGCGCTGTACTCTTTTTTCTTTTCTAGGTTTTATCCCACTAAGTTTTCCTAGTTAAGGTTTTAACGAGGCAGTATTATGCACGTCCAACACCAAGTCAATGATCCTATAGAATGTTGTACTCTTTTTCATTCGCTTTGGTTTTTATCCTACTGGGTTTTTCCTTTGCAAGGTTTTATTGAGACAACTATCATTGAATGGTGGTCATCCAAGGGAGAGTGTTATAAGATGTATTATCGTAGGTGGATGCCCACATTGGGACCTACATGAGATAAGGGGATTACTTAGGGTTAGAGTCTTTCCCTATTAGGTTGCTTGGGGAGGAAGCAATCTTATTCTATAAATAAGATCCTCCTCCTCCTCTATTATGTACACACAAATCTCATTACTAAGAGCTTTCTCTCTTCCTCCCTCTACTATTCTGTTTTCTATTACAATAGCTTAGTTATTTTCACAAAATAAGCCTCTCTTCCACTAGAGTTGTTTATCTAAATTAGAGTACATAGGAAGCGTACATATAAGGTGGTTAAAAAGGAAGATAAAAGTTGAATTTTTAAAATGAACATCAAATAACATATTCTACTAAGAAGAAATAGAATCAAGGGAAGATGCTATTTGATGCTTATTTTGGGACGTTTAACTTTGGTCTTTCGTATACACACCCTATGCATTATAATTAAGGATGCAAAAATGTTTATTCAATATTCTTGATTATCTTGAGGTTTTGACTTGTAAAAGTTGGTTTGGAACTTGATTTAGTTTATGACTCATAAATGGGTTGGGTTTTGGATCCATACAACTCCCAATCTATGGATCCAAGACCTGACTAATGGATGTGTGTTATTAAGATATGGTTCTTGACATTGTATATGTTAATATCAAAAACTTTTTTTAAGGACCTATTTAGTTCTGAAGATGTTGAAATTTATTGCTTAAGGAAGGTAGGCTTGGTACACTGTTATTGGGTTGCATGGTATTCCTTGACTTGTTGAATGATATCTCTATGTTTAAAGGAAAAAATAAAATAAAATAAAATAAATTGAACTTGATTCTAGAACCGGACCCGGGCCTCTTAGGGGAACCAGGTCAAGCACCAAGAAAATAGATTTCGGAACCTTCGCCTTTACAAAATGGTTATAATTCTGGGTTCAATATTATTTTTTCTATATATATACTTGTATTTTTTATATATTCTCAAAATGTAATCCTAAAACGTTTTACTAAACTGGATTAGATTCATAATTATTATATCTATTTTTTATTTTTCTACATATATACATTATTGTTGTATATATTTTTCCAAAATGTAATTCCAAAAAATTTTGCCGAAATTCTTAATTGGTCCAAACTTTTCATTTTGGAGGTCGAAGAATCCGCTCGACATCTCAGTGGCAGGATTGGATATCCACATCTGATCAAAGTTCCATTTGAGTGCCCCCCTAACATAAAGGAGAGCTGTTTCTAGGTGGGTCGCTTCGTAAAAGACATTACTTAGGACCAATCGGTCACACCAAAATGGGGTTTGAAATGATATTAACAACTATGCATGTAAAGCACAGAATTCTCCAATCTCATTCATTTTAGAAAATCTTCCATAGCAACTAATTTGGAGCCCCTCTATAAATCTCTATTATGCAGTGAGATATCACCTCCATAAGATTAGGCAATAATATAAAAAAATTGTCAGTGATTAATTTCAAATGAGAATCCCTTCGGTTGGTTTCGGAAAGGAGTATAAATTGTTTAAAACCAGTTGTAAATTTTACTTTTAAAACTTTTAAATACATGTAATTATAGAAACAAATATAAAGATGTACTTAAAAAACTCAGAAGACTGAAAATATTCCTCGATTTTTAGTTGTTTCAAGCTTTTCATCTGTTTGTATATAAAAAATACCTTTCTCAAGTTTATTTTTTGTAAATTTATTATAGTTTGTTAAAGTATTTGGTAAGAAATTTAATATAATTACTTTGTACTTAATTCTTTGTCACGCCCCGCACTGAGGCGCAAATTAGGGGGCCAATGAAAGTCTTTCTAACCATTTATATCAACATGGCCCAATTTAGATAGAATTCCGATCACAAATACATACCTTAGACTCAATAAGAGCGTACCAATATTGGTTTAGCAAAGGTATTATTGTTTTAGCTAAAATCAAATATCTCTAACTTTTACAAAAGGTCCTCATTCAAGACCTTTTTTAAAACCTCTTCTAGAAATAGAAACAAAATCTATTGGTTTTCTGAATAGAGAATTTCCTTACAAATAGAAGTGAATCTATCTGATATTTTTTCAAAATTCAAGTAAGATCTTTCAAAACCCCATACTAAGAATATAGTTGAAACCATTACATGTAGAAATGAAAATTTCTAATTGTCAAAAAACAAAAATCTCAACTATACAAGAATTTTGCATCACCAGGGCACCTATAGCCCGAATTCGACCTAGGCCACCATCTATAAATCGATGCCCACAACTAATAAGTGGATATCAGATCGACATTCGCATTTGAGGCTTTTGGATATTTTTTTTAACATCAAAGTTTTGCAGGCATATAACAATAAGGGTTGAAGGTTTTTGGAGAAATCCTCTAGAATGAATTAATGCAATCAATCTTAATACTATGTATGCAAATAAATAACTACACAGAAGAAATAAATCAAACAAAAGCACATACTATAAAAAAACACAATTTTATGTGGAAACCCAAACCAGAAAAAAACCACGACCAAGAATCAAGCATTATGAATTATACTACAGTTACAAGAGAATACCTGCCTGCCGTTCTCTGTTACAGGTCCAAGTACTTATATGCTTTCTAGATGTAACACTTGACTCACAACAATAATCTTCTACACTTAGAAAAGTAGAAGACAATGATTTTTAAAGTAAAACTTCAGCTCTTCAACTTTTTAATGAAATAACTTTAAAGAATGTGATCTCTAATAAGTAATCTTTACTTAAAACAATGAGATCTGTATTTTATACCTTATGGTTGAGAAAAAGCCCTTTTTTATATCCCTAAATTCGTGCCTTATAAGTATATTTTAATGAAGAAAGAAGTTTACATAAAACAAGCAAGTTCTTGTTCAAATTGGACTAAAAAATTTTCAACGGTAGGTTGCTTTCCCATATCCAATGTTCGTTTGTTAGATATGACCTTTTTAAACCATGTTGTCATTAGAAAAACACTTCAATTTGTAACTTTTTCTCCGATTTCTTTACTTTAGTGCATTCGGCGACTTAAACCATTGTTCATACTCAAAGATATATAAAATACAATACTAATGGACTTAAGTTTTGTCCAACCCATGAATTAGCCAATACAAAAATCTTTATAATCTCCCCCTTTGGCAATTCAAAGATAAAACTTCCCATACAATTAATTTACCCAAAATTAAAACCCAAAATACATTGAGTAAATTGAAATAGCAAAAAATTTTACCTATCAACTCTTCACCAATTAAAAAAGATACCATCTTCAGCTCTATCTGTTTTTAGACTTTGCAAAACTTCTCTATTTTCCCCTTGAATGTAATATCTTCCTCTTTTTGTTCATAATTGACAATGCTAATGATCATCATGCAGCAAATATGTCAACTTAGATTCAGCAGTAGCTCCCTCTCAATTACAACTCCCCCTTAATTGTATCTTCGTCGCAGCACTGGGGTTGGGAGCTTGATCATCTTAATTAAGGTTTTTTGCAAGTAGGCACCCACAATTGTATAGTTTGATCATTTAGTACAATGTGAGCAACTTCTTTGGACAGATCAGACTCAGATTTGAGTATCTTTTTGCTAGATTTCTTATCTTTCAGCATAAATGCCTTTATCATACATGTGGCTCCTTGATTGAGCACCATTTTAGATATCCTTTAGGATCATCGCAAATTAGTGTAACTCGCTCTGATATCATTTGAAGGTTTCTGGGAAGATCCTTTAGAATGGATTAACGCAATCAATCTCAATAGTATATGCGCAAAAAAACAACTACACAACGGAAATAAATCAAACAAAAGCATACACCATAAGAAGACACGGTTTATGTGGTCAAACCGGAAAAAAATTACGACTAAAAATTAAGTACTATGAATGTTTTTATGTGGAAAACTAAATTGGAAAAAAATTACGACCAAAAATCAAGTACTATGAATTATACCACACTTATAAAAGAAGACTCACAGCCCTTATTCAGTTATCTCGCAACCTAAGGATTTTGTGATTCATTTACACAACACCTCACCGCAACGACTACCTGCCGTTCTCTATTACAGATCGAGGCACGTAGACGCCTTTTAGATATAACGCTTAACTCCTTACAATAATAATCTTCTACACTCAGAGAAATAGAATACAATGATCTCTAAAGTAAAACTTCAGCCATTTAACTCTCCAATAAAAAAACTCTAAAGAAAGTTATCTCCAATAAGCAATCTCTACTTACAATAATGAGATCTGTGTTTTATACCTCAGGATCAAGAGAGAACTCTTTTTTATATCCCCAAATTCGTGCCTCGTAAGTATATTTCAATTAAGAAAGAAGTTAGCATGGAACATGCAAATTCTTTTTCAAATCGAACTGAAAAATTGCAAGTCAGCGAACTTTTCTAGACCTGTCCAATTTGTCAAATTAATAGTCTGATCAGTTGGATTAAGCCTCAGCCCAAGTGAAATTTCAGCACCTTCCGGAGGCTATAACTTTCTCGTTTTAGCTCCGATTGAAGCAATCTTGGGTCTACAGTCATTTACTCGAAACAAGTTTTCCAACAATAGGTTGCTTACCCATATCTGTCGCTCAATTTTTGAAATATAATCTTTTTAAAACATGTTGTCTGTAAAAAATTACTTCAATTTGTCGCTCTTTCTCTAATTTCTTCACTTCCCTGCATTCAGCGGTTCAAACCATTATCTGTACTCAAAGATATGTAAAATACAATACTAATGACTCATGTTTTGTCTAACTCATTAATTAGCCAACACAAAAATCCTTACAAGGGTCTTAGATAGTTTTAATATTAAACTTGGGGCATGTTGCAGAAATTTGAAAATGATAAAATTTTAAAGCATTTGATGTGTTAAAAAATTTTTGGCTCTAAAAATTAGGCACTAGAAGATTTGTGGTTTGGAATCTTTTTGTTATTAAATTTAGGCATTTAGTTTCTAGGATTTCCAAAATTTTGTGTTTTCTTGCAATTTGGGAGCCCCAGAATTTTTCTTAAGCTATTCGTCTTATATATATATTTATATATTAGTGATTACTTTTCACTGCAATTTTAAACATCCCAACATGCATGATTCATACCAAAATATATCATAAATATTTAATATAATGAACTATATTGCCCGTTCTAGCTAGGTACGTGCTCTTTTTGCTAGTACTTCAATGAGTCTTGATTAACTCACGAAAATAAGAACTGATATATAGAGAAATATAAAGAAAATCAATTAATTTTCAATGACTTCATGAGTTGACCTAATCAAAATTAAGTCAACCGGCAGTCATATGAGTTTTGCCCTCTTAAACTGCAGCACTACTAAAACTCAAGGAGTTGCTAAGATGATAAATATGACAAGAAAGTTAAACTGAAGACATTTTATCAGTGAGTCCCTAGTAGTTCACAAATGGAGCCCTCTTCATACCTCCAATTCCTCTGTAGCCCAGAAAAATGCACTTAAAATTGAACCATATCTAAATGAAAAATTGCAGGCGCCACCTTTTCGGCATCTTGTCCTCTGCACAAACATCTGTGGAATGTTATTTATAGTCAATTAGGATTTCACAATAGGAATGTCACCTGAAATATGGGTTTAGTGAATGAGCACAAAAGCTTGAACCCAGGGAACAAGGGTCAGCAGTTGTTTGGAATCTGTTTGAGTTGAAAAAAAAAAACGTCAGACACCCTTCCTTGGGCACACCTTCTTTACATGACTGTTGCACTCATCCAAATTACTCATGCACCCAAGTTTCCTCGTCAGCTCCTTCCACAGGCTGTCCTTCTTCCTTGCCCCAGAACCAACATTCCCACCTCTCTCCATCTCCTTCATCTTATTGCGCTCCCTCTCCAACTTCATTACATCCACCCCTTTCATCTCTTCCTTCACCCTTACTTCTTCACCATCCCCTACATCCTCCCCCTCTTCTTCCAGCCGCTCTTCCTCCGCTGATGACCCGCCATCAATCTCCGGCATTGCACCCACAATTGCATCGCGTAGCTGCAGCTGCCCCACAAACAGCACTTGCACCACCACCCTCAACGGCAACCTCTCGTTCTGTGCGGCGTGCTCCAATGCTGCAGGAGACAGCTTGTGACAGTCCAAAAGCTGGCACAACTCCTCCCTCTCTGACTCCGTGAGCTCCCCATGTGCCCCAAAGTAGATGTCAATGGCTCGATATATGCCATCGGCTTGGCGACCTAATTGATCTGCTGCAACAGCTAACATCTCCACAAGCGTCGCAAATGTGTCCTTATTGAGATTGGGATCTTTTGCTATCTGGGCTAGGAAATTCTCAACTAGTTTGGAAACTGCAATTAGTCCAGAGGCCACTGGGCTCGTATAATTTGCGAAGAAACTTTTCAAGATCCTCATCACACATTCAATATCATATCTAGTCTCCCGCAAGTAGCCATAGCTAGGTATGAACAGATCTTCAACTACTGCTTCTTCTAGTTGTTTTCCTATTCTTACTTCGAATCCTTTCAAACAATCATGTGAAGCTTGCAATGCGATCGCCCAACGGAACATCTCAAACAAGTACTTGCAATGGAGGGCTCCTCTCTCATCAGGCAAGAGCCTCTCCACGGCTTCAATTACCTCCCGTTGGGCCTGAGGGGAACTCTTCAAATAAATGGGTGGAAGTCCAAGCACAGCAACATCTGCCCTCTTCTTTGCATACCGAAAGAGAGACCCAGCCACAAACTCTGGTGGGATGTCCTGCTGTTGAACAATTGCATTCATGACAAGCTCATATAGAGGGAGAATCAGCGTAGTTAGATCTTCAACCCACAAATCAACTTCAAAGAGTTTTCTTCTTGCACTTGGTCTAGGTTGGTTTTCACAGTCCTCTTCCTCTGGGAATGGATTCGCAATTGGCTTTCCAAGCAGGAATGGGTCTTCACAGGCCTTGTCGATGATTGAATTCACACAATGGTCGACGAGGCCAAGACGGGTCGCCTGGTGGATAATCCGTTGATCACAAGTTCGAAGGGCCTTAACTGATTCATTCCAACTGGGGAGGATTTTGCTGTGAAAGAAGGAAATGGTCTTCTTCATAAGGTTGTTGGAGCTGTGCTCTTCTGTCATCTCTAAGTAGGAAGAGACACAAGCGAGGGGGATGATGTTATTGGCAGACAACTCTAGCTTGTTTACGTAGCAGAATTTCATTGCTAGTTCAAAGGCTTTTGCGTCTGCTGGGATGTCAGTGAGATTGCAAGAGAGTTCTTCCTGCTGTTTTAGCTTTTGTTTGAGCATCTTTGCCAGTTTAGCGGATCTCCACGTCAGTTGCTTCTGCAGACACAAAAGAAAAGGAAAAAAGGGGAAAAAGATAACGTTGTTGGAACAGTTGACCTTACATCAGGTGGGACAGATTGTCCTAGCCTAGAAGATCAAGTGGGTCAATACATAAGGTGAGCTAGTGGACATGAGGTTGAATAAGTTTCCTAAAATGTAGTCGACATGACCACTGGACCAGCCCGATGTGGCTACCAAGCAACATGTAACATGGGCTCTACCAAATGTGAAGGTCTGACTACACCCCAGGTGGACAGACTATCCAGACTCGAAGTAATTAAGAAATCAGGCGGCCAACACATTCATTGATGAGTGGTTTTTGCACGTTAGTTTCACTAACATGTGCAGGAACCCATCACTAACATGTGCAGGAACTCATCCTTGTGTTCTCGGATGACTGTTAACACTCCAGCCCAGTAGCCCCAATAGCCCCACCCAAAAAAAAACTAAAAATCAGGCGAGCCAGTCATGACTGGTGGTGAAAAAAGTTCTCTATAATGTCGCACCCATGATCGTCGGACCAACCTGATAACATGGCCAAGCTCACATACACCATGTGCCCTACCGGTGGAACTGATTACACCGGCAAAAAGATTAGTTAGGTCAAGACATCAACCATGTCAACCAACGACGGGCATGTTGAGTGTGGAAGAACAATTTTGTAAAAAGTGAACCACATCAGAGGACCAGGGCACATACACCATGGGTTCCACCAAATTCGATGATTTCACCATCAGGTCAATAGATTGCCCTAGCCTAAAAGATCGGGTGGGTCAAGACATTGGGTGGTCCAGTCACATGATAATGAATAAGCTAGTTTCCCATAATGTAGCCCACACTGATCACTTAACGGGCCACAAACATCGCGGCGTAAACCAAATTGGAAGGTTCCACCATCCCTGTTCAGGCCGGAAGCAGGTGGGTCAATAGAACAGGTGAGCCAAAAACATCTGGTTAAAAAGTCTTTTATAATGTGGCCTATATAATCATTGGACGAACATAGTGCGTGGGGCAAGGCCACACGGAACAAATTACCCTGGTGGCCAATGGATGATGTGGGCCAATTTGATCATGCCACCCACATTTGCATGACTGGCGAATCTATACTTACCAAAAGCTAGTTCTTCAAGAAGAGGGGAGATCAAGAGAGGTTCATTGAGATGAGCATACACTGTTTAAATGGAAAGTGACCCCATGCACATACACTTTGACGTCTGGTGGAGAAGCACTCGTAGAAAACCTGGAGGAAATAAAAACAAAAAAATTTAGTTAGAGAGAGAGAGAGAGAGAGAGAGAGAGAGAGAGAGAGAGAGAGAGAGAGAGAGAGAGACCATGATTCTGTTTTCTCATAAATGGCCATCTTATTGTCTTGTTGCCCTGTTTCTGCTGTAGCAGTAGTTTATCTTCCTGGGTGTTTGGTTTTTCAAATGGAAAGAAGAGATTGGAACTAGGCAGTTAGGTGGAGAAGGAAAGATGAGAGAAGAGACCGTAGATTAAATTTCAAATAACCGTATTCTTCTGCCAATGCAACTGTGAAGAGAAGAAAAAATAAACTCAATCATCTCACTGGGGCTTCGCCTGCGTGGAAACAGTAGAACTCTATAGTGGACCCGGATGGAAAACCTGCATTTTTTTTTATCACCACGTGAGGGAGATCGCTTTGGTCCCTCATGTTGTGAGCTTAGTTAAAAATTACATTGATCATAAAATTCCCTAAACAGAACTAATAAAGCTTATATAGTCCTTATAACTAAGAAAAATCAACATAAAAATGTCAACGACCTTGGGCCGATTGGCCTATATAAAGTAGTAAACAAGATAATTTCTAAGGTTACCGTGAACAGACTAAAGACGGTTCTTATAAGAAGCATAAGCCCTTTTAGGAGTGCCTTTGTGGAAGGGAGGCACCGAGGCACGTCATTGACAATTATATTATGGCCCATGACATCCTCCATTCTTTTAAAAAGAAGAATAAGAAAAAGCTAATGGGATTAATATTAGATATGTCAAAAGCTTACAATCAAATGGAATATGACTTCATCCTAAGAGATCAGGAAGGAGATTTCATAAATAATTTACTTGTGTGGTAGAGGGGTGCTTAGAATATGTTTCAAATTCTACTCTATTAAATGGTTTACTTTTCAGTAGCATTAATCCGTGTAGAGGTCTAACCCAAGGAATCCTGCTCTCCCTCTATCTCTTTATTTTAGGAGAGCCGAGGAGCTATCAAATTTGTGAAAGTGGCTAAAAGTGGCCCAAGTGTTTCCCACCTTGTTTTAGCTAATGATAGCTTCCGTCTTCTCAAACGCAAATTTCGTAGAGGCTAGAGAAATAAAAAAACATCGTTGAAATGTACTATGAAGTTTCAGGTCCAATGATCAATCATATATTTTAGTAAAGATGATGCAATGCTATTTCTTCTGTTTTAGGAGTTAGATTCTTTATGGATAACAAAAGTATTTTTGAATTCCATTAAAATCCACAAAGAATAATTGCAAATAATTTGAACCATTTTTGCTAAAGTAGAGTGCATAATGAGAAACTGGCAAATCCATCTTCTCTCCCAAGCAGGGAGAAACTTTTTGAAAATTATAGTGGAAGGACCAATTCGACCTGTGGCACCCCATGCTCAAACACCTGATGGGTAGGTCTGGCCCTTTTACATCCTTTAGGGGCCGTTTGTTTTTTCCATTTACATAGGTAAACACTACACATGGGAAATGGTTTGACACATTTTACGTTTGTTTGCAACTTTTACACATATGGTGTATAAATTAGATATGATTTTGATGTGTAAAATGTAAGGAAAGAGGGACTCTCCATTACACACCTGATGACCTGTGAATCCGTTACACACCCTCCAAATTGGCGCTGCTACAGTACTTTCAACGCCCATGACGCCTTTTATTTTATTTTTTTTTAATTTTCTGGTAGTCACAATTAAGATCTGAACCGTCCAGAGTGTTTAGAATGCCCAAAACGGCTATGACACAAATTTTCAACCGTTGGATCATCTTAAATTATGAAATATTTATGCATAAATTCTGACCGTTAATCTTCGATTCTGGAATTCCCTGGGCCTCATTTTCACGATCCGGACCATTCATCTAGTTCAAAATGTCATTTTTTGCTATGTGCTCAAACTTCAAGAGCTGATTCAAAATGGATCTTGAGATATCTTCAAAAAACATATCAGCCATTGGATGCAAACACTATTATTACATAGTGTTGAACAGGAGTCCACTTTTTTCAATTTTCTGGATCATCATAGAGTCAAATTCAAGATCTGAACCGTTGAGTCTCTTTAAAAGACCAAACACGAGTACTAGATCAAATTTCAACCGTTGATCTTTCATATATTGTGAGATATTTACAAAAAATGATAGACCTTTTGATCTTCAATTCTAATTTTTATGGACCTCTTTTTTCTAATCCAAACCGTTGATCTTGTTGAAAAGGCCAACAATGCTTATTATATTAAATATCATCACTTGATTCATTATGGATCTTTCAAAATTTGCAAAAAACTATAAAAAGACGTATAAACCATTGGTGCAATAAAGATTCACATTGAAAGAGGTGTGAAAATAACAAACAATGAATTATTTTTCACATGTGAGTCATTTACATATGTAATTGACTCACATGTGAATCATTTACATATGTAAAGCATTTTCACATCACATGTGAAATTAACAAACGACCCCTTAGGCATTACAACTCAGATGAAAAAAAAAGAGAAAGTAATAGACATGCCCCACCACAAAAAGAGAAAAAAAGACATATAAACACAAATCAACCCCATGACCCCAGGTGAGAATGGATTGTGAAAGCAAATCAGACTGCAACACTGACTAACATAAACAGGGGAAAACAGAAAACTAAGTCATTGCATATGAAACAAAATCATTCATGGCTTTTTCTCCAAATCTAAAGGTGAACTTTACTCGATAATTGCACTTGTCCATTGAAACATGTTAGATGGATGGAAAAGAGATGGACAGAGATGGAGAGGGAGACAGATACCATGATTGTCTGGTCTCATTAGTGGCCATCTCATTGTCTTGTTGTCTTGTTGCCCCTGTAGCAGTAGTTGCTCTTCTTAGGTGGTGTTCGGTTTTTCAAATGTTAAAAAGGGATGGGAACTAGGTAGTTAGGTGGATAAGGAAAGATGAGATTTCAAATAACCACATTGGATAAGGAAAGATGAGATTTCAAATAACCACATTCTTCGGTGAATGAATTGCAAAGTGTGAAGAAGAGTAAAAATAAACGCTGTGGGCTCTGACCGTCTCATTCGGGCTTCTCCTTTCTAAGAATGGAACATGGCCGAGTACTACTCCACGAATAGTTGATCCACAGTAAGATTAAGCATACAACTAATAATGTGATAAAGGGACTTATTTCATGATTATCATATTCATTAATTATGCTATAACTATATGCTTATTCATACATTAAGACTAATTCCATTTAAAGTAGAATTTGGGGACATCTTCGGTGGAAAATGAGCCATTTGGGCCCAACCACACATGAATAATAGACTGCAGAAGAGATCATTACAAAAACACAATCTCTGGTAGAGAGTTGGTATGTTGAGAATATCCTATGTCCTAGAATTGAAATTTGGGCTGCTGTTGATCACTAGCTTAGCCACCTCTCCCCGATATGATATGCAGTGATAGCCTCAATCTTCAATCTACGGCAAGGAAACTCTTTTTGTGCAGCTTGGATTCTTAATTGGTTTGCCCCGCCATGGAGTTCCACTACGTTCGCTTGGAGGAAGCAAGAGATATCCGTGGAGAATTGATACAATGATCCTAGTGTTGTGCGCGTGTGTGCAAACGCAAGCAAGATCAACCAATCACCACACAAGAAGACAAGAAGATTTACGTGGTTCGGCAAAGATGCCTACGTCCACGGGAAACCAATTTCCACTGGGTTCTCTTCCAATCTGTGAAACCACAGCCTTGGAATCTCAGCCTCTCTGACTGACTGCTTAGGGTTACAGATTACATCTCATATATATAACCAGTACATCCTTATCCCCCAAGAACTCTATCTCAAGAGAAAGGAAAGTCCTAATACATTAGGAAACTACCCCAGATATAGAACCCAATCATGGTCTGGACCCACATGGCCAACAATCTCCCCCTCCAGACCATGGGGAAGATGCCCTGAACCCCTTACTGGGAGTTCAGTCCAGCCAACTCTGAACACAGCTCCAGCTTTCCCTTAGACACAACCTTGGTCATCATGTCCGAGGGATTCTTGTCCGAATGAATCTTTTCCAGCTTCATGAAGTTCTTCTCGATCACCTCACGAATCCAATGGTACTTGATATCAACGTGCTTCATGCGACCATGATATGTAGCATTCTCACTGAAATCCATAGCACTCTGACTATCACAGTAAACTACATATTCTTCTTGCTTCAAACCTAGTTCTTGAAGGAATCTCTTCAACCAAAGCATCTCTCTCCCTGCTTCATTAGCAGCTATGTATTCCGCTTCAGTTGTAGACTGTGCTGTACACTTCTGTAACTTTGATTGCCAGGAAATAGCTCCCCCTACAAAAGTAAACAGATATCCAGAAGTCGACAACCGACGATCAAGATCGCCTGCAAAATCAGCATCAGTATAACCTTCCATGACTGGTTTTGAACCTCCAAAACATAAGCACACCTTGGAAGTACCTCTCAAATACCTAAAGATCCACTTCACTGCTTCCCAATGCTCTTTTCCAGGGTTTGCGAGAAATCGACTCACTAAACTCACAGCATGAGCAATGTCTGGCCGTGTACAAACCATGGCATACATGAGACTCCCCACAGCAGAGGAGTAAGGAACACATGCCATCCGTTCCTTTTCATCATCTGTAGAAGGACACAAGCGCTTGCTTAGTTTGAAGTGACTGGCTAGAGGTATGCTAACTGGCTTAGCATTCTTCATGTTGAACCGTTCGAGAACTCGTTCAACATATTTCTCCTGTGACAACCACAGCTGCTTGGAACTCCTATCACGACGTATTTGCATGCCTAATATCGTTCGTGCGGGACCCAAGTCTTTCATGTCAAACGACTTTGACATCTCCTCTTTTAACTTGCCAATCAACTTGCTATCCTGTCCAACTATCAGCATATCATCTACATATAAAAGAAGGATGATGAACCGACCATCGATAAATCGACGAACATAGACACAATGATCTGCAGCTGTCCTCCGGTACCCATGACTCAACATGAATGAATCAAACTTCTTGTACCACTGTCTCGGTGCTTGCTTCAGCCCGTAGAGACTCTTCTTCAACTTGCAAACCATCTGTTCTTTTCCTTCTACATCAAACCCCTCTGGCTGAGTCATGTAGATCTCTTCTTTCAAGTCACCGTGAAGAAACGCGGTCTTCACGTCCATCTGTTCAAGCTCAAGGTCCATGCTGGCGACTAGACCCAAAACGATTCTAATAGAAGTCATTTTCACAACAGGAGAGAAAACATCACTGAAGTCGATACCCTTCGTCTGTGCGAAGCCTTTTACCACTAACCGTGCTTTGTGCTTCACCAGTTTCCCATTCTCATCCTTTTTCAGCTTGAACACCCATTTGTTTTTCAGAACATTCCTATCTTTAGGAAGTTGCACCAGCTCATAAGTCTTGTTCTTCTTCAAAGAACTCATCTCATCCTGCATAGCCTTCATCCACTCATCTTTATCAGCATGAGTCATTGCTTCTCGGAAGCTAGCTGGCTCTCCCTCATCAGTGAGCAACACATATTCGGATGCAGGATACCTAGTTGATGGTTGACGCTCTCGGGTAGACCTCCTAGCTGGAGGTTCCGTGGTTTCAATCCGAGGAGACTGCTGCTCCCCCTGCTCAACACCCTCATCATCTGGCAACCCCTGTGCCTCATCACGATCCGGATCGTTTTGTCCACCTTCTCCACCTATAGTCTGCACCGGAGAAGGAGTCGGTGTGAGATTAACCACTCCATCAACGGTGTGAGATCAACCACTCCATCAACTTTCTCAGAAGACTTATCAATCTTCTCAACATCTCCAAAGAACTGATCTTCATGGAAAACCACATCCCTAATTCTGATAAGTTTCCTCTTCTCTGGATCCCATAATCTGTAGCCAAACTCATCTCCACCATAACCAAGAAAGATGCAACTCACTGCCTTATCGTCCAACTTGGAACGCTGCTCCTTTGGTACATGCACAAATGCTTTACACCCAAACACCTTCAAATGTGAATAGGAAACATTTTTACCTGTCCATCTTCTCTCTGGAAGATCATAATTCAAAGGAACTGAGAAGGATCTGTTAATCAGATAAACGGCAGTCAGAACGGCTTCACCCCAGAATGACTTAGGCAACCGTGCTAATTTTATCATGCATCTCATCTTCTCAAGAATAGTGCGGTTCATTCTCTCTGCCACACCATTGTGCTGTGGAGTACCAGGAACTGTCTTTTCATGTCGAATGCCATGCTTCAAGCAGTAGCTTTTGAACTGGTTGGATGTGTATTCACCCCCATTATCTGAACGGAGACACTTCAAGAGTTTACTTGTTTCTCTTTCAACCTGGACATGAAACTGTTGAAACATCTGGAATACTTGATTCTTTGATTTCAACGGATAAACCCAGACTTTCCTGGATGCATCATCGATGAACGTGACAAAGTACTTATTGCCACCCAATGATTCTACCTCTATGGGACCACAAACATCAGAATATACCAAATCCAACACATTGGATTTCAATGTTGATGTCGAAGAGAAAGCAACCCTATGCTGTTTACCATATAAACAATAATCACAAGGGTCAAGGGACATACCTTTGGAGTAAGGAATTAAATCCTTCTTTGCCCACATCTGCAAGCCTTTCTCATTCATATGACCAAGCCTCTTATGCCACAGATTCAGAGAGGAATTGTCTTGAACTGCATTCAACGCATCTTTGCACAGCTTGACTTGTGTTTTATAAAGAGTATTACCTGCTGTTCCTCTCGCAATAACAAGAGACCCTTTAGTGAGCTTCCATCTGCCATTTCCGAAGTAATTCTCATAACCAGCACGGTCCAATGCAGTCCCGGAAATCAGATTCAACCGCAGATCAGGAACATGTCGCACATCTTTCAGCGTCATTGTGCAACCAATATCGGTTTTAATGCAGACATCACCGATACCAACAATATCTGAATGACTCGTGTTGCCCATCCTCACAGTACCAAAGTCACCTGCTTTGTACGTCGTGAACATCTCCCTGCAGGGAGTAGCATGGTAGGATGCTGCTGTGTCAACAACCCACTCAATCTGACCATCTGCAACACTCAAACACTTATCATCATCGCCGGCGAGCACCACTACTTCCTGTTCCAAAGTAGCTGTAGTGTTATCATTGTCATTCTTCTTCTCATTGTTGGATCCTTTCTGTTCCTTCATGGCAAAACAATTTTTCCTGATGTGGCCCATCTTGCCACAGAAAAAGCACTTTACAGACTTTTTCTTGCTCTGTGATTCACTGCTAGACTTAGACTGTGATTCACCTTTAGACTTGCCACGACCCCCCTTTGGTCCTCTACTCTTACTCCTTCCCCTGTTCTCAGTAACAAAGGCCTGTGCATTATCTGTCCCTGCAGATTTCCGTCTTGTTTCTTCATTCTGTAGACTACTGGTAACCTGACTCATGGATAACACACCATCTGGAGTAGAATTGCTCAAGGAAACAACTAATGTCTCCCATGTATCTGGCAAAGAACTCAGAAGCAACAAAGCTTGCATCTCATCATCAAGGATCATCTTCATAGTGGCTAACTGATTTACCACACTTTGGAACTCATTGATGTGATCTTCGATCTGACCACCATCCTTGAATTTCATGTTCACAAGCTTTCTGATCAAGAAGGTTTTGTTTACCGAGGTCTTTTTATCATACATTACTTCTAACTTTTTCCAAAGGGTATTCGCATTGGTTTCATTAGACACGTGGTGAAATATACTGTTATCAACCCACTGTCTGATGTGACCAATCGCTTTTCTATGCAATTTGATCCAATCAGCATCTTGCATATCTTTCGGTCGGGCACTATCCCCCTCAACGGGATCATGGAGGTCTTTACAATAGAGAATATCCTCCATCTTCGGTTTCCAGATCAACCAATTGGAATGGTTGAGCTTAACCATGGTAGTGTTGATAGTATTGTTCTCCATCTTAATCAAAATTAAGTAACAGGAAAAACAAATAATTAACACTGACCTCAACTCCTGCACCAAGCTGTAGATCTCGACAACACGAGCACGCTGGAAGAAACGGATCTGAAATCCGACCCCGGATGGCTCCGATATCGCAAAAACGGTTTTCTGCGCTTCTGATTTGGTCAAACTCCTTGTTGACCGTCAAACAGCCAATCTTCTTCCACTAACACGTAGATCTGCTCGAAACGAGTCCGTAGGCACAAACGGATCTCCGATCGGACTTCGGATGATCAAGATATCGCAGAAACAAGTTTCTACCGTCAATCTAGTCAACTCTGGCCGTTGACCGTCTGTCCGATGACGTGGGCTGACGTCAGCCTGATGACGTCACGCTGCTGACGTCTGCGCTGTGCTGACGGGCTGGACCGTCTGCTTACGGGTTCAGGTCGACCCGACCCGAAACCGGCCTGTACTGCTGACGGACGTGGGCTTGCACTGCGGGTTGGTTCGGACCCAACCCGGAACTTGACCCAACTTGTAGAAAGGGCACTGGGCTTATCTCTTCTCCGCGGGTCAGGCAACCTGACACGACCCGACCCAACACCCAAGACCCAGAACGACAGGGTCGTCCCCTTCTCTGCGCCTGGGTCTGCAACCCATTTGCAGGCGGCGCAGAGAGGCCGCGGTCGGGGCTGCTGCGGCTGCGGCTGCGGCTTCCCTGGTCCGGCGACTGCCGCGCGGGACCGGCTACGGGCGGCGGCAACCTGCGACTTGCCGGCGACCTCTGGCAGCGGCGACGGTGAGTGGTTTTTTTTTTTTTTTTTTGTTTTCTTCCTCGGCAGCGATGATTCTTCTCCAGCCTTTTTCCTCAGATCCAAAAAAAAAAAAAATCCGGTGATAATCCAACGAAGATCGCAGCGTCTGGAACCGTTTCACTTCTTCTTCTTCCCGAATCGGTTTCTCTGTCTGCAAACAGAGATGCCCGAGTGACGTGTGGCCCAGCAAGAGATCAACCTTGATCTCTCCTCTTCCCGTTGATCTTCCACGCACAATCAATCGCTCTGATACCACTTGTTGTGCGCGTGTGTGCAAACGCAAGCAAGATCAACCAATCACCACACAAGAAGACAAGAAGATTTACGTGGTTCGGCAAAGATGCCTACGTCCACGGGAAACCAATTTCCACTGGGTTCTCTTCCAATCTGTGAAACCACAGCCTTGGAATCTCAGCCTCTCTGACTGACTGCTTAGGGTTACAGATTACATCTCATATATATAACCAGTACATCCTTATCCCCCAAGAACTCTATCTCAAGAGAAAGGAAAGTCCTAATACATTAGGAAACTACCCCAGATATAGAACCCAATCATGGTCTGGACCCACATGGCCAACACCTAGAACCATCATAAGATTGGGGGCTAATTTTGGGGCAGCAGCGCCTTATGGCCCACGGTAGGGAATGGACTCATCACGATATAATGTACATTAAAACCAAATCTAAGCCTCTACAGCCTTTGCATGACTAGTTTTGTGGGGCCCACTGACCTGCCTCACTAAGGCTTCATGGTAATTGATTTTGGGGCGTTAGATCCTTATATCCCACATTGGAAATAAACATGTCACGAAATAATGCCCCAAAGCTGTATCCAACATGTACAACATTTGCATGCCAAATTTTAGAGGTGTAAAAAAAAAATAAAAAAACCATCTAACCAAATCGAATCGAACCATGGTTAGTAACTGTGTTTTACTGTTTAGTTATGGTTACAGTTATTAAAAGAAAAAAAAACAGTGCTTCATGGTTTGATTTCGGTTTTTAATTTCAACTCACAGTCATTAATCGAACCAAACCATATGTTACGGTTTGGTTAAGTGTACACGGTTAACTGAACTATAACATATGGTACAGTTAACCATTTGCGGTTAACCAAACGGTTAATATTTAAGTTATAATTTTAGATCAATTTCAACTGTTGATCTCTCATCATAGAACCTCCACAGCCATCCGATATTCAAATTCTTTCTTAGTACGTTTAATTATAACTGAATCATCTAATATGGTTAACCACGATTCGATTTTTTATTGGTTTTTTATAGTATGGTTATGGTTACGGTTTTTTAAAGACGAAAACCGATGATTCGATTCGGTTAACGGTCATCGTTAACCGAAAACGTTACACCCCTACCACATTTAGCATGTACAGCATGCGCATGCCTTAAGTTTGTGAAACCTACTGGCCCACCAAATACATGGGCTTAGCAGATTTGTCTTCTGTAGTTCTACATGTAATAAATACAACATTGTCAGCTCTTTTATCTGAGGCCATAAAATAGTTTAAACAAGAATAATTATCAATGTCCAAAGCATATCAGTTTCTTGCATATTGTTAATTCACATAGTCCTCTGCCATCTATGTGGTTGACAATCTTCAAAACCCACTTGTTTTTAGTTTTTATTTAAAAAAAGGGGCTGAAGAGAGTTTGTTCCCAAAGGTTGTAGACTGTAGAGGTTCTACGTAGTTTTATGCACAATTACGATAGGGAAAAATAACTAACGTATACTTGAGTGTTTTTAACAGTTAAGATGGTTTTGATGAGTCACTAACCATTTTAATGGATTTAGTTGGACCAAACTGCCCAACACAAAGACTTCAAGTCAAACCATACCTGGCCATAGGGTCTGAACGTTTTATAAAACATTGATTCCAAGAAGTACTGCTAAAGCTTAACCAAGCCCAGCGGTAATCATTGGGTTTTTAAGGCCCAAATCCAGCCCACAAGCTCGAATAATAAATAGCCTGCAAGCCTGAGTAAATTGTTGGCCGGGCCAATGGTTGGCTTTTACCATAGGTTCAAGGCATCCGTTTTGCATGTGGGGCAATTTAATAATAATAGTAGTAATAGTAATAATAAAATCGCAAACCTAAACAAAACTATAAAAGAGTACTACCAGATCTTTGAGGATTTTATATGAAAAAACCTATTAAATGACCCACACAAAAAAAGAATCCTATAATTCAAACTACACAGAAAAGGTCCTCCCACCATATTTCTTGGTTTTTATTTTGCTTTTATTTGACAAAGTGACTATATTGTTGCGCCCATTTGGGCAATGATATTGTCCTTCATATCTTCTTCTTCTTTTCCCGACTTTTTCTTCATCTCCCCACTTCATTTCTGGCCTAGCCCACTACTCTCAACACCTTCCTACCACTACTGGTTGCATGGAGGTCCGAGGAATCCATTTCTTCTTAATCCCCTCTTCCTTCCTCTTGCTTCCATCTCTCCAACATTCACTCTTTCTTCCCTAATTGCTGCAATCCATCTTAGTTTGGTGTGCAGTCCAAACTTCTTATCCTATTGCTCAACAGGAATGTTGATGTCAACTCCATAAGCCGGAGGAGATTTTAAACGGGTCGGCCACACATGAAATGGAACACATATTGCCCAAAAAAAAAAAATAGATGTGATGAGAAGAGGAGGTTTCTCTTGAACAGGGCAATAGATTTGGGGAGAAGAAAGTAAAATGACGATCTTCTTTTCACTGGTATGGGAATTGCATAAATAAAAAACTAATAATCAGATATTTGATGGATTTCAAAGCATTAGAAACGGAATGAGTTCTTCTAGAGGAGTCTCTGTTGGCCATGTGGGTCCAGACCATTAGTGGGTTCTATATCTGGGGTGGTTTCCTAATGATATTAGGAATTTCCTGTTTTGTCAAACAGTAGTTTTCTAATGGGTTAGGACTTTCCTTTTTCTTGAGATAGAGTTCTTGGGAGATAAGGATGTAATGGTTATATATATGATGTGATCTGTAACCCTGGAGAGTCAGTCAGAGAGGCTGAGAGTGGCTGAGATTCCAAGGCTGTGGTTTCACAGAGTAGAGAACCTAGTGGAAATTGGTTTCCCGTGGACGTAGGCATCTTTGCCGAACCACGTAAATCTTCTTGTCTTCTTGTGTGGTGATTGGTGATCTTGGTTGCATTTGCACACACGCGCACAACAAGTGGTATCAGAACCAGGTTGATTGTGCGTGGAAGATCAACGGGAAGAGGAGAGATCAAGGTTGATCTCTTGCTGGGCCACACGAGAATCGGGGAAGAAGACGACAGGTGGGTTCTATTGCATCGGAGCCGATCCCCAGATCTGCTCTGTGGAAGGAAGGTTTTTTTTGTGTCTTTTGTTTTTTTTTCCTTTCCTTGTCAGCCGGTTCCGAGGAGGACGACCGGACGAGAACAAAAAAAAAAAAAAAAAACAACAATTGGACTGCACTTACCGTCGCCTGCCATTACCCGCCGCCATAGCCATCGCCGACGTCGTCGCAGTCGCCGCCGCCACCTCCCGTCGCCGCTGGTCGCCGGACCAGGCCTCCGGAGAAGAAGCGCAACCGGCCGCTGCATCACGGGTTGCAGCCCAGAGGCGTCTGTCGCTGGGTTGAAGACGACCCAGTTTACTGGGTCTTTCGGTGCGGGTCGGGTCAGTTCCACCTGACTCGCCTTGGAGTACAGCCCAGCGCCTTATCAGGTTGTGTTACGTTTCGCGTTGGGTCCGAACCAACCCGCGGTGCAAGCCCAGTTCCGTTAGCCGTGCAGGCCGGTTCGAGTCGGGTCGACCTGAACCCGGCAACAGACGGTCTAGCCCGGCAGCCGCCGCGCAGACGTCAGCAGCGTGACGTCATCAGGCTGACGTCAGCCCACGTCATCGGACATACGATCAACGGCCAGAGTTGACCAGATTGACGGCAGAAGTTTGTTTCTGCGATATCTTGATCATCCGACGTCCGATCGGAAATCCATTTGGGCCTACGGACTCGTTTCGAGCAGATCTACGTGCTTGTGGAAGAAGATTGGCTGTTTGACTGTCAACAAGGGTTTGACCAAATTAGGAGCGCAGAAAACTGTTTTTGCGATATCGGAGCCATTCGGGGTCGGATTTCAAATCCGTTTCTTCCAGCGTGCTCGTGTTGCCGAGATCTACAGCTTGGTGCAGGAGTTGAGGTCAGTGTTAGTTGTTTGTTTTTCCTGTTACTTAATTTGATTAAGATGGAGAACAATACTATCAACACTACCATGGTTAAGCTCAACCATTCCAATTGGTTGATCTGGAAACCGAAGATGGAGGATATTCTCTATTGTAAAGACCTCCATGATCCCATTGAGGGGGATAGTGCCCGATCGAAAGATATGCAAGATGCTGAATGGAGCAAATTGCATAGAAAAGCGATTGGTCACATCAGACAGTGGGTTGATAACAGTATATTTCACCACATGTCTAATGAAACCAATGCGAATACCCTTTGGACAAAGCTAGAAGCAATGTATGATAAAAAGACCTCAGTGAACAAAACCTTCTTGATCAGAAAGCTTGTGAACATAAAATTCAAGGATGGTGGTCAGATCGAAGATCACATCAATGAGTTCCAAAGTGTGGTAAATCAGTTAGCCACTATGAAGATGATCCTTGATGATGAGATGCAAGCTTTATTGCTTTTGAGTTCTTTGCCAGATACATGGGAGATATTGGTTGTTTCCTTGAGCAATTTTACTCCAGATGGTGTGTTATCTATGAGTCAGGTTACCAGTAGTCTACAGAATGAAGAAACTAGACGGAAATCTGCAGGGACAGATAATGCACAGGCCTTTGTTACTGAGAACAGGGGGAGGAGTAAGAGTAGAGGACCAAAGGGGGGTCGTGGCAAGTCTAGAGGTGACTCACAGTCTAAGTCTAACAGTGAATCATAGAGTAAGAAAAAGTCTGTAAAGTGCTTTTTCTGTGGCAAGATGGGCCACATCAGGAAAAATTGTTTTGCCATGAAGGAACAGAAAGGCTCCAACAATGATAAGAAGAATGACAGTGATAACACTACAGCTACTTTGGAACAGGAAGTAGTGGTGCTCGCCGGCGATGATGATAAGTGTTTGAGTGTTGCAGATGGTCAGGTTGAGTGGGTTGTTGACACAGCAGCATCCTACCATGCTACTCCCTGCAGGGAGATGTTCACGACGTACAAAGCAGGTGACTTTGGTACTGTGAAGATGAGCAACACGAGTCATTCAGATATTGTTGGTATCGGTGATGTCTGCATTAAAACCGATATTGGTTGCACAATGACGCTGAAAGATGTGCGACATGTTCCTGATCTGCGGTTGAATCTAATTTCCGGGACTGCATTGGACCGTGCAGGTTATGAGAATTACTTCGGAAGTGGCAGATGGAAGCTCACTAAAGGGTCTCTTGTTATTGCGAGAGGTACAGCAGGTAATACTCTTTATAAAACACAAGTAAAGCTGTGCAAAGATGCGTTGAATGCAGTTCAAGACAATTCCTCTCTGAATCTGTGGCATAAGAGGCTTGGTCATATGAGTGAGAAAGGCTTGCAGATGTTGGCAAAGAAGGATTTAATTTCTTGTTCCAAAGGTATATCCCTTGACCCTTGTGATTATTGTTTATATGGTAAACAACATAGGGTTGCTTTCTCTTCGACATCAAAATTGAAATCCAATGTGTTGGATTTGGTATATTCTGATGTTCGTGGTCCTATAGAGGTAGAATCATTGGGTGGCAATAAGTACTTTGTCACATTCATCGATGACGCATCCAAGAAAGTCTGGGTTTATCCGTTGAAATCAAAGAGTCAAGTATTCCAGATGTTTCAATAGTTTCATGTCCAGGTTGAAAGAGAAACAGGTAAACTCTTAAAGTGTCTCCGTTCAGATAATGGGGGTGAATACACATCCAACCAGTTCAAACGCTATTGCTTGAAGCATGGCATTCGACATGAAAAGACAGTTCCTGGTACTCCACAGCACAATGGTGTGACAGAGAGAATGAACCGGACTATTCTTGAGAAGATGAGATGCATGATAAAATTAGCACGGTTGCCTAAGTCATTTTGGGGTGAAGCCGTTCTGACTGCCGTTTATCTGATTAACAGATCCTTCTCAGTTCCTTTGAATTATGATCTTCCAGAGAGAAGATGGACAGGTAAAAATGTTTCCTATTCACATTTGAAGGTGTTTGGGTGTAAAGCGTTTGTACATGTACCAAAGGAGCAGCGTTCCAAGTTGGACGATAAGGCAGTGAGTTGCATCTTTCTTAGTTATGGTGGAGATGAGTTTGGTTACAGATTATGGGATCCAGAGAAGAGGAAACTTATCAGAAGTAGGGATGTAGTTTTCCATGAAGATCAGTTCTTTGGAGATGTTGAGAAGATTGATAAGTCTTCTGAGAAAGTTGATGGAGTGGTTGATCTCACACCGACTCCTTCTCCGGTGCAGACTGCAGGTGGAAAAGGTGAACAAAACGATCCGGATCGTGATGAGGTACAGGGGTTGCCAGATGATGAGGGTGTTGAGCAAGAGGAGCAGCAGTCTCCTCAGATTGAAACCACGGAACCTCAAGTTAGGAGGTCTACACGGGAGCGTCAACCATCAACTAGGTATCCTGCATCCGAATATGTGTTGCTTACTGATGAGGGAGAGCCAGCTAGCTTCCGAGAAGCAATGACTCATACTGATAAAGATGAGTGGATGAAGGCTATGCAGGATGAGATGAGTTCTTTGAAGAAGAACAAGACTTATGAGCTGGTGCAACTTCCTAAAGATAGGAATGTTCTGAAAAACAAATGGGTGTTCAAGCTGAAAAAGGATGAGAATGGAAAATTGGTGAAGCACAAAGCACGGTTAGTGGTAAAAGGCTTCGCACAGACGAAGGGTATCGACTTCAGTGATGTTTTCTCTCCTGTTGTGAAATGGAAAACTGGTGAAGCACAAAGCACGGTTAGTGGTAAAAGGCTTCGCACAGACGAAGGGTATCGACTTCAGTGATGTTTTCTCTCCTGTTGTGAAAATGACTTCTATCAAAATCGTTTTGGGTCTAGTCGCCAGCATGGACCTTGAGCTTGAACAGATGGACGTGAAGACCGCGTTTCTTCACGGTGACTTGAAAGAAGAGATCTACATGACTCAACCAGAGGGCTTTGAGGTAGAAGGAAAAGAACAGATGGTTTGCAAGTTGAAGAAGAGTCTCTACGGGCTGAAGCAAGCACCGAGATAGTGGTACAAGAAGTTTGATTCATTCATGTTGAGTCATGGGTACCAGAGGACAGCTGCAGATCATTGTGTCTATGTTCGTCGATTTATCGATGGCAGATTCATCATCCTTCTTTTATATGTAGATGATATGCTAATAGTTGGATAGGATAGCAAGTTGATTGGCAAGTTAA
Organism: Sextonia rubra; assembly: GCA_037013555.1. Taxonomy (NCBI): domain Eukaryota; kingdom Viridiplantae; phylum Streptophyta; class Magnoliopsida; order Laurales; family Lauraceae; genus Sextonia; species Sextonia rubra. Next base: position 109,509,699 of record JASUAD010000001.1, on the reverse strand, counting down.
AAGAGGAGATGTCAAAGTCGTTTGACATGAAAGACTTGGGTCCCGCACGAACGATATTGGGCATGCAAATACGTCGTGATAGGAGTTCCAAGCAGCTGTGGTTGTCACAGGAGAAATATGTTGAATGAGTTCTCGAACGGTTCAACATGAAGAATGCTAAGCCAGTTAGCATACCTCTAGCCAGTCACTTCAAACTAAGCAAGCGCTTGTGTCCTACTACAGATGATGAAAAGGAACGGATGGCATGTGTTCCTTACTCCTCTGCTGTGGGGAGTTTTATGTATGCCATGGTTTGTACACGGCCAGACATTGCTCATGCTGTGAGTTTAGTGAGTCGATTTCTCACAAACCCTGGAAAAAAGCATTGGGAAGCAGTGAAGTGGATCTTTAGGTATTTGAGAGGTACTTCCAAGGTGTGCTTATGTTTCGGAGGCTCAAAACCAGTCATGGAAGGTTATACTGATGCTGATTTTGCAGGCGATCTTGATCGTCGGTTGTCGACTTCTGGTTATCTGTTTACTTTCGTAGGGGGAGCTATTTCCTGGCAATCGAAGTTACAGAAGTGTACAGCACAGTGTATAACTGAAGCAGAATACATAGCTGCTAATGAAGCAAGGAGAGAGATGCTTTGGTTGAAGAGATTCCTTCAAGAACTAGGTTTAAAGCAAGAAGAATATGTAGTTTACTGTGATAGTCAGAGTGCTATGGATTTCAGTGAGAATGCTACATATCATGGTCGCATGAAGCACGTTGATATCAAGTACCATTGGATTCGTGAGGTGATCGAGAAGAACTTCATGAAGCTGGAAAAGATTCATTCGGACAAGAATCCCTCGGACATGATGACTAAGGTTGTGTCTAAGGGGAAGCTGGAACTGTGTTCAGAGTTGGCCGGATTGAACTCTCAGTAAGGGGTTCAGGGCATCTTCCCTATGGTCTGGAGGGGGAAATTGTTGGCCATGTGGGTCCAGACCATTAGTGGGTTCTATATCTAGGGTGGTTTCCTAATGATATTAGGAATTTCCTGTTTTGTCAAACAGTAGTTTTCTAATGGGTTAGGATTTTCCTTTTTCTTGAGATAGAGTTCTTGGGGGATAAGGATGTAATGGTTATATATATGATGTAATCTGTAACATTGAAGAGTCAGTCAGAGAGGCTGAGAGTGGCTGAGATTCCAAGGCTGTGGTTTCACAGATTGGAGGAGAACCTAGTGGAAATTGGTTTCCCATGGACGTAGGCATCTTTGTCGAACCACGTAAATCTTCTTGTCTTCTTGTGTGGTGATTGGTGATCTTGATTGCGTTTGCACACACGCGCACAATAGTCTCGTGCACGGGAGAGAACGCCAATGTTAAAAAAAATCAAAATCACCCCGCGGAACCCATCTATGCAATAATATCGATGAGGTCCTTTTCTTGCATAGGCCGTCTAAGAGGTTTTTTCCAATAAAATCCTCTAATTTTATCTAAGTTTAGGACATTAACATATGTTCAACTAAGAAAAAGAGAAAAAAGACCATTAATCAAAGTTAGTCCCAGTTCTCACCTTATCACAGCCTGTAAGCACCACTCCCAACTTCTGCCCACCTAAAGGCAACTATTTTTTAATACTAAAATAACAAATAGGAACCAATGATTTTGAAACGAACCCCTGTCAATTGGCAAGAATTGCCCTACTTGGCTCAGTGATGTTGCAAGTTGAATTGAGTTCGAGTTTTTAAAACATGGTCCAATCTAACCAAACGGATCAGCAATCTAGGATCAAACCCAACCTGCAACAGGCCAGGCCCAAAGACCCTATGGGTATATCTGGCCCATTTACATCCTTGAGGCATCACAATTCAACACACTGACTTCCAACAGAAGAAATGGAACAGCAGATCCAGGGGAAAAAACAGAAGCATGTAGAAGTAAGTGAACCCCAAGATCCCTGAGAGCAGAATGCATGATGGTAGCAAAATGAGATCAGACTGCAACATTGAATAGCCAAAAAAAAAAAACAGGGGATGCAGAAAACAGAGGCATTGCATACTAAACATAATCATTAATGGCTTGCTCTCCACACCTCCAAGGTCAACTCTCCTCGATAATTGCACTTCTCCATTAAAAGTGGGAGGTGCTATTTACAAGGGAAGGATGCAACATAAGCATACATGAGCATGATTATGTTACAGTAGTACTTATAAAAACTTAAGACATCTCTCTCACACGCTAGACTTCAAACCCTTCAATACTAAAGGAAAAGCTTGAAGAAATATACATTTTTCTTCATCTGAGCTGATACACGCAGCTGACTCCTTTTATGTTAAACTGGCTTCCAGACAGTTAGCACCTCTTGAAACATCTCTATCATCAGTTCCCTATCTGCATGCAGGAAGAAGGTATTGATTTCATCCTTCACGTCATATATCTTGCCGAAGTCAAACAAATACATCAGACAGCTTTTCTTCAGTTTGTCGAGCTGGTAAAGCCATGCCTCCTGCAGCCGCTCTAGGACATTGCTTGAATTAATGTCTTCCAGGAGGCTCTGCTCGCAACTCTCTTTGAGGTCGGCAATGTCATACTTATTCGCTGCGCCAAGCAATGCGAGACGATGCTTCCAGAAGTCTTCTTGTTTTATGCCCCCATATAAATAACTCAAGAGAGTCATGCATGATTCCAATGACATGTCGTCTATATTGATTGTGGAGGACTCCTTTTCTTTGAGGTCATGCAAGAACATGCTCCCAAACACAGGAGAGCTGGCTGATAGAACAGCCTTGTGGGCCCTCAGAGAGCCATCAGCTGTGTTGATAGTGACGTCAGCATGGATGCCTTCATTGAGCATGCGAGAAAGACACCGAAGAGTGCTGTTGGTAGCGAGAGACTGCAATGCTATTTCATTGGGCCATATAGAACAGGAATCACCACCCTGAGTCACAACAGAAGTACTTCAGCTTTATGCACAATTAATTTCTTTGGGACGTGTTTGGATGTACCCTCAATTGGTGATTGGCTCAGTCAGTGGGTGGTTATGCTTTGCATTTGGTGCTGCATGGAAAATATCCTGCTTTAAGGGATTCATTCATACTACATTTTTCACTTGTAACTGAGAGTGAAATATGAGAAGGTAACAATTGTCCTCAGCTTTGCAAGAGTTTGAACAGGGTGCATCCCTTCCCATTCCATCCACTTTGGAAGCAAAAACATCCAAACAAATCCACAAGTGGAAAATTAGTGGGTTCACGATTCTATAAGTCTAATGATCAAAGACCCTCACATTTAATGAATAGATCTTCAAGTCTAAAAATTCTACATCAATGATGAATCGCCCGTGGAAGGTAGAGTCAACAGGCCACACAAAGTCTTCACTGCTTCGGAGCAATCTCTCATGAACTGTGTACTGAAAAAGTTAAATCAACAGAACACACACATTCATGCATATCATCAATTCATTCATGGAGATTATTATGAATTTTTTGAACCTCGATCAATATCATTTTCATTTGGATAAATGGCATTTGGTAGCAGCATTTCCAGTGACTCAATGGTCAATTAAATATCTCAATATTGTTGTAACTGCTACTGTAACGAAAAAGAAAACTACTTTTTACCCCCCTCCCCCAAAACAAAAAATTAAAAAAAAAAAACAAATGAAACAGATGGTTGCAATCAAGTTGCTTTATTTTTAAGCAAGAACAAAGTCACAAAACAGTGTCATAATATCTCAAACCATGTGAGATGTCTTTGGTGAAGAAGTTTGCACATTTGCAGCGGAGTCCAGAAAGAGTAAAGCCCTGATACAAGTTAGCACTTATTTTGTGATAGAATAAAGACTGCAAAAGCTGCACCCTACGGAATAATTGATGGAAACTAAGGTCAAGAGAGAAGTATATCCGCTGTGCCCATGGTTCTAGAACACAGTTTTGGCAGGCCATAACCATTACATAACAACCAATAAATGGCCCCCACACTGTCATATCAAGTACATTTCAGCCCACCTCCTCCTCTTTTCGTTAAAAAAAAAAACATCTTAACAATATAATATCTGAAAACTTCCATTCTTAAGGAGTTTTTATGATGATATAGATGTAAAAAACATAAATAAATAAATAAAGGATGCAACATTATACATTTTTCTATATCTTTTGATGTTTTGTAATATTATAAACATGTAATGGTAATAGAAACTACCCAAACCGATATTGAGCTAACTAACTAACTCGTACACATGAAGAATGACATCTTATCTCATTGGTAAGAGGTAGCAGTTGTTACCTACGTGATGAAGGTTTAAACCCGGGCAACAGGCAAGCACCTTTTCTCATCGGAAAACCTGTGTCACCTCACCGGAGGTATATCCACTTCCCTTGCCCAAGAGCTCTACCCATCTCTCGGAAGTCTACTTCCCACTATCAAGGGTGGGGCCCCAGCCCCTATCGCTAAGATACCAAAAACGAAAAGGAAAAAAAAAAAAAAACTAACTCTTACACATTGTTGATAGAATCTTACAACTCAGCATGCTCCTGAATCCTGTGACCCACGTTGAATCCTCAACCAAAAGATTTGTATCTATACGAGGAATCCCATTTACAAATGGATGATATATAGGATTTATGTATATATAAACTTTTCGCCTGGGTAATTGTTTGATTGAATCATAAGATACAACCGATTTGTATGAGCATGAATAGCCATAGTTGAGAGGTTAATATTAGTATGTAATTTTTTTTAATTTCTTTTCTAACATGTTAAAATCTCTAATTTAAAAAAGTTATATATGATTAGAAAAATCATTTAATTAAGAATCTCTCTCTCTCTCTCTCTCTCTCTCTCTCTCTCTCTCTCTCTCTCTCTCAAAATGGAAGTTCCATTCTTTTTTAAAGATCCCTCATCCGATCCTCATGTATTACATGAGCATGAGCCCCTCTCTTCTCATCCAACGGCCCAAGTGAATCAAATAGAACGTGGGGCCCAGCCCACCACTTACGTCCTTGAAAACAGTGAAAAACTTCACGGATATAATTGAAATTATCCAAAAAAATAAAAAAAAAACAGAGAGAGAGAGAGAGAGAGAGAGAGAGAGAGAGCGAGAATAGTATACCGGGAGAGATGTAAGGTCGCCGGTTAGCTCCGACGTTGGAGACGCGAAGGACGAACCTGGCGACCGGAGGCTGCTCCTTGGAGGCTCGATTCTGTTCGGGAAAAAGCCGCACGTACAGATACCGGTTCTTCTCTACCGACAACTGCCTGAAAGTAAATTAAATGAAGAGAGATTCCAATTCCAATTCCAATTCCAATTCCAAGGGAAAGGAAGAGGGGATCTTGAATTGAACAAGAACCAAATACAATTACGAAATACAAAGATTTGGAGCACTACCAGTTCCAGATTCCGACCTTGAATAGATCGGATCGTCGGTGGGAGCACGGTCCGAAGTTCTCGATCCGCCACTGAGCGAGTCGAGAAATCGTCTCCACCTTGGAATCGGTCATATTTATCGAGATCGAGATCGAGAGAGATCGAGAGAGATATAGAGAGATATATAGAGATATAGAGTCATGACTGAGTCTATCGGAGGAAGAGAGAGCAGTTAGAAAGAATGAGAGAAAAAGGAGACTTTGAAGTTTGGAGCTGAAACATCAACACAACATGATTGGGGGGTGTTAGAATCATAAAGAGGTCTCGTTTTGCTGAGATTTACCAATATAACCCACTTCTGCCGTTCATCCTTCCACACGAAGAAACAAAGATTCTAGAATATTCTGTCTCTTTTCCGGTCGTTTTGAGACACCCTGGAGTCTATTTCTAACCCCAACAAAAAGTTTAAAAAGTCCAAAAAGTTCCCACTTTCAGTTGTGGAATCAACATGACACGTGGTTAAATTTGTAAAAATAAAAAATTTCTTCAATTGCAACAATATTGGAGAGACCAATTAGAATAGTACTTGGGCCTGCTTGAACGTAGGGTGGAGTAAAATTAAATAAAGTAAATTCAAAATCAAGAATAATATATAATGGAATTATGATGATTTTTTATTTTTAGTTGTTTAATAAGGAATTTTTTTTACTTTTTGAAAAAAAAAATATTATCACCCTCACAAGTACTCTTAAATTAAAATAGGTGAATTAATTTTTTTTTACATAAAATAATGGTACCATATCATATGACCCTAGGATATTACATAGGACCATATGTGTGATACTACACAATTTACATTGCCCTAGGATATCACACAGTCCAATGTTTGTGGTATCACACTACCTTAGGATATAACACAAATGGATCTATGGGATATATTTAAACTTTGACAGTTAATGATGAGGTCTAAATGAAAAAAAAAAAAAACAGATATGGGTAATATCCCAAAAGAAAACCATGGAAAATAAAATTCTTGTTTCCTGCAGTCATTTATCTATGAGCACAAGGAAAAAAAAATAAGCTCACTCTTTTACGATTCAATGGAAAATTGTTTGATATGGGGGAAGAATGGACTTGGTTTTTTGCATAAAGCATAAAAAGATCTTTAGGGTGTGTTTGGATATGAGGTAAAGTAAATTAGAGTAAAGTTAAATATTTGAATTTCAGATTTTCCCCCTTCTTTTAAAAAAAAGTCAAAAAAGTAACCACTAAATTACAAAAAACATCCACTTTTTATATAAAAAATAAAAAAGATTTCTTATCAAACAACTAAAAATAAAAAGTCATCATAACCCCATCATATAGCATTCTTTTTTTATTTTGGGTTTACCGTACTCTATTTTACTCTACCCTACGTCTTACCCCACATCCAAGCAGGCCCTTAATTAAGTTTATGCAGTATGTGTACAGGTCTTTTTCGTTGAAGGACAAAATTGTCACATTAATTAGCACAATCTATAGTAATCCAGACCAGATTTTCCGAGGATGTCATAAATCCATTCTTGTGCAAGGATTTTTTTTTTTTCTTTTTTCCTTGATGAACAGCTGTTTTTAATGATTGGTGCAGCGCAGATTCTTCAGTAAAAATCAGGATTTTATGTTTGGCACGACAATGTTCCTTGATTTAAAAGAAAAACATATAAATACTCAAAATTTTCACGAAAATATTTTCTTGATGACAACTTTATTATTAACCCAAATTAAATTCTGGTAAAATGACCATCACCTGTTAAAAGCATCCCCCAAGTTAAATAGAGCCTCGAGCAGTTCTGAAACCCAGACAACAGAGAAAATTTGCACCCATGGGCAAACAGTATAAGGCCTTGAGCAGGGAGACCTACCAACGACCATCAAATGCTCTCTTATATCTATCTATATGACAAAGTTTAATTCTATAGCAAGGAACCAAAGCATAAAAAATCTTTGTATCTGCTGAGATAGTGTGCTTGGATTCAATTCTGCAGCAAGCAACCAAAGTTATGTTTTTTTTTTTTTTGTTTCAGTTTTTTTTTTTCATTTTAAGATACAGTGAACTATGGATTATTTAGAACTTCAGAATGCCTCGCCATATTGATAAAAAGTGGCACAACAAGGTAAATTTGCTTGCCGGTATCTGTATGATTCCATCATGACCAAAATGCTCAAAACGATCAAAATTCATTTCATTTAAACAAAAAGGACCTTTTTCCAATGAAGGCACACATATTTCTATTCCATATCAACAACCATGCTCATGCCATGAATTCAACATATTTCAATACATTAAAAAAAAAATTCATTCCATAAACTCAATGTATTTCAATTCCATGCAAATAAACAAGCCCATTTCATGAGGTTCAATAAATTCCAATTCCATACAAACAAGTCCCATTCCATGAATCTCAACATCTTTCAATTCCATATAGAAAAGAACACCAATTCCATTGGACAAGAGAACTATCAGTGATGACCACAAACATTAGATGTGAAGAGGAATTCCTATAAATTGTAATTCCACACAAAAAAATAGGTCCATTTGCCATTGATGATTCCTATTTTGTAATTTCGTGCAAACAAACCAGTCACTGCCTGATTTCAATGTATTCCAAACTCCATGCAAACAGAAAAACCCAATTTCCATCAATGAATTCTTATGTATTCCTGGTTCATGGAAAAATAAGGGCCACCCACCTACACCAAATACACAGTTAAAATATATTAATGCATACAAACTAAAAAAGCCCAAAAATAGGTTTCATAATATTTCAATTCATATAAATAAAGTAGCCCATCTTCCATCAATGAAGGAATCTCTCTTTCAAATACATGGAGAACAACATGTCCATCCATACAAGATAACGCATTTCAAAACATGATATACTACACCCATACAAAATATAAAGTTCAAAAAAAAAAAAAAATCAATGTTACAATAACAAAATAAACACACATAACATTCCAAAATGAATATCGCTACATACGCAAAAAGAGAGACTCTCTACATGTCAATTAATCGAGCTCTCCTATTCTCACATCTCCAATGTTATTGCATCTCACAAGCGATAAGCATATTAACTATCAGATTATTCATTGATCGCTTCATCTCGAAGATCATCATTGTCTTCCCCATCGATGCATATTCCTTCATGACGATAACGTTCACATAATTCATCCGTATTAGGATTTCTCATTATGATAAAGTTGTGTAATACAACACATGTATTTACAATCTTTACCTGTGTCTTGATAGGATAGTTACGAGGTATATGCATCAAATTGCAAATCGTTCCTTCCACAACCCAAATGTCCTTTCAATAACATTTCCCAACTTTGCATGTCAAAGATTAACTAGCTCATTAGTCGTCCGAGGAGCCAGTGTTTGAGGTCCAAATTCCTTTAGATGATATTGAGCCCCACGATATGGTCCAATAAAACCTTACCTATGACCATAACAAGCATCGATCAAGAAAATATTTTCCTAAAATGATTAAATATGAAAAGCATTAGACGATTGTGATATCCTAAACTAGTTTTCAAAAATCAAAATTATTTACAAAAATATAAATCTTGGAATAAATATTTACCTTATGAAATTTGAAGATTGTAGACTACCCTATTTTGTAGAATGTCGGATAGAGCTTTTTGATTGTTGGCTGAGCCTTCAAAACTGACACATACAAACTAGAACATCATGTAAAAAACTACAATTGCCATTAAATTTTGTGCAATAAAACCTTTTCTACATCAATGTCGCCAATGATCTTTAACTGATACTCATACTTGAACATAAGCGTTGACCAATAACAATTTAAACATTCAACATCAACAACAACATAAACATTCATCATAGGGAGTAGAAAAAAAATGCTACACTAAACTAATTTATTTACCTTGAAAAAAAGATAAAATATTGGCGTAGGATGGGATCCACTTGATTGCATCTTTGAGGAATTAGGCATAGGAGGGGATCTACTTGATTGCATCTAATAGCGAGATGTTGATTTTGACCCCTTTGAATACATTCAAGATCTCTTGGTTTTGGACTGTCTGTTTAAGTGGAGTCAGCCTCTGAGAGAAGGGGGCCCGGGCTAGTAGGTATGGGGGTCAGGCTCATTGTCTATCTGACCACTAGCATCATCCACTTCTTTTTCTTTGGACTTTGTCGTTTGATCTGAGGACGCAGGTTTTCTATCTTTTCTTGGATCTTCTTTGTGTATTTCTTTGACACTATGTAATGCAGTGACAGCCTGAACCGGCAGCTCTTGTGAGGTTGAGTCACTTGCATTAGCTACTGTCACCATATTGAAGGGCCCAAACCTGGTTGTGCCTCTAACAACAAACAGATTCAAAAAATATAAATAAAACTGTGACTGCTAGATGGTAATAGGAGCATAGAAATTTGGCAGAGGAAGTGATTCACAACAACTCAAGTAATAAAACAAACAAGCGGCAGAGATGTGTTCAGACCAACATTATGACTATGAATCTCTTACGAGGTTTAGGATGTACCTAGGAATGCAATAATGCAATCATGATTTTGGCATAACAAAAAGCTACAACGAACAGGTAAATAACAATAGTTATTGCTTCTTGAAGCCTGTTTTCCCAAGACTCTGTGGTGGCCTTAAATAAGTTTTACACAGGAGTTCTTTTCCTAACATTTGATGTAACGAATACTCCATCTATCATGAAATTAGGGTTAGAACGGTGAAATTGCCTCTTTATTCTTTGCCTTTTGGAAGAGTTTTTTGAATGCATCAAATAGAGTTGTGAACAGGTAAAGGTTTGGGTGGGGTACACATCAAGGTCCACGTTGGATCCCAATACCAACGTTCATACCTAGATGGGACAGACAAATCTGGATTAGGTTGGGTCTGTACATTATAATCTATGTATCATTATTTTCTCTTTTTGCATCATCTATGTATTGTTGTTTTTTATTTTATTTTTACTGAATATTCAGGCTAGAGTAGGTCCATCTTGATAGTATTAAGGTACCTAAGGTCTTCGGCCCTGGACCCACACTCAACTTGTTGGCTTCAATTTTGACCATACTCAGTATTTTTATGTCAAGTTCGGTTCTGTCTTACATCTAATCTGAACCTCCTCTATGGAGGCAATGTCCAACCAACGTATCACAACCAATTTCATGTTCCAAGTTAAGTGAACCATCCTTTGTGGTGCCCCAACAAACCTGGTAGAGAACAGAGGAAAAACAGCTATTCACACAAGACACTACTTTGCTAGTAGAGCAGCACTAATTACAGAAAGGCAATGAGTTGACATCGCAGAGGAAGTTCCATACCTCTTAAGTCCTTTCAATGGAAAAATGTGTTGTCTAACCCTGACAACCTGGCGAGCATATCTGGTACTCTTTAGCATGAAGAAGCTTCAGGCTGTTACCATTCCAAAAGAAAATTAAAAAAAAAAAAAAAAGCTTCAGGCTGTGACAGATTCTTTACAAGTAACTACACAGAGCATCAATGATCATGATCAGAATTTCTCACCATAAAGTCATTCACATAATTCAAGGATCAGGCAATATATCTGCACAATAATCATGTCAAATGAGTGAACCCACTTGCAAGAATATTACTGCTCAAATAGTTCTTGTTGAATTGTGTAGTATCGCCCTAACTAATATGTTCCAAGTAATGTAAGTTGGAAGAATATCCCGACCCAATGCGCAGTACAAAAACCTAATGGCCTCGTTGACCCTATTACAAGAACAAAGGCCATTGAGGACAATGTTATATGAGATAATATCTGGCAATAATCCATCTCCTAACATCTCAGTCCAAATATCAGACGCCTTTCGATGGTCACCAACTTTGCAAAATCCATCCATAAGTGTGTTGTATGTTACAAGATTCGGGGAATAATTCTTAGCCCTCATCTCTGAAAATATCTGCAAAGCTGCTTCTACTTTTCCCACTGAGCAAAGCCCATGAATGAGAATATTGTGCATAACTACATCAGGCTTCAAGCCAGTAATGATCGCTTGATTCCACAAGGAGAGAGCAGCATCGATTTTCTTGTCTTGACAAAGACCATTCATTAAGGAGCTGTAAGTGATCATATCCGGTCTCCAACCTTTCCCCAACATCTCTTTCACAAGATTCGAAGCCTCAATAAACCTTTCCACTTTGCATAGACCACTTATAACAGTATTGTAGGTAACAACAGTTGGATCACAACCTTTTCCAACCATTTCACGAAAAACATGGATAGAATCCTCAATTCTCAATGCTTGGCAGAAGCCATTGATCAATACATTGTAAGTCTGAACATTTGGTTTGCAACCACGCTTGATCATCCGTCCTAACATGCAAACTGCATCTTCTATTCTACCACCACGACAAAACCCGTTTAATAGCGATGTGTAAGCAAAGATATCAAGATCACCACCTCCATCTTCTGCCACATTCAGAACCCACAAGGCCTTATTTGCGTACCCCCTCTCACACAAACCATGAATCAAAATCCCATAAGTCACTGCATCTGGACAACCACCACTCTCATGCAATTGTTCCCATATCAATACTGCATTATCCACCTTTCCATTCTCCAACAAACCCTTTAACAATATATTGTAGCTAGTGATATTCCGCAGCCTAGCACTTCCCATCGAATCCCATAGCCTCATACAATCGTCAATTCTCCCACCATTGCAATACCCACTAAGCAGAGAATTACAAGTAACAACATCTGGAACTCCACCGCTCTCAATCATCGCCAAATAAACCTTGGACGCCCCATCAACATTCCCCCTCTCACACAACCCGTGAATCAAAGTACTGTAAGTAAAGCAATCCGGCTGGTGAAAGTTCCTCATCATACGATGCCATGTCTCCACACTCTGATCAAACTTCCCACACTTGCACAGACCATTCAACATCACATTGTAGGTAACAACATTCGGACAAACGGACTTCCCCTTCAACAACCGCTCCCAAATCTTCACCCCTCTCTCGAAATCACCCGCCTTAAAAAACCCATCAATCAAAACATTATAACAAACAACATCCGGAGCAACTCCTCTCACAGCCATTTCATCAAACAGCTCCAATGCATCCATCACCTTCCCATCACCGACGAGTGCAGTTATCAAAATGCAGTAGCTGAACAAGTCCGGCTCAATTCCTTGACCCCATAATCGATCTAACAACGCTTTTGCACGATCAAAATCGTTTCTTTTACACAGACCCTTAATCAAAATGTTGTAAGTTCGCAAATTGGGCGAGATTTTTACCGTTTTAAAGAATTCGATGAGCGATTCGGCCTGAGCCCATTGATTGGAATTCACAAAGGTGTCGAGGAGGGCATTGTAGGATCGGATGCCGGGGCGGCACCGGAACACGTCAAACATGCGGCGGAAGGTGGCGAGGGCCCGGTCGGGCGAGGAGGCTTGGGAGAAGGCATTGATGGCGGCGACGGCGACGTCCTCGGAGCAGGGGATGCGGTGGGTGCGGATGAGGGAGAGGAGGCGGGTGACGTGAGGGGCGGCGGAGGGCACGCGAGGGGAGGAGAGCTGGCGGAGGAGGAGGTGGAAGATGGAGGAGGAGAGGGCGAGAGAGGGGTGGAGAGAGAGGGCGGAGTGGAAGAGGGAGAGAGCAGACAGAGGGTCTTTTTGAGATTTTAGGAGATTGAGGAGGTGCTTGCGGGAAAGGAGTTTGGGGAGCTCGGCGGCCATGGAATGGAAGTTTCGAACAAGGGGGTGTTTTGGAAATATGTTTTCTCATGTCCGTTTTTTGTTCTTTTTCATGGCCGTTTCAAGATTGCATTTGCAGGGACAACTCTAGCATTTGATACTTCTCAAATGGGAATCGAGATTAAGTGGAGGAACTTAAACTTATTGTTGAGAGACCCATTGCATTTGCAAAAGTGAGTTATTAACCATCTATTAGATGACTGCCAATTGATTGATTGGATCAATGAATAACCATAACTTCTGGAAAAAGGTCGATGCAACCATTATCATAAGTACCAGCAATATTTAGAAAATATTTTGACATTATGGTGACAGTTATATGCAATAGTACTTCTTCGATCACAACATTGTCTTTGTATATGGCCATGTATGTATCTTTACCGAATAATCTTTACTTATAAAAATCAAATAACCTCATGTCGGAGGTTAAAGACCTGAAGATTGGGTTAGCGAAGAATACCCTAAGTCATAAGAAAAACATATAAATATATGCACAAAGACAATATTGAGAGAAAATCACAGTAGGTGCCGAAATCAAATGAAAAATCAATAATTAGGGAAAATCTATAAAAAAATAGTTTTTCTATATAGTATCTCAAAGACAATCCGCAAGTGAGAGATATACTTGAGAGATATTCGTGCTCATACGCATACTTTTTCAATACATTGGAGTGAGACCCCCCCGTGATTAATCCAACCCCATGCACTCAAGGTCACTACCTAACCCCATCCTCATAAAGAGGCACAAGTCCAAATTTAACACTCATTTTATTGTTACTTGTGTTAGAATTAAAATAATTCCTTCTAAGACCATTAACTTGAGGACCATGGATCAAAGAATTAGGATAATCTAATGGAATTGAAATTTTGCATACATGTCTTACTGAGATGGTCCAACATTTTCTTGAGGGATTAATTATGGTTGCAACCAGTGTAACAAAACGGTGGTAAAGTTTGAAATGCTAATAATGCAAATTCATCATTGACATTGAAACTACCATGATTAGTTTACGAAGTCAAGAGATATTCATGCATTTTGATATTCGGTGAAAAATATTTTTACGATTTAAATATATTTTAGATATCTTCTAAATATTTTCAATTCTTTACTTCAAAACAGCATTTTCTAGTTCATAAGCAGAGTATCAAAAAATTGGAATTTGTTAATTCCAACTCCAAGTTCATAACTAGTCAAGGTTGTTTGCACTCAAATAAATCATCAGGTTGGCCCACAGAATATTAAGCCCCAAACCAATGGAATTGACTTACTTGACTTAGTAACAGCTAGTTGATTATTATATCGGGTTGCGTTCAATCAATCCAAGGTTTGTCACCATGTTTGAGGCTGAAATCTGGGCCAAAAACCTATATCATTTGGGATAGGTAAATTAAATGAATGGCTTGGATTATGTGCACAGAGTGATCAGTAAAAGGTGGTAACATTATGTACAAAGAAAGTCCCATGCGGCCATCAACGTGGGATCATTTGTCATAGACCTGTGTCATTTGACCCTTTGACAAGGGGTCTGGCGGGGCTCGACCTTTAAAAAGCCCTTAAGTTGAGGGCTTTCATTTTTTTAAAAACCCAAGGGTTAGGCTGGATTAGGACAAAATTTTGTGAACCCTCTAATTTTGAGGGTTGGGCTAGGACAATAACAGGCTCGACCTAGCCCGGCCCTTATATTTTTTCAATATTTTGAAAAATATATAATCATATATATAGTTTGAACCACCCCTTATAATTATATATAAGATCTAATTATTTTTACCATGTTATATGCATTAAATGAATATGTAAGAATGTATACAAATAAAACTCTTAAACTTTTTTAGAAATATTTTTTAGGAGTATTGTAAGAGATTAGGTCATAAATCTAATTCAAAGAATGAAGTTAAATCAAATAATATGCAATTATGTGATGATGGTGAAGATGAATGCTTTTGGTATTTAAAAGAAAAAGAACAACAAAAAGTAGCAATTAAGGAAAAACTAAATTAGATTATTAGTTGGAAGACCTTAGAGAACAATCTACAGTATTAGATATTTTAAATTAGGTGGAAAAGAAATTCAACAAATTATCCAATTTTATCAGTCATAGCTCATGATATTTTAATTATCCATATTTCCATAGTTGCTTTTGAGTCTACATTTAATATTGGAAGAATGAAACTTAACTCACATAGGACTTATGTAAAATCAACAACAGTAAAGGCCTTAGTTTGTGCACAGAATTGGTTATGTGCCGAAAAACATAGTAATAGTAAATATGATGATTGTGATACATTAGATTATTTATTAGATATCTTGAAAGAGGACTAAATTATTGAATTTTGAAGATATTATTAAGTATTATTTTTTAAATTAGTTTTAAATATACAATACCTTTTTCATATAAAATAAGTATCATTACAAGTATTATGAAGTATCACTAGAAGTTTTTTTTTTTTGTATTATTTAATATATCATTAGAAGCATTATTAAGTATCATTTGAAGTGTTATTTTATATCATTAGAAATAATCTTGAATATCATTAGAAGATATTATTCTATAAACTAATTTTTAATTTGTCATCAGTGAATCAAAAAACAAATTTAACTCCACCAAGCTTGCTTTAATGCAACCATTGTCGGTCTCAAGCCCAAATAAAAGAGGTTGAATATTAGATTGATACTTGATGTTTGATGACAATGCTAAAATAATTTTAAAATAAATTCTTATTTTCAGGCCTTTGGCCTAGCCCTAGACCTTGAGAGTAGGGTTACGGCCTAGCTGGAGTAGGCCCTTCAAGGGCTCTAGCCAACCCAGGCCCGGCCCTACATAGATTGAGGTAGGGCCAGGACAACCCCAGGCCCTACCCAGCCCAGCCCTTTGACGGGCCTAATTTGTCATGGGGTTATATGCAATTTTATATGCATGAAGAACCGTGTTCTGACTTGTAAGACTACTTGTGTCCTAACGCACAAATCCTTTCATTGATCACTACTACTTCCCCCTGTTGCTCTTCCTCCTTGCTTCTCAGCTTTCCCTCATGGTCATCTTGCAGCTCGAAGCTGTTCTCGATTTATTCCAATCAGATGAGAGACTTGAAGCATACTGTTATTTGTTACCAACCCAAATGTCCTCCCAAAATCAAACTTGCTCCCCATTCCTCACTGAAATCTAGAGTTCCTATTTCTATACAGCTCTCTCATTCTTGAGGCTCTACACCTCAATATGTAGAGCTCATGAATGTCTTGGATGAAACAATTAATTTCTTACAGACATTACACTTGAATTTCTTTGTAAATTAATTTCACCACAATTTGTTTGCATAAGGGTATGAACCAATAGAATACAATCAGTACTTTACTAAAAAAAAAGTTAAACAAAATCAGTAACTCCTGTATGGTGCAATAATCATTCAAAAGAATAAAACTGACGAGTAAAAATTCCAAAATGCCTTCAAATCCATTATTCATTATGAATTTTAATGCCCAAAAATATTTTCTATTTGCATTTCCTTCACAGCTTGACCCATTATTATCACTACAATGACCACTGCTAAGAATCCATATTACTGGAAATTCATTTACATGAGAATCTGATTGCATTATGATTTTTACTGCACAATGAACGCTAACACTATGGTTCCGTTTCCTTTCACTGGTTTTCTATATGGCTACTACCATTTTTATTCTGAAAGAAAAGTTTTCGGAATCCATTTCTGCTTTTCTCTGAATCAAGATTTGCGGATGAGGAGGAAGATGATAGCAGCAGTCCCACATCTTTACTATTTGAAGGACTATAATCGCTGACAGTACTTGAAGGTTCTACCTTCTTTGAACAATATACCTCATTGTAAGATGACCTGCTTTGTTCTCCTGTAAGAACTGGTGATACTTCATTGGGCTCAGATATGTCAGAATCAAACAAGTCCTCTAGAGTTGCTAAAGCTTTTAACTGCTGCCCGAGGGAGAAAATAGTCTTTTGACACTCTGCTAATTTTCCAGAAGCCACTGCCAATTCCTTTTCCTGCACAAACAACAAGACATTGGACACAAACTCAAGGAAGATGAAGCAAAAAGATGTGGGTAAAACTTAAGTACATCAACTAAGTGGTGCATGTAAACAAGCCAAAGAGGCCAATCAATATAAGATGGCAACAGTCTGAGCCATGGTGCCCTTGCATCAGCCCACCATATCAATTGGAGAATTTGGCCCCATAACAGTAACATGATTAGATGGTAGTGATGAACGCCCAAAATTATTCAGCACATTAACCAAACCATTTCAAACAACTATCAAATGGCTGAAAAGTGAGTTGGTCAGATCCATGGAAAAAAAGGGTGCCTTTTAATTGGCTTCATAAAGCATGGCACACAATACAAATAAACCAACACGTATCATGAAGTAGACCATGCTTCTTGGAACCAATTTGAAGTCATCTAGTTTTTCTCGATTCCCAAAATATTGATCCAATTTTAATGCCATATAGGAAAAACAAAACATGAATACTAACATGTTCGATATCCAGGTCACCATAGGAGCTCGCAACTTGCCACAGTTCAGTTCCATGTTTCCTCCTAGACAGTTCATCCTCCAATTTATGACACTTCATTGCTACTTCTTTGGACAAAGCCTGCTCCTCTTTAACCTCCAACTCCAAAGAAACCACCCTCGCAAGCAGAGTCTGAACCTCAACAGTCATTGCTTTAAGTTGTGACTCGGCATCCTTTCGCATTGCATTTGCATCCTGTAATTCTACTTCCACTGATTTCTTCAAGTCATTAGCTGCAGCCAGCTGCTTTTGTAGCTCCATCAATGTTTGCTCAGCTTTCATCAGTTGACTTTGCGATGTCTCAAGCTGAGCTTGCCTTGTAGTTAAAGCAAGGTCCAATGCAGATTTCTCACCTTCCAACTTCTGTAACTTCTCTTCCAAGTTTGCTGTTTTCTGAACCAAGGCCTCAAGCTCAGAATTTGAACTATTATCTCTATCAACACAATCTGTGATAACAGAAAGCTCGGAGTCATGGCCATCTTTACCCATATCAACCAATGATGATAGCTTCTCCATTTCAAGGAAATCATCCATGAAGTCCATGTCTGGGGAAACAACAGATAAGTTCCTACTGATAGCCTTCTTGTTATTGAACTGATTGAATTCTGCAGTTAGAGCTGATGCCCATGAGTCTGAGCTGCTTGGTTCATACTCAGTCAACTCGACGCCACCCATCTTTTTCATGTCAGTTTCAACTGCAAGCAACTGCTTTCGACTAACTGATTGGTTATCTATGAGCGGTTCCACATAGAATGAAGGCACGGGCACAATGGACCTGTGATCATTAACTGATGACCCCTTACAGGCTGCAGCTTGTATTTTAAGACATTTGGCTTCAAGCTGAGCCACCTTTTTTATACTCTGTAGATGTTGCTTGCTGGCACTTTCAGCTGCCTGGGTACCCAGCTCCCTCTCTAGAGTCCTAAGCTTGAGCTCCTCAGCTTGAGTACAGAGCTCGAGCTTTAGTGCAGAGTTCTCTTTCTCTACTGCCTCAAGCTTCAGCTGAAGGTCATATTTGACAGAGGCAGCAACAGCATCGGATTTTGCAGCATTTAGCTGGATCTGAAGCTCACTGAGCTGCCTCTCAAGAGCGGACTTGCTAGATTCCCATTCAAGGGTCTTCTTGGTGATAGCCTCATGTAGTTTGTGCTCATTCTCTTCTCGTGCTTGCCGGAGTTGCCTCATACATTCCTTGAGAGCACCATCAAGGTGGCCAACTCGATCTTCAAGGGCTGAGCTCTTATGCGTTGCAGCTTCAAGCTGCTGCTTCAAAGCAACCACTTCAGTCTCTGCCTTCTCCCATCCTAAAATTATAAACCAAAGAAGAAAAGTATCAACAAATTAAGCAATTTATTAATTGTCCATTCTGGCAAACATAACACCAGATTTCTTCATGAACCGGAAGAGCAGTTGAAAAGTTATCTCTCTCTCTCTCTCTCTCTCTCTCTCTCTCTCTCTCTCTCTCTCTCTCTCATAAATATATAGGGTCACATTGCAAAACTCCCTGGGCGTTTTTCACTGAAAAAAAGCCCCATTTTTAGCCTATGAAATTTTAACACATATCATAAACATCTCCTTAAAATTAGCTGTCCCTTATTTTTTGCTTTGCACTTATGAGGGGGCAGATTTTTATTGGACATATCAAAAGGGGCATAAACTCTCCTTTTTTAAATGGGGAGTTTTTGGGAATTCTTCTCATAAATATATATATAACATAGCCAGCTAGATGATTGTCCAACCGTTTAAATCATTTGAGCCTTAGGGCCTGTTTGTTTGAGGGAATTGTTGTTACTCTTGCTGTGGGGATATACAAATTCTCCAAATGCTATCCATTAGAAGTATCCCAAATGCTCAAGTACAACCCAACATTCAGAAAGCTGAAACTCATTGAACTTCAAAGGCCAAAAGAGACGTTTCAAAAGGCTAGGATTTTGGAATCCTACTAATCAAATAGGGAATTTTAACTGCTCTATAGAAAGCAACTTCTAGCATTTCTATAAGAAATTCCCAACATAAGGAATTCCCATTAGAAAATCGTCCAAACAAATGCTCCCCCTAACATAGTTGAGAAATTCGTTTTGGAACCAGTTTTGGTTTGGTCTCCAAACCAAAATGTTTCAGCCAATTAGGGATTTTGATTTGAGCAAAATATTTCAGAGTAGTATTTCGGAAAAGATATATATATATAGAAAAATATAAGATTAATTCTAGGATTTACAAATAAAATTTGCGATATTTAGTTTATTCTACTTAATCAACTCATAATATGGCATTTATGAAATAAACATTAATATCATCATTATGGCCTATAATCATAAATTCAAAACAACCATAAAGTTTAAAACTTCAAATATTTATCACAACCATGGAATTCAGAATTTACCTATATGGACCTAAATTTGGGATGAATATTTTGGTGGGGTGTTTTTGTTTCATATTTATGGCCAAAATGAAAAATCACAGGAATTTCATCCAACAGGCCCTATTCAAAGGGTGAATGTCATTCCCACCATGATGCAATTTAAGGGATGCATCCAAGTGAGTAAGTGGGTTGGTTTACCCCAAAGTAGTTTCAACTAAAGTTTGCAAATGGCAAACGGCTTTCATGGGATGATTTTTTTTGTGTGTGTGGGAAGTCTCTCCTGTGAAATGTCATGTAAGATAGAAAAAAAAAAGCTTAGATAGGTAACCACTGGATCTGAAAAAGGATCCAGCAACTGACGGTCATCCTAACAAAAAAGACTGACCCTGACATTGACATTTTGCATGGTCCTCATGTCTTTCAAGTTTTGCTTATAAAAAGTACAAAGATGAATGTCCTATAGAGGCCAGGAAAAAAAACAAGTTCACCACTGTTCTTGTTGTATTTGACATTTAGCTCAATGGGAGTATCAAAAGGCTTTGCATATGTCATTTGAGCTGTGTCAATGAAATCCTTTGTGTATTTATGTTGAGACAGTAGTAGTGCGAGTAACTTCCAAACCAAGGAAATAAGTAAAATGCCTTAAATCTTCCATGTGAAAGGATGAATGCAATTTTTGTTTCAGATAAGCAATGCCAAACTTATCATACCCAAAAATCAAAATATCATCAACATATACCAGAAATACAGAAATGCACTTGAAGGACTTACGAAGAAATTACCAGTGGTCATAGTTGCTTTGTTTAAACCCATGTTTGAGAATTGTTTTCTGGAAAATTTTGAAACCATGCATGTGGAGTGTTTGAACCCATGTAAGCATAGACAAAGTCAACAAACAGATGTAGGATTTGGAATTACATAGCCGAGACGTGGATTCAGGTACACTGTTTCCTTTAGATCTCCATGTAAGAATGCATTTACAACATTTAGTTTAAAATTTGGCTAGGTTTTGGCAGCAGCGAGGGCCAAGATTGTTTGGACAGTCATCATTTTGGCAATAGGAGCAAATGTCTCATCATAATCAATACCGGAATCGATACTCTTTTCACAGCTGCAAAACATGTGTCATCAGTTGGATTCTGAGTTCCATCGACCCTTTCATTGCTTTATCTCTGGCTGTAATCCATCGACCCTTTCATTGCTTTATCTCTGGCTGTAACATACGGAAAAGATATGTGGAAATACTTGCAAGAAGTTTATCATCAAGATAATGAATCTTGATATTTACAGCCAGAGAGTAAAATTTCTGAATACAACCAGGGAAATAAATTAGTTCAAGAATTGTGCCTGCGGATAGATTACGGTTCCTTGGTGTATGATTCTATCCCAAAAGATTCCTCTATAAAAAAAAATTTTTCGAAAGGACCATGAAACTGCTCAACAACATTTCTTACAAAACTGAGGGAAGAGTTAAAACTAGAATGGGAAAGTCTAATGAATATAACTCCTATAGCAAATTTAGACACAGGTCTGCATGAACTGCATAGGGAAGAGCAGCAGTGTTATTCTAAGGCACTTCTGGGATATCAGAAATCCACATAATTCACAGTTTTGGTGCTCCACAATCACAAACCTATGCAATCATTCCAATGATTATCTTACTCTGCATGATCTCCCTAAATTATGTCCTTTCAGTTCTCATTTTGTGCTCCCCTTCTCCCATGGACATGTGGCAAAGCAAGTGGGTTTTAAATGTGAAATTAGGGTTAATGGTTCGTGCTTTAAATGTGAAATTAGGGTTAACAGTTCACTTGATTGCCACAAGCCTAGTTTCCCAGCGATTTAATCAGCAAAAGGGATTGGACTTTGAAGAGACATTCAGTCAATTACTTAGAGATTTCAATGGACCCATGATTACCCAATAACCCAGAGGAATCAACCCAGGAAACCAGGTAAATGGTCTACATTTAAGTCCAGTCAGGTCATGTCAAAACCCAACTACCCTTGCATCTGATTGTATAATGTAGGTAATAAATAATGATATATATTATATACTATATGATAAAACATAATAACTAACAATAACACGCATAGACATGCTTGGGTAAAGTCCGTTCCATCAGAGTTGAAATCAGGCATTGTACATTAGACTGATGTGAAATCCAAGTCCAGGCTTGAGTATAGAGAACCTTAATCGGGTCGAGGCCCACCATGGATCCAACCCAAACCTGATCCATTTACATCCTTTAAGCCTACTACTGACTGTTTAGCTTTGTCGCTTGTTGTCACCTTTGGATGGTCTTTAAAACGAACAGATATCTAAAATTCATTTTGGGATGGTTTCTTAGAAGAAGAATAATTGCAAACACCACCAAGATTTTCTCATCCACAATTTCCAAATCATAAATACAAACTTCAGAGGCCATCTATGTGTTGCAACTTGAAACAAGCCCATCATGCATGGTTCCGGTGGTTCATTCTTATCTAATTGAGCTTGGTTTCTTTATGTTTAAAATGAATCCCTTCTCTTTTTCCATGGATCAGTGTCTTGCATTGTTATTTACTAATATACCTTAACGAGAAAATCATTCTTGGAAATAATACCTCTATTTCAACAATCAATTGAAAGTTGTCCGCTCAAGGATGTCAATGGACCTCTGATTACCTAGTTACCCAAAGGGCCTGAACTAAAAAGCTAGGTTATGGACCTCCCTTTGGACTCAATTGATAATTGGGTTCAATTGGGTCCATAGCTGAAAACCTATGTACCCAAGTGATGTTTCTAAAATTTACATGTATAGAAAAATATATTAACAAATAATTTATTATAAGTAATTATTAATAAGTTTATACAAAAAAATGCACTCAAAAGCATTCATAAATTGGTAGTTGTGCCTAGTGGCAAGCATCAAGTCACAGGACTGATTCCTCTACTTATCAAATAGTCCTACTATAAGTATAGAGGAGATTTGGGGCCATAGGTCCAATTGGGTCCGCCAAAGTCAGGACCAGACCAGGAACTTAAATAATTTGAGTTCAGGTCCATGTTCATATTGACCATGGACCGATACCAAACCTGACCTTTCTGCATCCACTATGATTGCTCATACTGGATAGTCTATATCGGATCCTACCAAATAACAATATAGTTGATTATCTGATGTGCTATCATTAGTAGACATGACCTTAGCTATGCTATCAACCACATATGTCAATACACAAATGCCTCGACAACCATCAACTGGGATGCAGTCAAACTTATATGACATTATTGGAAAGACCTTTTTTCTTGGGGGTCCCCTCTATGCTAAGTTTCAACCGTCTCTTTCAGCATTCACAAATGCAGATTTGGCCAGCTATCAAGATGACCATCACTCTACAAGTCCTGTTTGTGTTTTCTTAGGAAGCAATATTGAGTAATGGAGTGCTAAGAAAGCCCGCTAATGGTCTCCCAGACAACTGCAGAAGCTGAGTATCAATCATTGTCTATTTCTGCTGGTTTTGAATCAATCAACTTTAGGAGAGTTTATAGATGCTTATGTCATGATACGTTAGTAACATTACTGTTCTATCAAGTTACAATAGGTTGAACAATTATAAAAGAAAAAAAGAATAAAAAAAGACAGTAATCGCAGAAGGGCAATGAGCACTTGGATGTACACCCAAATCAAGCACACGCAGACATAGGAAAAGGCCAGCCCACATTGTTTCAATGCTGAATTTTAAGCTGCAAGGAGAATAGAAATTGCACTAGAGTGTCTCAATTTTCTGCTCTCCTCACTGAAAAAAAAGAAAAAAATAGCACATGCATTTCTCCATAGCATCAAATGCATGCAGTATCAAGTTTGAGCAAAGAACAAATCTAACATGCATGCTTCTCAAAACACGCAACATTCCATAAGGTATAAATGAGGTTGAAAGAAAACAGTATCTGAAGAAAATCATTTAAAATCACACCATGATTTCTGATACACAATTTCTGATCACCAAATCAGTGTCGAAGCTATTTTCATTATCTTTGCATGAAAGACTGATTGATGGATAAAAGAGGCACGCTTACCAGAAACCGCTTCTTCCGCAACTTTGGCATGCTGCTTGACCAGTTCTTCTTTGGCACTGATATTTGATAGAGCAGCTGATAATTTCTCAGTTATGCTTTTCATATTGTCATGGCCTTCCCCACCAAAAGTGTTCAATGAAACCTCCAGTGATTGAATTTGATAGGGAGATACCTTGGACACCTCCTGTATTATTATTTAATACCACAAACATTGATTTTCAAATTCATTCACAGCCTTTGAATGCCAAATTACAGCAAAGGCCTATTTGGTTGCAAGCATTTGGGGATATGCTGCTTGGAGCATTTGGGGATGTGCTGTCTAGAGCATTTGAAGAATTCCAAATGTTGTCCCCCACAAAGTAGAATTCCAAAATGCTAATTAAAAAAAGAGCATTATGAATTCCTGAATTCTGAGAACAGCTGGCCAAAAATGACTTTTCACTTGGCCAACTTAGCAAATTCTCACCACATAAACTGAATCAAATGGGGAATTGTGAATTCCTATGGAAAGCCTTTGCAGTTTAGTCAGGAATTTCAAACAACAGGAATTCCTGTAAAAAATACTCTCAACCAAACAGGCCGTAAGCTTGATAGCAACCTCCAAAGAAGATATTTGAACTTCTCCTAATAAGCATTTTACTAGCCATCTCCTCAGCAAGAAGGCAAGCATACATAAAAGGGTTCACAAAACGGAAATAAATCCCACAAACAACCTAAGAGGAAACAACTTGCCACTCAAAAACTCATGTTAGCATTGCTTGTTATGTTCTGAACAAAGCATTACATTTCTTTGTCTTATAAAAGTAACAAGGGATCAGGAAAAGCAAAGACACAGGAAAGGAATCGTCAGGTGAAGGAAACTGATAAAATTGTTTTGTAGTTGGTAAGTAAATGAATAAAGAAAGCCAGGGGTCACAAAAAGCATCATACATGGTCATTTAAAGAATCAAATTGTATAAAAAAATAAAAATGAGACTGAGATAATTAATAGAACCGTTTTAAGGAATACAAACAAGTTTGTTTTCAAATCTCATAGCCTAAGAGGTTATTATTAACAATCAATGACATGGTCAAAAGGTGGAAGATGGCTAAAAGAATTTTCATAAAAGGTCTAAGTCTTTGCTCCATTAGTCTCTTCCATAATTCCATAGTGTGACTCATAAATTTAATATCAAGATAATTGGTGAAAC
Organism: Sextonia rubra; assembly: GCA_037013555.1. Classification (NCBI taxonomy): domain Eukaryota; kingdom Viridiplantae; phylum Streptophyta; class Magnoliopsida; order Laurales; family Lauraceae; genus Sextonia; species Sextonia rubra. The sequence goes on along the minus strand of JASUAD010000001.1, from coordinate 109,484,461 downwards.
TTTGTACACTTGTATATAGGTACTACACTTCTCCATTCACCTGACATTTTTTTTGTCCTCAATATTTATTAAAAAGCCTAGTTAACCAACCCATCCAATTTCTCCTAAGCATTTTCAAGGCTTTATTGGAATGCCATTTGGCCTGTAGCCTTTTCTTTCTTCATTTTTTACAATGCTTGTTTTCACTTCGCTACCCTAATTCTGGGCAAAAGATATATTTTGCTAACAAAGTATCTCTTCATTTAAAAAAGTGTTAAGATATTCTCTCCGCCTATCTTTACTATCAATGTTTTTCAATAAAACCTTTTGGATTTGGCTCTTTATAAATCTGTCATGATCTAACTCCCTACTTTTTCTTTTCTTTATTATTGCGACTTCAAAATATCTCTCATTTCCTTCTTCCCAACTTATTATATAGGCCATCATATGCTTTGGATTTTACATCATTTACTACTTTGTTAACTTCTACATTTGCCTTGTGATGACATTTAAAATCATGTAACTGTCATATACAAAGACAGTTGATGAAATTGCAAATGATTTTTACAAAAGAAGTAGGAAACAGGTAAATGATGTTATGTCCAAGCTGCACATTGTGAAATATATGCATGAGCTTGAGCTTGAGGGAGAGTGTTATGAGTTAAGGAGTTGGGCTTATTTGTAAAGCACTGTTGCAGGGGCTTTTATGTAATTGTTAGGAATCACAGTTTTTTTGTTTCTAATGAAAGTATGAGAAACTAATATATAGAGATGGTCACCCCACTCCAAATGGTACGGCCATCCCCTCCTTTTCCTCAAATTCCTCTTCTTACCTTTCACTTTTCTCCTTTTCCAAGCTTAGGGTCTTTTTTCTAACATCTCTGAAAGAAACACTAAGGGCACGTTTGTGTATGTGCCGCAGATTAAAGAAAATAAAAAATCCGGCCTCCTACACACACAAGTTTCTCAGCAACAAGGAATACAACTTGCATGTGACAAAATTGTACCGCACCAAAGGCAGTTGTAAAGTACATCCAAATACAAAATAAATGATCAAACAGATTCAGCCATGCTGGATATTAATTAAGCAATAAAATCAATAAATGCGCAAAACTCAGGCAGAGCACAGATCACCTGATCATCTGAGAACCTCTCAGATTGCGAAGAGAGTGATCCTGAGCTTTCTGTTTCCCCAGGACTTTTCTCAGAAGACTTCCTCCTCCACAGCCAACTCCGGCGATCCATCTCCCACAAGTGGAGACCTGGTCAACATCAAGACCATCTGTTTGCTTATAAGAATCCAATTGCGCCACAGGTCCACCATCGATCACCAGAATCAGAAAGTGCTGCTCCCCTCCACTCAAAAATGTCAGAAAATCCAAACAGCATTAAAGAAAGCCCATCCCTCCAAACAACTCCTTTTTACACCAAAATCAAATCCCAAACCCCAACAAAGGAAGTTGTTGATAGAACAATTTATGACTTATCAACAACTTCAAGTAAGTGTGAGGCATAAAAAAGGGGGGGCTCATCATTTCTCTCTGCTTTGCTTCAAATACACCCCAGTAACCATCCCAACTTCTATCTTTTAGAAAGTCCAAAGGGTGAAGAGAGAACCCAGAGATTAGTGGGTAGAAGATTGCTTTCATTCAAACACCTAACTGAAAAGATAGCTGCTGAAAACCATCTCAGCTGGAAATTCATTAATACCCATTAACCATAAAAGCTAAAAGAAAAAACTACCCATTCAGACAAAAACCTAATTTTTACAAACCCCACAAAGAAAAAGGGAGAAAATAAATCACTCAACACTAAAATAGCAAAAAAGGAATCAAAAACCAAGAAAACCCATTTCATACAGACCCAAAAGAGAAACACCCATCAAAGCAAAAGCCAAATTCTCATCACCTCAGAACAGAAACTGAAAAGAAAGAAATAAAAAAATGACAAAAAAAAAATTAATTCAAGAAATTATACAAAAAGAGAGAGCATAGAGAAAATACATTTGTAAAGACATTCCTGAAATGCAGAAGTATATTGGATTGAAAGATGAGATTTTTCTTTTTCTATACCTTTTTGCTTATTAAAAACCAGGGTCTTGTTTTTCATTTTTCTTTTTCCTCTGAGAAAGGGTGTTACGTCGCTTTTGAGCCTTCCTTTTCTTTGTTGTTGCTGGGGACATCATTTTCAAACCTGGCTGCCCTTATTCCCGCGCATTGAAGATGCACAAGTCCCAAATACAGAGATATACAGGTGCTCTCTCTAAGAGGATATTAAAAATGCTGATGTTCAATTAAAATCCTTCAGTCTTTGTGATGATGAGATCATTAGACAACATGATTTCACAGTTGGAACTAATTTTTCCAATTATGCTCATCTAATGAGTTCTGTTTGAAGGCTATATACTGGAGGGCTTTCAGGGAAACCCATGGCTGGCCCAGTTATTTCCACGGCTCAAACAGTTAAAAACCGAGCTCATGACTAGTCATGTCCGACTTCAGTGCAGTTTTGGCTATATATTTGTTTCAAGAGAGCTGTTCCTTCAGCACAACTTTTGACTTAATTTACATATGATTTTAATTTTTTTATTATAATTTTGTCCATGCATGAAAGGACCAAAGAGCTAATTGTCCTTGAAAACTTAAATCCCTAATTTCTTTTCATATACATCTATCCATCTCCTCTTTCCATCTTCCCTTTTAGTGAGCATCACCCCTTTCCACACACAATAGAGACTACCTTCTTCCTTAAATGGTTTTTTTACAATCTGAGCAAGTGGCCTTCACACTCATTGTGCAAGTGATCATCTTTTTTCCTTCTCATTTCTTTGTCCCATCAAATATCATATTTTGTACTGCTTTCTAATCAAATAGTGTAGTGGAGGAAGAGATAAACACTCAAATAATATTTTCATCAAACCCTAAGACATCGATCTCCATCCTCTTCCCATTGCCCTGTTCGATCTCGCAATGCTGAACAGGGTGATGACTATGAAATAAAAAAAGTAAAAAAAAAAAACACATAAAAAAAGCCACTCAATAAACCAAAGTTGAAATCAAAGGGAGATGAGCTCTCCGAACGGAGAGGCGACTAAAAAAGGAGAGGACAAAATGTACGTAGCCTTATCTTTATTTTTAAGAGGCTATTTCGATGATTTGAACCCATATCTTATAGGACCCTAGCAGTAAACTTGTACTGTTGGGCCAAGATGCTCTTTTAGGGCAACAACTATGAAACTAAAAAGAAGAAGAATAAAAAACCCTTGCAAAATCAAATTTGAAATCAAAGGGAGATGAGCTCTCTGTGTTTGGATGGGTTAAATGTGTAGAGAAAGTGAATAAAAAGAAAGTGATAATGGAGGAAGAAGAGAGAAAAAAAGTGTAGAGAAAGAAACTGAAGTCTGTGTTTAAATGGGTGAGGGTATATTGGGTAAATGGATGACTGTATAAAGTAAAAAATTAATGTAACTAACTTAATCATATGTGTATAGATAGAACATGTTTAAACAAAGTCAAAAGTAATATTAAAATAGCAGCTCTTTTATTACAAACTATGCTGAAGCCGGGTTTAAATATTTCTCTATTCCGATTTATCCTAAGCATAGTTGCATCTTAGGTTGGCCTTGTGTAAGTCGGACCCAGCTCATTAAAGTCAGCGTAATAATCACATGCAATAGTCAAAACATATGAGGGGACGGTCTTCTTGTTTTTTTCTCACCACGCCCTATGAAATGACATTTTCATCCTCTCAAACTCTAAATATTCTGAAGTTCCAAAATATGCACTTTGTGGTATGAGCAAGCATTAATTTGTGGGAGACAAACATTCGAAAGAAATTGAGAACTATAGATTTTAGAAGCATGAAATCTTCTCAATCGCACATGCCCTTGAATTTGACCAAATCTTACCATGGGGCCCCGCAACGCCCTTTCCTTAAAACAGGTGTTGGCTGACAATTACAACTTAACCACGAGTCCATGGCCGATGACCCTGACATTCTCCAAAACAGTAGACAAACCTAGCACTTAATTACTACATAAGCGCCAGAGTGACAAATGCACTTTGGATCCCTCTTGCCACATCATTGCTGGCTCTGGATGATGTGGTGTACGGGTGCCCATGGCTGGGCTGGCCGGGCCAATCCACTTTTCACAAGTTTGGGACTTAGGTATAAGCCATCGGGCCTGGCTTAGATTGAAATTTGGGCCCATTTGTTTTATGGGCTAGGCTTGGCCTAAGCCCGAAACCCAGCCAGGCCCAAATAAGTGGATTTAATTGAAATATCCCCTTCTTACGTTTCTTATGTTGCATACAAATCTTTCAATGTAGAAATTTTAAAAATTATTTATCCAAAAACACTATCGAAAGAACAGACAATGTTCATTCTAATTAGTTTGTACTGGACAAAGATTCCTCGTTGCACTAGCGCTATCTTTTTATAATGAGTTATATGCTTTTATTAAGAAAAAAAACAGCATCAAATAAAAAAGCAAAAAAGATAACTTTATATGAAAATTGCAATCACCATTAATAAAGTTTTTTTTTTTTACATTTTAGATGAGTTCATTTTGACATGAGCATATGTATAAATAGGAATTGTTGCATGATAGCTGTATTGGCCCCACCAGAGACCAACTTATGGGTGCATAAGAATCAAGCTTGAATAGGGCTAAGCCCATTTAAATATATGGGCTAGGCTTGGGCTTAATAGATTTTATATGGGTTGGGCCCCGGCCAAACACTTAATGCCCTAGCTAGGCTTGGGCTTAAGGACTTTAATCAAGGCCGGGCTTGAGTTTTGCTTAGCCTGGCCTATGAGCACCCCTATACATGGATGAAAATTGCGGTATCAGTCATAGTATTGATTTGCTCCAAAAACCGATACGATATCAATATCAATCGCGGTTCACAATTCATTGCAGTTATTACGGTGTGAATTTTTTTTCACCTCAAAAAAATTTGAAAAAATATTCAAAAAATCTAGAATATTAGAAAATTGTAGAAGACAATGTCTTTTCTCATTAATACACACAATAATGTATAATATCGGTCCCCTAAGTCATAATATCCTGTATGGTTGTTTTCGTATTAACTGTTATATATATTAGAAGTCTATCAATGTAGCCCATAGTGACCATTATAAAGCATGACTTTTTAATTTCACATTTTGTTTATAAGTGATCAATATAACATTGGAAATTGAACCCAAATCTTACGAGAATAAATTCTATTGAGGGCCCATTATGGAAGCATTTATTTTTTGAGTGATTTGGTGTTTTTATAAGTCAGTCCTACTAAAGGGGTATTAGTTTTTGAAAAAATTCCATATACTGCAAGGTCTTAGGGGTACCATTATTTTGTTCACAATAAAGTATTTCAAATTGTTTAAATTTTTATTAAGATATTTTTTTAGCAATCAATTTTATAGGGAGCCCAACTTGTTTTTTTTTAAATTTTGTTGAAGGTTCGTTCAATATTAGCATTTCTTCGCTTTATATAAGTGAACTTTATTGACAAGTAATTACCTGTACGGCCCATATATTAAGTTTGAGCCCATAACTTGAGCCCATCCATCTACTTGAAATGAAAACCCTAAAAAGAGGGCTTTTCATCGTTTAACCTTTTGATAGAAAGTCAGAAATGGCGGCACGAAACTGGGGGAGAGGAAGACCGGCTAGGTGAGGGAAAAAAGAGGAAAAAAAAGGAAAAGAGAAAAGAGGAAGAGGAAAAGAAAGAAAGAAAGAAGGAGGAAGAGGAGAAGAAGAAGGAGGAGTTTAGCACCTTAAGTACGGTTTTTGTGTCTTATTATTATTATTTTTTCTCTACAACTGTAACGACCCGAATAGCCCACTGGCCTAATAACTAGGTAGGCCTATCACGGAATCCAAAATGCTTAAGCTCAAGTTACTAGTAGTAACTTATATAGTTCATTATATACCGACTCACATTTTATTTATAAGCGATGTTGGATAGAGTGTTACAATCTACCCCCCTTAAGGCCACATATCTCCGTGTGAATCCATTTAACTTCACCAGACAATGTGGGATCGAAGCACTCCACACCCGTGTCCCTTGTGGATTCTCCTATCTATCCTGATCTTACCTCAAGGGCTTTTCTAGCGGGATTAGGGTCCCACATTTTCAGCTAGTGATAAGCTCTGATATCATTTGTAACGACCCGAGTAGCCCACTAGCCTAATAACTTGGTAGGCCTATCACGTAGTCCAAAATGCTTAAACCCAAGTTACTAGTAATAATATATATAATTCATTATATACCAGACTCATATTTTATTCATAAGCGATGTGGGATAGGGTGTTACAACAACACGTGATTCCTCTTATTTATTCTTATTTTTTCCCCATGTGATAGCTATGTCCATCGCTGCTCTTTCTTCCTCTTAATACGATTTCCTTGCTCTTTTTTTTTTTTTCAAGTTTCAATTGTAACAGCCATTATGACTAATATTTTGAAAATATCAGTGGTAACGGTCGATATTTATGCAACACTCACTTTAACGATATCGTGACGGATATCTCAGTGAGATATCATAGCGATATAGACCAATACCGGTACATATCGACCGATAGATACCGGTATCGGTTGATATTTTAAACCATGCCCTTATATGGGTGTAGATGTTAAGGGCTTAAGGCATGTGTTTTTTTTTTTTTTAGGATTTTACAGGAAAATCATCATAAATGACCCCTTAATAAAAAAAAATTAATATTAGGAGTGGGTGCACCAGAGTGGTCAAATATGATCACTCTAGTTTGTTTTTTAGCGTTGTGGATGAGTATCAAATCAAATGCTCATTTGCTTCTTCTAGCATTGGATTCAATACTCAGTTATGCAACAGAAATCCTCAAATGATGGTTTCCTTCTTCAAAGTCGAATATCTGGATGGTCATAGAGCTGTTGGACTGGTGGAATGCGATCAAGAACTGAGCCCCAATCATGCCTTTCAAACCCATCTATTGGGATTGATAGGGGAGGCTTGGAAGGCGAGGATAGGGAGAAATTGAAGGGTTGTAGGTCCAATGGAGGGAGGAGTTAAGGTAGGGGAGGTTAGTGCAGGTTTGGAAGAGTCTGTTGCTTAAGAATGTTTAAAAGGAGCAATTGGTGGTAGAGATGTGAGATGGGTTTGTGAGGAAGGAGAAGGAGAGAAGGGTATTTTGTTTTTTCTTTTGTTTTTTTTTTTTTTTGTTTCGTTTTGTTTTGTTTTGTTTTGTTTTGTGCTTTGGGTTTTGGTAGCAGTGTGGGATTTGGATTTTTCAGATTCTTCATTGTCACCGGAAAAGGGAATAATCTCCCATCAATGGTATCCGCCGCAGGGCTCCCACCTTAGGTCATCGCTGCATGATATGAGAAGAAGGAAACCATTCTTTTTAGGGAAGAAGAGGCTTTTTATTGCATAATTGAGCATCAAATCAAATGCTAGAAGAAGAAAATGAGCATCGTCTCCAATGCTCTTCCACAATGTTAAAAACAAAAAACCAAAGTGGTTACATTTGACTGCTCTAGTGTATCCACTGCTAATATTAATTTTTTTGTTAAGCAGTCACTTATGATGACTTTCTCGTTAAAACCCTTTTTTCACCCTGTCACGACCCGAGCCTAGAAATCGGGGGTTAGTTAAAAACCTAACCAGTGACACACGTACTCCCGTGCATACACACTTAGACCCCATCCAAAATATACACGCACAAAGGACATCACACGTACAAGTACATTGTACACGGAAGCTGTAAGTATCATCGCACGAAAAGAGGACACATAAGTAAAACATAACATCGGCAAAAGATTACATTGGTTTATATAATGTACAGAACAAAAATGGGGAAACAATTTTTATGAGCCAAAACCCAAAATGCAAGGAATTGGACATTCCAAGAGGCAATACAAGATGCATCCCACCCAAAAGGAGCCTATCATGCCATGACGCTCTTTGACGGAGTGATCACATCTACTCCTCTAGCCCTGACGGGGCTCTACAGTCTCTTCTAGAGTCTTGTCGACTTACGAAGGGTTGGCAGAGGGATCTAAGCCGTAACACCAAGAGCAACTAATGAATACAACGATTCAGCGAAGTATAAGCAAACAATAAGGTAACACGCGTTGTGTCTACAATAATAAGTAAACAGGTAATGGTACAATGAGTTTCACTTTTGTATACTAGGTAAATTGTGCATAAGAATAAAACATGCTCTCGAAATCATAACACTGATATACTTGCTAGATGGCTACTACATTTGCCATATTCTCCCTATCGAGAGCAGGAAATGAGAACACCATTGACCGACCTAGGGTACGAATGAGTTTCTGGTTCCCGGGGTCCGAAAGTCCCAGGACAGGAGCACACTGCAGCGGCAACAAACAAGCTATGCAAAAGTCAACCCGGTCAGGTATTCTAAGGCTGAGGCTGAGTCGAGCCAGACCGTATCAATCATGTCAGATAATACACGTCAATTCAAGTCACATGCAAACTGTACAGTACGTGGATCACATCAAATCACATTCAGGTCAATAACAGTATCTGTCAAGACAAATACAAACCAATACAGACCAATACAAATACAAGTCGAAACAATAATAATGAATAAAGGGCAATAACCGAAATCAACATGCCATACAAGTCAAGTTATTTCAGGGAATCATGATCGTTTACTGGTCAACTCTAAGTTAGTTGTCCATTGTTTCTAACCATGCATGATGATGTAATTTTAAGTTGTTTTATACACAGTTATCCATTTCGTGGGTGTTGCAATGTATCGGGAAACATGTATCGAAGTCCCTTAAACCAACACACATGAATGAGTCACAGCCCTCAAGACCATTCATGCTCTTAAGGTGTTCCAGTGGGCAAGTTAATAGGTTGAAAAGTCCATGTGAAGGCCCTATAAGGTCTCCTCATTAACCTTATCTTTTCCTTTAATTAATTAAAGAGCAGAGAGACGCATGAATGTAGTATAAAAAAGGGTCCTCTTAGTGTTTAAAAACAGGAGAATGAGAATGGGCAAAAAGACGATTCAGTCCGAGACTGAATCTCCCAGAGCTGAGTACTTCAGGGCCGAACAGTCGATCCTAAAGCTCGATCGGTCGAATTTTAGTTCTGGAAGGTGACCGATCGGTTGGACACCATATCCGATCGGTCGGGTAACAGAATTGCTGTTACAAAACCACTGAAATGGAATCATTTGCACCATGGAGACAACAAGTATAAAGATAAAGACTACAAAAGGGCTGTAAGTCACAACACACTTCTTGGATTAAAGGAGATTAATAACAATCACCGTTACCAACATGTGCTCATCCTTAATGTGCTTATACTTGCCTCAATTGAGCTTTTTCCATGAATTAGTTGCCCTTTGGCCCAAATTGACCTTTGATATGCAGTCTTAACACCATGTAAGCCAAGAGTGAGAAGGAAAGGTGTGCATACAGTGCAATGACATTCTAGACTCATAACGGATACCATGATTCCACTTCTTACCCTAAATGAACCGTGAAGGTGGTGCGAGGATCTTGTCAATGAAGAGAACAAGAATTCAAAGAAAAGTGCGGTGAACTGGAAAGACTGCGAGCAGAGAAGAAAAAAGAACCCAACGCTTTCCTTAAACCACACACGCGATGGGTCGTTGAAACGGAGGCAAAATGGGGGTCTCCTTGCTCTAGCTTTGATCGTAGAAGAAGAGAGGTAAGAGGGAAAGAAGAAGAAGAAAAGGAAGGAAGAAACGAAGGAAAGGAGAGAAAACGTTGAAGATGGAAGGAAGTCGGTGCATGCATCAGGTTTTATAAGATAAAGATGAGTGAATTTGCAAAACAGTCCAAAGGTTGATAAGAATCACAGTTCGAATCAAATAATCATCCAACGGAAGCAAACAACATCATTTGCATACGTGTCAGTTACGAAGTCAACAAGCTTGACAAGATATACGTGTTGACACCAAGATGATGCATGCAAGACGAGATCACACAAAATCTAAAATTACAAAAGAAGGGCTCATGTCTACCTAAACCAGGTTAAATGCAACCCAACTACCTATTCAGGATCCAAACTAAAACTCAAAAGAAAAAACAACAAATATAAAACTAATTCGTTCGAATCTTACTCAAAAACACATTAAATATGCACTAAATCGGATTAAGTTGGGTTGGAGTGTTACACACCCTTCACCCGGTGCCAGTATGGTTGTAAATGGGTCTCTGATTCTTTGATTATCCGAAAGTTTCGACTCATTAATAATCGGGTTTGGATCCTTATTTATGTCTTAATAAGAAAATAGGTTCATGTCTGGATTTTATTTCTGGAGATCTAAACTGTTTCGAGTCTCGTTCTATCTTAGTTTCAGCCCGTGGACCAAAAACTTGACATATTACTTTAGTTTTTGAGAATTTTTCTTAGAAGTTAGTTTTTTTCCCTCAAAAGCATTCTCTATACAGACTTATATCAGAACCCACATCATACATGGAACCGGTTCAATTCTTATTCCATATTCTTATTAACCGTTTGGGGTTCAAGAAACTGGTTTCGAGTCGGTTCCGGATCTGGTTCCGGATCCGTCTTCTTATTAATGGATTCGATTTCGGGTCTATAAATGAAAACGACCTGTTTACAACCCTAGCTAGGTACTTGCCAAGGTGGCTGGACCTTTTGAGAAATCAACTGATGGAGAAGTCAACCCACGTATGTGATGGGAAGAAAGCCATGCATACACAAGCGAGATGATCGCCAGCACATGCAGAGGCCAGTAATTGTATTCTAGGCAATTGGATGAGAAGGACACACCCAACTTTTCGTGTGTTCTCTGGGCTATTCCTTTATTTTCAGGCACGTTTAAGTTAAGCGCCGTGCTACAGGATATGCACTCTGAGATCTAAGATAATATTTTTAAGTTTCATTTAAGAGGTCTCCTTGACGATCCTTTCTGAAATTTCATTCGGATCAGAAATGTTAGGGTAGCAACTTACAACTTGAGCGCTAATCCCAATGCGTCCAAATAATATTCCATGGAGTTTTCTTCTAGAAGCAATCTGATTTAATCTGAAGCTACTTGTTTCCATCATTCTATAGTCCCAAGGTAATAGAGCCGAAACTTTTTTGTTTGTTCTTTTTTTTTTTTTATCTCTTTTGTTTTTTGTTTTTACCTCAATCTATTTTATCTCTTTTGTTTTTCCTTTTCTTAAAATATATAGGGCTCCTGCAGAGTTCCACTTTTCTGAGTAGCAAATAAGCCTTAAAAAAAAAAGAAAAATAGCATTGTGAAAATCAAAAGCTTTGACAACTTTTTCTTGCTGAGGAAACTGGCACACCATAGAAATGGAGTGAGTTCAAAAGAAAGAAATCTTTTCTATTGTGTTTCCATAGGAATGGTGTTACACAAACCTACATTGGCTTAGTGACATAATTTTTCTAAGTAGATAAGAAAAACTTTCAATCATAGAGGAAGCGATATTTTATTCTATTCTTCCATTGATTTCTAGTTTCAGTTATTTTTTATTCATTGCATTCTTGCTTCATCTTCTAGTTTAATTTATCCTCTAGTTCTATTAGTTCTAGTTTGTCTTGTAATTTTTCTATCTGGTTCTTTTTTCCAATTAATTGATTACCTCTAATTCAATTACATCATAGCTTTCAATATTGTGATCACATAATTTGTTGATTTTTATTTTATCTTTATCACTTTCTTTTTTTGTTAGAATTATGAGTGTTGGCTAATTCATGGGTTCGACAAAACTCAAGGTCCATTAAATTGTAATTTTAGATTTATTTTAGAATGGACTATTGCATATATTGCCAGAAGAGCAAGTGAAGAAAGTAGAGGAAAAAAAGAAATTTGGAAGAAATTTCATTTGGGACAAAAGCTCAGGCGAACAAGTGTCCGCTCAAGCAGACCTAATGGGATTTTGCCAGACACATAGCCTACTTGCTTAAGCAAACTTATGCCTGCTCGAGTAGATGACAGAGAAAATTTAGTTTCTTGATTACGAATTGTTTCCTGTTTCAAGTGGGACTTCCTTATTTGTGTTCTATTGAAACTCTAACTACTTTCCATGTAAATTGCATTATTTAAAAGGTTCATATTTCAACCCTAAGTACCAATCTCCCTATTATAAGTTGAGAATATACATTAAAAATACCCTCATTTTCTAGAGCATCTATTGAAGAGTTATACTAAATTGCTGAGCTTCTAGAGGATGTTATTTCTATTTCCTTGTAGAAGATTGTATTATCTCTTGTAGAAGATTGTTCACCTTACGGTTTCAAGGTGGTTGGTTCAAGCACGAGAGGCAGTGAGAGACGATGAGTCCCCTAGAAACTGCAAACCTTAGGTGTTAACAAGCAAAAAAGTTCAAAAGAAATCCATTAGCAGTTCAGCAAGTCAAAAGTCAGGTCAAGACTTGAACATGACTCAACCACAACAAAATAAAGTACAAAAAGCTCAAGGATAAAGTCTAAGAAGACACCTTAAAGTTAAAGAAGAAAATAAGCCAAAACACTTCAAAAGTGAAAAAAAATATAAACTGGCCTATTGAACAAAATAGTAACTGATGGAATACTAACCGATGGAGGAAAGTGATTGGCCGATAATTATAAAATATGAGAACTCATTAAGTAGCCGATTAAGATCTGATCAAACCATTCTAAGCTGATTTCAAGCTAATTGGCATGCTCCAAGGATGAAGATCTGGCTGCCACGAAAAGTTGACTGTGGGAGGGTAGCCGACCTTACAAATGAATGGTTAGCTAACCCACACCCCCCCCCCCCCCCCCCCCCCTTCCTCTGCGAATTAAATTATGCTTAATCTTCTCCCTGCCTCAAATGACTGAAGAAAATTCTTGGAGGCTATAAATACTCCCCTTGGGTGCCCATTCCAATACACAACACACCAGTAACAACAAAACAAACACCAGGCAGAAAACACAGCCACAAAGGCATTTCAGACTCTTTAGATTTTCTTCGAGAAGACCCTAAAACTTCAACTTCTTTAAGTTCCAAGCTTCAACTTAAGCAACAAGGTACCTGATCTTCTCAAAATAATCAGAAGGATAATGTCTTAATTCGAAAGAATCTTCAAAGAAAACAAGTCTTTTGAAACTTTCTTCATTTCCTTCACTTACGAATTAAAGGTGATATAGGTAAGACCATGGCCAACCCATTGGCATAACATGATAAGCGATCAATGGGGGCAACTATTATCATAGAACCTTTGTTCTAAACTCTCCTTAGAAACTCTATATCCAAGGAAAATGAGTGATAGGTTATAAAGACTGCTCGATCGACTTAAAATATGAGAAGGCGGTATACATCCAATATATTTCGAATTAGTCTCCTTTATATATTTATTTTTTATTTATGTAAAATTATTATGTATTTCTATTTTCTTAAGTGTTCATCCTGTTGGCTTGTAAAAATAAAAAACTAATCTTAAATCGTTACAGGGTTTTAGAAATGAAATTCAATTCCTAGATGGGCGGCTCAAATCAAATTCCCACAAGAAGTCATCAGTGTAAAATACATGCACCATTCAAACTTTAAGCTACTCCGAGCTCAAGTTCAGAAGACTACTTATGACTTCACAGGCAGCTCAGCTCAAAGGGCTGAAGCAGGTTATCATTAGTAGGCCAGGACCGACTGCTGATCTGTATATAATCGAGGGAGTCCCGCATATGCTTATCTTGTGTCACAGGACATGCCAAAGCATGAAGTAAAAATCAAAGCCAAAGGAAGCCAAGATCAAATCCCAGATTACTGTGCTCGGGGAAGGCCGGCTGAGGCGATCACGACCGTTCGGGGTTCGAAAATTATCTTCAAACCCAAGGACTCTGGGTTTTTGTATTAATTCTCGCCAAACAATAAGAGATATTCCGGAACAACGGTGTCAAAGCAGAGATGGCCAATTTCAATTCTTCAAATTACTGTGATTCAGTAGAATCTTGGGCATAGCCAGTCTTGACCGATCTTGGCTAAACGATTGGCCAAAGCCAAATGCAGGCCTCAAAAGTGTTATGGATGCTTACTAAGTCACATGGGTGTCTAAAAATGATTTGCAAGTCATTATCCTACATTTGAGAATAGCTTAGCTAGAAGAAGAGTGGGAATAATTTTTGGTGCCAGATTCATGCAAATTAAATAACATGACGTTAGAACATACTTTGTGATGGACCCATGTTCCTTATGAACCAACTGAGAAGGTGAGGATTTGTTCCAAAATGGAGTTTGCAAAGTCAGAAGTGGCAATTGAAAAAAACAAAAGAAGAGAAAAAAGCAACCAAACCACATGAGGTCCATAACCGGCTATAAATGTAAGTCCACAATCGATGCACTTGCTTATCCCATGTTTATAGGTTGTCCAATTGTTTATCCCATGTTTTCATCCATAGCCACTCATGTATGTACATGTTCCTTACGAAATGGTTATTAGTAGAAAGTCCATGATCAGCCATGAATTTTTAAGATGACAACAAATCACGTGCACAGTGCACAAAACCCACAATCGGCCATGTGTGATAATGCTACAACCGGACATTTGTTGTTACATATCCTTATGTTCCCCAAGACCACTTTAAAGTGTGTCTCTCATGGCCAGTACTTGTACCCTACAATCGGCCATTATGTGTACCCCATAACCTGCCACCATATGCATGTACGCCTTTCCCATGGCCGCTTATATAGGTGTCTCCCAAGACGACCCATATATAATATATATATATATATATATATATTCATTCATGACCACTATATACATCTCATATAATTGATCTCCATGTGAGGCTGGTATTGTAGGCACAATTATATGTGCTCGGTTGTGAACTCCCAGAATGCATCAGTTACTAAACAGAGTGGTTTCGTTTCACTTAGAGTCTGAAATGAAACTACTCGAAAACTCCTTTGATTGCTCCAGGGGCCTATAAAAGGACTATCCACCCCTTTGCAAGGGCAAGGAGTCCGGATCATCTCTAATTAACTCATCCTACGGACATCTCTTGGCAGACTTCAGCCTCCATCCTCTGGTAGAGACTTCCATTTTCATTGGCAGAGACTTCAACAATTTAGCAATTCTTCAAGGCATGTTCAAGCCTTCATACTTCGGTTCTTCTTCTTCTTAAGCAAACTTCAACAACTTCTTCTCACCCAATCAAGGTGAGAATAAGACTCCAAGAATGAAGGATAATCCTCTAACCCCTTAAGAAGATTTCGCCAAGGTTTCTTTCCTCGTGGTGAAACCAGGGATGAAGCTGGCGATCCCTTTTGGTTGCTTCGATTGAGGGGAATACAACCTACTCTGCAAGTTGCGAAAAGACCTTCTCTTGGCGCCATTCTGGCCTTTGACATTTATAAGGTTAGAACGACACAACTTTGGCCTCTCTTGTCAAAGTAAATATTGACACCCATGTAGATCTATGAGAAGGCGATTCATAAAAGATAATGATCACTAAGGGTTAAGAGGGTCTAAATTCAATCCATGGACATGATCCTTTACAAACCAGAAGCCGGAGTTGAAGTACATCCTAAAGGAAAGAGCGATGAAGAATGAGTAGGGCCATAGGATCCCAAGGCTGACTAGTTACAATCTTAAACTTGCACAAGCCCAAACTCTACATTTTCTTTGTTCTTTTTATAAATCTTCTGTATTTTCTCATTTTTCCACATCTGAGTCCAAAGGGAAAGGCTGTATGCATCCACGAGGTCAGAGCCAAATGAACCCATGTAAATAAAAGGAGAAGAATGAAAATTAACGTTTATTTCCATTTTCTGTATTGTTGAGTTTGTGGGATTGATTTATGTCATTCTCGTGAATTTCCTACAATCACATCCAAGACTATTGGCAGAGGCGTGCCACTATACTGCTCCCTACGATCGCTCTAAAAACAAACCTACGGGTGCGATGTTGAATGCCTTATAATATTGAGTTGTTCCTCTACTATTACCAATTCATTTTAGTAGGAATGGTAGCTCAACAGGTGCATAAGATCTTTCATGTGGTATTAGAGCTCCAGGTCAAGGGTTCGAGTCGCGGGAGCACCATCGTGACGGGCGGATTGTTAGGCAGAGGCATGTTACAATAGGAATGGTAGCTCAATAGGTGCATAAAATCTTACAGAGACCGAACAGGAGCACTGTAATAAAAAAAATACATGTAAATAGTTTGCACCTGGAAGGTTAGATAGTGAACGAACCCACGAAAATAAACCCAGAATTGAATAGGTCGAAAGGTTTGGCATTCTTTTTTCTTTCTTTTTCTTGTCTATCCTCATCAATAAAAAAGGGGCAAACATTAAGTTGAGTTGCAACTAGGGAGGGATTGTGAGTAGTGCCTGTAACTATTTAATTTATAATGCTTGGTTTCTGTGGTCTGGGTGATATAACTCATAGTTTTTCTCGTGTAAGATTTTCACATAAAAAACCGTGTGCCCTGTCTTATTGTGGTTGATTGATTTGCTTGTTATTTTACTTTTCGTCATTGTTAATTGAATTGCAATCTAAAAATCTAATTGGGGCCTTGAACCCTTCATGTTTGGAGGTTCTAAAAAACCTTCAAGTGGTATTAGAGACTGACACATAAATCTACTGTGTGTAGATCTATTGAGATTTTTAAAGAATTCAATCTTGAATGTACATCGACTACAAGGCCACCTTTACTGGATAGATCAAATTATGCTGACTGGAAAGTTAGGATGATTGTCTTTCTAAGGTCTATTGATGATGAAGTCTAGGTCTTTTTAAGGCCTATTGATGATGAAGTCTGGGATTGTGTTGAATATAAATATACCAGATCACGGTTGTGTCTTAAGGGAAAACTATTCCTAAACCTAAGGCATAATGGACTGAAGAGGAAAAGCATACCTCCAATTGCAATAACAAGGCTATCACTGCTATTTACAAAGAAGTTTCTTCCTCTAAGTTGAAAAGGATCTCTACTTGCACCTTTGTTAAGTGAGCATGGGATATTCCGTAGACTATACATGAAGGTATTGTTATTACCAAGCAGTTTAAATTATAGAAATTTACTACGTCCTTTGAAACCCTTAGAATAGCTGATGATGAATATTTTGATGAATTTTATGCCAAGTTGAGCGATATTGTCACTTCGAGTTTCAATCTAGGTGATTTTGAGAATTAAATTGTCAAGAAGATTTTGAGATCTCTCTTAGATAGGTTTCATGTAAAGGTTGGGCCATAGAAGAAAACAGAGACTTAAACACCCTCAAGGTATATCAACTTGTCTTTTGAGGCAAACCATAGGGTAGATAGTAAATCCAAATGAGTTGCCTTAAGAATTTCTAAGGAATTAGATAAAGTTGTTGAAGAGAATTCAAGCTCTGATTTTGAAGAGATTGATATACAAGTTGATGTTGACTTAATAAAAAAATATTTATCTTCAAAGATAGGAAACTTAGCTTGAAGATTCCAAAATTTAAGAAAATTTTCAAAGATAGGAAATATGGCTTGAAGATTCCAAATTTTGATAAGAAGCTTTCTAAATCCATGCAATTCTATGAATGCCAAGGATTTGGTCCTATTGCTAGTGAGTGTGCAAATAAAGAATCGAATACCAAATGAAAGGTTCTAATAGTGAAGACGTGGGATGATTCTCTTGATTTTGAAGATGAAAATACTGAGAATGAGATTGCCCTTGACACTGCTAATAAAAAATTTATTTTGTTTATGGCAAGATCTAATTCTCGCTCTTCGTAGGCTTTGTCTGCCAATAAATCTAACAATAATGATGATGAAGTATCAGATACTGAACAACATTGGAAAGAAGCATAGAAATTCGTGTTGCAAGAATCTTTGAAGTTGACCAAATTTAATGAAATGGTCACAACGAAATGGAAAGTTGTAGAAGAACAAATCTCCTCTATCAAGGATGACTTGGAAAAAGCTCTTGTAAAGGTTAGTTTATTGGAAAATCTAGAAAAATATTAAAGCCAACAAGCTGATTGATGTAGATAAAAAGTATAAGTCATTGTATGATGATTTTGAGTAATTTGAACAAGAAATTAAAACGTTGAAGAAAGATCTGCAGACATGTCAAACAAAAGAAGCTAATTTGGTTGGTAAGAGCAAGATGATTATGTTAGAGCTGACTGCAACAAAAGTTTCGTTGAATAAGATGAACACTAGATCAAAAAAAGTAGATGAAGTCTTATACAGTCAGAAGTTGCCAAGTGACAAACATGGAATTGTTTTTTATCATGGTGCATCAAGCTCGAAGAACAAAGTTAAAATAGTGTTTGTTAAGAAATCTGCTATTTCAAACCCTTCTTGTGCTAATAATGTTGCCAGTACTTTAAAGAAGAATGTGTTACATCCTTCATTCACACTCACATGTCATTATTGTGAAATCAAAAGACACATTGCTGAGAAGTCTACTAAGAAACAAGCAATGGAAGAAGACTTTGTTTGTACCAAAGGCTAAAACTAGAGCAATCTCGATTAGAAAATCTAATTTGCGTACTGATATGGTACACACTACACTAAAAAGCTCCAATTTCACAAGTGTAGGTACTAAAAATTAACCTTTAATCAAAAAGATCAAGCCCCCACCTCTAAGCTGAAGAGAACAACAGATAAAGAAGGAATCACAATTAAGGGGGAGTTGAAGTCTAATTGATATATATACTGTATGATGATCATTATTTTTGTCAATAATGGACAAAAAGAGGGAGTATGAAAGGATTTGCTAGACCTAGAGATATTCAAGTATATATATATTTTTTGCTGACATTATTCAATGTAATTCTACTTTAATTTTGGGCAGAAATTTTTGTATTGTCTGGGGACTTTTGTCCATAAATTGTTAAAGGGGGAGATTGTTAGAATTATGAGTGTTTGCTAATTCATAGGTTGAACAAAACTTAAGGTCCATTGAGTTGTAATTTTTGATTTCTTTTAGAATGAACTGTAGCATATGTTACCGGAAGAGATGAAATGAAGAAAGCAGAGAGAAAAGTAGAAATTTCATCTAGGACAAAGAGATTTTGTTTGCTCAAGGGAAAAGGTGTCCGCTCGAGCGACTTGGAGTTATTATATTATCAAGAATTGAGAGAAAATTATTGCTTGTAAATTCTTCCTTACCGCTGTGGATTTTACTTTTGTTGAATAGTGTTTCTCTTTCAATTTTTCTATTATTGTTTTATAGTTTTCAATTTTAGATAATTTAATAATAATTATACGCCCAATGCTACTTTCTATAGGTTTAACCAAATACCTTTGAATGCTTTTGTTGTTAAAAAGTAACCTCATGATATAACCAAACAATACTTTTTCTTAAAAGGTTGCTTTGAAGAAGTAGATATTTGAAAGTTTTTTTTAGAAAAGTACGTTCATCTTTTAATAAGCCGAACCAAACAACCTATTTTTAATTATAAAGCCTGATTGCATTATATTATGGCTAGAAGTCTAGGGCCCTCAAATTCCACGCCGCAACTATATTGTACTTGTCATTTACACATAAATACATAATAAATCATGAATTTAACAACAAATAATATAGCAGAGCATGACAATACCCCAGTTTAAAGCTAAGAATGGAGAAACATTCAGTAGGCGAATATAACATGACATCTGTAGAATGTGCAAGGCATGGAGTAAGAAAACCACGCATATTCATAAATCCAGCATTAATAACATAATATTTACCTGAAAAGAAAAAAAATAAATTATGATAAAAATGTAATCTGATTCATAATTTACTAATCATTAGTACCTGACAACCTATTTTTAATTATAAAGCCTAATTACATTATATTATGGCTGGAAGTCCCAGGCCCTCAAATTTCATGCCGTAACCATAATGTACCTATAATTTACACATAAATATATAATAAATCATGAATTTAACAACAAATAATATGGCGGAACATGACAATATCCCAATTTAAAGCTAAGAATGGAGAAATACTCAGCAAGCCAATATAACATGACATCTATAGAATAGTGCAAGACATGGAATAAGAAAGCCATGCATATGCATAAATCCAGCATTAATAATGTAATATTTACCTGAAAAAAGAAAAAATAAATTATGATAAAAATGTAATTTAATTTTTAATTTACTAATCATTAGTACCTGGAGGGGCATGTGGAAAATTCAAATGTGGTTTACAGATAGCTTCCAACAAGATACACGAATAATGTGCAATGCCTTTCCACCTAGCAATAACGAAAGCAAATAGCATATTGAACAAGCAAGCCGCTAAAACATTTTGCTGGCTTTCTCCTTTTCTTCCCCTATAAGGCACTTGGTTCTCAACAGGGATCACAACATTCACAAATGTTCTATCTATTGCCTCAACACAATCTTTTAGAAAAAAATGATAGAAGATTTAAAAAAGTGAAGCTAATTTTATGAAAAATAAAACACTTAAAATATAATTAAAAGTGAGATTATACCTTAAATCATGGATAAAATTGAGGGTTATGCAATATCTCCTTTGGTGTTTAGTTGTATGAAGGGGTCTTTATAACGTCCATTGAGAGTTGAATCATTGCTACTAAAATTGCATGAAAGTGATAGTGGATAGTTTCAACTGAGTGTTAACTTGAAAAATCTTATTCCTATGATTTTACCCAATTGTCATTAGAAACATAGCCACTTATTTCTCTACCAAAACAAATCGACTATCTTCAAGTAAACTCTTTTCTAGTAACACCAAACACAATGCACACAATGGCAAGAATGCATATTTCTCCATATGCAATAACTTCAAACACACTATTCTATTACTTTCCAAAATGCCTTGAACAAAAACATGACTTGATAGAATTGAGGTCCTGCATAGTAGAACCTTGCTTTATCTCTTCCATTTTCCTCTCATATTTTTCTTTCCTCTCTCGTTCTTTCCTTTCTTTGTTTTTCCTATCTTCTTCCTTCTTTTTGTTATCTTTCCTTTCTTTTTCTTTCCTCTGTCATTCTTTCTCTTCTTTTTCCTTCCTCTCTTCTTCTTTCCTTTCGTCATCTTTGGTAGAATTTTGAATTATAATCACCTGAAAAATCACAAATATCTTTCTTCTTAATTCCGACCTCCTTGGACTTGTAATATTCCCATATAGAATGCTATCTCATATCCTATTAATCCACCCCTTACCTCATCTCATTTACACTCAAGAATAAAAGAAGAACAAACATGTGCATTTGCAAATGTTTCTTGGCCACTCAATCCTCATGATTTATTGAATTCACTATATAAATAGACACCCATGTTCTGATTTCATTCAATATTCATCCTCTGCTTCTTAAAGTTTGCCTTCATCGCAAAAGCTTACAAATCCAGTTGTTCACATTTCAACTAACT
Source organism: Sextonia rubra (assembly GCA_037013555.1). NCBI lineage: Eukaryota > Viridiplantae > Streptophyta > Magnoliopsida > Laurales > Lauraceae > Sextonia > Sextonia rubra. The sequence goes on along the minus strand of JASUAD010000001.1, from coordinate 109,463,179 downwards.
TTTTTCTTTCCTACATTGATCCACTTTGTTCTCTCCCAAGAGAGCCTACATATATCAATTTGTAAATACCCTACCGTTTTAAATCTAGACCACATGAATCAAGCCAAAATCTAGTTTAATAAAGTCATTTTTTTATAGGTGTATATTCTCAGTCATGTTTTTTTTATTTACAGATGTTCAATCCAAAAAGGAATTGGAATTTAGCAAAAGTTTGTACAAATGATGATGGCAAAGTTTGGAAAGTTTCTATATAGATGGAGATATTTAATATTAAGTTAATTAAATGATGATAGCTATGTTCAATCCAACAATGTAATGTTTGACGTGTCTTTAAAGAATCCATGCAATAAAAAAATTAAGTACTTAAGTTAGTAGAATACAATGCGATCCCATGTTTAATGCATCTTAAAGAATCCATTCCAACAATATGGAAAGTGGCCAATGTTGGAATTATAGTAGTTAGAAAAGACGTTAGATGGTAAAGTTACAAACCAGTTGGGTTTTAAAACAGGGTGGCAAATCTCCACTTACATTAAGAAAAAAAAAGTTTATGTTTGAATAGACTCTTTATGGATTGATAAATCCAAAATAACAACAATGAGTTACAAGAGATTGTCATCTTGCTTTGAAGGCCCATAGGGTATCTTTTGTGCATGGTTTAACTGGGTGGTAGTGCACCATATCAGTGGTTTAGTGTGGCACTACATCCATGCCATGCAAGTCCTAATGCCCTGCTCGGCTCGCTCTCATAATTTCATTTGCTGATGTTGTCCCCATTGGTGTTGAATCAAAACAATCAAGTCCAATCCTATCCATATTGTTTTGATAACGTGCTTACTGGACCTTGGTTTTGATGATCAAGGCTGTGGATGTACTGGGCTCCAATCTGAGTCCAAAAGAAGCTGCAATGCCAATGCACCATCTATTGCTAGCCCACACTTCTATTCCATATTGCTCAGTGTTACTCTTGGACTGTAGGTGACTGATCACTTAACAAAACAATGGCTTTGCAGATGACAAAGCCAAGGGAAGTACGACAGCATGAGGCCGAAGGAAGTTTACTATAGTTCTTTTTCTTTTGGATTTCGTTACGGGTACTGGCGTCGAGATGGAAGATGTTTTCTTGGGCCGGCTGGGGACGGCAGCAGAGTTTTGGGCTCTGCCTCCGGTGTGGGATATTTGGAAGGTTTGGAGAAAGTGGACCGACTGGGGATTGGGGAATGGAGGTTAGGAACGGCAGTGGCTTTTGGGAAGGATATATGGACTACTGTTGTTTCATTTTATTTTGGGTTCCGGAAACAGTTGTGTGATAGAGAGAGGGGCTTTCTGCATTTTGCAAAAAGTTGGGTTGCTCATCCTGATTCTATTTGTTGCAGTGGTCGCCGGAGCTGCAGAGCAGAGAGAGAGAAAAAAGAAAAACTCACAGGACGGGTTGTCGGAATCCATCGCTGCTGCCACTGCTACCGTCTCCAAAGAGTGACCCTGCTGTCATCGTCCGCCGGTGCCACACCTCTGTTCGCCGGTGCCCGGCAAGAGGAAGAGGGGCTGGGGTTTTCAGTCCGTTGCAGGAACCATGGAGAAGACGAGAGATATGTGCCTACGTTCTATCAGTCTAGGTCTAGGTCAGTTCGAGTCATGTTTGACCTGAACAAAAGCAGCAGAAGCCCAGCAGGTAGCAAGGTTCAGGCCAGGCCTGTTGGGATCGGGTTTGACCTAACCCGTGAAGCAGGAGCACAACCTAGAAATAGATCAGGTTAGGTGTTGGGTCATCGCTGGTTCAAAAAATTATAGCTGTTTCTTCTTCCTTTTCTTTTAATTTTTAACCAGACAATAAGATCTCATTTTTCTGTTTAACAATGACCTTTTACCAGCGAAATAAGACATGTCCAAAAAGTATTGTTCTAATTTCTACCTATTATTCTTAATATTCTTTATTTTATTATTGACATTTGAAGGTACATGCATGTGTGGATTGTTCCTTCCTCGTTGGTCACTTACCCGTGCAAATGCCCCTGTAATACCATTACACGTGATAGTTTTGGTTTTTTTTTTTTTTAATTTATATATGTATGCATTTGGTGGTTTTGTGTATGTATATGGGTGGTTCCTGACTTCCTGGGTTTGTACATAACATGGGGTTCCACTAGTTTTTATCGGTAAAGAAGAGAAAGAGTTGAGAAAAGCAACCCTTATGCATGGGTAAACTTTGTTATTGCGAAAACAATATAAGGGTAAACTTTAAAAAAAAAAAAATGAAGAGATGTCTTTCCACTTACCTCTCCATCTATTTCCATTCTCTCACTTTATGGCCATTTTCAAAACAGACGTCTTTCCTCTTAACATTGATTGAAACGGAAGATCAAAAATTTGTTTCTAAATAAACTATTGGCGTTTTCAAATAGTTTTAAATGAAATAGAGGCAAGGAATAGACTTGCCAAATGCCCACTAAGGTTTTTTTTTTCTTTTTTTTCCTTTTTTTTTCCTAAAAATGATAGACACTAAGTCTTTTTAGGTTACCTTATTATTTGGTCTTCAAATTCAATAAAATATGAAAACCAAAACTTACTAAAATAGAAAAAAAAAATAATGAATGACAAACTCAAATTTAATATATGAGATCATTTAATTTTGCCATACGAAATGGGGTCAAATAACTCTACAATTCCCTACAATGAAATGCACATGCAGAAATCTCCAGCCACATCATAATAGCAAATCTTATAGTTAAGAGGAAAAGTTATGCCAAATAAAAGTTAGGGTGAGTGGCGACCTCATTTTTCAGTTTAAGTCTAACTATTGCCCTTTTCTTTTTCTCCTCAAGGTGTGTTTGTTTGCATAAGGTACGTAGAAATTAAACACATTCATTAATGATTAAAAATGAAGACCAAGGTAAATGTACAAAAAAACAACCATTAAATAACTCCCCTTTAATGGAAATGAATACCCACCCATTACTGTACTAATTCAAATAGTATTTTAGTCAAGTTACTATCTACATTACCATCTTCACTTCATATTATTTACACTTATAACTCTTTAATAATCCTTTGGTAGAGCTCATTTGACCATGGGCTCCTATGTATTCTGATGCAAACAAATAGGCTCTCATTGTTTTTCATTTCCTTCTCATCTTTTCCATTCAGTTTGCATCCCTTGGAGTCTCCCGGCCACATGTTCCGTCTGAGTGAGAGGTATGGAACCATCATTAAGCATTCAAAATAGATGCCATCCCCTCCAATGAAATATCCACAAATTTTTCTACAATTTGAGTTAGGAGTGTACAAAAAATCAGTCAATCCATAAAACTGAACTAAACAAAACTGATCTAATATGCAAATTTTTAATTGAACCAATGGTTAATGGTTTGGTCATTGATTGAAAATTTTCTAATCTGCTAGTAACGGTTCGGTGATAAATTTTACCCTTTGCAATGGATTTTAATTGAACTAAACTGTTGACATATAATATATATATTATTTTTATATAAAAAAATGTTAAGAGGCAATATTCTAGCCATTGATCATCCAACTTTCAATCTGAACCATTCACTATTCTATTTAAAATCCAATGGATTTTGCCCTAAATCCCTAATTACCCTTCACTCTCAAACTTTTCTCATTTCTTTCGACTCTCTGAAGAGCTGCTACCACCGCCAACTACCACCGGTCCACTACTCTTAAGATCAGTCAGCCACTAAGGTATTAAACCTTTCTCTTATCCCTCATCGGTGTTTGGATTGTCACCGCGGAAGGACTCGAGAGGTTCTCCTTCTCCATCTTCCTCCTCAACTTGGCTTTGGCCAATCCGCACCTCATCCCAAGCCACCTCATGCTCGTCTAACATGTAGTCTTCTTGGCAGACCTCCGTAGCTTGCAGAACCTTCTTCTCAATCATCTTGCTCAAGTGCTTCTCTCTTATCATTGTCCCCTTGAATTTTGCCACCGCCTTGGCGTAGAAGGGAGATGTTATAGCCCTTTTTCCCCTCCCATTGATTGGATTGAGGATGATCACGAGGGTGGTGGCCTATTAAGGGGAGGAGGAGAGATTAGGGATTTACAAGGATCATTTATTAGGGAAATCGATTGCTTGCATGCTTCAATTATAGCAACTGATGACAAGTTATTTACTGAAAAGAACGATGATAGGTGCTTTTTTTTCCTTTGAGATTTAAATAAAATGGATTAAACAGTTTTAACTGAATTGAACTGGTCTTCCACAATTTGATTTAGTTTGGTTTTTAATAGGCAACGGTTTGAGTACGAATTACAAAATTATAAAACCATAGGTACCGGTGTAATTGGTGGATTAGGCTTAATCCGCATCAATTCAAACCATGCACACCCCTAATAGGAATTACTCTTAGTGTAAGGTTGAGTATAGGATTAATAATGCAATTGATTCATATGATTCATAATACATAAGATTGTGCTAATTAGTTGTGTGCTCAATCTTATGCTTTGACGAACTCATATTGAAGTAAAACTTGATGATTTTTAACCGATAGGGAGGATATTCATTTTGACTAGTTTGAATTATCAATTAGCGGGCCCCATTATGGAATTGCAGTCATTTTAATGGAATTACATGGAATCTTATCGGTCAAGCCTGGATCCAAGACCCGCTTGCCCCTATGTATTTTGGACTTTATTATATATATTATAACAATATCCCTTTTCGCGGGAGAGCGACACGTGACATAACCCTCTTCATAAGAGAGCGACACGTAGCACAATCTAAGAATTTTATCCATATATTAGCTAGACTCTATATATACCACCTTTCTAAAATCTCTCAATTTTTCTAAAAACTCTTATTAGTTTTCTATAAAATCTCTTTCTCCCTAATTTCTCTCTCATCCCTTTGCATCTTCTGTTCCAATCTATTCTATAAAGGACCCTTATCTTATAAAATTTCTCTCATAAAATGACCTCCAATGAGATATCCAACTCAATTATTTTATCATCAATAACCACGATTGTTATCCTATAATCTCTCTAATAACATACGTTACCTTTAAATAGTTTAAATTGCCATGTCATTTTTGGGCCCTTACAGAACACGTTGTTTCTTTTAATACTCTTCCTCAATTCTGCCCCTCTCTCATTAAGGTATGCATTTATGTTTCTTAAATCTCTCTCTCTCTCTCTCTCTCTCTCTCTCTCTCTCTCTCTCTTATTACGTACATATTTGTTTCCCTAAAATCGCTCTCCCTCTTATCAAACATATTTATATACGTTTCTTATTCTCATCTCAAACTCATTAAACAACAATGTGATTTTTCATCAATTTCCTTCCTCTCTTTCTTTGATCTTTTATGCGGTTTATATTCTCCCCACTAGGTTAAGCGTATCTATATTATTCCTCCAATCATAACCAAACTATAAGGAGATTCTTCAATCACAACTTTTGAAGACATTTTCATTTATAGGTACACCTATTTTTCAAATTTCTCATTTTTCTATTTGTTGGTTGTATCAAGGTCGGAAACAGTGCTTGGGAACAATGGGCCCATGACCTGATAATTTATTCTTCAGGATATAATTTTATTTGATTATCATAATAATCTCAAATTTCTCTCTTAGCATTACTTTTTTTTTTCCACAACTTTGTTATTTGCTTATTCTATAAGAAATGAATCCACTTGAAAAGAATTAATTTTTAATTAAAATTTTGTCTAGGAGATACCCTCATAGGAAATAATTAATAAGCTTAATATCAATTTGTGAGGCAATATAGTTTTTCTAATTTCCTCATTTTTCTAATTGTTGGTTGAATCAAGGTCGGAAACAGTGCTTGGGAACAATGGGCCCAGCACCTGATAAAAATGCTGAACTCATTCATCTCTGTAGAAATTGGGTCAATTCAAACATAGGGGTCGTTATGGACTGGATTGGTCCATATTGCAATCAACTTGGGCTGTATGTTTTAGGTTGGTGGGATCAAACATAGGGGTGATCACGTGCTGAACTGGTCAGGCCTTTGGGGCCATGATGTATCCCTACTAAATTAGTCCCAGTCACTAAACTAGATAGCTTTGAGCTTCCACTAGATATGATGCATCAATACTAATGGTAAAAAAAAGACATGCAGATGAAAATACCTTTCAAGCGGATCTTAAACACTTCCATATACGACCCTCCCTATGTAACAGTGGACTCGACACAAAAACTATTGTCAAATGGGTCCATATGATGACAAAATGTGGACAATTCGCTATTGGGTCCAAGATTAAGCCAAATAATTGTTTTTTATTCCTCAGTCTTTTTTTGGGTCCCATTGATATCCTTAGTCATCAATTCAGTCTAAAGAGATAGGACCAAGCTTAAGTTCAAATGAAATTAAGCCTATTATTCTATTATTATTATTATTATTATTATATAATAAACTAGAATGAAAGAGAAGACAAGCCCAGTCATAGTAGTTTGTGTGTGTGTGTGTGTGTTTTAAAATATTTAAAAGCACGATTGTGTAATGAATTTCATAACAATATTAATTTACAATTCAACTAAATATTTATAAATATTTTTATGTACAAAACACAGGCCCTGAAGCCTAGGTGAATAAAACTTCTAACTCCTTAATGTGGAAAAACATCTATGTCTAAATTGGAAATTTATTAAAAATTTAAAATTTTAAGTATAATTGATAAAAATAAATTTAAATATAAATATATTATAAAGAGAAATGAAAGGAATTGAATCATGCTAGATTATCAAATCCATTAAATATAGTATCTCTATTTTTTAAATGAAGTTCTAGAAGGAAAGTACAATCTCCCACAGATTTTGTCCTTTCAAGTAAATCTCCATGAATGTTGCTTAATACACGTAAGTGAAGTAGTTTACCTCATTTAAATCGAACCAGGCCCCATCCTTTGGTTAGCCATGTGACACCAAGTCATACGTCTTGCATTGGACATCATAATACTCCATGTAATCTATAGAATAGGCGAGTGGGCCCATGGCTCAGATAAATCACATAAATGGCTATTGGCCATGCCCGAACTCTTTAACTGGACTCTTGGTTTACATGAGACTCTTTAATCAGACTCCTGGTTCTGATGATAGTTCATTTTCATGAGACTTTCTAATGAAAAAGAGTTCCAATGAGTGTCATTCTCCTTTTTCTTGAGTAACTCTATATCCATCATTCTCTTATCTACTCACAAACACATATGAAATTTTCACATTTTTCTTCTTTTCTCCTGTGCTCTAAAATATTTAGTTTTTTAACAGTACACTAAAATATTTAAAACTATGATTGTGTATGAATCTTATGTTAATATTAATTTAGAATTCATTTAAATATTTAAAAATACTTTTATTTACAAATATTACAATTATTGAAGAAGGCCCGTGTTGGGCGCTCCCTAATTTCTCTCTCTCATCCCTCTACAACTTCATCCCTATCTATTCTCTAAAAGACTCTTATCTCATATATCCATACCACCTCTTTAAAATCTCTCAATTTTTTGAGCCTTTTTTGTAACACCATGTCAACACCCTTTTAATATTTTTTTATTGAAAATAACTATTTAGATTGATTTCTTTTTCATGATTTTGGTTCCGCGTCCTTGGTGTACCCGAACCGAAATCAAAAGGATTTCATATGATCAAAGTTTTGGGCCACATTAATTCAAAGTCTTTGACTAATCCTAGCCATTCATCATTGGGACACAAGTGTGACACCAAGTCATACATCTTGCACTAGACATCATAATACTCCATAGTAATCCATAGAATAGGTGAGTAGGCCTATGGTTCAGATAAATCACGTAGATGGCTATTGGCCATGCCTAGACTCTTGGTTTACGTAAGACTCTTTAATCGGACTCTTGGTTCTAACGACACTTCATTTTCATGAAACTTTCTAATGAAAAAGAGTTCCGGTGAGTCTCATTTTCCTCTTTCTTGAGCTACTCTATACTCATCATTCTCTTATTTACTCACAAGCACAGATAAAATATTCACATCTTTCTTCTCTTCTCCTGTGCCCTGGAAGGATATTTGAGAGAGATAGAGAGATGAGCTTAGATCACGAGGTATGTACATATTATGTAGTTACTCTCTCGGTTCTTATTTTTTATTCATGTTGATTGGATTTGCTAGCTCTAACCCTACATTCTATGCTATATATAATGAGATATTTTCCATTCAGCCTTTTTCGAAGCACCATGTAATCACCCTGTAACGCCCCACCCTTCACACATGCATGATATTGTCCGCTTTGGCCCATGGGCCTCACGGTTTTGTTTCTGGTGGGCTTCAGCACACCAAAAGGCCTCATGCAAGGTAAGGGTGCGAGCGCTATATATAAACCTATTCACTTTCCTCTCTATAGTCGATGTGGGACTCCAGGATATCACAATCCACCCCCCTTAGGGCTGCACGTCCTTGTGCAGTAGCCTGCCAGTTCCTGTAGCCTGCCAGCCCTCTTGGCCCGCCCACATATGAACCCACCCATTTGCACCAGGCCACGGCAGGGACCCACACTCGATCTAATCAAGAGTCGGCTCTGATACCATTTATCACGCCAAATTTCTCTTTTCAAGATGGTGTGTTGTATTTCAAAGGACGTTTGTGTGTCCCAAATGTTCCAGAGTTTAAGGCAATTATCTTGGAAGAGGCGCATCACACCAAGTACACAGTGCACCCTGGCAGTACTAAGATGTATCACAACTTGAAGACTAGGTATTGGTGGAATGATATGAAGAGAGAGATAGCCAAATTTGTTTCCAGGTGTTTGGTTTGCTAGAAAGTCAAAGCAGAACACCAAAAGCCTGGCGGAACTTTGCAGCCCTTGGATATACCAGAATGGAAATGGGAGCATGTGACTATAGACTTCATTGTTGGGCTACCTAGGACCAGTTCAGGTAAAAATTCAATATGGGTTATTATTGATCGGCTTACCAAGTCAGCCCATTTCTTACCATATAAAACAAGAGCCTCATTCGATGCCATGGCAAGGCTATATGTAAAGGAGGTGGTTAGATTGCATGGTGTGCCAGCATCAATTGTTTCAGATAGGGATACATGGTTCACCTCACACCTATGGAGAGGTATGCAGGAAGCTTTGGGGACCAAGTTAAATTTTAGTACAGCTTTCCATCCTCAGACAGATGGTCAAACTGAACGGACGAACCAAACTTTGGAGGATATGTTGAGAGCCTGTACGCTTGATTTCAAAGGTGATTGGGATAGGCACCTACCTCTGATTGAATTTGCATACAACAACAGTTACCAGGCAAGTATCAAGATGGCTCCATTTGAGGCATTGTACGGTAGAAGTTGCAGATCTTCCATTTGTTAGGATGAAGTTGGTGAACGAAGAATATATGTCCCAGATCAAGTTAGAGAAATGATAGAAAAGGTTAAGATAATTCGGGAGAGACTTCGAGCTGCTCAGGACAGACAAAAGGAGTTATGCGGATAATCGAAGGAGATACTTGGAATTCCAAGAAGGTGATCATGTTTTTCTAAAAGTTTCTCCTACAAAAGGAGTCATGAGATTTGGAAAAGGAAAGTTGAGTCCACGTTATGTTGGACCATTTGAAACACTTGAAAGAATCGGAGCAGTTGCCTATCGACTCGCTTTGCCACCTCAGTTTGCAGATGTACATAATGTGTTTCATGTCTCCATGCTTAAGAAGTATCATTTTGATCCATCCCATGTAATAGGTTTCGAGCCACTTCAAATTCATGGTGATTGGTCCTTTATTGAAGAGCCAATTCAGATTTTAGATCGAGCTGAGAAAGTGTTGAAAAGGAGGACTATTCCTATGGTAAAAGTACTTTGGCGATATCATAATTCAGAGGAAGCAACTTGGGAACCTGAAGATTCAGTCAAGGAAAAGTATCCTCACCTCTTCCAGCAGCAGCCATCAGATGAGCATAATTTGGAGGACCAAATTTCCTAAGGTGGGGAGGATGTAAGGACCCGATCCCAAGATTTTTTTTATTTATATATTATTATTATTATATTTATTTTTATTGTTTAATTTTGATCATAAATTGGATCATGCTTGGACCCCATTCATTCATGAATTAAATTAGCTATCTTAGTAGTCGCATTAAATTTTGGGTGGGACCCAATATTGAATATTGGATATTTAAATCTGGAGATGTTCAGTTGACCCAATCAAACCTGAATTGTATGGTTTGTTAAGGATTGCTGGTTATGCGTATAGCCCACTAACTCCCTCTTCTTACACGATCTTCTCCCTCTCACCTTAACTGACTAGTGAGAGGAATCCCATTATATCCACATCACTTGTCCCACTATAACTCTCGTTCCTCATTTAAAGGCATTCTCTTTTACACAACACCCATGCAACTTCTCTCTTTCCCATAGAAATTTCTCTTGCACAAAGGCTCTCCTTCTCCTTCCAGGTAACTCCCCTATTGCATCTTTGTGTTACTTTCTTGCTTTTCAAAAAAATTGCCCATCGTTGTTTCTGGTTAAAGTTTATGCAAGTACCTTATCTATTTTATTCCTTGCCTTTTTCCTTCCATTGTGCACTGTTTTAGCTTATCATTATCATCACTTTCTCAAACCACATGCAGACAACCCACATCAGCTGCTAACTATCTATATTACTCAGTCATCACATGAACCCACCACAATCAGTACCTTCAGCCATCTAATCTACCTGTTCCCTACCCACACCACGAGCAACACAACTCATCACTTAAAACTCAGTTACCCACTTTGAGTCTCACCATCATCTCCTCCATGTCTCCTCCATACTGACCACCTGTGACACTCACCTATAGGTTCAATTAAACCCATTCCCAGAACTGCATCAGTTTACCAAATGCAGGCTATGTAGTCATCCAAATCTGAATCAAGACCCATCTAAATGTAGCCCATGCACAATTCTGAATCAAGACCCATCTCAATGTAGCCCATGCACAATTCACTATTTCAAACAACAGAATTGAACTCAACGATTGCTAAACTCTATTCTAATCTTTGCAGATTTTTTTTTCACCTTCCTCTGTCACTAATTAGCTTGCACATACCATGAGTGAGAATCACTTTAGATTCACCTAACCAAACAATGCCTGTACCTTCACCTCCATCTAAACTCACTATGGTCATCTCCACCTTTGGACTCACCTAACCGGGCCCTATCCTCCTAAACAAACAGGCTGCTCTCAATCCTTGCAATTCTACTTGCTACCATCATTTGCTACCCACCTTTGACCCACACCAATAGTCTTTCATCAGCAACCTGCTTAAAATGTTTGCACCCCTAGCCATTAACTAACCACCATCACTTTATCTAACCACAATCTTTGTTATGTCTGCAAACAGCCAAACACATTTGTTATCTGTCTTCTTTCCATCATATTCCCAGCCACATAGACCTACTTCAACCCATGAAACCTAAGAACCCACCTTCTCTTCAACTCGAACCTTTTCCTTCTACTGTTTCTCTTTTCTTTCTTGTTTCTGTTACTTTACTGTTTCCCCTCTTTATTCGTCATTTCTACCCATTTTCAAGTCCCCATCATTACCTCTATATTCTACTGTGTCCCTCCAACCAAACAACCCATAATTCTTCACCTTTCATTCCAACAAGCCCAGACACATCTCCATCCTTACAGTCTATCGTGGAAACAATTAGCCCATTAATCACCAATAGACCCATCTAATCTAAGTCTAGACCCAACTAGTTTCTCATTCACATCCAATCTTCATCACAAGTAAATCACCAAAATCATTTATGATATATAAATTCAACCATTCAACTCAGTGCCATGCAACTGAGAACCCATATATATCACATCACCAATAGTTGGTCCCACTTGAGTCTAATATCCAACTTTCCATTAGACCCCTTGGACCTACCAACCTTGACCCGCATAAGATACCAATATAACTCCATGTCACTGTGGCCCACCATCCTAGCCTACTTGGTCTATAGGTTTCATTCATGTACGGGCCCAAGTTCATGATCCAGTAGTCTGAGCCCACTCACTTTTTATTTATACAAACTATTGGCCATGGTTCACCTTAGATATGTGCATGTGTAACTCTTACTATATAGGGCCCACTTGCACTATTTAATAATTTGGGCTCAAACCACAAGTCTCAACCCATCAAACTCAACCTTTACCCAAACCAAACCCATTAATTGCACACGAACTTGGATCCTAATTATTAATTACCTATCATGACCAGGGAACTACACCAAGATTCCAGAACATCCAGGTCAGGATAAGTTTGATCAGGTGATCACCGTGAATTCAGGCAAGTAACCTTATTATGGTTCTCTAGTATTAGAGTTTTCTAATTTGCCTTCCAAAATATTAAATTATTATGTGATCCTTGGTTTCATGCGGGGCTCAATCCTAGCATCTTAGCTTATCTAGGGCCATTGATTTTATTGTTATGATTGAACCTTTATGAATTAATTTGTGAACTTAACAATCATCAAAATTGTAAATATTGAACTTATTCCAAGCTCATTTGATGCTACCATGAGATATAAAAATTCTTATATTAAACCTTCCTAGAAATATTTATTTCATGGTTGGACTCCAAAATTGTGACATAATTCTAATTTTGTTGCAAAAATGTTTCACATCATATTTTGCTAAGAAAATTTGATTTTGAGTCTTACGGTCCACCCTTGAATGCAATTCTTAACTTTTGAGGCATTATCCAACGCATGGGCAACGCAATGCGGGGACTCTCACATGCGGACTCTAGCCCTCTTTATGGGTATGACATTGGGGCCTAGGAACCCCTTTGTGCGTGATAACTAGACTGCAGCTAGTCCCTTATGGCTTCGGGCTCTTATATGTGAGATTATGGTTTCGGGCCCTCATATATGTGATTATAGCTTCGGGCCCTTATATGTGTATTGTGGCTGAGTAGATGCCTTTTCTTAAAATAGATCATGTGATCTTTATTTTATTGTCAATATACGTAAATTATTGCAAAATTATTCATGTTACCATTGTCTTGTTAATATTTCTTAACACCTCATTTTTATTGAATTATCCTTGAATTAATCATTATTTGTGCATCGTACCCAGATTGGTATCATTTGATTGAATAATCGTTTGTTATAGTTCTATAGTTTGTTTACTTGTGGAACTTTATGCTCATATGTGTTTATTTTTTTTTTCTTTTCAGACATTGAGATCGATCCCATCAATAATGAAGAACCTTAGCTTATTTGCGGGAAATGGGCGAATCTTGAGAATCGAGTCACTACTTAGTTTTTTAGTGTTTCTTTGGTTTTATCATGTAGTTGGACTATGCCATATTTAAGTTAATATTTCATTACTTTGAGAGTATTGGTATTAGGCATTTCCTTTTATCTTCTATTAATGATTTAATTATTAATGATTTAACCCAATCTAGTTGACTCTAAATCCTCTCAAGTAATGATTCAATTAAATGAATGATTTATAATATGAAATGTGGGACCGTTACGCCATGAACTCTGAGAGTCCTAAGGATCTCAGAATTCGGGGCGTGACACACCCTTTTAATATTTTTTTAATGAAAATAACTATTTAGATTGATTTCTTTTTCATGATTCTAGTTTCGGGTCATTTGTCTACCCAGACTAAAACCAAAAGGATCTCATATAGTCAAAGTTTTCTTTAGTTTCTTATTTACCTTATTTAAAAAAATATATATTCTTCTTTTCTTTAACTGATGAAACAAAAAGTGTTGTTATCTGTGATACGACAAAGCCACTACCTTGTGGCTTACCAACACAAGATTGAGTTTTGTAAATGTGTGTATTGGGTTCATATGCAAATACATGATGTAAGTAAAAAATTTGAGTTTTGAACAAGATATGGGTCGATGAAAGAAAATGTAGATAAGTGGCCATAGTGAATGGAAAGATATAGACTGAATCATGGGTCGGATAAACTATGGCTTAATAATGTGGACTACACCTTCAAATTTGTTTGAACGACAACTAAGTTAGATATAATGTATATATTTAATGTTTAGATCTAAGGCCACAGGTCTGCACATAATTGAACTCACAGGTTTATACAAAGGTTTATGCTAAACCCAGGCGCAAAAAATAAGAATATATTTAGATATAAGATTTATTGAAACATTATTGTGAAAAAATATGTTAACTTTTTTCCATTAATCTTTTTATTTTTAGTTTATCTTTTGCTTTTTGGGTTTAGGAGATAGGGACGTATATATAATGTATACACATGGGTAAAAAAAATTAAAAGAAAAAGATTAATATTTCTTTTTCTTTTATTTATCTTTTTATTTCCACTTCCCACCCCCCCCCCCCCCCCCCCCCCCCCCCCCAAACTTTTGTGGGTTTATGAATTATTTGAAAATATTTACTTTTGTTTGTTATTAATTTTATTTCAATAAGAAACCCAAGATTTAAGTTGTGTCAATTTATATAAGTTTCATCTTAGACTTTAGACTTCAAACGAATTTCTCATCATGAAAACTTTTTAACAAAAGAAACCCAAGATATAAGTTGCATCAATTTATACTCTCTCGCTTCCGACTTCTCTATTTCATTCATAAATCATAATGATAGAAGAAGTAGAACGGCCATATATTTTCGCATTCTTCCATTTGAAAGATACATAGGTTAAGGTATTCCTCTCTTACTTCTAAGTTTGCATTATATTCTATACAACACAGAATTCTTATGTCCCTTATATTGTTGATAATACTTAATTTTTTTTTTCGTGGCCCGTGCCTAAGCGCTAATCTTTTAAATCTCATCTCAGTGCCCCAAGTGGTCCATGTGAATACACCAAACTTGATGGGTATATAAGTGATGCTCTCAACTACATCTTATTTTGAATTCCTTCTATTTGATTTGGGTACTTATAGAGCTAATTATTATATTCTTAAACTGTTTTATGGTAATTTGCAGCTTTTTGACTGACATTATTTACAGTTACTACTTACAGAGGTAATTGTTATATTCTTAAATTGTTAATAGTAATCTATAGCCCTTTGACTGATACTATTTATATAAAAAATTAGATCCCTAAACCATGCATTGTTCATGGTAATTAGTAGCATAGAAATCTTAATTATTTAATCATGAGTTATTGCAGTCAATAGTGGCGTTCTTATGATTCTTAAAATTATAGAAAAATAGGAGTAATAGGAATCATGTTAACCTCAATCCAACCAAATTTGCATATCATCTAGCTGTTATGTCAATCAAGTTAACATATTTATCTATTGTACATATTATGAAACAATTATTTTTAATTTTTTTATTGTCAGATATATTGCAACTATAACAGTTGTGGATCACACCAAGCAAACATCATTCTTATTGTACAATGAAGTACTTAAAATTTTTATAAATGCAATAGAAGAAGAATTTCAAGAATGTGCAAATAAAGTATTATACATTTATTTTTATTTATATAAAGTTACTTTTTTATTTTAACTATCATCATGTATATATATAAATATTAAAATTTTAATTATTTTACAGGTTAATTGGTATGAACTATTGAAAAATAAAATAAGAAAAGCATTGTGGAAGCAATATTTATTTCATATAAAATTAGACTCAACAATGAACAAACTAAGGTCGGAAAGCAATATCCCAGTCAAGAAAATTGAAGAAATTAGCTACACTCAAGAATCAACCACTTTATTGTCAGAAATTAAAATTTATAAGTTTTATTTCAATACTATCAACACAATTTCTTTCATATCAGTTTCTTTTACTAATTTATTTAAATGTTTACTATGCAATATCAAATTATAAAGAAAATGTGAAATTTCAAGATGTTGGACCAAGTCTTTCCATTGCAATATCGAAAATAAATAACTTTATTGAGACAAACGTACAAATTAAAACAAGTGCAGGAGTTAAAAGATCTACACAAGATAAAATAAGCGCAACTGTCAAAATAAGCGGAAAAGATGAACTAAGAGCAACTACTAAAACAAGTACATGCCAATAAACAAATATCAACGTTTTTTTTTTCTTAGACTACATGTAATTCCTTTAATCATTCAAGGATAACTTAATATCAATAGTTTTTTGTTTACTTTCAACTTTTATACATCTATAAATCAAAGAAAATATTTTCTCCTTTCAAAAAAATAAAGATTCAATATTTTAACTATGATTTATGTCATAATATTCATTAATATTTTATTTAAATTATTAATAATTTTTAATAATACTTAATTATTATTTTTTCATGGCCGGCGTTCGGTGCAGGCTTTGAAGCGCTAGTATATTATTATCATATTCCATGATTTCATTATTATGTCGTTCCTTAATGGGATGGCGCAAGTCTTAATGGAAGTAATTGCATACATCCATTGCCTCTTCCTCTTTTATAACTCTTCCTTTCTTTCTCTTCCATCTGTCTATCAAAGCTGTGCATCACATTTGGAGTAGAAAATCCTTGGGTCAGAGAAGCTCAACTTTCGAATGCATGACTGGAACCGTCCTACCCTGGGGCAAGAGTGTTCCAAAACCATTGCACACCGTGGGGAATGAATATCTACCTAAGCAAATCATCCTAGATGTGAATCAAGCTTCTATCCAAATTGGTGTCTTTCCTTCCCTAAATTAATTTTTGCACTTTTGGTTCTTGGTTAAGGTCAGTCGATGATTATTTGAGATTATATTATTTTGACTCAATTATTTGATTATGTAATACACAAAAATAACAAGTTTTACCATCTTATGATGTGCTATGCACATGTGTGTCGAAGGGTAAAACAACCATGATCAATAATCAAATAATTAGTCACACAAGAAGAGAGAAAATCACATAAAAATTTATGTGGTTAAAAAAATCACATGCGTGATTAAGAAACTCCAACTTTCCTTTAATTTCTCCACTCTACCGGTTTAGAGTGACACGTCCGAGCTCACATCAATATATAATCCACCAATTTTTAACTAATAGAAATCTTCATCTAATTAGTCAATAAGAAATTCTTGATACAATTACTAAAATACTTATAATTCAAAATCCACTTGGGCTAAACCCACTTTGCCTAGAGTGTCACATGCGATTTGGATCCTTTGGCATTACCTGCTCTCCAATCTTCACTTTTAGAAGGTGAGGTGGCATCCCACCCTCCTCTCTTCCCCCATCTCTCCCTCCACATGTAAGTCACTAGAAATTACTAGTTATTTAAAAAATGAAAAGGGACAAAACAGGAAACTTGAACGCTCTAAAGTTTTTGACGAAGGTGTACAACCTATACACCCACAAAACATTATCACCAGGACTCCAACAAAGGACATGGGAGACGTGGTCGCTTGACTACCCATTACAACCTACACCCTATCTTCTCATCCTCCCATAAAAGCAGAACTCTCAAAGATCACCCTTCCCACAAACATACTTTTCATCTTCTCTTCTCTGCCAACACACTCTTCTCAAAAAAGAACCCAAGAGCAATGGCTCAATCCATGCTCATGGCTAGTGTCTCCGGCCAATTGGTCCCTTCGAGGACAGAGCCATTGCATCAATTTCAATTGCGCAGACTTCGCCCTACTCCTTTCTCACATATACTCCTTTCTCCATCGACCCATCAACGCCTACCTTCTCCTTCTACTTCCATTTCGATCCCCACACTAGCACTGTTCAAATCCAAAACCAAAGCCCCACCTACTAAGAAGGTGACTATGTTTCAATCTGAATTTACTTGTCATAGTTTACTCTTCTAATGTTCTTATGTATGCTCAAGTCGCTTGTAGCCATTGATAAGCCCTGATGGCTCAGAGCCTATGACTACAATTTTCATTTATGGGTTAGTTTGCAATGTTTTTTAACTTCATTTCAGGTAGTGGAGAAGCCAAAGGTTGAAGATGGTATTTTCGGCACGTCTGGGGGCATTGGATTCACAAAGCAAAATGAGCTCTTTGTCGGTCGAGTTGCCATGATTGGATTCGCTGTGAGTTAGATTTCCTTTTCTTTACACCTTATCATTTGCTTTTTAACTTGTGGGGAAGCATTTCCATTCAATTTCGCTGAGGCTTTTCATGGTTGCATTTGATGGGTTTGTTTGTGTGGATACCGTTGCCTTAAAGAAGAAAGTGAAAAGATAATGTATGGAGATAAAAATGCAAGAAAGAAAAAACGAGAGAAAAAAAAAAGGACTCATTTTCAAAAGCATCATGAAGTTCTCTCCAATTTCCAGCGAAGGGTCTCACATTTTCGAAAAAATTAAATAGTTTTCCAAACTTTTTTCAAATAGGTCATCCTTGCAAAACAACTCCGGGTTGCTCATAGGCTGGGCCTATTTGGGCCCAACATAGGCCCAGCCAATTTGGCTCGGGCTTGGGCCTTGATTTTCATACTCGGGCTAGGCCTGTATTAAATTAGAGCCTGTTTAATATTTGGACTAGACCTCATAACATATAGAAAACCCAAAGCTCAACTCAACTTGAATAAGAAATATAAGGCAATGGAAGTTTTTGGCATAGCGGGAAAGTGCAAAGAAGGCCAAGGAAGAAGATCACATCCTCAACTTAATTATAGAAATCATAAAATCTACAAGGAGAAAATAAGGAAAAACCCAAGAGGAACTAAAGGTCGTATCATTCCTCAATAGAAACATAACAATGAGTTATGTAGTATCCAAAATCCTATCTTTCCCAAAATACTAGAAGTTACTAAAAATAGAAAAACCCACATTAAATTTACACAATGAGACAAACTCTCTAGTACTTTGTAAGATCTTTAATAAAAGTAGAGAATCAAACGGACTAAAAAACCTCGAAAATAAATAAGCAAAACAAGAACGTACGAAAGATCTTATTTTTCCCCTAATGATAGCAAGTTATGTACAAGGAAGTTGTGTAGAAAAACTATCTATCAACCTTGAGAATGATGTTATTTTTAAGCTGACAATAGCACTAGTCGTTTTGAGGGTACAGCATGTCACAACTTGGTAATAAGTACTTGAATGTCCTGTGAAGATATACAGATCAAAAGATATGGCCGTTTGAAGTTAACGATGCCGATCAAGCCTTCCCGCTTTAGTTCTTCCTATTATCTTATTCCAGAAATTGGTTCGCCACTTGTTCTACATTAGTTTTAATACAATGGCTTAATGCTTTAGGGTTCCCACTTTTATTTTCTCTTTCTTCAAATCCCAACCAAGATGGTGAGTTTTCACTTGATAGCTCCA
The DNA here is from genome assembly GCA_037013555.1 of Sextonia rubra. NCBI lineage: Eukaryota > Viridiplantae > Streptophyta > Magnoliopsida > Laurales > Lauraceae > Sextonia > Sextonia rubra. The sequence goes on along the minus strand of JASUAD010000001.1, from coordinate 109,444,029 downwards.
AGGCGATGAAAAGGATGCGAATGAGAAAGGAAGCAGAAGTAACTAGATTAGAGAGAGAGAGAGAGAGAGAGAGAGAGAGAGAGAGAGAGGTGTCTTGTTTTTGACATGTTACATATAGTGACACCTCTTGAAGTTTTCAAGTTTAGCATTAGAGAGTGTAGTGAGGTAAGATTTGTTTTGTGTGCTTGTGTGTGATTTTTATGGTTGATTTCTTTGTTATATGAATTTGATAAACGCATTGGAATTTTGAATTTTGATGTATGTAGTATGCTTATGTCCTTGATTTTGGGATGGAGACAAGGTGTCTTTGATTTTGGGATGGAGACAAGGTGTCTTATGAAAATGACCTAGAGAAGAAATAACTCGTTAATGCCTTGCCTGACATGTTAGGCCCTACCCGATGATTGACCAGGCTTGGGCTTGACATACGGTCAGGCTCACGTAGGCAATGATGGCCCATCTCGGGCTTGGGCCGAATTTGATTCTATGTTTCTAAAGTTGGGCTAGGCCTAGTGTGCCTCAGTTGGCCTAGCCCATGAACACCCTAAAATCTACCTCTAGCTGCTTTATTTGAACTTATTTAGATTGACAAAAATACTCTTCTCAATATCTTTTAAAATGTAAGGCTTTCTTCCTTTTTTTTTTTATCCTTCTCTTATTCCTTGTGAACCTATCTTTCCCTCCTTCCTATTCACAAATTAAATAGCAAGTGACAGAGTAGCCAATCAGGTTTTGGAGATGGATGTAGTGAAGAACTTATAGTGCTAAAGAAAGAGTAAACACATACCAGGAAGTCTCCTAGCTAGCCAGCTATTCATTGCTTGTTGGTGTATTTGAAGGGGAAGGAGGAGGGATGGGGGAGGAGGGAGGAGGGAAAGGTGAAATAAGAGGAAGAAAAAAATGGATAAAAAAAGGGGAAAAGCCCTACTATGTAAGGGGGTGTTTCAAAATCATATATTTCAAAAGATTTTGCTATTTTAGCATATAATCTACAAACCTAAAAAATGGGTATTTAGATAACTTAGAAGGTATCTTACAGTATCTCACTTTATTAAAAACCTTCATATTAAAATATTTAGGTATATGTTGTATAAAATAATCTTTTATTGAAAAAACTAAAGAATTTTAGTATCAAATATATTCTCATAATTTCAATATACTATTAAATTAAGAAAATGATCTCAATTTATATAATGAAGAGCAAACCTAATCAGCAATTATTCAAAATTCACACTACTTAAAATCTCTAACCACCAAATTAATCTTTATCTAAGATACCAATCTCTAACACAAACTACCCAAAATAAGAGTTCAAGAGTTTTTTCAAAAACGACTGGAAGTTCATGAGCAGCTACAAGTTTTGTGATCAAATCCACAGGTATGGAAGTCCAATTATCTAAAGGAAAAAAAGAAAAAAAACAGAGTAATGTAAGGTAAGGTGAGAATGGTCTACAACAATCTTGGTAAGTTATTTGTGATTTGATTTGTTAACAGCATCAATTCATACAAGTTTTGCAGGCATCCATATTAGGAGAAGCAGTCACAGGCAAAGGTATTCTAGCGCAATTCAACTTGGAAACTGGTATTCCCATCTATGAAGCCGAGCCTCTTCTCCTCTTCTTCATCCTCTTCACACTCCTTGGAGCAATCGGAGCACTGGGGGATAGGGGTAGCTTTGTCGATGACCCTCCAACTGGGCTTGAGAGGGCCGTGATTCCACCAGGAAAAACCTTCCGATCGGCCTTGGGCCTCAAAGAAGGAGGTAGTTCCATGCCTTCAAATTTTCAATTCAAACCCACACCTGTTGATCAACTCTCTCTCTCTCTCTCTCTCTCTCTCTCTCTCTCTCTCTCTCTCTCTCTCTCTCTTCCTGCCCACATAATCTGGCCCGCATCCCGTTTGCCAACCCCCAGTCTCTTTGAAGACTCAAACTCATATACTCTTACATCTCTAACCAGTGAACAAGACTGTGTAGCATAAATATTGTATACATACATATTGGGCATGCATTTTCTGAACAATTTTATATAGGGACATTGAACTCTAGAAAATTTGATTGAGTGCATTGACCTATGCAAAACTTTTTCTCTCATGAAGGTCCACTATTTGGATTTACAAAGGCAAACGAGCTGTTTGTAGGGAGATTGGCTCAGCTTGGTATAGCATTCTCCATAATTGGTGAGATAATTACAGGAAAGGGTGCCTTGGCACAGCTAAATATCGAGACGGGCGTGCCCATTCAGGATATTGAACCGCTCGTGCTGTTCAACGTTATTTTCTTCTTCTTCGCAGCATTGAATCCAGGGACTGGTAAGTTTGTTACAGACGAAGAAGAAAACTAGGAGGACTGGGAGTATATACTGTGTGATGTTTTCAAGTATTTATGTGCTCTGTTAACTGACAAAACAGACAGGGTTTTGAAGTGTTTGTGATTAGCAGCAGTGAGCTTCTGTAGTTCATTTTATTTCCCTTTGGATGAATGCAAGTTTCAGTAAAATTAGTCAATATTAGTCTTTTGAATTGGTGGGGCTACAGGGTAATGGTTGCCAGTGGTTCCACATGGTACATGGAACCCATTTGTGACTGGGACCATTCTACTTGTACCGTACTATGTAAAATGTTTCCTCACATAGTAGGACCCACAAGATTGTGGAATCAGCAGATATCTGCATCAGAGGATCTACAAGACCCAAGTCCAGGCCATCAGATTGGGCAATCAATGGGACTTTTCCAAACATATATAGACCATCCAGTGTGCGGCCAGCAGTACCTAAAGAGTCGTTTCTCATTTGAAGAAACCCCTTGTACAACAGAAAAGTCTATCAGCATCCCGCCTGCAGGGTGCAACTAGGGTCCTTGGGAGATGGTAATCACTGAGGGTGGGAATCTGACTAGGGGTGCACTTCTATTGGGCGGGACCTGAAACTGCGTGGCCAGACACGACCCAAGGTGAGATTTTGATTAGGCTTGTTGGGGTTCGGCCTTCGGGCTCAGTCCCGAATTTTGAAACCTGGGTGGTCTGTTTTTGGGCTTTTTAGTACTAGACTTGACCGAGGTGCCCAACTTATTTTTAACAATGTGTACATACTTGACAAATACATTTTGTATGCGTACACTATACAAAGTATTTACATCTTCTTAAGCTTAGGATTTCCTCAAGGGCCACAAGGAATAAAGAACTCAAATTTTGCCCCAAAAATGTTCTTACGCTTAGGAAGAGGATCAACAGTGAGATCTTAAGATTCAAGCCCACAAAGTTCAGAAATTTAGATCTTCTAGTCCACATTTTTTTCACAAATAGCTCGCGAGTGGTGAAGAATCGAGGGTTTCAAACTTTATGCGATGGACATGCTTTATCTTATAAAGAGGACCAATGGTTTTAATTGAAGTTTAGAGCCCCACGATTACACACAAAAGAAAAGAAAAAAACCAGACTGGATTTCATTAAGTGACACCCGGTCACTTTAAACATTTGAGGATCAACAGTGTAGTTTTTCTTGGTTTTATTGAGATCCACAATGAATCAAACACTAAAACTTACTGTCTTAGCCAGTTTTGAGCTTCTGGAGATGATCACCAGTTCCGATCATGAAAATGGTCCAAGAAGCCCAGAATTCTAGATCCAATGGTTGATGGTTTTCCACAAATATCTTGGAATTAGTGAATCACCAACGGTTCAAATCTCATAATAGTCGTTCATAAGTGTATAAAGAGGATCAACGGCTCTGATTGAAGTTTATAACCCTATATTTAAATAAAAAATAAAAAAAACGAGAATGGGTTTCATCACATGAAAAACCAGCCAGTTAAACCTTATAGGATCAACAATCTGAAGTTTTTTCTTCATTTCTTCGAGATCTACTGTGAATAAGAGGCTGAAATTTTATACCCTAGCCGTTCTTGGACTTCTAAAGGGTCTCAACAATCCTGATCTTAATAAAGGAGCCCCCATAATCCCTAAACTATTAATCCAATAGTTCACAGTTTTTTACAATTAGCTTGAGATTCATGAATCATCCATAGCCGTTTTTAGGGTTCTTAAGACTTCCAACAGTTTGGATCATCATTTGTGTCCAGATTTTGAGAAAAATTAAAAAGGATGGTGGGACTTTTTGAGTACTGTTGCTGGTGTGCCTACCCACTTCAGAGAGTGATGTTTGTTTCAATTATATTGGATTTCGATGCTGTGTATTTTAGAGGTTTAACATCTTTATGAGTTTTGGAAAGGAGGGTGCTAATGTTTTAGGTCCCTGGCACAACTCTTGGGCACTTATGTGGAGCAATACTCAAATGCCTCTTAACATAACCGAGAAGATTATAAAACCATTGTTCTATTGTTTCCCATTACCAATTATTTTTTGGATAAGTGATAGCTTAGTAGGTTCTGAGATCCTACAAGTGTTTTTAGAGTGTGGTGAGGTTAAGGGTTTGAGTCTCCTCTTAGGTGGTACCAGTGAGGAAGGGAATGTCAAATCCATAATACAACCCTCAGACACCCATGTAGAATGATGCATGAATGCCTCCTAACGTAACTGAAAAGACCATAAAACTATTCTTTTGCCATGGTAGCTCGATGGAGCCTAAAATCCTACATAACGTGGTTACCATCGGTAAATCTCTATTTTCAAACTATTTTGAGACAATAAGAGCTTGGAAATAGACTTGTCCAACTTGCACTAAATTCCAGATCTTTTGAAATTCAAAGCAAACCCCATAAGCAGTGATATTAATAAATGCATCTTCAATGCAGAGATTAAAACAGTTGCATGAGGCAAGGTTATCTCTCCACAATATGACAACAGTCTGGGTCTACAGCTGGTGTAGGTTAACAAGGCTAACTCAATACCGGATCGGACATCATATTGTACCTATTACAGCCACTATTCCTTCTGATGGAGAAAAGTAGTAGAAACAAATAAACATGCCAGAGGCAATGGGAATTGTAATATCAAAAAATACAAGCTATGAATATTCAAAGAGCCAATCCTAATGTCTGAGCTTCAAGTTAGACTGGTATGTGCCAGTTTAACTTAATTGGTTAATGAGATACCATCATGGGCCTCATAGTTATGTTGGCCACATAATCTACCGTAGTAAACTGGATATCTAAATCGTCTTCAGTCAGAACCAATATGATAAGACTTCTGATGCAGGAGAGGGGGAGTGCACCCACTTTCCATGCTAATACAAACATCCACCCTTTTGGACCTGTTTTGGATCTTTGTAAGCCAAAATTCAGGTAACTCAATTTATAAGTAAAAGTGGCTTCATGCACTTGAATGACCCTGAAGCCCCTTACCATAGTTACGCTTAATCCAAATCACAAGGATCCCCGAGAGAGAGAGAGAGAGAGAGAGAGAGAGAGAGAGAGAGAGAGAGAGAGAGAGAGACGCAGAACTGTAAATTTATTTATTTATAACACTAGCACAATCTTAGAAATCTAAGATCCAAGGAGATGAACAATCTTACAACTCTACAACCCAATCAAACGAAAAGACCCTCTCTCCTTTCTTCAATAGAATGCAAGAAATTAACAACAGAGAATCCAAAGAACCAGAACAAATATCAAATGCCCCCGGCAAAATTCATTCCTTTTTTTATACACCAAATTGTGCAAAAACCTCTTGTCAAATGGCATTTTCTTTTTCAGTAGAGCCACTCAGAAAGATATATTTATCATATCAGTGAGCAAGCTCTCCATCAGAAGAGTCTCAACTTGCGCTGCGCATCGGACCTTTGACAGCTCTTCTCCTGCACATGAATGTTCTTTGTTAGCATTAACAAGATCACATGTAATTGAGCTTTTTTCACATGGATGTTAAACAATGACATGGAAGGAAAGCTTCTACATAAAGATTAAGAAAATAACAACTATTTGGTACGTTTGGTTGCCCCTAGAAGGACAGATTGCCTGAATGTTTTACTCCTAAATCAAAATCCATCCCACCATAGGTGAGAAGCAAAACATCCAAAAGGATACCATGTAGACAATGACTGGGATTCAATTGATAAGCACCTTTGTTTTAAAAAGGTGAAAAGTCATACTCAAGTGTACAGAGGAACCCAAGAATGACTCAGTAAGTTAGAAGCTAAATTAGAATTTGCCACAATAGGAAATATGTAGCAGTCCGTGCGGCACAATAGACACACAACATAAGAACTGTCTATAGAGCAAAGAAGTCATCAAACATTCTTAACCATTAAACAAGAATTCGAAATTGACTGTGACTTCAAAAATTGAGGGTTTTATCTATATGTCGACCTCTTTAAGGTCTTCCATAGAATTCATTCCCACTATACTGTATTCATTCATAGAAATTCAAAATGAAAAGAGCAAATGCATCCAACTTCCTCTCTCTGTTTTTTAAATCTTTATTAGCATGGCCATTGCCAAAAATGGGCCAGGACTCCCATTGACAGGGTTATTACGGATGAAACCCTGCTTCACCCCTCCCCTGTTTCTGCTCTGCTGCAGGGTAAGGGCAGCCGGCTTACCAATGATCCAATAGCACAAGAAAACGTTGTAAAACGAACCCAATTCGTGACAATGAGTGGGATAAGCTCACCATAAATTGCTGGCAAGTCTTTGGGGTAATCCAGCTTCTTGAGGGGGCAAGCAGAAAGTGGAAGGACAGGGAGGTTGTCACAGTTGCAGATCTCAACCATGTAACCATCTGGGTCATGGAAGAAGAGCTGATCTACCTTCACCCCACCTTCCTCCACCACTGCTGTCACATAATGAATGTTCATTGCCTCCAGCTTCCTTCGCACCAACTGCATGTCTGTACACTGGAAGGAGATGTGGTTGTCTTTAGGATTTATCACGCCTTTCTTCTTTGGAGCATCAGCAGGAGAGTTGCATTCTAGCAAATGGATACCAATCCCATAATTGAATAGCCTGTAGAGAGTAAAACCCACAAAAAAAAAATTCTCTTAGAGAACATATAAAATTTATAGCTTCTCAACTGTTATCGTTTTAAAAAGAATTATAAATAATTTGGGTGTCTAAGCAAGCTCCAAAAATCAAAATACATTCTACACCGAAATGTTTTTAGGATCACAATCTAGATAAATGAATAAATAAGGTGATGATGATGCATCACTGCAAAATCCTTCAATCGCATTCCTCTTCTTCTATATAGCTTTCTTTTTTTGTGTTTTTTTGCTGTTTTTCTTGACAGGCTTATATTAGAAATTGAGCAAAAAAAAAAAATTTGCAAAGAGATATGTAGTCTGCCACTTTTAGGAAACTGTAAAGATTGGCATTATAAAGAACATTGGGTCTTGTAGGAGAGAAAGATGTGAAGAAAACCACCCACAGTTTTAAATTTTCTAATTGCCACTGTGCATAGTCATCTCCACCCAATTTCCTCCCCACCCAAACAACAAAAGTTGACAAAGATGGAAAATCAAAAGATCAGAGCACCCACCAAGCTCCTTCAAACTTGAAAGAAGATGGTCTCTTGATCATCACAAAACCCAACACCTCCTCATAAAACCTCACTGATTCACTCACTGATTTGCATACAAAAGACACATGATTCAATGATAGCAAAGGAAGTGAACCACTCTCACACTCCACTCTCTCTATCTCCAACTCCAACCCCATCTCTCTCTCTCTCTCTCTTTCTCTCTCTCTCTTGCAAAATACCCAAACCTTACAATAACAATGTTTCCATCCACAGCCCTCTATATATAAATGCACCAAAACCAAATGCACCACCACAGAGCGATTCTTCTCATCTACTTTCTTACGCCATTTTCCTCGTTCGTCACGGAAGAGATGGGTGAAAGGTGGGAAAATGAGGAATTACTCTGCCACCTGCTAAGCCAGAAGAGACACGTGAAAAGGATGGCCCCGTTGTACGGATTCGCATTAAATAATGGGTCCCTTTATTGCACCCTGCTTTTGCAATAAAGTCAACAAACAGACAAACATGACGTGACGAGCATCATTTCTCTGATCTGGAGGTAAAATCAAAAGCTGTGGTTTTGAACTTGTTTACTTTGATTTCTATTCCAACACCATTGATGACAGCCATGTTCCACCAAATATGTAAATAAGTACCCTGGTCCACTGCTAGGTTTACACCATTTAGTAGTGTAAAGGAGTGTCTTTCGTTTTTTAGGTGATTTATGTGTGAATTCATTATGCTCTGTCATGTCATCGCAAGATGCCATAATAAAAAAATTTCAAAACTCTCGTTTAGTTGTAAACAATGATATGAAATCTGTGCATGTTACTCTTTTATTTCCAATGATCCTGTCTATTACTGTTGTATTGTGTCATTTGGCTTTTGGCTAGTGTGCATAGTTATTAATACAGTTTTTTGTCGGTCAAAAAATTGCCATGCAACCGAAACGAAAGGCAGGTTAAAACTTTGTGGCCTGAATCTTTTGGTTTTTGATTTTTTTTTCTCTTTTTTAAGAAAAATGTAGCCTTGGCAAAAATTAAAAAAATAAAAAATAAATAAAAGAAAAGAGAAGAAGAGGGAGAAGAGATGGGGGAGGTTGCTAGGGAAAAAGGAGAAAGAAAGAGGGCTGATTGGCTGAAATAGCTATGGATGCTCTATCTCGTTTTCCCCCCCAACTTGCCACTGCCTCTGTATCACTGTAGAGGTCCTGCCAATGCTCCTCTTTCTCCCAGTCTCTTCTTCCTTCTGTTCTTTCTTCTCTATCTTCCTCTAGTTCTTTCATTATTTTCACCCGTCTCCTTTCCTTTTTCTTTCTTATACATCGAGATTCAACTTGGGAAGTGATTGATGGATGTAACAGTTGGACTCCATTGGAATCTTCTAGACAAGTGCTGAAAGGGTTTGGGTTGAGCCTCGGGCTGGCTAGGTATCTGGCTGGGAGTGAGTTTGGGCTAGTGCTGGGCATATGGTTGGGTTGGGGTTGGGGTTGGTTATGAGCTTGGGCCTACTTTGGAGCAGGATTTATTAAAGGATTGGAGCCCATGGGCCGACTTTTTCTAAAACATTTTTCTAATTGTATATATTTTTTGAACTTATATATTTTATTTTTAATTTCTCGAGAATATTTCACGGAAATTCCTAAACAACCGGAATATTTCTTTTAAAGGATTAACTGAAATGGAGTGCTAAACGAAATTGATAACTACTCTAGTGTGTGTTTGTTTTCATCCAATTTTATCCTTTCATTTGATGAAAGGATCAGTAAAGGTGGAATAAAAGTGGGTACCACATTTTTGTTTCATTAAAAAAATGTAGTCGAAATGACTAGAGGTTGCTTGTTCTTTAGATGTTATTTGTTCTTTCTATTGTTCTGTCTATATATAAAGTGCAATATAATGAAGTGTAGTAAATTTGATATATTGAATTTGACTGAAAAAATCTTTATTTGGCCTTATTGGTTACTTTCATTGGAGCCCATTTTGTTAGGATTAATCTTATATATTCTCTTTTAGAGTTATTTCTTGTAAGCAAATAAGTAAAAAAGCAAAGGAAACACAGAGCGAAGTTTTGTAGTGGGGTTCTAAGAGAGATTGAGAGTAGTGGAGAGAAAGTATGCTAAATATTAGAGGATCTGAAGTCCTTGCAATGAGTTGCCCTAATTCTTCATAGTGAAATTATCATATTTTATAAACATAGACAATCTTGCTAATGCCATGAGTTGCATGCTTTCTTATTCCATGTGTTGTGATTGTTTTACCCGAACCTAGTCTAACATTATGATCAGCTGCTGATGAAAGAAGTAGATGTACTTAAATATTGATCATTTATCATTTGTTAGACATTGAAAACAAAAATTGGCTATAATAATTACATTTATTTTTATTTTATTATGTTGTTATTGTAAAAACACCCACTATAAAAAAAGACACATATAGCAGCAGTTTTTTTCTGCTGCTAAAAGATAAAATCTGCCATTAAAACCTTATTGTGGCAGACATTTGTTTGCCACTATTTTTGTCATTAAAACCCTCTGTCACTATTTCTCCCTACCTTTTTGCAGTAAAGAAGTGTCTGCGACTAAAAATAAAGAAATAGCAGCAGTTAAATAACTGCCGCTGTTAATATTAAAATGTGCCACTAAAAATGTTTTTTTTAATATGGTGGGTGCTTTTTTAAGCATTTTTAGCAGCAGTTTTTTCCTGCCACTAAAATGGGTTTAAATCTCGAGAGCCAATGCCTCATTCACTGAACAGTAACTGGCAGAGCTAGAAAGTGATAACATGGGAAAACCTGCAGCATTCATAATGATTGAGCATGAAATGGGAGGTGTTCCAGCAACAATGAACTTAAACGTGTATTGGCTATATGCCTGATAAGACCGACACCAGTAGTTCTGACTAAAAAGACCAATTTGAGCCCATACACTGCCTTTCAAAGCCCACTAAGACATGCATTCCTGGTAACTATACAAAATATTACTACATTATGGCTGTAAAAAAGTTTTATTGCAATTCCGTAAAGCTAAAAAGAAATGTTTAATTAAACCTTTCAAAAATGAATCACAATTGTAAGAACGCCAAATTACATGCACAACAAACATTAGCACAATCTTTTCCATGATTATAATTGCATCTCACTAAGTTTCCCATCTTCGAACAAACCCGATGCACTTTCTTTCCAAGAAACATCAGTGAAACCAAAGGTTCTAGCAAAACAACATACCAGCTGTTCATGTATCACCTCATCAACTGGCAGCACCAATCTAGTTTCTCTTCTCAAAGATGTGACTTCTTTATCGGCAATACCACAAGGCACGATATGCTTAAAATAGTCTAGATCGGGATCGATATTAAAAGCCAATCCATGAGATGTGATCCCTGATGAAATCCGAACACCAATTGCACTGATCTTTTTGTCTGCGACCCAAACTCCTGTCTGTCCTATTCTTCCTGCATTAGCTGGCACTCCATATTGAGATACTAGCTCAATCATTGTATGCTCAAGATTTTTAACATATTTACGTGCACCTATTCCAATGTCCTGAAGGGAAATAATGGGATGTAAGATAGCTTGATGTGGGCCATGAAATGTTATGTCTCCTCCTCTTTCTGTGTAGTGAAGCTCGGCTCCCATGGCTTGAAGATCTTCCTCAGGCACTAGTAAATTGTGATAGGTTCGCCTTTTCCCAAGTGTAACGTGGGTGGAAGTTGTAGAGAAATAAGGGTGTCTGGAATTCTATTCAGCTTTCTGCTAGAGACAAACCTCTCCTGAAGCTTGAGTGCATCTAAGTAGTTGACAATACCCATTTTGTAGACCTAGAGGCAACGTTGAAGTTTCATTCTTTGTAAAAGATTGCATAGTTAGCCTTTTACCCTCCACTTCAATTATCAGATAACTATTGAATAATATAAAATAAGCTGTTTGTAAACTCTACTATAAAATCATGAATATATTTATAATTAATACCAAGTGATATGAACACTTTCCCTACAGTGGTTTAAGTATCTACTTTGTGGTGCATTTTAGGTGGGGCAGAAACTAGAAACTAAAGAAGGTAGTTCCATATCATTTTTGGGTTTGTCTATTGCCATTTCTCAATCCAAGTACAAAGTAATATTTGATACCAGATTCAGACAACAATTATCAAGATCTCAACCCCCGACTGCAAAGAGAAATCCAAATTAGGAAAACAAAATTAGTTAATTAATTCAGCAGAGTGGCTACTGATGATTCAGCAGATTTCATCTGTGCAATGCGTTCTTTTAGTATATTATGCTCCCTTTGAAATTCCACTAGGACTTCAACTCCATTGAAATGCCCTGTTCATCAGAAATAGCAGAGCCATCAAAAAGTTCCCACAAAGATATAAACAATAGAAGTGGAAACTACAAGATCATGACGAGCCAAATAATTGTAATTCACGGGCCTCACCAGAAATCATAGAGATTTAGACGCACCTTTAATAAGAACTGTGACCCCAGCAATCTAGCCTGAGATTAAACACTTCCAATTTCAGGAACTCATTTCACGATAGGAAGGAATTTATTTTGAGCAATTTAAGGCCCATTTGGCACCATTTTGTGAAAACATTTTTTAAATTCTCACAAATGTTGGATAATGCATTTGGCAGCATTATTTGGATCATTCCTAAAAAAATATCATGGTAAACAATCCCTTGAGAATGAAAAATTAGAAACATTTGATAATCATTTTTCAATATAGAATGAATTGGGCATTTGCCCAACCCCCAACCCCATTCATAGAAATTATACTTCATTACTTACAATTCTTTCTTTGTAACAAAGGCATTGAATGCCATAAGTATTATAGAAGACAAGGTACTACAAAACTCATATTTAATGATATAAACCCTTTACATGCACCATCACAAAATCCATTACATGTTAGTGTTCAAGCTCAATCTCTAACTTATGTGATGACTATGGCAAATATCCACAAGCTTTGGTGACTTCCTCATTTAAAAATTTTGAAGTATCATCCATAAGCTTTCTTAGAACCTGCCAATATGAAAGGAATATATATATATATATATAGTTAGTAACATGGATGTATATGCTAGCTGCTAAAAATAAAATTAAAAAGCGAAAGCAACCAAATTAGAAATTCTATCCACTCCTTGCTACTAGCGTGTCTGCAAAATGTGGACCAATACAGAGAACTTAATCCCACTGTTGTCGAACAAAGAATGGAGCCTGTTACAATGTTGAGTCTCACACTGTAGATTCTATGACACAAGAACTTCTAATCTGTTTTGACTATAGCATGTGACTAATCTGTTTGGTTGAAAATAGCTCCAGGAATGGTCCATAAACAATCTACAAATGGATCTCACTTGCTACACTACTTGAATGTTAACCCATATTTTCAACATTGGTATATTTGGAAATGGTCATGGGAAAAGCCACCTATGAATTTAGAAAATATCAATCAATGGAAACAGATACTTTAAAATACAGTCAGAAAACATAGATCACACCTTTCTTTTTTTCCATTACTGTTAAGTTCTGTTGGATGTGGAAAATTTTTAGAAAGCATAATACTATTTAGATCCTGTATGCAGATGGGATCTATTGAAAGTCAGTATCTGTATTAACTGAATCATACCATGTGGGATCACAGAGAAGCAATCCATCTCTACTCTAGAAAGATAATGACCGGCATCACTCAATAATTCAGTCCCACCATTACCTGCAACAAAGGATATAGCATTTCTCAGCTATTAAGTAGGAACAACTATTCTTCAACTTATTCCCAGTTTAAAACAAGGAATACTAGTATTGAAAAGGATAAGAGAGAACCCAATGGAGTTTTAACATTGGGGCCCCACCCTCATTCAATGGATTCTTTGACAGAGATGCTTCTCTGAAATGAACACCCACCAAAAGACTGTATGGTTGTGCTTGCATGTTGGTGGTTGCCAAGATTAAAATGTAAGGTAATCTTTTTATCTCTCTTTTGTAATACTCTATTGGCATAGTGGAAGTATTTATCCAGATTGTCCATGGATCTACCTTCCAGTGAACCATGTAAATCTGTGTATCGTGTGGTTAATGTGCTTTTTCTATTTATCATCCACCACATTGTACCGAATTTCTATAGTGTTGCTGGAATTGCATGATTATGTAAATTGGAAACCAGCTGATTCAGGGAAGAAGCCATATTCCAGACATCCAGAGGCAGGAAATTGATAACAGACATGCCTACACTACATGTAACTCATTGGGTCCTATCTGTACTTAACAGTGCACTGAAAAATTCCAGTTCTTGCTAGCAATTAAAATGATCCTAGATTTACATCATTACCACCAAGCATAAAATCACTTATAAGTTTCTGAATCTAATTGGGAAGCTAAAGTGCATCACAAGCCACATCTAGTAGTTTACCATGACGGCCCACTCTACTCAACACCTGAACATACAATTCAAAGTAACAAGTAGAATCTGATATCTTGATTTCAGTAAAAGAATACTCATCAGTTCTAACTTTCTCAAGTATGGAAATCGCTTCTTTTGTCGCACTTTTCTCTCGTTCTGCTATAAAAAAAATCCAAAATAAATTATCACACAAGGAAAAAAGATGAGAGATTTCCGTTGCAATGGAATCATCCTACCCATCATTCATCTCCATGTTAATGCTCAACTTCATATTGCAACCACTGTTGACTATATCTTAGATAAATTTTCTGTTTTAAGAGGCATTTTCACTGGCACTACTTCCAATTAGACTGAAAATGGAAAAGGAAAGCACCCCAATAAGTGAAATGAGATTCGGAACCGAACCCATGTCTTAGATTGATCAAAAGAAGGAAAGAGAAACTCACTGATAGTGTATGTGATTAGAAACCCAGAATGGGAGTGGTGGAGAAGCAAAGAACAGGCCTTATAATCAAAGCGAGGGAGGCTGATAACTGCTGAGTGCTGCTCCAATGGGGCCATTCCCGCCCTTTCTTCTGATGCTGTTTCTTCCACCATCTTCTCCCTCTCTCTCTCATGGGGCCATTCCCGCCCTTTCTTCTGATGCTGTTTCTTCCACCATTTTCTCCCTCTCTCTCTCTCTCTCTCTCTCTCTCGATTGATTGATAGTTGCTTAAACCCTTCTAAAAACCTAGTAGACCTTGCACTAGAATGAAGGCTGAATGCAGATGACAAAGGCTCCACCCAAACCCTAAACGAGGCCTGGTCTGGCCAGGCTCCATATCACTTTTTTTGGTTGGATCAATCAGCACAAAAACTATACATGTATTACTTATTCAATTTGGGCCATGCCCACCTCCAGGCTTACAATCACTTAAACAAAGCACAAACATATATTAAACGGGCTAAGATTTGGAGGGAGTTTTAACATTTGGAGGCTTGAGGAACATGTGAATGAACTGAAAGAACATTCACTTGCAGGTGAACTAGATTGGCCTAATGCAGCTAAAATGTTTAAGGATTCTAGCTTTTTCATTGCAAATTTCAACATCTTCTCAACTCTGTTCCTCGCTTTAATCTCTAGTTTTAGCTGGCTTTCCAGCTCTATCAACTGCATTCCCCCAAAAGGAAATGAGCACAGAACAATAGAATGGTTTAGTTTTAGATTCTTAAAGTATAGATTTATTTCCAAAAACAAATCTAGAACATGACAGAAAATAGACCTTTCTCCCCATAAGCTCTGCATCTTCTTTTGCAACCCTTAAAGTCACTCTCTCTGCAAGCAATCTTCTTTTTAAACAATCAAGAGCCCATGAATCATCATCTCCTTCCACTGTTACAATTTTCTCACTGTGGAAAACAACAAAACAAAAGCTATTAGAAGAAAAATATAAGAGAATGCAAGAAACCCATAAGCACCCACCTCAAATTTTCATCTCCAAAACCACTACTACTATCTATCATTATATACAAACTAAAAATATACCATATCACATGAAATAAGGTAAAAAAAAAAAAAGAACAGAGAAGTGTCACTAAAATATATCATCCAATCATTTACTATATAAATTTATAATCTTGGTCTAATATGATTTAGTCTATCCACAAATAGAACCAATTACATGAAACTTCACTTAAGAAAAACTATTAACAAAAAAAAGAATAGTTAGCATATAAATGGTAGTCTAAGAAATCCTGATCTTTTGCCTTAAAAGATTAGACTAAGAAATCCTGATCTTTTGCCGGGTCTGAGCTATTTGCTGCAATTTAAAATTTGAATCAACTTACAAAAATAAACATACAAATCCAGAAAAGCCAATAAAACCATAGTTGAAAAGGCTGAGAACAAAATGAAGAAAGCATTATTGAAAAGGCTAAGTGTGAATCATAAGTGGTTAGCAACTTATGATTGGGCTCGTAGCTACCTCATCTTTGGTACACATGGATAGGAGACAGTCCATTGGCCTCGCAGCCACCTCATCTCTTTACTGTTGCCAAAAGCAAGGAAGCTACAATTCAAAATTACTTAGAATGAGTGGGGAATAGAATTGTTTCGAGTCCCACCTTTAGAAAGGAACCTCCTAGAAGTTGAAGAGAGGCAATTCACTATCCTTCTAGACCTCCTTAATGATGGGAATATTCAGGATAAAGGAGAGGACTGCAAAATTTAGGTGGGTATGATGAATGGTTCCTTTCCAGTCTCCTCTTTTTATGTCTCCATTACAAAGAACAGGACTCCTAGTAGTCCAGTAGCTGCTGTTTGGATGAGTTTGTCTGTTTTTTATGTCATTTTGTATCTCCTCTCCTTTTGTATTTCTGGTAGAGTTTTTTGGTTGGCTTCTTTCAGGTCACTGCGTTTTGCTTGTCCCTGTAATGTCACCATAGCACACATTTAAATGTGAAAAAAAGGATATAAGAGAGACTGATGAAAACAAAAGGACAAGTAAAAATCTTTCAACAACCTCAGACACTTCAAAATATGTAACAATTATGTTTCATCTGACACTTCAACTCATACGCAAAATCCATGTCTCTCTTTTTTTAAATGGCAAAATCCATGTCTTTACTGTAACAATGGAGATCAATGTAAGAGAACAAAAGAATGCATGAAAACAATAACCAAAGAAGCACTTGTAAAGTCAATGGGTCTTGGAATTCAGAGAATTTAGGATGATATTTGACTTTTAGGTGATTGGAATTTGAAATTCTAAAAAAAAAGGGAAAAAAACTGATAACATTTCTAGATGCCAAAGGAACAACACAAAGGTACATCAATACTATCACTTTAAAAGATTTCAAACATGACAAACCCTCGTTAGAAATTTTGCTAGAGGAACAAGCTCTAAAGTTGGATTGAATCTAATATTCATTCACAAAACTTTTATCAAACGGTCTAAAGAATTCAACTATCCATTTGAATCAATTTATATCAAATATAAGTATAAAAGGTTTTACTTGCCAAATGGCAGCTGCGTATGCAAACATGGGATTTGTTACTTGGTGCACCAAAACATTGAGTTGATTGGTCCCACTAAAATGGCTCATATCTAAAAATCCCATCCATCCAAAACACAATATCTTTGTCAACTGCATCCAAATACAGAAATTCACAAGGAAGACAGGTTGAGTCCTTTAACCATTAGACGGTGAGGTAGTCCTTAGACATGATACAGCAAAGGTGGGAGATATCAGGTCAAAAAACAGACACCTATTTCATAGAGAGCACATCTGAAGTCTTTGAAGGCTTGAGGAAACTGTGCTAAGCATCTAGTCGAGTAGGAAGAAAGAAGTTTCTCCTCCCATTCTACTATATATAAAGTTCTCCAGATTTGGAGAGTTTCATTTCATCCCACCTTTCCTTGACCCAGTCAAATCAAATGGCTTCTTGGGTTCGCACAATCAAATCTCCTCTTAGAAAGGCTTGCACCTTCTTCAACCACCCCAAAGAGAAGAAGCCCCCACAAGGTCCTTCATCACCACCCCATCATTGCCGTCATTGGATTTTCAAGTTACTTGGGTTGGTTGGCATTCATGTCATAGGAGCTAAGCTATGGAGATTGCCTATGATCTCCATATCTGGTCAGTTCAAGTCAAGCAAGGAGTATACTGGTAAATCTGTGTTGGTGGTTGGAAGTGGGAATTCTAGCATGGAGATTGCCTATGATCTCTCTAACTATGGGGCCATGGCCTCGATAATGATAAGGAGCCCTGTAAGACTTCGAGATGATTCTCTTTCTCTCTATATATACAAGAATATTCATGCATAATCGTGTATGCTCTAGGTTTTAGTTTCATGCTTAATTTATCATGAGTGGTTTTCTTTCTACCACTTCTTTAGTTTAAAGCACTTGACTTGCATAGGATCATTGTGTTTGTGCATGGGCTTGCATATGTATGCATTATCATTGATGTATTTTTGTGTTGTGTTCGTAAATTGTAAATGGTTTTGCGTATGAATTGCCAAGTCACTGATTCAACTCGGCCAACTCGGAAAGTATTACTCAAGAAATTGGACATGATATTTCTCACTTTGCCAACTCAATTGACTGAGCCAACTAATAACTGAGTTTAATCATTTGGCCGAGTCAAGTGTTACTGTAGTCAATAAAAAAAATTGGAAATGATTTAGGTCTAACCCTAGCACCTTTTGCTAGAAATAACCAAGGCGCACTCAATTGTTCAATTTTTTTTTTTTTTGGAGGTTTTCTATTTGTTTGTATTCATCTTTTCAAAGTTCCATATAAATAAATCATTGTTCCCAGATGCAAACTGATACTTGAGATTCATTACTCTAGATAAATCACTAGGCCCTCAACTAAAGAAAAATAATAGAAAATCATACTAATCTATATTTCAAACTCTATTATCAACTCTCTTTGCATATCTCATCTGTTGTACTTTACTTTTAAAACCCAAACTATTACACAATACTCTAAGAAAGATTTGGTGCCAGAGATGGAGCAAGATGGAGCAAGGGTGCAAGAAAAGGTTGGAAAACTAGAAAAAGCCAGGACCATGGCTTCCATGATCCAACAATAGCTACCAGTTATGACTAAGATATATCATGTAAAAAGCCAAGGACTATATTTTGTCAGATTCTCTGGTGTTTGAATTAAGAATAGTCATTGGTGTATTTATAAGAATACAACTGCTCAAAATAGAAAACACAATCCGACTAAAATTCAACCTGACTCAAATTAGAAAATGGAATAACATTATAATAGAAAAACCTAGTTATAGAATAACACTAGCCAAATATAACCCAAATCTAATAAAATCTAATCTAAAATCCGTTTCATTTCAAGAACGGCCCAAAACTGGGCCCACAATCCGTTCCTAAACTACATTTTTGGTGTAGTAGGAGCTCTGTCTTCTACTTGCAGTGCTGCAGTAGAGATTTTCAAGATCACTGCGATCATGAATGGCCTGGTTCTCATTAGGGTCGCTGTTGGATTTGTTCTACTGCAAATAGAAGCTACTATGGAAGAATTAGAGTGAGAGTAGAAATAAAAGCAAGATTGTTAGTTTTCAGACACCATCCACATTGTGGCTCATCACATTGACATGCTTGATCTCCATATTAGAAATCCTGCATGTTTAAGATACCGGGGCACATATTCGAACCTTATGCTTCTTCTTTAACTCATTAGTATCTGAAACAATAAGGGTACCCTCCAAAAGCCAGAGCGTGAGTTTTGGAAAAAAAATAGCAATATAGTTCATGAAGGTGAACAAATCTACCCTTTTTTCTCTTGGTAATTCTGATCTTTCTCTGGCCATGATGTCAAAGAATCACCTCCAGTTTTAACTTCAGACATCAATATGTGGTATCTAAAAAGAACCTATAGTGGAAGATAATTGGAAGTTAAACATGCTCTGTTTGTTGAGAAATTATTGAATGGCAAGTAATCAGTTTAGATTGTGTTGGTATTAAGTTGATCTCTCCAGGATGTGATACATCTCTGATCATATTTCTTGTTTTTCATGATTATCAATTCACTGTATTTTATGTGATATGGTAACAAGACAAAATAATAATAATAGAGAGAGAGAGAGAGCATTGATTAGGCACTCCGGAAAAGAGTCAAACCACTCAACTACATTTGCACAGTAAACAACAAATTTAAAGAGGCAGGGCCATTGGAGTCCAGAAGATGAACATGAATGAGGCTAAAGATTGGACCCAAAAAATTGAAGAAAAGTGAGCCCATGCTATTAAGAACCCGTATAAGAATCATGTTCAAATGTACTCACTTGTGAAAATCCACAAATATATAAGCCTTTCCCATACTAAAAACGGATTACTAGGATCAGCTGATCCATGCATAATTTTAGGAATAGTCAATTTAGGGCTGGGTTTGCCAAATGGTACAGATCTCCGAAAGTGGTGGATGGGGTGGAGATTTCATAGATCAATTTCTCACATACCATTTTCACTAAAGTTCACTTTAGTGGGGATTTAGGACTCGATGAACTGCTACCATTCTTCCTTTGATGAATACTTCTAGGACCATTCAAGCGTTCAACAAATGCCCAAATGGTGCATTGATAGAAACCAATGTATTGGTGTCCTTATTAACTGAAAAAAATGCACGATTAATCAGATAAACGTCATTTCTCCAGGTCTATTGAACTGAAAAAGATTTTGAAAAACTGCAACAGGTGCACGGGCCATCCACCGATGCAGCATTTTCTCTACTAGTCACTGCCCTCAATGAAGGGCGTGATGTGATCATGGATGGTACGCTCTCCTGGGAGGCCTTTGTCAAGCAGATGATCGCCATGGCCAGAAATGTTCATCGCCATCGCTATCGCATGGGGGGTTATGGATACAAGGTCTCTGATGATGGATTGATCATTGAAAATTACTGGGAATAAGTAGAAGAAGAGCAAGAGGAAGGATTAGATAAAAAAAACACAAATTTGAAGAGCTCAAAAGAAACCCTAGATCTAACATTAAGAAAGAAAAAATGCAACAAACTTACACAGATCTAACGACATCAAATGAAAATGCAACAAAAACAGATGCATATGAACAGATCTGAAAGGAAGAGCGAAAATAAGGAAACTGGAAACACAGCATACATCAGAGCGATCAGGAAACACACACCTGCTTCTCGATCTGAGATCTAGTTGATAAACAGATGCATATGAAAATATCTGGAATGAATAAAGAAGAAAAGGAAACAGGCACCTGCTTCTCGATCTGAGATCTAGTTGAGAGATGAGAAGAGCCGATGATCATCAAAAACACGCATTGTTTCTTCACCATTTCTTCAAGTCACTAAGAGCGATCAGGATAAAGAGAGAGCGTTGAGAGAAGAATTTTCTTCAAGGATCGATTAGGGTTTCGTTTGGTGAGAAGAAGGAGAGGAGAGAGAGAGAGAGAGAGAGCAATGAGAGAAGAGAATTTTAATCAAAGGAAGGTGAGAGGATTCTATAGATCTCGGGCCTTAGGGACACAACCAATTGAACCTCGGCCCATCCTGGCCCAGCAGCCCAGCCTACTTTGGTTTGGAATAACTCGGTTTGTTTTAACTTATTATCGGCAGATATGTAAATCTGCTGCTAATAATAAGATTTAGCGGCAGACTATAAAACCGCCACTAAAAAAGCGTCGCTAATGGTCACTTTTCTTGTAGTGACCCTATCCAAAAGCAATCGAAAAAGAAGATATTCATGTTTGCAATTCTCTAAATATTTCTAAAAGCATCTTGAGAAGAAAAACAAATTCATAATCAGTTCAAAACCTACCCATCGGCTGATATATCTCTTGGCTTTGACCAAATGATGTTGAAGTAATGCTATCAACTCATAGCTGGCCAGACTGTAACTTCTCACCTTAAATGGTAGTCAACTAGCATAGAAGCGCTATTTCAGAGACAGCAGTCTAAGGTTGGCTAATTTGGAGCGACTCGCCACTGGATATGTTTTTTTAACATGTCGTACAGCAAACATTAAGTACGCACGTTACTTAAATAAATAAAGAAACGCAGACACGTCTATAAACGTTTATACGTTGTAGGGAAGCCCCTCCAGCCGTCATGATCCTGTGTTCAGATTAATATAGTTGAAGTTCAGTCAATAAGTAATTGGCACCAGCCACCAAGTTTTGGGCCTCCTGCCGTATTATAAATTATGATAGGTTGTTCTTTTTTTAAATGGTGTGATATTATATTTTTGGCATTTACAAATGTCATATTCTTTTTATCCATTTCAAAATTTTAGCTGTATAAAAGAGGATTTAGAAATTCTACCATATTTAAGAATTTCAAAACTTTGCATACAAGAATTCAATAGATTCAAATAAACAAATAGGCTCTAAGGTTCAACACACGTACATATGCAGTGTCTAAACTAAAAGTTTTCTCTTGAAAAAGCCACTATATAAAAGAAAAAACACCTTGGGGCCACATAAAAATGATGAGATTATTATAATTTATCGGGGTTTATGAAATTTTGTGATCGAGGAGCAACCCCAGTACTTCCATCCTTGATATGTATAGTAGTAGTAATAATACTAATAGCCAACACACTCATGGTTGAGTCATGTTGGTACCTAATTAATTTCGCATTCATACTTAAGAAAAGACCTTGGGTCTTCAATTTCAAGTATCATGATTGACACCCACCCCAATTTCGAACTCACCAAATAATAAACATTATATAAATATATATATATTGAAAAAAAAGAGGAACCACTTTATCAAAGGATTGAAACTATACTCCCCTACTTAGATGGCTACAATGACTTGATTGAGGGCAATCTTTTAGTTTATCTCTATGATACATGTAGCTCTCTGCCTATCCCACTTCCCCATTATTGCCATACATCTATTTGGACCTCATTAAAAAGTTCCTCATTTTACAACAAGGAACTGTTTTCCGTAGAATATTACTTAATCTAATAATATACTTATATACTATGGGCCTTTTTGTTTAAATGGAATTGAATACATAGGAGTCCGTGGTCTAACAAAAATTCTTGAGAAGTAAGTGGTGAACGATATAAGATATAGGTGTAGATTGGACTTTGACATTCTTTAAATTACAATTAATAGGGTGATGGCAAGTTTTTCATTCACAATGTTTGCTGTATTCATTTTCTATTGACAGAGAGACTATTCAATGGTCATTAGAAATTCACATTTCTTTCTTCTTTTTTAACCACTTTAAAATATATATAGATCTAGATTTCTTGGAAATTCAATTACGAAAAATCAAAGGATGCCTACATGAAATATAAAGAGAGCTGATAGTATGCCTACTTGGGATTTGAATTGGACTAACCCTCAAGTTTGGGTCCAGTTAAATTCATTGGGGCCAAGCTTGGGTCCCAAATAGAGATGATGAGGTCACGGTGGTAGACCCTCATCAAGTAAAAAAAAAAAAATCAGTCTAATTCGAATCTTTTAACTCAGTCTTGAATCCAATAAATCTTTCCACATGTTTAGGATTTCCAATCCATTTCTAAAACAATATCATGTAATCAGATTATTATTATTATTATTATTATTATTATTATTTTGTTGCTGCTGGTGCTGCTGTAGGAAAGTCTTCCTCCCATCTGCCAATGTCCATATCGTGGGTTGGAAAGCATGGTTTTTTAGAAGCAAAGGTAGAAGTTGTGGCTGAGAACCGCACAATGCTGAGTCATTGCTGATTCATTGAAAGGACAAATAGGGTATACCCATTAGATTGCTGATTGACCCACTCTCCCCTCATGTTTGAAGAACAAGGGACATATCCATCCGTTTAACCATACCAATATCTTGGTGCTCCTGTGCGGATGTCTTGCACAGGAGGCCGACAGAGGCAACCAGTGAGGCCCACTTGGGGCTCCACCAATTTTGGCTTATGTGGGGGGAGCCCATATATTGAAATTTCAATTCTTTGATCATTGGTCCTCAAACTCGACGGCTAGAAAATTAAACTTTTTTTCTATTTCAATCAAGTAGTTTGCCCAATTGAACAGTGTAAAACCAATGGGATCCATAATATATAAGGAGTTGGAGCCTCATGTTTGAATGATAGACTTCAGTTGATTCGGTGGGCCCATCGGCCCCTTTTGCTATCTTACATGATACAAGATAGCGGCATAGGAGGATATATACGACTTATAATAGTAAGGAAGTGTCCCTCACCAAAATAATGAGGGACATATATACACGAAGGCTCCTCTAATTCTAATTATTGGATTCAACAAGGTACGATTGTACAAGTAAGCTATTACTTGTAAACTTATTATTAATTAAACTAATAAGTCCCATGATTCAGACATACTTAATCTGTTTAGACTAAGTCCTCGTAGTACAAGTAGGTGGGAGCCCATTTAGATGCTAGGAAAGGATTAGAAAATTGAAGTTGTAAAATATTGTCCCTCAAACGAATTGACCATCATTGTGCCAGAGCCACGGCGAAAAACTAGGAGCAGTGAATTAAGGGCTCACCCTCTCTCTCTAAACAAAATACCTAAGAAAGAGAGAAAAGATTTTATTTAATATATATATCATAACACTATATATAGTGTCTCATTTCTCCCTTTTCTTAGATAAAATATGACAATAAATATATTGGATATTTAAATATAAATTTATTATTTATTTTTTCTAAACTCAGTTTTGAAAATGGCTAAAATACAACTATGACTTTAGCCTCAATAATTCAATTGCTCCAAATTTAGAAGGATCTTGAGATATAGACGTAGAAAGCACCCTAGAATCTATTAGCCAAGGCCAAACCTTAATTCAAAAAATAAAAATGAAAAGAAAATTAACTTTTGAAATTTGAAAATGTTTCCTAAAAATTAACTTCGTGCTGTTGACATATTAATTATCATACATCTTGAAAAATTGCAAAAAACTAATTACTAAATCTCATTTCTTTTAATACTATGGTCCAGGAAATCACAATCCGAACAGCATGATCTTATTTAGAAAGCTTAAAAAGAGCTTTGAAAGTCAAATGTTATGTTTTATGTCCTAATTTATCATAGGTTTTGAGTAGATTTATTTAGAAAAAACTTTGAATCATTGGTTTTACAGAGAATCAAATGCGAAAAATGACAGGGATAAAAGCCCAAACGTCAAATGCCACGTGATTCACACATTATCGAGGAAGTCTCTAGAATGCATCCTCGACGCAATGAAAAGAAACGAATGGGTATAACAAGTTGTGACTAGAACATGTCCTGGCAAGTTGCAATTCAGTGTTTCTTCAAGTCTTCAGCGACCTTTCCAACTTACCTCGCAGCAGGGGTTGGTTGGAAAGGTAGCGTATATACGAATACCAGATGGGAAACCAACCAAAAGTCAAGGAGAAAGTTTGTTGAATCATTCCAGTGTATATACCAGATTGGATGATATCTTTTGATGAAGACCTCGGTTCGAGTTTCACATGGTAGACCCCACACCCATGTGAGATGTCATTGGCCTTATCAATACGGCTAGGGAATAATGGTACTGCAGATATCTTTTATAAGAACCACATGCTATCACTGAACTAATTAAAATTACCAGTCCAGATATTTATTACACTGTCATCAGGAATTTGTTGGTAACTGCGAAATGATAAGGGTGGTAAGATGTTATCATAGTTCAAGGGATCCCTTTGGTGAGTCTGTTAACCTAGTTCAGACTTGCCTGAGTCGCTTCAAGCTTGACCGAGTATTTGTCCGACTGGGTAAGGGACTTGCTTATCTTGGTGTCCTTGTGAAGTGGACTCAATTGAGGTTGTCCACATTTAGTCAACCGACTGAATTTTTTTTTTTTTTTGGTCTTTCTCATCTTTTTTCCCTTCTTGGCTATAGTGGGCCGCTGGACAGAGTGTTACTTTAAATAATTTGGAGATCCAAAGTTCGATCCCATAATGTGTAATGTCTAAATTCGACTTAATTATAATTAATTATATTTTACCCTAATTGATACTTAATTAAGCTAATTTAATTCAAATCCTTTCGGTTTGAGTTAGGGATAGGTAGTCGGGCTGGATTTGAATCTTTCTTAGGTAGTCAGGGCCTTTTTGTAATTTAGATTTTGTGGTTTTGCAACATATGGGCATTATATTAATTACATTGTGTGTATTTCAACATGTGGGTCAACTTTCATATTTAGCTCGGCTCAATTCGGATCCATCTTGGTCCATCGAGAGTCCATTTGACTCTAATGGTAACCTGACTTAAAATAGCTATAACCTCATTCGATCCTTCTTCTCTTCTTCTCCTCAAAATTTCTTGGAGCCTTCTTTCTCTTCCTTTACTTCTTTTCCCTTTGCAAATTTAAGTGAAGGGGGCATTGCTATGTTTATGTCTTGTATTCCGATTTAGCTGGATTGGCTCATTGGTCTAACCAATGACCAGGTTAGGGTCAAGGGTAATTTGGTCTTTATACTGGGCCTTTCTTGGTGGCCAGGAAAGCATACATTATATATTTATGTAATGTGATCCCATACTCTGTGTAGGAGATGTATCAGATCTCTTCCCCGTGGTGTAAACCACATAGGGCCATGTAGGGTGTAAAGAGGTATGAGCTCTCTTCCCCATGATGTTGACACACTGCATATGGTAGGATGCTGTGAGAGCAAAATTAAAATCTATGAAGACTGAAGAGCTAAGTGTTAAAGGAGTGGGAGTCCTTATAATGAATTACCCAGTATCTTTCATAATGAGTCGAGTAAGATGCTTTTAACTCGTAGAGGTAGCCTTTATGGTGAACAACGTAATATCTGTGTCATGATTACATGGTTTTCTTCTTCTCTATGTATGTGATAATGTTGACGTAATTGCCCTAATCTATGTGTGTGATGATGTTGATGTAATTGCCCTGATCCAATCTAACAACAACTACTAGTAATAGTGTTTCCGCATGTGTATTACAAGTGGCAAAGATATATCCAGTAGTACTTCTATTTCTATCAAGATTTCTTGTTAAGTATGAATTAACATAACCATGTAGTTTGATTTTTTATCCTCCAAAACACAATGCTGCATTAGTAGTACCTCTTAGATATTTGAGAATCCACTTAACTGCCTCCTAATATGTTTTCCCAGGATTACCCATAAATCTGCTTACAACTCCCACTGCATGAGCAATATCAGGTATTATGTTGACCATAGCATACTTTAAGCTGCCAACAGCTGAAGCATATGGTATCTTGGATATGTCATCTTTCTCTTATTCTGTTTTAAAGGACAGCTCTTTTGAGAGTTTGAAATGGCTAGCTAGTGGAATACTAACTGACTTAACACCTTGCATGTTGAACCTGTATAGGACCTTTTAAACATATTATGCCTGAGACAACTTCAGTGCACGATTTGTTCTATCTCTATTGATTCTTATACCAAGAATTTAATTTGTAGCACCCAAATCCTTCATTTCAAACTTCTTTGACAATTATTTCTTCATAGTATTTATTTTTTGCATGTTCGAGCCTGCAATAAGCATGTCATTTACATACAAAAGGATAATGATATAACAATCATCAAAGTTTTGGTAATAACAACAATGGTCTGCATGACATCTTTTGTTAACTTGTGCTGCATAAAACCTGTCAAATTTAATATATCATTGTCTTGGGGCTTACTTCAAACCATATAAACTCTTTTTGAGTTTACATACCATGTCTTCCTTTCTTGAGACAGCATATACTGATGGCTGGTGTGTGTAAATATTTTCTTCTAAGTTACTATGGAGAAATGCAGTTTTAACATTTAGCTGTTCAAGATGTAAATCATCTACTGTCATAATGCTCAAAACACTTCTGATTGTGTTTAATCTAACCATAGGAGAAAATAATTCAGAATAATCAATACCTTTCTTCTGCTTGAAGCCTTTCGCAACTAGCCTGGCCTTGTATCTCTTGCTACTATTATGTTCATCCTTCAATCTGTACACCCACTTGTTATGTGATGCTTTTTTTCCCTAAGGCAATTGAACTAAGTCCCATGTCTAATTTGACAATAAGGATTGCATCTTATCTTTCATGGCTTGCTCCTACTTAGCCCATGTATCAACCTACAATGCTTCTTCATAACATTCTAGCTCACCACCATCAGTTAACGAAAAAGTAATACAATGAAGGTGAGTAATGCTGTGTAGGCTTAAGAATCCTAGAGGACCTTTTTACTGGGATAAGTGTATGAGGATTCACCTGCGGGTTTTTATTTTCATATGCTTTAGGCACATCATTTTCAGAAATGTCTTGTATGTCTAAGTATTCTGTGTTATCTTTTTGCACATTGTCCTTATCCTTATACATGATTTTCTCATTGAATACAACATTTCTACTTCTGATGATTTTCTATTTTCTTTATCCCAGAAGTGATAACCAAATTCATCAAAACCATATTCAATCAAAGTACATTTCCTGGATTTAGGATCTAACTTGTTTCTGTTTTCAGCATCAATATGAACATAAGAGATAAAACCAAATACTTTTAAATGTGAAAGATTTACCTCTTTTCCAGTCCAAACTTCCTCCGGCAATTCACCATGCAAAGGCACTCAAAGCCTACGATTGATTAAGTATATAGCAGTATTCACTGCTTCTGCCCAAAACTGTTAAAGCAATCTAGCATGCAGCTTCATGTTTCTATCACGCTCCATAATTATCCTGTTCATATGCTCTGCCACACCATTTTACTGTAGTGTATTAGGAATGGTCCTTTTGCCTTATCTCATTTGTGGAACAATATTCCTCAAATTCTTTGCTGCAGTACTCTTCTCCATTATCAGATCTTAGGTATTTCAGTTTCAGACCTATTTCATTTTCAACCAAAGTTTTTCACTTTTTGAAAACACCAAACACATCAGACTTGTGTTTCATAAGATAAACCCATAATCAATGAATGTAACAAAGTAAGAAGACCCACTAGGGGAAGGTACCTGTGTTTGTCCCCACACACCCGTGTGAACCAATTTCAACCTTTCTAATTTTATTTGCCTCCCTACTTGTAACACTCCGATCCCCTTTGAGCCGGATTAGTGGCTCATTAGTGTGTGTTTTGTTTTGTTTATTCTTTCGGACTTGGTTTTGAGCCTTGGATAGGTAGTTGAGTGACCTTTGACCTGGAATAGGTAGTTCTAAGCCCTTTTTCGTAATTTTGCTTTTGTTTTGCTCATATCATCTTTGCATCATCTTGGTGTCAGCACGCGTATTTCGTTGAGCTCGACAATTTCCGTAACTGTGTCAGATCCGTTTGGAGTCAATTGGAGAAGTTGGACCTTCGTGTGACTTGAACTGTAAATAGCTTAAACTCCATGGACCTTGTTTTAAACTTCAAAACCTATATTAGTGAGTCATCTTACAGATGTCTCTCCCTAGCTCATTTCCTTCTTCAACATTGCATGCAAGGAGAATTTCAGGAGAGCCACGTTCTCTCTCCCTCTTCACTTCGGTTTCTTCTCTCTCTCTCTCTCTCTCTCTCTCTCTCTCTCTCTCTCTTTCGATTGGGGTTTTGCTACTCTTAGTGGATTGGGTTCTTCTCCATTCTCTCATCTTTGTGTATTGCTTGAGGTAAGTGGGTTCTTTCCCAACTCTTCTCTCTTCTTCTCCAATTGCACCTCCCATTCTATGATTGCTTTGTCTTCATCTCATGCATGGTGTATCTCTTTGATTTGCTTTGATTTTAGTTGCTTTGGGAGCTTGAGTCAGTGGATTTGGTAGAGATTTGAGGCAAGTATAAGTACAGACTTTTATAACACACATGGGTGCTCTATTTGAATGCTTTGATTTCCATCTTCTTTAGTGTATTTGATGTTTACAGCCAATGCTTGTGAATTTGGAACCTCTGTAGCTTGTTTGGGGATGTTTCTGTGTCAAATTTCAGTTTCTGTACTCAGCCCGAATCCATCTCTGTATTGTACGGCTAAGCCGTGAACTTCTACGGCTTGATTTCCAGAGACTCGAAATTTGAGTTTTGTTCTACGGCTAGGCTACGGCTAAGCCGTAATTTGTCCTACGGCTGAGCCGTAAGCTAGCCGTGACCCAACCGTACCCCAGCCCTGAATTAAATCTCTGATCAGTCGAAACTTTTCTGATATCAGTACTCCTACGGTGAGGCTACGGCTAAGCCGTGGAATGCTACGGCTAAGCCGTGGATTGGTCTACGGCTAAGCCGTATACTGACTGTAGCTCAGCCGAAAAAGGCATCAGATCAGAAGTGAAAGATGATCCGTTTAGCTGTGTTTTGAATGGAACCAAGGTGAAGCCGTAGTGCATATTACGACGAGCGTGTAAGATGTCTTCGGCTTAACCATAGGTCCCTCATGGCTAAACCGTTAGGCATGGCAATTCTGAAACATAACTTAGGATAATGGTGAGACTTGTAGGGCTCAAACACGGGTTGACCACTCATGTAAACCGGCCCAAATGGATTCTTGGAACGCATGAATAGTCTGTTAGGCTGTGACTTATTCATGTGAGTGTTGTTTTACTGTTAAGCACCTCCCCATGGGTGTTGGTTTAAGGGACGTCGGTGCACGCAAAGTTTTCGCAACACTTTGATGGCAACGGTGTATTGACTAACTTAAAACTACATCAACATGCACGGTTAGTGACAGTGAACAACTAGCTTAGGACTGGCTTGTAATGAACCTTGACTCCGTATTAATCTGAGATGCATTGCATATTGTTTATAGTTTTGCCCTCTGTTCTGTTAATCTAAGTTTATGCATTCCGTAGTCATTTTTGTTTTCGTCCTGTATCTCTGTTCTATGCTTCGTTCTGCACTATGCTTTGATCTATGCTGTGCTTTGGATTTATATCTATGCTCTGCTGGCTTTGTTTATCTCTGAGTTTGGGTATTCCCGGGTGGCTCTGCCCAGAGGTTAATACGTGAGGATAAGATCCGGTCTTTGTCATCGGTGAGTCCAAAGCGGATAATCTCCCTTTCTATGGATTTGATTTGATTGGTATTAGTCTGGCTCTACTCAGCCTCAGCCCTAGGATGCCCGACGGGGTTACCTCTGGCTTAGATCTCTGTATCTCTGTATTCACTGCAGTGTCGCTTTGTCTTGGGACCCCGGAACCCAGGAACCTGAGACCCACTTGTACCCTGGCCCGGTCAGTGGTGTTCTCCTCTGCTCTGCTTTGCTCTGCTCTCTATTGGAGAGAACATGGTTAACGTAGTAGCCACTTAGTCAGTATTTCTATGTTTGATTCACATATCATGTTTTACTTCTATGCACGATTGGCTTAGTTTCCTAACATGGAACTCTGTATTTCATCTTCTGTCCTTATTATATTCACTTTGATACTATGAGTGTTACACCCCTGTTACTTATATTTGCTGGATCGTTGTATTCATTTGTGTTGTCTGTGGTGTTGCAGGCACAGATACCTTGCCCAGCTCCCCGGCGGTCGAGGAGGCTGCAGGGGCGAGTGTAGAGGCACCCTCCGGTTTGGCAGAGTGGGCCTGATCATCTCTGCCGAGTGCGTTCATGCATACTTCCAGTGGCTTTTTGTTTTGGGATTTTGAGTTTTGGTTTCAGGGGATTTGTATTTGGACTTTGGACTTGTATTCTGTATATTTTGTATATATTGATTTTGGTGTGTATTCGGTTTTATATCAGTGTATTTGTCTTTGTCTTATCCGTTCCGCATTTGTTTTAGCTTCCGCTATTTATTTTCCTTTGTTGCTTGCTATGATATGTACAGCTTCCGCGTACACTTAGTTCGCACGTGTTAGATCCCTTGTGGGCGTGCATCTGGACTGGGTTTGGGTGCACGTGCACGGGAGTACGTGTGTCACCGGTTTAGCTTTTTGCTAACCCCCGAATTCTGGGCTCGGGTCGTGACACTACTTTAAAGAAAATAACTTTTCTTTGCTTTCCCAAAACATAGTCTTCACATAACTCTAAATCCAAGGACTTGAGGTCTTGTAGCTTACCTTTGGAATGAAGAATTTTTATCTCTTTCTTACTCATGTGTCTAAGTCTACAGTGCCATGTGTTTGAGTCTGTACCTTTCTCTATAACTACAATGGAATTAGTACTGTTATTAGTTAGGTAAAGCGTACCTTCTTTCTTACTGCGGGCAACAACCATATTCCATTTCGTAATTTTCCATGAATCACCTGCGAAGATTGTTACATTATTAGAGCTTGCAAGCTGGCCAACAGATATAAGGTTTCTTCTTAGGCTTGGTACATGCCTAACATCAATCAATTGCCATGTACCTCCGTTTGACAATTTGATCTAAGCATCTCCTTTACCAATTATGTCACAAGGTTCATTAGCACTAAGATAGACTTTTTAAAAGTCACCTTTCACATAATTTTTGAGATATTCTCTAGGTGTAATGGCATGAAAGGACACACCAGAATCTATAATCTAAAATTTAAATTTATAATTAAAAGAAATAATTAAAACATCTTGAATAGTATTACCTACAATATTTGTGGAAGCATCATTATCATTGTCAGTGTTACCATTTTTTTACTTGTTTTTCTTTGGTAGAGCTCTACAGTCCTTTTTTAAGTGTCCCTTTTAGCACAATCCCAGCATGTGAACCCAACTTTTGACGATCTTGACTTGCTTCTTGATTTAAATCTTCTACAATTCTAACCTCTCTCGGTTTTCCTTCCACTGTTCTCCACATTCAGTGCACTTCCTGATGACTCACCTGAGGATTTCCTATGAAATTTCTCATCGATGACAGCACTCACAACATCATCAAACTTTAGTTTGGTCGATCTCAATAAATTACTCAGTGAAGTGCGTAGCAATCAGTTGAAAATCATAATTATAGGATGTTGTTGCACTTTCAACTACAAAAGTAGAATATGTTGCTGCTATAAAAGCTACTAAGGAAATGATTTGATTGTAAGAGTTAATGGAAGAGTTGGGCAAGAAGCATGATGACAATAAACTGTACAGTGATAGTTAGAGTGCCATTCATCTTGCGAAAATTTCAGCCTTTCATCCAAGAACCAAACACATTGGCATAAGATATCACTTCATACGGTGGCTTCTGGAAAAAAAGGTATTGAAACTGGAAAAGATTCTCTCAAATAAGAATTCCGCTGATATGTTCACAAAGGTGATGAATATAAAGAAACTGAAATTGTACTCAGCTTCAGTTGGACTTCTTGTTTCAAGACAAGGTGTTGAGATTTGAAGCCGTGATCTACTGTTGTCATTGCCATTTAGTGTGATCAGTCTTCAAGTGGAAGATTGATGGGTTAGTGAAGCCTGATCGGGGTATATTCAATATTTATTGGGGTAAATATGTAATCTGACGATTTAATAAATATGTAATTTGACGGTTTAATCTGGACCCTTTGTTATAAGGCTAGATCTGATAGTTGTAAATTCCTAGGTATTTTTAATTAGGGCTTTTGTATTATTCTAAGTGATGTGAGAAAGAGAGAGAATTGTTACTCTGCAGAGGAGAACCCCAGAGAGAATTTTGTACTATTGTAATCACAAGAAGATGATTGTTCTTCTTGTGTGGTGATCTTCAATAATAGTAAACAGGCTTGAGTCTCCGTGGACGTAGCCCACATCGGGTGAACCATGTAAATCTCGTGTTTATTGTGTGTAGATTGTGTGCTTCTTGTTCTCTTTCTTCCTTACAGGCATTGCATGTGCCATTTGTGATTTGGGTCATCTTCATCAACCTCCATTCTTTTATCTTTTTGCCGTGGAACCTCTCATTCCCTCATCCCTTCCTTTATTTTCAACTATAAAGGAAGGAATTACAACCTCAACAACTCCTTGCTTCCAATCTAGCTAAGGAGAACTCAAATTTGTAGTATCCATTCATCTCATGATGCACTTCATTTCTTACATATCTTAGGTTATGCATGATTTGTGTTTTCTTCCTCATTGAGCCAAGGAGACTTTGGATTTGAGTAAAGCTTTGAACAAGACTCTATCCATGTTTGAATAGGTTGATTCTTTAAGAGTTCTATGTATAACTCTCCTTACATTTCAATTGTCTAAATTATGTGTTAATAAATGGATGTGGGTTGCTTTTTGGGAACAAAAATGGAATTAAGGAATTGGAGGGTAGAGAAGAGTTGCATTGTGGTGTTTAAAATGAGGATGGTGCAGGGATGCCAAAGTATTAGAGAGGAATCATTTTAGAATTAATTCTACTCAAAATAACACAACTCCAGGGCCGATTGATCAAGAGCTTGATTGATCGAATTAGGTTTCAAGATTGTGTCCGACCAAGAGAGCACCTTGATTTCTAATCAAACTTTATTATTATTTTATTTTAAATTGGGGTTCACTTGGGAACTATCCCAGCCTTCTCTTAAGCCTTTGGAAGACACTTTTAAACCTATCTTACCTTTAAGACATTAGATATGTTCAAAGACTTTGTAGGACTCTAAAATTGAAACCCCCACCTCGAATAAATTTGTCTAATGGTAAATAAAACTAAGAAGGAAAAGCGTAGAGCTGTCACTCATTCCTTCTTGCTTCTCCAGTTGGTATTGGATGTCATGTCATGTGTGTTGGCACAAAAAGTGGTGTCACTGCTTACATAATGTAGCACCAATAC
This sequence comes from Sextonia rubra, assembly GCA_037013555.1. Taxonomy (NCBI): domain Eukaryota; kingdom Viridiplantae; phylum Streptophyta; class Magnoliopsida; order Laurales; family Lauraceae; genus Sextonia; species Sextonia rubra. The sequence continues at coordinate 109,410,172 of JASUAD010000001.1, read as the reverse complement.
TTGGTAATACATTGACACAAGATGTTTTATGAATACACTGTATTGAATAGCTAAAGAAACGCAGATTATCATAGCTCAGAATTGGCTAGTAACTATTCGGTTAACCTTTAATTCTAATTGCATACATATTGTAAATAAGCCATGGCCTCAATATGATTTAATCATCATTTACCCATACTCTTAGATGAACCTTAAGATGAGATTTAGGCCAGAGCCTGTGTGTTGTACGAGCCCGTGAGTCAATAGAGGATAAACATGGGTTTGAGCACTATTAGCTCATCTCTGAGTGCATAAATTAATTAGTCAGAAATTCTATGTAAGTTCAATTATATGAATTGTATATGATTTCAAGATTGATGTTCTTTCTAAATGAGTATGAGATGATCGCTACGTATGATAAGAAAGTATGAAAGTTATGAATCCCGATTGTCCTTGACATATTGAATTGGCACCACTTAGTTTGTACCCTTAGGAAATTCGACGGGACTGATTTAGGGTAATTCATTTGTCACTACTACAATAGTTATGTAAGGAGTTGGTTGGAACTCTTTGCATAGCCAAACTGATTTCGGCCAGACCACTAGTGACTTTTTACCATTAAATATATGCTCTCTTTAGATAGAAGATATCCTTATGGATGCCAACTAGCATGCTATTGTATCTTCATTTTATGATTCATTACTTATGCTTATTCTATGCGCAACATGCCTAGCTTTTGAAAATGCTTTTTCTTAAATTAATATGTCTCAAATTCTTTTGATACAACATGATAATTTTATATATACATATATTTACTAAACTGTCATGTTTAATAGTGTTACCCTTAGTGTTATAGGTGTAGAACCTACAACCGATTCGGCATTCAACACCCTCCTGGAGAAGCCCACAGCGGTACCTCATAACTAAATGAGTGGAATGAAGATTACATCTTCTAGTAATCATCCTACGTAGCGCATTACAAGGGTTATTTTGGGTTCTTCTACGGTATAGTCACGGATTGGCTTGTCTTTACATCATGTCATCATTATCATGTTATTTTTAGAGTCATTGATCTTTGGGCATGTATGTTGAATTTTAGTAAATGTATATACCATTTTGTACAGCATGTGTATGCATAGACTGACATGTATTTTTTGCACATGACATATATGGTTGTATATTGTTGGATATTCTCAGATATATATACATATATGTGGATGTGTTTTAATTGAGATACTTTTGTTATTTGAAAGAATGAATGTTTTTGATGTCTATGACGATTTCAGGTGTACTTCACATGTTTCTGCATTTATTTTTCAATGATTGACTCATGTTTTTGAATATTCCTCGTACATTCCGGTGGAATCACCATTGTGGTAGTTTGTATGTGTCCTGACATGGCACGAATTGTCATAGGTTATATATGCCTCTCCTTAAGATCCTCCTTAACCCCTCAATTTTGGGGCTTGGGGTGTGATAGTATGTGTATAAAAATAAAGTGCCAATACCACTCAACTAAGAGTGTGTTGGCTGCATTTAGTTGAGGTTATGAACTATGTGTTAGTTTTTCAACTAACATACTTAAATTGGATCATCAAAATAACAGGATAACACAACATAGATCTTGAAATTTGAATGCATACCTGATTCCATTGCGTTTGCTTGATCTTGAATTGCTGCCTTTGATTGAGAATTTAATATACTCCTCAACTATAACTCGAATATGTGATAGCGATGGGACAATCAATGTAAAATGTAGAGAGGAGTTGTAACCCATAATCCTTATATATAAATTTTCATAGACAACTCCTTTTTCATCATAGAGTCTTACGTGAATTAGGATTTAGATTCCTCCTAACATAAAACATACTATAAGTCTAACAAGTTTACCGAAACACCAAAGTAATCTCCATTAAGGGGAATTATTCGCTGGGCCGGAGTGTTACATCTAAGTATTCTGTGTTGTCATTTTGCACATTGTCCTTATCTTTATGCATGATTTTCTCAGAATACAATATTTCTACTTCTGATGAGTTTTCTATTTTCTTTATCCTAGAAGCGATAACCAAATTCATCATGACCATATTTAATGAAAGTGTTTTTCTTGGATTTAGAATCTAACTTGTCTCTGTTTTCAGCATCAATATGAACATAAGAGATAAAACTAAATACTTTTAAATGCAAAAGATTTACCTCTTTTCTAGTCCAAGCTTCCTCCAACAATCCACCATCCAAAGGTACTTAAGGCCTACGATTGATTAAGTATGCAGTAGTATTCGCTGCTTTTCCAAAGCTATTTAGGCAATTCAGCATGCAACCTCATACTTCTAGCACACTCCACAATTGTCCTATTCATATGCTTTGCCACACCATTTTGATATAGTGTATTAGGAATGATCTTCTTTCACCTTATGTAACACTTCGATTCCCTTTGAGTCGGATTAGTGGCTCATTAGTGTGTTTTTCGGTTGTTTAATTCTTTTGGACTTGGTTTTGGGTTTTGGATAGGTAGTTGAGTAACCTTTGACTTGGGATCGGTAGTTTTAAGCCCTTTTTCGTAATTTTGCTTTTTCTTTAAGTGCATCATATTTGCATCATCTTGGTGTCAGCACGTGTATTTTGTTGAGCTCGTTATTTTCCATAACTGTGTCAGATCCATTCGGAGTACATTGGAGAAGTTGGACCTTCGTGTGACTTGAACTGTAAATAGCTTAAACTCTTCGGACTTGGTTTTAAACTCCTAATGTATAAATATAAGTCATCAGTCCAGATGTCTCATTCCCTTCGAGGTTTGCATGCAACCAGCTTCAGGAGAACTCCACGTCCGTTCGTTTTCTCTCTCCCTCCTTTTCTCTTCTCTTCCTCTTCTGTTGGTGTTGGGATTTTCCATTCATTTCGATTGGGTTTTCTCTTCTCGCATCTCTGTCCTTGCTTTAGGTAAGTGGGTTCTCCATCTCTTCTTCTCCAATTTGGATTCCCATTTCTTTTGCTGTGTTCTCATCTCATGCATGAGTTGTTTCCTTGTTTTGCTTGGGATTTTAGTTGATTTGGAGCTTGATCTCAGTGGATTTGGCTAATCTTTGAGGCAAGTATAAGTACAGGATTGTATAACACATATGGGTATTTTGTTTGACTGCTTTGATCTCATCTATTACATCCTATACATGTCTGTTGTGTTTTACAGCTAAATTCTGTAATATTGGAACCTCTGGAACTTGTTTTGTACCAAATTTCAGTTTCTGTACTCAGCTCGAATTCATGTTCTGTATTGTATGGCTAAGCCGTAACTTTGTATGGCTCAGATTCCAGAGACTTGAATTTTCGTATTTTGTTCTATGGCTAGGCTACGGCTGAACCGTAAATGGTTCTACGGCTGAGCCGTAAGCTAGCCGTGACCCAGCCGTGAATTATCACCCTGATCAGTCGAAACATTCTGATTTCAGTACTCTTACGGGGAAGCTACGGCTAAGCCGTGGATTGGTCTACGGCTAAGCCGTGGACTCTACCGTAGCTCAACCGTGAAATGTATCAGATCAGAGGTGGAAGATGACCAGTTTAGCTGTGTATTGAAGAGAACCACGGTTAAGCCGTAGTGCAAGTTACGGCTAGGCCGTAAAGGGTATACGGCTAAGCCGTAGGTCACCCATGGCTAAACCGTAAGACCTGGCAAGTCTGAAATAAAACTTAGGATAATGGTGAGACTTTGTAGGACTCAAATACAGGTTAACCACCCATGTAAACCTGCCCAATGGACTCTTTGGACCGCATGAATAGTCTGTTAGGCTGTGACTTATTCATATGAGCGTTGATTTACTGTTAAGCACCTCCCCTGGGTGTTGGTTTAAGGGACTTCGGTGCACGCGAGGATTACCTTACAACACTTGGATGGCAACGGTGCATCGAATAACTTAAAACTACATCAACATGCACGGTTAGTGACAGTGAACAACTAGATTAGGGTTGACTTGTAATTAACCTTAATTCCGTAATTAATCTGAGATGCATTGCATATTGTTCACAGTTTTGCCCTTTGTTCTGCAAATCTATGTCTATGCATTACGAGGTCATTTTGCTTTCGTCCTGTATATCTGTTTTATTCTTCGTTCCGCACTAAGCTTTGATCGATGCTGTGCTTTGACTTAAGCTATGCTATGCTCTGTATATTTCTGGCTTTGTATATCTCTGATTTATTGGGTATTCCCTGGTGGCTCTGCCCAGAGATTAATACGTGAGGATAAGATTCGGTCTTTGCCATCGGTGAGTCCAAAGCGGATAATCTCCCTTCTTTTGGGATTTGATTTGATTGGTATTAGTCTGGCTCTACTCAGCCTCAGCCCTAGGATGCCCGACGGGGTTACCTCTGGCTTAGATCTCTGTATCTCTGTATCACTGCAGTGTCGCTTTGTCTTGGGACCCCGGAACCCAGGAAACCGATACTCACTTGTACCCTTGGCCCTGTCAGTGGTGTTCTCATCTGCTCTGCTCTGCTCTCTATTGGAGAGAATATGGTTAACGTAGTAGCCACCTAGTTTAGTATTTCTATGCTTTGATTCACTTATCATACTTTACTTCTATGCACGATTTGCTTAGCATACTAATATGAAACTCTGTAATTAATATTCTGTCATTATTCAATTTGATACTATAAGTGTTTCATCCCTGTTACTTATATTTGCTGGATCGTTGTATTCACTGCGTTGTCTGTGGTGTTGCAGGCACAGATCCCTTGCCCGGGTCCCTGGCGGTCGAGGAGGCTGCAGGGCAGAGCCTAAAGGCACCCTCCGGGTTGGCAGAGTGGGCCTGATCACCTCTACCAAGAGCGTACATGCATATCTTCCGTAGCTTTTGGGTTTTGGTTTTTGGAGCTGTGTATTTTGTACTTCGGACTTTGTCACTCTGTATATTTGTACATTTTGATTTTGTCGTGTACTCAGACTTGTATCTAGTTTTCAAGTATTGTATTTTGCTTTGTCTTTTTCTGTTCCGCATTTGTTTTGGCTTCCGCTATTTCTTTGTTGCTTGCTATGATATCTACAGCTTCCGCGTTCGTTGTTTCGCACGTGTTAGATCACTTTTGTGTGTGCATCTGGACTGGGTTTGGATGCACGTGCACGGGAGTGCGTGTGTTACCGGTTTGACTTTTCGCTAACCCCTGATTTCTGGGCTCGGGTTGTGACATACGTATTGTATGGTATCAGAGTATGCTAGTTATAAGCATGTAGACATCTAAGATCGTGGTGAGATGACGATGTCAACTATTTGACTCCCAGTCTAATATGTTGATTCTTGGGGATTGACTAACTTCGGACGTTTTATATTTGGATTTTGTTCATTTCCTTTTGCAGGATAGCACACCATGGCATCAGGATCAGGGTCTAGAGATGAGAATCAGCAGGGTCATAACGGCGAGAGTGGATCGCTACCCCCACCCACGAGTAATGAAGAGTGTCTGATGATGATGATGCAATCCATGCAGTCCTTGCAGGCTCAGATGGCATCTATGGTGGACAGGCAGAGTCAGGCGGCTGCGTCAACCTCTCAGCGTGTAGAACAGCAAGTGATCTTCCAGCCCAAAGAAACCGATCCAAATGCTCTTTTTGATAAGTTCCGTAAGCGAGGGGCGACTGAGTTCCATGGGATAGAGGATGCATTGCAGGCCGAGCAATGATTGGAACAGACAGAGGAGCTTTTTGATACGATTGTGTGCAGTAATAAACAGAAAGTGGTTCTCACAGCCTCCATGCTTCGGAGTGTAGCTAAGACATGGTGGAGGAGTGTCAAGAGCTCATTCCAGACTATGCCCAGTGCCACGGTTTGGGAAACTTTCAAGCAACAGTTTCGTTAAAAGTTCATGCCTCTTTATATTCAGCGAGCCAAGGAAGTGGAATTCTTCAACCTTCAGCAGAGACAGACATCGGTTGCAGATTATGTACACAAGTTTACAGAGCTATCTCACTTCGCAGAGGACATGGTGAACACTGAGCATAAGGAGGTGACTCGCTTCGTCAACGGCCTGAACCCGAGGCATAAACGCCACGTGGTTGCTTGTATGTGGCCGGCTACCTTGGATGACGCTATTGACAGGGCCTATAATGCAGAGGCCATATTTGAGGAGGAGCGAACTGAGGCTAAGAGGGCGGTAGGTTCCAGTGGCAGAAGTCAGTTTCAGAAGAAGTTCAAGGGTAAGCAGGGTAATTCGAGCAGTATTCAGGTGGTTTGTGGTCACTGTGGGAAGGATCACCCAACAGACAGATGTTAGAGGAAGAGTGGGGCCTATTTCGGTTGTGGCTCTACGTACCATAAGCGGGCCTAATGCCCGAAGTTTCAGTCCTCTCCACAGACGAGATATGCAGGATCTACGCTGCAGGGCAAGTCTCAGACAGCTCGCCCAGCCCAGAAGCAGAACCGCCAGACAGCTCGAGCTTATGCTGCTACGCATGAGGGCATAGAGGAGGCTACGGTCGTGGAAGGTAAAATTTTAATTTTTGATGCTGAAGCTTTAGCCTTGTTTGACTCCGGGTCTACGTGTTCGTACGTAACACCTCATTTTGCTGTGCAGCTTCGACAGCAACCTATACCGCTCCCATACTTGTTGATAGTATCCACTCCGGTTGGTAAACGGGTGGAGTGCAGTGTTTTCTACCCTCAGTGTGATGTGCGGATAGCTAGTTATCAGCTCCCAGTAGACCTCGTGTTGCTCACGACACTGGATCTCGATGTGATTCTTGGTATGGACTGGCTTGCAAGATATCATGCTTGTATTAATTGTTACAGCAAGGTTATCTATTTTGATTTGGGCAGCGGATTTCGATTCGAGGGCAGCCAGGCGAAGTGCCCAAGGCGTGTGATATTTGCTTGTAAAGCGGACATGATGCTTCTTAGGGGATGTGAGGGATTTCTTGCATTCGTTTCAGAGAAGAAGGATCAGCGACAGCTCAATGAGATCCCAGTAGTCAGAGAGTTCCCGGATGTCTTTCCGGAGGATGTGCCAGAGTTGCCACCAGTTCAAGAGGTAGAGTTCTTGATCGACGTGATACCAGGTACAGCACCCATCAGTAGAGCTCCATATCGTATGGCACCTGCAGAGTTGTTGGAATTGAAGAAATAGTTGCAGGATCTGTTGGATAAAGGGTTCATACGCCCAAGTGTTTCACCTTGGGGAGCTCCTGTATTGTTCGTAAGGAAGAAGGATAGCAGTTTCCGGATGTGCATTGACTACAGGCAGTTGAACAAGGTGACCATCAAGAACAAATATCCATTGCCTAGGATTGATGAGTTGTTTGATCAGCTTCAGGGTGCAGCTTATTTCTCGAAGATCGACTTGAGGTCAGGATATCACCAGCTCCGGGTGAAGGATGAGGATGTTCCTAAGACAGCTTTCAGGACTCGGTATGGACACTACGAGTTCCTTGTCATGCCTTTTGGTTTGACGAATGCACCCGTAGCTTTTATGGCATTGATGAATAGGGTGTTTACTTCCTTTTTGGACCAGTTTGTTGTGGTTTTCATAGATGATATATTGGTCTATTCGAAGACTGCTGAGGAGCATACAGATCATCTGCGTCAAGCATTGCAGCTGCTTAGAGATCACCAGTTGTATGCAAAGTTGGCCAAGTGTGATTTCTGATTAGAGCAAGTTGCATTTTTGGGTCATGTGATTTTTAGAGATGGCTTGATGGTGGATCCAGCTAAGATTGAGGCAGTAGTCCATTGGCCCCGTCCCAGATCAGTGACAGAGATTCGGAGTTTTTTAGGTTTGGCGGGATATTCCCGCAGGTTCGTGCAGGACTTCTCGAAGATTTCAGCCCCGTTGACTCAGTTGACTCGGAAGAAGGTCCCGTATAAGTGGACAGAGAAGTGTGAGCGTAGTTTCAGATGTTGAAAGAAAAGCTCACTACGGCGCCAGTGTTGACTCTCCCTGATGGTAGTGAGGGATTCGTGATTTATTCCGATGCCTCTCAACTTGGACTAGGCTGTGTACTGATGCAGAATCAGAAAGTGATTGCCTATGGTTCCAGACAGCTGAAAGAACACGAGAAGAACTATGCCACCCATGACCTGGAGCTAGTAGCCATTGTATTTACACTGAAGTTGTGGCGGCATTACTTGTTCGATGTGAAGTTCGAGGTCCATTCCGATTATCACAGTCTGCAGTATTTGTTTGATTAGCATGACTTGAATATGAGGCAGCAGAGGTGGTTGGAGTTCATCAAAGATTACGACTTTCCGATTAAGTACCATCCAGGCAAGGGGAATGTGGTTGCAGATGCACTCAGCAGGAGAACAGAAAGTCTTCAGGTGTTGGCAGGATTCTATATGCTTGTGCATGATCAGCCTATTGAGGTTCGGATGGTGGGTGAGTTGGTGACATTAGCTACTACCGTCGTGTTTCAGCCTGAGGTGATTCAGCAGATCAAGGATCGCTAGTTTGAGGACCCCCTTCTGGTGACTTTCAGAGATCGGATTTCAGATCGACCTGATTTTTGCTTGGTAGACGGAGTTTTGTACTTCAGGAGTAGATTGTGTGTTCCCGCTGTGGATGAGCTGAAAGAAAAGTTGATGACAGATGCGCACGATGCCCGTTATGCGATGCACCCAGGGAGTACGAAGATGTGCCGGAACTTGAAGGATAGATTTTGGTGGAACAATATGAAGCTGGAGATCGCAGGGTTCGTAGCTCGATGTTTGACCTGTCAGAGGGTGAAAGCTGATCATCAGCGACCTCCAGGATCATTGCACCCATTACACACTCCACAGTGGAAGTGGGAGCACATTACCATGGATTTCGTCTCCGGTTTTCCGCCGATCAGTAGAAAGAACAATGCGATCTGGGTAATAGTGGATAGATTGACTAAGTCAGCACATTTCCTTCCGTTCAAGAAAGGGATGACATTCACAGAGATGGCTAGGAAGTTTGTTGACGAGATAGTCAGATTGCATGGCACCCCAGTATCGATTGTGTCTGATCGCGACAGTCGTTTTGTGTCTTCATTTTGGAGAGCTTTTCAGGAAGCTATGGGCACGAAGCTGAGTTTTAGTACGGCATACCACCCCTAGACTGATGGGCAGTCGAAGCGTACCATTCAGACGTTGGAGGATATGCTCAGAGCTAGCGTGCTGAACTTTAAGAAGGAACGGGATATGCATCTGGCATTGTGTGAGTTTGCCTACAACAATAGCTTCCATGAGAGCATTGGTATGGCACCCTATGAGGCTCTATACGGATATAAGTACAAGACCCCAGTGTGCTGGGAAGAGGTAGGAATAAGAAATTTCCATGGTCCGACAATCATTGCTGAGACGACAGAGAAAGTGTAGAAAGTGATAGAGAATTTGAAGATTGCTCGATCCAGGCAGAAGAGCTACGCGGACACTCGGAGGAGACCTTTGGCATTCCAAGTCGGAGATTGGGTGTTCCTTAAAGTTTCTCCGATGAAGGGCACTGTGCGGTTTGGTCAGAAGGGCAAGTTAGCTCCGAGATATGTGGGACCGTTTGAAGTCAAGAGCCGAGTTGGAGATTTAGCCTATCGTTTGACGCTTCTAGTTGAGTTCTCTGGCGTTCACGATGTATTCCATGTGTCGATGCTCCGTAAGTACGTGCTAGATCCGAGCCATGTGATTCGATACGATGATATTCAGATTCAGCCTAATGCAATATACGTTGAGTGTCCGCTTCGCATCGTTGGTACACGAGAGCAGATTCTCCGCACCAGGACTATCAGATGGGTTAAAGTGTTGTGGGAGCATCACGGTCCAGATGAGGCAACATGGGAGCTAGAGGAGCAACTAGCGCGCCAGTACCCACAGCTCTTTGCGCAGGTAGGTGGTCATTCCGAGGACGGAATGATTCCTAGCGGGGGAGGATGTAACACTCCAATTCCCTTTGAGCCGGATTTGTGGCTCATTAGTGTGTTTTTCGGTTGTTTAATTCTTTTGGACTTGGTTTCGGGTTTTGGCTAGGTAGTTGAGTAACCTTTGACCTGGGATAGGTAGTTCTAAGCCCTTTTTCGTAATTTTGCTTTTGCTTTAGTGCATCATATTTGCATCATCTTGGTGTCAGCACGTGTATTTTGTTGAGCTCGTTATTTTCCGTAACTGTGTCAAATCCATTCGGAGTACATTGGAGAAGTTGGACCTTCGTGTAACTTGAACTGTAAATAGCTTAAACTCTTCGGACTTGGTTTTAAACTCCTAATGTATAAATATAAGTCATCAGTCCAGATGTCTCATTCCCTTCAACCAGCTTCAGGAGAACTCCACGTCCGTTCGTTTTCTCTCTCCCTCCTTTTCTCTTCTCTTCCTCTTCTGTTGGTGTTGGGATTTTCCATTCATTTCGATTGGGTTTTCTCTTCTCGCATCTCTGTCCTTGCTTTAGGTAAGTGGGTTCTCCATCTCTTCTTCTCCAATTTGGATTCCCATTTCTTTTGCTGTGTTCTCATCTCATGCATGAGTTGTTTCCTTGTTTTGCTTGGGATTTTAGTTGATTTGGAGCTTGATCTAAGTGGATTTAGCTAAGCTTTGAGGCAAGTATAAGTACAGGATTGTATAACACATATGGGTATTTTGTTTGACTGCTTTGATCTCATCTATTATATCCTATACATGTCTGTTGTGTTTTACAGCCAAATTCTGTAATGTTGGAACCTCTGGAACTTGTTTTGTACCAAATTTTAGTTTCTGTACTTAGCTCGAATTCGTGTTCTGTATTGTACGGCTAAGCCGTAACTTTGTACGGCTCAGATTCCAGAGACTTGAATTTTCGTATTTTATTCTATGGCTAGGCTACGGCTGAACCGTAAATGGTTCTACGGCTAAGCTGTAAGCTAGCCGTGACCCAGCCGTGAATTATCACCCTGATCAGTCGAAACCTTCTGATTTCAGTACTCTTACGGGGAAGCTACGGCTAAGCCGTGGATTGGTCTACGGCTAAGCCGTGGACTCTACCATAGCTCAACCGTGAAATGTATCAGATCAGAGGTGGAAGATGACCAGTTTAGCTGTGTATTGAAGGGAACCACGGTTAAGCCGTAGTGCAAGTTACGGCTAGGCCGTAAAGTGTATACGGCTAAGCCGTAGGTCACCCATGGCTAAACCGTAAGACCTGGCAAATCTGAAATAAAACTTAGGATAATGGTGAGACTTTGTAGGGCTCAAATACAGGTTAACTACCCATGTAAACCTGCCCAATGGACTCTTTGGACCGCATGAATAGTCTGTTAGGCTGTGACTTATTCATGTGAGCGTTGATTTACTGTTAAGCACCTCCCCATGGGTGTTGGTTTAAGGGACTTCGGTGCACGCGAGGATTACCTTGCAACACCTGGATGGCAACGGTGCATCGAATAACTTAAAACTACATCAACATGCACGGTTAGTGACAGTGAACAACTAGATTAGGGTTGACTTGTAATTAACCTTGATTCCGTAATTAATCTGAGATGCATTGCATATTGTTCACAGTTTTGCCCTCTGTTCTGCAAATCTATGTCTATGCATTACGAGGTCATTTTGCTTTCGTCCTGTATATCTGTTTTATTCTTCGTTCCGCACTAAGCTTTGATCTATGCTGTGCTTTGACTTAAGCTATGCTATGCTCTGTATATTTCTGGCTTTGTATATCTCTGATTTATTGGGTATTCCCTGGTGGCTCTGCCCAGAGATTAATACGTGAGGATAAGATCCGGTCTTTGCCATCGGTGAGTCCAAAGCGGATAATCTCCCTTCTTTTGGGATTTGATTTGATTGGTATTAGTCTGGCTCTACTCAGCCTCAGCCCTAGGATGCCCGACGGGGTTACCTCTGGCTTAGATCTCTGTATCTCTGTATCACTGCAGTGTCGCTTTGTCTTGGGACCCCGGAACCCAGGAAACCGAGACCCACTTGTACCCTTGGCCCTGTCAGTGGTGTTCTCATCTGCTCTGCTTTGCTCTGCTCTCTATTGGAGAGAATATGGTTAACGTAGTAGCCACCTAGTTTAGTATTTCTATGCTTTGATTCACTTATCATGCTTTACTTCTATGCACGATTTGCTTAGCATACTAATATGAAACTCTGTAATTAATATTCTGTCATTATTCAATTTGATACTATGAGTGTTTCATCCCTGTTACTTATATTTGCTGGATCGTTGTATTCACTGCGTTGTCTGTGGTGTTATGGCATAGATCCCTTGCCCGGCTCCCCGGCGGTCAAGGAGGCTGTAGGGCAGAGCCTAGAGGCACCCTCCGGGTTAGCAGAGTGGGCCTGATCACCTCTGCTGAGTGTGTACATGCATATCTTCCGTAGCTTTTGGGTTTTGGTTTTTGGAGCTGTGGATTTTGTACTTCGGACTTTGTCACTCTGTATATTTGTACATCTTGATTTTGTTGTGTACTCAGACTTGTATCTGGTTTTCGAGTATTGTATTTAGCTTTGTCTTTTTCCGTTCCGCATTTGTTTTAGCTTCCGCTATTTCTTTGTTGCTTGCTATGATATCTACAGCTTCCGCGTTCGTTGTTTCGCACGTGTTAGATCCCTTGTGTGTGTGCATCTGGACTGGGTTTGGATGCACGTGCATGGGAGTACGTGTGTCACAGGTTTGGCTTTTCGCTAATCCCCGATTTTTGGGCTCATGTTGTGACACCTTATCCCATTCGTGGAACAATATTCCTCAAATTCTTTGCTGCAGTATTCTCCCTCATTATCAAATCTCAAGTATTTTAATTTCAGACCTGTTTCATTTTCAACCAAATTTTTTCACTTTTTGAAAATACTAAACACATCAGACTTGTGTTTCATAGGATAAACCCATAATTTTCTAGTAGCATCATCAATGAATGTAACAAAGTAAGAAAACCCACCAAGGGAAAGTACCTGTGATTGTCCCCACACATCCATGTGAACCAATTCCAATCTTTCTGATTTTAGTTACCTTCATACTTCAGAGAAAGTAACTTTTCTTTGCTTTCCCAAGACACAGTCTTCACAGAACTCTATATCCAAAGACTTGAGGTCTTGTAGCTTACCTTTAAAGTAAAGAATTTTTATCGCTCTCTCACTTATGTGTCCAAGTCTACGGTGCCATGTGTTTGAGATTGTACCTTTCTCTACAACTGCAATGGGATTATTACTACTATTAGTCAGATAAAGAGTACCTTTTTTCTTACCGCGAACAATAATCATACTCCCTTTTGTAATTTTCCATGAATCACCTGTGAAGATTGTTACATTACCATAGCTTGCAAGCTGACCAACATATATAAGGTTTCTTCTTAGGTTTGGTACATGCCTAACATCATTCAATTGCCATGTACCTCCGTTTGGCAATTTGATCTAAATATCTCCTTTACCAATTATATCACAAGGTTTATCATCACTAAGATAGACTTTTCTAAAGACACCATTCACATAATTTTTGAGATATTCTCTATGTGCAGTGGCATGAAAGGACGCACCAGAATCTATAACCCAAAATTCAGATTTATGATCAAAAGAAAGAATTAAAACATCTTGAACAGTATCACTGCAACATTTGTGAAAGCATCATTATCGTTGTCATTATTATCGTTTCTTTACTTGTTTTTCTTTAGTGGAGCTCTGCAGTCCTTTTTTAAATGTTCCTTTTTGCCACAAGTCCAACATGTGAACCCAACTTTTGACAATCTTGACTTGCTTCTTGATTTAAATTTTCCACGATTCTAACCTCTCTCGGTTTTACTTCCGTTGTTCTCTACATTCAATGCACTTCCTAATGATTCACCTGAGGAATTCCTGCGAAATTCCTCGTTGATAACAGCACTCACAATGTCATTAAACTTTATTTTTGCTTGATTCCTATGAATTACTCAATGAAGTATGTAGCAATCAGTTAGAAATCACAATTACAAGATGTTGTTGTACTTTTAACTACAAAAGCAGAGTATGTTGTTGCTACAGAAGCTAGCAAAAAAATGATTTAGTTGTAGGAGTTAATAGAAGAGTTGGACAAGAAGCATGATGACAACAAGTGATAGTTAAAGTGTCATTCATCTTACGAAAAATTCAGCATTTCATTCAAGAACCAAACACATTGGCATAAGATATCACTTCATACGATGGCTTTTGAAAGAAAGGTGTTAAAATTGGAAAAAATTCTCTCAAATAAGAATTTCGCCGATATGTTTACAAAGGTGGTGAATATAGAGAAATTGAAACTGTACTCAACTTCAGTTAGATTTCTTGTTTGAAGATAAGGTGTTGAGATTTAAAGCCATGTTCTACTGTTGTCATTGCAATTCAGTATGATCAATCTTCAAGTAAGAGATTGATGGGTTGGGGAAGTTTGATCGGGGTATATTCAATATTTATTAGGGTAAATATGTAATTTGATGGTTTAATCAGGACCTTTTATTATAAGGCCAGATCTAACAGTTGTAAATGCACAGGTATTATTAATTAGGGTTTCTGTATTATTCTTAGTGGTGTGAGAAAGAGAGAGAGTTGTTGCCCTGCAGAGGAGAACCCTAATGAGAGTTTTGTACTCTTATAATCATAAGAAGAGGATTGTTCTTCTTGTGTGGTCATCTCCAATAATAGTGAACAGGCTTGAGTCTCCGTGGACATAGCCCACGTCGAGTAAACTATATAAATCTCATGTCTATTATGTGTAGATTGTATGTTTCTTGTTCTTCTTCTTCCTTATCGGTATTGCATGTGCCATTTGTGATTTGGGTCATCTTCATCAACCTCCATTCTCTTATCTTCTTGTTGTGGAACCTTTCATTCCCTCATCCCTTCCTTTATTTTCAACTATAAGGTAAGGAATTACAACCTCTACAACTCCTTGCTTCAATCTGGCTAAGGAGAATTTAAATCTGTAGCATGCATTCATCTCATGATGCATTTCATTTCTTAGCCCCACCTCAAATAAATTTATCTAATGGTAAATAAAACTAAGAAGGAAGAGCGTAGAGCTGTCACACATTCCCTTTTGATTCTCCGGCTGGTTTCGGATGTCATGTCATGTGTGTTGATATAAAAAGTGGTGTCCACTGCTTATACAATATAGCATCGATACTTGGTAATACATTGACACCAGATGTTTTATGAATACACGGTATTGAATGGCTAAGGAAATATAGATTATCTTAGCTCAGAATTGGCTAGTAACTATTCGATTAACCTTTAATTCTAGTTGCATACATATTGTAAATAAGCTATGGACTCAACATGATTTAATCATGTACCCATACTCCTAGATGAACCTTAAGATGAGATTTAGGTTAGAGCCTATGCATTGTGTGAGCCTGTGAGTCAATAAAGGATAACCATGGGTTTGAGCACTATTAGCTTATCTCTGAGTGCATAAATTAATTAAGTCAGAAATTCTATGTAAGTTCAATTATATGAATTGTATACGATTTCAATACCGATGCTCTTTCTAAACGAATATTAGATGATTGCTACGTATGATAAGAAAGCATGAAAGTTATGAATCTCGATTGTCCTTGACACATCGAATTGGCACCACTTAGTTTGTACCCTTAGGAGGTTTGACGGGATTGATTTAAGGTATTTCATTTATCACTACTGCAGTAGTTATGTGAGGAGTTGGTTGGAACTCTTTGGGTACCTAAACGGATTTTGGCCAGACCACTAGTGACTTTCTACCATTAAATATATGCACTCCTTAGATAGAAAATATCCTTGTAGATGCCAACTAGCATGCTATTGTATCTTCATTTTATTATTCATTAGTCATGCTTATTCTATGCGCAACATGCCTAGCTTTTGAAAATGCTCTCTCTTAAATCAATATGTCTCAAATTCTTTTAATACAACATGATAATTTTATATATACTTATATTTACTAAACTGTTGTGTTTAATAGTATTACCCTTGGTGTTATAGGTGTATAACCTACACCCAATCCGGCAATCAACACCCCCCCTGAGAAGCCCATAGTGGTACCTCATGACTAAATGAGTGGAATGAAGATTACGTCTTCTACTAATCATCCTACGTAGAGTATTACAAGGGTTATTTTGGGTTCCTCTAGGGTATAGTCACGAATTGGCTTGTGTTTACATCATGTCATCATTATCATGTTGTTTTTAGAGTCATTGGTCTTTGGGCATGTACGTTGAATTTTAGTATATGTATATACCTTTTTGTATAGCTAGCATGTGCATGCATAGACTGACATGTATTTTTTGCACATGACATATAGGGTTATATATTTTTGGATATTCTCATATATATATATATATACAAATATGTGGATGGGCTTTAATTAAGATACTTTTGTTATTTGAAAGAATGAATGTTATTGATGTCTATGATGATTACATGTGTACTTCACATGTTTCTATATTTGTTTTTCAATGATTGACACATATTTATGAATATTCTTCACACGTTCCTGTGGAATCACCATTGTAGTAGTTCGTATGTATCCTGACATGGCACGGATTGTCATGGGTTTCGTGTGCCTCTCCTTAGGATAGTCCTTAACCACACACCCCCAATTTTGGGGCTTGGGGTGTGATAGTATGTGTATAAAAATAAAGTGCCAACACCACTCAACTAAGAGTATGTCAGCTGCATTTAGTTGAGTTTATGAACTATGTGTTAGTTTTTCAACTAACATACTTTAATTTGATCATCAAAATAACATGATAACACAACATAGATCTTGAAATCTGAATGCGTACCTAGTTCCATTACATTAGCATGATCTTGAACTGTTGTCTTTGATTGAGAATCTACTACACTCCTCAACTATAGCTCGAATATGTGATAGTGATGGGACAATCATTGTAATGTGTAAAGAGGAGTTGTAACACATAATCCATATATATAAATTTTCATAGACAACTCCCTTCTCATCATAGAGTCTTACTTCAATTATGATTTAAATTCTTACTAACATAAGAAATACTATAAGGCTAGCAAGTTTACCGAAACACCAAAATAATCTCCTTCAAGGGGACTTATTAACATTGGAGTCTTAATTGATAGTGGTCTATTAAAGTGGGGGACCCACATTAGCATGTGGTTCTTCGGCTACACTTAATGCATGATAATTCTAACACTATGCTCTCATTGATGATTTAGCACAACATCCTTGCAAGTGGTGGGTCATTCATGTGAAGGGCTCAAGTTCAAATTCCTCAACTTAGCCCCTCATATGCTAATCAATCAACCACAAGGTAACGATATTAAATGGTGTTATGGGATTAGTTTTGGATCCTTTTACCACGTTAGGCCTATTGATAATTGATTGTAGAACCATCAGAGGTGAGGTTTGTGTTGACATTCATCCACAAATTGGCTGAACTTGTTTAGATCAATGCTAGATCAAGTGTACAAAGGTGTAGGCCCTTTTATGTCATTTAACTTTGGAAATGCCAAGTGTATGTAGGGTTGAATGACATTTATCACGAGCAAACTTGACCTTAGTTTGGACCTTGTCTCTTGTTTTTTCTTGCAATGAATCATGATATATATATATATATTACTAATATTCTCCTATATATATACATACGTATATATATGGAAAATAATCATATGAGAACTAGTTCTCATCACTTTTTAATGAGAAATCTAGGTAGAGTTCATCTATTACTCAAACCAAATCTAGTAATATATAAGAACTTCCCTGATAGTTATACATCTCAAGTTTCGGTTAAATACAAATTTACTGGAACGTTGGTTGACTGTGCACCAATTCGAATGGATTAGATTTGTAGGCCACGGATGAATGGTTAGAGACATGTGATTGTAACTAAACTTGATATTTGATGTGGTTCCATATAAATTTTTCTATCCTCCCGGTCTCATCTCCAAATAAGACCCCACAAGTGAGCTGAATAAAAAGTTTTCATGGTGGGTGTGTGAGAAATATTCAAGTGAGAATTAGTTTTCATTGAGCTTCCATAAGAACTATTGGTGGGGCCCACCTAGTAATCCATTCAAACTGTGCAAAAAAAAGAACCCTCCTAATAGTCTCTTATCCCAAAGTTTGGCACCTATATATCATTTCATTCTATTCTAGCATGGCTTGCACATGCTTTTTTACATGTTTATGCATGTGTACTCACTCGTCTATATTATTGTATTGCTATCTTTGTTTATTCTCAAGTGATGTATCCATACCTTATACATGTGTACTTGCACATGCTATCTTTGTTTATTCTTTGTCTATATTGTTGTATCTACTGACCCATGTTTAATGCGGACTTTATCTCTTGTACTTGTTAATTTCCATTGATGACCTAGACCTAGATGGACGATTGCGTTGCACTCTTGTTGTACTCGCCCTTGCTAGCTAGTCTAGATTGTGTAGCCTATCCGTGTAGCTTATTCTTGACCCGCTGTCGGTACCACTCCAGCTTCCACTCATACCTAATGTCATGCCTAGTCAGACCAGCTTGTGTGGGTTTTGGCTTATCTTGCTTATTGCAGACATGGCTCGCTTATTTTGATACCATATTCTGATATAGTTGTTGGCCACAAGATTCATGTCTCATGGAGACTCGTGGTACTACTTTCATTATTTATATATCTAGGATTCTTTAAGGAAGTGGGTCCAATAAGGTGCATAGAGCCGATTCAGGCCTGAAAGCCAGAATTTGTGGTACACTTGGCTCATGATTTTCTTCACTATGACTATATAAATTCTCCCTCGAAATGGGACAATTTCAAGGTCATGTGTTTGAGATCCCTTCGAAGTTGCAGGTTTTCGGAATGGGTCTCATGGTTGCAAAATTTTATTGTTATTGATTTAGGCCCAAAACCTTGAGGATCGATGGCTTATGTAGCCCAAGGTCACCTAGAACAATGAGAAGTCCCTCATCAGATATTAATTTATTCTGAGGCCATTTAGGATATTTTGGGGAACCAAGAGTTTTGGGCTTTTGGTCCACTTCGCCCGTGATTTTCTTCATTATGATATGATGGACAACCCCTGCAAGTCTGGGTCCATTGTAAGACAGTTAATTTGAGTATTGACCTTTGAAAGTTTCAGTGTGGCAGATTTGGAATTCTGGTTAACTTTTACCAACGTAAAGGAGTTTTAGTGAGGGAAGAGACGTAAAATGAGGAAGTATAGCCCTGGTAAAGGAAGTTGACTCACCGAGTTTAAATCCGGGACAGCAAGTTTAGAACTAACGCCTCTCAGAGTTACCACTGGTGTAAAAGGCCCTTATTGAGGCCCTTATTAAGGCAAAGGAGTTGTTGTAACAAGACAAGAAAAGCTTACCCGAAAGCCATCCGGACCACAAAATAAATCCAAATATACACCTCGCACTATCAATCCATGGCGACTAAGCTCGTGTTTTGAAAATGTCCTCCGCTGTGGTAATGCAGAGAACATGCGACATGGAATAATATCAGTCAGCTCTGGTTGTCTCTACCGTAACACATCCACAATTAAAGGCACCGTCCAGCTCGAGAGGCAGTGGGAGCCACCATATGAGTCAGCTCTGGTTGTCTCTTCTGGTTAATCACGTGCTCCACATGCAGGTCTTAGTTTATATATGGAATATCACCCTATCAACTAGGCAGACTTTTCCATTTACATGGAGTTCGGACATTGGCAAATTCACTTTGCCACGTGAATGGTCTTTTTGGAAGAATATAACATAAAATGAGCACCGCGTATCAACACCTAAAATTTAAAAAAGAAAAGAAAACAAAAAATTAAAAAATTATTTTTTATGCTACTAAATGACAAAGAAAATTATCTTCTTTGTTAAAAAACGTCAAAAGCTTCATTATCATTTCGCTAAATGGCAATAAGATATTATTTTTTAATTTGATTTTTTTTTTCTTGTCTCTTAATCTCACCCTTCACCTAAGTTACTTTACTTGTTACTTGTGAAGTTACCACACAATGAACGAAAAAGAGCCCATTTCTAATCATAGTACAAATGATAGCTGGTAGCCCACTTTTTATTGATGAAAATTTGTGAACATAAAGACACCCTTTGTACAGGTATTTGGAAAAAATTTCACCCATGAGCGTGCCTCAAGTCTGTCACCAAATGCTGGAAACAACACCTTGATGAAAACTTTCTCCAATTTCACTGGGTCTCACGTAACAAATGTGTATTATGCAGGATAATGTAAGTTACTTGGATTAGTCTTGAGTAAAAACTTCTAAGCCAGTTTCTTAACTAGGTTGAACATCTATAAAGTACTCAAGGGACATTAAAGAGGTGATCCAAAATTCTAGGATTTAATTTAAATAGGTCGGTGATGGCTGCATGAGGGTTTATTACCAGTGGAGAAGTTGGTTGATGGTTAGATATTCATTTTCCTTGAGCCAAAAGCAGACAACTATTTATGATAAGAGAGTGTGAGACTCCCAGATATCCTCCATAACCTTGCATGAGGCTTTTTAAAATGTAAGATAAAATTGGGTCACAGCAGACAATATACGTGGATAGTAGGTCTGAGCAGTGACAATTCATTTTCTAATAAGGGAGATTATTTGATGTGAGTTTTTAAGTATGTATCTTTGTTTCTTTGCTTTTTAAACAACCTTTAAAAATGCAAGACACTGCAAGCTGTGGGTCACAAGGCCTAAGCACTTTGCACTCATAACAATCTCCTGCTTTGGTGAATTGCAGCTAACCTTTCCATGGATCATGAAATCTATTGGTAACACAGTTGGCGAGCCACCTCCCATTCATACTTTTTATAGAAAGAATTAGGGATTAATCATTGATTGCAGCCATGATAATATGGGACTTAAATGTGTGTGGGTGGGTCATGGGTGTATCATGTGTCCTATACCTCCCTCATCAATTGGTACCCTCCTAACAAGATAGCTTGTTGAGAGGTCTTTGGAAGGCGTCTCCTCCACAATTGTGACCTTCCAGTGGGGCCACACAAAACAGACAACTCCAAGCTTGGAAACAGCGCAGATGTTCTAGGAGCAGGCCCCCAAACTCAGGCCCAGCCTAAGAAGAAATTCCATAGTACATAATATAAAAGCAATAGGCCTAATAAAATGTTGCATCGCATATCACATGGTCATAAAGCATAGATCCAGTGCTGGTCCTAATTTATATTAGGCTCACCCACGGTAGGCATGTCTTGATTCTGATCCCACGCCCTACCAATAAAAAATACAGACAAACGAGTGAAGTTGGGCTGGCCTGGGCCTTCTAGGTTATACAGTAAAATACCAGCTCATATAAAAATTGGGCCCGAAAATCACGCCAATGAACAAACCATAGAACTAAAAATGTTAACCAATTCCGGCCCAATGGAGGCACGGCCAAGCCATGAACCCTGTCACAGTCTTTCACATCACACAGCACAGGCGCATCTTTGGGTGTGGGATCTTTTATAGGGAGATAGGACACACCAAAAAGCATACTTACGTGGTTCCCACAAATATCTGAAGTGGCCTTTCAAATGCGATGTTGCGGCTCGATTTGGCCTGTAAGAGGTGCCTAGAGACACCTGCTGCCTCGCCACATCATTAGTGTGCTGCCTTTCATTCGTTTCATTTTTTCCGTAATAATCATGTCCTCTTTGTGTTGATCGTTAGGCGACCTGAACGGGGCTGTTACTGTTATGCTCGTTATTACTTGTTGAATACAAGAAATATAATTAGTGAAATTGACCACATAGGTGCATTAAGACTTGACTTTTACTTCATAGGCACCCACCCACATTTTGGAAATCCTTACATGGCCGTTTGTCTAATGAAGGATGGTGAAAAATGATAATTTTACCCTTATATAGGGTGATATCTTATACTTATATTACAGGGTATAATATTTAATTTTTTCAGGAGGGACTCTCTCTCTCTTTCTCCAATCATTTAAGGCAGTAGATAGATTATTTCGGATTTTCTCTCTCCAACCCTTACCATATTATTGTAGGAAGCCCAATCAATTTAGATATTTGAGGATCCATCTCATGACATGTTGTGTTGGGCTGGCAATTCAATTGGTTCTTTTTCTTTAAAAGAGGCTTGGCAGCAAGTTTGTTTAAGGTTAGATCTAGTCCCCTGGGCTAAGTTGGTTTAGAGCAAGCTTGCGCACCTTACAACTGCATGCTTCGTTTGACGTTTCTTTCATCGCAGTAGTTCAACCCAGTCTTGGACCCAGTCAATAAAAATAAATTTGGCTTCTAAATCTCCTCTATGGAAATCTCAAATAGAGTTTGACCATCATCTCTTCTTTCCTGGTAACCACTCAGCTCTTCTTTGGAATTGGACTCTAGTTATCTAGAGTGAGTATCAGCCTTCTGTCCCTTCCGCTACAGGTCATTGGTTAGCTCTATCCCTTGGTTTAGATGAGATCGGAAGAAAGTTCATGTTCTCTATTTTCTTCCAAATCCTCTCTACCATTTAGTTTGTCAAAATCGAAGCCACCTTCAATAGTAACCTGATCTCTCCTTTCAAGTAGAGCTCCTCTTTTTGCAATGTCTGCTAGACTTCTCTCAATCAGTGCCTTCAGCTATCATGTTACCCTTTCTGCAACCTTTCTTCCTAAATCCCGCTTAGCTCAATCTTTTTAAAAAGCTTTGCCTTGGGCGCCCCTTCAAATATTTTCCAGTATACTTTTGTTACTACTTTTCCTTGTTTATCTTCTCTCCTTTTAACTAGATTATGATCACCTGTAAAGATAATTCTTGGGTTATCTTTGGAAACTTTACGCCTTTGTAATAAGCGGCTAATGAGAATAGGGATGAGTTAATGTGAATAATTGCTCGTGTGGAGTTCTTATCAACTTGGGAAATTATTCAACTCCTACCTAATATTTCTTTTCTTTAGATAAGAAAAGATAATTAGTTCAACAGTTGTGATACATGCATAGACTAAAATACATACAAAATGCACAATAGCTTATGTGGCATCATACACTAACAATTGTGTTCCACTTTTTATTCCTCACCTCATGGGATAAATATACTTGTCACAACAAATATACTTGTGTGCATTTCGTTTGCATTTTAGTGTGTGCGCAAATAATTATTGTTAGTTCAACCTTTTCCTTTTTTTTTTAAAGTGTTTTGTAAGCTTTACAAAAGGAATGGTTCCATATCGTTGGAGATCAACGAGAAGTTTGACAACAGTGGGCCCACTATGGAAACAAATCCAAATAAAATGAATATCCATGTCTTTTACATGATTTAACCAACTTTCAATAGGTGTGTCCGCTATGAAAACAAATCCAAAAACATCAAAATAAATAGCCCCATCTTTCATTTAATTTCACCAAGTTTTAATTCAATAGGAGTTGGTCCCACCATGGATTAATCACTAAGAAAACTTGAAATTTCATAATAATATGATGATGGAGAAGAAACTCATTATGCTTCTTAGTGGAGAGCCACTTAAAAATCAGAAACAATCAAAATAAATCACACCATCTCATATGGGCCCGCCCTAAATAATGGGACCCACAGCTAAAAGAGGAGATCCAAATACAAAGATGGTAGACAATTACAATTTGTTGGACCCACTTTTGATGATAATGTACCAATCTTATCCTCTAATTATAAATATAACTAGTTGGACCCACTTGTAAGAACTAGGCATCTCTGAACTACATAGGTACCTTTCTAAATAATGGGACCAACGGTTTAAAAAAGATTAACAAGCTAAAATTGTGTAGTTTCTTCTTAGCTATGAGAATGTTGTTGCTAATAAAGAGGAGAAATAATAGGGTAAAATAAGGTTGCATTTAAAGGAGAAAAAGTTTCCTGAAAAACTATATCTCATTGGACGTTACATGAGGGTAGAAACGCCCCTTTCAAAAAGGGGCATTGTTTAGAATTTATATGTATATAGGCAAACCTCACCTAAGATCAAGCTTATATAATAAATTCCAATCTACCAATTTTTGGTCAAATCCAAATTTACAGGACCATTGGATTAGTTGTGCACTGATCTAAATGTACAGTTGACCATTAAAATTATGGGTCCCAGATGGAGATGATAGAAACCACGATTAGGGATGATATTTTGTAGAGATTAGGGTCCTATGGAGTCCTTCAAATTCCCCTCGTCGTCATCCCCATTAGATCCTAAGGTAGGCCCAACAGGTGTGACCCACACAATTCAGCTTACCTTATTTAAGCTTAAGCTGTATATATATATAGAGAGAGAGAGAGAGAGAAATTCTCAAGAATGTCCCATTTGAATAGGGGCGTTTCTGCCTTATTTTTATTCTTCAATGAGAGAGAGCTCAAGTGGAGACTTTTTCTCCTTCTTTGAAAGTAACTTAATTACTTCTCCGCCCTTTCCTCCTTTTTACATATGTCTTTATTACATCTTAAGACAGTTGGACAAAGATTTAATGGGTCAATTCAGTTTGTAAAATCAAAACCTTTGAAATAGTTATACAAAAGATTGCATGGGCAGAGATTAATGCAAATCTTTATCACTTGATTTTAAGAGAGAACTGGGCATACAAAGCCTTCTATGGCTTTTGTTTGAGATGGCTGGCCTTTCCTAGCTAATATTAGGGAGAATCAAAAGTCATGAGAATTTGAAAAGATATTATTTAGATACCCACCCATTTAACATGAGTTTCTAAAGAGAAACAATAGGAAATACAAGTCGTTGTTTCTATATGAAAGTCATTTACGATAATCTACGTGCAATATTAATTTTTCCTTTCCTATTTGTTGCAAGAAGGTGCATTTTCACTAGCACTATCTAGCACTCATATATATATATGAAAAATCTTTGTCTAACACCCGGTGCCGACAATAAAGTGACCACTGTGTGTCAAAACACTAGTAGAGCCCAACTTATGAGCCATTCAAGTAGACCATAAAATAAGTACCCCCCATGATAATCACTAATACCAAGTTTGGCCCTAATTTAAAAAATCGATTGGACCGTTGGATTGACTTACACTCATTTTGGATGACAAAAACTTGTTGGCCATTGATTAAGTGCTTAAGATGACGATTTGAGCTTTCATTTTCTGTAAGAAGGGGGGATGATCTTCTGATCCCCCTAGTCTCATCCCCAAGTAACCTCACAAGAAAGCGGTGCTTAGTAGATATATATATATATATGGAGAATATTAGTACGCATCTATCTCTCACCATAAAGTAGGGATACTTCCATATTTAGAAGTATTAATATGCAAAAGACAAAAAGCTATATGAAAAAGAGAAATGTTCAATTATAAATAGAAAAAGTCTTGTAAGCATCTCTCACCCTATGATGAGAGAATGATGCTTACTAATATTCTTATATATATATATATATAAGGAAATCCTCCCCTTAGCTATAACTTAGGAGAGAATTCACTAGACTTGTGTGGCACACACGTATCCAACCTTTTCCATTTGGTTCGCCCTTTTTTCATTTCGCTAGCCAAGTTAAGAATGAAAAAAAAAATCCAAGCGAGAACTTCCTCCTCTGCCTCTTCGTTGCCCTTTCTCCTACGATGTCCCTCCAGATTATTCAAGTGCAAACCCATTCGACAGCTAAAGCCCAGCCTCTGCGAACAGTCCTTCATTGTCGTTATCTGTTGCAAAGGAAAAAAACGGATCCATACATCGCAAAGGAAGAGAAGCCTTAATTTCGACTCGACTGTTTTCTCGCTCTCCTCGCCTTGGTCTTCTCCTTCGTTGCGATCACCTCTCACCACCATTCCGACTTCCACCATTATCTTACGATCACCTTCTCACCTCTACTCAGGAGATCAAGCCAAGCCTAATTTTGCTATCCGACCTCTTCAGGTAATACCTCCCTCACATCATCTCTCGTCTCTGCTCACAGGGGTTTTGATAAAGGGTTTTTCTAGATGCAATGAGCATCTCTGTTAGTTGTTTGGAACCTGGGGTTAGGTATTCATTATCTAAGTGCTTGATTTTTTTTTCTTTTGTCCAGAGTAGGTTCTTTTTTTTAGGTTTGCTCGGTTTTAGGTTTGCGTATTTGGGGGGTTTAGGTTTTTGTTATATGAGTGTTTTGTCCCTATCTTGGCTGGATTTTTTTTTCTGTTTTTTCTTTTTTTCTTTTGCTGTTATTGTTGTTACTATGTGAATAGTTTGCGGCTCTGTTTGGTTGGAGGGATAGGTGATGGGAATGTCAACAGGTTAGCACGTCAGTGCTGATCATGGTCAGGACTAATTATGTCCACTTTTAGGGGTCTGAGATGAGTCATTTTAGCTTGCTTGCCTAGGTTGGAAATAGATTAAAAGAGAGGAAGTGCGATCGGATGGTTTTAGGGCAACAGTAGACATGGATTTGTAAAGAGGTTGGTTTTCTTAAACGTGTCTGGTTGGGGAACAAGGAAGAGAGAGATGGAAGGGATATTTGAAGCTATGTTTATCTATGTTGTCTAATGAGTTGTATACTTGGGTTAAAGTGATGCCTAGTGATGAGTCCATAAAAATGTACATTTTCATGGATACTTCTCATCTTTTTAAGCACTTATGATTCAAAAGATCTTCTTTTATATTGAATTCATGGTTCTATATATTTATACATCATTATAGTACATTCATGCATACCTAGCTAAAAAATCATCATTTTTTTTATAAATTCATGAAACATGCCATATTTTGAATTTTATTTTTTGAAATGTTTTGTGAAAATTATTTTTCTCATGAAATAAATTCATTTTTATCATCATTAGTTTATTTTAGAAAAATCATGTCCGATGATGTCCATTTATGTTACCATTTCATGTAAATTGGACCCACATTCATGCATTGTTGACTCGTAGTCAAAATTGCCTTCTTAAATGAAATTCACTGTTTGTTTATAGGTTATTAAAGAAAAGGGTCCCACTCTACAATTGTTGCAAGAATTAAAATTTGATTCAAGAAAAAAAAAAGGCCAAGGTGAAGAGAATTCAAGGAAAGGAAAGTCAAAGAAAGAGAATTAAAAAATGAAAAGTCAATCCCATTTTTCTTTGGACAACATACATTAAAACAATCATAACTCTCAAACCGAGTATCAGATTTGCTCAATCTACCTACTATTGGAAAGGTCTTTTCGGGTAAATATCCGAAGGATCTAAGATTGTAACAATTGAAATTGAAAAGATAAAGATATAACTAAGGAAAATTTACTGTACATTTTTAGGTAGGATTGCAAAGAGTTTGAAAATTTTCTCAATGTTACATACCTTTTGGTGGGGCCCATTCAATGGAAAGTGTAGTACAATGAAGATCAAAGATAGGGCCTACCATGTACATACAATATTCATCTTTGGTGGGGCCAAGTTCTAAAGATTTGAGAGAGTTATTTTTAGAAAGATTGTGTAGAAAATTTTTAAGCAAGAAAATAACTAAAAATCTCTCACATATCTTACAAAACATTGAAAGACTTGTTGGCCAAGAAGAGGACTTACCAATTGAAGGAGATTTTTTGCTACAAAGTAGGATCTATGGAAAGAAACAAGGAGCTCTCCATTCCTATAAATTAAAAGCATTAGCCTCCCATACTCTTCATGGGAAAATAGACCGCTTCTCTTTAGAATTATTACTACACTTCATTTTCTTCAATTCTCTCCCTCTCCATTGAAGTCCTCAAAGATATTTGGCCCGGAAAACACACTACACCTTTGGTTTTTTCATCTAGAAGAGGCTTTTTATCCTAGTATGTAATTGTTTTGATTTTCAATTCATTATCATTTATGTAAAGGCATTGCATTCGAGTAAAATTGTTGCTTTTTTGTTTCAATTTTTCTCTCTTGTACTTGGGTGATTGGTGTTTGATTTATTTTTCTTTACTTGTTGGTATTTGGATTGACGACCCAAAGGCCCTAAGAGCATGATTCAAATTATGAACACACTTAGAAAAAATTTTTGAAAGAAAAAAAAACACTTACCACACATTTATTTTTATTGTTCACCACACATTTAAATCCTTATCTTTCCAGACATTTATTTTCATTGTAATTCCACACATTTAAATTCTGGCACTTTTGTTAGTTTTCTTATTATGTTATGTTGATTTTAAGTTTTATTTTTGCATAGTTTATGGCTGGAGTTAGTGATCATTGCATGCATTATCATATGGTGAAGTCCCTTATATGATTAAGTTGCTGGGAAAGCCAATTTAAAAAATTAAAAGCAAAGAAGAAAATTTTGGATTTGAATTTAGTGCTGAAAAATGCATAAATTTGCACTACGGAATTTAGCATACAGAAACAGTTTTTAGCAAAAAGTTCAAAGTGTGTAACCTAGTCAAATCATAATATTTTTTTTCTGAAACTTAAAAAAATTAAAGTTTAGGATATAGTCTTTCATGCCCTTGAATTTTAAGTTAAAATAATTTCAGAAAGTTTGTGAATCAGAGGCTTAAACCTTACCAATTAGTCAACTCAGATCAGAATTTCTATACAGAATTTTGCAAACTTGTCATGTTCATGCATTCGTAACATTTTCATTTTAAATCCTTCTTCACTTTTGTTTTTTTTTCTTTTTTGTTAGATTCCTACATTAGTATAGTTTGAATTCTAGCCATTAAACTTAAATTTAGAATGTATTAGATTAGGAAAAATTATGCGTAAAGATTACATCACCATACTAGTTATTCAGACTTAGAAGTTTTCAGCATCTCATGGCATGCATTGCATTACTAACTTTACTAACTTTCTAATTTTAAATTTATTTCTAGTTTTATATTTTTTATTATTTTAGATAATTTTTAGAATCAAAATATCTTTCTAAACTTGTTTTAGTTGAAGATTTTAAATTGGAAAGTTACGAAAAAGTTTGGAAATTCTAACTTTAAGATTCTAATTTTAGAAAATAGTTTTTGTTTTCAAACTTTTTTTTATTGTTTGCTTTGTTACTAACTTTGCTTGATTGGTTGTTGCTAATTTTGATTTATTTTTAACTTAGTCTTATTTAGTTTCTAATTTAGTTGTTAATTTTATTTTTAATAACTTTCTACTTTGGAAGTTCTAACTTATGTTTTAGTTTTGCAGTGACTTTAGTATTTTTTGTTAGAATTTTAGTTTCAGACTTTTAGATTAGGAAGAGCCACGATGTAGTAATAAAAATTAGTGAGACCAAGTCAATCCTCAAGGAGCAATGTATTTCAAGATTCATTTTCAACTTGTACCTGCCATAATTAAAATCTAAAACTATCCTAATTTAAAAAAACTAACAAATTACAACCATCCTACTTTAATTAAAAGAATCAATTACAAACCAAATAAAAGAAAACTTCCTAATCTAAAAGCCTTAAACTAAAATTCTAACTAAAAATATTAAAGTCACTGCAAAACTAAAATACAATTTAGAACTTCCAAAGGTAGAAAACTACTAAAAATAAAATTAACAACTAAATTAGAAACTAAATAAGAATAAGTTAGAAACAAATCAAAATTAGCAACAATGAATCAAGAAAAGTTAGTAACAAAACAAGCAATAAAAAAAAGTTAGAAAACAAACCTACTTTCTAAAACTGAATCATAAAGTTAGAATTTCCAAACTCTTTAGTAACTTTCCAATTTAAGATCTTCAACTAAAACAAGTTTAGAAAGATTTTTTAATTCAAAAATTATCTAAAACAATAAAAAAATATTAAACTAGAAATAAATTCTAAATTAGAAAGTTAGTAAAATTAGTAATGTAATGCATGTCATAAGATACTAAAAATTTCAAAGTCTAGAAAACTAGTGTGCTGATGCAATCTTTATGCATCATTTTTCTAATCTAATACATCCTAAATATAAGTTTAATGGCAGGAATTCAAACTATACTAATGTAGGAAACTAACAAAAAAAAAAGTGCAAAAAGATTTAAAACGAAAAAGTTATGAATGCATGAACATGACAAGTTTACAAAATTCTGTACAGAAATTTGATCCGATTTGATTGCTTGGCAAAGTTTAACCCTCTGGTTTACAAACTTTTCAAAATTATTTTAACCTGAAATCCTGAGGCATGAAAGACTATATCCTAAACTTTAATTTTCTCAAGTTTCAAAGAAAAATATTATGGTTCGATTGGGCTACCCACTTCGAACTTTTTACTAAAAACTGTTTTTGTATGCTGAATTCTATGGTGCAAATTTGTACATTTTTCAGCACTATAATTCAAATCCTAATTTTTCTTCTTCACTTTTAATTCCGTAAATTGGTTTTCCCAGCAACTTAATCATGTAAGGAACTCTACCATATGATAATGCATGCAATGATTACTAACTTAAGCCATAAACTATGCAAAAACAAAACTTAAAATCAACATAACATAATAAGAAAAATAACAAAAGTGCAAGAATTTAAATGTGTGGAATTGCAATGAAAATAAATGTATAGAAAGACAAGAATTTAAATGTCTGGTAAACAACAAGTGTGGTAAGTTTTTTCTTCTCTTTCAAAAATCTTTTTTAAGTGGGTTCATAATTTGAATCATGCTCTTAGGGCCTTTGGTTCGTCAATCCAAATACCAACAACTAAAGAAACATAAATTAGGCACCAATCACCTAAGTACAAGAGAGAAAAATTAAAACGAAAAAGCAACACTTTTACAAGAATTCAATGTCTTTAGAAAAAAGATAATGAATTGAAAATCAAAACGATTACATGCTAGGATGATAATCCTTTTCCAGATGAAAAAAAAAAAACCAAGGGTGTAGTGTAATTTCCAAGCCAAATCTCTCTGAGGACTTCAATAGAGAGGGAGAGAATTGAAGAAAATGAAGTGTAGTAATAATTATAAAGAGAGGTGCTCTATTTTCCCATAAAGAGTGTGGGAGGCCAATGCTTTTAATTTATAGGAATGGAGAGCTCCTTGTTTCTCTCCATAGATCCTACTTTGTAGCAAACAATCTCCTTCAATTTGTAAGTCCTCTTCTTGGCCAACAAGTCTTTCAATGTTTTGTAAGATATGTAAGAGATTTTTAGTTATTTTCTTGCTTAAAAATTCTCTACACAATCTTTCTAAAAATAACTCTCTCAAATCTTTAGAATTTGGCCCCACCAAAGATGAATATTTTATGTACATGGTAGGCCTCATCTTTGGTCTTTATTGTACTTCACTTTGCATTGAATGGGCCCCACCAAAAGGTGTGTAACATGAAGAAAAATTTTAAACTCTTTGTAATCCTGCCTAAAAATGTACAGTAAACTTCTTGAGGTTATATTTTTGTCGTTTTGATTCCGATTTGTGCAATCTTAAATTCTATGGATATCTACTCAAAAAAAGCCTTCCAATGGCAGGTAGATTGCTTAAATCCGACACTCGGTTTGAAAGTTATGACTGTTTTAATGTATGTTGTCCAAAGAAAAAGGGGATTGACTTTTCATTTTTGAATTCTCCTTCTTTAACTTTCCTTGAAGTCTTTCCAACTTGGCTTTCTTTTCTTGAATCAAATTTAAATTCTCGTAACAATTGTAGAGTGGGATCCCCTTCTTCAATAACCTATAAATAAACAATGGCATTTCATTTAAAAAGATAATTTTGACTACGAGTCAACAATGCATGAATATAGGTCTAATTTATATGAAATGGTAACATGAATACACATCATTGGACATGATTTTTCTAAAATAAACTAATGATGATGAAAACAGATTTATTTCATGAGAAAAATAATTTTCACAAAACTTTCCAAAAAACAAAATTCTAAATATAGCAGGTTTCATGAATTTATGCAAAAATAATGATTTTTTAGCAAATTATGCAATGCACTACAATAATGTATAAATGTACAAAACTATGAATTCAATATAAAAGAAGATTTTTGAATCAATAAGTCCTTAAAAAGATCAAAAGTATCCATAAAAATATGTATTTTTGAAGACTCATCAGCGTGCAAACAAATGACTCCAATGTTTTAAGGCATGTTTGTTTACCTCGTATTGAATTCCTACCACTTATAACATAGTCAGTTTGGATAAGGATAGAAAGATAAAAGAAATTAAAAAAATAAAAGTATTAAACTTGTGGCTCAATTTCAAAAAAGTACATGAAGACTTGAATATTTGAAAAAAGTATAAAAGCTTTCAACAATTCTTTCAATCAAATCTCTTCATAATTTTTTTTTTAGAAATGACAAAAATACTCTCCTCTTATTGTAAAATTTTGTCTTTTCTTAACCTCTTTCCTCACCTTTAGCAGATTTACCAAAAATTTAGTTTTAACTTGATATTTTATTTAATTTAAACTTCATATGGTTGATAATTACTCACTAAATTAGATTTGTCTGCAGGTAAGAAGCAACCAAGACTCCCCATTGTAGTGGAAGCTGAAACTTTGATGATGCAAAGCTTTGTTTCATACATGATAGACATTTCTTTATGAGATAAGGGTTGAAATGTTCAAGAAGTTTTTGATGAATTTGTGAATTACATTAACCGCATTTGGTTGTTTATTTTCTATTCAATTTCTTTTGGAAGTGGATGTTGAATTGGGTCGGGTTTTGAGCATGGTAGTTGGGTTGTGTGATTCTCTCTTATGGATATCAATATGAAGGCAAAAAGATGAAGTCAAATATGAATGATATTAATACATTTTCTTTTTTCAGATTCATAATTTTAGATTATGATTAGGTATGTTACTGTTTTAATATATGGATATAGAAATATGAATGAATTCACCTTTTTGTTCAAGGATATAATTGTAAGATTATAATGCAAAACTAATTTTCATACCAGAATAGTGATGTGATATATGTAAGGTGATTAACTTCTCTTACTAGAAAAAAAAAAAGATAAAAGGTTTTGAGTTTTCTTCATATGTACTACATGGGACCACTTACCATCTTTGTAAATTACACGGAGTGCCTTTTGTCATGCCTCCAAACCCGGGTCCACCGAAAAGACAAAAATTCAAATTTGGACTGTGGACATTCAGGATCTCTAGTTCGTAATGAGGACCAATTTAAAGATTTTCAACATTCAAATCAACATTTAACATTCAAGTGAAAACATTTGAATAATATCTGCAAAAGCATGCAATATCTATCCATAGTATGGTACCAATCACATATGTGAAATATAATAGAAACAACGAAGTCTAAACTCTAATGTTTCAATATATCTAATTTACTATATTTTTTTACAAATCAAATTCCAAATAAGTTAATCACCTCGCCTATGAGAAATCGCATCTCCAAGGATAAGCCTAGAAATCCTCAACATCAGCCCAAGCAAATTAATCTACTCCGGATTGAGTGTAGCGGGCTCACCATCTACGACACCTAATATAAGGGGTTAAATCCTAAAGGACTCAGCAATCCCAGCATCACAATAACACCATACACAGTTAAAACTAAAATAGGGGTATATGATGTAGCCATGAGTAATAAGTCCATAATCCATAATGATAAAACTTTGTAAAAATCAACATAATAGGAATCAAGTAGATTATCATGAATCTAATCCATAAAGATGTTTAACAAATAGCACATCCACACTTGATGGCACTACGGGATATTATGTCGTTGCCTTCCTATACTACTTTCATGTTGCAGTAGGGAATGCGTAGTTTAACAGACCAACCAATCAATAATCCATAAGGAATTCTAAATGCTCGTCGACAATTTTGATACCATGCAATGAAAGTAGTTATGGGGGGTGTTATTAGATGATGTAGCAATCTACATCCATCTCCATAAAAACCAGTCAACCATGATGATAAAATCCATGATAATGATCTCCTACAAAGGATGATCAGCTTAAAATTAAGCTTAACAACTGAGTGGATATATGTGCCAACAATAAAGAGTTAATGAAATAAAGGTCCATGTCTAGCTAAGTTATTTACGTGAGCAAGAATGGCATTCTATCTAAGTCTAGCCTATAACAAAATGGCATTCTATCTAAGTCTAGCCTATAACAATACATCTATAAGTCCATACAATAATCCATTTATAATCCATTCTACCATGCTATCCATTTATAATATAATACCATCCATATCCATATCCATATGTATTCATAATAGGTTACCTATTCTATTATAATTCTTTCATCTACTACATAGTTTATTCATCTCATTCGCACAACTATGGAATAGTTGCCCCATCCATAGACATTATCTACATCTCCTTCCATAATTTCTAAGTTGCCTCTAAGTATACCCTAAGGCAAGATCTCCATCCATTACATGAACATCAATAAACATGTATTATAATTGCATTAAAGTATGAAAAATATAGATAAAGAGCAATGCATACGATAATGAAGTGTAATATCATTTTCATCTCAATAATCAATGAACGTATAAAAAGTAGCATATCCTAGGTAATGATTGCATATTCAAGTTTGAATAGTAATCCCCCGTATGGACCAAACCCGAACTAATCATAATTAACTAGAATTAATCATGTTTTACTGTAAATGATACTTAAGTAGGCTAATTTAATCCAAATCACTTAGTTTGGGTCATAGATAGGTAGTCAGGTCAAGTGTCGCAGCTCGAGCCCAGGAGATCGGGGGTTGGTTTAGGCCAACCAGTGATACGTGTACTCCCGTGCATATACACTCAGACCCGGTCTAAATGCACATGCACAAGGGAATTTCACACGTGCCAATACTTGTACGAGGAAGCTGTAGGTATCAAACCATAATAAGAAAAGACATATAGGAACAAAATAATATATATAAAAGATTACATGAAGTTCAGAGTAGTACAAAATGGGCCAAAATACAAAGTGTAAAGATCATGAATAAATCTAAAAATCCACTGAGATCCAAAAATGAGAAAGACATATATGTATGTATGACATTGTCGCGCTCCGATGGAATGATCACATCCACTCCTCTAGTCCTGATGGGACATCGGGGGTCTCCCTTGAAGTCTGATTGACCGACGAGAAGTCGGTCGAGAGATCTGAGCCTGCAACACCAAGGACAACTTATGAATACAACGATTCAGCAAAGTATAAGCAACAATAAGTTAACGCATGTTGTATCTAACAGGATAAAGAACAGATGATAAATCATAGAATTTCAACTCGTATACTAGGCAGTTGTGCATTCAAATGGAGTATGCTATCAGAATCAATACTTACATGATACACATACAACTAGGTGGCTACTACATTTGCCCTATACTCCCTTTTGGGGACACACATACTGAGAAT
Organism: Sextonia rubra; assembly: GCA_037013555.1. Lineage (NCBI taxonomy): Eukaryota > Viridiplantae > Streptophyta > Magnoliopsida > Laurales > Lauraceae > Sextonia > Sextonia rubra. Next base: position 109,375,198 of record JASUAD010000001.1, on the reverse strand, counting down.
ACCATCGACCGAGCCAGGGTACGAATGGGTCTTGGGTTCTTGGGGTCCGGAAACCCCAAGACATAAACTCACTGTAGCGGTGCCATACATACTACGCCAAATTCAACCCCGTCGGGTATCCTAAAGCTGAAGCTGAGTAGTGCCTGACAATATGGAGTCAATCATACATTAGAACTTAAGTAGATCATGAGTATTATATCAATCATATATCATATGTGCATATGGTCAATTCATACATACATACAATACTCAAGTTACTGGAAACATATCGAACAAATCAAACAAATCGAACTCATTATATCAAATGGGCATAATGAAGACTAACCAAACCATACAAAAGAATGGAGGTCAATGATCGTTATAAAAAATGCCATGCAATTCAATTCACTTGAATCAAGATCATTTACTAGCCAACCCTAATCTAGTTATCCAATGTTTCTAACCGTGCATGATGATATAGTTGTAAGTTATCCGATACACAGTTGTCTAGTGTTGCATTGTATCGTGAAGGTGTACCGGAGTCCCTTAAACCAACACCCATGAGGAGGTGCTTAACAACTGGATAACATACATAAATGAGTTACAACCCTCTAGATCATTCATGCCATTTCTATCATATTCCATTGGGCAATGTTCAGGTCACTTACCTTCTAAGCAAAGGCCCTATAAGGTCTCTTTAATTTCTAACTTTCTTAACGCAAAGGCCCTACAAGGTCTCTTTAATTCCTAACTTTCTTAATTTCACTGGACTCACGGCTCAGCCGTGAGTGACCTACGGTTTAGCCGTAGACATCTTATGGCGTAGCCGTAATATGTAATGCGGCTCAGCCGTGATTCCCCTTACTGTTCATCCGTATTTTTGGTTTAGCATTGTTTTATTCTACGGCTCAGCCGTGTTTTGCTCAACGGCTTAACCTTGCTTGGGTTACGGCTTAGCCGTAACACATTGCACGCTTAACCATGGCTGGGCCGTAGAAGGTTCACTCAAATTTCAGCTCTTTGGAAATCAAGCCGTAGCTTGACCTACGATTGGGTCATGGCTGGCCTATGGCTTAGCTGTAGTGCATTCTACGACTTAGCCGTAGCCTGACCGTAGAAGAAATCTGGATTTTTACAGCTATCGGGAAGTTGAGCCGTAGGCAGTTACGGCTTAGCCGTAAACTGCACAGGGTCGTTTCCTAAACCTGTTATAGAAATAACTAGATGTGCACAAAACTGGAACAACAACATCTAAAGGATGGAATTCAACACAAATGGGCTGTAAAACACATTCCACATGCGAGATTAAGAAAATTATTCGAAATAAAACATATACCAACATGGTTCATCCAAATCATGCTTATACTTGCCTCAATTAAGTTCTAACATGTTAACCGTTGTCCTTGGGCTCAAATCCAGCGTCTAAACACAATTTTAATCACCATGCATGCCAAAAAAGAAGAAAAAGAGAGACGTGAGTGACTATGTAACTAGCTTGAAAAAAAGGAAGAAGAAGAAATCAAAACCCAAAGCTCACCTTAACCCACACCAAAGATGAATCGAGAGCGTAAGTGCACAATTCCCCCATCCTTGACTGATCGACAGGAAGAAACAAGGAGAGAAGAAATGAAGAGAGGGAGAAGAAAGAAACCAATGTGAAGATGAAGAAAGAAAGAGTTGGTGCATGCACTTGACTTATATAAAGATAAGGATTAAGAAAGTTAGGAGAAAGTCCAATAGTTAACACTAATTACAATTCAAGTCAAATAACGATCCAACGGAAACAAATGGCGTCTTTAGCATACGAAGCAGTTATGGAAATTAAGGAGCTCAACAAAAGACACGTGTTGACACCAGAATGATGCATGAATGACAACGTCTTACAAAATCCACAATTACAAAAAAAGGCTCATGTCAACCTAAACAAGGTTAAACTCAACCTAACTACCTATCCATGACCCGGAATGAATCCAAAACAAAGTTAAAACACAATTAATAACTAATTCATCATTACGTTATCGCTAAACCGGACTAGGTTGGGTCGGAGTGTTACATCAAGTTTAAACCTTGCTTAGGTAGCTAAGGATTTTTTTTGTAATTTAGATTTTTATGGTTTTGCCTCATATGTGCATCAGTTTGAAAGCATCATGTGTATTACAACATGTGGGTCACATTTCATATTTGGCCTGATTCAATTCGGATCCATCTTTGCCCAAACTCTACATGTAAGTCTTTGAAGCAAATTAGATTTTCTTGTAAATTCCTGAAATCTTTAACTTAAAATAGCCCCAAACCCATTCAATATTTCTCTTCTCTTTCTTAAAAAAAAAAAAAAACTTGCTGGAGCATCATCTTCTTCTCTTATCCCTCTTAATCCCCTCTCATCAATTCAAGCAAAGGAGATCTTGCATGTCAATATGGGTCAAGACTCATCTTCTCCACTTGCCCTTTGCGCTCCTTCTTTCCTTGGAATTCAAGATTCCATCTCCTTCCTTATTTTATAGAACTTCTAAGGTACAGGCCTCATTTCCTTTTCAGTTCCTTGAGCATAAATGAGTCAAGAGGACTCCTCTAATGCATGCATTCCATCTTCATTATTTTCATCGTCTTTACACCATTGTATGTGTATGGTTTGCACAATTTGAGTCTTTTCATCCATTGAAGTTAAGAAGGTTTTGGATTTGTAATGTGAAATTAATTTAATCCCTTAAAACTGCAAGTGTACAGTTGTCCTTTTGAGACGATAGCAAGTATATAGGTTAATCCCACATGGAGCGCTTATTGAATTTTTTTTAAATCTGATTTTTTTAAATAACAATAAAAGAAATATAAATAAAAGTAAATCAAGATATAAATGAGAAATCAAAATAAAACTGCTATAGAAATAAAGTAATGACAATGATGATAAAAGTAGATTAGAGCAACAAAGAATCCATTAAATAAATTTAATAACAAATCTATGTAATTTAATTTAATCTTTAGCCTTTAAAATAACTCAAATCGAAAAACAACTCAATTTTTTTTATCCAGAAGATTTTTCTTTTTAAAAACTAACTTTTAATAAAAAGAACCTAAGATCTCCAGCATGTCATTAAAGTAAAAATTACTTTAAGCATTATATATCAAATTAAGAATAAAATACCAAAAGCATATAAACCTAAGCATATTGTATCAAAATAAGAATAACTGATCATCAAATAATTTATTATGAACATAAAATGGAGGTTTGCTTGAGGCACAATGACAAATCTATTATTTTAAGTATGCATTATAGAGACATTTAAAAGAATAATTCAAAAATATAAATTAAAAATAAAATCACTTAACTACATCATTGTACTCCAACCCGAAAATCTACTCCTCCATTGCAAAGAAAGCAAACTTCATTGATGTTATCATGGTGAGTACAAGGATTCTCTCAACACTCTTTAGCCTAGTTCTGGAACATGACTCTAGAATACCTAAATTAATCCATATTTTTTTTCTACACTAGAGAGAGAAGATGAGAAATGATAGAGAGGAGAGAGAAGTGGAGAGAGTGATGAGAGCTTTGATGTCCAAGGCATTGAATTTATAATGTTTGGAGCTCCTTTGTTCCATATTTTTCTCCTCTTTTGTAGCTTGTAAAGTCTTGTTTTGGAAAGGTCTTTTGGCTTAGCCTCTAAGTTAGCAAAGATTTAGGAACTTTGGAGAGATTCTTTCTTGTTTTCCTTTATAAATCAATCTCTACACAAGCTTTCCAAATTTAGAAGATTCTCCTCTTATATGCAAGTAAATCTCCTAATTAAGCTTTCCTTCTTTAATTTCTTGAGAATTTTCTTCAAATCTTCCTAAATTATCTTGAAAAGAATAATGCAAGGATGGTGGACTCCACTTTGATCTTCAATGTATTTCACTTGAGGAGAGATGAACCCCACCCAAAGGTGTATAACATAGAGAATTTCTAAACTTTTTGCAATCTCATCTAAAAATATATAACCAACTTTCCGATGCAATAACTTTATTGTTTTAGCTCCAACTAATACAATTTTGGATCCTAAGGATATTTATTAGAAAAGAGCTCTTGAACGATAAGTAGATTGTCCAATTCTGATGCTCAGTTTGAGGGTTATGACCATTTTAGTCTATACTGTCCAAAGAAAAACGGATTACTTTCCATTTTTTTAATTCCTCTTCTTTGACTTTTCTTTTTTTAAATTCTCTCCACATTGGCTTTCTTTTCTTGATTCAAGTTTGAATTCTTTCAAAAACTTAAGAGTGGGACCCCTTTTGACCATCCAATCATATGTGCACATGTGTGTGGAGTCTTCATGAAGCCAATCATCCAAACTTCTTACATGGTGTGCCCCACATGATCTATTTACATCTTCTTGTACAATCTAAGCAAACCCATAAAATATTGAATAGCTCATATTGAAGCGGGGCCCATCCAAACAGAGTTTTACTCGAATTGGTACTCTTCGAATAAAAATTATAAATTTCTAAATTAATGCAGAAGATGTGTAAAATTTGTGAGAATTTCAATACGTAAGTGAAAATACTTAAAATGATGAAAATAAATAAAAAAATATGCAAATCACCTAATTAAGTCCCTAATATACACTAATTCATGCTAAAATGATACAATTTCTTGACTTTACCAATTTGGGTGAAGCACTGAACTAAATGTAAGTATAAGTATATATTAATACTACATGTATATTTATATGTCTTTTCCTGTATGATTTCTTAAATGACCCTTTTTCCTAAATGATTCCTTGAATGACCCTTTTTACTATTCAATGGTCTAATCACATGGTAATGAATGGATTTTGGGTTACTTTTGAGAAAAGGAAAGGAATGAGAGCTTTGGAATGTGGGAAATGGTTTCACTATGTTATTTAAAATATTTCAATATATTGGGATGGTACAGTGATGCAAAATTGAGAATGGAAGAATTAGCTGGAAGCTAATCCTACTGAAGCCAAATGGCTCCAAGGGGGATCGATTGGGCAAGAGCCCGATCGATCAAATTAGCCCTCAGGATGGGAATTCGACCGATCGAATAGGGGTTTGATTGAGTGGGTATTCCTATTTCTGACAAAACTTTATTTATTTTATTTTGAACTGGAATCACATGGGAGCTATTTTAGCATTTTCTTTAAGCCTTTATGGAGATGCCTTGAGCCAATCTTATCTTTAATACATTAAGTTTATCCAAAGACCTTATAGGACTTTTGAATTGGCACCTTCACCTCAAATAAATTGGCTCGATGGTAAATGAATAACAAGGAGTAGTGTAGCTGTCACTCATTCTCTCTTGATGTTTCAGTGGTTTCTGACGTCATGTCAAGGGTGGTGGCATAAGAAGTGGTGTCTACCATTTACAAAGTATAACACTAAGACTTTAGTAGCACATTGATACCGGACGTCATATGAACACACCATATTGAATGACTAAGGAGGTCATTTCCATATAAGTATAAGATAATTGCTATGTATGTTAAGTATCAAAGTTATGATTCCCGGTAGTTCTTAACACATTGATTCGGCACCACTTAAGTTGTACCCATAGGAGGTTTGACAAGACCAAATTTGGGTATTCCATTTGTCACCTACTGCATTAATTGTGTGAGAAGTTGGTCAGTGTTCTTTGGTAGCTAGACAGGTTTTTGACCCACTGCAAGTGATTTTTCACCATATGATACGTGCTCTAATTATGAGAATATAGCCTTGTCAATTTCCAACTAGCATGTTATTGTATTGATTTTTAACTCATGCTTATTTTGTGCACGACATGCTTAGTCTCTGTCAATGGTCTCTTTTAATTAATATGTTCTTAAACTCATTTGATACAATATGTTAGTCTTATATACATTTATATGTGCTAAACTGTTATGTTTAACAGTGTTACCCATTAGTGTTACAAGTATAGAATCCGTTGCCGATTAGGCAGTTCACATACTCCCGAAGAAGACTGCAGTGGTACCTCAAGGACTAGATGAGTAAAACGATGATGACATCTTCTACTAATCATCCTACGTAGCTCCCAAGTGTTATTTTGGGACTATTAGGGGTTAGCCATGGATTGGCTTGTGTCTACGTCATGCCATCATGTTCATGCATGTTTTTTGTGTCATTGACTAATGGGCATGTTATCGTGGATTTTATATATGTTTATGTGACTTTTGTGCATCATGTACATGCACTAATAGATATTTCACACTTGTACATGCATCCTGTCAGTATATGCGTACTACTTTTGTATACAGGGACTTCATCAAAGGAATACATATATAAATGGATGGGTCTTATTTAAGATATTTTTGTTATTTGAAAGAATGAATGTTATTGATGTCTATAATGATTACAAGTGTACTTCATAGGTTTCTGCATTTGTTTTTCAACGATTGACACGTGTTTGTGGATGTTCTTCATACATTCCTGTGAAATCACACTTGTGGCAGTTCTCGGTCTCAGGGCATGACATCCCCTCCACATGATGGATGTCCCAGACTTATGATGCAATTGCTAATTTTCCTTTAGGTGTTTTGACGATCTGAGCATCACTAGAAACATCCAAACATCCATCTCCTAGATTGGTTTTCACATTTCACACTTTACTTTGAAACAACCCATGGATAAAGGCTAAGCTTGAACCTTTAATGTTCGACATGTTTCAAGGTCTATTAAACAGGGTCAGATGTGATCCATTTGGTGTCCACAGTCCAAGGGTTAAAATCCTTATTTTTAAGTTAAATAGTAATTTCCCAGGTTCCGCTCGAGTGGAGGCAGTGGTCGCTCTACTTGAGTAATTTTTGTCAGTCCCAGGTCTGCTCTAGCAAAGAAGATGTCTGCTCAAGCGGACTTAGCTTCTAGGAGACATTTTTGAAATCCTCCCAAGCTCGCTTGAGCGGGCAGAGTGTCCGCTCGAGTGGACCTGGGTTTTATATTTGAATTTTAGAACTTAAGTCCTCTATTTTCCTTCAATGTTTCTTCATTCCTTCCCCTTCAATACATCAATTACATCACAATTAACACACTTACCACCTCTTGTGGCCTCTCAAGCTCCCATTCATCTCTACAATCATCCATCACATCATCCTCCAAATCCAACATAAACCACACTCATTCCATTTCATAAGAGCATCCATTCCATGATTCAATAAGTAAAAATAGTAAAACAACATTGAACATGTTAGTTAGGGCCATTAATATAAAAAAGAGGGTTCCAACAAGAGAAATGGTATAAATGTAAGCTTATATATGTGCAACGTACTCTAAGAAGCATTTTATCAAACACTTAGCATGCAGTCAATGAAATACATATGTATAGATATTAAAGAGATGTTACACTTGCCTCAAATCACAGCAAATCCCTCCTAAGAGTCCAAATTACAAATCTAATCCCTTACAAGCTCTTACAACCAAGAAAACCCTCAAGAAACTAAATCTACCGCATCAAAACCAAAGATCCAAGGGACAAGAAGATGATTATGCTTAAAATTAAGAAAGGGAGGTAGGGGAGAAAGAGATTTGAAAAGATTAGGGAGAGATTTATTTGTAGAGATTAGGGAGAGATGTACCTTCATATGATTTAAATAGGCTTTTATTGCAAGTGAAGGTGAATTGTCTAGAATGCCCTTTTGGCTAAAGTTAAAGCAAGAAATATCTTACCGGTAGTTAAGTCATTTGATAGTTGGTTAGAGAAAATTCCCCTAAGGACCTTCTAAATGGTCTAATCTTCATCTAAGGGACTCTCTACAAACTATCTATCCTATTTGCAAATAACCCCTCAAAACTCTTCCTAAATTAACTCTAAGCTAACCCCTCTAAGACCCCAATCTAATAGATAAGCATAATTAAAATGGAAATTAGGGAAAAATCAAGGGGCGGGATCTTACACCTTCCATTGTGAAGCATGGATGGATACAACAACTTCAGTACTTTCTCACATCTGGGCCCATTCATATTCGGATCTAGTCCGATATACGTGTTAAGCCCAGACCATTAAAGCCTCTGGGTTTTCTTTTTGGATGAAATTGAATACACATGGATTCATGGTAAAGTGCATTCTAACACAGAACTATTGAATTGGGGAGGGTTGAAGCGTTTGAATAAAAGGGATTAATGGTCGACTGCCAAAACACTTGAGCGAAACGCCCCCCACTAATATTCAGTGATGGTCGTCTTCGTTTTCAAAGAGGAAACTGATACCTCTTTTATTTCAGTTCAAACGGCCCTTTCCTCCCTTGCTTGTATGAGCAGGGGACGAGGAAAGTTAACGTTACTATCTTCTCAAGAAAATGAGAATAATCTTCTTCATTTCCTTTAACTATCCTATGTGATGGCTAGCTGCTTTAAGGTGCCAAGAAACCTTTGAAAAGAGAAAAAAGCAAGGGTCGTGTATCTGTCCTCATATGTGTGAGTGTGAGTTGTATCTGTATTTAGATAGTAGGCCCTTGGCTGGATTACAGCAAAAGGAAAAGAAAAACGACGGCAACAAAAAAAATTTTGTTGAATAGATGAAATCTAATTAGTGAGATTGATCAGACTGGGGCATTAAGATTTGACTTTTACTCCATAGGCATTGACATTTAGAAAATCCTAATGTAACGGTTTGTACAATAAATGACGGTGCAAAATCATAATTTTACCCATATATAGGGTGACATCGCACACTTTTATCATATTGTATAATATCTTGAACTTAGGATATTTCACATATTTACCTTGGTGTTTTTATAGCAAGAGAGTATTTGAAGGAGAATTTTATGATCGCACATATATATTCACTTTGTTTTTATTTATAACAAGCAATGATTTTGAAGAAGGGTGAGAAAGAGGATTTTGTGTGACATCCTACATGCATTAGATACCACACAATATTAAGGGAAAAAAAAAAAACATTTTTGCACTGTCTTTTTTCGTATGAACCATACAGCAATAGTTTTTAAAATTTCGACACCCACTACGCTAATCTCTGACCTTAGGAAGTTTATATGATCGAAATCCCTAAAATTAATTTATACACCCATTTCTCAATTGGGCCAGATTGGGATGGGCCCAACCGGATTTTCTACCAATTGTTTGGAATATATACACTAAATTACAAGCACTCATTAGGCAAGCCGGACCTGGCTTTGGGCATTTGTCATTTAATCCAAGCCTCATTAGGTCATAAGTGGGCTGGGATGGCCCATGAGCAACCCTAGAGAGTAGAGAAGACCAACTTTAATATAGGGGTGTCAAACGTGCCGTGTCATGCCTGGACTTGGGCCATGTCAAACGTGTCATGCCTTCATGCGACTCTTCTAATGATCCATACTTATATTTTTTAGGATCTTAAGTTAAAACATTTAAAAGAAACATAGAAAAAAGAGTATGACACAGATTTCAATGGTTCAGTTAAACGTGACCTACTCCACTGAGAAGAAATGCATTTCGATCTATTCTATTTGAAGGTTTTTTAACTAGATTACCTTTAAAATCTTTACAATTTTATAGATAATAAAATAAATATAAAGTAAAAGACTATTTTTTATATTTACACTAAAGACAATAAAATCATATAAACTATGTAGAAATATGAAACGGGTTATCACTGGGTGAAACCGCGGGCCAAAGAAGCTCAGCCCAGCACGGCACAACTCTGCGGCCATGCCTAGCAGGCCGTGCATGGCCACAGCTCATCAACTCGGGCAGCCCGACCCGTTGACACCTCTAGGGCATGATATTAAAAATTAGGCCCCACTTGAGCAGTCGAGCCCAATGCAATATTAATCAATCCGCGTCTTGCAATGTTAAAAGCGTGCCCCAAGGTCTTCCCATGCTGTTCACGTGTGCTTTTGCTACAACTCGGTTTGCTTCGTTTTTTGTTTTTTCCGTAATCAACTCGGTTTGCTCGTTGAATTTCAAAGAAACCGTCCCAACACTATATGTTTGTTGCCGCTTTGTGGGTTCCAATCATTTTACACTATAAGTAGAGAGAAGCAAATGCTCCAACACATGTGCTCGGCACTAAGTAATCAGATTACTTGAAAGTTGAAACTGCAGTTGAGAGAGAGAGAGAGAGAGAGAGAGAGAGAGAGATCAGAGATGGGTTTTGAGATAGAGAGAGATGAAAATGAGCTATCTTCACTTCCATTGCTTTCCTTAAATCATGTGTCTTTTGTGTGCAAATCTGTAGCCACAACAGCCAGATTTTATCAAGAAGTGTTAGGATTCATGCTTATCAAACGCCCTTCTTCTTTCAATTTCAAAGGAGCCTGGTATGCCTTTCTTATCTTGTGCTTTCTTTTCCTTTCTTCTTCTTCTTCTTTCCCCCGCTTCTCTTTGGTCCATGTGGTTAGACCCATTTTTAACTGTTTTAAAGCTGAGTCTTTTGGTTTTGGCATACCAAGAGTAGAATATGTTGAGATGGCTAAGTAAACATAGAATAAAATATTTTTGCTAGATTCTGTGAAATTTCACCCATTACAAAAATACGGTGTGTTTGGTTGCATGGATTCTACAGAAATGTACATTACTCATGCATGGAAGTGGGTGCCATTTCAATACAAAATCTAGAAGGTGAAATGGTATTTTTTTACACTTGTTTCCGCCGGAGGAAAGAAGAAACAAGGAGGAATACGAGAGAAGATGAGAAACACAGGAAATTTACTTTCAAAATAGATTGAACGTCTTAACCTGACCTTTGTAGGAGCTCTATGGGCTTGCTCACTAGTTTGATTTAACATCCATTCAAATATGTACACAAATGAATGGATGAATGGTTACTTGGTTTATTGACTCTCAAGAACAGAGCATAAAAGGCCAATTTGGATGCCCCTGAATTTGTGGTTATAGCAAAAAAAAAAAAAAAAAAACCACCATGGTTAGCACCTGTTGAATAGAGCAAGTGTATTGTAGGTTATTCAATTATGGAATTGGGATTCATTTGCTGGAATGCGACTCCCCTGCTGACGCTCCAATAAAGAAAGGTGTGATCAATCCCAAAGACAACCACATCTCTTTCCAATGTTCAGACATGCAATTGCTGATGCGGAAGTTGGAGGCATTGAACATAGACTATGTTACCGCAGTCGTCATGGAAGGTGGAGTGAAGGTGGATCAGCTCTTCTTCCATGACCCCGACGGTTATATGATAGAAATCTGCAACTGCGACAACCTCCCTGTCCTTCCACTCTCTTCTTGCCCTCTCAAGAAGCCGTCCCGCCATGAAGACCAATACACACCACCTTTTTATGGTGAGTTTTCTTAACCTTATGCCATGACTATCTCTTCATAGGTTATGAATATTCTATCGTTTTCTTTTCAACCAAAGTATTCCCTTTTTTATGTTTAAAGGGACGTTTTCCAAATGTTTCAACTTTGAATGCTAATGTTTTTTTAGATCTTTTTAGTGTTGTCTGTCTTTTACAGAGTGTGAAAATGCCAATTACATATGTGAATGTTTCTCATGTAGGAAATTGTGTGGCCCACATGCCCCGGGTCCTATATTAGATCAAACATGGTAAGAGGCTTAGGGAAATAAGACTCCCACATAGTCTGAGACTAGATCAATCCCTAGACATAAGACTCCCAATTGGATTATATGGATGTGGATTTGTAGTGAGGAAATCTTCAATAAGTGTGACTCTTGGAAACTTGTCCATATAGGAGACAAGGGAGCCATAGGGTTTCGTATTCCATCCCATAGGTTGAGACACATGTAGAGATCTACAAAGCTTCCTAATCGCTGGAAAGCACACTCAAGTACATAAATTTTCGTGTGAAAATGACCGCATCTAAAACACTATTAAATGAATGCAAACAAACGTGATCATGCATAATCGTTTCACATGTGCCTTATCTTCATATGTAAATGAGTGCAAACAAATGACCCTATGGTTGTAAAGCCAATTTGTTTGCTCGGTATTGAATTCCTACAATTTATAACAAGGTCAATTTGAATAAGGATAAGAAGATAAGAGAAATTTCAAAAAAATTATAAAACTTTAGGCTCAATTTCAAAAAAGTATATGAAGATTTGAATATATGAAAAAACATGAAAGTCTTCCACCATCTTTCAGTCAAGTTCTTTTCATAATTTTTCTTTTTTAGAAATGATAAAAATACTCTGCTCTTATTACACATTTTTGTCTTTTGTTAGCCACTTTCCTCACCCTTAGCAGATTTACCAAAAATTTAGATTTAATTTGATATTTCATTTAATTTAAACATCATGCAGTTGTTAATTACTCACTAAATTAGATCTGCCTTCTGCAGGTAAGAAGCAACCACAGCTCCCTGTTGCAGTGGATTTCGAAAAGAAGCAACCAAAGCTCCCTGTTGCAGTGGATGTTGAAACTCTGATGATGCAAAGCTTGGTTTCATACATGATGGACATCTCTTTATGAGATAAAGGATGAAATCTAAAAAGTTTAGATGAATTTGTGAATTGCATTGAGCACGTTTGGATGTCTATTTTCTATTCAATTTCTTTTGGAAATGGATGTTGAATTGGGGCTGGGTTTTGAGCATGGTAGTTGGGTTGTGATTCTCTCTCATGGAAATCAAATCCGAAGGCAAAAAGCTGAAGTCAAATACAAATGATGTTTATAAATTTCCCTGTTGAGGATTCGTATTTTTAGATTATGATCAGATATGTCACTGTTTTGTATGGAGATAGAACTGTGAATTCATCTTTTGTTCAAGGATATAATTGTAAAGATAATAATACAAGGCTAATTTTCATACCACAACAGTACTGTGATATGTGTATGGTGATTAGATTCTCTTACTCGCAAAATAAGGATAACGGTTTTGAGTTTTCTTCATATGTACTACGTAGGACCACTTACCATCTTTGCAAATTGCATGTAGTGCCTTTCATTGTGAAGCATGAATAAAACAGCTACAGAATGTTCTCACATCTGGGCCCATTCATATTCGGATCTAGTCCACTATAAGTGTCAAGCCCAGACCATTAAAGCCTTCGGGGTGTCTTTTTGGATAGAATTGGATACAGGTGGATTCAAGGTAAAGTGCGTTCCAAGAAAGAATTATTGAAGTGGGGAGGAATGAAGTGTTAAGATTAAGAAGGAATGGTCGACTGCCACAACGCCAAAGTGAGCCTCAAACTGCCAAACACTGCGCAAAACACCCCTCACTAATATTCAGGGATGGTCGTCTTCGTTTTTAAAGAAGAAACTGATACCTCTTTTATTTCAATTCAAACGGCACTTTCCTCCCTTGCTTGTATAAGGAGAGAAAGAAGATAAGTGAAAATTACTATCTTCTGAAGAAAGCAAGAATCGTTACCATCTTCTCCATTTCCTTCGACTCTCCAATGTGAAGGCTAGCTGCTCTAAGGTGCCAAGAAACCTTCGAAATGGGAAAGGGAAAGAGGAAGAAATCATTGTTGAAATCCAATCCATCTATCGTTTGTTTTCTGATTAGGCACCCATCTCAGACTTGGTTACATAAGCTATTTGGATTCCACGAATATTAGGACTTGGGGGTTATTCCACGTGTCAAAAATCCATTACATTACATGTGGACAATATTTTGGCTACATATTCGTTGCCAAAAAAACAAATCCTACGCTTCATAAGAAATCCAAGCATACAGCTATGAAGTAACAAATGCCCCAATTTGACTCTAGAGCTTTTGTCTATATTCAGCTTATAGGCCCCAAATGGTGGTCTAGCACTTTCACATCAACTCAGAAGTGTGACAGCTGAATTAACTCCGTACAGTTCCTCAGAGTTGAAGCTAATAAATCACAGCTAAGAATTTTCAGACAGAAGTTAGAATCAATAAAGAACCAATCTTCTTTTAGTTTAGATGCATACGATGGCTGCCATCAAGAGAAGTACACATCAAACAAGTGATTTAAATGCAGTATCAACAGCAGTATGCTGAAATGAAACCCAATTTAATCACTCAGGATTGAACAACCAGAGGAAACAAATAGGTGATTCTCCTTTGTGTTTTTTTTTTACAAGATCCGATTTACCTAATCTGATTTATTTAATCATTACTCAGCCTAATATATCATATGCACTACGTTGGTTTGTTGGCATAAGGCATATGTTTGCTCCTCACACCATGTGTTCAACACACCTCAGATATACCTGGTGCACATGTTACTCCATGAATGTGCCCAGGGGATTAGTCCTATTGGGACAAATACAACGGGAATACCCTAGTCAGCAATATCATCAGCAGTAAGTGTTGAGTCAATTTATGCATACACCTCAAACAGGACATTTGGCTCCAACATAGAATTTTGAATTATTTAAAAGGATCTCACGACATTGTAAGACAACTGTCACACTTTGGGTCAACGCTCGGACAATTTCTTGAGGTTGTTCCATGCCCAGAGTCAAGATAAAACAATACGAGAGGAGTCAAGATATGTCAATACGAGAGAAAGAGAGAGAGAGAGAGTCCGTGTGTGTGTGTAAGGCAACTATGTAACACTTTGTCTCAATGCTTGGACAATTTCTTGAAGTTGTTCCAAGCTCAGAGTCAAGATACATCGATGAGAGAGAGAGAGAGAGAGAGAGAGAGAGAGAGATTTTAAGGTACTTATAGGCGACTTATTGTGTTGCATTTCAAGACCAGATTCAAGAAAATAAATGGAATGCAGAAATTGGGTAAGTATAGAGGATATGATTAAGGCCAATCTTTTTTGAAAAAATTCTACCAGTTGAAATTTTTCAGAAAGAAAATATATATATATTCGCAAAAAAGTACAGCAGTTAACACCTTCTCAGCAGAACTGGAACTACAATTATGTGACTAGAAATATGTCCTGACTGTCCAACAACCACATGAAGAGTGGAGACACCAAAGGAGAACTAACAAAAACTAGTCTCAAAGAAATTGTGCATTTCCATGGTGTGCCTCAAACAATCACATCTAATCGGGACATAACGTTTGTTAGCCACTTTTCGTGCACCTTGTGGAGGTGATAGGGTGCATGGCCCCAATTTTCTCGCACATATTACCCTTGAGCAAATGGACTGAGGTAGTAAATCAAAGCTTAAGAAATATGTCAAGGAGTGTCATTGTAAGAAAAATAATAATAATAAAACAATATCATGGATATGGTATTTCCACAAGTGAAATTTGCCTATAACAATTCTTATTAGTGGCACTATTGCCAAACAGGTTTAATAGTGATGTAGAAACCTTCTTAATCATATTTGTGGTCTTCATGAACAAATCTGATAGAAGATTGAGGCAAGTAATGCTAACTATAAAGCAAGTGATGATTTACATAAAAGGAAGAAAGTTTATGAGAATGGTGACATAGTGACAGTATATTTGCATAACTAGGGTTTCATGTGGGAAATAAAATAAACTCAAGGTGAAGAAGATTAGGCTGTGCAAGATCATGCAAAGATTTGGAGATAATTCCTATTAGATCAAGCTTCCTCCGAGGTTGGATATATCTCCAATAATCAACATTTCAGGATTTAGTTGAATATCGTGAGGGAGAAATGCTGTGAATGTACAAACATCAATACCAAGCCACCAATAGCTGCAGAGAAGATTTGAAAGGTACTGGGCTATGTAAATCAATGGCAGCACCTGGTTAAGTGGGAAGGAAAGGCAGACATAGTGAGTACCGGGGCAGACATAGTAAGTACTGGGATCACCGAGGAAGAATTAGCAATGATAGATGCTATCAAGCTTCAAGCATACAAGTTGAACAACTCCTATGTAGACCCAAAACATCCAAAAATGGTTCATATACTGTATTGCATCAGACCCATGATTGAGCCACTATCTAACCATCAGTTGAATCAGACCAAAAGGGGTATTCTACAGGTCTGGAATAGGTCCAGAACTGGTCTAACAGTCCACAAGGGGCTGTCAAGCAATAAGTTTCCTTAGTATTTCTTTACTTCCTCTTTTTTGTTCCCTGTAATTTGTCTTTCTCTTAATAAATGGTTACCGTTAAGAAAAAAGGACTCTTATGACTTTCTACTTTCTAGTAATTCTAGTAGGAGAATGAGAACACTAATTATAAAATTATGATTTTGATTGGAGAAGGCAACGACACACTATATTTCGAAGAGGGATAGGTCGTCAAGCCCTAAATTGTAAGCATTTCCATTTGATTTGATAAATGATTTGATAAAATCTCTTCAGATTTACTTCATTCGCATATTATTGCAGTGATTTTCTTTTTTTTTTCTTTTTCCTTCTCTTTTTTTCTTTTCTTTCTTTTTTTCTTGGTTCACTTCTTCCTCTGAAAATTTTCAACCCCCACATAATTGTTGAGTCTACTGGAGAACTTTGATTTGCAGCCTTTCTATAGAAGAAAGCCATGGTGCTGAATTTCTGCAGAGTAGAAACAGAAACAACTGATTCTATACAAAGAACAGTCTAGTTCTTTGGTGCTACAACCCCTTGAGCAATTGCAACGTATCACTTTCAAGATGCAACTTGGGCCAAATCCCAGACTGGTGGAAAATCTATCACTAGCCATTGTACTCTCATGAGTGGTAATCTTGCCTCATGGAAAAGCAAGAAACAACTGGTCTTTGCTTGATCTAGTTCTGAAGTTGAGCATCAAGCTCATGGGATACAGCCTATGGGAGCTATTATGGTTGAAAATTCTACTAAAAGAACAAAGAGTTGCAAAAAGTGGATTGATGACTCAACATAGTGGCAATGCTATGGCACTACATACTGCTTCTAATCTAGCACATAGTGAATGCACATTGACATAGCATATCAAAGGAGACTGTTATTTCACCAGAGAAAAGGTGAAAAGAAAGAAACCTGGCTAGATCACACAAGTTCTCAAAATCATATAACAAAGGTTTTCACAAAGGCAGTTTACCAGGGAGCAACTATGTAATCTTTCATCCAAGGTACAAAAAAGTACATGTGCGTTAGTTTGAAAGAAAGTGCAAAGATGTGAAAGAATGGGTTTTTTGTAATTTCCAGAAATTAAAGGACTGATATGTAAATCATAAAATACAGGGGTGCCTTATGTAAATACTGAAAGTTAAAATAATATAAATGTCATGTTGGTTGAGAATATAAGAATGTCTCTGTAGATAGGACTCCTGCTCTCACCATACCACCCAAAAATTGACCTCTGGGTAGGTTTGTTTAGGAAGTCCCCCTTGGCCAAGTTAGAAGAAAAAAAAAATTGCATTTTGGTTTGCCCATACCTATGTTGGATGACCACATTTCTCTTTCTCATAAATTCTTCTCATACTCCATCCAAAACCCTAATATATCAACAATAATAGTAAAATTACATTAACGAAGAGAAGGTTCCATACGTACTGTGCCCGTTGAGATTTGGTGAAAAATGAAGATCAAGGAGCCATAGGATTATTCTTCTTCTTTTGGTTATTGTTGCAAAAGCATTGAGCAGAGTGATCAGAAAAGGCAAATGAACATGGATTAATTAGTTCTTTTAACTAGATCATCACAAATTTGCGACTGATACTGTGATTTTGAGGTGCTAAAGAAAATTAGATTGAGAATATGATAATGATCCATTGTTGGTTTGAGATGTTTTCAGGCTTGAAAAAATTTAATGTAAATGTGAAATAATGGGGGTAATGGGAGTTAGAATGCATCAACGTTTCCATTAAAAAAAAACTGAATCAATGTATAGTAGAGATGCTTGGAAACATATTTGGATGCTCTTTAGCGAGGATTCATACCTCCTATCTTGGACTTCCATTACAAGTAAAGAAATATACAACAGCAATTATGAGATTGTATGGTTGAATGTTCGGAAAAAAATTATGTATGTAGAGGGTCAATATGTATCTCAAAGGGTTGCTATGGTCGAATCAATTCAACAAGCCTGCCATTTATGGCTCTTTTGCAAAATCCTGCTAGTGGGAAAAAGAGGGGTTAAAACAATTGCAAAAGATTTCTTTTTGTGGAATGATTTTCAAGAATGCAAAGAAACGCCATTTGGGGAAGGGATTCTTGGTATACAATCTATAAAGAATGTAAACAAAGCTTGTTGTAACATGGCTATGGAGGTGGGAAAAGAAAAGGGTGGTGTAGCATAATTATCCAAAGTACCATACAAGTAAAAAAAAATAGAGGTGGGAAGTTACAGATTTACTATGAAAGAATCAGGAATTTAGAGAGTAGTTATATCTTCAAAGTCGATCCTTTTTTGCCCAAATTAGGTATAGATGAGAAGAAGGCACCCATATCAGGTTTTGGACAAACTTAAGAAAGGTGATTCAAAATAGGTTCTTTTCCCATTTTGTTTGCTATTTCAATTGAAAAGGTTTTGTGGTAATATTGTTTAAACTATGATTTTTCATCAGATTTATGTGACACTAACAATTGAGATTTGGAAAATCTTGCCAACTGCATCAGATGTATATTCCCAAAGATGGGCATGATACCCATGTGTGGCTGCCAGATGTGAACAGACAGTTATCCGTGGAACACTCACAAGATAAATTCCCAGGAAAGGGGAGGAACATGAAGTAATTCACTATATTTGGAGAATTGGACTGCCAAGAGTTCGAACCTTTCACAAGGAACAAAGCTTCAGATAACATTCTGACAATCAATCATTATGGGAGTTGCAAGATGACTATTGTTGATGTATGTGTTCCTTGAGAAACAAGAAGCATGATAATCATCTTCAGTCCACGTCCTTTTGCTTAGTTAGTCTGGGATTATGTTAGCAGGTGCCAAATATGGCGATGGAAACATGGGAGAGTTTGCAGGTTCAGTCTTCAAACAAATAAGGTCTATTGCAGGACTGTCCTTGGTCTATTTCGTTAAGGCGAAACAACAAGGTTCTCAATAACAAGGCAGATGCGGCAATGGGTGTGGCAAGCAATGCTCATACAATCGTCATCTCATAAGCGACTGTGGTAATAGAATATTTTGTTAGTTCTATTTCAGATATTTGGAGGTGTTTCGTGGAATGTTGTGGGGTTTCTGTTCATCAATAGGATAATATTAAAATCATTTTGCAATTTATCCCCATTTGGATGTATTGGTTTTGTATGCTTTTTTATATATTGGAATCAGTATAATAAAAGAAACAAATATAAGTGCATGGATGTGTGCATCTACATGCATGATTTGAATATTTCTAAAAGAAAGTTTTATAGCAATCCATAAATTTAACCATCATTCCAATGAAACCTTTAAAATACAACAATAAATGAGTTATCACACATTCACAACAGTTGTCTGTGAGGGTTCAAATGAACTGGCAACACATTCACAACAGTTGTCTGTGAGGGTTCAAATGAACTTGTAATAGCTACAAAGGGTGCAGAAAGGTCTAGCCTCCTGTCCAACACACAGCACACATATGTTCATAGAATTACATACATAAATGATTCAGAACAGGGAAATGCATTTACATCTTTGGCATTTGATTCTCAATATCAAAAGAACCAGTTGATGCTGGATACACTTAACCTTAATCCTCAGCTTAGGGTGGTAATTTTGAACTAAGAGCCTCACAATCACTATTCACTCCAGTGGTAAGATAGCTTCTCCAGCAGTCATCCTATCAGTTGCTAATTGAGCTCCCGCATTGAACTTTGAACTAGTAGATAAGCTTGGCAGATATTGGGAACACTCTAAGTTGCTGGCAGCATGTAACTGTCAATCAATCCATCCACTGAGGCTTCAATTGTCAGAGGGATGAGAATGTCCTCTCGGTGTTCCTCCCAGAAATAGATGGCAAACCCAAGGCTTGATGAGATGATCCCGAAGAAGGAGCCGGGGCTGAAGCTGCAAAAGTGGAGAGAGCACTTATGCTAGCACTAGCATTGGTGCTGGTACTGCCCAGAGACCCTTCTGTGGCCTTTGGAGCCGGTGGCTTCTCAATCACTAGAATCCCTTCCAGCATCTGCACCACTTTCCCCATCGAAGGCCTTTGACCTGGCTGCTCTTGAATGCACCAGAAGCTAACTTGAATTGCCCGAGAGAGTTGATCTGCATCTATGTCATGCACAGGGAGCCTCTTGTCCACGATGCTACCAATACTGCCCCGATCAAATTCTTCATAAGCCCATACTGAGAATTTCTTCCGACCCGTTTCCTCTGACACGTCAAAGTTTCTTCGCCCGCTCACAATCTCCAATAAAACCATTCCATAGCTGTAGACATCGGACTTTGACGTGATAGGAAGATTAGCAAGCCATTCTGGAGCTAAGTATCCTCGTGTGCCTCTAACGCTGGTTATAGTTCGGTAACGATGGTCTTTAGGATTGACAAGCTTTGCAAGGCCAAAATCCGATACCTTGGCATTGTAGCTCTCATCCAACAGTATATTCTCGGGTTTGATATCGCAGTGGACAATGCAGTCTCGACACTCTTCGTGTAAATAAGTAATCCCCCTTGCAGTCCCAAGTGCTACATTGAACCGGGCATCCCAATTTAATTTTCCTGATGACTCTGAGGAGAACAGGAAATTATCCAGGGACCCATTTTTCATGAACTCATAAACCAGCAGCCTGTGTCGACCTTCAGAGCAGAATCCAATCAACCTCACCAAATTCAAATGGTGGGTACTGCTGATCGTCGCAACCTCCATCCGAAACTGTTTCTCCCCTTGCTCAATCCCTTCAAGCTGCTTCACAGCAACCACCGTTCGATTAGCAAGAGTCCCTTTATAAACAACCCCAAACCCACCAGCTCCAAGCTTCTCTCGAAAACCCTTTGTGGACCGCTGAAGATCCTTGTATGAGAACTGGACAGGAGCACCAGAGGCATACTCAAGAAGGGCATACTGTGCAGACAAGGTTCCAAACTTTCGGCTGTTCCGACAACAGGACCACCACAACCCAAACTCCATGAATATCAAACCGAATACGGTACCCACAACAACTAGCACGACCACACCCGCACTCAATTTCGATGACTTGATCTGCTGTGGACTCACAGCCGTTGGAGACGGGTTCGCAACTCCAGGGGCACAGACTTTTACAAATGAAGTGCTGGGGAGTGTGGGCGAGTGATAACCACTAACAAAATTGGACACCTTCAGGTAGCAAAGCCCCGTTCCATCGGCTAAGGATGTCGATGCAAGGCATGACGTCCCTGCAAGACAATTCAGCCGGCAGGCAGTGATCCCAACAAAGAACACATCAGACGAAAGCTCGGTATCATAAGTCAAGAACCGAGTATGATTCATCTCAAACATGGTTGAACTCCCCGGACAGTCCTCAATCCTCTCCTTCCTCTTACACCCCATCCTTGGGTTATTCTGATCTACAAACTCGAAATTCCCAGACGGGCAGACGCAGATAGGGTCCGAATCATTGTAACTACAAATACCCATGTTCCCACACCACCCAAAGACGAGGCACTGATCTTGCACAGCGGACCAACGCACATAGAAAGCGGAGCTTCCCCTAGAAGCACTGTAAGCCCTCAAATTCCCATCAGAATCCAACCTCAGAAACCTAACGATATCGCCCCCCTCACCATAATCACTGCTATAAGCTACAACAACAGGGGACGGCAGCGTAACATCGAATAGGCGCAGAATTCCAACAGATTGGAGTACTAGAACGGGAGCTGTGAGGCTCCTATTCCCATCCAAAGTGGAATTAAAACCCTGATTCAAGTACGTTATGCTACTGTTCCACACAAGAGTGAGATTCCCACTCGCAGAAACCGAAAACGAATAAACCCCAGATTTCAGAGTCATCCCAGAACTGAAATTCTGGGCTTCCAAGATGGTATCTGTCGGATTGCTGAAAGTGTCCCAAACAACAACCCCAGTTCTGTTCTTGAGAGCGAGGTTACCTTGGTCGTCGAGGGCGGCGGCTGTGACGCCGAGCCCGGCGGTTCGGGACTGCCAGATGACGGCGCCGGAGCCGTTGAGCAGGCGGAGATTGCCGTCGGAGAGGAACTCGAACGAGGCGCCCGCATCGACGGAGGCGGCAGGGCCGCCCGCCTTCCAGATGGGGAGGCCGGAGAAGGTGACAGCGGCGAAGTAGGCAAGGGGGTTATCGGGGTCGGCGACGAAGGCGAAGGAGAAGTTTCCCCCAGGAGATTGCCAGGAGGAGGAGGAGTTGGTGTTGGGTCTGAGGCTGGAGCCTGGAGAGATGTCTGCAGAATTGAGGGTTTTGAAGAAAAGGATGAGAAGAAGAAGAAGAAGAAGACACAGTGTGGTGGAGGGTGTCATTTTTGTTTTGGGATTCATTTTGGGTGAGAGAAGAAGCAGAGAAAGATGTAAAGAGAGAGAGAGAGAGAGAGAGGAGAGATTTTGGTTTCACAGGTCTTTGTTCTTCTGCTGTGGGCAAGCGGAGGAGAAAAGGTCAAAGGAGAGAAATTTGACAATAGAAAGGTTGAGAGCGGCGGCAGCCGCCTGTCACAATACGCTAAATTGCCCTACATTTTGTGTCTAGATGGATCTTCAGGCCAGGCCAATCTCATGACTCATGACCAAGGGCCAGTTGTCTAGAAGTTTCTACCATTCTTTACAACTTTGAAATAGTGTAGAAACTTAGATATTTGTAAAGAGTAGTGTAGAACATTCTAGAGAGAGTTCTAGAAGACTTTCAACCAATGTATGCTTTACACGTGGCACATTCTAAGCCACACCTTGCAAGGCCAATGTGTATATAAGGGGGTGGCCTCCCTCATTTGTATCTATCCAAGAGTTAAGAAGCTCTCTAGTTCTTTTAGCATTCTCCAAGTGTTCTTCTCTTGTGAGTGTGGTATTAGTCTTAGAGTTGGGTGAGTTCCAATTAACTTGAGAGGAAAGGCTTACTCACTAAGTGCATGGGGCATTAGTTGAGTGCCGCACGGGCTACAAATCGTGGGTGAGACGATCGGTCCGTGACAAGTGATCGGTCCGTGACAAGTGGTATCAGAGCCAAGGTTGGTTCATCACCCTTAAGGCAAGATCACAAGGAAGAAGTTGTGATGGCATCTCACGAAAGCGAAATCACCGAGGTCCTTGGCAAGGGTTGAAAGAAGGGGAAGGGACGAGACACTTCTCGTGAGCCAGTTGGGGACTTGGACTTGACCACCCTAGAGAGGCGTCTAAGGTCCTTAGAGCGAACCGTTCGTGAGGGGGATGGCTATGTAGACTTGCTGGAAGGCCGTGTTAATGCCCAAAAAGAAAGCCAACAAGAGTTGGCATCTCGGGTAAACACGGTAGGCGAAAAGGTCATTGACATCCGGAAGATGCTACACGAAGAAGCTCGTGATGCTTTCCAAGTCATGACAGAGGAGGTCAAGGAAACCATCGCCTCATTAAGGGTAGAGTTGTTGGCAAATCTTCGTGCAAGGGATGAGGATGTCAAGAGCCGACTTGCTGTGTTGGAGCGAGCTGTTGCCAATGGGGGCACTTTCGTCAAGGAGGCCCGAAAGATACGGTTACCTGAACCCAAATGCTATAAAGGTGTTAGGGATGCTAAGGAAGTAGAAAATTTCTTGTGGCATATGGAGCATTACTTTAAGGTTGCCAAAGTGGAGGATGAGGCAACTAAGGTAGAAATGGCCACCATGTATCTGGAGGATGATGCCATGTTGTGGTGGCGTAGACGGCTCAATGATATGGAGAGAGGTCTTTGTACCACTGAGTCATGGGAAGATTTCAGGAAGGAACTGAAGTCTCAATTCCTGCCTGAAAATGTGGAGTATTTGGCTAGGAAAAACTTGATGAAGCTCAAACATGATGGCTCTATCCGAGAATATGTGAAGAAGTTCGCCCATTGTATGTTGGATATCACTAATATGACTGAAGAAGATCGGTTGTTCTTCTTTATAAATGGGTTACAACCATGGACTGAACAAGAGCTTCAAAGGAGGAATGTACAGGACCTTGCCACGGCCGAAAAATTGACAGAGTTCACTAAAAAGGCTGAATCAGGGAAGCCAAAACCCACCAAGCCCTACCAAGGCAAAGGTGGGGGAGACAAGAAGGGTGATTCTAAAGATGGTGGGAAAAAACCCTTCTTCTCACATAAGGGCCAAGACAAACCCAGTAGGACTGGGAAGTCTAGTCAAATCCAGTGCTACATTTGTGGGGGCCTTGGGCACAAGCTGTTTGAGTGTCCAAAAAGGCGCACCCTTAATGCCTTTTTGAAAGGAAAAGAGGAGGCAGCCTCTAGTGATGAGGAAGGCACTAATGACCCTACAATGAGTGCCCTCACCATACTCAATGCAGTGAAGAAACAAGCAACCGGCTCCCCACCCGTCAACAAAAGCCTTATGTATGTCAATGTGCATATCAACGGCAAGGTCACCAAAGCATTGGTAAACACGGGTGCTACACATAATTTCCTTGCCGAAGATGAAGCACATAAGTTGGGGCTGAAACTAGATAAGGACTCCAGCCATATGAAGGCTGTAAACTCTGAAGCTCGACCCATCAAAGGAGTTGCCAAGGGGGTAGAAATCCAAGGCGGGGATTGGAAAGGCAAAACCAACTTCACTGTGGTCCCCTTGGATGACTTCAAAGCAGTGCTAGGGGTGGAGTTTCTTAAGCCAACTAAGGCGGTGCCAATGTTACACTTGGACGCTATTGGCATCTTGGATGAAAAGAAACCTTGCATGGTCCCAGCTATTAAGGCTAAGAGGGAGGTGGCCACACTATCAGCTCTGCAGTTGGCCAAAGGTGTCAAGAGGGGTGAAGACACCTACCTAGCAGCACTAGTGGAAGACAAGGATGTCCCACACGCAGATGTGCCAAAGGAGATTGATCAAGTCCTTGGAGAGTTCAAGGATGTGATGCCACCAGAGCTTCCCAAAAGGCTTCCACCAAGGAGGGAGGTGGACCACAAGATAGAGTTGGAATCTGGTGCCATGCCACCAGCAATGAGTCCCTATCGGATGGCTCCTCCAGAGTTAGAAGAATTGAAGAAGCAGCTGCGGGAGTTGCTCGATGCAGGGTTCATCCAACCCTCCAAAGCACTATATGGAGCACCGGTGCTGTTCCAAAAGAAACATGACGGTAGTCTTCGGTTATGCATTGACTATTGGGCGCTCAACAAAGTCACCATAAAAAATAAGTACCCTATCCCTCTCATAGTAGATTTGTTCGATCAGCTTGGTGGAGCAAAGTATTTCTCAAAGTTGGATCTTCGGTCGGGATATTATCAGGTCCGGATAGCAGAAGGAGATGAGCCAAAGACCACATGCGTGACACGCTATGGCGCATATGAGTTCTTGGTCATGCCATTTGGCTTGACAAATGCACCAGCCACGTTCTATACACTTATGAATCAGATTTTCCATCCCTACTTGGACAAGTTCGTGGTGGTATATCTAGATGACATTGTGGTCTACAGCAAAACTCTAGAGGAACACAAGGAGCACCTCCGGACAGTCTTACAAGTACTACGCTCTAACCAACTCTATGTTAAGAGGGAAAAGTGCTCATTTGCCCAAGAAGAGGTGATGTTCTTAGGGCATAAGATAAAGGAAGGCACCATTCGCATGGATGAAGGAAAAATCAAGGCCATATGGGAATGGTGCCCTCCAACCAAGGTGACAGAGTTGAGATCATTCCTTGGTCTGGTGAACTATTATAGAAGGTTCATATCAGGCTTCTCCAAGAGGGCATCCCCCTTGACTGACCTACTTAAGAAGGGTCAAGCTTGGCATTGGAAGGAGGAATGCCAAAAAGCTTTTGAGGATTTAAAGGAAGCGGTGATGACGGAACCGGTGTTGCCATTACCGGATTACACCAAGCCATTTGAGGTGCACACTGATGCCTCAGACTTTGCTATTGGAGGGGTACTCCTACAAGAAGGGCATCCTATAGCATATGAAAGCCGTAAGCTCAATGAGACGGAGAGGAGATACTCTGTCCATGAGAAGGAGATGATTGCCATTGTGCATTGCTTACGGACATGGAGGCACTATCTACTTGGATCCCGGTTTATTGTTCGGACAGACAATGTTGCCACAAGCTTCTTTCAAACTCAAAAGAAGTTGACACCAAAGCAGGCAAGGTGGCAAGATTTCTTGGCTGAGTTTGACATGGCTAATGAATATAAGCCGGGGCGCACTAACCAAGTGGCGGACGCCTTGAGTAGAAAGGCGGAGTTGGTGGAGCTAAATGCCATCATCACCATTACCAATCCCATAAAAGGATCAAGGAGGGCTTACCAAAGGACAAAATGGCACAAAGCTTGTTGGAAGCTACTAAGGATGGAAGGACCAGGCACTTCTGGGAGGGGAATGGCCTACTCTATGCAAAAGGAAACAAGCTCTATGTGCCTAAGTGGGGGAACTTGAGGAGGGACCTCATAAAAGAATGCCATGACACCCGATGGGCTGGTCATCCAGGATATAGGAGGACCCTCGCACTACTTGGTGCACGATTCTACTGGCCACAGATGAAGGAGGATGTTGAGGGCTACGTGCGGACTTGCCTTGTGTGCCAACAAGACAAGGTGGAGCATCAAAGGCCGGCTGGCGAATTGGAACCGTTGCCGACCCCCGCACAACCATGGCAAAGTATTTCCATGGACTTCATCTCGTGCCTACCCACGGTGAATGGGTTAGGTAGCATTATGGTTGTGGTGGACAGATTCTCCAAATATGCTACCTTCATTCCCACACCAAGAGACTGCACCGCCGCCGATGCAGCTATTCTTTTCTTCCGGAACGTGGTGAAGTACTGGAGCTTGCCGGAAGTCATCATAAGTGATCGGGACCCTAGGTTCACGGGGAAGTTTTGGACAGAGTTGTTCAAGCTACTAGGGTCCGACCTACACTTCTCCACAAGTTTTCATCCCCAAACCGATGGGCAGACTGAACGGACCAACGCACTCTTGGAGGAATACTTATGGCACTACGTCAGCACAAACCAAAAGGATTGGGTAAGTCATCTAGACGTAGCGCAATTCTGTTATAACCTTCAAAAAAGTGAATCCACAGGTCGTAGCCCATTTGAGATAGCAACCGGGCAGCAACCCCTTACACCTCACACAGTGACAACAGGCTATGCGGGGAGTAGTCAAGCTGCCTCTACATTTGCCAAAGATTGGCATGAGCAACAGGATGTCGCCAAGGCTTACTTGCACAAGGCCACCAAGCGCATGAAGAAATGGGCGGATAAGAAGCGAAGGCCGATGCATTACAATGTGGGCGACAAAGTAATGATGAAGTTACAACCCCACCAATTCAAAGTGTTCAGGAAAGTTCATAAGGGGTTGATACGAAGGTATGAGAGACCATTCACCATCATCAAAAGGGTGGGTAATGCGGCTTACAAGTTAGACCTTCCATCTAACTTCAAGATCCACCCAGTCTTCCATGTGAGTTGTCTTAAGCCGTATCATGAAGACAAGGAAGACCCGTCAAGGAATTGCATCAATTGACCATCGGCTACAATGATGACATCATTTGATAAAGAGGCTGAACGCATCCTTGACGACCGAAGAGTAAGTAGGGGTGTTGTCCCTCCATATATCGAGTACTTAGTGAAATGGAAGGGCCAACCCAACCATGAAGCAAGTTGGGAACGAGCAGACACTTTATGGCAATATGAGAAAGTACTCAAAGATTATCACAAGGAGAACGCCGCAGCGAGGACGTCTGCCGATTAGGTGGGGGAGATTGTCACAATCTGCTAAATTGCCCTACATTTTGTGCCTAGATGAATCTTCAGGCCAGGCCAATCTCATGACCCATGACCAAGGGCCCGTTGTCTAGAAGTTTCTACCATTCTCTGCAACCTTGGAATAGTGTAGAAACTTAGATATTTGTAAAGAGTAGTGTAGAACATTCTAGAGAGACTTTTAGAAGACTCTCAACCAATGTATGCTTGACACGTGGCACATTCTAAGCCACACCTTGTAAGGCCAATGTGTATATAAGGGGGTGGCCTTCCTCATTTGTATCCATCCAAGAGTTAAGAAGCTCTCTAGTTCCTTTAGCATTCTCTAAGTGTTCTTCTCTTGTGAGTGTGGTGTTAGTCTTAGAGTTGGGTGAGTTCCAATTGACTTGGGAGGAAAGGTTTACTCACTAAGTGCACGGGGCATTAGTTGAGTGCCGCACGGGCTACAAATCGTGGGTGAGACGATCGGTCCGTGACACGCCGCTGTCAAGTGTTGTCGTTTATGGCACAGTCAATTTGGGGCCCTTCCGACCCACCAAGGCCATACAACAGGGAATCCTCGTTCTCTCTTAATTGCCCTTTATAAGTAAAAGTGGGATCCACCTTGATAAGCCCTGTTCAGTAGTGAGCTCCACACGATAATAAATATTTAAAGTATTTTCATTTTTTATACCTACTTTTGAGGTTTTGGTACATAAAATTTAATATTGCATCAAAGTCAATCGGCCGTGAATTCAAATCCCAGAAAGAATAACTGAATACAAAAACATATATATACGCCGATCAAGTTTCAATTGAGGCAAAGTATTGAACAGTAAGCTCCACCCAAGAGATCCTCTTGGCCTTCAAGCTAGAAAAATGATGAGTAATAGAAATAGAACCCAATCTAGAGATGTAAAATAGGCCAAGCCAGCATGACCCGACACGATATTCAACAAGGCTTGCCACAGTCAACGACATAGCATAACAGGCACAGCCGGACTTACAGGCAACCTCGACCCAGCACAGCACGACACGACTTTAAGCACAGCATAGCACGGCATAGTATGAGGCACGACCCGTTTCACCACATAATGGCTCATTTCATATTTTTTTTATAGTCTATATTTTCTCTTTTTTTAGTGTAAATCTAAAAGAATGTAGTATTTTTCTTTTTATTTTTTTTATTATCTATAAAAACCACAAAAGTATTGAAAGTAATCTTATGGAAAAACGTTCAATAAAATAAATTCAAATAGATTTTTTATAGTGGAGCATGTTAAGTTTGCTTAAATCACTTAAATTTGTATGTCATTCTCTTTTATGTATTTATCTTTTAAATTTTTTAGCCTAAAATCCTAAAAAAATAAAAATATGAAACATTAAAAACAGTAGCACGGCTCAAATGGACCGTGCCAATGGGCTATATTTCGCCAAGCCCTATGAACGGCTGGCACGGCATGAAATACTATGTGTGCCGCGCCGGCACAGCACAAAGCTCGGGCGGCCGTGACAGTCTCCTGCGGTGCCCGCACGGCAACGTTTTCACCTCTGACCCAATACCATCTGTTTATTCTAGAAAAATTAAACACCTGAGTCATAAGGCGCGTGGTTGGCGCGATTGCTTTTCATCGAATAGTCAAATCAACGGTGGTACAAACTCAGATGGATGTATTCAGTATTATTTTAGGATGCCCCATATAGCTTGAGGGTGGTGGGTCAACTATGGTGTTGCACCCCTTTGAATTGAGAATTTTTGTAAGTTAAAGCCTCAATTTTTACTGGGAGTTGTACCACTGTTCTATTGAGCAAGTTTGAAGCAGAAGTAAAAGATAGGAAATTTCAACGCCAGTCACTGTTGTACGTGGGATTATTCTGGCAGTAAAAATAAATTCAATTAGGGTGAAATGTTTTTTGTTTCTTTGTTTCTCGGTAACCCTAGCCATGGGTGTTGAGTCTAACGAGAAAGCCCATAGATGGGGGATAGAAAAAGAAGCACCCACATGTGAAAATATAAACCCACACATGTAAGAAGCTGGCATATGTGAGAATAAAAGTCCATGCATGCAAAAAAGAAATGCCACACATACGGTAAAGGTAACATATACAGGATTCGAACCCTAAATAGTCAAGTAAGAACTCGTTCCTTAGCACTTCGGTAAGGAGCCTTTCTCTCATGAAATACTTTTCAGTGATAGAAAATGAAGGCAACTGCACCACGGTTTGCTCACAGAGGTGGTGGATTCGAGTTGTGCAACCACTGGGGCCACATGGGATTTACCCAACTTCCCAAAGATATAGTTCAGCCCAATGGGCTGAGACAACCTTCATTAGCAAAAGTAATGATGGGGGCTCTGCCTTGAGTGATTTGGATTATGTTGTTTTGACATATTAATGGATTTGTAGCGATTTGTCATGGGAGCTTCTAAATGAACTTCAATTTGGACTTTACATACAGCCCAAAAAAACTAAAAATTAAAAATTTCCAAAACACCCTACCACCTTCTCTCCCTACACATTTTCTCTCGGGGGACTCCTCTCCCCTCCCCCTCCCCCTCCCCCTCCCTCTCCCTCTTCCTCTCCTCTCATCTCCTCTCCTCTCCCTCCTTCCTCTCCTCTCCTTTCCTAGGAGAGTAGAGGCAGAAGGAAAGGAGTAGGAATAGGAGGAAGAGGAAGAGGGAGAGGGAGAGGGGAGTTCTCTTCCGCCGCAGGAGCTAGTCGTCGACTGGAGGAGAGGTGATGAAGAGGAGGAGGGAGGGAGAGAGAAAGTGTGTCGGAAGAGAAGGGGTGGGAGTGTTTTGGGAATTTTTACTTTTTTTAATCTTTTATTTATTCTGGGCTGTGTATCTAGAAGCTACCTTTGTCATCGAGAAATATTCCTGCGCAATTTGATGGGATTCAAAGAGGATTCAGGTATGGAATGTGATTTATCAGTGCCCATTTTCAACAGGTTCCCAGCTGCACATGGTATAGAAAACTCTTCAATTTGGTGGCAGCAAATCAAAGGTGGAGTCTACCCACGTTATATAAAACTCTTCAATTTGGTGGCAGAAAATTAGTGCCCATTTTCTCTTGCGGAATCATGTATCCAGACCGTCAAGACTCCTTCAATTTCATCACGTCCCACACCACAAGACGGCACTCGTATGTGCCGGAGAAAATTGTTTGTTTAATGTATAATGAATTGTAGATAAGGAGTGCATTCAGTTTTTAATTTCAAAACAAATTATTCAACCAAATTATTTTGGCCACCTCTAAATCTAAATCAACTTGAAACGACTAAACAAGTCCAGTGATAAAAATAATAATAATAAATAACTACAACCTTAAAAGTATCCAATTGCAATAAATTTAGAAGAACGTACATATAATGAAACCAGTCCTCCTGCTCTTCTAAGGTGAATCCTTTTGATCAACCATGCATGCCAAAATCTATCGTTGTTTCATCGCAATCATCTTACAATTCAACGGTATGGATATTTGGACCGGGGCAAATCTACTAATCAGTACTAACCAAGTGAATGGATTTCCAATTCTATTTAATGACATGTATAGTATTTCACCATGATTAAAGAACAATATAATGAAATAAATAACATATGAGTTCCACATAAATTTCCTCGAGTCTGAACTTCTAGTTATGCAGGGCAAATTTTGGGGGTGCTCATGGACTGGGCTATACTGAGCCCACCCCATGCCCAGCTCGATTTGGGCCTCGCTTGGGCCTTTTGTTTTAGTACTTAGGTCAGGATAGAACATTTTATTTCAGCCCATTTAACAGATGGCCCGGCCAAGAAGGGGGATTTGAGCACTGGCACTTTCACAGAAGCGATCAAGACTAAACCAACAGAGCTACAATCAACACTATATAATTTAACTCAACTCTCTTTTCAAATTATATATCAAACTCGGGCTAGGCTGGAGCTTAAAGGTTTCTGGCGGGTTGGGCTTGGGCCAGCTCTTTATAGCCCAATTTGGACCTAGGCAGAGCTTGGACATACAGTTTAGAAGCCGGGCAGGGCCTGGATATTTCACAGCGGCCTGGCCCATGAACACCTCTCGGTAAAATTAGTCCTTTTCCATTAGACAACGACCTAATCACTCACTAGGGTAATTTTCAGATCATGGGATAGGACACACTTCAGTTGAGGTGGTAACAAAGAGAGAGACTTACGGACATACATAAGGTTGTAAATGGGTCTCCAATTTTTTGATCATCCGGAGGTTTTGACCCATCAATAACTAAGTTTGGGTCTTTATTTAGGTTCGGATAAGTAAATGGGTTTGAGTCTGTATCCGATTTTTGAACCCTTGACCTAAGCAATTCCAAGTCTGGTTCCACCTTGGTTTCGCCCCGTAGATCTAAGACCCAACATATTACCTAGGTTTTCGATATACATATATTATAAAAATCGCTTTTTTCTCCTGGTTCCAAGTCTATCTTCTCATTAACGGTTCTGGTACCAAATCTAGAAAATTGGTTCCAAGGTGCAAACGGGTCAGTTCTGGGTCTAGGCCCATCTTTTCATTACTGGTTCCAGGTCCACAATTGGCTCTGACCGGAACAAACCCATTTGCAACGCTAGACACAAAAGAGTGGAGTTTTAATGGTAGAGTCTAGGTGCAAACAAAGGTGCAGACTCTTTGTTTGCACTTTTATTGGACCTTTTAAATTTTGAGATTTCAAACTCATGCTTTTGTTGTTTTATTTTAGTTAATAAAGCCTTTTTGTTGGCAATTTTATTTTCATGTTAGCATCTGTATATTGATTATTAGTTTAGTAAGCTAGTTTAAAAGTTGAATAAAATGTTTATAGATATTCTTATGCTCTAACTATGTTATTTTAGTGAATTTGAATGATTTTGCTGCATTTGATTGATTTACATGGATCTCACATTGCAGACTTAAATTTTACAGTTCAGGCCAAGTAATCAAATCCTCGGAATTCAGGTCCAAGGTCGTCGCTCTTTAAGTTTATTTTCTCATATGCACAATAATTTTTTTCTTTAAAAGACATAGAAACCCCTGACTTGACCTCACAAGCATTGTAGGACCGCTGGTTAAACTATAGATACGGAACACCACCCATAAGCACCCAAAGCACAATGCTTGATATTACCGAGGTCCAATGATGATTATGAAGATAATATACTTCAAAACTAAAAATTAAAGAGAACACTATTCCTATTTCAATGCAGTCAAAGATCCAAATGTAGATACCACCACAAATTACATCACTTTGCTTCTCATTTCTAATGATATCTTTCCTAATCACTAACAATTTCCAAAGAAGCAAGCCAACAACCAAACCAGTTTTTCAAAAAAAATTCAATGACCCCTTGCAAAACATCGTCTTCCCGACACCTTAAATTCTCTCCTCTATACATTCTGAGTGACGCCGGTGGCAATCTTGCTGTGTCGAGTGTCATCAGAGTACCATCCATGCTTGGAAGAATCATACTTCTCCCCATCACCCCACAACGCATACGCTTCTTCCCCATGCACCGCATCATCCCCAATTGTCAGTTGCTCCTCAGACATCCTCAATGGAATCACAGTCTTTATTAGCAAGCAAATGATCGACGTGACAACAATATTCCAACCGATGATGAAGCCAGCTCCTGCCACCTGTTTTAGGAATTGAACACCCCCATTGCCACCGTAGACTGCACCCCTAGAATTAGTTACTGGCAAGAAGATGGTGCATAGCTCAGGCTCGGCGAAAAGGCCGGTTGTGGCACCACCTAAGAAACCTGCAACTGCATGGGTGTGGAAGACGCCGAGGGTGTCGTCAACCTTTTGGAGCAAGGTCCAACGCTTGTGGATGATCATCATGGTGAACCATGGGATGCTGCCTGAAAGGATGCCCATGACTATGGCAGCCCAGCCCTGAACAAGTCCTGTTGCAGATGTCAACAGAAAATAGCACAGTGAAAGAGAGCAAAATATCTGACAATGGAATTTAGACCATTACATTTTTCTTCTGGTAATGTGGACTAGGTGTTAAAGAATATCACAAACACTACCATGGATAAATGATTCACCACCATCATAAATGGGCTGAGTCCAAGATGAATTTTAAATGAAGCATTTTAATTAGATCAAAGATGCCCTCATGGAGGGCACGCAGTTACTGATCAAGTCTGCATAGAATACAAAAATGCAGTAAAGTTTTCTAGGTTCTACCTTGCATGCTAAAGTTGAACTTGAAGCCTTTCACTTTGTAGAATATGGCATACCATAACAAAGCATGGCTCTATTGTCTCTATTTCTGAAGGCAAGGAGGACTTTTGGAAGAAGTAATGAAATAAAATCAGTTTTTATTTTCAATTATTAATTATTTTTATCTGAATATTGAAAATATAATTTAGATCAGGAAGTTACAGTTCTTCAAATGATAAGTTGTTTTTTTTTTCGGTTAAGCTAGTTGTTAGATTTTGGTGATATATATAAAAGATTTGAATTAACACATTCTTTGTATTAAGAGAATGAGCGAAGTGAAGAAAGACGTAGTGAATATAGAAGTTAATGAGAAAGTGGATTGAGAGCAAAAGAACTCAAGAAGATCAGCCCCTATAAATATGGTATTTAATGATAATTAAGATAATGTAGATTCAATCCACCTGGGAGTTGATGGAGTGGCATAAAACATGAGTTTATCCCCATCTCGTGTTTGAAATTATCCCCAGATTTATCCAACGTGCACTTGTGTGACTTCGGTGTGCAGCACCTGGGGGGTTAATCATAGCCAAGTTCAGTTACAGACATCAGGGTACCCTTATCATCAAGGAAGAAGAAGATGATAATGTTGGTTCCTATTTGTTCTAAGAGCGCCCCTTTCCTAGGAGAGAATTTACATTTTCCCAAAATAATACCACAATATAAATGTTGTTTTTATAAAAGTTCGATTGCTTTGCAGCTTGTCAAATGACCACTAAACACATAGATGACCAAAGTTTCATCGGACTCTAAACCAACCAAAATTCAAAAGGGTTCCGCCTACGGTTGAAGACCCGACTTTGATAAGAAGATATGGGTAGAACCCATGTTACAACCTAGAAAATAGGCATCTCATAATCAGAACCTAAAATTGAGAGTATTTCAATTTTTTTTCTAATTCAAAATTCAATCATTTCAATGGTACATATTCTCTAAGGCTATCGCATCAATTGACTCTGTATTGAGCCACAAGCTTAATCATGCATTTCGCTTAAAATGAAGTAAAATTTGTGTCATACCATTGTTAGGGTTGGCAAAATTCAATAATCTCAATGGTGGATATTCTCTCTAAGGTTACCAAATCAATTGGATATTGTAAGGATTTTTTGTAATTGGCTAATTCATGCATTGAACAAAACTTGAGTCCAAGAATCTGTATTTTATATTTTTAAGTTTAGACTGTTGTTCACGTCACAAGAAGTGCTGAATTGAAGAAAAAAAAAACACTGCTTGCACTCGAACAGGCCTAGACAAAAGTGGCTGCGCTCAAGCCCTTGAAGAATGCACTGAAGCTTGACAAGCCGGATACAAAATAACTGGATGCGCATAGTGCACGCTTGAGCAAGCGCTTGCATGCGCTCAAGCGCGCAAGTGGCATAAGCCCACTGAACTGCATAAATTCCTTTCCTATTTGTGTCAAACTTGCATGTTTCCCTTGATTGGGTTTTTAAACCTAAGGCACAAATTTTGGGCTACTAAAAGAAGTTCTCTTTTAACCCTAAGTACAACACAACATATAGAGCTCTCCTTGTTCTGAATTGAGATTGTCGTTGGAGAGAAGATATAGAGCCTCCATGAGAGATTAGGCCAAAGGCTTCAAGTTCTAAAGTTAATGCTTCTACATCTTCTTAGGAGATTTGTGGATTCCACATTCTTATAGAAAACTATTCTCTAAGCGTAGAGATCGTTTGTTATGGAGATCGAGGCACTAATAACGGAACACCGAGAGACTCCGTGCTGTGGAGATTCATTAAGAACAACTACAAGGCCTTGTATTAAGGGACTGACTGTATTATTGTGAGTATATCTTATATTGCGGAAGTTAGAGATTGATTTTGTCCACTTTGGACTCGTAGTTTTTTTCTCGTTTGGGTTTTCACGATAAATTATGTATTGTCTCCATTTTGTGTTTGATTGCTTTTATTATTCTACTGCATAGAAGTAGTAATCGAACTACAATATAAAACAAATCCTGGGCATTCTAAATATTTCAAATATGTATTGACACACAAGCTTAATCACACATTGCTTAGAATAAAGTAAGATTTGGTCAAACCATTGTTAGAGGTGGCCAAGGCATAGGTTAGATAAAAATGGGTCAATTCAACCAAAAATGTCCATAGGTAGAGGCCAAACTATCTCCCAATTTGTTTTTAAACATGTTAGACAATTTTAACTAACGCCCGATGTATGTCAACCCAACTCACCTCGTCTTTTCACTGGAATATCTATTGACTCCAACTCGTCTTTTCAATGGAATATCTATCAATCATCTTCATCTCCCTCTTTCTAGAGTGTACCCCCATCCCCACCTTAGAAGAAAGACCCCACACTACCATGGCTAATCAAGTCCATGTTTAGCCTCATGCCCCTTCACCAACTCCACACCAAGTATCATTGTCCATCAACTATTCAGTCTACATTTATTACCCTCTTTTAGAACCTCATGTTCAAGACCCTATACAACCGGAATGTTAATGTAGACCTGGCAAACAGGTCAGATTGACCAAATTCGGGTTGGGTCAACCAAGATCAGAATTTGCTCGTTCTAACCCTAACCCAACCCGTTTTTAAAATAGGTTGGAAACTTTCAACTCGCACTTGTAGTAGGTCAACCGACCTAATCCACCTAACCCAAATTTGATGTAGGTTGGGTCCAAATGACCTGACTTAATATATTTAATTCTCATTTTGTGTTTGAGTATAAGTATAAGACTCATCAATGATATTGTATTTCATTTATATCAATATTTTAGAGGTAAATTTATGTGCCAACATAAAAATAAAAAATACATCAATATTTCAACTACAAAAATATCATATTTTTAAATAAAAAATAATTTTTATATTCTAAGTATTAAAATTTTACTTAACTCCTCCACAAAAAATTAAAAGTACATAGTTTATGACTCACGTGAAAAAAAAAAGTTATATGAAAATTGAAAAGTCGTGGTAATTTAGTAAAATCTAAACAGGTCAAATAGGTTAGGGCGGGTTAGGCGGGTCAACCCTAATATGACCTGTTTTCATACGGGTTAGTAAACCTTAACCTTAACCCAATCTGTATTTCAAATGGGTCGGGTTAGGCTAGTCAGAAATGGCTCGGGGTGGGCCAGGCTGGCTAGATTTTGCCAGCTCTATGTTAAAATAAGATGGATATGGGTTCAGTTAGATTTCACCATCCCTGCATAGCTAGTGATTTGGCTAATTAAAAAAACAAACGAAAAATTTATGTGTGGGGCATCAATACAAGTGGATTGACAAATAGGTCAAGTTGACCAAATTCGGGTCGGGTCAATCCAAACCCGAATTTATCGGTTTCAACCTTAACCTAACTCATTTTTAAAACGGGTTGGAAACCTTCAACCCGCACCCGTGATGGGTCAACCTGACCCGACCCGCCTAACCCGAATTGATGAGGGTTGGCTAAGGTTGGCTCGACCTAATATATTTAATTCTCATTCTGTTTATGATTTAACTCATTTTATATGGCCCAATTTCATTTGTAAAGCTCTCCTTACATCTAAATTCATTTTAAATATTACATTGAGCATGAATTTAGAATTTATTAATTTTCATGGTGTAAAAAATGGGGAATCTATAAATAT
This sequence comes from Sextonia rubra, assembly GCA_037013555.1. Lineage (NCBI taxonomy): Eukaryota > Viridiplantae > Streptophyta > Magnoliopsida > Laurales > Lauraceae > Sextonia > Sextonia rubra. The sequence continues at coordinate 109,337,884 of JASUAD010000001.1, read as the reverse complement.
TTTCTAGCCCATTTATTAAGAATTTGAGATAATCCCTTTTCAATTTTTGTTCATTTTTATAATTTCATATTTGAGCATAAGTATAGAACTCATCAATAATATTGTATTTCATTCATATCCATATTTTAGAGGCAAATTTATATGCCAACATAAAAAAAAAACACATCAATATTCTAACTACAAAAACATTATATTTTCAAATAAAAAATAAGTTTTATATTCTAAGTATTAAGATTTTACATAACTCATCCACAACAGATTAAGAGTACATAGTTTATGGCCCACATAAATAAGAAAAGTCACATAAAAATTGAAAAGTAAAGATAATTTAGTAAAATCTAAATGGATCAAACGGGTTAGGGCAAGTTAGGCGAGTCAACCCTAACCCGACCTGTATTTCAAACGGGTTGGGTTTGGAGGGTAAAAAAGGGGGCGGGTTAGGCCGGGTTGGTGGGTCGGGTTAAATTTTGCCAACTCTAAATACAACTACCAAATAATTATGCATATATGTGTGCTTTTGTTAGAGATTAGTATCTTCTTAGAGATAAGAATTGAAAGGTTAGTGAATGGAGATTTTAGGAAGATTTAAATTTTGAATAATGGTTGAGTTAGTTTTCTTTTCAGGTAGAAATTCATATTAAATTCTCTAATGAAGAAATTATGGAAATATATTGAGTCTTAAAAGTCTTCATGGTTGCCCTTTGAATAAATGTGCTGTTGCATGATTTTTCAGAAGCTTTAATTGTGAAATTTGGTGAAAATAACGTAGGTATTTGAATGGATGAAATTTTGTGAAAATAGCGGGGGCTTGGGTATTTTAATGGATGACAGAGAGAGTATATTTGATTTTATTGAAAAGAAAAGAAAATTGAAGGCAATTACTGGTGATGCAAGATCATATCCGGCTTGATGCTAAGATCATCGCCAGGCCTACTACTAATGCCATAAAGACTTTTAAACTTCAATATATTTTTATAATCTCACCTTATTTATATATGGAAAGAAAACCTACTTAATCATTATTCAAATTTAAATTTTGAAGATTTTACCCCAAAAAAAATTAATTAACCACTAAACACGATTAGTCCAACATTAATTTCGTGCACTCATCGGGTCCGTAGGCCTGAATCGGTGGAAAAAAAAACAAAAAGAAAGAAAGAGTAGTGTGTTGGCTAGCGTCACTCAGCTCTTCTTCTCGCCCATGGAAGAAGCCCTTCCAACACAACTCCCAATGAAGAACTTCACCCTTGCAAACCCACAACTCAACTTCACCAATTCCATGATCCTTCGACCAAACCCTCTTCAGTTCCTTCTTCCAACCCAAAAATAACCACAAAAGAAGGCCATAAGAAAGCCCAAATCAAACAACAATCGCATTCCTCGCCATCGCCGCCCGTCGACAGGAGCCATCGCCTGTTGCCTGGACGCTGGGCCCCACCGTTGTGGCTCTCGCTGGTCGCCACTGCCGAGGCCGAGAAAGAAGAGCGGGGATGTCGGTCTCCCTGTTGTTGTTGCAAGTAACAGCAAAGAGGAAGAAAGTGTTTTGGGCCTGGGTTTCCAAACTATGTCGATTTTCCGGTTAGGTTCGACCCGCTGGGAATCCAATTGAAGTCATCCCAAGTCCATGTCAATTCTGGGTTGGGTTCTAATCCAGGTCTGGGCATGACAAAGTCTTAGAATCAGCTTGTTAATGTTCTCATCTAACACTGGTAATGACCATATTCTCCAAAAAAGAAGTGGTAGTTCTCCACAAAGCAATAACATGTGGCAACGCACCCCACACGATGGTGAAACTACAATCCATGCACGCAACATGTGAAAGGCCAGCGATCAGATTTGCCTTGGCTATAGACCAGCTAAAGTTAATGATGATGCTTACAGTGAGATTACAGTAAGATATAATCTGAATAATCTGCTCTTCTAGTTCTTAATCACATTAAGTACACTGCCTTACATCTCCCCTTCTTTGTATGTTGCAGTCAGATCCATCACAATTGACAATCCTGATTGGATATGGTCCATGACCTAATACCTAAGATGCAGGCAACAAGCGATGGCTCCGGTGGACGGGCGGCGGCGGTGAGGATTGTGATTATTGTTTGGTTTGGGCATTCTAACGGTTGCAGTTGTTTTTTGGGTTGAAAGGTGGGTTTGATTGAAGTATCATGGAATTGGAGAAGTTGAGTTGTAGGTTTGTCAGAGTGAAGTTTTTCACTGGGGTTTGTGTTGGAAGGATTTCTTGCATGGGAGAGAAGAGTTGGGCGTCACTCAGCCGTGCATGTATTTTTCGCAAAAATTCAGGTCTATGGATCTGATCAATGCACAAAATTAATGTGGAACTAATTCCGTTTAGTGGTCATATAAAGAATTTTTTTTCGATAAAAACCTCTTAAATCTATCTAAAATCGTCAACTACTGACCATTTAAATCTTATCTCTAAGAAATTACCAAATCTCCAACATCTTTTATCAATGTGCATTGAAGTATTTTGATTAATAACTTTTTATTTCCTTTTAAATATAATTATTTAGGATTAACTCATTTAATATGGTTTTTTTATGTGAAGTTGTGTTTATCTTGAAGTTCATTCTGAAAAGAAACACGATACTTTATATTTTTTTTATAGACTTTCTTGATATGTGTATCGTCATCAACATGGTGATTGGACTTGAATATAATTCTATAAAAAGTAGCATAATAAAAACCAGACAATCCAAAAAATTGGGCCATTATTTCAATCATTTTAATTGAAAAGCACAAATATGAGTGCCATTGCCCATGGACTTGTCTTGATTTTGACCAATGCAGACTTTGAATATCCAAAAGGCTAAATTTATAGAGGATTTTACAAAAAAAATTATATAAAAGGTTTCTCAAACCATAAATCTTATTCAAGTTTTGGGTGCTCACGTAATCTCTTCGGTAATTTTTTTACACCTAATTGACAAGCAGCGAATTCTCTAAAGGTTTTTTTCGATCAGTGGCAAGTTCAACGCTCTCCTGTTTTGCATAAAACTATTAAAATTCTACTTCTTTTTTCATTTTTCTTCACTTTGAAATCAACTATCTCATTCCTTTTTGTAGTCCCCTTGCCTCTATTTTATCCCAACAAGTTTCATTCACATTTTTCTCCCTATTGATTTGGATTGACACACACCATGTATTTGGTAAATTGCTCGTAATAACGCATGGCATATGTACAATGTAGGATTCATGTGATGGAGATGGAAAAATGTGATAATTCATAGATTTGGGAGTTTGAGAGGGAAGAACTAATTAATGATATCTTGAGTTTTTATTTAGTATATAGTTATTTTCCTTAACTTACATTTGAGAGAATGAAATATAATCTTCATAAATCCTTCAAATATGTTGAATACAGGTACTTGAAAGAGATATGCTTATAGAAACATAAATGCTCTTAAAATCTTTGTTTATGGAAAGAGAGAGAGACAAATAACCTTGGAGCTACACATTCATGAAAGTAAAAAAATGAAAATATGTAGAGTTTTTTAACTTTTAATAGTAAGAGGGGAGAATCGAACTCGACACTGATGTAAAAGACCTCGCTGCTGTGTTGATTTGGTCGGTAAAGAGCTGCAGAGAGGAGCACAATAAGGAGGACAGTGATAATGTGCAAAAGTAAAGAATATTGAACTCGCCGTTGAGAAGAGAGTAGCGGAAAGGAAGGTGATGACATGTAAGGGTAACGAACATTGAACTCGCCGCTCGATGCTCCCATATTAGATGGAAAAAAAACACAGGAGTAGTTACACGTAACCACTCCCAGCACGCAAACGATGGATAAGTTATGCGATTTGGGGGTCCCTCCTTCCATGATTTTTTTTTTTGTAGAATCCTCATATTTATATCAACAGTTTCATATAACTTTGCATAAAAACGACAATAACAAGAGCAAAGGCTGTTGGAATACAGGACTTCCGCACCCAAGTTGACTTAAGAAATAAAAAATTGAAACAAGAAAAAATTAAAAAAATATATATAGAAGGAAGACTGATTTTCTTTGGATAGTGCACATGCATTGACTTGAAGGCACTCTTTTGTCCTTTTTCTTCGGATGAAGGACGTGAAGTCATAAAGGTAGAAGGAATCATTGGTCCAAGAACTATTACCTTCTCCACTTTCCAACCATCTTTTCTATAGAGTCTGTGAATGGGATTAGAGTTTGAATGGGTGTAGATTTAGGGGTTCGGTGGGAGTGGATTGGGGTTTTTGTAAGTGGGATTTGGAAATAATGAATGGATATTGAAGAGAACGAAGGAAAAGAAGGAAAACAGGAGTTGCACATGTTGGTGGGACCCACCTTGACCATGGTCGAGTTGGAGCCATAAATTGGAGTGCAATTTGTGCCCAATACTTATTTGATAGTAATGGTGTGTGAAATGGATGAATAGGATCAAGCGAAAGAAAGCTTCAAATGTATTGGCTGCTTTATATTTCTGTTTCTATTTTTAGCTTGTTTCATCCCTTTTCTACTAAATTTTAAAAAATTCTATGACATTATACATAAAAAAATACAAATCTCTATTCAGTAACCCTATTTAAAGTGTTTTAGAATGAAATTCTAACCGGTGGAAATGCAGCTTCAATGCATTTTAAGTTTCAGATGAAACAAATAAAAGCCTGAAATTTGTCGTAGCCAACTCTGGACTCCAGAATCCAAATCCATTCAAATTCCAAACACGGCCTTAGGACATATAAGGGAACTGGGTCTGGCCGGACCCCCAAGCCCCAAACCCAAGAACTCTAGACTCGGAGAAAGTCAGAAGGGCGTAGCTGATAAGTTCAATCCTTTGGAGCTCGCTCCCATGATCTAATCAAATTGGGTCCTCCTCAGGTCAAATTCTCAATCCAAATCCAAGGTGGACGTAGGACTCAAAAGTTGTGTTCAGACTGAAAGGTGTCTGTTCAGACCGAAAGGCCCTACTGAACACCCCAATGTCAATAGAAATCTGAAAGCATCCAATCGTATGCTCAACAGCAAACAAACCCTTCACTTGGGGCCTTAAAATCTTTATGAGGCCAATTTAGGTCAGGCCCTAAAATGACTTAAGGTAGCCCTATTTGCTTTCATGGTGCATCGTGGACTTCTTTTGACTTTAGGGCGCATGAAATGTGAATCTCACCATTACACTTTAACTTTACTGGGGAAAAGTGAGATTCACGAGGGGATGTGCATGACACCACAGGCGCAAAAGGAATAGAAGAACCCGAGAACTTCCTTCCTCGTCTGCAGATTCTCCTGACCACCGAATTTGTGCGGTCCCCACAATCTTATTGGCCATGAAACGTGGGCCCACGAGGTTCAACCAATGGGACCTGGGCCACTGGATCATCCAGAGGCCTTCAACAAGCTCTTGTAAAACACAAATCTTTCGAAGTCAATGCGGTCGGTGGAAGTGTAGTCACCAAACAATCGGTGTGAACGTCTACAACTAACTTATTAAATTTAGATGTACGAATAGACCCGTGATGGACCCAAACAGTAATACCGTACCGTCATAGGGGTAGCTCTGGCCTGGATATGCCAAGGTCCACATCCCAAAACACCCAATCCGGAGAGCACAGTGGGATAATTAAGTTGATTAGACCCAGATCTTATTGTGGGTCAAAAGAGTTTATTGGGGTGAACCCAGATGGCAGAATCAACTACTATCCGCCTATCCCTTTTAACCAGATCCAGTAAAGGTCTGGGCTTGCAAAAGTAGACAACCTAGATCCATGGGCCCATTATACATGTTTATAATGATATAATTAAACGGTAATGAGCAGTCTAGATGATTATCACAATGATGGATAGGAAGCTGGTGGTCCAAACTGGGGCCGTATATAATCCTAGTATATCTGGCCCCAATATCACAATCATAGCCATCAAACCAATGGTTTGAAACCAAAGAAAAACAAAAACATGTGGACTATTTTGATCTGGAAATATCAAATAAAAAAGAAGCCTTTCCTGATCATCCCAATTTAATCTCAATAGTAAGCTAAAAACTTACCTGCACCAGGAGTGATGCAAACCAGGCCCGTGATCATGCCCTGAACAGCTCCAATCACTGAAGGTTTCTTGAAGAAGATGACATCTAGGGTAGTCCAAACAAGAAGGCTAGTTGCAGCACATATGTTTGTGTTCAAAACCGCCATCGACGAATCAATGTTTGCCGAATAAGGATCCCCACCATTGAAACCGGCCCAACCCATCCACAACAGCCCTGCACCGGCCAACATCAACAGCACATTGTTTGGCGGGAACCTCTCGCGATCTTTCGTGGATCTTGGCCCAACCTGCGCAACAAAAATAACATACTTTAATTGTAGCCAATTGTTCGTGGTCAATCACATATTTTAATCGTAACTGAGTAGTGATCCAAGACTGTGCCTTGCTCACAGTGTTTTTAATTAGTTAAGCACATATTTCAATTTTAATTCAAACTTGATATGTAAATATTTTAATATAAATCAGAATAGAGAAATAGAATTCATTAGTTGGTCCATCATAGTGAGGATAATGCTTTGATTACGGACCCAATAAGCGGCAACAAAGCCGCCGATCCCTGAGGACAAATGAATGACATAGCCACCGGAGTAGTCGATGACGCCCCAATGGAACAAGAAGCCACCTCCCCACAGGCTAAACGCGCCGACGGTATATGAGAAGGTGAGCCACAGAGGAACGAAAACCATCCAGGCCTTGAAATTCATCCTCCCCAAGAGAGAACCCGCCAACAGAATAAGAGTAATTGCAGCGAAAACACACTGAAAGTAAACCATGGATGCCATAGGATAATATGGCGTGACCATTGGCGTTTCAACGCCTCCATTATGGAAGTGCTGCGTAGTTTCAGGCAACTCGGCCTGCCTGATGAGGAACTTCTGGCCTAACGCCGGCCCGGCCTTGCCCCAGAAGGGGAGGAGCTTGTCGCCGAAGGACATCTTATAGGCCCAAGTCACCCAACATATCCACACCGCTGCGAAGGCGTAAAGGGCCATGAAGGCCGAATTGACGGCCCATTTCTTCTTGACTATGCTGCCATAGAGGATGACAAGGCCCGGGACGCTTTGTAGGCCGACGAGGGTGGCCGCGACCATCTGCCATGCGTTGTCGCCTTTGTTCAACCAGTCGGCGACCGCCGCTGATGTGTTGCCTTCATATGCAACAGGAACCACACTGGCCATGGTGGTGCTGAAACTCAGTTACTACAAGGGCTAAAGCAGCAACTTGCAGGACTCCTTTTCAGGAAAACAAATTGGATGACTTGGGGAACAAAGTGGGGGGGGGGGGTGAGATGATAGCTATTTAAGTGGAGAGAGAGAGAGAGAGAGAGAGAGAGAGAGAGAGAGAGAGAGAGAATCCAAGAGAAGAGAGAGAGAGTCCTCGGAATCAGAAGGTGATTTGAAAATAAATGATTCATAGCGTTAAGGAGTCTTTATCGGGAAGGGATAGATTCCAGGAGCCATTTTTTCGGGTTTAAACCTAAAAATGAGTTTCTTTCCGTATAATACAAGGGGAGGTTAATTTTATCATGTTGACAAAACTGTCCATTTCCTGATTGTGGGTCCAGATCCTGTGATGAGAGGAATCCTTTGGACTGGCCTAAAAATTGACCGGTGTGACAACAAATTATATAATTTTTTTTAATTGTGCATTAGTTCTCCCTCAAATTTTACTTCAATAAAAACTAAGGTGCCGATCATAAAGTTTACTATGTCTAACATGTGATTTTACTCCCTTTCCTTTGAGTGCTTTTTTTTTACCAATATAATTGACCTTTTTCAGTATAATTTTCCAGAAGCCAATTAAAACAGGGATATTTCTTTTGATTTTTTTTTCTTGACCAATTTCCTATCCTAATTATCAGAAAGTTGCAAGTTGGAAGAGAAGGGGAAATGGCAAAGAAGAAGAAACAATGGGGGTAAAAAAAGACCAATGGAGATGGTTTGAGCCAGGTTTAACCTTATCATACCCTTAGCCAAGTTAGCTATTCAGGCTAATATTCAACCCAAATCCAGGTTATAGGGTTTGAAGTCACCCACATGGCTAGCTGATCATCCATATTTTGAAACATTGGATCTTTGTGCGTCTCGTTGAGCTTGATATATTGGGTCAAACTGGTGTCCACATATTATGAATCGATCTTTGTGCGTCTCGTTGAGCTTGATGTATTGGGTCAATTAGATATTTTAGGTACTGATTTTGATAACCAATTTAGAATATAAATGATTTATATGTGGACTGTTGAGCTTGATGTATTCTGTCAATTAGATATTTTAGGTACTGATTTTGATAACCAATTCAGAATATAAATGATTAATATGTGGAATATCCATGGATCCATATTGACCATCCATTTTATTTGTTGTCCAAAACTTCTTGATCAAACCCTTCGTAGAATTTTGCACCATGAGCCAATCAACCAAGTCCACTCTGCGATCAAAAATAAACTCTACATCACTATCTTTAGAAAAGAAATATAGGAATAGTGCCAAACATGTCCAGTGAATTCCACAACACTCGTGGTTGAGTGGTACTACCACCTTTGTATCACATACGTTACAAGATTCATCATTCTTCCTCAAATTAAAAGCAGCACTAGTTGAAAATAACAAAAAACAATAATAATAAATAAAAATAAAAATATGTTGAGTGAATAGAATCAAAGTTCAAAAGTCAAGTAATCCTTAATCTAAATTACAAGCCTCAACATCCAATCAAATGTGGACCGGGCTCATGTAGATTCTATCTACTCCAGCCCACTTACACCCATATTGGACAAGAATCCCCAGTCCATCAATCAAAAATTGTGGGCCACCCATTTATACATGTACTCATTTGGACCAAATTATCAGCATCATCATAGCCCTGTTATTGATAATATTGTAGTAGCAATGAAGAACATCCCACATCACACATCCGTAGTGGGCCACCTGACGAAAGATATACATGAGCACAAGATGGCCTCACCTACAAAGGGTAGGATGGTCATTTTCATGGAAGAGTTTTTTACCCCCTGGTAAAAAGGTCCTCGCAGTAGAGTAGAATCAGGAAATTCGAATAGCATGTTATCGCCAGCTTCTATCCAGCCGGGAAGAGAATCTGTTTTGGTACGAAACTGGGCCACCGCAGACCTACGGTGGAATCCTAATTCGGAAAACTCGGTCCCCCTGAATGGGCTGAGTCAACTCGACTAGAAGGCAGCATAGTTTAAAAGGAGTCTCATGTAGTGGTAAGTCTCATGTAGTTACTTTATTAAAAACTCCTTCTCAGATAAAAAGTAATAGTACTCTCCAATTTTTTATTTATCATTGATTTACATATTTTTAAAAAATGAAATGATGATTTTGCTAAAATGCCCATTTTTGCATATTCTAATTTTTGGGTCTTTTGTACAAGGCCTACTTTTATCGATCGAATCAATACACCCAAAACCTTAATTTATTGGAACTAATCTCTCATTTTACACCATTTGAACTTTATTTACTGATAAATTGTGTTATAAGAAATTTACATGATTTATAGTCATTAAATTTTGAGGATCTACTAATCGATAAGATCATTTGACTTGTTTAAAATTTCATATTAAAACTTATATTGCTATTATATTATTTTAAACGGTTAGCTCATTATTTGGATTTGACAGGGACTTAATCTGATTTCTTCCATGGTTTTTGGCGCCTTGCATGCGACTACTAATGGGTGTGTTTGACAGTGACTCCTCAGAAAATTCAAATTATAAAGTTCTCAATAAGATTAAAGAACAAATTGATCATTATTTTATAATGTAGCATCCATATGAAGTTCAAGGAACAAATGAAATTGCTCGATCGTGCCGTTGTGTTCATTGGTGGACCACATTCTAAATTCATTTGAATATTCTCTTATCTGTATCATGGGAAGGCGTAGTAATCAAGGACTTCTGATGAGTGACCTCATTCTAAAAAATTCTGGTTTTTGGGTCAGATGTCGGAATTGGGTTTTGTTTTAGGTTTGGGTCAACACTCTTGGTACTTAGGATGGAGCTTAGATCCAATTGGTATGCACCCAAATAGCTAAATGTACTAGTTGTTTTTATTTGCAATCGGACTTGGGCCTATGTTATTAGTCAAAAGTGAAAAGCCCAAGATAACAATGGAGTGTGATCCAAACTAAGTATGGGCCTTCGATCCTGATTCACATTAAGTCTTGTTAGGTTCACCCTTTTTTTTTCAGGCCCGCTTTGATTTTAGCAGTGGGGCTTTTGATTCCAATTCTGAAAGTAGGCATGGTGTTCATATCGACATTCATAGCAAAGGCAGTTTATATTTTCAATCGCAAATAAGGGTTTGATAGATTGTTTTTTTGAAAAAGAATCATTATGTTGTTTGATATATGAGGTAGAATGCTCTTGTATCTCTTTTTTTTTCTTTTTATCATTGTATTTATTTCCTTTTTAATGAAAGTTTTCATTACCAATGAAAAAAAAATGTCAATCACAAACTCTTAAACCTTCTTGTGGATATCTGTATGTACAGCAGAAACCTATTAGGTAATATGAATATTGATATTCTTAGATTGGGAAAAGAAATTCAGAACATCAGCCAGATAGACAAACTAGATCAAAAATTCACTCGATCGCCTGGAAATGAGATTCGAAGCCAAAACACTATCCCTGGCCACACACTAGGGACAATTCAAAGCAGATTTCAGCCCTAAAGATAAACATATCAAAACGATAAACATATCAAAACTATCAAAGAAGTTGAATTAACTATGCATGAATTGATGGAAAAATAGCAAAACATCATATTTTGAATTTCTTATAACTTTTGTACATTTCAATATAATTCATAAAAAATATCAATTGTTAATTTGTTATAAATTAAAAAAATTGTTTATTTTTATATGGTGAATTACATTGTCCATGCGAAGCATGAATATATTTTCCTGATACTTTGCTATACTTGGGCCCAGCCTATTGACATTTGACAACTTAACTCTAAAAATATGTATTTATTACGCTTGGATTCTGGTGGTACTTCTTGTTGGTTAAAATCATAACAATATGGCCAACTATGTATGGACCTTTCATTGTCATTTGGTAACAGCTTGGTTGCTAAGAACAAAGTAGGCTTTGGGTCATTTTCAGAGTTTGCTGCTGCTATTTACAGGTTAAGAAGATATTAGAATAATAATCCTGACACTATATTAAATTGAATTTTTTAGTAAAGATTTGTTGGCTAATAATAATTAATCTATGGTTTGACTTTTGGAGAATAGTTTGTGGGTATAATTTGGTCTGCATAACTGCATTGGAAATGTAATCAAAAGTTTCACTGTAAAAAATGTGAAATTCGGAAAAAATGGGTACTACCATTTGGGGTCCAAGGGTACCTGTTTTGGCACTATTCAGGTAAGACGCCCTTTCCAGCTTATGTGTTTCACCTGGGGTCATGCAAATGAATAGCATCCTTTAGTAGGGGTGTCCACGGGCTGGGTGAGGCAGAGTTGAGGCATATTAGGCTCTGCTTGACTTTAGGAACACAGTCTCATATCCAGCCGATACTGCCTGTAAATGTCTCTAAGTTGCCCATTGTGTCAGTGGGGCCTGGCCAAACTATTGATCTTTTCATGAGTCGTAGGTCTTCTAGCAATTGTTTAGAAAACTATTGCTAAATTATAAGCGCTCCTTACTGGGGCTAGGGTGGTCCGAGCTATGGTTTTTATTTCACTTAATCCAAGACCAACACTTACTTAATGGGTCCAAAAAAAACCTAACCCGTATTTAAACAGGTCATGTTAGGGTCAACCAGCATAATCCGCCTAATCTATTTAAATGGGTTGGGTAATGGCCCACCCACATATATATGTCAGCTAAGTTAAACAATTTGGTGGTTGAATATTTTGGTATTTAAAAGAGTGTATTTTTAGGGAATGAGATGAGCTTCCTTTGGCTTTTTATTGGCATACAACGTAAACTCAAATGTAGCCCTAAATTTGAACTGGATATGGTTTGGGCTAAGAACTACAACCATGTTAAACAAGTTGGCTCACATTAAATATGAGAAGTGGATGGTTTGGGTTGACCCTTATCGGTGTGGTGAACTACTTGACACGTTTCAAAACTTGGTCGGGTATGGATAGACCACAACAAATAGATGTCCCTTGTCAACCACATAATATCTTATACAAAATTAATGTGCTGTAATGGATTTGTAACTTCTTCACTGTAATTGCTAATAACAAAAGAATAATTTTAATTGAAAATTTTATCGAAAAAGTTATGTAAGGAGTCCCCTTAACGATAAACTTCACTTAAGTTGTGTGTGCCCCGGATTGGTCACGTGTGACCATCCAGTGTTTTTTTTTTTAATTGGGGAGCATCGAACTCACCACTCTCCTGTTACTCTTAAAATCCAAAAAAAACCCCACACCCTTAATACGATAAAAGCAAAAACCTACAGTGAATTCGCTGTTACCCTCTACATTCTTCTTCCTTCTTCCTTCTTCCTTCTTCCATCTATTTCAACCTCTATCAAAAGTAGCAAAAAGATAAAACCAAACAAGCTAAAACATGGGGTTTTTTGAAGCATGTTCATTAGCCAAAGCAAATAAAGTTTCAAGATTTCAATGTCTAAGTTGTAGTTGTAGTTAAGATTTTAGTGTTGAAGAACGGTATTGCAGGCTGATATTTAATTTCTATCTTAACATTTTGCATAACATCATTTCATAGAATTTGGCTTTAGACAAAATACACAAAGTGGAAGCCATGGATTAAGTATTTGATTGAACCAAATTCAGACTTGGAAGAATTAGTGGATCATCGCACCACAGTATGCCAAACAAAATAAAATGAATACAACGGAGGAGCATGCCTATTGATTGCAGGCAAAATTGAGCCTGGACATAAGAAGTCTATGATCTTCTCTCTTAATTAATTGTGTCAAGAGAAGTAAGGTGCTTAAACAACCACAAAGGAAACTGGGGAGCAGCGAATTCACCACTAATGCGGGCCAGCAATTAGGTGCAAAAAAAATTACCAGAGTGGTCATGGGGCACCCATAACTTGGCCAGCAATTAGGTGCAAAAAAAATTACCAGAGTAGTCATGGGGCAGCCACAACTTGTATAAAATTTATAGTATGAGAGACTCTTTACATGATTTTTTTGGTAAAATCCTCATTTTAATTTTAGCCTATATTAGAAACATATATAGTACATGTAGTTGACAGTGGATCATGCTTTAATTATGATAATAAATGCCCCCATGTATTTAATAATGACCGTACCAATCCGTAGTTAAAAACTTCTATAGTCAACTATAGGCCCACCGAGCCCAACCTTCCCCAATGTTGTCTAACTCGGCCCAATAAGTAATTGGGTCCATTCGGCTGTAGCAATCCAACTCAGCTTAATAGGGGACTGTGTCAGCCTGAGTCCGGTCTAAAGAAACTGCAAAGGCGTAATCATTGCATTGTAGCTCATGAGGCCGGCGAAGAGGCATATATAAATATATATATATATATATATATATATGCCTTATTCTTTTCAACCATATTTGATGTATTATCTTGTTCTAAAAATGCCATATTGTTTTAAAAATGGAGAGAAACTACAATGTAGCATCTTGAATCGACTAAACTCTTCTAATCCTATTACTTCAAAAAAAAAAAAAAACACTCTTCTAATCCTATGTAAACAATGATTATCCATAATTTTAATTAACCACAACGTGGTTGCTTGGTGTGGAACACCCCATTCACACATGTTTCCTTGGTATTCGAAGTAACTATTCTAACTTGAGATATTTCCTTGATGGGAAGTCTAGTTGGGCCCTTGTTACGTGTATACCTGGAATGGGCATCACCTATCTTAATCCCACCCGTTTACTGCGTGCTACTCCCGCTGTGAAGTGTGTGGTTGATATTGCCCTGCTACTCATGATATGAGTATGTATGCCCTTGACACCGCGCTGCTGATCCCGGTCAGACGGTATAACCTTGGCACTGAGCCGCTGCCATGTTTATGTGTAATATGTCCTGTTGGTTGCTAGGTGGGTTTTAAAAAATTCAATGTGCTTTAACTTTTTCCGTTTTTCTTCTTACTTCTTGCTTTATGTACAACAAAAGGCAATTTTGTGTGTTTGCTAGGATCTCACATTTGTAAAGACAAAAAGCTTTGAAGGCTATATATGTAGCTCCTTATTCTACATACATCAAGTTGCTTTGAGCTTTTTTGCTTCAAGCCCTATGTGCGCACGCACAAGTCGGGCTTCGCTCAGGGGCCTGGATTCGAAAAACATTTAACCGGGTATGTGTTCACAGCGCGCATCTTGTATGGTCATTGTGTGCAGGAGGTGCAAATCCCAACCCGACCTACCTTGGGCGACCCATATATCAATATAGAATTAGTGACCTTTTGCAGAAAATTATAAAAACATTTTTTTTATTAAACAGACATTTATTTAAAAACCAAAATGTTTTATTTAATAGTTCTTAAATTAAATCCATTTCAAATTTTAGTTTAAAAATTTCAATCATTTTTATTAATTCTATTTAATGGTCTTTTATTGTTTCTATAATGGCCCCAACGTTTGTATTTTCTTATATATTTTTGGGGCGCCTGGGTTTATGATTTATCCTTCTTCTCTGGTTTTCTCTTCCCTGCATTCTCTGTTTTACTCTCTGAGAGCATCATATGCGTTGAAGTCCGACCTTCACAGTCTTGGTGTACGACCAAGCAAATTCAGAGAAGGTCGTTGTATCTTGAGGACAGTTCTACTAAGAACCCTTGCATCTGGGTTACTGCCGAAGAGGTAGAACTGGTCCTAAAGACAACGTCAATTGACGTGCCTCAGCCCAATGTTGCTGCCAAAAACTTGCTTCGATTTTCATCGTCTGTTGTCGCCTCACAACTTCAACATTGGTATTGTTCTACTTTAGCCCTAATTTTTGTAGCCTTGACTTTTAACAATTTTAAGACAAACTATGGCTCCATTTGCAATCAAATTCATGCATCAAGATCTGGTACAATTAGATAGCTTTGACAGATCCAATTTCCGTCGCTGGTAGTAGAAAGCATTATTTCTGCTAACTTCACTGACAATAGCATATGTTCTCACTGAACCATACCCTGAACGTGAAGAAGCCCCTGGTGGCTCAATTGCAAGAAAGAAGTGGAAAGAAGATAATTACTTGTGCAAGAGCCACATTCTAAACTTTGCGGCAGACAGTATTTATAATATGTACTTTGATTCCCGGTCTGCAAAGACCTCTGGAAAGATCTTGATAAGAAATACAAGACTGAGGAATTGGGGGCCAAGAAGTACGCAGTTGGTCACTATCTGAATTTCAAGATGGTAGATGGCAAACCAATTTTGTCCTAAGTACATGTTTACGAACCATAGTTAATGAGATTGTTAAAGATGGAATCCAAGTGGCAACAATCATTGAAAAATTATCACCCACTTGGAAGGACATACGAAAGGCTCTTCGACACAAAATGAGAGATTATTCCTTGGAGCACCTTCAACGATATTTGAGAATTGAGGAAGAGGCTCGGATCAATGATAGAAAAAGTCAGGCTGGTAATAGTGGAAAAATGCATCTAGCTGAAACAAAACCCAAAGTGAATGAAGATAAGAAAGGGAAATTTGATCACAATTTGAGCAAAAATAAGAAGAATAATGTCTCCTTGAAGCGACAGAATCGAAAGTCATATCCAAATAAGTTTAGTAAAAACCAAGGGCCTGATAAGCCGCCAGTTAAGGGCGGTTGTTTTGTATATGGAAAGCCAAAACACTTTGTGAGAGAATGTTGTTACAAAAAGAAGCTTCCATCGCAGTCCTAGCCTACAAAATCCAAGCTAATGTTACAGAGGAAGAACACTTCGTTGCTATGATCTTTGAAGTGAATACCATTACCACTGCCAAAAGTGAAGGATGGTGGATTGACATAGGTGCGGCCACTCATGTCACCCAAAAAGCCGTTGTATCATAGAGGTGGTTCTGCTGAGAACCTTCGCATCTAGGTTACTGCCCAAGGGGTGAAAATCGTCCTAAAGACAACATCAACTGACGTGCCTCAGCCTACTGTTGCTACCAAAAAATTGCTTTGATTTCCGCCGTCTGTCGTCTCCTCGCAACTTCAATATTGGTATAGTTGTTCTGCTTTGGCCCTAATTTCTATAGCCTTAATGTTTAACATGTCCTGCATTGCTACTTAGAGAGATAAACATATACTGTCATTATGACCAATAAAATTAGCTATGTGAATGCAATAATTGATGGGATTTATTTATGTGTAGGTTATTACCTATGATTCTATTATCTTTCTACTCATTTTACATTGCTATGCCTAGTGTTAGAAGCTTACTTGATATCTTATAATCTTACCTTGTCTTTATTCACTTTGATATACATGCTATGTTATTTATTTTGGATACATATCAGGCATCCGTGTCTAACTCTACACTTGGTGATGTAAGTATTGACCTAATTTAGGAAGGTCCATCGGTCTAAGAGGACATGCCAGATATTAAGGAGTAGACAGAAGATGATGCAATATGATGCATCAGAGGCATTAGAGATTGTCGTACCATCATTTGAGTTTATTTTAGGACTTTTACCTTTCGTTGTTTTGCTGTTTTGCATATGTTTTGTGGCCACTTTTATTTCTGGGTTATCATTAGACTTAATTTTGTTTATATTGCTAAACTTCAATATAAATAAATGAGAAAATGTTTCCTTCTGCTACCTAGTCTAAATGCTATATTATCATGTTTTTATGTTTTTGCATTACTATAGACATGCACAAGGCTCCACCATAAATTCCTCGCCAGGATACGTGATTTTACCCAAGGTACCCATATCAATATGGTCCGATACGGATACAAGTACAGGATACCACAAGATACTATAGGATACGCCCAAAAAAATTGAATATGGAAATGTTGTGTTTTATGAAAAAAACCCAAAAATAGAGGGAATCATCAGAGATTTAACAAAACAGAAACTACAGTTCAAATCCTTTTTAATTGTGCTAAAAATATTTCACATGATTTTCTAATTAATTAGAAAAGAAATAAAAGCCTGAACTATTTCCCCTTTTGTTCCAGGAGGAGAAAGAAAGATATGAATATAGAAGAAGAGGAGGCTAACCTTAACGTTCAAGAGTGAAGAGATCAAAGACAGGGGCGGATGTTGTGGGATGTGGGTGCGAGCGTTTGATTTGAAAAACTCTTTTGATGAGCTGTTGTTCATATGGGATGCCCCACCTTCAAATTGATCCCGCACCACCCTTAAGGTAGATGTTTAGTACTCGACCTAGACTGGATCTACCGCCGGTTGTTGCCCACTCCATGCCTACCATTGCTGGCCGCTGCTTGCTAATGCAGAACCTCCGCCCATTACTGCTTTTACCTGCTTTTCTTCTCTCCTCTCCTTCCCTTCCTCTTCTTCCCCTCTTTCTCTTTCTCTCTTTCCCTCTTCTTTTCCTTCTCTTCTTTCCTCTTCCTTTCGTTTTTCTCCTCTCCCTCCTCTTTTCTCATTTCCCCCTCGTTTTCTCTTTGTTCGTGCTACTGCAATTGTGAAATGGCTAGCATATTTTAAGTTGTTGACTTTTTTTTAGTCCTTTTAGAAGGCCAAAAGTCATGGGTGTATTTTAAGTCTTTATCGCAAATGAGTAGGCTCAACAATAAACCCAATCAAATAAAAATTTAAGACACTTAAAATGATTGTACATATCTCGATTGGGTTAAGATAATTTCATTTTTAATTGGAGATGAGCCAACCAAAAAATCGGTTAGATTTTTAATTTTAATAAATTTTATTAATCTTAAAGTGTGTCAATCTCTAATTAGAATAAAATTTAGTTGGGACCATACAAGACAAGGGCACTTATTTTGAGTGATCAAACATTTAATTGGTAATTTGATGTACCTCATTTCACAAATTTGATGTAGACTTCCTATTTTTCTAATTACAACCCTCTGCTGGAGTTTACATAAGAAAACTTGTAACTGCTAAAATGAATGCCTCATATTTGGATGGGACCTTAACAAATTCCATTACAATAGGATTTTTTGGCTGTTATTAAATTGATCACTTGCATGCAAATCAAATATGGGCCCCATAATCATAATCCAAACCGCTAATCATCTTTGTAATATTGGAAGAAACTACAAATCAAAATTTCAGCCCCTTGTTTGGTCCAAATTTTGAGAAAATGTGTAAAATCTGAGAGCCGCTGGAGAGCTCATTTCTATATCTTGGCAGTTTGTTTTTTCAATTTTTTCTAGAATTCAATGCTAGCAAACTACCATCTGAACCATTGGAAATTTGTAATGCTGCAAACACTACTATATGCAAAAATTTCAACCGTTTATCTTTCACGGATATCAAGAAATTTGTAAAAGAATAAAACCCATTTGATATTATTTTCTTAAATTTGTGGGCTCATATATACAGATCCAAACCTTTGATCTTCTTAGGAATACTAAAAATAGTAATGAGTGAAAAATGAGCCTTTGATTCATTTTGGATATGGAGAAATTTAAGAAAAATCATGTGCCACTGGACTTATGAAGTCTATTTCAATCCGTTCTTCTATGTTGCCAAACAATCTTTTTCAAAAATATCTATTTCAAATAAACGTTATATGAAATAGATCGATTCTATAAAGGTCTATTTCAAACTGATAAGATTTGCCAAACAAGCCCTAAAAAGTTAACATATTTAATGGTTAAATATTAAACAATGACACGGGATGTTACAACTTAAAGGGACAGAATATTTGATTTATTGTTATTACTAATGGATGAAAATATAGTTTACTAGGATTTGACAATATTTTAGCTATTTGTGATTTTAATTTAGAACTAGAGGCTACTAAATTAGGTAGGGGTAGACCTACATACATCCATGTGGAGGTGGACGCATCCATTGGACCTTGGTCCGCTTTTAAAATAAAAGTGAATTTTTTGTTTTACTTAAAAATTTAGATGAAAATCCTATGCATGCCCGCAAACCCATATGAAAATTTTGTATTTGCTTTTAAAACACAATTAAGTGTTTGGGTCTACAACCCTCAAATGAAAACTATGGGTTCACCACTAAAAGTAGGTGTTGGGTTGTTTAAAAACTCTAATCTAATTAATAAAAGCTAAATGTATTATGGCCTAAAATAAAAGGTCTACCATTTGCATCAAGGCAATTGAGCCCATCTTTTACAAATCATAATATAGAATATATCATTTGCATCATTTTAGATTATCCACATCTAAGTAATTGAATTACAATGTTATTTTTATCCAATAATATATAAAAATGGCACTATCCATACAGACCACACCAGTATCCAATTGATATAAAAGTCTCTAAAAATAAATAAGCATCCTCCCTAGCTTTTTTTAGAGGCAAAAGTTTTAAGTTAACTCTAAAAGTAGAAAATTAATTAGAGGTTTAACAAAATCTCTAATATATAAATAAGCTCAATATACTTATTTGTATCATTATATACATATATATAGATGTCAATATAAATACTGGCATTTCACCCTAAATGAATAAATAATAAAATGCTTCATTCATGTTATTCACATTTACAATACTTAGTTTAATCAGATATAAATATATATATGTATATGTTAATAGTTCATACCATGTCCTTTAAGTATTATATAATTATTTACTCATATAAAAAAGAAATTATTTAAGTCTTCCATCAATTATGTTATGTACTTATATCTCTCCAACTTTTTTTTTTCTGGAGTGTCTTTTCACTTTGTCATGCATTAAATGCAACGCATGCAAAAAGAAGGAAGGAGGATCTCCCTTTAGAATGTGGCCTTTTATGTTAAGAGTTTGGCACACTTTATTTCCATTTTCAATTGTATAAATAGTGAAAGACAAGCCCATAAAAATACCCATACTAGATTGTGTCAGTCTAATATAGTAGACAAGTACACTATAAAACACATGACTACACCTTCACCCTTGGTTTCAATTCTTTTCTTTTCACAGTTCACAATCGGTTGCAATTCTCTTCTCCTCATTTCATATTCTAAGTTCGGTTCCAGGCTTCCAGCTCTCTTCTCCTCATTTTTACTTCCAAGTTTGGTTCTAGGCTTCAAGCTCTTTTCTCATTAGTGAGATTCATCAAAGGTGAAAATGCAAACATTTTATTTAATTTTTATGGTTATTCTTCTCTTCTTCTCTAGTTTATCATTATTTTTTCTCATACCTATACATATTTTCTCATAATAGTTGCAAGGGTTTTCTATAACTATATTTTTTTTTTTCACAATAGTTGTAATATATTCAACCTTCATCAAGTTTAAAGCTTTCCACAAGATTTTTTTTTTTGGGTAAAGTTGCTCTCTACATATTTTTTTCTTAATGGCTCAAACAACTACATCTTCAATAAGTGATGAGATCCAATCTCAAGCTAGTAACATTTTGAAAAAAGACAAAGTAGAACTCAAAACTCCATTATGGAGATATATGATACGTGTGAGTAGTGGTAAAACCATAGGTGGTGGTAATAGAAGTTGGACATGTAATTTTTGTAAGAAATCATTCAATATATCATACTCTAGAGTAAAGGCCCATTTGATTAAGATAAGTAGAGTGGGAATTCAAAATTGCTCAAAAGTAGATCTCAAGCTTAAAAAAAAAAAATTGGAAAAAGAGCAACTTGATACTCAAATAATGAAAGAGTAACAAAAAAGAGCACCTTAAATATCCTATTACCTCCACTAGGTGATGAAAAACAAAGAAAATTTTCAAAAGGGTCAATTGAGCAATCATTCAAGTTGACCACCATTGATAAACTAGGTAAAAAGTGTGCAAGAATGTTTTATTCGAGTGCCATTCCATTTAGAATTCCAAGGATCCATACTTCATTAATGATTACATTACTTCTATTGCTAATTCATGTTTATCGGCTTATATTCTACCATCATATAACCGATTGAGCAATTCATTATTGGTGCAAGAGAAAAGCAACATAGAAAACTTGATAAATACATTTAAGAGATCATGGGATGCTACAAGGGTTTCTATTATATCTGATGGTTGGACTGATATTCAAAGGAGGCCATTAATTAACTTTATGGCTGTTTCATCGTATGGAGCAATGTTTTTTAAAGCAGTTGATGCATCGGGAATTTACAAAAATGCAACATATATATCAATTATTTGTGGAAGTTGTTGAAGAGATGGGTCCATCTAAGGTGATGCAAATATTAACAGATAATGCTATAATTTGCAAGACAGCTAGAAAAATCATTGAGGGTAAATATCCTCACATATTCTGGATTCCATGCGTAGTTCATACGCTAAATTTGGCATTGAAAAACATTTTTCAACCAAAAAATATGCCACAAAATGAAAGAAGGTTTCCACGATTAAAGTGGATAGTTGAAATTGAAAGAGCTATAAAAGATATTAGAAATTTTATTGTCAACCACAATATGGTTATTTCAATTTTTAATTCTTGTTCAAAGTTGAAGTTGTTACATGTGGTTAAAACACGCTTTGCATTTACAATTGTAATGATGAGGAGAATTAAGAAAGTAAAAGATGCTTTGCAAAAAATAGTCATTGACCGAGATTGAAAATACTTAAAAAAAGAAGATGAGGAGAAAGCTCAATTCATAAAAGAATGTATTTTAAATGATGAATGCTGAGATAAAGTTGATTACTTTTTGGATTTTACGTAGCTTATAATTAAATGTTAAGAATTGCAGACACAGATACACCGATTTTACACTTAGTATATGAAATGTGAGACACAATGATTAAATATGTAAAAGTTAGAGCGTTTTAATATGAAAAGAAAAACATATTAGTTGGTCATTCAAAATTTTTTGATGTTTTGCATGAAAAACTTGTTTCAAGGTAGAACAAAAGTCTTATCCCCTAAGACTGTATTGCACTTACTTAATCCCAAATAATATAGCTATGTATGGCTTAATGAAGGGCGTATAGGAGTAAAACATGTTGCTCCAAACAAAGACATAGAAGTATTATGTAACCGAGTTACATCTTTTGGTCGTCTATTTCCATCGGAGAAAATTAGAGAGGTGAATATGGAGTTTGAAAAGTTTTGCACACCTTCCAGTTATTTTAATAACTTATGTGTAATAGAAGATATGAACACTTCTGATCTTATATATTATATGGCAAGGGACGCATAGATTTAGTGCTCCAATGTTATCGGAGTTAGCATCAAAGCTTCTTTCCCAACCCGATTTATCATTTTGTTCTAAAAGAAATTGGAGTATATATTCTTACATTCATACCATCAAAAGAAATAAACTTACAATTGGAATGGCAGAAGATTTGATATATGTGCACAGTAATCTCCATTTACTTTCAAGAAGGAAGAAAGAATACAAAGTCACACCTGTTATATTTTTTTATTTAATTTTAAAATATTTAGTTCTATAATTGCACAATAACTTGATTTACTATTTTCCATATCTAAAAAGGGCCATCACAATATTGAGATGTTGGAGTTGGAGATGAATTCCATCAAGAACCAGGCAATGGTTCTTTAACATTGGATGATGATGAAGAAATACTTTTGGGGATTGAAGAATAAGACACGAAAGAAATAAATATTGGCTTATCAACCTCTCATATGTGTAGAAATAATAAGGAGGAAGCTTAATTTGAATAAGTATTTGATTCTGATGATGATTATTAATAGTGAACTTGAATTTGAATGATAGCTATTTAAGTTGTTATAATTGTTGTTTATTAGACTTTTTTTATATGATTTTCTTTAAGATGTTATTTGGTAGTCCTTGTTGACATATTTTGTTAACATATTGAACCATAGACTTTGTTCATGTTATATGATTTTGTGTTATATTTTCAATTCATGTAGTATGAATTATGATGCAAATACTCAATATACATTGTAGTTATGGATAGAATATTTTTTGTTTAACTACTATTCTTTCAAAATAATAGACTTTAGAACTGTGATGCAGAATACAGATATACTCATATAAGTCATCACTAATCAAGCAAGTAAACTTCAAGGTTTTTTAGTGAATCGAGACTTATTGAAAATCAATGTATGTAACATCAACTCTTATTTTATGTTCACTTCTTTTATTTAATATATATGTGCTTATACAAATGAATTTCTAAGATCATAAATTTTAATCATATTTCAATATACTAATTCTGAATAATTATAATCAAATTATGTCCATGCCTGTATACGTGTCGTATCCTAATATCCGTATCGAATCTTAAGTAATACCGTACCCGTATCCATGCCCTCTAATTTTAAAGTTGACATATCGAATCCCCGTTTTCCGTATCCGTATCTAGGCATCATAACAGATAAACCTCATATAGCATAATCTTATGGGTAAGTGTGGAAAAAACTTTAATTAGTGCCAACTTACCTGTTGCAATCCATTAAATAAATTTTGGGTCATGATATAATGAAGCTAACAAAAGTACTAAGTTTGCAAGTAGATGTTTATAAAAGATGTTTATGAAAGAAAGATACTTCTATTTCTAGTAAGATCGATATCAAAAATGGTTTACTAGAGTTACTTAAAAAATGAATATTTTACAAAAGAAGTTAAAAATTTTTTAAATAAGGTCTTAAGTTTTTACCTTATTTCAAAAAAGGAAACAAATTTCAAAACTTTTTAAATCAATACATAAGTTATTCAAAAAAATTTTCAATTAAATACATCCGCCCCTTTGAAACTCTTTTTCAGCAACTTTTTCACTCAACTTTTGCAAAATACCAAACTTATCCTTTATTGATATAAAATCATTATTCAGTTCTTTTACATTTTTCACATTTCCTTCTCCGAACAACAAGCATTCTTATAATGATCAGCTGCATGTGTTAGCTGCTAAAACCATATCATGGCTTTAAATAATTAATAATTTTGGTATTTTATAAAAAAGAGTTCCTTTAAATAATTGGATATCCTTAATTGAGATTTTTTTTAAAACTTAGGGACTAATTTAAAATTTTTTTAAACTTATGTCCTTTTTAAAATAAGGTAAAAACTTAAGGCTTTATTTGAGATTCTACCAATATTTACTCTGATCGACACGTGCAGATATTAACTACATCTAAGGTCTTATACCTGCAAAATTCTATGAGCAAATTATTTCTCAACAATGGCAGACGCACAAACCAATAGTATTCAATACATACTTTCCAATGTTCATATGTGTTTAAAAAAAATAAAAAAAAAAGGAGAATGCCTCCTAGCATCTTTTGTAATAATAATAAAAAAAAACTTCAGCAAGTCATGTTACTAGGAACCCTTCAAATTACAATTACAACCATTCATTGCCACAAATAGAGGATTACAAACAAGAAGAAATAATACAAATCTTATCTTTAATTTAACAAAAACTCTGAAAATAGGAAGGGTTGAAGATGTAATACTGAAATCTAATAACTTTCAAAGAAACCATATCTAGCATATTAAGAATGATAAAAAAATATTACGTATTCATGGTAAGCTAGAAAAACTGCATTTCAAAAAAAAAAAAAAAATTTTATAAGCACTTAAACCAATTAATTAAATGTTCTATATAATACTCTTCTGGTTTCTCTTGTAAAACACAACATTCAAGATAGAAATTCAAATTGCAGAGTTTTCCTTATTACTTGAGCACATAAGCATTGAAAACTTTCTCATTGGACTCTCTATATCCAATATTTATGCATGCAAACTTTGCTTGACCATAGTCAATCCCAATAAGTCTAGCTTAGCTTGACTTATTGACTGGCTGACCCAATCTCGGCTTGGTAAGTAGTTCACACAGCCCAAACCCAAGCAAGAACCTCAATTGTGCTTGCTCAAACCCCAGTAACTTTCTAGTCCAAGCTGCATTTCCAAGCCTTTCTAAGTTGAAATATTAGTTCTCTTTAAGTTCAAAAATTATTAAGAGCAGGATCCCTGGCCCGTGCATGATGCATGTCCGGATCCTTGAGTCCAACAACAAGAACAGATTGTATATGGGAATATGAAAAGTTGAATGAAAGAAAGGAAGAAATGTAGAGAGACTCAAGTCATTATTGAAAAAGAGACCAATCACTCATGTCATGTTGAGATGTTATTCTTCCAAGTCGCTGCTGCTCCGCGTCTGGTAATCCAGAGTGAGCAAATAATCGAGGTAGTCATCTCGGTTGAATTCCAAAACCACCGATGGCGTTGCTGCTACGTTGAGAGACCCCATCAACCTCGGGAACCACACCGTATCTCGAACCTCTTTCAGGGTTTGTGACGGCAACAGCTTCTCCCCCATGCACGTAACCTCCACCTGCAACATCCAGAGGGCCCACCTTCTTAACAAATCAATAATTATATACATAAAAATATACACACATTAATAGCAAATGGGTCCTAAATTTCACCAGGTCCTGCATGACAAATGGATTCGATGCACAGGACAAATAGAATCGATTCACAGTGTGCACAAGTATACGAGAAATTAAGTCCTCCTATATATACATATATGCTGGAAAAAATTATGATATAAGGTCACATCAAATACAAAATGAAATTTAAAATATATACACAATTTAGCCTTGTGCATCCGTCCAGTCTTAATGATCCTTCTCAAGGGCACAGTCTTTTAGTGGAATTTCTAAAAAGAAATTGGTGTGTAGGTTTTTTGGACATTAATTATTCCTTACATTTACAGAAGTCCTATTTCTTTATAATAATCTCTAAATTTTAGTACCTAAAAGTGAGCTAAAGTACGTATATGAGGCTAGAATAAAGTCGGAAGTAACTGTGCAACCTTGGATTTTTAGGTGGTTTTGGACCTAGTTGTGGACCCTAGTAATGGAACCCTTGGCCCATTATTAAAGCCTAGTGGATTTTTAAACTTATGTAGGTGATGATGGTCAGGGCGGAACTAGAAAAATTACCTTAAGGGGGCCACTATAGGAAAACAAAAGCCAAAAATCTCCATAACATTTGATGTATTTCCTGAAATTTTTGGAGATCAATATTAAAAGATCAAATTTTACTTAATACTAGGGGGTTTTTTGAAATTTGGGGGGAGGGGGGGGGTCATGGTCCCACTCACCCCTAATGTAGTTCCGCCCATGGTGTTGGTTGAGCTGTCATATACCTACATCAATGCCCAAAATTTGGTAATCATTTGCACTAAGCCAAAGGTGTCGGCCTACAGTATTTTGATTGTCATTAAACTTAAGTAACGCCTATGCTAAGTAGCCCAAAGACATTGGAGGCCTTAGGATTACACATTGTTGGATAGTGATGCCAACGGGCCATCCATAACCATAAAGTTGGATTGTAATTTATCTCAAGACTTGATACTAACTGATTATGCATGCTTTCACTTGCCTTTTCTAGATTATTTGCATAGATTAGCTCATGCACTTATGTTGCCATGTTTTCTCATTTTGTACTATGTTTATGTCGTATGTTTCTTATTTCATGTATTGCTTATGATGTTTATATATATATATGTTAACGGAATAGAGAAATAGAATTTATATAGCCGACTTTAACATAGTTAGGATAAGGCTTTAAGATGATAATGATGATGTTCATATATGTATGTTCGTATTGGGATACACCTTACGGATAAAATTAAGTTTAGGTTCATGGAGTTACGGGTGATGACACTAATATTAATCCCTTTACCGAAGAGACTAAGGAAGTCTAATAGACACCTCAGGGATAGTTGAATGGGACCCTGACAATGTCTTTTAGACATGTCTGCTTCACGAGTACCTTCATGTGAACCCTACGCTTAGCCTTAGTGGCCAGAGGTTTAAACTTAGATTTTATGATGGTGGATTGTAAACTTAAGTATTGCTTCCGCTACTACTTTAAACTGCTACACTGACTCGAACTTCACTTGAACCTAGGTATGATCCATGGACATGTTTATGCTCTTATTCTAATTAAAATATGCATTGGATGATGTTTACATTGATATCATGGAATGAAGTGAAATACTGGTTAATGATTTACACAGGCTTCCGTGAAAATATTTTAGAATGTGATTGTTGCTTTAACAATGCCTCACAGGAGAAAATCTTATGAGGACTCTTGCTTGGGGCATAAATACACGTTGAGACAGATCACTTGAATCCCCGTGCAATGTAGCGTCTCGGTAATCATGTGTAATTATGTTATCTCAGGCCAGGGGTCTTATAGATGTAAACAAAAAGACTCATTTCACAATGATTCCCATATATTCTAGTTCGAAGCAAGCAAACAGAACCATTTGAATCATTTACTTCCTCTATGTTCCAATTCGACCGTGAACAAACAGGAGCATTTGAAAGACTTGCTATCTATGTTTTCTAATTCCACATAAACAAAAAGCTCACTCCATGAATGAATTCTATGCACTCCAACAAATAAAAAAAGGGGGGCTCATTTCATCAATGAATTTCTATATATTCTAATTCAAAGCAAACAAATATGCAAATTTGACAGTAGATTCTAGTGTGTTCCACTTCTATACAAACACATGTGAACCAATTACATGCAAGCAAACAATACATCAATGAATTTCTTTATATTCCAATTCCGTGTAAACAAACAAGCCCATATGAGAAAATGAAATCCATTGCATGGAAATGATCCCATTTGAACCAAGAGGTTCCAATTCCATGCAAAAACCAAAAAAAGATGGAAAAAAAGAAGTCAATTTTTCTGCTACATGGAAGACTCGAACTCACACAATTAAACAAGAAAATTTGACAATTAATCTCAATGCATTCCAATTCCATGAAAAAAAGCCCATATGAATAAATTACTTCTACATATAAAAATTTCATGTGAACAAACAATCTATCAATGAATTTCCATGTATTCCAATTCTATATAAATAATTTTACCAAAAAATTTCTATATAAATGAAGAAGCCCATTTGACAATTATTTCCATTTTATCCAAATTCATGCATACAAAACGGCCCATTTGAATCCATAGGTGCCAGCTCCATAAAAATAAACTGGCCTCTTTTTCTGAATGCTAGGCCAATGGCTGAGAGGGTGACTAAAACTCATGCACTAAAACACACGGACCGATGTCCCTAACCAACTAAGCAACCACTCGAAACCAAGTAGACAATTTGGTAATGCCCGTCATGATAAAAAGGAAAAATAACACTTCACATACTTGCCTATGTGGGAGACAGACGTGCTCTACATTACTTCACTTCCAAGGGGTTGTAACAAATATGCATCCCTTGCATATTCATATGATTCTACTAGGCACTAGCATCAGAAGTGTGAAGTTTCGACACACAAAGACTTATTTACCCACAAAAATTTACACCTCTAAATCATTTGAATACATAAACAAGTGCAAATAAACTTGCACATACATTTAGACTGTAACATTTACATAAGTAAATGGGTCCAAACAAACAATCCCAAATAACTCATTGCTTTGGATTTCCTATCATTACTTTCAATTGAGAATACTTAATGTTCTTTTTTTATTGGGTAAGTAATTATTCTTCTTTTATAGACTCTTTAAGTTCATACAAACTTTTTCCAAAAATGGCCTTGCTTATTTAATTATTTGGAAAACTATTAAACCATCGATTGCATAACTCATTGGACAATCCAAGTCTTAAAGTCCCAAAGGTTCCATGATTTCATATCATATTGAAATTATCAATAATGGCACATTTCGACAATATCATTTTGAAATTACCAATAGTGGCGAAATTTTTTGCCGCCACTAGAATTGCCACAGAAGCCTAGACGGTCTATCCTAAGGCAAAAACGGCACTCTTAGCAATGAAAAAATATTTTGGCAACTAAATGTGACTTTTAGCAGTGGAAAAAATCACTGCTAAAAGCAGTTTTTTTCGCCACTAAAAGTCACTTTTTTGTAATGGCATATATAGGTGGTTACCATAAAAGGAATTTTCCTTTTTTTTTTAAAAAAAAAAAAGGGGATTTTTTTATGGCTAGCACGCCCTCGCCCTTGAGGGTAGGGT
Organism: Sextonia rubra; assembly: GCA_037013555.1. Taxonomy (NCBI): domain Eukaryota; kingdom Viridiplantae; phylum Streptophyta; class Magnoliopsida; order Laurales; family Lauraceae; genus Sextonia; species Sextonia rubra. Next base: position 109,308,891 of record JASUAD010000001.1, on the reverse strand, counting down.
AAGTCCTAGCTACTGTAGGTCCACCAATAGTTATTAGCCCAAACCACATATGTGAGGGTAGGGTAGGGTGAGGGTAGACAATAGCTCACCTTGGGCATTTGACAGCCCTGATTAAGTTAGAATACCTTTTAGCTATCCAAGAATAAAGAATACTTATTAGATATCCAAGAATAGAAATAGCCTCAACAAACATTATTAGCGTCTGGGAAAATTGTGAAGTTTGGAAGTGTAGTTGACAATATCCAAAAACAGAAAATAAGAGAAAAATGAAAAAATGGACAAAAATGCTACAGTTCATTCCGTTTCTCAAATTTGTATTATATGTTAGTAGGGCTCAGGGACACATCACAAAGAAAGATGCAATAATATCATACCTCACCCAACGTGATAAAAAAACAATCTTTCCTTGCTTTTTGGCTACTACAAAATCAAAAAACATGATAAATCTTTGAAGGAATTCCAGGAAAGCTGGACAGGTATTCATTGAACTCTAAATCTTTTTACAGCTGCTTATCTTTTTTCCTTTGTTTTACAGTGAGTTGTCCCTTTTGTGAATAATATACACATACTTACCTTTAAAAAATTATAGTATTTATGGATGGTATTTTCATCAATGAAATACAAGCATCATTTTTCCTCATATTTCTAGAATTCTTAAAACCAAAATAGAAGTTATAAAGATATTATACAAAAGAGAATCATTTTGGAAAAAGTTATAAGATTGTTGAAAAAATTATAAGCTTTATTGCCCAAAGCTTTGATCATGTAAATCTGTATATTTTATCTTTACATGAACTAAAAGTTATTTCTTAACTGTATACATTTATAGGTTAGGGCACTCCAGTTTAGCTATATGTGACAGGTAAGAACACAAAACTAGGAAAGAAAATTAATCGAGGAGTTTATCTCAAACATCTCAGAATGGAAGAGGTAGTGGAAAATTGAATTTAGCAAGAAGCCACGGAAAAGGAAGAGGAAGAATAGCTATGATAATCAAAGAAAAAATTATACATGACTCAAAATGGTATATATGACTCCAAATATTATTCGCAAGAGACTCGGATGTGATTCTAAAGGTTGCCATTTTATACAAGCTAAATGTAACATTAATTTAAATCATTCTCAAAGGGCTTCTTGGTGTGAAAAAAAAGGTGAATAATTTTTTCATAAAATAAAATTTAAAAAGAAAATGAACTGTCAAAAAGCCTGTTTCATTCTTGCTCGAACACTCGATCAAATTCACAAGCTTAACAGTATTTGGACAGTGGCTGCAGTAACCATATGATTGGAAGTCAAAAAGGGCATCTTACCCTAGTGGTAAGAGGCATCATTTCTTATCTGTTTGCCCAGGATTTCATCTTGGGCAGACACGGATCCCTCACCCAAGGGTTGTGCTACCTCAATTGAGGTATACATCCCTCACTAGAAGGCTCCCCACCTCACCCAAGGGTACTCCCTTGACCTGAGGTCTCCGTCGCCAAAGGGTTGGTTGGGGTCGCAATCCCCCTAAGCTGGGGTACCCGAGAAAAAAAAAAAAAACAAATGAGAAAAGGCATAACTAGATTAGCCGTAGCCTTTCCACATAAAACTTTAAATGTAAAATTTTTAAATGAAAGGGAGTCAACCATTAAGCTCAAAGGGAGGTTTAACTCATTCATGACATTTCTTTTTGTTCTTGGGCTTGACTAGAAGTCTATTAGGTGCAAGCCAAATCATGAAAAGAAGACAATTCTGTAAAGTTTGACAAAGATGAATGATTTTGAAAATGAAGCAAAGTGGGTCAAGTTTAGGCTCCAAACAAGGATTGACCCTTACTTACTGCCCCAGAGAGAGAGAGACACTACTGCTCTTTCATTCACAACATTCTACTGCTTTAGTTCAAGATACACTCTTCAATGAGAAAGGAGCATGAAACTGGGGATATAAATACAGGTAAGTATCATAGCTATAGTAAAACCAAAAACAAGAAACATCAAAAACCAAAATAATTTTCCACAAAAAATAAAAAAAAAGGCAAAACAATCTTTCCACAAAGTCCTACACAGAATTCTTATGTCAAACTCAAAACACCATAGATTTAGAGATGAAACAAAGAAATTTTGCTCACCTAGAGAAATTTGTGAATCATGAGATGTACTTTTTTCTAACATGCAAAAATTGGTTGAAGGCAATTGATGAAGGAATTGCAGTCATCAAGAGTAAGACAAAAAAGCTCATTGATCAACCTAAAGGGAAATTTTGACAGGCCTAACAGATTTACATAAATAAGTTAAAAGAAGATGGACTAATCTAGAAGCACAAAAGTCATTTCGTAGTTAATTGTCATGCACAACAGCCAAGTATAGGCTTCAATAATCTCTGATAAGATCTATTAGAACTGTTTTGGTTTTAGCAAATCAATTTATGTTAAAGGTGTTTCCATTTGATGTGAAATCTAGTTTTTAAGTGAAGCACTTGAAGGAGTTTTAGTTGAACAATCTCAAGAATATCTAGTAAAAGGATAAGATCACAAGGTATATCCCTTCAATGCACTATAAGGCTTGAGGAGTGCAAACGTATGATCATTACAGAGGAAGAAGGAACAAAGACATGATTTTTACATGGCATGCCTGATTGAGCCTACTTAGATACTTTCATGGCACCCAAATTTGGTGTTCTCATGGAAACGATTTTACTTCAACAGAAAATTAAGTTGAAGATCTGGAAAAACTTCTAATACATCAACATGTAGGGTGATGGTGATATCCATGACAAGGAATAAGACACTAAAAATAATGGAACTAAAAATGCTGATGCATTCAAAGGGTGAAGTTCAATTGTCTCTTTCAAAAAAATTAAAAAAAATGGTATTATCTATTAAGGAGTGGGCTCCACCTAATGGGGAATATTGAAAGGTATTTATGATGCCTCTACTAACACTTCAAGGTTTTGATAGGAATAGTTTGTTGAGGAAATTTTGTACCGTATCACAGCCAATTGGTCGCAAGTTAAAATCCCAAGAAGAACATTTCGGCTCTAAAAAAGTGGTGATTATACTTGCCCATGATAGAAAGTGCATGGATATGATTATAATGATTGATCATAATCTTGTAAAAAGTCCTTTATAAACAACATAAATCTCGTGTCGATATTATGTGAGACACAAGCATTCTCCTTCTCAAAATATATCCTTTTTAAAATTATCATCAGTTGATAGAGTGATGTTAATTCTCTTTCGCAAAAATAAAAAATATGATATTATCATCAATTGAAGCAAAGTACATCTTCGCCATTAGCATGGTATGTGAAGAAAATTTCCTATATATAGGCACTCTATGATTCGCAAAAAAAAAAAAAAGCATGCGTTAGCAACAATCATTCCCTATATAGAAAGCAATCTCAAAGGCAGTCCTCCACAATATTTTGGATCAATTCACCATCATCTCACTGATTTCGCACAGAATGGAGAAGACATCAAATCTAATTAAGGTTCATTGTCAAAACTTAATACACACGCGCGCTGCCCAACCCCCACCCTAGTGAGATTCTCACCATCTTACGATGAGAGGCACCATGAAGAGCCCCACCTATCACCAATATGAGCCGTCCACACACACAAGACCTCCCTTGAATTACCCTCAATCCAACATATCAGTAAAAGCCCATGTGATTTGGGGACATTCAGGATGGGGTGATTGTGTGTGTGTGACCCATTAAGATTGCTGACCAAGTGGGCCCCACTAGATGACGTGCACTGTAAGATCCATGTGTGAGGTGAGCACTTGAAATTTTGTATGTATATGTATATATATATTATATGTGAGAATGACCTATGAGCAGACTATAGAATTCTCACATGCAATCTAGCTCTCGTGTGTCTACTCATTAGTGGATGTTGGGTAAATGGAAAGGTCTCCATATAGATAAAGGTCACAAAAAAAATGAGCCCTATGATATCATCCTAGCCATAAAGTTTAGCTGTTGTTTAACCACGATTTTTTTGAGATTCAATCTACTGGTAGATAAAGGTTTGATGAGAGTGACATTGCGATAAGTGCCCATTCATGGGGGATGAGGGTGGGGGAAGGCCTGCACAAACCAAAGAAGGGCCCAAGTGGACCCCACATAGGTGGACTTTGCCCGTACTAGGTTTTGACTAAATATTTGGTCAAAATGTCTGAAGAACATTGAAAGAGTTTCAACCATATCATTGTCTATTGGATGATACAAACAGTGGTGCTAGTGAAACTTGTCAAATATTAGCCTAAAAACCTGTTAAATCAAAAAGTCTCCAAATCTAATACTTTATCGTCCCAAATCTCCCTAGCTACTTAGTAAATTTCACCGACTGAGAACTACCATTGTTCCACTATGCTAACAATATTTACCTATTCGTACAAACCAAGTTCAAACTACAAATCAGTTCTTTGCAATCATTTGCATGCTAATTCTCTTAGTAGATTGATATTTATTGAGCAAATGTTATGAATTAGATTTACCAAGTTTGACTAAATAATTTATGCTCACATGATATTACTTCTGCTCATAATAGATTCATTTTAAATTGTCTAGTGTTCTTTTCTATGTATCCTATCCTAAAACTCCATTTTAAAACTAATAGTTTTAAAAGAGAAAATAAGAAAGGCATTAGATATACCATTACTTCAACAAGTAAGCTTTGACAAGGAGGTTTAGGGTTTGATCTATATTAGTAGAACACACGAACAATGATAAGATATTAAAATAGAAGAAATGGACCCACAACCATGCAAGTAACCAAAGTAGGCTGAACTGGAAAGCCAGATCCTATCATCAATGTTAGACAACTTGAATTTCGAATTGGATGACCAAAATATGAATTAAATGAATCTACACGAATGACATAGCAAACTATGATGTACCAGTTTGCATGAAACGGTCAAGTTGGATTTGCATGATGAACTGGGGTGTGAGACTTATGAGCTGGATTATGATGATCTGGCTGATCAGACTTGAGCAGAAGCTGGGCTTGGGCTGGACAATGATGAACATCTGGACTAGGAAACTTGCAGTCCTTATAATGACCATATGAACTACAAACAATGCATTTATGCTGTGGGCAAGGACACAGGAACGAATGTTAAACATGGTATTTTCCATTGCATATGAAATGGGCAAGGGCGGAGGGGGTCGAGTGGGGGCAATTTCCCCCACTCAACTTTGAGGGTCATTTGAAGTTATGGGAGTCATTTTCAAGAATTTCATGGCCCCTTACCATTTTGCCCCCACTCATCTATTTTTTTTACTCCTAGACAATGAGATAATTTAAAAAAGGCTTGAGGATATTTTGTCTTCACTTGGTTGCAAAAAGATTTAAGCAAATCATTCTCCAAATTTTAAGTAGGTAACAACTTGCAATCAATCAACTAAATCTTTTCTTCCCTCCAACAAACCAAAAATAAAAAATAAAAGTCTTTTTCTCCCTTTTTCTCTCCCAAGCAATTTTCCTTCATGGCAGTTTTGGAGAAGTCTTTCATTGCAAATATATTTGGCTATCGTGGCTTTTTCTCTAAATTGAATTTCAAACCCTTATCCACAATTAAATAATAAAGAAGCCTGTCGATAAAGAACCACTAAATTATGTGGCTATTAAATCAACGGCTAGCGAGATAATCTCAATAAAAATCTAGGCTATTAAAAATTCAGTCAGTTCTAAAATAAATGTGACTCTGCAGCAGTCAGTCAATTATTACTTGCCCCCACTGAAAAGGAATCCTAGCTCCACCACTAGAACTGGGTACTTGGTCATACAACAATGTACCTATACTATGGTCAAAAACATAAGAGCAAATGTAAAACATGGTATTTTCCATTGCCATACTGTTTATAAATATCGAGTTAATTAAAACCTAAAGCGGGTTTCAGATGGATATGACCAGATTGGTTCATTGGGTTGGCCGATGAACAGGTTCATGGTTAAGGATATTTTGATAATCGTACCGAGACTTTCTTGAGGGCTAACAATGAGATAAGTGAGCTCTCTCTCTCTCTCTACTATGTGTTGGCACTAGCTGAACCACGAAGGACAAAATAAGAAAAGTTGAGTTTCTTTTCTATTAACGTAAGCACTCTTGTCAAACCACATAAATATCTATGTGTGATTTTTTTTTCTTTTCTTTTGTAGTTTGTTTGCTTGTCAATCCTAGTGTTTCGTGCTACACGCACACACGTGCACAACAAATGACATCAAAGCCACAATAGAATCACCTGCAACCCTTGAATAATAGCTGTAAATATAAAGAAAATGTCCATAAAATGAAAAAATGAAAATGAAAAGAAAAAACCTTAGGGAGAGTTTTGTGCTCCTTCACAATTTTTGTGGGATTAAAATGCAACTGATAGACCAATTTGTCCATTATCCTATTAAGACACTTGTGGATTCTTTGAAAATTTTCCTAGGATAATCTTTACCTTGAGCTAAGATCAAGTTGTGCTAAGTGGCATAAGAACCAAGAAACTTCCATTTGAGTGGGAGCGATGGCTTTATGCAAATAAATAAATAAAGAAAAAAGAATTTTGTGTGGATCGTGCTTGGTAACATGATGTGTAAACTAAAAGAATGAAAAGGGAGAGAAAAATCGGAAGAGAGGAAGATGGATAATTAAGAGAGATAAAGGTAAGTAAAGGGCAAGGGAGAAAGAGAGGGATTGGAGATACAGGTAGAGATAGAGGGAAATAGGAAGGGGAGAGATAGATAGGCAAGAATTGTACTTAGCATCCTTCAAGTTAGGTCTTACCATTATAATCATCAATTAAGAAGTTGATTATCTCACAACCAAGGTTATGAACCTCCTGTTGTTTTGTTGTATGATTAAGGAGGTTGACTATCTCTATAATGATGAGGAAGAGCCAATGGAGAGAAAGAGAGAGGAGAAGGGAGAGAGAGATAACAAGTAGAGAACGAGATAATGACAGATAGAGAGAGGGCAAGTGAGGACGGAGGGATGAAGGAAAGAGGGGTTTTCTTGTTTGTAACTATTGGCTCACGAAAATTTTCATATGCATTTTGGAAGCAAGCCCAAAAGTTTCATATGAATTTTTGAAGTGGACCCATGTACAAGGTTTAGCATTCCGTTGTGTTAATAACTTTCCTATTTACATAGTCCTATAAGCACCGTCCTTATGGACCAATTGACCGTTTCGCATAGTATAGTGGAGCTCACATTGCAAGCCATCCAAATGGATCACACACACGAATCCCCTTGAATTGTACACGTTCAACAATTTTGGGTTCTATCCGAATAGACTAGACCGTTGGATCGACTGCATATTGTGGGCCCCACTATGCGAAACAGCCAAATTTGGTCTATCCTTTCAAGACCCTCTCTCTCTCTCTCTCTCTCTCTCTTTCTATATATATATCCTTACAGAAATCCTTAGCCTTGGTGCTTTTCTTTTCAAAATTAAGTTCTACAGTAGCATTTTGTAATACTTTCATCTTATCACAGAATGAGTGTTTTAAATTATCTTGATTAGTATATTTCCAAGACATCAAATTGACCATACTTTGAGCATTATATGATTGTTGGTTTATATTTATAAATTATAAATCAAATCATTGTATCAAATCTGTGAATAAGTATTTTATTTATTTCTATAGTTTGGCTCCAAAGTATTTTACCACAAGTTTGAACCCAGCTCTTCTGTCAAGAGGATAGGTCTTATGGACTAGTTCTATTTAAGCAGGTGATCAATAAAAACTTCCAAAACCTGATGTTTTATTGCACAAGCAAAAGGGTCATGGAGTCATGGTTCGTAAAGTTGTTAACCCGAAACGGGCTCCCCACAAAAGACCACCTTATTTTATCTACAGTTAGATGTCTCTAATGACTGGAATGACTAATCACTTACGAAAAGTCCCCATTCCTTTCTTTTATGACTTTCTACCCGTACTTTTATCACTCTGAAGCAACCGAAAAGAAGAAAATGTACTCTTCCTTGAATAATTCACTTTACACTCCTCCAAGCATGAAATAAAAAATCAAGATAGAAACTGAGTAGTTGCTATCGTTTTCCCACTTGCTACCCAACAACCCATCAAGCCAATTTTTATGAAAAGCACTTCACAACAAGCACGGAAAATTATAATCTTGATAGTAACAGCTGACGAAATATACAAGGACGTATACATACAAATCAAATTAGAGTGCGTGTCTTATACACCCTTTTCAACCGATAACTACCATATATATGGTAAGTACTCCGACCAATCTCAACACAAATGTTACTTTTGCCAGTCACCACTACCTTCCATAACAAAACCCTAGAAACTAGAATAACAACAAAGAAAAAAAACAAAAAAAAAAGCCCATATTCGCCTAAGTAAAGCAACAAAAAGCCCAAGACTACAAATATCCACATAGATTCTGTTACATCAGATTAGGGCAAAGAAACAATCCAAGCACCACACAAGAGAAAAAGGGATGGAGGGGGTTTTCGCAAGACTACAAATACCGACATAGATTCAAAGCCAAAACAAGGAGTTAAAAGAAGTAAAGTAAAGTGTATCAAGGAGATCTATTTCCACAAGAAAAAAAATCCATCGCCTTCAAAGAAAACCCTAAAATACCACCAAAAGAGGGACGAAACACATATAAAGGTCCTGTACTTGACCTAAGCAAAAAAAAAAAAAAAATCACATAATACAAACATGCAAGATTAGACAAAAAAATCCAAGCTTTTCAAACACCCAGAAACATACGCATACACATGTATCAGAAACGTATGTATATTATCATAGAAGAATAGTTGTATTATATTACCTCAGCAGCGCTAGTGAGCCCAAGCTTCTTAACCAGATATGCCTTGACATTGGAAACCTTCACGCTCTCATCCCTTTACACATCCACAAATACAAAACCACAACAACAAAAGAAAAAAAGAAAGAAAGTAAGTAAGAAAAGTGCCCACAAAGACCAGCCATGACTAAAGAAAAATACAAGGCACCCATGAACGGGTCATACTCACTTCACTCTAATGTACTTGGGCATCTCCGGTAAAACCTCACCACCCCCTCCATTCCTACATCCAAAATACCAATCAAAAAGTAGAAAAAAATCAGTAAAAATCCCATTATTATTATTATTATTATTATGGGTTTTTTTATAGTGATGGTTACCGAGGACGAAGAGTGAACCAGATCCCAGCTCCCTGACCGTACAGTGGGGCGTAGCTGGGTGGGTTTTCACGATCTTGATGACTCACGTGACCAGATGATGATGACGGCTGTAGTGGCAGTGGCAATGATGCCGACGATGACCCTTGACTAGCCAAAGGTGACTCCATATCCATACCAGAACTACCACCACGCTTTCTGACACCATCATCACCAACCCCTAACCCTAAACCCAACCCTAGTTCCCCCTCCCGGTTAGCCCGGGTGGATTGGCTCGAACCCGGTCCGGTAATCCGCTCAGTCTTGGACCCTCCTTGTCCGAGCCCGAGGTCGAGCCATTCCTTTCCGTTCCGGTTGCCGTTGTTGTCGTTGCTGCTGCTCCCCGCAGAAGACATGGCTGCCGTATATGCAAATCTACGCCGCTGCAGAGGTCTCGTTTAGGTAAACTAGGGTCTGAGGCTCCTCCGTCTCTTACCCTTTATAGGGATATAGAGATAGAGATAGAGAGGGAAGGGCACACACAGCACAACTCATTTGCTGGTAATCGGTTTGCTTAAAATTAAATGTGTTTTTGTCATTTCCTCGGCCCCGTTCATTTCTTTCCTTTTTTTCCCCTTTGGCTCTTGGGATTAATCCCTGCACGGAAATATATACGAATAAAACGGACTTTCGCTCTTTTTCGAGGCATTGTATCTTTGTTTTTCTCCTCCTCTCTCTTTCCTCCGCTTTCTTTCTCTTCCTCTTCCTCTCCGCAGCAGCTGCTGTACAATTCCGCATCCATGCATTTCCAGTTTTAGTCCTAGTGAGTGCAAAGCAAGAACGAAGAGAAGAGAAGACAAGAGAAGAGAAAGTGGGTGTGTAAGTACCTTTCGAGACCAACGCCTTCTCTGCACATGCATATGTGAAAACAGATTGATTTCAGTTGATCCGAGCAATGGAAAGCTTAGAGAAGCTGATTTCAGTCTAGAGGATGAAATTTACAAGGATGAGATCTACTGAACAGATATCCAATCCGTCCCATCAATCATCTCAGGAAGATTATAAAAAAAGCTGGAACGTTTGGTTTCTTCTATCTTCTTCCTAGTTCGATTTTCATCAGAGCGAAGAGCGAAGAAAGCAAACGATTTGGTTCTTGGGGAAGCTGGAAAATGCAGCCAGCCCGGGAAGGTGCGGAAGGAGACGAACCCACCCACGACTCCCCCGGCTACCACGGCTACGTTCTTTATAATGCCATTGGTACCGGCACGTTCCGGTTTTTCTGCGGGAACTGGCCCTTGGAAGCGTGGGCTGTGACTGGCTGCAACTTCCGCAATGACCGGTGGGTGCGGTTTTCGTGTGAGCTTCGGTTATAGATATCGCGATATTTTCTCTCTGCTGTTGGTGGTCAGTTTTAGTGGGGCCCAGTTTGTACACGGAGAGGAAAGGGTGTTTGTTTTTTTCTTCATCTTTTTTGTTTGCTGACGTTTACGGAGGGAGACCACATAACAGCCGTCCAAATGAGGGGGTGTCATATGGTGGCCCACACGTCAGTGAATAATGTGCTGTGAGTGGCCTATGGGGGCCACCTTGAATTCAAATTATTGAAAATTAAGGACTCACCCACCTTACTGTGATGCATGACTTTTAACTTCGCTTTAAATCTATGATGTGGGCCCAATCTGCTGAGTTGACGAATAAAGGTTGGATAGGATTGTCGATTGGCTAACTTACTCCTTGCCCGCGAGGTCAATGTCATTTTCATGACTGGTTTTTAGCGTAGGAATCCGACTTCAAGAAAATCATGGGCCATCGTGCGAATCTACGATAGATGTATGACGGATGGCAACCGTTGGATTTGGTACGTGTAGCAGATTTATTTCACCCACCTCCATTCGTGACGGATCACTTGTTGCAACATCAGATTCGTTAAATTTAAATGGGTCAAGTCAAATTAAAACTTAAACCTTTTAAAATATAAAAAATTAGATGAGCATTTGTGTGGTAGAATTTGAAAATGGCACTTTCACTTCTCATATAAGTGGCTTATATTAAAGTTCAAAACTATTTGTATTGTATTAGTTTTATTTAATACTTTACTAATAAGTACATAAATATTATATATTCAGGAGATAAGGTTAAGTCAATAAAATCAAAATCCATCCTGCATTTAAAAAAAAGAAAAACATACTACTAAATCAACCCTTAATAGAAGCTGGGAGGAGAGGGTCCTCTTTATACCCAACGCATTGCCATTCCTATATGTATTTGTTTATCTAAGTAATTGTATATAATTTATTTCCTACTATTAGATTTTAAAAGTGGATATGAGGAAGGACATGAACTTCACCTAAAAGAGTCAAAAATGACAAAAGGCCACATAGCTAGCCAAGTCGAATGGGCATTGCTAGTGGATCCCTCAAGATAAACTAGCAAAATAACATGACCTAAGCACGACTTGTTCCATGAGTCACTTCCCCAAAAACTACTACCTTGGTTTTTCATTTTCTTTCTTTTTTCTTTTTTTTTTTTCTATATTCATGTCAAACTTGTGGCTTTATGGATCACATCATTTAGGATCTCATGGGTTTCACATTTTGTGGCATATCGTTTGACTTTAGCCTTAATTAGTCCTCTTTTTAATACATAAATTTGAAATTTTTATTGAAGAGAAACATGCATTACATAAGACATAATGAGATCTTCTAGATATGGTGGCACCTGCCCTAAATATGTGTTATATTAGTCCTTAGTGACCCTAAATATGACCTTTTTTGGCTAAGGTTTGTGCTCGCTGAGATGCTAAGCTAGAACTTTTGTTGACCAATGATCTTTTCATCGTCAAACCTTTGTCTTTTATGGCACAAAAATGGTTTTATGGAGCCAAGCCTATATATGGCTTAATTTATGGCACCCTAGCCTTCTATGGCAACCATTGCCCACACTCCATGCCATTCATATAAAAGAATATATTGGTTTTAAATGGGTGTTGGAATCAAATCACGGATAACTTTTGTGCATTCTGGTGTGAGATAGATTCTACGAAGTCGCTACAAATGCTCTTAGATTTTTTAGATGTTCAACCAGGGGTTCTCATCTCCCTTAGATACTATGGACTCTACCCCTCTTGAAATCCTACATCTTCTAACCAATGTGGAAATTCTGTCAAACCACGAGTTAAAACTTGATCCAAACTTTATAATCAAGAGTTTGATCTTTATCTGACTCTACTAGACCAAGACTTATGGGAGTTCATCCACAGTATACAACCAATCCCAATCTGGCATGAGCCTCATGATAGTCGGGCCACACAATTTTTCTAATACCATGAAGCTCATAAATCTGCAAAATCATAAGCCATAAAATGGCTAGACAACATGGCTTCTCATGGATAAAACCAAGTCTATCATGACTAAAAGTTATTGTCTTTCACTGCAAAGTGCCTTTCATGGCATTAAGTTTTTTCCTTTTTCTTTCCTTATATGGCCAAACCATTGTGCAAACTATGCCTTATATGACACCCATTATTTCCTTTCATGGCTCAAATGTAATCTTAGATCATGACGGTTTGCTTTTTGAGACACGCATGTCCTTTGTGACACACCATATTCTTTGTGACAACTATATCTTTCATGACATTTTGGCCATGTTTGGCATGTCTTGTCTGTATGAAATAAATCTATATGCAATAGATCTTTGTGAAATATATGTTCTAAAAATAGAAAATAGGATGATTTGAAATAGACATTTTTTTTAATCCAATGGTTTACATTTTTGCATAAATTTCTCACGATCCACAATGAATCAATGCTTGAAAGATTGATCATCCAACCATTTTCAACCTCCTAAAAACGATCAACTGCTTGGATCATGATTGAGGAGCCCACAGAATTCCACAAATGCAGATCAGTCATTCTGAATTTTCTCACAAATGGCTCAGTTTTGACTAGATATTCGTCTTTAAAGTTCTAAAGACAACCAACGGTTTAGATCATCTTTTAGTGACCCACAAATAGAACGAAAAAAGAAAGAAAGAAAGAAAAAAAAAAAAAAAAAACCGGACGGTGCACTAATCCCATGAGAACCAGCCACTCTACACATCAATACATCATCGGGCAATTGTATTCCAAGGATTTGTTGAGATCCAGATAGAATTAGTGGATGATACTTGAACTACTAATGATTTATATCGTTTTAAAGACGAACGATGGTCTTTTTCAAATCTAATGGGTCTTTTTTATAAATATCTTGAGATCTGTAAAGAATCAACGGATCAAATTTGACATGTTGGTCATGTTTAAGCTTCTTAAAATATCTAACAATCAAGATCAAAACTTCAGGACCAACAATAAAAAGGAAAAGACAAAAAAGGGGGGCTGGGTTGAATCATGTGAAAACCCAGTCCAATTTAAACCTCTCACCATCATTGGTCCACGGTTTTTGATAAATTCTTAGTTATATATGAAGAATCAAAGGGTGAAAATTGGAGACACAGTCGTTCTCATATTTCTAAACAAGATAGAAGGTTCAGATCTTGAAAAAGGGTCCCAAAAAAGCCCAAATATGCAGATCTAAATAGTTCACCTTCTTTTTTAGGTATCTCAAGATTCGTAAATCATCAATAGCTCAAAAATCATCACATAGCTGCTTTCAGGGCTTTTAAGATTTCCAGCGGCTTGGATTATCTTATAAGGCAACAGATTTTGAAAAAGTTGGAAAATATGGTGAAGCACTTATTTCTTTATTGTAGCAACTATGTCTGCCCACTTTAGAAGAATACATCTGAATGAAAAAGTTGCCTTTATGGGTCCTTCCCATACAAACATAAAATGTCTATACTCTCATCCAAATAGACATTACCTTTGCACTATCCAAACAGTCTGATTGGTTTAAATCTCTCTTTCAAATTGCTTTAAGACAAATAGAGGCAATATTTAGATCTGCAAGCACCTTAGTCCTTCATCGCACTTTACATCTCTTAGCATTTTATCTTATAGTATTAAAATGTTGATTACCTCACATTATAGATATTCTTTGAGTGTATTATTTAAAGTCCATTCAAAAGGGGTAATTTAGTTCCTAAAAGGGCCCTTGGTTTGACCGTAACCCGTCAACAATGTTGTTGAAGGAATGATTGAAGGGATCAAAGCATTATGAATCTGGACTTGTATCCGGAACACTTGATCAAATAATGTTTGAGTATTATGTAAATTAAGACTACTCTTTTAACCTACTGGAAAAGTGTGTGCTCTTATCTGGCTGCGCGGGGTTTGAACCATAGATATATCACTTCTTTCTATATGTGGAGACTTCCTTCCTACTTTTGTGATCTTTCTTTTCACATGTGCTGGCTTCCTTCCCAGTTTTATGGGCTTTTTTTCCAGCGTGTGCGAGCTTTCTTTCTCATTTGAGTGACCTTTCTTCCTATGTATATGGGCTCCTCTTTTGGGTCTTAGCCTCCTTGGCTAGGTTTTCAAAAAAAAAAAAAAAAAATGAATGTATAGGAACTAATTATGTAGTGAACATTTCGTATGATTAATGAGACATTATTTTCTTTATATAATCTTTGCCAATTTCCCATTCCAATACAATGTATAAAAATATCCTATATGCATACCCAAAGAATCTTTTTTCTGCGGGCAAAAGAAAATTACCAAACATTCATTGTTTTTATTCTTAGCAAATTATAATCTACAATGTCAATGATCTCAGACCAATCAACTTATGTAATATTATGTATAAAGAAAACATTTAAAGTGGTGGTCTCTTTTCTTTTCTTTTCTTTATTTTTTTTTTTCCTTTTTGCTTAGTTGACCAATGGCCTGGACATAGGAAGTGGAGGGCTTCCACAGAGGTTCAAGACCTAGTGGGAGAAATGGAAGCAGGTGTCTTATCCACAAGACTAGCGCTCTATGGTGCTTGATCATTCTAAAGTGCTTTAGTTAGAGAAAGACTTATTTCTGGTAATTATGTTATTGCTTAAGAAATTTACCATTCTTTCAAGAAAATGAAAATTACTAAATTAATGGGATTGAAATTAGCTAGACATGTCTAAAGTTTATATAGGATGAAATGGTATTTCATTGAAAAACCCTAACTTCTTTTGAATTCCTTACAAATTCAAAATTAAAGAGAATGTGTCATGTTAGTGTCCAATTTCGTCCTGCTGAATGGATCCTCTTCTATAGGAATTATACCATCTAAAGGGCTTAGACAGGGAGACTCTTCATCTTTGTATTTCCTTGTTATAGGAGCGAAAGTTTTGCCTTGAATGTTTGTTAAACCTAAAAATAAGATGGCCATTGATAGAGTGAAGGTTGCAAGAAGGTGCCCAGCATATGCATATTTTTGTGTTGACAAAGTACTTAGAACTGTTAAATATCTTCATGATGATTATGAAGCTTTAGGTTAACCCGTTAACTTTAATAAGTAGGTCTTTATTTTCTGTTGTAATGCATGTAGGAAAAAATGTAACTCCTTAACTATCATTTTAGAGGTTAGATTATGGGAAAAAATAGTTTTCTATGAAATCCATTGATTATGAGTAAGATAAAGGTCTTCGCTATTGGAAAAAATGGGTTTTAGCTATGGTCTTTGAACAACTTTGGACCATAATAAGTATGGGACCGACACATATTTGAGACAGGTCCAAACAGTTATGTGTTTAACTATATAAGGATAATAACACTAAATCATTGTTCAGTTAAAAATCATTTAAGAAGTGAATGAGAAATTAGATTCAAAAGTGACTAGTTACTCTATGTTGGTAATGAAAAGAGGAAGTCCCACATTGCTAGTTTACTAAAGGCATGTATGTATTTATATACATTTGGTTTGCTTATAAAATTTGGGCCCAAGAGGTACACATTTTTTACCTCGTTTATCTATTTAACGCCATTTCGTCTCTGCATTTGTGCATTGAATTTTCAAATCATTTTTTTAGCATTCACTCTTTGTTTAAGAGAGTAAGACTATAGTGCAATTCGCTGGGCAATACAAATTGTAGTGTTGAGTAAGACCATAGTTCAATTCGCCGGGCAATACAAATTGTAGTGTTGCTTCTGTGTTGCATTGCTCATTGTATCATGCTAGACGGACGTCCATTTACTGAGACCACCAAAGCGAAGAGCGGATTCTGTCTTAAGGATATAGTATTAAACACAAACCTTGATCGAATCCTTCGTTGTTCATTAGCATAGTTTGTAAGTTTTATTTTAGCTTCTGTAATTGTACAGATTCGAAGTAATGTTCAAAAATCACAAAAGTGTACAGTATCTCCAACAATCTTAATTTTTGTACAGTTTGGGTAACATTAGCTTTAGGCCTCTTCTTAATAAAATTAAAAAGAGAAAGCAAACCAGACTGAATTGGGTTCAGTGTTTTGGGTAGTTTCCCTAATTGTATTAAGGATTTTGTGTTTGTTAAACTGTAGTTTCTTAATAGAATTAAAACTTTTCTTTATCTAAATATAGAGTTCTTATGGGATAAGAAAGTGATGATTATATATATAATGTAATCTCTAACCCTAGATATATGCCGAGATTCCAAGGCTCTGGATTCACAGATTGGAGGAGAACCTAGTGGAAATTGGTTTCCTATGGACGTAAGCATCTTTGTCGAACCACGTAAATCTCTTGTCTTCGTATGTAGTTGATTATTGATCTTGGTTACCTACACACACGCGCGCACAATAGTGGTGTCAAATCTACAACAAGTGGTGTCAGAGCTTGGCTAGGGTCTCTTAGGGCTCGAAGTTGTGCTGCGGAAGATCGATGGATTGAATCCTTCTTTGAAGGGTTTTGAGCTCCATTTTATGAAACAGAGAGAAGAGATCAATTGTGTGATCTTTGCGCCACATAGTTGCAGAAGAAGGAGCGTTGGGTTCTTGGTTGCTGTTTCGATTTGTAGAGAGGGGAAGATCACCGTCTAAGGATCGCCTGTGTGCAGAAGGAGAAAGACTCTCATCCATTGCAGATCGCCTTCACCTGAGAATCTGTTGCTGCCACCCACTACACAGCCACCTTACACAACCATTGTCATTCCTTGCCGGTCATCGTCACAGGGTCTCCTGCCATCGCCAAACATCACCGTAGCAACTGCTCCATCAGTGCGCTGTCCGCCACCGTCGGTGAGGAAGGTGCGCAAAGGATCACAAGTGACTCTGTTTTTCGGTTTCTATTTAGGGAACTAGAGACGAAAGAGGAAAAGGGAGACTGGGTTTCAAGTCGGGTTCAGGTTGAGTCGTTCAGACCTGACCCGTGGTATAGAAGCCTAGGGCAAACTTCCAGTTGGGTCGATTCCAGGTTGGGTCAATCCAACCCATTTGCAGCAGTCCAACTTGCTAGCAATAGAGCGCTAACGTCAACATACGTCAGCAGGATCGTACGGTCAAAGGCAAATTTGACCAGGATCGATAGGAAAATTTTGTTTCTGGGATATCTTGGTTATTTGATATCCGGTCGAAGATCCGTTCGCCCCTACGAACTCGTTTCAAGCAGATCTACATGTTTGTTGAAGAAGATTGACTGTTTGACAATCAATGAAGAGTTTGACCAAATTGGAGCGTAGAAAACCGTTTCTGCCATATCGGACCCGTCTGGGGTTGGATTTCAGATTTGTTCTTTCAGCGTGCTCATGGTGACGAAATCTACAGCTTGGTACAAGAGTTAAGGTCAGTGTTAGTTGCTTGTTTTTTCCTATTGCTTAATTTAATTAAGATGGAGAACAATACTATGAACACTACCATGGTTAAACTCAGCCATTCCAATTGGTTGATCTGGAAACCGAAGATGGAAGATATCCTCTATTGTAAAGACCTCTATGATCCCATTGAAGTGGATAGTGCCTGACCAAAAGATATGAAAGATGCAGAACTGAACAAGATGCATAGAAAGGCAA
Organism: Sextonia rubra; assembly: GCA_037013555.1. Classification (NCBI taxonomy): domain Eukaryota; kingdom Viridiplantae; phylum Streptophyta; class Magnoliopsida; order Laurales; family Lauraceae; genus Sextonia; species Sextonia rubra. The sequence continues at coordinate 109,290,884 of JASUAD010000001.1, read as the reverse complement.
TTGGTCACATCAGATAATGGGTTGATAATATCATATTTCACCATATGTCTAATGAAACCAATGCACATACCCTTTAGAAAAAGCTAGAAGCAAGGTATGATAAAAAGACAAAAGTGAACAAAACCTTATTGATCAGAAAACTTGTAAACATGAAATTCAAGGATGGTGGTCAGATAAAAAATCACATTAATGAGTTTCAAAATGTGGTCATTCAGTTAGCCACAATGAAGATGATCTTTGATGATGAGATGCAAGTTTTGTTGCAAGTTCTTTACCGGATCATGGGAGACATTAGTTGTTTCCGTGAGTAACTCTACTCCAGATCGTGTGTTGTCTATGAGTTAGGTTATCAGTAGTTTACAGAATGAAGAAACTAGAAGCAAAACCACAGAGACAAATAATGCAGAGACCTTTGTTACTGAGAATAGGGGAGGAGTAAGAGTGAAGGACCAAAGGGGGGTTATAAGAAGTCTAGAGGTGGATCACAGACTAGAAAAAAGTCTGTAAAATACTTTTTCTATGGCAGGATGAGCCACATTAGGAAAAATTGTTTTGTTTTGAAGGAATAGAAAGGATCCAACAATGAGAAGAAGAATGACAGTGATAACACTACAACTACTTTAGGACAGGAAGTAGTGGTGCTCACTGGCGATGATGACAAGTGTTTGAGTGTTATAGATGATCATGTTGAGTGAGTTGTTGACACAGCAATATCCTACCATGCTACTCCTTATAGGGAGATGTTCACGACGTACAAAGTAGGTAAATTTGATACTATGAAGATGGGCAACACGAGTTATTCAGAGATTGTTGGCTTTGGTGATGTCTGCATTAAAATCGTTATTAGTTGCACAATGACTCTGAAAGATGTACGACATGTTCCTGATATGTGGTTAAATCTAATTTCTAGAGCTACATTGAATCATGCAGGTTATGAAAATTACTTTGGAAATGGTAGATGAAAGCTCACTAGAAGGTCTCTTATTATTGCGAGAGGGAAAGCGAGTAATACGCTTTACAAATTACATGTAAAACTGTGCAAAGGTGTGTTGAATGCTATTCAAGATAATTTTTTTCCAAATCTTCGGTATAAGAGACTTAGTCATATAAGTGAGAAAGGCCTACGAATATTGGCAAAGAAAGATTTAATTCCTTACTCCAAAGGTACATCCCTTGACCCTTGTGATTATTGTTTGTTTGGTAGACAACATAGGGTTGCTTTCTCTTCAACATCAAAATTGAAATTAAATGTGTTGGATTTGGTATATTCTGATGTTTGTAGTCTCATGGAGGTAGAATCATTAGGTGGCAGTAAATTCTTTGTCATATTTATCGATGATGTATCCAGGTAAGTTTGGGTTTATGCATTAAAATCAAAGGATCAAGTGTTTAAAGGTTTTCAACAGTTTTATGTCATGGTTGAAAGAGAAACAGGTAAATTCTTAAAGTATCTTTATACAAATAATGGAAGTGAGTACACATCCAACCAATTTAGAAGCTATTGCTTGAAGCATTACATTCAATATGAAAAGACAATTCATGGTATTCCACAGCACAATGGTGTGACAGAGAGGATGAAATGCACTATTCTTGAGATAATGAAATGCATGATGAGATTAGCACAGTTGCCTAAGTCATTTTGGGGTGGAACTCTTCTGACTGCTGGTTATCTAATTAACATATTTTTCTCAGTTCCTTTGAATTTTGATCTTTCAAAGAGAAGATGGACAAGTAAAAGTGCTTCTTATTCACACTTGAAGATGTTTGGGTTAAGGCATTTGCACATATACCAAATGAGCAACATTCAAAGTTGGATGATAAGGCAGTGAGTTGCATTTTTTTTTTTTTTTGTTGTAATAGAGATGAATTTGGCTACAGGTTATGGGATCCAGAGAAGAGAAGAATTATCAAAAGTATAGATGTGGTTTTCCATGAAGACCAATTCTTTAGAGATGTTGAGAAGATTGATAAGACTTCTGACATAGTTGATAGAGCAGTTGACCTCACACTGACTCCTTCTCCCGTGTAGACTACGGGTGGAGAACGTGGATAAAATAATCCAGATCATGATGAGGTACATGAGTTGTCAGATGATGAGGGTGTTGAGTAAGGGGAGTTGTAGTCTCCTTAGTTAGAAACCATGGAACCTTAAGCTAGAAGGTCTACTCGAGAGCGTGAACCATCAACTAAATATTATGCATCCAAATATGTTTTGCTTACTGATAAGGGGGAGCCAGGGAGCTTCCGAGAAGCAATGACTCATGATGATAAAGATGAGTGGATGAAGGCTATGCAGGATGAGATGAGTTCTTTGAAAAAGAACAAGACTTATGAGCTAGTACAACTTCCTAAAGATAAGAATGTTCTGAAAAACAAATGGATGTTCAAGCTTATAAAGGACAAGAATAGAAAACTGGTAAAACACAAACCATGGTTAGTGGTAAAAAGGCTTCGCATTGACAAAGGGTATTGACTGCAGTGATGTTTTCTTTCCTATTGTGAAGATGACTTCTGTCAGAGTTATCTTGGGTCTAGCCACAACACAGACCTTGAGCTTAAACAGATAGATGTGAAGACTGCATTTCTTTACGGTGACTTGGAAAAAAAGATCTACATGACTCAACCAAAGGGGTTTGAGGTAAAAGGAAAAGAAGTAATGGTTTACAAGTTAAAAAAGAGTCTTTACAGGTTGAAGCAAGCACAAAGACAGTAGAACAAGAAGTTTGATTCATTTATGTTGAGTCATGGATACCGGACGACAGTTGCAAATCACTGTGTTTATGTTCCTCGGTTTATCAATGGCAGGTTCATCATTCTTCATTTGTATGTAGATGATATGCTGATAGTTGAACATAATAGCAAGTTAACTGGCAAGTTGAAAAAGGAGATGTTAAAGTCATTTGACATAAAAGACTTGGGTCTCGTACGAACGATATTAAGCATGCAAAAACGTTGTCATAAGAGTTCCAAGCAGTTGTGGTTGTCACAGTATAAATATGTTGAACGAGTACTCAAGTGGCTCAATATGAAGAATGCTAAACCAGTTAGCATGCCTCTAACGAATCACTTCAAACTAAGCAAGCGCTTGTGTTCTACTACAAATGAAGAAAAAGGACGAATGATATGTGTTCCTTACTTCTCTGCTGTGGAGAGTCTTATGTATACCATGGTTTGCACATGGCCAAACATTGCTCATGCTATAGGTTTAGTAAGTAGATTTCTATTTAACCCTGCAAAAGAGCATTGGGAAGCAGTGAAGTGGATCTTTAGGTATTTAAGAGGTACTTCCAAGTTGTGCTTATGTTTCGGAGGCTCAAAACCAGTGGTGGAAGGTTCGACTGATGCTAATTTTATAGGCGATCCTGATCGTTGGTTGTCGACTTCTGATTATTTGTTTACTTTCGTAAGGGGAGCTATTTCCTAGCAATCAAAGTTACAAAAATGTATAGCACAATCTACAATTGAAACTGAATACATAGCTACTAATGAAGCATGGAGAGAGATGCTTTGGTTGAACAAATTCCTTTAAGAACTAGGTTTGAAGCAAGAAGAATATGTAGTTTGCTGTGATTGTGAAAGTGCTATGGATTTCAGTGAGAATGCTACATATCATGGTCGCATGAAGCACGTTGATGTCAAGTACCATTTAATTCATGAGGTGATCAAGAAGAACTTCATAAAAGTGAAAAAAGGCTTACACTAAAAAGAATCCCTCGGACATGATGACAAAGGTTGTGTCTAAGGGAAAGTTAGAGCTGTGTTCAAAGTTGACAAGGCTAAACTTCTAGTGAGGGTTCAAGGTGTCTTCCCATGGTTTGGAGGGGGAGATTGTTAGCCAAGTGGGTCCAGACCAAATTGGGTTAAATGTCTTAAGTAGTTTCCCCAATTATATTAGGAATTTCCTATTTGTTAAATAGTAGTTTCTTAATAGGATTAGGACTTTCCTTTATCTAAGAATAGAGTTCTTGGGCGATAAAGAAGTGATGATTATATATATGATGTAATCTGTAATCCTAGATATATGCTGAGATTCCAAGGCTGTGTATTCACAAATTGGAGGAGAACCTAGTGGAAATTGATTTCCCGTAGAGATAGGCATCTTTGCCGAACCACCTAAATCTCTTGTCCTCTTATGTGGTTGATTATTGATCTTGGTTGCCTACGTACACACGCGGACAACGGTGGTGTATATCCACAACAAATCAAAGCTTGACAAATCTCGCTTTTGCCTCAAGCTAAGAGAAAAACATAATCAAGTTGATCATGTTTGCCATCTCAATCTAAGATATGCCTCTTTAAGCTTATGAAATCTACAATGAAGCGAAGAAAATGTTTTGGAACTGTTTATAGGTAATTAGTTTAACAAGAAAAAAATTAGACACCATTAACGGGAGAAAGTTATCTAAACCAATGGGTGACAAACCGACAGGGCTTGATAGCTAACTTTTGTTGTTTTTCGGTAAACAAGCTTACTATATGGTTAAAACTTGTTAGATATTCTAAAACTAATAATCATGCTCTTCAAGCTAAAACTATTATAGGCATTTGCCTAGCAAATACTTATTAATTTCTGAAATTTTCCAAAGCTAAATATTTCCAAATAAATCTTTGCTGGTGCCAGAAAGCAAGAAATAAATTCTTAAATTTCGAAGATTCTATGAAAACTTCAAATTTTATCAATGAAATTATTGGATGGCTCAATGAAAATGGAGAAAAAGTGTAAAGGCATGTACATGTAATCATATTAATGAAGAAGAAGAGAAGTATTCTACTAATAAATGATTTAAGTAATTATTTTATGAATAAAAAATAAAATATTAAAAATGTGATTCCAATAAAAGTATCTCAATGGAAGAGCTTAGAAATCTTAAATTAGAAGAAATAGAAAGTTTGTTAGTAAAGATGAAAATACTTAAAGTAAAGAATGGATAAAAAAATTATCGAATATATGAAAATTTCAAATCTTGATAGTACAAAGGAAAAAAAATATTATACACGTATTGTGAATAAGTGTAAATTGATAGAAGAAAGATTGAAGACATTGGACCGGGTGTTACAGAGAGAAAGATTTTGATCCTTAATTTCTTTTAAACATAAGCTTAGATTGGGGCATTTTATAAACTTTTGATTTGGAAATATTGTCCTATGAATAGTGAAAAGTTTATTGGTGAATTATTCTAGACCAACTTGGTTCGTACAATTGGATGAATGTTGCAGTGGTCACTAAGAATACAATTAATGATAATATGAAAGAAAAAATATGAATAATTAATAGAAAGATACCTTGGGGCCTGTATTTGTTAAACAATAATAAAGAGGGGTGCACTGCTAATTTTTTGTGTGAAGGTATGAATGGCAGGGGTTGTTGGGCCATCAACTTCAAAAGAAACTTGTTCTGTTGGGAAGAGGACAGTCGTTTGGAGTTGGTTAGTTTTCTCCTTGGACATTTTTCGTTATCCAAACGAAAGGAGGATTAGATGATTTGGAAGGCAAATTATTCGGCTATGTTTTCTGTTGCAGATGTTAGAAGGTGGCCCAATCAGAAACAGGAATCAACGAGATCAAATTGGAATTTGGTTTGGGTTAAAGGTGTTCCCTTAAAGGTTTAAATTTTAGGTTAGTTGATATGGAACAATAGGCTAAAAAAGGGAGCTCACTTAGAAAGAAGAGTGATCCTGGCCAATAAGAAAGTGCCATGCTTATTTTGTTCTTTCCAAGAGGAGATGATCGATCACTTGATGCTCCATTGCCCGCGATGTGGGGGCTGTGGACTAGTATTTTTAAGTGGTGGGGCTGGGTGTTTGTCATGCCGGGATCAGTAGCTGATTTTCTTAGTGGCTGGAATCTAATAAACTGGGGAGGGAGAAGAAAATTGCTATGGAAGATGGTTCCTTTGGCCTTTTCTGGCTCGTTTGGTCTTGGAGAAACTGGCTGAGATGTGATGGTATTAAACCCGACTGGGGACATGCTGCAGATTTAATTAAGATTAGAATCGTCTTCTGAGCGAAAAGCTATGCTAAAAAGAAGAAGGTTTCCATTGATGATATTCTATTTCATGTGGGTAAGTTGTGTTAGCAATGTTAACTGTGTCTCCAATTGGCGGGAGGCAGCGAAGGTCGAAGGATCATGGTTGTCTTGTAGGCCATTTTTGTCTCAGGCTTCTTTCTTTCTTCAGCCTCTTGATGTTTTTGGTAATGCTAGTAGAGGTTAGGGTGGGGTGGGCTCTAAATTGGGGTACTTTTTGTCGCTTGGTTTTAGTTGGTATCTTACTAACTTCGTTTGAGGGCTCCATGCATATGATTGATCGGTCAAAGAGGCCAACCTAGTTGAGCTTCTTGATGTCTGATGATGATGCTTTGGTGAGTTTTCCTTTCTAGCTGCCATTGTATCAGATACTCTTTGGCACTTTGATATTAATAAATTTTTATTCTTTGGCTGATTAAAAAAAAAAAAAAAACAGAAGGATACCTTAAGGAAGGGTAGAAAGTGAGTTTATAATCCAATTAAAAAAGTATTTTCTTGGACGATTAACAAATGCCGTCGAAAAAGTCATAATCAAATGGAGTTTCAACATCATAAGAAGTGATGTCTTCTAATGCATTTGCATTATACATATGATCAAACCTCTAAAATATTTATTCCCCTGGTTGTTTTTGTTGTCTATCCATTGGGATCAATTTGCAAAATTCATCTATGTAAATAGAGAGTGAAGCATCGTCTTATTCAAATGATACCCACCATTTGATTTCCATCATAGGAAGCTAGCATTTTGTTAAATCTTCCTCAATCACTCTTTTTTGAACCACTAATACTATTAGAATTGAGGTAAAAATATAGCCATTGATTTTGTGCAAATCAACTTTCTACTTCTTTTAAGGGGACCACTAGCTAACAAATTAACAGATACTAAAAGAAAATCCAACCATACTAAATGCATAGAAGAATTTAAAAAATAAGAGTTTATTCATTATAATTCGCTTTCTACTGTGCCATCGGAAGTTTTCTTTTTATTTCCACACCTCTTTTTGCTAAATTGCAAAAGACATATAAGAGAAGCCAAAAAACGAAAAGAAATGAGATGAGGGAGGAAAGGGGACCAGGAGTCTTTCTCATATTACTTCATTCCATAATCAACCAATCAAGAACAAAAAGGCGATGAGTGAATTCGGAAATATCACAATGAGATTCAAGTAATCAAATAAATGTGGGTGTTTGGATAAATGCAGAATATAATATTATTAAATTTGAAAAATATAAGATTTCATTATTATAGAATAAAATAATATCATATTATAATATTGTGTCATATATAGTGTTTGACAATTTATATACATTTCAATATGCTTTTAAAGTTGTTTTATAAAACATATACTTAAACATTTCAATATGAAGGTTTTTGCCAAAAAGTAAGATATTATCGGTATCTTCTATTTTAAGTGTCTAGATTAAATTCTAACTAAGATATAATATAGCAAAGTTCTTAAAAATATAAAAGGGGAAAAAGCACACGTAAGTGAAGGAAGGTATCTGCATTCACACCAAGTCCAAGAGAGAGTTGTGGAGAAAAATTAAAAGTAGGCTCCTACTGTATTGGGGTTTGAGCTAGTCCAATAGCAGGCCCGGCCCACGTAGTTGTACCCGACTCCTGAGAAAGGCATGACCTTGCATGTGATTTCATTCTCAATAAATATCATTACGTCGAGCTTACAGAAGACTTACGTTAGATCGGCAAACCTGACCACTTGGACTTGGAATCCGCTTAGCTTTTCCAACCAGCCCTATCTCATCAAATGTCTTTTTTACTAAATGAAATGACAAGAAAAGCAACGTGCGAGGATCTCCAGGGCAGACCCAAGTCATGCATGTGAGGGGCGGCCACACGAGTTTTTATAAAAATCGTACAACCGCTTCAAAAATTTATATAAAAATTTTTTATTTATTTCTAAAAATCCAATTTTCTGATTGGTCCCCAGCTCCAAATCAAAATTCTGGGTCCCAATTAGCATCCCTAAGAATTGGAAGGGTGAATCATTTTGAGCGGCTACAGTTAGGCCGGTTGGACTCACCCGGAAGCGTGAGGGACAAGCTGAAGGGTCCGGAATCGACGGCTCTTCCATGATGCATATTCAGTCGGTGGGTCAGTGAGTGAAAGAAGTAGCGCATGCCCTGCATGTATGTAGAGCATGAAAGAGAAAGAGGGAGAGAGAAGGCGCGTGCGTTGTCTATCTGACAGGGTCCCGAGGAGGCAAGAGGCAAGAAGAAGAAATCATGGGCTATAATTCATCTCACCAAAACCATCCCTGTCTTGGCTTTTCTTTTGTTGCGATTTGCATGGAATGGGATCATTTCATTCTCATGATGATAACCCTATCGCCCTCGGCCTTTCCTCCTCACAGCCCTCTTGCTCGCCCCCACTCACACTACGTGGCTCGTGCCCTCCTGCCAGTTGATGTGACTCCTTTGTGCTTTTCTTGCTTTCTTCTTTGACGCAGAGACAGAGACGGTGAGGTGTGGGGTTGGAATGCTGCATGCATACGAGAGATGGAGAGTGAGAGAGAAATGGTGGGGCCCACCTTCCACTGCAATCTATCAAAATGATTTGATTGCTTTCCTTTCAGTACAGATCATCATCATCACAGAATCCCCACCTCTCAATCAAAAATGCTCACGTCCTGCGCACCACCCATGCATAAGCCTTCGCATTCAACGCGCTAATGATGCTGCCCCTTCAACTCAACTGTACGTTAGATTGACACTCATACGAGAAGAGAGAGAGAGAGAGAGAAATATATATATCCTTTTCGTAACCCTCTTTGCATAATACAATTGTTGTATAGTGTTTGCCAACGACAGGTGGGTCCCACTGAAACTATGACTGAGAGGAAAAATTCAACATATCCCATAGTTAAAATTCACGGTATCAAAAGCCAATACATTATCGGTATTAGTTGTAGTTTATGGTCTATCATAACTGTTGCAGTGTAAATATTTTTTTAATCTAAAATATATTCAAAAAATTTTAAAATATTAAAAAATATTAAAAAATAATATTTTTTCCCATTAGTGACAACTATAAATCAAATTATCGAACCCCCTAAGTTATGATTATGTATTGTTGTCGAATCTAAAGCTATATAAATTTTGTTTAAAATTAAATTGATTTACATGCATGTACTAAATAAGTTAAAATATCATAAATTTATATAAAATACGACTATAATTACGACTTATGAGCTATCTATTAGTATGAAATTAAAGAAAATAAAGCTTATACTCATCACTCAATTATTAAGTAAGTTATGCCTTGCGATTTCAAGATAACATGTTTTATTATGAAAATATAGTAAAATGCAAAGCAAACTGGATATTTATGATTTACTTAAAATGACGACAAATTTGAGTAACTATTGTACAAAGATCAACAAGATTTTAATAAAAATTTTGATTTTTAAAACCTCAAATAGTTGATCTAGCCTCAAAATATGTAGATTTAAAATAATAAAAGGTATTCATAATAAAAAGAGCATATAATCATCATTTCTAAGCTATATCTACATAATTTTAAAAAAATACAAAATGCTCACCTCGGTAGAGTTGTATATGAATTTCAAGACTATATTGATAAAAATATATATATTTTTGATGCATTGGAAGTGAAATAGGTGTTGAGGAAGAAAAAAAGTAGGATATGATATATTTGGAAGGAGGAAAAAAGAAAGAAGGTAGGAGAAAAGAAAAAAAAACTTTAAATATAGTGGGCCGATATTTTGACCGATATTTATAAAACATCGGCTGATATATCGGTTAGGACCGATAATTTGAGATATCGGCCGATAGTATCCGATATTTTGGTATTTTTTACAGGCAATACTAAAACCGATGACATCAAATTATCGTACCGATATGAACTAATACCGATTCATATCGGCTGAAATGAACCGGTATCGATCGAGAATTTAAACCATGCATACCTCAACATTTATAAACAACTAGTGTTACGCACCAAAATCTGAGATCGTTGGGACCCTTAAATCCTAAGGCATGACGAGTCCATAACATATAAATTAAATAATTTCCAAAATCTTTAATATAATCCAAATAGAATTACATGATCAATGTCCTATGAAAGTCAATCAACTAAATAAATTCGAAGTGTGAGTAATTCTCTAAAACATAATAATAAACATCCCGAATGCATATATAAATTCCTAATTAAATCTTCCAAATCTAAATTAGAATCCTACAGCTCTTCCCTCAATCCCAATTTCTACAAAACAAGCTAGGTTTCCTCGAGTTCTAGCTTAACCTCGAGATCTATGGGGGAAAAACATGGGTGAATAAAACTCAACAAGTAATACAAACCATAAAACCCAACAAACAGATAATAATCTAATAAAATCAAATCTAGAGTCACGGTTCGAGTATATGAGTATATCAAGAAGGTAATTTAATCAAAAATTTGAAATAATTGAACAACTAAACAAATCATCAATAAAAAGAAAAGACATCTCCGCAGTAAGCAAAATATTAAAATGCGCTCGCCAGAATTTGGCCTAAACCAAGCACAAGGTACCCACTAGGTACAAACTGTTTTTATTTCCATACAAAGTTGGCATGAAGCCTGAGAATACCAGTAATCTCCAAAACAAAGTGATCGCGCTTAAAATGGCATGGAAATGTGTAATGAATTCAATGTCCAACATTTAAGTATTTCAAGCGTTAAGGAGAATATGAATTAACTATAGTTCATCATTAATTTTCCTTTATTTACATGGGTTCTAATGCCGTGACCGCGAGGATCCAGGTTTTTTACATGAATTTACAATGTTTACAACACCTCTCTAAAGTCTTAGATGTGATCTCAATTTGGAAAAAACAAGAAAATTTACACAGAGTAGAAAAAATGCAAAAAAAAAAAAAGAAAAAAAAAAGAAAAATGGGGTGACCGTGACCCATGGTCACTGCCCCAGGCTAGTGACCGTGGGTCACGGTCACTGGCAGACAGTACTTTACAGTCACTATTTTGCCTCAATTTTTCATGCTGCTCGTGGTGGTTCTTCTTTTGAACTCTTTTCAAGTGCTGGGACTTCTTTTTATGACTCTTAGGGTGTTGAACAACTATCGAGAAAATCAAATTCAACCATGGAATCAACTGAAAACTTTGTAATTCATCATTCATATTTACGGACTGTCTTTCTTTCAAGTTTGGAGAGGATATCATAGGAAGCAGAAGTTGTATCATTCCGAACCTATAGCTTTCAAGGAACTGAATGAGGCCTAAAGAGGCTTGTTCACAACCTTTGTAATGGCTAAGAAACCCCCTGAATGAGAAAAACAAAGTTGACAGCGTTCTCTTTCAAATAGTTTTCAATGTATGAACATGGTTTACTCTTTTGCCACCCCATCTTCTTCTCCTCCCCTCTGAACCTTCTTGCTCACCTTGGTGACTTAGAAAAGAAGAGGAAAATGTCGTGGAATGTTGCTGTGTGGCTGGCTTGGATGCTTTTAGGTGCTTTTGTTCTTGAAAATTCCCTGTGTTTTCTCTTTTTTTGCGTTTTTTCAAATGTTAGCCTTTTATAAACTCTCCCAGTAGTTCTGGCAGTTTTAGAGAGTTAAAAGGGGTTGTGGGAAGTTACACTTCGAAAGGAAGTAGAGAAAAACTGTCCAAAATAGCAGGAAGTGTCCTTTGGAGGTCAGTAACCGCAGTCACGGTCACGGACAAGGTCCAATTTCGGGCTTTTGCATTTGTAACCCGTTTTCACCTGTTTGGGGACCAAACGCTGTCCAATCGCCATGAAACTTGGAGGAATGCTTCTTCACACTATTTTGATCATGTCATAAAAGTTTTACCTCATTTTGACCATCTGAAGTTGGTCAACTCCCTTGATGAATGGTCAACTCCCTTGATGAACAGGCCACAGTCACATACAAGGCCCATTTTTGGACTTTTACATTTGTGATCGGTTTTCGCCTATTTGGGGCCCAAAAGATGTCTAATCTTCACGAAACTTGAAGGGATGCTTCTTGACAATATTTTGACCATGTCATAAAATTTTAAGCTCATTTTGACCATCTGAAGTTGGTCAACTCCCTTGATAAACAGGCCGCGGTCACGGATAAGGCCCATTTTTAGACTTTTGCATTTGTGATCTGTTTTCACCTGTTTGGGGCCCAAACGATGTCCAATCTTCACGAAACTTAGAAGGATTCTTCTTAGCAATATTTTGAAAGTGTCATACAAGTTTTAACCTATTTTAAGCTTCTAAAATTGGTCAACTCTCCAGTTGACTTTTCATGAAAGTGGGTTCTTTTTTCAACTATTTGAGGCCCAATTGACCTCGGTTTGGTTTGAAACTTGGAGGGATTGATGTCAGGAACATCTTGAAGTATTTCTCCAAATTTCATCAGCTTTGGATTTAGAGAAGTAGGATTTCGAACAACAACCCATTTTCTACCCGAACGATGTCCAGTTGACCTGAAACTTCGGGAAAGTGACTTTGAACATATTTTGAGTATTTATTCCAATTTTCATCCACTCTGATCCCTTGAAAGTAGAATTTTGGATGGTGACCTCCATGGCACGGGGGTCACTGTCCTCTAACCTGACATACAATGAAAATCAAACCAAATGGAGTCCTTCCGACTTAAAATTTTAAAGAATATCTTCTGAGCATAACTAAAGTTTTGCGACCAAATTTCATCAATTTTGGACATCAGGAAGTAAGACTTTGGTCAGTGACCCCATGGCTTAGGTGGGATTAACCCCAAGTTGACATGCTTGTAGCTTTTGGGTCTGATGATGTCGTCTGTTTAACTCGAAATTTTGTAAGGCCTGTCTTGGGCATCATTTAAGCTTCCTTTAAGAGTTTCAGCTAATTTGATCTTCATGGGATGTCACTCTGCACAGGGACCCACAGAGCATAGTATATGATTATCTGGACCAAGTTTGGATCCAAATGACATCCAAATGCTCTGAATCCTTGAGGAGTAGTCTTTAACTTGAAATCACTTCATTGAATAGGATTTTGCTTCAACATGTGAAAGTGCCAGGTCCCGCAGTGATTCCAAAGGAGCTGGCAAAGAGTCTCTAAAGCTTATTTGAGCTGAGATGAGGTCCAAGTGCTTTGAAAACTTTGGAACTTTATAATCCAAAGCTTGTGATGTCTTTGCTGCATTATTTGCAAATTTTTATGGGTCAACCAGTGCCCCCTCAAGGTGCAATGATTATAATGTAATGATCATTTTGCCTCGAAATAGCCAACCTATGGGAATGATGGATGACCTGATGAAAAGACAGTTTGTCAAGGTAGGTTGTAAGCCTAAACTTGGGATTTTAAAATTTTTGATAAAAACCATGAAGGGTTTGATGATGGAAATTTGAAAAAACATAAGAATTCTGAATTTCTTTGCCTTATTTTCACAGATTTTGAAAGTAGCATCTTCGTTGGGACTGTGGGGAACACCCACAAAAGAATCCTTAGGTATTTAGAAAATTCAGAAGTTTATGAAATTCTGTTTGGATTTTGGAAATAGATCTAATTCTTTTTTGACCTATTTGTCACAGATATACAGAGTGGCATCTCTATGGGGATGTGGGGAACACCCACAAAAAAGAATCCCTGAGGTTTTAAGAAAATCAAAGGTTTTAGTTTAAAATGGATTTGGGTTTTGATTTTCATGGATTTTTGGTTCATTTTAAAAAATCGAAGTTTAGGTTTTGACTTAGCTTGACATGAGTTGAAATTGAATTTTGTAGAAGATTGGCTTTTGTGGATTTTGATGCAAAATGATTTGAGATGATCATTCAAAATCAAATTTTGGCTTCAAAGTAACTCTGACATTTGGGTTGATTTGGAAAGAAATTTCCCCTTCTTTTTTTTTTCTTATAATTTCCCTCAAAAAATATTCCAAAAGATATAAGTATTGCATTTGTGGGAAATGTCATTTATTTGTAAAATACTCCAAGTGAACCCACCATGTGAATTTCAAAAAATGAATCATGGTAGTAAGTTTTACTGCTTAAAACCATAGTGGCCACGAAGACAAGATGATGGCAAGGGCATGGATTGTGGATTTGACCAAGCTATGGTCTCCATTGTTAAAGAATTTGTGTCTGTGGGGAGGAGTTAAGTGAGATACCAGGTCTCGGGTTCGAACAATCATAATGGCAAGGGCCATTAGACTATGGGTTCTAACATTTAGACCGGTGATGTTTGAGCAAGAGTTGAGGTATCAATGATTATGGGTTTGAAGCATCCTAATGATTCAAACTCATGGTGGCTGTAAAGGGGTAGACCGTAATCTTTAGTGGGCTTGGTTCAGCCGTGGACCCCACTATTGCTGAGCTGTGAATCCCATCACCAAATGATTCATGTTAGGCAATGGACCCCATTGGTGATCCCGTATGGTGTCATAGGTGGAGAGGCATGACCAGGCTATCGAGCCATGGGTCCCAATGCCCAGCCACATTGTGACCGTGAGCAAAGAGACTAGATAGGGGGGGAGACTGGGCTTTTAAAACCCAACGTTCTTTCTTTCTTTCTTTTTATTATGTTGTCTAAACCAACAGAGAGAAAGAGAGAGAGACCGAACTGACTGGGAGAGGGAGAGACTGAACTGACTGTGAGATAGAGAGAGAGAGAGAGAAAGACCGAACTGACTGAGAGAGGGAGAGAAAAGTCGAGACTCCAAGGACCCAAAGGCATCTATCCCCATTGTTCCATCTCGTAGATTTATTGACCGAAGATCACCATGGCTGGTAAATTTCAATTTCCTCAAGTTCTGTTATGGCCTCACCCAAGTTTGGGTTTCTGGGTGCACCTTGTTTCCTTTTCAACTCGATTCTGTTTTTTGCTCGTGGAATGGTCTGAATGCGTCATATTGAATGGCAATTTCATTGAGGACAGTGCCTTGATGTATTCTCGGTCACGGCTTGAACAGTTTGAGGGAGTTCACGGTCATGATCAGAACAACTTGTAAGGGGTTCAAGGGGTTCACAATCATGACTGACTGTGGTTCTTTTCTTCCTCTTTTTTTTCTTTTTCCTATCTCAAGAACTGATGTAAGATGATTTTTGTGAAATCATCTCAAGCTCATCAATCTGCTGACCATAAGAGTCCATAGTGGTTTGTCACAGCCACCACCTGTTTGAGGAAATGCTCAATTGAAAATTTCTGCTGAACTTGCTTCTTGTCCTTTACTTTAGTGCCGTCTTACTAAATTTGGGGTTACCCAAAGGCATTTTCAATTGCAAGTTTTGGCCTGGTTAATCCCATGTTTACAGAGCACCCACTGTCACGGCCTTGGCTTTGGCTAAGCCCACAGTCACAGACCACTGTATGTCTTGGTCACTTCATGATCATAAGTGATTCATGTAAACTGAATTGAATTGGGGCTGCAGTTCTTTCTCTCCTTCTGACGTTTGTGTTCAAGCTTGGGCTGGGCATTATCCAAATACAACTATGGCACGGCTATTGGCTATGCTCTCGGTCACAGGCCATTCATATGAGTTTATTTCTTTTCATGTTAACTGATATGACTTGGAATTATCATTGGTGGGAATACTTATAATCCAAACAGTGGTGAGGCTTAAAATCGAACAGTGAGGAGGCTTAGAATCAAACAACTATTGTATCCAAGTGCGCAGGCCGTAGGCCAAGTCTAGATGGTGCCTACTGTCAACTGTGGCTGTGAAGTGTTATGGCCATTTTATATATGTGTTTGCTGTGAATCTTGGTTTCCAATGCCTGATTTCAATAATGGTCACGTGCCATAATGATTTCTAAATTTGCAGCCAAACATGGAGTTTCTTATATCACTAAAGCATTGTCCAATCATGCCCACGGTCACTACTTGTTTGATGACCATTTGTACTCCTCTTCCTTTTCTCTTTCTCTTTCTTTTTTTTTTTTTTTTGTTTCATGGTTTCTGTTGCCTCTTGAGGGTTCTATCTTATAGTGATTTACAGAGGCTGAAGTTGCAAATCCATGGAAACATCCCATGTTAGAACACTACTTGTGCAAATCCACTATCAATGCCAATAGTCACTGCCAATCATCATTTCATTTTTTTTTTATTATTTTTTGTTCTGGAATGTTTGACTTGCTGAATCCCTTTTGATGCATTATGATGCTATGAGCTCCATCTTTTGTTAATAGCATAATAGAGTTCATTACCACTTTGGTTAAGTGTTATCCCTCACTATTGAACTTAGTGAAGGAACATCCATCTATGTTTGAATACTAACACATACACCACTGAACACGCAGCTACCTTCTGTAGGGAATATAAAAGGACATGAGATGGTTGTTTGCGTTTTTATAAGCACAAAGTGGACCACCATAGCCTCTGTGGGAATTATAGGGGATTGAATTGTGGTGGTTTATTCGGCCACTGACATGAAACCATACAAACTTAACCACCGTAGTCTTTGTAGGAATTGTAGCCTGAATACTCAGACCGAGTAGCCATTAGGGGCATTCTTCTTGCTTTTGATGAAAATGTTACTCCCTTTAGATCTCAACAAAAATGAGAAGTATAAACAACCTCGAATATGAGCGATTAATGAAGGAGATCAACAGAAAACCGATGGAAATAACTAAAGCATCACAAGGTGGATTCTTTCTGCCTTTGATGAAAAGGTTACTCTCCTTAGATCTCCATAAACATGAGAAGTATAAACCACCTCCGAGCATGAGTGGTTAATGAGAGAAACCAATGAAAATAGGCTGATCCTCCCGTAGAGTAGTAAAATGTAGCTTTGAATAAGCTGTTGTTTTACATTATCTTTTTCTACTACAACTTCCAAGGCCGTAGGACTGCCGATCACACAGTTGAATGTAGTTTTGAATAAGACATTTTACATTGTCTTTTTCTACTAGAACTTCCAAGGCCAAAGGGCTGCCGATCACACGGTTGAATGTAGTTTTGAATAAGACATTTTACATTGTCTTTTTCTACTACAACTCCGAGAGATGATCCGCCCTTCCTTGCCTTCTTCTAACATTTTCGATCATTGATGACAGTTGATGATCATTAAAATTAACCTTGCAAAGCAACTGTAGATTCCACAAGAATGTCTAATGGTCCCATCATAGCAGGTCAGCACCTAGGACTTCATTCTCTGAGGTTTAACCAAAGCAATTTTTGATTTCACAAGAATGTTTAATGGTCCCATCATAGCAAATCATCACCCAGGACCTTGTTTGTTAAGATTGGGGATGTGAAAATCCTTTAGCCTTGAAATGGATGCTACACTTTGTTGATGTTGCTGAAAACATGTCATGCACTTTCAAATATTGTTCTTTCATGCATGCTTCAGTTTGTTTATGCTTTATATGTTGTACTCAAGTGCCATTTCCGTACTTGAACATGAATCTATTGCCCCCTGAAAAGGTCTTAGGGTGCTTGAACACCTGTTTGGACCGGGAGCGTCAGTTCTGGGACTTAAGTGTGCCTTGATGCCAATTCTTAGTCTCAGAACTGAGTATTGTTTTCTCATTTTGGTCTTATACTAAAGGGAGATGCTGCCGAACTTTTTTTTTTAAAGAATTCTATATCATTGTTGCTGATATCTTTCTTTTCCTTCTTTTCATTTGTTTTGCAGATAGAAAAGGTAAAGCACTTGCAACTACAACTGCAACTGCTGGGGTATCAAAAAGTCTTGCCAAAGGTAAAGCCACAAGGGAGTCTAATCCAAAAGATCCAAACGAAGCATTTAATGTCAACTTATGGCTCCAGAGAAATAAAGCTCTATCAACGAGAATTGGTACACAGACTAGTGTTTGGCAAACAATACCCATTGGGAGAACAACGACAAGGTGGTGTTCCCAAAACCCCAATATATATTTGGAGATGCCACAAAGGAGACTGCAAAGCAACCCACTGACCATATGTAGTACCATTACACAAACTCGGCAGGGATTGTTCGTGAATTAACCACTGTTCGGTCTATTCGACGGCATCCGACTATGATGTCATTGGCTCCAACAATCCCGGCAAAGAACGATCCTTTTTCGTGGATAAGGCATCATGTCCATTTCAAGATTGGCAAATTCACGCGTCAGCCTCCATACTACTTCACAGAACATCCAAGGTCTAAAATAGAGACCATAGAACCGTGCACTTTGAATTTAGAAGAAGGCACTGTGATTTCACAGCTCAGGAACATCGGGCTTGGTATTCATACTGGAGACGGGAGTGCTTGGCTTGGAAAGAGACATCAGTCTTGCGGGTGGTTTAATTGTATTGGGGATTGGCCAGGCTGGGTGACTGCAATCAAACATCATTATGCAGAAGATTTGAAAGCCATCGGGATTTTTGATACTGTAAATGCTACCACACAAAAAGTCCCATGTGAGAACAAGAATGTCTATAGGGCCATTCTGGAGTTGTTTTGTCCAACGACTGGTACCTTCATTACTCCGAACATGGAGTTAGGATTCTCTTTATGGGAAATAAAGAAGATTTTTAGTTTGGCACCTTACGGCGAGATCTATGATGAAACCGTTTTACCCGATGAAGAATTAACCACCATGGATGACAAATTCCAGGCTGTATATTACCTCTTTGTTGCACTTGAGGATTCAATTCAAACAACTAGCCGGAGTCGAGATAAAGTCGTCCAATGAATGAGTCAGGTGAAGAGAATTACCGAACCTTTCTTCACAAATGGAGGTTGATACTTTAAATGGAAGAGGTAATTCCGAGCAAAGACCCCAAGAAGGGTCCGACAATCATTTATCATGAGGATACGAACTTTCAACTTTACATTTTCGCCAAGTATCCAGACTTGAAAAGAAAATGTTGGCTCGCTTCATTCTTGGAAGCATAGTTGTCCGAAGTTCTCTTTCCAAGTTCTGGAAATGACCTTAGGCCTGGTTGCATATATCCAGCACTCAAAATACCCTTTGGACATAGCCTTGCCTTGGGTCCCACCTTTGTGTCCTACATGCTGACTGAGTTGAACCTTTCACGATTTACCGTCAAAGAAGGGAAGCCTTTCAACCGATTTTATGCTGAATATTTGCTGTACACTTAGTTCACCTATCATTGCAACGGTCTTCATTCACACAGCGGTGCACCGGGAAGCATTTCATGGAGGGTGTGGTTGGTGGCAGTTGCCTGATTAATAATTATTCCATGACTGACTTATGCCAAAATTTGCACAACTTTAATAATTATGTTGCTTTTGATGATGCTGTACCCAATATGGAAATTTCGACTCAGATGAGGAATGCTGTGGAACCATCCATTGACAACGAAGGAGAGGGTGGCCGAGATATTGGCTTGTCAAATGAAGAAAAGAGCTGGCTTCTGAGCTTAAGGCTTGCAGATCTAGTATATAGGAAAAATACACATATCAATATTCAACCGTATGTACCTGCCAAATTTTGCAGACAATTTGATTTTTATCAAGCTGTCGCGGGAGCACCGAGCCGGATTCGAAGCACTACTAGTTCCTTGCAAGATGCTCGAAATGCTTAGGAATTCTACCAAGCACTTGATACTGGGGCTCGTTTTGGCTATCCCTGTCTCTTGAATCCTGGGTACACGAGTGATTTTGCTCAATGGTTTGCCAAAAGCACCCTCACCATTGTGCAGGCATACACAAGCAATCCCCGGGTTAAATGCCGTGTTTTGCTTGCTTCTAAAAAAAAGAAAAAGGAGAAAAAGATCGTTTTGTCATAGAGAATTTTGAAAATTGGCTACATGATGGGGATCAATGGCGAATTGGTTTGGTGGCCGGGTCCGACATCTGCCGAGCTCACCATTCTTTAAGAGGTGAGGAAGATGAAAGCTACATGCCTTCGCCTAATGTGTCTGCAACGAGAATACAATGAGCTATAGATGAAAATTTACGGGAGAACATAAGTCTTGCTGAGATTCGACAGATAGGTAGAGCTACTTTGGATTTTGGACATGCTTCTCATTCTGTCAGAACTAAGGTTTCGGTAGGAGAGCAAACCAGGCAGTTTGAAGAAGAGCGGTCTATTATGCATGTAGTTGCTGAGGCAGATCTTACTTAGCGATTAGAAACTGCTACTGAAGCTCTAACATCGACAGTGACACGTGTCGATCAAAGTTCAACAGAGAGAGTCCAATCTGCTGAAGCAGCTACAAGGGCAAGGTCACCTATTATAATGCCTGTAAGCCCTCTGGCAAACTCGGTTTTGCATAAGAAACTTAGAGCCACTCGTTCAAAACTGGTAACCCAAGCCCAAGCCTCAGCTAACAAAGAGACACCTCCCCAAAAGAGAAAAGCTGAAAATCATCAAGCACGTCGTTCTCAAAGGCTAAAAACTGGTAACATACATATATTGTTTATAATCATCTTTTCATTGATCCCGTACCTCTTGTTTTGACATTTATATTACTTTTTGGCTATTTTATTAGCTCAACCCTCAACTACTGGAGGATCTGCGAGGCAAGTGGCTGAAATTACTGAAGATTATGCTTCTGATGAAAGGGGTGAAGGAGAAAGCAGTTTTGATATCCCCATAACTGGGGAACGAACCGATAGTGAGATTAACATCGAGTTCGATTTTGAGAAAGATCTATTTGATCAAACGCTGACTCCTGAATCTGAGGGAAAAGTGGCAGCAAATGTACCAATAGAATCCATCACCGCAGAGAAGTCTATCGATGATGTTGGTGCCGTTGCTACTACTGATGCTGCTTTCTAGGTTGGACAACAAAAGCTTTATTCTGAGGTTGTTAAGGAACCCACGACCAGAGCCTCGATGGATATAGGGGAAAATCCAGTTGTCCCTGAAGGTAAACTTTGTATTAGCTTGGTTAGTGTTTCAACATTTGTGCTCTAATTCCGTTCATTCCCCCTTTTTAGGTGATCGGGCGGAAGAGGATATTTCTGATATACTTCCTACTGTCCCATGGAGATCTTTTGGATCATCCATTGAGGAACAAGTGGATAAAGAGCATGTTGAAGCTTCGATTGACCTGGATGATATCTCAATTCATAGTGGATATTTAGAGACATCGCTAGGCAGCCCCCTGGGGAGTGATTTGCAGCGCTTTGTAGAAAGTTTATCATTAGATTTGCTGACCAAAAGTATCGATGATGGTGTGGGGTTGTCACCAGCTGGTACTACATTGCCTGTTAATAATGAACCAAGGTTTGATGAGGCTGGGGATATTCGGACAGGGCCACATATTGGAGCTATCGGTGATGCAGAAAGTGTCATGGTTTCGGCCGAAGAAGCCCTTGTAGCGGAACCTATTATAATCAGAACAGGTCCTTCCATTGAGCAGGCATTGGTTTTAGAAGCTACAAGTCTCCCGGTAGAGGACACTCCCGTAACACCTGTCACTAGCAGTGTGCCTCTGGTCGTTGGTAGTTTTACACCTCCCAAAGCCATGACAACCCCGAGGGTCCACTTTAGGGCGGATTAGTCATCACCTCTGAAAATTGTCGAAGACCCTGCTGTTCAAAAGATATCAGATGAAGCTTCTGCTGCTGAAGGTAGAGGATCCCGAAAGGCATTGTTACATGTAACAGTCACACCACATACAATTAGGGATCTTTTGGCGATTTTGTCTTCACAAGGGTCACATGATTCATCATCTGTCAAAGAAGCTTTGGCTATTCCTGGGGGTGCAGATATAAATGTCGAGAGAGAAAGGGGTAATCGCTTACGTTCTCAGACCCAGTCAAATTCACAAGAGCAAGAATCAAACCTTTCTATCCCTAGAGAACCCAGCTTGTTCGGGGACACCCCAAAGCCTCAATCTGCTATTAATTTTGCCATAAAGATGGCGATTCGCAGCATTTTGGCCACCGCTTTCCAAGGAGAGCTTTCTTCAGAGAAGATTCAAGGTGTCAAAGCTTTAGCTGATATGCTAATATTTTCTGGTACAAATTTAAGTGGCATTCGTGATGCCTTTGTCCTCTTCTTCAACAAACTCAAAGAAAAGGATTCTTGGGACAAAAACGTTAATCATGCCAAAGCTTTCGAGGATGAAGTTCTAAGGCACAAAATTCAACTGGCTGTAGAGATTGAAAGTGGTGAGGAGGAAGTACAGATAATGAATGCGGAACAGGCCAAGATGACATAAGAACTGGCTGCGCATGTGGACGAATGTGAAAATATTCAACAACAGATTATCGTATTGCAACATCAGCTATCATACGTGGAGAATACCATTAAAAACTTGCAAAAGTTTGTTTCAGAGAAAATTCGTCGCCGAGATGATCTTCTTGCGCATACAGAAGTGAAGCATACAGCCTTAGATGATTTTGTTCAGTCCTTGGAGGTTGAATTGAATATTAAGTTAGACGAGATTGACGTTAATACTGTTGTTCCAGCTTATGCAAGCTACAAAGAATGTATCCTAATGAAAGGAGTACTAAATGTAAAGGGATAACTGGAGAAGTTTCTGAACTAATATTCTCTGTTGCAACTCCCATCTGATGTCTTCCTTATTTGTTCCTTTCATTCTGACTAGCCCTAGGGGCCATGTATACATTGACTTCGCTTTTTGTATTTGAACTTTAAATAGATATCAATGGAAAAAACTTTTCTTTTCCTCCATTTTGTCATTGGTATAAGTATTTGGTTTAATTTTGTATGGATGTTTGATGTGGTTTGCATGGATGGTTTATTTGGTTTGGTTTTCTTAGACTTGTATGAGGGTATGATTTGTGATCTTTTGGATCCACAAATCGAAAATAAGGGAGTCATATAGGTGGACATTATTTCGGTGCCCATGTGTGATGCTTTCCTCAGGGTCAATGACTTGATCCTTTTGGTGTCGAAAGGGGTCAAACAAAGTGGATGTTATCCGGTGCCCATGTGTGAGGTTTTCTCCGGGGATCCTTGACTTATTCCTTAGGACTAAGATTTGGTTTTGGTTTTTGTTTAGATTTTGGTTATACAAGGTCTACAAAAACACTTGTTGTATATCATTGAAGGTAATCATATCAGGTCTACAAAAAGACTTGTTCTATACAACTGAGAATTAGCTATATGGAGTCTATAAAAGGACTTATTCCATACAGCTGAGTTTTGCTACACAAGGTCTGCAAAAAGACTTAATCTATCTAGCAGGACGTTACAATAATCAAAGTAACAAAAGTTTGACTAGAGGGGTCGAAAGGCTTAATCCTCATAGTCATTTTATACAAATCTGAGGGATTTTGGTTAAGAGTCATAGGTTGTGGCTCGAAACCAGAGGGTTTTGATTTTGGTTAGGAATGAGGATGTACACTGTATATGGTTTATGTACATTGTACATGGTTCGGGTATACCAATGACATTCAAGTGTAGTGTTTCTTGAAAAGTTTTCCATTGATAGGCATTATACATCTATCTCCTTCAAGTGTGAGAAGTGTGCAGGCGCCATTGGAGTAGACTTTATCAATGACAAATAGTCCTTCCCATTTATATTCAAATTTACCTTTTGACAAGTGTGTGGAGAACATGGGCCTCTTAGCTGCAAGGACTAAGTCTCCTTTCTTGTAGGTTCTGTATTTGACCTTTTTGTTAAAAGATCCAAACATACGAGCTTGATACAATTTGATACTTTGTCGAGCGGCAAGCCTCTTCTTATCAAGGCTCTCTAGCTCTTAGAGTCAGAGTTTAGCATTCTTCTCTTCAGTATATTTGTTTATCACAGCTACCCGAAGAGACGAAAGTTGTATTTCCAAGGGTATTACGGCCTCACAGCCATAGACCAAGGAATATGGTGTGGATTTAGTTGGACCGCGAACTGTAGTTTTGTAAGCCCATAATGCCTCAGGAAGTTTGGTGCTCTAACCTTTTTTGTTATCAGAGACCATTTTCTTCAAAATGTTGCAAATAGTCTTATTGAAAGCTTCAGCAAGTCCATTAGTTGTAGGATTCTATGCCGTAGATGGACAGCATTGGATTCCGTACTTGTCACAGAATCTGTAAAATTTATCATTATTGAATTGAGGACCATTGTCATGATATAGACGTCTGGGCACCCCAAAGCGACCAATGATATGAGTTTTCAAGAAACTGAGGACTGTATCTGTCTTGACTTCCACAAGGGGTATTGCTTTTGCCCATTTGGAGAAGTAATTTGTTGCAGCCAAAATGAACTGATGGCCACGTTTTGATGGTGGGCTGATCTTTCCAACTATGTCGAATCCCCAAGATTCAAACGGCCAAAAGGTGGATGTAGAATGTAGATATTCAGGAGGTTGATGGATGTAATCACCATGAATTTGGCATTCATTGCATCTTTTAGCAAAATTGATGGCATCAGATATCATAGTAGGCCAATAGCAGCCCAGCCTTCGTATTTGATCATGAAGCTTTGGCCCAGTCTAATGAGCGCCACACAGACCGGAATGGACTTCTTTGAGGACTTGCTCTGCTTCTTTTGGTGACAAGCAATGAAGAAGAATTCCGTCATATGATTTGCGATAAAAAGTCTTTGAGGGCAGATTGAAGTGGAATTTTAGAGCTCGTCTTTGAATACTAGTTTTGTCTTTAGTATACTCTGGTAGTACCCCATGAAGAATGTAATCAATAAAAGGATCTCTCCAATCTCTGAATGAATTATAAAAGGATGAAATCCAATTATTAATCACGGTAAAACTATCGGCCACTGCCTTATGGGTGTCTAGTGGAGGTAGAAGTCTTCTTTTCACTACTTTTAATATCATTTTGTCATTTTCAGGAATTGACATTGAAGCTGCCAAACTTGCTAATGCATTTGCTTTGACATTCTGATGTCTTGGAACATAGTGAAACTCAGTTAGACTGAATCTTTTCTTGAGTTCACAGGCTTTGTTAAAGAAAGGAACTAGATCAAGTTTCTTCACTTCATACTCATGATTCATTTGCTTGATTACGAGTTGTGAATCTCCATAGACTCCAAGCATATTGATGCCTGATTTTATGGCTAACTCAAGGCCCATGATCAATGCGGTATATTCTGCTATATTGTTTGAGCACAGCTTAATTAATAAGAAGGAGTGAGGGATGTAGAATTTTTCCGGGCTACAGAAAATAATTCCAACTCCTGAAACCGGTTCTCCCAATTCATTAGTTATGGAAGCTCCATCAAAATGCATGATCCAATGCTGATCTGGCTCAATGGTGGGTTTCCACAGTTGTTCAACAAAAAAGACCGGTTCATTAGGGAGGTTATCTATGAATTCAGAATCTTCCGAGAGCGAATGTTCAGCTAGAAAATCGGCAAGACCTTGCCCTTTTATAGCTTTTGCAGGGGTATATTTGATATCATATTGAGAGAGGAGAATCGACCATTTGGCCAAGCGTTCACTCAGGACCTCGGCTTTTGTTACCAGTACCTTTAATGGATTGATGCTAGAAACTAGGTACACTACATTGGAGAGGATGTAGTGGCGCAGCTTTTGAATTGCAAACATCAATGCAAGACATTCCTTTTCTACTGGATGATAATTGTGTTCAGTATCAACCAACATTCTTGACAAGTAGTAAAGAGCCACCTTTTTCCCTTCATCATTCTTTTGAGCTAATAATGCCCCCAGAGAGTGATCGAGAGCTCGGGTATATAGAATGAAGGGTTGCCTGGAATTGGAGCTGAAAGAACTGGCGGATTAGTAAGATATCGTTTGATATCTTGGAAGGCATCTTCGCAAGTTTTGTCCCATACAAAATCTACTCCCTTCTTCATCAATTTGGAAAAAGGTCTGTATTTTCCAGATAAGTTTGAAATGAACCGACGAATATAGGCAAGTCTTCCTTGCAATCCTTTTAATTCTTTTAAAGTTCTTGGAGAAGGCATTTCCAATATGGCTTTGATTTTAATTGGATCTATTTCGATACCACCTTTTTGAACTACAAATCCTAGAAACTTTGTAGAAGAAACTCCAAAGAAACATTTCAAAAGGTTCATCCAAAGTTTGAACTTCCGCAACATTTCGAAAATTGTGCAGAGATCAGCCAAATGATCTGATTTCTGCTTGCTCTTGACTGCCAAGTCATCAACGTAACATTCAACAGACTTATACTGTATGTCCTTGAAGATTTTCATCATTGCTCTTTGGTATGTGGCCCCAGCATTTTTTAGGCCGAAGGGCATGACGATATAGCAGTATATGCCAAAGGGAGTTCTGAATGAAGTATGTTTCTCATCTTCTTTGAACATTTTAATTTGATTGTACCTCGAGAATCCATCCATGAATGACATCCTTTCATACCCAAAAGTATTGTCAATCATGAATTCTAGCATAGGGAACGGGAAGTCATCTTTAGAGTAGGCTTTATTCAGGTCGCTGAAGTCAATACAGACTCTAATCTGTCCATTCTTTTTGGTAATTGGTACTATGTTAGCCAACCAGTCGAGGTGTTGTTCTTCGCGAATGAAACCGACATCTCCGAGCTTCTGGACTTCTTTTTCTGTTTTATCCATAACTTCAGGTTTTGTCTTTCGCTGGTCTTGTTTTACAGGTTTAGCATCACCTGTTATATTCAATTTATATACCGAAATCTCTAGATCTAGACCCAGCATTTCTACATAGGTCCATGCAAAGCAATCTATGAACTCTTGTAAGAAACTCACATACATATTAAGTTCGTTTCCTTTGATTTGAGAACTACAAAAGTAGGTCGAGGATTATCTGGGGTTCCTAAGTTTATTTTTTGTACTTGGTCCTTTGTTGAAGGCTCAAGAGGAGGCACTTTCACAACGTCATCGGAAGTTTCCAACTCCGTAAAGCCTTCTGGAGTTTCATTTGGGGGTTTAAGCCAAGGCTTGATCCCTTTCCATGGATTCGATTTTTTAGGCTCTTTAGGTTTTACATCAATAGCTAAGCATTCCTAGTGAACATGTTGTGATGGGCTTATTTCTTTATTGAGTTCTGGTGGCCAGTATTCAGTGATTTGTAACATGGCGTCATTGTCATCACTTGCCCCTTGAGGATGTTGAAAAGTAGCTTAATTAATAGGTTCTTGAACGACAATAGTTTCACAAGAGTCATCAGATTCATACTCTTCGGTAAAGACCATGGGTCTTCCTCTGACATCTTGATTCAGTTTAGGAATGCTACTGTAGGGAACATATCCTATGCAGTGACGTAGCTGTTCAATTTTGCATCCCATTTCGAGATCTTCCTTCATTTCTGGGGTGAAGATGTCCACAGGAATCTGTATCTCATTTGCATTCAATCCAAGGCATGTGGTCTTTTTAAGATTGTACCCCATATTTTTCATCATGTTACAGACCACAGGATTGTAGTTATCAAACCATACTTTCCCATCATTAGTGATTTTATCGATAGGATTTGAAGGAGAAGCATCTTCAGCCCCATGAAAAATAATTGGATGATCATATTGCTTTGATGGAGGCACTAAGAAGCAAGATCCTTCGAAATCATAAATATAAGATGGAGTGGGCCATTGTAAGAGTGGAGGTTCCCAGTCTACTATAGAGTGTGCAGAGGCATTCTTTATTTTGACGTCCTCAGAGTCTACCTCAGAATCTGAGCTTTTGATCATTAAAATGACATGTATCGGGCGCGTCCGTCTAGACCTCCCGTGCAGACGATAGAGCACTACTTCGAGAGATGAAACTATTCAAGACATTTCATCGAAGGTTTGAAATTCCATTGCCATAGTTAAGCTACGGAGAGCTGGCCGGAAACCTATCCAGCATAAATGAATTCATGGGGAGAAGTACGGAGGATTCTCACATCTTTCAACCAAACGGAGCCATCTGTCTATATATCTGCAGGATAGCTCTCCTCTTTGTTATGATGTTAGCACGAGCTGACGAAAAGTAATAGGAGAATCAAGTCTTATAGGTGACATTCCTCTGGCGGGAGGAGGTACATTGTTGCTTTCCTGATCAGAATCTGAGCTGTTGACTGAGGAAACTGCATTTGTTGAATACAAGGGCTTTTTATGTCCTGCTTCCTTTTTTCTCCGTGATTTGTGAATATGATCAGAGGTCGATCTGATTGTTTGATTTTAGTTTTGACCTTGATCACCAAAGGAGCTTTGGTTTCTACACACTTTGCCACAGGCTCCTTCGTTGGCTGCAACTTTCTAAGAGGATTGGATTGCTCGCCAATTCCTAGGCAGGCTCTTTTTTCTATTTAAATAGTGAAGGGTTCCATGGGATTATCATCCACTGGAGTGCTTTTTGTATCTGTCTTAGACTTGGTAGGTCTTTCTTGATACATGGCTGCATCAGTGAAGTAGACTTCTTTTCCTTTGAATGGTTTTTCATCCGCAAAGACCCGATGCACTTTACCCTCGTCATCGATATATTTGAGACATTGATGGAGAGTGGAAGGTACTATGGCATAATCATGAAACTATCTTCTCCCTAAAAGGATATTGTAGCAGGCACGAGTCTTAACCACGTGCAGAGTAGCTTCTAAGGTTAATTCTCCCAACTGGAATCTAATTCGAAGTTTACCAATCGGATCCTGAATTTCCCCGTCATATCCTTGGATAGAAGTCTTTGTAGTAGATAACTTGCTTACTGGGATGCCAAGTTTTTAAAGAGCCATAATTGTGATTAGGTTCAGAGCTGACCCTGGGTCGACATGAATTCTCGAAACAGGAATGTCTTTGATGTAGGCCGTGAAATAAAGTGGTCTTGTGTGTTTCATATTACCTAACAGGAGATCATCTTTAGTGAAGGATATAGTAGCTTTAGAAGCATTGTGAATTGAAAGACATTTCATGCATTGCTTTTGAGGCTTTTTTTGTTTTGCTTTCAAGTAGTTTTTTTCTATCTGATGAACTTGCGCTACATGAGTCTGATTGTCCGTATTCAAAGCTTGTAAAGCTCGTATGAAATTATTACGAGTCTCCCTAGACATCTGCAAGAGATCGAAAATGTGAAGTCATGCAGGTATGTGTTTGAGATGTTCAACAATATCATACGTGAATGGTTTTTGTGGCCTTGCATTAACATTTGCCTCTGAAGAAGATACATTTACATTAGTGTTGTCCCTTGAAGAGTTTACATGGGAAGGAGAAGAAGAAGAGGGTCCATCATAGTTGACCCTGTAGTTGCGACCGGAATGAGAGTCATTGTTAACCATGTTACTTCGGTCGATTTCCGGACGAGTATCCCTCCTTATGGCATTAACTTCTTCGGATTGAAAAGGCTGACTGATTTCCTCCAAGCCTGACTCTTGCCTTGTGTTATTAGGAATGGCCTAAGATGCTTGGAGCTCATCGGCGGCACTTAAAATTACCAGAGTGGGAGCCACTAATATCTCTCTTTCAGAGTCGAAGGTGTTATCTTGAATTTGAGAGACCTCCTGTGGTGTGGCAATGTCAATATTATAGTCATTATATTTCTCCGGCAATCTGGGTTCATTAGTTGAATCAGACGTGACCGACTACGTGCTTGGTTTGGAGTCCGCATTTGGAGAACTCAACCCTAGGTTTAATTAGGAGGGAAAATCTGGTGCAGACGTTACTGTGCATGGAGAAGGAGGAACCATCTGCTGTTGTTGTGCCTCACCAGGATCAATCAGTGGTAAAGGGTCTGGATGAATTTCCGGGGGTAGTGGAAAAGGAGGAGGGTCATTCCACCAACCACCCGTGCTTGGTCGATGTATATCATACAGGGCCACTGAGAGTGTGTTGAGGCCATGCCTGATATTGAGTGTACCCATTTCAGGATCAAATGTTTGTTCAAAACCTTCATCTTCGTCGGAAGGATACTCGTCAACAAAGTAGTCATCAACCCACTGACCATCTTTGAGGTCTGAGTAATCTGACCAATCATCTTCATCATCTGAGTTTGGGGGTGTGACGTCCTATGATATCCAATTACAACTGGATATCAATGGTTCTTCCTCATCTTTTGGGATCGGTATGATGTAGTCAGCTAAAGTGAAATGACCTTTAGCTGGTTTGAGAAATTCTTAGGAGATTGGAGCTTAAATTACCTTTTCCTCATTCCGCTTAGCTTGTTTTTCTTGCTTTTTGACTTTTCTTCTTTCTGCAGGTGTGGGTTTAGTTTTCATCTTCTCCCAACTTTCATCACTTACCAAGTATGGGTGAACCCACATTTCTTCCCCTGAATAGGTTTTGATTGGTATTAATCCCCGTTCATTATGTATCGCATTAACGATCCGGAATTCAACAATTGGTGGTTTTGATGGAGTGGGTACTGCTATGGATACAAATTGCCCAAAAGAAATCATGTTAACTAGAGCAGTGTCATATTTCCGGTCGAATGTTATTACTCCATTTTTCCATATTTCGTTGACTTTTTCTTTCAGGATGAAGCAGTTTTTAAGAGGATGAGACACCATTCGATGATATGCACAATAATTTGGGTCATTGATGCGACCTGCTTGCTTTGGTTTTTTCATTGGTGAAAGCTTAAGCTTGTTATTTTCCATCAATGTTTGGAAGATTATTTCAATATCTCCATCGAAGGGGTATTTAGCTCTTTTTCTCTTTTCATATTCCTCCTTTTAGTTTGCTCTATCTTGACATTCTGCGGCTTTTAAGGAGGTGATTTGGAGGTTTGCACATTGAATACCTCTTGTTTCTTTTTTGAACTTGGAGCGGTTGATTTTGGAGCAGAAGACGATGATGATTCCGCTTTCCGGGAATTTACCTTTGTTTGACTAATTTCTTTAAGAGTCAATTCTGCATCGGTAGCCACCTTAACCAATCGGGCCAAAGACTTAGTTTTATGACTAAGTATAATAGCCTTGATTTTTTGCCGCAAATTAGTTTTGTACATTTCAATGGTAACCCTCTGAGATGGCTGTTCTAAGCATCTGTAAGACAATGCTCTCATCTATTGATAAAGGCTTGTGCAGTTTCATTTTCTCCTTGCTTTATGCTACTAAGCATAGCGAAGGTAACCGTCTGATCTTCTTTTTGAAAATGAAGTAAGAATTTCTCTTCTGTGACTGGCCATGTTGTGAAAGAGAGTTCTAGTAATTGTTTATACATGCAAAAGCAACTCCTTTTAATGTGCCTACGAACAACCTTATTTTTAGCGCATCCAACTCGAGCAAGCTCCCAAAGAGTGATTTGCAATGCACTATATGTTGGTAGGTTGACGCTTTTCCCAGATAAGGCTGGAAAGTCAGAAGTTTATAATCTAGCGGAAAAGGAACCAGATCAAATTCCAGAGGATATTTGGGAGTAATACCTTTCTTTTTCATCCTGTTTTCCACCTTTGATTTGGTCAATAGTTCTTTGACTTCTTTGAAGGTTACATGCTTTTCGGGATTTACATGAAGACTAAGGATTGATGAATGATCGCCACCAGTAGAACCTGCGGCCATCACTTTATCTGTTAGTGATTTAATTTGAGCCGTAAGCAGGTCGATTTTGGTGGCATTCCTCCTGATCATAGCCGGCTCTCTTCTGTTAGCAAATAAAGGATTGATTGGAGCTTCAGTCGAACCACCCAACTTATCTGTCAAATTTTTAACTGGGCAATTAAGTGATCAATTTTGGCTCCTCGCTGTTTAACAACATCACTAACGTCATCTTCTTGATTTTCATCAGCATTTTCTTTGCTGGCATCTTTACTCTCACTAACACCCTCATTTCCGTCATTACCAGTTCCACTCCATTCGGCCATAAATATGGTATACTGACAGGGGTAGGAAGATGTAGGAAGAGTGGACTGACTATCTTCCGTGTCCAGGAGAGTAATTGAGTCCTCGTCAGAATATGTTTTAACAAGGCCTTCAGAGGTTCTGCCTGAATGAGAATTGGAATCAGATTCTTGTGATTGAGTTCGAGCCATGCTCCGAGTAACCCTTCTGGTTGGGTCTAGTCCAACCATATATGAGGAGGTCAGGCTTGGCTCATCTTCTTTAACCACCAATTTTTGAGTGATTGTATGCCGAGACTGCTTCCGGGTGAGAGCCAAAGCCTTTTTCCTAATTTGATTGACCACTCTGGCCGTTAAAGTTTGATCTTTGAATCTGGAAATCAATGGCTTAGAAGTACTGGCGAGTTAATTTCAATCCATAGGGTTGGAAGTGGTGAATGAAAAAACATCGATGGTATTTCTTTTATTTTTCTTTTTTTGTTTTTTTTTTCGTCGAAGTGAATCTTTGAAACGAACAAGATCGGTCGCATCATTGATGACCAGTCGTTCAGCTTGCCTTTTGTTTTTAGCACCGCATGAGATATGCTGGGGTGCTATAATGACTGGGTAGACATCTCCTTCCGAAACTCCGTCCCTCTTTGAGTCAAAGGGAAAAAGGTATTCTCTTTAAGTGGTGCCAAGGGTTTATTCTTAGTCTTCTTGAAATTTCGCATACGTGGCTTTGGTGACTGTCACAACCCGAGCCCAGGAGATCGCGGGTTAGCAAAAGCCTAACCAGCGACACACGCACTCCCATGCATATGCACTTAGACCGGGTCTAGATGCACACGCACAAGGGAAAACACACGTGCAACAAGTTTGCGGAAGCTACAAGTATCAACATGTGACACGAGACACACAAGAAACAAAGAAATGATATTCAAAGACTGACATAAAGGTCTGAACATACAAATTGGGATCCAAGCACGATGTATAGAACATGAGTACAATCAATGACATGAAAAGAAAGAAAGCGATATGCATGCATGCAGAGAATAGTCGTGCTCTGGTGGAGTGATAACTCACACTCCGCGAACCTGAAGAGACAGCTGGAGTCTCCTTTGCAAACTGACGACCGACAGGAACACGATAGAGGGTACCTGAGCCTGCAACACCAAGGACAACTCATGAATACAACGATTCAACAAAGTATAAGCAGTAACAAGTTAACACGTATGGTCTCTAATAGAATAAAAGACATAAATAATCATAACATGTCAATGTAGTAGTCTAAGTAGTTGTGCATTCAAATTAACATATGCTCCATTAATTAATGTGTAAGTACATACTAGGTGGCTACTACGTACGCCATATGCTCTCAAGGTAGGGATCTTTGTAAACGTGCTGAGAACACCATGGGCCAGATGGGTCTCAGGTTCCTGGGGTCCGGATTCCCCAAGACATGTCCTTCTGCAGTAAGGCAATACAAACTATACCAAAGTCACCCCGTCGCGATCCTAAGGCTGAGGCTCAGTAGTGCCGGACCATATCGAGTCAATCAATATAAGAACATGCATATCATATCGTGCATATCATTACGTGCATAGCTTAACATGTCTATCTTATCAGAATGTGCGTGCATGTCTTGTTAAGCATATATCCAGCAGATGCAAGAGATTATACGAGTTCAACTAAACAACGACCACATCAAATTGAACAGATCAAACAAACAATATAATAGATGCCAACAGAGTAGAAAGCATGTAGGTAACCAAGGATGAAGACATATTAGCTCATGTGCATCAATTCGTAAGATCGAACATGCAAGATCCCTGTTTCACCCGGGATTAACTATGGACAGAGCTAGAAATATCCAATCGTGTGCCCCAGCGTAGAACGCGTATAAGAGGACAAGAACTGAAGTCAATATGCCATGCAATCAGGTTATCGTTCAAGAATCACGATCTTTTACTAGCCAATCCTATTCTAGTTATCCAGTGTTCCTAACCGTGCATGATGATGTAGTATTAAGTTGTCCGATGCACCATTGTCTAGTGTTGCAATGTATCTAGAATGTACACCGAAGTCCCTTAAACCAACACCTATGGGGAGGTGCTAAACAACCGGATAACGTGCATGAATGATTCGCAGCCCTCGAGATTATTCATGTCATACATTCAGACCATTGGGCAAGTCTAGGTGATCTACATTCTATCATGAAGGTCATATCAGTCTCTTTCTTACACCCATCCTTGTTCTTCATGTTTCAGGGGTGATACGGCTTAACCGTAGATGAACTTACGGCGTAGCCGTAATCTGCACTGCGGCTCCATCGCGGTTCCCTTTACTATTCATCTGCAATTACGGTTCACCCGTAATTTGTTCTACGGCTTAACCGTGTGTTGTTCTACGGCTTGGCCGTGGCTGGGCCGTAGAAGGTTTGCCAATTGCTTGCTTTCAGTTAATTCAGAAAAAAGCACCCTGTATTGATTTACAGCTGGGTCACGGCTGAGCTACGGCGTACTCGTAGGACAATATACGGCTTAGTCGTGTCCTCGCCATAGAGGAAAACTAGGTTTTCCCTCTCTGGACTTTAAGCCGAAGGTAACTTACGGCTTAGCCGTGCTACACACGGAAGTCTTTCCGAACTAATTACAGAAACATTGAAATGTAGACAAACGGACTCAAACACATGTAATAGAGGGAAAAACCCAATTGTCCTTGGGCTCAATTCACACTACCACATGCTTCTAATTGCCATGCATGCAAGGAAAGAAGAAAAGGGAGCCATGAGTACATGTACCAACTAATACTGAGAACGAGAAAGAAAAGGAGAAGCAAGACAAGAAACTCCAACTCACCTTGAATCACACGAGGGATGCTCAAACATGAACATGCCCAACTCCTTTTCCCAGTTAGAGCAACGAAAAGGAAGTAGGAACGAGCAACAGAAGAAGGACCCTGAGAGAGAGAAATAGAACTGTGAGAAAGAGAAGGAGAAGAGAAAGGTCGGTGGCTTATAAAGATAAATATCAAGGCCAATTTGCAATAAAGTCCAATTGTTCCAAGTTAAGTCCAATTCGAGTCAATTGCGGGTCTAACGGAAACAAGTAACATACTTGGCAAACGACATAGTTACGGGAATCGACAAACATAATAAATGACACACGTTACTACCAAGATGATGCATGAATGACGACATCGAACAAAATCGAATATTACGAAAAAGGGCTTATGTCTACCTAAACCAGGTCAAACTCAACCCAACTACCTATCTATAACCTGAAACGACCCAAAACCAAGAACAAAACACAATTAGCAACCAAATTATCAGGAATTAGCCGCTAATTCGGATCAAATCGGGTTGGGGTGTTACATCCTCCCCCACTAAAAACACATTCCGTCCCCGGAATGAACACACATTTGCAGGCACAACCCGCCGAACAACTATGTCTCCAGAATGCTTGATCTCTCGACTCGTTCTGATAGGCAGGGCGGCTTCTCAAGTTCCCACGTGCTAGAGGAATCGGTTCACCAAAAAGCATCCTGACACAACACACATACATCGTCGCAACGAACACACAAGAGAAAGTTCCGAACACATCAATCACGTACCTCGATAACAACGACAGCATGTCTTCTAGAAAACTCCACGGAAGAACCAATCTGTGCGCCAGCTCACTGAAGCTAGTCTTAATCTCAATTGGTGCAATAAGCCTCGGAACTAACTTGTCTTCTTGGCAAGCAAATCGCATTCTGCATCAGCAAGATCTTCCGAAACTTAATCTTCACGTCGGCAATTCCACGACCATCTACGAGTCTGCAAGGCTGCCTTATCTGGACTGAGCGATCTACAATGTCTGTCTCAAGCATCCACTCGACTTATCCGTCTGTCTGCATATGCAAGGCTGACCATTCGTACCGATTGAAAGAACAACGAGCAACTACGAAGGCATTTTGTGAAACAGCATCTTAGCACTCAGACAATGGGAGAAGGTCATGAACGCGGCTTCAAGCATGGACTGCTCCCCGAAGAAACTGACATGACGGCTGATAGCCTTCCTAGATCTTTGCCCAACCAAAAAGCTTAACCTAACACGGAAAGTCGCCGGGTATCCTCAATCCACAGTAGAGCCCATCTCACCTTGACGTCGTCTCGCTAAACTAGACTTCGACAGGAAACCCAACACGAAGCAACGCTCTGACATGACCAAAACAACACCTACTTACGCACTAGGCCACTAGATCACCTCCTCAACACGGACTAAACATTCGTTCGATCACTCCACCGGGAGAGTTAGCAAACTCTTGTCAAGCGAAAACATCCCCCATCTTCCGACGAACTCACCTGGTGCTCACGTCACTTTCAGCACAGTAGCGGCTAGCAAAAGTCCACGAAGAAGGAATTCCACTGACATGATCCACCCAACATCCTGCATCTTTATGAACAGATAATAAGGAAACAGGGGTCAAGAGACGAGGAAACAATCATACAAAACAGCCAGATATGGAAGGCAAGGAGTGAGTGCGTGGTCCAAAGAAAAGAGGCAAAGAAAAGAAGTAAAGTGTACGACAGGACAAGTACATTGATACAAGAGAAACAAAACTATGATTCTCCAACAACCCAAAAATATGTCCACAGACAAGTGGGAAGAGGGAAAAGATTACCTGTCAAACAGAACAAGGTGGAGGAAAACCTATAAAAAGACCGAACAGAGACACTGATAAACAATGAAATGAATGTGGCATTCGAATAATCATCAAAGCCTTCTGCAAGTCAGCAAAGGGTCACGGGAAAGTCGAGAAAGGGTATCAGAATCACATGAAAAACACGAAGACTGGTTGGACTCAGAACACTAAGAGAGAATGCACTACTGCATCGGGTGAATAAAACTTCAAAGATCCATCTTCAATGGCAAGGAAACAAG
The DNA here is from genome assembly GCA_037013555.1 of Sextonia rubra. Taxonomy (NCBI): domain Eukaryota; kingdom Viridiplantae; phylum Streptophyta; class Magnoliopsida; order Laurales; family Lauraceae; genus Sextonia; species Sextonia rubra. Next base: position 109,254,447 of record JASUAD010000001.1, on the reverse strand, counting down.
ATCTCACAAGAAGCCTCTTAGACAATAAGCGGAGCCAAATGGGTCAAGCAGCGACATCAATAAGAAGGAACGTTCAACAAAACAGCCTCAGAATAAAGCAAGAAAACAAGGAAACAGAGGGGTAAGCGGATAGAGAGAAAAACTCTAACATCGGTCACCTAGGCACAGGCACGAACAGAAAAGGACTGAACACTCAACCGGACCCAATACAAACCAGTGGAGTAAACCCGAGAGGACTTTTCGATGGCAAGAGCTAGTGTATGGGAATGACCCAAAACAAAATCAATGGAAAAGAGAATGAGGATCACCAAGCAATAGAGGGAAAGAATCATAGGAATTCTACCGTCCGAAAGATGATACTGCCCTTTCCTCAATGGAAACAACCGACAACAACAACAACAACTGGATACGACTCAAAGCCAATAAGGAATCATCTACACCGCATCTCACCATCACACTACTAACATTGGGAACTACAAAGTCCCCTCAACAACACCCAGAAGATTCACTGCTAATGGCTACCAGCTGCTCCTCCACTAACTCCCCCACTAAAAGAACAAATCAGTCGCCTCACACAAGGTGGGCTATGACGACACTTCCCGAACAAGATCACACAACAAGGAACTACCCGACCTCACGAGCAACCTCAACACCAGTTAAGGGAAACCAACATCTCGACATCCACAGTGAATAAGAGCAAGAGACAAGTAGATAGATGCACTCATACGAGAAATACAGAGTTAGGGATTTGTACAGCTCAAGACTCAAACTAGAGGGATCTCTCTATTTCCTACCATTTCAACAAACAAGGAAAACCTGCCCTGCTAACTGACACAAAAGAGAAGACACAAAACACAAAAGAACGTGGACAGCCAGTCCCTCGAGCAGAGAAAGGAGTCGCCTCTAATAGGGTGCGATGAAGGCATGGGGTCCTCGATGAAGCACAAACCAAACGACCACTCCTTGGAGCATGTTGACGTACTCATCCCGCTGCGCGAGCAAAGCTTCTATACAAGCGTGGAAATATACTTCGAATGTCACGTAACTGCTATCCGTCTAGACGGTATATGGATAGCCGAAATGCGTCCTGAGGAGCTCTCGTACTCTGAATGCATACAACAGGAGTCACCTTTGTCTACACACAATCGCGTAAGCGTCGGGGAGAAAATGCTTGATGCTCTCTTCTAACGTGTACCGGTCTCGGGACAGTTCGGCATCTTGCAGTAGATCCACCAATGCCATTGTCTGAACAACAAAAGGAATGCATCTGAGGTGCCCTAACTCCCAACGGAGAACATCAATGTAAGGCTCCTGAAAACCGTCCGCTGCCATGAGTTCTAACCAAGGGCACAATGCGCTACGAGTAGGTTCCAGCCGGATGGTCTCGACAAACACTGATTGAACACCTGCGAAAGAAACACCTGTGAATAAACAAGAAGAACACATACCGACCAACCCTACCAACAAATTGGCACTGAAGACCAACTGTTAGCATCACGTTTACTCACCACGTGCCTAAATGCCTACATGCTGAACCACTAGAGCAACAATACACTGATACCATACTATACGTATGTCACAACCCGAGCACAGGAGATTGGTGGTTAGCAAAAGCCTAACCAGTGACACACGCACTCCCGTGCATATGCACTTAGATCGGGTCTAGATGCACATGCACAAGGGAAAACACACGTGCAACAAGTATGCGGAAGCTACAAGTATCAACATGTGACACGAGACACACAAGAAACAAAGAAATGATATTCAAAGACTGACATAAAGGTCTGAACATACAAATTGGGATCTAAGCACAATGTATAGAACATGAGTACAATTAATGACATGAAAAGAAAGAAAGCGATATGCATGCATGCAGAGAATAGTCGCACTCTGGTGAAGTGATAACACACACTCCGTGAACCTGAAGAGACAGCTGGAGTCTCCCCTACAAACTGACGACCAACAGGAACACGATCGAGGGTACCTAAGCCTGCAACACCAAGGACAACTCATGAATACAACGATTCAACAAAGTATAAGCAGTAACAAGTTAACACGTGTGGTCTCTAATAGAATAAAAGACATAAATAATCATAACATGTCAATGTAGTAGTATAGGCAGTTGTGCATTCAAATTAACATATGCTCCATGAATCAATGTGTAAGTACATACTAGGTGGCTACTACGTACGCTATATGCTCCCAAGGCAGGGATCTTGTAAACGTGCTGAGAACACCATGGGTCAGATGGGTCTCGGGTTCCTGGGGTCCGGATTCCCCAAGACATGTCCTTCTGCAGTAAGGCAATACAAACTATACCAAAGTCACCCCGTCGCGATCCTAATGCTGAGGCTCAGTAGTGCCGGACCATATCGAGTCAATCAATATAAGAACATGCATATCATATCGTGCATATCATTACATGTGTCTATCTTATTAGAATGTGACGTGCATGTCTTGTTAAGCATATATCAAACAGATTCAAGAGATTATACGAGTTCAACTAAACAACGACCACATCAAACTGAACAGATCAAACAAACAATATAATAGATGCCAACAGAGTAGAAAACATGCAGGTAACCAAGGATGAAGACATATTAGCTCATGTGCATCAATTCGTAAGATCGAACATGCAAGATCGCTGTTCCACCAGGGATTAACCATAAACAGAGCTAGAAATATCCAATCGTATGCCCCAGCGTAGAACGCGTATAAAAGGGCAAGAACTGAAGTTAATATACTATGCAATCAGGTTATCGTTCAGGAATCACGATCTTTTACTAGCCAATCCTATTCTAATTATCCAGTGTTTCTAACCATGCATGATGATGTAGTTTTAAGTTGTCCGATGCACCAATGTTTAGTGTTGTAGTGTATCTGGAATGTACACCGAAGTCCCTTAAACCAACACCCATGGGGAGGTGCTAAACAACCGGATAACGTGCATGAATGATTCGCAGCCCTCGAGATCATTCATGTCATACATTCAGACCATTGGGCAAGTCTAGGTGATCTATATTCTATCATGAAGGCTATATCAGTCTCTTTCTTACACATATCCTTGTTCTTCATGTTTCAGGGGTGATACAGCTTAGCCGTAGGTGAACTTACGGCTTAGCCATAGGCATCTTACGGCGTAGCCGTAATCTACACTGCGGCTCCATCGCGGTTCCCTTTATTGTTCATCTGCAATTACGGTTCACCCGTAATTTGTTCTACGACTTAACCGTGTGCTGTTCTACGGCTTGGCCGTGGCTGGGCCGTAGAAGGTCTGCCAATTGCTTGCTTTCAGTTAATTCAGAAAAAGGCACCTTGTATTGATTTACGGCTGGGTCACGGCTAAGCTACGGCTTACCCGTAGGACAATATACGGCTTAGCCGTGTCCTCGCCGTAGAGGAAAACTAGGTTTTTCCCTCTCTGGACTTTAAGCCGAAGGTAACTTACGGCTTAGCCGTGGTACACACGGAAGTCTTTCCGAACTAATTACAGAAACATTGAAACGTAGACAAACGGACTCAAACACATGTAATAGAGAGAAACAAACACAAGATGGGCTGTAGACATCAATCATAAGCAAGAATACTCAACGTAATCACAATCAAACACATACCCACATGGTTTAGCCAAGTTATACTTATACTTGCCTCAAATGAGTTCAAACACGATCTTGTTGTCCTTGGGCTCAATTCACACTACCACATGCTTCTAATTGCCATGCATGCAAAGAAAGAAGAAAAGGGAGCTGTGAGTACATGTACCAACTAATACTGAGAACGAGAAGGAAAAGGAGAAGCAAGACAAGAAACTCCAACTCACCTTGAATCACATGAGGGATGCTCAAACATGAACATGCACAACTCCTTTCCCTGCTAGAGCAACGAAAAGGAAGGAGGAACGAGCAACAGAAGAAGGATCCTGAGAGAGAGAAATAGAACAGTGAGAGAGAGAAGGAGAAGAGAAAGGTCGGTGGCTTATAAAGATAAATATCAAGGCCAATTTGCAATAAAGTCCAATCGTTCCAAGTTAAGTCCAATTCGAGTCAATTGCGGGTCTAACGGAAACAAGTAACATACTTGGCAAACGACATAGTTATGGGAATCGACAAACATAATAAATGACACACGTTACTACCAAGATGATGCATGAATGACGACATCGAACAAAATCGAATATTACGAAAAAGGGCTTATGTCTACCTAAACCAGGTCAAACTCAACCCAACTACCTATCCATAACCTGAAACGAACCAAAAACAAGAACAAAACACAATTAGCAACCAAATCATCAGGAATTAGCCGCTAATTCGGATCAAATCGGGTCGGGGTGTTACAGTGACCACGTGTTGCAACTTGGGATGGCAGCATGTTTTTGGATCTTTCTGTGGGTCTGTAGAAAATCCCTTGTCACAGCCCCTTGTTTGGGCTGAACAGGCGATGTTTTCGGAGCTTGGGTAACTGCTTGATGCGACTTGTCAAGCGCCATTGATTTGTGATCCGTGTAACGGACCTACCTTGCCCCAGTCAAGGCTTGACAACACGAAGACTTTTGCATCTTGACTTTGGTTTGTATTCTGGGTCCTTTTGACCCCTTATGGAAGACTCCAAATGGGTTTTGAGCATATTTTGAAATCCATGGTTGAGGAGTTTCAACTTTCTTAATAATTTTTGGGGTTACTGATGACCCATTCTAAGCTGAAGTGGTGGAGCCTGTTGGGGTAAAAGCCTTTGGAAATTCTTGATGTAGGAGTAACAGTGTCCGTTCGAGCCCTTTTTTGTGTTCTTGCACATGGCTTGTTCTGTGTCATGGAGATTCTGAAAAGCCTCTCCTTAGCTTCATCAAGGGTGATGATTAAAGAACCCAAGATATTTTGCAAAAAGCAAATTCACAGGACTAGATTAGTGTGACAACCAACATCGCCGTTCATTTGGCTAGCCAGAATGGTTTGTAAATGCCATATGAACCAACATAATTTTGGACCGAAACGATTAGACAGAGGCACGAGTCCCATCTCACTGTGCTATCTGATTGTCCTAGCTGTCAGAATTTTTGCAGCATTTCGAAATCATATAGTCAGACTTAAAAACATGCTAGGCTGACTAGACCTAGCTATCGTAATTTTGGCAGCATTTTAGGGCCATCTGTGTCAGCCTTATAAGCAAGAGAGGGTTGGATCTAATCAAAGGGATAAGGCCTACAGGATCAAACCTGCACCACTACCACAATGATCTCACAGGATCCATCAGTGCTTGACAGCGGATAATGCATGACTGCAATGTCTTTGGTCTTATTACTAATTTAATAGAACATTTGTTTGGGTCAAAACCCTTTGGACTGAATCATCACTCTTCTAAAGGGTGTGATTTGGTCCGTGCGCATCAAGGTGCAAGTTCCTTAAATTAAGTATTCCAATTAAATGGAAAAAATTTTCACTTCAAGGTGCTTGATGCCTTCATTTGCATAATAAAAGGATGCATTTCAAGGTACAAAATTCCTTCAATAATGTTTCCAAACCCATCGTAGACATCAAGGTCTTGCATGGGTGTCTTCAAAGGCCAAACAAGTCATTTTTAGTCATAAAATAGGTCAGTGACCATGACCCACAGTCATTGCCCATTTTTCAGTGATTCCCGCAGTCATAGCACTTTTTACATACTTTCCCGTGGTCACGGACTTTTAGCAGCACTTTTCAGCACAACAGCAGTACTTTTTAATAGTTTTCAGCACTTTTCATGCGTTTTTAAACTAAATTTGATCACAAATTAGGGCAAGAATTTCCCACAGACGGAGCCAGTCTTCCGATCGCGCTTAAAATGGCGTGGAAATGTGTAATGGATTCAATGTCCAACATTAAAGCATTTTAAGCATTAAGAAGAATGGGAATTAACTACAGTTCATCATTAATTTCCCTTTGTTTACATAGGTTTTAATGCCCTGACCGCGGGGATGCAGGTTATTTACATGAGTTTACAAAGTTTACAACCCCTCCCTCAAGTCTTAGATGTGATCTCGATTTGAAAAATACAAGAAAATGTACACAGAGTAGAAAAAATGCAAAAAAAAAGAAAAAAGAAAAATGGGGTGACCGTGGGTCACAGTCAATGTTTTGCCTCTGTTTTTCATGTTGTTCATGTTGGTTCTTCTTTCTAACTCTTTTCAAGTGCTAGGACTCCTTTTTATGACTCTTGGGGTGTTCAACAACCATTGAGAAAATCAAATTCAACCATAAAATCAACTGAAAACTTTGTAATTCATCATTCATGTTTACGGACTGTCTTTCATTCAAGTCCGAAGAGGATATCATAGGAAGCAGAAGTTGTGTCATTCTAAACCTATAGCTTTCAAGGAACTGAATGAGGCCTAAAGAGGCTTGTTCACAACCTTTGTAATGGCTAAGAAACCTCCCGAATGAGAAAAACAAAGTTGACAGCGTCATCCTTCGTCTTTCGCATAGTCTTCAATGTATAAACATGGTTTACTCTTTTGCCACCTCATCTTCTTCTCCTCCCCTCTGAACCTTCTTGCTCACCTTGGTGACTTAGAAAAGAAGAGGAAAATGTCATAGAATGCTGCTGTGTGGCTGGTTTGGATGCTTTTAGGTGCTTTTGTTCTTGAAAATTCTTGTGTTTTCTCTTTTTTTTGCTTCTTTTCAAATGTTAGCCTTTTATAGACTCTCCCAGTAGTTTTGGCAGCTCCAGGGAGTTAAAAGGGGTTGTAGGAAGTTACACTTGAAAGGAAGTAGAGAAAAACCATCCAAAACCACAGGAAGTGTCCTTTGGAGGTCTGTGACCGCAACCGCAGTCACGGACAAGGTCCAATTTTGGGCTTTTGCATTTGTGACCCGTTTTCACCTGTTTGGGGACCAAACGCTGTCCAATCGCCATGAAACTTGGAGGGATGCTTTTTGACACTATTTTGATCATGTCATAAAAGTTTCAACTCATTTTGACCACCTGAATTGGTCAACTCCCTTGATGAACATGCCACGGTCACAGATAAGGCCCATTTTTGGACTTTTGCATTCGTGATCCGTTTTCGTCTGTTTGGGGCCCGAACGATGTCCAATCTTCACGAAACTTGGAGGGATGCTTCTTGAAAATATTTTGACCGTGTCATAAAAGTTTCAGCTCATTTTGACCATCTGAAGTTGGTCAAATCCCTTAATGAACAAGCCGCGGTCACGGACAAGGCCCATTTTTGGACTTTTGCATTTGTGATCCATTTTTGCCTGTTTGGGGCCCGAACAATGTCCAATCTTCACGAAACTTAGAGGGATGCTTCTTGAAAACATTTTAAAAGTGTCATACAAGTTTCAACCTGTTTTGACCTTTTGAAATTGGTCAACTCTCCAGTTGACTTTTCATGAAAGTGGGCCTTTTTTCAACTGTTTGAGACCCAAATTACCTCGGTTTGGTTTGAAACTTGGAGAGACTGACGTCAGGAACATCTTGAAGTATTCCTCTAGATTTCATCAGCTTTGGATTTGGAGAAGTAGGATTTCGAACAACAACCCATTTATTGCATGTGTTAAGTCACTATTCACCCACACTGTAGCGAGTCAGCTTGTTTTTCTACCCGAACGATGTCCAGTTGACCTAAAACTTCGTGAAAGCAACTTTGAACATATTCTGAGTATTTATTCCAAATTTCATCAGCTCTGATCCCCTGGAATTAGGGTTTTGGCTGGTGACTTCCATGGCACGGGGGTCACTGTCCTCTAACCTGACATAGAATGAAAGTCAGACCAAACGGAGTCCTTCCGACTTGAAATTTTGCAGAATATCTTCTAAGCATAACTGAAGCTTTGCGACCAAATTTCATCAATTTTGGACATTAGGAAGCAGGACTTTGGTCAGTGACCCCATAGATTGGGTGGGACTAACCCCAAGTTGACATGCGTGCAGCTTTTAAGTTCGATGATGTCCTCTATTTAACTTGAAATTTTGTAAGGCCTGTCTTGGGCATCATTTGAGCTTCCTCTAAGAGTTTCTGCTAATTTGATCTTCATAGGATGTCACTCTGCACAGGGACCCACAGAGCATAGTATATGATCATCTGGACCCAGTTTGGATCCAAATGACATCCAAATGCTCTAAATCCTTAAGGAGTAGTCTTTAAATGTACTTGAAAGCATTTCGTTGAATAGGAACTTGCTTCAACATGTGGAAGTGCCAGGTCCCGCAGTATTCCCAAGGAGCTGGCAAAGAGTCTCTAAAGCTTATTTGAGCTGAGATGAGGTCCAAGTGCTTTGAAAACTTTGGAACTTTATAATCCAAAGCTTGTAATGTCTTCACTACATTATTTACAAATTTTTATTGGTCAACACAAAGTGGGTACTAGCTGCAGACTAGTAATAATGCACAAAGGGGTCTCAATCCCAATGTCATATCCAAAAAGGGGCTAAAATCCATGTGTGGATTTACCATGGTACGTTGTCCATACTTTAGAGAATACCTGTCACAACCCGAGCCCAGGGTTCGGGGGTTAGCAAAAGCCAAACCAATGACACACGTACTCTCGTGCCTGTACACGTAGACCTGGTCTAAATGCACACGCACAAGGGAATATTCACACGTGCCAAACATGTACGCGGAAGCTGTAAATATCAGAAACATCAAACTAACAGTGCAAAAAGAGAATACGAAGAAAGAATGGAGCAAAATTACATGTGAAGGTCTTACAAAAAGAACAAAATAATAAATAAATCATGACATATACAAGTATGAAGATCCTCAAAAAAAACAAGACTCCAATGCCATGCATGTCAAGAATGCTCTCCCGTGGAGTGATCACATCCACTCCTCTAGGCTTGAAGGGGCCTCGGAGGTCTTGTCTGGAGTCTGGCCGACCGGCGAGGGGTCGGCAAGGGTATCTGGGCCTGCAACACCAAAAACAACTGTAAATACGACGATTCAGCAAAGTATAAACCATAACAAGTTAACACACGCTGTGTCTAATAGAATAAGGACATCATGTAAATTAAACAAGGCATTTTCGTATTCTAGGCTGTCATGCAAGAAAGAAAGATGCTATGCGAATCAATGGATACATGCAATGTACATAACTAGTGGCTCCTACATTGCCATATGCTCTCAAAAGAGGGCTCTTGTATCGTGCAAAGAACACCATTGTCCGGGCCAGGGTACAATGGGTCTCGGTTTCCTGGGGTCCAGTTCCCCAAGACGTTTCCTTACTGCAGCAAAGCCATGTAAACTATACCAAATTCACCCCGTCGGGATCCTAAGGCTGAGGCTAAGTAGTGCCTGACCATACAGAGTCAATCATGAAAACCCTGAGTAGATCGTGACAACATATCATACGTGCATATCTGTGAACATATTTTATACGTGAAATTATACATGCATACTCAAGGTAAAGAACCACAATGTGAAAGTAACGGAACACAAGTAATCATATCAGAGAGTAGAGAACAATGATCGAATGCAATATGTTATGCAACAAATCATGCAAAATCGGATCATCTTTATTTACAAGCCAATTCTAATCTAATTATCCGGTGTTTCTAAACGTGCATGATGATGTAGTTTTAAGTTATTAGATGCACCGTTGTCTAGTGTTGCATTGAATCGGATAGTGCACCGAAGTCCCATAAACCAACACCCATGGGGAGGTGCTTAACATCCGGATAACGAACATGAATGATTCGCAGCTCTCTAGATCATTCACGAATTGTATCACATTCAGTTGGGCAGGTCTAGGTGCTCTACATTCTATCATGAAGGCCATATCGGTCTTTCCCTTACAACTATCCTTATTCTTCATTATTCTAGTGTTGATACAGCTTAGTCGTAGGTGAACGTACGGCTTAGCCGTAGGTATCTTACGGCGTAGCCGTAATATACACTACGGCTCCACCGTGGTTCCCTTTACTGTTCATCCGCAGTTACGGTTCACCCGTATTTTATTCTATGGCTTAGCCGTGCGTGTTCTACGGCTTAGCCGTGGCTGGGCCGTAGAAGGTCTGACAAATTGATTGCTCTCAGTTAATCCAGAAAAAAACACCCTGTATTGATCTACGGCTGGGCCACGGCTGAGGTTCGGCTTAGCCGTAGTGCAATACACAGCTTAACCGTGCCCTAGCCGTAGAGAAAAATGGGGTTTTTACCCTCTCTGGATTTTAAGCCGTAAGTGACATACGGCTTAGCCGTACATGCACGAAGTCAAGTTCTGAATCACGTACAGAAAACCTGTGAAACCATCAGAAGTGCAAATATCCAATAGAGATAAGGTAGAATACTAACAATTTAGGGTTGTAAACAAGTTTGCCATGCCATTTCATGTGAATTAACCAAAACCAAACAAATACCAACATGGGTTCTACAGATTATGGTTATACTTGCCTCAATTGAATTCAATTAAACAACTTGTTGTCCTTGGGCCCAAACACAACCTAACGCCGACGACAACAACATGCATGCATGAGAAACAGAAAGAATATCAAAACCTATCGTGCACTCATGGAAACAAGAAGGGGAAGAATAAGAATGAGATGAGGGAGATGGAAGAGAATCCCAGCTCACCTCAATCAACACACCAGTGACTAAAAGAACCAAAAGTCCTCAAATCAGCTTGATCGATGGAGGAGAGAACTCAGTAGGGAGAGAGAAAGAATTCCACGTGAACAGTGAGAGGAAAAAATGAGAGAGAACATGAGTCGATGGGCTGAAGCTATATACATAAGATAAGTAGATGTCCAAATTGCAATGAAGTCCAAGTCATAATTCTATTTTTAGTTTGAGTCAAATCCGGGTCCAATGGAATCACACGACATCGTTTGCAAACGACGTAGTTACGAAAGTTGACGAGCTCAACAAAAGACACGTGTTGACATCAAGATGATGCAAAAATGACAATGTCTTAGAAAAGCTAAAATTATGAAAAAGGGCTTGGTCTACTTAATCCAGGTCAAACTCAACCCAACTACCTATCCATGACCCGCAACGAAAATAAAACACAAACAAAACACAATTAGCAACGAAAACAAGATTAATTAACCGCTAAACGAGGTCAAGCTGGGTCGGAGTGTTACATCCTCCCCTACTTGAGAATCATTCCGTCCTCGGAATGAACACTCACTCACTCATACCTTTGAAAACAGATCGGGATATTGTCGTGCCATCTGCTCTTCTAACTCCCAAGTAGCCTCATCGGGACTGTGATGCTCCCATAGCATTTTGACCCATCGAATTGTCCTGGTGCGGAGTATCTGCTCTCGGGTTCCCACGATACGGAGCGGTCGCTCAATGTATACAGCATTCAGCTGAATCTGCACCTCGTCGTAACGAATGACATGGGAGGGATCATGAACATATTTCTGAAGCATCGAAACGTGGAAAACGTTGTGTACTCCTGAAAACATCTCGGGAAGATCTAATCGATAGGCCAGATCACCAATCCGACTCTTGATCTCGAACGGTCCGACATATCGTGGAGCTAACTTGCCTTTCTGGCCGAAACGGATTGTACCCTTCATTGGTGAGACCTTCAGAAAAACCCACTCACCAACTTGAAATTCTAATGGCCGTCTGCGAGTGTCTGCATAACTCTTCTGCCTCGACCGAGCAACTTTCAAGTTCTCAATTGCTTTCTGTACCTTCTCCGTAGTTTCGGCGATGATCGTCGGTTCGTGAAAACTCCGAGTTCCAACTTCTTCCCAACATACCGGACTTCTACATTTCTTCCCGTACAATGCTTCATATGGCGCCATCCCAATACTCTCGTGGAAGCTGTTATTGTAGGCGAATTCGCACAACGATAGATGAAGATCCCATTCTTTCTCGTAGCTCAACACGCTGGCTCGCAACATATCCTCCAAAGTCTGAATAGTCCGCTCTGATTGCCCATCTATCTGTGGGTGGTATGCCGTGCTGAAGCTCAAATTCGTACCCATAGCCTCTTGGAATGCTCTCCAGAATGACGAAACAAAACGGCTGTCACGATCAGATACAATCGACACTGGGGTACCATGGAGCCTAACGATCTCATCCACGAACTTCCTCGCCATCTCTGAAAACGTCATACCCTTCCGAAAAGGGATGAAATGGGCTGACTTCGTCAAGCGATCTACTATCACCCAAATGGAGTTGTTCTTCCTGCTCGTCGGTGGTAATCCGGAAACGAAGTCCATGGTGATGTGTTCCCACTTCCATTGCGGTATATGCAAAGGATGCAACGAGCCTGGTGGTCTCTGATGATCTGCTTTCACCTTTTGGCATGTCAAACATCGAGCAACAAATCCTGCTACTTCTCTCTTCATATTGTTCCACCAGAAGCGATCTTTGAGATTCCGATACATCTTTGTGCTGCCTGGGTGCATCGCATATTGAGCGTAATGTGCTTCGTTCATCAGTTTCTCCTTGAAATCATCAACTGCTGGCATGCACAACCTACTCCGGAAGTAGAGTACACCATCCTCTAGTCTGAAATCTGGTCTGTCTCCAATATGGTCTCTAATGCGCTTCAAGGTTAGATCTTCAAATTGCCTGTCTTTCATCTGCTGGATCATCGCAGGCTGAAACACTAGCGTACTAGCCAACGTCACGAACTCATCCACTTGTTTCACTTCAACAGGGAGACCATATAACTCTAAGAGGAAACTGCTCAACATCTGCACAGACTCTGCTTTCCTGCTGAGTGCATCTGCCACCACATTTCCCTTTCCTGGCTGATATTTGATCGGGAAGTCATAATCTTTAATAAGCTCAAGCCATCTCCGCTGTCTCATGTTCAGCTCCTGTTGCATGAAGAAGTACTGCAAACTGTGGTGGTCAAAACGAACCTCAAATTGCACATCATACAGATAATGTCTCCACAGCTTCAATGCAAACACGATGGCTGCCAATTCCAAATCATGGGTGGCGTAATTCTTCTCATGTTCTCGCAACTGTCTCGATCCATATGTAATAACCTTCCCGTGTTGCATCAACACACAGCCTAGACCAACTCGAGAAGCATCTGAATATACCACGAACCCTTCACTGCCATCAGGCAAAGCTAACACTGGGACCGTAGTCAACTTCTCTTTCAAAGTCCGGAAACTGGCTTCACACTCCTCAGTCCAATCAAATGGCACATTCTTCCTGGTCAACTTCGTCAAAGGAGAAGAGATCTTAGCAAAGTCCTGGACAAATCGACGATAGTAACCCGCTAGACCAAGGAAACTGCGAATTTCTATCACGGTCTTAGGGCTAGGCCAACTCACCACTGCCTCTACTTTAGATGGATCAACTGCCAATCCCTCTCGTGAAATGATATGACCTAAAAATGCCACCTGCTTAAGCCAAAAATCACATTTCGACAACTTAGCAAACAATCGATGTTCTCTCAACAACGACAAGGCTTTCCTCAAGTGTTCCCTATGCTCCTCTGCTAACTTAGAGTATATCAATATATTATCAATAAAAACAACTACGAACTGGTCCAAGAAAGGAGCAAAGATCTGATTCATCAATGCCATAAACGCTGCAAGTGCGTTGGTTAGTCCAAAAGGCATCACGAGGAATTCATAATGTCCATAACGAGTCCTGAAGGCAGTCTTAGGAATGTCTTCTTCTTTGACCCTCAACTGGTGATATCCAGATCTCAAATCAATCTTTGAAAAATATGCTGCACCCTGAAGTTGATCAAACAACTCATCAATCCTGGGTAGGGGATACTTGTTCTTGATAGTCACTTTGTTCAGCTGTCGGTAGTCTATGCACATCCAAAAAGTACCATCCTTCTTCTTGACAAACAAGACTAGTGCTCCCCAAGGTGAGACGCTTGGGCGAATGAAACCCTTGTCTAAAAGCTCATGCAATTGCTTCTTCAACTCTGATAATTCAGCTGGGGCCATACGATACAGAGCCTTGTTGATCGGTGCCGTGCCAGGAACAAGCTCAATGGCGAACTCTACATCTCGAACCGGGGGTAAGTCTGGCACATCGTCTGGGAAGATATCGGGAAAGTCACAGAACACCTGGATCTCACCTAGCTGCTTCGTCTCCTTCTTCGCTGAGATAAAGGCAATGAAGCCTTCACACCCTCTGCGGATCAAGCGATCTGCCTTACATGCCGAAATCACACGTCTGGGGCATCTCTGCTGATTGCCCTCGAAACGGAAACCCTTGCCTAAATTGAAGAAGATCGTCCTGTTGTAACAGTTAACACAGGCACGATATCGAGCGAGCCAATCCATACCAAGGATTACGTCGAAGTCCAGCATCGACAACAGGATCAAATCAACAGGTAACTGATGACCTGCAATCTGCACGTCGCAATGAGGGTAGTATACACTACACTCCACTCGCTTTCCAACTGAGGTGGATACAACCAGCACATATGGCAACGGCTGAGACGGTTGATGTAACCGCTCGGCGAAATGAGGTGCTACGTATGACTGTGTAGACCCCGAATCGAACAATGCTAATGCCTTGACGTGCGAAATCAAAACAGTACCTTCAACCACTTGTGGATCCTCGACACTCTCATGGGTAGCAGCGTATGCACGGGCTGTCTGATGAGGCTGTCTCGAGCCTGGACGAGCTGACTGTGACTTGCTCGGAGCTGTAGATGCACTGGGTCTGCCAGGAGCTGCACCGGAGGTAGTACCAGATGGTGGGGGCTGAGAGGCTCTATATCGAGGACAATTGGCTATCATATGCTCCCTCGAACCACAGATGAAACAAGCACCTGCCTTCCTCCAACAAGCTTCAGTCGTGTGGCTTTTGCCACAATGCCCACAAGTCACTCCGGCAGAATTGGAAGTACTCTGCTGGCCTTTTGTCTTCTTCTGTACTTGTCCTCGTGCACTGAAAGGCGGCTGTCGTTTAGGCTCAACGGCTCTAGCAGCTTGGTGGATGACCTCAGCAGAATAGGCCCTGTCCACTGCATCATCAAACATAGCCGGACGCTGAAACGCCGTCACGTGGTGCATGTACCGGGGATGCAGACCTTCAACAAACCGATTCACCTTCCTCTGTTCGGTACTGATCATGTTCGGAGGAAAGTGCGACAACTGAGTAAACTTGTTCACATATTCTGCCATGGTCATCTGCTGCTGGCGGAGAGCTAAAAACTCAACCTCCTTGGCTCGAAACACATGAGCCGGGATGAAATTCCTCCTAAACTGTCGCTTGAACATCTCCCAAACTGTCGCATTGGAATGTCTCTGTATGAGTCTTTCACGCTTTTCCACCAAGTTTTTGCGACATCTCTAAACATGGAGGCTGCTAGTCCGACTTTCTGCCGGTTCGTGCACACGACGGTCTCAAAGAAATCCTCCGTCTACTCCAGCCACTGTTCTGCCTTCAATGGCTCTTCTGTCCCATAGAACTCAATAGCTCCTCGCTTGCGAAATTTATCGTAGAGGGCATTCGGGTCATTCTCTCGAGGCTGAAAGACCAACTGCTGGTCTATATGTGACGGAGTTGGGGCTTGGCTTTGTCGGTCTAACATGGTTGTAACTTGTGCTTGTAAGTTTTGCATTGCCTACGATTGTGCCTGTAGGGACTGAAATAACATGAGGATGCGTTCATCTGTGTTCTGTGTCTGCGGTGATGGTGCGGATCCGCTTTCATTGTTTCCGGCGTTCTGCTAAGAACCCGAACCTGACGCCATCCTGAAAAATTGAAAGAGTCAGACACAAACACAAAACAATCTCGCCCAACAAGCCCCAAAATCTAGAAAAACCACAAGAATTAATCGTATTCTCACCACGATCCTACATGCTACATGCTTATCATCTAGAGCAAGGAATGCTCTGATACCATACAATACGTATGTCACAACCTGAGCCCAGGGTTCGGGGGTTAGCAAAAGTCAAACCAATGACACACGTACTCCCGTGCCTGTACACGTAGACCTGGTCTAAATGCACACGCACAAGGGAATATTCACACGTGCTAAACATGTACGCGGAAGTTGTAAATATCAGAAACATCAAACTAACAGTGCAAAAAGAGAATACGAAGAAAGAATGGAGCAAAATTACATGTGAAGGTCTTACAAAAAGAACAAAATAACAAATAAATCATTACATATACAAGTATGAAGATCCTCAAAAAAAACAAGACTCCAATGCCATGCATGTCAAGAACGCTCTCCAGTGGAGTGATCACATCCACTCCTCTAGGCCTGAAGGGGCCTCGGGGGTCTTGTCTGGAGTCTGGCCTACCGGCGAGGGGTCGGCACGGGTATCTGGGCCTGCAACACCAAAAACAACTGTAAATACGACGATTCAGCAAAGTATAAACTATAACAAGTTAACACACGCTGTGTCTAATAGAATAAGGACATCATGTAAATTAAACAAGGCGTTTTCGTATTCTAGGCTGTCATGCAAGAAAGAAAGATGCTATGCGAATCAATGGATACATGCAGTGTACATAACTAATGGCTCCTACAATGCCATATGCTCCCAAAAGAGGGATCTTGTATCATGCAAAGAACACCATTGTCCGGGCCAGGGTACAATGGGTCTCGGTTTCCTGGGGTCCAGTTCCTTAAGACGTTTCTTTACTGCAGCAAGGCCATGTAAACTATACCAAATTTATCCCGTCAGGATCCTAAGGCTGAGGCTAAGTAGTGCCTGACCATACAGAGTCAATCATAAAAACCCTAAGTAGATCATGACAACATATCATACGTGCATGTCTGTGAACATATTTTATACGTGAAATTATACATGCATACTCAAGGTAAAGAACCATAATGTGAAAGTAACGGAACACAAGTAATCATATCAGAGAGTAGAGATCAATGATCGAATGCAATATGTTATGCAACAAATCATGCAAAATCAGATCATCTTTATTTACAAGCCAATTCTAATCTAATTATCCGGTGTTTCTAACCGTGCATGATGATGTAGTTTTAAGTTATTCGATGCACTGTTGTCTAGTGTTGCATTGAATCGGATAGTGCACCGAAGTCCCTTAAACCAACACCCATGGGGAGGTGCTTAACATCTGGATAACGAACATGAATGATTCGCAGCTCTCTAGATCATTCACGCATTGTATCACATTCAGTTGGGCAGGTCTAGGTGCTCTACATTCTATCATGAAGGCTATATCGGTCTTTCCCTTACACCTATCCTTATTCTTCATTATTCTAGTGTTGATACGGCTTAGCCGTAGGTGAACGTACGGCTTAACCGTAGGCATCTTACGGCGTAGCCGTAATATGCACTGCAGCTCCACCGTGATTCCCTTTACTGTTCATCCGCAGTTACAGTTCACCCGTATTTTATTCTACGGCTTAGCCGTGCGTGTTCTACGGCTTAGCCGTGGCTGGGCCGTAGAAGTTCTGACAAATTGATTGCTCTCAGTTAATCCAGAAAAAAACACCCTGTATTGATCTACGGCTGGGCCATGGCTGAGGTTCGGCTTAGCCGTAGTGCAATACACGGCTTAGCCGTGCCCTAGCCGTAGAGAAAAATGGGGTTTTTACCCTCTCTGGACTTTAAGCCGTAAGTGACATACGGCTTAGCCGTACATGCACGAAGTTAAGTTCTGAATCACGTATAGAAAACCTGTGAAACCATCAGAAGTGCAAATATCCAATAGAGATAAGGTAGAATACTAACAATTTAGGGCTGTAAACAAGTTTGCCATGCCATTTCATGTGAATTAACCAAAACCAAACAAATACCAACATGGGTTCTACAGATTATGGTTATACTTGCCTCAATTGAATTCAATTACACAACTTGCTGTCCTTGGGCCCCAACACAACCTAACGCCGACGACAACAACATGCATGCATGAGAAACAGAAAAAATATCAAAACCTATCGTGCACTCATGGAAACAAGAAGGGGAAGAATAAGAATGAGATGAGGGAGATGGAAGAGAATCCCAGCTCACCTCAATCAACACACCAGTGACTAAAAGAACCAAAAGTCCTCAAATCAGCTTGATCGATGGAGGAGAGAACTCAGTAGGGAGAGAGAAAGAATTCCACGTGAACAGTGAGAGGAAAAAATGAGAGAGAACGTGAGTCGATGGGCTGAAGCTATATACATAAGATATGTAGATGTCCAAATTGCAATGAAGTCCAAGTCATAATTCTATTTTTAGTTTGAGTCAAATCCGGGTCCAATGGAATCACACGACATCGTTTGCAAACGACGTAGTTACGAAAGTTGACGAGCTCAACGAAAGACACGTGTTGACATCAAGATGATGCAAAAATGACCATGTCTTAGAAAAGCTAAAATTACGAAAAAGGGCTTGGTCTACTTAATCCAGGTCAAACTCAACCCAACTACATATCCATGACCCGCAACGAAAATAAAACACAAACAAAACACAATTAGCAACGAAAACAAGATTAATTAACCGCTAAACGAGTTCAAGCTAAGTCGGAGTGTTACAATGCCTTACATTATAATGAACACAATAGCAATTTCAACAAATTCTAAGTTCTTCAATCACAAAAGGAACTAGGATTAAGATCACAGATCAACCCTATAATATCACAAATTTTGCAATTTACATCAATAGACAAATAGACCAATACTTCGCAAATAGTCCTTTTTGTAGCTTGATAATGCCAAGGGGAACAAGATTGGGCATATCACAATCATAGTATTCCAAACAAGTCAAAAGCATGAAAGTATCCTAATATTCTAGGATTATTTCAATAATTTGTAAAATTTCACATTTTAAATCAACTTGAGACAAAGACATGAAAACTCTAATGCTAAGGAACCTTGGTGAGACTACTTGACTTGTTTATCAATCCTCGAAGAATTGGGCTCATTTGACCCTGGAAGCACGGTGTGAGTTCCTGTTATGACTGTTATATCAAGGTGTGAGAATATAAATTTATGTACAAATGAAGTCTTATGGGTGAAGTAACACTCCGACCCAACTTAATCAGGTTCAGCAACTAAGGACGAATTAGTTGTTAATTGTGTTTTGTCTTTGTTTCAGTTTCGTTCCGGGTCATGGATAGGTAGTTGAGTTGAATTTAATCTGGATTAGGTAGGCATAGCCCTTTTTTGTAATTATAGATTTTGTAAGACGTTGTCCTTCATGCATCATCTTAGTATCAACACGTGTCTTTCGTTGAACTCGTCAACTTCCGTCACTGACTCGTATGTGAACAACCTCATTTGCTTCCGTTGGACCTTTATTTGACTTGAACTGTAATTCGTATAAACCATTGGACTTTTTTCCAATTTTTTTTCATTCTTATCTTATATAAGAAGACAACCACCGACCTTCTCTCTTTCTCTCAACGTTCTTCTTCTCCTTCCCTCGATTCTCTTCTTCTTTCCTCGTTCCTCAACTCCTCTTCTTCTTCCTCTCGATCAAGACAAGCAAAGGGGATTTTTGCAGTCCGTCTTCACTTCTTTCTTACGTGGCTTCAGGTACGCTTGGGTTTTTGGTTTTCTTCTTCTTCCTTTTCTTCTTTTCGTTAACCACGGCATGTGCTCACTATCTCTTTCTTTTTCTCTCATGCATGGTAGATTAGAATCATGTTTGGACGTCGAATTTGAGCCCAAGAACAATCGTTTACATATTAGAACTCAATTGAGGCAAGTATAAGCATGATTTGATTGAACACATGTTGGTATATGGTGCTTGATTTTAGTCTCGTTTCCGCTTGTGCATGTGTGTGGTGTGAATTACAGCCCTTTGCCTCGTGTCGTCTTAATAATTGTTGTTTTCGTGACTGCGAGTGTTCAATTCAGTTCAGTTGTTCTGAAACAGGGCAAACTGTCCGACCGATCGGGCTTCAGAGCCGACCGGTTTGACACAGCCAGAAGCGAAAGTCGACTGGTCGGGCTTCCTGACCGACCAATTGGCCCCAAAGTGTTCTGCTTTAGGAGATTACGTCTATACACTAAAAACTTTGTATTCATTTCTATTCTCCTGCCTTTCATGCTAACCAAGGAACCCTTTAGGTTGTATTCCCGGGCCTCGTGGCTCGTGAATTATGTAAGGAAATCTTTCCAGAGACCTCCAATAAAAGGTAGGTATAAATTGGACCTAATAGGGCCTCACAGTAGAGTATGGGTGACCCTTAACTTGCCCAATGAAATACGAGAATCGCATGAATGGTCTTGAAGGTTGTGACTTATTCATGTATGTCGTTCGGTGTTAAGCACCTCCCCATGTGTGTTGGTTTAAAGGACTTCGATAACTTCCCGAAGACATCATGTGTAACACTCCGATCCCCTTTGAGCCGGATTAGTGGCTCATTAGTGTGTGTTTTGTTTTGTTTATTTCTTTTGGATTTGGTTTTGGGTCTTGGATAGGTAGTTGAGTAACCTTTGACCTGGAATAGGTAGTTCTAAGCCCTTTTTCGTAATTTTGCTTTTGTTTGGCTCATATCATCTTTGCATCATCTTGGTGTCAGCACGCGTATTTCGTTGAGCTCGACAATTTCCGTAACTGTCTCAGAACCATTTGGAGTCAATTGGGGAAGATGGACCTTCGTGTGACTTGAACTGTAATTAGTAGAAACTCTCCGGACTTTGATTTAAACTTCCAAATTATATATATAAGGGTCAGCTTCCAGATGTCCAACTCCTTGCCCATTTGTCTTCAACGTTGCATGCAAGAGAAATCTCCAGGAAGCTCCACGTTCTCTCTCTTCTCTTCATTCTCTTCTTGTTTTTGGTTAGTGTGGGGATCTTGCACTCTTTTTGATTGGGTTCCTTTCTTCTTCTCCATCTCTGTTTGGGGCTTGGTAAGTGGGTTCTTTCCCAACTCTTCTCTCTTCTTCTCCAATTGCACCTCTCATTCTCTGATTTCTGTGTTTTCATCTCATGCATGGGTCATTGCTTTGATTTGTTTTGATTTTAGTGGATTTGGAGCTTGCTTCAGTGGATTTTCAGAGTTTGAGGCAAGTATAAGTACAGGCTTGTTAACACATATGGGTTGTGTCTTTGATTGCTTTGATTCTCTCTTACTCTTTGTATAGAATGTTTTACAGCCAATTTTTGGGAATTTGGAACCTCTGTATCTTGTTTTGAGACTTTTCTGTACCGAATTTCAGTTTCTGTAACTATCCCGAATTTGTGTTCTGTATTGTACGGCTAAGCCGTAAGTTTCTACGGCTCACATTCCAGAGCCTCGAAATTGCACTTTTGTTCTACGGCTAGGCTACGGCTAAGCCGTAATTTGTCCTACGGCTGAGCCGTAAGCTAGCCGTGACCCAAACCATAACTCAGCCGTGAATTAAATCTCTGATCAGTCGAAACTTTTCCAACACAGGACTCCTACGGTGTGGACTACGGCTAAGCCGTGAAATGCTACGGCCAAGCCGTGGATTGGGCTACGGCTAAGCAGTATACTGACTGTAGCTCAGCCGAAAAAGGTATCAGATCAGAGGTGAAAGATGACCAGTTTAGCTGTGTTTTGAATGGAACCATGGTTAAGCTGTAGTGCATAATACGTCGAGCGCGTAAGATGCCTCCGGCTCAACCATAGGTCCCTCATGGCTAAACCGTTAGGCATGGCAATTCTGAAACATAACTTAGGATAATGGTGAGACTTATAGGGCTCAAATACAGGTTAACCACCCGTGTAAACCGGCCCAATGGATTCCTTGGATCACATGAATAGTCTGTTAGGCTGTGACTTATGCATGTGAGTGTTGATCACTGTTAAGCACCTCCCCATGGGTGTTGGTTTAAGGGACGTCGGTGCACGCAAAGATTACGCAACACTTTGATGGCAACGGTGCATTGACTAACTTAAAACTACATCAACATGCACGGTTAGTGACAGTGAACAACTAGCTTAGGACTGGCTTGTAATGAACCTTGACTCCGTATTAATCTGAGATGCATTGCATATTGTTTATGGTTTTGCCCTCTGTTCTGTTAATCTATGTTATGCATTCCTCAGTCATTTTGCTTTCGTCCTGTATATCTGTATTACTCTCCGTTCGGCACTAAGTTCTGATCTATGCTGTGCTTTGATTTAATCTATGTTCTAATCTGTATTTTGGCTATGCTTTGTACATTTCTGGCTTTGTATATTTTGGGTATTCCTGGGTGGCTCTGCCCAGAGGTTAATACGTGAGGATAAGATCCGGTCTTTGCCATCGGTGAGTCCGAAGCGGATAATCTCCCATTTCTATGGATTTGATTGATTGGTATTAGTCTGGCTCTACTCAGCCTCAGCCCTAGGATGCCCGACGGGGTTACCTCTGGCTTAGATCTCTGTATCTCTGTATTCACTGCAGTGTCGCTTTGTCTTGGGACCCCGGAACCCAGGAACCTGAGACCCACTTGTACCCTGGCCCGGTCAGTGGTGTTCTCCTCTGCTCTGCTTTGCTCTGCTCTCTATTGGAGAGAACATGGTTAACGTAGTAGCCAACTAGTTCAGTATTTCTATGTTTTGATTCACATATCATGCTCTACTTCTACGCACGATTTGCTTAGCATACTAAGATGAAATTCTGCAATTACTATTCTGTCC
This sequence comes from Sextonia rubra, assembly GCA_037013555.1. Taxonomy (NCBI): domain Eukaryota; kingdom Viridiplantae; phylum Streptophyta; class Magnoliopsida; order Laurales; family Lauraceae; genus Sextonia; species Sextonia rubra. Next base: position 109,232,005 of record JASUAD010000001.1, on the reverse strand, counting down.
TTATTCTATTTGATACTATGAGTGTTTCATCTCTGTTACTTGTATTTGCTGGATCGTTGTATTCATTTGTGTTGTCTGTGGTGTTGCAGGCACAGATACCTTGCCCAGCTCCCCGGCGGTCGAGGAGGCTGCAGGGGCGAGTGTAGAGACACCCTCAGGTCTGGCAGAGTGGGCCTGATCACTTCTGCCAAGTGCGTGCATGCATACCCGTGGCTTTTGTTTCGAGTTTTGGTTTTTGGAGATTGTATTCAGACCTTGGACTTTGGGACTTATATTCTGTGTATTTGTATATAGTGATTTTGGTGTGTATTCGGTTTTATATCGGTGTATTTGTCTTTGTCGTTTCCGTTTTGTATTTGCTTTGGCTTCCGCTATTTTCTTTGTTGCTTGCTATGATATCTACAGCTTACGCGTTCGTCTGTTTCGCACGTGTTAGATCCCTTGTGTGTGTGCATCTGGACCGGGTTTGGATGCACGTGCACGGGAGTACGTGTGTCACAGGTTTAGCTTTTCGCTAACCCCCGATTTCTGGGACCGGGTCGTGACATCATGCAACACTTATATAAGACAACTATGTATCGTATAACTTAAAACTACATCATCATGCACGGTTAGAAACACTGGATGACTAGATTAAAGTTAGCTAGTAAATGTTTTTGATTCGAGCAAGAATGAGTTGCATGACATCTTGATTTACGTTTATTGGCCTCCATTCTTCTGTATAGTTTGTCTAGTTCGATCTGCCCATTTGCTATGATAAAATTGGTTTGTTTGACATGTTCGCTATGTTTCCGTTATGTTTGTTCCATTATGTTTGACATGTCCAGTATGATACCTTGAGTTTTGTACGTATGAGTTGCTCGTATGTTTGGAACGTATGATATATGTTTGATATGATATGCATGATTTACTCAAGTCTTAGTATATGATTAACTCCACATGGTCCGGCACTAATCAGCCTCAGCTTTAGGATACCCGACGGTATTGAATTTGTTGTAGTATGTATGACACCGCTGCAGTGAGTTTATGTCTTGGGGCTTCCGAACCCTAGGAACCCGAGTCTCATTCGTACCATGGCCCAGTCGATGGTGTTCTCAGTATGTATGTAAGATCCCCTTTTTAGGAGCATATGGCCTATGTAGTAGCCACCTAGTTATGTTCACATCATGTATACATTGATCCTGATAGCATGTTTTATCTGACTGCACGATTGCTTAGTATACGAATTTGGACTCTATGATTATCCGTTGTCACTTATTCTGCTAGATACAACATGCGTTAACTTGTTGTTGTTTATACTTTGCTTAATCGTTGTATTCATGAGTTATCCTTGGTGTTGCAGGCTTAGATCCCTCAACCAACCCTTCGTCGGTCAATCAGACTCCAAGGGAGACCCCAGACGCCCCGTCAAGGCTAGAGGAGTGGATGTAATCACTCCGCCGGAGCGCGACAATGGCATGCATGCATATAGGTCCTCTTTAATTGGGATCTAATTGTTTCGTTTTGTTTTGTTTTGTTAGTGATCTCTATAATTTGTTTTTTGGGTCACTTTTGTAAGACTCTAAATCTCGTGTAATCCTTGTATATCTACTCTTTTGTTTCCATATGTCTTCTTTTATTATGATTTGATACCTCTAGCTTCTGCGTACATGTATTGGCATGTGTGAAATTCCCTTGTGCGTGTGCATTTAAACCGGGTCTAAATGTATATGCACGGGAGTACGTGTGTCATTGGTTAAGTTCAAACTAACCCCCGATTCCCTGGGCTCAAGTTGTGACAGGTTAAGCCGAGAATAAGCTAAATCTTACATGCACATTGGCTAAGTGGGTTCAAGTAGTTTTGGGTTGATAGAACCTTAAATGGGCCAGAGCCATGTGGACTCAGTTTGATAAAAGATTAAATGGTTTCTCAGTTCTGGGTCACCAAACATGTTGGAGAATGAATGAATGGGGTTAAGTGACTTCAGATACGGTTATGTCAGATGGGCCATATAATATTAAGATGATTATGCTCATAGGTCAAGATAGATTCATATCATAGGAAAACGGAACCTATTATTTGTAGAAGTGATATCATTGGAGCAAGACGATTGGGTGCCATCCAAGTTTAGCGCACAAACAGGTTAGTTGAATTCATGGTTGAGTGGGCTGGGTTCCAAGGTGGGCCAGGTTAGTGGGTCAATTCGGATTATATGAAAGTGGGTTGTTTGTTTACTTACAGAGAGGAAGAAGAATGAAGGAATGAAAAGAAAAGAAAAGAGAAGGAAGGAAGGAAGGAAGAAGAGACTCGGTTGCAGTTGGGACATAGGAAGAAACAAGCAAAAGAATGGAAAAAGAAGGAACAGAAACACAAAGAACGAAAATAAGGAGATAGAAGGGATAGAATTGGGAAACAGAGAGAAAAGAAGATTGCAGAGGAAGAAGAGAAGGCTGGGACGAGAAGAGGAGGAGAAAGAACAGAGAAAAAGAGTAGCAAGAAAGAAAGGAAGAAGAAAGTGAGCTTGCAGAGATGGAACAGAGGGGAAAAGAACAAAGTAGAAGAAGAAACAGAACATAGAAGAAGAAGAAAAGAATTGTAGGGAACCAGTAGCAGCAGGGAACACAGGGTTGGGGGAGAAGAAAACGAAACAAGAATAGGAGGGGAGAGATGAAGTAGAGACAAAGAGGAGAGGAAAACCGAGATGGGCACGGGGAAGAGAAGAAGACAACAGAAACAGGAGGGGAAAGAAAAGTGAAAACGGAAGGAAGCAGAGAAAAACAAAGGAAGATGAAGAACGGGAAAGGGTGAAGCAGAACAGGAAGAAAGAAGAAAAGAAGAAGAAAGGAAGAAAAGACAGAGAACGAGAAGAGAGTAAGAGAAAGCAGACTGGACGAAGAAGAACAAAAGGAAGGTATGCAGAAGTCGTAGCAGGGAAGAGAAGAACCGAGAACAGAAAGAAAAGAAGAAGAAGATTGCAGGTGGAAGAGAGACAGCAGCGAGGAAAGGGGAGTCCTAGCCCAGCTAGACTGGGTTCCTCGGCCAGGAATTGGGAGAGAAAAGGAAGAAAAAGAAAAACAGAAGGGAAGAAACAGGGAAGCAGAAGAGTGCCGATGGTCACCGGGAGAGGAGGATCCAAACCAGAAGGAGAGAAAGAAAGAGGATGAGAGAACGTACTGACCGAAGACTTGTAGGACCTTGAACACAACGAGATATAATTTCTATCTGAGCAAGGAGAAGGAACAAGATGGTGTTGGTGATAGATCGAGAACTGGGTTGCAGAGGTTTCATAAGTTCTGGTATAAAGCGTTAGTGATGTTGGCTGAAGAGAAGATGGAAGTGAGTTGAGCTCAGTTCGGTCAAGGACAGGAAGAAGAGAAGAAAACGGAAAACAGGAAGAAGAGAAACCACGAAAGAGAGGGAACATGAGAGAGAGAATAAGATGAACAGGAGACAAACCGGTAGAGACAATGAACAGTGGAAGGGGAGGAGAGAAGGAAGAAAAAAGGAGTAACATGATGAGCAGCGGCCGTCAAGAATACATGGGTTGGCTAAGGGGAGATGTGTAGATGAAGGTGACTGATTTTGTTTGCTTAGGTGGAAACAATTGAGAGATGAAGTTTATCAGTTGGAGTGGTGATGAAGTCTTATTGCACTATGGTGAGTTGGTCGATGGCTGCACTTGGTTTAACAAAGGTGGGCCTGCAAGTGAATGGGAAAAGATGAAGCAATGGGTCCAGATCGGCCCATGAGAGTTGAGTGGTTGATTGGCTTGTGGGGGTCCGGGCATGTCATGGTGATCCATGGTTGCTGGGTTGAGCCTGTGGCCTGATAAGGTGTATGGGTCATGGTGAAGACTAGATGGGCCTCATGGATGGATGTTGATGGTGATGCAGGTAATGATTTACATGACATGGCATGAATGACAAAATTGAAATCTATCTTACCATTAAAGGAAACTAAAGTAACCAACTATAATAGTAACTTTCAAAAGAAGGAAATAAAGAAGAGAGCCATACCTTAGGTGAAAAGAGAAACTCTTCACAAGAGAGGGAGAGAACTTGAGTTACGTGGGAGAGAACTTGTTACGTAGATGTGATTCAAGTGAGGGGGTTTCCCATTTATAGAAAGATATAAATAAGGTTCCAAAATAGTTTTAGTCTTATCCAAACTTAGTCAAAAGAGTTTAATTCAGATAGAATTTCATCCTCAAGTAGAGTTAGGATAAATCAATATACTTAAAGTAGTTTAATTCGAATAAAACTCTAAATCTAAACACAACTCTAAAATTCTCAAACTCTGATAACATATGGGACTCATAGAGTAACTAAGTAATTATTCAAATTTAAATAGCATCGAATCATAATAACAATAACATGTGGGGTCCATCAAGATTAAATCCAGGGTCAAGATTAATTCAAATTTAAATTAAAATTCAGGTCTTTACAACTAGTGTAGAGCACGTGCATTGCACATGGTTATTACTGCAATGATCTTAATTTTGGAAATGTGGACTATTTTGAAATGATTGGATGAGGTTGATTTTATACACATACCTAGATTGCAAGATCTCTCAATTCTCTCCCGCTCTGGATGGTAGCACCAGTTAGCATAAACCCATTAGAGAGTAAAATTAATCCCCACATGAAACACGCATATTGAGTGAATTGTAAGTCCATTTGTGTAATCATCATATTAAGAATTAACATAATAATGAAATTAATTAAAAAGAAGTCCACAGGTAGTTTTCAGCAATATGTAACTAATATTTGTAAACTACTTTTCTTCAACTTAAGTTGTTATGGAGTAAGCTGATTTTTAAGAAACATAAATCATCAATAGTAATCATTTCTATTAGTGAAAAGCCTATATGATAGAAGGGGAACCAAAGGTAACAAAATTATAGTATCTATCACTAATATCAGATTTCTTTCTTCAATCTCAACACTGAACAAACAACAATAACCACAACTACAACAATACTAACAAAACCCAAATTAGAGGTTTTAATAGTGATGATCATAATGACTAACAATACTAACACCATAATGCAAAGCCATATTTAACCTTAATTGATAAAATTTCATCGCTAATAAATTTTTTTACTAAACAGTTAGCACCACGACGCTCATATGGAAAGATACAAAATAGCTTCAACCATCACACTTTCTATTATAAATTATGTATTCCAATCAGGGAAACATTTGGATGTCCCTTTCAAAGCATCATGGGCAAGATGCTTTCACCCTTATGCTGATTTTGGAAGAAGGAAATGAAGGTTCACCCAATATAGTTCTAGTTTCTAAAGAACCAAATGCTACACTTAAAACTCCACAAAGGCCCTAATCTGGTTTATTAGATCATCTACGGAATAGGGAATTTAAATTTAAGGAAACAAAGATTAGGAACCCAAATCAGAATTCGAAGAATAATCCAAGAAATTGATGTAAAAAGCTAAAAAGCATGATCTTCATTCGAAAAGCTTTCGAAATTGCATCTTTATAGAGTAAAACATCATTATGGCAATTGCAGTGGCTATATAATCGAGGCTTAACCAATTCTTTCATTGGAGAAACCAAAATTTCGCCTTTACCCTATTCAAAAATAAAAATCAAAATTTCGTATTTGCCCAATACCACACAACACCCATCAAAATTAAACAATTAACCCAATTACAAATCTACCGAGAAAGCAAAATGCATCTACAAGCAGTTCAAAAAACACTTAGACCTCACTTATCTTCTGGGTTTTTTATTTGTGATTTATACAAAAGTATAGGTGAATGAAATATGCTAGTAAAAAGAAAAAAAGGTATGTTCCCTTCCTTGATTTTAGATAAAAACCAATACACTTCTATTCAAGAAAATTCTTAATAATCAAATAAAGGGAAAACACTATATTTCTTTGAAGGCCTTTCATCTTAAAATTAATCAAAATTATCCATTCATGGACCGAGGTTTTCAGAGGCAATTAAAACAAAATTATCTGTAGATATATATAGGGGGCCCTATGTCTGTGGATAGTTTGGATAGAAGATAAATTTGGCCCCATTATGTTGTCCCTCACCATAGTATAGTGAGGGATATATGCGCATGAGTATTTCCCATATAAATATATATATGAAAACTCATCTTTAGTTAAGGAAGTGTAACTCATTGTGGGACCAACCTATTGAAAGTCTGATCTAGTGCATCCTCTTAGGTTGAAGTATATCCTTAAATTTTACTCTAATAAAAGTTCACCAAAGTATAGCTTGTTTGAATTTTTTTTTTAAGGAGTTAATGAATATGCATAAGATTTTGCAAATCATAAGAAATGAGAGAGAGAGAGAGAGAGAGATGAGATGGAATAGAGGGAGAGAAAGGCAATCGCTAAGAAAGAGAGGCGGCCATAAGAGAGTTTTATCCAAGAAAGAAAATACCACTCAAAAATGAGGATCTAAAAGAGGGAACTTACAAATCTTACAATTAATTAAAAACAAGAGTGAAATAATATGTGGAGAGTTTTACAATTATTTCAACCATCACTACAAGAAAAAAGGTTTCTAGCGATAGAATTTATCGTCAAATGCGTAAAATGTGTCACCAAACATTTTTAGCCACGAATTATAGTTTGTCCCCATGTTGTCGTAGAAACCCCGTTTGAGAATATATGTAGCGACGAATATCTATTTAACCCCAAATGTCGACCTTTAGGCACAAATTTTGTTAGTCACCTTATGTTGTTCGTCTCTAAATGTCCTACTAAAGTCCCCTCATATTCAACCTTTGGGCACAAATTCACTCATTACCATATGGTATTTATCACCAAATATATAATGTTTAAGCACGAATATATTTGTCGCCAAAAATAGATAATCAGCGACAAGTAAAGATTTGTGCCCAAAAGTTCAACCTTTAGACACAAAATTATTCGTCCTCACAAAATAGTTAATCAATGAAGGGTTTGTCCCCACATGTCCATTCTTTATGCACGAATTTGTTCGTCGCCCTATATAGTGGTCATCACGCATTTGAATAACATGGTTGACCATTTAGTGGTGATGAAATCATCGCCGAAAATAGACAATTAGCAACAACAATTCTCATTCACATCATACCCACAAGAATTTGCAGTCACATCATACCCAAAACCATTCGCATTGACATCATCACAAAATAAAAATAATACATTTATCCAAATATCCCTCTAAGTATCCATCTAAATATAAAAACTAATATATAACAAATGTGCAAACACTAATCTGAATATCCATCCAAATACTAACAAAAAAAGCCTTCATCAACAACAGTCTATACCCACTTCATCATCAATCTGTGAACAAAGTAAAAACATAAAAAATTAGTGTGTTATGAGAAATATTACCTATACGAAGTTTAGGTAACATATACGTGAGTTTGATATTTGTAAATACTATTGATCTTAATCATAATGACATGTTATAAAAATAGTATCCATGTAACTCCAAAAATGCAACCTATAATCAATGGATTCAATACTTTTAAATGGTATACAACTACATTTATAAGACAGTAAAAAAAAAACATCAATAGACAAAACATTTTCTACCTTTATTTTCTCTTTCTTTTCTCTAATTATAAAGAAGAAACAGAGAACAATGAGGAATTGTTGAATATATGAAAGCTTCTCTATTTTCTTAAAAGCTGAGATGGTATGAGATGCTAGTTTCAGTACGTTACTATTCGTCTAAAGGCAAGAAAAATTTGATGTACAAAGCTTTTAATAGGACGATGAAAATAAGCAGCAAACAAAATTTATCGGTTCCAAAAAGCTTTTAATGGTTGGCTTTGGCAAGTAAAAGTGAAAACTACAAAGGTCACAAGTAACAACTAATACATAATGTGTTTCCTAGGACATAATGTGTTTCCTTTCAAGTAACCACATAATATACTTATTCAAGTAGTTATCCAAATAGTCATAAATGAAACAAGCAACCACATAAATGCTTATTCAAATCGTAGCTATCCAAATAGTCCTGAGGAAACTCACTTGTTGGGCTAGGGAATAACTTTATCCAGCATTTATGTTGCCAGCAAAGAGAGTATAATTCAATCACATCAAGCCCATTCACCAATCCCATACCTACTGCCATGATATAACTTAATTGAAAAAAAAAAAACTTACAGCCAAATACGCAAAGCTTAGACTAAGCAAACGCATGTGAGTACCGAAGGATGAATGACGAGTCAACCCATGTGAGTACCAAAGCTATATACAAAATACCATTCTGTCTGTCCATGTGTTTTCCAAATAGGTATCAACAACAATTTAATTGGAAATTAGCAAGTTACCAACTATCAAGTATATAGTATACAATCTACTTCTTGGTAGGTGACTTTTTCATGGAATCGCCTTTATTAGGATATTGCATAAAGGACTTTGTAAAATAGTAGGTCATGAATAATTAAGGGTTCTTAGCTTTGATTCTGAAATACAAATGTGGATATGTGCTCTCAACTATAATGTCAAGATATGGATACCGATACAACCATAGAGATGGAGATCAAGGAGACGACTTTGCATGTTTAGAAATTTTGGGCACATGTTGATAGTCTGATATGACTGTTCTATCCATAACATGAAGTTTCATATTTATGTTCAAATATTTACACTGTATTGATTTTCTTTTTTAGAATATTCCTAAATTAATAAAATCATTATTTTTAGAAAGAGGGATTACTCACATAATAATATCTAGTGTTGGGAATCAAAAGGTGTGCAATTGTGGATAGCACACCCGCTCCAACAATTCAACTTAGGGATCAATCCCTTGGTGGGTTTCCTTAATCTCCTAAAAAAATTTTCAGTGGCATTCTAGACAACCATATGAAAAGTTGGCATTGATAACATGAATCTCTAAATCTAGAAGGATGAAAGGGCTTTGAATTAAATCACACAATTCATCGACAAAGACTAGTTTAACAGATTGAAACCATTAAATTACTCATCATAAACAGCGGACAGCTTGAATCCATTAGTCTGTACAAAAACAGAGGACAATCCAATCAACCCCTTCAACAGATCATTGTAAAACTACCACTCAGAACATTCAATCGATTAACCCTATCATTATGAAATAACATTCTAATTCAACCCTATCCACAATTCATCATCAATGACATAAACCAACTATTAGAATACATTACTTCATACGGGTCAAGGAGATACTAATCTATGCTCAAAAAAAAAAAAAAAAAAAATCTAAGTTCATGCCAAAGGCTCATTTGGAAACAGTCACTTGTCCACTCATACCCATGAAGCGACAACCCAAACAGAGAAAAAAAAAAAAAGAAAAGGAAAGTGAAAAAGCAAGAAGGGCAGCTTGGCCCAACAATAAAGGCTTACCAGTAGCGTCCTAAAAGATGCGGGTTCAAGTCACGGAAACAAACTCTTCAAAATGAAGATAAGGCTGCGTATATTTTGCCCTCCCCAGACCTCATTATGCGGGAGCCTCATGCACTAGACCGCCTTTTTTTTTAGAGCGAAATAGAAACGCATGAAAGAAACAAGACGTGTACAGATGCAAAATGAGGCTATGGATTTTGAAAAAGTCTTCACAAATCAACTGCCCAACACAATTGGCGACGCTCTAAAAAGCAATGCAACAATCTTTAATCATTAGCCTCTGGCTCTTCCACAGCACCCATTGCAATTCCTACATGGTCTCTCTCCCTACCACAGTACAGAGGCCTACTATTCCCACTGCATTACAACAACGTACCATATCATCTACATCAAACAGAGCTGATAGAGAAAGGATAGGAAAAAAATATAGAGAGAGAGAGAGAGAGAGAGAGAGAGATGAATCTGTCCCTTTAAAAGAACATCAATTCAAATTTCAAAGTAGAACACCGTTCAAAGAAAATCAAATTACAACGCAATCAATTGCTTTTGATCTTTCCAACTACACATCAAACTCATGCGACGATCGTAACAGAAGTGAATCCGAAATCTACAAGCTGAAAACCAATGCATCTAGACCGAAAAAGACATCAATCACTCATCAATCACATTGATCTAATCAACCTTAAACAAAATGCATATGATTCATAAATCGGAACAACATATTCAAGGAATCTCCATGGGCATTGATAGAAGACCAAAAGGATTAATGTAGGAAAATGGTTCGAGAGATTGGAATGCTACCTTTATCAGCTATGAACAGCAAAAGAGTAGATCTGGAAGAGAAAGGAGTGAGAGAGATCTGGTTTGCGCGAAAAGAAGGAAGAAAAGAGAGAAAATCAGCGGGATGAGCTGAATGCTGAATGCATATAAATCAAGGCATATAAATTGGCAAGCCACATGAGCTGAATGCTGGCCTAGTAAAGCTAGGCTAAGTAAAGCCTCATTACTCGAAGGCAACTGCATAATCTCAATGTCCGTGGGTACCAACAATACTGACCACCTAAGGCCCCAATAGAAGCTCGTACACAAAGGTACCAACATTACTCAAAATACAAAGATACCTGCAGAATAATGCTAGGCTGCAGCTGGATAATTATTTTTGCATAAGCCCCTGCTCTAGTGGGTATCCCACTAGTGACAAGTTTTAAACAGCTTGGTGGTGCCAATGTTTCAATGAGTCAAAAGATTATAGATTAGGATCAGAAATCATGTCACGAGTTGTGTAATAGGAATATCAAACACAATTAACCTGCATATTTAGCATAGATAGCATTCAGGCATGACTCAGAGTAAGAGATTGAATAACCAATAGTGTCTCAAACATGTAAAATCCATAGCCACATCAATGATGATTAATTTATGTTCGCTTATTGGAATTGTCAGAATTGATCAATTGTTCAAAGCCCAAATCAGGCAGAGGTATTCAATCCTTTTGATATTTGAAAATATGACAGGGATCTTAAACCAATTGAAAAGGTGATGATCAACATATTAAAAAAGTGTTGGAGGAGCAATATTGTCTAGCCATTACAAGTGGACCTCATGTATGGAATTAGACGATTAGAGGCAAAAAGGAACCCTTTTGGGCCCATTTGGATCCAATGTAAATTGAGCTAAATAGAAAGCAGGGAGCTCAATTTACACATTGGGAGTTCATGCTTTTGGGTGTCCCACTTACATGTGAATGTTCGAAGTAAAATTCCTCCAAACAGGGACAACCTATCAAAAGTAAGAAACTGACATGGGAAAAGTTGGGAAGCCCTTGGTAATCAGATTCTACATGGAATACAGATGGACAGCATAGAAATACATAAGAAGATATCTCTGACCCTGTGAAGGGTAGGAGTATTTAATTGTCCTGCACTACACATCAACCTCCAATATACCCGGATGCCAACAATGGATGACATGAAAAGCAGAATGGTGGTTACTTGCAACAACAAAGAGGTGATAGATTTACATGGAGTTGCAGACCATGAATTAGGAAGATGAGTTTGGAGGACAGATAGAACTTCTTTTTATATATTTTTTTTCATCATGTTAGGACTACATATGTGCCTTTTTGAACCAAAACATAAAATATCTATATGTATATATCCACAAGCATGTGAAAATCAAGAGAGCATTTCACTTTAAAAATGAGGCATGTAGAGCATAATTTAAACTAGACTCTCAATAAGAGGGTGGATTCTACTCACCTCTAGTAGACTATACGAAATCCAATGCCTTGCCTTTCTAATTGCCAAATGGTGAGCCATCTGAGGGAGCAAGAGGAATGGGTATCATCTTGATAGATGCATCCTCATCATGGCCTCGAGCTCCTCAAACTTCTTCTTCTGCATCTCTAGTTCTAACTACTGACTGGCGCAGCCCTGGATTTTGGATCGATAGTAGAACAATCTCCCGAGGGATTGTTCGAATCCAAAAGGATTCCCAAGCACAATGAAACTCACGATCACACTGGAGAGAGAAAGTCTCTGGAAACTGAAATTATATTGATAAAAACGCATCCCTTACAATGACGAACTGCTCCTTATATAGGAGAGATTAATTCTAAAATAAAAGGCCTAATTGTACACAGACATGAACTACTACAAATAAAAATAGGAAATAAATAAAGATAAAGAAGGATAGGGATCCTTGAAGAAGCCAAGGATCAATCGGATGTCCTTCGGGCCTGTGATCTGGGCCGGACTTGGGTTTGGCCTGCATCACTGACTCTAAGTCAATCCCCTCAACGACTCAACCCCTACTTGTAAGGCATCCATATTCACATTGTGAGCTTGTGTCTCAGTGGCAACGGCTGTGAAGAAAAAAGGCTTTGGACCGATCCCGTATCCTTTCATGTACCATCTTTTCTCACTAAGCACTTTCCTAGCAATCTCCTCTTGAGAGACCTCTTCAGATCGTGGCTGAGAGGCCCCGTCACTCCGCTTTTTCATTTCTGCCTATCATTTTTTAATAAATCAAATAGTTAGTAACAAACTGTTTATAGCTTCAAACATATAGTTAAAACGTATACGCACAAACATCATGATCAATATGTACATGAGGCACTGCACAGGCGGGGGATATACAATAATTCATAGACTTCTTCCAATTAGACTCCTTATAGAAGTCTGCAATTTTTAGCCCCTCCCCTCATTCTCAGCGGTCTGATTAAAAAATTATTTAAACATTAGTGTTTAGGTTAAGGATCACATACTAATGAGACATTTTAAACTACAGAAAACATTACCATCATATACATCGCGGAAGAAATTGATTTGGACCCCATAGTATGATTATACGGCAACCGTTTTCGATTCTCAGTATTCTTTTTTGATTATTTCTGAAAAATAACTTGATTAATTAACAACAATCCAAAAATATTAAATGTGAACAATGGCAATTATAAATAACCCATGTTACCAGAAATCGAGAACTCTTCCGACCAACGTCAATCATTGCCATATGCACTGAACAAATTAAGAACAAATTCACAACTCATCTAAGGCGATAGGGACAGCCTCATAGCTTTCGTCCTGTTGGAACACAATATCAGGAATGAAAAATTCAGCTTCATTAGATTCCACTCTATAAGGTCCAAACTCGAACTAATCTTGATTTATAATAATTAATCTTGCTTTATGCTAATTAATACTAGTTTAGACTAATTTACTCAAAACCCATTAGTTTGAGTCATAGATAGGTAGTTGGGTCGGATTAAAACCTTACTTAGGTAGTGTAGGACCTTATTGTAATTTAAAGTTACATGGTTGCATCATTTTAACACCATATTAGTTGCATCATGTGTATTCTATCTTGTGTGTTATCTTTCATATTTGACCCAACTTAATCTGGATCGCCGTTGGCCCAATTGAATATCATTTGACTCAAACTGCAATATTTTTAAAAGAAAGGGGACTAGCATGCAAAACTCCAGAAAATTTTGAGTTAAAAAGAGGTGACCATCGTCCCTCTTCCTTAACCTCAAGTCTCTCTCTACGAGAGCTCCATCCTAACTCTTCTCTCACCTCCTCTTCAAACTAGAGCTAGAAATCAGGCCTTGAGACTATGCATGTAGGAACCAAGGCACTCATCTTCTTTCCCATCATCTTTTTACCCATCTTCTACCTTTGAAGCTAACCATTCCATCTCCTCTTCCTTCTTTTCTTCAATCTATAGCTCTCTAAGGTAAGGAACAACCCCCATTTCATTCCTTTTAGTTCAAAAGAGTCAAGGAGACTCAAATGAGCAATATGCATGCATCTTACACTCGATTCACCCATTGCATGTCTTTGTATGTAATAAGATTTTTTTCTGAGGCTTTCTCCATCATCAAAACAAAGAAGAGGCTAATGTTAGGTCAAACACTTTATTAGAGGCAAGTATACGATTATATATTACTACATGCATGTTTAATTTGTTAATTCTTGAAGTAATCTCTCTAAATACAAGTTTACAGCTCTTTTACACTAATTTATGAGAATACATGATGTTTATGAGTCAATGGAGAATTAATAGTGGAATTAGGAGACTGAGGACATACTGTGATGATATGTAACTTGGAATGAAAAATGGTAGGAATGGATTACAAAAATTGGAACCAAGACTAAAGCGTTCTATACTGAACTCGTGCTTCAGAAATAGCTTCCAGAAATTTTGAAGCTTACAGCGAAACTTACGGCTAAGCCTTAAGTGTTCCACGGCTCAGAATCCAGAGAGCTCAAATTGCTATTTGTTTTACAACTAACCCACAGCCAAGCCGTGAAATGAACTACAGCTAAGTTGTAGCCACCTCGTGACTAAGCCGTAAGCTATTTTACGGCTAGCTTTCCAGAGAACCCCAAATCCAGCTATTCTTCTACGGCTAACCCACGGCTAAGTCGTAGCCAAGCCGTGGCCTAGCCATAGGCTTCATACGGCTAAGCCATAGATCAACATACGGCTGAGCCATAAATGCGGGTGAGATTAAGAGAAAACTCATGCCCCAAGGCTAAGCCGTGATTTATACACAGTCAAGCCGTAAGAACACTATGAACTTAGGAAATTAGGAATTCCAGGACTTTATAGGGCTTTAGATATGGCACCTTTACCTCAATTAAATTAGCCCAATGATGATCAGATAATAAGGAGGAAGAGTGAAGAGCTATCACTCATCCCCTTCGATTTTCCGAATGATTTTCCGATATTACATCATGGATGTTGGCATAAGAAAATATGTCTTTTCTTACATAATGTAACACCGAGATTTTCAGTAACATAATGACACCATACGTTTTATGAATACATCGTATTCAATGACCTCAAAAACACAGATTATTTAGCATAAGGTTAGCTAGTAACTATCCTTGATAATTGTTCAATCTAAATGCATTCATATTGTTAAGTAACCTTGCGCTCAACATGATCTAATCATGTATCTATTATTCCTGGAAACATTGAGGCAAAATCAGAGATAGAGCTTCTACTGAACATGGGCCTGTGAGCCAAAATAGGTGTAGCTAAGGTGGAGAGGGTTCGAGTCTATATTAGCTCATTTAAGTATGCATTGTCTGATTATTAGTTACTTTGTTCAATTTCAATTTTTATGACTGAATGTGATCTCAAGATTGATACTCCCTTTATATACGAATATGAGACGATCGTTACGATCGATGACAAGTATGAATGAATGATTATGTACGAATATGAGACGATTGCTACGATTGATGATAAATATAAATGATATGAATTCGGGACAATCTTGGTATGTTGAGCCGGCACCACTTAACTTGTACCCTTATTAGGTTCAATGGGATCATATTTCATCGTTTATTATTGTTATCTTGTCACAATATATTTACATTTAAATATTTTCAAAATATCATGATATCAATGAAAAAAATGATTTTTTTTAATAACACCTCTATATTCTAGACAAATGTGAGCCATCAAATCAAAGCTACATATCCTGCCATGGACACCAAATGCAGAGAAAAGATTAAAAAAAAGTAAAATAAAAATTTGGAGAGATTACTACAACCCATTTCATTTATACCCAAAAAAAAAAAACCCATTTCATAACCTATATACATGGAAACCCTACAATGACTATAAAAAACACATCCTGTGAAAGTTGGACCTTACTCACAACCCATTCATTGCACATAATCATGAAATAAATTTAAAAAAAAAAAAAGAAAACAAGGAAAAAAAAAAGAGGAGAAAAAAACAGGCATTTGAGCAATGACGAGCACATATGATGGGATGGTAAGAGAGGGCACATGAGGGGAGAATTATAGTGATAGAAATTTGTATGATACAACAACCACATCTAAGTTTCATCGGGACAATAAATGCCTCTTGTGCTTTATTCTTTTTGGAATGCAGCACCAAAGCCACTGACCTATCGACCCAATCTTTCAGTTCTACACTTCTTGGGGATGAACGTCACTTGCTTCTTTTCCTTCAACAGCTTATTAGCTTTCCGTTTGTACTGCATAGACAAAGAAGACCCAGATGCCAAAATCACAGAAACCACAAAACACATAGATTCATTCATTCAACCACTCAATCACTACATCCAAAATCCCACCCCCCCCCCCACCCCCCCCCCCCCCCTCCAAACCACCAAAAAAAACCCCCCAAACATCAAAACATTTGTTTTTGAAACTTACTTGAAGATGATGAGGACGCAGAGGCGAATGGCACTGGCCGAGAGAGGAGGGAGGAAGAACAGGGCCAAGGCAATTGAAGTGACTTATGAGGAGGAGGAAGAGGGCCAAGAGAGGAAGAACGAGAAGAGAAGAGAAGCCTCTGAGAATGAGGATAGAAAGAGACAAAGGAGGAGAACCCACTGAGAATGAGAAGGAAAGAGAACCCCCTTTGCCCAACGACGCTAAGAAGGATGAGTTTTAAGTATCCCTTTGCCCGATGCCACTCATTCATCTCCTAATGTAATAGCACATCTGATTTCAGTGCCAAAGACTCGTGCCACATATTTCAAGGTTTGTCGACGAATAATAGCTTGTTGTGTATTTCTGTTTTTCTTTCAGCAACGAATTCCCTTTGTTGCTAATAAAAATACTTTGGCGCGAATTTGGGCTTTGTGTGGGAATTCATTATGGACGACATTGAGCAACAAACTACTATTCTTGTCTCGCAAAAGTTAACATATAGCGACGCATAAATTTATTTGTCGCTAATGTTCGTCACAAATAGTGCATTTTCTTGTAGTGCATTTGTATATTCCATCACAAGTCCTCTGATCAAACAATATGAATTATTTGATTACATGATCTCATTGATTTACCAATAAAGGTTCAAAATTTTGGAAAAATAATAAAATTTGCAAGATGAAAGTTTGAAATAGAAATTTTTTTTATTTGGGCATACTAAGCCGTTTATTTCATTTGTGACTTGTAAAATTCTTCTTAAAAGCAATCAAAAAACAAAATAGAATTTTTGAAAAATAATTCAAAAACTGGTTCAATAAGTGGAAATCTTCAATTAAATGATAGTTAAATTTTGAGAATCCTCAATTCACTAGAAATTAAAGTATGTTTGTGCATTTTTAGTAACTACAAATAGAAAGTAGCTCAAAGTCCATTTCAATTGAAATAATTTGGAATTCATTAAAACTAAATATCCTAATTCAATTAATGCAAAAATGCATCTGGTAGAGAAGTTGAAATGATACAAAACCTTTTTAAAAAAGTGAAAACATAGTAGAAACCAATAGAGAAAGCATTGCACAATCACCAAATCGCTTTGGCACTTTCAAAATTGACGTTTATCTAACTATTGGCCATCATTGAATCACAATTAAAAACATATAAACAATGCAGAAAAAAAAAACCCAAGATAAAATGTCTACAATCTTACAATCTATAATAAGAAAACAAAGAAATACAAACTAAGTAATCCAACCTAGATAATCAAGTTCATTGTATAGTCCATAAATTTGCAAATTGAGATTGATCTAGGTAACCTATCTATCAACAACAAATATGACTTGTGACAAAACATATTAGAAAAAGAATGTAGCCTTCTTGTTAGCTTGCTTCAACTAGCTATTTGTGTTCTTGTGATTTGACTTCCCTATTTTTTCTTTTTTTGTATTGTTCCTATGTTTATCATTGTCTTCCTTCCTTTATAAAATGTATAATATGGGGGTCAATTCCTATAAGCTTGAATTGTGCAAGTTATTAAAAGTTTGCAAAATAATCATTTGCTTCATAGAGCTTAAGACAATCTACATTTCTTTCAAAACATATACAAGATTACACCTCATTCTGAACAAAAAATGAGATCAATGTTCCACAATATGTTGCCTAAAGAGAGAATTTTGAGATTGACCAAAAGTACAAAATGTGGAGATCAAAGGTTTCACGGATATCTCACCTCGATAAGATTTGGAACAAGTTCTTGCAATGCTTTTACTCCCTTAGAATTCCTTTTCTTCTGCATTTCTGCATACCACCATCAGTTTCAAGACATAATAGAGCTATATTCAATTTGATTGTGGAAGAATCGTGAGGAAAAGAACATTAATGCAAAAAGATACTTAGTTCTGATTAGAGGGGATATATATTCTGCATTCCGTAGCCTGTGACATAAACTGCAACTTTCTAATTATAGTGTGGTTTGCAAAATCATGTTTGATTGAATGTTTGAAGCAGAAGCATCGGTCAATCACTTATTATTTTCGTAACCCTACAACTCTGATTAGAAAATAAACTTTGCATGGTAACTGTTGCCGCAGAATTTGGATCCCCGACCTCATTAGCTTCTACAGCTAAGAACATGAGGATAGATTAGAGGAATTTCGATCTTAGATGGCATGGACATGCACCTATCAAGAAAAACCTCTGAACATTTTAGATTTCTATGTAGAGAAGGATCACCTCAAACACGATAGAAAAATAATATTGGGCAAGAGAGTAGAAAATGCTCCTACTAATCTTTCAAAGATGCAAAATAGAAAGAAACAAAAATCAAAGATGTTCTTGAAGTGTAGGATCCTTTATGCCTTGAGACTACCTCAAAACCATTTTCATACTCTTTAACTTAATTTATATCTCTACTGTGTGCAGAAATAGTAACCTCTAAGTTAATGTGAGTGTCCACCTAATGTATAAATTGGCTTGGTTTCATAAAAGAATGATGATCTACTTTTCTACTTTACTTATAAAGTATTTCATCATCAAGTGAATCATTAAGTTAAGCAAATAAATTTGTAGAGTACTTAGAATTGTTAATCATTTTTTTTGAACAGGTGCAGAGTATCATCAGGTGACATGTAAAGATTAATTGTTAATCAAAAAAAGATATATTCCCTTACACATCAGTAATCAAGCATCTTCTAAAAAGGGTGCATTGCAGTAACAAGCATAAATATTTCTGAATTGTAAAGATTATATTCACAGTATAAAAAAAGTTGAATATAAGGCATATAACTGAATATTAAAAAAAAAAGATAGATATACCTTGATACATTAACCAAACTATAGAGTTGAAGCCGACATGCGACAGCCAAAAGTGTGTGTGAGAGAGAGGCATTCTTGCGTGGTTCATCATTTACTGATCACGCCAACATAAAATTATTTTAGTCCATCGTCTTGAGATCTTTAAGACCAAACCATTTTATAGAATAATCTACTCTTAGACAGCATAACCTCGCCACTACAATTAAGAAAAACAGAAACTCATATATCAAAATTGAATTTTATCCTAGCCAAGCGTATAATCAAACAGTTAGTGTTCATCGTAATTAATAAAGAGAAACCCATTAATCAAAACTAAATTTCACTCAATTAATATCCATAATCTCCCCACAAAATTAGGAAGAAAGGGAAGCCTCTGCAGCACCTCCCCATTACAACAAAAAAGATTACTCAACCTAATGAATTGGTAACACAATGAATTAGGCAGAGAAATTGACACAACAAAAGTAACACATACAAACAAGAAGGAAAATGTACAGAAAGAAGAAAGTAGGCATGATACAAGAAAACAAGTAGGAGGAGAAACCCACCAGATGTCTTACATGAACAGATTACATGTAAGGGCTGACAACTTGCACTACCTAAGGCAAATAGCTTTAATACAAGGGGTTCACCTCGAATAATCATGCAAAAGATGCAATATTTTGCTTCACTACCTTCCTCAAATTCCTTACATGTTTCCGACATTGAAGAAGAAGATGCAGACAGGGAGAGGGAGGGTTTAGTCATCTGTTTGTGAGGGAGAAACCAAGAGCCAAAGGCTTGGTGTAGACAAGAAGAGTCCACAACTTGCATCCACCCAAAAAGTAGATACAGGGATTTGGTATGTAAACAAATCGAGCAAAGTAGGACACTGGGGCAAACATGCAAGCATGACAAAGCAAACCTGCATTAAGTAGGCCTCATATGGATGGAAGCATCTCAATCCTTTAACCAAAAAAAAAAAAAAAGAGCCAATAGGAGATAGATAGATGGGTAAATAGAAGCCAGCAGAAGGAACTAAAGCAGGCTAGAGGTAAGCAGGTTGAAGCAAGAGGACACCTGCTAGAGAAACCTTCCTTTACGTGTTGGCAGCAGGCATTGAGATGAATCACCACTTTTCTTGATAACAAAGATGAGCGTGATGTGTAGAAACCTTCCTTTATGTGTTGGCAGCAGGCATTGAGATGAGTCACCACTTTTCTTGATTATAAAGATGGGGGTGCTGTGTTGACTCACCCGCTGTGAGGAGAAAAGAAGAGGGTGACATGTTAGGCTCACCAATCATGAGGACTCACTAAGGAGAAAAGGCAAGAGAGAAAACGAGGAGGAGAAATCCTAGCATTTATATATATATATATGGTATAGAAAACACCTGAAATATAAATATGACAGGGCAAATATAATATTCAACAGATCCGAGCAGGGGAAAAAATTCTTTACTCGACAAAGACCCATATGCCATCTAGGCAATTTAGACGATTGACAAGCCCTGGCTCGTACTTGGTGGGGATATTTTCAGTGCCGAAGAAAGTATAGATTTAGGGGCTGTTTGATTACAAGCAGATGGAGAATTCATGTCTGTTGGAATTTGGAGAATTGAGAATGCTGAAATTTAGAATGCTGTTGAATTCCACCTGAATTTCGGTTTCTAGTTTGATTCATCATGTAATTTTATACTTGAAAGTTTAATTCACCTTGAATTCTATGAAAGCATTGTTTGGTAACTTGCTAGGATATCCTGTGATAGAATAAATATTACAAAAGATCAAGTTATAGATTTTTTAAAGGAGGACCATAAAAAAGGGGAAATAATATCACTAATCAAAGCTGACGGAGAAGATTGTTTCATTCGAACATCATCCCCATTTAATCCAAATCTAGACATTTGGGTCATCCTCTATCCAACACCCAAAGCCTTACACTGCCACCCTTCCAATTCTTCCTATCCAGTTTCATCACAAGGATTCTTTCAATGTCTATGATCTTCCTAGTTTGTTTTAGCTAACAGATGTTTAGATCGCCACATATGACTGACTGGTTTTGTGGGTTTGTTTCCAACATTTCCTTCACTTTGTCAGGGGACCGTTGGTAATGTCACAAAGGCTAAGATGGAGGTTTATGAGAGGGTTTTGGTTATTTAGAAGTATGTGAAGAAAATGGTAAATGACAGGAAGAGTAGTTGTGTGAAGAGGAGATTAGTGATGTGGTTGAGAATAGATGGTTATGATGCTTCTTTATGTCAATCTTGTTGTGATAGTTATATATATAGTACTCGTGAAAAATAGATTAAATGTCTTTTTCAAGTTCTTCCTTCATCAACCCACCTCTATATTATATGGTTTGTAGGGGATTGTGAGTACATAGATATCATGATGGAGGATGAGAGTGGGATCCCACTTAGGTTGATAGATATTGATTTCAAGTCCCAGTTTGAGTTAGCAAGGCCAAGGGCAGAGGAAGGTGGGGTCAAGTGGGCTCAATTGTCCCCACTCAACTTTGACATTTGAAGGTATGAGAGTTAGTTTCAAGAATTTCATGGTCCCTTGCCATTTTGCCCCCACACATCTACTTTTTCTTTTATACAATGAGATAATTGAAAAAGGGCTTGAGGATATTTTGTCTTCACTTGGTTGCAAAAAGATTTGAGTTATCATTTTGCCAAATTTTAAGTAGGTGGCAACTTGCAATCAATCAACTAAATCTTTTTCTCCCTTCAACAAACAAAAATAAATAAATAAATAAAAATATTTTCCTCCCTTTTTCTCTCCCAAGCAATTTTCCTTCACAATAATTTTGGAGAAATCTTTCATTGCAAATAGATCTGGCTATCATGGCTTCTTCTTTGAATTGGATTTCAAACCCTTATCCACAATTAAATAATAAAATCGGTAAATGACCACTAAATTCTGTGACTACTAAATCAACGGCTACTAAGATAATTAAAATAAAAATCCAGGCCATTAAAACTTCAGTTACTTTTCTTGATTTAGTTGTCCTTAAATTTTACTCAAATAGGAGTTGGTCCCACCTTTTTGAACGTAAGATTAAAAATATTATATGCTCAAACTTATGGAGGGCCAAGGCTTACTCTTATTAGATGAAAATTTGGGAAAACCACTTAGGGAATGGTATTTGTTCTGAATTGCATAGATATTATACCATGATTATCCATCTTTTTTTTATAAATTAGTAAATGACTATCAATGGTGTGCTCTTAATCATCTATACTATTGTAAGCTTTGTGGCCTCTCAAAAGATTACAAGTAATCAATCAATGGAGTTTCAATCATCCTCATCTATAACCTACCTTGTGGTACATTAAATGATCATAACTAACCAATCAATCTATTATTAAATTATGGATGGAAGTGTTTACAAGTGATCAATCTTGTATGTGCCCTACTTTAATTTGAGTGATATATAATTCCTAGTCCTAAATGCGTAAATGATTATTTTAAGTAGTTTGGGTTTTGAAAGTTCCGAAACCCAAGTCTTGTCTTAAAGTCCCAATCACAAATTTTAATATGAACTTTAGAAATCTCAAATTAATTACACTAGCTAATCAAACAATCACACAAAAGACAAGAGACACGATTTTTTACATGGAAAACTCTACTCAGGAAAAACTACGAGTCACCTTGACTAGGAGTAATAAGCACCAGGTAACTAAAGATTATAAGAGATACTCATAGACCCCCCCCCCCCAGTTATACCTCAACTTAAGGATTACGAAGATCTTGTCGACCACTCACCATTTACCTTTATCGTGCTTAAAACAACCAACTTAACAGGCTTTTCAAGTTGAATCTACTACGTGAGAGAGTAGATGAGTAAATCTAGAGCAAAGGCTTCAACACTTCATAATCTTAACAAGATGCTCTATAGAAGGACGCTTCAATCGTCAATGGATGTTCGGTTGTTCTTAAAGAAGATGGATGATCTCAAGAGGAAGCGAAAACTCCAACATATAGGCTTAGATTCAT
The DNA here is from genome assembly GCA_037013555.1 of Sextonia rubra. Taxonomy (NCBI): domain Eukaryota; kingdom Viridiplantae; phylum Streptophyta; class Magnoliopsida; order Laurales; family Lauraceae; genus Sextonia; species Sextonia rubra. Next base: position 109,209,167 of record JASUAD010000001.1, on the reverse strand, counting down.
AGATTAAGTCCCCTTTGCGCAAGAATCATTTTTCTTGAGAAGTAGGAAGAGAAAAAGGAAAGTTTGAAAAACTGGAAAACATTTTCACCACTACGTGCTCGAGCATGCTTTCAACCACGCATGAGCACACTTGTATAGACTTGTCCCTCAGGAAATGGCACACAAACACAGGACTGCGGGGCTCCTACGCACTTGTCTCGAGTTTTGGTGCACAAGAGCAATCCAAGATGCACACAAGCACAATCTGGAAAATATTCACACATTCGCCTCAAGTTTTGGCACATGAGCGCTGTCCAAAGCGCGCATGAGTGTAGTCTGGGAAATTTCAATTTTTGAATACAGAACAAACCATGCAGTCCATCTATGAAAAACATGATTATACAATGAAGCCTAGTTTTGTCCACTTTCCAATGAATTTGCCAACACTCAAATATCTTTACAATCTCCCCCTTTGGCAATTCATGGACAAAACTCCTATATATATAAAAATCTACCCATACAACCATACACATTCAAAAATCGACAACATCAAGAACATCCAAAATCTTCAAATTAGTACGAGCATCAATTCCTGCAAATCCTATCACGAAAACTTTGGCAAAGACAAGTGAATGCTATCACGAAAATAAAAGATATGATATACTCTCCCTTTTTGTTCAAAATTGACAAAGAAAAGAAGGAAAGAATTAATCATTAAAGCATAACAGAGCATAAGTCCATGTACAGAAGGAGAAACATAAAGGCTATTAGCCAAATGAAAACAATAAAACAAAATTAGCATCAACATGATGAGCTTGCCGAATTATAAACAGAAATGAGAACCGAAAAAGATAGCCAAAATGATGACTATGGACCCGAAAGATCAAATTGAGAGAGCAGAGCAACCACAAAGGAGTCAATGGACGTGAGGCGGTCATTCAGATTCTTAAATCCATCATCTACTTTCGTCTCAAGACGAGCCGAACGTGCAGAAATAGAAGACTCTCCCTCAATTTCTTGTTGTTGCTCATCATCGTCACCATCACTAGGAGCTCTACCAATATTTCTAGCCCAGAGGTGTGCAATAGATTGCTCTATGGTCCTTTTGTTTATTGGGCCTCTCATCTTCGTCATAGTTTCCTCAAGGCGATGGGTTACCTTTCAAGATTTCAAAAACTGTGTGATCAAGACACCAAAATGTAAAGAAGCATTCCTCTGAGCTTTTATCACTTTCCACATATTGTTGATGATAACACAAGGGACATTATGACTTTGCCCGTGCCCAAGGCATAGAGAACAGAACCATGATGATGATTATAGTCGAAAGTGTGGCCACAGGATTCTAGATTGGAAATCATGAACAAATTCAGAAACCTATATAATCCTCAATCATCAGACCATGAAGAAGTGTGCCACCCGGCTAAACACCATCAGCACCACATAGAATCGAGGCTATCCCATCAAAATTTGTTTTAGCTGGGAACTCATTCTCAGAAGGTAACAGATAGTCATATTCTTCAAGATTGAGAATATTCAAAAAATCACCTAAAACATCAGGTGAAATGAAGAGCTCTTTGCCACGCACAAAAGTTTTAAAGAAGCTCCCACTGTGGTCAAAGGCATTCCAGCAAAATAGAGTCAGCACTCAAATGTCCTTACAGATTTGTTATGATGAGTCATATTACTTTTGTATTTTAACTATCCTTAGGTTTTTGAAAAACTATGTCTTTAAAAAGCATTTAGGTATTTTCAAATAGGATCTTATTTCTTTGGATATTATTGAAAAATTATAAAAAGTGTATATATATATTTAAAATGATAAGAAAAAAATATAAATATAAATATATTATCATTCCCTTCTAAAATAAATGTGGCTTTGCGGTTGTTAGTCAATAATTACTTGCCCCCACTAAAAGAGAATCTTGGCTCCGCCACTAAGTAAGGCCTACTTCAACCTACACATAGCTATTCAAAAGGTCTCCCCTCTGCATTTGTTAAAAGTGCGGAGAAGTTATGCAAGATAACCTACCTCCTCTGCTCAGCTGCAAAGGAGTCCTTGAAAGAAAGAGGACTCCTCATTCTTCCTTGGAGGAAAGCTAGCTACATGAAATCGAAGTGGCTGTCATGCTATCAAAAAATCTCCACCATTGGTTTCCCCATCTTGAAAATAGAAGATAGAATACAAAAGGATGTAAAAAGATGTGACGATACAAAAGGATGTAAAAAGATATGACGAGTCCTCTCAGACCATCAGTTGGAATCCTCCAAAGGTGGAGCCTAACAAAAGGGATTTGGGTGATGAGTCTCATGGGTCATGCTTATCTAGCCAATTTTCAAGCTTGAGTGTCAATTACTGCGAGTTATTTAAACACGAGTTGTTTTGTCTTTAACTTTTGAGAGTAGCATATTGCTAGCATGAGTTTTGTGACTAATCTCTACATCTCATGCAAGCATGTTTTGTGATTATGAGTATTTTATGTAATATTCAAATAAGTTCGAGTTTGACAAACTTTTCATTTATATAAGCCTTGGGTTTAAGCATTAAATGTGCACCGTTGGTCTTGGGTTTAAGCATTAAACATGCACCATTGGTCACCCTTCTTTACTTTTTCCATTTCAATTCAGGACTATCCAATCTCTGGTGAGTTTGAGACACAACTAGATTGCAATTTTTTTCTTTTTTCTTTTTTTCTTTTTTTTTTGTTATCGTCACCACCATTAACAACATCATCATCATTATCATTATCATCACTATCACTATCTTGATTAAAACCCTATCCAATCTATTTGGGCCAAGTCTCCTTTGTAAGTTCTCCAGTCAAACCTATTTAGAACAAATACTCTGATCTTAACAAATCTTAATGGGAATGAGAATGTGGCCGCACCTAAATTTCATAGTATTCAAATGGGAATGTGGGAAAAAACAAAAAGGAGACACCAAAATATATACATGGATGAAGATTTGGGTACACTAAAAGCAAGATGAATATATGGTAACAAAGGTATTGCTTGAGATCTGCAAATGATTTACACCACAAGTTTGAGTTGATGAATGAGACCTTATTCTTAACTATGAATCTCAGAGAAAAATTCTCAGAACATCAAACAGTTGCAAGGAAGACGCATTTCTTAACTAAGATATAATTTTATTGGATGGTTGAAGACACATTTCATCAACCAGCTACAAAAAATCAAAGTAAGAAGTGCACCTGCATCGTGGTAGCACACACAGAACACTTACTGCACATGGCGCACATGGCAACACACACAGAATACTCATCATCAACATGGCAACACAAACACAACACACTCGCAGCACCATGGCAGCACACATAGAAACCCATCATCAACATTACCCACCATCAACATTCATCAAAAAAATATTTTCTTACCCAAGCAAAAAATGGGGAAAAAAATAGCAGAAACCCACATTGTAGAAACCATCAAGGAGAACAAAAAAATGAAAGGGAAAGATGAAAATCAGGTGAAGAAGGTAAGAGAAGGAAGAAAAAAAAATCACATGCCCTGTAGCTGTGTCATGGTTTGTAATTTGTGGGTAAACATACTGTTGAAAATCCAAACTATCGTCAGAATGTCGAACCTTCTCCTGGAAATCCCAAATCACTCCAATGCCAAGAGGCCCTGTAGCATTCAAAAATCCCACAAAAGCTGCTTCCTGAATGCTAGGGGTTTCTCAAATCCCAGATATCTTGCAACCAAACGTTGAATTGGAGACTAGAATTGAACAAATTCCCAACAGCCAGATATCCTGTCAGGTATTCTTGCAATCAAACGGACCTTTATAGAGCTTGATACAAAAGTACATATTTTGATAGCATAAAGAGATTCTTTTCACTGAATTGTCTCAGTAATTTATAAGAATGGAATGATTAACAAAGATATTAAATATAGGATAAATGCCAAAAAAAATTAAAGAAAAAAATTTACGAAACAGTGATTAGACCAGCTATGACCTATGAGATATAATGTTGACAAATCAAGAAGCAGTATATAAATAAAATGGATGTAGCAGAAATGAAAATATTGAGGTGGATGTATGGTAAAATTAGGAAATATAAAATAGAAATTAACATTTTCTAGAGCATTTAAATGTAGCATTAAGAGGGATAAGATTAGAGAAACCTATTTGAGATGGTTTGGGCTTGTTGAATGCAGGCCAACAATGGTGCCGGTAAAAGAAAGTTTGGTTATGCAGGTTGATAATCCACCAAGGGAAAGGGGTAGGCAAAAGAAAACGTTAATTGAGTATGTAAATTAGATCTGAAGAAGTTTAATTTATCTGAAGATTTGATACGTCAGAATGGAGAAACAAAATTCATATAGCCGCGTTAGAACAAAACTTTGTTGATGATGATACAGATCATGTGTATAATGGCTTTCGAATATTATTGTAACATTTCAATCCAATTAAGCATGTTTAGCAACTAATTAAGTAAGTTATTAGCTAATTATCATAGAATTAGCCTACATAATGATGTCTAACATGTCATTAGGATGGGTTTAACTTGTTTTATCTTATTGGGTCATATTTAGGTCCCGGATAGGTCGTTGGGTCAAGTTTAACTTTAACTAAATAGATGGAAGCCCTTTTTCATGATTTTCAATATTATGGTTTTACATCATACATACATCATATTAATATCATCGAATATGTAGTTGGGTCGAGTTTAACTTTAACTAGGTAAATGGAAGCCCTTTTTAGTAATTTTTTATTTCATGGTTTACATCATACATGCATCATGTTGATATCATCGTAATTGTCTTGTTAAGCTCGTCAACTTCGTACTTGACTTGAACGCGTTCGACTTCGTTTGAAATAGTTAGACCCTCAAATGACTCAAATTGTAATAATCTTTTGTGAGAGGACTTTCTTATAAACTTACAATTATATATATTTTAAATAGGTCTCACTACGCATTTTGCTCAATTCATTCCTCTCCAACTACAACAACATCTTTCTCCTTCTTTCAACCTTCTTCTTCTTCTGCATCAAAAGAAGCAAGATAGATCGTGCATGTAGGTTTGCAAGCACCTATTCCATCAATCTATCTCTCGGCTACTTTCCTTCTCTTCTGAAATTGAAGATAGTGAACTAAAGCTCTCCTTACAACACCTGAATTGCAGTCTAAGGTGAGATCTTCTCTTTTCTCTGAATTTCTTGATTTACTAAAATCAAGGAAAATCCTTAATCAAGTACGCATTTATCTCCTTCCTCATTTTTTACATACATGGCATTTAGGTTCAAGTTTTAATTCATATGTCATCTAAAGTTGAGCTAAGCAAGAGTAGTAGTTGAATTCAAAACCAAGGCAAGTATAAGCAAATTTTAGTTTTAATGCATGTTGGCATATATGATCCTTATAATTTTACTGAATCTTAATGTGCATTCAGCCCCAATGTCTTTGTTCTTCTAACTTTCTCTAATTCCTACTCAAATGAATGAGATTTGTAGTATATCACAACTCGAGCCCAGAAATCGGGGGTTAGCAAAAACCTAACCTGTGACACACGTACTCCCATGCACGTATACCTCGACCTGGTCTAGCACGTATACCTCGACCCGGTCTAAGTACACATACACAAGGGATGTTCACTCGTGCAAAACAGGTGTACGCAGAAGCTGTACGTATCATAGCGTTAAGGAAAATGAATAGAATACATAACAATATAGGGTCAACAAAATGACATTAATTACAAATGTACAATACAAAATGAAAAGATAACTCCTTAAGGACCAATATCAGAAAAGTACAGGAAACAAAATAGAACAGATAAAACAAAAAGAAAGGCCATGCATGGATGTAATGCCAAGCCGCTCTCCGTGGGAGTGATCAAGACCACTCCTCTAGCCCCGACTGGGTCTCCTGGATCTCTCCCGGAGTCTAGCCGACCGACGAAGGGTCGGTAAAGGAATCTGGGCCTATAACACCAAGAACAATCAGAAGTACAATGACTCAGCAAAGCATAAGCGGCAATAAGTTAACACATGCTGTATCTAGCAGAATAATTAACAATTAACAGTGCATAGAGATCATATTCATATACTGGGCAAATCATGCATATCAATACAAATGCTGTGAGAATCATAAAACATAGAGAAACTGGCTAGGTGGCTACAACATTGGCCATATTCTCCCAATCGAGAGGAATCAGTACAAGAACACAATCGACCAGGCCAAGGTACGAATGGGTCTCTAGTTTCCGAGGTCCGGAATCCCAAGACAGGAGCACTCTGCGGAGGCAATAACAGTATACGCCAAAGTCAACCTCGTCGGGTATCCTGAGGCTGAGGCTAAGTAGAGCTAGACAAACAAGATCAGTCAATCTAATGTGGATGCACGTCATTCAAGATCAATCAGTCAATACGATACATGTCATGTCACAGTCAGACAATATAATACGTGCATCACGCTGGATCAATGCTGTTACACATAAACAATTACATGTCAAACAGGGAGTATGTAACACTCCGATCCCCTTTGAGCCGGATTAGTGGCTCATTAGTGTGTGTTTTTGTTGTTTTATTCTTTTGGACTTGGTTTTGGGTCTTGGATAGGTAGTTGAGTAACCTTTGACCTGGAATAGGTAGTTCTAAGCCCTTTTTCGTAATTTTGCTTTTGCTTTGCTTGCATCATATTTGCATCATCTTGGTGTCAGCACGTGTATTTTGTTGAGCTCGTTATATTCCATAACTGTGTCAGAACCGTTCGGCATCTATTGGAGAAGTTGGACCTTCGTGTGACTTGAACTGTAAATAGTATAAACTCTTCGGACTTTGACCTAAACTTCCAAATCTATAAATATAAGTCAGGACCCAGGTGTCTCTCTCTCCCTGCCCATTTGTCTTGATCGTTGCATGCAAGAGAATTCAGGAGCTCCACGTTCTTTTTCTCTCTCTCTCTTCTCTTCACTTCTCTTGCTCGATTGATGTTTTGGATTCTCATTTTTGATTTGGGTTTCCTCTTTTCTCTCATCTCTGTCTATTGCTTGAGGTAAGTGGGTTCTTTGTGTTTCTTCTCCAAATTGGATCTCTCATTCTCTGATTGCTATGTCTTCATCTCATGCATGATTTATTTCTTTGCTTTGCTTTGATTTTAGTGGATCTGGAGCTTGTTTCAGAGGATTTGTCAGATTTGAGGCAAGTATAAGTACAAGCTTGATAACACATATGGGTATTTTGTTTGATGGCTTTGATTTCTTCTTATTCTTTGTCTAGCATGTTTTACAGCCACATTTTGAGATTTTGGAACCTCTGTAGCTTGTTTGGAGATGTTTCTGTACCAAATTTCAGTTTCTGTATCTATCCCGAATTCGTGTTCTGTATTGTACGGCTAAGCCGTAAGTTTCTACGGTTTGATTTCCAGAAACTTAAATTTTGAGTTTTGTTCTACGGCTAGGCTACGGCTAAGCCGTAACTTGTTCTACGGCTGAGCCGTAAGCTAGCCGTGACCCAACCGAAATGCTCTCCAAAATGAAGAAACAAGGCGGCTATCTCGATCTGACACAATCGACACGGGCGTACCATGTAGTCTAACGATCTCGTCAACGAACTTCTTCGCCATCTCGGAAAATGTCATGCCTTTCTTGAATGGAAGAAAATGGGCTGTCTTCGTCAATCTGTCCACGATCACCCAAATGGCACTGTTCTTTTTGCTCGTCAGGGGTAAACCCGAAACAAAGTCCATCGAAATGTGCTCCCATTTCCACTGGGGAATGTGCAATGGATGTAAGGAACCTGGAGGTCTCTGATGGTCAGCTTTTACCCTTTGGCAAGTCAAACATCTGGCAACAAACCCAGCAATTTCCCTCTTCATGTTATTCCACCAGAATCTGTCCTTGAGAGCTCGGTACATCTTCGTACTTCCAGGATGCATAGAATAACGTGCATGGTGTGCTTCTGTCATCAAACTCTCTTTCAAAGCATCTACTGCTGGCACACATAATCTGCTCCTGAAATACAAAACATCACCTTCCAAACGAAAGTCTGGTCGATCTGCAATGCTATCTCGGATTCGCTTCAACATCGCATCTTCGAACTGCTGGTCTTTAATCCGCTGAATGATATCTGGCTGAAAGCTCACTGTACTGGCAAGTGTCAAACCGTTCTCCACCAATTGTAGTTCCACTGGCTGAGCATGCCTCACAAAATAAAGGCTGTCCAAAGCCTGAAGAATCTCCGACTTCCTACTCAAGGCATCTGCAACAACGTTGCCTTTCCCTGGATGATACTTGATGGGGAAATCAAAATCCTTAATCAACTCAAGCCACCTTCGCTGTCGCATATTCAACTCGGACTGCGTGAAGAGGTACTGTAGACTCTGATGATCTGAATGCACTTCAAATGTCACGCCATATAAATAGTGTCTCCACATCTTCAACGCAAAAACGATGGCTGCCAACTCTAAATCATGCGTAGCATAGTTCTTCTCGTGCTCCCGAAGTTGTCTCGAGCCATAGGCAATCACTTTGCCATGTTGCATCAAAACACATCCCAAACCGACTCGAGAAGCATCAGAGTAAATCATGAATCCTTCATGCCCATCTGGTAACGTCAAGACTGGAGCCGTAGTAAGCTTCTCCTTCAACATCCGGAAATGGTGCTCACATTCGTCCGTCCACAGAAAAGGGATATTCTTCCTGGTCAATCGGGTCAACGGGGCTGAAATCTTGGCAAAATCTTGAATAAAGCGACGATAATATCCAGCTAATCCAAGAAAACTCCGTATCTCCGTCACAGTCTTTGGGCTGGGCCAATTCATCACTGCCTCAACTTTCGTCTGATCCACTGCCAACCCATCTCGTGAAATGGTATGACCAAGAAAAGCTACCTGCTCGAGCCAAAAATCACACTTCGACAATTTGGCATATAATCGATGCTCTCTCAACAACTGCAAGGCTCGACGTAGATGTTCCTCATGCTCCTCTGGGGTCTTCGAATACACCAGAATATCATCAATAAAGACCACCACAAATCGATCCAGAAAAGGAGCAAAGATCTTGTTCATCAAAGCCATGAAGGCAGCAGGTGCATTGGTTAATCCAAATGGCATCACGAGAAACTCAAAATGTCCATACCGTGTCCTGAAAGCAGTCTTCGCAATATCGTCTTCCTTCACCCGGAGTTGATGATACCCCGATCGTAGATCAATCTTGGAAAAATAGGCAGCACCTTGAAGTTGGTCAAACAACTCATCAATACGCGGCAATGGGTATTTGTTCTTGATCGTGACTTTGTTCAACCGCCGGTAATCTATGCACAACCGTAAGGTACCGTCCTTCTTCTTCACAAACAGCACTGGAGCTCCCCACGGTGACACACTCGGCCGTACGAAACCCTTCTCCAAAAGATCTTGCAATTGCGTCTTCAATTCGAGTAACTCAGCAGGGGCCATACGGTAAGGAGCTAAACTAATGGGTGCTGTACCGGGCACTAGATCGATCGCAAACTCTACATCTCGGACAGGGGGTAACTCGGGTACTTCCTCCGGAAATACATCCGGGAACTCACGTACTACCGGAATCTCACCCAACTGCTTCACCTCCTTCTTCTCCGAGACAAAAGCTAGAAATCCTGCACAACCTCTGCGTATCAAACGATCCGCCTTGCATGCGGAGATGACACGCCTCGGGCATCTCTCCTGATTGCCCTCGAAACGAAACCCCTTCGCAAAATCGAAGTAAATCGACCTGTTGTAACAGTTAACACAGGCACGATACCGCGCTAGCCAGTCCATTCCAAGGATCACATCAAAATCCAACATGGACAACAAAATCAAATCAACTGGCAGCTGGCGACCTGCAATCACCACGTCGCACTGAGGGTAGTATACACTACACTCCACTCGCTTGCCCACAGGAGTGGACACCACTAACAAATAGGGTAGCGGCTGAGGGGGTTGCGGTAACTGTTCCGCAAAACGAGGTGCAACATATGAACGCGTAGATCCCGAATCAAATAGGGTATGTGCTTCAGCTCGGGCAATGAGAACTTTACCTTCCACCACTTTCGCATCTTCTGCATGATCATGAGAGGCTGCATACACACGAGCAGTCTGACGCTGGGGCTTCTGGCTCTGGCGAGACGGATGGGGACTATTCGAAGCTGCTGAACTGAGAGACTTAGATGACCCCATAGATCTGGACGACTGGAAGGTCCTAGTCTTCGGGCACTGAGCTATCTTATGCTCCATGGATCCGCAACTCAAACAAGCTCCAGACTTCTTCCAACACTTCTCCGTCGGATGTCCAAATCCACAAAACTCGCATCTGCTCCCGGAGAAACTCGAAGTGCCTTGCTTCCCTTTCCATTTCTTCTGACTCTGTCCCCTGGAACTCACTGGTGCACTCCTCTTAAAGTCCATGGCTCTCTCTGCTAGGTGGTTGGCTTCCGCAGCGTGTGCTCTGTCGACCGCATCATCGAAAGTAGCTGGTCTCTGAAAGGCAGTCACAAAATTCGTGTATCTCGAATGTAGACCAGAAATAAAACGATTCACCTTCTTCTCCTCGGTATTGATCATGTCCTCAGCAAAATGGGACAACTGAGTAAAGCGGTGAATGTACTCCGAGACGGTCAGCTGCTGCTGCTGTAAGGCCAGAAACTCAACCTCCTTCACACGCCGAACATGAGCAGGAATGAACTTCCTTCTGAACTGTTTCTGGAACGTCTCCCACACTGTTTCACTCGGCAAGGTCAGATAGGCTGCACTAACACTCTTCCACCAGGTCTTAGCCATCTCTCGAAACATCGAGGCCGTAAGCATAACCTTCTGCCGGTCGTCACAGACGATGGTAGAGAAGAGATCTCCAGTATGCTCTAGCCACTGATCAGCTTTCAACGCATCTTCATTGCCGTAGAATTCTGTGGCTCCACGCTTTCTGAATTTGTCGTATAACGCATTCGGATCGCTCTCTCTAGGCGGAAAGACCACTTGCTGCTCTGCAGGCCGAACTGGCGTTTGACTCTGTCGGTCTACTAAGGAAACGACCTGCGCTTGCAAAGAATGGATCGCCTGTAGCATAGTCAAGAAGCGCTCGTCGAAATTCACAAGTGGCTGTGGGGCGGCTGACCCACTCTCGTTATCTCCCTGATCATTGTTGTTGTGTGTTCCAGATCCCGATGCCATAGCCTGCAAAACACAAAAGTCAATCTGCTAACACACTAGGGAACGCACACAGACTCACAAGACAAGGGGACCCAACACAACAGTCCAAAACTGGACTACGAAATCTCACCACGTCCTAGATGCCTACATGCTTACACACTAAGATAGAGACAATGCCCTGAGAGACAAAGCTCTGAGAGACAATGCTCTGATACCATACAATACGTATGTCACAACCCGAGCCCAGGGACCGGGGGTCAGAGAAAGTCTAACCAATGACACACGTACTCCCGTGCGTGCACACCTGGACCCCGTCCGAGTATACACACAGAAGGGATCAATCACACGTGCAAAAGACTGAACGCGGAAGCTGTACGTATCAAGGCATACCACAAATATACCAAAGACATAGGAGATTACAAAACAATATACACTGATGATAAGACCAAATACATGAACGTATGACAATAGAGCGGGCTTACAACAATCCCAAAATCAAAATACAGGTATCACTCAATGCCCACTTTACAATTACAGAAAATCCCCTCAATAAACTCCAACACAAAGAATGGGGAAAACAAAATGATGCAAACCGTACTCTGGAGGATGGATAAAGTCCACTCCTCTAGGCCGGAGGGGGCCTCGCGAGCCTCTCCTGCAGTCGGGTCGACCGACGCAGGATCGGAAGAGGGATCTGAGCCTGCAACACACAAGACAAACACATAAGTACGACGACTTAGCAAAGTATAAGCTAACAAGAAGATAACACGAATTGCGTCTAGGACTGAAGCATACTGAACAATAGTCATAACGCAATATCCATAGAAATAATGTCTGTACACTAAACAATTATGCAATGAATAAGCATGCTATCAGAATCATGAACAGGTGACAATCAAGTGGCTACTACATTGGCCATTTTCTCCCTTACGAGAGCAATCAGGATGAGAACACCAGCGACCGGGCCAGGGCACGCATGGGTCTCTAGTTCCCGGGGTCCGGAGTCCCAGGACAAGACACTCTGCAGAGGTAACACTTAAACTAAACCAAAGTTAACCCCGTCGGGTATCCTAAGGCTGAGGCTCAGTAGTGCCAAGACCAATCACAATCAATCGGATGATGCACCTCAATCAATCAATCAATCACTTATCACTTACAGAGCTCACATATCATGCTGAACAAACAATGGGAAGTGCATCGCATATACTGATACTGAATGTACATAAGCAATTACAGGAAGTGCTGACAATGAATATCAATCACAATCACTGACTCGTAACTGATGCAAGTACTCCAATAGAACAATGATAACACTGATACCAATATAACAATAGAATGGTTCAGCCCGGGCTTCGCTCTGGGGTTGCTGCATGTCCCACAGAATCGAGAGGTCCAGCGCAGAACACATAAGAGGGCATAACCGTAATCAATATGCTGTACACATCATGATACCTTTACGAATCAAGGTCAATTACAAGCCAATCCTACACTAATTATCCAGTGTCTCTAACCGTGCATGTTGATGTAGTTTTAAGTTGTCCGATGCACCATTGTCTAGTGTTGCAGTGTCTGGAATGTGCACCGAAGTCCCTTAAACCAACACCCATGGGGAGGTGCTAAACAGCTGGATAACAAGCATGAATGATTCACAGCCCATGAGGTCATTCATGTCATACAAACATTCCATTGGGCATGTCCAGGTTACCTACATTCTAACATGAAAGTCATATACGGTCTTTTGCTTAAACCTAATCCTTTTCATTCAATTCTCAGGGTCTCACGGTGCAGCCGTAGGTAACCTTACGGCTTAGCCGTGGCATCTTACGGCTTAGCCGTACTATGCACAGCGGCTGAGTTGAGGTTCCCCAAATATCCGTCCGGATTTACGGCTCAACCGTCTTTTACTCTACGGCTCAGCCGTATCCTGGTCCACGGCTTAGCCGTAAGACAATGTACGGCTTAGATCAGGCTGGGCCGTAGAAGAATGTCAAATTGCCAACATCCAGTTATTTTCAGATAACAGTCTGTACTGTTCTACGGTTTGGTTTACGGTTGGGTCTCGGCTTAGCCGTAAGCCATTTTACGGCTTAGCCGTAGCACATTTCACGGCTTAGCCGTGAGTGCGCGGAATCATTTTTCTGAACTTGTTACAGTCACACGGAAACTGAGGGAAACGACTGAAAACAGCAATATAACAGCAAAACAAACTCAATGGGGTTGTCTAACACTGAGAAACACAATGAAGCATAAAAACAAAACAATCAAATCACTATCAATCGGTGTTCACACATCTTGGGCTTATACTTGCCTCACAAATGGAATCACTTCGTGGTTTGGCTCAGTCCGCTGGAATCACACGCACAAACGAGCTCCTTTCTTCCTCCCTCAAGCAATCGAACAGAGAAGGAGAAGGAGAGAAAGAGAGCTGACGAGAGAGAGACGAACTGGAGCGTGAGAGAGAGTGAGCTGAGAGACGATCGAGAGAAATGGGAGTGGTTGGGGGATATTTATACTTAATTTGAGTCGAAATTACATTTAAGGCCAAATAGCTTATGCAAATATCAGTTTGAGTCAAATGCCGGTCCAACGAAAGCAAACGAACTCATTCGGATCCAAGACAGTTACGAAAAACGACAAGCTCAACGAAATACACGCGCTAACGTCAAAATGACGCAAAACTGACAAAGTCAATCAAAAGCCAAAATTACGAAAAAGGGCTCGATCTACTTAGACCAAGTCAAACTCAACCCAACCGATCCCTCTACGAGGCAAAACCAAAACAAACAAAATCAAAACACACTTAGCGATAAAAACACACGCAATTACACACTAAACCGGATCAACTCGGGTCGGAGTGTTACAATTACATTGCAACACTTTGATGGCAACGGTGCATTGACTAACTTAAAACTACATCAACATGCACGGTTAGTGACAGTGAAGAACTATATTAGGGTTGGCTTGTAATGAACCTTGACTCCGTATTAATCTAAGATGCATTACATATTGTTTACAGCTTTGCCCTCAGTTCTGCTAATCTATGTCTATGCATTCCGCAGTCATTTTGCTTTCGTTCTGTATATCCGTTTTATTCTTCGTTCTGCACTATGCTTTGATCTATGCTGTGCTTTGACTTAATCTGTATTCTGATCTGTAATTGGCTATGCTTTGTATATTTCTGGCTTTGTATATTTTGGGTATTTCCTGGTGGCTCTGCCCAGAGATTAATACGTGATGATAAGATCCGGTCTTTGCCATCGGTGAGTCCAAAGCGGATAATCTCCATTCTTTTGGGATTGATTGATCGGTATCAGTCTGGCTCTACTCAGCCTCAGCCCTAGGATGCCCGACGGGGTTACCTTTGGCTTAGATCTCTGTATCTCTGTAACTGCAGTATTGCTTTGTCTTGGGACCCCGGAACCCAGGAAACCGAGACCCACTTATACCTTTGGCCTGGACAGTGGTGTTCTCCTCTGCTCTGCTCTCCATTGAGAGAACATGGTTAACGTAGTAGCCACTTAGTTCAGTATTTCTCTGCTTTGATTCAAATATCATGCTTTAATTCTATGCACGATTTGCTTAGCATACTAAGATGAAACTCTGTAATTAATCTTCTGTCATTACTTTATTCCCTTTGATACTATGCGTGTTTCACCCCTGTTACTTGTATTTGCTGGATCGTTGTATTCATTTGTGTTGTCTGTGGTGTTGCAGGCACAGATACCTTGCCCAGCTCCCCGGCGGTCGAGGAGGCTGCAGGGGCGAGTGTAGAGGCACCCTCAGGTTTGGCAGAGTGGGCCTGATCATCTCTGCCGAGTGCGTTCATGCATGCTTCCAGTGGCTTTTCATTTTGGGATTTTGAGATATTGTATTCGGACTTTGGACTTTGGACTTGTATTCTGTGTATTTTGTACATATTGATTTTGGTGTGTATTCGGTTTTATATTAGTGTATTTGTCTTTGTCGTTTCCGTTTCGTAATTGCTTTGGCTTCCGCTATTTTCTTTGTTGCTTGCTATGATATGTACAGCTTCCGCGTACGCTTAGTTCGCACGTGTTAGATCCCTTGTGTGCGTGCATCTGGACTGGGTTTGGATGCATGTGCACGGGAGTACGTGTGTCACAGGTTTAGCTTTTCGCTAACCCCCGATTTCTGGGCTCGGGTCGTGACAGAGTAAGACAAAGAATAGGAAAGGCAGCTGTTTCTGCCCGGGATGTACCCTGGATAGAGCCCTTAGGGATTATCCAATAGTTGCCCTAGCGCAGAATGCGTACCATGTGAATGAGAAGGCAAAAACCGAAATCAATATGCAATGCAATTCAGATTGTTTTGTAGGAATCATGGTCTTTTACGAGCAAACCCTATCTTAGTTATCCATTGTTACTAACCGTGCACGATGATGTAGTTTTAAGTTATTTGATACACAGTTATTCATTTTAGGAGTGTTACACTGTATCCATAAACGCGTATCGAAATCCCTTAAACCAACACCCATGGGGAGGTGCTTAACAAATGGATAACGTGCATGAACACGTCACCGCCCACAAAACCATTCGTGCATTTGAGGTAATCCGTTAAGCAAGCTAACGGGTTGAGCAGCCCATGGGAAAGGCCCTATATGGCCTCATCCTGAACCTAGAGGTAGCATAAAAAGTCCTTTAATGTTACAGGAACAAGAAAAGGAAAATGAGTAAGCATAGAATTTAGTTGAACCCTAATTCTCTTGGAGCAAAAATGCATCAGAACCGACCGGTCAGCTCTGAAGCCTGATCAGTCGAATTTCGGTTCTGGGAGTGTCCGATCGGTCAGACCCCAGTCCCGGTCAGTTGGACAACTGAGTTCTGTACCAAACAGAATAACTGTATTACATGCTTTTTTTTTCATGAAAACAACGTCTATCATGTTTATACAATATGCAAGGGCTGTCCAAACACCACATACTCAAGGGAAAAGAGTAAAAGAAACACAACAATCAACGTGTACCAACATGTGTTCATTCCTACTGTGCTTATACTTCCCTTAAACATGATCTTTCCTTAATTTAACTGTTCTTTGGCACAGACGATCCCAGAGATGCAAATCTTACCACCATGCATGCCAAGAATAAGCAAAGGAAAAAGGGTGCAAATAGTGCAAGCATACCCCAAAACTCGTGCGGAGATCGTGACGCAACTACTCACCTGAGATGAACCGGAAGAAGGGTGCAAGAATCTTGTTCACGACAAGGAGATAAGAAAGAAGAAAGCAGAGACGAGAGAGAAACGTCGGGTAGAGAAGGGACCCGCGAACCCAAAGAGAAGACGAGCAACTGGCGCACACGAATTTTCCTTTTTCTCTACGTTGATCGCAAGGAAGAAGAAAAAAGGAGCTGAAGAACAAGGAGAGAAACAGAGAGAAAAGGAGAGGGAGAGAGAACTAGCGTGAGGAAGATGAGAAGGAGAGAGGAAGAGTCGGTGGTTATCCTTATATAAGATAAGGATTGGGCTGAAGTTACAAATAAGTCCAACAGTTCAGAAGAATTACAGTTTGAGTCAAGTAACGGTTCAGCGGAAACAAATGACCTCGTTAGCATGCCAGACAGTTGCGGAAATTGATGAGCTCGACAAAACCCACTTGTTGACGCCAAGATGGTGCATGAATAACGAACTCGTACAAAATCAAAAATTACAAAAAAGGGCTCATGACTACCTAATCTAGGTTAAACTCAACCCAACTACCTATCCATGAACCGGAACGAATCTCAAAAGAGTAAAACCACGAGCTTAACATAAATTCGCTATTTAGTACCGAAACCTAGTTAATTAATCATTAAACCGGATTAAGCTGGGCCGGAGTGTTACATAATACTCTTGATAAGCTGGGTATCAAAACACTAGGTTACTTGATATGGTAGAATGACTGAATAGAGTACAGACTATCGTAGTGGAAATTAAATGGAAAAGTTCTGAAAAGAAGAGGACCTATATTGCTTAACTTCAAGAAATCTGAAGCTTATGGCTAAGCCATAGGAAAGTTACAACTCAAAATCCAGAGAGTTCAAGTTTTAGTTTTCTTCTACAGCTAAGCCGTATAATGTGCTATGGCTAAGCCGTTGCTAAGCCGTAAGCAATAGAACAAAGGACTATCTAACAGTGAATGCAGAGGAAATTCTAGGTAACCATGGTTAAGCCGTAGTGTGTTTTACGGCTAAGCCATAGAATGCCCACGGCTAAGCCGTAAAGTCATTAAAACTTAAGGTTAAGTAAGTACTGTACAAGACCTTATAGGGCCTTAGCTTCTAGATCCATTTACCCTATTAACTGGTCCAATGAAATAATTGAACATCATGAAAAGTCTTGAGGGCCGAGACTTATTCATGTGGTGTTGTCCATTTATTAAGCACCTCCCCATGGGTCTTGGTTTAAAGAACTTCAATATATACCCTTTATACAATGTGACACCAAAAGAAAGACAATCGTGTATCAGATAACTTAAAACTACATCATCATGCATGGTTAGAAACGATGGATAAATAGATCAGGATTGGCTAGTAAAACTACCTTAATTCTATTAAATTGAATTGCATAGCATATTAGATTTACCGTTATTATCTTATATTATTCCAATAATAATTCTGAATTAAAATGATCATGTCTAAATTGATTCTATTTGAATTGTCTCTTGATATATGTTTTATATTAATATTGACTTGAGTAAAAACAAATTGAACGATTAAATTGAATATATACGGTTTGGTATTATTTCCAATGAATGAATTGCACGATTTACTCGAATTCAATTATATGAATTGAAATAATCTGACTCTACTCAGCCTTAGCCTTATGATACCTAGCGGGATTGACTTTGGTGCAGTAACGAACAATGCCGCTGCAGTGTGTTTTTGGAGCTTCGAACTACATAAATGAAAAAACCCATTCGAACCCTGGCTCGGTCAATGGTGTTCTAACGTAAAGATGCCTAGAGGGAGAATATGACAAATGTAGTAGCCAATTAACAAAATATTTCATCTTTTTGAATCTTATAGCATGCTTTCTTCAATGCACAAGATGCGTAGTGTACTAAATTGACTTCTATTGATCAATTGTCATTAATTCTATTAGATACAACGCGTATTACCTTAATTATATTTACACTTTGCTGAATAGTCTTATTCACTAGTTGTTTATGGTGTTATAGGCTCAAACCTCAATTCCGATCTTACGAAGATCGAGAAGACTTCAGAGGTGTTTGAGAACCCCTCTGGCCTAGATGAGAGGACAACAGATCATCTCTGATTGATCTACCACGGAGTGCGTCAAAGAGCAAATTTAGGCCTCCTTTTGGGATGTAATTGCATTTAAGGTTTCATGACATGCATTAGTTTTATTTTACCATGCAGAATTCATGATTCCTTGTATTTTGAAACTATACAACTCCTTTTTACTGTTTATGACATTTTCCCTCCATTTGTAAAGGCATGTCTCATTACTACTCTTATATATAACATATTATATAGATGTATATTACTTTGGTGTTATGGTATATTTTTCATAAAATGATATTGTCAGGCTTTCGCATATTGAATCTTAGACAAATGTCCGTTAACAATATCTCACACATGTAAGTAATGTGACTATCCCTTGTGTAATATTCCTTAGACTCAGGTCCAAGTGTGTATTACACGGGAGTACATATATCACTTTTTGAGTTTAAATCCTAATACCCAAATTCTTGGGCTCGGGTCGTAACAATTATGCATCCCCCTTATCCCTCATTCCATCTCATTTATAACTACTTTATATTTTTATAACCTATAATGAATACTTTATATATTTTTATAAACTATATATAATGAATATATTTTATGTGGTGAAGGCCTGCAATCCCTGTGCACAATGGAATAATAATTGGTACCTCCCATGTGGGCTGTTCGGCTTTGGGACAGCCTAATGAAAGCTCCTCTAAGGAGAAGCATATGAAAGAATATTCTTGGAAATCAGCAAAAAAAAAAAAAAAAAAAGCCTAAATCTCTTTCCTTGAACCACATCAGCACATTAGGCCGTATTTATTACTTCAAAAGACATACCGACTTCTTATCTCTCTTTAAATTGTTTCATCTCTTCAAAAAATTAAAAAAAATGCCCCTTTTGATCTCTTTAGACTATTTCTCCCCCAAAACTAACTCTACATCTCATATCCCTCATCCGTCATTTCACAAAAACTGAAACACCACACTTACCTTTCAAATTTCAAAATCTCATCATCGTTACTAAAACCCTCTTTTGATAGACCTTTCATCTCTATCATTGGTAAAAACTTAAAACCACTTTCTTTATATTTACTCACAAAAAAAGAAAGAGATTTTGAAGAACCAGTGTGGTCATTGTTATTCTCCTTGACATATTTCTTTGTTTCTCTATCTAATACATGTTCTTGCATAACATCGTGTGCATAGTTTGCATAGGGCTGCCTTGGCAAGGAATGGAACATTCATGTGCTTACATGCTTAGTGAGGATCATGACCAACATTCATTGGAGTAAGTTTCAAGGTGTCTCATGTAGTGTATTATGTTGATACTAACTTTAATTAATAAATCAATTTATGCAGGATTTAACCGTGCAATGCATAATTTAGCATAAAATTTTATATTATCAAATCCAATCCTTCCGGTAATGGAACATATTTGGTATTACAAACCATAAGTCTCTTAATGGGGTGGTCAAGTATAGGGTCTAGGCCGAAAAGTCTAGATCCTCTATTATAGTTTTGATATGGAAAAGGAGCTGCTATATGTACACCACTTTTATCTCTTCTTATACAGCCCAAAAAAAAAAAAACAAAACAAAACAAAACAAAACAAAACTTTCCAAAATGCCCCCACCCCTTCTCTCCTTACACACACATTCTCTCTCCTCTCCCCTCCCCTTCCCCACCTCTCCCTTCAGCTAGCAATGAGCTCCAGCAGCGAAAGGGGATTCTCCTCTCCCTCTTCCTCTTCCTTTTCCTCTCCCTCCCTCTATTCTCTTTCTTTCCCTCTCTCCTCCCTCCCCTTTCATCCCCCTCCCTACAACAGCTCTCCTTGCAACAAGGGTCCAATCTCCTTGCTACAAGGAGGCGAGGAGAGCTGCTACAGCGGTCTCTCCCTCCAGTAGGGAGATCCCGGTCTCCCTGCTGGTGGGAGATCGGTCTTCTTGCTGCGGGGAGATGTCAATCTCCTGTTGCAGGGAGACCAGATGCGGGGATGGGGAGAAAAGGGGAAGGGGGAAGATGGAGGGAGAGAGAAGGAGAGAAATAATAGACGGGGCGGGAGGAGGAAGAGGAAGAGAAAGGGTGGGGAGGGAGAGGCTGAGCCCCTCTGCCTGCCAGAGCTCATCGCTGGCTGGAGGGGGAGGTGGGGAAGGGGAGGGGAGATGAGAGGAGGGAAAAAGAAGGTGTGTAGAGAGAGAAGGGTTGGGAAATTTTGGGAAGTTTTAGTTTTTTTTTCCTTTGGCTATGTAAGAAGAGATAAAAATGGTGTACATATGGCAACTCCCTATGAAAATCGTATAGCGAATACCTAGAACTCTATCAAAGGCCCCACATAGAGACAATCTAAACTTTTCAAGTAGAGTCTCACCCTCTCCAATGATACATCCTCAAGGTTCAGTTCAAAAGGAGGGTCCCACTATCCGATTAAGAACCATGATACTAACATGATTAACACCATGTTGCCGGCAATTCTATGTTAGTGCCCAGTATGATGCTCAATTTGACAGTGGGATTTGCTCATTTTAAACTAAAACTTTTGGGTTTGTCATTGGATAATATGGTTTTCATCTTGAATAGTCTGGGTTATCCCCATGCGGGCCACACAATGGAGCTTCAGGAATTTTTGCACAATTCCCTTCTAATAGCTGTGACAGAGGATTCAAACTCCAGCAACCCAACTATCCATCTGCTTTAATGGAGGGCAAAAAAATGGTAGGAATGCAAAGTGGCTATGTGGGGGTCGTTTCCAGGTGCAAACGCAGTTCTTGTAAACATTTTTGTGGGGTTCACTGTAGACCCCATCTAGGGATGAGACTAAAGAGATGGAAAGATACATGTGGTACCACATTATATATCAAGTTTGGCCCAATTACATATTCCTAACTCTTTCATCCGTGTCCCACAAGTCTAATCCATTCATATGGGTGTAGAGTTGATCCAATGGTCCAATCCATTAAAAGGGTGTGACAATTAGAAGTCCATGTCCATTAAAAGGTTTGAATTGGGTGATAGATGGGCTCCACTTAGAGTTCTCACATAAAAAATGGTGAAAGCAGCCTCACTGAAATAATTTTCATCATGTGGTGGCAATACTCATTCTAACACACAGGCTGGATTAGGGTTGGGAAAACCACGATGGAATATCCAGGGACTCAAATTCAATTGCATCATGCTGTCTGGACTAAGGACGTAAACCATTTCCTTAGCAGAACATTTACTTTAGCCCATGAGAGTCCAATTGGCTTATGACCCTGGCCCACAAAGGCTTACGACCATCTCGTGCCTGTATCTGGGTCCAGCCATCGGATACATGCAGGCCTGCCAAAATGAACTCAAATATGGGACAGACTGGGACCAATTCAGGGCTATGACAGCCAAAGGAATCATGTCAAGGTACAATATCCAAGGAGAGTTTCTGGCTAGTGAGGCCCAGAGAAATGCAGTGGGGCAAAGGGACGGACAGGTGTTATCATGGATAATGTTTTTTTTACAGAAAATCAGCCCCACCAGATTACTCCAGCCTTTCATTTAACAACCTTAAACGGGCTTTTTAACAAGAAATTATTTTGTGGTAACGTGCGTGTGAAATTAGGCCTGGTGCAACAATAAAGACAGTCAATTTGAAGAGCTGCACACTACACTCCTAGTAGAAAATTTCTCAAAGGTGGGGCCCAATTCACCGAACTTCAGCCATTACAACAGAATCTATACTGACAGAGCAAGAATAACAAAAATAAAAAGGATCAAATAAATAAAGAGATCAAAATGAAAACAACAACAACAACAAAAACTAATAATAAGAAAGAAAATTGGGTGTGGAGGGATGGAGTATGAGTTGCCCTAAACTGAGCCTGTTGCATGCTACAGGATGGCAATGGATCCACTTTTAGTCAATTACCCAGAGGACCGGGCCTGAAAGAACACGATTACCCGTTTGGCCCCAATTAGACCAAAGGGCAACCTGTTCATATCCATACAGTTGACTTCAGCGAACTGTAAAGGCACATAATATATATCACAAAATCCACAAAACAAATACATGTAAAGACACTCAATTTCAGCATAAACCGGACTCATACAATTGGACAGCCTGAGTGATAGCAAGTGAATTATTCTGTTCTGGCATAACTAGTTACAGGTTAACAGACTTGCAGGTAATTAACTTTACAGGGAAAGTTAAGTGCAGGGCAACTGAATTCAGAGGATTCTTTTGAACCTGAAAAACAGTTTTTGAAATACAAACAGACCCTTTTCCACCCACGTCATTCTCATCAACGTGTCCTAATAAGCTTGGGTCTCCATGCTCGCCACAGGGATTGCCTGCCATCTCCAATTTTCCAATCACCTAACCCTCTCTTCAACTTGGCCTCTTTCTTTTTGGGTTCCTCCAGATCAGAACTCCTGACACAGGGTTGGGGGCTCCCTGTCTCTGATATCTCTACAACATGCTTAATCATCTCTAGAACCTCGCTCATCTTGGGGCGTGACTTAGGATGTCGAACTAAGCATCTGTTTGCAATGGCAGAGAGCTTCCAGACAGACTTCAAGGAATATTGGCCTTCCAGCCTTGGGTCTACAATTAAAGGGAACTTTTTTACATCTGATAAGTATGGTTTAACCCAATCTAAGAGCTTCTGTTCACTCTTTGGGCGATTCCGGTCCCATGGGCGCCTGCCTGTGATCAGTTCGTAAAGCACAACCCCATAGCTCCAAACATCGCATTTGGCTGTCAGGCGTCCACTTTGCATGTATTCAGGAGCTGCATATCCCAAAGTTCCTACTGCCTGTTCTGAGATTAAAAAATCATATCGATAAGAAATCACAGAATCCAAGAGCATAACAAGGTAATGGACTGGGTAATTAACTTGAAGGAGAAAGAGACAAGATAAGGATCTTCTAGGAAAATTGAACATTTACATGATAACAGCAGCAGCAATAAATAATAATGATAATGGCGATGGTGATAGATAATGATGACAAAGATAATAATATCATAATGACGATGAAGATGATGATGATGATGATAATGATCAGAAGCTCTTCATGGAAGACTGGGTGAATCATGAATATTATGGCCAACAATGAGTCCATATTTCAGGAATCAAGACCTAGCTTGACCTGGGCAGGCACCTTTTCCCATGCCCGAGGGCTCCACCACGTCTCCAAGGTCTGCTACTCTCCTCTAAAGGTGGGGTCCCAGCCCCCTATAGCTGGGATACCCAAAAAAACAAAAAGACCTTACATTGACCAAATGTCCTGCCCAATCAGGGTTGGGAAATGGTGTCATCTGAAGAGCAGTAATCAAATAGAGATTAATTAACTAGAGAAATTAAATAGAATCAAACTAGCATGAGTTATCATATTGGCGAGCAAATCTGCAAAGCGGATTTTAAATCTCATCAAGGTAGACTGTTCAATCAATGAGACTACCATGAATTTATTTTCTGTTGTTCCTCACAGTGCTGCTTGCTAGCAGAGGACCCCTTGGAAGACTTGTAATGCAAGCACTAGTAAAGGGGGACATCCACCTTGCATCCACCATTAGCCTCTCTCATTTTGTCTGAACATCCACTAAATTTGGAATTAAGGCAACAAGTTCCTGGGTTTAAACATGTTTTGCTTCCAAATCCTAGACTTTATTACTTTAGTTCCTGTTGAATGTTAACTTCTTTGTAGTTTGTTATTAGAAAATGCTAAAAGAATTAGTGCAGTTTCAATTTAGAAAACCCCAAAGATTTAGGGCATGTTAGTGCAACCACTTTCCCGCAGAGAAAGTATGGAAAGCGGAGATACTTTTCCAAGCTCTAGTAAAACCTACCTAGAGATTCACCAATACAGGTTGCAATATCCAACCCCATCTTTGCCTTATATCCTCATGGATTTTGAGATAAATGAAAATTTTATTTATGTAATCTGAACCATTCAATGTTCACTCATGCGACAATTGTACTTCCAAACAAAAATGGTAACAGTTTCACGTGTAAAGTTTACACATGTAGAATTCACATTCAAATTTCATATATATAAATCCATATATCCCATGGGTAAAAGACAAACAAACCCTAAGAAAATCGTCTTATAAACCACAACTGCAAATTATGATCCCATGATCTGCAGAACCCTGGTTTTGCAATAGTAACTCAAATACACACAGTATTGCATAGTTTACTTGATTGACTGATTTGCCACATACAAGTTTAATATTCACAGTTATAAACTAGTTAAAACATTTCAGCAAGTAGTTAATTAAGCACACATAGGTGATACCAGAAATAAGAATATTGAGAAATAAGCACCAGAATAAGAATATTGAGAAATAAGCATAACTGGATTCGTGCAACATTGAAATGCAAAATAATGTTGTCATCCGTCAATACAGAATACCAAACAAAGGGCCTGTTAGTTTGCACAGAAAATATAGGAGTTTATGGTCAAATTAGCTCCACCTAAGGATTATTAAAGAGGTAAGGTGTGAAGGATAGAAGGCAGCGATGGAGATGGGACATTGACTTTCCTAAGATTTGAATTACTAGGGAGATGGCTGGGTACTCATTGCGTATCTTTCCTTAGTTCAATTCCCATTAACGGAAAGGTTACTTGATGGTCAGTCTTGGATATTCACCTTTGATTCTTTATTTAGAACCACTAATTAAAATACCATCTTAGAATTCCGAGGAATTCAATTACGTGAAACAAACAGGCCCAAAGTGTCTCCTTTAGATTTGCATTCATGAAACAAACAAGCCCAAAGTGTCTCCTTTAGATTTGCGATGTCAAACCAAAAGATTTTGAACTTCTCAGAAAGAGAAGAAAA
The DNA here is from genome assembly GCA_037013555.1 of Sextonia rubra. NCBI lineage: Eukaryota > Viridiplantae > Streptophyta > Magnoliopsida > Laurales > Lauraceae > Sextonia > Sextonia rubra. Next base: position 109,184,023 of record JASUAD010000001.1, on the reverse strand, counting down.
ATTGCACCACTCATCCGAGAATTTGAATAGGGATAAAATATTGCAAGCCTTCTTTCAAGAAGACCCCATTCAGAAAAGAGCAGGATAAATAACAAAAGAAAACTCTACATTTCTCTTAAACCCAAGAAAAATGACGATTTATCTTCATTTCACATAATTCATGAGATCCAGTCAACCCTGACCCACCATGAATAGATATAGCCCAAATGTCATATGGAGTGCATAATCCTAGCCCTTCAAGGGCAGGATTTCTAGGAAAAAAGCACATGATATAAGGAACAATTGTTTGCATTCCATAGAAAGTCCTCAAATCAAATGTTTAGGATTGTTTGACCATTGTGTTTCAGGGGAATGAACCATCAAAGGTACAGCCTACAGGGTGATTCAATTAGGTTTTGTGAATAGGTACCACTTGCACCCGTAGTTGATAGATAAAAGCAGAAAATAAATTCTGACCAACTGTAGCAGCAGTCTAGCCAACTAACAATGCTAAGGTTTTCTTTCTTCTCTGCAGCAAAAGAAATGATGTAAACATGATGATTGTAGTTTATCTCTTTTCAAACTTACCGCTGTTGAAACATGACTTACTCCCTCTGCTGGTCCCAGTCTTGCTAGCCCAAAATCTGACAACTTCGCATTCCAGTGCTCATCCAAGAGAATATTTGAAGTTTTAAGATCCCTGAAGATAATCTGTACAAACATAATGCACATAATACATCATTACTGGATAGCAATGTTATGAGTAAGAAACCAGCCCAAAAGCTTGAACTTGAAGGTGGAAGCCCAAACACGCATATTAAGCCAAGTCAGAACCCATTGCTGGGCGATGTGGGATGTGGGTTTCCTAATGCTCCCCCTCACGTGCAGGCCAAATAGATTTCATGAATGGGCCTGCCACTTGGACTACACAAGAAAGTGGTTATGATACCACATTATGAGTCAAAAACCAACCCAATAGCTTGAACTTGAAGGTGGAAGGCCCAAACATGCATATGAAGTCAAGTCATAACCCATTGCTAGGCAATGTGGGATGTGGGTTTCCTAACAAGCAAGGCATGCCCAAGATCAGCTGACCTGCCAATACTAGATTATGAATGTGAAGACGTCTGAAAAATGAAGAAGAATCAAGAGAAGCTGGGAGAAATGGCCAATTAACTTCATTTAGCCATGATTCTTTTATGTAGAAATGATTAGGTCTAAGATAAGGGGCCTTCGATGTAAATTCTAAATAAGAAAGTACATTCTTCGGAGAAGCAAATACAAGGAAGAAAAGGGTAAAAGAGTACTTGAAAAAAAGAAAAAGTAAAAACAGGCTCTCCATAAAGATGTCACTTGTTATTGTGGTTGTAATTCTACAAATACTAGAAGAATATCAAATAATAAATGGTTAGTTCCTGTTAAGGGCATTCGAAGTGGCACTTTATTCCATCCTTCTCCTTATCCTCAGTTCTACATGTAATTAGCATAACAATTTATCTTCTGGTATACTTCTGAATTTTAAATCTCATGAGGGCATCATAGTCTATTCAATATAATAGCCCAAGTATTATTAGAACAAAGGCATCTTACAATATATATGACCATCTCTTTTCCTCTCAGAATTATCTTACACTCATCTCTTCATCCCCCTCATTTGCTTCCCAGAATACCTTCCATACTAAACTCTATGATGGTAAAAGAGTATAAAATCAATGATATGAACAAGAAGTCAATCTAAATTAGTGTCGCTGCCTTGCTGCTTTGTCCATATCCAGCGCCAATAAGGAGGAAATTGTGTTTTGCTGTTCTCAAATAGTCATGCTCCGTTATTAAGTCAGTTCGTCCAAGTTTTTGCGGTTGCCTCCTTCATATGGTGAGATTTTTCAAATGTTAAAGCATGGCAGAACACCTTTTTGGGGGAATAGTTCTTTCATTTAGCATCTTTTGGCTTATGGCCGTGTTTTTGTAAGCCATTTTGGGGGTTGTAATTAACATACTTCTGAAATTGCAATTTTCAGTGTATAATGCGTTTAGGAATTCTCACACTCTGATATCTTGTCTTTTATTTATGTTTAACCACGATTATGCATAACGGTTACACAAGCTTCTGCTGAACGATTGAAATGTGTACTGATGGAATCTATCTAAGCCTCACACAGGCAGAATCCTGTGGGTAATCACATCACACAGGGGGAAAACCTCCTGACCATATTGCATGGTACTAATCCCCACATAGTCGCACCCCAAGATGCGGACTAATTACGACAATCCAGTTTGGGGTTATGACAGGATCACAATATTACTGTTATATGTAGATGATATTATCATTTATATTATCATCTCCAAGGATGATTCTCTCGCATTAAATTTCTCAAAGCTCATATTGCATGCTACTTTCAGATGAAGGACTTAGGACAGCTTACGTACTTTCTAGGGCTTAAAATTCAATGCAAGCAACTCTACAGGCATACATGTGCACCAACAAAAATATGTGGAAGACCCATGTTAACTTGCAAGTCTCACTAATTCTCAGACAGCAGATACTTACGTATTGAAAACATGATATTTCCCATATAGTTCAAGTTGCAAGTCAATTTATTTCTGCATCCTGACAATTTCATCTAACAGTTGTATATTGCATTCTTCAATATCCCCTTAGAACCCTAGATCAAGGATTGTTTTACTCTTTTCCTGCCCACTTATTCTAAGTGGAGATGTTGATGCTGACTAGGACAGTTGTCCCAATACAAGACTAAGTCTATTGTTTCATGGAAGTCCAAGATATAAACAACAATCTCCAAATCATCTGATTATCGATCCATGTCATCTGCTACCAGTGAGATTATTGGCCTGAGATGGCTTCATGCAAAATTAGGAGTTCCTCAATATGGTGCTACAATTCTATATGTTAAACTATACTAGTGCCATTCAAATAGCATCCAATCCAGTGTCTTTTGGAAGAACCGAACAAGTAGAGGTTGACTGCCATTCCACCAGGCAGCATTTCATCTCTGAAGATATCTTTCTACCCCACAACTCCTCTCAACATCAACTGGTAGACTTATTCATTAAAGCTATGAAAAAATCATGAAATGATTTTCTTGTTAGCAAATTGATGCTCCATTCCACTCCACATCAAAGGGGGAAGGTAGAGAGCATGAAAAAAGGCCAAAGGGCCTTAGGCCCAATAACTATTGTTTTTTTTTTTTTAAATAGTGAATGAATTGATTGCCCAGATTATGGGCTATAATGGATTAAGTATTGACCTGGTTGTTATAACAATTAGATAAGACTTACTACACAGTTACAAAAGAGGATTATCAGGAAAGGATATTGAGATAATCCTTGATAGGCTTGTATTCAATCTCTTATAACTATTTTAAAAAATGGAAAATTTTCAAAAAAATATAAAACTTTTGGCTTATTTTTCAAAAAAGTTCATCAATATTTCAAAAGAATATGAGTTTTCAAAAGAATATAAAAGTATTCTATGTTTCTTTCAATCAAGTCCTCTCCATGGGACTAAAAAACGAAAATGACAAAAATACCCTTGTAACAATTTCCTTTTCTTTTTCTTTTTCTAAATATATATATAGTTTTTTTTTTGGTCTTTTCTTCTCCTTATTTCCTCCCCCAAACTCACTGTTTTTCTTCTTTCTACTTCCTCCTTCCTTCTTGTAATGCTATTGGGTAGAAAAGGGATGGGGTAGAGTTTGAGCCAATGTCCGCGTTAACTGTAATGTTCTATCTTAGCAACATTTGGAAAGGTAAGTACAAGATCGGTGCGGTATGTAGTTTTTGCTCATTAATCTTGTCTTGCTCTTTAATTAGCATTTATTATGAGTGGAGCAGCGCAGGGGAAGAAGATTAACCACCGGGCTAATTTCCAAGCCCAAAGGCTTAGGGATAGGATGTGGCGTTGGAGATCTAGGTTCGGAAAGGTGATTAGGGCTTATAAAGAGGTTGGTCGGTCGGTGGCAGTAATGGGATTAGGGGTTCCGGTGGGAGTGCAGTAGATGGATGGGGTCTATGGAGGGTATGGAGATGGTATGGAGTGCGGCGGTGATGTGGGAGAGGACTAGGGTGTCGGTATGGGTTGGGGTGGGGTTCTGCTGTAAGAGATTTGATAAAGATAAAGATGACTGACGATGAGGGATGATGACTAGTAGAGAGCAGAAGAACGGGAGATATATGTTACCTCGAATCGGCGATCAGACGGCGATTCGAGATTGGATCTTCGGCTCTGATACCAATTGGAGCAGCGCGGGGGAAGAAGATTAACCAACGAGCTAATCTCCAAGCCAAAAAGGCTTAGGGATAGAATGTCTCGGTGCCTTACCGAAGACAAACAACTCTCTCAACTGAGAATGAACTCAAAATCTTTATTCAATATTAAAGTCTATATCTCATGAAGAGATTACATCCTTATTTATAACTAAAACATCATCTAAGAAAGGAAACAACTAATTCTAAACAAATAAGAAGTCATAAATCAAATACGACTGGACTTGCCAAATTTTAATAAAGCAACTAAACAACTACTAATAATATAATCTTGTCACGCCCCACCCGTCACACATGCATGATATTGTCCGCTTTGGCCCATGGGCCTCACGGTTTTGTTTCTGATGGGCCTCAACCCACCAAAAGGCCTCATGCATAGTAAGGGTGCAAGCTCTCTATATAAACCCATTCACTTTTCTCTCTATAGTCGATGTGGGACTCCAGGATATCACAATCCACCCCCCTTAGGGCTGCACGTCCCTGTGCAGTAGCCTGCCAGTTCTTGTAGCCTGCCAGCCCTCTTGGCCCGCCCACATATGAACCCGCCCACTTGCACCAGGCTACGGCAGGGACCCACACTCGAACTAGTTGAGAGTCGGCTCTGATACCATTTTGTCACGCCTCACCCTTCACACATGCATGATATTGTCCACTTTGGCCCATGGGCCTCACGGTTTTGTTTCTGATGGGCCTCAACCCACCAAAAGGCCTCATGCATAGTAAGGGTGCAAGCTCTCTATATAAACCCATTCACTTTTCTCTCTATAGTCGATGTGGGACTCCAGGATATCACAATCCACCCCCCTTAGGGCTGCACGTCCCTGTGCAGTAGCCTGCCAGTTCTTGTAGCCTGCCAGCCCTCTTGGCCCGCCCACATATGAACCCGCCCACTTGCACCAGACCACGGCAGGGACCCACACTCGAACTAGTCGAGAGTCGGCTCTGATACCATTTGTCACGCCTCACCCTTCACACATGCATGATATTGTCCACTTTGGCCCATGGGCCTCACGGTTTTGTTTCTGATGGGCCTCAACCCACCAAAAGGCCTCATGCATAGTAAGGGTGCAAGCTCTCTATATAAACCCATTCACTTTTCTCTCTATAGTCGATGTGGGACTCCAGGATATCACAATATCATGTATGTGTGAAGGGTGGGGTGTGACAAATGGTATCAAAGCCGACTCTCGACTAGTTCGAGTGTGGGTCCCTGCCGTGGTCTGGTGCAAGTGGGCGGGTTCATATGTGGGCGGGCCAAGAGGGCTGGCAGGCTACAAGAACTGGCAGGCTACTGCACAGGGATGTGCAGCCCTAAGGGGGGTGGATTGTGATATCCTGGAGTCCCACATCGACTATAGAGAGAAAAGTGAATGGGTTTATATAGAGAGCTTGCACCCTTACTATGCATGAGGCCTTTTGGTAGGTTGAGGCCCATCAGAAACAAAACCGTGAGGCCCATGGGCCAAAGTGGACAATATCATGCATGTGTGAAGGGTGAGGCGTGACAAATCTACTCTAATCTACTGTGTTTTAGGCCTGCGGGTATAGACTTTCAGACGGGGCCCATTAGTATTGCATCAATGAGCCTTTGGAGATTGTGATTTCAATCTAAGGGCTATGATTCATCCATGGATGGGCCACGAAAGACACTTTCGTGATCCTTGTTTTGAGGCCCACCTCATGTGTGTCCATGACATAATTTTACTAGGATTAACACCAGAGTTTAAATGTGGATTAGGGGTGGGTTTACAACCATGAGATGAAAAGAACCATCCACTTAATGGGCCCTAAGTTAGAAAGTGTTCAAGTTTGATGTCATCAAATGGATGGTTATGGTTATGATTTTCATTCAAAAAAAGCATAGTTATGATTATCAAATGGCCACTATATATTCTAAATTGATACTAATAATGTGATCAACATGCATGATGACTTTTGTGGGCCATCCATACAGGAAGTTTGAATCTGGCCCTTTTAACCCACCAATTGCCATCTCACGGTTTTGGAGGATGGAGGGAAAAGAAAGGTAAGTCTGTTTTGGGGAGGAAACAAGGAGAAGAAAAGACAAAATAAGGGCATTTTTGTCATTTTTATGAAGGACTTGATTGAAACAAATATGAAAAACTTTTATTGTATTTTGAAATCTTCAATTCTTGATGCACCATTTTGAAAATGAGAAAAAGTTTTATACCTTTATGAAATTTTCCCACACAGAGAGAGAGAGAGAGAGAGAGAGAGAGAGAGATTGGTTGGGCATCCAAGAAGCACCACTGACAATTCTTACTCTCTGTTCTTCCCTCTGTTGCATCAGTAGTCACTACCAACTAGCCATGAGCAACCACCTTGGGCCTGCCAGCAAGCATGTTGGGCCTGGTTTGGACCAGCCTCAAGCAGTGGCAAACCTAGGAAATTCAACTTGGGGGGCTCTATGTAAAAGAAATATTGGGGGAAGGGGCAAATGTAAAAAAAAATGTATTGATTTTCAGAGTTTGCAGGGGGGAACTTAAGAATTTTAAACTTTTTTCAGGAATGGGTGGGGGCTTCAGCCCCCAAACCATTGTACTTGGGTCTGGACTTCAAGTGGGCCCAAGTCTGCTAACATGCAATGTATTATTAGTGGCATGTTTAAATCAGTTGGAACCCTTTGGGCTTGGTCAATGGCCAATTCAACCCATTAAGGGACCGATTTGGATCCCTATAAAACTTAACATAATAACTTCAGATTTGTGACCCATTTTCAATCCATCTTGGCCATCCAAAACTTGGTTTGAGCCCTTTGTCTTGATTAGGCCCTTCAAAAGCCCATTTGATTAGTCAAATTGACCCAAATAACCATGAGCCTGATCAAACACAGCATCCACTAAATCCAAGCTATCCATTCTAGCATAGCATATCTAATAACTCATATCAGACCATGGTCTTACCTTGATCCTTGAGAATTACAATATTGAAAGTAAAAGATATTCATAAATAACCGCCACGTTTCTAGCCCATTTGTTCTCTAATTAGGTATTTATATAGCTTTAAATTACTTTTATCATCATAATACCTTCTATCTTTGAAAATATACCCATTTGTATTCTAATTAGGTATTTATATAGCTTTAAATTACTTTTATCATCAAAATACCTTCTATCTTTGAAAATATACAACATTGCTACTAATATATCTTTACTAATACCACTCAAAAATTGTTTAAGAAGCTAATATTTTTGCACAGATGCATCAACATAGCAAGCTTCTTAGTGTTGTCATGTGAGAAATCCTATCCATGCATATCCACATACAAGTTAACATTTTAGTTCTTTTTTTTTATCAGTAACAAAGGACAGTATTAATAAGAAAGAATGTTACAACCAGGCTTTGCACATATAAGTGACAATGTAATAAGTCTATTAATCACAAAGGATCAAGTAAACAAAAAGAAATACCTGAAAATCCATTTCTTCATGAAGGTATGTTAAACCACGGGCAGCATTCTCGGCAACTTTTAGTCTCATGGACCATGAAAGGGGTTCCGAGAATCGAGTTGATAAATGGTCGTCAACACTTCTGTTTGGCATAAATTCATAAATTAATAGTCGCTGCATTCCTCTTTCATCATCCTCAGCACAATAACCCACCAACTTGACAAGATTTGGGTGTTCCACCACCCCAAGAAAATTTACTTCGGTCACCCATTCCTTGTGCCCCTGCAAGAGATATGGTCAAATTATAAGAAAAATATCCAAATAGACAGACAAAAAGTATTTTTAAAAAATAGTTTGTTTTGCTTAGTTGATCAAACATTACCAGCAAAAATGTTCTCGTGTTAGAGAGAGAGAAGAAGGGAGGGAGTGGACACAAAACGCCAAAACAAAAATAGATGGAGAGCTTCAAGCAACTAATAAAAACTGATTTGGCCAGCATTTTCTTTTGTTAGAAAAATTATACTACTGAGAGAATAAGCCTGCCAGACTTTTAGGCAACTCTACTTATTCCATGCCACTCCATTGCCTATGTGCATCATGGCATTATAAATCACCTTCAGATAACATCCAAGGGATGAAAATTCCATTTTTGATTTTATTGACATTAGAGAAGCCAGCAAGAATGCCCTAAATCCACCTTTGTAAAACACCATACTGATGCAGTGTCAGAAATGGTTGCTAAAGCCTGATATGAAACCAAAGGGATTTTTTTTTTTCTTTCATTTCAAAGTGCTGGCTATCAGGAGTGATATGAACATGCAGATACTAGTAGCCATGTACACCCATTGGGATGACAAGGCATATATAACAGGGAAGTGGTACCCATTCATCTTTCACTTCATGACACAATAAATGCCTGAACATGCTGTAACTACTCCCAAAAAAACAGATTGCACAGCACCAAACGCTAATCTCAACCAGCCAAAGCAGAAGAGAAATCATCAGTTTAAGAATGGAAACGCTGAAGAGCTTCTCAAGAACCTGTGCATAAAACTGCATCTTGCAACCCACTGCTCAATCTAAAAATAAAGGAGGAGAAGAAGAAAACAGAGGTTGCCTTTTGATTTTTACAAGCTTAGAATTTTTCCTAGGACACACCTATGAAATATGTCATCCCTACATTTCACATTTGATGCAAGCCTTAGGGTTAGGGCTTGTGTAGAGGTGCCGAAGCACGCATCCAAAGACACTTCGAATCGTCAAGAAGATTTTAACACACGAGGACGCACCTCTCAAAGATTAAACCCAATTCTATTAATCAATCAAGTCTGAGAATCTCTTCTCTACAATGCCATATAAATAGTAAAAGCAAACTTAATGTCTAAGAAAACCCTACGCTATTAATAAAAACTTTCTAATAACAATTTAATTAGAAATCTACAAATAAAAGTAATATAATCCTAATCTAATTTGAAGAGGGGCTGCTTGTGAGGCCTAGACTGCATCAACATTAAAATAAGAAATTGCCAAAAGTTTCCTGCTTGTGTGTGAATGGTCTAAAATAAGATAGTGCTTTGGTTTTGAATAATCCAAAATTTTAAGATTCTTATGGAATGCACTTGAAGAAGAGAAATCAGATAATATGGTAAAAAATATATTGAAGTAAATATGAGATCCTACGTGCTCCATTTCAATTCTCTTTCCAGATTTTAAGAGACATTCATAATAAACAAGAAACAAAATAAGAAATAACCAAGAAAGTAAGCATGCCTGGATTCCTTTTGTATTCAACTTCTTAACTGCAATCTCAAGCTTGCTACTGGGATCCTCAGAGCTTCTAATTGCACCTCTATAAACACACCCAAATCCACCTTCTCCAAGCATAAGTGAGCGACTGAAATTCCGAGTGGCAGCCTTCAGTTCTCGAAACGTGAATACTCTGAGATTGATCTGCCTCTGAGACAGATTTGGGTACATGGCTCTCCCCAGTGATTCAGTGCTCAAATCTGAAACATTTTGCGAGCTGAACTCAGACCCCGATCTCCTCATTTCACGCTCAGTCAACTCAGAGGCATAAGACCTATTTGATGTAGACTTCATGGTCTTGGCTTCCTTCTTCTCTCCATTGGAACATTGAAAACACTTCATAGCCTCAACAAGGCCAAAAACTAATGATTTCCTTCTGCAGATCAAAATCCAAAATGGAATATAACCTTAGTGATGACTCGCTCGTGCAAAACTAATCACATGTTCTTTTCATATGTGCAATTCAAAGGCAATGATGATAGCAAATTCACAATGGATGGGACTGATGGACAAGTTAGATTCACAAAAGGTACCTTCCTGGTAATCATTTCAGCCAGCAACACGGACTACCAGTGATGATTTCCTTCCCACCTTTATAGCCCACCTATAACCAATCCAATCTCCTCAATCAAATATTCACACTACCTCCACTATCCATGTGATACCTTACATATCAGACCCACCCTCTTAAATTGTCACGCACCACCTCACATCATTGGAAAAGATATTTCATTACACAATATCATTTTCTTATACATTTTCAAATGTGAGAACCAAACTCAAATGTCAAATTTCAGAGCCATTTGTGGCGTCCACCTGGATGCATGATCATAGATGTAGGGTGCAACTGACATTTCATAGTGTGGATCTGTATGTGTATGAGAGAGAGAGAGAGAGAGAGATAATAAATGCTACCCCTTCACTATCATCCTCACATCCACCTCTAAAAACACTGCAGGTCCCATCATTAATAAATCTAAATCGTGCACAAACCCAAACCCCATGAACTTTCACTAGCCCGAATTCCACTATACATAGAGCTGACCCAATGTAAAATTGAAAAGATGCAGAGGAAATGATTAGCTCCATAGTGTTAAACAAATGTTTTGCATCCAAAAATGGAGACAACTAGACAGAAACACATATTTCGGTCAGCTACAAACATGGAGGAGCATGTCAAGAGAGTTGTTAGGATTCAAGAACAATAGGCCCTATAAGGGAGAAAAGGCCAATTAGGTGCAGAATGGGAAGGGAACATATCTAACCCCATAAGCTACCATATCTATCCTATAACCCTTAAGGCACCACCAGCCAATAACTTACCTCCCCACTCAACCTAAGCTTAAACCTATCGACCCTGCATCCCACTGGAGGACTTCAACCATTTGATGTCTCTAACCAACTGTTTTAGCAGCCTGGAACAGAGATTCACTAAATTTTGAGGCCCTCAAACCAAGTGCTAGAATCAACTGATGAGGGTGGCCCACCACAATCCACATCAAAAGTGTACATCCATCCCTAGTCCCTACTACTCCCATGATTAGAATGCACCCAATTGTAATTGGTTCCATAAAACAATGGTTCTAACCAAATGGTACTCTCATCAGTAGGGCCCACCTACCTTAAATCCAAGCCATTTAGGGAAAAAAAAAACCCAATGTAACTTAGGGTGAGTTTGGCATTGTGCCATTCAGATGTTCCCATATTCCCACGAAATGAGGCTAAATCACTAGTTCAAATTTTATTCTCACAGGAAGGAATCCCAAAATCTTAATCCAATGGCATAAGAAAGTTGGAACAAAAAAACTTCATTTTAAAAAAAAACACAACTTGCTCGCACAGTTGTTTCCTACTTATCTCTTGCCTTATAAAGAAGTCTATTTTAAAAACTTCAAATCCTCCCACTTAACCTAAAGGTAGTCCCATGTTCACAATTTCAAAAAAGGTGGACCCACTTTATAATTCCTGAAGGGGGTTACATAGTTACAATCACAAAAGGTTGATCCATATTATAATTTCTATAATGGTGGGACCACAAAGATCCCATGTTCAAATTTCTCAAGGTGGGCATCACGTTGTAATTTCTAAAAGTGGATCTCATGTCCACAATCATAGAAAAGGTAGCCCCACTTTATAATTCTTAAGGTGGGTCATCTTGGTCATAGTTGTAAATCCTATCAATGTGGGCCACATTGTGAATCTTATGAATGTGGCCCCATGTTTCTAATTTCTAAAGGTGGATAGCATGTTGTAATTTTTAAAGGGGGTCCCGTGTTCATAACCAATAGAAAAGATGGCCCCACATTATTCTTCCTGTAAAGGTGGGCTCAAATTGTAAATACTATGAATGTGCCCCCATATTCAAATTTCTAAAGTGGACACCACATTGTAATTTCAAAAGGTAGGCCCTATGCTCACAATCACAAAAAAGAAACAGAAAAAAAAGTGGCTCCACTATGTAATTCCTAAATGTGGGTCACATAGTCACGATCACACAAGGTGGACCCATATTGTAAATCATATAATTGTGGGCCTCATATTCTAAGTTCGAAAGATTTGTGCCACGAGGTAATTTCTAAAGGTGGGTCCCATATTTACATTCACAAAAAGCTAGCCACACACTATAATTCCTTTAAAGGTGGGCTTACATTGTAAATCCTATGATTCTCTTACTTCTATTCCTTAGAGGAAAGCGTTTATAATGTTACCCAACAAATTTTGTATAGCATATCCTTAGCAAAGCAATTTAATATAATGTTGACAAACATGGTCTCCAGAGTATAGCCTCGGCACAACCCAATCTCAACACAACTTGATTTGAGCGCAGAATTTAGGAACAACACGAGAATGATTCCATATGGGCCCTTAGCAAGTTCCAAGCATCACTCCATCAGGGACACTCTAATGATGCCCCCTGGAGTGGCCCAACCCCCAACCTTCATATCCCCCTGTCTCCACCTTCCAATTTGGCAATTCCTATGGTATGATTTTCCTAAGTTCAATGGGGATGATCCACTAAGTTGTTGTATTGAGCACAACTGTTCTTCAAATATAATGAAACCTTGTCAGCAAATATAAATCCCATGGCGTCATTCCACTTGGAAGGGAAGGTGGTATAAATGTAACTGTTGGATGGAAAAGATGATTGCCCCTTGGACATGGGAAGAATTTCTCTATGGGTTTGTTTGTTTGCATTATAATACTTCAAAATTGAATAAATATAATTCATACCATAAGTAGTTAAAAATAAAGCTCCATGGCAATTAGTAAGAAGATGGAAAATTGCTAAACCAACAATCACCCTACTTTCTCTCTAAGTGCCTCTTTCTCTCTGAGCATCTCCTTCTCTCTGGAGCGTCTCTCTCTCTCTGGCGCTCCTGCGGTCTCGGGCGAGGAAGGCGGTCTCGGGCGATGCTCTTGGAAAGGCGGTCTCTCCCTTAAAGGCGGCCTCTCTCTGGGAAGGCCGTCTCTCTGGCAAAGCTCTGCTCTCTGAGCAGATAGGCGAAGCAAGACGGTCTCTCTGGCGAAAACTCTGCCCTCTGGGCGAAGCAAGGCGGTCTTTGCGCAGATCGGCCAAGGCGCACAGATCCAAAAGGAGTGAGGCGGTCTCTACGCAGATCGGCGGAGGCGCGCAGATTTGAGAAGGAATATCTTGTGGGAACGCCTGCGGGCAGATCGGAAATATCCTGCAGATCTGGGAACAGCTAGATCCGGAAACAACGGGCAGGCTTCCTATCTCTGCAAAAAGGGGGCGGCCGGCAGGCTGGGAACAACCAGATCTGAGAAGGCTTTGCGGGCAGATCTGCAGGGTAGTATCGGTGTTTAATGACTTCAGATCTGACAGGGATCTACGGCGAAGAGGGCTCGAAGGCGTCTAAGAAGGATCTTGTGAGAGAGGACTCTACGGCGGAAAAGGGCTCTGCGGCTGGAGGTCTTGCAGTAAGAGAGAACTGAGGGATCTGCGGCCTGGGAAGGCTTTGTAAATGAGGGGTTCCTGTCAGAGAGGCTCCCTGTGCTTTAGAGGGCTCCTGCAAGAGAGGGCTCCCTATAACTAAGGGGATTACTGCAACTTCCTTTCCTGCAATACCAGCAGCTCCATGGCTGGCAAGAAGAAGCGGCCACCAAACCCTAAGCCTCTAGATAAAACTCGAGCACCAAAACTCACCAGCAAAATCACATTTCAAACATCTGCTCGACTTTGCTGAAGATTGAGAAGATAAAATCACTATTGTTGCGCTGGCCCTAAAGAAGAACCAGGAGGGAATCTTGCCTTCTGATTTGCCAAAGGATATCTTGCAGGAAGCAAAGCTAAGGGTAGCAAAACAAATAGAAATGGGCAGCACGGATGGTGAAGGCAGCCCTGTGGGTATGTCTGAAGCTGGTTCTGAACAGGACGATGAGGACAGATGTGGCTACCCTGCCTCTGAGATCCTCCACCACAGCCAAGACCCATTGTTTCCAGGAAGTCTCTATGATGCTCATGTCTCTTCAGGTGCAACATTGCCCCCTGGCATCCTGTAACAGCCACCTACAGATGATGCCCGACCACCCACAAGCTCTTCTACAGCTTCCCCTCCCCTATCTGTAGCAAGACCCTTGTCCTCTAAGCAGAACCAGAGGGGTCAGCCCTCGGAACCTATTTCATGGTCATCGCTCTTTACTCCAGCAAAGCAAAATGATAGGTCCTTGGCAAACATACCAGCTGCTGGACAAGGTGAGCACAAAGCTACCCTAATAGAGGAAGATGTAAATGAAGCAGCCCAGATCTGGGACAACTCTCTGGTCGGATACTTCATAGGGAAAAGGCCAAATTATTTCACTGTGAAAGCAGCTTTGGAAAGAGCCTGGAAACACTGTGAATTTCAGATCTACACTATGAAAGATGGGTTTTTTTATTCAAGTTTTCCTCTTATGACAAAAGCTAGCAGGTGTTAGAAGAGGGTCCTTGGGTGGTCAGGGGGGCACCCACTCGTTCTAAAACGATGGAGTGTTGCAGTTTCTATGCAAAAACGATACTTCCAAACTATTCCATTGTGGATTAAACTCCCTAACCTCAATTTCTGCTTTCGCTCCAAAACTGGCCTCAGTAAGATAGCAAGCTTGATAGGTAAACCTCTGTACATGGACAAAGTTACTGCTGATGGCACTAGAATCTCCTATGCTAGAGTCTGTGTAGAGGTTAATGTCCACTCCACTCTTCCTACAGACATCACAATAGAGTATAAGGGAGATTGCTTCCAACAGAGAGTGGAATATGACTGGAGACCTTCACCATGCCAAAAATGTAAAACATTTAACCATTCTGAAGGAAGTTGTGCCTTTACCCCTAAGCTGAAACAGGTGTGGGTGCAAAAGAAAATAGTTTCTGATGCAAATCTAAGCTATGGAGCAAACAAACGAAAAGAGGTAGTAAATGGGAAAGCTACTCAACAAGCTACAAATCTAGCTCAAGGAAATCGGTTTCAATGCTTAGCAAACCTAGAAGGCAACTCTCACTTACCCCTCAATGAGCTAGAGAAAACTACATCCTGGGTGATGGGGGCTACCAAAATCCACCATGAGGAGGATGAATATCATAGTCCTGTGCAACCTCAACCAGTAGTCCAACCTAAAAGTCCAAAAAGGTATACTCTTACAGGCGCAGACGACTCTAGTGGAGCCTCGGAAACTTCTTCTCATTCAATGGAAAAGGGCCATCTGTCAATACAAAGAGTTGAGGACAAGGGAAATTCTCCCTCTACTAATGCTATCAAATGAGCTCCCTTCTTTGGAATGTTAGGGGGATGAATAGATCTCCCATGCAAGTAGATATAAGTAATAAAATTAAGCTGCTAAAGCTTTCCTTAGTAGATCTTATAGAAACCAAAATTAAGTCTTCTTCAAGCTACATGATCCAGCAAACAGTGGCCCCAACTCACTGGATGGAAGCTTCAAACATGGAGATAGGGAATACAAAAAGGATTTGGATCCTCTGGGACCCGAAGGTTTTCTCTTTTACAATCCTCCACACTACTTATCAGACAATGCATTGCCAGCTTGCCTCTTCTCAAGGTCAGTTCTTTCTCACTGTCTGCTATGGTGCAAATTCCTCTATCATGCGCCGTGATCTTTGGAGCAAAATTAGTGAGTACTCCAACTCTATTCCTGAAAACACCCTGTGGATTGTTGGGGGTGACTTCAACCAAGTGAGAGGGCCTTCGGAAAAGCTAGGAGGGGCCCCCCATCGTGTGCTAAACATGACAGAGTTTAATGATGCTATGGATGATGCAGGGTTGCAGGACATTCCTTCCGCGGGGCAGTTCTTCACATGGACTAATTCAGCCACAGGTTCCTCCCAAATTGCTAGCAAGCTTGATAGAGGGATGGGTAATACAGCATTCTTTCATTTAAAACCTTTTAGCTGTAAAGCTCTCCCCGCTGGCTTATCTGACCATTCTGCTTTGTTGTTCAACCCCCAAGCTTCCTTGCAGTGCAAGGCTCCTTTCAGGTACTTTAATTTTTGGGCTAGAATGGATGGCTTCTTTGATGTGGTTAGGGAAGCTTGGAGCTTGGAAATCTCAGGAACCCATATGTTTAGGGTGGTTACTAAGTTAAAGAACCTTAAGGAGAAACTAAAAGTCTGGAACAAGGGGCAACTCTCCCTGGCCACAAAAATTCAAATTGCTCAAATGCAGCTAGATTCTATTCAGTGGCAGCTGCAGATGAGCCCTACAAACATTCAGCTTCAAAAGGATGAAAAGCATGCTCAAATAGCTATGGACCGTGTGCTAAGGATGGTAGAGAGCAGGCTAAAACAGAAATCCAGGGACCAAGCTATAAATCTGGGAGACAGCAACACTAAATATTTTCATGGTCTGATGAGAGAACGCCAAGCCTCAGCCTTCATTCCTACGGTCAGTGATACTAATGGTACTCAGGTTCGAGATCAAAATGACATTGCTGCTGTGTTTGTGGATTACTTTAAAGGTCTATTGGAATCTGATCATGGGGGGGACTTCACTACTCCCCACTGTCCTCCTCCTACCCGATTGTCTGAAGAGGACATTCATCAACTGGGGTCTCCAACCACAACTGAAGAAATCGAATCAGCTATTAAACTTGGAAACCCTCATAAGGCCCCTGGCCCCGACGGCTTCAATGCCCACTTCTACAAAATCTGTTGGCCAATTATTGGAAATGATGTATGTAATGCCATTCAAGATTTTTTCCTTTTCTCTAAGCTCTTGGGTCAACTAAAGCACACCTTCATAGTTCTTGTTCCGAAGATAGAAAATGCTCTCACCCCGGACAGGTATAGACCCATATCCCTTACAAATGAGCTCTACAAGATTATTACCAGAATCTTAATAGGAAGGCTTCGTCCCTTGATAGCAAAGCTAGTGGGTCCTACTCAATCAGCTTTCATCCCTGGGAGATCCATTTGTGACAGCATTCTCCTTGCTCAGGATCTGCTTCATCGATTTCATATGAATAAAGGAAAGCCCCGCATGTGCTTAAAGCTGGACCTTGCAAAGGCATATGATAGTGTTAGTTGGGCTTTTTTATCTTATGTTTTGCAGAAGATGGGCTTCCCTGACTTCTTTATAAGCTGGATCATGGCTTGTGTCAAGAATCCCTACTGCTCGGTCCTAGTGAATGGTCAACCTGAAGGATTTTTTCCAAGCAAGCGAGGGCTTAAACAAGGTTGTCCTCTCTCCCCGTTCCTATTCACTTTGGCTATGGAATTCTTTTACACTCAGGTCAATACTCTTGCGAGATCGAAGATTATCCCTTCACCTTATTGCAAAGCGGGCCATTTTGTGTCTCACTTGCTTTTTGCAGATGATGTGATCTTTTTTAGCATGAGCACTCCTAAAGCTGCTTAGCACATTAAAGATTTCCTGGAGCAGTTTCATCACATATCAGGTTTGAAGGTAAACTAGAATAAGAATCTTATCTTCTTCTGCAATACCCCTGCTAATGTAAAACAAACCATCATAAATAGTCTCCACATAGAAGAAGGAAAGTTCCATTTTCGGTATTTGGGGGTGCCTTTGTCTATGAAAAAGTTGTCTTTTTTGGATTGCACCCCCTTCTGGAAAAGTCCCATCAAAAGCTTGCAGGATGGAGAGCAAAGGTCCTATCTATTGCAGGGAGGGTTGAGCTCATATAGTCATCTCTATCTACTCTTCTAATGCATTGGGTAAATGTGTTCCAACTGCCTATGTCCCTCCTAGACACTCTTAATAAGCACATAAGAAAATTTTTCTAGAACGACTGGTCTCCACACCCTTTTTACCCTATTGCTTGGAACACTATATGCTCTGATAAGACCAAAGGTGGCCTAGGTATCTTGCCTCTGAGAAAGATGAATGAAGCAGGCCTCCTTCGCCAATTATGGAATCTTGCGGCATCAAAAGACAATTGCTGGATTCAGTGGGTTCAGGTTAAATACCTTAAGCAGCGATCCTTTTGGGAGGCCCCTATCCCTATAGCTGCCTCCTGGGGGTGGAAATCTATCCTTCAGTTGAGAGAGCAAGCTAAGCCACACATCAGAAATCTAATTGGAAATGGGTCCAGCACTTTCTTCTGGCATGACCCTTGGCTCCCAGCAGGTCCTCTTACATCCCTTACATCTAGTACAGCTATTTCAGACCTGGGCCTCGGCAAAAATACTAAAGTTCATCACATTGTGGGTTTTAATGGGCGGTGTATCCCTTCAGTTATGCTTCAGAATCAAAACCACATTGTTCAACTTATTCATCAGATGCCACCTCCTGAGATTTCCTTAAATGATGAAGTAGTCTGGACTTGTCAAGAGTCAGGGATCTTCTCCTTTGCGTCTGCCATACAGCAGGTCTCCTCCCATTCAGCTCTCCCTGACGTTCAGTGGGCGCCTCTTATCCGGTTTAAGTGCTATATTTCGAAACATTCAATATGTGCATGGATGTGCCTCTTGGGAAAGCTAAAAACAAGAATGTTCCTGCGATCCAGGGGAATTCAATGTGATCTGAACTATGTCCTTTGTGATGGGGATAGGGAGGATTTAGAACACTTACTTCTCCACTGCCCTTTTTCCAAACAGATTTGGAATGACTTGCTTTTGAGAGTGGGGCTTAACCCTCCCCACCCCTACCCTTCGCTTGATAGAATCAGCTACACAATCTCTGCCTTGCAAGGTATTTCTGCTAGAGTGGACTGCTTGGCTCACCTCATCTTCCCAGCCTTTACTTGGACTTTGTGGAGAGAAAGGAATAGGAAGATTTTTCACCAGCTTTATCGGAGGCCACACCATCTCCTAGCGGATATAATTCAACAAATTCAAAGCCGCATGTTTTACTTGCACTCTCACCTTCCTTCCCCTTTTCAGCAATGGTGGAACTTCCCTCCGGAACCGAAACCTGCTCCTGGCCTCTTCTACCATGCAAGACATCCAACCATTGCTGTTGGCTGGAGAATTTCTCTCCTCCAAATGCGGAATGTGGGAATAGGGATTCTTTGGAACCCCTCTAGATGTCCTATTTCAGCTTTCTTGCAATCGGATGATTGCTATCCTACCAGCATTTTTGACCTTGTCCAGAATACATTGCAGCATTCCTCAAACCAAGTCTGCATTGAGGTGGAAGGAAGTATTTCTGAAGCCCTTCATTATCCAGATTGATCCCCTTGCCGTGCTCGCTTTACTTATCGGAAGATTCCCAAGATGCTAAAGGAGTTTAACACTTGTACCTTTGATGGGCCTTCAACTCTTGCAAGGAGACTAGCGAAGAAGATCATGCTGTGCCACACCCCCCCAAAAAAGCTTCCACTTCCATGATTGTGCTTCTCTGTTAGATGGCTGATTGCCGTGCTCTCTGTTTCCTCCTCTGAGCTCTAGCCCGGTTGTGGGTGGGAAGCTCCTGTTTCTTATTTTCTTTGGCCTTTTCTCTATTTGGGTCCTCTTTTTGGAGCCTTTGTAAGGTTTTTCTTCTTAATATGAATTACTAATCTTTCCAAAAAAAAAAAATCACCCTAGGTAATTCATTTCCCATCTTGTTATTCTATTTCCCTTAAGGGAAAGGTTATTTGATGCTCATTTTTAAAATTCATTGTTGATATTCATTTTTAACTGTTGTTCCAAAACGAACCGGCCCTATGCATTATGTACTCACTGTGGGTCTACCAAGTACACTAAACCAAGAGAAGCTTTAGTCCGATGGCAACAAGGTGGAACTGTACAAGACTACCTTGATGAATTCTAATGACCATCAAACATGGAAGTTAGGATTCTACAATCATTTATGGTTGATTCATTTGTAAGTGGTTTGACAGAGGACATTCGAGGCAAGGTGAAATTATTTAGCCCTAAAATGTTGGCTCTAGCAGTTAGCCTTACTCAGCATGCCGAAGAGAAGCTCACCCCTCAAAAGCCCAAACAACCAGGGGCACTTGGTTTTCAATCAAATAAAGTGATTACTACATTGAATTCTCTTCATATTCGTTGCCTTACACCTCCTGAAATGACAGAAGAAAGGAGTAATTGTTTTTCAATGAAGGGTGGCAGGCATAACCAAAAGGGGTCTGAGTCGGCACTGGTGGAAAATGAATAATAAACTTGAAATCGTGCATAACATGGAAAAGGCACTGGATGACGTTTTCCAAATTGAACATAAGAATAGGTTCTTTTCCATGAGGGGTGGGATGATGGGAATTCTAACCACATAGACAATTATCTTATCTTTTTTGCTTATCTTAATTGATGTGCCTTATCTCATACTAGTTTCCATGTTAACCTCATATGTAGTTCCCATAAATATCACATAGTTAGTTTTCATGTTCATCTCTCTCTGTCAAAAATAAATCAAGGCTCATGATTGAGATCGTTCAGATCTGAGCGACATTCAAGTCCATCATCAGTCAAAAAAAGAGGATGGATCAAAGGGTTTTTACTTCATGAGAAATGGCTCCCAAAGAAGGACAGAACTGCTGCTGCCAGACAGAGGTATCATGTATGTAACATTTCAGTTTCAAAAGGAGCAGTCCTAATCCTTGGCAATTCTCATTCTAAGCTCCTCCTTTTCCTAACAGAACTTGCACCTTTTAAAACCCAATTTCAGATTATTCACCTCATAAACATGGATTCCTCTCACTCTTCCCAAGATCCTAACTCAAAACCATTCAACCCCAAATCTCAATGTTTCAGAATACTCAATATGTTACCTTAAAAATCCCATTTTTTTCCTTCCAAAGTTCAAAACCCATTTTCAGAAATTGGAGATAGAGAGAGATAGAGAGATTAATCTTCTGTATTTGAAAGCACAACTTTCAGGAAGAACATAATGAAAGAAGAAGAGAAGAATCACCTTAAAGAGCCTCCCCCCTCAATTGTGCTCTTCCTTGTGCTTTCCAGCCAGAAACTCAATCAGCCAAAGCAGCAAAGACCCCCTTTTGAGTTCAGAGACTTCCAGAGACTTAGAAATGGTGGATGGAATCCATCAAACCGCTACCATCTGAAGATACACTTTTTCGATTTAAGTCTACACCAAACCTCACGACATGATCTTCTGGTTCAGTGAGCAACACCAAGCGTTGCATGATCTTTTTCTATGGAAGGACTAGGATTTCTTCTCCCGAGTCAACAAAAAGCAGCTGGAAGAAATCAATCCGCTGCAACACCCCAATCACAGCAATTAATGTGACAGGTGGGGACAAGTGAATGAAAAGTCAATAGACCGGATACAACAAAAGCACCTGCTCCCAAACCATACAAGTATGTAAGTGTGAGGCGCCGGAAGCAGGAAGTTACGTCTGAACTTAGCGAGTGTGAGACGTACGTCTGAACTTACAGAGCAATGAATATTCAGTAATTCCTCAAACAAATGAATATTGTATGGACAAATTTTGTAAGAAAGATGGATTGGCTTTGACCTGGCTGGCGTGTAGAGTTGACAAAAATTCAGCTACTAGGTAGAGCTGAATTTGAGGGCCGTGTGCGAGCCGGGCTGAATATGAGCGCCCCACTGGAAAACGGATGTAAGAGCCCTATTTGAGATGCAGGATGAGCTAGATAAGAGGGTCCTGCCCGAGATGCGGGCTCAGCTGGACATGAGGGCCCTACCGGAGATGTGCGCCGAGTTGGATAAGATGGTGATCTCAATCCTACACGGAGACAAACAGGGAGAGACCACCGGCTAGAGGTATTTCGATCAATGGCCCTTCGATGCCTAAGTCAAAGAGGCAATATAAATGAATAACCCGAAGGAAAAGAGTTTTTTGTTAGTCCCCAGTTCTCCTTTGGCTTAACATTGTTGTGTTTTTATAGGTTAGAAAGTTGTTCTCAAGGAAGGTTAGATGGGCGACATATGTCCTCCTTAATTCCTATTCTTGTAACTACCGAGGTAGTGGGCAGTACTAAGGAAAGCTGAAAGGGTGACACCTGCCCGAGGAAAGCTAGATGGGCAACATCTGTCGTCCTTAATTCATGTTCTTGTAACTACCGAGGTAATGGACAGTACCAAGGAAAGCTGAAAGGGTGATACCTGCCAGAGGAAAGCTAGATGGGCAACATTTGTCGTCCTTAATTCATGTTCTTGTAACCGCCGAGGTAGTGGGTAGTACCAAGGAAAGGTGAAAAGGTGACACATGTCCCCCCACTCCTTCTTAACTATTACTTCTGTAACTATTCGAGCTATAACTGTTAGAGTGATGAGCAATTACTATCTCCTTAACTACTGGTCTCCCCACATTATAGTAACCACCTGATCTATGCTTGGCATGACATGGGGACTTAGTTCCTTAGCACGTGGCATGGGCTGAGTTAAGGTTCACAGCTCATTATTATTTGAGCTCGAACATGTGTCTTTGATTGCTCGAATAGCTCCGAGCAAGCTCATTGATCCAAGTTGAACTAATTGCTCAAACAACTCCAAGCAAGTTCCCCAAGCTGAACTTATTGCTTAGACACCTCCGAGCAAGCTCCCCGAGCTAAACTCATCTTGATAGGACTTTTTACATCGAAGAGCCACGGTGGTCAACCCTAGCCTCAACAGCTCATATCTTAGTCTCTATAGCTCATCTGAACTTTAATTCATTGACCAATTGGTCTAAGTTCAACCAAGCCCCAACCTCCTTGCCCTCAAGGGCTCAAAGGAAGTACCTCCCACAATTGCCTCCCAGCTTTACTCTCCGATTTCGAGCACTGTCGAGTGTAAAGGGAGCAAAGCTAGAGGTATTGCTTGTCAAACGTCACATCCCTATTTAATGTCTTTTGAAGAGTCCTCTGATCAAACCACCTTATCTTCTGAGGTGGGGACCAAGAAAGCTTCTATGCTGAGCTCGGAGAGAGGCAGGTCAAAGACCCTCCCATGTTTAAGGCTAGGGGGTCTCTGGAGGCAAGGGTATTTCGAGTGGGACTTCCAAACAGGTGGGAGCCCAGCCTTCACAGGTCGATAAGGGGTTTCGTCCCCTTGCCCCCCTAGCAAAGTGCATCTACTCCAAAGTGGAGGCCCAAGCTGTTGGTAGGTGATTGCCCGATCTCATCATTTGATAGCCTTTCTAAGTCGTCCAGTACTGCCTTCGTCAATCCGAGCTGGATCACTTTATCATTTTGGATGGCCAAACAAAGAATGGCTTATCCTTAATCTGAGTAAGGATCTAGTAGGTCAAGCCCTTAAACAATACCTTCGAACACTACTTTGGTCGGCTTAGCACGGCCCGCTCCTTCCTTTCTATCTCTCTTTCTTTCTTTTTTTTTTTTTTGTTGGGTTGGGGATTTGGTTTTGGGGGGGGGGGGGGGGGGGGTGGAGGGGCGGCGCATTGAGAGAGCTGCTTAGAGTCATGTTATTCGTGATTCATTTTGGTCGACAACTAGCACTTACCAACCAAATGTGGTCGACACTATGTACTTTAGCTTAGGACTTGGTCCTTTTGCTAGTAGTTTGCCTGTTCAGTACAACAAATGCTTCTTGCTGAACACTGCCACTATCATACTATTCAAGTTCTTCCCTTGCTGAACAACTTACATCGTCATGCCAAGCTACCAACCTGGGGTGATCAGTGCAGTGCACCTAGACTAAGGACTTAGTCCTATTGCTAGAGTTTTATTCGTTCAGTATGGCTGGTCATGGTTTTCCAAACTCTATTTGGCTCCTTAGCTCCCCAAGCCTTAGCCGTGGGCAAGATCTTGGTCCAGGCAACCTCACCGAGGTAAGGTCTGCTCGAAAGCTTAGGGTCCTGTACCTCGTCCAACCTCGTCAGTTAGATGTCGAGGAGTTTTTTCATTGATATGCCAGATTAAGGCTTTGAGATCTTTGGTTAGGCTCTTTGTCCCCCGGCCTTAGCCCTGGTCAGGATCTTGGTCTGAACAGTCCTACCAGGGTAAACTCTGTTCCGACTCTCAAGCTCTAACCCTTTTGGTTAGGATCCTAGTCCGAACAATCCTACCGAGGTATGCTCTACTCGGATTCTCAGGCTCCAACCCTTTTGGTCAGGATCTTAATTCAAACAGTCCTACCGGGGTTAGCTTTGCTCGAATTCTCAGGCTCCAACCCTTTTGATAAGGATCTTGCTCCGAACAATCCTACTGGGGTAAGCTCTGCTCGAATTCTCAGGCTCCAACCTTTCTGATCAGGATCCTGGTCCGAACAGTCCTACCAGGGTAAGCTCTTCTATTAAGGATCAATGTCCAACCCTTTAGGTTAGGATCCTAGTCCAAATAGTCCAATCGTGGTCAACTCTCCTTGGATTCTCAAGCTCCAACCCTTCTTTAGTTAAGTGTTTAGGTATTTTGTTTTCCCGATCAGCAATTCCCTTCTTCTACTTTAATGTACTCTTCTATCCTCTCCATCATATCATCATGGTTAGTAGGGGGACGTCTCACTAAGGACTGTCATAATTGACTCTCCTTCGACAATCTGAGCTTGAAAGTCATGACCGCCACAAGCTCGTTGCTATCGTCCACCTCATTATAGAGGAGCCAATACCATGCACTATATTCCTTGAGGCTCTTGTTGTCCCCTTTTTTGGAGCAACACTCCCACATCCTTTGGCTGCTTGTTGTTCGCCACAAACCCCGCAACGAATGATTGAGCTAACTCCCTAAAGCTTTGAATTGACCATGGCTTCAGCCGATGGAACCATTTGATGGCAAGGTCCCCGAGACTAGACGGGAAGATCTTGCACATCAAAGGGTCATCCCTAGTCCATAATGTCATCGAGTGACGGTAGTGTTGTCCGTGATCAATTGGATCCAAAGTTCCATCGTAGATCTTTGGCTTTGAAGTTAAGAAGCGCCGAGATGGCTCTACCTCGTCGATTGCCTCTAAAAAGGGCAAGGTGAGATTCTGCTGCAAGGCTTTCCTATTTCTCTCCCCTATAGTCCCCTGGCAGGCAATATTCAGCCAATGAGTCCCTTCTCTATTAGTGCTTGGGCATCCCCTCTCTTTTCAGTGCTTTGTTGAGATGTTCTTCTACCTCACCTTTCTTTAGAGAATGGTGCGTCCTCCTGCTATGCTCCACTCGATGTCCTATCTTTTTAGATTGCCGAGATCGGCTGTTAACCAACCTATATCTTCCCCGAGGTCAGCAACTTGATTTT
This sequence comes from Sextonia rubra, assembly GCA_037013555.1. Taxonomy (NCBI): domain Eukaryota; kingdom Viridiplantae; phylum Streptophyta; class Magnoliopsida; order Laurales; family Lauraceae; genus Sextonia; species Sextonia rubra. The sequence goes on along the minus strand of JASUAD010000001.1, from coordinate 109,158,991 downwards.
TGGCACCTAACATCTCTTGATGCTTCCTTTTTGTGCCTGGAACCAGTGCTAAGCTCTGTGCGCTGAGTCCGGTTCTTCCAGGCGGGTGAGAGTCCGAGCTCATCAACACAACGACAACATGGGTTCCTACCCTTCGACCTTGAAGGTGAAACGCTTTCTCTTCTTACAGCCTGGTCCTCTCTTGTCCTCAATTCCTTTAGGAAACGATTGATCTCCACTTGTTGCTGCTTTATCTGTCTGCCCATTCTTACATGGTTGCCTCATATGCATGTTTCAATCATGCATGGGACTTAAACGACATGGTTTTCTCCCTAGCGGAGCACTTTAGATCTTACGTAACCCCGCTCGTTTGCTTGAGGGATTCCAAGGTAATCCTCGATCTCTGGTATTTACTCTTGTTCTTTTTCTTCAAAATAGCCAACCAATGGCTGTTCCTGGTAATGGGGCACCTAGGCCAACTGGTCCTCATCCATGGGCGAAGGTGAATGATGGACTTGAGTGAAGGGCTTGTACTTTGACTTCTTACAGATATCTTGCTCTTCTTCTTTCGTGGTAACTTCATGGGTTGGATTTTTGTTCCCACAAATGGTGCCAAAGATTGTAAGGTCAAATTTGGTAAGAAAGATAGGTTGGCTTTGACCTGGATGGAGTGTAGAGTTGATTGAGAATTCATCTACTGGGCCAAGCTGAATTTGAGGGTCGCGCTGAATATGTGGCGTCGGCTGAATAGGTGGGTCAAGCTGGATATGCGGGCCGATTTAAATATGAGGGCCCTGCCGGAGATGTAGATCAAACTGGATATGAGGGTACTATTGGAGATGTGTCCCAAACCGGATAAGATGGTTATCTCAGTCCTGCACGGAGACAAACAATGAGAGACCACAGGTCAGAAGTATTATGACCAACGGCCCTCTAATGCCTAAGTTAAGGAGGTAATATGAGTGAATAAGTGGAAGGAAAAGACTTTTTGGTTAGTGCCCAGTTCCCCTTTGCCTCAACATCGTTGTGCTTTGTAGGTGTACAAAGCTATTCCCAAGGAAGGCTAGATGGGTGACATTTGGTAGAAGAAGGTTGGATGGGTGACATATGTCCTCCTTAATTCATGTTCTTGTAACTACCAAGCTAGTGGGCGGTACCAAGGAAAGTTGAAAGGATGACACCTGTTCGAGGAAGCCTGGATGAGCAACACTTGTCCTCCATAATTCTTGTTCTTATAACTACCAAGGAAATGGGCAGTACCAAGGAAAGTTGAAAGGGTGACACATGTCCCCCCATTCCTCTTTAACTACTGCTTTTGTAGTTGTCTGAGCTGTAACTATTAGAGTAATTGGCAGTTATTATTCCTCCTTAGCTGTTGGTCTCCCCACATTCCAGTAACCACCTAATTCGTGCCTGGCAGGACATGGGGACTTAATGCCTTAGCACATTGCATGGGCCGGTCTAAGGTTCACTACTTGTTATCATCTGACCTCGGACATATGTCTTCGATTGCTCGAACAGCTCCAAGCAATCTCATTGATTCGAGCTGAACTCATTGCTTGGATAGCTCCAAACAAGCTCCCTGAGCTGAACTCATTGCTAAGATAGCTCCGAGCAAGCTCTCCGAGCTGAACTCATTGCTTAGATAGCTCCAAGTAAGTTCCCCGAGCTAAACTTATTACTCAGACAGCTCCAAGTAAGCTCCCCGAGCTGAACTCATCTTGGCCAGACTTTTACATTGGAGAGCCACGGTGGTCCCTGGCCTCAGCAGCTCGGATATTATTCTCTACAGCTCATTTGAACTTTAATTCATCGGCCAGTTGATCTAGGTTCAACCGAGCTCAAACCTTTTTGCCCTCAAGGGCTTGGAGGAATTACCTCCCATAGATATCACTTGAGTAGGATTTGGTTTTGCAACTAACCTTTAATTTTGCAATTAAGAAAAAAATTGGATTTCAACATTGATGTTGATTTTGAACCAATTTTAACGTGAGGAAGAGATTTTATGGATTTGAGTGAAATTATCAATTTTAACCATTTAAATAAAAAGGCAAAATCTAAACAAAGTTTCATTTTAAAGAGTCTAATCTTCAATGGTCTCTAATAAATCAGTCATTATTTAAATTTTCTTATTTAAATATATTCATAGATCAAGGCAACTTGTGCCCATATCCGGCCTAGTCTACTTTAGCTTGAGCGTGGACCTTAAATTTGAATACCCATGCCAAACTTGGATTATTTAATTTGGCCCATTTAATAAACGGGTTAAGCCTACCCTGACTATAAAAATAATTATGAGAAAAAAGAGGGAGGCAGGTATTGAACACAAGACATTTCAATGAGGCACAAGTATCCAAAACCTATTGAAATAAGGGCAAGAATATATGAAAGGGGCTTTTGTTATAATGTTAACTTGGGCTAAGCTGAGGATTAATATGCATCAAGCGGGTCGAGCTCAGGCTAGCCAGTCATGGTTTGAACCGAGCTTGGGAGGGGCTTAATCCAAGAGCTCTGAAGTCGAGCCGGGTCTGAACATTCCTCAACCCACCTCAGCCCAGCCCATAAACACCCTTATTATCTAATGTAATGGGTAAACATCTCTTATATGATACTATACTAAAGAGTTTATCATTTGAGTCTTTCATCCCTCATTTCCTATAATCCCATCATGGTTTCTGATTTTTTATGGGGTTTAATTGGATCTACACTCTTTAATCTCCATTCAATCATGCAATTCAAATTAATGAGAGTGAGTGGAACACGAGGATTGTTATAATTGCATTTTCAATTATTTTTGCAACATGATTGTGTAATATCTCTTCCTTTTCTTAACTTTTTTCCTTTTTAAGGTTTTTTTTTGTATGTGGTTTAATTTTTTTTTACCATAGTTTTATTTTATTTTTTTTATTTTGATGGGCTTTCTTCAGTTTCCATGGTGATAGGTTTTCATGGATTTATGTTTTTTCTTTTATTTTTTTAGCTTCAACTATTTATTGTTTTTAGGCTTCATGCATTTATTTGCTTCTGCAAAGTTATTTTTATTCTTAGATTGTCTATGAACTTTTGTTTTCATATTGCATTTTTGTGGTATTTTATCAAATTTTATTTTATATTTTGGGTCTATTATTTTGATTTCAAAATAATATTTTTTGAAGTAAAATACTCAACTCATTCAAAAAAAATTAAAATGCTTTCATTTTGAATTTTAATAATTATTTTTTCTTTTTCTACAAATTTAAGTTATGATTGCAATTTTTACCACCTTAATATGATTTGGACATATTATTTTTAACATTATAAATTATATATTGCCCATGCTAAGCACAGGCATGTTCGCTAGTTAATTTTTATAGGCATTAGAATTTGAAAGTTCACACATGCAACATTTTCTTTGGCAAATTCAAATTCTCGAATCAATGATGGACCCATTTTGTGGCTCAAAATAAAGAAAGCATATGGTTATATCCCCAAGTCTTACATCAACCGAATTTATCCCACTTTCATTTGATAAAACATGTGATAACGAATATGCATGAGATTGTATTGTCAAAGCTCAATCCTAGCGGGAAAAACTTCAAATGGTTGTATATTTGGAAATACCCATATACATGAAGGTGTTTATTTTGATTGGTGCTAATGTTAATTGGTGGGCCCCACTATAGAGCTCCACACCCTTAAGATTCTTATTTGACACACTTAAGCTTTCATCATGCTCAAGTCCACACATCCTACTTTTTTTAAGCAAGCTAAGCGATTGGGATCCTAAAGGCTTACACATGTGGTGACATAATGGAAACTCACACATACAAAGGGACACAACTCACAAATGTAAGGTTATGAGAATTCACACATACAAGGAGACACAAGTTACATGGAAGGTAATAACAACCCATATATGTTATTGCCGGAGGTTGCAAGTTCGAGCTACGCTACCACATTAGGACCATATGAGATTTACTTGGTTCTTCTATTTAACGGCGTAAATCTGGATGGGCTACCCCAACATAGGCCCCCTGTAGGGCCATGGGCAGCACAACACAGCCCAAGTGGAAGCTGTGCTCTGCTGGGCCAAGGCTGCCTGCACCACCGAAGATTCAAAACCCAACCCAACCCCCCCCCCCCCCCCCCCCCCCCCCCAAACGATCATAAATGACTATGGGGGCTTTTTGACTATTTTAAACCTCCAGCAGCCAAAAAACAAAAAAAAAAGGGTGGGGGAGGGAGGGGGGCTATTTGTATCTTTTTCACCCTTTAACCCGTTTTACCAATATTATCCTTCCCAACTGCCAAATAACAGTCAAATGAAGGGTATTTGGTGTCATTTTTACCCTTTCGTAAATTTATAAATACCTCCCCCCGCCCCTCATTTCTCAACACATCTATATTCTACAATCTACACTCTCTCTAAACCACTCTTCTCTCACTTCAACTTTTCTTTTTCTCTTTAAGTTTCTCTAAGACACCAAGAACTCTCTTCAAACTCTAAAAAATGGCTAGGACATCGCAACCGTTCAACCTTGACTCTAGCCTAAATGATTAGAAGGTAGTAGAAAACACTTTTATTGAAGCATGCCAAGCCGAACATTCTCCTTTTCCAGAGAAAATGAATAAAAGAATAATTAGTGATGTTTGGAAATATTTTTAAATAGTTCCGATTACTGAAAACACTGGAAAAACTATTGAGAAGGCGCAAAGCAAATTTTGTAGTGGGCTTTACAATTTCAATTTAGCAAGTGACACTGGCCATTTTCATAAACACTTGCAATCATGTATGCCCAAATCTTATTTGGAGCAAACTACAAAAAAGAAAACAAATTCATATTGTTTTTCAATATTTGTGTGCATTTATTTTAATAGTTTTAATTTCATTTTAAGATAACATGTTTAAAAAAGTCATTGTTAATTTTATTGTTAATTTTTTCTTCAATTTATATTCTTTTTTTTCTCCAAGTCTTTTTTTTAAAGAGAAAGTTACAAAAAAAATCACTTTAGCAGGCCATCGAACAAAACATGTCCCACTAGCGTCTCACATACGGGAATGATTACAAGGAGCCCTTTTTGTTTATGTTTTTTCAAGTTTCATTGAGCAACGACGTTGTCCCTCCACAAAATATTGTTTTCCTTCTTTTTCCTATTTTGTATTGCCTTTTCTTTCACCTTTTTCTTCTTTGCCTACAACCTATAACACTCCAACCTAGCTTAATCCGGTTTAGCGACTAATTAAGGTATTTTCGGGTAATTTTCTAGTGAATTAGTTTAATGCATGTTGTTTCGTTCTTTTGAGTTTCGTTTCGGGTCATAGATAGGTAGTTGAGTTGAGTTTAACCTAGTTTAGGTAGACATGAGCCCTTTTTCGTAATTTGAGATTTTGTAATCCTTTGTCATTCATGCATCATCTTGGCGTCATCACATGTATCTCGTCAAGCTCGTTGACTTCTATAACTGACTCACAAGGAAACGACTTCGTTTGCTCTCGTTGGACGGTTCTTTGACTTGAACTATAATTAGTTTAAACTTTGGGGGCTTTCTTATAATTTCCATTTATCCTTATCTTATAAAACTCAGATGCATGCTCCGACTCATTGTCTCTCCTTCTCTCAACGTCCCTTCTTCCTTCCTTCATTTCTTCTTCTTGCTTCCTTGCTGATCAAAGTCAAGAAAAGGGGAAAATCTTTGTGCATTTCTTTCTTCAATCCCTCCTTTGTGGATTCTAAGGTAAGAGTTAGGTTCTTGCTCATCCTTATGAGTCTTCACTTCTTCTCATCTTTCTTTTGCACTACATGCACTCAACGTCTCTCTCTCTTTCTTCTTGCATGCATGATTATTAGAGTTGCATTTTGACTTCGAATTTGAGCCAAAGGACAACTATTTATGTGCCACAGCTCATTTGAAGCAAGTATAAGCACAATATAGATGAACACATGTTGATAACTTATAATTGCTTTTATTTTCATTACTCTTACATGGTTTGGTGATTTACAACCCTTTTGTAGCAGAGTTCACATGTTTGTTATCTTTGTTTTTCATTGTGTCCAAAGTCAATTTTGTCTGTAATAGGTTCAAAATGTGCATTTCTGAAACTTAGGCTAAGCTGAAAAGTTTCATGGCTCAATGTCCAGAGAGCTACAAAACATGAGTTTACCCTACGGTAAGGCTACAACTAAGCCATAGGCTAGCCGTGACCTAGCCGTAAGTCAAGTTACGGCTTGATCTCCAAATAGCAAAACCTTGAGGACAATCTCTACGGTTCAGCTACAGCTAAGCCCTGTGGGGTGTTACGGCTAAGCTATACCCTAACCGTGGCCTAGCTATAGAACAAAACAGGGTTAAGCCGTAAATGCAGATGAACAGTCAGGGGAACCATGGCTGAGCCGTAGTGCATAATACGGCTAAGCCATAAGATGTCACGGCTAAGCCGTAGTTCACCCACGGCTAAGTTGTAACACTCCGACCAAATTTGATCAGGATTAGCGGCTAATTCCTGATGACTTGGTTGTTAATTGTATTTTGCTCGCGTTTTTGGTTGGTTTCGGGTTATGGATAGGTAGTTGGGTTAAGTCTGACCTGGTTTAGGTAGACATAAGCCCTTTTTCGTAATATTCGATTGTGTTCGATGTCATCATTCATGCATCATCTTGGTATTAACGCGCGTCTTTTGTTATGTTTGTTGATTTCCGTAACTACGTCGTTTGTCAAATATGTCAATTGTTTCCGTTAGACCCACCAATGACTCAAACTAGAATTAGTCTTACTGCTTGGACTTTCTTGCAAATGTGTCTTTATGTTTATCTTTATAAGCCATCACCGCCTTTCTTCTCCTTCTCTCTCACTGTTTTATTTCTCTCTCTCTCGAATCTTCTTATGCTGCTCGTTCCTCCTTCCTTTTCGTTGATCTAGCTGGGGAAGGAAGTTGTGCATGTCTATGTTTGAGCATCCCTCATGTGATTCGAGGTGAGTTGGAGTTTCTTGTAGTGCTTCTCCTTTTCCTTCTCGTTCTCGTTCTCAGTATCAGTTGGTACATGTACTCATGGTTCTCTTTTCTTCTTTCCTTGCATGCATGGCGATTAAAAGCTCGTTGGTAGTGTGAATTGAGCCCAAGGACAACAAAGAGTGTGTTAGACTCCATTTGAGGCAAGTATAAGCATAACTTGGCTAAACCATGTGGGTATGTGTTTGATTAAGATTAAGTCATGTGTTCTTGCTTATGAATGATGTTTACAGCCTATCTTGTGATCATTTCCCTCTATTACATGTGATTTCGTCAGCTTGGCTATGTTTTAGTGATTCTGTATCAGTTCAGAAACTGCTTCGTGTGTATCACGGCTAAGCCGTAAGTCACCTTTGGCTTAAAGTCCAAAGAGGAAAAAACTCAATTTTCTTCTATGGCCAGGATACGGCTAAGCCGTATATTGTCCTACGGTTAAGTCGTATCTCAGCCGTGACCCAGCTGTAGATCAGTACAGGGTGCCTTTTTCTGAATTAACTGAAAGCAAGTAATTGACAGACCTTCTACGGCCCAGCCACAGTTAAGCCGTAGAACAGCACACGGCTAACCCGTAGAACAAAATATTGGTGAACAGTACTTACGGATGAATAGTAAAGGGAACCGTGGTGGAGCCGCAGTGCAGATTACGGTTACGCCGTAAGATGCCTACGGCTAAGCCGTATCACCCCTGAAAAATGAATAACATGGATAGACGTAAGGAAGAGACTGATATGACCTTCATGATAGAATGTAGATACCTAGACTTGCCCAATAGTCTGAATGTATGACATGAATGATCTCGAGGGCTGCGAATCATTCATGCACGTTATCCGGTTGTTTAGCACCTCCCCATGGGTGTTGGTTTAAGGGACTTCAATGCACATTCCAGATACACTACAACACTAGATGACGGTGCATCGGACAACTTAAAACTACATCATCATGCACGGTTAGAAACACTGGATAACTAAAATAGGATTGGCTAGTAAAAGCTCGTGATCCTTACAATAAAATCTGATTGCATGGCATATTGATTGCTGTTCCTGCCCTCTTATAAGCGTTCTGCGCTGGGGCACACGATTGGATATTCCTAGCTCTGTCCATGGTTAATCCTATGTAGAACAGCGGTCTTGTATGTTCGATCACATGAGTTGAGATGCTTGCATCCATTATATTGTTGTTTGATCTATTTAATTTGATTTGGTTCTTTGATTTGATATATTTGATTGCTTCACTCGTATGACCTCTTGCATCTGTTTAATATATGCTTAACAAGAATGCACGTTACGTTCTAATAAGATAAACATGTTATGCACGTTATGATATGCATATTCTTATATTGATTGACTCAATATGTTCCGGCACTACTGAGCCTCAGCCTTAGGATCCCGACGGGGTGACTTTGGTATAGTTTTCATGGCCTTGCTGCAGTAAGGAAACGTCTTGGGGAATCCGGACCCCAGGAACCCGAGACCCATCTGGCCCATGGTATTCTCTGCACGGATATAAGATCCCTACTCGGGGAGTATATGGCGTACGTAGTAGCCACCTAGTATGTACATGTTATGTTACATATACATTGATTCAAAGAGCATATGTTAATTTGAATGCACGAGTACCTAGAATACTAACTTGCAATGTTATGATTAGTCATGTCTTTTATTCTATTAGAGACTACACGTGTTAACTTGTTACTGCTTATACTTCGCTGAATCGTTGTATTCACAGATTGTCCTTGGTGTTGCAGGCTTAGGTACCCCGACCGAGTTCTTGTCGGTCTTTCAGTTAGCTAGGGAGACTTCTGTGGTCTCTTCAGAGTTGCAGAGGAGAGTGCGACAATATCATAGTTGCATATTGCCTTCTTTTCTGTCATGATGTGATTCATGTTCTGTTCATGCTCTGTATCTCTGTGATTGGATTCAGTCTGTATATTTCTGACCTGTATGTTCTAGTTGGATATCATTCAGTTAACTTTCTTGTGTGTTTCGTGTTTAAATTTGATACCTACAGCTTCCGCGTACATGTTTACATGTGTGATTTTCCCTTGTGCGTGTGCATCTAGACTGGGTCTAAGTGCATATGCACGGAAGTATGTGTGTCACTGGTTAGATCTGTGACTAACCCCCGATCGCTTGGGCTCGGGTTGTGACATAAGTCGTGAGACCACTGAAAATGGAGGAAAAAGTAGTTCAGTATGAGACCTTATAGGGCCTTCATGTGGATTCCCCAGACCCCTTAGCTGGCCCAATGGACTACTGAAATATCATGAATGGTCTTGAGGGCTGTGACTTATTCATGGGTGATGTCCAGTTGTTAAGCACCTCCCCATGGGTGTTGGTTTAAGGGACTTTGATACACCTTTCCGATACAATACAACACTAAAAAAAGATTACTGTGTATCGGATAACTTAAAACTACATTATCATGCATGGTTAGAAATACTGGATAACTAGAGTAGGGTGGCTAGTAAACTATCTTGATTCCATTCAATTGATTTGCATGGCATATTGGATGTCGAGTATTGGCTTCCACTCTTATGTATTGTTTGGCTTTTGTACTTTCAATAGTGTATGCCTTTGACTTCATGTACATTGGTTATGGTAATCGACTTGAGTATTGTACGCATTGAACGTAAGGCAATGTTCCCTATATGAAATGCATGTTTTACTCAAGGACAATATATGATTGACTCACAATGTCAGGCATTACTCAGTCTCAGCCTTAGGATACCCGGCGGAGTTGACTTTGGCGTAATATGTTTGGTACCACTGCAGTGTGTTTATGTCTTAGGGCTTCCAGACCCCAGGAACCCAAGACCCATTCGTACTCTGGCCCGGTCGATGGTGTTCTCTCATGTATAGATCCTTAGAAGGAGGATATGGCAATTGTAATAGCCACATAATATAGTACACTATTGTATTGATTCGTATTCGCATGCTTTATTCACCTAAGCACAATTTGCCCAGTAGACTAAATTGAAACTCAATGCAATATCACCTGTTATTCATTCTGCTAAATACAACGCGTGTTACCTTAACGTTACTTATGTCTTGCTGAATTTTTGTCTTCATTAATTGTCCTTGGTGTTGCAAGTTCATATTCCCCTATCGATCCCTCGTCGATAGGTCGGCTCCAAAGGAGACATTAGAAGTTCCGTCAGGGTTGTAGGAGTGGATGTGATCCATCTGTTGGAGAGTGGCATTGCATTGACATCAGTTTCCTTTTGTGTGTGTGGCCTACATGTAGATTTTGCACCATGGATTTGGTCTAATATTTCCAACCTTATACTTAGAAACGTTTTCTCACTTTTGTTGTACGTAATGTAAGTAACATAATGTTTTGTTAATTTTGGTTTTGCTAGTGTTTCCTCTTCTTCATGTAATGATACTTACAGCTTCCGCGTATAAATGTATTTGCACGCGTGAATTTCCTTGTGCGTGTACATTTAGATGGGGTATAAGTGTGTGTGTACGGGAGTACGTGTGTCATTTGTTAAGTTTTAACTAACCCCCGATTTCTTGGGCTCGGGTCATGACACAACCAGCAACTCATCTTCTTCCCCGTTTGCCTTTTTGTTTCTTCTTTTTCTTGCTCAAATCTTCTTCTTCTTCTTCTTCTTATTCTTCTTCTTCTTTCCTCTATTTTCTCTTCACCAATGACTAACAAAAGATTGTCGTCGGTAGCAAATGCTGGGGACGATGCTCCGGCAATTTTTGGTGGAGGGTGGCGCAGGTGTTGGTGGTCGTCTTCTTTGACAAAGGTCGTCGAAGAGGGCACGGGTGAGGACGTAGTGGAGATAACGGATGGGTCAACGCAGCATTTGGGCTTATAGGGGATGAGGCAACCGAAGAAAACGCTGGAGAAGGAAGGGCCATCCCCGTTAGTCCAACCCGCCACGCCGAACCATCCTTCATCTCTACCGCCCACCACCTCCACTCTTTCCCCTTCATCTATGAAACGGTCACAACTGCTCGATGAAAAGCTTCATAGAGATTTTGTGCAAGGAACCCATTCTTTCAAGCCACTACCTCATCTTCCACAGTTCAAAGCTCTTCTCCTTTGTTGGATCATGTTAAGGTGTTGGTGTATTATCTTCTCCATTGACCAAATATATATTTTGTGTCATCATCCCATGTTTGTTTTTTATTTTTTTTATCTTCTTTTCAATCTACCAACTATTTAGTGATATCAAATCAAAATCTAGTTGATATTCATGCATTTTGGTGCAATGTTTAGAATTGAATGCAGTTGGATGGATTGTTGACAAAGGGTTTCCCCTTTTGTTCAGTGTGTTCAAATATTGAGTCTAAAACTTGAGTAAGTGGTGTAATAAGTGGTGTAACTATTATTTGGAAGCACAAATGGAGTGTTTGCCTTCTTGTTTCATCCATTTTCATGTTTATGAATATTTTGTGGAGTGTTAGTGTGTTCCTTTGAAGATTTCATGTAATGTTTCTTCGTCTAGTTTCACGTGTATGAAAATAATACATGGTTTTAGATATGGGTATGAGGAGAGAGTTAGGAGCTTTTGATGTTGGGTTATGAATTCATAGGTAAATGGACAAAGTTGGGTTGAAGCGTGTGAGGTTGGTTACTACTTTTGTTAATATGTATATGGATTAGAGGTTGAAAACTGCTCTTGTTCAAAACTCTTCTCCTGCTTTGAATCATCTCAAGGTGGTCCCTTTAGAATGTGTTTATTCACCCTTCTATTTCTTTTTTATTTATCTCGTGTTTTATTTTATCAAAGTTTCTTTTTGCCAAGTTATTACTAATGGAGTTTGGCTTTGCTCATTAATAATGATGGGTGTGAATTTTTTTGCAATTTGTATTCCTTAGATACGTTTGAATGAAATTATAGATATATCTTTTAATGAAGTAGATCAATTACAATTTTTTTTTAGGTTCTGTGAAGTGTCGATGTCGTCATTAGTTAACACAGTTTTTAATTTTTAAAGTTCTGTAAAGTGACGGCGTCGTCACTTGGTAACACCATTTTTAAGTTTCTATGAAGTGACGATGTCGTCACTCATTAACAAATGAAAAAAATTTTTTTTGTTCTATAAAGTGACAACGTCGTCACTTGTTAATACAATTTTTTTTTTGTAAGGTTCTGTAGACACTGATAGAGCTTTTTTTTTTCTACACAATGTCATTTATCATACCATAATGAATAGACTTCACATCAAATTATATTACCTTTTTTCAACACATGTCTAATACAAATTATATTGCCTTCTTTTAATACAACTCCACATTAAACAAAATGAATAGATTCTATGTCATATACAACATCCAAAACTCCACATCAAATTGAACCAGAACTTCCACAACCAATTTCATGATATATACATTCCAATTTTACATTCATCAAATCCACAATCAATTTCAATACATACAAGTTAATTCCACATTCTTTGGCATCAATGTTACAATCAAGTACAATCCATATAAGGGTTTTACATACAATCAATAAACGTATAACAAAGATAACAACATAAACAAGACACTATGTTTAATTACATTATGAATTAAATGCAAACAAACAAAAACATCACAAACCCCTCCCTGAAACAATTATTCTGCATGTAATTAGAAATCACAACAGCCCAAATCCCTCTATCCTTCACCCGCACCTCATCGAACACCTCGTGTGCAACCTTAAACTTACCCCGCTTCGCGTACCTAAATATCAAGACCATCCACGAACCTTTACTTCTTAGAGATAGTTCATGGAACACCTTTTGCGCACCATTTGCTTGCCCATCTAGGGTTCTTAAAGGCTTGCACAGGCTTTAAAAATTGAATGGAGGGCGTAGTGACCAGGGCATTTGAAGAGGGAAGGGAGGGTGTAGTGTCAGGGCATTGGTCCTCCTCCTACACCATCTCCAGCATCTCCGCCCTCCTCTCCATCTCCTTCTACACTAAGTTTGCCATTGAGATCATGGTCACCGGTGGGTCATTCTCCTACCTATGAGTCAAGTTTGGAGACTTCGTCAACTTCATTACTGCTAGCAACATCATCATCAACAGCATTGTCTGTTGCGCCGCCGGCCTCTCCCACTCCTGAACCACCTACTTCTCCACCCTCATCAACCGCCACCTTGACACCTTCTGTTTCCACGTCTTTGCGTTCAAGAAGGGCTACAACCTCCTCGACCCACTCGTTGTTGTCATCCTTGTCACCTACTTCACCATTGCCATGCTGGGTACCTTGAGATGGGCACTTATCAGTTGGCTGGAAAACAAAAGGAGGAGGAAGAATGGAGAAACAAGAAGAAAGAAGAGAAACAAAAAGAAGGGGAACATGATGGGGGGAGGTGGATTGGACTTGGTTGAATTAGGGAAAAAGGAAATAAGAAAGGAGAGATGCAGAGGAGGAATGAGGAAGAAGAAAAAGAAGGAAAAATATGCTCTGAAGGAACGACGTTGTCGCTCTACGCAAACCAAAAAAAAAAAAAACAAAAACAAAAACAGCTACATGGGGCTCTTTTTTTTTTTTTTGCAAAATGCTAGTGAGGATATTTTTATTTGGTAGCCCGCTAAAGTGATTTTTTTTCATAATTTTCTAAAGAAAATTAATTCAAAAAAAAAAAAAAAAACAAAGCCCAGCCCATGTGGGGCCAGTCGATGTAAAAAACAAACAGACGAAAAAAAAAAAAAAAAACCAATCTACTTGCAATAAGTGGGAGGGCCAATCTAGACCCTACTAGCCTCAGCTCATTTTGCTTGAATATGCAAACCCTGCCACGGCTTTAGGATAAGACGCAGCAGCTATCATTCTCTCTTTTCAACCTCTTGATTTTACTTCCATGGCTTCCATTTCTCCCGTTTGGTTGCTTCCCGCGCCAAAACCTTTTCCTTCCAACCGAATTCCGAATTTCCACTTTCCTCCTTTCAAACCGATACCCCCAATTCCGTGCCGGGCACGCCGACATCTCTTGCGGAAATCCGCGACGTCTCCCGTTACAGAACGGGAAGAGGAAAAGGAGAAAGGAGATGAAGAAGAGTCCATGGGCATAGACGCTCTGCATCGCTTCATTCATCTGAACTTGGGGACTTGGAACGGACTCTTCACTGTAACTGTTACAATGTCTTGGCTCCTATTTGATTTCTGTACGATTGGGGTTTCTGTAATTTGCTCGCTGTAATTTGCGCTTTGGTTTGATTGGCAGCAATATGATTCACATGGGAGATCATTGCAAAGCGTAACGACGAAGCTCGCGGTGGGGTCTTATGGAGAAGATGAGCTCATCAGTCTTATTCAGACGTATGTTCCATTGGTTTGGATTCTCTTGTTTTGTTGGTTTCTTATATGGATTAGATTGATTGCGCAACTAGTGTTTGTTATTATGTTTATTGACTGCTTGTGAATTTCCTCTAGACCCAATTTGACGCCCATCCGGATTGTGCTAGCTGTTGGATTGGACATCCAAAATTTTAAGGTCCATATTTGAACATATTAGATCCCTTGGAACTTACATTTGCTAGCACACCAACCCAAGCATTGCACTTTCCATCTTCCAACCCTCCTCCTAAGAGACCCCAGTGGGCTCTTCTTCATGAAGGGCATGAGTGTCCTGGCATGGGAGAACACATCCCAATGTATAGTGATTTCCTTTCCAGAAGCTCGGGGGTCGGTTTTGTCAATAGAGGCCCGATAATCTGAGTCTAGGCCCACAACTTGTGAATAACACTCACTTGAGACTGGGTCAAACAAACAGCTGTACATTACCATAATTTTGGGATTTACTGTATATTTGTCTTCGCTAGGATTACCGTAGTACGGTTGCCGATCCATTATCCTAGCTAAGACAAATATATGGTAAATCCCAAACTATGGTAATGTGCAGCCTTTTTTTGACCAAGTCCCACGTAAGTGTTATTCACAAGTTGGGCTAGGACTTAGATTATTGGGTGTGAGATCTAGCGGGCCTAAGCTAAGGTGGCAGATCGGTTAAAATCCGGTGTGCCCATCATCCGCCAAAGAACACTAGTGATATAAGGGACTCTCACATTTGAAATATCTAATCACATTTGAAATATCTAAGTCCTGATCCTGGGCTTATAAGTCAAATTCCGTGTTAATTCAACGTGCTATGTTTTAAAGTTGTGCCGCCTTAGATCAAATAAGAACTACGGGTTTAAGTGTGCTTGGGCGGGAACAGTACTAGAATGGGTGACCACATGAGTGCACGTGCACATTGGGCAAAGCAAACAATATTATGCTGAGTTGGGCGGGCTGTGACAATTGGTATCAGAGCTGCGGCTCTACTTCTAGTGGGGGAGAGAGTGAGATCCGGCAGGCTCAAGATGTAGTGGACTTCACCAGAAATATCCAAATCCGTGTTAAATCAAATGACACATTCTAAAGCTCTGCGAGAAAGTCCTCACGCATGCACATTCGGCCAAAGCAGACAATATCATGCTAAGTTAGTCGAGGCTCTGACTGATTGTACATAGGTGGGGCTTCAAACTGTAGACAACCTTACTCAAACTAACCTGTTTGCCATCCTTACTCACAATTGCAGTGGCCTGTAGTGGCAACTATTCTATTGTATCGGCCATTATGTAGTGGATTGTCATCTTTCTTTCTTTCCTTTTTTTTTTTTTTTTTGTTTCTTTCATTGTTTTCACGAATCTCCTGAAAATGCATTGTAAATTGTGGATCTATGTTTCATAGATCAACCCCACAATGAATTGAGGTTTTTAATTATTTTCTCTATTCATTTTTGGATTTTTGGGGATTTTTTAGAAAAATAACTTTTTCCCTCAAAGTGGGCTTACCAGATCATGTCCAAATGCATATTGATTTGTAGATCTTTGTTTCCCAGGTCTCAACAAAAATACGCTGTTCCACTGATGGAAGATTGTCATTTTTGTTTGAACTTTAATTTTTTTTATAACAATAAATTTTATTGAAAAGAGAAAAGGAAACAAAATAGGGATAATTCAACGAATAAATAACAAACAAGAAACAAAATCAGACGTAAAAGGAAATGTGTAACTGAAAAACTCCTTCCCTAGCAAGACCATCTGCCATAGCATTTGCCTCTCTCAACATGAATAAAAGTAAGATTCAATTGAGAAGACAGATGAAGTACTTTCTCCACCCAATCCACCAACCTCCAAGGAAACAAAGCATTTCCTGAACCACCTGATTGGATAGCATCAAAGGAATCACCTTCGATGATAGCATTGTAACCACCCATCTTCCGCAATTCTCAACAACCCACTAATAAAGCATACAACTCCGCACCATTGGCATCTAAAGAATTGACTGGGCTTGGAAAATTCTTTACAACCTGGCCTGTCCAATCTCGAATAACACCTCTGATTCTTTCAATGCAAATCTGATTAATATAACTACCATCATTATTGAAGTTTAAGATTCCTTTGAGCGAAGGAACCCAGCTGAGTTTGTGCACCATTTTATGAAAGTTTCCCCTGTCAAAACAAGCAACCCATGAATGCCGAAAATCCTTTGAAGCAACCCCTATAAACTGAGGCGCAACGGTTGCCCATTTTGAAACGGTTCAAACAACAAATCTCACAATCTCCGCTACTGTTCGACCTTTAAATTTTTCTTTGTATCAAATTGCCTTTTTGAATTTAGAATTTAAAACTGCATAATAGAGAGAAAATTTTGATGACACTGTTTAATTATTAGCATTTTATTAGTTTCTAACTTAATTTTGCCGACCAACATGAATATCTGGAAAAATAGATCAATATTGTTATTTTGTAATCATACAACAATACAGAACCTCTATGCAATGAGGGGTTCGCATGCCGCTCCCCCATCACCCCAAATTTTTGTTACTAATGGAAAATATAAATTCTAATATTTTCCAATATTTGAATTTTTTTTGGATACTTTCTTTTGTTTTTTTTTTCTCATTTTATATTCACCCCTGACCCCACTACATTGATACATATCGCTCGCTATATGTCATTTATGCAGACTAGCTATATGCCCACACAACTGCAAGTCTGAATGTTGGTCATATTGCTATATGTATAGTATGTCATTTTGTGGCTATTAAATTACCTTATACTTTGTTTAGTCATAAATTTAGTGTACTCCACATGCCTGAATAACATTAGGGTTTGTGTTTCAGTTCCCTCCTAAAATACCTGAAATTGTTATTTTTGTGTTTGAATTTTACAGGCTATACATAAAACAACCTCCTTCTAGAACTTCAATTTCGGGCCATCATCTAGAGCCTGAGTGGGCCGAATATAAGATTAAAGAAACCAATATCTTTACCGCAGACAAGTATCAGCAGGTAAGATTGATATTAATACATTTTTCCTTTTGAGATTTTACTCATGCTTGCTGCTGCTTTGTTCATAGTTTTCCTTTTGAATAATGCCCATGTTTAGTCTCCAGATTGGCTTTTTCCCAAACGAGAAGGCATTTTCTCTTAGATACCAAACTGCTGGGATGCTGGAAACTGTACTTAGAGCAGGTGTTCTTGGTGAAGATGACACTGGTGAAGAATCTCCCAGGTGAGTGCTGGTACTAAATAAGTTTCCTTTTTAAATTTCAAAATACTTGGAATCAATTGAAGTTGGAGATTGCCACTGACATGCTTATACATCAAAATTTACGGAAATGATTGAAAGATCGAACAAGAGATTTCAACTTCTATGGCAGAGTTCTCCTCTTTCACGAGCTCTATTTTGGTGGCATTGAGCTTGTAATTCAGAACAATATGTAGGTTCATGATATATGCCGTTGTGGAATTTCTATTGGATTTAGTCACCTGTTCTCAGCTCTGTAATCTTAAATATTGCCATGAATAAACTTGTTCCTGCAGGAGCATTCGTTATTTTGTCCATTACTGTTGTCTTCTGGTTTTTGTTAAATTGCCCATCTGCTGGAAGATAGTACATCTAATTTTAGGTAGTGCCTTGGGAGTTTTCATCCATTGGTTTTTTGAATGTACCTGACAGTTGTGTGTTTGATTTCTTGTGGGAGTGGAAGGAGATTTCTATTTAAAAAACATGCTCCAGGGACTTATATGTAATTTGGGAAACTACAGTTTTTTTTAATAATGAAAATATTAGTAAAATATATATCCGGTTGTGGTTGCTGAACCAATCAGCCACAACCATATGCTTCCTTTCTTCCACCTCTCTTTTTCTCTATTTTCCTCTTTCTCCCATTCTAGGGTTTCTTAGGCCTTTTATGAAGAAGTGTTAGATTGCCATCAACCAAACCATCCAACTTGGTATCAGAGCAATATTGGTGGTAGAAAACTCTCACCCGAGATAGAGTAGTGCTCGGATTGAAAAGAGGACCCAAGAATCTTAGTTTTTTGAAGGACCTGAACATGGGGCTTGGACATCAGCAGCACCCATTATCTCAGTGAGATATGAAGGACAAAAGTATTAGAGTAAGCAAAGTATCATAAGAGGAAGGAGACCTCCATATAAAGATTCCTTGCTGTATAGATTGAAGATTTGGACAAGGATCGTGACTTTCTGAGTGAGCCAAATCTGGTAGAATGGTACCGTAAGTTTACTTGGATGTGGTATTATGGTGACTTCCACATCCCCTATTTTCTCCTTAGATTTAGTAATACTTGCATTAAATTCAAGGTCAAGGGAGAAAAGGTGAACATGAAGGGAAAGAGGGAAGTTACAGCCGTTGTAAAATGGTTAGGTTAGGTTTTTTTTGGTTAAAGGGGAATGGAGAGGGAGAAAGGAGGGTCAACAAAGTTCAAAGGGTCATCTAGGGCGTGATACTGTGACCTACGGGGAATTCTGTCATTTTATCAAGCCTTGGACTTCAGACATCTTTCGTTGACAAAATTTTAAATCTTTATCATTGATTGTTAATTATTAGATTTCTACATAATTTTTGGTAAAAATCCCAAGATCTTAACTCACCGTTGTCTCCAATATCTTAATTGTATTTTCAAGTGTACCTTGGAGTAAAATGATTAAAAATTAATAATATGATGACAGAAAATTCTATTTAGTCAACTAAATATATTAGTTAATTAAAAAATAATGTACCTTGTCCAAATACACTGTTAAGTATAATGTAACTCAAAACATACCAAAATTTGAAATATGCTTCATATTTTTTCCATTGCGATTCATCAAACTTCTGATTCTCTGAACATACTTTAAGAAAGTATTGTAACCTGAGAATTCAAAAAGTATCAATGATGCTTGTGGGTGGTGTCATGTATCCAGGGTTTTACTGTCGGTCCTACAATGTTTGTGAGGTGGGGTCGGAGGGTTTCCATGTCTCATGTCTTCAATATATATATATATATCAATGAGGATATAAAGGAACAAGCTAAAAAACTTGAAGAGATGTCATGAAAAGG
This sequence comes from Sextonia rubra, assembly GCA_037013555.1. Classification (NCBI taxonomy): domain Eukaryota; kingdom Viridiplantae; phylum Streptophyta; class Magnoliopsida; order Laurales; family Lauraceae; genus Sextonia; species Sextonia rubra. The sequence continues at coordinate 109,139,680 of JASUAD010000001.1, read as the reverse complement.
ATGTGGGAAGGATGTCATAGAAATATATTTACTCAGTCTATTGTACACTGACAAAATTGAAGTGTAATTCATTCTGTACAGCAATGTTTCATTGTTAATAGCTAAAAAAGAGGTTAAATGTAGACCACAATTTGCTTAAGTTATAGGGCTCACCTACTATTTGTTTGATGCACTGGACATCTTGGGTGCATGGATTGTGTCTAGCAAAATGATTCTTGGTTTTTTAGATGAGAGAATTCTCAAATCTGTCCTTTTTAGGCTCTTTTTTGTATGTTTACATTCTGTAATGTGATAAGAGCTTCCTTTGGTATTTTATGAATAGGACTAAAATGCAAATTAATGCTATTTGTTATAGACCTAATCCGACTAATTCTTACTAGATTAGACTGGAGTTTCCAAATGTGTCCTTACTCTTGACTTGATAATAATAGACAAATGACCAAAGAACCTGTAGCATTCTTCTAATAATATCAATAATTCCTTGGAACCTAGACTCAACATATAGAACTTCTGATTTATAGTAATCAAAGTAAAATCTAAACACATTTTCGATCAGACTGACACTATGCACAAGAGTTGCTTCTTGCCACACCAGTGGGTCCTATGCTGCCATGCATCACATGTGGTCCCCATTTGAGATCTTCCAATCATACAGACTGTATCACTGGTGTCCTTCCATTCCATTATTGTTAGACCTATCATGAGATGCAAGAGGCACCCAATGACATGCGCTCCAGAAATCCCTTCTTATCAGTCCTCAGTGGTCTAATAATATGGGCCACTTCAACTTCAGGCAGAGCAGAACTTGCCTTTGTTCGAGGGAATGCGATAAGAACAGCAGTTGGAATCAGTTTACTGTGGCTGCAGCGTTGTTGGTGACCACGTAGTGAAATGGGCTTGTTGAGGCTTTATGCATGCCCTAGGGTTAGGGCTTGCATGGGAAAGTGCCAAAGCATGATTGTAGGTATCCGAAGATACTTCCATATGCGAGGATATATCTCTAGGGATCAACCCCACAATTCTATTAATATTTTAAGTCTAAGATTGAATCTCTACAATGCCATATACAATAAAAGAAAAATTAGTGCCCATTTGGTAAGTCTATTTCCAACCTCTTATTATCTTAAAGTGGATTCAAAAAGCGTTTAGAGCATTTGGAAACCACTTTTGCAAAGTCTATTTCAATCCTCATAAAGAGGAAACAACTTTATTTCGGGTAGGACCAAAAATGGCAAGAATCCAAATAGACACACACCTCTGAAGCAAAAAGACTTGCTCATGAACAATGTTTTGGGTGGTAGTTTTAATATCACCATTTCTTTTTCTTTTTCCTTTTCATTTTCTTGTTTCTTTTTTAAATCTGGGACCCTAAATGATGATCTGAACTGTTGGAAGTATTAAGAAGGCCAAAAATGGCCCATGGGTCAAATTTCAGCCATTAACCTATCACGGATCTCGATTTAGTTGTGAAAAATGTCAAAACCATAGAACTTAATTTTGTGGACTTCTAGGGGCCCCATAATCACAATCCGGACCATTGATCCTCTTTAGAATGCCATAAATGGTTTTGGGGTAAAAAAAAAAAGCCTATGATTCTTTGTAGATCTCAAGAAATTTACTAAAAACTCATCAATTGCTGATGCATTGGGCCAAATTGATTGGGTTTTGGATGTGTGTAAACACGGTCTATTCTGTTTCATTTTTTCTTCAAGTGCGGAGCTATAAACTATAATCTACACCGTACAAACTCTTAAGGAGACTAAGAGCGGCCTCTATACCAAAATTCACCCATTGATCCTTTGCGGATCTCGGGATATTTGCAAAAAAGTGAAGCATTTTATTTGAATTTTTGGACTCAACAAGCCCCAAAAAAGCACGGACACAGACATGGGACATAGATACGACATGACACGGACACGCCGACACGACATTTCTCATAAAAGTAGGACATAGACACATCGAGGGACACGTTAATAATATATATTATTATATATATAATCATATTCTAAAAAAATAATATCATTTTAACTTTTTAATCAATTTAGCAATAAAAAGATAAAAATTCAAGTACCAACTAACCAACATATCAAATTATCAAATATTAATACAACACTAAAACATAATTTGTAATCAGTGAAAATGAAATATCCATAGTTTCATAAAATCTATACAAAGAAAAAGAAGGATAATCTCTTTCCCCTTTCTTCAAAAAAAAAAAAAAACAAAAAAACCAAAAAAAACCAAACAAGAGTAAAAAAGAAGCCAATCTCAAGGCCCATTCTTTAGTGAAAGATTTATTTGTCTTTTGCTTGTAATATGATTAATATTGACAATCATACATTTTTCCAAGGTGTAAAATTGTCATATACCAAGTTTACAAGTTTTAGTAACTACTTGTTAACAAAATATCTGAGAAATATTAGCCACATGTTTATTTTTTAATCATAAACATGGGTTAGGAATTGTGGGATACGTCGCAAAAAGAGTGTCGAACAAGTGTCTGAAATTAAGATTTTTAGTTATTAATTATGGACATGGCTCAAGTAGTATTGGACATATGTCCAAGAGTATCCGACACGTGTCCGACACAGATACGTCACTTTCTTAGAAGTGTCCGTGCTTCTTAGATGGGCCCTTATATCAAGATCTCACCTGTTGATCCTCTTAGGAATTAACAATGGCCATGGGGTCATTAATCAACCCTTGATTCATTTGGATATCAAAACATTTTTATGAAAAATCATGCACCATCAAATTGGAAAAGGTCTATGTCAATCAGTTTTTTGTCTAACCGAACAATCTATTTCAAAAGCATCTATTTCAGACAAGACCATTTGAAAAATATGTGTCATGTAGATAAGATTTACCAAATAAGCCCTTGAGATCTAAGTCTCCTAACCAATCTAAGGAAGGCAAGATTTAGAAACTATCCTAATTACAACTCTGAAGCAAAATTGGACATTAATAACAATTAAAGATATGAAAATAGGAAAAAAAATCTTGAAGCCTTCTTGGATTCCACTATAGTGTAAAAATTGTGAAGCAAGATGCGATCTCACAGCATTCAAAAGATAGAAAATAGGAGTAAACTTGTATTTATTCCTCCTTTTTATTTTTACATGGATTCACACTCTGGCCTTGTGGATGTAAGTTGGTTACAATGAATTACAATTTGCAACCTCTTGCCTTAGGTTTGGTCTAAAATTGAACAAAGAAGCATAAAATAACTGCAAAATATACATAAAATTGTTAAAAACTGAGATTTGCCCGGACGTGACCCATCATCTGAGACTTGGTTTTGCATTCTTCCTCGAAATGGCTTCCAAGGCTTATGTATCCCTCTGCCTATGATTTTAGGGTGGTTTTACCATGTCCTTGCATGATGGAACTGGGTTTTGATTAACAATAATCTTTGAAAATCATCACTTGTTTATCAAGGACTGCATTTGCACAATCCAAGGGAGTTACTAGTTTTTTTTTTTTTATTCCAGCGAGAAACCTAGGTTGTGTCATGCTGATTTTGTATTTGCATAAACCGGAATGAAGCCATAAGTGGTCTTGCACAACAACAATGGCACCCATGCTCTTTTAAGCAAGAAAAACAAAGAAAGTACTGCTTCGTCATGGATTTTTGAGTTTTGGGTAAGGATAAGGCCATAGTTTCTAAAATTCCTTCTCTGAAGGAACACTTTCAGAGAGTGAAAACACGAGAATTCAGAAGTGGAAGAGATGCTTTGGCATGGTTTTGGGTAGTCTCACCTTGAATTGGTGAGAAGAATAAGATTTGGATGCCTAACGATGAAGGATTTTCTTCAAATGTTGCCATGTATGGCTAAGTGTATTGCAAAGGGTCGTCCAAGGGTGTATTTATAGAGTTAGGAAGCAGTATGGTGGTTCCAAGGAGTTACAATTTGAAATGGGTGGGAAACAACTGCTGAAAATTGCTTTTGGGGTCCACGTCCAAGTAGGCTATGCCCTAGTCGGACGTGGACCTCTTTGGCGTTGGTTTTGAGTTCAAATGATCTTCAGTGCTCTTGAAACTTGAGAAATGTCTTCAAAGATTATTTTAACAATGTTGGGTTGATTTCACCATCATTTGACACCTGTATGTTGCCCAATTAGAGCCCTTTGTCCTTTGTCTCCAAGCTTTATAAATTGAAAAGACATGAACATTGTTTTGCTTGTATTATACTCAAATGACCTCTAATGGCTCTAAAACTTTAGGGAATCATTATTAACCACATCTTGATGCTTCCATGCAAGTTTCATATCATTTGGCCTTTTGAAAGTATGATTTCCATTCCATGCCTGATGACTGCTTGTACCCTAGAATTTGGGTCCAAATGATGTCCAATTGACTTTCAATTTGGAATGATGCTTCTGGGACTCATGTTTAACCTTTTGTAATGATTTCACCAACTTTTGCCATCTAGAAGTAGTATTTTCAATCCACACCCCTAGAACCTAGGGTTTGAAAGGACTTGAACTGAATTTGCATTGAAACCTTTGCAATTATTGAAACCTTTGTAATTATCTTTGATATGAATCATATGGACCTTTAATGTGAATTCCTTGTCTTTGGGGTGTAATACTCCTTGATTTGACTTCAAACAAGGTTAATTGGCACCTATGTCCGGCCAGGGTAGGGCCTAACCATAGTCCTTGTTCAACCACTAGTAAAGGGACTTAAATTATTTTGAAACCTTGAGGAGACCTTTTCCTTATGCACTTTGAGGCTGCATTTGAGGTTTCATCTTGATCTGACCCCTGGAACCAATGTGGATGTAACCATTAGGGTCCATGCCTGAGCAGCTCGAGTCTTGGGGCCATGGAGTTGATTTTCATTGTTTGGCTTCTTCATGCACTTCAAATGACTTCAGAGCTCTTCACATGTCTCCTTTCAGCTGGATGAAGGTTCTTGGAAGCGGAACTCTTCATGTTCCTTTTCAATTTGACTTTGACTTGATTCCTCCACTATTAGCATAGTGTGAAATTTTATGCACCAACACCCACATGTGGATCACGATTCCTTCTTGCTATGACTTATTGGTGCTATTGCATCAAGGCTAGTCGGTTACATTCCACAGTAGGTCACTTGATACTGCTGTCTTTCACCTTGATTAGGTTGATGCACTAAGCCCTTGTTTGGAATCTCTATTTCAAGCCCTACTCCTCCTATTTCTCTAAGGCGGGTAGAAGTTTGGAAAGATCAAGTATTTGGCACCTCTTTCTAGCTAAGCCCTTGTTTGGAATCTCTATTTCAAGTCTCTACTCCTTTTATTTCTCTAAAGCAGGTAGAAGTTTGGAAAGATCGAGTATTTGGCATTTCTTTCCAGCCTCTACCCACTTTAAAGAAGTCTCTTTTTTCCACATTCCCCTTTATGATGTAGTTGGGAAATAGAGGGAAAAAATGGAGGCGGCGGTACACTTGATCGAGCATTGTGAACACCTAGTCCATTTTTTGTATTTTTTTGTATTCTTTTTTAATGTGAGAGGGTAAATCAAGATCCAAACCGTTGAAAGTGTTCATAAGATCAAACACGATAAGGAAACCAAATTTCAACTGTTGGATCATCACTGATCTTGAGATATGTGCAAAAAAAATGAGCCATTTGATATTATTCTTTAAATTCTGTAGGCCCCAAAAACAAGATCCAAACCATTAGATCTCTTTGGAAGGTTGAATATGACATTGGGGTCAATATTCAAGGGTTGATACCCTGTGGATCTCAAGAAATCTGCGAACAAATATCTACCATTGATGTAAAATGCTGAATTTTGGATTGGTCCATAGGCAGTACTGTTTTTCACTTTTTTTTTATTTCATCATCATCATCATCATCATCATCATCAAAGCCTTATTCCAACCATATTGGGGTCGGCTACATAAATTCTGTTTCTCCATTCCATTCTATTTTAAGCTAAATCTTTCGATAAGTGAAACTTCTTCAAATCTGAATTAATGTCTTCCATCCATGTTTTCTTCGGTCTGCCCCTACCTCTTAATGGGCCTTCCACCTGTATAGCCAAGCTTTTCTCACCGGTGCCATTACTAGCCTATGCTCAACATGCCCAAACCATCTTAAACGAGTTTCTCTAATCTTATCCCATATTGGTGCTACCCCTAAATGTTCTCGAAAGCGCTCATTTTTAATTTTATCTTTCCTAGTTTTACTACACATTTACCTAAGCATTCTCATTTCCGCTACATCCATCTTATGAATATGCGTCTTCTTAATTGGCCAACATTCTGCTCTATATGTCATAGCTGGTCTAACTACTGTCCTGTAAAATTTGCCCTTCAATTTCGTTGGCATTCGTCTGTTACAAAGTACTCTCGAAGCTGGTCTCCACTTCAGCGATCCGGCTTTTATCCTATGTTCCACATCTTCGTTAATCTCCCCATCCTTACTAATGATCGAGCCTAGGTACCGAAAAGAATCTCTATGTGGTATCTCATGGGTTTCAATTTTGACAGTGGTTTCAACACTTTGTATATGTCCACTGAAGTTGCAATCCATATATTCTGTCTTTGTACGACTTATTTTAAAACCTCTAGATTCTAATGCCCCCCGCCATCTCTCAAGCTTTGCATTTACACCCTCTCTTGATTCATCTACCAATACTATATCATCTGCAAACAACATACACCATGGTACTTCTTCTTGAATATGTACAGTTAATCCATCCATAATTAATGCAAAGAGATAAGGGCTTAAGATTGATCCCTAATGTAAACTTATAGTCACTGGGAATCCACCTGTTTCTCCACATGTGGTTCTCACATTTGTTATTGCTCCTTCGTACATATCGTTAAAAATTTCAATGTAACCTCTAGGGACATTCCTTTTCTTTAAAACCCACCAAATTAAATTCGTCGGTACCTTATCATAGGCTTTTTTCAAATCGATAAAAACCATATGTAGATTTTTCCTCTTTGCTCGGTATTTTTCCATTAATTGCCTAAGTGAAAAGATAGCTTCCATAGTTGATCTCCCTGGCATAAAACCAAATTGATTTTCAAAAATCTTGGTCTTCTTTCCCAGTCTTTGCTCCATTATTCTCTCCCATAACTTCATAGTATGACTCATAAGTTTAATCCATCGATAGTTGGTACAATTTTGTATATCTCCTTTATTCTTATATATAGGTACTACAATGCTTCTTCTCCATTCATCCGGTATTTTCTTTGTCACAAGTGTCTTATTGAATAGTCTATATAATCAACTTACCCTAACCTCTCCTAAGCATTTCCATACCTCTATCGGAATATCATCTGGGAACTGTTGCCTTTCCTATCTTCATTCGCTTCAATGCTTCCTTCACTTCCATGCCTCTAATTCTACGGAGAAAAGTATGTTCTTGTGATGAAGTATCCTCTTTAACTATTGTATCGCCCAAATGTTCTTCATTTAGAAGTTTGCTAAAATATTCCTGCCACCTTTCTTTAATATCGTTGTCCTTCACCAAAATATTTTTCTCATTGTCCTTGATACATTTGACATAATCTAAGTCTCTACTTTTCTTTTCTCTTAGTTTTGCGAGCTTAAAAATATCATTTTCTCCTTCTCTTGTTCCCAACCTATTATAGAGGTCATCGTATGCTTTGAACTTTGCACTACTTACTTTGCCTTCTTATACAACACAAAAATTTCCATACTTTTAGTCCCTTGCCAAACTTTGTAGCAATATTTTTTCTGTCGAATAACTTCCTGAACCTCCATATTCCACCACCATGTTTCTTTATTAATATGTCTCTTCCCTTTTGATTCTCCAAATACCCCTTTGCAATATTTCTAATGCAATTAGCCATTTGATTCCACATTACTGTAGTTTCTCCTTCAAGATTACATTCTCCTTTTTCAATCATTTTATCCTTATATATATTTGCTCTTTCTCCCTTTAAATCTTTCCACTTTGTTTTAGGGTCCATTTTGTTTACTACCGCTCTCTTTCTACTTCTAATGCAAATATCTAAAACTTCGAGCCTATGTTGCGTAATTAAACTCTCTCCTTGGATAACCTTGCAATCTTTACAAGCCAATCGGTCCTATTTTCTAACTAGAAAAAAGTCTATCTAACTCTTATTACTCTCACTTTTATATGTAATTAAATGCTCATCTCTCTTTTTAAAGTATTTGCTACTACAAGATCAAATGCTACTGCAAAGTCCAACATAGTGTTTCCGAATTCATTCTTTCTCCAAATCCATACCCTCCATGCACTCTCTCATATTCTCTATTATCTCTTCCTATATGCCCGTTTAAATCCCCTCCAAGGAAAATCTTACCACTAGTTGGGATTTCTCGCATTAAATCATCCATCTCCTGCCAAAATTATCTTTTCACACTTTCCTCTAGTCCTACTTGGGGAGCATATGCACTGATGATATGAATTATGTCTTCCTCTAGCACTAGTTTAATTGCTATAATTCTATTACCAAACCTCTTTACCCCCATAATTTTTTCTTTCAAATCCTTATCTACAATTATACCCATTCCATTTCTTGTATTACTCTTTCTTGTATAGAAAAGCTTATACCCATTCGTGAGCTCCTTAGTTTTATTTCCTTTCCACCTCGTCTCCTGTATACAAGACACACTAATTCTTCTTCTTTTCATTACCTCAACCAATTCCATGCTCTTACCTGTCAAGGTTCCTATATTCTAAGTAGCCAGTCTAATTTTCCTATTCCTCCTCTTATTCTCATGGACTAACTTCTTTAACGGCACTAGTCCAAAGTCATGTGGCAGCCCTTGCACACTTTTCACGGCAGCCGGGCGACGCTGCAATGCGTCGCTTAAAGCGGGGAACACCCTAGCCTTATCGTGAAATATCATGTTCTCAGAATTTATGTTTGGGTTGTGACAAAGTTTTACGCTAGCTGTCACCTACCTAACGCAACCCTCCTTTTTTTTATTTTTCGGATAATAAATCACGATCAAAACCATTGGAAATGTTCATAAGATCCTCCCATTACCTAACACAGTTTTTTTGTTTTTTTTTTATGGCTTTTTTTTTCCTCTAATGGCCCTATTTTAGATGGGTCTATAATAAAAAGAGCAGAGATGCCAAACAAGCCTTAAATGTGAATACCATTTGTGCCTGATGGTCAGATCTGTCAATCAGCATGATATGTCAATTATGCCAAGCTGGTAGGAGAGAGTGCTGTCATAACACTCAATGTTATATAGCAGACATTTGCTTAGAATGGTTTCTTCGAAAGCATAAGCTGCAAGGTTCATTACAGTCTATCATGGATCACACGTCACAACATTCTTCTCTAAGTGTCACTTCTCATCTATTATAAGCTGATGTTGATGGATTGCTGTAACTGGCTGTAGGCTAAGGTAAATCTATCATGACAGCCTCTAAAGCAATTAAGCAAGATATGCTGAGGACTAAACCTTTTCTTATCTGTCAAAAGCTGAGGATGACAGATTGCTGTAACTGCATGTAGGCTAAGGTAAATCTACTATGATGGCTTTCAAAGCAATTGAGATCTCCTGAGGACTGTTTGTTATTTAGTGTTGGCCAAGGAGGTTTGTAAAATAATTCATGCATTGTAAAATTGCCAAGGCGAACCTTGTCATTGGGGTTGTTTAGGCTAACATTTTCCTGTTGTTAGGTAGGTAAAACAGGGTCAGTTGACTTTTAGTCTTTTTAGCTTTTAGATCTCAGTAGGAAAGAACATGACCCTATTAGGTTTATTGTAAAGAATGTTACTTCCATGATATATTACTGGATTGATTGTAAACTACATTACTTCCATGATACATTTACTTCTTGGGGTTTAGCTATTGTTAGTAACCTCTTTACTTTGTTCTTGTGTCAAGCATTCTTTTAACTTGCCTTTTTGTTATTTTGTTCCTCATCCACTTCATCCTTTTTTGTTATTTCTTTTGATTTTGTGCAGAAACTTGAAGCTCCCTTCTCGTCGGCCTTCAGTCGTCTGTGAGAACTGTCTTTTTTCTCAAGAGAAAGATATGCGAGCAAGAGCCTTCCATATAATGGATCCAAAGGGCATTCTTGAAATGCTTCTTATTTTTCTTGAACAAAGAGGAGATGGAGTGCCTTTTACACACCAAGTTGACATTTCTAAGGTTCTTATGTCCAACTATTACACTTGCTGAACTAAAATCCTGGAAAGATGATTTGGCCATCAATACCTGATTAATGCATTTATCTTGAGCAGCTGAGTTGAATAAATGATACATGATTTTTTTATTTTTTATTTTTTATTTTTTAATCTAAACCTTATGCTTCCACTTTTTTACTTTACAGAGTGCAACCAATAGGTTAGCTCCACTGCTTGGTCAATGGAAGGGACATTCTATAACAAAACGGAGTGGTGTTTATGGAGCAACAATTGCGGAAGCTGAGACTGTTGCTTTACTTGAAATAGATGACAAGGGTCAGTTTATTCAGGTTTGTGATGCTTCAAGCTCGTCTGCTCCTTTAAGGCATGGTGAGAGGCATTTAAGTTACATGTTTCTCTAAAAAAAGACTGGAAATTTACCTTTAAGCTATGAATATGTTTTGGAATTTGGAAATGATGATCGTCTTCAATTTAATGAGCTAATTGGCAAAAAATAAATAAGAATTCAATATTTCTAGATCTTCTAAGCTAACAATGTAGATTTAGATAAACTTGCTAAATTAAGAGTGTAGATCTAGGAAATTTTCTTGGAAACTAGGAAAGCGGTTGCCCATGAGCTATCCCCAATGCGCTAGTGATGATGAGCTTGGCCCAATGGCCGTCCACTGTGGATTAGTTCCTATGGGATTAGCTGATTGCGGACCAATTCTTGGGCATTCTTATGTAGATCTTGCCCATGGCTGCATTGTCTAATGGGAGGCCTAAACATCATAAGTTTCTTGTTATTCAGTCAAACCCATGTTTGGAAGTTATACCATGACACTGCTTGATCTTATGGAAGGCAAAATATTTTGTAGCATGATGTTTTATAAGACCCTTTAAGTATTTTCCATATTATATTTCATCCCTATCAAAAACATATTTCTAATGTGAAACAACTCTCGGTGCCATGATATTATGATGCTTATAATTGATTTCTGTATCAGCAAAACCTTTTTTCCAGCATATATTTTTGGTTTGGCTCATCGTTTTTCATAAACAAGTACATGGAAATTTAGAAAATTAGAAAAAAAAATTTTCTGCTACTATGGTAATTGGTCATTTCCATTAGAACTATGTGGTGGTTGCATACTTTTGTGGCGTGTCATTACAGTGATTGACACCCATTGATAGTCAGGAGCTTGATTGAAAATTGGTTGATTTCCAAATTCGGGGCAGCCAAGTTGATTATGGCAGAGTGAAATTTTGGCGGGGCTCTTGGAGCTTGGACAAACCAACTTGGTGTGTGTGTCCTTTCATTTAATCAAGTTTCTGAACAATGGAAACATATTTCTTGGCAACTTTTTTGTTGATTCTTTGGATTATAGTTGCCATTCTAGGAAATAGATGCTGGAAGCTATGTGAGATGCTAATGCATCACTTCCATTTTATTTAAAGTGAAAATATTACAAATATGAGCAATAGCAAGCAAGAAATGTGTGTATTTTCTAGGGGAGAGTTTTCCGGCCAAATATTCTCTATGGAATTGACTGTTTTTGTTGACTGATCTCATTTTTAAGCATTATGCATGCTCTAAACCTTCTTTGCATTTGTATTCCTCTTTCAGGACATTACTTCAACATCCACCGGTGGTAGTACTACTAATGTTCATTGGACAGGCAAAGTGTCTGACAACTTGATTATATTTGATGGGGGCTTCCAGATGACTTTACTACCCGGAGGCATGTACATGGGATGCCCATGCGATGTTGGGAAGAGTGTGGCACATTCACAGTCTTTTCATCTGGAGTTTTGCTGGATGGAGTCTCTAGACAAGAGGCAAAGACTTGTGCGCACTTATGATGCCGAGGGTTTAGCAGTGTCTTCAACATACATCACTGAGGTCAGAGTGCAAGGGTCTCTCTAAACTCCAATGGTTAGTTTTTAAGATTCTCTTTTCATGTAAGAACAAATCTCTTTACCAGAGCTACATGCTTATTCTTGACTGCATCAGTTGCACATGCTCCTGTTTGCAACCTTAATTATTGATAAAGACCAAACCTTGTTGCGTTCTGCACAATGTTTATTAACCATGCAAATATCGACTGTTCACTGGGCAGTTTTCTGTTTGCCCCTTTTTGAACGGATGAGGAAATGACACGGAATGAAAGAAAATGAATGTCAAAATTTTTGACCTTTTTTAGTTTCGAGTTTATTTTTGGTGGGTTCTTTTACGTTTTGATCTCCTAGGTGTAGGCTGTTTACATGTATTTTTTTTTATCACAGCCCCCTCATTAGGCCTTGGATGATCAACACCTAAGGAAATAAATCCACATCATAAGTTTACATTGAAGAGAAATAGATAAAGGAGGCTAGTTTGAGGTGCATTGGATGTCTGTCGCCGTTTTTTGTTTTAATTCATTCCAGCAATCTTCGTAACTTATCACCCATTTTCCTTGGATGTGGAATTCCAAGGGTATTTTAGAAAGAAGGTTCTATGGTCATGGTTGCCCCAATGGATCGCTTATCGCGTTATGCCAATAGGTTGGCCATAGTTTTCCCCATATCACCTTCTACTCCTTAGTGAAGGAAATAAAGAAAGTTACAAAGGACTTATTCGGAGATCCTATTAAACTAAGGCACTATCATTCTGATTATTTTCCGAAGATCAAGTACCTTGTTGCTAAAGTTAAAGCTAGAGCTTGAAGAAGTAGAAACGTTAGAGTCTTCTTGAAGAGAATCTGAAGAATCTGGAGTGTCTCTTATGTTGGCTGTATGTACTATGCATTGTTGCTGGTATGTTGTGTGTTGGAATGGAGCCAAGGGGGGTATTTATAGCATCCAAGAGTTTTATCCAGTCATTTGTGGCAGGGAGAAGATTGAGCAAAATTTGATTCGCAGGGGAGTAGCCGACCATGCTTTTGTATGGTTGGATACCAGCCCACAATCAACTTTATTGGTCGGCATCCGGATCTTTGTCCTTTGACTTATGCCAATCCGCTTGAAATCAGCTTAGAATGATTCGACCAAATCTCAATTGGCTACTCTATGAGTTGTCAGAATTTATAACTGTTGGCCAGTCACTTTCCTTTATTGGCTAGTGTGCCATCGGCCACTGTTTTTTTTCAAGTCGGCTAGTATACCTTCGGCCACTGTTTTGGTTAGTTGGCCAATGCTACTTTTTTTACTTTTGGAAGTGTTTTGACTTGTTTTCTTCTTCAAACTTCAAGGTATCTTTTTAGGCTATGTCTGTTTAGATGTTTGTGCTTTGTTTTTGCTGAACTTGAGTCATGCTTGAGTCTTGACATAACTTTTTGACTTGTTGAACTGCTTGTAAATTTCTTTTGAACTTTTTTGCATGTCAACAGGCAGGAATATCCATCATTCGATGCAAATTTGGTCTGCATTGCCTGAGTCAGATCCCATAATGATGTTATAAGGGATATTGCTTACTTATTTAATTGGCATCACATACTGTCAGAGCAAAGAAATAGTCAGCAGCCTGCAACAAAGGACTGGCCCTGGATTCAAGATCAATAGCAATTTTGGGTATGAGCATCATTTACACTAACGTACATGTGATGCGGGGTAGAGTATGGTGCAAAAATCATTATTCCTTCTGGTTTTAGTTTGTATGGGCAGCTGGATATTGCATCATTTCATCTAATTCAGTTTTTGGAAGCCTGGTAAACTAATCACCACCCACTCACAAGATCAAATAGCGATACGCTGCGGGGGCCTAATAATTAAAGACTCTATAATAGGTTATCTCTCCGAGTGCTCGTTTTATTTATATAGTGATCTGCTTTGAAACATCAGGAGGTGCAAAAAGGAAAAGCTAACCTTTTCTCAAGTTGCAACTAATAAAATTTCCAGAGAATGATTTCTGAAATTGGAATGGGGATCACTAGTCCATTTGAAAGACTAAAAGCTTCGAAAGAATGGTAGTTTTGGTCTGTATGTAATTGCTTATTAATGCATATTTGCGGATCTTCTCTTTTAATGGTTTTAGACTGTGTTAGACGTAAAAAGCATATAAAAAAAAATTACAATACAAAGGTGGCTGATAAACTAGCAATACATTTCAGTTTCTCAGACCGATTCCATTAAAAAATGGTACTGATCGTGGCCATAATCTTTTCTTTACTTATTGTGTGATATCTCGGTTTCATATGAGGTTTACTGCTACTCTGCTAGGAATGCTATACTGTCATTCACTAACATGCCCTGAAAGGTTATAAAATTCATAAATGGTTGACACTGGGAGAAGTATGAGTAGTAAAATTTAAAAAAAAAAAAAGGTAAAAAGAACTCAATGAATTGAATGAAAGAGCACCATCTAAAACACAGAACTAGCATATTAGGAAGTAACAATGGCTGCACAGTATATTTTCTTCAAATAAAAGCACAGTAATTTATCTTTTCATCAGACGATGTATTAGTGGTTTGAGGCAGACCGTAACAAAAAACCAATATATGAAGGCAATGTTGGATTCCGGTGTATGCGGATTATTGTTAATAGCTGCAAAAATAAATAAGTGAGAAAAATGTTAGGAGTCACCAAAATAATTGGTGGCTGAATCACGTGGAGACACTTTCTTTAGATAGAATTTGCCCCTACATGGATGTAAATGGACTCACGGATGTCTACCTTAGGATAAGACGGCTTGTCTGATTGGAGTCTCTAGCAACTGTGCACTCAATTGACTGAAAAGTGCTCGAATCCCGAAGGGACAACTTTTGCTGACTCATAGCAGTAATAAACTAAATTGAAAGAAAAAGAAGAATGAAATCAGAGAAGCATTGCTGTAAAGCTTCTTTAGTGTAAAACGCAGGAAGAAATTTGACAGACAGATTCTCTCTCTTGCAGAAGAAGTAAGGAAGAAAGCTTTCTCATAGAGAGCTCTCTAGTAGAGATTGTAGATCTGAGATGTGAGGAAAGGCTCTCTTTGGAACCTTTTATATAGGGGCTCCTGGGGAGACAATTGAGAGAGAGTTTTGCCTTTCACATTTATTACGAGATATAACTCTTGTGCAATGGTCAACACAATGTATCTCCGCATTAATGCAGAGAGACGTTATGGTTACGGTCACGCAAAAGATGTGGGCCAAATAAGTGTGGATTGTTGATAAGTGGATCAGATCTGGATACACCTCTGACCTAAAAATACACGCCAGGGCAAAGCCTAACTCTGAGCGACCCAATAAGTAAGCTCGGCCCGACGAACACCACACTGCACTCACAGCTTAGGCCTGGGCCCGCCTGCCCCACCAAGCTACTGCTGGCGCATGTGGTAGCCACCACGATACCCACTAAAAAGTTTAACACCTTAAGCTAGAGAGAAATCCGTAATAAACCACTTAAAAAGAACTAGTAAATAATCGATGTGGGAAAAAGGTTATTAAAAAGGAGTAAATGAGGAGGAAACCAAAGCGCAAAAATGGTAGGGAAAATGTGCTTTAATGCACATAAATCCAACAACCCCTCACACATTAAAGCACAAAGAGAAAAAATAAACAGACGAAAAAAAGCTGCTACAAATCATGCATATAAAACCACATATAAATGAAGGTAAGCATGTCTTGAACCTCCACTCAATATAGTTATATTTGAAATACTAAAACTCTATAGTGAACTAAGATTTTGAACCAAGAGTTTATCCGGTAAATCATACATAGTACATACATGGCCTCAGCATTTAAAGAATTTCTAACTGAGTCATGCACATTAATGGTCTTGTACTATTCTAGTATTTATGAGCGCTCTAGAGAGAAACCTAACTTTTCATAGGAAATGGCCTAACTCCCATATTCATAAAGGTATACTCTATCAAAGATGCTCCTGTACAATACCTTGCTTATAAAAGGCATAAGTTTTTACCAACTGTTTATATAGGTTATGAACACTTCACATTAGGGATGTACAAAAAGTCCATCGATCCATAAAACGGATCCGATCTACGGTTTTTTAACTGATCTGATGGTAAATGGTTTGGTGATGGATTAAAAAAATCATAATCCGTTAATAACGGTTTGGTGATGGATTTTACATTTAATCCGTAGATTTAAACTGATCCGAACCGTTGAAATAAAATATATATGTTAATTTATTTTTACATAGAAAGATATTAAAAGGCAACATTTTAGCCATTCATCAACCAACGTTCAATCTCAGCCATTAACTCTCCATATAAAATAGTGAGGAAACGGCTGGCACTATTGTTAACTGATTGAACGTTTTTAATCGAACCGAACTGTTGATCTATGGTTCAATTCAGTTCAGTTTTGAATGGGCAATGGATTAAAGCTATAAATTATAAAAATATCAATCCGTACGTAATGAATTGGTGACGGATTATGTTCAATCCGATCTAATCTAAACCGTGTATACCCTTGCTTCACATCATAGGAATGGGCCTGTAAACATGTGAGTGTTTTTGAGGTGTTCCTCCGGGTGCCACCTAATAATAACTTCATTTTTCTCATTGAACTCGTCCCAGAGGATCTCCAATCAAATAGGTTGGGTATCCGTTATTGGTGACTTATCCTTAATAGGTTTAAGTTTCATTCTCCTCGATGTAGAAAGTACTCGATTTCTAGCGAGTCCTTTTGTTAATGGATTGGCTAAATTTTTCATTAATCTCACAAAGTGAAAAGTAATTACTCCCTACATAAGTAATTGTCTCATGAGATTATTTCTTAGATGTATATGTTTGGATTTCCCATTATATACTTTGTTGTTTACCTTGTCAATTGTTGATTTGGATTCTCCATATAAAGTTATAGTTGGAACCGATTTATTCTACAAAATGTCAGTCAACAGGTCCTTCAGCCATTTAGCTCTTTTACCGGCCAAAGCCATGCCAAAAATCTCCACATCCATAGTAGATCGAGAAATGTAAGATTGTTTTTCTTTTTCTTCCAAAAGACGGATGCATTACCAAGGGTAAATACATAACCACTCATGAACTTTGCTTTCTCAAAATTGGATATCCAGTTAGCATTGTTATACTCTTTGGGGGCTAGTTGTTAATTTAACTAATAAAGTGAAGTCAGGTGAATGATCATTTCAAAAGAGGAAAAAAAAAAAGAGATGGGTTAAATCAATTCCACGATGAGATTTTTCCTTTTAGTGAAAAGAGAATATAACTTTTTGACTTCTTGTATTAAAAGTAGATATTTTTTGTCAATTAGTGGAATGAGAAAGTAGTTTTTTAACTTTTTGGTGTAAAAAGGTAGAAGAATTTTTTTGAAATATGGTATTTTGATTTGACTCTTTTAGTTTATTGTGTCTTGAAATGATAGACAACTTTAACTTTGCTTAAAGGTGAAATTATCAAACACGCTCTTAAGTACAGCGGGATATCTCTCATAGTGCAAACCATAATCAATGGTTCTCCTAAGGTATTTAAACACCCAGACCACAGCCGTCCAGTGCTCGTCATTGGGATTACTAGTGTACCTACTCAATTTGCTTACTACACATGCAATATCGAGTTTAGTGCAATTCATGATATACATAAGACATCTAATAGCTTTGGAATAGTTTGATTGAGATATACTCTCTCCTTTGTTCTTAGATAGTTTGATACTTGGATTAGAAGGAGTGTAAATACCATTCCCTCCAAATATGTTAAACCTCTGAAAGACTTTTTTAACAGAGTAAGAGTGAGACAACACAATACCTTCAAAGTGTTTATGTATTTTGATATCCAATATCACATTAGCCTCACCCATGCCTTTCATGTCAAACTTAGAACAAAGAAATCCCTTAGTGTTCTCTACTGAATCAAGGTCAATTCCAAATATGAGCATATCATCTACATATAAACATACTATAATACAAGAACTACCAAAATCTTTGTAGTAAACATATTTGTTTAATTCATTCGTTTTGAAATCTTCAACAATCATCACTTGGTTAAACTTCTTATGCCACTACTTAAGAATTTGCTTGAGGCCATACAAGGATTAATTAGTTTGCAAACTTTCTTTTCTTTTCTTGGGATTGCAAAACCTTTGGCTTTTCTATATATATATATTTTCTTCCAAATCACCATTCAGAAAGTGGTTTTCACATCCATTTAATGGATGATCATGTTGTGAATGGAAGCTATAACAATTTAGAATTTAATGGTACTGGTCCTCGTTACAGGAGCATATGTATCAGAGAAGTCTACTCTTTCTTTTTATTTAAAGCCTTTTACAACTAGTCTAGCTTTGAACTTTTCAATTGAACAATTATTTCTTAATTTTTTCTTGAATATCCATTTACAAACCATTGGTTTATTTCTCGAAGGGAGATCAACCAATCCCATATATGATGGGACAGAATAGACTCAAGTTTACTATTAAGAGCCTCTTTCCAAAAGGCAGCATTAGGAGAAAGCATGGCTTCCTGATAAGTTGTGGGGTCATTTTTCAAATATAAAAGTGATGAAATCAAGATCAAAGGTAAATTCTTTTCTTGGTCTCTTGCTCCTTATAAGTCTTCTGCTTCAAATTCACTAGTGGTAACATCATTGTTGCTACTAGATTTTGGAAAACTAATTTTACGAGGAAAGTCATTTTCAAAGAAAATAACATCTCTAGATTCAATCATTGAATCTTTGTCTAAATCTGAGATTACATGGAATCTATAAGTGTTACTATGTAAGGCATACCCTAAGAACACACTTTCATGTGTTTTAGGTCTAAGTTTAATCTTCTTGTGAATTGGAACTGCAATATGGGCTAAGCACCCTCACACTTTGAGGTATTCCAAGTTAGGAGTTCTACCTTTTCATAGTTCATATGGAGTTTTATTAGTCTTTTTGAAGGGAATTCGATTCAAATGTAACATGCTATCAGAAGAGACTTCCCCCACAAATTCTTGGATGGTCCAGAACTATTTAACATTGAATTCACCATTTCAACTTATATTATGTTATTCCTTTCAATTATACCATTTTGTTATGGGTAGTAGGTAGGGTTGTAAGCGGTTTAGTTCCGGTCCGTGTCTATGGTGGAACCGGAACCGTTATATTAAGGCTAGAATCAAATCCGGATCCGGAACCGTTTTGGTTCCAATTTATTAGATCCGGAACTAGTTTCAAATCTATTAGCATAATCTGGAACTGGAACTGTATAGTTCGGTTCTGGGTCTGGAACTGGTTCCGAAACTTCTAAGACTATAGTGACTCTCAAATAGAGAGTTCTTTTAGAGGATTACATAAGATTTGAAAAAGAAATAAAAATTTTTCATGAAACCTATCTTGACTACTATTGGTATGAAATGTATGACATGAAGATTAGATTGCATAACATAAAATGACTACAAACTCAAACATTATGGTTCTTTAGAACTAAATGAATCAACTGCTATGCTCAATATCCATGTGATGTTAGCTAGAAGAAACAACTTTGATAGGTTCCATGTCATCATATATATTAAAATAATAGCCAATATAACAAGTGAAGCCTGTCATTTTCAAGTACATTGTCAACATATGGAGAATGCAAAATTCTGATAATGGGAAGGGTACTAACTTAGTAATTGCTTTTCTTGATTTCCAAAATTGCTTTTGACCTATTACTCCAGATGAATGAGCAGGTGGAGCAGGAGAGATGTAAAATGGAGAGAGCACACTCCTTTCATGTCCACGACTCTACAGCCACAAATCATTTCATATCAAGAATAATAAGCAGCAAAAAATCATTGAAGAAGAAAATCTATTTACATATGCAAACATGTTTATATTGTTTACCTTAAAACTTACAAATATCTAGAGGAAAGCTTGCTGCTCTTTTGAACACTTCAGTAGAACAAGCAAATAGAAAACTCAAAAATCACAACTTAACAAAAATCCCATCTATCTGAAATAAAGAAGAACACCAATGGCTAGTCTATAAAGCTTAGTAGCTCAAACTAAACAAACCCAAAAGGGAAAAACCCCGCATTTCCCATAATCAATTGATAATGAGCAGCATGATATAAGAAGAACTACAGAATTGAAATTTAATTACTGACCTGACACTAACCCGAGGAAGAGGAAGGAACCAAATTGAGCCTGTGAGAAGGAGCACTAAGCTGTTCATAGAATGCCATATTATTCCTTGGAGGTGCTCTAGGCTACCCTTTCTTCAAATCCTTCACATGAAGCCTCAGAAACAAAGGACTCATCACCTTTTTCTCATCTTTTCCTTCTTTCATCCTTCTCTTCCTATCTATTACAACACCAAACCCGCTTCTAAAAAGAAACAGATTACTCAACTAAAATCGCAACAACAAAATCTCATTTCCATTTTCCCAAATTGAAATGAGAAGGACCAAAGAAAATTATCTACACTATGTTTCCATCAATTAGAGAAAAAGATTGTTTACATTTGAGTCCTGAACAAAATTGAAAAGTCCTGCTTTCTCTTAAGTGATGCTCCATGCATTATGGAAGGGCCTTTTTGTAACCTATCAGTTATCTAAAAACAGTTTAAAATTTAAAAATCACATTCAGAAAATTCAACCATTAATAACCTACACCCTTAATAGAAAAATTCAGAAATCACATCAAAATTCTTGTTCTTTAAATTGTCAAAAGTCGAAACATTACCTTTAAAGTCTAACCTACAACAATAAAAAGTTTACAAAATATAGTCAAAATACAACAAAAACCAATATCCCATAATTCATTCCCCAGAAATCTAATTTTCATTAGTCCATTGCACGCTTCACCTAAAATATATATATATATATATGAGTTAATACTATTTCTATACAAAGTAGTCATTCAAACCAAACTGAAAAATAAATATATAACTCACAAATTATTCAAAGCCAACATCATTTGAGATAATATTTGAAGTCTCTTCATTATCAATATTCATGGCATTGGTGACTGTGTAGTAGTAAGATTGAATATCTAAAAGATAAACTTAAATGTTAGAAAGTTCTATGAATTTGAATACAAATATATATATAAATACAAGTATAAATGGTTACCTTTTCTTGAACTTCTCAATCAATTTTGACAACATATTAAGTTCTCTACTGTAGTTGGGAGTAAATTGCTCATGTAGTCATCAATTATTCTGTCATCAATACTAAAAGCTGATTCTGATGCAATGGTGGATACAAGAATGACCAAAATATCACGAGCTATTCGAGCAACATCATGGTATTTAGCTGCATTATTTTTCCACCAACCTAGTATATCAAAGTCCTCATCATCCATGGTAGGCCACAATACTTCATCCAAATATGTCTCCAAGTCCAACTTTTTTTTAATTGATGAATTTTATTTAAGAAACATGTTGAGGTCAAGATCCCAATTTTTGCTACTTGTAGAAGCAAATAAAGAAGCAACACTTGATAAACTTGTCCCACCACTAATGCAAACACCACCACCGACACTCCCAACATCGAATACAAGTGTTGCAGTAAGAGCATATTTATTGTAAAGATTTTTTAATGCAAACATAACTTCCATAGTCCTCACATCAGATTAATCACCATAAACCCTTGGAAAGTAATATTCAATTACTTTAAATTTGAGTCGAAGATAAAAAATTGCAGTAATTGCCAATGGTGTGGAAATCATATTCCAATACTTTCTAAACTTCACAATGATTTTTATGACCATATCTTTAATAAAAGATTCTGAACTCTTACACCATTCAACCAAATGCAAGTGTAGCTTACAAACATCATGAAACTACAAATTCGCTATTGGGTACTAAGTGGCTGGAGATTTTTCTGTCATCTAAAAAAAAACACTTTCAAACATGTACAAACACTTTTCGCATTTTCCCATTGCTAATGATTTAGGGTAATTTTGTATCGACCATCACGATCACTTAAACATTTGAAAGCCGCCTTGAACTGTATCATTATTTCTAGCATCTCAAAAGTAGAGTTCCACCTGTTCAAAGTATCAGGTTGGATTTTCTTTCTTGGAGCTTGTACTTGCCATGCAATTTCATTTAACCTTTGTTCTCTTAACTATGAAGCTTTGATGTATTTCACGCTTTCATGAACTTTAAAAATTATATCTCGTATGGGATTCATGCCATCTTGAACTATCAAATTCAAAATGTGTGCACAACACAGAACGTGAAATATATATCCATTGGACAAAAGTAAGCCCTTACTGATAAGCTTTAACTTAAGCTCCCGAACCACAACATCATTGGTTGAACAATTATTTAAAACAATGGCATATAATTTTTTTTCGATGTTCCAGCTATATAATCTGTCTAATATGCAATTACAAATTACTTCAATGGTGTGGGGAGCTTCAAGAGAGCTAAAAGCAATGATTTTCTTTTGCAAATTCCAATCATCATCGATAAAATGACATGTTAAATACATGTACCCGAGATTCTGATTAGAATACCACATGTCAGTTGTCAAACTCACTTGATATTTTAGAAGCTAAAGAAGTCATAAAGCTTTTGTTTCTCCTCATTGTGAATTTTTATAGTATTAGAATTCAAAGTATTCCGTGACATTGCTTTAAACATCGATTGAAGCCCTTTTATGAAATTCTAAACCCCTCATATTCTACAAAGCGAAATAGTAATTTATGTGATATGACCATGCGTGCGAGGTCATGTTTACTTTTTTCTTGATCAAATTTGAAACTTTAAATATCAATCACTTTAGCTTGGTTTACTTCTCTGATTTTTAAAATGTGTTGTTTTATATCTCCATGTCCTTTCCATTTATTATATTTGTAAACAACACAATGATTTAAATGTTTACTCAAATGAGAGATTCCGTCTTTGCTTTTTTCATTCAACATTTCTTTACAATGCTTACACATTGCCTTTACATCTCCATTTTGAGTAATTTCATCAAAATCATCCCAAACTTTCAATGTTAACTTCCTTTTTTTTGGAGATACCATGAAAACTTCAATGGAAATATTGGTTTCCTTGTCATCGACATCAATGGGTTCTAAACTATTAGCTGTATATAAATAATTACAAATCTATTATAATTAGAGAATTTACAAACTCTAACACTAGGATAAGTGTTTCATCAAACACATGTGCTTAACAATAATGGCAAGTATAACGAAACTATCTACAAAAATAATACTAAAAAATAAAATTGAATAGAGAGCCAATCACCTGTTGCCACCCCAAGGTCCCACACAGTTTTGTGAGATGTTCTTCACTGCTCCTTGAATTTAAAAACCCGAAGAAACATAAAAAAAGGGATTTCATGACGCAAAATAAAATCTTTTTCTACTAGAATATTTATTAGTTATTTATTTGTTCAGAACATCTCCATTTTGAGAACATTCCGTTTTACGAATTTTGTTTTCCTATATGATGCGTAGTGAACAACCCAAATCCAATATAGGAAAAAAATGTCATCATAAGAACATACTATAGAATAAAATAGAGTAATATTGAAATATTGCAACATAAATTCAGCAAAACTCGATTTGCCTAAATTGAAGGTACATTAAGGAATATTTGTTCTTTCTTCTTCTCTCTTATTTATATCCAAATCTGAAAAAAAAAAGAAAAAGAAAAAGAAGAACGAGAATCAGCCAATGTCGTTTTGTGGTGTTGGGCATTGAGGGGTGGTCGTGCTACTGGCAGTATGGATTATATAGTATGGTCATAATCAATAGGTCATTTTCGGTTTGGGACCCACTTAAGGGGTTTTTTTCCTCTATAATAAAAAACAACAATTGCACAGAAAAGAGCAACACTGAGGGTGTTCGAAAGTTGTTAGTTTTATATAACAAAAATTTCTGCATCATATCATAGAGCCATGGGTGTTGCCTCTCAGTTGTAATCTAATATAAATTCTCAGTTGTAATGTTACCATCATCTTCTTGTTATATAAAGATCAATACAGTGCTCTCTAGATCATCATATGAAGAGAAACTTTTCTCAAAACTATAACATGGGATCATCATAATGACCGACTTTTCTTGTATCACAATACCAGAAGTCTTCATCACCCGTGGTAACCCTTAGTAGCCTACTGCTCGTGTTTAAAGAAGCCTATTTGAGTTTAAAAGGAAATGTTCTTGATTTGGGGTGCCTACAAAAGGTCTCAAATCACTCATGATTTGGGGTGCTATAAATAAAACTAGATTGATCAGATTCATAGAAGGAAGAAAGAACAACAATGATTCAGATTTGGGAATGTAGAAATAAAGAAATTAGGAAGAAAAAGAAGAAGAAGAAGGTACATTAAGAAGAATACCTGGAAGAAGAATAGTTGGCCCTAGCAAGTCTTTACTCTTCTGTTGTGCAAATGAAAACAGAAGAGTAATTGGGTTAGGGCATCCATCGTATATATATATTTTTATGTAAGTGACTTTATGGGTTGGGTCTCAGGCCCACGAATCTAAGACCTATTGGAATCAGAGCCGGATGCGTTTAGAAAACGGGTCCAAAAGAAGGACCTAGAATTGGACCCGTTTAGAAATCGGTTCAAAAAATAAGACCATACCTTATTTTTAGCGGGTTGGAACCTTCAGGTAATCGGAGAATCGGGAATCCATTTACAACCTTAGCAGTAAGGAGGTGTCACTTCATGAATTATCCTTGAGTATTATAAGTCTCAATGATTAGACAAGTATTTACCTCCTTGATCAGACCAAAACGTCTTAATCTTTTTGCCTAGTTGATTCTCAACTCCAAGTCTAAAGAGGTTAAACTTTTCAAGGGCCTCAGATTTATGTTTAAGTAAATATGCATAACAAAATCTGGAAAAATTATCTATGAAAGTAATAAAATACTTTTCACCACCTCTTATGATCTAAAAAACACGGGTACTAGGACGGGTACGTCGATACGGCAAAATCCTTAAAAAAAAACATAATACGGGTACGGTGGGGTACGCCCATTAAAAAATTATATTTTTAAGAAATTTAATAATGCGATATGCTAATAATTAAAATATGTTAGAATTCTTACATGCAACAGGCCAACAATTACTTAATACTATTACAAATTCAACCTAATTAAAAAAAAGAGATTTTTTATATTCATAATCGAGCATTCCTTCTTTCCTTTTCTTCTTCTTCCTCTTTTCCATTTTTTTTTCACTGGAGACGAAGGGGTTGGAGATGTGTTAGCACTAAAGCTTTTTCCTTTTAAGTTTGTTGAGAAGAGTTATGGCTAAAGTTAAAAATTACGCTTTTAGCTCTTTCAAACTCTTACAAAGTTTTTACCAAAAAATAAGAAACTCTTACAAAAGTACAGGGAATATACCCATGTACGTACCCATCTCGTACCTACAAAGTCAAAATGTACCTAGTAAATTTGACTGTGCCCAGTACATTTTTGGCCATACCAGTACCCGGACAGGTATGGGTACGTATATATTTTGAAAGTGCCTATGCTTCATAACTTGTGATAAAACCGTTTAACTCACAAATATCATTATAAATCAAATCTAATAGTTTAGAACATCTTTCAACACTTTTGAAAGGTTCTATAGAATATTTTGATTGAACACAAATCTCACATGAGTTAGGTTGAAAATTAGTTTTTAAAATCAAACCTAAATTCATCATTTTTTTTATAAAAGAGAAATTCACATGACCTAATCTAACATGCCATAGATCAGAAGATTCAACAATATAAGCAGCTCTATTCTTATGGAATTTACATTCAGCTTGAAAAGACCTTCAACAACATAGCCTTTTTCTACAAAAACTCCATTCTTGGTAATTACAAGTCTATCTGCTTCAAACACTATCTTGAAGTCATCCTTGCTCAACACAGAACCAGATACCAAGTTCTTGTGTACATCTGGCACATATAGCACTTCAGTCAAAATTAAAGGCTTTCCAATGAGAGGTGTAGAATCACTTTCCCCTAACCAATTAAATTGGCCATTAAAGAGTTTCACATGTAGAGTTTTTGACCATCTCCTACATGTTCATAGGAGATGAATACACTTCTATCACCACAGATGTATTGGATTGCACTAGTGTCAACACATCAGTCTTTGCGGTTGCTCACAAGACTCACCTCTGTTATAATTGCCATATAGTTCTTCATGAGATTGACTTGATTCATGCCATAGGTTCCCTTTCGTTTGCGGCATTCTTTTGCATAATGGCCCTTTTTCCCTCATACAAAGCATTTAACTTTTTTTTTTTTTGTATATATATTTACAGGGCTTCAGAGTTTGATTCTGATTTTCCTTTTGACCTTTCTTTGCTTTGGTCATTTTGGATTTGGATCTTTTTTATTCAATTTTGGTCTTTGTGAAAATTGACCTTACCCACATGTTTAGAATCCTTACTCATGGTGTCACGCTCTCTGTGATACTCATGGATTTTAAGTCGGGTGATGAGATCTTGCGGCTTCATCTCTTTCTTCTTGTGTTTCAGGGTGATATCAAAGTATTTCCATGATGGTAGGAGTTTATGGATAGTACTGCCTACTACAGATTTTTCTGGTAGCGCCATTCCCTCAGTTTGGACTTCATTGATTATTTTATGAAAATCTCTCATTTGTGCAACCACAGATTTTTCTTTCTTCCATTTGAAAGTCCAAAAACTGTTCTATTGCATATTTCTTGGTACTTGCATCTTCAGTGGCATATTCCTTGATTAGTACATCTTATAATTTATTGGGAGTTTTATATTTTGAGAACACGCCATATAAGAAGTTATCTAAATGATTGAGAATCTCATTTCTACACTCAAAATCACCAGATTTCTATTGATCTTTTTATAGGTACCAGCGGGCTCATCTCCACGTGATTTAGGGCACGCTTTGGTTAACATTTAGAGAATTTTTATGACTTTTAGAAGATATTTCATTTTCATTCTCCACATTTTAAAATATTAACCCTCAAAGTTAAAAACGTTAGGGTGGTAGCCTTTAGCAATCGTTTTCAGTAATTTGCAAACTATAAAATTCCTACTGAAATTTTGGTAGCACTTCCCCTTAATATGGAAGGAGGCTTAAAAGCTTGACAGTAGGGATCTAACTCAACTCTTGATCTTTTGGTAAAGCAGTAAACCACTCATATTAAGATTAAAGATGAGGCTTCCAGTCTAATTAAAACAGGCTCTGTAAAGACCTTTAA
This sequence comes from Sextonia rubra, assembly GCA_037013555.1. Classification (NCBI taxonomy): domain Eukaryota; kingdom Viridiplantae; phylum Streptophyta; class Magnoliopsida; order Laurales; family Lauraceae; genus Sextonia; species Sextonia rubra. Next base: position 109,112,552 of record JASUAD010000001.1, on the reverse strand, counting down.
GTGAAAGCAAAGGGGCTAAGGGGTCGGTAGATATATAAACGAAATTCTGCTTAAACTGTTGGATTCCGGTGTACGAATTACTAAAAATAGTGGCAAAACAAATAACTGAGGAAAATGTAAAGTTGCTTCACATTTACTATGAGACGTGATCTCTACATTAATGTAGAGAAACATTACGGTTACAATTACATGGAAAGATGTGGGCCAAATAAATGTGGGCTACCGATAACTGGATCCGGATCTGAATCCACCTCCTACCTAAAAATACATGCCCGTGGCAAGGCTTAACTCAAGCGACCCAACAAGTAGGGCCAGCTTGACCTAGGTTGTGCTGCTAAGGCCTGCCCACTTGTACGCCACGCCGGCTGGCGTGTATGCGTGGTAACCACCATAATACCCACTAGATAGCTTAACATCATAAGTTAGAGAAAAATCATTAATAAACTACTTTAGAGAAGTTGTAAATTGTAAGGGACTTAGAGTTCTATTGTTCAAAAATGCAGAAAAACCACAGTAGCATACAAAGAAACATATAAATTCGAACTTACTAAAAGTAAAGTTAGAATAGAATATTTTTACAATCAAAGTAGTGTTTAACACTATGTCCTTAAGAAGAAATTTATCCCCGCTGCGGTGCTCACGGTGTACGGATGTTTGTCTCTCAAGATACAATGATCAGCACGCAGTAGAAGAAGCACTATAATATACAACGTCAATGCACAGAATAGTGTTCTTCAACTTTCTCTCAACACAGATGACAGGATGCAAGAAGGAAAAATTATGCAGTACTAAATGCAATTCGAGATGGGCTATAAATAAGTGAACTGGTGACTGTTCATGAATAATCAATAGTCACCAAGAACAAACACATCCATTCATCGAGGGGATGCGAAGAGAAAAGATACATTCATTTCAAAGGGGATACGAAGAGAAAAGACACATCCATTCCAGAAGGGATGCGAAGAGAAAAGACACATCCATTCCAGAAGGGATGTGAAGAGAAAAGATATATTCATTCCAGAAGGGATACTATGTCTTTTGGCAAAAAGACATCTTCTTTTGAGAGCTCATAAGTTGGGCCTAGGATCCGACCCATATTGGGTTATGGGCTTTTGACCTAACCCAACCCAACTTGACCCGACCCACCTCATGGGAATCAATTTCTCATTTATATCTTAATGGTTTTTAATGAAAAGTGGTTTAGATTTAATCTCCTCTTAAAAAAGAATACGTTTACACTTGGACCCTCCTTAAAAGATGTGTGAGACCCACACTTATTTGGTCCACTGTTGGCCAAAAACCAAAGTTAAAAACTCATTTTCCCAACATAAATAATCGATGTGGGACAAAGGTTATTAAAGAGGAGTACATGAGGAGTAAAGCAAAGCACAAAAATGGTTGGAAAAATGTGCTTTAATGCACATAAATCCAACAGGCAAATCAAGATAAAACAAGCACATTGCCAACACCGCTCATGATTGAGTGGTGTTGGTACCCTTGTATCACCCAGATATCCATGGATAAATCCCTTGGTATTCAAGTTTAGATTCACTCTATACCAGCACGTCTAACTTACAACTAAAATAATGATGCTCATGATGATCCAAGTATGCCGACACCAAGATTGCTTGCCAAAGGAACTCCCCAGGAAAGTTGCCATTCAGTACTCTCGCGGGGGTCAACTGCGCTGCGCCCTGGGAAAAAATCTCTTCTCGAGTATTTGGGGGCATGAGGTACATGTCTGCGTCCAAATTGGCATCTTTGACTGTCTTTGTGCATCTTGAAAATTTGACCGTGAGTCCCTACTTGCGCCAGACTCTGGTATTTTCTCGTGTGTCCCTGGTTTTCAAATCTTCCATTTTGATGATGTTCGCATCAATTTCTTTGTTTTGGAATCCTGCACCTGTTTTTGATGGTTTTGTAAGTCATTTTCCGTGATACTTTATTTTCTCTCTTTTCCATACTTTTAGTGTGTCTTTAAATACTTCTTTTTCTCTAAAAAATTTGCCTCTCTACATTAATCAAGGGTTCTGGCTGAGATTTTTCACTTAATTAGAGTTAAAAATAAGCGGGCTTTGAGTTGAGTCTATGCATATTACCCTTAGTGATCAATCCAACAAAAGCCCAATCCAACCCGGTCAATTGCCAACCCTTCTCATCTAGTGCTGAGCCAGTGTTGATCAGATCGTAGCCCAAGACAACTTTTCACGTAGACCCATATGCCGTGATATTCATGTTAGCTTTATATAGTTGATGTAGCGTCGGCATCATCATCAAAAAGACCACATGTGCATTGACTTTGACAAATACATTCTGATTCTTTTACAAACTCTATTTTCATTCACATGTGTCCCACAGGATCAAGTAGCCCATGTGACTGGGGCAACACAAAAATATCATCATTCTAGATTGCTACTTTCCTTAAGCTAGATGAGATGGGCATCTATTTGCTTGTTGGTGTCTTTAAGATCGTGTATCGACAGCCATTCTCGCAGGATCCTTTTTTTTTTTTTTTTTTGATATTTTATTTGTTATTCTATTTGGTTGTGAAATGAGATATTAGAATTTTCAAAACAAATGCAATTTACAAACAATCATGGAATCACTACCTGTTAATTTGGTGAATAAATGAAGATGAATGAAATATGTATTTGCTCTGAATGATGTGTTTTATGCTTTCACATATTTTTGGGGCCCAATTGAGAGGATGACAATGAAGGGAATCCAGTGTGTGGGGTTAACCTTAATTTTAGTTCTTCAAAGTCCAATGACAATATATTGTGCAAATTTGTGGTGACAGAATCAATGATGGAGTGATGTTCAGATTGGTGTCAATTCAATGGACGTGAAGAGGTTGAACTGATCATGGTCAGACAGAAGGGACAACATACGGTTGGGCCTATGTTTTGAGCAATCCAACAAGACGGTTAAAACTTCTCATCTGAAATCAGCTGATGAGAAATTTATGGGCTGATTTTAAAAAGCATGCTTAAATCCACCATACAGATTAACCAATTAAACAGGACGCCTTTGCGAAAAACATCTAGATGGTTGAAGGTCTCAACTGAACGCTTTTCGTGCCAAGTCAAAGTGGCTCTCTTGTTATTTTAGAAATTGGCCATCACTCTAAACAGTTTGGCTCGCTACTCTTTCAAGTTTTGGCTTTGACCACAGCTGAATTTTAGTCGTAATGGTTTGATCTAAAGTTTAATTTAATGAAGAGTTCACTGGACCGACAGGGAACTTCCAGGATTTCTATTTTCTATTGAATGACTTCATGTTTTAAGGCCAGAAAATGAGGTACTAGTAGTAAAATATTCACAAGGGGACACCATATGTTTTATCCCTCGATAGAAAATGATTATCCGTCTAACCCCCTTCAAACTATGAATATGAGGAAAACAATAATCCCACATACATTTTCACCTCATTTTGTCCCGTCTTCACCTCTCTTATACCCCAATAAAATTCCATTGTAATTTAACTCTAGGAATTCAAATATGAAGTATATTCTATTTTCCCCAAATGTATTGTTTCTTTTTTTTTTCTTCTGTTTTTTAGGTACCCAGGACAGGGGGCTAGGACCCATGAAAGACCCTAGCCATAGAGAGAAGACTACTCCCACATGAAGAAAATAGATCTTTCATTAATGGGCCTACCCTAAATTGATGGATTAATTAAGTCTACGATGATGATGATAGTCTGATTTTTGGGTAGGGAATTTTGAGATTTTCATTGCGTTGAGTTTATCAATGTTCAAATGTTCTCATAATAGTATAGAATTCCTTCCTTCTGTATATCAGAAATCTTAAAAATTTTCTGTTTCTGAAAAGAATCCTCCAAACTTCAATGTAGTCTCCACTGTGAGGTTTCTTATCTCTGTTTTATCATTGTTTCTCACCTGTAGGACTTCAGATGGATCTGAGGGAAGACAGGACATGGCTAGGGACTAAGGAGAGACCTAATGAAGGCAGCTTGGACCACCTTAAGATTAGCTCGCTTTTTGCTGAGGTTGGGTCAAGTTTTAGACCTGTGGACTGAATCGGGTACTAAATATTTGGCCTAATAACTAAATGGGCTAGGCCAGACCAACATATTCCCTAAGTGCCTATTCAATTGCACTGGCTTTGATTAATCTATCAACCAACGATGCGCCTACAATCTACTGAAGGCCTGGGCTGTTGTTTCACTTTGAAGTCCATGGGCTGAATGTGGGTGTCAACATATTTGGCTCAATAACTGGGCTAAGAAATGTTCTGACACTAGTCTATTCCATTTGCAACCATGCTAGTATGGGACTGCTAATAATAATTGGGATTCAGTTGTGTGGCACTCATGAGGCCTGATGAAAATATATGAATAAAAACGTGTCTGATATTCTAGAATTAGCAAAATTGTCATCCAAAACTTCTCTATGGTCCTAAAGAAAATTGACAAAGATAAAATAAAGGCTGATGAAAACACATTACACACATTGACTGGCATATGATATGTGTCTTCACGTTGCATCTTTCTCTCGCAATGTCTTATTCCTTGTTAGACGCAAAAGTCCCCAAACAACCGACACCAGAACTCAGATCCTATTCACATACACGCCACCTTCCCATAAACCACAACTTCATGTCCTAAAATTCATAAATGAGATTAGAAGTTTGGACAGCCTAAAAGACTAAAAAGCGCCTCCTCCAAACAATGCCCATCTCTCCCAAATCCCAATAGAGGCTTGATCTATGTCAATGTGGATCGGACCCTCCAATTGTGAAATATCCCCCCAAAAACATAATTTCTGAGATTATCCTAATCTAACCTTCTCGCTGCCAGTCATAACCAGCTGATTAATATGAAATTTGAGCTGTGTCTTATTCTTACTTTTCAGTGATCAATGTTCATGTTTCTATGCTGATACTTTGATATAGCCCACAACCACCAACATTGGTCTCATTTATTTATTTCTTATTCATATCCAACGGTTGAGGTCATCCAGCTTGTCCAGATTGATATGAGTTTTCATTATTCAAGTTGTTGGTTTAGTAGGACTCTTAATGGAACTGTGTTTCAGGTTGGATCCACCTAACCCTGAATTCAGTGACAAAAGATTCGAATTTCCTACAATCTCAATCATGAGCTACACCCAGAATCATGCTTAAACTCAGAGGTTCAACCATTATTGGCCTGAGCCATAACATTCAATTCAAGCTTGATGCAGTCCTAGACGAGTCGGGCTAGGGATGCAAACGGGTAGGATCTGGGGTGGAGCCATGGTGGCTATTGATCCAGATCTATAATAGGTCCCGTTAGGATATAGATCTGAATCCACTACGAAATGTATGTGGTATATCCAGATCTAGCATCAATTCCGAATACGCATATATAGGAAATAAGAATAGATTGCACTAGTATAATTGAATAAAGAGCTTCACAATAAACATTTTAAATGTATAGGTAAAACTATTAAACAGTATATGAATATGATTTAAGCTGTCTTTTAACATGTGAACGTAATCTTCCTGAATTCGGATTCTAAACCATATGCAAATGAATTCAGATCAAGTTTTGAATTTCCCTTTAACCTAAAAATAGGCTCTATACCTGTTTTATTTGAAACCAAATACTGTGATAATAAGATACCCATCCTGGTCCGACCTAATTAAACATGTCCTGTTGGCAGTCCTTGAACTTTTCTTTTTTCTCCGTTAAAAAAAAAAATGAAAAAACGCAGAGGCATTCATGGGTATGAGAATATAAGAGATCTCAAAATATTCAAAAGACAAACTTGATACGAGATATCTTGCAAAATGGAGCGACTAAGACTACCTAAAACCGTAGGGATGCGAATCTTCGTTAGTATAGCCAACAATGTCTATTTGATGAACATGGACCCAACGGTAGATTTCTTTAAAGCAAAATTGCATTTACGGAGAAGAAGTTCAACAATTTTATTATTATTGATGCACCGGGGACTGTGTCAACAGCCCCTAAGTGTTTTTATGTGTGGGGTCCACCAATGATAGATGGACAAGGTCTAAAAAGATAGACGGATTAGGAGATCCTGGCCATCATTATTTACTTGTTTTTTTATGTGAAGGCTGTAAAGTGGGGGCGGTGTCTGTTGAAGGATGTCCATTAATGACTAACAGGCTAGGGTTGCCTATCTTGAATATGATCAAATTATAAGAATTTTGAAGGAGGACCCATGCATGAACTCCAACGTTCTTATTGGATTCCACGTACTCATTACCTTAACGTGAAGAAATGCTACAGTTTGCTAATTTACTACGACAGACGGACGTGGAAGACTAAATGGTTTTTTTTTTTTTTTAACTCATAAACCAGCAGTTTTGGGTTGACAATCCATGGAGGCCGAGAGCCCGAGTGGGGCCACTTTTGATCCCCTCTAGCTGCCGGTAAGAACAATTTCACACCCATTCGAATTGTGTTGATAGTTGAATTTGATGACCGAAGTTTTTTTACCATTGATGAAGTAGTATCTCTGTCATCTTAGATCCTTTGAATTTGATGGTTGATGGGTCTCACTAGGTTTCCTCCCGCTGCTCACACAATTGGACATTCATATACCTGATGTACATTAAAGGTATATATATACTTGTTTCATTAATTGATTAGATGGAAACTATAAGGCTTTATTTCTAAAATAGCTTAAATTGAAGAAACATGTGGATTTTCAAAACTGACCATCAAATTATCTTCCCTCTAATGAAAATAGTTCAAGTGCAGGTGGAAAATGAATACCTAGGCACTACCCAATAATTCAAATCCTATGAAAGTGAAGATTGTATATACTTGAGTACCTTGTTTTCTTCATCTCTCACTTCATATCCTTCACCTCTCACCTTCTTTACGGGCCTTCAGTAGAGTTCGTTTGATTATGAGATGTACATATTTTGTTTAAACCTACGTTTGTTTGTGTTTGATTTATTCTTGTTGCGCAGTTGATTATTTGCACACATAATATTGAATTTGATTGCATTAATCTATTATAGAAGACACACGAAAAACCTTCAATTGGTATCAGAGTGGGTTACACTAATTTGCTGTGTTTGATCCAAAGAGATATCTAAAATTGTGCTTAATCTAGAAGGCACACATCCACTTCCAAGGCTCCATTGTTTGACGGTTAAAATTATGATTATTAGAAGCAAAGGATAATTGGTTTATTTCTTTAAGTCCATTGAGGGTGATGTGTGGGATAATTTTTAGGATGGTTATTCAAACCCATAATTACTATTAATGGGCAAACAATTGCTAAACCTAAAGCCCAATAAACTAAGGATGAAAAGTATGCCTCTAGCTACAATAATAAGGCTCATGAATGATATTTATAGTAGAGTGTCTGTTAATGAGTTTTATCGGATTTCCACATGCAAAACTGTAAAAGAAGCATGGGATGTTTTTCAAACTGCATATGAAGGTACTAATACCATCAAGCAAGCCAAACTATAAAGGTTAAATAAATTCTTTGAAATTATTGTAATAGAAGAAGATGAGACCATCAATCAACTCTACACTAAGCTAAATGACATTGTCAATTTTATTTTTAACTTGGGTAAAGAAATCCTTGAAAGTAAAATTGTGAAGAAGATTTTGAAGTTTCTTACTTCAAAGTTCGATTTAAAGGTGGATGCCATTGAGGAGAATAAGAATACAAAAACCCTTACTGTAAATCAGTTGATTGGAAATTCTCAGACTTTTAAAGAAAACTGTTTACATAAGGGAGAATTAGTGAAGAATAACAGTTTGCCTTTAGCATCTTTTAGAGAATCAGTGAAGAAGTCTAAAAAGAAAATTGAAGCTAATTCAGAGTCTGACGATAATATAACTAAGTTAATAAATCAGTTTCAGAAAATCATAAAGGCTAATAAAGCTAAGTGGAAGGTATCGAAGTTTTAAAAAAAACGACTTTAACAAAGATCAAGTGCTTTGATTGTCAAGGTTATAGTCAATTTGCCAATGACTGTTCTACAAGAAAAATAATCTTAAATATAAGGCGCTTAAAACTTGGGATGATAAGTCCTCAGAAGAAGAGAAAGATCCCGAGCTTGATCCATCTAATATTGTGAATGGCAAGTTTATAACTTTTATGGCTAGGTCTACTCTATCTAATGACTATTCTTATGAAGTGAATGATGCTAATGGAGTCTCAAATGAAGAAAATGATTAGGAAGCAAATTATAAAATTTTGCTTGAAAAATCTATTTAGATGAGCAAGTTATTTGCAAAAAATACTTTGAAGCGAAAAGAATAGATTTTGCCTCTTAAAAAAAATTAGATGATGCAAAATCAAATGTTCATCTCTTAAAAGGATAGAAAAACTGCATGGTTGTTGATAAGTTGATACCAAGGATCACAAGTATGTACAAGAGATTTAGTTCTTGGAGACAAAATTGCAGATTGCGAAAGCTGAAAAAGAAGACTTCGCCGGTAAACTGAAGATTGCGTTGTTTGAATTGAATTTCACAAAAGCTTTTCTGAACAAGATGAATATTGGTTTAAACTATCTTGAAGACATCTTGAGTGTTCAAAGGCAACCTAATGGCAAACGTGGTATTGGTTTCCATGATGGTGTATCTACTTCAAAGACTAAAGGTAAAACTGTTTTTATTAGAAGTATTGCACACACTATCCCACATGCTGCACATGTTTATAATGTAGTGAGTAGTTCAAAAAAGAAGAATATGCCGTGTCCTACCCACACACCCATATATCATCATTGTGGAGTTAAAGGACACATTCGTCTACATTTAAAGGACACATTCGTCCACATTGCAATAAGCTGAGAGCTTTGTCAAAATATAAACAATGGTGAAAACAATTGTCTGATCCAAAGGTCAAGACAAGAGTTATTTGAGCTAAGAAGTCTGATCCGCTACAGTTGCTCATATTGTGTGAAAGATTAAACTCCGCAAGTATGCATGGCTACATGTAAAAATCCCTAATCAAGATGATCAAGCTTCCACCCTAAGTGCTAACATGAAGATACAATTAAAGGAGAATTGTAATTGAGGGGGACCTACTGCTGAATCGAAGTTGGCAAAGTTGTTATATGATAATCATTAGCATTGTCAAATATGAACAAAAGGCGGGAGATATTGCCAAAGGGAGATAATTCGGAGTCAAGATGTTGTAATTTAGATGTCCAGAGACAATACAGATCTACATTGTGTTGATGGTAATTTTTTTTGTTGGGTGAATTTATTGTATTTTGAGTTTTGTTTCGAGTAAATCAAATTGTATTGTTCTAAGGAGTTTTATCCATGAATTGCCAAAGAGAGAGATTGAAATGAGTTTTTATGGATTGAACAAAACTCAAGTCTTAGTCGAAGTTGTATTTCTATTTATTTTTAAACTCGGAGTTTAAAAATGTTGCAGAGTCCCATAAGAGCTAAATCGAAGAAAATTCAAAAAATCGAAGTTCGTTGCCCGATCGATCAAGCAAATATCCGATCGATCGAATTAAAGGCAATGGCTTAATTCAATTAATAGGACCACTGCCCGGTCAATCAGACCTGCACTAAAGCTCCACCAACTTGCAAATTTCATATTTTGACTTTAATGGAACTTTCTTATTTTGTGCCAACTCCTTTCTTAGTTGGAATACACCTATGAAATACAAATTTGAGACTATAAAAAGGGGTTATCTCTTATCCCTAAGCAGAGATCTCATTGTTCAGTGGAGAATATATTTTGGAAATAATCTTCTCTAGAGTTTTCCTTGGAGAGTTAAAGAACTGAAGTTTTACTCTAGAAATTTTTATCTTCTACATATCTTTGTAGAAGATCGTCTTCTAAGCATAAAAGATTGTTATGAGGAATCAAGTAATAAGTCCCCAAAAACGTACTTTTCTCAGGGTTTTTTTTTAAAGTTTTATGGACTTATCGAACCCAGAAACCCTCATTGAGCGTAGAAGATTGTTATGAGAAGTCAAGTGATAAGTCCCCAAAAATGTACTTTTCTCAAGATTATTTTCAGAAGTTTTATGGACTTATCGAGCCCAAAGAGCCTCATTTAGTGTAATATCATGTTTTTATACATTTTAAACTCTTTATAGTATTTTCTTGCACAAATTGCTTAAATCACACATTTTTCATAAAATCATAAACCTTTCATTTTTGGAAATTTATTTTTGAAAATTTTTGTAAAAATTTATATTCTCATGAAATAAATCAATTTTTTTCATCATTAATTTACTCAATTAAAATCATGCACACTAATGTCATCGCATGTTATCATTTCATGAGAGATGAGCGCACAGTCATGCATTTGTAAATTAAGGGTAAAAAATTATCTTTTCACATGAATTTCACTTTTTGCTTGTAGGTAATTGGAGAACTGGGTCCCACAATGAAGGAATAATGCAAAGAAAATATTTTGGAAGAAAAGAAAGAAAGAAAAAGAGAGAACAAGAATTTTTAAAGAAATTGTAAGAATTGGTTTCACGGATCCCACACATGAACATGTGTTACTTCACACATGTGAGAAGGCCATGTGGGTCCACCTTCTCTGCATATTTTGTATAATCTCAAAAAGATCACAAAGATTTGAAGAAATCTCCAAACAGTTTTAAAGAAAAAAGGTCAATGGTGGAGATCATTTGCATATGTGAAACAATCCAAATAAAATGGAAAGTGGTATAAAAAGTGGGTTTGCAAATCAAGATTTTCTCACACAAATTACTAACTTTTTGCTAGTTTGGGTGTCAAGGAAGGTGCCTTTTCAAGAGAAGATTTTTGCTAGTTACAATTAAGAGAACAAAAAAGGAAGAAAAGGACTTGAAGAAAATATAAATAACCCGCACCTTAGCATTCCAACCTATGAAAGAAAAGACCTCTTTCTCTCTAACTCTCTCTCTCTCCACTCTCTCCATATCTTTCTACTTCATAATTTCTCTTTCCTCAAGAGGGCTATCTCCAACTTAAATCTGCTACTAGAAGAGGATCTTGCATCCTAGATTATGTAATGTTTTTTTTATTACCTATCTTTTATGTAAAAGCATTCATATCTAATAAAAGTATATTCATTGTTTTCTCTATTTACTTCTTTTTATTTCTTTAATAATGAATGCTTGATATTTTGTTTTTAACCTTGTTGTTCTTAGATTGACAACCCGAAGAGCCTAAGAACATATTTCGAGCAAACATGAATCTAGTTTAAAAGAAGAGTTTAGAAGAAAAAAAATACACTTCCACACTTTTTTTTTCTTGTTTTCCACACATTTAAATGATTGTCTTACCACACATTTAAATTTACGAAATCCCAAACATTTAAATTCAAGTATATTCATACATTAACTTTTATGTTGATTCCATACATTTAAATTCCATTGTTCTTCTTACTTTATTTGTGCTTTTATGTTGCATGATTTATGGCTGGGATTAATCTTTTAGAGGCATACATTCATATCATGGGTTGATGGAAATTGGAATTTTAGATTTAGAATTTATTATTATTTTTAAATTAAAGGGATAAATTTCAGATTAAAAAAGATAGCAAAACTAAACAGCAAACAGTCACTGTTTTTATCCAAATATTGGCAATTTAAAGCGTGGCATGGAAAGATTATTTTGCCTTGAAATTGGAGGAACCATTTCTGGATGAGTAACTTTGTTTGATAAAAATATTAGAGGAAAACGATTAAGGGAGGTTGTGTTTTCAGTCACTAAAATACTTACCAGTTAGAAATTTTGTACACAGAAATCTGCACATGGCAGATCTTTAGTTTGAAATTTTGGAAGTAATAGACAAATCAAATCAGTGATTTTTGCTTTAAAAATTAGATGGATTGAACCGTGCTGAGTTGAACTTTAAATCTCAGAGTTTTAGATTCAAAAAATTATGGAAAGATCAATTTTCAAATGCCTAAACAAAGACTGATTGCCAAACTGTACATCAGAATTTTTATTTTTAGTAACCATTATTCATGCATATCTTTTTGCATTTTAGAATTTTTTTTAAATTCAATTTTTTATTAGGTTCTTACATCAGTAGAGCATGATTTTCAACCATTAAATCTAGTTTATAGTTGCATTAAATTAGGATCATATTTTATTTAAATTTTGCATCTCATATTAGGAAAGTTTGCATTAGTTACATGGCATACATTGCATAGATTGTATTGATTTTCTAATTTTAGATTTGCTACTAATTTTAGATTTTTTATAGTTTTAAATAATTTGCAGATTTAAGAATCTTTCTAAATGTTTGATTGGAAAGTTTTTTAAGACTTGGAAAGTTAATATAGTTATAGTTTCTAATTTTAGTTTCATGTTCTTATTTTTGAATGTTCTAACTTATGTATTATTTTGCAACAACTTTAATTAGTTCTTTTTAAATTTCGGTTTTTACATTTAGGATTTTTTTTCTTTTTATTTTTGTAATTCATTTTATTTTTGCAAAGTGGGAATGGATATATTTGTTAGTTTTTAAAGTAGGCAAATTTTAGATTTTATTTAGGGCATATACAAGTTGAAAAGTCCTTAAACAAATTGCTCCCCGAGGATCAACTTGGTTTTACCAGTTTATTACTACAATCGAAGTTCTGCACTTGGAGTGACAATCATCAAGTACAACATCTAGAAAACGTCTAGGTGCTTAGATTTGTAACAAAGGATGGCGGAGAGTTGTTGTAGCGAAGTGCTGTGTAATAAGAATCACAAGTCCTTAAGTTGTGCGAAAACTAGCTAAATGTTATAAATATATCTCTTGTAATTGTGGCATGATTCATTGTGCTTGATTTTTATCATGGTTTTTTTTTTTTTGTTTAGGTTTCCACATCAAAACCATGTCTTCTGTCGTGTGTGCTTTTTTTTATTTATTTCCGCTACTTTGTTGATTGGTAGCACATATAATATTGAGATTGATTGCGTTAATCCATTCTAAAGACCCACAAAAAACCTTCAACAACAATTGAGACTCCTCATCTTGGGGAGGCCAATTGTCATATATTCTTCAATCTGAGCTTACTGCTTTTACCAAGGGCACAAGCTATAAAATAATCTAAGTGGGCACATAAGCCTAATTTTCGGCTTAAAAGGTAAATAGTGTGATAACTAAAAAATGTATAGCCAATGCTCTCCGCTCGCAAGCCCCACCTTGAACATTTCTACTAAATGAGTTCATGAAAAGTTTGTTAATGGGTAATAGGTTGGGTTTTTGATCAACATTCAGTTGTAAGTTTGGGGAGTCCCAATCTTACCATTATATGGGTAATAGGTTGGGTTTGTGATTAACATTCAGTTGTAAGTTTGGGGAGTCCCAATCTTACCATTATATCTAGAAAAGGATACACACACAGACACACACACACTCACGCAAGCATGCACGCGCACACACACACACACACAAATATTCTCTTATTTATATAGGACTATATTTATGTGCATATGTCTCTCACTATTTTTTTTTTTTTGAGAAAACTCTAGGTGGGATCTACTATATGGCCCATCAAAATGGACCACACACACGACCCCACTAAATTTTGCACATCCACTAATTTTCGGTCAGATCTAAATTTACTAGACTGTTGGATCAACTGTGCACCAATCCGAATGGAATAGGTTTGTGTGCTATGGATGAAGGAGTTAGGGACATGTGATTGGAGCCAAACTTGATATCTATGGTAGTCACGCATGGATCTTTCTATCCCCCTGTTCTCATCCCTTGATGGCTTCACAGTGGGCCCCATAGAGGAGTATATACAGTCCCTATGTGAGGGACACATGTACAGAAATATGAGAAATGTTAGTATGCATCCTTTCCTTACCATAGAGTAAGAGATGCTTATATGTCTTTCCTTATTTATATTTAAGCATTCCTTTTTTTCATAAGCTTTTTGTCTTTTGCACTAATATGTCTAAATATGAAATTGTCCCTCACCATAGGGTGAGGGATGGATGCATACTAAGGGCCTGTTTGAATGTTTACAGAATAAAATGTTTATAGATTTAAATATTGTGAGAATAAAATAGTATAAAGTAGAATAGTGTAATATTAAAATATTATAATATTTTTTTTGTTTGGCAATTTTTGAATAATATTATAGACTTAAATTTTAGTTGTTTGGAGGGTGCTACGATTAAAGTAAAGTTCATTATTAGAATAATTCTTATTAATTACTTTGATTTAAATGTAATTTAAAACGTCTAGATAAAAAGTAATGTGCTAAAGTATAGTTCAACTGCCAAATTTTTTTTACTATAAGTGGCTTTTCTTTTATCACATAAAACCATGATAAAGTGTAGTAAAACAAATATAAAAAAACAACAACTTTACAACTCTCTTTCCTACGTTACTTTACCATATACTTCATCTCATCTTATTTTACCTCACCTTTTACCTTAATGTGATATTGATCTTTATTTTACTTTACCACATATGTAAATAAATAATCATCTATTTACTATATAAAACTACAGTAAAATTGGATAAAGGATAAACAAAAAGAAAATACTTTGTCATTTCTTCTCGCTTTACTTCACCATATACTTTATCAAACTTTTACTTTACCCTATCTTTACCATGATATGATATCTACCTTCACTTTATTTTACCATATATTTAAACAAATACATCATAATAGATTTGGTGAAGTAAAGTCTTTACTTCATTGTACTATCTTATTTGACTTATTTTACAACTTATGTTACCTCATCTTTTGCTATGATGTGATATTAAATTTTATTTTACTTTATCACACATGTAAATATGTCACTTCATGAAAGTACTTTTCATTTACCATATAAAACCACGAAAAATATGATAAAATAAAGTTAAACAAAAAGAAACTACTTTAACATTCCCTCCCACTTTACTTCACCATATACTTTATCCAAATTTTACTTTATTATGATATGGCATTAACCTTTACTTTACTTTACCATATATTTGAATAAATACACCATGATAGATTTGGTGAAGTAAAGTCCTTACTTAACTCTACACTTTAGTTGACTTATTTTACCTTACCTTATTTTACCTCACATTTACTATAATGTGATATTAATCTTTATTTTACTTTACCACACATGCAAACAAGTCACTTTTTATTTAGCATATAAAACTAGAGTAAAATGTTATAAAGTAAAGTCAAATAAAAGACACTATTTTACCATTCCCCCCTACTTTACTTTACCATATTCATTTTCAACTTTTACTTTATCACATCTTTATCATGATGTGACATTTACCTTTACTTTACTTTAATATATTTAAACAAATACATCATAAAAAGTTTAGTAAAGTAAAGTATTTACTGTACTCTATCACTTTGTAATTACCCTTTTGAAATATTTTTATATTGTATAAAATTTTCTACATAAAGGAGTTGTAAGAAAAAATATTAAGTTTTTTTTAAAGAAAATGATCTTTTCTTAGTATTCTTCTTAGGTTACCAAACATGGAAGATTTTTTTTAAAAAAAAAGAAAACCTATATTCTACAAAATATTACTTTGTTGTGTTTTCTTTTGCATTTAAATAAGCCATAATATTCTCATGTGTGTGTATGTGTGAAATTTTTAGGTACTCAGGCATCAAGCACAGCCACTCATTTGTGGCTATACTTTCACAGTTGAGTGGCTGTGTTTAGTGCCTTGCACCTAAAAACTACGTGCTTTTACAGTTGAGTGGCTATTCCTGGTCCTAACACTGAAATACTTAGCACCTAAAAATTACTATCAGTAAAATGCTCAGCACCCGAAAACATATATATATGTATATATAGATATATATGTATCTCCTTATGACTCTGTATGCATTCATAACTCCCATTCGACTCCTGTTACTTAATGAGCTTGGTCCAATTTGACAATTTCTTCGGGAAATTACTAGCACAAGAACATGAACACTACATGACAACAATCTCACAGTACGGCCAGATTTCAGAAAATTCCTGTTGTTATTCAATTTCCTTTTCAAGGTTTCTTTATTTATTCCAGTCTTCATTGTGTTTGTGCAAACATGTACAGCAGCAGCAGAGCCATTCAACCATTGCCCTTTTTCCATGCTTGTGCTTCGCAACTCCCATGTGAGCATCCTTCATTTGCAATTCCATTAGTTGGCAGATGGTGCAGGTGAACCTACCTGAGTGGACAAGAAAAGATTATACAAAAAAATAATAATAATAAATAATTACCATTATGTTGTGCCCTACATGGATAGTTACTAATGATCCGATGTATTTAGAGATACACTCATCCTCTTACCGTTGCTCGAATCAACCAACCACAACAGTATACAACAAGGAAAATATTCAGACTTGTATAGTGGCATTTGTGAGCTGAAGATGCATATGTAAATGAATTTGGATGAAAATGTATAACATTATTATGTAATTGAGAAGTGACGATCTACTATGCATTTTCTTATATTATTTTGGATCTTACGGACTGATTCGATATGTACAAACTAAAATATTTTTTAAATCAAATAATTACGGAATAAAATATTATAATGTTACAATATTTTCATAAATGTTGCTATTTGGTAGTATAAAAAAAACTCAACAGATTTTGAACTGAGCTGTTTCCAATTATCCCATATTATGATTAACGCTAAATGCAAGTTTACCTTAATTTTCAAATCAAAGAAATGGTCGATAACTTTATGATTTTGTTTCAATGTGTTATTTTGTAAATGACAAGACAACGAGAAAATTTCTTAGGAATTTAATTCCGCGAAAACAAAAAAATATCCAATTACGTTTTCAAGACAAGAAATTCCTGGTAAAGTAGGTTTCGTTCTTTCTTAATAATTCTACTCATGCATACAAACATATTATAAATTTTCAAGATTAGGGACTTTATGGTGAAATAAGTTTCTTTGAATTTGTAGGGATTTAATTTCACGAAAAAAAATAGGTTCTATCTTTCATGGTATAACGAGTTCCTTTTAATTTTAGAAAATTAGACCTAACTAATAGACTGACCCGATTATATTTTAATGATAATGAATTAATTTCTTTAAATCTTTGATAAATCAATTCCATGAAAGTAAACAAACCTTGTTATATGTTGAAGATAAAAAAAATTAGTGCTAACGTGGAAACTAAAATTTCTTGAGTCTTCTATCCTCACCACCTATCAATATGATTTTTTATGCTAAGAGTCAAGATATGTCCATTTTCAGATCATGGTAAAAAGAATAATTTTCTTTAAAAAGAATAAATAGAAAAATAATTAATTTATCCTATTCTATGCCCACCTTCCATAGTTCAAAGTTGATCATATGAGCAACCATTTTGAATATGTTCATTGGATCATATTTAACTTCAATATGTAAATTAGGTGGATTATTCACACAAAGTTGGGCCACTTAGGTTGCAATGACCAAAGGCTTGGTAAAGGGAGAGGAAAAGAAAAATCATAGCAAGAGGAAAACAAAAGGCAGGGAATGGAGTTGCTTCAACAAAAAAAAAAGGATTGGGCAGTTTTGTCATTTCCCCTAAGATGGAGAAGGTTTTGGGAAAATTACAATTTTTGGTAAAGGGAAGGGAAAAACCATCTCTAAATGTAAGTTATAAGGAAAAACCTAATTCACATATGATAGCGAGATCTTTCATTAATGAGCCTACCCAAAACTGATGGGTTCATCAATTCTAAGATGATAATAATAGACAGATTTTTTGATAGGGAATTTTGACATTTTCTTTGTGTTGAGTTTATCAATGTTCCCATAATAGTATAGAATTCCTTCCTTCTCTATATAAAAAATCTTACAAATTTTCTATTTCTAAAAAGAATCCTCCAAAAAACTTCAACGTATTCACCGCTCTAGAGGTTTCTTATCTCTGTTTTTTCATTGTTTCTTGCCAGTAGGACTTCAGATGGATTCTGAGGGAAGACAGGACATGGCTAGGGACTAGGGAGAGCCGAAATGAAGTCAGCTTGGACCACCTTACGATCAGCTCGCTTTGGGCTGAGGTTGGGTCGAGTTTTGGGCCCGTGAATTGAATCTGGTACTAAATATTTGGCCTAATAACTACATGGACTAGGCCAGACCAACGAGTGCCCAGTCAAGTGCACTGGCTTTGTTCAATCCATCAACCAACGATGCACCGACAATCTAATGAAGAGCTGAGCATTTGTTTCACTTTCAAGCCCATGGGCTAAATTTGGGTGTCAAAATATTTGGATCAATAACTGGGTATAGAAATGTTCTGACACTAGTCTAGCCCATTTGCAACCATGCTAGTATGGGACTGCTAATAATAATTGGGACTCAGCTGTGTGGCACTCATGAGTGCTGATGAAAATATATGAATAAAAAGTGTCTGATGTTCTAGAATTAGCAAAACTGTCATCCAAAACTTTTCTAAAGTCCTAAAAAAAATTTGACAAATATAAAAGAAAGGATGATGAAAACACATTGCACACATTGACTAGCATATAATTTATGCATATGATATGTCTTTTATTGTTTATCTTCAAGTTGCCGTCTTTTTTCAATATTTCAATGCTCTTCTTCCTCACAGTGCGTTTTTTTTTTTATGACACAGGGTATCCCTCGCCAATCCAATCTTCGGATCTTTGACCCCTGCCAAGGAGTTATCCGATTCTGACGAACAAGAGTTATTCCCTAGGAGATACATATATAGCTGCAAACATAGTACCCAGATAATGTAAGAGGCAGAAATCAAATTTGAGACTTTGGAGAACAAATCCAAGGCTCAAACCAACTGAGCCACGTACTGCCCTGATGCCCTCGGTGTCTTATTCCTTATTGGATTCAAAGTCCCCAAACAACCACCACCACAACTCAGATCCTATTCCCATACACGCACCTTCTTATAAACCACTACTTCATTTCCTAAAATTCATAAATGAGAATAGAAGTTTGGACAGCCTAAAAGACTAAAGAGCTCTTCCTCCTAACAGTGCCCATCTCTCCAATAGATGCTTGATCTATGTCAATGTGGATCGGACCGTCCAATTGTGGAATATCCCACACCCCGCCCCGCCCCCCCCCCCCCCCCCCCCCCCCCCCCCCCGCGCGCCTACCAAAACATAATTTCTGAGATTATCCTACTCTAACTTTCTTGCTGCCAGTCCTAACCACCTGATTAGTATGAAATTTGAGCTCTGTCCAATTCTTACTTTTCAGTGGTCAATGTTCATGTATCTATGCTGATACTCAGATGTAGCCCACAACTACCAACATTGGTCTCATTTATTTATTTATCTGTCTCTTATTCATATCCAACGGTTGAGATCACCCAACTTGTCCAGATTGATTTGAGTTTTCAATATTCAAGATGCTGGTTTAGTAGGACTCTTAGCGGAACTGTGTTTCAGCTTGGATCCACCTAAGCCTGAATTCAGTGACAAAAGATTTGAATTTCCTACAATCTCAATCATGAGCTACACCCAGAATCATGCTTAAACTCAGAGGTTCAACCATTATTGGCCTGTGCCATAACATTCTTTTCAAGCTTGATGCAGTCCTGGACGAGTCGGACTAGGGATGCAAACGAGTAGGATCTGGGTGGAGCCATGGTGGCTATTGATCCGGGTCTATAATAGAATAGATCTGAATCTAATACGAAATGTATGTGGTGTATTCATATCTAGCATCAATTCCGAATACACATAGGAAATCAGATACAGATTGCATTAGTATAATTGAATAAAGAGCTTCACAATAAACTTCTTACATATATAAAACATGTCCTGTTGGCAGCCCTTAAACGTGCTTGTGGTAGTTACGGAGCCCCATCCAATTCCTTTGAAATGATAGTTCAACGAATTCGTTGACATATGGAGCTCAAAAATCAAAACAAGGCCACATTCCACATGTGGGTTATCCAAAGGAGCAAAACTGTGGGCTTATATGGGGCTACAAATGTGGAATGGGATTTACCAGCTAAACTTCAGACCTTTTGATCTTCTCATTTCTCCTCCTTGAGGTAGAGTATTCCAAGTGTTTTAACTGTTATATTAGCCATTTGCTACTATCCCAACAAGCCAAAGTCGCCCATATTCAATGTCTGGCTGCGTGAAGATTAAAAAAATGAGTGATAAAGGCCGTCGACTTGACTACTTGTTAGAAGGAGTTAAGACAGCCATAATAAACGAAGAAATCATCAAAGCCAAAGGCCCAAGAAGTTCCCCATCTGTGCCACTCCAAAGGAACAAGATTTTCTCCGTAAAAAAATAATATATATAGATATATATATATATATATAAATTGCCCCCAACCTCCACCCCACCAAAAAAGGTTTTCTCCACAAAATTATAAGAGATCTCAAAATATTTAAAAGAAAACTTCATGCCAGATATCTTGCAAAATGGAGCGATTAAGACTACCTAAAACCGTGTAGTTGCGAATCTTCATTAGTATAGCCAACAATTTCCATTTGATGAACCTGGACCCAACAGTAGATTTCTGAAAAGCAAAATTGCACTTACCGAGAAGAAGTTCAACAATTTTATTATTATTGATGCACCGGGGACTATGTCAACAGCCCCTGAGAGTTTGTATGTGTGGGGTCCACCAATGATAGATGGACAAGGTCTAAAAAGAAAGACGGATTAGGAGATCCTGGCCATCAATATTTACCTGTTTTTTTATGTGAAGGCTGTAAAGTTTGGGCGGTGTCTGTTGAAGGATGTCCATTAATGAATAAAAAGGCTAGGGTTGCCTATCTTGAATATGATCAAATTATTAGAATTTTGAAGGAGGACCCATGCATGAACTCCAACGTTCTTATTGGATTCCACGTACTCATTACCTTAACGTGAAGAAATGCTACAATTTCAAATCTCTATGACAGACGGACGTAGAAGAATTTTTTTTTTTTTTTTCCTCATAAACCAGCAGTTTTGGGTTGACAATCCATGGAGGCCGAGAGCCCGTGTGGGGCCACTTTTGATCCCCCCTAGCTGCCGGTAAGAACAATTTCTCACCCATTCGAATTGTGTTAATAGTTGAATTGATGACCAAAATTTTTACCATTGATGAAGTAGTCTCTCTGTCATCTTAGATCCTTTGAATTTGATAGTTGATGTGTCTCACTAGGTTTGCTCCTGCTGCTCACACAATTGGACATTCACATACCTGATGCACATTAAGGGTATATATATTTGTTTCATTAATTGATTAGATGGAAACTATAAGGCTTTATTTCTAAAAATGGTTAAATTGAAGAAACATGTGGATTTTCAGAACTGACTATCAAATTATCTTCCCTCTAATGAAAAATAGTTCAAGTGGAGTTAGAAAATGAAAAGCCAGCCACTATCTAGTAATTCATGTCCTATGAAAGTGAAAATTGTGTATAGTCAGGTACCTTGTATCTTTCATCTCTCACCTTTTTAATAATCCCTCAGTAGAGTTTGTGTGATTATGAAATGTACGTATTTTGTTTAAACCTACTTTGTCACACAACTTGTACCTAATAGAGAATAATGTAGAGAATGTGTGGAATGATGAGGGGTTTTTTTTTATTTTTAAACCTAGCAAAAGGGTTGAAATTTGAATATAGACATAATTCAACTTACACATGTGAGGTAATGGAACTCACACATATAGGGATACAACTGCAACTTACACATACAAGGTACTATGGACTCACGTATGAGAGGATATAGAGAGTAACTCATACATGAAGGTAATGGAGATACACACAGTGGGAGAATAAAATATAACTTGCACATGTGAGGTAATAAAGCCTCACATATGCAAATGAAAGGGGAGACTAGGTTTGATTTCATGACCTCTCAATCATGTGAAAGGATAAGTTAATAGAGAATACCAAAGAGAAGGTAAGATATATGATAAAGAGATATGTTCTCTACATTATTCTTTAAAATATATATTAAGGCATTCTATCAACCATCTCCTTAGAGGTGTTAAAAAATGACGATGGAACTGGTTCATCCGACTGTTCATTTGACATTATTGATTCATTACTGGAACATAAATTCACACGCTTTGAAAGCGGCTGACGTAGAACGCACGCGATTTCAAGTTTTCCTATGTGGCCATGTCCTATGGAAACTAAACATAGAAGTATGGGTCATACAGAAGTATGGGTATCATATGACCAACCCACTGGCTATTGAAGCCCTTCATCATTCGTTGAAATTTAAAAACAACCACAGCCATTGATTTGACTTGATTTGATTTGATGTTTTTATTCTCCTTCTCATCTTCACGTAACCATGTCATGGGCTAAAATTTTTCAACAAAGGAAACTCATTCGAAATCTCATCTCTATCCTTACCAAGCCAATTTTGAGCCCTATAAAAGGACCCCCAAATATCATCAATTTATCTCATAACTTCATATCAATCATCATTGATAAAACACTAAATATTTGGGTCACCATGGCCAAACCTGATTCCCTTTTCTCCATCACATTCACATGCCTCCTACTTGCTACGGTGGTGCATGGTGATACAATAACATCATGCAGCCAAACTCCACACCCTGAAATTTGCAATTCTATGATCACCTCCACGAGCACTCTATCCTCTATAGGGGACACTCAATTTGGGTTTCGACATTTAGCCCTCCAGACCACAATGGATCAAGCCCAACGGGCCAATAGGATTGTGTCGACCATGGACCCCAGTTCATTCGATGAGCGAGCCAAGGCAGCTTGGGCCGATTGTGTTGAGCTCTTCGACGACACCATTAGCAAACTCAATCGTTCGGTTAGCTTGACCAATCCGGCGAGCTTTGAAGATGCTCAGACATGGTTAAGTGCAGCAGTGGCTAACCATCTTACATGCCAAAATGGATTCATGGAGCTCAATTCTTCCTCCCATTTTGCCTCCTTGCCTTCTATGTGGGGCAACTTCTCTGAGTTGCTTGGCAACTCACTCGCTATCAATAAGGCGGCCTCGTTAGAGGTGGCTTCTACTCTGCCGACTAAGTCGGGTGGTGGCCGACGCTTGCTCTCCGATAGTTTATTCCCGACCTGGGTTATGGCTGCCGATCGTAAGCTTCTTCAATCTTCGAGTGTGGTGGCCGACATTGTGGTGGCCAAAGATGGGTCGGGAAATTATAAGACCATTTCGGAGGCATTGGTCGCCTCAGTTAAGCTGAGGAAGGGGACTAAGAGATTTGTTATCCATGTGAAAGCAGGTGTTTATAGTGAGAACGTTGAGATTACTAAGTCCATGAAGAATCTGATGTTCATCGGTGATGGAATCGACTCGACCATTGTCACAGGCAGCAAAAATGTTCAAGATGGATCGACGACTTTTCGCTCTGCGACTTTTGGTAAGTTTGCTCATATTCTTAAGATTCTCTATTTCTTGTTACATGATTTTGTAGTATTTATGTGAAAGGTCACAATAATGTAAGTGAGAACTGTGGGCAAGTGAGGACAATGTAGTGGTGTGACCTTAGTTTTAGGCTCACCTGGCCCCCTTATGATTACCCACCATTGGATTGAAATTCCCAAAAAAAAAAAAAAAAACAAAGCATTTTAAAACCATTGAACTTAATTATCATTGAGACCAAAATGTTATATTTTGTGAACTCAAAGGTCTCACTGAGATCTTTGTATCTTTAGGGTTATAAATAGATTCTCGATTCTCCGAGTTTACCCGAAAGTTCTGATCCGTTAAAAACCGAGTTTGAGTCTTTATTTAGGAACCGATAAGTAAATGGGTTCGGTTCTCGATCCTATTTTTAGACCCGTGACATAAACGGTTTTAGGTCTGATCCACCTTAATTTCGGCCCGTGAACTTGAAATCCAACATATTACTCTAATTTTTAAAAATTCTTTCTAAAAATTAGCTTTTTCTAATGCATTCTCTACACAGACCTGGACTCCAACTCGAACTCACACCAAACACGGTTTCGGTTCAGGGTCCATCCAATCCTTAACGGTTTCGGTTTCAAATCTAAGAAACTGGTTTTAAACCAATTCCGAGTCAATCCTCTCACTAGCGGTTCCGGTTCTAGTTCACCATGGACTCGGACTGGAACCGACCCATTTACAGCCCTATGTATATTCCCTTTTCCATTATCCCACAATTGAGAGTACTTGTTCAAATTTTCCAGACAGCTCACTCTTACTTTGTTTAGTGTGACACATTTCCTTTGTGAGAAAGAAAAAAAGTATGAACTGCTTTTCCTTGATAGAGAATATTTCAATTTTTACATTAGACGTAAGAGAGCATGATTCATTTTTTTTGTAGAAACGAAAATCCCATGGAGATAGAATTCTCTTTATGCACGAATAAACCATATTGTTTAGATAATAGCTAAACATTATTTAGACAACAGCTAATTTTATTGACTTCTAAAAATTATATCAAGTTAACAGCTTGATGTAAGCACCAGTTTTCTAAATTTCTTATTACGTAATCAGTGACTTTTTTTTTAGAACGACTTCTTCCGATTTTATCAGTATATTACCATGACTTTTATCATATACATATGTATGACATGTATGAAGTAGGAATGGTGGGGAAGTTTCTGTCTCCACCATAGCAAGAACTTCTAAAAGTAACCGTGTTTCTAGTTCAACCCTGCTGTGTGGAGCCCATAGGCCCACTTGAGAAGAGCCCAAGTAATAAACCAAAAAAGTACCACAAAATCATTAGAACTCACATTACATGAACATTAGTTTGACTTTGGGTCTCATTTTGACTGGAGTCTGGACAAATACAGCTTTATCTCCCAATGTCAACAAAGTCACCGGGCACAAGTGAGGCCCAAAGTCTATGATCGAAACCTTTAATTCGAATGGGCCACATCATCCATAATGACCCTTCAGATCAAAGATTGTGTCACAAACCATGGTGCAATAATTTCAACTTCTACAACCAATTACTTTAATTTGCTTACCAGCAATCTCCGGCGATGGATTTATTGCCCGGGACATGACTTTCCAAAACACGGCTGGACCGCAGAAGCACCAAGCGGTGGCGCTCCGCTCTGGCTCCGATCTCTCAGTGTTCTACAGATGCAGCTTCAAGGGCTATCAAGACACTCTATACGTCTACTCCCAACGCCAATTCTACAGGGAATGTGACATCTATGGAACAGTAGATTTCATCTTTGGAGATGCAGCAGCAGTCTTCCAGAGCTGCAACATATATGTGAGGAGGCCCATGAGCGGGCAACAGAACACAGTGACCGCCCAAGGGCGGTCAGACCCCAATGAGAACACTGGAATTTCAATCCACAACTGCAGGGTCACCGCCGGCTCTGACCTCAAGGCGGTGCAGGGCTCATTCAAGACATACCTGGGTAGGCCATGGCAGAAATACTCAAGGACAGTGTTCATGATGACATTTCTAGATAGCTTGATAGACCCACAAGGTTGGTTAGAATGGAGCGGGAACTTTGCATTGAGCACATTATACTATGGGGAGTACATGAACACAGGTGGTGGCGCAGGCATTAGAAGCCGGGTGAAGTGGCCTGGATTTCATGTGATCACAAGTGGAGCGGAGGCCGGAAAGTTCACCGTGGGGAGCTTATTGGGTGGGAGTTCATGGATTCCGGCCACTGGTGTTCCATACACGTCAGGACTTTGAAATGGTTGAGGAGTCTGGGGGGGTTTCCTTCAATTCATTTAGTCAACTGTAAGTTTGCAATTAAATTAATGATGTAGAGATTTTAAGAAAATTTTTATAGTTAGCAGTTAATAATGTAGTGATTGACATTGAAGTTGTCATCACTCATGAGGTATGATGTAAGTCCATGTTCTTTTTATTGATTTTCAAAAAGTCTTTGTATTATTGTTCTTACTCCCACAAAAGTGAAGGAAAAAAGTCACTGCCTTTGTCGCTACGTTCGTCGCTTGCATGAATAGTTTTTATACATGATTAGATTATTACGACTCTCGCCTGGGAAGAGTTTGATGGGGGCGTATGTATTTAAGTTTTATGAGAAGAGATTTCTTCCTCTGTTAAATTTTACCGTTGCAACAATGAACATCTTTTATTTCCCTATTACATTGGAACTCTAGCCAAGAGCCTAGTATCTACACTTAAGAATAAAATGAAGAGAAAATTATAGAAAAAGTCACCTTAGATGTTGGGTGCACCAGAAAGGCCCTCATAATTTCTATATGAGGGTAAATGCCATCCCAGCATTTTTCACTTTTGTTTGAGTGATGGCATCTCCACTCGTTGGCCTTTACACTTACAGAGCAATTATAAGGGCCTTTTTTGATAAACCAGACATCTATGGTGATTTTTTTAGTAATTTTCTTTAAAATAAATTATCACAATAAGATGTGATAAAGCATAAGATAATGTATTTTTAAGAAAAAAAAACTTACACTGTTAGTTTCTTATTTTTATTTATCTAAAAATTATTTAAAAGATATTTTCCCAATATTATCACAATAAAGGCTACAAACTTTGATCGTAATATTTTCTCTTGCCCATATTATGCTAACAATAACATTTGCCAACTACCACCTGCACTCTAATTCTTCATGGGCCACTTTGATCCAGCATCTTCTATTATATCCCTTAGCCTAAAGTTCCTGCCTTGGACAAGCTGTGTTACACACAGTTCTTGCTCTCAATATCTGAAGTCCAAACTCAATCCTCCTCTGTAAAGGGAGAAAACCTTTTTGGAGATCGAATAGAAAGAGTAGAGAAAAAATAATTTTCATTCATGATTTGATAGAGTCTAGATCCTTTGAAACTTTTCCCCACAATGAACTTAAGTGGACCAATCACGGTCGGCCACAATACCGGAGGATGCCTGTCATTCACATGAAAGCAGCCCATCCTTATAGTAATGTGGCGGAACGTGATTGGTCCACTTATGGTCATCATATCTTAAAAGCCTTACATGTTCCCGATTCAATTTGACATTATATGACTCCATTTAATATTAGTAAAAATCCTAATAATCTCCTAATTACAAATTAGTTCCATAATTTACTCTCAATTAAATGAGCCACCTATTCCACTTAATCAAGAGCTTTTTGTATATACCCCCTTTAGGTTTTTAGAATTTGTAAATAGGGTTACATGGTTTTAGTATTTATAAATAAGGCCCTACCTTTTCATTTACGTTGCATGTCTCCTAAATTAATAACCTTCAAACCACCATAAACATTTAGAGTGAAATGATACTTTTGCCCATCCTTTTATCTTTATATACATAATTTCAAAACCGTACACTTCTTTTTCCCTAAAGCTTAACTTTAACAATTACATTTATTGGCAACAAATAACTTTACATAAATTTATTTTTCACATTGTAAGGCCCATTTCATTAAATTCAAAATGACAATCATCACATGTACTTATAATAAATATAATTGATCCAATCTATGCACAACTAACCCTTGGTTTGATGAAAATTTTAAAATTTATTATTAGACTTCATGTTCATGAGAGCATTAGTAAGAGAGAAGCCATTGGGACTTGAGATTAACTAACTCTAGTTTCACAGCTAACAATATATTAACTTTTGTTTAATGAATATAAGGACAAAGTTATCATTTTTAAAAAAATTTAAAACATACTAACACATTCCCCTTTAGGTAGACTAATTTTGGGGACATGGTACGCATTAAAATAAAATGACAAGCGCTTATTTACAAATACTAAAACCACATGGGCTATTTACATATCTTTAAAACATTCGGGGTATGTACAAAAAACTCTTTAATCAATTAGGCTGATTACATAGTCTACTCCTAATTCAAATATTGATCAAAAGGAGTGCATAAAATCTACTAATCTCCTACTCTAATGAGATTTATTGGATCTGTTAATCTGCCACTCTATGCAGGTTATCGGATAATCTCTCTCTAAGAGTTTGTTTTTTTTTTTTTTGAGTTCCTGCTTCTATCTTTGAAAGGCCTTTAGGACTTGTTAATGAAATATTTTAAAAAAAAAATTTGCCTGGCTTACTTCAACTGTTGTATTCTTATCTTCTTCGTGGTCTCTGGCATTCCCTCTGATATTCACACACCCCAAGTTTGGCATACATCCCAATAGACTAGAACTTTGGATCAATTGTGCATCCATCCAAATGAACTGGAATTATGGGCTATAGATGGACTTAGGGAGATGTGATTGGAGTCAAACTTGATATTTGAAGTTGTCAAACATCAATCTTTCTATCCGGCTTAGTCTTATCCTTTGATGAAGTCCATAGTGGGCCCTACAAAAGAGTTCGCACAGACTGCCCATAAGGGCAGTTCGCACAGGGAAATCACCCATAAATAATTACCATTGTATTGTGTTGTGTCCTACATGGATGGTTATTAATGATCCCGATGTATTTAGAGATACGCTCCCCATCTTTAATCCTTTTACTGTTGCCCGAATCATCCAACCACACGGCATACAAGCAAGAACATAAATCAATTCTTGCTTTTGTCGGCTCCTACATCTCCCAACCGCATGGTATCATACTACGCTTAGAAGCCCAGTTTAGATTTAGGGGAGAATTCCACCTTTTGTTCCACTAAACAGATGCCATCGTCTACTACTACGACAGTAGATTAGGGTTAGCCCTCTCTCCTTCCAGGATCTATTTCATACTTGGTAAAATCATCATCATCTGTTTCAAGATGTGCTCCATCTCCACACTCACCATACCAAACTCTGCCAGTTTCTGCCGGTCCCAAGCCAAGGTCAGCATTAAATAGGTTGACTGTCAACGTAAAACTTTATCATAATCCAAATATGAATTCTGAAATAACACATTACAGAATATACCGGAGAAATAATGTTGGAGATGGATATGGAAGAGGGGGTAAAACTGTGTTCGTGGCTTGAATGCGGGCGCATAAATGGGGAAGAGAGGGTGGTAGAGACGGATGTGGTTGAGGGAAGAAAAGGATATTTCGGTTGTAAGAGATGAAGGGCACGTTGGTGGCTCAAACAAGAGCCCAGTGTCGTTGAAAGCTTGAACTTTTAATGAAGAGGACCTCATCATAATCGAAACAGAAACTTAAATGGTGTTTTTGATATTCCCCATTTAATAGGGATTCTCTTTGGAATAAGGCAAAACCTGAGGTAACTATTTGAAATTAACCCTATCAAATAGGCATGAGATAACGATTGAAGAGCAAGAATTTATTAACAAACAGAGATCGAAGGGGAACAAGATTAGCAGGACAATTTTACCACAATACTACAGAGAAGAAAGTTTTCCTCATTATATACAGGCATCCAAATCAAACAGTGCTGCATAGAGTATACAGCATCCATTATAGGGATTCTCTTTTGAACAAGGCAAAACCTGAGGTGACTATTTGGAATTAAACCAATTAAGTACACATGAGATCACTATCAAAGAGGGAGAATTTATTAACAAACAGAGATCAAAGTCGAACAAGATGAGCAAGACAATTTTACCACAATAATACAGAAAAGAAAGTTTTACTTTCTATATACGGGCATTCAAATCAAACAGTGCTGCATACAGCATACAGCATCCATGAGCAGCAACTAGTCCAGAGAAATGGTTGAATCATAAGTTACTAAAACCTCTGCACTGGATATACGAAGCAGATAAGGGATGAAACACACACTAGCATAACTAGAAGGTGTTAGGTTGTACTTTACAGATAAGATTTTACTGGCTCATCAACCCGGAACAAAGTAATCCATCTTGTCAACTGGAAGATTCAGCACCGATGTTTCCACCTGTAGAAAAAAACAATTTTCGTAATTCCATAATGTGTACGTTAATACACAACATTATGTAAAATGGACATTCCACACTCAATAAAATTGATGGGATTCATCACTAGGAGAGTCGCGGTGTCTACATATGATCTATTTAGTAATAAGAATGTTGAAACACAACTGCTAGATCTTTTTTGTATTTCTTTTATCGGTAATACAACTGCCAGATTGGAAGGACTAATGCATTCTGCTTCATGATGTACACAGTATGAACTCTGATGGGTGAGTGCAGGGGAAAAAGGGTACAGGAGGTCCTTCCCCACTCAATCCCTACATAAGCCTGCTATGTCACTCCATTTGGTTAAGAGATTAAAAAAAATCCCAAGTCCTGCTTCTCCACTCAATCCCTACTTAAAAAGCCTGCTATGTCACTCCATGATCTAACACTACTTCTAGTTATTTCATTCCAAGATCTTCCAGTCCTCCCCTGGCAATCTTCAGCTCTTCATGCACTGGCTTTACATTCTCATTTTTCTCTTGGTTCCTGTTAATTATGCAGCAGGTCCTTTTGGAATGGTGTTTTGATACTTGTTTAGCTGTCTGAAGGAGCATATTTCACAATGGTGTCAATCGAAGAGAAAATGAGCAGAACCTCATCCAAGACAACTTTCAGATTCTGTTTTTAGGTGACCTCACAGTCAGTTAACAGCCAACTGTAACCACTCTACGGCTAACCGTACAACTAACCATAGATGCCCAGTTTGAACAACGGTCAAACTAGCAATTGCAGTTACCGTAAGTGTTTTACTGCTAACCATGTACTGGCCATTGGGGAACTTTTTCATTTTTAAACCAGCTCGTTCCAAGGCCTTAAAGGGGGAAGTTTTAAAGCAAAAATGAGCAAAAGCTGAGGTTTTGAGCTGAGGAAGGCTAATGGAGCAAGGGAAATGCCAAAAGCTTGGACTTACACCTTTGAATCATATTATCTAAGCTTAGATTTCCACTTCCAAGTTCTCATGCTTTGCTAAAATCCTTGTACACTTATAGCATGATTTCTATGGTTGGTAAACGGTCTTAGTTGTTGTTCACTTCTTTCCATCATTTGAAAATCATTTTTAAACTACTTTGTGTTATGGAGTCAACCATCAAAATTCATCACAAGTTTTTGCTTATGAATCTCTGTCAAACTTCTCATACTTTGCCTTTCATTTCTATAACAAGCTGTCTCATGCATTACATGTGCTTGGACAAATACCTCAATCATACCATACAATGTTCTCAAACTTTTGAAAGCCATCTTATTTGGCAAATTTCTATGAGCTATCACTTTCATTGATTGGAGGTAGATTTCATACATATCAAATTATAATCTTTGTATCTACACCTTGTGTATGTTATAGCTGGATTTTTCACTTTCACATCAGCCTATTC
The DNA here is from genome assembly GCA_037013555.1 of Sextonia rubra. Classification (NCBI taxonomy): domain Eukaryota; kingdom Viridiplantae; phylum Streptophyta; class Magnoliopsida; order Laurales; family Lauraceae; genus Sextonia; species Sextonia rubra. The sequence goes on along the minus strand of JASUAD010000001.1, from coordinate 109,081,536 downwards.
TAGAGGCACTTTCTTGTACTTTTTCTCTTCTTGTGCATTTTAGCCACATTTTTTTAAGAGGAAAACATATGTTGTAAATGTTATTGCTAAGCCTTAAAAAGCATTTGTATTGGTTCTAGATTGGCCAAGAAATCTAGATGTTGTAAAGTTTTTAGGTGAACTAGAAACCTCTAAGATTTTAGTGAAATACCAGTGGGGTGTAGGGAAACAAGCCTCTAGATTAGCATTTGAACTTTATTTTTACTTTTATATATTGATTTAAAGCTAATAAAACTAAATATATATTGACAGTTTAAACTTATTAAACTGTTTACACATATCATTGATTATCTATTAATATATGTCATGATATTCTGGTAGACTTGTTTGTCGTTTTATTTCTACTACTATAAATGGGAAATTGGATAGTTATTAATAACTGCCTTTTAAGGTTGCAAAAATTTTTATTTAGTATTAAAAAAATCACAAATCATGATACGATTCACAACTCAATTCAATTCATGGGTATGAACAATTTGCAATCCGATTCCAATTTTCAAAACTACGGCACAAACCTCTCCAAGCATATTGCTGGGTTTTTTTAATGGGCCCAATATGATGGTTAATGGGGCCAGCCAGCTATGCTCAGCTAGTAAGCAGGCATCAGCGACTAAGCTAGTGGAAGCCCTTAAGTAGGTTGGGTCTGGTTTGAAAACTATTTTGATGGCCCGAATGCAGCTGAGTCACTGTCCATAGAGGCCTACTGTGCATTTCTAGGCCTGGTTAGGACTATGGGGCTGATCCAAAAGGATAGTTAGTGACCTGATTAGGATTTCATTTAAATTCAGCAAAATCTGGACCGTCTAATTTGAGATTCGATCTATTCCACTTAATTGCGCCCTTACGTAAATGGTTCAAAATCCTTAGAGATCAATTGAACCAATCCAAATATTTAAAGACTTAAATCAGTCAAAAGATCAATCAAATTCGAGCCATCTACCCCTGCATCAGATTCCCCCACTTGAAAAGGACTCAACCTCAAGTGTACAACTGATACTCGTCACTTCTTTTTCTGCTTCTACTGCAAATCATGCAATGGATCCACTAGAATCTCTAACCGCTCCTAAACATTTGTTTCATGGTTCAGATAGAATGATGGATCACAACACTGTACGTAGGCCTCCAACTAGATCTGCAGTAGATCTCACTATGGATCTCTTCCTAAAAAGGATCAACAAATTATATCATTGTCAATTCTGATGTTGGCAAATCAAGTCCACCATGACATGCACATTTTATTTCATATGCAATCTTCAAAAGATGATCTGCAATATCCACACCCACCAATATAGTATGAGTCAAATTGGCACCCTACAAGGTGTCATCTGTCACAACTACTCCATCCAATAGGTCAATTTGCTCATTCTTGATCAATGGAGTTTCTTCTTCATAATCTTACAACTCATGTATCACCATTATATTTATATACAACGGAAATTAGTGTGTCTAACTCCTCATCACAATCTTCATCCGACTCATCGTAAATTGGATCCCCCTAATCATCATCATATGATCCATCATTGTAATAGAGAGGTGCCAGTCAGCCATGGATTAAAAAATCAGGCAAGTCCGAGTTGACTCGGACTCAGAACTTGCCAAGTCAAGTCCCATGGGACTTGGACCCGACTCTGAGGGACTCAAAAAAACACTTGGGTGATTCAGACAAGTTGACTAGCATGCATCATTTAAAGCAAAAAAAAAAAGAGAGAGAGACATGGGAGGAAAAGACAAAAACATAAAAAATAAAAAATAAAAAAAACCATAGAGAATAATTTGTTATTGTTGGGAGAGTTCAGAAAGAGGGGATAGGAGGAAAAAGACAAAAACATAAAAAGTAAAAATGTGGCCTGGAGAGAGAGAGCAGTTGTTGTTGGAAGCCACTGGAGAATGCTCTCTCTCTCTCTCTCTCTCTCTCTCTCTCTCTCTCTCTCTCTCTCTCTCTCTCTCTCTCTCTGCTGTGGTTTATTTTCCTATTTTTAATTTCCTAGCCGAACCCAACTAGGTCGGGTCCCAAGTCCAGCATTTTAAACCTTGCCATCACCTTCATAGGCCTACTCATCAAACAATTGATGCGGGGTTAGACTTCATCAAAACACTAAGTCGGATTCTTAACTTTTCTACTCGGATTTTGGATTTCCAATCTCTCGGGCAATGTGAGTTATCTTCAACATTCTCAATGTTGTACCCATAACCACAAAATTTTTGGGGTGATATTATGAAAACAGAGAATGGAATTAAACAAAAAAATCAGGATTTTCGGCAATGATACCAACTAACGTAGTCCCAACTTAAAACGATTAGACCATCTGTTGAATATATTGTTTGCCGCAACTCTAACGTCTAGGTATTTTGGTTGCAATGGTTAGTAGCTCTTGACATGGTATCAGAGCCACTACATATCCCAGGATCGAATCCATGTTGCCATATCCTTGGTATTACGTTGCGGGTGCAGTTGCGCAGGGTAAAAGAACCTATGCCGCTTTATGATGGGTGCGTGACTCGAGTCCACACGGTGGACCACCCGCGGGGGGGGGGGGGGGGGGGGGGGGGGGGGGTTATGGGGATGTGTTGAGTATATTGTTTGAAGCAACTCTAACGCCTATGCATTTTGGTTGCAATGCTTAGCAACTCTTGACACAATTAAGGTCCCAAAACTAACGAAACCAGAAAATACAAAAAGTTAAGAGGGATTGTAAATAAAATCCAGAAACTATTGACTAGCAAGGAATTAAATCAACCAAAGAAATGATCTTAGAGGCCTTCTCAATCTCCAATGGCCCACTAACCAAGGGAAAGGAAAGAACAAGAGAAAAACTTAGAAGTTTGTCTGCTGTATTCTGCGAGATGCTGTTATGTCCAACCAAAGGAAAATTGCATAATTTTGGAAATATGGGCATTCTAGACATCCCTATTCAAATCCCGACTCCCATGGGCCTCACATGGTCCACTTTTAGAAGAAGTGGTATCGCACTAGGTTGAAGCTCACCCTTGGGCAACCCAAGAGGTATAGACCCCTAATAGGTTTGTGTTTAGGTTGGCCCACAAGAGCAAGTACAAAATCAGTACATGTTTCGGAAGTTATGGGTTCAGATTTCATAATTTCCTGTAATTTCAAACTACCCTGCCCCGCTCTTCTTTTTTTTTCTATTTTGTCAAAGCAACCATGACATGAACTTTTTCTTAATAATTGGGACTACATGGGCCCGAGTCTTGATTAAATCTTGATCCAACCCTTGCAGGTGATCGTCATCAAAGTCTTGTCCTAACTATCGACTACATAAATTATGTTTCTCCATTCCAATCAATCTTAAACCAAATCCTCAGAAAGGTTGCACTTCCATACACGCTATCATCGGCCTACTCCTTCCTCTTGGTGGGCAATCAACCTATGTAGAAAAAGTTTTCCTCAACCATCTCAAATGGGTTTCTCTTATTTTATCACCTATCCATGCTAACCCTAAATGCTCTTATTTTTTTAATCTTTGATTCCGTCCTTCCAAGGTTTACCACATATCCACATCAATATTCTCTTTTGTGCTACACTCAATGGGTGCATGTGTTGCTTCTTGATTGGCCAACATTCTTAAGTCATGGCTGGTCTAATCAAATTGCTCCATATATGATTTTGCCATCTCAAAATTTCGATCCGTAATGAATTCGTTATCAACAAGTTACCCAACCATGAAACTTAGCATGTATGGGAGAAAATATAAAGTCATTAAGATGCAGGGATTGGCAAGTATATGAAATGTGGATGTTACCATTCTTCCATTCACAGTGGCTCTAGATGAACCAGAATAAACATTTATGAGATGCCATACCCAAGGCTCATGATAGGAACCCCGCAATAAAGATATGACGAATTTAAGGCCCTGGAGTTCACTTGAGAATTTAATAGCTGGAGGTCAACCTGAATCATTTAAGATTGACCACTGGAGTGATGGTAACGGTAATATTTGCAAGTGGAGTAGAAGAAACATTACCAGTCCCACTTGAAGAATGTTCAGAGCGGAAAGTGGAGGGTTCAGCAACTGCATATTATGCCCATGGAGTCCAATTTTGAGGTTGCCATTAGCCATCAGAAAAAGTAAGCCCAGTACAGAACTTTTTCTAACAATAATTGTAAAACTCTTTCTCTCACTGATTAGCAAGATGGTTGAACACCTTACAAGGGAATCACAGTACTTATAAATTTCTTTGTTTGGGTTTTACTAGTGTTGCAAAGGCAAGGATCCTCAAGATGCTTGATATTCCAAAGCAGACAGTATATGAGATCTTACCAATCAAAAAAGAATGAGATCTTTACTCTTCAGTCAAAAGTCCTTGAAAGCAAGTAGCAGCAGCAAACAGGGGAAATTGGTTCAGAACACTGCCCAAATTGCTTCAAACTCAGGTAACTTCATCAGAAGTACACATTGTTATGTAGTCCTGAATTCTTACCAACAAACAGAGAATCTCCCTTGACTGCTGCAAATATAAGAAACTCATACTCCAAGAACAGGGTCACGAGCCATAACTCATGAGTCTCCAAGTACTGGCCTACTATAGACCTCTCACCTTGGTTACACTCAAAGATCTCATAACATTATTGGAATCGTCAAGCCTCATTTTCTTCACGGTATACTTTCTTAATTTAATTCCCCATAGCTCTTGCAGTGTCATAAGGTTGAAGTTCAAGGCAATTTCAGATTCAACTAAGCTCAGTATCCAACTCATGCTTTCCGCATTATTCTTTATCCAGGTTTTAATCCTCAGATATGAATCCATTTGCAGGCAGCCAATCTGAGCAATCAAGGATTCACCACAGTTATTTTCATCAAATCTATCAGAAGTGGAATTAACTTTAAAAAAAAAAAAGAGAAGATTTCTATACGACATGTCAGGAGTCTCCAAAATAGATACCCCGGCAGATTGTGACAACACCATGAATTCCTCAAAATGACAATTGTGGCAGATTGATGACGACACCATGAATTCCTCAAAATGGCAATTGTAGTCCGCACAATATCATTAAGTTCTTTAGACAAAGTAAGTTGGAGAATGCCAATATAAATAATTTCAGTCCCAGACTAAACCAATAAAGAAAACTGTTAGAATTTTTCTAACCAATATCAATTCTAGGTAGTTTGAAAATCAGAAAAAATGGATAAATAAAAAATACAATCCAGACACTGCGCTATCCAACAGATGCCTGCTCTTTATTAATGATTTAATACTTGATTTATTACATTAAAAATCTTCCTTTGGAGTTGGAATGAATCCAAAATTTTCCAGCACACACAAAAAAAATGTGGGGGCATGAAAAGAATCGAAAGTGAGAAATAGGATCAGCTTTTAAATTTTCCTTAAAACATTTTTTTTTACTTCAAAAACCCATGAATTTGATATGTAATTCACGGGTAAAACTTGAAATGTGAGATATGTAATTCACGGGTAAAACTTGAAATGTGATATATGCAATTCACGGGTAAAACTTGAAATGTGAGTGATACCTGCAGAGGCCCCCAAGAAACACCTGGTCAGCTAGAAAATTGTGACTCCCCCCGAATCTGAGGGAGATTTAGGCCTTAGAAGAATGTCTATTCATGAAGCTTCTCTGCTGAAACTAGGATGGCTTGGTGACACTTCTTCAACGTGTGCTGTTTGGTTTCGGAACAGATATTTTAAAAATTATTCCTTATGGTACCCTCAAACTACAAAACTGGGCTCCTGTGTTTGGAAGAAAATTAGGAACCTCTACTATTTCCTTCAGCAGTCCTCTCATTGGCAAGTAGGTGATGCTTCAAGGATTAGCCATTGGTTCAACTGATGGATTGATGGCTTGACCATTGGAAGGGGTTTCCCTCAGTTCATTTTCTCTCCTCTAGCTAGAGTGTCTCACATTATCTCAGATGATGCCTGGTCCTTCCGTGAGGATCGTCCTCCTGAAGTTGCCCATTCTCTTTAAATAGCTTCAATGATCTAGCTGAATAGTCAGCTTCCTGATGTGCTTCTCTGGGCCCAAAATCCAGGGGCTGGTTTATCTGTGAAAGGAGTTTGGGATACCATTAGGACGAGATCTGATAAAAAGGACTGGTCTTCCTTTGTTTGGCATGCTTGGATGCCCCTTAGATTAGCCTGTTTTGCCTGATGTCGGTCTCAGATATTTGGAGTTAGCCTATGTTCAATGTGCTCGCTATACTCTAGTGATGTCGAACCGGATCTTCATCTCTTCTTCTCCTGCTGGTTTGCCAAGGATCTTTGGTGTTGGATCATTCAGGCAGCCAAGTGGCCCCCACTTAGTCAACCACAGCATCTCAGTTATGGAATTCACTCACTTGCTCTTGTGATAAGGCTGCTAAACAGGGAATCTTGATGGTGGTCCTCTCCTTAATTTTTACTATTTAGAGGTGCAGGAACAAAGTCCATTTTGAATGAAAGCCCCCTATCTTCCCTCAACCAAAAGGCTTCTCCGGATCCGGCTAAAATCAGTTTTGGACCCTTTGTACAAGCCTTACCTAGGTTATACTCTCTTCTATTCAAAATTTTTGGGAGGTCTTCCTCCATTGTAAACTTTTCTTTTGGCTAACTTAGGCCTTTGAGTCCTCCTCATTTCTGCTGTTGTGGGAAACTGGGAGCTGTTTTCAGCTCATCTTCTTTCTCCTCTTTAATTCAATTTGCCTTTTAGGGAAAAAAATCCCTGCAGAGACTTGTGAGTGTGTCAAGAGTCCTTCAATTCAAGCAAGAAACAAACTCGCAGGAGTGGGAGAAGCACTGGATTCTTCTACTAAGAGATCAATTCTTCAAGACTTCTGCGAGCCTCCTACTAAAGTGGTTTTGCGTGTGTTTGTGTTGAGAGTTCGCAGAGACAGTTTCAATGGCTTCCAAGAACAGCTGAAGTACACAGCTCTGCTGGCAATGTTCTAATACAATGCACCTTGACATTGGGCTAACAGAGAGAATATGGTTCAATGAAGTGCAGTACAAGACTCTAAACATACATTGCCTCTTGTCTATATTTTGAGATCTAGCGGGCTTCGGCCAAGGTGAAAAATCCGGTTAAAATCCAATGTGCCCATCACCCAGCAAAGAACAATTGGGATACCAAGGACTCCACAAGTCCCACATCGAAAATATCCAAGTGTTGACCCTGGGCTTATAAGTCAAACCCCATATTGACTCAAGATGATGAATTTTAAAGCTGTGTGGCCCTAGAACCCATAATAACTCCTAAGTTAAGCATGCTCAGGCAGTAACAATACTAGGACGGGTGACCGCCTTAGAAGTTCTCACATGTGCACATGGGCCAAAGCGGACAATATCATTATAAGTTGGGCATGGCTGTGACATACATCCATCCCCATATTTTAGGGATCTGATGAAATTAACTAATCACAATCATTATCTTAATCAAATCTATGAGATACATACTAGGAATGTACACTAAGAACTACCTTTCAAACGGTGTTTACTCAACTTATATAGTAGTTTGCACGAGCATATTTCACAGAACCCATAGAGTTTTTCTGATGTACTGGTTCCTCACTTTATTATTTATTATTAGTTAACTAATCCATCTTGGCATACACATCTCAGACACATTAACTGTAAAATGGCAAGTGTACCCCACCCCAATGCATATATATTTTGACATCATTCGGCATACATGATGTTAAGCAAAACCATAATATGGATACTTTTTTATTATAGAGATGAGGCAAGAGCAGAGTAACCTAGTTCGCTGCTAAAGCCTTCAAACTGCAAACAGTTTATTCCAAACAATTCACAGCTTGATTTGCGAACTATAGCAAAGAGCCCACTAGAAGTTCTATAACCTGAATACTAGCTTCTCAAAAACAAAGCACACCTATGTATGCTAGTCTATATCTAACTCCAATTAAAGTTGGTCCCTCCTTAAGATTGATTGCCAGTGAAACATGGGATTCTATTTTGGTCTTTATTTAACCATGTGCTTTACAATGGCCAATATAATGGTCGGCCCAACTCTCGTCTAAGCAGATTTTGGCTCAAAGTAAAAGAAAGAACAGATGTGTGCCCAATGATACTTTATAGTAGCATGGACATAGATTAATTTGTTCATTGAACTTACTCAAACTCCAAATCAGATTAGTTGAACAGCATTAATTGAATCTACTCCACTGACTTCTGTAATTAAACTAAGTCTCAAATTAAGAATTGCATTGTGAATTAATCTAACTGTGAACCAGTTAACTATGGGACAGACAGTAACCATTTTCTGATATGATAGTAGCAGGACGCATTATAATCCAAATTATATCATAAAAGACTATACAATAAAAGGGGGAAAAAAAGAAAAAGAGAGAGAGAGAGAGAGAGAGAGAGAGAGAGAGAGAGAGAGAGATGTAATAGCTCACATCCACTCAATGGAGAATTAAGCAAAGAAGTGAATTTACCTCTTCAAATGGAACAAATACAAAAGGTGTTAACCCTCTCCTATGTGAAACTGCAGGAACATCAGGGTTGTGAGTCTCATCCTCCTGCCACCCTTCAACCACTCCAAGCACGTCACCCTCAGGATCATTAACTTCAGTGTCATTTACACCACTTGTAACAAGGGAAAGAAGATCAAGCCGATTGTTTGCCCCCACAGTTGTCCCTCTCAACCTGTTGAAACCAGCCAATTCTATCAATATAAAAACAATGTATAAAGAGGCTAAAACATTCATTCAAAAGTCAAGGGATCTTTTTCCAAATATCCACCATGTATTCTCATAAATCAAGGGGTATGTTTTTAAAATATATTGTAACATGATCAATTCAACTGCGGGAAATTTGTTATATAGCTAGAAGAGGTGATATTTTTTTTCTGGATTTGATTGTAGATAAAGGTTACATTTATGAATTTATAAGGTTGCATACAAGTATCAAATATCAAACTTGACATATTTAACAGTTATAGATTAAACAACAATAATAATTTGGCTGTGATTTTCGGGGACCAACATTTGGTTTATAGTGTGTACTAATGGAACGGAAGAAATCTACAATTTTCCAATATTCTGAAATTTTTTGGATGTTTTCAGATTTTTTTTAGGGTGAAAAAATTCATGTCATGATAGACCATGACACGACTCTACATCGTAATGGTTTTTGTGGTCGACCACGACAAAAGCCAATACCGCAATTCTGAACCATGGCATCCACCACCTACGAGTGGCAGGACAGCTGGCCAATCTAGCATCACTTTACTCAACAAGGTAGAGGGTAGGCGCGTATGGGTGAGAAGGAGATATTGAAATATCCGCTTGGATACAGCCATGCAGAGATGTTGAGTCGTCATCATGTATTAAGTCACAAGATAGGCAACATGAGAATTATCAGCAAGGTAATGGTCAATTAGAGAAAGCTCTCACAAAGCTTGCAATATAGCATAGGACCAAAAAGGAGATCACTATCATCTTGTCAATACTTGACAATTGACATTCACTTGAAGACAAGTGTCCAAAAGAGTCTTGTAGGTAAGCCTGTGCAATAAAGTCTTTGGTGTATTTGTGATTGTTATGAAAAGACCCTGAGCTGAAGTATTAACCATAAGACCTAGGAAGTGGGTCAGAAGTCGAGGACCCTTCATTAGAAAAGAAGCATGGAGGAAACCTTGGACCTGATAGGTATTGTCAGAATCAGTCCTAGCAATGATAATGTCTTCAGCATAGACGGGAAGAACAGTGATGCTCTGTATTAGTCTGTCGAAGGAATGGAAGGATCATACTTTCTCAACCCATGCTCGTGCGGCCTGTTTGAGGCCATAAAGAGATCATTGCAATCACCAAACATCATGACGAGTCCAAGATATCCCCACTGGAAGATGCATGTACACCAATATCTTTAGATCGCAATGTAAGAAAGCATTTTTTATGTCCATCTGGAAGAAAGGTCATGATTGAGTAATGATAATGGCTAAGATTGTATGCACAATTACCACTTTTGCAGTGTGAGCAGAACTTTTTATTGATCCAAAGAACCATATGATTTGAGCTTGACAGAATATTGTAGACAATTGGTTTTGTAGAAGAACAATATCCCATGAATGACTGGATAGAAGCACATTAAGTTCCTCCTACATTGCCTGTTGCCATCACTCATACCTTGCTAGTATAAAAACTTTAACTCAATACCTAACTCAACAAGGGTAGGGTCAAGTTGAATCGGTCAACTCAACTATGTCGGTCATCCCATGAATGACTAGATAGAAGCGCAGCCCCAAATCCCTAATCGATGTGTAGATCAATCTCGCGAATGATTGATCTACTTAAAGATTATTACTGAAGATAAAAATCTCATTAAAGAGAAAAGTCAGATTTTATTGATAATAAGCATTGTATTACAACTGAGGCATGTCCTCTATATATAGTTATTAACATCTTTCTTAGCTACCAAGGCTTTCCTAATAATTAAAGAATCCTAATTAAAAGAGAAAACTAAATCACTAATCTTGACTAACATTCCAAATCAAATAAACTCCTAATTTAAAGACTTCTAATTAAATAAATAAAATACTTAATTAAAACTCCTAAACAACCTAAACTTCTAATCAAACAGATGCCATGTTGGGCCTAGGGATTGGGCACAATGGGCGAGCCGACCCATGGTCTGGTCTGCATCACAACCCAGTCATGGTTGAGAAGTATTGGCACCTTAGTATCATACACATACACATGGATCAATCCTTGCGTCCTCAAGGCAAAGTATCACTCTGGACTAGTAGCCCAACCTAGTCAAAAAAATAAATAAAAACTATGCCATCAGACGGTGTTGTTCAAACAAAATTTTTGTTCCCTCTTTCTCTAACTCAATTGATTAGATGATTATAATTAAAGGAGAGGCATATCCAAAAAAGCATGTTCTCGATGATATAAATGCTAAAAAACTGCCAAAGGAGAAAGGGTTAGGTAATATCTACCTCAAAGTTATCAAACTTGGGGAAAAAAATTCTCAAGGTATCCAGGATGAAGTGCAAACTAGGTATCATATTAGAGACCTACATCGCACCTCTGGAAAGGCACCTGCATTCGGCACCAATGCATCACAATGAAGAGTCTGAATGTCGAACGCTAGACAGACGACAGTGTCAAACTCAAGATGGAGATGAGACCGGAGGCCTCAGATTTCAAGAAAAATGCTAGCAACGAGAGTCATGATAGGGATAGAGCAAGGTCTAAAAATCAGACAAGAGAAGAAGACCAGAGCACTGCAGCAACACTGCACCTGCCGCAGCAGCACTGCAACAGCAACAGACCAGCAGCAGCAACTCTCTCTCTCTCTCTCTCTCTCTCTCTCTCTCTCCAGAAACCCTTTCCCATCCGCATTTTTTGCCATCAAAATTCTTATACCTTTATAATGCTTTCTCCCCTTCCCTATATTTAAATTAAAAAAGCAACCCTCTTACTTTATTTTTTTATGAGTTGAGTCCGAGCCACTATAGACCCGACTCGGTAATGCTGAATCCTTGACTCAGACTCGACTGAGTTTTAAATCCATGGCATAGAGGCGTTGCTGGGTGTCAGAGGACTAGATGAAGACAAACTGAGGGGTTAAGATGACCAATGCCTAAATGAAATAAATTTTGTCACCGAGCAAGAACTAAGAGCTGTTTGAGAGGGACAGGATCAAATTCTGCAGCAAAGAACAAAGAGGTCTCTACTTGGTTGACAAATTCCAAGGATCAAATGGCAGGATCTATCAAAAAAGGGGGCGATGAGATCATGAGAGGCTTCGACGACAAGAAGCTTCAATTCAAGTGAGGCAATAAGATGCTCTGAGAGGATGCGAATTCTCCTCTATTGAGCTGATGAGATGAAGATCACTAAGAGGTGTACTCTCCTCTGTTGAGACGGCAAGGTCTTGGAAGGCTTCCTCTAGCTAGACAGTGGCTCTGGTAAGTGGTAACATACTACACAAATAAGTGAAATAATACTTGGTGACACCTTTTGGGTGGTCACCTGCTCTTTTATATTACAAAGAAATGAGTATATATAGGAATGGAGTAAATGGGGGTACATGTGAAGCTTTAGTATTGGTACGAGTGGATACCCTTATCTAGTAGTTACAACTTATCTCTTGGCTTGCAACTGGGCATTGGCTGGTTTTGGTAGCTCAGCCAGAGTCTTGTCTGTAGTATTCACGTCTATAAAAAAAAAAAAAAAAACTGATGATAGACTAAAATGGAGAAACAGAATTCATATGGCCGACCCCAACACAGTAAGGACAAGGCTTTGATGATGACACTGATTCATTTCGAAAAAAAAATAAAAAATTATTAAAACTGTATTTTTGTTGGATTGCATACTCGTGCATGTATCATACCATACTTTGCATCCAGTACAAGTCTGCAAGAGCAGATTCACATTAAGTCACAGATTGTAAATACCACGAAAAAAATTGAATGAACCTTCCCACAAATATGGAAGGATGTAACAGTTAGCCAATAGGTGATGATTTTGGTCAAAATGCTGGTTCTGGAACAGGGTTTTAAAATCATGGATCACTATACATCCCTTAAGAGATTTTAGATAAGCCCTGTTGCATGCACATGTGTGGCTCATCCACACATAGTCAAACATCCCAGCGCAGCATGAGTGCAAGATCCAAGATATTCTAGCCAGGAAACATTAGTTAATGTACCCTGGCCAGAGGGGAAAAAGCCAGTCCACTCGTCACAAGGGTGAAGTTACAAAAATTACATTTAACTAATTCAAAATATGGAAGTATAAACAGGGGGAGATCCAATGGTCCACTCTATACTTAAATATGATGGTCCGATGAGTGAAGTTGCCCTTTTCTTTCAGCAGGTACAACAAGGTATAGATCTCTTGTTGCACAACTACCCCACTGGGATTTGGCATCTGTTCACCAAACAAAAATGCTAACTAATTAAGCTTGCACCATGCACAATAAATTCAGCCATTTTATGAAGACCTTAGACGAATTCTTAGAACAGTCGGACGTAAGCCTGGGTACAGGATAGCAGCCTCAATCTGTAAATGACATGCCCATAATGACATCAGACATCAATTGATAAAGCATTAAATATGAGTAATGTTACACAGTTTTTAAAAGATGACTGACCTGGTCATTGGCCAATGTGTAGTGACCACCAAAAATACAATCAGACTTTGATGCACGGGAGTTCATAAATTTCGCTACTTCTTTAACTTTTTGAGAAGAATTCTGACCATATGAAATGACAGAGTTTCAGAGAATTTAACACGTATTTCAAGTATTCTTACTGTATGTAAATTATTTAAACCAAATAACCTTATAAAGGAACTTCCCAGAAGAAAAAAACCTTAAATAGCGGAAGTAGCAGACCTACAAAAGCAGAGCCATCAATCAAAAAAGTGAAGTCACTCAAATTTAGTTCTTTTTTCTATTATTATTATTATTATTATTATTCGAAGTCACATACTCTCAACCCTGCTTGGCCAATCAACTTAGATACAGCCTAGTACAAATTTAGTTCTTTTTTACAGGAAGCCAGCATGCCAGATTTATTCAAGGCAAGCAATGTATGACAACTCTTTTAGCTCTATACTTTGAAAAGGTAAGCTTGACAACAACCATTCCTCTCAGCAATGTCCATCAATAATTAAGACAGAGCAATTCTATTGAGAAATTATAGTCATTTGTTAAGACGCCCTAACAGTAAGAATGTAAACAACGCTGGCTTCCAAGCTGCTTTAGCTCAGGTCAAATCCACTCAATTATTTCATGGGCCAAGCTTAAAGTAGGCCCAGATCCACTTGTCAAGAAGCTTTAAATAATTTCAAATAGTGATCAGTAATATGATAAAATAAATTTAATATACAATGCACTAAATTAAAATTTATTTAAGAAGAAAAATGTGAATGTGGCACATCACATAACATTTTTCTAACAACAACTATAGTGTTATTGCTAACCACCTAACTGTCACTTGTTCTTGCCAGTAAGCCCATGGCACAATGGAAGGCAATCACTATTGCAACCTTAAGGTCATGGGTTCAAGTCATGTTACCTTTCAAAGAAAGAAAGAAAGAAAAACGAAAAAATAATAATAATAATAATAATAATTGTGTTCAATCCTTTTGATATCCAAACTATTAATGCCATACACTAGTTCTTGCATAGGCATCGTTTCATTGAATTGGCCTTTCCCTTTATTGCTGGTGGCTCAAACTGGTTACAAAAAATGATTTCAAACCCACAATCTGAGTGAGTGCATCACCAACTATGTTGTATTTGCATGTTATATATTACAATTCCATGTAAAATTCTGCAAGTGAGCATGTGTGGGTGCAAGTTTCTTTTGAATAGCAAAGAAAATAGCTGCACAATTGTATATCTGTAAGATGGAACTTCGAACTTGCTGAACCCAGCATGTAGTGACTCCAAGTCCGTATACAGTACACCACGGCAGGCATTTCCATCTCATGGTGGAATTACATTGGTCTACATCATTCTATTTATGACTTTCAAATGCAACTAGCTGCTCATCCTATAGTAACACCCCACTAACAGCCCCGTCTAATGCATTAATGTGAACTTCAAATGGTCGTTTGAAGTCTAGCAACCTCTAAAAAGAGAAGATGCTTCAGTTGCTCAAAGCATTCTTAGCATTTGGAACACCAGTTGCATAAAAGCAACCTTTAGAAAAAGAAGATGCTTCATAAGCTAATATGGCCAACTCTCTTCCACGAGTTATAATTGTTTCTCTTTTAAAGTAAAAATGACTCAAGTGAAGTTTATAAATTGACCAAGCCAAGTGGTCAACAAAAATAAACTAACAATGACTTAGTCAGTCAAGCATTACTTATCCAAGTCTCCAAGTTTTTTTACTCAGTCAAGTTCAAGACCTGGCCAATCCAGAGAGTCACAAGTAGACACTGGTTTTCCATAAAACAGACAAATTGAAAATTGACTAACTTCCATGATATGCAAGTCAACATGACAAAATGTGGTAGCTGTGTAGAGGCCACCACCACTAGTCAATATAATGAGAATGTTGCATACCACATGCACAGGGTTGGTAACCTTCCACTCTGCAACTCCAACACGAATGTAAGTGTTCCTACTAACATAAATACCTGATACATGAAAATTAACGTCAGAATCATACAAATACAATAAATGAAAGAGGGGATAGATCATAGATGAAAGAAAACTACCTGTCAGAAAAGGTGTAGATAGCAAACGATTTTACATTTTATGAACTATGAATTAGTGCTACAAATATAATGCAAACAATTTGACATTTTATGAACTATGAAGTAGTGCAGCAAATATAATAACATTAAATATTCACTGAAGCGATGAGATGATTAGAAAATTTTACTTAATTAAAACATTAAATACTTATGCAATGGCAACATGAATAAATTTATTCAACAGAGAACAATGTAAGCAGCATAGCTCCATGCTAGGTCATGCTTAGCAAAAAGGTTTGTCCAACCTCAGCACATGGATTAATGACTTCGGACCAAGACTTACTCTATATTTTCCAGCCAGGTCAGACCGTCAGACTGACCAAATGCTTGTCAAAGCTCAGAAGGTGATTAATGATGGCCCCAAGCCTCACACCTACTAGGAAAGATTCTGGCAAGCTAGCCTTGTGATACTACAAGGGAGGCCAGATCTCAACCCTTCCAGCAGATATAAGTTCACGCCAGTACTATCAGAATTGTCTGGACTGAAATCTTTGTCCTGAGAGCAAACTATGAGCCCTAAATGGATATTCAGCCTGAAGCCAGAAAGTAAAAAAAACCAAAAAAAAACAAACGAGTGGGCCTTAAATCACATCAAAATATGCAAGGTTGACACATAGCAACCAACTCAAGCCCTAGCATCAGCAAAAGGTAAAAATCAAAATTACTTCTTGGGGTCGAGAACTTAACCATGTCTAATAAATTCATGATTCAAAATTTTGGTCAAGGATACCTGAAACTAATCCAGTGGGCAATTTGAGTTCTGACAGTAAAAATGTGGTAGGGAAATGGTGGGTGTTGCTACCTTCTTGTATTCTTTGAAGATAAGGCAAAAAGTTGCATTAATAAAAGAAAGATACAAACAGTTCTGAGTCGTACAGTATGTGTTTAATGAAACACATACTGTACAACCAAACTTACAGAACCATTCCCCTCACAATTTCAAAAAATCCATATGAAAAAGAACTTAATCTTATAAAGTTAATCTGCCATTAAGTTAAAAGAACAAGAGAGAGAGAGAGAGAGAGAGAGAGAGAGAGAGAGAGAGTCAAATTACACCATTCAACTAACCTAGTTTCTTTCATTGCTTGATAATATGGAAATTCATAAGAACCCAAATATGATAATTATATGAATATTAGTAAATTATGATGTTACTTCAAGATCTAAAATCAATCATGAGACAAAACGAACCAAAGTGTGCACTAAAGCTTAAGAATACTAAGCCAAGAAAATATACTTCATAGAGTAGTGAATCTTACCATCAGTGCGGAGCCTTGGCCTCAAAAGCCACATTTTCCTCCATGATCCATCATATCTAGATTGGACAATCCTATAATTTTCCACTGCTCCAGACATCTTCATAAGCAAGTGTATGTCTGAGCTTGGGTGCACAAAGAAATCCAGGAGTAAGAATTTCATGCATGAGATTGAACTTTTACCTGCCAAGTTTTTAAACAAGCACTACGCCAAAACATGGGATTGCGAATAGTATATCTCCATTTTCGACAGACACATGCTGCCCTCCCTAAGCTGTATGGAGTCATCCGTGTGAAAACCTGGTCATTATCACCACATTGGCAAAACATCAGACGATGGCAGCATATAATCAGATTGAAATTGCCATTAAAAAGTTTAATCTGTAACATCACAAGCATTCAACTTATTACAGTGATGCCTAGTATACTCTAAGACAAGACACAGACATCTAGCAGCAACACATAAATGACAAGATGTCCATTACCTGACAGATGCATTGTTCCTAGCCCAACAATGTCAATCTACTATGAGGCACACCACATGTCAAGAAAAACAAACAAGTACATTTATCCAACGTATATATAGCCAAACTGATGAATGGAATAGCCTTAATGGCCAAGGCACATGTACAATCCATCCACTGGATGAATTTCATGGGTCTTGCACAAATGTGCCTAAACATAGGTATCATTATGAAGAGGTTTATATATGATTAGTAAATCCAGAATACACCCAGATCTATTTTTCAGTCCCCCTCACACCCCAAATACACAGGAATAATAGATAGAACCATGGGTTTCTAAACTAATTTCTGAGTGAAAGGTTGCACTGCCATTGAAAATGTTTGAGTTCAGTCCCAGTCCGACTCGATCAATTTCAAGCCAACACAATCACTTCTCTACTGAAACATTTCCATTGTTTGAGCTGAGTCAGCTGGGGACAAGCTTCCATTCAATGTCCTTGGCAAAGGATGCTGAACATGAAAGAATTAGAGGCTAGCTTCTTATTCATTCATATTCTATCTAAAAGTTAACAGCTTCATTGAGTAAAGATAGAAAAACAATTGTAAAATGCATCTAGCATTTAACAAAAGGAAGCCTCCCTTCCAACAAGAAGCTCCAAAAACAAAGATAGCCACCTTACAGTCCCTTGCATTCAACTCCACAAATCCAACAGAGGATGAGATGACTTGGTTCATAGACTAATGTAATGGGAAAAGAACGTCCACAACCATCATCTTTTGACAACCAAAACTGAGCCATTGATGGCCCACTGATGCAATATCACTCACACCCCCAATCTTTCCCAAATGTCGATACTTCGTCTCATCATAAAAGAACTCGGCTAGTTTTACTGATGGTCCCAAGCCCGAAAAAAGAAGGGGAGTTGCATTAAGTAGGTTGACTTCCAATGTAGAACTCGTCACAGCCCACACATGAATCCTAAGGAAAACAACATTGTGATCACACAAGGTTGTTCCCCGCCATAAGCAACACATAGTAACAGGACTGTAGTGAAAAGCAGGTAAGGTTTCATGCTAGGACATTCCCTTCTATAAACAACACATTGATTCTGCCGGTGATATCGGAAAGTAGACAAGAGTTCTTGCACCAATCTGGACAAGTGCAAGTAAAGAAGTTAGTCCAGAAAAAGAAGAGGACTCAACTTGCTACTTGGAATATAGGGACTTTAACAAGCAAAGAATTGAGTTGGTTGGTACAATGAAATGAAGAATTAATGTAGCATGTCGATAGAAAACAAAATGAAAAGGGGATAAAGTCTACAAACTCCACTACACAAGAAAAGATAATGTCAAAAAATGGAGTAGGTGTCATAGACTAATAGATAAGGCTTTGAAAGAAATAACTATAGAGGTAAAGAGGTTAAGTGTTAGACTTATAGCAATTAAACTAGTGAGGCTATAGTTCAAATAATTAGTGCCAGTGCACCCCAAGCAAGATTAGAGGAAATTATTAAGAGACAATTTCAGGAGGAGATGGAATGTTTAACACGAGAAGTTCCAGCTCGTGAAAAGATTCCAAGGAGGACACTTAAATTGACATGAGGGAAAGGATGGAAAAGGGTATAAGAGAATGCATGGAGGACAAATATTTGAGGAAAGGAATAAGTTAAGAGACACTATCTTGGAATTTGCATTAGCATTTGAACTTATAATGGCAAACAACTAATTGAAAAAGAGCAAGTAGCATTTAATAACCTATAGGATATTATGAGTTATATGTAATTTACTTTATGTAGGGACCTTGATGTAACTTGTAGGAGTTCAAGGACTTTTATGAAAATAGTAAAAAATAAGTAACAATCAAAGGAGATAGTTGTCCCATCCTTAGGGTACGATCACTCTCATTCCCTCTCATTCTCCTCTCATCATCTTTCTATCTCTTCCTCTTCTAATTTCACCATAGTCAACTAGTAGGAAACTCAAGATCTATTCACTGGTTAACATTTTACAGTGCAATAATCAGAGAAGAAAACTGAACGTAAAAGAGAGCACAAATATTAGATCCCCTCAAAGGGCTTTACCAAATATTCCATACCAGTCGAACAGGAAGTGAGATTTGACTCTTGCGTGTTTAAGGCCTGATGTATGCTACAGTGAAGAAAATCAGATTGTCAAGACCAGATCTGAAGTGAAAGTTGCAGTCAAGCACTTACAAGTGCAGATTTGAGGTCAACAAGCCTTAATATGAATATTCAAGTTATATGAGGTATAGCATGTTTGACTGATGAAGATTTGTCGCTTGGCTGGTTAGACTGACATAGATCTGAAATGCGGCATGTTTGACTGATGTAGATCTGCGATTGGACAAGATAGAATGGTATAATCTCTCTTTCTATGTCACTTGAAAGCCTTTTTTCTCTCACTATTATGGGTCGATTATACAATGCAATCCCCACTGTAGTGTTTGTGTGATAGGATCCAATCACATGATATTGTTCCTCTCTCTCTATTGGGGCGCAGCATAGTTGTTTGGTAGGTTGTTGTGAGGGACAATTCTTCTAAGCTTTTGGATGAAAGTGTAGGCATCCACAATGTATGTCCTGATTTGTAGAGTTGGATTAAAATCAGAATAATTAACTTCGGTGTGTGTTGATCCAAGAAGATTATTTCTACAAAGAAATAGTACAGCATTGATATGGAAAACAATGAAGGAATATCTGGAACTATCCGGCACAATTACCTAGTGATGTGAATCCAAACACACAGATCGCCCCTACTCTCCTGAATGGTGCCAATTACAAAGATTGGGCCTATTCTACTTGAGTGGCCATTGGAGGGTCAAAGAGACTAGGGTATAATAGTGGAAGTATTGAAAATCAACAAACAGAGAATCCAAAATATCTAGATTGGATTGCTGAAAATATGTTAATCATAAGTGGATTCTCAACCAATGGAAGAGGGCATTCCAGCCAGCTTTGAATATTTTAACACAGCTAAAGAACTTTGGAACTCAATTAAGGTAATTTACACTCAAAAGAAAAATAATGCAAAAATTCTAGAATTGAAGAAGGAAATTGCTGGTTTTAAACAGGGGATATCTCTATTGGAGATTATTATGCTAAACTCAGGGACCTGTACGGCATGAATATGAATCATATGAGTCCTTGACGTCCTAAATCCAAGGTTGCAACGTTGACGGACCTTGCAAAGAAAGACAGACCATGGAATTAGTCTTCTAAATGCCAACAATGTTTCGATCAGCTCAAGCATCTTGTCTCTTCAGAACCCATGTTGAACCAATGTTGGAATAGACAAAATCCACAAACCAAACATCTGTCCAAAAACAAAGCTCTATCACCTAGCCCAAACTTCATACCCTCTCACAAAATTCGTTGTAAAAAAATGGAGGCAGCTACCAAAATCAAATATCCCCTTTGAAAAGGTAGGGACAATGACCATCTTAGTTCACCAACTCACCAAAATTTCTTTCCATAATATAGATTCATTTTTGGAGCCTTTTCATTCATCGATAACACTATTCGAACTGTTGCTACAATTATTAAAGCTCCACCCTAGTTCTAGAGCTAATATCTTTAGGGCACATTTGGCAAACATTCATGATAGGGAGGAGAATCCATGCTCTAGATGATACCTTTGTTTCCAATGGAATCAAGCCATTCTCTATCAAGATTGTTCCAAGTTTGGCAAAAGATAGGAATCCCATGATGGATCTAGAGATTTTGAAAGTTTCTCATAATCCATGAAAGATCAAGGGCTGAGCTTGGAACAAATGATAATTTAGAGCCTTTAAAAGGATTTGAACAGTTCAGATCATGAAAAGGAGGCACATAGAAATAAAAATAATAGTATTTTAGAGAATGGACTTTTTTTCAAATATATCAAAATCTAGGAGGAATTAACAGCTGAAAATTAAACCCCTAGCCGTGTTTGATCTCCTTTAAATGACTGATGGTTCATATCATTATTTTGAGTAACATAATAGTAAAAAAAATTGGAAAAAAATGGACTATCAAAACAATCACATTTTATACACTATGTGATCAACAGCTGAGTGTTTTTTGCCTATATCTCATGATTTAATGATGAATCACGTTGCCAAATTTGGCCCCCCTCCCATAGTCGTTACAGGTCTCCTGATCACATCTAACGGTACAGATTTTGCAAAAGGGGCCCACAAATGTTCAAATCTGTGGCTCCAACGGTTTGGACTTTTTCACGAATATCTGAAAATATAAGATGAATCAATGGCTGATTTGTACATATGAGCCATTTTGGGGATTCTAAACATGATTAGCAGTACAGATAATCATTATGGAACCCACAAAAATGAAAAATCTAATAAAACCGGTGACTCCATTCATGAACCCCATTTACTGTAGCATCGCAATTCCGCGCACACACGCAGAGTTTGTTTCCCCATTATATTCAATCTCATTGATGCAGAGAATCCACACTACACTATTCCTCTATATGCCAACCTTAGATTTTCTATGGAATCGCAGAAAATCACCAGGGATTCCTCTCCATGGACATTTACCAAACTTGCCCTTAGTTTTTGCTAACTTTCCTTTTCCATTCATATTCCAAGAAGTGGGTTCCCTAGCATAGTTGGGACAAGGCCTTGACGATGATGATGATTCCTCCAAGAATTGGGTTCCACATTTGCTTGTGCTTTGCCTTGCTATATATTGTTCCAATTCCATCAGAGATCTTATCACAGCGAAGCGTTCTCCTTTATCTGTGCACGTCCTAGCTGTGAAGGGACCAACAAAAAAGTGAGATGCTCTCCCTTCAAAACTTCAGACTACATGGAATGGTTGATTACACATTTTGCTTGTGTGTCAAGACAGCTTAACATAGCCAATAATTTGCATAATTTAAATGCATTAAAGGATTGTTTGCACAGGTCACCTCTTAATTTGAACCAACAATCTGGAACACGTGTTGCCTGTCAGTTAAAAAGTGGGCATGAGGGTAGTGTTGGTTGCGTAGAAATCATATATTCACAGCCTACGAATCTACAAAAACCCATGAACAATAAATGATGGATGAATTAAACTTTTTAATAGTGTTCCCCGTGTATCATGTATCCCATATCTATGAAAAATGTTCCCATGCTGCCGTCAGTGTGGTGCTGACAGCAGCTGTAATCCGATTTAACCCTTGTTGTTTCCACCTTTGTTTTATGGAATTTGTTCAAATCAAATGCCACCCATGTAGAGGCACTATCCCAAATTTCACTCCAATCAGATTAATCTGCACCGTCGGATTGATAATAAGTAATAAATATATATACATATTAGCTATATGGTTCACATAAATCAATTCCACATTGTGTGCATATAGCTTCAGTTAGCATAATTTGGGACAGTGCACCCACACATAGAAAGGCATGTAATTTAAGCAATTTAGATCACTGAATCAGATTACAGCTCTTTCTCTGTCTGCATGTCTGTATTGTTATCCCAACCTAGTGAGGCTAATGTAATACATATTTATATCTATCACGGATGAAGGCACTAAATTAAGTAAAAATCACACCAGCAAGATGACGCTTAGTTTGTAATATCTGATATGTGGCTTTGGAACTCATACGAACTCTTATAACAGTTTTTCACTTGATCTAAGCATATCAAAAAATCCAGTTGTTCACATAATGTCAAACTTGGGATCAATGACTATCACCCGCACCGGGGGGGGGGGGGGGGGGGGGGGGTGGGGGGGGGGGTGCAGTCTAGGTCCCACAAGCAATCCCTCTTCAAATTAGATTACGATTATATTGTTTTTATTACTAGATTTCTAATTAAATTGTTATTAGGGAAGTTTCTATTAATAGCATAGGGTTTTCTTACAAATTAAGTTTGCTTTTACCATATATATGGCATTGCACAGAAGAGATTCTCAGATTTGGTTGATTAATAGAATTAGGTTTTACCCCTGAGCGGTGCGTCCTCGTGTGTGTTGAAGTCTTTTTGATGATTCGAAGTGTCTTTGAACACGTGCTTCAGCACCCCTACGCAAGCCCTAACCCTAGGGCTTGCATCAGTTAGTATCATAGCTACACGATCCCTGATCGTCGGCGTGTTATCCACTCTCCCCATTTCTGCTGATCCAAAAAATCCAACTTCACTCCCCTCGTCTACCTCTTACCATCTCTCTCCCAACAACACCCATCCCTCATCACCGAGACTGCCCACATCCATCCTGGGCCACCGAACCCCTCTCCAACTTCCATCAACCCTAAACCTAGTCGCAGAACCCTAATCTCATCAACATCTACATTCCGAACCATCTCAGAAATTCAACCCGTCCCAAACCCTAATCGTCGACAACTAGACCATACCCTAATCGTCAGCCGGCCAACCCCTCACCACCGTCAGCCCTTTCAACGCACAACACCCCCATCGTCATCCCCAACCATCCTCGTCACAAAAACCCCATCCGCTGTCCCAAACCCTCACCACTGCCCCTGTCAAAAACCAGAGATCGCAGCCCTGTCGAATCCCTCACTTCCTGTTCCCAACCATAACAGTCAGGCCAAATTCCGAAACCCAGAGTATACAAAAAAAAAGGGGAAAGAAGCAGCAGCCGAGAGAGAGAAGAAAACGTACCTGGACCGTCTTCCGTTGCTGCCGTCGCTAATCGTTGTCGTCGTCTGCCGTCGCCGTCGCCGCCGCCACACACTGCCTGCCGTCGCCGCTGCCAACCACCGCCGCACATTGCCTATCGTCGCCTACCATTGCCGCTGTTAGCCACCGCCAGGCACTGCGTCTTCTTCACTACATAGCCCCATCTCCACTTTTCTTCTCTGCACAGAACCTACGCCCCCTGCTTTCCCCTTTTTGCTCCTGCTACGACGATAAAAGGCTTTTAACCCTTTCTTCTGTTTTCGACACCACCAGCAACGAGGCACAGAAGCAGCCCCTCTTCAAATTATATTAGGATTATATCATTTGTATTAGTAGATTTCTAATTAAATTGTTATTAGATAAGTTTCTAGTAATAGCGTGGGGTTTTCTAATAAATTAAGTTTGCTTTTACTATATATATGGCATTGTAGAAAAGAGATTCTCAGATTTGGTTGAATAATAAAATTGGGTATTACCCCTGAGAGGTGCGTCCTCATGTGTGTTGAAGTTTTCTTGGCGATTTGAAGTGTCTTTGGATACGTGCTTTGACACCCCTACGCAAGCCCTAACCCTAGGGCCTGCATCAGTGGGGTGGGGGTTGTCCTTGTTTTATGATCCACTAAGATGAATCATAAGTTGGTCCCACTAGATGTTTGGCACATGGTGCTCACTTTATCATGAGCACCAGTGCCTAGAGGAGATTTTCCTTCTATATATATATATAGAAATTTTCAGGAGCTAGGCACTAAGCATAGCCAGACATTGTGGCTACACTTGTCACAACATGTGGTTGTGCTTGGTGCCTAGCACCAAAATGGTGCTAGACACTTAACACCTGAAAACCACTCATATATGTGTGTATGTGTGCGCACATGTGTGTGTAGACAATATTTATGTGTATATGTTCCTCACCATTTTTTCCGTGAGAACTCTAAGTAGGACCCACTGTCGGTATGGTCTATCCGAATGGACCACACAAACAACCCCCCCTTGAATTGCACATGTCCACCAATGTTCGGTAAGATTCAAATTTATTGAACTGTTGGATCAACTGTACATCAATCTGAATGAAATGGATTGGTCGAGCACGAATGAAGGGGTTAGAGACATGTGATTGGTGCTAAAGTTGATATCTAAGGTAGTCTCGCATGGATATTTCCATTCCACATGTCTCATCCCTTGGTGGGGTCCACAGTAGGCCCCATAGAGGAGTATTGATGCAATATTGACCTCAATGGCCACATGTGTAGGGCCCACATAGATTCAGGAATTTATTTTATGTCATTAATTAATTTAAGTTATTGTAATTAGGATTAGTCTTCTAGTTTATTGAGTTCCCAATATTGGATTAGGGTTTCTTGGGCACTAAGTTTGCTTTCTTATTTATATTGGATCGTAGTGAATTAATCTTTACACTTGGATTCATTAATTGAATTGAGTTTTATCCCCGAGAAATGCTTCCTTGTATGTTTGAAGTCTTTTGATGATTCAAAGTGTCCTTAGACACATGCTTCAGCACCCCTAGGAAGCCCTAATCCTAAGGCTTGCATCAGTTTAGTATCAAAGCGAAATGATCCCTGATCATCGGCATGTTACCCTCTATCCCCATCTCCACCTTCGTCAACCTTCATCATCCCCATCACCCTCACCACTCGAGTTCTTTATTGCCAACCACTGCACAACCCAAATCCTCTATCCCGAGACCCAAATACACTAACCCTAAATCCCCTCTTCCTTACAACTATCATCGCAAACAACCCCCCAAACCACATCCAAAGCCTAACCTTGCCCAAGATTTCCATCGTGCACCCAGCCATTCACCACGTTGCCATCCACGAATCCATCACAGCCCAGTATCTTCCCCATCGCAACTCTATCCCAACCCAAACGTTCAACACCCACCCCACTGCATCTACCAAAACCCATCTTCATCAAACTTCGACCACTGAATCCATAAACCCATTAATGTCCAACCCGAAATGCATCCATGCCATCAAATCCCTTTCCCAAAATCTCAACCCTTCACTGCACCCCACCGGCTATCCCAAAATCTAAAATCCCAACCCACACCCACGACCAAACAAAAAAAAAAGGCAGTAGAATAAAAAGAAGAGAAAAAAGCCTACCTGGAATCGTCACACGTAGTCCCCTCACCGCCGTCGTCAATTGTGTGCCAAGCTTCCCCAAGCCGTGCCCCACATCTATGCTCATTGTCCTCTTCGTCGGCTCCCCAAATCCGCTCGTCACAGACGAAGACAGCAAAGGGTATCTTCATTAGCGCCCCAGAGCTGATCGTTGCAAACGAAGGCCACAAAGGGTTCCTCCCCTTTTCTCTTCTTTCCTTCTTAATTAAAGATTGAGTTGCAAAAATGCCTTACATGTCCTTTCTAAAGGCATGTGCCACTTCAAGTTTTGGGCCAAAATCCAATTGCAGTCAAATTTAGATTCTGGTCTACTATAGGAGTGTCTATCATAGTTGGTCTTTGCCTAGAGCAGCAAGTAAACAAGTTTAGTCCAGGGAACTTTTAAGCAGATTAACGTCCAAATATTCTTTTAGCAATTTTGAGATCATCCAAACTCAGATTTCAGATCAGTCTTCGCCAGTGTGATTGACAAATACTGATTTGTCCATTCTTTAATCCACAATGAAATTATGTGATACTACAATCTTCAACATACTTCAAAGATACAAATATGAAGAAAAATATGGCTCATGATATTTTGAAAATCAAGTCTATTTTCAGTCATTTCTTCATTTGAAACAAGGAGACAAGTCTGTTCTTGACTATGGTGACATATTTTCATGGCTCCACGACAAGTGTAGATTCGAAGATGATAAGTAACATGACTTGATTAATTTCGTCAGAGGTTTGAGACCAAAAATAATGGAGAAAATGAATGACTGCAAGAACATCCATGAAGCATATTCAGAAGCAATTCGTGTGAAACGGATGCTTAAAGGGTATCATCTAGTGAAAGTTATGCCTCCGGAAGACAAGTCACCGCAAATAACTGTAGACCATATTAAAGAACCAGTGACAAAAAAATATGCAAACCAAGAAGCCAAAGAATGACACAAAAGTTTCCACATCTACACTTAGCATCAATTTCTCCTATGAGTAATAATGATGAAAAAGTGCAAGTACCGAGGCAAGAAGAACATGTTGTTGTTGTCCCCCGCATAAATTCTCATATTGATTTTGTCTTTAGGGATCAACAATGGAAATTAGGAGATGAAGATCGGTTAGTCAAAGATTATGATCTGAGAGTGCAATTTTCACAAAGGAGGTCTCCAATGGTTCGATCACGCATCCACGCACACTTTGTCTGTCAAATCAACATATGCGTCATGCTTAGAGTTTTCAGTAAGTGTGTATAATCTCAAGCTCAGACAACGGATCGAAAGTTCATCTGGTTAATCTTTGACCCTGGCAGACATTTACCGAACTCGAGGTCGAGTTCTTTCCAAGCCGGGGAGAATGATGCAGTATTGACCTCAATGGCCACATGTGTAGGCCCTACATAGATTTAGGAATTTAATTTTCATGTCATTAATTAATTTAAGTTATTGTAATTAGGATTAGGTTTCCAGTTTATTGAGTTTTCATTATTGGATTAGGGTTTCTTAGGCACTAAGTTTGCTTTCTTATTTATATTGCATTGTAGTTAATTAATCTTCAGAATTTGATTGATTAATAGAATTGGGTTTTATTTCCGAGACATGCGTCCTCGTGTGTTTGAAGTTTTTTGACGATTCGAAGTGTCCTTCGACACTTGCTTCTGTATCACTATGCAAGCCCTAATCCTAGGGCCTGCATCAAGTATGGACGGTCCCTCCGTGAGGGACATATGCACAAGAAGATTGCCCTATATATATATATATATTTATATCAATCAAAATAAAAGACAAACAAATGTTCATGTTATTGCATTTCAAAGATCACCTACATAAACCAGCTGACTGACTCTATATTTACAACGACTGCATTTAAGAATTCACCACCAAATGTAATGATTTCTGATGGTATAAATATACGACCAAGAAACAGTACCTCATAGAGCAGTTCATCAGGCAAGCAGCGATGTATAAGTGCAGGATCAATGAAAGTTTTACTACTTGTACTTCCAAAATGAGGTATAGGTCGCAGTCTAACCCCATAGAGATCTGGGTAAGAAAAGAAAAATACCGGAGACCATAGGTTAGTTTGAATCTACTTATGAAGAACCAATGGATATAAAACCAAGAATTTGTTAACTAAAATCACACACAATAATTGCTATGAATCTCACACGAAGAAAACGGTTACTAGATGAGATGATGCTAAGCTTTCCATATAATAGTTTCAATTTCTATAACATACCAAGCCAAGGTCTCTGCGTTCCTATGAACTGCCAGGTTCCAAAATGAAAGGACGACCCAGCTTCCCGAACAGAAAAGTCTGCAAGAAAAGAAATTTAATTATTATATTACATTGAATCACTGAATATCAAATAGAAAGACTCATATTTGAAATTAATTCTAACATCAAAGCCCTAACATGGTCATCATCATCAATCCACTAATAAAAATTGATGTGCCAAAATTGACTTATCAAGGAAGGCCCAAGAAGACCAGTGTAGGAACAGTCTTCTAAGAGGGCCCATAACTTTAAGTGATTCATTAGTCACATGTTAAATAAGGGCATAATGTCACATGCAAAATCTCTTATATTAAGAAGCTTAAGCGAGAAAGGATGAAGTGAATTGTAATTTTCTTAGGTTGTAAAGAATTCAACCTGAAACACATCATTTACAAATTCTGACAAGAATTCAACCCACTGGCATTCCACTGAACTTCCAAACGCTTCCAGATTGTTTAGCTTTTCTCTAACTTTCACTTATGATAAAATAAAAAATAAAAAAATAAAAAGAGGATTGCTTTGCATCTATGCCAACAATTGATAACAGATCCAAAATTCATAAACCAAACATATATGAATGCAGAACTTTCAACCAACAAAACAAATAAATTTCAGCTGTTTCAAAATTGGCCCCTAATTCACTTACCAATTTCATAGTTTTAGAAGAAGATACAGATTAAAATAAAAAAAAAACCAACAACAACGGGCATGGAGATTTCTTAACCAAACGATTTCATCAGATTTCCCTGCAAATCACTAGTAAAAGAAGCCATGTACGATGGCAGAGAGATCTTTCATGGGGAAAAGATAAAAATCCAATTCAGAGATTTGGGTTTGTTGCTTTGCTGGGAAATGAATGGGAAATTTGAGGAAAACATTACCTGAAGTCATGAGGAAAAGCAGAGATGGAGAATTCTCAGGTGAACAGATATTTAGCTAAATGAATGAATCCCTTTCTCATCTCTCTCTTTCTCTCTTTCGTTATATTTCTCCATGAACCATCGATGGAGAAATACGGTGAGGGCTTTAAAGGCGGGGCCATGGAAGACAACAACGTGACGTAGGAATGATTCAGCACCGAACCGGGTCGGACCTGGGGCCATCCATACCGAAAGAGTCGAGCTCTGGAGTCCATCGTGGATTCACCGACATCACATGTTACAAAATGCAACCCCTTCAACATAATCTTTTCTTTCTCTAATGAGAGTTTTTTTTTTTTTTAAGGTAAAGATTCTCTAATGAGAGCTGGTTTTGCGATAAAATTGACCATATAATCCATAGTATTATTGTTTTAAAAATATGCTTACCAATAAGTAAGATTATGTTGTTGAAATTATTAATCGGCAGCTTATGAACTTTAAGAGTTATTACCCTAATAAGTTTATGAATTTGCATCATTTTAGATTGGATTATGGATTTAATTAGATTAAATGTATCATTATTCATTTAATTTCTTCATTTTATGCATTTTCACCTAGAAATCGGAATTTGCACCATTTTTACACATTTCTTACATTAATTAAAAATGTTTGTGATTTTTCTCCGAAGAGTCCCAGTTTGAGTATAACTCTGTTTAGATAGGTTCTACTTTAATATAAGCTCTTCAATATTTAATTAGAATGTGCTGGAAAATGTCGGACTCGCAAAACCTTAGGAAAGTTCAAGCATTTGGATCACAAAAAAACTGTGCACCACATGTGAGTCCCACACATCCCTATAAGATGTCTCTCCACCACCCCCCCCCCCCCCCTCCTTTTCATCCATAAAATTTCATAAAACTCCAAAGTATTCCATTATCTCTCTCTTAGTTTCATCCATATTTGAAGATAAGAAGAAAATAAAGAGATAGAGTTGGAATAAACTTATAAAAATCAGAAGACAGAGTCCACATGAGAACTCCACCTTGATTGGATGCTTCATCCCTTGCTTTTCTGTTTATGGGATGTCCAAAACACTATATGGGCATTATCACCCATGTATGGAATAGTTTTGAACACTTCTATAAGCCTTTTCACATGCCATTGTATACTATTGCAAGTGGGTCCCACTATCTTTAATTTTTTGCACAAAGTCAAGGAAGGAATTGAAAACAAGAATCCTTATCCTATCCTTATCAATCTTAGAGTCCAAGAAGGAAAGATCATCTAAGGAAAAGTCATTTTGTAAGAAGAAAATCAGCTCCAGTTTTCTCAAAATAGCTTAACTTAAAATGGGCATATCTCTTAAACCTTAGATCCGATCAACACAATCTTGGTACTGTTAGAAAGCTTATTCAGAGTAGATATCCTTAAAACCCAAGATCATATAATTTGAAACTGAAATGATCAAGTTATGGACTCAGGAGGTTGATTGTAATTTTTCTACTCCGGAATAATTTTTTATTATCTAAAGTGAGCCCAAGTCTTTTGTAAATTTTAATTCAAAAAATGTGTGTGTGCAAAGAAAACCAAGAATTTAGGTTCATCTAGAAGTTTCCCTCAACCTTATCTCATCTAAGCATGGAGGCCAAGAAAGACATATTTCTCAAAGAGATAAAGTTCTATCTCTTCACAAAGGCCACGATAGAGCAACAAAGGGCTTCAAAAACAATAAAAAGACCCCTTTGTGAACTCCAGAAAGGTCATTGCATACCACCTTGGACGTTCTCCTTCTTCTCCCCCTGCCTTCTCTTTCTATTTTTTATATTTTCTAAATTATTTTTGAGCATTCTAGAACCTTATTTCAGAAACTAGGCTTAGGAGAGAGAAATTTGAGAGATTTTATTGTATTATCTAGAGATTTTAATGAAGAAATTCAACATTTCTTTTACCATAGAAGAGTAGTCATTTCTGATTGGAGCATACATATGAGGCTAAGTATTTTGATGTTCTAATTTATATTTGTTATTCTATTTTTTTCTAATTGTCTCTTCTTAATGTTCTTTTAAAAAATCACAATAGATCCATCTTCATGCCAAACACAAACCTCTAATTTTTATTCATAATAAATAAATTTTGATTATTTTTATTTACTTTGATAGATTATGCATAGATCATGCAGTTATCTTTAATAGTCAATGCTTAGTTTGATAGGTAATGCTTAAAATGTTTATTCCTTTATGATGAGAAGGAGGTATTAGGTATTGATTTTATTTTTTAAATTAAAAATAGATTTTTGCAATAATGAAATCATTCGTATAAGAAACATTGATTTGTATTTTATCTGAGTAATAATTGAGACAAAAGGGAAAATTAATTGCGTAAATTGGATTTTTGAATAATTTAATGGATTTTAGCTGCACTGATCTTTTTTTTATCTTTGTTATTAACTTTAGAAATCTATTTAATTTTTTACTTGCATACCACACATCTCTTTTATCATTATTATTTTTTAAAGAAAATTTTAAGTTTTTAATTAAAAAGTTCAAAAGTGCTCTATAGAGGATTGACCTATATTTGACACTGTCTTAACAAGACAACTGTGCACGTACAATGTTATAAGATTAGAATTAAAATTCACATCAAGACTCCAAATCCTTTTTCACAATCTCAAAGAAAATAGCTCCATTGGTAATTTCTAAGGTTGGGCCACAGGTCACAATGAAAAAAGGTAGGCCGATATTATACTTCTTATAATGGTTGGATTATATTATAAATCCTATGAATATAAGCCCCATGTTTTAATTTATAGGCTAGAATATAAAAAATTACTAATATTACCAACAGAACAAGAAGTAGTAAAAAAATACATGAAAGGAAATATGAAGTTTAGCACTCAATTTCTTTAAAGACAAGGGAGTCAAATAATCGATGCTTTCCATAGTAAAAGGAAGCACACAAAAGACTCTAAGACCTTCAAAATTACAAAAAGAAATCAAAACTCTGGAAACATGCCCCAAGTCCGGTAGATTCACAATGACCAGACATGGACCCCACGGTCAGCATTGGGCCCCACAAAACATTCAATCAACATTCAAATATCAAAAGATGATGAAGCCTTTTTAAAAAGATTTGATTGGATCTCGAGATGACCCAAGCACTATTCAAATTGGGCTGAAATATAGCCAATTTTATCTTTCAAAAGATGGTTAAAATTATTCCAAGGCTAGCTGATTTTTCAGAACGGATAAAACGCAAACCCAACCGAATTTTTCTATGAAGGGGTTAAAATTGACTAAATGGGCTGCAACTCACCCATTGGACCCACATTGGAGTTTTGAGGTTACTACCAGAAGTGAATAACTTGGTACTCAATGTGTATGATAGTCTTGATAACCATACTTCTTTTAATTGAAGTGACCCTCACATGTAATGATCAATGTATGTAGTGTTACATCTGAACCCACTTCTGACATTGCTAAACATGCCTGATTGAATGGGTTAATTCTTAAGCCAAAACTAATTTCAATAATTGGATTAAAACCTGACAAAAAATTATTTTATTTGGACGAGCCCAAATACTGTTTGAAATTTGGCCGAAATACAACCTTAACAGAGTCTTAAATCAGGTTAAAAGACGGGCCAAATATTGTTTGGATTGAGCTAAAATACAGTCCAGACAAATGGCTGCAGATGGGTTGAAAACCCAGCCCGCTTTATGTTCGAAAAATGGTTTAAAACCCAACCCAACTCAACCTAAATCATTTTTTATAAAGGAGTTAAACTTAATCCAAGGCATAATTGCAAGCCTAAACTTATCCAAATGGGTAAAAATTAACCCAAAACTATGGGTAAAAATCGACCAAACATTATGAATTTTGAGGCCTAGTCCCCAGACAGATGGATTTCAAGATAGTTAAAACTGCTATCAAATATGATCCAAATCAGGCCAGCATACAAACCAGGCCAGCACTATAGGTCAGAATTGACATGAACAACGGGTTAAAATCTAGCCCAAATAAAGCCTTAAAATGGGCTAGGCTTTGCCTGAGTACTGGCAAGGATTAAGCTGAAAATACAACCCAAATAAAGGTTGAAATTGAACTCGGCTCGGCCCATTTATTATTTGAAAATGGGTTCAAAATTTAGCCCAAATTAAAATTGAAATTGGGCTAGGTTTGACTTAAATATTATTGGTATTGGGCTGAAATACTCTTAAACAAACATCACAGATCATATTTTATATGGGTCAGCCCAATGAGTTCAACTCATTTAAAAGTGAGGCTTGTATCTAATGCCCATATGGATAGTGGCCCACTAATGACAAAAAAATCATCATCAATTTCATTCTTTCAAATTATAAAAAAAAAATGCAATCTTCATGAAGATCCGGGTGAACGCAAAAGGATGGCTTCTTGACAATGAAAGCGAGGAGCAGAAGAATTTTCTTTCAAACTTTCCTGTATTTTCTTTGTAAATTTTATTGAATTATATTTCCTTGTAATTAGAGATTTTTCGTCAGGGCTGTAATTAACGGTCCATGAAATTTTCACAACTCGGAGTACGATGTACCCATATAAATCAAATATAAAACCTCTCCTTAAATGGAGGGAAATTTGTATCCAATGAATTTTAGTGCATTTATTTTGTTTATACATGAGTTTACTATATACAAATTCAAACTCCTTAAAACTACATGAACTGTCGTAAAGACCTATAAATATAAAACCCCCCCCCCCCCCCCCCCCCCCACAAAACAAAATCATTCAAGCATCAAGCAAACCCTCTTGCACACTAAGCACTCTCATGCTTAGAGAATTCTGAAAAAATTCCTTCCTTTCCCCAAAATTTATCAAAAAAACACACTTCAAAATGTGGAACTCTACAAAAATTATTGATAAACCTTTGCAAAGTTGATCATCAACTTCTGGAGCATCCCTTCAGAAAAAAAAAATCAAGAATTCATGGGCTTTACCAATCGTTTCCACCTAAAATGCATTACTTTTCATTCTCTTCTTTGCTTTTCTCACTTAAGGAGTCTAAATGTACTTGACTTTGAAGTTATAATCTTGCCTGCCCTTTTAGACTTCATTTTGGTTTACCACAAATATGGCCCCAAAATGACACAACCTTGGATTGGACATTTGTTGGCGCTCGCATTCATCAAAACCACCCCAATTTAGTGGTAGAGGAATACAAACACCTTAACAACCAAAATGAATAAGATTGGGTAGAAAAGGAAGTGAAACTAGATGTATAGGGAGCCGTACTTGGGCAGATCTGATTGACTGGATATGGGCTCCAAAAAGCAGTTCCACGTAGTTTTTTTCACATTTCATTATAATATCGTGTATTATTGTTCAGTTTTGAGATCATCAAAGGCCAAATGGAGGAGTTATAAGATTTATATTGTAAAAGACTTGCATCCACAAGGTGAGAGTGTGAGCCCATATAAAATATAAATCAAAGAAATGAATGAAAATCATAGTTTTGTGTAAATGATTCTTTCTCATATTTTTTGTACATGATTATTGTCGATGGTACAAAAATCAATACAATTTTCACACCACGGAAATTTGTCGTCGCCTGTGGGAACCAGACTGTAGTTTGATCAAGGAATTAAACTAGAAATTGAAATGAAACAGCAAAATTATATAATTGCCAGAACAAGTTCTCATGCCTGGCCAAACATACAGCTACTGGACATAGCTGTCAAGGAACTGATTTTTGCTTCTTTCTTTGGAGAATTCTAAACTACTATTGTCACGCCCACCAAGCCTGCGACATAGCACTCATATCCCATGGCAATTTGCACCAAGTAATAGCATATTGAATTACCACAAGGGAAAAAAATACAAATTTCACGTGCGAGGATGATCTTTTAAGTAAAGATAATATTCCAATAAAGTGTGGAACAATATACAACATATATTCCCATAACCCAATATAATAGCGAGGCATTAATAATTACTTACTAATCAATTCATATAGACATCTACTTAAACTGAAGTCTTTTAAAAGTGCCATATATGCCCATAAGGGCTCAAATGCAAGTAATGGGAGCATAAGTATCAAGTGTATAAAATCATCAGTCTTAAGACCAGAATACATGCCATAAAGTCATAAATAAGTGTTAGGGTGTAATGTGATGAAATGCAGAAAAGGACCACTTGGTCCAAAGCCTAGTCAAAGATCACTGTAATGCTCTCATAAGATGTTATTCGAAAATTTCCTCTAAATCTAAGGCATCTTCTGCTGGAGGTACCGGTGTAGCATCTTCCTGCACTAGTTCGAGGAATGTATTCTCGTTAGGTCTTACAATACTAATAGTATTACCTTAAAAACAATGTTTAGCAAACATAGCGAATGTTAGTGTATTGTGTACCGCTATCATTAAAATTAGATACATGATAATTAAATAGGGCAATTATCTTAATTTAAGCATGTTTTGTAAGAAAAGCTTGAATGCAAGAGAATCATGAATAAATGGAATACTGTCTAGTAGGTAATCTACATTGCTATATTCCTTCTGTCGAGAGCATTAAACATTGGCGAACATTCTTGGAATCAAGTAGCGATGCTGAACTTCCATGGAGTGCGTCGATTCACTTCTAACATAAAAAACTTGGCTCGAAAGCCTTTTAAGAGTCAAGCTCAGTGGTGTCGAATTCAAGAATTCAAGGTTAATCAACCATAAGTCATTCTTTGCATGCTTACTTACATAACTCAAGACTTCGTTTGTCTCCGTTGGATGTTTAGTTGACTCAAACTGTAATTTCCTTAAACCATTTGGCCTTTCTTATAAAGTTTCCAATAAATGAGATATATATAGAAGATGAATCCACCGACTCATTTCATTCTCTCTCAGCTCAACGTCAGTTTCTTCCTCTTAACGTGTTCTTCTTCTTCGATTATCTTCTTCTCTTCGTGGCAAGGATCCTTTTTGCACCCATTTTCCGAGTCATCTCCTCGTGTGGTCTAAGGTAAGAATTTGTTTCATTCTAATATCTATGAGTATAGAGTCCTCTCATTCATTGCATGCACTCCTCTTTTCTCACTCTTTGCATGCATGGCTACTAGGGTTCCATATAGACATCCAATTTGAGCCCAGGGACAGAGATTAACTTGAAAAAGCTTAATTGAGGCAAGTATAAGCACTTTATGGATGAATACATGTTGATAGACTATAATTGTTATTATTATTCTCAATCTTTTAAGTTTTCCATGTTTTACAGCCCTTCTGTATAAGAGTAACTATGATTGTTCCATCTGTTTTAGATTCATTCAAATTCGGAACTGTATGTGAATTTCTTCAGTCGCATAACTTTTTAAGCGTACGGCTAAGTCGTAGAGCTTCACAGCTCAAACTCCAGAGAGTAGCCAAATTTGAATTTACACTACGGTCAAGCTATGGCTGAGCCGTAGCATCCTACGGCTTAGCCATAGGTTAGCAGTGATCTAACTGTAAGTCAAACTACGGCTTGATGTCCTGAGAGTAGGAAAAACAAGAAATCCTTCTACGGTCCAGCCGCGGCGAAGTCATATGGTGTGCTACGGCTAAGCCGTATCCAACCATAGCTAAACAATAGAACAATCATGGTTCAACCATAAGAGAAGGCATGGTTTAACTGTGGCTCGTCGTAATTACGGAAGAAATTCTGGGGAACCACGCCTGAGTCGTAGTGCATAATACGGCTAAGCCGTAAGATGCCTACAGCTAAGCCGTGAGACCACTGAAAATGAAGGAAAAAGGTAGGTATTATTAAGTGACCTTATAGGGCCTTCGTGTTGGATTCCGATACACCTTAACTTGTCCAATACAATATTTGAATGTCATGAATGGTCTTGAGGGCTGTGATTCATTCACGTGTGTTGTCCAGTTGTTAAGCACCTCCCTATGGGTGTTAGTTTAAGGGACTTCGATACACATTCTTAATACATTGTAATACCCAAAAAACAGATAACTCTGTATCGAACCACTTAAAACTACATCATCATGCATGCTTAGAAATAATGGACAACTAGATTAGAGTTGGCTTGTAAACTATCGTGATCCCATGAATATGACTCGAATTGCATAGCATGTTGACTCCGGTTATTGCCTTCTATTCTTTTACTATTGCTTTGACTTGAAGGATAATATTATTTGTGATTAAGCTTATTGTGATATGTTTTGATACATGTACGACTTGGACTTAAATTGATTTGATACATGTACGACTTGGACTTGAATTGAATTGACTTGCATTATATGACATGATTGACACGGTCTAGCTTTACTTAGCTTTAGCCTTATGATACCTGGCGGAGTTGACTTTGGCGTAGCTTGTTTGTTGCCGCTGTAGTGTGCTTTTGTCTTGGGGCTTCCGAACCCCAGGAACTAAAGATCCATTCGTACTCTGGCCTGGTCGATGGTGTTCTTAACAAGTGCTCCCTAGAGGGAGGATATGGCAGATGTAGTAACCATATAGTAAAGTATATCTGTTCATTGATTCTGCTATCATGCTTTATTTAAATGCACGTATACTAAATTGAAACTCTATGTATAATCTTCTGTTAATGAATCTTGTAGATACAATGCGTGTTACCTTAATGTTGCTTATGCTTTGTTGAATCGTCGTATTCACTGGTTGTCTTTGGTGTTGCAGGCTCAGATCCCACTCCCGATCCTTTGTAGGTCGGTAAAACTTCAGAGGAGATTGTAGAGGTCCCATTAGGGCTAAATGAGTGGATATGATTAATCCACCCTGGAGAGCGGTATGGCATTAGGATAGCTCTCATTGTGATATGTGGGATGCATCTTGTTTCTGTATTGGAGTATATCTCCCTGCATTTTGTGTATTATAGAAACTTCCTTTTCACTTTTGTAAAGACATGGTCTTTTCTCATGTTATATCATGTAGATATTGTTTTTATCTTTTAGTGTATCTTCTTATTAATGCAGTGATACTTACAGCTTCCACATACAATTGTATTTTGCACATGTAATTTTTCCTTGTGTGTGTACACTTGGACTAGGTCTGGGTGTGTATGCACGGAAATACGTGTATCACTTATTAGGTTAAAACTGAATCCTCGATTTCTTTGGCTGGGGTCGTGATATGCTTTGCGGAATCGGAATTGAGGGATGAGCTGCGAAAACTTCGGCCTTAGATTTAGAGGATTGATTTTAGGATCTTATTAGAGTTAATAAATTGAATATTATTTTTTAAGGATTACTCACATTTTGGTTTTAATCATTCTGTTAGTGGATTGATTTTATTGAGATGTTAATCATGTTTTTCCATCTAGATTAATTTAATAAAGTTTGGATTTTATTTATTTATTTTAATTTAATCATTGTGGACCCATCGTGCCCTGTGATTTGAGGATCTGAAGGCTCTCAGATTTCGGGGCGTGACATGTAACAAGATAGACAATAGTAACGTAGGGAACATAAAATAATGTAGAAAATGAGAAAATAAGAAGATCACGAAAGAATTATAACAATCTGCAAGGTTTTCAAAGTGTTTAGTTCAATGATAGTTACAAGCCAATCTTATACTATAATGCCCGTGTCCCTAGCCTTCCAATTTAGTGTGACTACATGGGTCCCAATGTCATGTTTTGCTATCATTGGCATTGCATTGTGTATGAAATGGACATTGGGATCCACCCTTATACTTATACACCAAGGTATGGCATCGGAACTAGCCGGTTCATCTAATTAATTTACGTCTCATTAGTCACACGATAATAATAAAAGGTTTCTTTAGGTAAGACTCTATAAGGGCATAAGGGTTTACTTAGAGCCTATGGCGTGGCTTGACCACATGGAAAAGCTTGTTGTTACTTAAGGATACTTAGGTCATTGTAGCCTAATCATGGTTAGACCTTTAAAGAAAATTAAAAGAATAGGTTTATGTGTTTATGTGTCCTTGTGTTACCTACCACAATTGTTTTTTTCTTGTCATGGCCAACTATGGTACGGAAGTCTAAGATGCAAGGCAACCTAAATCATGAGGATTACACATGGCCTTAAGAATTATAAAAGAAGAAAAAATGTTCTCTGACTATGACCCATCAATCGTTGTTTTCCATCCACCAAAAAATGCAATGAGTTAATGATGCATGGAATTTACTTTTGTTTTCCATGCACCATAGGGCCCACCATGACTACCCACTAATTTGGTTGAATCCAAAATCCAAATACCTTTGTAATCCTCACACTTTCCAACTGAGGTTCTTTTATGTCAAAGATGCATGACATTTTGTAGCCCACTAACTACCATGAGGGGTGGTTGGAATTAAAACAAAATTCACTCTAAGGTGGCATATGTACTACCTGTAACCTCCAAACCGAGAGGGTTCCCCAAATCACTTTCCATTTAACAAACCAAGACCATGAACCAATCTCATGGATGCGATGTAAAGAAAATGAGTTGTAATAAAATTAAACCATGGAATTTAATCATAAAATCAATCTCATTAATCGTGCACACATCTAACACTTGCTTATACTTGCCTTAATTGGTGCTTTTCCTTAATCCAAGCTTTAAGAAGCAAAACCCTCAAATCTATAAACCAAAGCAAACCCTAACCAAGAAAATGAAATAAGAAAAATATGACGATGATAAGATGCATGCCTTATCATTGATTTTCCTTCCTTTCACCCAAATGAACTTGAAATAGAAGAGGGGAAATGGTTTTGACCTTAGGGAGTTGTGGAAACGAGAAATAAGACTTCCTAAACTACAAAGCTAGAAAATGGTGAGATGGGTGATGGAGAACAAGATGATAAAGGAGGAGATAAGGGCATTTCTTTCTCTCCAATGGTGGAAGGCAAGCTTTTTCTTCCTCTTTAATGGTGGAAGAGGAAAATAAGGAGGTGGGAGATGAAGGCAAGAGATGGGGCTAGGGTTTTTGCCTAATAGGTAAAAGAGGTCTCTCTTTTGAAAGGAGACATACTTATATATTTAGGTTTTTACTCAGCTTTTGCAAACAAGTCCACTGATCTTTTAAGAATATTACAAAAGGGATCATAAGGGTTTTTTCTAGAAGAAATAACTTAGGCTTAGTGGGGTCATCATGTAGATTAATGTAATGACATGATAATGATGAGATGATGCATGATAATGGACTACATGTGGGGTCCATCTAATCTACCTAAGCACATTTAGAGTAAACCTTCTTACGTTACCAACCTAATTAGCGTAGAAACCCACAATTTAGATTAAATTAGTAATAATTAAGGTCAAATACGAATAATTAGGCAAAATAACCCTAACTACAGAGTTGGGGTTTTACATCCTTTCTCGCTTAGGAACATTCAGTTCTCTAAACGAAATATACCCGAGAAGACTTTGGAAATAATCCCATATACTTTTCCCGAACCTGCTCTTCAAACTCTCAAGTGCTCTCACAGAATCTTGATCCAATGAATTGTTTTGGTCACTTGTTCCTTTCAATCGATGACACGAAGAGGGCGCTCCACACAAATCGCGTCTGGCTGCACTTGGACTTCCTCAAGCTCGATGACATGCCAAGGGTCTCGGACAAGTAGTCAAAACAATCATGAAAGGAAATATGAAGTTTTGCACTCAATTTCTTTAAAGTTCCATAGTTAAAGGAAGGACATAAACGACTCTTAAGACCTTCAAAATTACAAAAGGAAATCAGAACTTTGGAAACGTGCCCCATGTCCAGTGGATTCACAATGACCAGACATGGGACCCACTGTAAGCATTGGACCCAGTTTTGATGGAAAAAGGTAAACTCTCACTCAAAGTCCATAAACACATATTCAGAGTGTTCATTAAATTTTTAGGCAATCCAATATAATTTCATGCACTCTTTTCCTTTGATCGGATCCGACTCAATATTCTCTCCTACTAATGATGTCAATCTTTTGTACTGAAATGTTACCAAAAAATTAACAACGCTAGGTATAGTTGAATGAGTACAAAGAGAGAATAAGTCATGCATTCTTAACCATTTTGGCTTACTATCTTCAATTGGCAGCCATGTGGATTCTAAGGCATTGCATATTAACTGATACTCGAAATGCAATTCATGTGACAAACAGAGATGTATTCGGGGTTTGAATGTGGCTGAAACAGAGAGACTGAGATGAGGGAGCGATGAAACTGAGCTGGGCACTATTCACTTGATATTTATAAAAAAAAATATTTTGAAGAAATTACAAGTTTGCCATCCAACTTGTGGACCCAATAATTTGGCATAAATGAGGTTATTCCCAACATTGGATTTCCAAGAAGCTTGAAATCTCAATATTTTGAGACTTTTAGGTTAAACGCAACAAAAAGCAACTCAATTTTCCTTTACAAAATCTCTTAAATTTCCTTAATCAAAGTTAAGTTCGCACATATGAAGATAGGTTAAGGGTTTACTTAAGCCCATCCCTTTGACAGACCTATTAATAGGGAAGATATTAATTTCGCGTACCTCATATTTTTAATTGGTGGGCCGCATTTTAGATTCCGCTCATCAACTTATTTATTTAAAAAATAATCTTACACTAAGGTCAACTTCTAGACTACTTAAAAAGAACAAAAAAAACCGGTGACCCTAGCTGGCCTGTTAATAGCTTTGTCGGCCAATCACATGATTTTATTAGACTCCGATATCCCAGTTGGAGACTTGAATCGATTGTTAGATGAGGATGACGAATCAAAATCCCGCCGACTTGGGATGTGGGACCGGCGCGGCTACCGAACCGAAAGCGGTGAGTCATTCGTGTACGGAAACTTTTCAAAATATTCATTTGGTCGTCTCCGTAATTACAATCCAACTACAAGTCCCAAAACCAAAAAAGAGTTTAACAAAACACCTCCTCTCCTCTCCTCTTCTCTCTTCCTTCTACCGCCCCCAGACGGCTCACTTTGGTCCTCCAATGTCTAGTCCAATTAGATCAGATAGCCCCTGTTTCTTTTCTCTCTCTTAACAAATACAAAGAACAAAAGCAGATAAAAGCAGAGGCAACTATCATTTCATATCATATCACTTCATATCACATAACAAACCCTAATGTCTTTTTTTCTGAAGGAGGAGAGATGTGAGCACTCAAGTTGTTCAAGAGTTGATGCTGACATCTGGAAAGCTTGTGCCGGGAACTCGTCCCTTGGTGTTCCCACCGTCAATACTAGGGTTTTCTACTTCCCACAAGGCCACGCCGAGCAGTGCTCTTCTGCTCCGGATTTCTCCTCCGTTCCTTTTCTCAAGCACTTAGTTCTGTGCAGAATCGCCGCCGTTCAACTCCTTGCACATCAGGAGAACGACCGAGTGTTCGCCAGGATCCGCCTCGAGCCGGTAACGGTACCGGCACCGGCACCGGCTCCTGCTCTAAATGATGTTTCGTCTGACGTGGATGTGGATGTGGATGTGGATGTGGTGTCTTTCGCCAAGATTCTCACGCCCAGCGACGCCAACAACGGCGGAGGGTTCTCCGTGCCGCGGTTCTGCGCCGACTCGATCTTCCCTCGGCTCAACTTCAGCGCGAATCCCCCCGTGCAGAACATCTCCATGTGCGACGTCCACGGCGCGGAGTGGGGGTTCCGGCACATCTATCGCGGCACGCCGCGCCGGCACCTGCTGACCACCGGGTGGAGCAAGTTCGTCAATCAGAAGCAGCTCTGCGCTGGGGACTCGGTGCTGTTCATCAAGCACCGGAGCGGGGAGCTGTTTGTGGGGATTCGGCGGGCAGGAGCCACCGGCGGTGGCGGGCGGCGGAAGGCGGCGGATGATGATTGGGCGAGGAGCTGCCGCGGCTGCGAGGAAGAGGGGAATGGGAAGGGGAAGGGGAAGGGGAAGATCATCGCGGCGGAGTCAGCCGTGGAGGCGGCTCGATTGGCAAGTGCTGGGAAGCCTTTTGAAATCGTCTATTATCCGAATGCGGGCTCGCCAGACTTTGTCGTGAGGGCAGAGGCTGTGGAGGATGCGTTGAAGGTGGGCTGGACTCTGGGATTGAGGGTTAAGATGGCCTTGGAGAC
The DNA here is from genome assembly GCA_037013555.1 of Sextonia rubra. Classification (NCBI taxonomy): domain Eukaryota; kingdom Viridiplantae; phylum Streptophyta; class Magnoliopsida; order Laurales; family Lauraceae; genus Sextonia; species Sextonia rubra. The sequence continues at coordinate 109,038,679 of JASUAD010000001.1, read as the reverse complement.
GGAAGACTCGGCCAGGGCGACGTGGTTTCAAGGGACAGTGTCCTCCTTAGTGGCTTCGGAGGTTGGGATATGGAGGGGTTCTCTATGGCGTTCGCTTCAAGTGAGTAACTATTGGATACAATGCCTGATGATTTTACTGCAATCTTGTTTATGTAATATGATTTGTTGATTGCAGAATTGTCTTTAATTTACGTGCGAGCTCTGTGTAGAATGTAGATACTGCTTTTTGATTGCCATCCCAAGGAATAAATTAGTAAAGTTAGAATTGACGTGCGTTTTATATGAAAAATGGTATTAGTTTTTTTTTATTTTGGTCGTTGTTAGTATGTTTAACATACTGATCGTGAAAACGACAAAACAGCAAATGTGGGGTTTGAGTGTTTTTTTTTTATTCCTTCATCGATTTCCATTTAGATGACTGGACCATAATGTGGACAGACAAATTGGTTGGTGGGTCCCTTGTGTCATGGAAGGGGTTGGACTTTTGGGCTACATTATTCTGGATGTGAGCTTATGTATGAAGTTCACAACCACAATCTAATCTAGGTTACCCTGTTAGAAAAGGCGAGAATTTCACTTCTCATTCAACTTGTAAAAAATACCTTGATTGCCTCTAATAGTTCTATGTGTGGTATGGTGTAAATATAATATGATCTGGTGTGTGTTTTGCTAAACCATAACTGAGATGATAATGCTGTTGATTATTAATCTTATAACCATTTTGTCAAAGATCAAATGGTCACACTGAGCCCCCATATTTTTTTAATTGTTAATGGGTTTGGTTAGACTCCTTGTCATCGTCTATAATGTTTAGATGATGGTATCTCCAACATTGAGCCTTCACTCTTTCCATCCCATTCAATGAATGTGGTGTTATTGTTGAGACTATAATCAATGATTATGATCTGACTTTATGGGATTGGATTGGTTGTTTCAAAATTGCTTGTTGAAGTAGTACTACTTTACAATTAAACCAAAAAAGAAGAAGAAGAAGAAGAAGAAGAAGAAGAAGGAGAAGGAGAAGGGGTAGTGCTACCTTGTTCACCATATTTATAACTAGCCACCAATAAATAGACTCTTGACATTGTTTGAGGTGGAGGGTTGAACAATAAATGATCTTGTCCTGTGTGTTGAAGCATAAAATCTTGAAGGATACATTGTTGATCCATTCTTTGTCATAAAACATTTGCTACTTTTGCTTTAAGTTGGGTAGTGTTCTTATCTTTACAATAGTAGTAGGGTTATAAAGACTTTGTCAATGCCTTTCACAGTAGGCTCAAAACAATACTATTGAAATGGTGAAACCTTCATATGTAAATATGAAATTATTTGGTAACCTTGAAACTGTTATGTCTTTGCATAAAGATTTACTAATTTGGTTGGGAAATTTAACAGTAGATCTTTGTGGATAATCATCTGCTCCTCCTATTGTGTATTTGCTCTCCTTTCCCCATGAGGTTGTAGATTATGATTGGATGTTCTACAAAGTTTTTTCCTTAGAAATTGCTTTAAGATGCATATTGCAAATATTTTTCCCTTGAAAGAGCATTACACATTTTTCCCTCTAAGTTGGGCTAGTGATCAATAGTGATATTTTCAACTGGAAGACCAAGGGATCGATCCTTGGGCGTGTGTGTGATACTAAGGTGTCAACGCCACTCAACCTTGAGTGTGCTGGCAAGAGCATTACACATTTTGGCAATACAGATTGTATGCTTTGAAACAGATATCTTTTCTAGTCACTCTACTGTTGTAATTGCATTATTTTGTTTGATGTTGTTCTTTGGTTCCACCTCCTTTGACTAAATTGAGATAATGTGCAATTGTTTTGTCATATTGTTCAGTTGTGCACATAGCTATAGAGACTCTAAATGTTTGCAGCATGCTATAAAGTTTTTGAATTGAATTCAATGTGAGGCATCATGTTCTTGTTGTGATTGTAACTTGAAAGAAGTAGAACTGAAACTACTAGAACTAAGTAACAATTCAAGATAGGGTATGGATGAGAAGAGCCTGTAATGCAGTAATAATTCATTGTCGCACCACTACGTTGCAAGCTCGAGTTCCAGTACCCATTTAAAGAAAGAAAACAGAAAAAACACGAAAGTTTTGTACTATATAGTTTATTTCTTCCACTCATTTTTCATAGCTGTGTTTGAACAGAGATTGAGCTTTTAATATGGGGTTTAGATAATGATCTGAGATGGTGGTGGGATCTCCGTAAGTGGCCTTAATCTGTTGCTACACCATTACATAAATGTTCTTTCCTCTCTTACATCATGTTAGTAACTGTGACTTCTTTTTTTCATAATATTAACAAAAATTAATTAGTGACACTGTAAAAGCAATAACAATTTGTGGCAAGATGACATGACACAGCATTTGACAGATGAACATGTTTCATAAAGCCTCTTGTTGGTAGATGCTGAATTTTAAGCGAAATAGGGTGGAAGACATATTGATCACCTATAAAAGGATGGAAGGCATGTTAAACTGAAAGGACTAATGAGGCTTGTAGGTTTAGATACCCCTAGATCAATTTATTGAGTCAGAAGGAATATTTCCACTGGAACCACGTACCTTGTAGGTTTTCATTCACATGGATCAATTTATTCAACAATTTTTATGAGTCAATTTGTTCAACCAATTTCTGAAAGTTCTTATGAAAGTTGATGATTTCTGGCAATTTATTTTATAATCATAATTGATGGCAGGAGGTTAGAAAGGGCATTGATTAGAAAGAGAAGCTCGACCTAAAGGAGAAGCAGCATTGATCCAATGGAGAGAAGAAACTGATCATTTTTAATGATAAAATGCTTTTTGGTTGAGAATATACTTTCTAGCCCCCTTATTGATAGATGATATAGAGATCTCTGGACTTCTGGGGAACACCTCATATTCCATTCTATTTGCTAAATTTTTTACTTCCCCATCTTTCTATTACATGGACTCTGACTACTTGCTAGAGAAGAAATCTCAGAATTAGAACCTATGGACACATAGGGATGCCCAGAACAGTCTGGACTGTCTTGCTTGTGGGTCCCATCAATGTGGGCCATCCTCTTAACAAGGAAATCCAGTTCCTTTTAGGGGAACTTTGGGTGAACCCAATGGAACTGGGTTTCCATGGACTAGATTCAATAAGGACCAAAGAAACAACACTTATGATGTTTGTTTCTACAAAGTGGACTTCTATGAATTGCCAAAAAAAAAAAAAAAACCTGCAGTTTTATTGGCCAATCCATGCAAACTGCTCACATTATAAACATTGTCCATTCCCGCATAGCCTTAACCTTCTTATCATCCACCAAGGTTCCATCCATTGTCACAATGGCCAAGGAATGCAGTTTGTTTGTAATGAAGTTGCAATTCTTAATATTGGCTTGCAATTTCTCTTTCCATGGCACTCCAAATAGTTTCTGCAGATGCTCCATACGAGTGGATACATCTGGGCTTTAAACTAGGATATCATCAAATTAAACTGTAATGAACTTGCTGATGAAAAAGGGGTCTAAGCACTGGATTCATCACATGAAAGTGCTAGGGACATCAGTGAACCCAAGTGGCATAACCAGCCACCCATACAAACCCTTTTCTAATCTTGAATGCACTCTTCCACTTATCATCAGGTTGGATTCATACTTGATGATATCCACTTTTAAGGTATACTTTAAAGACTACTTAGCATAGGCTAACATGTCAAGCATGTCATCTAGCTATGAAATTGGAAAGCAATATATTATGGTGATTTTATTGATGGTCCTGCTGCTTATGCACATCCTGTGTGTCCTATCCTTCTTTGGACTTAAAAGGGTTGGAATTACACAAGTGCTCATGCTTTCACAAATATGTCCATGTTCCAATAATCGGTCAACTGTTGAATGAGCTTTTGTTCTTTTAAAATCATTCAAGGAGTGGGCCGATTTGGCAAACGAGCTCCCGTCACAAGATCTATGTAGCGCTGTATTTCCTTTATAGGTGGCAAACCCGGGAGTAGATCATCAGGCAAGACGTTTCAAAATTATTTCATCAAAGTTGTCATCTTTCTTCGTAGGTTTCTACCAGTAGATACCTCCTTTCCTACCAAACCATATACTATCCCATTTGTGTTAGTGTCTTCCATGAATTGTATGGTGGACAGCAACTCATGCTGCCCCTGATACTCATTCCCTTTAAGAGTGCATTTCGTAAGTAACTTCTCACTAGTGGGGCCCTAGTCAACTTTTACATTATCTTTGTAGAAGGTGAATGCATTTCTTTCACACCACACATTACTGTGGTATCATCGAGGAATAGAAAAGGGCACTAAAGCTCTACTTATAAATAGCACCTCATTACCATGCATGAACTAAATGAGTCTGTAAGGAGTTGGATGCTTTTCTGTTAGAAGCTAGAGCTTGTTGACATTTTCTTATGAGACTAAACTCTCACTACTGCCTTTATCCACAATAAAGTGGCACTTGTGATCTTTAATGGTGCATGGTATATGGAAGACGCATGTACGAGGCCATTTGTTTTCATTTGGTTCCTATGGTGAAAAACAATGCTTTTGAATCATTAGAGATATTCTGCCATCTCCATAAATGACATCATCATCGACTACAACTTCAAGGTTTTCATCAAGCATTTGGATTGTCGTCGCATGGTATAAATCTAATCATCTAATTCATCTTCCTTCTTGATGATGTGGAGTTCCTACTTTTTGCACTCTAATGAGATGGGACTAATCTTTTTGCACCTGTTTGGATATATGATGTAGTGAAGTGTGGTTAGGTGAAGCCTTAAATCAAGAGAGAATAAAATATAATGGGGTTAAATCATAGTATGATGAGTTTTGGTATTTAGTGGCTTGAGAAGGAATTTTTTTGACCTTTTTTTTGTTAAAAGTAGATTTTTTTGTTAGTTAGTGGGATGAAAAGGTAGTTTTTTGCTTTTAAAGGCTTAACCTTTTGTGTTAAAAGTAGATATTTTTTGTCAGTTAGTAGGATGAAAAAGTAGTTTTTTTAACTTTTTAGTGTAAAAAGGTTGAAGAGTTTTTTGAAATGTGGTATTTTGATTTGAATCCTTTTTGTTTATTGTGTCTTGAAATGACACCTCACTTCAATTTACTAGGGAAGTGAATTTACCAAATACACCCTAGCAAAGCATGGTCGCCTTGCCTTTGCCTCGATCATTTGCGTTAGTACTCAATACTCATCGACCTGTTTGATTAGGTCGAGTTGATCGGCCACTAACCTGATTATGTTTAGATTTTTGTTCATGGGTTCTTGATCTAGTTCGAGTGATTGTGTGATTACAGATCTAGACCCTGGAATCTCTATCTTTTGCCACTCTTCAATGGATGCCACACGCTAATAAGCTTCTATCATACTGTAGCATGGAAAATTTACATTGCCTTCTTTTAAGGATGGGTGTAGTCTGTTCAAATATCGGTCAGTCAACTGATCATTATATCCCATAATATCATTATGGGCTACAAATATTGACATGCCTCCGTTTATTCATCAACTTAGCTAGTTTACTACCATCTCAAGCTCTGATATAGGAGGGTTGCGTGAGGTAGGTGACAATTAGCATAAAACTTTTTAGAACTTAAACATGAATTTTGAGTAAACATTCCCTGCCCTAATTTTGCCTATAGCTGCCACCTATTGCAACAAAAAGTATTGATAGGTTTGTGATCATTCTGGGGCTTTCCTCGCTATAAGCGATAGATTGTAGCAGTGCCCAGTTGCAGTGAAGAGTAGGCAAGGTTTCTTGCACAAACATTGAGCGTAGGCAAAGAAGTTATATTAGTCCAAAAGAAGAAGAATATTCAACTTGATACTTGAAATATAGGGTTTTAACGGGGAAGAGCATGGAGTCTTAAGAGACAAATTTGGAGCAAATGGATCGTTTAGTGAAAAGATTTTCTTAGGGGAGGACTTAACTAGACATGTTGGAAACAATAGTAGAGGGTATAAGAGCGATAGTTTTGGAGAAAAGAATGAGTTAGGAGTTACTATCTTTGAATTTGTTTTAGCATGACCTTGTAATATAAAACACCTACTTTAAAAAGAAAAAGGAGGATTTGATTACCTATAAGAGTAGAACTTAGGAAGGCCGGACACCTCTCCAGGGCCGGTGTGTTAGTGTCCTGTAATTTTTTTAAAATTTTGGACACACAAGGACACGACTCGGACACGAAAGGACACGGCTCGGACATGCAAGGACATTAAATTGGCTTTTTTTTGCTTTTTTGTGTTTTTTTTTGTTTTGTTTTGGTGGGAGGGGAAATTGATGATACTCTTTTTCTTTGTATGGATTTTATAGAACTATGGATATTTCATGTTTAATGATTATGAGTTATGTTTTAGTGTTGTTTTGATATTTGATAATTTTATGTTTGTTAGTTGGTACTCGAATTTTTATTTTTTGATTGCTAAATTGATAAAAAAGTTAAAATGATATTATTTTTTTAATATATGATTATATATATAAATAAATATATGTTATTAATGTAGCCCCCGTTGTGTCCGACTGTCCGTGCCCTACGTTTTTGAGAATTGCCGTGTCGGCGCGCCTGTATCCGTATCCGGTGTCTGTGCTTGTTAGAGTAGAACTAATAGGAGCCAGTTAGTGCATTTCCTAGTAATAAAACATGATCGACTATCTTGTAATGTTGTAAGGTTATTCTTTGATAGAGTTTGACCAGGCAACATAAGATAGTAGTTCAGATGTTTGCATTAGTAGTAAAAAGAGAGCGATAATAAATGAAAGGTGCCCTAAAACAAGGTGGTTGGTATTTGAAAGGGGGAAAGGCAACAATATTTAAGTCTATAGTGGTTCGGGTAGGGGGGAATGGAATTTGGACGGAGAAACTATGGCGATGTGGAAGTAAATGACTGATTGTATAAGAAATACTGCAAAGGAGGTGCTTGAAGAGTCAAAATGGAAAATACTATCTAAAAAAAGTGGTGGTGGAATGTAAAAGTTCAAGAAGCTCTGCAAGAGAAAAGACTTTTCTACAAAGTTTAGCAGGGGACTGGGAATACGGGAATTTATGTAAACTACATGAAGGCAAAGAAAAAAGTTAAGAAAGTAGTAAGGGATGCAAAGTCCAAATCATACGATAACCTATATAATAAGTTGGAGCAAGAGAAGAGGAAGGATATTTCAAACTTGCAAAAATGAGGGAAAATTACGGACTTAGATCATGTAAGATGTGTAAAGATTGATGACCAAAAGGTTTTAGTGAAAAGTCATTATATTATAGAAAGATGGAGATAATATTTTAACAAACTTTTAAATGAAGATTCTAGAAGAGGCCTGAGAACAAGAAATGATACTTCGTTAACATGATATACCTTTTTATCAAAGATTAAAATTAGCAAAAGTGAAGAAAGCATTTGGTAAGAATGGAGATAGAAAAGGCTATGAGGTCACATGCCATTCCAAGGGAGGCTTGGAAATGCCTAAATAATTTGGATTGTTTTTTTTTTTTTTTGTTTTTTTTGTTTTGGTTTAACTAAGCTCTTCAATTAAAATGCTAGATGAAAGGAAATAGAAGTGTTGTAGTAGCTACATAGTACATACAAGAACAAAGGAGATATAAAAAGGTGCACCAATTATAGTGGGATTAAACTTAAGAGTCACAATATGAAATTATGGAAGAGAGTAATGGAGCAAAGACATAAACAAGTGACGAATATATTGAAAATCAATCTGGTTTCATCCCTAGGAGGTCAACTATGGAAGCTATTTTCTCACCTTGGCAACTAATGGAAAATGGTAAATATTTAACACCCCCCTCTCTTGCGCACACTCTTTCCCAAGTCCCTTCACCATCAACGCTATAATGAAGGAATGATCCCTGGTTGTTTCTGTGAAGGGGAGGTACCTCACACTACTGAGCTACCAATAGATTGGTACCTTTATTGATCTCCATATGGTCTTAATTGATCTTGAGAAGGCATACGACATGGTGCTTGAGATTGGAATTGGTGGGCTTTTAGTAAAAAACGGAGGACCTCGAGAGGTTATATTGACATCATTAAAGACATATGAGGGGCAGTGGTAACGAGTGTGAGAATTACGTCTGGAGAGACAGGTAAGTTACCAATGATCATAAGTTTACATGAAGGTTTAGCTTTAAGCTTTTGTTTATTTGCACTAATTATGAATGTGTTAACTTCTCATATTCGAGGAGATACTTTGGTGTATGTTGTTTGTAGATTATATAGTGTTGGTAGATGAATTGAGAAATGGTGGGATTGCGAACTTAGAGAGTATGCAGGGGCTTTAGAATCTAAGGCCTTTAGAATAAGTTGTATAAAGACAAAATATTTGAATTGCAACTTATTAGGAATGTGCTTAGAAATAAAAGGCCTATGAGAATTGAAGCTCAAGAGATACCACAAAAAGGTTCATTCAGATACTTTGGCTCCACAATTAAGATGGGGAGGTTGAGGAAGATGCTGAGCATAGGACAAGAGTGAGATTCATTTTGATAATTTGGCTCCATAATTAGGATGCGGAGATTGAGGAAGATGTTGAACATAAGATAAAAGTGGGATGGTTGGAAATGAGATCTTCTTTTGGAGTGCTTTGTGATTGGCTCCTACCAGTAAGATAGTAGGAAAATCTTAAGGGTGTGTTTGGTAAATTCATTTCACTGGTAAGTTGAAGTGAAATGTCATTTCAAGACATAGTAAATTAAAAGGACTCAAATCAAAAGTACTACATTTCAAAAAATTCTTTACCTTTGACAGTAAAAAGTCAAAAAGCTACTTTTTCATCTCACTAACTGCCAAAACTATCTATTTTTAACACAAAAGACAAAAAGTTACATTCTCTTTTTACTAAATAACAAAATGCCATCATTTTTTTCTTTGACCCATCTTATTTTTTAATCTTTTAATTTGACCCTTCACTTCATTCTATAAGTAAAATTAACAAACAGGGTGTAAAGGATAGGTATGGAGTAGTGTTGGCCAGTTAAGAGTCAACACATCCATAAAATAAATATAGCAGATATGAAAATGTTGAGATGGATGTTTGGCAAATGTAGGAATGATAGAATTAGACTCGTGCGTATTCGGGAGCATTTATGAATAGTGTGATAAATTAGGAAAGAGTCGTTTGAGAACGTATGAACATGTCTGAAGTAGGCCAGCAATGATGCCAATGAGGAAATTTTTTTTGGAAGTTGATTGCCTGTTAAGGAAAATGGGTAGCTCAAAGAGGACATGGATGGAAGTAGTAAGCTTAGATTTGAAGAAGTGCAACCCATCCGAGGATTGGGCCCAGGATAAACTAGAATGAAGAAATAGAATTTATGTAGCCAACCTCAATATAGTTGGGATGATGATGAATTTGTGGATTGATCTCCTTATTGTTAAGGTTGCAACTGCATAAACTACTATTGCCTAAAATTTGGAAAGAAAAAAATATTCTTTCATAGACTTTCCATATTTTCTTAGGGCATAATGGGTGACTTTTTCATGTGTTGATGGGACTTTTATAACTGTTTCCACCACAAATTGGCTCTTCCTCAAAGCTTGAGAGCCATGAGTTTGACATTTTTATGATTGGCCAAAGTCTTGTGTGCAAATACTTTTTTCATCATGTTCAACCAATTGCAAAATTCTTCTCCTTTCACCGTGTATTATATTCAGGAATCTCTGATTGACATTTAGATCCCAATCAATGTCATCTCTAAAATGTCCTGAATTGTAGCGTGGTCTCACTGGAGACTATGGAATGGGTTAACCAAATTATGTCTCCAATTCATCATTTCATTAGAATGATCACAATGAGTTGGATGCTCCATGCACTCCAAGCATTGCATAAACATTTCAACTTGCCTTCTCAAATCCTAGATTTCAACAGTCAGGATCATTTGCTACATCACTCTTAACTAAATGCCTACAACCTCATGCTCATGGATATGGTGGAGTCGCAGATTATGTATAAAAGTAACTTATTTGATATGGCATGATACAAATATGGTGCATATTTTAAAAATCTAGGTGTCAATTTGTAATTTAATTTGTGTTAGAATGAATAATGGTTAACTTTTGTTTCCTGTTGTTATCATGATTAAAATCTAATTTATATGTAAGAACTAAAAAGGATGACTTCTCACGTCCCTTCTTTTACATGATTTAATTATGTAACACCTGATCTTATTTTCCTATTGTAGAAGATTATTTACTAAATTTTTGGCTGGCTAGACTAGTTTGTGAACTTACCATTCATATACATGTCAATGATTGTGCCATCTACTGGTGATCATGACATAGCATACTTAATTCTAAGAGTGGAACTGACAATTTATTATTATTATTTTTTGTATATTCCATTGAACATGAAAACTATTATTTTAAATCTATTTTATGGAGTTTTGAAGGTTATGAATTGATTGGTTCAGAAATGTGACTTCTATAGAAGTAGGAAAACTGATATTGACTTTATACCATCACTTTGGTATTTATCTGTAATATCTATATCACTGATCTACCTATCAAAAAAAGAAAAAAGAACTCAATAAAAGAGGAGGGAAAAAAACAAAGGGAAAAAAGTAAGAGAATCTAGATGATTGATCTAATCCTGTGGTTGTTGGTCTTTTCTATCAGGTTAAGTGGGATGAGCCAGAGGTTTTGCAGAATGTGAAAAGAGTGAACCCTTGGGAAGTTGAATTGGTATCGGTAACTCCACGGATGCAAACTCCATTCACCTCCTGCAAGAAAATGAGACTTTCTCAGAATCCTGATTTACTCACTGATGGAGAGGGCCCCATGTTTTTTCCAATGATTGGATCTCATTCAGTGATTGGGAGCATGAAGCCATCTTTTTTCAGTTACAACAATTTTCCTGCTGGCATGCAGGGAGCCAGGCATAATAAAATATGTGTTCCAAGTTTTCCCAACTTTGGTGACCATCATTTGCTGTACTCTGATGAACTCTGTGGAAACAGGGCATCCGAGTTGTTTCCTATTTCCACAGATCTGAACATTGGGAATAATACATCACAATCAGATAACTCTTCATCATCCATCCAAGGCAGCACCAATTCCTTTGGCAACCAGCCTTTTGGCAGTCTGATCTGCAAGCCAATAAAAAGTACTGGTGGCAGTTTTATTCAGCTATTTGGTCAGATCATTCAGACAAAACAGCCTGTTGAAGGTGATGTCGAAAATGGTGGATGTGTGGGTGATGATAGCAGCAAGGGATGCAAAGAGACTGAAGGTGGGGTACTTTATTATCCCCTCTCTTACCCATATATGCAAATGTGCAACAAACTTGATCCTCAATGTCAGAGAGTCTCAGCAGTAGGAGGTTCTTTATGAAGGTGGCAATGCCAATCTCTCAAAACATGCAGGTGAGAATTTGTATAGGTATTATGGGGCTTGATTATCTTTCTTATGATTAGAATGTTTAAAGCTTCATGTAGATCGTGGAAGATGTTGATTTCACCAGTAGTTCATAACTTTTAAATAGGTCAATAATAAATTTAACTTGAAGTTTTATTTATCCCTATTAGCAATTTTGGACTATCCAACAAAGCCCAAGGAAAATTTGGAAACCCCATTCAAAGATCAAACTCTACCCAGATTAACAAACAAACAAGAAATAACACAAGGTGAAAGGTAGAATATCACTTGCGCCAAAATCACTAATCCACTAGTGCATTCTTCAATAGTTGAAAGACATAATTTTTTTTTAATCGGTAACATAAAACTTTATTAATTAGACAAACAAAAGTACAAGGGTATAAGATCAATATACCCCAAGAATCGAAACAAAGAGAACTGACAAACCAAAGAACTGAACGATACCACAAATTACATAGATAAACCAACCCACAGAGAAGATCTATCCACCTCTTGTTTAAAAAAAGACACTTTTGTGCCAATATAGAAGAGAAAAGGTGCGAACATGCTACACTTTATTGAATGCAGACAAAAAAAATGACAAAAGACATCCCATTATCTTGGCTCATATAATGCTTTCCATCAAAGTAATCCTAATTCTCTAAATTAAATCCTACTCATCCATCTATCTGATGTAGTTATGAAACCTGCTAAATAAGGAAATAAACAGAAAAAATGGAAAGTTTCTGGGTTTCAAAGTCCAAAATGGACAACTTCTATGAAGAGCTTCTTTCCTCTTGCCTCTTTGGAAAGTCCTTCATTTGAATTGCCCCTTGATTTAAGAAAGCCTTAACTATTTACCAATAACATTAAATCCTAATGCCTATTCCCATTCCCATACCTACAGAGATGGGTCAAGGCAACAGTGTTGGTGAGTAATGATGTAAATCCTTGATGGGGTTTTGACTAGTCTGCGTCTATCAAGACCAGTTTTACAATGAGTACCAGAAAGATTATGAATTTATGTCTTTTGTTACCATTTTAAAAAGGAAAAGAAAAAGATAATGAATTCATGTGAAACAGAAATCTACTCTATCCACTGAAACAACTTTAAACTTTTGATACCTGTTGGCACATTTGTCACAGTTCAAAAGTTCCCTAGCTTGAAATTTCTTCTTCAGCACGGACAGAGAGACCTTTCTTTTTTCAGGTACAGCTGAAAACTTGTAAATTTTGTTCTTTTTGCAGGTACAGTTGGGAGGAAAGACGCCGACTCTTATCTGACCGTTGTAACTCCTCATCTGACTTATGTTACAATTCAACATTGTTGGATAACTTGTTTACTCTAACTTGTTTGCGACTTAGTTTAAGCTTTAGCTAGTTGACATCAGGCAGCTGATGCTTATGTGACTATGGTAACTTTTATGTGATTTCTGTAATAACTTAAAATTGTTAGGTGGCTTATTTGTCATAACTTGATGTGACTTCGACTTTAATTTGAGGTTAATTGTTTGACTTCTATGCACTTTCCTGTTACATCATGATATTGTCCATTTTTCTTTTGTTCAGGTGAAAATGTGGAAGTTGATGCAGGTATTTTTAAGGGTTTCCTTATGCCTAGATGTTCCTCTTAAAACTTACATAAGATGTAACAATTTAGCACCATGTGGACCCACCTGTCATCCATCCGACGCTCTCAGAGTCAGTCAAAACCCCATAAATTGGCACAACTTAATTTGGCACTAATTATTATAGATCAAAGTGGAAGGTATTGGATCTAATTTTGACCTTACTTTCTATTTTGACTGGAAGTTAGATTGAGTTTTTACAACTGTAGCATGCTCTGTCCTCATTTTATCTCATGCACTCCCCGACTTAATGCAAACTCCATCTGCCCGACTTCTAAAAAACATCCAACCCACTCACCGAGAAATGCATAGTTTATAATTCTACCTCTTCATGCACCGTCTTGTCTCAATAACCACTAATTCCAACTCCTGAGGTACATAATGCTCCTTTTGATCCTTTATTTTGCTAACACACACACACACACACATGATGTTGGAGGTCTAGACACGAAGTTGGAACTTTGCTAACACACACACACACACACACGATGTTGGAGGTCTAGACACGAAGTTGGAAGCAAGAAGTGCGCCATTTGTTTTTTGTGGTCTACAATATATTGATTTCTTCTTCTACACATGGTACACACGTTTTTTGCTTGTTTAATTGTTCAAGGATATGCAAAATCAATTATGAATTTGAATGTATGACATTTATTCCCTCTTTTAAACTCTCTGACATTTAGTCTCTTTCATAGTTAAGACTTTATTATGATATTCATTCCGAACTTATTCATCATTGACATTTCTATAAATTTATTCATGTTTAATTGTTCTATGAAGTGATGTCTACATTTATGAATACTTTAGTTACAGTATAGATTGTTCATTTTTTTAAATCAATGGTTGTTTAATTTGAATTGAATGTGCATACACCGTGTGCTAGTTTGAATTATACTCACTGCTGGATTGAATTTTTTAGAACATGTAATTTTTACTGACCATTAGACTTTTAAGGCCCTTAAGTCTATGGCTATAATGATCTATTTGAGATTTTTTTTTTCAAAATTATATCCATGATGGAGTCTTTCCATCAAGCAATCCTCTCATATGATTGGCATGCATCCGAGTGGATCCCACAGGAAGCATAGATTTTTACCTCCCACAAGCCATGAGAAGGTGCCCCATCAGCAGAGCCTACCCTTTTATTGTCAGAATGTTAGCTTATTCCTAACATTATATTTGCATGTTCGGCAATACACCCTCAAAATATTGATTTTTGCTATGATCTAGGTGGGCTCAAATTCTAGCTTGATAACAAAACCCAAGGTAGAGAATTCTGAGTCAGACATTGGTATTTGTCGACCTAAGAACATGGTTTCAGTCTGTCATCTTGATTTTGCTTTCCCATGTCCTTTACCGTAGACCTCAAATGATCGCCGTGGAAACTTTAATATTTAAAATAGATGAAATGCCATCTTTAACAGCACGTAGGAGTCGTTGAAAGAGCTTTTCTTTTTTCTTTTTTTTTTTTTTTTTTTTATGGCCCAGGGCTCAGCCTTAAAACATTTGGGCTTTGGCTGGCTTGTGTGGGGTGGGGGTGGGGGTGGGGGGTGTGTTGCGGGTGTTATTTGATTATGACAAGCAAAGACTATTTCCTAGTGGATATATACATGGCCGCACGCATATTACTCGCATAATGCAATGGGCTGGAGTTGACCTCGGGCCGCAAACGCTCAAACCAATTGTGCCATTTGATGGCAATTGAAAGAGCCATTTGTGCAAACTGATTTTAGACTGACCATGAGTATAGAATTCAGGTTGGTGACTAGAGTACGGATTTAGTCGAATTGGGTCAGGTGGGTTTATGACATCAGCAATTGTTTTAGACAATAGTTAGGTGATGGGATCATCTGGCAGACTCTTGGGAGATCCATCAAGGGCACTTTACAAGAATCCATGCATCCTGTCATGGAAGGAACGAGCTCACAAGTCTGAGGCACTTGACGAGGCTCGCAGGCTCACAAACAAAGAATCATTACACTCAATAACTTCCAATCAATTTCTGTAATGTTATGAATAAAATCATCACAAAAATCATGGTTTTCTATCTCGAAAAGTTGCTGCCTAGATCATGATCCTGGTCAGAAATCAAACTAGGCAGCAACTTCTTTGTTAGTAGAAGATCTCATTCGTCCAAATTCAGTTGATAGGAGGTTGGCACGGGGCATTGAGATTCAAGTATAGTGGAGAAAATTATGGCCATACCTTTGGGGGTCCTTGATCTTCCATGTTGGAGTCACTGGGAACAGAGACCTTCAACCAATACCCATTGGGCCACATCCCCGTTGGAATAAAGTTTGGTCCCTTCAAATCCCTCCAAAAATTAATTTTTTTCATTGGGAATGTCCGAAGGTTCGACTAATGACGGGAGACCATCTCTTCCGCTGAAGCCTGTCTAATTCAAATACTCGTGCATATTGTAGACAGGCAGTGAATCAGTTGAACATCTCTCCTTAAATTGTCCACTTGCACGCTTTGTATGGTGCATAATTTCTGCTAAAAACACTTTAAAAATCCAACCTGGGACTTTACTCAGCTCTTTTTTTTTTTTTTTCTCAAACTTCAAAAAGAGATCATGGACAGGCTGTGTGGCAGTGCGGCCCAAGAAAATTCAGGCACACATCCAATTCAACATGATATTGTCTAATTTGGTCCACACATGTGTGGGGACTTCCGCACACCCTTAGAACACATCATGTTGAGTTACCATGACTTGGGACCTAGACAAAGCCTCATGGTTCTAACCAAAGCACTCCATCTTTACCTATGCGAATTTCCTTTCTCGATTCACAAGATCACTTGACGTAATCCAGCCTCAGGAGATTACTCATGTGGACTTACAAGCCTAAGGTCAAGACTTGATACATCTGATGTAGGCCTTGGACAAAGCCTCACACTCCACCAGTACCAATGTGGATTGCCCTTTCTGGCTCACAGGATTACTTGACTTGAAGGGATTACCTAAGCAGATTAGATACCTCACACTTGTTACTGTACCAATATAAATTCCATTTTTTTTTATAATGTTTACCATACGATATTACTTCCAACAGACTTTATGTTATTTGATGGAAGGTCTACAATTGAAGTACTTTAAATTAGAAGGCATCATGTCCTAGGCCTGTCGATAAACCAGTATATGTTGTCTGAGCAATGTGATGAATATGACTAAGAAATACAGAATCAAAAGGCTGCTATGCAGCAAAAAATGAACTTCAGTGAATAATATTTCAGAAAGTCTAAGGGAGTGAAACCCCTCCATTGAAAAAGAGAAAACAACCTCATGTACATCATTGCCACCATCATCACCACAATTGGAGCCTTATCCCATCTCTGAGTTTCTCTTCATCAGACAACAATTTCTCTTCATCAGACAACAACTGCACATTACATTACAAAATGGTGGTTTCCACAATC
Organism: Sextonia rubra; assembly: GCA_037013555.1. NCBI lineage: Eukaryota > Viridiplantae > Streptophyta > Magnoliopsida > Laurales > Lauraceae > Sextonia > Sextonia rubra. Next base: position 109,022,280 of record JASUAD010000001.1, on the reverse strand, counting down.
ATGAACTTGAATCTGCAACAAGATCGACGTCTTTGTATTAGTGGAATTGTTAAAAAAAAAAAAACCAAAAAAATAGAATGAACTGAGATGGTTATTTTAAAATTCTGCTTAAAGGGATATGGAATAGTGGGTTACAAAAACTGCTGATAAGTAAACTTTTACTATTGCGTATCCTTAATTTGTTTTAAAAAAAAAACATGGATTCTGGAGTGAGAACAACAGCAGCAAATATAGAGAATGCAACAAGGCTGATCTGCAAAGCACAATGCTGACTGTAACTTAGGTAATCACCTCAATTTTACGTCCACCTAGATACACAAAAGTCGTGAGGATGTTGGAGGAAATGAGGATGTAGGAGGAAAAGATCTACTTATTACCCTAATGATGTGCAAAAATCAGCCCCAAAGACCATCCTAACTCTCTAAACTTTGGTTCTCAAAATTTTAATGACTTCATAATACATTTTATTTTCGATGTTTGGTTCAATGGGCTGCAACCTTCCTTAGCAGCTGATTTTTAGAAAGTCCTAGGGGACAGCTAGATCTTACAATCCCCAACAAACCCCTATGATTATCATGCATCAAGGTGGTCTCAATTGAAACTTAGGATTCATTGATGCATCTAGGTTGACCCAACTAAAGATGTCGTTGCATTGCTAGTGTATACGTATTCATTCAGCTTCAAATACATGTCATCGGGCTTCATCTAATGCATGGAATCCTAGTGTTTTTGCAGTCTTCGCCACCAAGGGCCCATTTGTTTGCTTGCTAGTGGCAGAACCAAGAAATCTGACAGTTCAGCCCCTGTTTGCAAAGGATGGAATTCTAGAGAATTCATGGTAAAATGGACTTAAAGGAAGGAATATTAAAGAGGTGAGGAGAGAAGAATTTAAGGTGGAGATGTAGATAGGACCAAACTTTCCTAGGACGTGATTTACTTGGGTGTTGGCTGGTATTTGTTTTCTATTAAAGGGGAAACTATTTTTTGGCCACTTGGGGGTCATCACCTTTAATTCTACTATTTTAGGCACTTTGATATGAAGAAATTTCCTAGGCCCTATGAGTTTGCATTAAAATATATAGAATTCATACTATTATTATTTAAAAATGGAGACCAAAGGTGAATTTTAAAAAATAAGTATCAAATAACCTTTCCTTTTAGGGGAATAAAATAAAAAAAAGGGAAATGAACTACCAGCTATTACCCTAGTAGTTCATTTCCCACTTCTTTTCTATTCTATTTCCCTAAAAAAAGAGGTTATTTGATGATTGCGGCAGCGTAAGAAAGAATAATAGCCAACGGGTTAATCTCCAGGCCAAAAGGCTTAAGGGTAAGATGTCTAGGTGCCTTATTAAAGACAAATCAACTCTCAACTAAGAAACAAACTCAAATTCTTATTTAATATCAATGTTCTGCATCCCATGAGGAGGGATTTTCAACTACAATTATTATAGCATTTTTAATTCTCTAGGATTTTAAGTTTATTAGGATTCTTTTATTTTTAGAAGTTTATATTATGTTTAGTTTAGGATTCCTTATTTGATTTGAATTTTATTATTTCCTTAGTTAAAAAGTATCTTAGTTATAAATAAAGATGTAATCCCTCATCATGGGATACAGAACATTGATATTGAATAAGAATTTGAATTTGTTTCTCAGTTGAGAGTTGATTTGTCTTTGGTAAGGCACCTAGACATCTTATCCTTAAGCCTTTTGACTTGCATATTAGCCCGTTGGCTATTCTTCTTCCCTACACTGCTTTGTATGCATTCTTGTCTTTAAATTTCCATGGCACAACCAAAGGCCTATTTGTTTGCATAGAATACATGGGAATTGAATACATAAGAATTCACACCATAAGTGGATAATAATGAAGATCCAAGGTGAACCAAAAATGACCGTCAAATAACATTACCTCTAATAACCATCACCCTAGTAATTCAAATGCTAGGGAAGTTAGTATCCTAGCAAAAAAAAAAAAAAAAAGAAAAAAAGAAAAAAAAAACCTAGGGAAGTCAAGGTACCCTCTATAGTGCTTCCTTATATCCTTTACCCCTTTTTGATTTAGGCCAGATCCAAGATCCAGCTTGGCATTGATGGGCCACATTAATGGGCCAGATCAGAGATCCCTATTTTTAATTAGATAGTTCCTAATTAATAGATTTATTTCCTATTTTATGCTGGATTAATATTTAATAATTGCATAATAGGATTTAGCACTTGCTAATTTATTTTAGTAAGCGATGATTGTTAAAAGATACTCTTTCCTAGTTTAGAAATAGTTACTCCTACATAGAGCTGGAAAATCCAGCCCGACCTGGCCCGTTTTTAACCCGCCTAACTCAACTCGTTTGAAATACGGGTCGGGTTAGGGTTAGGGTTTACCAACCCGTATAAAAATGGGTCGGGTTAGGATTGACCCGCCTAACATACCCTAACCCGTTTGACCCGTTTAGATTTTGCTAAATTATCATAACTTTCCAATTTTTATGTGGCTTTTCTTATTCATGTGGGCCATAAACAATGTACTCTTAATCTTTTGTGGAGGAGTTATGTAAAATTTTAATACTTAGAATATAAAACTTATTTTTTATTTGAAAATATGATGTTTTTGTAGTTGAAATATTGATGTGTTTTTTATTTTTACGTTGGCATATAAATTTACCTCTAAACTATGGATATGAATGAAATACAATATCATTGATAAGTCTTATACTTATACTCAAATATGGAATTATAAAATAAAAAAAAATTTAAAAGGGATTATCTCAAATTCTAAATAAATGGGCTAGAAAATATTTATAGATTCTCCATTTTTTACACCTTGAAAATTGATAAATTCATGCTCAATGCAACATTTTAAATGAATCTAGATGTAAAGAGAACTTTACAAATGAAATTGGACCACATAAAATGAGTTATATCATTAGCAAAATGGGAATTAAATATGTTAGGTCGGGTCAACCCGACCCAACTTATATCAAATTTGGGTTAGGTCGGTTGGGTCGGGTTGACCCACCACCGGTGCAGGTTGAAGATTTCCAACCTGTTTTAAAAACAGGTCGGGTTAGGGTTGGAACCAACGAATTCGGGTTCGGGTTGACCCAACCCAAAACCCGAATTTGGTCAACCCAACCCGTTTGCTAGGTCTGCTTCTATCTAAGGAGGAGTCATTCATTGTAATGGACAAGCTTATTCAATCATAATTCAAGTTTCAAGTGAGTTTTCTCTGTCTATGGTGATTGTCGTGAGTTTTATTGTACCCTAGTCGCTGGAATTCATCTTTGGAATTGATCAATCCATTGGGAAATTGATCTACACTCGATTGGAGATCCGGGGGTGCCTCACTCACCCCATATCATTCACATCTCACTTTTTTAAAAATCCTTCCATGGAGCTTATTCGGCCATTAATTTCTATATGTTTTAATGCAAACAAATGAAAGGAAAACCATGAATACCTCACTTTCATGGCGTTCACAGCAGCATCTCATCCATCAAACGGTCCCTAAGCTTAAAGATTCAGTTAATTTGTGAAAGAGAAGTTACCCATCAAGCAATGGGCTAAACCAAAGGGCCAAGGTAATATTAAAAATGAATTTGTAGAGAACTCATGAAAGGACATAAATTTGCTGTCATGCATCCTAATGAGTGACAAGTTCAAAGTTTTAGTTATATATGACAATGAAGCACCAACCCACCAGGCAATGGCTAACCCACAGGGGCAGGTTATTTTTAAAATAAAATTTATAGAAACTCTAAACTTTTAAGAGAGAGAGAGAGAGAGAGAGAGAAACTCATGAAGGACAAGTATTAAACAACATCAAAAAATGGATGAAAAGCCAAAACTAAAAATGGCTAAAGTGAAAAATCTTGCAAATACTCACAAGAAGTATGTTGTTGATGTGCACATTGCTCTTCATTCATTGTTAATGTTGGCAATATAGCCATAGCTTCACCATCAATAACAAGAAGCTCTCCACTTTTGAAGCACTTTGTTGAAAATTTTGCACTGTGATAGATGAACATAAAAGACATACATTCAAAGCTTGATCTACATTAGTCTTATCACATTTAGAAGCGAAAAGCTTATAGGTTTATTATGATGAACAGACATGTATCTCTTCTTGTGCTCTCTTAGACTTCTAGCTTGCACTTCAGCAACCACTTCGTCTTCAATGTAAACAGGCAATTCAAACTGCAGGCTTTGTGAGATATAAACAGCTCCTGGCTACACATTTTTACGGAATAATTACATTTCAATATCTGAACAGATCCAAATGAAGACAGAGAAAAAATGTGCAGTTATTTCAAGCTTACAAAAAACAGCTGCTCAAATTAACAAGCCAACTGATAGAACTGCATAGTGCAGTTGGTTAGGGACAGTAAGTCCTTCCTGAGAAAGGTAGCGAGGTTCAAGCCCTGGTAGAACAGGGATATTATGAATTACAAAAGAAAAAATCATAAAAAAGTAGCATAGAAGCAGTAGAAAGCACAAGACAGCTGTGGTGTTTTCTGAAGACTTTGTCAACTTTGTTTGAGGCATGGGGATCCTCCTCCCCCACCCTACCTCCCTTTTTTTTCCCTTTTTTGTTGTTGTTGTTGTTGTTGTTGTGCAGACATGATTTTGGAGGCTTGTTCCCTTTGTTGTGCTTTGGTCGATTTAGAAAAAGAGGAATAATAGGATTTATGAGCCTCATCATCAGCTGATGACCTCATATCCTATGACATTCTTTGGAAAGCTAAAGTGCGCTTCCTGTCTTACAAATTTAATGGCCTAAAGGTGGATTGCATTTTGCACAATTGGGATGCTTCTTTACTTTTTGGGCCTCACGGTTTAAGTAATCGTGTCTTCGCCTCCTCTTACATCTGGTTCTTTGAAGTTCAATGTGGATGGAGCTGCTAAACATAAGCCATGGCCTATAGGTATAGGAGGGGTAGCTTTTGCAGACTCTGGGGAAACAAGGGGTGGATAGATATTCTCCTTTCATTGTTTCCTCTTCATAATTATGTGTTTCTTGGTTAGGTATAAAGCTTCTACAACTGTTTTGTCTTCTTTGAAGACTCGTTTCGTTCCTCTCTTTTCTTAATCAAATCCTTTGTTACCAACCAAATAAGAAAGCCATAGAAAAAAAGTGATAGGAAAAGAAATCTTCTGGAGACGCTTTCCGCGAATCACAAGTGATGCTGTTGGTGCCATGGTGTTCCATCCTATCTATCCTATGGGGACCCTAAGAAATCTTCCGGTCTGCAATCTCTGCATAGGAGATTCATTGCTCTTACTGTTAATCAAAGGAGAAGGAGCTTGTTTTTTAACAAAATATGAAACAGCTAAACATGGAACACTACTACTAATAAATAATCATTAGAGATGTATAAGACATAGCTCAGCAGCCAAATAAATATTGATTATTTGCAGGAAGAAGAAGAAGAAGAAGAAGAAGAGAAGCAAGTGAGAAGAGTTACAAAGTAGGAGGCGATAATCCGAGGGAAAAGAGCAGCAACGAGCATTCCATGGACGATGCAGTCACGAAATCCGGCATCTTGAGCCGACTGAGAGTCAAAATGTAAGGGGTTAGAGTCGTGGGTGAGAATGGAAAATTGGAGGACATCTTGATGAGAGAATTTCCGGGACATGGTCAGGACGTCTCCAATCTTGAGGAGGTGAGAATCTGAAACAGAGGAATAGAAGTAGGAAGAAGAAATTGAGGGAATGGGAATGGGACAGCGTTTCAATTTCAGGTATTTGAACAGCATCAGCATCTCTCTCTCTCTCTCTCTCTAGTTTTGTGAAAAAAAATGGGTCTTTTATTTATAGTCTCTTCCAAACCCCTCGTGCATCAAGTCAAAAAAAACTTAACAAATATTATAGACCTTTAAACAAACTGAAAATTTCCACACTGTTGTGCTAAACACCATTCACCCAAACAAACGGGAGATTTTTGGGGAGAAGACTAGTTAGGTTTTTGTCGGATGAAAATTTCCTTATTTATGAGAAACCCCCCGGTAAAAGCCTTTATTTTAAATCGAATCTTATAGGTAATGGAACGAATGGTGAGTGATTAGGTGCTGACGTGGATTAATTGCAGTGCTTGCGATTTGCCCACTTACGCTTGTAGCAGGCAGGTTACCCCATCATGACATGGGGAAACCAATCGCTCACCTTGCAGAAAACCCTTACATAAGTCTGATTTGGACTGAGTTTGGATCCTCTTATGTGTCATCCCATATCGTCACGAGGGCAGCCTGCCATGCACTTAGAAAGTGGGTAGGCTCCCTGCATGGTGATGTCTACATTCATTGTGAGGGAACCCTCAAATAATCCTAATTCAAGCTCAAAAGTTTTGGGGTCCTCACTTGCAGTCCCACTTTTAGAGTAATTTTCTTGGAAAATTTTCAAATAGGGGCTTCAATTTTTACTTTATTTTAAAAAGAATATAGATCTTAAAGCTTTTTAAGTTGGCCTTTAAGTTTTTCAGAAAGTTTTTAATTAAAGACATTTGACCATTTAAAGATATTTTTCAACTTTTCTATAAATTTTTTAAATATCAAAATTATCCTTAATTTAAAGCCATGACATGATTTAGATAGTCATTACATGCAATCGATTGCCATGGAGACATCATTTACCCTAAATCGTTGTGGGAAGCCGATGAAGCAAATGAGGAAAATATATAAGAAGTGAAAGAGGATTTTATTTAACGAAAGGTAATTTGTTTATATTTAAAAAAATAAAGAAAAAAAGTTACTAAAAAAATGTATTTTTAATAGAAAGATGCTTTCAATAGAAAGTTATTAAACTAATTTAGAAGCTTTTGAAACTTTGGTGTATTTTTGTTGAAACAGGGGAGATACTTTTCTTAACCGCGTTCGTAATCGTGCTTTTCGTTTAAAAATAAGATAAAATAAAAGACAGTATAGCGAAACCCTCACGCTGTGGTTGAGTGGCAGTGGTAGGGTTTAACAAGAACCTTGAGCACTTTCTAGCATCAACCATGGCCGTTCCATTGTGCAATCCGTCTCTGTGTTTCAGACCTCCTCCCGTTTCTGCATTCCAAACACCCACCAAGACCCTGTTCCGCCCAAGAACCATCATCTTCCAACACCACCACCCTATCCGCAATTCCAATCCTCGGTTTTCTGCACTCTCCTCTTCGTCTCCCTCTTTCAGGCGCTCCTTTCACTCCTCTCCAGAAACCCCAGAATCCCGTTCAAAGGTTCGCATCCTCTTTCCCCCCTAATCTGCGGTTTTGCTCATGTTATTGTTGTTGTTGTTTTTACTGCTGCTATTGGATAGTCCAGAATCTGTTAAAAAAGGGCTTTGTGGATTAGTCATTCGATGTTACGACTTGTCTATTTAGGATTAGATGGTGAGTGATGGCCGGTGGAACTGAAACTGATTTTTGGTAGACGTGTAATCTGCTGTCATACTTTTGTTTTGTATCTAGTGAGATGCCATGCATTGGTTTTTGATGTATTTGGGGTACTCATCATGATGGCTGAGTGTTTTTTCATACTAACAGCTTTCTTCCAAGTTTATTCATTTGTAAGTAGGGGGTGGAAAGATATTGCTTTTGTCTAGGATTTGCTTCTTTATTATTATTATTATTTTTTTGTGGAAATATGAATGGATGGATGAAGTAAATTATGTTAACCCTCCATTATCAAAAAAAAAAAAAAAAAAAAAAAAAGAGAAGGGTCTCTTATGTTTTAGCTTTCCTGTTGCAGAATGAGGCCTTTGGAACCATCTAGAGTTGTTTGTTTTAAAATTCCTTTCTAACTTCAACCCTGTCATGTTTACTTCTAAACAAAAAAACCGAGGAATTACATGAGACAAGTGAGATTAAGGAACAGAGAAGAGAAGTGGCATTGTTGTATTGGGAGTGTCACCTCCAATTTCTTAATCTTTAGAATATTATCAAATAAACACATTGTTAATGACACTTGAGGTATTGTTATACTCTTCATTTCTAAAATTGCTAGGGTCGAACTCCATATTCCATACATATTGGCCCATTGCAACCCTCTAAAGATTCAAAACACTTAATCGCCATGTACCTAGATTCATGTTTGATCTATGGAGCAAAATGTTCCCCAATCAAGGAGCAACACCGACACAAAATGAGTGTAGCAGAGATGAGAATGTTAAGTTGGATGTGTGGTGAAACCATGAATGATATAATTAGAAATGAGCTCTTTTGAGAGCATTTAGGGGTAGCATCCACGGGTGACAATAAGAAAAACCCGCTTGAGATATTTTGGACATGTCCACACAGGCCAACAATGGTGTTGGTGAGGAAAAACTTTTCTATGCAAGTTGATGGCTTAACAAGGAGAAGGGATAGGCCGAAGAGGACATGTAACAATAGATTTGAAGTAGTGCAACCTATATGAGGATTTTGCTTAGGATAGTTCAGAATGGAGAAATAGAATTCATGTAGCGAACCCCAACATTGTTAGGACAAGGCGTTGATGATGATGATGATGACTGTATACCTAGATTGACAAGAGATCCAACACGACCCTCAGAACCTACACTTAAGAGTGTAAGTCCCCATAACCACAAGTATAGTTGTCAAGTTTCTGAGGCCATATAGATTGGCCTCTAAAATGGAAATTTTCAATTTATTGTCCCGAAAAAGGCATAAATTGCAAGTGTTTGGGGCTTCTACCTTGAGGCTTCTGTCAATGGAAGACTTCCCTAATTGCCTTGTGCCCTTAGGCCTCAAGTCTAAGGCGTGACATGCATTTTTAGGGCATACTTCATGATATGAAGCATATTTGAAGCGCACACCCCAAAAGGAAGCATGCGCTTCAGTTATGCTTCATGTTGAATGTCATATATCTGATTAATTCAACGTCCTTAGAAATATGAGGGGTTGTTTCTAATTTTAAGAACCTTTTTTTTTTATAATTTAAGACTTCTGTTCCCAAACTTAACTTAATTCATACCTAATTAAATCATTAAAAGGTGTAAAAGCAACCAAATTTCCATTAGTATCTACTTTAGTATTATATCCTTTTTATTAAATATAATTTCTTATTTATTGAAAAGGAATGCTCATGATGCAGGCCAATTCTGGGTTTATGGGATAAGATTTTAACATTCTGGGTAACAAATAGTGAAGAACAACACAAATACAATCTATCAAGAGGGTCATACAGTTTGAAGTAGACTTGTAGAATGCAATTGCAAAATATATCGTATACTATCTTGAAGAGATCATAGCATATCCTAGAAATCCAATCTTAGGGATCTAATTTATATTGTAATTATCCCAATACGGTGAGAAGATATTATTTGATTATTATAAGCTATGATGACTAGATATAGATGCTAATATGACACAACTTTGCAATTCTGAAATTCAAGATATGGCTATCGTATCCATATCAAGAATGGGACCGTGTGAGCAACCTATAATACCTGAACACTTCAATCGTTGGTGTGCCCTTGTCGCATCCACAACATATATGGGTGTGATAGTTAACAATTGCTTTTAGTTGAATTGCTGTGGATACTAGTGCTATTCTTTGCTAAGTGACCACCTCTAACGTCTATTTAAAAAAAAGGGCGGCCCAGTGCACGAGGCTCCCGCATAGCGAGGTCTGGGGAGGGCAAGATGTATGCAGCCTTACCTTCATTTTGAAGAGGCTGTTTCCGTGATTTGAACCCGCGTCCTCTAGGATGCTACCGGTAAGTCTTTACGGTTGGGCCAAGCCGCCCTCCACTCTACCGTCTATCTCTAATGTGAAAAGTCTTCACCATCACCAAGAAGAAGCAAGGTGTTGGCTAGTCATTCCTTGGACGTTATTATTACAAAACATTTGGATTGGGGGCTGAGGGTGACATATGCCAACCCAAGGCGAAGGCAAGCAACAATGTAAGAGCAGATTTGTGTATTAGAGATAATTTGCAATGCCCCAGATTTCTGTAACCCAAAATTTGCAGCGCTGTTTCTAATCACAGTGAGTTGGGTAGATTGTGTGACAAATTCCTTTTTTTTTTTCTGATAAAATCAGAGCACAAAGTAGCATTTCATTTACACAAAAAATTATTTACACCCATTGTTCAAGTACAGTAAAGTCTAGTCCAATGTATATAGTCAGCAACTGCTTTTACTTCTATACTGTGAATCACACAAAACTCAATGCTAAAGCTGCTAAAAAACAGTAAAGATCAAACAATTAGGTCCAAGCTTCACTCAATCCAGAATTCTGGCTCTACGTAGACCCTGTGGATGCGAACCTGCTATCAGCTCTTGTGATGAAAATCACAGCATATGTCTCATAGACTTAGCAAGCATCAACTTTCTATGAGATGTGTAAGAGATAGATTCTCACCCTTTATTGCACTTTTCCTTTTTATCTAAAAGCAAACCACTTCATTCAATCAATATATATAAATATATCTATGTGAGTTATGCTACTATACAAGTTTTCCTTACTGTCTTATGGTACAAGCCACCTACCAAGGCAGTGATTCCTTCGAGGGCATCTAAAAATCTAAAAATGTTGAATATCTGGTTGTCACTGTTGGAGATGCACTTAGTCATAGGTTGATCCTGATGCGCAGATGCAATCTCTTGCTGTTTCATTCCAGTGAATCCTCCACATCACAAAAAGGCTTGCAGTCATGATTTGTTGGACCTCATAGCAACTATTTTACTCTCACATAATCAGTCCACATGGGAGCAGTAACATGGTTTTGATCTTCCCCTAATCTGCCAAAGATGTATAGTCTTGCAATGACAATCTCTAAGTACTCATACAAATCATAGAAAATAGAATGGAGATGATGGGGACATCAGGCCTGATCCCCCTCATTGTTATGAGGTCTACCAACGAGCAAGGCTCAGGATCATTGATCAAGCCGCGTTATGGTTGGATGATTCATATCCGGGCTTTGATTGTGAAGAAATTGCAAACCCACCGTTCGTTCATCACCGCGAGGGCATCCGATGGCTGGATTTCTCGGAATCTCATCTCTAAAGAAGTGAAGTCTCATCTCTAAAGAAGTGGACGCCCCATGTGCACAATCATCGTGAAGGCCCCACACTGGGAAGTGCCACATGGGAGGAAAATAAAAGAGTTCTCAAGTTGAGAGTGCCCAAGTTAATTTAAAAGAGAATTATAAGAGAAAAGGGGCCCCATATTTTAATGAAAAGATGTTTTGAAGAAAAGAATGAAGGAGGGGTCCACAAATTAAAAGCCATAAGGGGCCTTGGAGATTCATGCGCATATCCCCTTGCGCATGAATCCCGAGGCCATGCCTTCCCCCTTTATTCCTTTTCGTTTCTTTTTCTTGTTTTTCTTAAGTTTTGATGATGTCATCATGTTTTAGAGTTTTATGCATTAAAGGACATTAGGTTATCGTCTTTGTTAAGTTATGTTATGCCATTATTATGAATGAAAAGAGAGCTTTCTTCCTCTTTTTTTGAATCTTTGGAGTTCCTACCTTTCTCTTGAGAATCTTAGTAAAGCCTCCGGATCAGAGTTTGGTGAGAGCCCAATCAAAGGTAATATCTTTCTTCTTCATATCTGTCTTCTCAGGCTTACCCTTTTTCCATCAAATCAACCAACCAGATCACCAAGATCCATCCAACTCATACCACTATTCTTCCCACATCCTCCAATCCACCAACCCATACCCACAATCACCCCAAAACCCAAATCCACCAACCCCTGATTCCTACATCTTGGATCTACACCATCTTAGCCATTAAGCAACCTTTCCACTATTAGATCTGGGCCATAGAACACCCGGTCCCTCTATCCAAACCATAGATCTCTCATCCAAACCATTGGATATTAATTGTGAACCCTAAGCAACTTGGAAGTTCTATCTTCCATTAAGATCCTACCCTTTTTGCCTACTAGAAGGGTTTATTGCAAAATTTGTGAGATCATCTTGGACCTTAGATTCATCGCTTACTTGATTTTCAATATTCTATTTTAATTGGCATGCGTATAACTTGATTTTAAATTGTTAATTCAGATCTGATCTCATCATATTATGGTAGATTTCAAATTGTCCTGCATCTGGAGATGAACTATATGCAAATTGTCATCCCTCTTTTTTATTAGCATTCAACTAAAACAACCTTCATTAATATATCTCTTCCATAACTGGATTGATTGACATTTGTGATTACTGTTAAGACTCCTAATAGGTAATTCTAATGCAATGACAAGAAAGGTATATTTCAAGGATTTGGCCCTGCATGTGCAAGATATAGAATATTTCTCTTTTTCAGATATGGTAATCCAAAAGACATGGGTTGCACCGTGTTTAGCAGTTGTCACAACCTTTAAATCTTCAAATATATCTAAGGGCGTTCAACTCAGATAGTATTATATTAAATTACTCTTAGCTGTTTCTTGGCTGAAAAAGAGGTTATCTTACTGATTTCACATGCAGTAATTAATCTGTTAGTTGCTTTCTTCTTTTGTTTTCTGTTTTTTAATGATTGGTCTGTTAGCTATTTCATTACCCATGAAAAAGTCGACCTATGATTATCTTATGATTTCTGGATCTCTTTACTTATTGTTTCTTTTCTATCAAAAATGCTAAATACAATCAAATTTCTTTAGACAATACATGGAGAGGAGGATGATCAAATTAGTGCTTATAAACAAGGAAGTGAAGCAGACAAAAATTATCCACATACACTGAAGGAACTCATTCGGGTCTATAAAGATGCTGTTCTACATGGTGATAAAAAGACTATTTCTGATATAGAGGAAATGATCTCTACCATTGAAAATGAGAAAATTTCATTGATCCAAAAAGTTGCAGAAATATCAGCTGAAATCTTATCTGGGAAGGATAAATTTCTACGCTTAAAAGCAGATTTTGATAATTTCAGAAAGCGTTCTGAGAAGGACCGCCTGTCTTTGACGTCTGATGTTCAAGGAGAGGTTATTGAGAGCCTCTTGCCCATGGTGGACAGTTTTGAGAGAGCAAAGCAGCAGATCAAGCCAGAAACAGATAAGGAAAAAAAGATTGATGCAAGTTATCAGGGGATATACAAGCAGTTTGTGGAGATCTTGAGGAGCTTGCGGGTTGCTGTTGTACAGACAGTTGGAAACCCATTTGATCCCTCTGTAAGTAGAAAAGTTATTTTTAGAATTCCCTTCTGTTGTATTACATATGCTTATATCTTTGCTTTTACATTACCCATTTGCCCGTTTCGTATTTTTCATCAACTGTGAGTACGAGTTGATACTTTGTTTAATTTGGCTACGACTTGATCCATAGGTTTTCAAATTTGATGAGCCAGTTTCTTTCTATTTTTATTTTTGTTCAGGAAGGATATATATAATTTTAATTATTTATGGGAAATAACTAAAATGATATGATTGTAATGTGAAAAACAAAACTTGTCTTTCAATTCCTTTGAAAATACTTTATCATCATCAGTGCTTTGGTTACAAGCCATATGAATGAACTATCAAAGGGACCCCAAAAAAAAAAAAAAAAAAAGAGTTCTAGAAAATAAAATCTAGAAGGCAGAGAACGTGTAGAAATTGCTGTATGAACATGGAAAGAAATTGCGACCCCGCAGAATCTGCCTGAATATTGTGGGTTTTCTTGTCGGATTCACTTTCTGCGAAGGGCTAAGATGAAACCTCTTTTGATTAAGGGCTTGGATCACAGCTAGGTTATTATTATTATTTTTTTTTCAGATCTCTAAAGTACTGTATCTTATATATGGCCATGCTAGGTTTTTGAATTGATTAATGCTGCCTGGGGTTTCTCTTGTGAAACTTGATTGCTTTGTTTCTGTGTGAGAATTTTTATTGGAGACCATTCCCCTTATTGCTTACTTCTAGGAGGTGATCATGAATCCTCAGCTCTATCATTTTTCTTTTCCTAACTCCATCTTCCATTTCTTCGATTGTGTTGCTGCTGCTTTAGCTCTGTTATTGATGCTATTTGCCCTCTCTATGGAGATCTTCTTGGGATGATTTGTTGTTGCAAAAGTTTTGGGACTGCATCCCACATTCCCCAAGTAATGTGTTTGATATGGTTTCATATACCTGTGTTGGTCATCAACCTATCAGCTTGAGCTTTTGGGTTGGTTTCAGAGCCTGTTGTTGTTCTTGTGTAGCCCATGTGTCAGGTCTATCTACGAAATCTGTTGGGCCTGTACATGAGGGGGAGTGTTGCGAAAGTCCATCCCACATCACGTAAGTAATGGGTTTTAAATGGCTTCATTTACCTGCTTTGTCCTTCCACCTATCTGCTTGAGCTTTTGGGTTGGTTCCAGCCTCTTTATATAGAGCAATCCAAAATAAAGTTGTTTCATGGTGAACCACTCATCTTCTTGTTGGATTGACCCCAATAATGGAACTTTGGTTAAGGAAAGTTCTGGTAAAGGAAAGTTCCGATGCACTGTTACAAGTTGACAACATGTTCTTGAGAGATTACGTGGAGATTGGGTCAAGCCAAAATGAAATGGAATGGGATCAGGTAGCATAGTAGCACACATCACCAGGTGAGCTCAGCTAGACCTAGGATTTACTTAATCCATTCTGTTGGTCAGGCTATGGTTCAAAATCAGAGTCATGGTCAGTGAGTGTTGTGATCTACTCCAAAAAAAATGATACGTTGTGGCTATACGTTGCGTTCCCAGCTGTATCGATGTGAATGTTTTCAACCGACAGTCTTAAAAAAAATCCAAGAAGCCTAGAATATTGAAAGATTTTATAATCCATTCTCTATTTCCTTTCGTGCACATTATAAATCAAAATATAGATTTAAGTCATTAACATTCCGTATTGTTGTTTTGTCATAACTGTTCAATTTGTTCAAATTTAGTGACATAATGAAATATATATGTTTTTTTTTTAAATAGTGATTGTATTGATTTCATAGAATTTACAATATAAGAGGCCTATATTGAAACAAAAAGCCCCAAGAGAAGGGGAGGAGCAAACAAGCAGACATACAGGAACACTGCCCCTCAAAGGTGGACCTGGATCCCTAAACAGAAACATTAATGAGTATGAACTATTAGAGAAGGCTTAGAGGCTCCCTTTTTAGCAAGAGTATCCGCCTCTCCATTTGTTGAACGATATATATAAGCAAAGGAAATACTGAGATTTTAGGCAAGATGATGCGTCTCTTCAATTAGATCCACCAAATACCAAGGAGTAGAGCCGGGATTGGAAGCCCACAAGCCAGATCACCTTCAACCAACAATCTAGCAGGACACATCTGCACCACCTCCAAAAGTTCTACCTTATTGGCAGAGCAAACTCCAGCCAGACCCGAGTAATAGAGGAGTGAAAGGCTATTTTCATCTCTAATGATCCCACGAAGGACACCATCTAGGCTTGATCAATCGGAGGGGCTTAGAAAAGGCAATCTCATACCAATTCTGAGTGATGGAGCTGACCAAGATACCTTTGAAGATGGGGAGGGCGGAGACCCACTGCGCCACTAACCTTTTAACTTTGTCGTTCAATGCAGCCTGGTCTGAAGATTTGCCTCCAAAGCACCTAGCATTTCTTTCCTTTCAAATTGTCCAAGTTGTAACCATGAACGAAAGAGTCCACGTGATTCTACCTCTCTTGGGACCTATTCCCACCCTCCAATACTCAAATAAGTCCTATAGAGAGTGAGGGAGAGGCCCGCAGTGTGGAACCACCTCATGATTGCCTTCCATAAAGCTTGGGTAGTTGCACGGTTAAGAAGAAGGTGATCGATAGACTCCTTGTCTGCAAGACACATCGGACAAGCATTCACTACAGTCATAAGTCGACATCTTAAATTATCCAATGTTAGGATGCCCCCCATTAGAGCGGTCCAAGCAAAAGCAATCACCCTAGGCGGAGCATTCACAACCCACAGGCTTTGCCAATTGATTTGGGGATCCATGATCTCAGTAGTCATAGACGAAAAGAAAGAACCCACTGTGAACTTGCCATTAGTAGTAGCCATCCAAATTCTTCTATCATTACTATTGGTACGGATGAATGCATTGGTAGTAATGGACAACATAGCACAGAACTGGTTTCCTTCCGCTGCGGTTAGGTTTCTTCTGAAGGTTGGACTCCAAATAACGGATTCACCTCTCCTCTGGAAACAACCATTGACTATGGCTTCCCTATTCGTGGTGCAATTAAAAAGATCCGAGAAGGATGGACTCATTTTCTGCCCAAAGATCCTTCCAGAATAGGATTTTATCACCTTTCCCGACTCGATATTTGATTTGTTTCATGAACAGCTCTTTGGCTTCTAGGATTCCTTTCCACACATTAGAGTTGTGAGAAGAAGGGTCATGAACCTGCCACCTTCCTCTAGGAATTACATATTTAGAGAAAATGATGCGCTTCCACAAACTCGGAGAGTCTTCCCCAATCCTCCAAAGCCATTTTCCCAGAAGGGCCAAGTTTGTTTCCTTTAGGGCCCATTTGTTAATTTAACTAGTGGAGTAAAGTGAGCTGAATGATCATGTTAAAAGATTAAAAAATGAGAGGGGTTAAATTAATCCAATGGTGAGATTTTGTTTTTTAGTGAAGAGAGAATGTAACTTTTTGACTTTTTTTTGTTAAAAGTAGATATTTTTTGCTAATTAGTGGGATGAGAAAGTAACTTTTTGACTTTTTTGTGTAAAAAGGTAGAAGAATTTTTTTGAAATGTGGTATTTTGATTTGACTCTTTTAGATTGTTGTGTCTTGAAATGAAAGATGGCTTTAACTTTACAATGAGGGGGAATTAACAAACGGGCCCTTAATGGTCTTATAGCCAGACCCGCCTTCTTAGATCAAAAAACTTTAGACCACCTAATGAGATGGAACTTCTTTTTGTCCTCCTTGCTTTTCGATAAGAAGTCCCATTAGAGTTCTCAATGCATTTAATCACTTCTTTTGGGCATCTGAATCATTATCATCATCATCATCATCGTCATTAAAGCCTTATTCCAACCATGTTGAGGTCGGCTACATGAATTCTGTTTCTCCATTCCGTCCTATTTTGAGACAAATACTGCGATAAGTTAAACTTCTTCAAATTTGAATCAATGACCTCCATCAATGTTTTCTTCGGCCTACCCCTACCTCTTGATGGGCCATCTACCTATATAGCCAAACTTTTTCTTGCCGGTGCCATTACCGGCTTACGCTTAACATGTCCAAACCATCTTAAACGGGTTTTTCTAATCTTATCCCCTATTGGTGCTATTCCTAAATGTTCTCAAAAGCGTTCATTTCTAATTTGGGCATTGAATAAAGACATGAAATAGCTGCATTTAATGAAATATATATGTTGGAAGTAGCAATATCACTATACAATCATATATCATTCAAATTATGTAATTATCTTTAACCAATATCATTTAGCATTTCCAAAAACAAGTATACATACATGTCTTACTTTTTTTTCAACAGTAATTTGACTTAAACCAACAACCTCAAGGTTGCAGTAGTAACCACTTTCCACTGTGCCATGGGCTCTTGTCTCTATGTGTCCTAAACTCACAAGGTACAACAATTATTTAACTTAAGAGTGCATAATTGTAGCTTAAGATGAAAAGCTTACAAGACAAATAGTTAAAAACTTTTTGAAGTGGGAATTTACCTAGATCACTGAAGCTTAATACCATTTAGAGTGTCATCTAGGTTGTATATTGCCATCATTTTCATGTTGTCGTCGTTGTGAGGGTAATGGTAACTATGATCTTGTCCTCCATATGCATATGGTGGTGGAAATAGAAGAATCCATATGAAGACAACTATTCTTGTGACAATTGAGGATCATTACGAGTGCGAAGTCAGAGTTTGAAATACTCCCATTTGTTTCAATCGAAGATCCATTATGTCTGCTACCCTCTGGTATCCCTTCTGGATGTCCTCCCCTTCATGGCCACTGCCTTAACTTCTTGCTCCATCCCTCCATGTCTTATCACACGGTGAGACATATTGTTTATTACCATCTATGATGCCCAGATACTTGTACAGCCCAACATATCCATATCGGACCAATACGATACTTGTGTTGGTACCTGATACTACACCGATACTTCTAGAGTACAAGTTCAGCATATCCTACTTAGCAAGTGCATTAGTTCATATAGTTCTTTAAATTTTCTTACTTCACATAGAATATGTTAGAAAGGAACATAAACAATGATAATTTCACTAATTCAAATATGATCTAAAGGAAAAATTAAAACACTTGTATTCATATCCGTATCCTAGGTTATAAAAAATGCATATTTCCGATTCTTGTATCTGTGTCTGTACCAATATTCGTATTTAGGCATCACAGATTACTATGATTGTGGCGCAGCCCTGGGTCTCCAATCGAAGTGTAGATCAATCGCCTAAAGGAGTGATCGAATCCAAAGACCGATTCCAGCCCAAGGGCACAATAAAGTTCACTGTAGACACCATATTAAGAAAAGTCTATGTATTAATTGAATAAGCATACCCAATTCCAATGGGGACTCATCTATATAAAAGGTATAGTGTTTCTTAATAATCAAAACACGGTAAAAATAAAATACGCAACTGTCTAATCCTAATCCAGCATAAAATAGAAATTAGGAAACAAATCTATTAATTTAGAAACTATCTAACCAAGGGATAGGGATCTCTGATATTGGGCAGATCATGGACCAGGTGGCGGCTATAAAGGTTTGTGGGCTGTGATCTGTGTCGGATCTTGGATTGGCCTGCATCAGATTGGATCATGATCAATAGTATTGAGAAACTACTTTACTGTCTTGTATTCAATTGCGTGGTTTGAAAACTGTGTCACCATCACCCCCATTTCCTCCCAGGAGTATACAATTGTATTGTGAATCATATTGCGAATCATTTTTATTTTTATTATAATAAATAATTTTTTAAAACATTAGAAAAAAGAATAAAAAAGTAGTTACTCATAATTTGGCCATAACAACACCTATATAATAACAAATAAGACAAGAGAACACCATTGATATGTATTAATATGTAATTAATCATATTTGTGAATAGTTAATTGTTTAAAATATCAATGTTATTG
The DNA here is from genome assembly GCA_037013555.1 of Sextonia rubra. Taxonomy (NCBI): domain Eukaryota; kingdom Viridiplantae; phylum Streptophyta; class Magnoliopsida; order Laurales; family Lauraceae; genus Sextonia; species Sextonia rubra. Next base: position 109,003,263 of record JASUAD010000001.1, on the reverse strand, counting down.
GGAAACTAAACAAGTTGCTGTGGTTTTAAAAGGTTCCTTATTCATCTCTAAAATTTCCCAAAAATTGAAAAAATTCTTGAGGTTTTGCTATTTACTCATAGTTGTCAATTCTGTTCTGGCCGGAATTAGCCTTGGGCAGAATGGAATGCTACCCTAAAAGTTTTCAGTCTCAATTCTAGCCCTTCCGGTCATTCTGGTTCCAATTCCGGACCAATTTCGGACTATTCTGGCCAAGGTTTCATACTTCCATTTATATGTGGTAAAAATTAGAAAATGGTCAATTGTAAAGTGTAGTTTAATTTAATTGATGTAGGTACGCTTCTTTAGTATTATTTTAGCATTCGACTATTTGTTCAAACTTAGGTATTCTTTTATATTATTTTTTTTTCAATTATCAAGCGCTTCTTTTTTGAAACAGAATATCGGATTCTAACAAGCACGGACACTTCCAAGAAAGTAACGTATCTGTGTCGGATACCGACACTTCTTGGACACGTGTCCGATACTATTTTAGCCGTGTCCACAATTAAGAACTAAAAATCTTAATTTCGGACACTTGTCCGACATTCTTTTTGCGACGTATCCCACAATTCTTAGCCCGTGTCTATGAGTAAAAAATAAACATGTGGTTGATATTTCTTGGACACTTGTCAACATGTGGTTACTAAAACTTGTAAACTTGATATATGACAATTTTATACTATGAAAAAAATGTATTATTGTAAATATTAATCATTTCACAAGCAAAAGACAAATAAATCTTTCACTAAAAATAGGCCTTGAAATTGACTTCTTTTTTGTTTTTGTTTTTTTAGAGAGAGGGGAAAGAGATGATTCTCCCTTTTCTTTGTATGGATTTTATGGACTTATGGATATTTTACATTTAATGATTATGAATTATGATTTAGTGTTATATTAAAATTTGATAATTTGATATATTTGTTAATTGGTACTTGAATTTTTATTTTTTGATTGCTAAATTGATTAAAAAGTTAAAATTATATTATTTTTTTAGTATACGATTATATATATATTAATATATATTATTAATGTGTCCCTCGACGTGTCCGTGTCCTACTTTTTTAAGAAATGCCGTTTTGGTGTATCTGTGTCGTGTTATATCTGTGTCCCATGTCCGTGTCCATGTCCATGCTTCTTTGACCGGAATTAATTGGAATGCCAAAACATTCCACTCTAGGATCAAACTTGAGCAGCAACTAGAACGGAATTGACAATGTTGTATTTACTTGACAAATTTTTATAACTTTTTTAACAATAGAAATACTAAGTTACCAGCTCGGAAAAGGCGGAAGTACATGGTACAAATGCTTACCTCTCATCCATGACTATTCCTAATTATTATTACTTTTTTTGAAAATAGTATTTGAATTGAATGCCTTAAAAAGGCTATACAGTATAAAAGAGCTATATTGAAATAAAAAAGCCCCACAAAAAATAGGGCTGAGCACACAAGCCAAAAAAGAAGGAGCAACAGCCCCTAAAAAATGGGCGGGGCCCCAATAGAGATAAAATAAGAAAGAGAGACAAGGATTGAGGGCTTGGAAATTCCATCTTTAGTGATGCAATCAGCAACATAATTTGCTGAACATCTAATATGGGAGAATGATACATTTATCTTCGTGGAGAGGTGGTGAGTCTCTTCAACTAGATCAGCGAGATACCATGGGGCAATTGATGGATCGGTAGCCCATCGACAAACACACATAGAATCACCTTTGACTGGCAAACGATTGGGTTTTAGTTGAACTGCTTCATGCTACCCAACATTCAAGGTAAAGAGCTCGGCCTTGTTGACAGTACAGTAGCCCCGCAGGTGCCAAGTGTTAGAGGAGAAAGAGACCATCTTTATTCCTGATGATCGATCCCTCCCACCCCTGCCTTACTTGGATTCTCAATTGCACTACCATTAAAGTTAAGTTTCAGCGAACCCGCTTGGGCGTTGGGGTGGGGGGGGGGGGTGTGGTGTGATTCCATCTAACCCTTACATTCAACCGCAGGAAGGCGATCTCTTCCCAATTGTAAGATACAAAGAAACAAGTATTGAATTGTAATATTCACACCTAAATCCTATTATTCACTTGTAAATGAAATTCATTGCATAAAAGACGTATCTTTTTCTAAGTATTCGATATGAGTTGCTGGTTTTGGGATGCAAATCCTATGATTTTGACAACAAGAACAATGATGGTGATGGTACTGATGTCCCATTGTATATAATTGAGGAAAGTTTTACTCGTATCAAACTTATTCCTACCATGAGATGGTTGAAATGTAAATCATATGATTGGAGTTTTTTTAATTCTTAATTTGATTATGTGGTATCAATTTGATTAATCTTATGTTGGGGCATTAGAGTAATTAGGAGTAAACTTTTCTTCAATGTCGGATGAATGCGGGAAAATAGTTTGAATAGTTTTAATTTTGAAGGTGGACCTCCTTGATGGATTTGAAGAGACGAACTATGGGACGAACTATGGACAAATAAAATCTGATAAAGAACCCTACTGTAGTCAACAACTTTAAAATGCCTTTTCTCTTAAACCTTTTTAACTGCCAAACAACTAAATTTAAAATCTATTGCATTCTTTAGAAGCTGCCAAAAGTAAAAAATGTTACAATATTGTAATATTACACTATTCTATTTTGTAATTATTGCAATATTTAAATTTGTAGATATTTTATTTTGTTGATCTTTAAACGGGCCTTTTAAGATTTCTTTTCGGGCGAGGGTGTGCTCAAAGGCCAATGCTCTCCATTCCTTTCATTACAATAGAGCAAACTCAAAATAAAAACAATGGGAAGATCTCTAATGGCCATTTATTATCATTTACAAAAAAAAAAAAATCTACAAATTTATTAATACCATTGTTTATCTCTATTCCCTGGCATCAGATTCAAATCCTGTCTTAAATCAGATTAGATATTATCAAATCAATTGTAGAAATTTCATTCACTTCCTATAAAATCAAACTCAAAAGATGATGCAGGACTGACCAATGATCCATGGGTCGATCTGCGTTTTGGGCCCAGCCCATTCAATTCAAGTCTTATTTTATTTTATTTCGAGTTGTTTATTTTAATGGTTTATGTCTTTTAAGTTTAGATGTTTTAATCTTGACCATTGGATATGTTTGGGTGGTCAAGATTAATTCTAGGGTTATTCCTTTTGCCCATATAATGATGTAATGCCTCCTTTTGGCTTTAGGCTTGATTAATGAAAGAAAAATTGGAGTGCTTTTGTTCTCTTCTCCCCTGTGAACTCATGATATATGAAAGAGATTTATTTAATCAATTATTAGGCAGTAATTTGTAAGAATCAATAAGGTTTTAGAAGATCTCTAAATTTCTCTTTGAAAAATGAAAACTGAAATTTCTAGGACTTTTCTCTAAGGGCAAACAAACAACCTTAAGGGCAAACAAACAACCTAAAGTGAAATCTAAGTCACTCTAAGGCATTGCAATTATTTTAAGTAAAAAAAAATTAGTTTCATAAATTTGGTGAAAATCAGGAAAGATTAGAAATAATTACAAAATGCCCAAAATTCTCTTGATTTGGTTGAATCACAAGTCTTTGATGCATCAATGACAAACAGATTCCTAAGCTATTTCAAACAAATTGTTGAAGGGGACGTTCAATTTTCTTACTCAACTTGAAGTCCTCCTGTCGCATTAATCTCATTGTTTCGAGTTCAATCTGGTAGTGTTTTGCCCAAATGGATCCATATAGACCTTCTAAATTCTTTCCCACCTCTTCCTACCCACATTTACTGAAATGGGAAGAGAAAATGCATTTAGAGGACCATTGGCCGAGAAATTGAGAATTCCAAATTCTCGCTTGATATGGCTGATGTTTTCGTGCAAAATTTGGAGAGTGGGACTGATATAATATTGTAGCGGGATATTAGGTTGGTAACAATTGATACCGTTGCGTTTAAGCCAATATTTTGAACCATGTTGGATACAAATGCCTTTCTCCTTTATTCTAACTTCCATCATTTGGCTTTCTAGTTTGTCTAATGAGTACTGTGTAAATTGCAAATAGCATGATATATTATCAATAACTGAGGTGAATAAATAGATGCTCAAAGTGGACACTTGGTGTAATCATACTCCAGCTGGAAACTCATGTGCAGGAACAAAACAGTAGGGTAGCAGCCCAAGTGCATGGAACAAAATAGTAGTGTAGCCCTACACTAAATAGAAATGTAAGAACAGGTATGAGAGTATGAGAGGGTTTATGGATGTCGAAGGTTCAGAAAAGAAAAGGAGTTCTGAGATTTTGAAAGCTTTCCTTCATGCCTTTATTCTCTTTGATAGACATTTTTCACACTTTATTTTTCTGGCCTGTTCTTCTGAAAAATTTGCACATTCTTAAAATATCAATAGACCTTATTACTTTATAAAATTTCACTAATGCAGCTTCATGAGGCCATTGGACGTGAAGAGTCTCAAGAGTTCAATGAGGGCATCATAATTGAAGAACTTCGACGTGGGTTTGTTCTTGGTGATAGACTTCTTAGACCGGCAATGGTTAAAGTCTCTTCTGGCAGAAAGAGAGCCCCACCGAAAGCTGAGAGTCCCACTGGGAAGCCTTCAGCTGCAGTTGGAGCAGACGAAGGCTCAGCAACCAGATGGTAATAGCAGATTTTTTAGATTTTAGAAGTCATGCCGCCCTTACAGTTTTTAGTTCTTCTATGTTTCTGTGAAAAGTTTCATTGATGTTTCCATGTCCCAAAAACAATGTCCATTTGGCATTGAGAGCCCATTTGGTGTCAAAAAGCATAACTTGCGGTTTTGTGGCTCCTTTGAATGGGGTGTCTCTGGAAAATAAATCATCCTTTTAGCATAGAACACCTGATGAAATAGTGTAACATTTTTATGTTTTAATGTGCTTAACATTCTTAAGTATCCAGGCAATGTTGAAATTTCATTTTGTTTTAAAGAAATTGTTCCTCTTTGGCACCTTTGTGCGACACTAAGGATTCCTTGATGGCACAAAAACTTTAATTTTCCATGAGAAAAGAGTACAATAAATTAATTTTAGTCAACTCTGTGAAAAACCATTTCCTATCGGAGTGGGGAAGGAATTATTTTTACATGGTATCGTAGAATACGATTACACCCGCTGCAAGATTACCGCATCACACAAATGAGTCCCGAAGTTTCTAAACTAGATTGCAGTGGGGTTTGTATGGGGTCCAACTCGCATTAATAACGGGGCTCGGTTTTGCCAAAGCTTGCACAGGGTTAGTTCTTGGAAATGCAAGCCCCAGCTCATGGGCCTCCAAACTGGAACTGAAGCCTAATCTAGCTGACCCCACCGGGCTTTCAACCTAACTTGACTTAGGTTGATAAAAGTGGGAATTAGAATTACCAACATCGGGTTTTCGGGGGCTGGCCCAAAGCTTGCCCAAGCCCACTGAATTCAGTTACTAAAACAACTAATTAACTGATAAATAAGGATATAAAATTAAATCAGATTCAGTACATAAGCCTGAGATTTGGGCCTAATCCTTTGTATCTGACAAGGCCTATTGTTGTCGGACATGTTATGCCAGGCTGGGCCATCTAGTTGGGCCATTGGCAAGCCGAGTCCTTTTGGTTATCCTACCCTAGAATCCAGCCCCATCTGTTAAAAGCTCATACTAAAACATGGGTCAGATCCAGGCTGACCTCAGTTTATTTATAACCTGATCCAGTTTAAAGTGTTTCAGATATGAATGCTACTTTAGATAATCTTGGAAAAGGGTATGTAGAAATTCATTTTCTTGGTTGTTTTACTTCTGAAACTGGATTAGGAATTCCAATCTAGATGCAAGTCCAAGTCCAAGTCCAACATGTTAAAACTAGGTCCAATCCTATCATATACTTCTGGCCCAATGCAGGTCCGGGCTAGTGGTCACGCATACTGTAAATAACCGCCACATAAATCAGGAGCATTATATCCTATGCATTTACATAGGCATGAAAACCTTTTTAGGTAGGTTTGAAGTTTGTCCTTGTGAGGCCCATTTGTTGTCTAATCATTTGATGCACGGCACCCTAAAACTGTTGGAAGGATTGCTTGAGGTCGTGCATGTGGGACTATTCGAGTGGGTCCCACTTTGAACATAATTGACCTATTGTCACCCCTTCGAGCAAGGGATGTCATGGAGCCCGGCTTACCCGGGTACTCGAAGGGGGCTCTGAAAAATCTGTATGAACCTTACTGTAGACCTGATTATTAGTCTAGTTGGTGTGGGCTTTGAGTTGGACTTCGAGTCAGGTCCTGGTCTAGTTAGTTTGGTCCCATAACTTAGAGTTCTGTTGGGTTGGGTTGCCATGCAACTAGATATTTATTTCTCTGATTAACTGGCGGTTGTGACGCTCTGTAAAATATTGGGTTTCATAGGTCCCGATTCACGAATGATTCCAGATCTAGAAACCAATTAGGCTTCGATTGATAAATAGTTTTGGTTCCGGATAAAAATAGGCTCCGCATTGTGAACCCGGATAAAGCCCATTTGCCCATACCTATTCCACATCTTAGATGCTCTGTTTGATGGTTCTATCAAACATAACACAAAAACTGCCTGTAGTCTAATATTTTCACTACAAAAAGTAATTTTTGACGGTGAAAAAAACCGCTTTTATCTGTTAAGGGTCATGTTTAGGGTCAAATTCTGATAAAGCAAACCAAAGGCTTAGATATAAGCCTTTAATGTTGCAACTGTAGCTCAAAAACAACTTCGATTGGCCATTTTTATATTTTATCCTTGATGCAGTAGACTTTATGTAATCTTATTGGTTGAATCATATCCTTATTTTCAGCAACAGATGAAAAATGAAGTCGAAACTGATTCTGGAATTGGATCTCAATCCTCTAATCGGAACTAGATTTGGGTCTTTTATTGGAATTAGTTCTGGGCCTAGTAAATATGTTCCAGCAAAAATTGGATTAGGAACTCGAACCGTCTTTTAAAAAGCTGTTTCCAATATGGTTCCAGTTTGAAGTGGAACCATTTACATCCAACGTGTTGAGTCTAGATTTTGAGGAGAGAACCTGATTGGGTCCAGTTCTACCAAGGACTTGACCTGGCCCAACCCATTACATCCCTACTTCCAGTTAAGAATGAAATTCAGCAATATTTACATTTGTGTGAAAAGATGTCAAATCACCAAGACATACATTAAGAGGATCTTCAATTGTTGTTATTCAGGGGGCATTGCTTATCCATTGTGGGACCCATCACCTCAGTGGTCTTAGTCACCAAGAATGGACCTACACACTTTATGCCGCAGCATACAATGCATTTCCTCTGGCTTGAGGATCAAACAAATTAGTGAAATTCACCCTCTTGCCAAACTGAGTTAAATATAAGAGACAAGAATCCTGTCACATGGATTGGACCTACCTTGTAATGGAAAGACAATGAAAAGTAGAAAGAGGGTGAGAAAGTGGAAAGATACAGGACCCTACACACTTCATGTCTAAGCTTCATCATGATACCTTGAATCGACATCCACCCTCATTGTAGCTGACAAGCAATTTGATGGAAATATTTGACCTAGCTTTCATAAAGAGCTTTTTTTATGTGCATGGACAGAATCCATGGAAGTGGGCATCTTTTTTCCATAGACTCGACACTCATACCTGCCATCGTTCATGGTCAATCATTCATTTAGAGCATGATTAGGCCTTAATTGTCCTAAAAAGCTGCCTATAACAATAAATTATCAAGTATCAATAGTAGGACTCTATAAAATAAAAAGTTATCAATAATCGGAATGATCTCTATCCATTGCATTGTTTTCATTATTATATATATAGATATATATGGGAAATAATCCTTTGATAACTAATTCTCACCACTTTTTTATGACTAAGTAGGGCCCATCTATCATTCAATCCAAAATTTTCAATACGCAGAGACTCCCATGATAGTTACAAGCTTCAAGTTTTGGTCAAATCCGAATTTATTGAATTGTTGTATTGATTATGCATTAATTCGAATTAATTAAATTTGTGGGCCACAAATGAAGGGTTTAGAGACTTGTGATTGAGGCCAAACTTGATATTTGAGGTGGTCCTATATAAACTTTTCCATCCCCCTGATCCCATCTCTAAATGGAATCCACAAGTGGGCTCCCATAAAAGTTCTTATAATAAGTGCGTGAGAAATTCTCATAGGATCAAAGCTATATATGTATATGTTACTCACATAATGGTAAGAGACAATTCTTTTTTTTAACCTAATAAGGTCAAAAAAGGTATTATGAGGTATGATAATTTTATCTTTTTACATATTAATATTTTTCAAAAGAGGAAGTGTCCATCACTATAGTGTGAGGGACATATGTATAGTAGTTTTGTCCTACATATTATATATATATATAAATATATGGAGCCCCTCTCCTAAGCTCAAGCTTAGAATAAAGTAAGCTCAAGTGTATGGCTCACACTTGTGGGACTCACCTGGGGCCCACCTGAGGATGGGGATTAGGGAATCCATAGGATCCTTCTCTCTTTAAAAAATCAGTCTCAATCTTGGTTTCTATCTCTTCATCTAGGCCCCAAAAATTTAATGTTCAACTATCAATTTGGACTAGTGCACAGTCGATCCAACAATCTAGTAAATTCGGATTTGACAAAAAATTGGTGGACATATAATTCAGGGGGGTCGTGTGTTTGATTCATTTGGATGGACCAAAGGTAGGCCTCAAGGGCCCGGGCTTACGAGATTTCTTATATAGTTTGAGCTTATGAGAGGGTTGCCCATAAATATATATATATATATATATATATGGAAATATTCAAGTGAGAACTAGTTTTCATCATTTTTTGTGAGAACTATTGGTAGAGCCCACCTAGCAATCTATCCAAACCATGCATCGATAGGGATCCCCCAAGTCATCATGGCTGTGATGAGACATATAACCATTAGTGTGAGAATTGATCTAATGCACAACATGTGCATTGGATCAATGTGTGCATCTCTATGTGGGGCCCACATGGGGCCTCACTTGGGACTAGGAAAAGGGGGGATCAAAAGATCTCCATAGGCCCCTCCTCTTTACAAAAAAATCAACCCTATTCCTCACCTCCATCATTTCCACCTAGGCTCCACAAGTTTAACGGTGTACAATCTATTCAGATGGATGTGCAGTTGATTCAATGATCCAGTTTATTTCGATAGACCCAAACCTAGGGATGAGTTTGGTGGGGCCCACCTAAAAACTCATCCAAATAGTGTACAGACAAGAACCCCCTTGATAATCACTCATCCTGAGGTTTGGGACTGATATGAATGGACTAAACTGTTGGATGGAATGCTAATTTTTTTTTTTTAATTTTCTAATATGAAGCTGTTAAACTTGTGGAAAATGGATGAAGGGTTTAGGAGCATATGATTAGAGTTAAACTTGATACTTGTGGTGGTCTTAAATGAATCTTTTTATCCCCTTGAACCCATCTCCAGATGGGACCCATAATTGAGCCCCTCAAAAAATTCTTACCATGATGACTCCTTGAGAACAACTCTCTCCTTAACACAAAGCCCCTTAGACAAAACCCTTTAGCAAGACTCTGCAGGGAGGATATGTAAAGAGTATGTTGGGAATAACTAAAACAATTCAGATATATATGAGTTATCTTGCTCCGCTGGTGTATTGAGATGATTAATCTCTTCACAATTTACCCACTGCTTGAGGCACATTTAGTTCACGAGAGTAGGTTGCATGTGAAGGGGGCATTGAGAATATGGGGAGTTTAAATGTGAAGTGGGGAGGACCAGATATCACATTGGTCAGATCCACAACCTAGATTTTTTTTTTTTAATACCAGTAGTCTTTTACTTTTATTTTTGTGACCGACTACACTGGTGCTTAACTGAGACCAGCGTCAACTCTAGGCGGGTGCCAATTCACAGAGTCAGGTGATTGTGAAGTAGTGGGTTTAAATTAGCAAACTAGAGACTCCGGTTGGGAGGTAGAGAGATATGCCAAAGGCTTTTATAAAGGAGAATAATTTACCTGACAATAGCACCTGCATGTGGTTTCTTCTAGCACGACGCACGTGCTATTGGACCATGTAATTGACGTAGATGGCGAATTTCCTTGGAGATAAGCTGCGCCACGCTGGCGAATTTCCTGGAGATTAGCTGCACCACGCAGTCTTCTGGCCATGTCTGGACTTGCTATGTTCATGCAACTTCACTAGCTTAGGTCCTTTCCTATGGAAAATCTTTTTGGGTTCCCATGACCAGTCAATTTTCTACACCAAACTTACAGCTTTTGTATTAGTCCATGGCCCATGGTGGGTGGTCCTAAAAGAGGATGGTCCCAAGACTGGAATCAGCATCAACAAGAAGTTAACTAGAACCAATCAGCCAGGTACAAGTGTGGTTCCATGCATGTGCCTTGCAGAGGAATATGTACAATCTCTTTATGAAGGTCCATCAGAGTGGTTTGCAGTCCCTATATTGAGGTCCACTGTGTAAAACTCTGGTCGGGAATTTTTTTTAATTTCCTGCGCTTTGACTCCTGCGGGAGCACGTATGCCGACCTTTCACAAAAACATGAGGACCCCCCAAATTTCACCGATCCCACAATGATCATCCAACTTTGGTTACACAGTGTAATTATAGCAAAGTGAGTTTTAATGACAAAGACGAGAGGCCCGAGTGGAGTGGAAAGGGGTGTCTTAGTTCACACAGCTACCAAGGATCGATCCACTGGAGGATAGACCCAAGAAAATAGTGTCTAGACTACCCTTTATTTATTGAAAACCCAACGCATCTACGTCTCTGTCAATGACAACAGACCTACCCGATAAGATGGATCTAGGACAGCCAATCTACATCCCTGTGGATCGAAATGAACCTCTCTTTACTCAACTTACTGTAGGATTCAACCCGAAAAAATATGGACAGGGAGCAGCCTTGATTAGAGAGAAAGAGAAAGTGTGTCCGTTACCACAACCATTAGGTAAAATCACATTGATACTCTTTGGTTACAACTTATGACAATCCAAATCCCACTAAGGGTGCAACAATCCATGTCTCCCCACTGTGGCTGAAAAAGAAAGGAACAACGAAAGACCCATAACAGAATGATTAACAACTTTTCACACCAACACCTCAATCCATATCCCACGTTTACAATAATCATGTCAACACAAAGTTAGGGATAGTATGGCAAGGTGAATGAACCTTTCCCAAGACCACCCTTTATTGCACTGTCCTCTTTGTCAGAGCTCTTATCCACCCCTTCTTTCCCTTCACACCTTCCACCTTGCTCGCCACGTGGCATGCGCTTGCCTTGCTGGACCTCTTCCATCTCATGAGCTGGAACATGTGGCCAATGCGCTTCCTCCACCTCAGCGACGGGCGTGGCTTGGTGTGCTCCACCACACTCTTAGCCCCTTTGATCTCCTTGCTCAACTTGTGATTGCAAGGCAAGTCAAAGACATCTACAGGATTCTTAGAGCTGGTGCCGTGATCCCACGAGGCCCTTCCATTGCTTTCAAATTTGATCGATATGAAAGAGTCTGCGATGTGGAAGTCGAAATCTATAGTGCCATATCCAAATGTTGCAAAAGATAAACAAAAGAAACCCGAATTCCAAAATCAATTGATTAGTAGATTGGTCTTCTGTTTTCTAACAGTTTAAGCTTTTGAGATGTATTGGCTATATCTCCGAAAAAAATTTTTCACTTTTGAAACTACAAGTTAATTTCATGATCACATCATAATTAGAACTGTTCTTCTTCATCCAATGCACGAACAAATTCGGGAAATAAAGAATGAGAAACGTAAGCATTGGTAAGGGAAAACATTGTTAACTGTTGTTCCAATTAAAACTAAGCATAATTCGAGATGGGCCTCAGAGCCTTGACCTCTCACTGAGGCTTAATTGGGACCAACCCAATATTGGACATTTCACTTGTTACAATTCAAGGATTGCAATAGAAGTCAATTCTACATCCAAATAGGTGATAAATTCTTGCAACTTCTTTGTGTGGTCACCTGTTTGCTCTAGTGTGAACTAGAGAAATTCAAAATGCTTAACCAAAGTACCAATGGGGTGAAAGGCAGATATAGGATCCATTAATTCTTATCAGTGACCAACATCACAACTGCGTATCAACTATAGTAACGGAATGGCTAATAAAATGTAACCATATAAGAAATTTAAATTTGCTCTTGTCTGGTTATCAGGTAAGGATGGTGGTGATGCATGTACCTTCATGGCTGGTGACGGTATCTTGGTCGCTGTCGTCGGATCTCTGATGCCGGAATTCAAGTCGATGGAGAAAAGATCCCAAAGCAAAGACTTTAGGGAGGGAGATGGAAGGCTTCCTATGCAGGGCCTTGTGAAGCCTATGGTTGGCTTCTTTGGGTACAGAATGATGCCCTTGTTTTGAGGCCAAAATGAGAAGCCTCTCCCTCAAACAGAGGGCACATATCCCTACAACCACCTCTTTGGGATGAAAATCGCAATATCGATTCTCTTCTCCATTGACATTCATTCTCATTGGATGGGTACAGTAGAAGTAAAGGAAGCAACTATGTGTAAAATGGAAGCAAATGAAAATGTGGGATTGTTGTGTCTGTATATAAATATGTTTGCAAGTTGCTTCCCTGGATGAAAGCTGGTTTGAAAGGGAGTTATAAGTAAAGTCATGGGATAGGGTGGGAAACTTGAAATTGCATAAATGCCCAAGGTTTTCTATGCAATTTCAGAAGTATATAATCATGAGAGAATATTTGTGAGGAAGATATTTTTTTGATGTCGGATTTTATAATAACATACGATTGAACACCCCATTTAACAATTATCACCTAATTTATTGTGGTTTTATCATGATAATATGTTGAAATGATATTTTTATTTGACAATAGCATGCTGAAATTAAAATATTGTAAACTATTAATTCATGATGGTGAAATCAATGTTAAATTGCATAGATTTCTAGCCACTAGGAGTAATATTTCTTTTTTCATTTTAAAGTCATTTTCCACATTACAAAGAGTACTTTTCTTTAAGTCTCCTTTTTTTTATCTGTTTTTTTGGATTTACATGATCTTTGAACTCATGCATATACAGTACCCATATCGCTAACTAGTTGAGCGACGACTTAAGACTTTTTAAGTCTTGCTTAAACCAATGTGTCTACGAGGTAATTCTTAGTCTCTTGGGACATTGAAGAATGAAATTGGGTTGGACATGGATTAAGATCATGGGACTGCCCTGAATCCAATAAGTCCAGATTTTCTGATTAAAAATCCCACAATGACTGTGGGAGTGGTGTACATAGCAGGCTGCCCACTGGTGATGTAGTGGGACCTGATTTGTCTTGCGACAATCACCATGGGGTTTTTCAAGGTTCCACCACGGTCACCGTAGGGTTTTTCTTCCCTGAATCTCAATTCGAATCCAACCCATTTTTCGGCCAGACAAGGGTTGGTAGTGCTGAAATTTAAGGTCCCACCAGATGGCCCAACTCAACCGAATAAATTCAATGAACATAGGTTGGTTCATGGGTTAAACTTAGGTCCACGAAGTTCAGGATCAGAGCAAGTTAGATAATCCGATCCTGTTCTAATGGAGTGGATAGGCCCCGTTCCTATGGAGTGATACAATTGCGTTGTAACTGAAAATTAGAAAATCTTCAACTGAAGTACCAATATTAAACAAGCTAGAAATACAAATTTCTGTTTTCATGAAGGTAATTGAAGGACGATTTTTCAAAACAACCTTGAAACATGGATGCACATAAAGCGGTCATATGAAAATTCTTCGTAAAGCAATGGAGGTGAGACAGGAACTACAATTTCAATAGAAGTAAGAAAATAATTAAAAATAAATCAAGCTTAAAAACAATTAAAAATAAATCAAGTTTAAGTAATAGTAGTTGAAACTCAATCATTCATTGGAAGTTAAGAATCTAAAAATGTTCATTTTCATCCAATCAAGCGAGGACCATAATTTCTTTAGCTAAACACAATGCCAATCAACATTATTTGATCAAGTGGTGATTGGAAAGGCTTAGACGTGTGCAGGCTCCAGTGCGAAACGACCAACACATTGTTAGTGTTGGGTTGTACTCGAATCACAACAACGTATCTTATATGAAAAGCAAAAAATTGCTTGTCCAATGTTGACATTACACTAAATGGGATCTACTGCCTATGCCAACAACAACCATAAAATAAAATATTTGCCTTTTTCGCATTATAATATTTGTCAAAAGTCTCTTTTGTTAGGAAAATAATTTTATAAAAACTAGTTATCACCACTTTTTTGTGAAAAATCTAAAACATCTTTCACCAAATCCAAATCTTGTAATATATATAAAAAACCCCAATAATCACACATCCCGAGTTTTGGTCAAATTTGAATTTACTGGACCGTTGGATCGATGAGCACTAATCCGAATGAACTAAATTTGTAGGCCACGGATGAAGGGATTAGGAACATGTGAGTGGTGATGACCTTAATATTTGAGGTGATCCCACATATCTTTCCATCCTCTTATCTCATCCCCAAATGGGACCCACAAGTGGACCCCATAAAAAATTTTCACTATCTGTTTGTGAGAACATTTCTCATAGAATTAAAGCCCTTTTATATTTATTAAAAATTTTAAATGTTTTTCACAAACTTCTTAAAATTCATATTTTCCTGCAAGATGAAAGAGGCCAGACCACTGCTGTCGAATTTGGACCACCGCCCATCGCCCACACCATTGTTATTGAGGAGGAAGTCGCATCATGGTAAATCTCTTCCTCTCTTTAATTCTAGCTTTCCTAAAGTTTTCTTACAGATTTACCATGTCTAATTTGTAGTTCTCCCTTGGATGGAGTTGCAGACGTATAAATCCACCAGTTGAGGTGTTTATGGTTTTCTTAAGGTGAGGCGAGCTTGGATCTTAGGTCTTGGGCTAGATCTATTGTATCGAGAGGCCAAGGCAAGTGCTATATGGTTAAATCCATGGCATGATCTATCCTCTATGTGGGAAACTGTATTTTCAAAGGTCCAACAATACCTCCCAAGGAATAGTCCTTGCTCGTCAGCATCATGTCACCCCTGGGGCTGGAGGCCAAACATTTGAAGGTGGGGCTGACGAAGGATACCTTAGGTGATAATAAATTAAAAAGAAAAAAGAAACTGGACTTTGTAAAGAACAATTTGCTAAAGAACAAGAAGCGTAAGATGCAACCCGCCAAAATCTCAATTCATTCTAACAATTTCCCCAAATTTATGATCATCTTTAAATCAAAAGAAACAAATGGATTTTTCTAACAAAACGAGAGAGAGAGAGAGAGAGAGAGAGAAATTATTCATTAGGAAACAAAGCTTTGAACCTTGAAAATATGATAAAACTATAAAAAAGTTCGGACGAGTAAAGTTTTCATGCATATAGTTGGGCAAGATCTTCAGCAAATGCCTTCCTTAAGGGTTCTCTCTTAAGCTTGAGAGCTGCTGTCACGAGGCCCGCCTCGGGAGTCCATGGATCAGGAAGCAATTTAATCTTGGATGGGACCTCAAACTTCTCCAAGCGTGCATCACTTGCAGCCTATAGAGGAAGAAGCCACACAGTGACATCAGTAAAATTAACTTAGTGAAGAGGAAATGCTTTAGCCAATCAGTAAAGGAAGACCAAGGAAGTGAGATGGAAATCTAATTTCTATGGCTCTATCCCTCTGGTATCATTTGGAGAATTGGAATTCAGTTACAATGAACTCAAGTCATCTGTAATTGGTTGTGGAAGCAGCAAAAGAACTATATTGCAGAATTTAAGTGTAACTTTTAAGTAATGCAGATCCAAATGGACCCTCTAGTGAGAGAAAATACATGCAAACAGAAATGGCTAGAAGATGGAGCATCATTGCCAATTCCCCACATCATATTGAAGCTCTTGTCCACAATATGACAGTATAGAAAGTTCCAACTTTCAATCACCAAGGATTGGCCCATATGTACAGTTTGCACCGCCATCATGATGATGATGATGATGATAAAATACGAAAAACAACTGGGTTGATGTTCAAACCTTTACAAGCGATCCATGTACTTCTTTGACAGTTTCTTCTTTCTGAAACAAGTCTGAAAAATTGGTAAATTTGATTCCTCGCTTTGTAGCCCAGTCTTCTACTGCATGTTGTGAAGGAACCACAAGAGCCACAGAGTAATTGTGAAATGGATCCGCATGCAACATGATATTGTCAACATATGGGCTCACTATGAGAGCAGCCTCTACCTGTAGGGAAAAATGTTACTTGCAATAGAACTGTAGAAAATAAGAAACAAATCAACAAAAGACATGCACTCTTATCGGGAAAAAGACCATGCATACCTTCCCAAGAGAGACATATTCTCCATGCTGAAGTTTCACTATATCCTTTTTCCGGTCAATGATTTCAAGGCAACCATCAGGGTGAAACCGTCCAATATCACCAGAGTAAAACCATCGCATGCCTCTTTCATCAACCTTCCTCCATTGAGACGACAAACAAAATGACTACTCCCTAGTTAAAGATGAAAAACTGTACATACATCCTGAAGAAGTTGGAAAGGAAGAATACCTTGTATACTTCTTTTGTTTTTTCTTCATTTTTGAAATATCCTAGAGTAACATTTGGACCACCAATGACTATTTCCCCTCGTGGCATTGGTAAATCTTTAGTTAAATATCCGCCTTCATCCCAATCAATCAACTGCATATAAAGAACACATGTTAATATAGATAAAAAAGGATAAAATAGAGCCCAAAAAGGAAATATAGATACTAGTGCAGTAAAGAAGATACAAATAGAAAATGTAGAATACATATTAATAAATCTTTAACAGCAGACTTTGTTTAGAAAAAGAAGGTGCGTCTAATATTCTCTTATTGTCATCACTTATGTTCTATGCCTTCTTTTTTCAAATAGCATGTTTTGGCCATTACTTGAATCCTAAATGATGATCATATGACACAAAATTGGTGGTGCCAGATTTTTGTCAACTTATCTTGAAGTAGCGTGGGTTGAGGAATAGTAGTCAAGGTCTACTCTCCAAGCCAATGGCTTAGGATAGATTGACACCAGTCTTGGTCTGACACCAAAGACAGACAAACCATTCAAGAGAGAAAACTCAATATCTTATTCCAATATTCAATTACCGCGGATTACATTCCCTTATAAAAACTCCATACCCAAATTTATTTTTGGAAACAAATCAAAGTGAAATAAAGTCTATATCAGACTTTCTAATTTAAATTCATAAATATTATTAGCTATTACTCAAATTTTTTGTAGAAAACTTGGGTTGCACAACGATGTGTAAGTCTTCCTTTTTTATTGGGCCTTGCCTGGCTTGGACCTTGATGCAGGCCTTAGGGTTAGGGCTTGCGTAGAGTGCCGAAGCATATGTCCAAAGACACTTTGAATTGTCAAAAAGATTTTAAACACACGATAACGCACCGCCAGGGATAAAACCTATAATTCTATCCAATAATCAAAGTCTAACTAATTTCATGTCTACAATGCCATATAAATAATAGAGGAGAACTTAGAGACTAAGAAATCTATAAAACTAGGAAACAAAATAATATGGAAACTAAGTCCTAAATACAACTCATAAAAATAAAATAAACTCTAGTGACATATAATTACTAAATAAGAGCCTAAATCTATTTAGGCCCCACACACATGGCCATGGAGGTCAATATTGCATCATTCTCCTCGGATTGGAAAGAACTCGACCTCAAGTTCGGTAAATATCCCGCTTGGATCGAAGATCATTTATGCACACATCTGGAAAATTCTGAGCACAACGAACCCTTTGATTTGACAGACAAAGTGTGTGGGTACGCCATCGAGCCATTGGATACATCACGTGTGAAATATGCACCACCAAATCATAATCTGTGGCCAGCCGTTTGTCATCAACCAATTTTCATTGTTGATCCCCAAAGACAAAATCAATATGAGAATTTATGTGAGGGGACAGCAACAACATGTTCTTCTTGCCCCAGTGCTTGCACTTCTTGATCATTATTACTCAGGAGAAATTTCAATGCTAAGTATAGAGGTGGAAACTTCTATGTCTTTCTGTGGCTTCTTGGTCTACATATCCTCAGTCACTGGTCCTTCAACATAGTCTACAGTTATTTGTGGTGACTAATCTTCCAAAGGCATAGCTTTCACCAGATGATACCCTTTAAGCATTCATTCCACACGAATAGCTTCCCAATATGCTTCATGGATGTTTTTGCAATAATTTATTTTCTCCACTAATTTTGGTCTCAAATCTTTAATGAAGCTAATCAAGTCATGTTCTTCCTCATCTTCGAATCCACACTTGTCTTGAAGCCATGAAAACATGTCACCATAATCAAGAATAGACATTTCTCCTTGTGTCAAATTAAGAAAAGGCCGAAAATAGACTTCATTTTTAACTGCCATGAGCCATATTTATCTTTATATTTGTATCTTTGAAGTATGTTGAAGATTGTGGTATCACGGAGTTTCATCATGCATTAAATAAATGGACTAACCTAAGAATTAGATCTATTGTCTGCAAACACACTAGCGAAGACGGCTCGAAAAAACGAGCTTCAGATGGTGCCAAAATTGCAAAAAAAGATTAAGTCCTTCGATCTTTTTCAAATCAGCTATTTGACCGTGCTTCAATGAGGCCAACGATGATGCACACTGTTACAATAGGCAAGCTTGCTGCAGTTGGACTTTGGACAACAGTACAATAAAATAGAGTTGGTTCGACTTGATACTAAGCCACATGGAATTCAAGCCCTTTGTGTTGCACTTGTAAAAAGTGGCACGTGAGGTCCACTTGGCCTTCGTGCAAACAAAAGAAAAAAAGGGCTCATTCTCTCTTTGTCAGAATAGAAAGAAAAGGAAAGAACTCCTTTTCAGCCTTGTGCTTCGATGATCAGGAGGGCTGTTGAAGATGCTAGGCTCTGGTGACGTCAAGGAAGGCAGGCTATGATGAATGATGATATCAAGTGGCTGATGCGATGATGAAAAGCAACGGATCCTGGTGGTGGTGATGACCGACGACAAATGGATGAGATGGATGGTACATCGTTCAATCGTTGTAGTCATTCGATCAAATGATGGAGAGCACTTGAAAGCAATGGAGGCGGCGACGGTGGACGACAAAGCCAGGTACGATTCTCCACTTCTTCTTCATGTTCTCTCTCTCTCTCTCTCTCTCTCTCTCTCTCTCTCTCTCTCTCTCTTCCTTCCTAGGGTTTCTCACTGTGCTCTCTTCTCTCTTGTTTGTTTCTTTTTCTTTACTTTTTGCTCTCTTTGCTGGCGTGGGTTTAGAAAGATGGATTGGGCCGACTCTTGGGCAAAGAGGGGGAACGAAATCTGGGGTATGGCAGTCGGCATTGACCTTGGGGCTGGTTTAGGGTCGGTACTAGGACGGGACAACTCCAATAGGAGTGGTTATGGGTTTCAGTTACTATGGTGTTCGATGGGGGAGGGGGTGGGAATTACTGATGGGTTGGTGGGAGCAGGGCTTGTAAGAATTTGACAAGAAGATGGGTTCGGTGAATGTTGCCTGGCTGGGTTCAAAAGTTGTTTGGTGGCGATTGGATACGGGAGGTAGGGTCAGTAAAGGGAGAGATTTCGGTGGGCTAACGTGAAGCGAATGGCTAAGCACCGATCAATGACCGAAGGGTGATCGGAGCGATATGGATCTTCGCTCAGATACCAAACTGATGTAGGCTCTGTGGTCAGGGCTTGCGTAAAGTGCCAGAACTCGTGTCCGAGGACACTTCGAATTGTCAGGAAGACTTCAAACATACGAGGATGTACCTCCAGGGCTAGAACACACAATTCTATTCAATAATCAAAGTCCAACTAATCTCATGCCTACAATGCCATATAAAAAATAGAGGAAAACTTAGAACCTAAGAAATCTATTAAACTAGGAAACTAAATAATATGGAAACTAAATCCGAAATGCAACTCACGAAAATAAAATAAAATCTAATGACATAATTACTAAATAAGAGCCCAAATTTATTTGGGCCCCACACACGTGGCCATGGAGGTTAATATTGCATTAGACCTCCAACTGTAGACTTGTGGACTGGGCACTAGTATGAGTTCATAGCTTGCATAATATCTGTCCAAAGAGCTCATGATCATGTGACTCATTTAAAGAGCAAAAAGCAAGGCATCAAAGATTACGATATCTCAACCATATTGCTATTTAATCTAACAAGGGAAAGGAAGTACAACTAGGATTAGAATCAATTACTATCTCAAGTACAAGTAGGATTAGAATCAATTACTATCTCTGTTGGCCTATATTTCTCCTGTGGATAACTTCTTTAATGGCTTCAGATGGTGCAAAAACACGAATATCAATAGTAACACTCACTTAGATGCTATGAAGAACAGGTACTTCCAAAATGTACACATATTCGGTACAGGTACGGCAAAAAATGTACCAAGTACGGTCAAACATACCTAGTACGTTTTCACTTTGTGGGTATGGGGTGAGTATGTTTGTGGGTACGGTCCCGGTACTTTTTGTAAGAGTTTTTTATTTTTTGGTAAAAACTTTTGTAAGAGTTTAAAAAGGCTAAAAATGTAATTTTTGACTTTAGCACTAACCCTTCTCAATGAACTTAAAAGGGAAAAGGCTTTAGCCTTAACCCATCTCCAACTCCCTTGTCTCTAGAAGAAAAAAAAGAAAAAAAAAACGGAAAGGAAGAAGAAAAAGAAGGAAGGAATGCTAGATTATGAAATATAAAAAATAAAATTGCCGTTGCTCTTTTTTATTTCATTAGGTTGAATTTGTAATGGTATTTAGTAATTGTTGGCTTGTTGCATCTAAAGATTCTAACCTATGTTAATTATTAGCATATAGCATTATTTAAATTTTAAAAAATATAATTTTTTAATGGACATACCCAGCCATACCTATATCTTACTTTTTAAAGATTTTTTCATAACAAAGTACCCGTACCGTACCCATATCAATACCCATGCTTCATAGCTTAGATGCTGTTTTTTGCGCTACTATCCAAAGCAATTTGTTGATATTACTTTCTTAAGAAAATAGAAAAATAAACATAGCACTCCAGCCAATGCATTTCTAGTTTCCGCATTGTGTGAATCATTCAAACCCATTCCAAATTAGAATCTAAGGAAAACATCCAATTAACAGCTAAAAAAAACCAATTTATGATTTGAACCATGGTATCTAGGTGATTTTCTTTCCTTCCAATTCTTTTGGAAAAAAAAATAAAGCTTTCATTAAAAACTACAAACTACAAAGCAGCAGACAATGAAGAGATAGTCCACTAAGATTAAAAGATATTCCTTTTGTTTGTGAATTCCAAGATGTATTTCCAAAGAAGATTTCTAGTTTACCACCAGTGAGAGATTGATTTTACCGTTGAGCTGATGTCTAGGACTGCCCCTATTTCTAAAGCTCCGTATAAAATGGCACTAGTAGAATTAAAAGAACTGAAAGGGGTGTTGCAAAAGGGTTTTATTTGCCCTAGTGTGTCTCCCTGGGGAGCTCCAGTCCTCCTTGTGAAGAAGGATGATTCTTTGAGAATGTGTATTGATTGGACATAGTTGAATTAGGTGATATAAAAAACAAAGTATCCTTTGCCAAGAATAAATGAATTGTTTGATCAGTTGCAGGGGGCAACACATTTCTTTTTCTTTATGTTTTTTTATTTTATTTTTTTTTATTATACTGGGGCAGCACATTTCTCAAAGATTGATTTGAGATTCGGATATCATTATCGCAGGGTCTGAGAGCAAGATGTACCAAAGGCAACATGGAGAACAAGGTATGGACATTATGAGTTTTTTATTATGTTGTTCTGGTTGTTTAATACACCTGCAGTTTTCATGGAATTGATGAATAGAATCTTTACACCATATCTGGATTTGTTTATAGTTGTTTTTAATAGATAATATTTTGGTGTATTGAAGGTCTAAGGAAGATCATGCTCAGCATTTAAGGACCTCATTACAGTTGTTACGGAGTAACCAGTTGCACGCTAAACTGTATAAATGTGATTTCTGGTTGGAGTAAGTTGCATTTTTATTCCAAAGATGGAGTGTTAGTAGATCTATCGAAGCTTGAAGCTATTGTTACTTAGAAAGCCCAAAGAATGTGGCAGAAAAAAGGAGTTTTCTTGAATTAGCTGGCTATTACAACAGATTTGTTGAGGGTTTCTCTACTAATTTAGCTCCTCTTACTAAATTGACAAGGAAAAAAGCGTCATTTGTGTGGTCTGAGAAACGTGAAGCCAATTTCCAATTGTTGAAGAAGAAGTTGACATCAACCAATTTCCAGTTGCTGCTAGTGCTGCTACTATGGTGGTTGGTGGTGGTTGTTGCTAGCGCCAGATTGTGCTCCTGCTCTCCAGGTACATCTCCTCCTTGTAGCTGCTTTTTTTTTTTTTTCGTTCTTTCTTCTTCTTCCACTAGGTTGGACAAATGTAGAGGTAGGGATTTTTTTTTTTTTACTTTTATAGTTTCCACCTGTTAACTCCACCAGTTTTTGTTGCCGGTCCCAAGCCCGAGTAAAGGAAGAGGGTTGCGTTAGGTAGGTGACAGCCAGCGTAAAACTTTGTCACAACCCAAACAAACATGAGTTTCCACCTGTTACGTAGTGCCGCTATGTTAATGTAGCATGCTGATGAAGTACTGCTGGCTGAAAAATAAATGAGAGCATTTGACCCAGCCCATGGGATCCTAACCCATGTGTGAAGGTCTGACCTGATTGGATCCAAAACAGACTCAAATGAGCAGTAGAGTAAGGCAGTGAGCGATTGGAATAATGCTGATTGAGTTGACTGATATAATTAAGGAGTTTGAGTCCCAAATGCTATCCTCAATTGACAGTCAACATTCAACAATGAGATTGATTGTTCTCTTTCTAATTTGATATCTAATTAGAGTCTATTAGCATCTTACTAGTAGGAAATAATTGTTGGACTAAGTAATTGAAGGGATCGATTGCTTAATGTAAGGGCTGTGAAGGTATTATAAATACCAATGCCTTCGTGTAATGGACAGTCACGAGAGAGTATTTTTAATAAAGAGTATTTTTCTCTTTTCTTCCTTCAGCTCGTTTCACTTGCCTTACGTTCTTCAACATAATACCTGCTGTGTAATATTGTCACACCAGATTGGTTCTTCATTCTTGGATGGACTTCTTGGGTTGTCAGATATTCTTATAAACAGTTATGCATTCTGCAACAGAAATCTGAGTGCTGTTGGGATTCTTTCGCACTGCTGAAACTCTTTTTCCAGCCACTTATTTGTTGCAAACGAGTATTTCAACAACAACTCAGTTTGCATCACATGCCTAGCGGCCGCTACAGGCTGGCCACTACAATTTTGAGCGCGGATAAATATCAGAAAGCGTAGTGGTGACCACCGCTATGCCCAATTTAGTAGTGTGTCAGCTGCTATTTACATCCATGCTCAAATCTTTAGCACATTCAGATTCATTATTGCTTGCCAACTCAAACATAACCACTAAATATACCAAATTCTAATCTAAAGGATAGTATAGTGTTTAACATTCGATAAACTTAATAGTTAATAGCCACTAATTGAGTGCAACAAAGATGAGAATGTTGAGGCAAATGTGTGGTAAAATTAGGAAGGACAGAATCAGAAATAAGTGCTTTCGTGTGCATTTAGGGTTAGCATCAATAAATGATAAAATAAGAGAAACTTGTTAGAGATGATTTGGACATATCCAATGCCGACTAGCAACAGCGCTAGTGAAGAAAAGTTTTTCTACGCAGATTGATTGGCCATCAAGGGGAATGAGTAGGCCAAAGAGGATGTGGATGGAATTAGTAAAGTTGGCTATTAAGAAGTGCAACCTATCTGAGGATTTGGCTTAGGACAGATCAAAATGTAAAAATGTAATTCACTCAAGCCGGCCCAACATAGTTGGGATCACGCTTTCATGATGATGATGATGATGAGACTTAATAGTTAATATTGAAACTAGAGCTCCCAAAATTAGGAAAATAAATCTTCTAAACAACATCATTGAAAGCATTGATCAGAACACAAAACTAAATAATCCTCAATAGAAATGCATGAATGGATTCTCCACTATAAACTATGTTATGTGGATCCTTTTAAGTGGGTAACGCATACCCATGTAAAGCAAGTCACCATATAAGATCCTTCATGAGTCTTCTAGTACTAATTTTAGCATTGTCTTGTAGGTGATAAAATATATTACAAGTTTACTCTTTTGGAATTATTTTAAATTAAAATACTAATTACTTCATTAATTAAGACTTGAAAATTATATTTATTGGTGTTTTTTTTTTTGCATATATTTTTATATGAAAAATAAAAGATACTTAAACTTATATGAACATCATATCATATCCACAAATCTGATGTCTTGGGATTTGTCTAATCTGACACCTCATACTAGTATCAGAATTTGACACACATCCCATACAAATGCAACATAGACCAGTAACAAACCATCAGCAATAGGGTTGAACAAAAGTCCTCCCTTTGGGAGATTCACAGAGAGACATATAAGATATCATGGCAGTAAAGCCAGGACAAAAGAACTTCACTTAGTAGATGTATAATAACTTTCCCAAGAAAGAAGTCTGCATTTGTAAAAGCGTTTTGCAGAAAAAAGATGAATGCAAAATGGTTACTTGTATTTCTTACCTTAATAAATGAGCAAGGAAGTGGAGCACCAACACGACCAACAGATGTATCATCATACTCAGAAAATGTGCCCCCAGCACAAGTTTCAGTTAGACCATATCCTTGCCCGATTGGAGCCCTGGAAATAAAAATTGTAGCCTATTAATATTTGATCAAAAGAATCATGAAATCACATATATTTCACTTTCAAAGAAAAGATGGAATGATTACAGACTATCTGCATAAAGAATTGGTAAATCTATAAAGACACAATAAGGGCTAACAGAATCATAATTACCCAAATTGTACAACCCCACGGCATTCTGTCCGACATTGTCACAAACTAAAAACAGATATACTGGTAAACTCTTCCTAAGCCTTGATAGAAACATCAGGAAGTCTACCTTCGGAAAGTTCTATTATTCCTCTCACATCAAATGCACAATAAGAAGGTCAAAGGGGAACAGCCCGATAAGACGGAACCTGTAATACCCCTGACCCAATAAGAAGGGGTTGAATTTATATTGGGGGCCAATTTAAAGATTTTTTTTAAATTTTAAATCATTTCTTGAAATATGAAAGATGGATTTTTAAGCTATTATATTAATTGAGGGATTATTTTGAAGCATTAGTGGGCTATGAAAAGAGTGTTAATTTTTAAGTGGGCATGAGGATAACTCATTGAGAAATTGTCCTATGCTTCAAAAATAGGACCCATGATTTGTTTTAGTGAGAGAGAGAGAGAGAGAGTTAACTTATGTTAGTTTTGTACTGAAGGATTGGGACCCATGTTTGCATCAATGATATGTGTAGTCTTATCTTGGAGGGGGTCCACAATTTGAGTAACAAGAGAGAGGGGTGGGCCGTGTGCATAAATCACTTTGGGGAGTGGCTTGCACATGACCCCAAGCCCTCATTCCCCTTTTATCAACAGCCCCAACCCCATTTTTCCTCGTTACCTTTTTCCTTTCTTCAATCTCCAAGTAAAACCCTAGCTCTATTCTCACCATTGGAGGCTAGACGGAGAGAGGAAAGGTTATTAAAAAAAAAAGAGAGAACGTGAAGGAGGTCAAGGGAAGACTAGGAAGAAAAAAAATTCAGATTTGAATGTTATATAGTCTTCCCCAAGTAGTTGTGGAAAGTGGCAACAAGGTTCTATTCTAGGTGAGTAACTATCCCCATCTCCTTGAAATACTTGGGTCTTCTACAACTTTGAGCCCTAATGGTGGAAATCCAAAGACATTAGAGCTGATACTCATAATAAGAAAGGGATTTGTTATGATGATGATTATGAAACCGCTTGAAGATGGCCAAACATCATGGTGCACCCTCCTAAAGTGGGATAGTAGTGTGGTTGAACCCACACCATGTGTCTTGGCACGAGACAAGCTCCATATTTTGGAGCTACAACCCTGGCCAAACCCTTGGAGGGTTAAGTCTTGGCTGATCTAATTGGGTCCTGGTGTTGTTTGATACCCCCTTTCATATTTGCATTGATTTACTTATTCCTTAATGAATGTAGTTCCTGAATGTGTGTGAGCTGATGATACATGAAATGTTATTAAAATATATTTGATGTGCGAGTATTAGGGAAAGGAAAGTGGTTTGGGCCAAGTCCAAATAGGTAATTGGAGGATGCCTGATTGCATATGGGCTTCCTTGGTTTATGGGTTATGTTCATTTATTGTTATTCCCATGTCACATGTTATCCTATTATCTATGTTATTATTCATTGTAGCTGGTTCCATAATGTAGATTCTGTAATGCCTTGTATTAAATTGTGTGAATTATAATGTTATACAAATTGTGAACCAAGTAGGGATCTGGCAATCATAAAGGGTGGGCCATGTGGTTGTTTTCACACACCTTGAATACCAATCCTGAAATGGATGGGGGAAAGTCAAAATTCTAAAGAGGGTGTGTGGGGTCAACTGCAGGAGTCACACACACTGTGGGTGTTGCGAACAGGTATGATGATTAATGATGTTGATGCACTTCGCAGTGCACCTTGGGGCCAATACACCTTGTCGTGTGCCTTGTGATCAACAATGTTAATGCACCTTGTTGTGCGCCTAGTGATCATACAATATGATGCACCATGTTGTGTGCCTTGTGGTTAGATGATGCTGTAATTGAATTAGGTCCATGGGCTGGTGCTACCAAGTAGTTGGGTGGTTGTCATCTTTAGCAACTCTAAAGTAAATCATAAATCTCTCTTTCTCTCTGTCTCTCTCTCTCTCTCTCTCTCTCTCTCTCTCTCTCTCACACACACACACATACACACACAAGTAGATTGGATATTTGCTCACTCAGTTTTAGTGTTTTACTGATTCCTGGTTTGCCCCTTCCAGATAACCAATGCTTACTACCCAGAGCAGACCGCGATGATCAAGAAATAGGGTTTAACATTTGCGGCTCAGCGGTGCTTCACTATAGTTTTGGAGGATTGATCTTATTTTGTTTTGGGAGGGCTTTTTAATTTTTTTCAGTTAACAGGAAATTGTTTGTATTTTGCATATTTTGGGTTGAGCTATATACAACTCAAATCTTTTGATGTATTAAACTTAAATGAGAAATCAATTTTTTTACCTAAAGTTCTTATTTTGTTATTGATTTGACTTATGTGTGCAAAAGTGACACTATGGTAGTCATGACACGAAATTCGTAAGGGCCCCCGGCTTCTGGATCGTGACAGAACCACAATGATTACTAGTAGCCAAATCCTCAACTCTCCATCAGCCCTCTCACAATTCATCTTATATAAGGTTCAATTCATAATCTCCTTAAACAAAAATACAATGTGGTTCACATGATTCAAATAATTGTAAATCGTAAGTTCTGTGAGGCTGACACCAAATAGATGGGATAAGGCTTCAATGACATTTTCTTTTTTTTCCTTTTGAAAATTCAAACAGCATTTTATTCAGCACCAACAGTTTCATTTTGGTCAGATGCTCATTAGTAATCTACCATTAACATTTTAGGGTTTTTCATTAGTACTCAGCCTATTTAGAATGACATCAAGTGATTCAAACAAAGCTTACAACATAAAGGGGAACAAGGAAAAAGCAAGACTAGATACGCAGTATGGGACAAAAGTTTTTCATAGAGACTGAATCGCTCAACTCTACACTAATATCATTTTACACTAGAAGTGGACGGTTTAACTGCTT
This sequence comes from Sextonia rubra, assembly GCA_037013555.1. Taxonomy (NCBI): domain Eukaryota; kingdom Viridiplantae; phylum Streptophyta; class Magnoliopsida; order Laurales; family Lauraceae; genus Sextonia; species Sextonia rubra. Next base: position 108,975,398 of record JASUAD010000001.1, on the reverse strand, counting down.
CATTTAGTTTCCAGAGCAGACTCAACTTCTAGATGAATGGGCATTCAATAAACATTCAGTCCAATTAATAAATGAAGATATAAAGTTTCCCTTCTTGCAGCAAGATGAATTGAATAAAATCACAATTGTACTAACCCGAGGCATATGTTGATGAATCTCTGTGTATCTCCAGAGAGAGGAGCACCTCCAGAAAGCAAAAAGCGGATCCGACCTCCCAAAACTGCCCGAACCTTTCTAAAAACAAGAAGATTCCACAGTAACTTCTCTAAACCCCATGCCCCAAACCAACTGCCACTTATTGCAGACAGACGACGGCCATATGCAACATCAAATAATTTCTTAGAGAGTCCACCCTTTGCATCAACCTGAAATGTTTGAAAATACACCACTCTGTGCTTCTGAGCTAATTTTCAGCAATCAAGTTTAAGAGAAATGAAAGGCTACAATTTCATATTAAAAGGCAGACCTTCTTCCGCACACCATCTCGAACGCGATCAAGGATTGCCGGTACAGCAGTCATCAATGTTGGGCCCAACACAGAAGCATCACCCTTTGTTCCTTTTTTTATCTTGTTTGATGTATCTGTAAGAGTGAAAGGTGATCCATATCCAATAGCGCTTCCAACAGCAGCAAATAAATTCTGCAGAATAAATACAAAAGTTACTTCAATGGACCACATAAACAAATCATGACACTGAATATTCAAAATTCTTACCAAAGTATCATGATGACAAAATCCATTTAACTTGTTTTCAAAAGGACTATACCTCAGCTGCTAACTCGAGAATGTGAGCCAATGGCAGGTATGCCAAATAAATGTCCCTGCTACCAATGCCAGGTACAATAGTCATGACAGCAGAAAGTGTAGATAAGATGTTGCCATGAGTCATCATTACTCCCTACAGAAAAGTGGGATTTTATCAAAATGATAAGAATTGTGAGAAATCTTAACCTGGCTTAAAAAATTTTGGCAACTTCAACAATGATACAGATTGGATTAATAGTAACCCATCATGAAAGACCTTCTGTTTTCCAAAGACACAGAACAAAAAATAGCTGGTTACATATTATTAGCAATGCATTTTCAATATATATTATTAGCAATGACAAACTAGTAAAGTCTTAACTGATCCAACCATTTACCAAGAAAACAAATCAACTCATGTATCCACAACATACATAAATACTCCCACATCAGAGAGAAATAATTCCATATCCTCAAATCAAATTTTGAAAGAATTTTACGCAAGTCTAAGGAGGATATCATTGTAAGGTGCTCTTAGGGTGCATTATCTCTGGCCCTACATTTTGTACACTTCCATGATCTACTCTCTTCATGGTGTGCGGCTTTTGAGTGAAGATACAAGGCTGACACAGATGACTAGTCATAGGGGAAACTCAGTCAAACTCAATCCAGAGTTGACTCATTACTTAACTTGGCTTAGTCAAGTCAAACAGAGACTTACCAAAATCATTTACACAAATAAGTCAAAAGATAACCAGATAACTTATAACAATTAGGAAATAACATCCTACAGGACCAAGTTTAAGGACCACCATATTAAGTTTTTAATTGTGAATTTATACTTATGAGCATCCAACTTGGATTTTTACATTTAATGGCTTTTTTATTACATTCAATATCAATTTCAAATGTGAAGTTTACATATTTCCATACATAAGTACTTAAATCCCAGTTGAGAAACACAAGACAGCCCAGTGATCTCACTCTCACCTAAGTGCCAAGGATTGACCTGGCACTGGCAAAGCATGGCTGGAAAGGACACTATGGCTGAGCACAGATAAAAGATCACACTCGGGCAGAGCACTAGTGGAAGCATGGAGCACCCCAGCAATCATTCCTGAGATGATAGACTAGGATAATTTACCATCCTCCCATGTAATAACAAAAAATGTAATTCAATCCATTAATCAAAATTATGATCATGATTATGAGCCTCAAAGTGTACATTTGCTATCTGACTTTTATAAAATAAAAAATAAAAAGAAAAAAATTATAATTAAGATAAAATTTGCTAAAAACAAATGCATGGTATAGATCCATAGTTAGAGATAAATTCCATAGATCCTAAAATTTAATTCCTATCAAAATATAACAACCTAATCTATAAAATCAATATATTTTAAATGAAAAAGATTAGATATTCTATGGATTTCAACTTCAAATAATGACCTATAACATATAACCATCTATGAGATGATCAGACCCAAAAACAGCGAAGTCATCCTATACCTTTAAGTTCAAACAAACAAAATTTCTAAAATTGTAGGATTGGTGATCAAAGGTTTATACAGAGGATTATAAACGTGACACTCTGACAAGACTCAGTCACTCAATCAAACTCAATCCAGAATTGGCTCACTCACACCTAATTGTCTTGGTTGACTCAAATAAATCTTGCTAAAACCATTACTGCATTATCACGCTTTTCATAAAACAATCAATCCAACGGCGGAACGAACTCAGATTGAAGTAAAATTTGAGGATACACCATATACGTAGGGAATAACATCCTTTAAGATTAATTTTTCAAGACTTCCATAGTCACTTGTAAACTGTTAATTTATGGTTGTTACAACTGATTTGGTTACAGCAGAATTTTAACTTACTAAACAAAGAAGATGCACCATTAAAAAAATTTATTTGCTGCATATAAAAAGCTATTGTATTTAATCAGAACTCAGAACAAATCAAAGAAAAATGGAATTAGAAGCACACAGTAAACACTTGAACCAACCTTAGGCAACCCAGTACTGCCACTTGTATACATTATAACTGCAATATCAGCTGAAACAGGCAAGTCAGCATCAGTATGATTTTGTCGACCCAATCTTTCCACCTCAACAAATGAGGTGATAGTCCACTTCGTGTGCCTCTCAATCAAAGAAGCTTCAGTTGGGACACCATCATCTTCCATATATATTACATGTCTCACTGTGTCAAGTTGTTCACTTATGTCTAAGAGCTTTTTCAGTTCCTTGGGTCCACAAATAATAGTTGAAACCTCTGTCTACATAAACATAAAACAAGATAGTGATTAAGAAAGCCTCTCAAGAGTATCAGTATATCGTGATCATGAGACAAAGATAAATGGAAGAAAGAACGTGAATACACATGTTTGACAAATTCAGGACACACTAAATAACATGTAGTGCAAATTACTTTGTTAGCATCTATAAAAAACTGTTTGCACCAATTGGATCATAATGGTTGGTGTGAGGTCCTAACCCTTTAATTGTGTGATTAGTACTAATTATTGGTGTTTTGTGCTAATTAGATTGAGTTTGGAGGTTTTTTAGGTGTGTTTAGATGTGTTTAACTAAGTTTGAGGCTTAGAAAAGTGCCTGAGTAGTTTTGGGAAGTTTTAAGAGCCTTTGGACCAAGTTTGGCACCTTAGAGGACCTGCTTCCCATTTTGGGAAAAGTTAGGGGTTTGAACATAATTATCAGAACTTGCACTTTTTGGACTCATTAGGAAGTAGAAATTATTTCATGAAACTTTCCCTCTTGAACCGAACCCATCTACGGCCCAGAACTACAGCTATGAACTAAGAAGCACGGACACGGACACGGGATATAGATATGACATGACACAGATACGCCGACACGGCATTTCTCAAAAAAGTAGGACACAGACATGTTGGGGGACACGTTAATAATATATATTAATATATAATCATCTACTAAAAAATAATATTATTTTAACTTTTTTAATCAATTTAGCGATCAAAAAATAAAAATTCAACTACCAACTAACAAATATATCAAATTATCAAATATTAATACAACACTAAAACATAATTCATAATCATTAAACATGAAATATCCACAGTTCCATAAAATCCATCTAAAGAAAAGAGCGGATCATCTCTTTTCCTTGTCTAAAAAAAAAAAAAAACAAAAAGCAAAAAAAGAGGCCTATCTTGAGGCCTATTCTTTAGTGAAATATTTATTTGCCTTTAGCTTGTGATATGATTAATATTTACAATCATACATTTTTCCATGGTACAAAATTGTCATATATTAAGTTTCTAAGTTTTAATAACCACATGTTAACAAAGTGTCCAAGAGGTATCAACCATATGTTTATTTGTTAGTCATAGACACGGGCTTAGAATTGTGGGACACGTTGCAAAAAGAGTGTCGAACAAGTGTCCGAAATTAAGATTTTTAATTCTTAATTATGGACATGGCTAAATAGTATCGGACACGTGTCCGACACGGACACGTCACTTTCTTAGAAGTGTCCGTGCTTCTTAGGCTATGAAGATTCCATTTGTTAGAAGTGGGCTCCACAAGTCACTATATATATAGGAAAAAACTATTATGCATCTATCCATCGCCTTGTGGTGAGAGACACTTCCATATATGGAAAGTATTGATATACAAAAAGACAAAACCATCACCTTCATGACACCTTTTTGACCTTATTAGGTATAAAAAGGGAATTGTCTCTCACCACAAGGTGAGGGATGGATGCATAGTAGTCATTCCCATATATATATAAAGTCAATTTCCTCTCTTTTCCCTTCCATTCCCTCTTTGTCAACCACCATTCTAGAGAAGTTTTCCTCCTCTCTTCTTCTTTCTCCTTTCTTGGTTCATAATCGGTGATCCGATCTTCTGTTCATCCGTCGGAGACCACCATCGCATTCCTTTTGTCCTCTTCAGCTCCTCTACCCCTAGACCCCATTTCCATTTCGAGATTGGTCGCTTCTCTCTTCACGAAAATCACCTCATTTGGACCAACCTACAGGTAAGGGATCTTTTCCATCTTTTGTGTAGGATTTTTGGGGATTTTGGTGTTTTGAGTGTTCAACTGAGAGCGGAGTGCTTCTTTAGTGTGATTTCGGAGCTAAGAGACTTAAGGCAAATGATCAAACTAATTTCCATAACATGCATCCTAGTTCACTTGATTTATTCCTTTTGATTCCATGTTTTGTGCATAGATTACCTTACAATCTCGTGTCATTTGTTTATATTGTAACTTGGATTTAACAGGGTGCTTAGACTTTAATTTAAGTGTGATTAGCAACCTTAATTAAGTTCCCAACCGCCCTTAAGAAATGGTGGAAGAAGGGAAAGAAAATTCCCTTAGAAACCCCCCTAAACCCAAGCTACTGTGCCCTATGCAAGGGACAGGTCCTCACTATTCACCCACCCCCCACATTGCACCCCTTTTCTATTGTTTCTTCTTCTATGTTTGGGAAATGCTTTTAGGGCTTTGTAAATGAGATTGTGGGCCATTGTTTGCCCCCACTAAAGGACCAATTAGAGGCCCTAAAGTCCGGCCTTTTACACACCAACCATGGCCAATAGGATGCTACCATTGACTAGTAAACCAGACTCACTAGTTAACTATATTTGAGAACAATGGGAAGTGATTGTTTGAGCTGACTTTCACTGATTGCATTGTCCAGAAACATGTTTAACATACTAAGTCAAGGGTATGTGTACTTAAGGTTTGAGATGTGCTTTACCTTCCAAAGCACCAAGTGATTTATAAACCCAGACGTTCGGACCTTAGGGGCACATAGGGTCGAATAGAGTTGTGCTAGCTTGTGAATGGTAATCCAAGACTTAGACAGGTAATTTTTAGTGATTCCTTGAATGCGTACGCCAACTTGATATTAGTTCCCACCATTGTACTTGTCTATTCACATGCAAGGCATGTGTCTTCTTATTATGCATAGTTGTCATCATCTGTTGTTCCCTATGACCTACTTGACCCTAGCTTAGTTACTTGACTTTTGTGAGTCAGCCCTTATATTTCTGGTGCATTGACTTGCCTGAGCCTCCCTTGGACTAACAGGATCCTTGATTGGGTTTACTTGGTCGGTGTGAATGCATATCCTCACATGGCACCCTCTTCATTATCAGGATCCACCTAAAGCCCTTCTACCCAGTCTGAGGCTAGTTATTTCATGTTGAAATGCTGCCTGTTTTGGCCAGTTTTACACGTTAGTGTGCTAATTTCCCGATTTTTGTCCATCCCTTATTTATTTGGTCAGTGAGTGCTTTGTGGTGATACTTGTTTGAGATAAGTGTGTTGTGGCTTGTTAGCTTCTTTTCGGAGTAGTTCCCCACTTTGGCGACTTTTTTTGAGGTAGAATTCAGTTAGCAAGTTTTATCTTGGATTCGTGAGTTACCACCACTAAGATTGGACTTCCATTTCAGACTGCGCCCAACTATCTTGGAGTCCTTACCTATTTTCGCTAGCTGCAGCATGGCTTTTGCATGCTTATCTTACTTACAGTTTCCCGGGATTTCATGTGTTGGCGATCTAGTAAACGCCCACATGGGGATATTGGTTTACTATTATTATAAATTTGCATTGTTACATTTGCTTGTATTCCCCCATCACCATTAGGGATGGACAGGGTATAGCCTCATGTAGACTTCCAGTTTGCTGGGATGTGTTGATGTTTGATCTATCTTATATTGATTTGATGCTTATTATCATCCAATTGTACTATTTATGCACTATATACCAAGTCATCGACATTTATTTGGAATTTTGTTAATTTCCTATCCTTTAATAGTTATCAAAATCCTACGATTCATATCCTGAATCCCGATTTCTATCCCAAATCTTAAGGAAAACGATTCATATTTATGCAACGAATCACATTTACAAATGAATCTTAAGATCCAGGTGTGAATCCTATGATTCAGTACTCATTTCACCAAATCATACGATTCAAACGATTCAGCTATGCGAGAATAGCTACAGCCAATAAGTTAATATTAATAACCTTTTCATTTTTTATTTCTTTATCCTTTTTTTCTTTTAGCACTACTATTTTTAAAAGGTTATTTAGAAGTTAACAAAACCTCTTAAGAATTTTTTTGTGGCTTTGATGAGATTTTAAAGATGAATAAAGAACATGTGCATATGGTGCTTTTTTGTATCTTCTTTTTTAATATATTTGCTTTTTTTCCTTCATGAACACTTTCTTTAACTTCAAGAGATATCCTATAGTATAAGATTCATGGCTCTGATTTTATTTTTATTTTTTATTTTTTGATTTAAGGATAATAAAAATATATGTCGATACCTTAAATTTATTTAACTATTTACACATCATTTATTATATATATTAATATGAACTCCGCTGGTTTTTGCTACCGATCCCCAGCCCGGGTAAATGAAGAGGGTTGCGTTTGGTAGGTTGACAACCAGCGGAAAACTTTGTCACAATCCAAACATGAATTCTAAGATAATAATATTTCGCGATAAAGCTAGGGCGTTTCCTGCTTTAAGCGATACATTGCAACATCGCCCGGCTGCAGTGAAAAGTATGCAAGGGCTACCGCATGACTTTGGGTTAGCGCTGTTAAAGAAGTTAGTTCAAGAGAAGAAGATGATGAATAGGATAATTAGACTTACTACTTGGAATATAGAAACCTTAATAGGCAAGAGCATGGAGTTGGTTGAGGTAATGAAAAGAAGATGAATTAGTGCAGCTTGCATACAGGAGACAAGGTGAAAAGAGAATAAAGCAAAGAAGCTCACGAATAGGTATAAGCTTTTCTATGCAGGAAAGAATAATACAAGAAATGGCGAGGGTATAGTTGTAGATAAGGATTTGAAAGAGAAAATTGAGAGGGTAAAAATGTTTAGTGATAGAATTATAGCAATTAAGCTATTGTTAAAGGAAGATGTAATCCATATCCTAAGTGTATATGCTCCCCAAGTAGTACTACAGGAAAATGTGAAAAGACAACTTTGGGAGGAAATGGATGATTTAATGCGAGAAATCCCAAATAGTGATAAGATTTTCCTTGGAGGGGATTTTAACAGGCATATAAGAAGAGATAATAGAAGATATGAGACAGTGCATAGAGGGCAAGGATTTGAAGAAAAGAATGAATTTGGAAATATTAAATTGGACTTTGCAGTGACATTTGATCTTGTAGTAGCAAATACTTATTTTAAATAAAAAAAAAAGAGCATTTAATTACCTATAAAAGTGGGAGTAATAGGAGTCAAATAGACTTTTTTCTAGTTAGAAAACATGACCGATTGGCTTGTAAAGATTGCAAGGTTATCCCAGGAGAGAGTTTCGGAGTTTTAGATAATTGCATTTGAAGTAAAAAGAGAGCAATAGTAAACAAAATGGACCCTAAGACAAGGTGGAGAGATTTGAAGGGGGAAAAAGCAAATAGATTTAAGGACAAAATGATTGAGAAGGAAGAATGGAATCTTGAAGGAGAAACTACAGTAATGTGGAATCAAATAGCTAATTGCATTAGGAAGATTACAAAGGAGGTACTTGGAAAATCAAAAGGAATGAGACATATTAATAAAGAAACATGGTGGCGAAGTGCGGAAGTTTAGAAAGTTATTTGAGAGAAAAGACATTGCTATAAAATTTAGCAAGAGACTAAGAGTGTGGAAATTTTTGAATTGTATAAAAAGGCAAAGAAAGAAGCTAAGAAAGTAATAAGTAGTACAAAATTCAAAGGATACGATGACCTCTATAATAGGTTGGGAACAAGAAAAGGAGAGAATGATATTTTTAAACTCTCAAAAATAAGAGAAAAGAAAAGTACGGACTTAGATCATGTCAAATGTATCAAGGACAATGAGGAAAATGTTCTGGTGAAGGACAACGATATTAAAGAAAGGTGGAAGAAATATTTTAACAAACTTTTAAATGAAGAACATATGGGGGATACAAGAGCTAAGGAGGATACTTCATTACTAGAGCATACTTTTCTCCGTAGAATTAGAAAGGTGGAAGTGAATGAAGCATTGAAGCGAATGTAGACAGGAAAGGCTACAAGACCAGATTATTCTATAGAGGTATGGAAATGCTTAGAAGAGGTTGGGGTGAGTTGATTATGTAGACTATTCAATAAGATACTTATGATAAAGAAAATGCTAGGTGAATGGAGAAGAAGCATTATAGTACCTATATATAAGAATAAGGAAAATATACAAAATTGTACCAACTATTGAGAAATTAAACTTATGAGTCACACTATGAAGTTATGAGAGAGAATAATGGAGCAAAAACTGAGACAGAAGACCAAGATCGCTGAAAATCAATTTGGTTTTATGCCAGGGAGGTCAACTATAAAAACTATCTTTCCACTTAGGCAATTAATGATAAAATATCGAGCAAAGAGGAAAAATCTACACATGGTCTTTATCGATTTAGAAAAAGCCTATGATAAGGTACCGAATGATTTAATTTGGTGGGTTTTAGAGAAAAAGAATGTCCCTAGCAGTTACATTGAAAATTTTAAGGATATGTATGAAGGAGTAGTAACAAATGTGAAAACCACATATAGAGAAACAAGTGAATTTCCCGTGACTATAGGTTTACATCAAGGATCAGTCTTAAGCCCTTATCTCTTTACATTAATTATGGATGAGTTAACTGTACATATTCAAGAAAAAGTACCATGGTGTATGTTGTTTGCAGATAATATAGTATTGCTGCCTGGATGAATCAAGAGATGGTGTAAATGCAAAACTCGAGAGATGGCGGGGGGCATTAGAATCTAAAGGCTTTAAAATAAGTCGTACAAAAGCAGAATATATGGAGTGCAACTTCAGTGGACATATACAAAGTGTTGAAACCACTATCAAAATTGAAACCCATGAGATACCACATAGAGATTCTTTTCAGTACCTAGGCTTTATGATTCGTAAGGATGGGGAAATTGACAAAGACGTAGAGTATAGGATAAAAGCTGGATGGCTGAAATGGAGACTAACTTCTGGAGTACTTTGTCATAAACGAATGCCAACGAAATTGAAAGGCAAATTTTACAGAACAGTGGTTAGACCAGCTATGATATATGGAGCAGAATGTTGGCCAATTAAGAAGACGCATAAATATAAAATGGATGTAGCAGAGATGAGAATGTTTGAATGGATGTGTGGTAAAACTAGGAAAGATAAAATTAGAAATGAGCGCTTTCGAGAGCATTTAAAGGTCACACCAATAGGGGATCAGATTAGAGAAATCCGTTTAAAATAGTTTGAGCATGTTGAGCGTAAGTCGGTAATGGCATCAATGAGAAAAAGTTTGGCTATATAGGTGGATGGCCCATCAAGAGATAGGGGTAGGCCGAAAAAAACATTGATAGAGGTTATTGAATCCGATTTGAAGAAGTTTAACTAATCTAAAGATTTGGTTTAAAATAAAATGGAATGGAGAAACAGAATTCATGTAGCCGACCCCAACATGGTTGGGATAAGGCTTTAATGGTGACAATTATTATTATTTATTAATATATATCATGACAGTCTTGATATGATTGTATGATAGACTTGTTATTATATTTATACTACTACAATGGAAAAATGAGGGTTATGAACAAATTTTTTTATTTTTTAATTATTTTTTATTTTTATTAGAATAATTAAAAAATCTTACGATTCACGATACTATTTGCAATTCAACTCAATTCATCGGTATAAACAATTCGTGATAAAATTCCATTTTGAAAAGTATGCTTTTACTCATATTTGAATACAAACATGTTGAATCATCTATTTTGATCACTTGCTAGGTCATCATGCTTGACCATGCTACATTTGGTGCTATAGGTATTGACCACTTTGCCCCTGAGCAGGAGTATCGGAATGGAAAAACATAATTCATGTAGCCAACCTCAACATAGTTGGGACAAGGCTTTCATCATGGTGATGATGATGATGCCATTAAGCTGGAGTGTGATCGTGTTGTAAGATTGTTGTGTTGACAATGTCATCTAGACGTTGGGTTTGGCACCAAAGTCGTCACATTTTGGGCAGAGGATGTACTTGGTAAGTTGTATTGTACCAGCCTTTGTTGGCCGTTTTCCTTGGGTTGTTATTAATGCACTTTTTGTATTTGTAACTTTAACATATTTTGGGGAAATGAAATATCCTGGTTACTGTCATGCTCAGATGTTATACTCCAGACTGATGAAGTACTATGTGACCATAAGCATTTGCTAAAACGTTCACATTGCGACATGGAATCCAATGGCCACAGCCTCTAGGTTGCACCACCACCTAAGCTTCCACTAAATGTTCTTGATTGTGACGGAAATTTTTATATCCCCACGCAGATCCTGGGAAGAAATACAATTAGTCCATAAATCCTAAACTTGAGCCCCTAGACGCAAATAGCTGTAGTGTTCCAGTTTTTTGGGGGTGTGATGGCCGGGAGTCAGAATAATTTGGAAACAGCATTAAAAGTCACAACAAAAGATTGAACAGTTGAATCATAAAGCCTAAACAAATTAGATAACGACAATAACCAAGCCCAGTATTTTCTAGTTAGTTACATACTGCCAAGAATAAGCACTAAGGAACCAGAATGTTGATATCAATTGCACATTAAAATACACTACCAAATACAGAGAGGAATCTATCTGTAAAAACTCCAGTCCTTTAGGTGTGTCCAGATGATGCAATGCAGATCAGGCCCAAGAAATCAACTGGGCCCACAAGTTGACCTAGAGCTCAACCAGTCCATTGGGTTCAGTCAATTGGCCCAATTGTGACCGATAGCCACTAACCTAAACTTATCCCTATTTCTAATCTTATTCAATGAGAGGCTATTTTTAATTTCTATTTCTTGTTTGATTAGGATTAGGCAGTTTACTATTTTATTTAGATAGTCTTGTTTGCTGAGAAACAATTCTACTCTATATATAGTTGAGTCCCCATTGAGGCTTATACTAATTCCAATTAATAAAAGATTTCCTAAGTTTTCTTCAAGTGTTTTATCTATCTTAGGATTCAAACAATCCCTCAGAAGATTGGTTTATTTTTCCGATTGAGGATTCAAGGTTGCACCATAGATGTCGAATCTATGGCCAAATATCAACCATCCACTTCCTAGCCTTAGATTAGATAGTTGGCAATTCCTAATGAACCTAATTTTTCGCATATCACTAGATTCAAAAGCCCTCTTGAATCTAACATGGCCAGTGAGCCCCACAAACCCTGCCACTTGTCCTTTTTCAAAATAAGGCAGTTAAGAGCATCCTACAATGCAAGAAGTAAAGAATATGGGTCCTTCATGCTGAAGCACTACTTATCCAGTAAGGAAACAAAAAGTCCACCCATTTTTACAGAGGAGAAGAAGGTTTGGAACAGGTACATGTCCTAGATCTCATCTCTCCTACATTTACTCATTTCTTTTCTACAAACACTGTGTAGCTAATGTATGTGATATATTGGCTAGTACCAGTTGATATGTACCAGTCGATATGAATGATAATATGGGCCATACCAAATACCAATATATGGCACGACATTGATAATGGTATGCTTTTTAGCATTAGCATCATTAGTGATGCAGTATGGGCCCACAAGTGGTCTCCCTTCAAATTAGATTAGGAATATATTATTTCTGTTAGTAGATTTCTAATAGCATTGTTATTAGGGAAGTTTCCATTATTAGATTAGCATTGCTTAGGTACTAAGTTTTGTTTCTCTTATTTAGATGGCATTGTAATAGGTTATTTTTTTAGACTTGATAATTGAATAGATTTATAGGTTCTATCCCTGAAGGTGCGTCCTCGTATCTTGAAGTCTTATTGAAAACTATTCAACGTGTCCTTGGACATGTACTTCGGCACTACACGCAAGTCCTAACCCTAGGGCCTGCATCAATTAGGAACGGATACCTGGTTCGCATCGGCTAATACATAGCTTATCAGCAAATATTTTGATCCGGAACTCCATCCACCATGTGCAATGATAGAAACTTGATGAAAACGATTCCATTTATCCCTTATAAAACATGCTCTTTGGCTAACATATTCATATTCATGGACACTTCTTCAACTTCAGGAGACATCCTTGCCATGTAAGGTTCATTACTTGAATTAAAATTTTTTTTTATTTTATTTAAAGATAAGTAAAAAAAAGAACAATGCAACTTTTTTCTCTAATGAAGTTATCTTAAACATATAAATATATATATATTGCTGATTGCCTCACTAGCAAAGAACTAGGCCACAGACCTAGGGGGCACAGAATAGAACTCGGACCACCCCGGGGAAACTAGATGCCTATGCCACTGGGGCATTGGCATATCTTAAACATATTTAACTGTCCACAAATCATTTAAGATATATTATTATCTGTCATGGCATTCTTCATATGATTCTTTGTCTTATTTGTCATTGTAATATGCTTTAACTTATCTAAGGATTGAGCTCAAAATAGAACATAATAGAAAAATAGAATTCGGTTGGGATAAGGCTTTGATGATGATGATGATGATGATGATTTGTCATTGTAATATGCTTTAATGGATGGAATTGTGGATCTACTTTTTTGATGTTCTATTTTTTTTTTTTTATGATGATTAAGAAACGAAACTCATGCAAGTGACCCCAACATAGTTAGGGTAAGGCTTTGATGATGATGATATTATTATTATTATTATAAGAAAATTAATTGAATTCCTACAACTCATTATATGATTTGAGTCATCCCCTTAAACAATTTGCAATACGATTTTGATTTTCAGAGCAATGGTCTATTCTACAAACTGGAACACAATTGAGAAACAACAAAAGAAAAGGAATTGAAAAAAGAAAGTGAATGAATGATTGTACAAAAATACCAAGATGTGCCCAGAAAGCCGCAAACTCGGCACACACCCCACACCCACACGCACGCAACGAGAGAGAGAGAGAGAGAGAGAGAGAGAGAGAGAGAGAGAGAGAGAGAGAGAGAACCTCATTTAATGAATGGCAAAGAGCCTCCTCGCCTAGTGAAGCATAAATGGTGACAACCGTAATGTTGCGCCTAAAGCATGCCTATTCAAAGAAAATTAAACCAACTTAACAACCTATAACACCAACAAATAACAGCAGTGAGCCATGGAGATGACATTTATAACAAAATTCAACTGTATCAAGTTGTCAACTTGTCATACAGTCGTACTCCCATTTGTAATGCATCACTCCGTCCTTACAAGAAAATGGCAGGCAACACATTACTGCATCTTTTTAGATTTTAGCATCACCCTCCACCATAGAGGTATAAATAGCTATCTAATCTAAACTAGTGGCTTTTAAGAATAGGAATAAGAGAATACGAAACAGTCAAACAAAGCATCTTAGTGCCTTATAATGTATGTGGTAGGACTAAATGTATAGGAGAAGAAACGAACCTGTAAGGCAATAAACCACTCTGCTCGGGTATCGGCAAAGATTGCAGCACGCTCTTTCCCTTTGTGGCCTAGTTCTACTAAACCAGAAGAAAAGCTGCACACAGCTTCAAAAGCTTCACCATAGCTTAGCCACTCATAGTCTCCCAAATGAAGCTTCTCAAACAACCTACCATCTCGACTCATTTCAGCTTCCCTTGCAATTAGCTTTCGAGAGCCAAGTAAGCTCTTCTCTGCATGCAACCTGCATGACTGCTCAAACAGTTCTGCAAGTGTTGAAATTCCCACCCATGCCGTGTCCACTGGGGAAGTAAAACGTCTGTTTCGGATGGCATAACCAGGTTCTCCACCAACATCAACAGGCACTCCTCGTTTTTTTCCATTTTTTGCATTCCGAAACACAAGAGAATATATAATGGGAACAAGGACACCTACGAGATATGGATTCATCTTTGGAAAAACCTTACAGTCCCCCAACTGTAGCAGAATATTTTAACTCAATTTTTGAAGCAGACATTATATTCAGCCATTTCTCGCAAGCCTGAAAAGCAATAGTGCCACAGAAAACATAAGCTGTTACTATGATGCATGAAGAAAGCTGAAACAACATGGTTAAAATTCCGAAACAAGCTCTACTTCACCCACACATTCAACACCAACCTTCAACAGATCAGTGACCAACAAGTATTTCCCATTTCATAAGATTTTTTTGGCAGGTTAAATGTTTTTTGAAACTATATCTTTTAATGGGGCAAGGCTTTTCTACAGAAATCAGAAATGCACTTCCTACATACTAAGGCAACTTTCTTATATTGTAATAGCAAGCACCAGCTTCTGGTGGAAAAGGATGGAAAGCCAAATTTGAATATCTGTCTACTAACTCATACCGTTCTGCCAATGGGATAGTACAACAGAGGGGTAGAAAAGGTAATCTGCTGGCATAGGGATCACTTCACAGACTATATGGTGACTGGTAACAAAAGGACTCTTGGCCCCAGATAATTTGATTCATTCGAATAGCGAAAGCAATCTCAGCTAGGGACCATGTCAAGCTTTTCAAAAAGGTACAAGATGCGCCCAAACTCGAGAACAGTTTTTAAGCTAGGAAACACCTCGCTAAGCTTAGTCATTCTTTGGTTGTAGCTTCAATGTGACTCGTGAGGGCAACAACATCTTGGTTTGCCAGGCTCACTCAGAGACAAGTCAAGTAAAATAGAAAATTGTAAACAATTGTCAATTTTGTTTCAAAATTCATTTCGGTTAGCCTCCAAGGGGTAACATTTCAGCCAATTCTATTTCGAAACTTTGAAATTTTAAATAATTAAAAAAGTCAAATAATAATAGAAAAATTAAGAATAAACTAACTTAAACACTTAAATGTTAACCTTATAAGAGAAAGTAGTGAATATAGTGTAAGCTATATTATGCCCACGACAATCCATTGATTTATCCAATTAAGACACACTCGAAGGAATGCTCAAATTAAATGTGGGAATAAAAGTTGTTCATGTATTTCAAAAACTCAAAGTTCAAGGTTCAAGATTTTAAAGCTACACCACATGACTGCAGCCTGTGCCCCAAAAAGTTTCAGTAACAGCTTCACAGCAACCCTTCTTCGTTGTTTTTTGAATGGGTACTCTCATCAAATAAAGCAAGCAATACACAAGGACCATACTAAGAAGCTTACACCCCAAAAATAGAGAAAAAATCCACTACAGACGCCAGTAGCAAAAGACGCTGCTAAAACAAAAGGCGACCCTCAGTAAAAAGAAAAAAGGCCTAAGACTACAGCTCTACGAAGCAGAAAGCCATTTCCTTCCAATTCAACATAAACTGGTCCAAGGAATAGCCTTTGAAAGAAGGATTGAATGATTGATTGACACCCATTAAGTGACAATGAGCTTACCGTTACTTACTAAGCACTATCTACTGTTGCAAGCCCTTCAAAAGACCTAGTGTTTGTTTCCTTCCAAATGATCCAACTCTCCTTCTCCTAGGCGATCCAGAAGGAGGCTTCCATGCCTAAACAATATCTTGGATAGACTTCGGAATAACCCAACTGCAATCAAACCACTTAATCACCAAGTTCCATACCATCTGTGCAACCTTTCAATTCAACAGTAGTGGTCCACCATTTCCTCATTTCTTAAACACATGGGGCAGCCATTGACCACCATTTTTTCGCTCCGTCTGAGATTATCCATAGTGCCGATTCTTTTTTGGAGTGCAAGCCACCCAAAAATAACCACTCTTGGAGGCGCTTGATACTTCCATATGCTAGTCACCAAGCTCATCCCCGTGGTTCTTCTAGAAATGGCCAAGAAGTAATAAGAGACCCAAAAAAAAAAAAAAAAAAAGCCATCCTTTTGTCGCATTCCACACCCTTTTATTCTCCCTTCTATCCTGGATGCAGACACCACACAGAAAATTTCAAAGAGAGATGACTTGAGTCACCTCATGCTCTGAGGTTGCTCCTCAATCTTGGGCACCAGACCATCTAATCTCCAGCTCCCATCAAATAGCATTAAACCTTTGATTCCTCATCCACAGCACAATTGAACAGATCTGGGAGCTGGACACCAATGGCCGGTCTCAAACCCAGCTATCACACAAAAAAAGAATCCTCTCACTATATATATAATGTCCTTCATAGAATTCTCACAACTGCCCACAAATTTAAACTCATTTTTCTTGTTTGAAGGTTTTGATGAATCTCTCACTTGAAGATGTGGCGCCCTTTCTCATTTTTCATGAAAGATTAGATAGCTGACTTGAGAGAGATGCATTCTTTTGCCTAATCCCCTAGCTTAAAGAGATTTATGTGAGCCCAAAATACAGGACAATAAAATGGTACATTTGGGAAAAAATTACAAAAAAATAATTGAATGAAATTTTGGATGCCCTATACGTGCAGAAAATTTGTCACTATTGGCTTGGTGTGGAGCCCACCCAGCCTCACCGCGCGCTCTCTCTCTCTCTCTCTCTCTCTCTCTCTCTCTCTCTCTCTCTCTCTCTCTCAGCCCAAGTTTGATCATACAAATTTTGTGACCCCCAAATGATCATAGAAAATCTGAAACCCCAATCCGATTTCGATCTACATGCTAGAATTTGTTCAACTTCGACACCATGACAGATGATTCTATCAGATTCTTCAGTATTTTGAACTTTAAAGACTTCTCAGGGACAAGATCCTTTACACCAAATTCATGACCTTTGTAACATCACAGGCTATCGTTGTAAAGCAAAAAATTGTGCTATGGTATGACTTTCATCTCTTGTACAGGAAATGGGGTTCAAAACAGATTCATCTATTTGTTGCAAACAGGTTCATGAGCAAGCAAAGCAATACCAAAGATTAAAAACCCATACCATACATTTTTTATTTCTAGATTGAACATGATTACAGATTAGAAACAAAAGAGTATAAGTAGCATAGCTTGTCTTAGATAAGAGAAACTAGTATAAATAAAATCCAAGAAAAGATAAAACAGTGGAGAGCACACACACACACCCAAAGAGAGAGCCCGATTGCAAAAACTCTTCCTTCCTCAAGAGCCGATTCCAGGAAAAGATGCAGCAGAAATCACGATTTCAGGAGAAGGAAAGGAATGAGAATGTTGTGCAGAAAGAAGGACAAGGGTTAGGGTTTTTTCTTGTGGGAAAGGAAAGGAATGCAATGGAAAGTGAGAGAATGCAATGGAAAGTGAGAGGGATGTATCTATCTATCTATCTATCTATCTATCAATCGCCTGCTAAAGTAGGCAAAAAAATGCAAGCATGCATGTGGCACTCTGGCAACTGGTTCTTTTTTTTTTATAAGAGATGGGGGGAGGGCGGCAACTGCGAGGATGAGTCAGGTTGGGATTTCAGAAGGAAAAAGGTTGTTTTTGTAGTCCTCTCCACTTTATTGTGTGATGTAATGTGATGATGATTTTCTGGAGACAGTATAAGGAGGAGAAATCTCTGCCAGAAATATGTAATCTGGGACGTGGGAAGGCACTTTCATTGGATTTTGAGAGGCCAGGATTCCCTTTTCTGTTGGGATTTGGTTTTCCTAATTCCTAGTGCAGAAATTTTCAGTTTAGGCTTTCACATGCATGTTTTAGGGTGTGACTTGTGTCAGATAGAAGAGAGGAAATGACAAGTACAAAAAAGGATTTGACCAGTCAGACATGGCTGGCTGGCTGGCTGGCAAGTCACTTTGAGTTGGGGACCAGTATTTTTGGTTGAATTTTAAGCGTTTTCATGTGAAATTTGGAAGCCAAAACCAGATTAGGCTGCATCGGGTGACTGCCAACATCTGCCCCTCCCTTGATTGTGGGCTTAGGTTAGATTGATCTTGTGCACTATCCCATTGACATCAATTATTTTTTAATAACAATCATAATAGTAATCATTATCTTCATTATCATCGAAGGAACTATTTTTGGAAAAAAATGAATTATAGATGGAAGATTATGAGCACATTTGCTAATTAGTGAGAAATCCAGAGATCTGAATCTTTCTTAAATATGGATCCCTCATTGAGGCTTTCACATTGATATCAGGGCATATCAATGCATAAAGCTGGAAAAAAATAGTTTTAACATGCAAATCCACAAAAGTCAATTTTCAAGTCCTATCAAAGAAAATTAGACTTGAAAATCATCAAAAATAATCATTTCCATTGGTCCAAATCATCATAAATTCACAATTGTTAGACCTGGGTTTTCTTTGACTTTCTTGAGTTGAAGATTTAGTTGCCCAACATGACCTTAATCTAATGTCTTTCTAGAAAAATACAATGACTTGCTTGTGTTATTAGAAAACCAATAAAAGATTCAAAATTAAGTTTAGGACTACTGCAAGAAACTGTTGTGGCATTTTTATTAGTGGAGAGTATTTTGAGAAGGTTGATAATATCATGTGGTTAGCAAAGGGTGAATCAAAGCCGATCCACCAGTTCGCTTTGTAAATAATTTGAATGGCTCCAAATCACTATATATGAACTGAATATAATTTGATTTTGCAATTGAGTTCCAATTACGCAATTAATTGAGAAATTGAGCTTCAATTGAAATTTGAATTTTGCTCCGGTTTTGAATGAAAGAGAAATTTTAAGAACCTATCTTCATCTAAGCTTCTAATGATTCAAATATCTTATCTTAAACTATTAATCGTTTAATGAAAGAATATATACTTATCTAAACTTCTAATAATGCAAATCTATTATTTTAAACTATTAATCTTAGTATGAAAGTTGTGCCCAACATGATATATTTACTCCCTATCCGCCCTAGCTCAAACTCGGATCTTAAGTTTAATTACTTAGGCCAATCTTCGACTATGTAGCTAGGTGCATTTAATAGAAAGATCGTGCTTGGTTATAATTTAGACTAAATATTATTTAGTATATTATTATTTTTAATATTAAAAGTTGTATATTGGTCGTGCTAAGCATGGGCATGGTTTGTCTGTCTTACTCATATTTAGGGACATAGGTAAGTGCTTGGATATAATTTAAACTAAATATTATCTAATATTTTATTATTTTTAATATTAAAAGTTATATATTGGCCACGCTAAGTGCAGGAATAGTTTGTCTGTATTACTCGTGTTTACAGACGTAGCTAAGTGCTTGGATATAATTTAGACTTAATATTATTGAATATTTTATTATTTTAATATTAAAAGTTATATATTGGCCCCGCTAAGTGGGGGAATGGTTTGTCTATATTACTTGTGTTTAGCGACCTAGGTAAGTGTTTCAGTCAAACAATCACTATTTGATCGCATTTTCAATAAGATTTAGTTCTAATTTCACATCAATGAAGCAAATATTAACAATTGAGATGGACATATGTGTTTATACATTGCTCAATTTGACGGTGGTTGTAACTCTAATTGGACTAAAATTGCATACAATTGTGGGAGAAATTACTCAGAGAGAACCAATCCAATGCATCAAAGTGTAAGCTCCATTGGAAAACTTAATTTTTTGATAAATCACTTCTTCCAATTGCTCTAACCACGTTTTTCTTGATGGAATGACTGCTATTATCTTGACAAAGTAAAAAAAGGTGGGGCCCACTTGGGACCTATAAAAAAACATGGAACAGGGGGATCGAAAGATCTAAGTGGGTCCAACCAATATATCAAATTTGAAGTCAATCTAAAGTCTTTGACTCATTCATCTATGGTTTACAAATTTAACAACTTTATATAAAACAACAAAATCGATCGGTCTAACTGTTCACTCCATTCGAATCTATCAAAACCAAATTAAACCTGTGTAAATAATGGCGATGGGTTTGGACAGTCCACATTCCACAAGTTGGTTTAAAGACAGATGCCCCCTGAAATTTCAAAAACCCCATTCTTATTAGTGGAGATTTTTCTAAATTTTTACAGTAGCCCCACCAAGAAATTTTTTATTTTCATAATGGCCCCTCTAAGTCGTTATTCCTAGTTCCACCATTATTTAACTAGCCTTCACGTATGAACGAAATGCCCTCATTACACAATGTTACAAAGTAGAAAAAAAATTACCCTCTTTGATTGGTGTATGCCGAATGATCCTTATCTTGATACAGGCTATGATCTCAATATAGATTTTTAAGTGTAGTTAAAACAAACAATTAATTGAAGTTAACAAACAATCAACTATAACACATGGACATAATATTTTTACGTGGAAAACCAAAACAAAATAAAAAACTGGTCCAACAAGATCAAACACTATAAATTCGAAAGTTATAAGATATACTTAGTACCCTTATCCAGTTGTGCACAATTTAAGGGACTAAAGTTCTTGTCGACGCACATGTCATTCACCTTCGACATGCTTGATCTAATATGCCTTGATGGCAGTTAAGACAAATCTCCAGAAAGAGTAGAACAAGAGGAATGTCAAGAACTCAAAACTTCAGCACAACAGGAAAGAATTGCTCCAAAGAAGAAGATCTGTCAAAAGGCATTTTAGGGCTTAGAATATGAGAGAGGTACTTTGGGCTCGGAGGAGTGGTGAATTTATAGCCCAATATTCGTGGCAAGTAAGTAGGGTTGCAATCCTTGAGAGATTAGGAGTTTTAATGTAAACAAGAAGGTATTTCTAAGTTAAGAAACCGAAACCATCATGCACACTCTAGCATAGCTAAGGGCGCGCTTAAGTGCACTCTGCAAACTCTCAGTTATTTTACTACTCTCATGTTAGGCTCAAGTACAAAAGAGGCAAGCTTGAGCGTGATTAGTTTTGTGGGAAATCTCAAATCTTCGTATTTTTTTTTTCGCATCAACTCACTCTTCAGTCCATTCTATAAAATACAATGATAAAGCATCATCCTTGTTTTATCCATAACCCAATGGATTTGTCAACATTCAATTTCCTTACATATGCAAAATCCAAGTTGGATGTCACATGCTCATGGCTAAAGATGCATAATGAGGTCCTAAGCTTTTCGGAGTCGCACGTGCATCACAGCTATTAGTACCTAATGAAACATGCATATTGTAGGTTTTTGATAGGTCTATGAAGATCTTCAAAGGTCACAAGATTCCTTAAAAAATCAAGGATAGTCTTTGAGTAGTATAGAATAATCTAAAACATTCTAATAAATTAAAGAAATATGTAAAACTATGTAATGTTCTAGGAGGAATGAACGTTAGTCAAATTTGAAAACTTCCATAATCATTATTAAACACACTTAACTAGCATCTAAATAGGATAATTAGGTTTAGGGTCTTATCCCGCATTCGATTTGTTTCTTCATATAATTTGGCATGTTGGGGTTATTTTTTAGACATGATTATTTGATGGTTTGTCCCATACCATTTGCAAATGCTATGTTTTTTTTTTAATTTGAAATTTTAAGCAACTTGAACTTAGGGATGTCCTAGTAGATAAAGGCTCCCACTCCCACATCACCCACCAGGGTCGATCCCTTCCTTATTGCTGTTGCTGTTGTTGTTGTTATTATTTTAATGCAGTCCGATTCCATGACCACTACTCTTATGTGTGTCCCAATTTACAAATTTTTTCAGGTTGGACTCCAGATTTTCATTTAAGGGGGTGAAACCAAATAGATAGCTAGATTTAGCAGGCAAATAGAAGACTTTCATATGGATTTTAGAGGTAGACTTAGAAATGTTCATGTAAGCTATTGAGGTAGATCCAAGATTTTCTTGTGAGTTTTGGCGGCCAACCTAAGTCCAACCTGGAGATTGCCCGCTTAACCACCTGTTTGACCCAGGATTTTTGTTTAAGAAGTGCAGACTAAAAACATGCAATTAAATTTTGAGAACAAATCCAAAGTTTTCATGTCTTGAGGCCTGATGCAAGATTTTTATGTAAATTTTCAATGCCAAGCAAGAATTTTCATTACAAATTTAGAGGGCGGACCAAGGTTCCTGAAAGTAGAGTTTCTTTGTACATTATCATTTACGCCATTACTGGGATCCATCATCGTGATGGAAAATTAGATTTTGATTAAATTAGGTGGTTCTCCTTTTTTCCTTTTGAAAAAGATGTAAGCATGCGTGTGGCACTCTGGCAACTGTTTTTTTCTTATAAGAGATGGGGGGCGGAAACTGTGAGGTTGGGATTTCAGAAGGAAAAAGGTTTCTTTTGTAGTCCTCTCCACTTTATTGTGTGATGTAATGTGATGGTGATTTCTGGAGACGGTAGGAGGTGGAGAAATCTGTGCCAGAAATATGTAATCTGGGAAGTGGGAAGGCACTTTCTTTGGATTTTGAGAGGCCAGAATTCCCTTTTCTCTTGGGATTTGGTTTTCCTAGTTCATAGCGCAAAAAATTTCAGTTTAAGCTTTCGTATGCATGGTTTAGGGTGTGACTTGTGTCAGATAGAAGAGAGCAAATGACAAGTACAAAAAGGATTTAACCATTCAGACATGGCTGGCTGGCTAGCGAGTCACTTTGAATGGGGGACCAGTATTTTAAGTTGAGTTTTAAGCGTTTTCATGTGAAATTTGGAAGCCAAAACCAGATTAGGCTGCACCGGCTGACTGCCAACATATGCTCCTCCCTTGATTGTGGGCTTAGGTTAGATTAATCTTATGCACTATCCCATTGACATCAATTATTTATTAATAATAATCATAATAGTAATCATCATCATTATCATCCAAGGAACTACGTTTTGAAAAAAATGAATTATGGATGGAAGATTATGAGCACATTTGGTAATTAGTGAGAAATCCATATATCTGAATCTTTTTTAAATATGGATTCCTCATTGAGGATTTCACATTGATATTAGTGCATATCAATGCATAAAGCTGGAAAAAATAGTTTTAACATGCAAATCCACAAAAGTCAATTTTCAAGTCCTATCAAAGAAAATTAGACTTGAAAATCATCAAAAATAATCATTTCCATTGGTCCGAATCATCAGAAATTCACAATTGTTAGACCTGGGTTTTCTTTGACTTTCTTGAGTTGAAGATTTAGTTGCCCAACATGACCTTAATCTAATGTCTTTCTAGAAAAATACAATGACTTGCTTGTGTTATTAGAAAACCAATAAAAGATTCAAAATTAAGTTTAGGACTACTGCAAGAAACAGTTGTGGCATTTTTATTAGTGGAGAATATTTTGAGAAGGTTGATAACATCATGTGGTTAGCAAAGGGTGAATCAAAGCCGATCCACTAGTTCGCTTTGTAAATAAGTGAATGGCTCCAAATCACTATATTTGAACCGAATATGATTTGATTTTGCAATTGAGCTCCAATTACGCAATTAATTGAGAAATTGAGCTTCAATTGAAATTTGAATTTTGCTCCGGTTTTGAATGAAAGAGAAATTTTAAGAACCTATCTTCATCTAAGCTTCTAATGATGCAAATATCTTATCTTAAACTATTAATCATTTAATGAAAGAATATATGCTTATCTAAACTTCTAATAATGCAAATCTATTATTTTAAACTATTAATCTTAGTATGAAAGTAGTGCCCAACATGATATATTTACTCCGTATCCGCCCTAACTCGGACTCGGATCTTAAGTTTGAATACTTGGGCCGGTCTTCGACTATGTAGCTAGGTGCATTTAATAGACAACTCGTGCTTGGTTATAATTTAGACTAAATATTATTAGTATATTATTATTTTTAATATTAAAAGTTGTATATTGGCCGTGCTAAGCATGGGCATGGTTTGTCTGTATTTATCATATTTAGAGACGTAGGTAAGTGCTTGGATATAATTTAAACTACATATTATTTAATATTTTATTATTTTAATATTAAAAGTTATATATTGGCAGCACTAAGTGTGGGAATAGTTTGTTTGTATTACTCATGTTTACAGACGTAGCTAAGTGCTTGGATATAATTTAGACTTAATATTATTGAATATTTTATTATTTTTAATATTAAAAGTTATATATTGGCCGCGGGAATAGTTTGTCTGTATTACTCGTGTTAAGCGACGTAGGTAGGTGTTTAAGTCAAACAATCACTATTTGATCGCATTTTCAATAAGATTCAGTTCTAATTTCGCACCAATGAAGCAAATATTAGCAGTTGAGATGGACATATGTGTTTATACATTGCTCAATTTGACGGTGATTGTAACTTTGATTGGACTAAAATTGCGTACAATTGTGAGAGAAATGACTCAGAGAGAAACAATCCAATGCATCAAAGTGTAAGCTCCATTGGAAAATTAATTTTTTGATAAATCACTTCTTCCAATTGCTCTAAGCACGTTTTTCTTGATGGAACGACTGCTATTATTTTGACAAAGTAAAAAAGGTGAGGCCACTTGGGACCTATAAAAATACATGGAACAAAGGGATCAAAAGATCTAAGTGGGTCCACTCTATATATCAAATTTGAAGTCAATCTAATGTCTTTGACTCATTCATCTATGGTTCACAAATTTAACAACTTTTTATACAACAACAAAATCAATCGGTGTAACTGTTCACTCCATTCAAATCTATCAAAACCAAATGAAACCTGTGTAAATAATGGGGATGGGTTTGGATAGTCCGCATTCCACAAGTTGGTTTTGTACCATAAAATGGTAAGGAATGCTTGTATGCCAAATGAAACCTATGTAAATAATGGGGATGGGTTTGGGTAGTCCACATTCCACAAGTTGGTTTTGTACCATAAAATGGTAAGGAATGCTTGTATACGCATTACGGATCACGTGTAAATTTTCGATAGACTGAAACAAGTCGGAGCTTTGGATGGATTAATCTAATACCGACTAACAATATAATTGAAATGCGATTGGGAGTCTCCCATTTCACAAGGTCGGTGTTTCAATTACAGATTTAGGTTTACAAACAATGATCCCCATCATCACATGGGAAGGGCAACGACATAAACAAATACTAGCGCTTTATTAATAAAATATTAAATAAAATATTAATCAATATTATGACATAAATCATAGCGAAAATATAGTTAAAATATTGAATTTTTATTTTTTTGAAAGGAGAAAATATTTTCTTTGAATCATAGATATATAAAAGTTGAAAGTGGAAAAGAAAACCGTTGATATTAAGTCATCCTTGAATGATTATAGGAATTAATATATAAAGGTAATTACTCATGGGAAAAAAGATTTAAAAAAAAACAAAAGATATAAAAAACTTGGAGATATGAATGAATAGAAGAAAGAATTTTAAAAAACTTGTGGCCTAATGAAAGATAAAATTAGCAGATGAAATAAAAAAAACATCTCAAGACCAATACATGGACTCATGCATTAAAAAATTTAATTCATGTGAGGCTTATATTTTATGAATCTCACCGACTTATATTACATTTTTTTTCAATGAGTATGGATCCATTTTGTCAGGCCCAACTCAGCTCAAATCCACTGATACTGGGTTAGAAATTTGGAGGTTCTAACATGGGTTTCATATGCATGGCTTTTTTACCCTCTCTATCAATATCAGATTGGCAATCTATACCGACATTGATTATAAATGTAAACAGAGATCTTGAACAATACAATATTAGTTTTATTTTACATCTATACCAAAGAATAAGCAAAGAATTAAAAATCTGATCAAATGAAAATTGAAGATCCCTTTAAACCTTGAAATGAGAGAAGCGAAGATATATAATGCATTTAGATATTACCAACATGGATCCCTATTTTGAAACTAAATTTTATGGGTTTAGATGTAGGTAAAGAAATAAAAGAGTTTAATTTGGGTTTGTCTTGCATTATTTTAGATGTTGAGAGAGGTTTTAGGAAAATTGAAATATTTTAAAGAGGTGGTATAGATAGAGTCTAGCTAATATGGATAGAATGCTTAGATTATGCCACGTGTCACCTCTCACGAAGAAAGCTGCGCCACGTGTCTCCCTCAATAATACAAAAATAATAACATAAAGGATTTAGGACTCATATCTTGAATCAAATTCTCCTCAAGATAATGATAATACTAATAAAAGATTGGGATCATTCTACTACATACTTGCCTGCTTAAATCTCAAATTTTAAACACCGGATTGGCAGCATGACTTGGATACTTGCAATTAATTATATTAGAAAAGAAACAAAAAAGGGTTCTCAAGCATCTATTTATATAATATGTATCCTAAAATCTATATTTAAATAATAAAGTACTTATATTTAAATATATTCTCATTTTTTTGGGCTTGGGTATAACATGAGCCTTTGTATAAACCTGTAGATTCAATTATGTGCAGACTTGTGGCCTTAAATTTGAACATTAAATATATACATTATGCCTAACTTAGCTGTGGTTCAAACAAATTTGGAAGTGTGGTCCACATCATTAAGCCATAGTTTATCCCACTCATGATTCAATCTGTATCTTTCTATTCATTATGACCACCTATCTACATTTTCTTTCACCGACTCATATCTTATTCAAAACTCAAGATTTTAACTTACATACATCATGTATTTGCATATGAACCTGATACACATTTGAAAAACTCAATCTTGTGTTGGTAGGCCAAAGGGTAGTGGCTTTGTCGTAGCACAGATAACAACACTTTTTGCTTAATTAGTTAAAAAAAAGAAGAATATTTTTTTTAAATAAGGTTAATGAGAAACTAAAGAAAACTTTGATCATATTGGATCCTTTTGATTTTTGTCTGGGTATACAGAGGACCCGGAACCAAAATCATGGAAAAAAACTAATCTAAATGTTATTTTCATTAAAAAAGATTAAAAGGTTGATGACATGGTACTCCAAAAAGGCTGAAAGAAAAAATATCTCAATCTATATAGCTTAGAATGTAGGGCTAGAGCTAGCAAACCTAATCAACATGAATTAAAAATAAGAACCAAGAGCGTAACTACATAATATGCATATAGCTGGTGATCTAAGCTCCTCTCTCTCTCTCTCTCTCTCTCTCTCTCTCAAATATCCTTTTAAAACACAGGAGAATAGAAAAAAGATTTGAATATTTCATATGTGCTTGTGAGTAGATAAGAGAATGATGGGTGTAGAGTTGCTTAAAAAAAAGGAGAATAAGACTCACCGGAACTCTTTTTCATTAGAAAGTTTCATGAAAATAAAGTCTTGTCAGAACTTAGAGTCCAATTAAAGAGTTTCATATAAACCAAGAGTCTAGTTAAGAGTCCAAGCATTGCCAATAGTCATTTATGTGATTTATCCGAACCATGGGCCCGTGTTTAATAATTATATTATTTGTAAATAAAAATATTTATAAATATTTAAATGAATTTTAAATTAATATTAACATAAAATTCATTACACAATCCTAAATTTTAATATTTGCAATATTTATGGTACGTATAATAAAAAAAAGAAAAAGAAAAAGAAGGG
This sequence comes from Sextonia rubra, assembly GCA_037013555.1. NCBI lineage: Eukaryota > Viridiplantae > Streptophyta > Magnoliopsida > Laurales > Lauraceae > Sextonia > Sextonia rubra. The sequence goes on along the minus strand of JASUAD010000001.1, from coordinate 108,947,453 downwards.
ACCTAATTGATATATGCAAAAAAAAAAAAAAAAAAAAAAAATTTCATAACAATGCACAAGTCTGCACCTATACCCATATAAGTGGGTCCACCAAGGGCAGGGACTTACAACCATTTCAATTTTGATGATACTGTGGGCCCACCTTCATTCCATAGTACCGTAAAAAAAACAGACAAAAACCATGGGCCCGTGTTTAATAATTATATTATTTGTAAATAAAACTATTTATAAATATTAAAATGAATAGTAAACTAATATTAACATAAAATTTATCACTCAATCATAATTTTAAATATTTTAGTGCAATCTTAAAAAACTAAATATTATATTAGTAAAACTAAATAAAAGAATCAAAATAATGTACCCATAAAGTTTCATTAGAATATTAATAAAAAAAGTTAGATCATATTTCCTTTAATCCGTAAACTGAACTCAAGAGGAAAAAAAATTATATGGTAACAAAAATTAGATGGAATAGTCCAATGTATAAAGAATCATGGGGTCGATCATCCATCCCTCTCACTATTAAAAATATTGATTAGTTGGAATTGAATTGGAAAAGAAAAAAACCCATGCCCAACGCAGCTCATTTGAGAAATATATATGTACCATATGAATAAAATATGTCAGCAACAAGATTTAAAGAATATAGGCATCTCAAACTTTGCCTATTTAATAATCAGGTCTGAGAATAGGGTTCAGGTATAGCCTGTGATCCCCAAAACATGGCCCAAACCAACACAATGAGGGCTTTGATGCTGGGTTCAGGATAAGCCAAATTATGAGTATTCATAAAATACCAATCAATCTTCAGGTTTGATTTCTCAAAATGGAAAAATCTTATGAAATGTTTAATAATGATTTTTGTTACAAACGTTAAAACTAAATTACATATTATTAAAAAAATAATTTCACTTTTGACAAAAGTGTTCCTAAGGAGTTTGATGTTTTAAGAAGTCCCCCAAATAGCTTGATCACATCCAACTTAGTCCTACCTAACCCAACCTATCTACTCTATTCATGCCAACCTCAAGTCCAAATCAATTCATTATACTCAATATTCATGCCAACCCATAGCCCAATTCAACCCATCCTACTTGCTATGCTAGCCGAATTAAACTGCACAAAGATGACCAACTCATTGAATGCGGATATTGGCACACAATCGGAAAGATATCCTCTTTTATCTCTTCACATGTAGGTAAGATACATTCAGCATAACTATGAGGGATCAACCCAATCCCCAAATCTGATTACATTGGATGCAAAAGAGTCTTATAGGCCCAAATGTAAAAAATGGAACTAAATGAAAGGATCAGAAATATTTGACCAGGAGCCTAAATGATGGAAGAGATATCAATAGGTATAAATTCATTAATAGGTCTAGCCAAATATAGATCACTAACTGGCGAATGCTGAAAGCCATGGGTGAGGAAATTTGATTGCCCATGAACTCCTGCCCTTTAAAAAAAATGGCTATCACATAAATCTAGAGAGACTTTAAGTTAAATGCTAGGATAAAGAAGAGAACTTTTAGGATTGGAGAAAATATAGAGATTTTTTAGGTGAGTAAATTAGGTGAGTTATGAATAGAGATTTAAGGAGAAAGGATAGATATTGAGCAATGAGATTTTATAGAAAATCAAGGAGAGATTTTAGGAAAATTGAGAAATTTGGTACGGATAGAGTTTAGCCAATATGGATGAAATCTCCAATTGAAACTAAATTTTGTGGGTTTGGATGTAAGTATAGAAGAAAAAGAGTTTGATTTGGGTTTGTCTCGTATTATTTCAAATGTTGAAAAAATACTAAACATTTTGATGGAAAAAATATTTTTACACATAACTTTCATAAACAGATATTCAAATAGGTCATAAATACAGTAGGATTTAATCCATACCCATTTTAGATCTTTAAAAAATATTAACCAAACCAACTTAATTAGGGTGGGGTTGAAGAAGGTTCGTTGGGTTGAAGAAGGTTCATTGGGTTGCCTCTTATATAGTTTGTATGTATCGTTTTTCCATCTTGGAACATTTAATATTTTACCATTTTAAGTAGTTTATGCTTTTAAATTAGTTAGAGAAAACCAACCCATATTTGACCCATTTAGGAAATAACCTGGTATACCCAATGTGCACCCCTTACTGGTCAACTAACCCAACCCATGTAAGCCATCAAAATTTGCCTTTTTCATTCTTTTGCAGTTCTATTACATGTGGGCACACATTTACAAATAATTTATTATGAGCCCATAATAGGATATCACCTAAAAAACATTCATACTATTGCTGTAAAAAAGTGACACTTAATAGATTGTTTCACTTAATATATGTGGGTCAACCTTAATTTTGTTAATATAGGAGATCCATACAAGTTAATTAAGTGGGCCATCCCTTGTCTGACCAATGGAACTGTGGGCCAGATTTGGATTAGAACTTTCTATTTTTATTTTAGTAGATAGATGCACCCCACTGTGGATCTCTAGAGGATTTGGTGTGAATTTTGTAATTGTATGAGATTAAGGAGTTTAAATCGTTCAAAGTTCTTTCTAGATTAATTTGATACAATGGATTACTTAAAGAGAAATTTTAGGAAAATACATAGGAAAGAGAGTAGATAAGATATAAATAGGTTTTAGGACTTTAATCAGAGCATGCCACTTGTCGCTCTATCGCAAAAAGGCTGCGCCACATGTCGCCCTCCTATGAAAGGGGGTATTGTCATAATATATATAATAATGCGCGTGATTCATATGGATTTGATGAGATTCATATCTACGTAAGTCAATATTAAAATTTAAAAGTGAGCATTGTGCACGTTAATTTGGTAGACTCATACTGTTTCATTCTATTAACAGACTAGCATAATAATCCCGTGCAGTCAACAATGCTAAATATTCATGCATTAAATAATATATAAATTTTAAAAAATAATAATAAAAGAAGAAAAGGTTATGAGAGTACCTATTTATATAATTTAAGAGCTAATGAATGACATAGAAAGAAAGTAGGAGAATTAGAAAAGAAAGACGATGGTAGAGTTTGGATGGAAAGAGAATACTTACAAAGAAGGAAATCTGGGACTTTGAAAGTGGGTAATAAACGTGAGTTGTACCAATAAAGGGAGAAAGCAGTTAGTTTGCATTAGACAAGTGGAGACAAAACTGAAAATATTTTAAAAAAAAAAAAAGAGAGAGAGAAACCTTGCTTTCAAAATCATAACCCCTAGTCAAAATTAAAGCCCAAACCCTTGGCTTTAATAAAAGAGAATAGAAGGGAAAAACTCCGGCCTTGCTGGAGCAGTTCGCAGTTCTTTTAAAGACAGATGCCCCTTGAAATTTCAAAAATCCCCTTTTTATTAGTGGAGATTTTTGAAAATTTTTATAGTAGCCCTGCCAAGAAATTTTATATTTGCATAACGGCCCCTCTAAGACGCTATTCCTAGTTCTACCATTATTTAACTATTCTTCGTGTATGAACGAAATGCCTTCGTTACACAATATTACAAAGTAGAAAAAAAATTACCCTCTTTGATTGGTGTATGCCAAATGACTCTTATCTTAATACAGGTTATGGTCTCAACAAAAATTTTTAAATGTAGTTAAAACAAATAATTAACTGAAGTTAACAAGCAATCAACTACAACACATGGACATAATATTTTTACGTGGAAAACCAAAACAAAACAAAATTACGGGACCTAACACTAGTCCAACAAAAGCAAACACTATAAAGTCGAAGGTTACAAGATATACTTAGTACCCTTATCTAGTTGTGCACAATCTAAGAGACTGAAGTTCTTGTCAATGCACACGTCATTCACCTTCGAATGCTTAATCCAACTCGCCTTGATGACATTCAAGATGAATCTCCAGGAAGAGTAGAACAAGAGGAATGTCAAGAACTCAAAACTTCAGCACAGCAGGAAAGAATTGCTCTAGAGAAGAAGACTTGTCAACAGGTATTCTAGGGCTTAGAATATGAGAGAGGTGCTTTGAACTGAGAGAAGTGGTGAATTTATAGCCTAATATTTGTGGAAAGTAAGTAGGGTTGCAATCCTTGATAGATTAGGAATTTCAATTTAAACAGGAGGGTATTTTGAATTTAGGAAACTGAAACCATCATGCACGCTCTAGCGCAGGTGAGGGCACGCTCAAGTGCACTCTGAAAACTCTCGGTTATTTTACTACTTGCATGTTAGGCTCAAGCTCATAAGAGATAAGCTTGAGCATGATCAGTTCTATAGGAAATCTCAAATCTTCATATTTTTTTTCACATCAACTCACTCTTCGGTTCATTCTATAAAATACAATGATAAAGCATTATCCCAATTTTATTCATAACCCAATGGATTTGTCAACATTCAATTTCCTTACATATGCAAAATCCAAGTTGGATGTCACACGCTCATGGCTAAAGATGCATAATAAGCTTTTCGGAGTCGCATGTGCATCACAGTTGTTAGTACGTAATGAAGCATGCATATAGTAGGTTTTTGATAGGTCAATGAAGATCTTCAAAGGTCACAAGATTCCTTGAAAACTCAAGGATAATCTTTGAGTAGTATAGAATAATCAAGAACATTCTAATAAATTAAAGAAATATGTAAAACTATTTAATGTTTTAGGAAGAATGAACGTTAGTCAAATATGAAAACTTCCATAATCATTATTAAACACACTTACCTAGCATCTAAATAGGATAATTAGGTTCAGGGTCTTATCCCGCATTCGAGTTGTTTCTTCATATAATTTGGCATGTTGGAGTTATTTTTTAGACATGATTGTTTGATGGTTTGTCCCATAACATTTGCAAATGCTATTTTTTTTTTAATTTCAAGTTTTAAGCAACCTGAACGTAAGAATGTCTTAGTGGTTAAAGGCTCCCACTCCCACACCACCCACCACGGTTGATCCCTTCCTTATTGCTGCAGTTGTTGTTGTTGTTATTTTAATGCATTCCGATGCCATGACCACCACTCTTATGTGTGTCCCAATTTACAAATTTTTTCAGGTTGGACTGCAAATTTTCATTTAAGGGGGCAAAACCAAATAGATAGTTAGATTTATTGGGCAAATAGAAGACTTTTATATGGGTTTTGGAGGCGAACCTAGAAATGTTCATGTAAGCAATTGAGGTGGATCCAAGATTTTCTTGTGAGTTTTGAAGGCCACCTAAGTCCAATAGGGAGATTGCCCACGTAACCACCTATTTGACCCAGGATTTTTGTTTGAAAAGTGCATATCAAAAACATGCAATTAAACTTTGAGAACAAACCCAGAGTTTTCATATGGGTCTCCAGGCCTGATGCAGGATTTTTATGTGAATTTTCAAAGCCTCGCTAGAATTTTCATTATAGATTTAGGAGGCAGACCAAGGTTCCTGTAGGTAGAGTTTCTTCATTATCATGTTTGCCACTACTGGGATCCTTCATCGTGATGGAAAATTAGATTTTGATTAAATTAGGCGGTTTTCCGTTTTTACCTTTTGAATTCAAGATAAAATATGTTCTCCAATCAGCAAAGCAGCTTCTCCTTTTTATATTTTTTAAGGTTCTAGACCATTATATTTATATTATGATAATGGTACTACTGAAACCGGTAAAATAACGTCCCAAGTAAAACTAAACCCTGACCAGACCTTGAAACCATGACCTGTAACAAGTGATCACAGAATAAAGAGCATTGATTAATTTTATAGAAATACTAACCTCATTCGTTGTGACTGTATATATACATGTACAACATCGATTCAAGATTCCACATGCTATTACGCCTCTATTAACAAAAAAAACTAATAACAAAAAACCTATGACTTCACTGCAAAAATTGCAAATTGAGCAGAGGGTATGGCTTAAGTGTTGTCCACGCAGTAGTCTAGTTCTATAACTCAGCCTGATGCTCCAGCAGCAGCACCTTTGTCACATTCTCCCTGCTCCTCTTTTGCAAACTCCTCGATTAGCATTCGCTGTCTCTGAGTTAAATTCCTGAGCGATAAAACTTTCCATCAGAAACAGGTCCAAAATATTTTGCATAAACCAAAGGTATATATATATATTTATATGGAGAATCTTCATACGCATTTAACTGACACACTAGCAGTCCATGCTAAAGCTTAAAAAACAAAAACTTACGTTGGAATGCTGACAATAAAATGAACATATTGATTCCCATAAAATGCGGAATTCTTCGCCTTTATTCCTGAGAATATCAGGGGAAACAGTTAGTTATTAATCAAGCCATACCAGATATCAAATAAGTAGCATCATTTAATGAACAAACATGAAGGATGCGACAAATACTATATCCTAAAACCAAGTCATTACTGAGTGCATCAAAGTCGCAATCTTCATTCTGACATGAAACTTCGATTGTAATGATTCATTCATTTTACCAATACACAATTTCATGTCTTCCGTCAACATTATGATAAAAACACAGATATCTTAGTAACAAATTGATGGTATTGGCAGCATAAGAGAGATTTTCTCCCTACAGGACTTCACTGTGTGAAACGGCATCTCCCGATTTAATGCAAGAGTAGGCCCCCTCCATCAAAGCAAAGTTTGACGTTTCATGCAGGGGAGGTCTTACAGACTCCTGTGGGAAAAAAATTCACTGCAGTAAAAATTGGTCAGTTTCATATAATCCCTCACCTTTTCCTTTTAAAACAACCTTTTGGCCAGGTTGGCTACCCTGCCGGACCTGCAAACCAAAACAAAAGGTAAACACACCACAATAGCAGATGAATAACAAGAATTACAGTTAAATAAGACGCCAAGAGGCGGACAATTCAAGAGTAGGGATTCAGATAACCTTCAGAACCACATCTCCTGTAAGAGTTGGCACCTGAATGGTTCCTCCCAGAATTGCCTGCACGGAATAGTCAACAGACTCAGTAAATGCTGGATCACTGTTATGAAAGGGAAGTGGAAGGGTTGATGCATAAGATGCACACAACATGAGCATCGCTAAGAAACCGGAAGGAAAAAATTGGAAAAAGAAATAAAATAAGAAATAAAATAAATCCCAACAACATCCAAACTGTGAAGAAACATATTGATTTCACCCACCCCTCACAGCCAGATACTTCAAGGAGAGCAATGCATACCTGAGTAACACTTAGAACGGCATCCACATGGATGTCAGGGCCTTCTCTACGGAACACAGGATCCTCCCGAACCTGCAACAAAAAATATAGTATCAGCTTCACGAGAAAGAAGCAGAGTGTCACTGCAGCATATCATCACCAACATAAATATAAAGAAAGAAGTGATGTGTCAGTGCAGCAGATTATCACCAACATATATATATAATGAAAGAAATAAGACCAGTTGACCTTAATTGTGACATAAAGATCACCAGGTTGATTGCCTTCAGGATCTGCTCCACCACTTCTGTATAGCTTTATAGTGTCATTATCGTCTACCCCTGAATATTCCAATATAGTTTCAATAGTGGTACAAATGTTGAAGCAGCATAGCATATTAAATATATTTTTTGAAAAAGAGTATAGCATATTAAATATTGCAGCACCAACACTTACAAGCAAATGAACTTGGAGTGAGATTGAAACATTGAGAACATTTATAAATATAAATTAAAAAAAGGCGGCTCAGTGCACGAGGCTCCCGCATAGCGGGGTCCAGGAAGGGCAAGATGTACGCAGATAATTATGTTCATCAATTATGGTGCCTTAACAATAATATGAATTAAGGATATACACAATGGGGAGCAAACATTCCACAGAAAAGAACAGAACACATTTTAAGATTTAGTTTCTCAATATTATCCACAATTACGATGCCATACTTTTGCTGGAATGAACATAATCTATTCAACTATTTCCTAAGAAGGAACAATACTCGGGACACAAGCCATCATCATAGATCATCTTTTATCTAATTTAGAGTTATATTTTATGCTATTTTATGGTTTATGTTTTAAGCGATTGGATGTTTTAATCTTGTCCATCAATATGTTTGGATGGGTCCAAATTTGTTCTAACATTATTTCTTTACCCATATATTGATGTAAAGCCTCTTGACTTAGACAGCGATTGATGATTAATGAAAATCAAGTGCTTTTGGGATCTACCCAATTTCTGTTCGAGTTCTCTTTGCCTCTTGAATTGGAGTTTGGCATGAGTCCAATTTTCAAGTAATGTCTGATTTCCTTATCCCTTCCATCTCTTCTACCTTGCCCACCCCACATCCCCCCTCTGCTCTGCATTACTTGGTATCCGAGCCAAGGACCAATCCACCAAATTCGAAAATCAGCGTAGGTACTCCTCACTTCTCTTTCTAAAGTTCATTCTACACCATCGTCATTCCTCACCATCATCTTGTGAGGTGTTGGACTAGAAGCCACCACACAAGACTTCAGTCTCAAAGGGGCGTGGCGTGTTAACCACGGGGTCCACTTGGCGGACTATGGTCTCAAGGTCCCACATCGCCAAGGGAGTATCCAGATCTTTGTGCTTGTAAATCAAGCCCCATGTTAACTCAACAACATAGCGCGTTTTAAAGCCGTGCGGCCCCAAATCCCATAAGAACTCCAGAGTTTACCGTGCTCGGGTAGAAGTAGTGCTGAGATGGGTGACTGCCTGGGAAGTCTATGTGCGCACATGGGCCAAAGCAAATAATATTATAATGAGTTGGGCGGAGCTGTGACAATTGGTATTAGAGCTGAGGACGGCTCTGTCTCCAGTGGGAGATTATGTTAGGCCTCGAACTAGAAGCCACCTCGCAAGACTTCGGCCTCAAGGGAGCGTAGTGTGTCAACCACGGGGTCTACCTAGCAGACTCAAGGTCCCACATCAGCAAGAAAGCATCCGGATCTCTGGACTTAAAAGTCAAACCCAGTGCTAATTCAACATAACGCGTTTTAAAGACATGCAACCCCAAATCTCATAAGAACTCCAGAGTTAAGTGTGCTCTGGTGAGAGTAGTACCCGGATGGATGACCGCCCGAGAATTCTTTTCGCGTGCGGGTGAGTGGGCTAAAGCGGACAATATCATACTAAGATGGGTAGAGCTGTGACACATTCACCAACCCAGCCAAACTAGACCAATCCCTCTCGATGTTTACAGATCAACACATTTACCGCTATTCACTACACCCAGCTAATTTAGGCCAGATCTCACGGACCTACAGACATTGATGGGCCACACTTTATCCAAGACCTACAAAAAGGATCCCTATCCTTTAATTTATATAATTGCTAAATTAGTAGCCTTGTTTTTAATTAATGCAGGATTGTGATTAAGTAGTTGCTTAATAGGATTTTGTAATTGCTTAATTTATTTTTAGCATGCTTGGGTTACTTAGAACCTTCACTCCTATATATAGAGGAGCTCTTACTTGATTGACAATGCTTATTTTCAATCAATTAAAGTGCTCTTTTGATATTTATCTTTGTTATGGTGTTTTTCCTCTTCTGAGGGTACCCAAGGGGTTGGAATCCATCTCTAGATTCGATCAATCCTTCAGGAGATTGATCAACACTCAATCGTAGATTCGGGGCTACGCTAAATTGATATCAAAGCCGAGATCTAGTCGCCGAGTAAACATAGTCTTTCCCAGAATTCATCGCCCCACCCACCGTCCACCCTTTTCCACAATCACCGAAGACCCTAACAGCCCCAAGCCCTTACCCATCAAAACCCAGAAATCCATCCCCTATCAAACCACCTTTCCCCAACTCATCCCACCTGCCAACCGTAACAAACCCAGAAAACCTCCATTCCTTTTCCCTAAGTGTCCAAAACCCCAAAACCCTTATAATCACTCCCGCCAGGTCCCAAACAAACCCAATCTCTCCTTGAACCACTTCCCCCAATTCCCCACCATCCTTTTAAACACATTCCTCAAACCCCAAAACCAATCAACACCCCAAAACCAAGATCCCCGAATCCACCCAATCGCCCTCCAAGCATCGACCCACAATCCACAACCTTCGGCTAAGACCCCAACTCCATCAAAACACTTCCACTATCTAACCTATCTCACCTCCATGTCACCACTGACTCCACTAACTCCATCCACAAACTCCTAATCCCTTCATCCCCAAGCCCGAAACCATAACCCATCGACGCCTAGAACCCTTTCTGGCCCATCCCTAACCTCCACGCCATCTCGAAACCACCCCCATCATCCCAAGCCCTTTTTTTCCTCATCCCCCACCAAGGACAACACCGGAACCCTACATACCACCCACCACAACCACGCGAACCCCAACCCCTTCGACTTCTGTCAAAAACCCCAATACCGACCCAAAAATAATAATAATAAAGAAAAATAAATAAAGAAAAAGAAATAGCAGAAGAAGAGGTAGAAGGAGAAGATCATCAGAAAAAGGCATATCATGCACCGAAGACGGCCGCTGCATCATCGTCAACCTTCGATCTCTGCTATTGGAGTCACCCCATAACCGTCGCGGGATCATCATCAATCCCTCAACCTCATCAAAGTCTAGGCTAGCCTCGCGACCACTCCACCGCAGCAACCTCTGCATCATCATCGCCATCTCATCAAAACCCCACTCTCTCATCGCCACTCCCACCGCCTTCAACCCCTCCTCTTCATCGAACAAGTAGGCCCTTTACCCCTTATGTTTCTTTCTAACTTGGGAAAAAAAAAGTCAAAGGGAAAGCCATCACATGTTTCCATTGCACGTGACCTGAACGAACTTTTTGGTTAGGCTTAATCCAGGCTCACCTAACCCAATTCTGCTTGTCTACTAATTGTTCCTGCAATTTAAGTCCAACCTGACCCAAATCCATAAGCCAAAAATAAAAAATAAAAACACACTAAAACCTGGTCCATGGCCTATTGACCAAGATCAAAAGGTCCAGATCCACGATCCTTCATTGCCAACATACTGCAATCACAAGATCAACAAATTAGGTCCATTTATCCTTTTCAGGCAATTGAATTTTGAATTCGAGTCATGATGATGAGAATTTTTGGACAATCAATTGAAATTCAAAGATTTATGTATAAATACAAATATGGATATTGGAATTGACATTGAACTCTACTTTGAGCAATTTCTGAATTTGATGCAAGAAGAATTAATAGTTGATGAATATACCTGCCAATTTGAAAAGTTGCAAGATTTGATGCCCAAATACGGATATGGGTACGGACACGAATACAGGGACCAAGGATACGACCCTGCACTTTTGGAAATTTGGGACACATATGGATACGGGTGTCCTAATTCTTCCTTTAGATCATCTTTGAATTAGTGAAATTATCATTATTTAGGTTCCTTTCTAGCATTTTCTTTGATGAGAAATAATAAAATTTAAAGAACTATATGAAATGTTAGACCTGTTAAGTAGGATATGCTAACCTTATACCCTAGAGGTATCGGTGCAGTATCAGGCACTAATGCAAGTATCGTATCAGTCCAATATGGATATGTTGGATTTGTACAAGTATCCAGGTATCATAGGTTGTAAGATATCTATGAACTAAAGGAGACTATAACACATTATTTGGGTCGTTATATCAGAGGCTTGAGACTAGACATGTTGGAGGATGTGAATTGTTGCCAAACCAATCTAGAGGTATACTTAAAAACCTTTCGTGTTGAACATATGCCGAGACAATTTCATATGCGACAATGTGCATCTCAACAAGACCAAGAGAACATGTTGTGGAAAAACTTTTTACCGGAGAAGATAATCCCACGATTGTCCCTAGTCGCCTCCTCGACACAAATGAGAAGGAAGAAAAAAAATGAAGACAGGCAAAGAAATTCCACATGCAGGTAAGAGTCGAAGACGGCAGTTAATTTTATTATTGACAATGGTAGTGCAATCAATTTTGTCGCACAAAAGGCTATTGACAAGCTTCATTTGCCAATTGAGAAACTTCTAAAGCCCTACCAAGTCACATGGTCTAATGGATATGTCATCCATGTGACTCATAGATGCTTGGTATCATTCAAGGTTGGCCATTTATGAAGACAAAATTTGGTGTGATGTGATCCACATGAATATTGCTCATATTATTTTTGGACGACCATAGCTTTTTAATCATAAAGAGCGTCATGATAAAAAAATTAACACAGATACTTTTCATTGATACAAAACGATGTAGGCTTCATTGCCATCAATAGCTCGGTTTTCACCTACATCATCATCTACAACTGAAGAACCACAAAAAGTGCCAGAAGAAGAAATAGACATTGTGATTGCACCAAAGGCGATGCCAACCAAAACAGATGACATTAAGGATGCAACAACTTAGCAAGGACAAAGAAAAGCTAATCTCATGAAAAATTCAGAGCAAGTAGAATCTAATCAAGATAGTTAAAAGCCTCAAAAGGCAAAGGGAGAACAAAAACAAGTGCAAATTGAAGACTTCGAGCATTGTGCCAAGAAGATTGAACATCTAGTGGATTTATAATGTAGGCCAGATCCAAAATCCGGCCCCGCATTGATGGGTCCCACTTGATCCATGATCTATCCAAGATTAGGGATCCCCATCCTCAATTAGATAATTCCTAATTACTATGCTTATTTCTTATTTTATGTTGGATTAATACTTAGCAATTGCTTAATAGGATTTAGTCATTGCTTATTTATTTTAGTAAGCATGATTGTTTAGAAATAGTCTTTTCTAGTTTAGAAACAGTCACTTCTATATAAGGAGTCTTTCATTGTAATGGACATGCTTATTCAATTATAATTTCAGAGATTTCTCTCAATATGGTTCTTACTATGAGTGTGGTTATGCCTTAAAGGCTGGAATCTATCGCTGAATTCGATTAATCCTTCAAGAGATTGATCTACACTTGATCGAAGATCAGAGCTATGCCAGTTTGGCACCAAACCCGAAATCTGATCGCCGGGAAGACATCTGTCGATCTCACAGCTCACCTATCCCTCCATCTCTACGGCTTCCACCTATTTTTTCACCACCACTAGCATCCTCAAACCCATCTCCGTCACCCATCCCTGCCACAGAAAACCCATCTCACCCCCTGTCAACCACCACATCCACCAGCACCATCCGCCGACCACCCAAAATCACTCTTCACCATCGATCCAAGACTCTAACAGCCTTAAGCTTTCCTAGCCTTCACTTATCAACATCCTGAAACCCCATTATCCCACTTCCACAAGGCCCTGATGAACCCAAGCTTCTCAAACTCCTTCAACAGTCCCCTGCCCCCATTCCCAACAAATAATAAAAAAAAAAACCCCACTCCTCCCTACCACGATCCTCAACCCACCAACACCACCCGCCAAAGCCTGACACCACCAACACCCATCTTCCCCAACAAAACCCATCTCCTAGCCTACCCGAGCCCATCCCCACTCCACCACCCTTGTTTCATCTTCCCGAACCCCTTTTCCCTTCCATCCCCAAAACCCAAAAAAAAAAAAAAGGAATCCTAAACCCATTCCTCGTCGAGACACCCATTAATCCAATCGACACTCAAACCCTTTCTCACTCATCCTTGCCTCCAAAAACCCTCTTCCCAAATTCATTATACCCCCTAAACCCTCAACTTGACTTCGGGACCCCTCCAAACCAAGGATCAAAATAGCAGTAGCTGATTGCATCGCAACCGGTCACCAAAACGCTACATAGCAGGTGCGCGCAGCGGCGTGATTTGAAAAAATTGTCAAATAATTTGAAAATTTTTCAAAAAATCCAAAAAATTGTAAATAGCTAAAATGTGTTTGTTTTGCAAAAATACCTAAAATAAGGAGGGGCGTAGCGGTCTCGTAAATGCATTATGCCTTGTATCGCCGTATAATAAAAACATAATAATATCAATCTTATTTTTCACATGATGTCAAAATCAAGATTCAAGACTCAAAAGTCAAGAATCAAGAGTTTAAAACTTACAGAATAGTCACTGACTCAACACTCAATAGTCAACTGACTCAATACAATAAATGACATAATAAATAATAACTTCATAAATAACATTGTAATTAAAGAGTTGAGACTTAGGAGTTAATATAAAGTTGAGATTTGAGAAATGATTAGAGGAATACCTCTACCACCAAAATAAATATCTAGTAGGATATGTGGCACTGGCATTGCTGTCTCCATCGCCATAGTTAGTGTCATTGGCACCACTCCCACCGGTACTAACATACTGCAACTCCACTCCATATTGGTGGGCATCGGGATTCTCAAACACACAGAAATGGGATGGACCTAGATTTGGTTGAGGATATTGATCAAACGACCCTGATTCTGAATATTATTGTAAGGATGATTCCGCTTGACCATGAGCGTAGTCCGGTGGGCCATACAGTCGATATCCATAATATGGGTCATGAAAAATAGGGTACCAGTTTGCAGTTTGTTTCCCTCCAACATTTACACTCCCACCATCATTTCCTTGTCCATCACGAAGTCTTTGGAGTACAAAAACATGAGCTAGCCTTATACGAGATAGATCTCGAAATTCATCCATAGTCTGGATAGGAGCATTTACTTCGCCGTCATGGTAAGAACCACTTGGCCCAACCCCGCTACCTCCTTCAAATGGAGAGTCGCTACTCGGAACGATGCTTGAACTCGAACTATCAAAGCTCACTGTAGATACTACATGAGAGGGCTCAGGTTCAATGCCTCTTGATGTTCCAGTTTCTGTAGGTGGCCCACTTTCTCCTTCTATTTCGTCTTCTTCCATTATTCTTCATATATCCTGGTGTAAATTCTCATCTCCATCTAACAATGGATCTTCTATATCAACTGACTATGGAAGTAAGGAATCATCTTCCTAAAAGATATTATCCAAATTTATAGGACAATAATTCGGATCATCCCTTTGCCTACTTTGTCTATTTCTGACTCTCAACGTCAAATTGTAGTGACAATACACTAACTTATTCAGCTTTTGCATTGCTATCCGATTTCTTAATTTTGTGTGAATTAATGAGAAAGTACTCCAGTTTCTTTTACAATTCAATGAAGACGTTTGGCTAAGGACCCAAATGGCGGCAATTCCCAAGTGTGGAGCACTTTCTCCAAAAATGATCCACCACTCAACTGAAATTGGAAAAAAAAACGAATATAAAAAATTAGTCATCCCAAATCCCCATTCCATAGCATATAACATAGATAAATTTTAAACTAGTACGTGACTAGGCTAAAACTATTTATACCAGGATATAAATTGGTTATTGCTCTAATTGCCAACGGGTCTGCAAAAATCCCTTGTCTCATTATATATATAGAAATCTACAATATGCAAAGTACAAATCATCTTAAATCTGTCACAACTCATAACTGAAAACTCAAGTACAAATCATAATGCATTTAAAACATAATAAACGTTACATCATTTATGACATGTCACTTACTTCTTTTAAAACTAAACTTGTTCAGTGTGATTAGGAATTAGTTTCTTCAACACCTCCTTCAAACCTACTCGCAACTGGATATCAATTACTTTTGTATGTTGTTTCTTGTTGATAGTAAAATTGAGGGTTTAAAAAATATCCTCCAGTTCAAATTACAATTGCATAAGTAAATATTTGTACAATACAAAATAAAAGTGAAACTCTTGTAAAATCATATAGACCAATAGTGTAAAAATTTATTTTAACAGCAACATGCAATGGATAGTACAGTTGATCATTCCATTAGGCATCAATTATTTGTAGGAATTATAGATAATACCTGCAAATTTCTTGAATTGCTAGCTTTCAATCCATTGCCTCATAAATATAACCCATTATCTGCTTATCATCATTATCTTTAAGCCGCAACACTTTTACTAAGGGCTCAAAGACCTTCAAAACATTTCTAACTTTGGACCAAAATTTATTATCTCTAACAAGATTGGGGACATCAAAGCCAGGACTACTCGTTGCTGTTCCCCATTTTGAATTAAGCCATTATTCTGATGCAAACATATGAATCAACTCGTTTCTATGTTGAACAAGGCTATCCATTGCAATAAAATGGGTGGCAAACCTTCTTGTAACTGGATGCACCAAGGCTCTTCCATTTGTGAATGTCTTCATTAATGCCAACAATCACGAGAATCGAAGATAAATCTTGTAATGCTTCTATAAGATATGATGACAGTTTTCACATTTTTCATCTTTCTAATGTCCTCCAATTTTAAATCTATACAATGTGCCGTACATAGGGTCCAAAACAAGTTTTTTCTCTTTTCCATTAACAACTTCCTCACTTTCTTGAAATTGGTACCATTATCTGTAACAATTTACATAACATTTTCCTCACCAATACTTTTAACAACTTTATCCATGACGCGGTAAATATATTTTGCAGTCCTTGATTGTTCAAATGAATCAATGGACTTAACAAAGACAGCCCCAACAACAGAGTATACTAAAAAATTTATTAACTGTGTTTGTGTGCTGCTCGTCCATCTGTTACACATAATTGTGACTCCCTCTCCTCCCATATACCTTTAAAAGTAGCTGCCCAACTCTTTGTCTTTATACTCAATTTCTAAACACTTAGTCCCACATCATAGAAAAAAGACGCTGTTATACCGAGACCAACGGTAGCTGCAACATCTAGTATAGTTTGGAAGTAAGGAGAACCACAACTTGAGGGGGTATGTTCTTGTGAATTAGCCACTTTGCTGTAGCTGAGGCTAATCTGTCTCTTGCAACTTTCAAGGCCCCCTCAAAGAACTTAGATATTTTAGGCTGTTTAGTTGACTCATCTCTATCTGCTAGAGGATCAATTGGACCAGATATAGCACTACTAGGAGTCCGTGATGCTTTATGAGAAGAACTACTCCAACATCATCCACTCAACATCATCCTCCCGTTGTCAAGTGCTAAATGCTCAACACATTGCTCCAACCATACCTTTGCCCCTAGATGAGTCCCCTAACTCAATGTCTACCAATACCTCTTCGCATTTCATCCATTTGTACCGTCATAAGTGACTCTCTTCTTGCAACCTCCATTTCTGGGTCATAACCCTCATCATCACAATCAGTAAGAACTTGCTCCTCAAAGAACTCAAAGCGGGCATCATCAACTTCTTGACTTCTTTTTTCTTTAATCACTACTTTTCTTTCTTTTCCTTTATTTAGAAACTTTTTCATCTCTTTGAAGCTCATTTGGTGCATTTGTACATCTTACCACATTGCTTGAAACATGAGCCAAGTGCTACTTGAATCTTGTAATGCCCCCATTTGTCATTTTATCACACAAATTACATCTTATTCTTGATCTATTTCAATCAACTGCTACACCGCGTACCAATACAGGATCTACATTGCGCACCATCTTAGCAAATCACAAATGATGAGAGAAGTTGAACTTTGAGGCACACAATAAATACTTGCATATATGATTTAGTTGACCACATTTAAATAAAAATTATTTTTTTAAAAAAAGATCCTATTAATATGAACATAGATAAATTAATTAATTAAAAAAAAACAAGAAAGAAAGTGTGATACATTCATGGGATTCATAGATCTAACGCTTGAGAGTGATTTTCAAGTAATTTGGTTGGTGTTTCTTCAAAAAAAAATTTTATTTAAAAAAATTAAAAAAATCAGAGAATAAAAAATAAAAAATAAATATAAAACCCAAAAAAATGGGGGTTTGATCTATGAGAATGATAGATCTAGGCTACTTGGGAGTGATTTTAAGTGGTTTAGTTGGCCAAATTTAAATAAAAATTTTTTTTCAAAAAACATTATTAATATGAACATGAAAAATTAAATAAATTCAAAAATACAAGAAAGAAAGTGTGATTCATCTATGGGATTCATAGATCTAACACTTAGAAGTAATTTTCAACTGATTTTGTTGGTGTTTCTTCAAGAAAAATATTTTTTTTTCAAAACATAAAATCATTATCATTAAAGCCTTATCCTAACCATGTTGAGGTCGACTACATGAATTATGTTTCTTCATTCCATTCTATTTTGAGCCAAATCTTTAGATATGTTTTTTTAAAAAACATAAAATAATCTGAGAATTATAAATAATAAATAAATAAATAAACCATAGAAAATGGCGGTTTGATCTATGGGAAACATAGATTTATCACTTACAAGCCATTTCCAAGAGATTCATTAAGGAAAAAAGAGGAATAGAGCCATAGATCTAAAAAATCATATGAAAAATACCTTCTGAGAAATGGCTTTTCACTCCAAAGAAGATGAACGACTTAGATTTGTAGACCTTGATATGTTTTTGGACCTTTTTGCCTTTGATTTAAAGAAGAAGGGAGGTAGGACTAAAAAACTGTGGAAAGGGAAAGGAAAAGAATGAGACAGCTGCTTCTTTTGAAACAAATAAAAACCTAGGTCCTTTGGCCCTTTAAAAGGGCCGGCCACTATGTAGCAACCGCTAACACCTCTATAGCAAGGCGGTGCTAGCCGCTACAACCAATATAATGGCCATTATGCTTTGTAGCTGCTGCTATTTTGTTCCTTGCTCCAAATCCCAATCCTGCACCAAACTTTTCCCCTCCATCGAACCCCATCAGAACGCCAAACCCTTTCTCTGATAGTCCCAACCCAGAAGGGAAAAAAAAATAGAAAGAAAAAAGAAGCAAAAGAAGAGAAGGAGAAGTGGTCTACGTTTGGAATCATACCTAGCACCAGGCTGGAATCAGCGTAGTGCGCTAGACATCGTCTTACCCGCACGCAGCAACCATTGCAACAACCCCACTCTTCGTCCTTGTTGACATCAACACCACGATGATTGCCAACGAGCAACTTTCGGCCCTTTGTTTCTCATTTAAAGATAATAGCAACGTTGATTGCGCTCCATCCTTCGTGCACTTCAAACAACAAGAAAAAAAAAACCTCTCTTATTCTTTCTTTGCACTGTACTTAAGAAATAGGTGACTTTGCCCCTTTCCACGTGTCATAGCAAGGAAAACTTTCAAAGAATTTTTGGGCCTAAGTCTCACCCAAGAGGCCCTAACCACTACTATGTACAGTGGTTTGTTGTTTATTGTTTGGGCCCCCACCTTAGGTCCAACACACACCTATCAAACCACTACTGTGTACAGTGGTTTGTTGTTTACTGTTTGGCCCCCCAACCTTAGGTCCAACACACACCTATCTAACATTTGTTGAGGGCTTCACCATTATTTGGGCTGTAGTTTGGTCAAACCCAACCCAAGTCCATCTTCCTCTTTATAGAAAAAAAAAAAAAAAAGAAGTGGATCCAGCCAACAGGAGCTAAGCCCAAAGAACAAATTTTTTTTGCTTGATCATTCGATCTCCAAGCATTCTCAAGTTGGCAAACTTGTCAGAATTGAATTTTTCCAAGCCAGAGAGAGCTGATATATGCCAAATCCAAGATCCGGCCCCGCATTGATGGGCCACATTGATGGGCTCCACTTGATCCATGATCTATCCAAGATCACAGATCCCTATCCGTAATTAGATAGTTCCTAATTAATATGTTTATTTCTTATTTTATGTTGGATTAATACTTAGTAATTGCTTAATAGGATTTAGTATTTGCTTAATTTATTTTAGTTAAGCCATGATTGTTTAAAGATAGTCTTTCCTAGTTTAGAAAGAGCACTCGTATATAAGGAGTCGTTTTTCATTGTAATAGACATGCTTATTCAATTATAATTTCAAAAATTCGCTTATTATGGTTCCTACTGTATAGTTGTGCCCTAAGGGCTAGAATCCACCATTGGATTCGACCAATCCTTCAAGAGATTGATCTACATTAGATCAGAGATCCGAAGCTCCGCCAATCTGCCACTTCCAAAAAATTTCTACTAGGCCTCAAGAATCAAATTAGTTGATTACGTGGCTTCACAAGTAAATCAAATTGTTGAAGTTTCCCACATTGACATCATCTTCAAGGATGACCGATGGATATCTAACGTTGTGATCTATTAGCATGGCGACATTCAAGGCATCTAATGGTCAATTTGTAGCATCTACATGTCATATCATTCATCCGAAATAAATTCATTCATCAGAAGAAGCGACACGTCCAATGTGTTTTTCCATGGAGTAAATGAGCAAGGCCAGATTTCAGGCCATGTCATGCAAAAGTGGAACAAAAGACACAGCAGACAGTTATGTGGCTGATTTTCAACCCAGAAGGACCTTTCCCTCACTTTACGGTCGAATTTTTCCCTGCATTCTCAAGTTGGCAAACTCATCAGAATTGAGTTTTTCAAAGTCGGGAGGGCAAATGCAAGCTAGATCCAAGATCCGGCCCAAATCACGGGCCTGCAAACATTGATGGGCCCCACTTGATCCAAGACCTACAAAAGATCAAAGATTCCTATCCTTTAATTTATATAATTTACAAATTAGTAGTCTTATTTTTTATTTTATGTTGGATTGTGATTTAGTAGTTACTTCATAGGATTTAGTAATTAATTAATTTATTTTTAGGATGTTTTGGTTACTTAGAACCTTCACTCCTACATATAAAGGAGCTCTCATTGTAATTGGCAATGCTTATTTTTAATCAATTAAAGTTTTCTTTTGATATTTATTTTTGTGATGGTATTTTTCCTCTTCTAAAGGCGTCCTAGGGGCTGGAATCCACCTCTGGATTTGATCAATCCTTCAAGAGGTTAATCAACACTCGATCAGAGATCCCAAGCTACACCACCAACTTCTTGTTACCTTTAAACCCTAACCTGTAACCCATCGAGTCAGCTTGATTATAATGAGGGAACAACAAAATAACCATCATATTGAAAAAATGATAGATAACAACGGTATCAATACAATATGAGATTCCATTCCTACCTATTAGAGATCAAAAAGCATTTCCTTTCCTCTCCATCAAAATGATCATATGACAATCTCTTTTTCCTATATAGGGTTTCTTTCATTTTTCTCATTGATCACATGTCAACCTGATTATCTTGCTAGATTTAATAAAATCTTATTAACATTCTATACTAAGAATCTAGCCCTATGAAATTTTATTGAAAATAAGTCTATTGAGAAAGTAGGCATAAATCGCTAATAGTATCGCTGACCATGGGTTGGACCCAATGGATTAGTAATCTATGGACTAAGCCCAATGGGCTGGCCAACAATAGGCCTATTCTCAGGCCACTTTTTTCCTTAGCCATTAAGTCTATGATACTTGGGCTACATTAATAAGTTTGCACTTAATGGGTTGACAACCCTAACAGAGAATGCAACCAATGCATAATAGATACTAGTTAGAGTATGCCATATGCTTTGTTTCTAAGGGCTGTCATCAAACATTCCTTGTAGGACAATTTCCTCTATCTTTTACAGTTTTACTTTGCATTTCTTTCTTCATTATCGCTATCAAGTCTCACGTGTGCTTGTTAACATGCACCAACACCTGCACACAGCAAGAGAGAGAGAGAGAGAGAGAGAGAGAGAGTCAATTTCATGTACATGGTTAGGTAGAAAGGAACTCAGAAGATGTTTCCTAAAGTTTGCTGATCACACAAATACATGGCTTATGACAAGAAGGCTAAGCAACTTTTAAAAATACTAATTGCATTAACATTCATGGTGTATCAAAAAGTAACATTTGTAGCATATAATTCATGGATATTTGTATCTGAAGGTTATGATATTGATACTATTAATTGTGGGTTTCTTCACACATCCTTCTGTTTTAGGTCCATTGTTTCACATCATTCTATTAGCTTTCTTACTTCCCTATTAAAAATGGTATAAAGAAACAAAAGGAATGATAATTTCACATTTTTTTAACTACTCTAAAGATGAAAAATAATACTTGTTAAAATTCTAACATGAAATATGAAATTTCAATTTATGGATAAAACAACTACTGTATCCATATATATGACCTTGATAAAAAAAAAAAAGTGCACACTGTAGCACAGGCCCCTGTGCCCATGTTTGTACCCATATTTATGCAAAATAGTAAAAAAAAAAAAAAGTACTAATATGAAATATGGAATTTCAAGTTATGGATAGGAAAGCCATTAATTTGGTATGCGTCCTGGATTTCAAAAGTGCACTGCCATATCCTAGTTCCCATACACGTTTGTATTCATAATCAACACTTCATGTAAACATACCCGGCATGACATCTATCTTAACTGATTTTCTCCCTCCCACAACTCGGTCTCCTTTGCATGACTTGCAGAAGTCCTGAATATAAATTATACAACTCAAATAACAACAATATAAAAAATGAGAATCAAGACACTATCAGTTAGAACTGAAGTGAAGAAAGCACAAAACAAAAGGCAATAATAATCAAATTATGACGCCAATATGATGCCAATATCATGAAGGGGTACTATACCGTAACAGTTCTCCCAGTTCCACCACAATGCGAACAGGTTGATTGCAACCTAAAGGGGCCCTTTTGCATGAATATCTGAAGATGTAACAGAAATATACACCCGGTAAACTGTGCAAATTTATTTCTCAATCATAGTATGTTTAGAAATAAACATGGAAGTGTAGAGATCCAACCATTCCTGAACCTTTGCAGGGCTTGCATGTTTCAGGTCTGGTTCCAGGAGGAACACCAGTACCACCTGAAAAAAAAAAAAAAAAAAAGACAGTTGATAGACATTATTGAGATGGGCTGACTGCATAAAATACTATTAGATAAGCCTGAAATGAAAAGTAGACTGTCAGATGGGAAACATTTTTTATGTGTGAAAACGATCATACCACAAGCTTCACAAGGTAAAGCAGTTTGAAACGTCACTGTTTTTGTGCACCCTTGAACAGCCTCCATAAATGATACTTCAAGAGTAACCTGTAAGAGATAACAGAGAAGATGGCAATCATATTTTATTAGCAATAAAAGTCCAGTTTTGTACTCCCGAGCTAGAAGCACTTCATATACATATACATACATACATACACACACAAACACATATATAAATATATATAGAAAAAAGGGAGCACCTTGACATCTTGCCCTCCGAATCCTCCTTGATTGAAAATGTTCTTGAAGAACTGGTTCCCAGCATAGGACATTCCAACATGAAGCATATCAAAAGATCAGAACTATATAACAAATATAAAGACACCATATCACAAGAAATGCATGGAGTTCATTTAAAAAATATTACACAACATTAAGTCATACAAAAAATGAAATAGGCTATTCAACATCATTGGGCGTGTTATCAAACTACAGAATCAGGAAAAATAATCACATGACCTGTTCCGAGTTCCCTCAACAAGATGTTGGCACCTTTACCATTCTGTAACGTGCAAGGGAGCATTGTTATCAGAACCTTACGATTCATATCCCAAATCCCAATTCATATCCCAAATGTTAAGGAAAATGATTCATATCTATTCAATGAATCACATTTACAGATGAATCTTAGGATTCAAGTCTAAATCTTACGATTCGATACTCATTTCATCAAATCTTATAATTCAAGTGATTCAACTGAGCAAGAATAACTACAACTAATAAATTTTACCTTTATCTTTCTTTTAACATTTTTACTTTTAAAAGGTTATTTAGTCGTTGATAAAATCTTTTAAGAATTTTTGTGCCTTTAAGAAGTTTTAGACATGAATAAAGAACATGCATTTGATTAAAGTGGTCAATTGTACTGTCTATATATATATTTTTAATCTTTTTCTTTCTTCATGAACACTTTCTTTGACTTCAAGAGAAATCCTACCTTATAAGATTGATGCCTTGGATTTTATTTTTAATTTTACAGTTTGACTTAAAGATAACAAAAAAAAAAAATCTTTAGAATGGAGCAACTGCCAAGAATAGTACCAAGATCACATACATACATCAGCGGTGTAAGCTCTTCACAGACGTTGCAACCTTAGACACTCACACAGGCATACATGCGAACACAATGAGACGTGTGTGCATACATATATACAGACAAAACTGCTAAACTTATGTCCATCACACTAT
Organism: Sextonia rubra; assembly: GCA_037013555.1. Classification (NCBI taxonomy): domain Eukaryota; kingdom Viridiplantae; phylum Streptophyta; class Magnoliopsida; order Laurales; family Lauraceae; genus Sextonia; species Sextonia rubra. The sequence goes on along the minus strand of JASUAD010000001.1, from coordinate 108,923,600 downwards.
GGTGAGGGACAATTCCTCTTTTTGAAAGTATTAATGTACAAGAACACAAAACTATCACAACTCATGATACCTATTTTACCTTGTTGAGTCTAAAAAAGGAATTGTACCTCACCGAAGGACATATGCATAGTAGTCTTTCCCTATATGTGTATATATATATGGAAAAGTTTCCCTAAGCTCGAGCTGATATAAGCACTTTCGTTTGCCCGAGCCCTTGGAGCCCACCCTTGGTCCATCCAAATGGACCAAACACACAAACCCCCTGAATTCCACATGTCCACCAATTTTTTGTCAAATTCAAATTTACTGGACCATTGGATCAACTATACACCGATCTAAATAGACAGTTGGCTATTAAACGTGGGGGCCCAGATAGAGATGATAGAAACCACGGTTCGGGCTGATTTTTCGCAGAGAGAAAGGTCCCAAAGAGTCCTTTAAATCCCCCCATCCCCATCCCCATATGGGTACTCAAGTGGGCCCCACCACACACTTAAGCACACCTTACCCTAGGCTTATATATGGGGAATACTATTATGCATCCTTCCCTCACCATGTGGTGAGGGACAAATGCATATTGGAAAGATTCATGCACAAAAAAGGAAAAGTCAGTTATAGTATTATGAAAAAAAAGAATCTTCATATGTAAAAAAGGAAAGCCACGTCATTATCCCTCACCATGATACATAATATTATTCTCCATATATATATTATACATATAGAGAGAGAGAGAGGAGGAGAGGGGGAGGAAGCAAAGAAGTACATGTGTGTGAAAAATATGTATACATATATCATCATCAAAGCCTTGTACCAACTATGTTCGGATCAACTACATGAATTTTGTTTCTCATTTCAGATCTATCTAAGCCAAATCCTGAGATAAGTTGTATATATATATAATCCTATGCACACCGTGTGCATTGTTTGCACACCATGTGCATTTTGTGCACACCCACCCAACAGTCCATCTGACTGGACCACACAAACACACACATTGAATTTCATAGCCCCCTTGGGTTTGCATCCATCCGTAGGGATTGGACTTGTGGCTGTGGATGAAAGGGTTATGATTATCAAATGGGCTGATTTTTTGTACGTAGGAGGGCCCCACCCAGAACTTCAAATCACCCAGAACCCATCTCAAAGTGGGCCTGTAGCATCATCCTATACACACACATACACACAAGTTATCATATGCACTCCTTTTTTTGTGCACACCATGCACACCTCATAGTGGGGCCCACCTGGTGACCATCCAAATGGACCCCACACAAGGAGGCCCCCTAAATTACATCAGTCTCATTTTTAAACCCATCCAAATGGATTGTACCATTTTATTAATGGGTAAATTTTAAAGGGGTGAAACTTGTTGGCCATTGATGAAGGGGTTAGGATGATGAGATAGGGCCCATATTTTGTACACAAGTAGGCCCCCATCAAATGAAAAGATCCCCCTAGAGTCCTAGACCCTTCCCCAAGTGGGGCTCCAGGTGGGTGCACTAGATAAGTCCCGTACATATATGTGTGTGTGTGGGGGTGGGGGGGGGGGGGGGAGTGTGTTTATCTTGATGGATATGCACGTAGAAAAACAAAATGGCACCCTAGCTCTCATCAAGCATAATACAATGAGAGATTGGAATATTTTATCTTCTGTAGTCTCTATCAGTTTTGCAGAAGAGATCAACTGTGTGCCACAAAAGTCACAGGGAAAATAGAAATTAGCTGCATGGAAGCATCAGAACTTGTACCATATCCCAGTCATATACTGAATCCTGGTAACGGAGTCCACGCCTCAATCATACACACCATTTATCTAATGGACCCGACCTTACATTGTGAGATGCAACAAAAACATTCAGATAGGAAAGATGTCCAAGAAATGTAACATTGAAAAGATAATACAGCAGCAGATTGAAAATGGGCCAAATCTTATTTTGCTGTGTGTGAGAGAGAGAGAGAGAGAGAGAGGCCACAAAGGCTCAAATTATTCCCATCATTTTGATAAGAAAATCAGGGCCATTTGTAGTGTACGTCTGCTGTCAGCTCAAGTTTTCACATTCTGGTAATATCAAGACCGAATTAACACCTCACTTAATCAAATGTGATTTAACAAATGACGAGAAGTGATGAGAAAAGTTAAAACAACAGCACACAAAATGCTCAAGCCAAGAAGAAATACATACATCATTCATTCCACTGCCACCCCTAAATATGTCAGCGAATGGGTTATGGAATCCTTCGAATGGACCTCCAGGACCACCAGGTCCACCTCCTGCAGCAGCTTGTTCAAATTGCTCATGACCAAGCTGACAAAATTAAATCAACATTATTATAAACGAATTATAAATAAAACAACAAAAAAATCAGTAAATTCCTTAATCAATGACCAAAAACTATTAGATGGTCTAATAAAGAAATGATTGACGAAAACAAATTGATATGAACATTATTATATAAAAACGTACAAAGAAACTAATAATAAATTCAATAAATTCCTTCATAAGAGACCAAAAACTATTAGATGGTCTGCTCAAGCTACAACTGACAAAATAAAGTTCATCATCATCATCATCATCATCAAAGCCTTATCCCAACCATGTTGGGGTCGGCTACATGAATTATGTTTCTCCATTCTGTTCTACTTTGAGCCAAATCCTTCGATAAGTTAAACTTCTTCAAATCTGAATTAATGACTTCCATCAATATTTTCTTCGGTCTACCCCTACCTCTTGATGGGCCATCCACCTGTATAGCCAAACTTTTTCTCACCGGTGCCATTACTGGCCTACGCTCAATATGCCCAAACTATCTTAAACGGATTTCTCTACTCTTATCCCCTATTGGTGCTACCCCTAAATGCTCTCAAAAGCGCTCATTTCTAATTTTATTTTTCCTAATTTTACCACACATCCACCTAAGCATCCTCATTTCCGCTACATCCATCTTATGAATATGCTTCTTAATTGACCAACATTCTGCTCCATATGTCATAGCTGGTCTAACCACTGTCCTATAAAATTTGCCCTTCAATTTCGTTGGCATTCGTCTGTCACAAAGCACTCCAAAAGCTAGTCTCCACTTCAGCCATCCAACTTCTATCCTATGCTCCACATCTTCGTCAATCTCCCCATCCTTACTAATCATCGAGCTTAGGTATCGAAAAGAATCTCTACGTGGTATCTCATAGGTTTCAATTTTGACAGTGGTTTCAACACTTTGTATATGTCCACTGAAGTTGCAATCCATATATTCGTCTGTCACAAAATAAAGTTAAGAATGAGAAATAAGGTCTAGGTGTCCAGATTGTCTGCTAAAAGTAATAAGCAGTATAGAACTTATGATGGTAAAAATAACATGACATTTTCTATAGATCTCTCATAGCTTAAATAAAGAAAAGGGAATAAAAAGTAGGATAGAAAAGATTATGAGATCCCCTAAACTTGAAGAGAACACAACAATATAAAGCAAGTTGGAACATTAGCTACACAAGATCAAGACAGTTAGCATGTTCGAATTCATTACAGTTGCTTTACAACAGTTTACAAATAATATGGTGTTATCAAACTGAATAATTCCACACTGTGAAAGAATAGATGGGCACGGGCACTCACCCAAGTCAACCTGTTTCTAAATCCTGAGAACTTTAAACATCTCAAGTTTTTATGTATAAAGTGATTGACATAACAATAAACTTGAGCATCAGTAGGCGTCACTGCCGTGGGGCCAAATTGCACTACATGGGGAGGAGAGAGAGAGAGAGAGCACTGTGGAGAGGTCTACGAATGGATAAGGAGTGGTCCAAATATCACAGTGATTAAATTTCAGACGCTAAAGATATTTAGGCCTCAACCAAAAAAAAAATCTAATGATGGATACAAATTTAATAAGTTAAGAAGAGGTGGACTCCACATGGGCGCGCACACAAAACGACAAAGAGACGCTTCCTACAAGCAGGGCCAAAATGCTATGTAGTAGGCATTACATAGTGGTTGTGATGATACGTAACAATGTAGAGGTGTGAATTTTCAAGTGTAAAAAAAATCAGAGTGCCTGGAGCAGTTAATCTTTTTTTTTTTGTTTTTTTTTTTTTTGTTAGTGATTTTGAACCATAAAAGGTAGAGACAACTTTAGGAATGGCTCTTAGGGAGAAGAAATAGGGAAAACATTGTTTTTAAATTAAACTTGCTTGGCCTGGCTAGGTTTTATACTGTAGCAGCAATATTTCCAATTTAGAGTAGCGGCCATGGCCACTACAGCCAATATTTTGTTGCATGCGTGGGACCCACCTAGATGCACCAACCATCTAGAAATGAGAGAATGGAAATACCTCACCAAATAGGATCAAATAATCTAACAGTTTTAGGATTCAATTCAATGTAGGTTAGGCAAAGAGAGTGTCAAATCAAGTGGGAAGGAGTCGGAGTAAATAGAAGGTCAATCACTAATACTGGCGCAAGGGACAAGAGTTCCCCAAAGCGAGTTCGCATGTTACATTATATGTAGACTGCTTTAGGTGAAACCTCCACCAGGACCAGGACACACATACAATACAATTATGCACAGAGGATTTCTGCCTGTGGACGTCCACATATCATTCATGAAAATTTTGTCCTTGCTCTCGATTTAAGGCCTCTAAACTCAGCATTTTTTAATGGGGAACTTATCATACTATATCCACTTTAATGATTAATATAAGTCAAACAAGTGAACCAAAATATGGAGAGTGCAACTCTTTTTTATTTTTTTTATCTTTTCCTTTTTGCAATTTTTGTTGCTACTATTGGTTGTGGTGGTAGTCATGGTGTGCATCTGTGTGCGTTGGGGGAACAACATTGATGCAGCCCTAGATTCACGAACGAGTGTGGAATGAATGTAGACAAACTCCATGAGAGAGTTCGTCAATTCCTGGATGGATTCAAGCGAGAACCAACTCCACATATGGAGGTTAGCCAAATTCCTCTTGGAACTCTACACGCGAGCACCCCACTTAAAGAGAGACTCAACCATAGAGAAAACCCATCACAATGTTGATTGAATAATGATAAGATAGTCTCTACCCATGGAGGGATAACATATTGATAGGAAGGACTGAACATCCCCTTTCCCAGTAGGACTACCTTCCTAAGCATCTAGGAAGCACGGACACCTCTCCGGGGCCGGCGTGTCCGTGTCCGACACGTCTGGGACACGGACACGCTCCGGACACGCTCGGACACGTCTGGGACACGCAAAAAGTATCCTAATTTTCAAATTTTATTTTTTTAAATTTCGGACACTACTCGGACACGGCCCGGACACGGATCGGACACGGCGGCCCAACAGGAATCCCACGCCTTTTGCATTAAAATTAGAAAAAAAAAATGAAAAGGGGGCTAAATGAAATTTTAAAGTCATTTAACCCATTGCTTTTAGCATTAGAATTAAAAAGCAAGAAATGAAGAGGGCTTAAATGAAATTTCAACCCAATATAACCCCAAGCCTTCGATTGAAACTCAAATCCCTCTGCGCCTCTGAAGTTTTCCCCAAATCCTCGAAGGAAACCCTCTGCCTGCCTCTGCCCCCGCCTCCCACTCGGCGAAACCCTCGCAGCGAAAACCAGCGGTGAGATCGCAGATCCCATCGACGCTCCATCGCGTCTGCGAAAGCCATCACCGTCCGAGGCTGTCGACGAGCAGAGGGAAGAGATCGTGGCTGTTGACGAGCAGAGGGAATAGATCGTGGCTGTCGGCAGTGGATCTGAGCAGGGAAGGAAAAAAAGAAGAAGAAGCAGCAGCGGCAGAAGAGGAAGACCCACAGTCTGCAGAGAAACAAGCACCGTCTGCAGAGAAAAACTCAACGTCTGCGGGAAAGAGAAGAAGAAGGAGAAGGAGAAGAAGAAGAAGAAGAAGAAGAGAGGGAAAGGAAAACCCACCGTCTGCAAAAAAAACCCACCGTCTGCAGAAAACCCACCGGCTCACTGCAGAGAAGCCCACCTATTTTCTTGCTCACTGCAGAGAAAACCCACTGGCTCCAGGTATTTATTTTTGCAGGTGTGTGTGTGTGTTTTTTTTTTTTTTTATATCTCCTGCTCGGTATTGCTTCTGCTGATTTTTTTTTTAATATCTCCTGCTCAGTAGATTTTTTTTTTACTTCTCCTCGGTGCTCCTGTCTATGAAATCATTTCCTTTTATTTTTTATTTTGCTGCTGCCATCATTTTTTTATTTTGCTGCTGCCATCACTTTTTATTTTGCTGTGCAATACCATTTTATTTTGCTGTGCAATGTCATTCTTGTTTGCTGTGCAATGTCATTTTATTTTGCTGCCATCATTTTTTTTATGAAATGGTGTTGAAAGGCTTGCCTGCCTTTACCTTTGCATTGCCTACCTTTTGCTTGTACGTGGCTTTTTTCTTCCTGCTGTGCACTATACGTTTTTTTTTTTTTTTTGTTAATGCTGGAAGCTTTCTTCTGGCGCTTGCCCTTTTTTTTTTTTTTTGCTGTTGTCTGTTGTTAATTGATACTATGGGACATGTCCTATTAATTTGTTAATGCTGGTGCCTGGTGCTAATTTGCTGTTATATTATATAGATTTGGAATTTGGCAATATGAGTTCCATTGGTGGCTCTGGCTCACACCCCCCCAATGAAGAAGATATAAACAAGCCTCTGTGGAGATATGTAACCAAGTTTGATAAACTTAGTGATGGAGGGGAAAATATTACTTGGCAATGCAATTTTTGTAATCAAATAAAAAAGAGTTCATACACAAGGGTTAAGGCTCACTTGTTAAAATTGCCTGGTTGTGGGATTGCTGCATGTTCGAAAGTTACATCAAAAGATATTTCTGAAATGCAAAAATTAGAAGAAGAAGTAAAATTGAGGAGGACGGCCAATGCACCAAAAAAAGTACCTTTACCTGTGCCTAGTGTTTCATCTAGTTCTGATTCTATGACTATGATGAGTATGATGCAAGGAGGGTTTGACAGAAAGAAAAGAAAGATAAGTGGTGGGAGTGGAAGTGGAAGTGCAAGTCCCATTGAGAAGGCATTTAATTTAGCAACTCGTGATCAATTACATGCTGAGATTGCTAGGAAGTTTTATTCGGCAGGTTTACCATTTCACTTAGCAAGAAACCCATATTTTGTAAATGCCTTCACTTTTGCCGCCAACAATCCACTTGTCGGTTATGTGCCTCCGGGGTACAATTTGTTGAGGACCAGTTTGCTGCAAAGAGAGAAGGCAAATATTGAAAGATTGTTGCAACCTATCAAAAGCACGTGGAAAGAAAAGGGTGTAAGCATTGTGAGTGATGGGTGGAGTGACTCACAAAGGAGGCCATTGATCAATTTCATGGCTGTGTCGGAAGGTGGGCCTATGTTTCTTAAAGCTGTTGATTGTTCAGGTGAAACAAAAGACAAGTATTTCATTGCTAATTTGATGAAGGAGGTCATTAAGGATGTTGGGCATGAGAATGTGGTTCAAATAATTACTGACAATGCTCCAAACTGTAAGGGTGCGGGACATATCATTGAAACAGAATTTCCTAACATTATTTGGACACCATGTGTGGTCCACACCCTCAATCTTGCATTGAAGAACATTTGTGCAGCAAAAAATGTTGAAAACAATCAATTGACATATCATGAATGTAGTTGGATATTGGAGATTGTTGGTGATGTTATGCACATAAAGCATTTTATCATGAATCACTCTATGAGGTTGGCCATGTTCAATGAGTTTGTTCCTTTGAAATTGCTTTCTGTGGTTGACACACGCTTTGCTTCAGCGATTGTCATGCTGAAGAGATTCAAACTTATAAAGCGTGGTCTCCAAAGTATGGTTATAAGTGACAAATGGTCTCATTATCGAGAAGATGATACAGGGACAGCAAAATTTGTAAAGGACAGGTTGTTAGATGACATCTGGTGGGATAAAGTTGATTACATTCTTTCCTTAACAACACCCATTTATGATATGCTTAGACTTTGTGATACGGATAAGCCTTGTCTTCATTTGGTATATGACATGTGGGATACAATGATTGAAAAAGTGAAGACCACAATATATAGGCATGAAAGGAACCGGATTGATGAGTCATCCTTATTTTATGATGTGGTACACCAAATACTTGTTGATCGTTGGAACAAGAACAATACTCCACTCCATTGCTTGGCACATTCTCTGAATCCTAGGTGAATTCTAGTCCTCAGCTTTTCACTTTTCAGCCATTTCCTCTTAGATAAGTTATAAGTATTTCTTAACATATTACACCTTTTCATCATATAGTAATTTTGAAATCCTTCTCTCTTTTATTGAAGGTATTATAGCGACGAATGGCTTCAAGAGGACCCGAGTCGAGTTCCTCCACATCAAGATGTGGAGGTTTCTAGAGAGAGAAAGAAATGTCTTGTCAAATACTTCCCCACTTCCAAGGAGCGCACAATGGTTAATATGGAGTTTGCCAATTTCTCACTTAGGACGGGGGAATTTGGGGAGTATGATTCTTTACATGATCGATATCATATGGACCCAACAAGTTGGTGGGCCATCCATGGAGCATGTGCACCTATGCTTCAACGCTTGGCTTTCAAGCTACTTATGCAGCCTTCTTCTTCATCTTGTTGCGAGAGGAATTGGAGTATATACTCCTTTGTGCACTCCGTGAGAAGGAACAAGATGACGCCAAAACGTGCCGAAGACTTGGTTTTTATTCATAGCAATTTACGTCTTCTGTCAAGAAGAACCCTACAATATATGCATGGGGAGACTAAGACGTGGGATATTGCTGGGGATTCATTTGATTCCTTAGAAGATGTTGGGGTGCTTGAGGTTGCTAATCTTTCACTTGATGAGCCAGAGTTGGAGACCATGGTCTTTACAGATGATGTTGATTGTGATGAAGTTGTTGGTGATAATGAGGCAGTTGAAGTTGCATCAAATGACTGAAATTAGCATTGAATTAGCTTCTTTTTTGTTTTTTGTTTTGTTTTGTTTTGTTTTGTTTTTTTTTGTTTGGAGGAAAAAGGGAAAATCTACCCTTTTCTTTGTAAGGATTTTATAGTAATATGGATATTTTATGTTTAACGATTATGAATTATGTTTTAGTGTTGTATTCAATGTATTGAATGTTGATTTTTTTTATTCATTATATATATTAATAAATATATATTATTAATTTATTAACGTGTCCCCGACGTGTCCGTGTCCTACTTTTTTGAGAAATGCCGTGTCGGCGTGTCCGTGTCGTGTCGTATCCGTGTCCCATGTCCGTGTCCGTGCTTCTTAGCTAAAGCATTAAAGGAAGCCAAATTCCTAAAAAAAAACAAATCAAATTAAACTACTAATTTAAAGATTTCTAAATAACCAAACTCTCAAATGAAACTCATAATTATTTAAAAACTCCCACAATAAATTAGTTTGTCTTGTTCGGCCGGTTGGTTGTGCCCAAGGGACTTGGTTGACCCATAGGTTCTTGCATTAGCTCTCCCCATCTTGGAGAAGACTCGACCTTGAGTTTTGTATATCCTCCTAGGTCGAAAATTAATTGCACAAACTTGTGATTTTTCTTCCTTTGCCTTAGCTTCTGTTGAACAGCATTGTAGTTTGATTAGGTTTTCTTAGCCCCTAAATATGCTTTTCCTCTTTATATTGCAATAGAGAAGAAATTCTCAATCTTTGATTATTGGAATAATATTATTGCAAGTTTTCGATCCCGCGGAGGTGCGTCCTCGTGTTGAAGTCTCTGCGGATTTGTGTTTCGGCACTTCCACTGTTGCAGTCTGGGCCCCAGCAGTCCTTCTTCAAATTAGATTAGGATTATTATTAGTAGATTTCTAAGTAGATTTCTAATTAAATTGTTATTAGGAAAGTTTTCATTACTAGCGTAGGGTTTTCTTGCACATTAAGTTTATTTCTACTCTATATATGGCATTGTAGAGAAGAGATTCTCAGATTTGATTGATTAATAGAATTGGGTTTTCCCAGAAAGGTGTGTCCTCGTGTGTGTTGAAGTCATCTTAACAGTTCGAAGTGTCCTTGGACACATGCTTAGGCACCTCCAAGCAAGCCCTAACCCTTGGGCCGCATCAGATTGGTATCAGAGCCGAAAGATATGCACGATCTTCCAGCGTGATTACCCCTATTCATCAGCCGGCCAGACCCCATCTCACTGCCGTGTCTCATAACCCAAAACCGTCCCACAGCCCAGACCTACACCCCTTACAGAACACATTACCCCATCATCTCGAAACCCCTCCCCATTCCACAAAATCTAGAGTCCCCAAAACCCTTTCCTGAAACCCTTTCCTATACATAACAGTCAGCCCTTAATCGGAAACCTTCCCTGCCTGCATCGCACCACCCAATCCACAGCCCCGAGACCCAAATCCACAAAACCCAACTTTCCTAAAATAGGCCTTGATCAGTCCAAACCCTAACCCTAACTCTGATCGTTGCTGTCTCCACCCCGTTCCCACCCCTAACGATCAGGCCAAGATCCCCGCACCCAGAGTATAAAAAAAAAAAGAGAAAGAAGCAAAAGAGAGAGGAGCAGCAGTCGAGAGCGAGAAGGAAACATACCTGGCATCTCGCTGCTGTCGTCTACCATCTGCCGGTACTGCTCGACGATCGCCGCCTTCGCAGCACCATCGTCACCACCATCGTCACATGGCTGCATTCTCGCCTCCAACGCAGACATCACCAACGATCGCCCCTCATCGTCCATCGTCGCCGCCGGGTGTCTGCTGTCGCCAACCACAGCCATACACTGCTGTCGCCGCTGTCTGCTTTTGCCGATCGTAGCTCGCCGCCGCCTGCACCGGGACTCCACCCCCTCGCTGCTTCTGCTGGAGTCGTCGCCAGTCGGGACACAGCTCTTCCACATCGCCATCTCTTTGCAGACATCGCCCTCTCTTTGCAGCCAAGAAACAGAAAGAGTCGGGCTATACCCTTTTTCTCTTTCTCTGGCACATATTTCAAGCTTGGTTCGAGTCCAGTTCAATCCAACTCATTCCCAAGGCCCAAGTTGACTACAATACAGCCATCTGTTACTGTATTTGACGCCCAAGTTTTGAAGCAACCAGTCAGCTGACACTATCATCACATCACCAACATTCAATTAACGGTTAGAATTTGTTTACGCAAGATTAACTTCAACTGTGCTCCGATTTCCAATCTGTCTTTACCAACGTACTTCTGAAGAGTAGATCTACAAGTTTGCATTACAAAAAAAAAAGCGTCCTAAGAAGCAAGTGGACGCTGAATCTTCATCTTCTTCACTTGAAGATTTGGCTAGTGCCATTAGAAAATTATCTGCAAAAGTTGATAGCATGCACACCTCACTGCAACAATTGGATATTAGAGTGACAAATTTGAAAACTAATCAGCGTGTGCATCACCACCGTGATGATGGTGCAAATATTCGGAATCCACGGGATCCACCAATTAATAATCCTGATCGAGAATTAGGGATTAAAATTGTGATTCCCGAATATGATGGAAAATTGTAGCCCGCTGAATTCATGGATTGGTTAATGTGTGTGGAAAATATTTTCGCACACAAGCCAATGACTGAGCATCATAAAGTCACACTAATTGCTATTAATTCCGAAATTATGCTGCAACTTGGTGGGTTGAATTGCAACGAAAACGGAGGAATCAGAACATTGACCCTGTTGATACATGGACTGAGATGAAGAATATTTTGAAACAAAAATTCATCTTTGTCAACTATGCAAGAGATCTACGTTCCAGTTTTCAAAACTAGAAACAAAGGTCCAAGACTGTTGTTGATTATTCTGAAGAATTTTTAACGCTGCAAGCTCGTTGTGGCTTGAATGAAGAAGATGATGTGGTAGTTGATCGATTTTTCAATGGGTTGAGAATAGACATTCAACATATTCTTGCCTTCCAACATTTTGATAATGTCGATGAACTTATCCAGCATGCTATCAAAGCTGAGGGAATTGCAAATCATCAAGTACAGAAATCCAAATGGGTTCCGCGAAAGAATCCCCCTCTACAAGAAGCTAAATCCAATGAACAGATTTTTGCACGGACTGAAGGTCAACATAAGATGGTTTGTTTTCATTGCCAACAGCACGGGCATCGCGCAGCAGAATGTCCAAAGCGAATACATCTGATTGAGATTGAAGGTGCTGATAAAAATATCCCAGATGATATTAAGGGTACTGACATTGATCCTAAGGATATTGACAATCCCAAAGATATTGACAATGAAGAACTTGAAATAATCGATGCAGATACCACAGGTGAAGCTCTTATGGTCTTCAACGACGCTCCGCCAACTGTTGAGCATAAGTGGTTGCGAAAAAATATTTTCCGTTCCGCAGGAATGATTCAAGTACAACATTGCACAGTTGTTATTGATGGCGGAAGCTGTGAAAATCTCATCTCCCAAGCTCTTGTTGATCGCCTCCAATTGAAAGTTTATAAGCATAACCGTCCTTATTTTGTCAAGTGGCTAATGAATAGTGATCAAGCATATGTTCAACATACTTGCAAAGTTACTTTTGCCATTGGTGAGATTTACAAAGATACTATCTGGTGTGATGTGCTACCTATGGATAGTGGTGATATCTTATTGGGCCGTCCTTGGATGTATGACAAAAATGGAACTCATGGTATGCGTGACAACACCTATACATTCATGCATGGTGGACAACAAATTACTCTTTATCCCGAGAAACCACAACCGCCGAAGAAGAATTCCTGAAAAGCTGCCACAAAAGAAGTTCTTCATGTTCACCGCATTTACAGAGGCAATCTGAAGCAAAATCGAGTTCGAGGACAAACTCTTCTTTCAACCCGGGGAGGATGATGCAATCTGGGCCCCAGCAGTCCTCCTTCAAATTAGATTAGGATTATTATTAGTAGATTTTTAAGTAGATTTCTAATTAAATTGTTATTAGGAAAGTTTCCATTACTAGCGTAGGGTTTTCTCGCACATTAAGTTTGTTTCTACTATATATATGGCATTGTAGAGAAAAGATTCTTAGATTTGGTTGATTAATAGAATTGGGTTTTCCCAGAGAAGTGTATCCCCGTGTGTGTTGAAGTCATCTTGACAGTTCGAAGTGTCCTTGGACACGTGCTTAGGCACCTCCACGCAAGCCCTAACCCTTGGGCCGCATCATCCACGCAAGCCCTGACCATAGGGCCCACATCAAAAAAAATACATCAGCAGTCCGAACCCGCATTCAACAAAAATGTCAGGTTAGATGGCAAGGAGAATACAATCTGGTCAATTTTCTTGTTGTGAACTAGAGTACACTAGTAACTAACATGATTAAAGATATGCAATCATCATCAACAAAACTCAGTAATGCTCGATTTTATTCACAAAACTACTAGCATAAAAGGAAATTGACAAAGACACCTGATCATAAAGTGATCTCTTTTCCTCATCTTTTAGAACCTGCAATACAGCAAGCAAGACACTAGTTATTACACTAAATGGATAGTGCACTGGGAAGACTTTCTTCTCAATGCAAAAAGTTATATCTAATTTAAAACTAGAAACACCTCATAGGCACGCTGCACTTCTTGGAACTTTCTTTCAGCATCAGCATCATCTTTATTTGTATCAGGATGAAGCTTCTTCGCAAGCTGCAAAAACATGAGAAAGAAGAACGCGAAGCATCATACATAGTCCTTGGTATAAATGATCATTCATAGTACTTGGTATAAATGATAAATTCAGGATGTTACAGAGATTTCAACACTGTTTACGCAAGAGAATCAAAATCTGATGCCAGAACTCATGTCAAACGTGGACACCATTGGTGCAAGGGATGATTTTCTCCTTAACGCAGACCACATACATTCTTATAAGGTTCACTTTGCAGGCCCACTTGGATGCTTTCCTATCTCCGGGGTAGGTAGGATGCATGAAAAAGGACTCTTTATGGATGAGAGTCACAGAAAAAATCAGCCCCATCAGATTATCTTAGCAATTGAATTAGCGGACTAAAGCTTAATGGTCTTTCACCTTTTTTTTTCTGGTTTGGGGTTTTGGGGAATGATGAGTAAAGGTTTTATGAGCAAAAAATGGGCATGGATTGGTGACTTCAGGGGGGGATAAAAGTGTAAAGAGAGAAGCACTAATTAAAGGTGGGCGCAATAAAGCTGGACTGCACATGCAGTCCACTCAAGGGTGGGCCCAGGAAATTATCCTCTCTTTTTTTTCTTTTTCTTTTTTTTTTTTTTTTTTTTGTGGGGTGGGGGGGGGGGGGGGGGGGGTGCCTCTATAAAATTTATTGGGGGAAGGGGCAAATCTAAAAAAAGAATATTAAATTTCAGAATTTGCAGGGTTGTTTTAAGAATTTTGAACTTTGGGTGGGGGCTTCAGCCCCCAAACCCTTGTGCTTGGGTCCACCCAAGTCCACCCGTGGGAGAAAATCCCCCCTGGTGCAGGTATGACTCAAGTAAGCCACATGCATCCCTACTGCAATTCAATTTGCATCTTTTATGCCCAAAAAATCATCTTTCTTACTTGACATTTACGACACATTCATTTTAGAAGGACAAAGCTGATATTTTCATCATATTACCCCAGAGAATTTATCACAATACAAAAATGCATACACAATGTGCCATGATTGGCCCAAGACCACATGGTATCATGGTTGACCTGACACCCCTATGCCTATTTTTTTCCGCATGATTAGCATACACGATGGCCCATATGCGCGCACCCCCCCCCCCCCCCCCCCCCCCACCGCGTCCTCTGTGACAAGGTCTCAAGGTCCACAGAGAATTGTGCAATGGTTTAGAAGTATATTTAGGACTATAAGATTCTTTCAGTTGCATTGGCCAATATTATTTTAAACATGACATGTGGTACTTGTTCATAGAGGGCTTTCTCTGCCTACTATATTTTGATTGAATCATTCTGATTGGCTGCTCGTTTGTGACAAAACAAAAACTAAAAGGTCATTATACGAGTTTCTTCATCGTGCATTAAAATTGTAAAATTCACTCTCCTAGATTTGCCTGTGGAAATTCCACTTGTATCAAGTGAAACCTGTTCATGGGAGACTAGAAACCTTCACACCTTGATCCATAATCCACATGAAATCTGCTGCATGTGGATTGTGGCTTAACTTTCACCTAGTATTGGGATCAATCATGTTGCATGGCAGCTGGTTCATAATATCATTAGAAATTTAGAATAGTGTGTTATTGGTGTTCTTCACCATGTATTTAAGATAATAATAGGTTCAAACATTATTTAGGTTTCTTCACCTCTCTTCAATAATCGCCTGCCAAAGAACTTATTATTTAGGTTTTGATTGGTGCATTATCAAACTTCATTCATTACCTTTTGCATGAATCTTTGTTGGGAGTGTTGTTGACTTGTTGGCAATGCTGGCCCTTTTGGCATTGGTGGTGTCATTAGAGACTCTTCAGCCAGGAGTGTTCTTTCTTTCTCTGGAGCTTCTGGAGTTCAATAGGTGAATGAGACTGAGACGTTTGCATGGAGAATGGATATCCAGAAAGCTAACAGGCTTAACCACTATAATACTATTGTGGAAGGTGATTCTTACTTTCAGCTGGGCTTCAGGCTCTTCAAGGCTACCTTGGTATTTAGCAGATGTTATGGAGGAGGTTACTGATTTAGCCTCCACATGCAATGTCTCCTTCTCACGTGTGAAGAGATCTGCAAATGATATGGCCGATGCTCTTGCCAAGGAGGGCATTGGGAGCTCGGTCCTATTGTGGTCATCGCCCATGGAGAGCGCCTTTTTTGCTTTTTTCGGTGTTTTATGTTTTATGTTCCTCTGTTTTTTATGGGTTTTTTTTTAAGCTTTGTGGTATATGTATTTTAGTCTGATAAGCTTTAATAAAATTCATATAGAATTCAAAAAAAAAAAAAAAAAGATTACTTTTGCATGAAATGAAATCAGCCAAAAGAAATACCACTGATACTAACACCAGGGCAATCCGAATCACACCCTTGATACCGGCCTGCAAAGATTCTCCAGAACCATTGCCATCAAAACTGAGCTTCTAACCTGCTTCCGGGGAGTTTTCCAAACAATCAGTGGCAGATTTTGATGGCCACAATACTTAATGAAAATAAAAGAGGCCACGATGAGGGATGGAGGCCTTAAATTGACACTTTGATCTCCAAAAGCTGCTTTAGATATACCTAGGAACTATCACCCAAGGTAAACCTTTAGAATCACCACTAAAAGGTTTCTTGGAACTTGCATCCAAAACCGTAGATAAAACCACAGCACTCATACACGTGTGCACAACACAGAGCAAAGAAATTTCTGTATTATTGCTCTTACGGTAGAATCATATTCACAACCACAAAATTATGGGTTCAAGTAGTTATCATCCAATAATAAACGG
This sequence comes from Sextonia rubra, assembly GCA_037013555.1. Classification (NCBI taxonomy): domain Eukaryota; kingdom Viridiplantae; phylum Streptophyta; class Magnoliopsida; order Laurales; family Lauraceae; genus Sextonia; species Sextonia rubra. The sequence goes on along the minus strand of JASUAD010000001.1, from coordinate 108,907,242 downwards.
TTGAACGATATACATGTGTAAGCTCCCCTTTCTTTATTACAAATTTTAGCATTTGGAAGTCCTAATTGCAATAATATCTGGCTAGCTTGCTTTTGGATATTCTAAAAATTCGAGAACTTATGGCTTCATCTGTAACACTTTCAAACAAAACAACGCCTTACTCAAGGAGTCCTAAATACTTCTTAGTAAAAGTTTTACGTACCTTGTAAAGAATTAACTACCAATTAAATTCCTAACTGATAGGTCTTTCGTCAAATATGACTTCTTCCTAACTAAAAGGAATAAAAAAAAAGTAGACAAGACTAAAGAAAAAACTCAGCCGAAGGCAACTTGCCCAAAAAACTTTTCCCTTTTTTATGAAGTTCAGATGAAGTGGGAACCCTCCAGATCTCAAAAGCAATCATTCTGTACAGTCCTCTCCGACTTGGAGAACTTGACCTCAAGTTGGGTTGTGGTTCACCTAGATTGAAGATCAACTGTGCTATTTTTCAATTTATGTTTAATGTCTTCATCTAATCCCCACTTTGATATAGAATGTAACCTTATCCTCCATGGGGAAGTAGAATGGTGGCAGAGGCTCTTCCATTGGCAGGTGGTTGTTTTGAAACACCACAGGACCATTGGATCATCGAGCAATGTCGATCATAGCATCCATTTATAATGACGTATAGGTCCATCTATTTGTGTCAACTTATGTCATCAATCATCTATCTCCAGGGGGAAAAAAACAACGGGCAAAGTTGAGAGATGAACTGTGAGATCTTTCTAGCTCAGCAGTACTGAAGAAGGATCTCTGGTCATCTCACCAATGGGATCCACCTGATTATCTGAAGGGATTGATCTATAGACTCACACAAATTCATCATCTTGAACCTCTTGTCATTCCACTGCCTCTGCTTTTATTACTATTTCTTGTGTACATTCTATATTAAGCTCCTCAACAGGATGTTTGTCATGTTACCAATGGGATCCGTCTGATGATTTGAATTAAGTGCTGGATCTACCCGCACAAACTCCTCATCTTGAACCTCTTGTCCTTCGAAAGGCTCCAGTTTTCCTATGTCATGTGTTCTTGTGTACATTATATATTAAGGCCCGCAATAGATTGCTTGCCATTTGTACTGAACTCTGACTCCTCTCAATGATTCCTTGCCTCTGGTTGACCACTTGGATTGGTCACCTTATACAGCCAATTTAATTTTATTTTTGTCTTCTTTTGAAGAGCCTGATGAGTTATGAGACTTTCATAGCCTTGAAGAGATTCTTTTACTAGTAAATTACGTTGTTTTCTCCACCTGTCATTTTGCAACCTTTGTTCACAAATCCAGGGTCTTCCTAGATGACTGGTGGGATCTTTTGGGAGCACACTCCACAAAATAGGGTATTCATAAACTCCAGTCTTTTAATCAGCAATGCATCATTAGCAATGACCGTGTCATTCTCCCACAGAATCTGGAACGAACCTAGTTGTCTCGATCAACAAAAGTAAGTCATTGATTACAGATCATGACTCATGAGACCTATTTCTAACTTATTTCTCCCCTGTTATGATTTTAGAGAATTTTAGAGAGAGTAGGCAAAATTCTGGTAAGATTTCAGCAGAACTTGAGATCAAATGGTTCAACTTTAGTTGGAGATCAAATCCTAGACTATTCAAAACAGGGCATCAGAAATTCTTCAAAGTGGTCGTTTTCCACCGTGACAACATCCCTTCAATGTAAATTAAAGAAAGAATGTGGCTAAAAAGCCTTTACTGCGACTATAACAAGCATCTTTAAGATGAAACACATACCAATATCAATGAGATATAACAAGCATCAATTTTTAAAGGGGGGCAAAAGCCAAAGCCGACCATGCAAACACATTATGTGAGACTTCCTTGCATCGCAAGTTGCAACATAAGGTCAAGAAAGAACGCCCGCAATCGTAATTCGCAAGCAATTGAAACAGGCACACTCCACAAGACGTATATACTAACAGCACTCCACAGCCAAAAGGGTACTAAAATCCCGACACTCACCCCGTAGTACGCTTTCTTGATTTCCGACGGGCTCGCGTTCTTGCTTACTCCAAGAACATCGTAAAAATCCCTCGCAGCCATCCAACTCGATCCTAAACAAGAGGAAAATAAAGCAAAAGGAAACACATTGTAACTTGAAATTATCTAATAATGCCAAAACATACATCAATTCAAATTCAAATGGTAAGTAGACAAACCCAATTACCTGTGCCGTGAATTGATCTCTTCCCACACCAATCACGGCATAAACCCCCAACCCAGATACGATTTCTCTCGTTAACTGCGTCGCGCGGCGGAAAGTAATCAAAACAGAAATCCACAGAACAAAAACAAGCAACAGAGAGAATCTATGTTAAAGTCAACAAGATCAAAAGCTCCTTGGTTTCTCATCCATGGAAATGCCTCCGCCCACACAAACCTGTTTGGCAAGCAGTCGACTCCGAAAGGCGAGAAGACGAGCTGAGGATTCCAGAGAAGAATCCGCGGCGCGAGGAATCCTTGAGCTTGAGAAAAAGAGAGGAATCCGTCAGAATCGGAGGAAATGAAATCGAAAAGAGAAGAGGATGGGAGAGGGAGAGGGATTAGGGTTACGATGATGGGAGAATCTTCGAGGAGGTAGGAGGAGGCGAGAGACCGCCGAGCGAACCACCAGGCGAGCCTGGCACCGTTCGAGCGCACCATTGATGCAGAGACTTGAGATTCTAGGGTTTTGTCTCTCGTTCGGATCTTCTCGTCTTCTTCTTCGTAATCAATCGATGTCTTCTCTCCGAACGAGGAAAAAGGAAAGAATGGTGTCGATGCGAGGCCGAACCCTTCTCTCTTTCTCCTCTCAAGCGGACCTCCGAGGTAAGCTTCCCGAAGATACGCGAATTTATTACCTTTTAAGGATTAAATATTTGAAATGGCAAGTCTAAAATTTCCCCTTTTATTATCTAAATGTCTAAAATTTATAGAATTAACAAAATAGAGGCGTTTGGCATGCATTTTTAGCTCTATTTAATTTAGACAATAAGAGGTAAAAGTTCTATTTTGAAGATGAGGGGCTGTGATGCATTTCCAAATCAGAGGGAAAAAAAAAAAGAGGCGCCCAGCTACAGTATTTTGAGGGATCACGCCCAGTACGGTTTTTTCAATTTTTCTCGAAATCCGAGCCCCTAAATCTACATCCAAACCGTTGAAAATGTTCACATGACCAATTACGGCCACCCATCCAAATTTCAGCCGTTAATTCATCCGGAATCTCGAGATATGTGCAAGAAAGCGTGAGCCATTGGATACTAGTTTTTGAATTTTGTGGGGCCCAAACACAAGATCCAAACCATTGGAAATGTTGGGAAGACTAAAAACGGCTATGGGGTCAATTTTCAAGGATTGATTCCTTGTGAATCTCAAGATATTTGTAAAAAACTTTCAACCATTGAATTTAATATGCTGAATTTGTACTAGTCCACAGGCAGCCCCTTTTTTATTTTTTATTATTATTTCTGGGACAGTAAATAACAATCCAAACCATTGAAAATGTGTAGAAGGTCAATGACCATTATGAGACCAAATTTCAGCCGTTGGATCATCACCAAACTTGAGATATTTATGTAAAAACATGAATTATTAAATATATTTTTTTAAAAATTGGGGGCCTCAAACACAAAATCCAAACCGTTAGATCTCTTTGGGAGGCCACACGTGGTTATGAAGTAAAATTTCAAGGCTTAATACTTACTAGATCTCAATATATTTGTGAAAAATTTTCAACTATTGATTTAAAATGGTCTATTTAAAATAGATGCTTTCATTGCCAAACACATATTTTAAATCTAGCCTCTTTTTTTTATAGCTCTTTTTTTAATAGCTCTATTTTAGATGGTCTATAAAAATAAGACTAGACCTACCAAACAAGCCCTAAGACAATTAGACCAATAAAAGAATACAAAATTTTAAAAGAAAGAAATAAAAATTTTAAAATTTATTGATAAAAAGAATAGTGCTTTTCAACAAAGACCTTTGTAACTAAGGAAAAATTAAAAATTTAATCAAATTTAGTAGCTTTAATGAAAAATAATTAAAAATAAAAATTTATTTATTTAGCAAAAAAGTTTGCATTTAGCATGGGCCCAAGATTAAACTAATTAATTTATACAACTTAGAATAAAATAATAATGTTTTCTAACTTTAAAATTGGGATAAAGATTATAAACGGAGAGAATGATGAAATTGATAATTAAAGATATTATTTTTAAAAAGACTTAAAATAATATTTCTAAAAAATTCATAAGTGTTTATGGATGCTTTATTTGAGTATGTTATAAATGCCACAAAAATTACATGTAAAGAAACCTAACTACGTACTTTTCAAAAAAGCCAAAAAGAAAAAGAAAATAAAAGATAGATAATCTTGTCTTAATAAGTCAAACTGGATTTGTAGTAACAATCATTGTAGCACCAGTTACTATTCTATAATATTTAATGATTCCTTAAAACATCCATACAAAGAACAAAAAATTATTGGTAACAAAAAATACCATTTTACTACCTTTATTGCTTTTTAATTGCATACCTATAATCTTGAAATATCCAAACAAAAGAAAAAATCAAGAACAACAAAACAACAATTAAAGTGCATAAAAATGCTATATTCATCCATTTTGACTAAAGACCATTAATTGGTGAAAAAATCAGATTTCGCAAAAGAATAGGGACTAAGTAATATAGATTTTTGCAATAAATAGTATTTAGTATAATTAAAAAGAAAGAAACTTTGTAAATTGAACCATGTGATCAAGCAATCAGCATCGAGTTTGTGTATAAAATGAAAAGATTTTAGGTAGGCATTTTACGCATTGTGTATAAAATTAAAAGAGGGATAAATAAAGGGAAGTTTATAATTGAATGAGAGCTCTTCGCAAAAAAATATATATATATTTTTGCATGAGAGCTATTTTATGGAGAATATTTGTTTAATATTCATGACTTTAATGATAAGGCGCCACATGTGGCTCCCTCGCAAAGGGGGCAATTGTCACCTTCGTTGCTTTCAATTTACATACCTAAAACCTCAAAATATTAAAAAAATCAAGAACAACAAAACAACAAGCAACTGCATAAAAACCATTATATTCATCCATTTTGATTAAGGAACTATTTGGATGCACAAGATTATGCAATGCAGGATTGTTATAATTTTAAGAAAGTTATCTTAGCCTTCAAAACCAACCTGTTTGGGTAACTTTATATATATTAATAGAATTCCTCCTTTTGCGCAAGAGCGCAAGGGAGCGACGCATGGCATCTCTAAAATTAAATCTAAAATATTTCCTCTCCTAAAATCTCTATTGACATTGCTCAATATTGATCTTCTCCTAAAATTTCTATTCTTATTATGGGTGTTTTTTATTAACTCACCTAATTTACACACCTAAAAAATCTCCATATTTTCTCCAATTCTTAAACTTTTCTCCATCCCACGATTTCACCTAAAATCTCCCCATATTTGTGTAACAACCAAGTTAGCATTATATAAATTAAAGCTCTAAGGATAGAGGCCTATCGAGGGTGTAATATTAGTACTCCTTATTTTTCTTTTTTTTTCTAGTACGCCACTCAATTTCCTAAAATAGTAAAATATCTCTTTCTATAATCAATGTCCCTTTCTCTCATCTTTTTAACAATGAGTATATTTTAAACTTGAATTTCCTAAAATCTCTCACAATCATCATAAATAGTATTCCTCCCATTTGCCATAACCCGTGACCCAAAAACTAAAAATTACTATTGCATTTGCATCAAAAACATTATCATCTACTTCTTTTTCTTCTTCTTCTTCTTCTTCTTCTTCTTCTTCAATCCTCTTCATTATGCAATTGAAGCTTCTTCTTCTTCATCCATAGAGACGCCAGAGAACCGATCACTGGCGCTGGAACTAGAGGTTACCGATGATCCGTCCAGCGGAATTGAGGCGGCGCACAGGCTAATCATGTGGTGGGACTCGACGCATCGAAGGAGGCTAAAGAACTCATGATCTTCGACGGAGATCGACGGGAGTTCGATTAGTACTTAAGTTACGCACCATCGACCAGATCCTCCACTCTAAATCCGCTGACTCATATCGGAGCGGTGCGGTCTAGATCACTATGGCTCGTCTCGAAGACGAATTCCACAACGACAGCTATCGATATGAGGAAGATCAACAAAACCTTCAGGAGTTGGAGATCAGTCAGAGGCCCGATCTTACGCGGCTTTCACCTCTTCCTATCAACCCCAAGATCCACCTTTTCACAACAGAGGTGATTTTCAAATAAAAATCTCTTCTTTCTCTACAGATCTCATGTTTTTCCATTCATGAAATGAAGCTACATCTTAGTCGTAGGTGGATTAGGGTTGGGTACGCTACACCAAACTCCATCATGCCGCCGACCCCACCTCCCCGTCCGTTGGAGACGGCCAGTGATGAGGGCTCCGATGATCCGTGGCTGAGGGAGGTGAAATTCCTCTGCAGCTTCGATGGCCGGATACTCCTGCAGTCGGGAGACGGTGCGTTGAGGTACGTGGGTAAGCAGACGCGGATCCTTAGCATTCGTAGCGAGATCTGATTCCTCGAATTGATGGAGAAGATGGTGGAGATCTATGGTGGGTTTTGGGTGATTTTCAATGGCAAAGATGATTGTGGCAGAACAGAGAGGGATGGATTGTAACGGGTGCGTTTTCTTCCATGAATTTGCTACTGTTTTTTATATCTACCCTGTATGCTTTTCTATGCTTTTCTTCTCCGGCAATAAAAATTCATTCTGCAAATAAGAAACCGGAAACCACAAAACTCATACAGCCTAGATCAAAGTGAGCTTATGTTTAAATCATGCAGGAATGAAAAGACATAAGGCAAGTCCTTAACTTGGCTTATGTGTGATTTACTTACTAGTTGCTAATTTTGATTTAGGTTGAAACTTTTACCACATTTGCAAGTCAATATATCTATATAAAATTGTTAAGCCTATTTATAATTGTTAGTTTCAAATGATAAAATTTTAATTTTTCTTATAGGGCCTATTTATAAATATTTGGCACTAATCAAAATAGATGGTTCCATTTCTTATAGGAGTTAGACCCACCATTAAATTATAATGCTAAAAATTTAAATGGTTTATTACAAAGTTTATTTAAATAATTAAATTTCAAATGTTTATAAAATTTAATAAATGATTTTTTTTCTTTTATTTAAACCACAGGAATCATTAGTGGGCTCCTTACATTTTTAGACATTTTCTAATTTTTGTTTTATTCTTTTAGTATGCTAACTTTCAAAAATATCTAGCATTTTATATTTTTTTAAATTTTTAATAAAATATTAAATTTTTTATGGAGGCCTGGGCTGAGCACCTCTTATTTTACATTTTTTCTAGAGCTCCACGTAAGCATCCTAATGGTACTGGTTCATAAAATATTTTCCTTCTATCTATTCCTTTTTCATAACCCCCTAAAATCTCTCCATGAGCTATGATTTCTCTTAATAAAACTCTCCTCGCCTTCTACCCAAAAAAAGCTCTCTCATATTTCAGTCTCTCTTTCTTTCCTGAAGTGATCCATGGCAATCCCTACCTCAGATCTATTGGTGAATGTACAGCCAGCCCATTGATTTGATGAGGATGCCCTGTTTATTACGCTTAGGCCAACGTCCACGGATTTCCTCCCTCCTTTTCTAAACTCTTTGTTTCTCAGGTCAGAATCAAATTCAAACTTGGTGTATCTTTCTGAGTTTCTTTTTGGATTTGAAGTTGTTGGTGTTTCTTGAAGATTACAAAATCCCACGTTGTGGAGCTTCTACCGTGCACGATGTGTTGACAAAGAAGCCTCCCGAGAAGCTATTGGAATCTGCCCATGCCATTGAAAGGGAATTTCAGGTATAATTGATGCTATGGTGTTGGGAAAATCATTACTTTATACTATTGAGCTCTACACCACTTTTTTAAGAGATTGTTGGGTTTTTGCTTGATCACAAAGATCGAGATTGCTTAGAAAGAAGAAGAAGAGGAAGAAGAAGAAGAAAAAGAAAATTGAATGAAGAAGATTACAGTATACTATAACTATCTCATGTTCAATGATTTGTTGGGCTTTGGATTAGCATGGGATGTCAACACCTACTTTGTGATAGTGCTTGGTTTATACTCCTCTTGTATTTCAATCTGATTCAATTTTATACATTTATGATATTTTATGTCGAACATAATTGATTTCATTTTTAATTTTTTCTTGGATTCTTATTTTCTTATCCACTGTAATGTGACTTTTGTTTCTATTTTTGTTGATTTTTTCCTAGGATCACATCTTTATAAGGTCTTTTGGGGGTGTGGACAAAAAATACACTAAATGAATTATATAATTTATTTTTGCACTACAATGGTGATTTGGATGTCTTGATAGATTGTTTGGATCTACTCCAAAGGAAACATTACCAGGTATGTAATTGCTTTTCTATATCTGGTTTAGTTATTATTATTATTCTTTGTGTTATTGAATGGATTTCAAAGATTGCATCTTTTTCTTTGATATACATATGCATCAAACTATATTTAGATGCTTATAATTGATGTCATTCTTTCTTTTTATTTATATTTTTTAATCTTTAGTACAAATTTGATTTTTTTTGTCTTTACAATTTTCTCAAATTTAAATCATGGATGTGTCCGCACACACTTAGGAGTTTATTCAAAATATTATTTTTATTTTCATTAATACAATCTTCAATAATTGTCATTATTATTCTTTTCTTTAAAAAAAATCTCTTATTTCCTTTCCAAAGCTATAGAACATTAGTATTTCAATCTAAATATTATAAATAAGTTTGTTTAGTTTTGGGCTAAGCTTAGCTCTGGCATCTTTTCTAAACAATAAATTTATTTCTAATTTATTTTCTTATCATAAATAATTTTAAGAAAGCATTTTTTCTTTTCAACAAGAACAAAGCATTCTTTCTTATCAACAATAAATATCTTATGCCAAACAATAAAACAATTGTATGTGTGTCTTTAAATCAGGGGCTACAATATTTTTTCAATTTAAGGTGAATTTTCAAAAGTGCATTTGAAGTGATTAAAGTTTATAATATATCACATCACTTTTTGTTTACATATATACTTCTCTTTCCATTTTAGTATTATTTATAATCTTTTCTTCAGTTTTTCTCTATCATAATTTTTGATGCATAAAATAAAATCTAATAATTATAAATAATATACTTTTCTTTTACACTTATTTTTTCTTAATTATATTTCAAAAAATAAAAAATTTAATCTATTTCAGTTTTGCCCGGGCCTTCGTTGCTAGTCTATATTTAAAGGCCATGAGTTTTGGGTAGTCAAACTTCCCCACCCATGGCTTTTAGCATTCGCCATTCTGTAATCTATATTTGGGGTGGACTCTTATGGTTCCCAGTAGACCTATTAATGAATTTTATACCTATTGATATCTCTTTCATCCTTTTTCCCCCTTAATATATACTTATATACCTTTGGAGAAAATAAGAAATGAAAATGTAGAGACGGCCATTCCACACGTGAAGAGATAAGAGATTTAATTGGATTTTTTATGCTAGTTGGTTAAGATTTTGGAATTCCTTGCTGTGAGAACAAAATCATGTTTTCCTTTTCCTTATCTAATGGGACATGTTCGCCATAATGTCTCCAGCTCTCTTGTTTGGGTTGGGCTGCGGGGAGGTTTGCATTTTATTTGTGTGGATCAAATTTTGATATATAATTGGATTGTTTATATACGACATTTTTATAAATGTTCTTTACATATTTTATGAATGGAATCTTTTTGTGAGGCCGACTCCCAAGTGAGTAAGAGTTTATTAAGTGACATTCAAGAAGGGTTATTTATTTTGAGCACTTTAGATCATTTTCTAAGGTATCCTATAATTACAATTTAAGAAAGTCCGTTTTGTGAATTTTTTAGGCGCATCACAAAATAAATACACTGAAAAGGTCAATTAGCCAAATTTCACTCTACCAGGAGATGAGCACCCTTCATAATGATTATTTGAAAAATCTAAACCATTGAAATTTACTCTAATAAGACAATGAATTTTCTTCTACAATGTAGCTCACAGGGACCACTTAAATGCATGTTTATCAACATGAAAATGTAGATGGAAAGGTATTCTTATGGATATGGGCCAGCCAAAAAAATCAGCCCTATTATATTGTCCTAGATTTTGATTTAATAGCATTCAAAGTTTAATGAAATTTTAGTCATATATTATTTTAAGATTCAATCTGAGCGAAGGTCTGATGAGCATATCATCAGCGCACATGCTAGGTTAAGGGATTAAAAGCATATGAAAGGGCTGCATTGAACCAAGGTGGCCCCCAAGTTGGCCCCAAACAACTGGACTACAATTGTAGGAGAAGATTTCCTCCCCTCTTTCACTTTGGAGGCTGCAAATTTCTATTTCTTTGTAAGAGTGAGCACGAGGCCGCAATGTAGCCCTTTCCACACTCTTTTTCATCCAATGATCTGGGACAAGGCCCAATGACACACTCATCGGACATTCACTCATTGTTGGATTGTATTTTAAGAAAATCTATGATTGAAATGCCACTACACTTTTAAGGTTATTAAATCAAAGTTTAGAATGATAAGACGGCTGATTTTTTTTTACCGACCCATATCTCATAAGCATACATCTAATTGCATTGCAGGAGAAATTCAGATGCAACTGTGCAAGGGAACCATCTCAGCTAGGAGGTACAGGGAAAAGGAAAGGAAAGAGGCCGGGAAGGAAGATAAGATGGTGAAGAAGAGGAAGAATGAAGCAGCAGTAGTCAATAGCTGCTCTCTCTCTCTCTCTCTCTCTCTCTGTTTCTTCTTATTTTTTCTGGCATAGGTCTGCACAGCTGATATTTTTTTTTGTTACTACCGACTAACTACCAATACTTTGGGCACATTTATGCAAATCCCACTTTATCTGCTATTTTGTTACTCGGTGCAAGAGAACTCTCTATGAAAAAGATAATTTTTTGTACTATTTTTCAGAGCTGGAGGAGACACCCAGTATCTGGCCTCCCCATCAGACTAGTGTGCATTTACACAAACAAGCCCTTTGTGATTTGCTCTGATAACAATGTGCTCTAAATATGACTATAATTGCAGGAATAATCTAGCACTGATGCACATACATCGGCTGATACGTTTTGTAACATGGAAGCATGCCCACCAATTTTGAAACAGGAAATAATGAGGAGGAAGATCACCAATAGCGAGTTAGGGCCCTGTCACTTTCTGAAGAATTGCTTCATTCCAATAAAAATGATTAGGAGCTAATGATATACAGATGGATGAGCCCTCTTTGTTTCTCATGATCAACATGAGACTATCCTACTCACTCTCTCATGATCCGTCTAGCTTCAGGTTATACGTGCCACAAATTTGCAAGAATTTGCAATCAATTGGCGGTTAGAAAAATTCTGCATGACCCTACGTCACATTTGTAGGAGCTGCTTTTTTTGTTTTCACCAGCTTGCTTGCAGGAAAGTGTAGTCTTGCAATTAGGGGACGAGGAGCCCGCGTCTTCTGATCAAATCCCCTCACACAAACATATCCTACAAAAAAATAAAAATAAAAATAAAAATAAATAAATAAATAAAAATCATAAAGTCTAATAATAGATCTCTTTCTTCGAGATGCGAAGCCACTAACTACTCTTCAGTTCAAAACATGGAACAGGGCTGAGCTCCTGGTCGGGTATGAAATTACATATCATATCGGCCAATTTGAATTGATTCTTGTAAGCATCTCCAATTGATGGGACAATTATACATCATACAGATAGGTCCATTTAAATTACTCATATATGAGTATTTATTCAGAAATCCACTGACATGTCCTGTTATGGTTTACACTCCTACAAGTGTTATCAAGCCCCTGCTGCCGGTGAAGTTAATGGTCTTCTGTCTGCTTGGGTGTCTCAAGCCTTTAGGGCCTGATTCTTTACTGAAATTCTAGGAATTCCGGCCTGAAGAATTCTGAAATTCCAGAAAATAGTGGAATTTCTGAATTTTCCTTTGTACTTGAGTACCCAAAAATTCCACCAAAAAGCAAATGGGTTGGAATTCCAAAATTCTGCTAGAGCATATGAGACCTAGGTAGCTGAGATTTTAAAATTCTGCTGGAGAAACATGGCATTTGCAAATTTTAAGGACAAGCATCACATCATTTTCAAAAAAAAAAAAAAAACACTGTAACACCTCAAATTCTTGTCCAAAGAACCCTGACACCTCAAATTATTGTTAGAAATTCTAGTAAAGAAACATGCACTTAGATAATGCTAAAAGAACTAGTGAGTGATTTCAAATCAAAACAAACAAACCATACCTAAACGAAGCATTTTTTTTTCCTGCTTTTGCAGCACCAACTTGTTGAATTACTTGAAAAAGGACTCAAAATTCTAGTTTTGGCGTTTATTTATTGCCACAGTTCTTTTCCCTAAAATATGTGCTCTAGAAAACATTAGTAATAAATAAGGATATGGCTAAGAGGATTCTTTCTCATTGGATTGTTTAAAGATCTTTGTTAGCATAAATTGTACAACATATCTATTACCATCATCATCATCAAAGCTTTGTCCCAACTATATCGAGATTTGTTGCATGAATTCAGTTTCTCCATCCTTATCTATGATGAGCCAAATCCTCAGATAAGCTACATGTCTTTAGATTTATTTTTACCACCTCCATCCGCGTCCTCTTAAGCCTACACTTCCCCTTGGTGGGCCATCAACCTACATAGCTAAACTTTTCCTTGTTGGTGTTGTTGTCGACTTGTATTGAACATGTCTAAACCATTTCAAATGAGTTTTTATAATTTTATCATCTATTTATGTCACCTCTAAATTCTCATGGAAGCGCTCATTTTTTATTTTATTCTTCCTAGTTTTACCACACATCCACCTCAATATTCTCATCGCTGTTGTGTCCATTTTGTGCATATGTTGCTTCTTGATTGACCAACATTTTGCCCCATAGGTCATAGTTAGTCTCATTGTCGTCTTATAAAATTTTTCCTTTAATTTTGTTGGCATGCACCGATTACATAACACTTCAGATGCAAGCCTCCACTTCAACCATCCCATTTTTATCTTGTGTTCAACAACTTTATCAATCTCTCCATCCTTACTAATTATCGAGCAAAGGTAAAGTGTACAGTGTATCCGATGGCCATTAATTTTAGATTTGGTAGATCCACCTTGTACTCCGCCATGTTCCTTGATGAGGGTGCTTGTTTACATGAGTGAATGGAGTAAAATAAAATGTTCAATCAGCAGAAAAAGAAAGAGGGGGTCGATAGTAAAATGCGCTAATTGACAAAAGTTGCTTCTCTCTAGGTTATAGACTTTTGTCATTTAGTAAATTTTTAAGAGTAGCTTTTTGTCATTTAGTGCATTTTACTCACATCCTTCTCCTTTTTCTTTTTCTCTTGATTTGACCTTTTATTTTGCTTCACTCCTCCCCTCATGCAACCAAGGGTGAACAAAAATGTAAACTTATTGCTAGGTAAATATTGATTGTTGTTATAAGTTAGAACTTAGAGAATAGGACCTATTTATATTTTATAACATGTTGGGGACCTTGGTGTAGTAAATATCAGAAACTTGAGAGGTTTTATGTATTTTGTAATAACTAAGATTTAATGATGTAGGAATGGTCAACCAAACCAATGAGTTAGATCATTCTTCTATTCCTCCCTCAAAGTCCTCTTCTTTTTCCTTTTTTCCTTCACCCTTTGTTCATTGGTTTTCTAAGAGGTATTATGTTAAAACCGTTAGAGCTACTTAGGACTAGGGTTTGAACTTGGTATCAAAGCATTGAATCATGGCTAGACAATTAAGCAAATAAGACTACAAGTCCCAAATCTATGTCGAAGCCAAGTATTGAAGGGTTCTTATGATGTTTTTTGGTGTTCATTGTTAGTGCTCCAGTGCACATTTTGAAATCAATATTCTATTGACCATTGCTACTCAGGTTGTAGGTATTTTGCTTGAGGTGTTGCCGTTTGTGGTGCATTTGACAGATGTGTTTTTGTTGTGTTTATGGTGCTAGTGTTTCTGCTGGTGTATTTGTGATGGAGTATTGCAGATGAGAGTGAGCAATTGAGTACTGGAGATCTACAAGTGTTCTCTTTCACAGGTTAGTGTTCTTTTTGTCTCCCTTTGGATTAATCAAATTAGTTACTCATTGGAACTTCAGTCTAAATGAAATCCAAGGGCAAAAGTTCGATGGGATCTAGTCAACAACTTCTTCCTAATGTTGTCAATCCTAATACAAGGATAACACCAAGTCTTTTCAGTGGTACTAATTATAAGGATTGGGCGTATTAATCTAGAATGGCTATTAGGGGATCGAAGAGACTTAGGTATATTGATGCAAGTATCAAGGAACGAACAAGGAAGATCCTAAAAATTTGTTGATCATGAACTAGATTCTTAATTCAATGAAAGAAGGAAGTGCAAAAAGTTTTAAATATTCTGAGAGCCAAAGAACTTTGGAAGTTCATTGAGGCAGCCTATGCTCAAAAGAGAAATAATGCTAGGATCTTTGAATTAAAAATGGAGTTTGCTAGTTTTAAGAAAGGAACTCTCTCAATTGGAGACTATTATTTCAATTCAGGGCATTGTGGATAGTGTTGGAGTCTTACATGTGCCTTGAACCTTGTGCTAAAAAACAGAGAAAATTGTTGGAAGACCAACATATATTTGAAGGGGTGGGGGTGGGGGTGGGGGTGGGGGAGGGAGGGAGAGGGAGCAACCCAAGGTATGAACCCATTTGCACACAAATAACAAGTTAGGATCCACTGCCTCCTACTGGTATAGTATTTACTCTGTTGTAGGGAGAGGAAAGTCGTTGGACGGTTATGAATCCCAAACCTGATATCATACTAACCTGAAAGTTCCACTCTTGCGAACAACAATGTGAGCAATACAAAACCAAATATGGGATATGGTGGAGTCAAAGGACATGGTTGAGGAGGACCACAACCCAATGGTGGACAACCTATTCCTAATTGTGACATTTTTTTGCCACTCACTATGGGAGATAGAAACATACTCGGGACAATTGTTGTGACTGGCATGGTAGGTCGGAAAATGTATCAGGCTATCAGCAACACTAGCAGAGGTGGAACACCCTAGTGGTTCTAATGAACAAAACAAGGTTGACGCACAGAATTGGAAGGATGAGCTTATAATTCTTCATCAGAGATTGGCTGCATTAGAGGGTGAAACACGTAATTCTTCAATTGGTATAGCTTTCCATAATCCTACTGCATTTGCCCCCTTTGCTTCTCTTTCTACTTGGGTTCAAGGCCACAGACCATGTGATAGGTATATATTCTGAGTTTCAGCCCTACACTTCTACTATTGATGGGAGGGTGAGAATTGTTAATGGTTCCTATAACCCATGCAACTGGGAAAGGAATTGTTTGCATCTTACCTAGCCTATCTTAATCATTTGTTCTCCATGTTCCAAGTCTTTCATTCAACCTATTGTTTGTTTAGTGCACTAACGACGAAGCTTAATTGTTGTGTTACATTTTATCATTTTTACTGTGCCTTTCGAGATCTAAGGATGAGTTGGAAGATTGATGGTGGTAGTGAGAGTAATGGTCTTCACGCCTTTTGACTTGAAGAAAACAAAGTCAAAAGCATTACAGACTGAAGTTGCTGATGGGAATAAAGTATCTTCAAAGCATTGTCGTCTTGGTCATGTGTTGTTGCAGTGTCCAAGGAATATTTCTTTTCTTGTAATGACCTAACCTAACCTGACAAGGGGGGCCAATCTATCCTAAATGGGCTACATTTGACCAGTCCAGTTTGAGACTGGATTGGGCATGCTGGGCCAAGTTTTATTGGATTCAATCAAGAGATACTTAGAACCCAAAGACACATTAGGAGTTGACATAGGCCCATTTGTAATAACTCTAGAATATCCACAGATGAGACTCTTGGACTACCCAAGAGTAACCCTACCGTGGAATTTCTAAGGACTCCCCATGTGAGGAATTTCAAGCATCATGACCTTTCCCCTAGCAACCATTACTTCTATAGATGGGAGCTCACCCCTCCCTCATTCTCTTCACTTTTTTCCAAGGAAGAGAAGATAGAGAGATCTAATTTGAGAGGTGTGTTTGTGGTGATAGAAGTAGAGAATCGTGGAGGAGATTAGGATGCATAGTGGATGTCCAGCTCAATACCACTCACAGCACGGCCATCGATCGTCTATTCAAGGTGAGTAGAGTTTCTCATCAACTTACTATAATGTAATTATAATAGAATGGTTGTCCAGTTGAGAATTATTTTGCAAGAAGGCATGCAGTGGTACAAGGAAGATACTGTTGCCGTGACTGTCTTTGGACACAGATTCAAGGAGTGCTCTCGGATTCTGATAATTTGATTCTTCCTCATAGTTTTATTCATTATTAGAGAACGCTTATTACCAGAATTAGTTAGAAAATGACATTAAACCCAAACAGAATAGGGATTTTCCCAAACAGCACCGTTTGGGATGAGTTTTATCACCAGAAGTTGTGTGTCCCAGTGAGCCACTTGATCTCTAATAAGGGCCACTCGTTTGTTAGAGGCCAAAGGGGATACCCTAGGAGAGTGGTCCCTCTCCGATTTGGACCATTGGGGGCCCACCATCCAACCCCCAAGATTGATCTGTCGTAAAAACAAGAACTAAAAACCTTCTTGGTTTTTAGTAAATGAAGATAAAAACTCAATTTTTTCTATATAGATAACTGATAGATGGATTTTATGTTTAGTAGACTTCATTGAGGATTGTTTTAACTTGGAATAGGAGAGATTGGCATGTTCATGAAATCAGAAAACTGGAAATATCTAGTTAAGGGTCGTCAAGAATACCCTTGACGTTTGGAAGTTGTGGGTCTCAATGGGCCACCTGATCTGAGATCAAGTCCCCAAATCTAGTGGAGGACTGTTGGGTGACCATTATGATGGTAGACCCGTGTAGTTTGGACCATTGGGTCCCACCATCTGGTTACCTTAAAAATTAGGGGCTTGAGGCATACTTTGGGATGATTTTGTGTTTCGAACTTCAGTTGATGAGTTGTTGGGTTCTGGAAAATTACAGACAGGTCCCTGAATTAATTATCTAACTCAATTTAGTCCTAGAACACTATTCCTTTGAGAAATTGAAAGGAATAATGGTAGTGACTGACCAAATATCATTCACAGTCTAAGAATGATTTACTATTATGTTTCTTTAACATAATAATTACTATTTTTTTTAAGATCCATTTATTTGTTTATCAATCATAAACATCTTTAGAATATTATGTTTGATGAGTATTTGGAATCTCATTGACTTACGAACCAATCTGAACATTTTGTTATAATTTAATTCATATGAATTTTAAGTTAACAATCATGGCATATGACAAAGAAAATGCCAGATGAATGGAGAAGAAGCATTGTATTACCTATATATAAGAATAAGGGAGATATGCAAAATTGTACCAACTATCAAGGGATTAAACTTAGGAGTCATACTATGAAGTTATGGGAGAGAATAATGGAGCAAAGACTTACACAGACTAAGATTACTGAAAATCAATATGGTTTTATGTCAGGAAGGTCAACTATGGAAGCTATCTTTTTACTTAGGCAATTAATAGAAAGATATCAAGAAAGAGGAAAAATCCACACATGGTTTTTATCGATTTAGAAAAAGCCTGTGATAGGGTACTGAGAAATTTAATTTGGTGGCTTTTGAAGAAAAGGAATGTCCTCAGCGATTACATTAAAAATTTTAAGCATATGTATGAAAGAGTAGTAACAAATGTAAGAACCACATGTGGAGAAACAGGTGAATTTTCCGTGACTATAGGTTTGCATCAGGGAGCAGCCTTAAGCTCTTACCTCTTTGCATTGATTATAGATGAGTTAACTGCGCTTATTCAAGAAGAAGTACCATGGTGTATGTTATTTGTAGATGATATAGTATTAGTAGATGATTCACTTATCGAAAGATTTAGCTCAAATTAGAACGGAATGAAGAAATAGAATTCATGTAGCCGACCCTAACATGGTTGGGATAAGGCTTCGATGATGATGATAGTATTAGTGGATGAATCAAAAGATGGTGTAAATGCAAAACTCGAGAGATGGAGGGGAGAAATATGGATTGCAACTTCAGTGGACATATACAAAGTGCTGAAACCACTGTCAAAATTGAAACCCATGAGATACCACGTAGAGATTCTTTTCGGTGTCTAGGCTTGATGATTAGAAAGGATGGGGAGATTCACGAAGATATTGAGCATAGGATAAAAGCTGGATGGCTGAAGTGGAGACTAGCTTCTGGAGTACTTTGCCACAAATAAATGCCAATGAAATTGAAGGGCAAATTTTACAGGATAGTGGTTAGACCAGCTATGACATATGGAGCAGCATGTTAGTCAATTAAAAAGACACATATATATATATAAGATGGATGTGGCAGAGATAAGAATGTTTAGGTGGATGTGTAGTAAAACTAGGAAAGGAAAAAAAATAGAAATGAGCACTTTCGAGAGCATTTATGGATAGCACCAATAGGGGATAAAATTAGAGAAACCCGTTTAAGATGGTTTGGACATGTTGAGCATAGGCCGGTTATCGTACCAGTGAGGAAAAGTTTAGTTATCTAGGTAGATGGCCCATTAAGAGGTAGGGATAGGTAGAAGAAAGAAAACATTGATAGAGGTCATTAAATCAGATTTGAAGAAGTTTAACTTATCTAACGATTTGACTCAAAATAGAACGGAATGGAGAAACAGAATTCATGTAGCCGACCCAATTATGGTTGGGATAAGGCTTTAATGATGATGATGATGATGTAGTAATGGCATATGACAGGCCATATTATGGAAAATTAATAAGAACTTCTCTTGTGGATTTTTGGTTGAAGGAAGTAGGACTAACAATCATGGTGGATGATAGTCCATGTTGTTGGGGATGAAAAAGAATTTCCTTGTGGATAATTTGTTAAGGGAAATATGGTCAACTATTATGGTAGATGACAAGCTATATAGTTGACGGAAAAGTGGATACTCCCATGTGGGATATTGGAATTGCCAATGCAATGATATGAAAGGATACTTGAGTATAAATCGATCGGGCCTGTATACTAATACAATATTATTCCTTGAAATTAATTGTCACGCTTGAGTAAACTTATGTTGAATTGTAAATTTTATTTGATTATAAAGTTCTACTCACCAATGTCAATGACTAGTGGTTCGCCCACTTCAGGTAATGCATCCATAATGGGCTCGAGAGATGACAGAGATCAGCCAATAGAGTTCAGTATGCGTGGTTGATTGAGCGGACGGAGAATAACTTTTATTTATTTATTTATTTTTTCTTGGGGCTCAGCCCCACTATGACTACTCCATTAGATTAAATTTATACTTATCGTCTTTTCAGTAGTACTCTTTGTTGACTTAAAGACATTAATATATGAAATATAGTTTATGCTTTAGACTTTATTCTTATTTGTCATCAAATTCTAAATTTGAAAGCGCCTTAAGAATCTGAAGAGCTCCAGATTTTTGGATCGTTACATTTTTGAATCTTACAAATAAACTTATAGTATTTTGAGATTGATGCTTGTCAATTTGTTAAGAATGAGAAACCAGTGTACTCAGTCAATATTAATTAGATAAATTCTTTTCCATTTGATCCAATTCATTCTGATGTCTAGTATGCGTCTGTTTCATCTATTTATAATCATTGATATTTCGTGACTTCATTTTTTTATTATGCAACTAGAGTGACTTGGGTGTATCTTGTAAAATCTAAAGATAAGGTCTTACATATTTTTAAAATATACCATAAAATGGCTGAGGATGAGAGTACACCTCAAGCATTTTCCAAGGTTATCTTACCGAAAATGGGGTTGTATGCATATATACCGTGGCAAAATGGTATTGCGGAACGTAAGAATAGACGCTTGTTAAAGTCACCAAGGCTCTTCTATTCGAGATGAATGTACCAAAGTACTTTTTGGTTGGATGGAGTTCTAACAACAACACACTTACTAAATAGAATGCCTTCAAAGATTTTGGGAGGAAAGTGTCTTATACAAGTGTTGTGTCCCAATACAGCATTGTTCCAAGTTCCATTAGAAGCGTTCAAATGTACCTACTTTGTTCACATTCCAAAGCATCAAATAGATAAATTGGATTCGAAGATTGTTAAATGCATGTTTATGGGATATCCTACTTCTCAAAAGGGCTATAAGCACTATGCTCTTGGAAATAAGGGTTGCCTATTTGTGGCAATAGATGTTAGTTTCCATGAAGATATTCCATATTTGTCATCAGCAAGTAAGGGATTATTATCAAACAGAAGTGCAAAGGAGAATATACCTCCTGTTAGTTCCATCTACCCCACTGAATCTAGGATTACCATATGGAAAGGGCATAGAGTCCCTTAAACCAGAAGAGGGTGAGCAGCTCCAGAGACTAGTGCTACTATATTGGAGGAAAAAACATGGAAGTAGACCATTGCTCTTATTGATACCTTTGTTTGATGCTCCGAATCCAAGCTTGGACCCTCCTTTCCCTCTCCATCTAAAGTTGTTCTGTAATCAGGTATTTCCTCTAACTTCATCTCTCTGTCACCCTTTTCTGTCTTTCATTTCTAGTTCCAAGAGACTAAAATGGCAGGTTAGTGATTGCCCTTTTTTCAATGACTCTATGTGTGTGTGTGTGTGTGTACACGCGCTGGGTATGAACAAAACAACTGTCCACCTTTTTCTTTTTTAAAATTTTGTTCCCCCCCCTTCTTTTTCTCAATGACTTAGGCCGAGGCCGAGTCCATGGGACCGTACTCGGTGAGTGGACAAGTCGGCTCTAACTTGACCGATTTTTAAAACCTTGTATTATAGCCAGCAATAAACTTTGATTGGACATTGTATCAACTAGATGTAAAAAAAAAAAAAAAAAAGAATTTCTCCATAATGATCTAAAGGAAGAGGTTTATATGAATCCTTCTTATGTGGACTCAAACAGTCCTTGCGAGCCTAGTTTGAAAGGTTTAATAAAGTGTGCTTAACTATGGGTTCCAAAGGTGTTATGCTAATCGCACAATCTTTGTGAAAAAGAAGTTATTCGAAGGTGGTCATCCTGTTAGTCATGTTGATGATATAGTTGTTACTAGAAGCTATGTTGAGGAAATCTCCCAATTGAAAAGTTTTTTGAAAAAGGATTTTGAGATCAAGGATCTAGGTTTATTTAAATATTTCCTCCGAATTGAAGTAGCAAGGTCAAAGGATGCAATTGTTATATCACAAAGAAAATGTACCATTTATCTCCTTGTAGAAACAGGGAAGCTAGGTGTGAAGCTAGCAGACACTCCAATAGAACTGAGACTTCCGCAATGGAAGTGGAGAGCTATGTCAAGATAAGAGAATTTATCAGAGATTGGTGGGGAGGTTGATTTATCTAAAAATTAGAAGGCTTGACATTTCTTAAGCCATTAGTTTGGTTAGTCAATTTATGTATGTCCTGAGAATTGATTATGTAGCTACAGTACATAGGATTCTTAGATATTTAAAAGGGTCACCAGGTCAAGGAATCCTATACAGATCTCATCGGCACACTGTAAGATCCTGGCCCCAAATCTAGGGTTAATTTGCTAATTTTTCATGCTTATTGCTAATTATTAGTATTTTAATCTTGATTACTAATGGATAGGTAAATTGGTGGGACCCTACTCTTGATTAGGTAGTTTTGAGGACTAATTGGTAATTTAACTAGTTAACTTCACATTATCTCATCATCTTATTGATCATATCATGTGCATTAATCATAATACCACATTAGTGGACCCATTTCATTTAAGACCTAAGTCACCAAAGTAGGACCCCTTATGACCGCTTTTGTAAATAACATAAGTATAATGGACTTGCTAGTAAATACCTAAAGATTCTAGTAACCTTAACGCTTTATAAAGGCACACTCTCCAAAGCAAGAGCCTCCTTGTGCTTCCTAGCTAAAAACCTAACCCCATCTCCATTTTCCTCCCTCCTTCAAGCCTAAAGTGTATGAGAGAGAGATTCTAGCCCCATTAGAAGTTAGCTTTATCTCCTTCTCCACATATCCTTTTACCCACTTATTGTTTGTTTAGGGAGAAAAGCCCTATCTTCACCTTTTGCACTACTTTTAAGTAAGAAACTCTATCTACCTTGGTATTTGTGCCTATTTGAATAGGGTAGAGTGATTTTCTAGCTTAGACACCCATCGTATCACCTTTTCATAGCATTCATCTCACGTTTTCTTCTTCTTTTCATGTCATCTCATTAATAGGGTGTTAGGTGAGCTAAAAGATTTGGGGATTCTACTATTTTGGCTTTGGTATTGTTTTTGGGAGTACCATAAGGCAAGTATAAGCAAACAGTAATATGCATATGTGTTATTGTGTTGGATTCTTGATGATTCTTTACTCTATTGCATTATATAGCCCATCATTTTCATGGTTCATTAATGGAGGATGTATTTGTAGATGAAAATGATGTTTATAAAGATTGAAATGAATGAAGTGAAGAAGGGATTAAATAGAAGTGGAATAGCATTTAATATGCTTGATTTGGAGCAATAAATGATGAAAAGTGGGTTAGTAGAGTTTGAGAAGGAATAAGGGAAGGTTCGGACCTAAACAGCCCAAAAAGGGCAAACATGCATAGGTCCGGTCGATTGGACGATCGAATTACCCCTCTAGGTTGGGTCTGATCAATTGGACCCATGCCCGCTCGATTGGGCAAACCTTGTTTTTCCAGAAAATTCTATTTATTTAATTATTTATTTTATCTATTTAAAAACCTTTTCTACATGCTTCTTTTTAAGACTAACGTAACTTGACTTGATGAAGTCAAGTATACTTAGGAAACCTTAAGCTTGATCTCAGGTCAAACAATACATTAGAATACTAGTGAACCATATGCTTTGTAAAACCTTGACTCTTGGAATCACTATACCACAAACCTTGTCCAATGAAATGAAATTGGGTACATAAGGAATGTGTTGGCTGTTGCCCATCCTTGTTAGATGTTCCAGCTAGTCTTAATGTCATACCCTTCAGAAGTGGGTATAGGAGTCCAATGTCTATATTTATAAACAATGCGACACCAAAAAATTCGGTAACACATGACATTGGATGACCTATGGTCACACCGAAGCGGAAAGCAAAGGACACAGGCATCTTAGAATAGTTTGGTTTGTAATCATCCTTATTTCTAAATAAATTGAAAGTTTATGCATATTGCTATGATTTCCCTTATTTTTTGCTTACTCTGATGTTATTAGCTCGATTATATTCTTCTATCTTCTTTGCAATTACTGCTGTTATTGTTATCCTCATCTGACATCATGATACCTTAAGTTAATGCAAAAAATATGTATGCAAATCCTGATACACAAGCAAGAAACACATGATTGTGCCATTTTATCCGTATTGATACATAAAGTCGGCACCACTGAGCTTAACTCTATGAGGATCGGAATGGCTAAGTATGAGTTTGAGATATGTACTGCTGCAGTTGGTTTTTCAGTGGAGTGAGTCAACGCTCCTTTGGGATAATCGGATTAGCTACTTGGTTCCCTACAGTCCCGATAAACGCTATCCTTTGGGAAGGATACTAGTAATGTAGTTGCCAAATTTACAAGTATATTTCTATTACATTGATTATCTTATACATATGATCATTATGAATGCAAAAATGCTTAGTATAGACTATTACTGACCTTTTATAAATTGATCATGTCTTTATTTCCTTCTTGAAAACCATTTATTTAGAGTATTACTTGCTTATTCTTGTTGAGCTGTCATGATTATGGTGCTACTATTGCTGTTGCAGGAGTGAATTCTAGCCTAGACCCAGTTATCAACACGAATCCGAAGGATCCCGCGCAGGTTACTTTCAGATTAGTTGAGTGGGTAGCTAATGATATATTTTATTAGATAGATACAATAGAGTGTCAAACGGTTATGACACTTTAAAAGTCATAGAGATATGGATTACTCCATTTATCATGCCATCATATTTTATTTGATAGGCTTATGCTTATTTTCATCTTGGTGGACATGTATTATTATTGGTCTTTGTCCATCCCAGACTTATGTACTGTTTACTTTAGTACACATTGGAAACGTAGACTTTCATTGGGATCAGGTCGAATCTATTATCTATCTATACATTTATTTTGGAATGGCCTAAACAAGTATTCAAGTATGCTCTCTATTATCACTAGTGGTGTGATTGGGTGCATAAGCACTAATGTTTCCCAAGATTCATAAATAATTATCTGCTCATGGATCTTCCTTGCACATTAAGGTGTATGATTTAAGAAAATTCCTTTGTGGAAATTCGTATTTGCCCAAGAGCAGTATGGATTACCACGGGATTACGTGTGCCACATCATGGGCCTATCCGTGATGACCTAATCTCGGGCTCGAGGCATAACACACGCCGACGCCATGGCATACACGATGGTGATTGGGCTGGATCACTGCTAACTAGAGAGTCCACCATAGCTTATTGCACAATGGTTGAAAATAATTTCGAAGTAAGAAACAAGTTGTTAATGCAAAGTCTAGTGCAAAAGCCGAGTGTAGAACTGTGGCTCATGGTTGTTGCAAATTATTATGGCTACAGATATTGTTGGAAGAATTAGGTTTCAAGCAAATTGGTTCAATTAATCTGTATTCTGATAGTACATTAGCAATTAAACTTCCAACAAGTTTGTCTACCACGAAAAAACAAAGAATGTGGAGATTGATTGCCATTTCATCTGGGAGAAAATTGAAAAAAAGATTGTGTTTATTATTGATGTTCACACTAAAGACTTGTTAGCAGATTTTCTCACAAGGCTATCAATAAAGCTTAGTCACATAATATTTTGTCCAAGCTGGGCATGATTAATATCTATCAACCAACTTGAGAGAGGGGTGGGGTATGTGTGTGTGTGGTTGGGTGGGGGGTGGGGGGATTTATAAGTTAGAGAATAGGACCTATTTATGATTTATAACATGTTGGGGACCTTGGTGTAAATATCAAAAACTTGAGGGTTTTTATATAATTTGCAATAACTAAGATTTAATGATATTGCCATATAGGAATGATGGACCTAACCAATAGATTAGATCATTCTTCTATTCCTCCCTCAAACTCCTCCTCTTTTTTCCTTCGTTCTTTTTCCATTGATTTTCTACGAGCCATTACGTTGAAACCCTAGATCTAATTAGGACTAGGGTTTCAACGATTGTTAGTTCAGGTTCATAACACGTAATTGTCATATATATAGTGGAATTTCAATAGTTCAACTGGTTAGTAAAAGTGGTCTTTTTAAAGAATATTATGAACAAAAGCCTTCATGGATGTTCTCATTACACTGCATTTGTGCTGACATAGTAAGGGCCCTATTTCCCATTCCATCACACAGCTATTCAAATATTAGAAATAATGGGTGGCAATTTCATACCTCTCCAGAAGCACTGTTGAATACCTTCAGTGGTTAAACCTATAAAAAAGAAACAGAGCTTGAAGTTAGTGTCTTCTTGGAAATTGACAACAAAAGCTATTAGTTTCATTCTTAAACATCTAAGTCAAGGATATCAGGTCTTAATTACACTTTCAACCCAAAAAAAAACACTGAGAATTTTAAATAATGCTGCTTGTTTTACCTTTAAAAATTGAGGGTATGGAGGTCCCAAAATACACTGTCCGTCTTGGCAAATTCCATATCAATGATCTAGGGACATTGATTGGGGCAAGGCTAGAATCATGGTCAGCAAACACCTGCAAGATTTTCACTTATTATTATTGTTTATGTATATGATCAAGTGTAACGAAAACCATCACTTATCCAAAGTCCATACAGATATCAGCTATTGTTGATATCACATTCTTTCCTTTTTCTCTTCCTTTATGCTTGTCTAATGGAATTTAACTTAATACCACTCACGTTGGTTTATTCTTTCAGCATATTAAGTATACTAATCACGAGAGAAGTAGTAGTGTACCTCGTTAACTTGAAAATATGTTCCATTGAGTGGAAAACTTCCTCTCATTGCTGTTCGGCATGGTATCTGTTCATTTGAGTATAGATATTTTTTAGTAACACCAATTAATAAAAATAAAAATAGAAACAGCTTATTAGCTGAAAGTACTTGCTAGGAAAATAGGAGATACTTGGACTTGTATGAAGTATCATTATAACAAACAGGCAAACGTCTACAGCATTAATCATATATTCTAGGAAACTAATTTGTTATTGCAGGTAGATGTACAACATATCCATTTTCAGAAAGTTGAGAAAAAAAGTTAATATGGTTTTTATTGATTTGAAGAAGGCCTGTGATAGAGTGATGGTTTGTTGAACAGTGGAAGACCATAATTCATCACTGATGGTTATCTATCAAAATATTATAGAAGGCATAAGAAGGGCCAACGGGACTGTGAGGTTTGTGAGGCAGATCACCCAGTTGGAGTTGAACTGTAACATCACTGAGCCCTTTCCTATTTCCCATTGTTAGAGAGACCTTCATGGAGGCACCCAAGAACAAAGTTCCTTAGTGCATGCTAATGAAGTTGAGCTTCGTCAAAACATTCATGAAGGGCTAGAGCTTGCACGTATTGGCTCAATGCATGGGAAATTAAGAGGTTAATTGCCTTTGGAAAACTAGGAAATGCACCTCAAAATGATTGTTGGAAAAAAACTGGCCCAAGTTAAGATTACAAGTGTGTTTGGGTTAGGGAGGAAACCATCGTTGAGTTGATTGATTCACTAGATCGATGTGGGTTAAAGTGGGTTGGGTGAGGTTGACCCGTAATGGACATGGGTAAGGAGTTTCTGATACGTTTAATAAACAGGTTGGATGCGGGTTAGGAGTGCATAATACGTTTAATAAATAGCTTTGATCAAACTGACCCAACCCATTTGCCAGCTCCAACTGTGGGTTCGACTTCGACATAGAGAATATTAGAGTAGGTGATGAGGGCAATGGGGACTGTTGGCAATGGCGATCGTGTTCTGGTGACAATGAAACTCGATGAAGCAATGGCGACTACTGACTTGTGGATGCATTTGGAGTGTGAGGATGACTATGG
Source organism: Sextonia rubra (assembly GCA_037013555.1). Taxonomy (NCBI): domain Eukaryota; kingdom Viridiplantae; phylum Streptophyta; class Magnoliopsida; order Laurales; family Lauraceae; genus Sextonia; species Sextonia rubra. Next base: position 108,880,068 of record JASUAD010000001.1, on the reverse strand, counting down.
TGTTGTTGGGGTGGTGTGCTGGGTCATGTGGGTGCAAGGTATGCTCAGTTTCTTCTTCTTTTGCTATCTTGGTCTTTTTCTCTTTATTTTCACTTAGGTATGGGAATCGGAGAGGTTGGGTCTTGGGATGAATGGAATGGAGTTTGACAGATGAGGGGTAGGGCTCTGATTGATGGTTTCCAAGTTCTGGAGGGTTTTCGGTGGGGGTTTAGAATTTGAGGGGTGATGATAAGAGATTTTGGTTCTGATGGTTGTAGATTGGGTCTGGTTGGGCTTCCCTGCAATGGAATTTGATTGGGAGTTAGGATTTTAAGGTTTTAGGAAGGATTAGTGCCTTGAGTTGGAGATTTGGTTGGGTTAGCGAGAGGGTGGAAGGGTGTGGATGTTGATGGATTAGGGTTTCTGGAGATTGTGTTGGTGGGTTAGGGGCCTATGGGGTCTTGTTGGGAAGGGAATTTGGATTTGTAGGTTCAACAGTGGGGTGAAAGGTGAGTCAATGGGGGTTCGTGGCTGATGGAATAGGAATTTTGAGAAGGACGATTGCCTTTGTTGCGATCAGTTAAAATTGGTGCAACCCAAATCCTCGATCGGAGAATAGACCAATCTCCCAAGGGATTGACTGAATCCAAAGATGGATTGCAGCACTAGGGCACACTCAAAATTATAAAACACGCTATAATTGAATAAAACTCAGATAAATCTTCGATTGATTGCTAATAGCATAAGCAACTACAATGGGGACTCAACTATATATAGACAAGTAGGATTGTTTCTTAGCTAACAAGACTTACTAAATAAAATAGGGAACTATAAAATCCTAATCAAAGAAGAAGATTGAATTTTGAAATATTCTTCTAATCAAACTAGGAATGAAAATAAAAAGGATGCCACAGTAATATCTTGGTCAAATCGTGCTTGTGGGCTGAACCCAATGGACTGGGTTGACGAATGGTTTAATGGTGTGGCCCAATTACTTCAGGCGCCTAGTCTTGGTCTGTACTGCATCAGGAACTTGGCCAAGCGCTTTTAAAAGGGGACTTGGACCTGACTAGACTTGGACTTGGCTGACTTTTAAAACCATGCTCTAAAGAGTTACATATCCAAACTAATCGGCCATTTTAGGAATTGGAATACATTGGTTGTCGTGCTGATGTCATCAGTAGTATGAACTGCTGACACTAGCCATTAATGAGGAACAACATAACTCTTCTGATTCTTGGCTCCAAACCTAGTAAAGGATATGGTTTTATATTATATGCTACATGATTAGGTTCAATCGAAAAGGAAAAGAAGATAAAACATAGAAGAGACAAGCAGATAAAGAGAAGAGAAGGTTTCTACAAGTGTTTGTTCAAAAACATAATGTAAACTCTACGTACAGATGCAATCATGAGCACGGTACTCTTTTCTACTATAAAAAATATAAGGACTATGAACCAAAAATAATAGGAATTTGCGTGATTTGTGTGCTTGTTTGTTAATAGGTTGAGGCTTTCACCAGAAGTGTGCCTCTGACTGTTTGTGCTTGTGCTTCTCTCATACTATTGCAGGAAAAACATGTCTTCCTATTGCATAGATTGCCGGACTCTTGGGAATTGCAGCAGATTTCGGGTGGCTGCGTGGACATGGCAGTTTCACCTGATATTGAGCATTCAAATATGATTAGTCAGAAGAATATATAACATCTGATGATGCACATCTTGCTTTTAGTATCATGTTCTTACCTGGTGTCCATATAGCTAGAAGGTATGAACATGGGTCATCGGGCTCTCTTCTGTCCAGCTGTAGAGTTTTTAGTATAATGAATTAAGGAAAAACTTGAAATATGAGGCGAAGGAATCAAACCAAACAATAATGAAAAGGGCTGGTAAAATAACTCACCCCTGCCAAAAGAGGGTGTGAATCTGGAAGTTCATAGCTGTAGTTGTGGAAAAAAAAAAACCCTCGAGTAAGTTCATTTGACAATACTAATAGTAAAAAAAAAAAAAAAACAAAAAAAAAGAAAGTTCATTTGACAATACTACTTGGAAATGAATGTGCACTTTAAAATCAGTTAAGTCAACTAGCTGATATTGGTGTTCTGATAGATGGTGAAGGTTGCATCATTGATTCACCATGCTCATCAGCTTTTTTCCTTGCCAATGATGGATAAATGTAAACACAAAATCATAGGCCACCGTAAGTTTTAATGAATCATAAATTGAATAGTTAGGATCTTTTGTGGGGTGTCTTAGGTTGCTAACCAATATACCCAAAATGCCAAGGTATTAAAGGTGTAGCAAACTAACTACTTAACACCCCCCTTCGGTGGGATACCGCCCAGACTTGAATCACACACCCGTCCAAGACATAGTGATGCAGGCCAGACTAATGGGCCCCGCTTGAAAGTCTATACCCGCAGGCCCAAGTCCAAAGCCCGTAGTGAAGATTGATTTTATTAATAATAGTTGCTTTATTAATAGTAGTTGCTTTCTTAAGTTCTGATTTATATTTAAATTAGGACTTCTTATTTGGATTGAATTAGTTTGCTTTTTATTTAGAGAGTAGTTTAGTTATAAATATATGTAATCCCTTTTCATGGGATAGACCACATTATTTGAATAAGATTTCAATTTCTTCTCCTTGTGGGTTGAATTATTGCTTTTGGTGTGAGACCTAGACGATTTATCTTAAGTTTTTTGGCTTGGATAATAGCCTGTTAGCTATTCTTCTTTTCCATGCTGCGTCAATTAGTATCAAAGCAAAACAAAATATTGAATCTACTTTGCTTGCTGTTTTAGGTAAACCCAATACAAAATCCATGCTTAGATCTTTTTATGGCTCATGTGGAATAGGAAGGGGTTGATATAAACTGATGTTCTTTTTTTGTCCATATGCAAGCTAGCATACTCTACATAATTCACAAATTTTGGCAATATCTTTTTTCAAGCGGGGCCAAAAAAAGCGATTTTCCACAATAGCCAATGTTTTATCATATTCGAGATGGCCACTACATCAGCCACCATGTAATTCACATAGGACAAACTCCCGGAGAGATGTAGTTCGCAAACATAATTAATTTCTATGAAATAGATAACAATTATGAATAGAAAATTTTGGATGTTCAGGAAACTTACTGTTTAGAAGATCTGTGTAAATTCAACCAAAGTCATGATCAGCTGTATATTCTTTGTGTATTTCTTAAAACCGGATTTGTGGGCCGGAAAGAAACCCGAGAGCGAGTTGAAAAGGATATTCTTAGGGAAAGGGGTTTCAAAACCCTTTTCGTTGCTGTTGCTTAGCCTGTGGAAAGGAGGAGGGAGCAGTGCTAAGGGGAAAACACAGCGGCAGTGCTACAGTAGTGGTGGTGCTCGACGGTGAGCAGCTGATCTCTGGTGCACAGTGTGCTTCCTTCCTCTTCTTCTCTGTTCTCCTGACTCTTTTTCCTCTTTTTTCTTCTTTCTTTTTCTTTTTCTTTTATTTGGGTTGGGGATAAGAAGGTGGAGGGAGGGAGTTGGAACCAATTCGGCTAGTGGGTGGAGTGCAGGGATGAAGTGGAGGTAACAGATTTAGCTGGGAGTAGGGCTTGAAGATCTGGATCCGGATTCGGTGGGGGTGTTTGCAGTTAGTCTTAGGGTTAGGGTTCTGTGGGGTGGTTTTTGGTGGGCAGGGTAGTTGATGGGGAGTTGGGTGGATTCGAATAGGGTCTTGGGATTTTGGGGAAAAGATTTCGAGGAGAAGGGGGGATAATCGGAAGGGATAAAATGGAAAGGTCTGAGTTCGGGCTTGGTGTTTGATTGGGGTTTGAAATAGGAGATGCAGTTGGGGTACCGTAGGAGTTAGGGATAGGGATAGAGGGTTTCGAGTGAGAGGGTGTTGGGTTCGAGATGAGTTGCTTTGGGAGGATGGGGCTTCAGCTCGTGTGTGGGTTTCGGGGATGTAGTTCTGGGGTGGGTTTTTAGATGGTAGGGATGGTGATAATGAGGACTGAAGGTGATGATGGTAATGAGATGGTGATGAATGGATTGTAATAACAAAAGGAAGGAGATGGGGATACTTGGGTTACCTCTAATTAGCGACCAGAGCGGCGATCAGAGAATGGATTTTGGCTCTGATACCAATTGACGTAGCAAGGAAAAGAATAATAGCCAACGGGCTATTCTCCAAGCCTAAAGGCTAAAGATTAAACTATCTAGGTCTAACACCAAAGACAATAATTCAACCCACAAGGAGAAGAAATTGAAATCTTATTCAAATAATGTAGTCTATCCATGAGAAGGGATTACATCTATTTATAACTAAACTACTCTCTAAATAAAGAAACAAACTAATTCAATCCAAATAAGAAGTCCTAATTTAAATATAAATCTAGTTTCTAAAACTAAAGAAAGCAATTACTATTAATAAAGCAACTATTATTAAAAAAATCAATCTTCACTGCTGGACTTTGGATTTGGGCCTATGGGTATAGACTTTCAAGTGAGGCCTATTAGTCTGGTCTGCATCACATGGCATGGGGCCTCTTTGCCCTGCATACAAAATGCAACATGGGGCCTTTTTTTGACCTACGTGGATTCAAACCCGAGATATGTTGGCTTAGTTACAATCTCAAGTAGCTAACCAATATACCCAAAATGCCTAGGCATTAAAGGTGTGACAAACTAACTACTTAACAAGGTGAACATTTTTGTTTCTTCAATACAGATTTTCCTAGTTCATGCAATTCAAATATAAGCTCCAAAATATATATTTTACTCTACTCACACTTGGTGCTCTGTTCGCAGCCGACTCACATTCTTGAGCTTGGGCATTGGGATGGAAGCCGCTTCTGGTTTTAAAGCAACTAGAGCCTTTGACATATCTTGGAGTTCTAGATTGTTTTGTTGCATATAATTCTGGACATTTATTGTGAATTCTTCAATGTTTAGCCTAATTGTAGGAATTTCATCTGGATCCTCTTGCCAGAAAGTATCCTCAATATCATTATCTGAGGCTTGTGTTTCATTTTGCAAGGCATCTGGACATTCATCTTCTGGTGGTTCTTCAATGAAAGGCTCACAAATTCTATTTGTTGATCCTTCTGCTGAGTGTGGATGCCCCTCAATTGGAGGCAGTGGCAGTGGGTCTATGACCAACCCATGATGTACTTCTGGAGTCACCGGTGCTTTAGGAATCACAGGAACAGCTGAACTTACTATGGATTTCTCTTCTGGACATGGCAGGGCATGTCTTGCGCTGCATACAAGGGAGGATCACTAATCAGTCATCTATTTCCCAACAGGTTAAACTAGCAAGCAAGGTTTATACATGTATTTAAACAACAAACTGTGTGCAGTGCATAGGCAATAAGATAAATCCATTAAGGTAATGAGTGATCAACTTAAGAATGGTAATGAAAACAAGTATATGAAGTATAACATTTGAGCTACAATAGAGTATTGTTATTTGCTATAAAAGCATATCTTCTCTGCACTAAAGACACTCCTAACAGGGCATATATATATAGATTTTAAAATAAAGAAACACATATTTTAAAATATTTTGACAGAATTGTTTTATTATTAGAAAATATCATTTTGTGATGATGTATTGATGTTGCAATAACTTGGAAGACTGTCATGTTATTTACAATGGGGGACACAAAACTGAGATCATAACCAATCCAACATCAGTATTCACTAGAAATACATCATACAGCAATTGAGCAATATCAAAGCAATTGTGGTGCAAATGTACAAAAGCCAAGGAAAGCCAATCCTTGATTGATTTAGGAAAACTCAGATCAAGTAGACTAAAGGTTAGATCAGATTTAATTCGATCTGTAAAAATGATCAGGCCCTGTTTATAAGCATATGAGCTTGGTTTAGCATTGCCTGACCCAGCCAATGAATCCCTTTATTATTATTATTTCTTAGCGAACTGATCAAGTCTAACCAGTTCTGCAACAGGTTTGGGGCAAAACCAGATGCTTTCTGCCTGCTTAAGCCAATTTCATGCATGGTTAACAGCCGGATAGAAAGGGAATCCTCAAAATTACATTGTGCCTAAATTTGTCATTGTTTTGTTAATCATAACTGCTGAAGTGCACCACTAACATTCGAATCTGGCGATGTCCAAGTCAACATCTTCCGTTGATCAATGGGTCATAAATGGACAGTTCGATTTGGTTGTTTCAATAAAGTATCTAGTGTAGATCTGAGCCAGTAGCTATGCAGATGAAAGGAAGAGTCTTAAATCTATACCAGTCTGTTGGAGAGATGTAGAAGAGGGGAGAGAGACGTAGTAGAAGAGGAGAGAAACAGGGACATTGCATTATGCAGGTCTGTTTGGGTTAAGAGAGAGAGGCTGAGATGACGGATGGAAACGGAGAATGCAGTTTCTGTTTCTCTGTAACAGAGAACACGTTGAAGACAGACATAGAGAATGGTTTGGAACTTGGAAGACGGAATATAAAGAGAGAGAGGGGGCTCCACGTATCTCGAGGGGAGGGAGAAACCAAAATGTGAAAGAGGAAGTAAAATTCTCATTTTGACAAATTATGTTTTTTTTTTTTGGAATGGGTTGCATATTATAAGAGAGTGGGATTCTTGAGCGCACATAAGAGCACTCAGTGGATGGGAGCAGGTGAAGGTTATTATATATATATATGGCAAACCTCTCCTAAGCTCAAGCTTATATAAGAAATTCCGTAACCTTGAGCCCTTGGGGCCCACCTTTAGTTCATCTAAATGGACCAAACACACGACCCCATTGAATTGCACATGTCCACCAATTTTTGGTCAAATCTGAATTTACTGGATCGTTGGATTGATTGTGCACAAATTCGAATAGACTGTTGACCATTAAAGTTTTGGGGCCTAGATGGAGCTGATAGAAGCGACGGTTGGAGCTGATTTCTTGCAAAGAGGAGGTTCCTAGGGAATCCCTCAAATCTCCCTATCCCCATCCCCATGTGGGTCCCCAAGTGGGCTCCACAAGCATGAGCCACACACTTGAGCTTGTCTTATATATATATAGAGAGAGAGAGAGAGAGCACGATCAAGTGCGTGAGGTGCACATTGGATCAATTTGCATACTCACTATGGGGCCCACATGGGGCCACATCTAGGATTGGACCAACGGGGGGTGAAGGATCTCCTTGGGCCCTCCTCTTTGCAAAAAATCAAACCCATACCCCCTCTATATCATCTCCATTTGGATCCACAAGGTTAATGGTGCATAGTCCATTCAGATGGGAGTGCAATCAATCTAATGGTCCAGTCTATTTGGATGGGACTTAAACTTGGAGGACAAGTGCAAGTCAGGGGGGTCATGTGTGTGGTCTAATTGGATGGACCATCCAGTGGCCCCACCCCAGGTGTGCACTTGAAAACCGGCATGTGTGTATGAGGTTTTAAATAGCTTCTTACCTTTAGAGATCGCTTTCTCCTCCTTCCCCAAAACTCTAATTTTTCCCAGTAGGGGAAACGGCAAAACTACCTAACCCAAATGTAAGTGATTTTTCCATTTCTCATTATTTTATGCAATATCACACAGGATGCTTATCTATGGTTTCTTATATAATTGGGGCAAGATGACAATGACGATGATGAAGAAGAAGATGATGATGACGATGATGAAGGTCAGTAACAGTTATGCTTGAGTGGTGATTTCAAAATGTTGGAAACCAAGGGTTCAAGTATTGATATAGTGTTAGTGAAAAATGGAAACATATGGGCACTAATGATACCTTTAACATATCACTATTGGTTTTCATATCAGAGTAAATTAAAACAGAAGGAAACAATAAACATAAGTATGCATGAAAAATCAAGAAAATGGAAAATCCTAGAATTAGTACTTGTTAGAATTATTTGGCCTGTTTTGTGAGAATATAAGAAGTTATTTTAAACCATGTGTCTTTTGTGTCATTTTCAACACTTTCTAGAGTAAGTTCTCACATGCTATTTGTAAAGGGATTTAAAGACCCTTTATGAAAGACAATAAGAGAAAGAAAATTTGGAGAATACTTGTCTGACATAAGATGAGCATCAACAGTCCATTATATAAGCATTGTGGCCTGATTACATGCTATTAATGTATCCTAAATGAATGTAATTACAACCTAATAAGGAACTTCTAGATATCATTACAGATTTACCACCTGACCATAATCTTTAAATATTCCACACGTGAGATAAGATGCTGACTGGATTATGGACCTGGATCATGGGCCTTTTGGCCTAGATTATGGGTCTTCCATGATGGATTAGGCTTGTCTCTATGCTCTCCCTCAAATTCATGCGAGGAAGAACATAGCATCAATTTGGATAGTATAAAATTATGGAATTCCCTGGTCAGGCCTTTCGTAAGAATATCTGCTAGTTGATCATGTAAAAAAATGTAAGGCAAGTGAATGGAGTTGAGATGACATGCTGACGAATTAGTGACAGTCAATCTCAATATGCTTAGTAAGCTCATGGAAGACAGCATTTTTTGCAATTCGGATTGTACTAGTGTTATCAACATAAAGTGGAGCGTGGTGTTTGAGGAAGACACCAAACTCACGAAAAAGACGATGAAGCCATATAACCTCGCTACTGGTAGATGACATGAATTTATATTCTACCTCAACAGTAGATTTTGAAGGAGCGCTTTGTTTCTTGCTTTTCCAAGAGATGAAAGAGGGTCCTAGAAGCATGCACGAACCTGTTGTCATGCAATGAGTGTCAGGATATCCCGCCTAATCAACATCCGCATATGCTTGTAATTGTAATGAAGATACTGAAGGGTAGAACAAGCCTTGATCACTCGTGCCTTATACATATCGAAGTATCCAATAGACAGCTTGGTGATGTGGTTTGTGAGAATTACTAATAAAATGATTGACAATTTGAACAGCATGAGAGATATCAGGCCGTGTCATAGTTAAATAGAGAAGGCTACCAACCAATCTGCGAAACAAAGTTGGATCGGCAAAAGGATCCCCATCCTCATTGCTAATCTTCACATTGAACTCGATAGGAGTGCCAAATGTCTTTGCATCACCAAGTTTGGTAGATTAAATTAAGTCATCACCATATTTGCATTGAGTAACTCGAATGCCAACCTTGTTCCTTGAAACTTCCAAACCCAGAAAGTAAGTTAAGGGACCAAGTTCTTTCATCTTAAATGTACTCATGAGATGAGTTTTGAGGTCAGAAATGCCAACCACATCGTTGCCACTAATTATTATATTATCAACATATATCAAGAGAATGGAATGGCCACAGGAGGTTCTTTAAATGAAGAGAGAGCTGTCATTTGAACTTTGCGAAAAGTGGGTGTTGATGATAGCAAAGTGGAATTTTTCAAACCAGGCACGAAGAGCTTGCTTAAGTCTTTATAAAGATTTATTCAACTTACAAGCATATTGGGATGGACAAGCATACCCTGGTGGAGGACGAATATACACAAGCGCCTTGAGATGCCCGTGGAGGAAGGCATTCTTGACATCCCATTGTCAAAGAGGCCAGTTGTGAGCTACAACTACACCAAGTAAACACTGAACTGTAGTCATTTTGGTGATTGGTGTGAAGGTTTCCTTATAGTCAATGCCATACTCATGTTTGTACTCCTGCGTAGCAAGTCGAGCTTTGTATTGGTCAATACTACCATCAGAGCGAACCTTAATAGAGTAGAACCATTTGCTTCCAATAATAGAAGTATCTGCTGGTCAGGGCACCGGCTCCTAAGTGTTATTTGCTTTAAGAGTGAGTAATTCATCAATCATTGCATATTGCCAGTATGGTATATTAGAAGCCTTTGAATAAGAATTTGGGATAGAAATGGGGACTGCAGAAGTAAACATTACTGGAAAACCATATCTATCAGGGGAAACAGAAGTACGACGAGATCGTTGTACGATAGATGCAGGTGTAGTACCTTTATAGCATTTCTTCCGTTAGGAACTAGCAGGTTGGTGTACTGAGAGTAGCAGTAGTAGGAGGTAGTTGTCTTTGTCGATGGGTATAAACCTGCATAATGTTAGGAGGAAAATCAAGAGTTGAAAATTGAGGTAGATAGGACCGTTGAATATTGGAAATGCTACGGGAATGAAATGGAACATGTTCCAAGAAAACAACATTCCATGAGATTCTTATTCGTCGCTCTTTGGGATCATAATACTGGAATCCTTTGTGTTCAACACTATATCCAAGGAACATATAGCGAACCGCTTAAGGTGATAGTTTGTCACACTCAAGAGGTGGGAGGTAGACAAAACATAAACACCCAAAAACCTGTAAATGTGAGTAGGAAGGAGAATGACCAAAGAGGCACTCAAATGGGGAGGCTTGTCGTAAGACAGAGCTAGATAATCTGTTTATGATGTGGACTGCTGTGTGGGCTGCCTTACACCAAAACTTAGAGGGAACCAAGGATTCCACGAGGAGGGTCCTTATAGTTTCCAAAAGATGGCAATTCTTTCGCTCTGCAACCCCATTTTGTTGTGGTGTATGGGGGTAGGATTTTTGATGAAGAATTCCCTTTTCTGATAAAAAAAGGTGTTGAATGCAGTTGATGTATACTCTCCCCATGAGTCCGAATGTAGGATCTTAATGGATTTCTAAAATTGAGTGCTGAACATAGTCTAAAATTTTTAAAACATGCAAACTTCATATTTGGCTTTTAAAAAATATATCTATGTGTAACGACAGTGATCATCTATAAAGGTAACATAATACTTATACCCAAGCCTACTCAGATGCGGGGCAATCCTCCAAACGTTGTGTGAATTAAAACAAATGGGGCAGTGGTACGTGAATAATGAACTGAAAACAGCAACACATGACTTTTGCTTGGGTAATAGGGTTCACATTTTGATTTAGCAACAATAAAAACAATAGAACTTATAACAGATTTATCCAAAAACCCATGTTTAAATAAAGATAATAATTTGGCATTATTCAAATGACCAAGGCATTTATGCTAAGTGGTCCACACATTATTGAGAGTACTAGAAGAAGCAAAGAACGATTTTTGTTCCAACTCTAAGAGAAACCGCCTGCCATAAACTCCAAGAGAAATAGCCTGCCATACTTATTCCCCGTCCTGATCACCTTCCTAATTTGCCATTCCTCTATGACACAATCAGAAGGAGAAAAGTTAACCAGATAACAATAATCAATAAGTTGGCCAATGGAAATGAGATTCGAAGCCAAATGGGAACAAAATAAGCATTAAACAGGGTTAAGAGACCTGATGGAAACAGTTCTTATACTAGAAATGGTAATTTTTGACCATTTGCTGTAGTGATGGAATCATAGCCACTATATGGTTTATGGTCATTCAAATTCTGGGCCACATATGACATATGGTTTGAAGCAGCCGAGTCTAGGAACCATGTCGTGGGTGAAAAAGATGGAAATAATGAATTGGATGAGTGAAATGCAAGCAAAGCAGTAGAGGAAAAGAACAGACCATCCATGGAGGTAAAAGCAGATGCCATAAATGAATTGATTAAGTCTCGTATTTGAGCAGTAGTCAATGTGACAGAGCCAGTATTGGGAGAGGCCGGGTCAAGTTAAGTGTTATTTTGAGCCTGAAGAGCAGACTGGCCGTGTTTTTTAGTTTGTTCAGGTTCTTTTCAGGCCTTTAAGTGCAAGCAGAAATAACATATCCAGTCTTTCTGCAGCAGTTGCAAAATGACTTCCTGCGACAGTCACGGGGCACATGTCCATACTTCTTTCATTCAAAACACTGTGGTTTCTGGCTCTTCGGTAGAGGATGGCCCTAGTGTTGTAAGGAAGGCTTTTGGTTCCTCAATAAGTGAATGAGTTGAGAGAAGACATGTTTCGTTGTGAATAAGCTCCTGGATGCATGTATCCAATTCTGAAGAAATTTCTCAATTCATAAGTGCAGCTTGCACAAGTTCGATTTCAAGATGAAGGTTCATAAGGAATTGGCTAACATGCTGTTCTCCTATAATTTGAGAGCCTAGAGAAGAAATTATGTCAAAACGGATTGAAGGAGCGTCTGATCCCTTTCAATCCACAGGGTTAGGAAACCATTGTAGTATTCCTGAACAAATTTGTCAGTTTGGCAATACTTGGCCAATTCTGTATTTAGATGAAATCTGCGGGCCTTGTTTGCTGATGATAAATCCTTTTCATGTGTGTCCACATGTCAGAAGTCTTAGTAAAGGCTTGTAGTGCCATAAAAAGGAGGGATCAACGGAGTTCAGGATCCATGCCACAACCTTAGCATTGTGTTGGTTCCAAGAGGCGAAGGCTTTAGCATCCACAATTGGTTTTGGATATGTTCCATCTAAGTATCCCAACGTTCCTTGTCCTTAAATAAAGTTTTTAAGATGGACTGACTAGGACATGTAATTCATACCATTAACTTTGATAGGAATGATGTCTACTTTTTCCATTTATAAGCAGAAGAATGACAAAAGTAAGTAATTTATCAAGACATCACAATAAATCTACTCAAAATATGTCACAGATAAGAGAAAAAATCCTGGAAATAGCTATAAACGAAGACCCATAGTGCTAATGTGGTTCCCGATGAAGAGATGCAACAATTATCATATAACAGAGAAGATATATGCAGAAATACAGTCTAGGCAGCCTATATTTTCGTGGCTGGATGTGTCTGTGGGCCCCACTAGGTTGTCATGTAGGTTCAAATGCTCTAACAGCAATCCAAATTAGAAGATTATTGGACAAAAATCCAGGAATCTGGTTGGTCTTGATGAAATCTATTTGAGAAAAAATGCTCAAGGTCGATAGTGATGAAAAGGGGCAGAACCTACCTTAGATGATTAAAAATTTTAGAAAAATCACCAAAATATCCTAGAAATACTGTCGTCCAAAGGCATAGGAGTTGTTGATGGAGCTGAGTTGATCAGAGGTGGGCCACTTTTGATCATGTATAAATCAGGCATGCAATAGCAGCAGGATTTCCACACAGCAAACGCCAACAGATTAATCAAAAAGAAAATCACCAAATCACAATGATGGATGATAGATTTCTTCAACTAGAAAGAAATCTGTAATCATCCTCTTTAAACAGCAACAGTGTTGATGTTGACAATGGAGTTGATATCCTGTAGCTCTGATTCCATGTAAAGGGATTTAAAGACTCTTTATGAAAGACAATAAGAGAAAAAAGAATTGGAGAATACTTGTCTGATGCAAGATGAGCATCACTAGTCCATTAGATAAGCACTATGGCCTGATTACATGCTATTAATGTATCTTAAATGAATGTAATTACAACCAAATAAGGAAGTTCTAGATATCATTACAGATTTTCAGCTATACAAATTGTTGACCATAATCTTTAAAGATCCCACACGTGGGATAAGATGGTGACTAGATTATGGACCTAGATCATGGGCCTTTGGGCCTGGATCATGGGTCTTCCATGATGGATCAGGCCTGTCTGTACATTATATACTCAAATCAACAGCAAATTTTGTGTTATTTAAGGTTAGGTGCATTACTTTGCAGATTATTTTTTTAGTATAAGCATAATCTCTTAATTGTAGATCCTTATTGCTTTCTATTCTTCTAAAGTTGTAAATTAAATGTTAGATGTTTGTTGGATGTTTCAAATAAATACAACTTTTAGAAATAATTGATCAATTATGTCATTGCAAAATCAACAATGTTTAATATTACGAGTCACTAAAGATGGATCGCTTATACAACACCAAGCAATGTGATATAAGCATTTGTCTCTTGAGTCATGCTAAATAGCGCATGTCCACTTGTTGTGGTGTTGACCTCAATGAATGATAATCAAGGGAAACAGGGGACGAATAGGCTACCATGTGGATTAGGGTTTCGTAATATTAATCCAATAACATGATAATACAGTTCAAGGGTGACTACGGTTAGATACTCAAAATTTAATGGCATTCCTTGATTGTCATACTTCTAGATAGCCTCCACGAGAGATGGGAATAAGGAAGTACCGAAGTGTTTTCCAATAGAAGTCCCATCAAATGGGGAGAGAGAGACCATTCTTGGTATATCCGTTAGTATGGGCATTTTAGTCCTAAAACGTTGTAATTGTAGCTGTGAGTAAATATTCAAAATTTGGTAAGCAGGTGGGAAAATCCATCTCTATAGGTAAGCTACTAGTCAAAACCTCTCTCTCTATATATAATTTATCCATTAGAATGGACTTGACCGTTGGATTGACTGAGCATTTGTTTTAGATGGTGAAAAACTTGTGGGTTGTTGATCAAGTGGTTAAAATGATTAGATGGACCCCAAATTTTGTATATAGGTATGGCACACCTCGATCTTGATCAAGTGGTTAAGATGATTAGGTGGACCCCAAATTTTGTATACAGGTATGGGGCACTAGATCTTTCAATTCCTACTGGTCCCATTCCAATCGGAAGTGAGCTCACTAGGGCCCCAAATGGGAAATCCTCAGGTGAGTACATGAGCTCACCTTTTGTTGAGCCCACCAAACACAAATACCTAATAGGCCCACCTAGACCTTTGGATTGATTGTGCACTCATTTTGGAAGGTGAAAACTTATGGGCTTTTAAGCAAGTGGTTAAGATGATCAGACGGGCCCCAAAGTTTGTACGCGAGTATGGCCCACCCAGATCTTTCAATACCCACCGGTCCCATTCCCAGTTGATGTGGGAATATTAAAAAGGGGTCCACAATCAAGAAAATTCTACTATAATATTCAATTGGAATCTAAACTTTCAGAATATTCATAAGGGACAAGTTCATCCAAGATTATTTTTCCAGCTTCATAAATCTATGGATTGAATTTACTCTACAAACAGCTCATGAGGTCAGCCAGAAGGACCAATTTCTTCTGAAATTGTATTGGGGATGTGAATATGTTAAATCAAATCTAATATGTAGGGCACCTTCTCTATCCTTGGATTCATGACTCAGTGAGTTGCTCCATGAAGAGCAACGCTAGTTGACTCAAGCAACCATGGAACAAAAGGGAAACACTTTCAATTCCTTCAATGTTGCCCATGCAAATCAAACCAAGTCTAATGATATGAATAAGATTCAATGTTATAGTTACAAGGAGTATGGGCATGTGGCTATTCATTATAAAATTTAAGTTCTATAATTATTGTAAAAAGCTCTAGCATTTGATGGGTGCCTATCATCAAAAACCATAGAATAGACCAAATCAGGCTCTTCATGCCCGGCCATTGAATCCCCTTCCTCTACTATAGTGCAACTTCAACAATTACAAGCTTCAAATGCTCGAACTCCTAAGGCAGTTTGACAAATGATCAAGTCTAAATTTTCTGCTCCTAGCCCAATAGGTAAAAGTAAGACTTCTCTCATTTGGTATGTTGATTTTGGTGCTTCCAATCATATGGCCTACTCTTTAGCACCACTTACCAATGTCAAATCATATCTAGGAAATTTGCAAATCCATATTGCCGACGGAGAAAGTCTTCACATTAAACCTATTGGTAATGTTCCATACTTTACCATTAAATCATGTTTTTTATACTCCTTGATTATTTTCTAATCTTATATCTAATAGACAATAGGTTAACAACAATTGCAAAGTATCATTCTCCTAATCTAGTTGTATTGTGCAAGATCAGGACTCAGAACGTAATGGGGAAAGGACCTAGATGCATGAGACTCTTTCCTTTGAGCTTGTCTAATGAATCTTTGCCTTCGTTTTTTATCCCACTTCTAATAATTTATGTCACGTAGCAAAGAAGGTTGGGGCATCCTATTGCCACAAAAATGTAATTCATATTCAAATCTGGGTTATTGATGAATAAAACTCCTATTTCTGTTTCTCTTCAAAATGTTTCATTTAATTATGAGAGTTGCAGAATATGTAAAAGTAAGATTCTTCTATTTCCCTCTCGTAACGACATCACCACAAATTGCCTTGACTTATCGATACTTAGGTTTGGGGTAGCTTCTGCTTTCTCACATTTACATCTCAAATAGTTTATTACTTTATAGATGATTATAATCATTACACATGGCCATATTTTTTGCATTCCACATCTGAAGTTTTATGCTTTTAAATGATTCTTAGCCCTTTTTTTAAATCATTTTTTTCCAAATCAATCAAAATTAGCAGATCCGATTATGGTGGGGAATATACATCAAACAAATTTCAAGATCTTCAAAACAAAGGAATTATTTCCTAGCGAACTTATCCATACTCCTCAATGGAATGAAGTTATAGAAAGAAAGAAAAAGGCGACTCTTAGATGTTACTCAAACACAGTTTCTTGAAGCATCTACTCCATCTCATTGTTGATAGAAGGCCTCTCCACTGTTGTTCAGATTATTATTCAAATTGCCTCTCCAAAACTTCAACATCAATCTCCATATTTTAGACTGCATAAAATTATCCAAACTATAATTTGTAGAGACAAGCCTGGTCTATCAAGGAGGGCCCATAACCCAAGCCCAAAAGCTCATGATCCAAGCCCATGATCCAGAACACATTATATCCCATGTATGAGATCTTTGAGGATTGTGGTCAAACTTATGTATAGATGTAAATCCGTCATCATATCATAAGATTCCATATTAGCTAGTAATCACATAAATTTAGCTTGGAATTCTATTATGTAATTAGGCAACAGTGGAATATATAATGAAAGGTCGATGCTCCTTTTGAGACACAACAATTTATTCGCAAACCTCATCTTTTTATTATTGTCTTCATACAAGGATCTTTGAATCGTTTACATGGTATTAGAGCTACACACCACTGGATATCTCAGAGCTTTGGTGTTGTGCCACAACAGAGATCTTCTTCTCCTTTCTTCTCTATCTCTCTTGCTCTACAACAAAGCCAACAAGAGAGATTGAATTCTTTGTAACAGATCTACATCAGAATGGATCTCAGCCATTAGATCTTCTTCTTTGAGCAAGGAAAATCCTTCTGATATCACTCCCAGCATCCAGCAACCATTATAAAAAATACGGCCCCCCTCAGATTGTGCAACTCACACAAATTTCTGCACCAAGCTAGGCGACCATTTATTCAGGGATTTGTCAATGTTTTTCAAGAATTTTGTCTCCTCAAAAGGTGAGTGTTCTACCTGATCTTTGGTTCGACAGTTTTTTACAAATTGTGTAAAGATTGATCGATCAGATCCACATCCAACCGTTCAAACAAAAAAATTCCTCCTCTATAAGTTGCAAAATTAGGTCTTTTGCTTAACTTGGAAGGCTGATTAGTAGAAACATACACCCACAACAAGCAATCTCACTTCCTGCACCCAATTTTTTAGACTCCTAGCAACTTCCCTGTAGTGCACATTTTTGTGAGTAGTTGTTTCTACACTTTTCTATGACAAAGTTTGCTTCTCTACTTAAGCAAAACAAGTAATCTTTTTTATGTTTCATTGTTTTTGCACCTTTCCCTATGGTTTGGTTGTGCTGCCATGCTAAATTGCTTACCTTTGCAATTTCTTTGCTCACAAATGGACAAAGTAGATATCATTCCTATAAAATTTAATGGTACAAACTACATGTCCTAGTCATTCCATCTTAAAAATTTTGTTGAAGGACAAGGAATGTTGGGATACTTGGATGGCACAGACCTAAAACATAACATGGATGTTAAAACCATTGCTACTTGGAACCAACGCAATGCCAAAGTCATTACATGGATCCTTAACTCAGCTGATCCCTCTTTTTTCAATGGCACTTCAAGACTTGACCAAGGCTTT
Organism: Sextonia rubra; assembly: GCA_037013555.1. Lineage (NCBI taxonomy): Eukaryota > Viridiplantae > Streptophyta > Magnoliopsida > Laurales > Lauraceae > Sextonia > Sextonia rubra. The sequence goes on along the minus strand of JASUAD010000001.1, from coordinate 108,862,405 downwards.
TGACTTGTAGACACACATGAAAAAAATTTATCATTAGCAAAACAAGGCCCAAAGATTTCATCTTGATAAAATAATTGGCCAAGTATTGCCAAAATGACAAATCTGTCTAGGAATACTACAATGATTTTCTAGCCCTGTGGACAGAAAGGGATTAGATGCTACTTTAATTTGTTTCAACAAAAATTCTTCCCCGGGCCCTCAAATTACAGGAAGAACAGCATGTTAGCCAGTTCCTTATGAACCTTCATACCAAATTTGAACCTGTGCGCGCTGCACTTGTGAATCGAGAAATCTCTCCTAATTTGGATACATGCTTCCAAGAGGTTCTTCGAGAGAAAACCTCTCTTCTATCCACCCATTCTCTTACTGTGGAACCAAAGGCTCTACTGACACCACCAGGGCCTTCCTCCGTTGAAAAAACAGCTCTTTTCACTACCTGTGATTAGATACCACAGTGTTTTGAATATAAGAAAAATGGACGTGTGGCTCGTGAATGCCGCAAGAAATTATTTTGCAAATACCGCAAAAAGAATCGACATGCTATTTCTACTTGCACTCAAAGGTCTGAGAAGAAACCTGAAAATAATTAAAAGCATGGCCAGTCTGCTTTTCAAAGTCAAAAGAGCACTTAACTTGACCCGGCTTCTCCCAGTATTGGTTTTATCATATTGACTGCTACTCAAATACAAGACTTAATAAATTCATCAGTGGCATCTACTTTTACCTCGTTGGGTATTAATGGTTTGTTTTCTTTCTTTACTGCTCTCCTTGCATTTCATTCATCATCATCATCATCAAAACCTTATCCCAACCATGTTGGGGTCGGCTACATGAATTTTATTTCTCCATTCCGTTATATTTTGAACCAAATCTTTCAATAAGTTAAACTTCTTCAAATTTGAATTAATGACTTCCCTCAATGTTTTCTTCAGCCTACCCCTATCTATTGATGGGCCATCCACCTGTATATCCAAACTTTTTCTTACTAGTGCCATTACTGGCCTACGCTCAACATGCCCAAACCATCTTAAATAGGTTTCTCTAATCTTATCCCCTATTGGTGCTATCCCTAAATACTCTCGAAAGCACTCATTTCTAATTTTATCTTTTGTAGTTTTACCACATATCCACCTAAGTATTCTCATTTACGCTACATCCATCTTATGAATATGCGTCTTCTTAATTGGCCAACATTCTGCTCCATATATCATAGTTGGTCTAACCACTGTCCTGTAAAATTTGCTCTTCAATTTAGTTCGCATTCGTCTGTCACAAAGCACTCCAGAAGCTAGTCTCCACTTCAGCTATCCAGCTTTTATCCTATACTCCACATCTTCGTCAATCTCCCCATCCTTACTATTCATCGAGCCTAGGTACTGAAAAGAATCTCTACGTGATATCTCATGGGTTTCAATTTTGACAGTGGTTTCAATACTTTGTATATGTCCACTGAAGTTGCAATCCATATATTCCCTGCATTTCATTCATCCAATTCATTATTTCCATCTTTTACACCCACCACATGGTTCCTAGAGTCGAGTGCCTTAAACCATATGACATCTATGGCCCAGAATCTACATGACCATAAACCAAATAGTGTAGCTAATTCCATCACTACTACAAATGGTAAAAAATTGCCCATGTCAGGTATCGAAACTGTTTCCCTCGGGTCTCTTACCTTGCCTAATGCGTATTTTGTTCCCAATTTGGCTATAAATCTCATATCCATTGGCCAACTTATTGATTGTGGTTGTCTGGTTAACTGTTCTTCTTGTGGTTGTAACATATAGAAATGACAAACTGGGAAGGCGATCGCGATAGGGAGTAAACCTAGCAAGCTGTTTCTCTTGAAGTTGGAACAAAAATCGCTCTTTACTTTTTCTATTTGTACTATGAATAATGTGTAGACCACTTGGCATAAATGCCATGGTCATTTGAATAATGCCAAATTGTTATCTTTATTTAAACTTGGGTATTTGGATAAATCTATTGCAAGTTCTATTGTTTCTATTTTTGCTAAATCAAAATGTGAATCTTGTTGCTTAATCAAAAGTCATGTGTTACCCTTTCCAGTTCATTATTCACGTACCACTGCCCATTTTGTTGTAATTCATACAGATGTTTTGGGGATTGCACTGCATTTGAGTATGCTTTGGTTTAAGTATTATGTCACCTTTATAAATGATCACTGTCATTACACATGGATATATTTTTTAAAAGTCAAATATGAAATTTTTTACATGTTTCAAAAATTCAACACTATGGTCAACACTCAATTCCAGAAAACCATTAAGATCCTAAGTTCAGACTTAGGGGGAGAGTATATATTAACCACATTCAACACCTTTTTATCAAAAAAGGAAATTCTTCATAAAAAAATCCTGCCCCTACACACCACAATAAAATGGGGTTACGGAAAGAAAGAATCACCATTTTTTGGAAACTATAAGGAATCTCCTTGTGGAATCCTTGGTTCCTCCTAAGTTTTGGTGTGAGGCAGCCCACACGGTAATCCACATCATTAACAAATTACCTAGCTCTGTCTTTAGGTCAAGTCTCCCCATTTCAGTGCCTATTTGGTCATCCTCCTTCCTACTCACATTTACAGGTATTGTGTACTTATGTTTTGTCCACCTCTAATCCCTTGAGTGTGATAAACTGTCACCTTAGGCGGCTCGTCGCATGTTCCTTGGCTATACTGATGAACACAAAGGTTTTCAGTGTTATGAGAATCCAAAGAGCGATGGGTATGAATCTCACAGAATATTGTTTTCTTAAAACATGTTCTGTTTCATTCCCCAAGTATTCCCCATATCCAAGAATCCTATCTCCCTCAGTTTTCACCTCTTGATGATCCTCCTAGCATTATACAGGTCTACACTCATCAATAGAGACAACCACCTCCTATTTCTGCTACTTCCGATATACCAACCCTGCCAGTTCTTGAAAGAAGTGATACTACAACTGAAGGTAATACTCCTATATCTATCTTGTGACAATCTAGTTGTACTTCCATTCCTTCCAATAGATATGGTTTTCCAGTAATGTTTACTTCTTTAGACCCCATTCCTATCCCAAATTCTTATTCACAGGCTTCTAATATACCATGCTGGCAAAATGCAATGGCAGATGAATTACTCACTTTAGAAGCAAATAACACTTGGGAACTAGTGCCCCGACCAGCAGATATGTCTATCATTGGAAGCAAATGGGTCTACTCCATTATGGTTTGCTCTTATGGTAATATTGACTAATAAAAAGCTCAACTGGTTGCACAAGGGTACAAACATGAGAATGGCATTGACTATGAGGAAATATTTGCCCCAGTGGCCAAAATGACTACAGTCCAATGTTTCTTGGTGTGGCCGCAGCTTGTAACTGCCCTCTTTGGCAAATGGATGTTAAGAACGCATTCCTCCATGAGGATATCAAGGAGATTGTGTATATGCGTCCTCCACTAGGTTATGCTTGTCCTTCCTACCATGTTTGTAAGTTGAATAAATCCTTATATGGGCTTAAGCAAACTCCCCAGGCCTGGTTTGAAAAATTCCACTCTGCCATCAACAAAGCACACTATCCGCAAAGTTCAAATGATAGCTCTCTCTTCATTAAAAGAATCTCCCGCAGCTGTAATGTTCTTTTGATATATGTTGATGATATGATAATCAGTGGCAACAATGTGGTTGGCATATTTGACTTCAAAACTCCTCTCATGAGTACTTTTGATATGAAAGATCTTGGTCCCTTAACTTACTTTCTGGGTTTGGAAGTTGAAAGGAATAAGGCTGGCATTTGGATTACTCAATGCAAATATGCTTATGAGGCTTAATTCAATCTACTAGACTTGGTGATGTAAAAATGTTTGCTTCCCTTATCGAGCTCAATTCAAGATCAGCAAAGACAATGGGCATCCACTTGACGATCCAACTCTGTTTCACTGTTTGATTGGTAGCCTTCTCTATTTAACTATGACATTACCCGATATCACCCATGCAGTACAAACTGTCAGTCAATTTATTAACAATCCTTACAAATCACATCTCCAAGCTGTCTATCGAATACTTCGGTATGTTAAAGGTACTCGTGATCGAGGATTGTTTTACCTTCTTATCTCTTGGAAAAGCAAGAAACAAAGCACTCCTTCAAAATCACTGAAGCTAAATATTGATCAATGTCATTTGCCAGTAGCAAGATTGTATGGCTTCGTCATCATCTTTGCGAGTTTGGAGTCTTCCTCAAACAGCCTACTCCACTTTATAATGATAATGCTAGTGCAATCTAAATTGCAAAAAATACTGTCTCCCATGAGCATACTAAGCATATTAACTGCCACTTCATTTATCAGCATGTCGTCACCGATGCCATCCATTTTCCCTATGTCTTTTCACATGATCAACTGGCAAATATTCCCACAAAAGGCCTGACTCAGGATCGTCATGATTATATACTTTACAAATTGATGTTATGTTCTTCCCTATATCAATTTGAGAGGGAGTGTAGAGACAGAGCTGATCCATCATGGAAGGCTAATGATATAGGTCCAAAAGCTCATGATGCAGGCCCATGAACCAAAACACATTATATCCCACACATAAGATCTTTGAGGATTGTGGTCAAACCTTTGTGTAGATGTAAATTTTCATCATATCATAAGATGCCATATTAGCTTGTAATCACATACATTTAGCTTGTAATTCTATTATGTAATTAGGAAATATATAATGAAAGGCCGATGCTCCTTTTGAGACACGACAATTTACTCACAAACCTCTTCTTCTTCTTATTGTCTTCATACAAGGATCTTTGAATCCTTTACATAATCATCTACGTATTTTTGGGTGTGTATACTTTGCTCATCTGCCAATATAATCATGCTTCTTCACCTCCGTCATCAAATTCTTATATTCATGATTTCATTACTCCTTGATTACAAGATTTAAACCCAAGACCATTAATGAGTGAATGAGTAAGGCCCTAATGTGACCACTTTCCAACCTTTGATCCTAGTCATGAGATTCCTCCACTGTAGAGCCACTCGCCAATCAAAGCCACCCGATTGTCATGGATTTCCTAACATGTCTCTACTCATTACCTTATCATCCATTTCCATCCCTAACTCCTATTCATCGTGTTAGGATTTTTTAGTGTTGGCTAATTCATGGGTTGGACAAAATTCTAAGTCTCAGAGTTATATTTTACAATTTATTTTAGATGGACTGTGGTTTGTTTCGCTGGAAGTTCTAAAGCGCTCGAGCAGATGGGCATGGATTCATAAGGTCGAGTTGAGGCTTGAAGTGCTCAAATGTGCCTGACGGAAATTGCGCTGAATTGCAAATAATTGGATGTTTTATTCACGTGCCTAAACAGAGGCCCATAGGCACCTAAGCAGATGACAAACAAAAACTCACTTTCCTAATGCAGAATTATTTCCTTTTTGTGCAAGATCGATATTTTGTGTCCTACACAAACTCTAACTCTAAGGCACGAATTGTGGGTTATTTAAAGGGTGTTTTTGTCAACCCTAAGGTACATCTCTCATTATTCTGAAAACAGAAAACCTAATTGAGAAACTACTACTTCTCTAGAGAATCCATTAGAGAGATTGTGTTGAGTCTGAGTGCTAGAGAATATTGCTTCTACTCTCTTGTAAAAGATTGAGTGCCTTGCATTTTCCAGGTGTTTGGATCAAGTGCAATACCTTGCGATTTCAAGGTGTTTTGATCCATTGCATAGAGCAGTGAAAGGCGTGGAGTCATTGCAACGCGGAGTTGTGCCAAAACAACTACCGTCCTTAGGTTGAGAAGACATGGAAAGGGTTGTGAGTATATATTGTAATTGTTTAATTAATAGTGCTTAGTTTTTTATCAGCGTAGGACTTGTGGCTTTTTCCCGCATGGGGTTTTCCACGTTAAAATCTGCGTGTCTTCTAGTGGTGTGTGATTGATTTATTTATTAGTTCTTATATTCTTCCGCTGCATATAAATTGAACTGCAACCTAGAAATCTCAGTTGGGATGAACTTTCACATAGGCTATGAGACATCCATGGTAATAGGCAATGCAGGACATATTGGAACCACTAGAAACAAATCATACCTAGGACATTGTTCCTTGTCCTGATGGTTCGAATCCGATTGGCCGCAATGGGTTCACTTTGTTAAACTCAAATCCGATGGTTCATTAAATCACTATCTTAGAAACTGACAAGAACATGAGATCAATTATGAGGAGACATTTGCCACTACTACCAAGATGACTACCATTCAAGCTATCTTTGTTGGTGTCAATGAAGCCTCACAGGCATGGCCTCCCTTCCAAAAGGATGTAAAAATGCTTTTTTACATGGGGCCTTGAAAAAAAGTTATATATATTAACCTTCCATAGCACTAGAACTTTGAGAAGGATGTATGCCGACTGGGCAGATCACTCTATGGATAAAACAAGCATCAGGGGATTGATTTTAGAAGCTTAATTTTAATCTTTGCTGACTTGGTTTTCTACGTAACAAAATGGATCCTCCTTTGTTTCTTCAGCATGGCTCTTCTAGAATAATTGTTCTCCTTGTATATGTGGATGAAATCAGTTAATCATCACAAAGGATCTGATTAAAATGGGATTTGCCGCCTACAAACTTCAATCCATTTTTCTTTCCACATGAAGGATCTAGGAAATCTCACATATTTTCTCATCTCGAAGTGCACACATTAGCCCGAGGATTTTTTATAGAACAACATAAGTACGCTAAAGACCTTATTTCTTTGGTTTAGCATGAAAACTGTACCACGGTGGATACTTTGCTTGAAGTCAATGTTAAATATCATAAAGATGAAGGGGAACTACTTTCTTATCCTATAATATATAGTAGGTTGGTTAGGAGTCTGGTCCACTTAACAGTTAACAAGTACTCTACTAGACATTTCCTGCATGGTTAATCTAATGAGTCATTTTATGCATAAGCATTGGCATCTCCATCCGGCAGCAGTCAAAAGAGGATTATTCTTTCCTGCTAGGTCTTTTCTTCAACTCATAATTTATAATGATGCAATTAGGCCAATTGGCCCGACTTTTGGCCATTCTACAATTGGGATGGTGCATGTATATTGGCAATGCATTTGTATCCTAGAAGCACGAGAAACAAAAGAGGGTAATCTTTTACTAAAGAAGAATAACAAGCCATGTCCAATACTTGGTCGGAAATTATTTGGCTTTGCAGATTGTTATCCAAGCTAAAATTTCCTCAAATAGGTCCAAGTTCTTTGTTGTTTTTAATGTAAAAGTGGTTTACCAATCCTTGAACTCCTTTGCATGTTGATAATACAAGTGCAATCGGATTATAGGAAATCTGGGTTTTATGAGAGGACCAAATATATGGAGGTTGCTAATCACTCCACTCTTGTAGCCTATGACGATCACACTACATCAGGATAAGAGCCATTTGACATGGTTTGACCCCACAAGCTCCTCATGGGCCTACAAACTCCCATAATATCAACCAAATGTTCCAGAAGGAAAATATAAAGTGATCCGTAGCAGCTTTTGAGATTGATTGTAATCATCTCAATTAAAGGGAATACATTTGCTATAATATCTACCATCTATAGCACACTTAGTAATTAGTATTAGAAAATGAGAAGTCTTCGAAAGGGAACTATACTAAAATTTTCCAACATTCTTCAACGTTCTCTTAGTCCTTGATCCTAAATAGCTTTGTTAGCCAATAATAAGGACTTCCGCACATCCCTTCCTTTTGAGAAGCCACCGGTTAGCTTCCATGCTTTCAAAGAGGTCAAGAAGAGACAAGAGGAGCACCCAATTACAGTTAGACCAACTCAAAATTGATCTCTGTGCAATGTTATAGTTAAGAAGAAGACTATGGCCCATTGCCTCTACCTCTTAACACATCGGGCAAGAATCAACAATGAATCAACGACCATCTTTCTTTGCCTCATATTGTAATAGTGAGAACACTTCCACAAAGCGTCAGCCACCCAAATAGAATTACTCTTAGAGGGAAGGGACTTTGAACTTCCATAGACTATGCAGGGGGCTTCGAGCAGATGTGTCTATGGATAAAATCGAAAAGAAAAATGCCAATAAGAGGATGCCATCTCATGAGGAGTTTCAAACTCTGGTATCCTCGCCTTCCAACGGAATGAAAGTCTAATTAAGAATTCCATATGGGAAAGGAATTAACTCTTCTCTATCTCCAAAAAATTATCTTAAACATGGGGCTCAAATAAATTCTATCACCATAGCCTCAATATCCATGGCCAAAGATTTTTCTTCCACTCAAGTATCAAGTCAAAAATAGATTTTCTCCCCCAAGCCAACTTTGTATCTTATATTATTGGCAAAAGTACCCTTTACCGATACAATACGCCAACATAAGACAATACATATATATATGTCGGGACTTAAGTGTCCCAGTCATTCCTTGACAACCCATATTTGACCATGATTACCTAGCACCAAAGCCTATTGTGTTCTTCCCCAATTAGTAATAGCCATATTCATTAAAGAGCTTGACCCATGAGCTTAAGGGATTTGAAGTCCAGCCATCTTTCATTTTGGCTTGCATATAAAGGCCCAATTTATCCAATGTAATTTCTTCTTTGCCTCCTTTCTTGGCAACAAGGTGTCTCATTGAATCCTCTCTCCAAGCATTGGAACAATGACAGATAGTAGATTGGGAGGCAAGAAAGAGATGATTGGATTATGGTGATTGTGCCCCAAAAGAGATAAGTACCTCATTTTCCATGCCACCACCAATTTCATCAAGGTTCTTTACATTACTAGATCCCAAAATGACTCAGATGCCTTAACTAGACATAGAGGAAGCCCCAAGTATGATGTAGGAAGGGACACCACTTTGCATCCAAAATATCTGCACATCCAGATAGGAATAAGTCTTCTACTTTAATCCCAATCATCTCACTCTTGAAAAAATTCACATTTAGGCCAAAAACAGCTTCGAAGCATAAAAGAGTAGCCTTCACATTCTTACCTTGATCAACCTCAACCTCACAAAACAAAACAGTGTATTTGTAAATTAGAGATGCTAGTTGGCATGACTCCTTGCGCATGCTTAAAACCTATAATAAGACCTGCCTTCCCACCACAGACACCATGCGACTAACAGCCATGCAAACAAGCACATATAAGAATGGAGAAAAAGGACCACCTTGACTAAGACTTCCTAGAGCTTGAAAACATCCTTTAGGGGACCTATTGATCAAGACCAAAAACTAGTAGAAGAAACACAATCCTTAATGCATCCACTCTCTTTAAAGCCAAAACCCATCCTCCGTGATAGATTTAGTAGGAAACTCCACTCCATCTTGTCATAAGCTTCCTAAAGTCTAACTTAAAAGCAAAACCCGAATGATCCTTTTTTATTAAAAATGTATGGATTTGTTTGCTACGACAACACCATCTAGAATTTGTGTCCCTTGCATAAGGGTTATAAACCACATTACAAGATTATCCTCATTGTTGATAGTGAATTGCAAAGGTCAAAGGAAGACTTGGAGAAAATGGATGCTCGATTTGTAAAGGGCTGCGGATCAAGGTTTAAAAAATCAGACTTGGGAACCGACTCAGTCATGACTGAGTCCGAGCTGACTCGGCCGAGTCCCATGATTCGAGTTCAAGTCCCATGCGCCTGAACTTGGTGTGGGCTAAGTCCAAGTCGACTCGGACTTGGCCAATTTTTCAAACCCTATTACGGATAGAAACAAGAGTAGTTGTGATGAGTGTTCTTGAGGGGCTTATATTATATTTATAAAAATAACAAAGAACCCTAATTGTTTAGTTTAAAAGAAAAAACAAATAAAAGTTTTGGCCACAATGGATTGAAATCCGGAACAAAACCTTTTATATGTGTGGTTCAGTTTGGCCAGTGGTCCGAACCGAACTTGGAAACTGTTACAATATTCTTGAATGGTACAATCTCCCTGATATCTTTCACAATTTTTGTGTCAAAAAAAATTTTCCTTGCTTTTTTCGGTTTTATAATAAAACTTGCAAAGATGTATCCACATTTAAGAGGTTTTAGAATGTGACTCAATAGAATTGAGAACCCATGTGACAAATTTAGAATTATTTTATCCCAATTAGAACTTCTTCATTAGTTGGCATAGAAACAATTCTTTGTAAATAACAAGCCAACCCTTTCCCCATTACAAAATTTGAAAAAGAATATACCATAGCAAGTGGGGGTTGGGTTTTGGGGATCTTTAGAATAAGAATTGGGAAATACTAGCTAAATGGTGCAGAGATCTTGGGGGATGGCTCTTTGGTGAAGGACCATTACTTCAAATTTCAAAATATGGTGAGAATAAGTGGGGTCGATGCCTAAGTTTGTTCCTAGGTAGTGTGCGTTTGGTCTTTAGGATGGTATTGCATTGGTTGGGGATATGTCTGGGGATATGTCTACTATTAGGGGGAAGGTCTTCTCTAAAGTGGCGGGTTTCGCTGTAAGGATGGGAGGGATGTTAGGTTCTGAAATGATGACTGAGTGGCTGCTAGTCCATAAGGAGATTTGTCTCCTTGGGTGTTTAGAGTCATGCCCAATAAAGAGTCCTCTGTGAGGTAGTGTTATGAAAGTGTGGGTAGCAATTTTTATTGGTTATGTCTTTTAGAAGGTCCCTTCATCAGTCTGACGAGGTCTAGTATTAGGAATTATTGAGTTGTTTTTTTTTTTTTTAAGCAGAGAAGTCAGTGAGAAGAGGATTTAAAAGCAGTCCACCGAAGGGATAGTCTTGACCAAAGTTTTCTACTTAGCTCTACAAGGACATTCTCAACCTCAAGTTCCGTGCACACTTGTGCAATTTGGTTTGGTTCCCCCTTTAGTTGAGGTGTTCTGTTGCTTAGCAACTATGAAGCACGGACACTCCAAGATGGCTCCTGTGTCCGTGTCGGACACGGACACGTGTCCGACACGCCGGGACACGTGTCCGACACGCCGAAAACGTGTCCTGGAATTTTTTTTTTATTTTTTAAATTTCGGACACGGCTCGGACACGGGTTGGACACAGCTCGGACAAGGGGTGGACACGGTAGGACACGTTGTGGACACGGCGGGACTAAAATATAATTAAAATTGGCTCAACTTCGTTTAAAATTAGAAAAAAAAAGGAAGGGGGTAAATGTAATTTTTTTAAACTTATAACCCTAATGTTATATTCACTTTTCGTTTGTGAAATCAAAAGGGGGGAAATGGCCGCATCTGAGAGACGGAGAAATAGAAGATGAAAAGGGGGAATCGCCGCCATCAGTGAAACGAAAAAGAAGAAGAAGGAGAAGACAGCGTGAGGAAGATCTACGCTTGCGCATGGAAGATTTGAGCATGAGAAAGATCTGCGTGGAAGATGCGTGAGGAAGATCTGCAACTGCGCATGGAAGAAGAAAAAGGAGGAGGAGGAGGAGGAAGAATAGGTACTGCTGTTTTTTTTTTTTTTTTGCTGCTTTTTTTTTCCCTGTGCAGTGCTGCTGTGCTGCTACTGTTTTCTTTCTTTCTTTTTTTAAACTACTGCTGTGCTGTTGCTATTTTTTCTTCCATCTGACTATTGCGCCGCAACTGCTGCTTTCTTTCTTTTTTTTTTTTTCGAACTGTTGTTTTCTTTTTCCTTGTTTCTTCCATCTAGCTGCTGCTGCTGCTGCTGCTTTTTTTTACTGCTGTTTTTTTTTCCATGGAATTCCTGTGTTATTGCTGTTGCTGTTGCTGTTTTCTTTTTTTCTTTTTTATCTTTCATTGCTACTATTTTTTTTTCTTCCACAGGATTACTTTGCTATTGCTGTTGTGCTGCTGGCATGGATGAAAATCGCGGTATCGGTTGCGGTATCGGTAGGTCCAAAAAACCGATACGGTATCGGTATCGGTCGCGGTTCGCGGTCCGTCGCGGTCGTCGCGGTGTGAATTTTTTGTTTAATCCAAAAAAATTTGAAAAAATATCCAAAAAATCCAAAATATTAAAAATACTGGAAAACAATGTTTTTTTTTCATTAGTAATATATATAAATCAAAATAACGGTCCCCTTAAGTTATGATATTCTGTATCGCTGTCTTGTCAAAAAATGTAATTTTTTTTATAAGAGCCATAAGTATGACTTATGAAATATGAACTATCAATTAGTATGAAATTTTAGAGAATAAACTTATTGATAATTTACATATAGTGGTTGTACGTTTGTACTTGTATCTTGTATAATATATAACTATACCTCTATTATTATTTATCAGTCATCATTCATTATTCAACAACCATCAATTCATCATTCAATTATCAAACAAGTTGTAAAATTCAAGAACATGAACATTAACATAACATATGACATAATGACAGTAAAATAAATTATAAATCAAATTATTGGACCCCTTAAGTTATGTTCATGTATTGCTATCTAATCTAAAGCTATATAAATTTTATTTATAATTAAATTAATTTAGGTACATATACTAAACAAGTTAAAATATCATAAATTTTATAAAATGCAATGTAATTATGACTTATGGGCTATCTATTAGTATGAAATTTAAGAAAATAAAGCTTGTACTCGTCACTCAATCATTAAGTAAGTTCTGCCTTGCGCTTGTAAGATAACATGTTTTATTATGATAGTATAATAAAATACAAAGCAACTAGATATTTATAATTTAATTAAAATAATGATAAATTTGAGTAATTATTTTACAAAGATCAACAAGATTTTAATAAAAATTCTGAGTTTTAAAACCTTAAATAGTTGATTTAACCTCAATATGTATTGATTTAAAATAATAAAAGGTACTCACAATAAAAAAAATCATAAAATCATCATTTTTAAGCAATTTCTAAATAATTTTTTTAAAAAATACAAAATGCTTACCTCAGTATAGTTGTATATGATTTTCAAGACTATATTGATAAAAAAAAATATTTTTGATACCTTACAGGTGAAATAGGTGTTAAGGAAGAAAAAAATGTGGCATATGATATATTTAAAAGGAGGAAGAAAGAAGGAAAATAAGACAAAAGAAAAAAAAAAAATTTTTAATAGTGGGCCGATATTTTGACCGATATCGACCGATATATCGGTTCACACCGATATTTTGAAATATCGGCCGATATTATCCGATATTTTGGGGATATTTTGCCTGGACGATACAAAAAACCGATAACTTCAAAATATCGTACCAGTATGGACCGATACCGGTTCGTATCGGCCGATACGAACCGGTATCGGCCGAGATTTTGAACCATGGCTGCTGGTGGTCCTATTTTCTTTTTTTTTTTTTTTCGAATTGCTGCTGCTGCTATGTTTTTTTTAGTGCTGTTTTTTTTTAAATGGGACTGCTGTGCTGCTGCTGTTTTTTCTTTTTATTTTGGTTGTTGTTTTCTTTCTTCTTTTTTTTCGAACTACTGCTATTGCTGTTTTTTTCATTTTTTCAGTGTTGTTTTTTTTTTTTCCATGAAACTGCTGTGCTGTTGCTGCTGTTTTCTTTCTTTTCTTTGTTTGGGTTTTTTTTTTTTCAGAACTACTGCTACTATATTTCCATACTACTGCTGCTTTTTTTTTTCCAGAATTGCTGAATTTTTTTTCCAAGTTTATTTTTCAATGTGATAGTTTGTTTTTTAATGTGATAGGAAATTGATTCGATTATGATGTAATTATGACATGTAATGTTGATGATGATTGATGTACTATGGGCTTATGGCCTACTATTACATTACATTATGCATTATAGATTTTATTTTTTATTTTTCCAGTATCAGTTATGTTTTTTTCTTTATTAATTGTGACATTATACTTTTTAATTTGGTTAAAAATATAACTATTCTTTAACTTTATGATTATTTATAAAAATATATATATTTATTATTTGCTGTGTCCTAACTGTATACGTGTCCTATTTTTTTAGGATTTGCCGTATCGCCGTGTCCGTGTCGTGTCGTATCCGTGTCCCGTGTTCGTATCCGTGCTTCATAGCTTAGCAATAACTAGGAGGGTTTCCATGGTGGACATCTTGAGACAAAGAGGATTGAATTGAGATGACATTGCTTGTGATTGTATGATGTGCAACAAGGAAGAGGAGTCCATGGATAATTTACATTCTTAGGTGGCTTCCGCTATTTGGAGCCATTTCTTCTATAAGTCTAGGTTAGCTTTGTGTGTTCAAGGTTTTATTTCAGAGGTGTCGGAGTTGGGGGCGAGGGCCTTTTTACGAAAGGGGGGATCATGCTTTGAAGGATTATCCCTTTTGCCATTTTGCAGTCAATTTGGAGGGAGAGAATGAGATCATTTTCAGTTCTTCATCCACAACTGAAGCATTAAAAATAAGGGTGAATTTGAGAATTGCAAAGTGGGTAGCGAGTAGAAAGGAGTTTTCCAATTTGTGTTAAATGATTGAGAAGCTTGTATGGATTGGCTAGGGACAGAGGAAGAGGGTCATCCTGTGGTTCACTCTCTGCCCAAGGTGTTAAAGTTTAATGTGGATGATGGTTCTAGAATCTAAAGTCAAGCCAAGCCACCAGAAATCTGTTTGTGCGCTTCACAATTCAAGAGTTGAAGTGTTGATGATGTTCTGAATTCAAGATTCAAATGAGGAACAGGGTTTAGCCATTTTGGAAGCTATTCGGGTGTTTTTTCCAAGTTCTTTTCAAGATAAGCTAATTGTGGAGAGTGACTCTTCTAATACAGTGGGTTGGATCCCCACAAAGTAGTCCCTAAGCCTTGGAAGTTCCGGTAAGTGCTATCTTCTCAGTTGGATGTTGCCTTCCATCAAGAGACTAGATCCACAAATAGAAAGGCCAACGCTCTAGCGAAGCAATGGATGCTTAGATCTTCTCTTTGGGTGGGATCATGGTTCTCATTTGCAGAGTTTGTGGGGGTGAGGTATAATGCTCTTGTACCCTCCCCTTTCTTCCTGGTTGCTGTTGTATTCCTTCTTCTCTAATGAAATTTACCGTCACTATATATATATATAAAGTACCACAACAAGTATTTTTCTCCCATTCAAGTTAATTTAAATGATTTCCTCCTTTTTCCATAAAATAAAAGGTACTCAGGAACAAAAAAATCTATCACAGGCAAAAGAGACAAAAAAATCAGTTTCCCAAAAAAAAGGTTGGGTGTCACTAATCTGTATAAGTAGATTGCAGGAAATCCAATCAATCCAAAAGTATTTTGTCTCCAAATGATTACAGAAGCCATACTGAAATGAAGCATTCCAAGAACATTTCAACTTAAATCTGATGGCTGGGCAAAGAAATCAATGCCTTGAAGAGATTCTGGCCCAAAAAAAAGTCAGCAGAGGAGAGAGGCAAAAGGACTGAGATTATGTCACTGAGAATATCCTAAAACAATCCCAAAAGAACTATAAAATATTCTGCACCAGAATCTGGAATTTTTATGCCATCAAAAAGTATAATAATTCAGCCTACTGGATCAGAATAAAAAAACAGTCCATGTTTTCCCAAATGTAATGATGCAGAAATTGAATAAGAAGTAATTTTTGTAATGGCTGAATCCTATATGGCACAATTGGAGCATCCCAAGATGGCCTGCTATGGTCCCAACTAGTTTTGATTGAAAACTTGGGCCCAAACAACTTGGAATTATGCTTAAATATGAATTTCAGGGGCTGTTTGGAGAATAATACTGAAAACAGGGACTCTGTTCAAGTTTTCATAAATTCTGAATCCCAAATATTGATGAAACCAATTTGCAGGAGCTGTTTTAGTAAAACAGTGAATAACAGGGCAGTTATTCCAATTTTCAGAAGTTCCAGACATGAAGAAAACATCTCATGTGCAGCTGCTTTGAGCTACAGTTGAGTGGGCCAGATCGGAACCAATCCGAGGAAGGAAAACATCTCTGGGTTCACCCAAGAGTCCTATTTCAAATCGTTGGATGCTAGCTCCCAAAGCATGGCCCATGTAGGCCCCACAGAGATTATCACCTGAAGTGACAAACGGATCAGGATTCTGATTTTCTTTCAATTTCTTTATTTCTTTTCCAAATTTCAGTTTGATTCAGTTAGGAAAGCATAGTAGGGATTTCTATTTGTATTAGGCTTCTATTAAGGAAAAAGATCTAGGGTTTTGAGGGTGTTTTGAATTCAATTTAAGCACTACAGGGTCATCATTATTGTAGCATGCTACAATACCAGTATATGTTTTTCAATGAAAATACAGCACTGTGTTTTTCTCCCTTGGTCACGTGGACTATGTAGATAAAGGCCCAAGAATCTAGATCCAGGCCCACTAATGAATTTACTCCCATGTGGGACTTGGTCAAACAGCTACCTATACATTACTTTCTTCAGAGATTTGTTTGTACGTTAGATCTTTCCTCTTTTGGTAGATTGGCTATGATGGTGGATCTAATTCATTGTGATTGCCTGATTATGGGCATGATTGTATCAAATGATTGAGCTTACAGCTTCTATATAATGAATACTCTGTCAATCCTTAGGGGATATGACATTTCATCCAAAATCCCTTTCATCTTCATCTCTTAACATCTATACAAGATGATATGGTATCCGAGCCAATAATCTGCTAAAAGGTTTTCATTCTCAACCCTCTTCATGTCATTTTCTTGAAAGAAAATCCAAAGTTCTTGTGTCTGCATAAGAGGGTCTGTTGGACAGCAGTGTTTTGGAAGATTTATGTGCTGCCCTTGAAGTCATTTTTTTGAGGAAGATCTTTTTTACGAAGAAAACAACACTGTTGACACTCAGACCTACAAGAAGCTTCTTTTGAGAAACTTGGCGCTATCGCATCATTCCCCCAGGTTGGAAAAGAGTTCAACCTCAAACTCAGTATGTCTTGGACTCTCGGTATTGCTTTTGTAGACTCCCATGGAATATTTGCGTTGTTGCATCATTCCCCCAGGTTGGAAAAGAGTTCGACCTTGAACTCAGTATGTCTTGGACTCTTATTGCGTATTTGAAGCGTTTCCTTGGTGATACGGGCTCTTAATCATTTTTTTGGTGGTTCCGGCTTCATAGGTTAGAGCATGACATGCTTTCCATTGTGAGCAAATGTGTATGTGTTATTGTGCATGCCATGAGTTTCGTTTTTGTCATACATCCATAAACGTCCCAATAATATATCACCATTGTCCACTGGTAGCACATTTCACCAAACTATATCTTTATAGTCCTCACCAATGGTGAAAGTAATTGGGCATGCATATCGTACTTGCATTTCATCACCTATAATTAGCCATTTAGCAAAATATGGACAATAATGCCTTCGAACATTAATCTTCAAATGATCCACAAGGGCTTGACATATGATGTTTTCATAACTGCCTTCTTCAACGACACCTATTCATGCTTGTCCATTGACAATACCTTTTGAGCGAAAAATATTATTTCGCAACCATTTCTTCTTAATGGCAGGCGTAGTTACTTTAAGGACCATGAGAGTGTCAAGACCCTCGGGGCTTACTTCCTCCACTTCCTCAGTTTTAATACCCTTAGGATCATCTAGAGTATCTTTCATATCACCTTCACCTCAATGAGGTGCATGCATATTGTACATTCCATTGCGCGATGCCCTGTTGCTTACAATGAAATCAGGTGATTCTATTCTAACCTTTTGGCATGGAGAAAACCTTTTCCAACTAACCACTTGGTTTAGAATCTTGCACTGAGGAGGAGGAGGTCTTTTGTGTAGCCCATTTACATGCACTAAAATTTCCTTGGCCTTGAGGGCATGTTGGATGATCTCATTAGCATTATCAAAATTTTTAAATGCAAGGTTATGTTGTATATCAATTCCGAGCCCATGAAAACATTTGTGAACTAACACATCATCAGCCTCATTTAAACCACAACGAGCTTGCATTATCATGAATTTTTTAGAGTACTCAACAACCATCTTGGATCCTTGTTTCAAGTCTTAGAAAGTTTGAACATAGATCTCACGAGTAGTTGATGGGGAGTAACTTTTTTTTTCAAGAGATTCTTCATTTCAATCCATGTCTCAACATGATCAATATGTTGGTCCCACTTGTGGCCCACAATGATGTCTCCCATGGAATATTGTCGCTACCACATTAGTTGTGTCCCTTGACTAAGTAATTAAGTTGAGATAATCAAGGGATGATTACAATGGGGTTATTTTCTCCCATCAGACATGCAAGATTCCCAATAGGTGCCTTTAATTCAGGAAGTCCCACTTCTATGGACTGCCATGATTGAAATCCCGCACCATCCTTCTATGGGACTCCCATCAGTGAAAATTTTGCAGTTACAAGGATAAGAAGAAGAAACTGTCTAGTCTTATCGAATGAATTTTCTACAATATGGTACAACTCACATCTATAGATAATTATGTGCCATAGTGCTTCTTAGGTACTCCCTAAGGACTATACGACTTTATGTTATTCCTACACAGCCTTGTTTCTTTTTTCCATTACCAGTAAGTACAACATTATTTTTCTCCAAATATGTACATGGATCACCTGTTTAGAAGTACTTTACTATTTACTTATTCATATAGTTCTGACTGCTGTGTGTGCAGGTTTCTACATTGATCTCCACAGAAAATGCATGTTATAAGTTTCACTTATTTGTGTGCTTATGAATGTCCTATATGTCACATTTTTTATGTTTATCTACATGAAACATGTGGTATACCAAAATGAGACCAGCATGTGACTATGACGTATGGATTCTGTAATGTCATGAATTCTGTTCATATTAACTTAGACATCTGGGCACAGAATGTTTGCATGCATCATGTAGGAATTCAATTATTTCTATCGTGTGTGTGAGTAATAACCTTGCAAATGCACTTGCGAAGTGTCTGCATTCTGCCCTCATCGGACATGCATTACAATTAGGCTTGCTCTTTGTGCAGAAGACCTGCACGAAACATGGAGCAATTATTGTTTTCTTTTTGGCCATTTGCTCAGTTACTAACTTGAAACACTAAACACCACTAGGGTGAATAAAAAATAATGCCACATATTTGATAAATCAATTTACATGTGTACCTTTCCGAAAGTAATCATTTGATAGTGTAGCTCATACCTGTGATTATGCACGATGTTAGAATCAGTTGAGAGGTCAAACAAGATTGTGGGATTTATGTAAGAAAAAAAAAACCAGCTTGTTATATGACCAACTTATGTTAAATAAAGAATCAATTCATTGAAATAAATAATTTCAAAAGAAAAGGTGTCTGGGCTTACAATGTCTTTTGATCCAGTGTACATAGACGAGGCCACAAATATTTCTGAATAGTTTCCAGCATTGGATACCTTCGAAAGGTAAACAACAGATTAGCATGATTCAACTTTCACTGAATTTAAGAAAGGAATACCTGCATTAAATTGTTTTCATCTTCAAAATGATTAGGATGTTAAATTTGGGGGTCTTAGGCCTCATTTTCAAGCCCATTGTTGGATGGGCTAGGCCTTGATGAAGGTATTATACAACTCCTTACGAACCCAGCTCAGACCACCTTCAGCTTGTCCACGGCATAAAAGAGTTCCATTGATCTTGGTCATGCTTGCATTTAAGTTTCAAAAGGGCCAGGTTTCTGTTGACCTTGACCACCGTGAACCACATTTTGACACTCCTAAGCACGCTCCAATGAGAAATTTCTATTATGGCTAATCCATGTCATAAGTCACTTACAGCTCCAACAGGTGCAACTGAAGAGACTCGGGCAATGGTTGAATTGGCACCCATCCCAGTCTCACACATATGCGTCCAACATTAGTGTCAACCTATTAAAAAATACAAATAAATAGTCAGTGTAGAAATTTTACTTTTTTTACCTTTTGTAACAGAACCATTTTATAAAATATAAATCTTACCGGAAAAGCAAGATGGTGAAGTGTCAAAAGCCGTACACACTCGACACTTTTCAGTCCCAGTCCCCATATGCTCAATAGGTAATCCCTGCAGCAAGATATTCATTTTGGGACCAAAAAAATAATTAGTCTCGGTGAATGCCTGAGGTGGCTATTTTACTGGAGTAAAGTAAAATATGCAGCCCATTAAACTGTAACATCAAGAATCTTCTCTAAACAAACTTCTTATTTCACTGATGGGATCATTTAACATATTAACTGCAGAGGTTCCAGCTGTTGATAATACGAGATATTATCTGATATATTAACTAAGACAGACAGATAGTTGGCTCAAATATATGATTCTACTTACTTTGCTTTGTCGGGTGGAATGTCTCTTAACCATTCGAGGTCAATACTTCCATGGTCTCTAACAAGTCGATTAAGGAAATCCTGCAACATGTACCACTACTTTACCAGTCCATTCTAATAGATTGTCTTTTGATGATGTGATACAAATTAGCTATAGCAGTTCATTCCAGTTGTTTAATAGTAAGTGCTGTTAACTTACTACTGTGAGTTCACAAGTCCAATAGAATAACTTGTGGCCTAAACATTGGCTGATGTCATTTTTACTGTTTTTGGCCTAGCTGAGAAATGTGTGATAGATTGAGGCTGATGCACCAAATACAGGCCAACGCATGACCTGTATCAGACTATCAGTGCCTTCCCTATACAGCACTTGTTACCAATATTTCATACCATGAAATAACAAGTGTTGCTCTTCTTGTTTTTGATAAAGATGGAGATAATGACAAGGATTGCCACAGTGTACCTTTATTCGCACTGCAAGCCTATTATTCATTCCGCGTTCCCTTATGGTATTAGAAATTTCATGGACGTCTGCACATCGAACTGCTTCCCAGTCAAGTGAGTCCATTCTATCACTGCTTCTTTCTGTCTTTGGACCATCCTGACACACTTGCTTCCTTAAACTATCCCAGTCAAAATCCTTCTTCTTTTCTGTTGAGCGCCTTTCTTTCTTTGCATGTGAAGTACCATCAGTTGTTTCAGGAGACATATTTTTAGAACCATCAGCTTCTTTTGTATTTAATTTAATTCCTGTCCTCTCTACTGGTGGGTTATCCACAAAGCTTGAGCATTCAGAAACATCTATAGTTTCCCCCAAATGCTTGGGCAAATTAGAATGGGAATCAGTGTTCTCTGTTCTAGAGTTTTGACTCTGAACTAATTCTTCACCAAGGTTCCCTCGCCCAGTGAATCCAGTTACTTCAAGTTCCAAATCTCCATCCCTTGGATTTTGTGGAGAGTTTGTCTGTCCAAAATGTGACTCTGAGCATGTACTGGTAGTGTCTTTGCCGAAAGAAGCCTGAGTCTTCTCACATGGAAGATTGTTGCAAGTAACAGGATTGTTTGCCTGGTGGACTCGTTCATAGCTAGATGATCCATGAGATAGGTCCTTGCATTTGCAGGCATGTGGATCACCAACTGTAGCAATTTGATCACCAGACAACATATTCTGCTGAACCATACATTCTGCCATAGTTTTAACTCTAAAATCCATTCTTCTCTCTGTAGAGTAAATATAATCTACTCCTGTGCCTTCATGATTATTTGGAGGCAAAGAACATCTGCTCTCATCACCTGAGGCCTCCACAGATTCCTGCTCTACTGTTCCTGATGACCCCGGGCTTGAGTGCAACTGATAACCACTGTAAGAGACTGCAGGCAATTCTTGATTGTAGTGCATTGCCTGAGGGCAATGAGCATTTGACAGATACATGGATGAGCAAGAACCATTCAGGCAACATATTCCTTTTAAACTTGAATTTGCATTTTCCAATACCAAGCCATTTGATTGACCAATCATACCTCCGAAAGTCTCATCCAAGAGCATGCCCCTATCTTCATTAATAAAATGTTCTTTGGACCCTACAATTTGCGACTGTAAAAGCTCTGTGAAGGAAGAAAAAACAGGACTTTCAGTCGGATAATTTATTTCAGAGTTGGATTCTTGACTTGAAATGATACGATCAGCTGTATGAATGGTGGAATCTATAGAGGCTTGAGATGAAACTGCAAAGACCTGGGGAGAAACAAAATCTTCTGGTCCTCTCCTGAAGTC
The DNA here is from genome assembly GCA_037013555.1 of Sextonia rubra. NCBI lineage: Eukaryota > Viridiplantae > Streptophyta > Magnoliopsida > Laurales > Lauraceae > Sextonia > Sextonia rubra. The sequence continues at coordinate 108,840,467 of JASUAD010000001.1, read as the reverse complement.
AGGATCTTCCAAATTAGAACTTTCTGCTACTGTGACAGATGTGCCCACTCTATTTCCTGGTAATTTATGACACAATTCCAACCCACTTTCAGATGTGTCTAATCGCTTTCCTTCTCCAATAGCTGCTACACTTCCTCCCAAACTGCTTCCAAATGATTCATTGAGGCTTGGTATTTCCTTTTCAATGGCTTCAGCTTCATGTAGAGTCCCAGAACTTTGACACAAGCTTTCATCGTTCCATTTGATGTTCTCATCTGAGTCCAGTGTGCACAAATTTTCATCATCTGCAGATTTGCTTGTCAATTCTAGGTCAGGCCCTTTACTGCTGTTTTGTGATTGAACTGGAAACCTTGCAGCAAGGGCCATATAGGCAGAGCTGAGAAAGAGTAAAACAACACAAATGAATGAGAGAGACAGAGAGTGCTACCATCTCTTAAGAAATGATCAATTGAAAATGGCCAACTTAAAATTTTAGTTTACCTTGAAAGATGGTCAGAGACATTCTGAGTGAGAAAGACACCAATTACAGAGTCCACTACAGATCCTTTCCACTTGGAGAAGCGCCTATCTCCTGCAGAGCATGTTATATTACTCATTTACTCCTACCTAATGCTTCATATATTTTTGTGATGCATGCATGTGCATGCCGAAGCAAGCAAATTGTTCAAAAGCATGTCTTTCTGATATAATGTACAGGCATGAAGTACAAAAAGAAGAAGAAGTAATTTAAAAGAAAAAACAGTTAACTATTAGGTATGTTACACAAAAATAGGGGAACTTTATGAAAGAGAAGCTTAAGGGTTGTTTACTTCCCTGTTTATGTACACGCCAAGAATAGGTTCTCCAGAGGTTCTCCTTCTCACTATCTTTCCAAGGATTGCCAAAAGGAAATAGAGGGATATTGTGGTGGCTACTTAAGTATATTCATCTTTTCACCATAATCCCATTAATTTGGGTTTGATTAAGGTATTGTAGGGGCATATGAGAGTCATGGGAGAGTGATCAGGGTCATCTTTTTTTCAGAAGCAGTGTTGGATTCATCAGAGTTGGGTAGGCTAATCTGATCCATCTTACTCCTCTCTGTTAGTTGCTCAAAGGGGATTAACACCTGTGCTAAGCAACACTTACCAGTACAAAGTGGGTTTTAGTCATTGACAGCATTATTGGCCATGCTTCGCCATGAGCCAGCCAGGGTCTCCTTCATCTCCCTCTGTAGTTATTCTCACTCTAGCCATTGATATATAAAAGTCAGGTTTTATTTCTGTATATCAATAGGGGGGAGAATGAGATGAAGTTGATCAGTAAGAGCTGAGGGGTTAATCTTTCTGGGTTGTTTCCTACGTAATGAGGGGTCTAGTAAACTAATTCCTATGTATAAAATACTCAACGAACATGGGAATGCTGCCAATACATAAGTTTTCAGTGCATTGCATATGTATTTCATGAGAAACAAACACCCAATTAGGCCTTCTGTTCTTGGATCTAAAAATTTAGGTTAAGATTGCATTCAGTGTGTCTTCATGTTACCTTTTTAGCTAAAGGGTATTTTAGTTGGGTAGCTGATCTGTTCAACTGCTTTCTAAGATCAGTATATATGAATCGATTCCGTTCTATTTTTTGTTCGCTTTTAAAGCTTCTTGAGAAGATGAAAAGTATTATAACCATCAAATGAAAGCTTATGTGTAAAGTAAAAGTTGGCTGTGGATACCTTGTACAAGATGCATTTTGGCAATAAATGACTCCGCACGCCCTTGAAAAACTCTCCTTTCTTCCTCCCACCATTTTTCTTTCTCTGCATCAACTTCATTTGCTTCATCACTGCCTTCTTTCCACATTAAAAGCTTCCACACCCTATTTGTCTCTGCATCCAAATCAACTTTGGCACGAGAACGCTGTCTCTTTATATAGTGTCCCTCATACGGAACCATTGTTTTGTAACCGCCATACGGAACAAGGGCACCAGCCATGTCAGTCTTCTTGTTGCCACTCACAACCAAACATGCAAACTTTTGGGTAATATAGTCCACTGCACGGTTGAGATCAGGTAGTGCTTGAAAGGGAAAATTCATAACAGAAGCTGTCTGGAAATGGCTACTACTCTTATCAGTCAAAAGTTGCACCTGTAATTGTTGCATGTTATTGTACATGGATTTGGAATGATGTGATTTCCTCCTCATATTGGTGCGCTTTTTTGTCCTCATTTTTGCATTGTTTTCTGCATTTAGGGCTTCCACACAAGGTTGAGGACCACGGAAGACATCAATTGCCTTTTTACATTGTCCTGCTGCTATCCTCATTTTTGGGAATTTACGAATGCGATAGGATACATTTCTCTTCTTCTTTATCTTCCTTTCTATCTGGAGTTTGAACACATCATCAATCAGTTTCTTACGGATAAAAGCCTCTGTTTGAGGTTCCATGAATTCTTGATGAATCTGATTTTTTTCTCCAGCTACAGGATATTTTGTATTCTCATCCCCAACATTGCAATAGCCATCTAGAGTAAAAGGGGCTGTTACATCAGTAGTTTGAAATATGAAGCGCTTGCAACTGCTTGTCCTCTTTTTCTTGTAAATTTTAGGAAAATTTATGGAGTGAAAATCAAAAACATCTTCAGTTTTTCTCTCTTTCCTTTTTCTTCCTTGGACGCTTCCAGCCAATGGTATATTTTTTTTTGGTATATTTGTGTTGTTATCCATATCTCGTTGAGTTATAAACTCTATTTCTTTTGCTTCCTCTGTATGGGAATATGCACATTGAGACATCAAAATATGGCTGGCGTCGCTTCCATTTATGGAAGCACTTGCTTCCGCATTGTTGTTCATAGCTTTTGTAATTGGAGGAGGGTTTGGCTCTTCAGGTAATAGAAGGTAATCCTCTAGCATCTTTTTCATGTGAGAAGTAAGCTCAAACGCATCCCATGCACGTGACTCATCTATTCCTTTCATTAGCTGTAAATTTGATTTGGATCCATTACTGGGAGTGACATCTTGAGCTGTTTCACATCCAGAGTCCCACATGCGCGAGAGGGTGCTTGGACTACCCACAATGCTGTCATGCTGTTTATCCATTTGAAATGATGCCTTATTTGGGCTTTTGTCCTCCTGGCCTTCCAAGTCAAAAACTGGTGCCTCATTGGGGCTTCCATCTTCCTCCCGACCTTCCAAGTCAAAATTCAAATACTGCTTGCATGATCTTCGACGTGGTTCCCTCGTAATGCCAACAGACTCTTGGGTGGCCGATGGTTTTGGGCCTCTCTTCCTTACAGACCTTTTCTTTTGCAATGGTTTCTCTTGATTAGTGGCATTCTCTTGATTTGTGGCCTTCTTACGGGTTTTCTTAGCAGTACCTTCTACAATGACTTTTGGTCTATGTTTTCGCTTTCTGACTTTCTGTCGAGGCCTCTTATTTAGGTCAAGGTCATCTTTTATTTCCTCTGCAGGTGTGGACAGCACATTAGCATGTGATTCTACTGGCTCCACAGTACTAGAAGGGGCCACGCCCTCGGCAGTTTTTTTGAGGTGCACATCATCTCCAGTTGTGGTCAGGGAAACTTGATCAGCAGGGAGCTCCACATCCTCCCCTATTTTTTGGGGTGACGAAACTTTATCAGTGTGGAGCTCAACATCCTCCGTGATAGGACACTCTTGCATCCCTGCCTCTGCAGCTTCTTCTGATAATTCATTCAAATCAATGGTTATAACAGAAGGATTCTCCAGATCTTTTGCATTCTGTTTGGGTGTTCCTGGCCCCTCATTTGATATCATGTCCCCTGTAATTCTGCAGTTTGGATAATAACTTGCAGGAAGCCCAGTTGTAGAATCGATACCCTTCATCCCTAATCAAACAGGAAAAACAAAGAGAGTAAAATTTCCATGTTCTCTATGTTTGGAAAGTAAATTGAAGTGAATTGCTCAGAAAAAGTAAACAAAACAATAGCAAACCAACCAAACAAATAAATAAATACATGAAGATGAAGTTGAGTAGGAAACTATACATCCAGGTAACTTCATAATTAGATTATGGTTCATCTGCAGCAAAAGGTCGGTCGAGTTTGGCAGTTGCTGACTGCTGCCATTGTTGATCTGTGCATGTATGATTGGCAGGAAAGAGCCAGCGGAACCTCTCCTGCCCGGCACCGTCGTGCTCACCGGAGCCTGGTTCGCACATGCCAATAGATGAAACAATGGCACATTGTTCCCCAACCCGGCCGCCGACCTTTGCGAGGAAGATCCGCGGCTATAAACTTTCATATGGGCAGCCGCATCCCCCGCTCCCTGCATAAGGGAATCCCCCACTGACCTCTGCGACGAAGACCCGCGGCGGTAGACTTTCATCTGAGCAGCCACAGCCGCTTCCCGCGCGCCAGCCCCATCACCAACACCGACGTTGTGATTCAATGTGGTGATCTCCTGGCCGCCACTCTCGCCCCTCCTGATATAATGCACGCGAACCATCCGGTTCGCGTGCTCCGGCTTCAGCGGCGTGCCCGGAATCCAAGACCCCTGTTTCTGGAAACCCTCCTCTTCTAGGATGGAAGCCCCATTCCTAAATTCCATCCAAACACACTACAATGGAATCAAAAAAAAATTCAATCTTTCCTCCGTTTCCTGCCCCTCTGACAACAACAACCCACCATATAAAACCCACAAAACTGAATCTTCCCACTGTTTGGTTAAAAACCCACTTCAAATCTGCTCTTCTGATTCTATCTAATTCACCTCCACAAAACCCACTCTCTATATCTTCAACCCTGTAACATCACAAAAACAACTTCATTCTTCTTTCCTACTCTCTACATGCATCTATGGATGATTACCCAGAAACAACGATCACAGATCAATCAATCAGAATGCATGCATCTAAAAACCTTGCCTGTTCATGCCCTTTAATTTCCATGATCTCAAACAGAGGAAAAATACATATCCCAAAACAAACAGAATCGTAACAATTTCCAGCGATCTAAGCCAAACCCATGTAAAAAAAGAGAACATTAAAAAATAGCTAGTTTTAAAGGGGCTCCAAGATGCCGATACGTACCCGATACTTGGCAATGTAGATAGAACCGATACGATACGAAGGAGGAAAAATTAAAAAAAAATCCAAGACGAAAACGAGAATGGAAGCAAATAGCGATTTATTCGCTGCTTCGTTGTTGGAAAGAAATAAACAGACGAAACTAAAAGATTAGAGAAGACTGGATACTTTTGCCGTTATCTTGCTAGTCTTCTACAGAATACTTATAGCCCTTCCCACTGCACAAATGTCACGTGCATGGTCATTTCGACGGCCCAGATGTGCCACTGCATCCGTATATATGCACAGATGGCAGATGCATGGGCATTTTAACGGCCAGGATCTATGTAAGTGTCCCTATAAATTCAATTAGGTCTGTTTTGAACACTCCTGTAGATATCGTACTCAGATAGAAGGTACACGCACGTCAAATCAATTCTGGGGATCTCTTTTGTACGGGTTTTAAAAATTTTCAAGTGTGCGGATAAGATCAATCTGATGTGGAAGTCAGAGAGAGAATCGAATAATGGAACTTTAGAGGTGATAGATTCAACCGCTGTGATTACTTTGATTAGAAGATTAGTTATCGAAGTTTCAATTCAATACATGGATTTATTTATTAATATTTTTCGAAGATCGGGAATGGCAGTTAACGTGGTGAAAAAGCCTCCGCACTGAACCATCGCTTTCCGTATTTATTTATTTTAATTACCGGCATGTTCTACACATGATCAATTAATAATATTATTAAAATTAAACTCTCATGTGTAAAAATTTGCATACATGACAAGAGTTTAAACTCATGTAAATACCTTTTTTCTTCTAAAAGACCTTTGCCTTGCACTCTACTTAAGTCTGCTTTCCTTTATTAAGGTGCGCCTACCCTCTATTATTAGGATAAAAGATAAAAAAAAGGTAGAGACATTCAAATTTTGCATAAATTAGGATTTGAACCAATGAGAATCATTATTTCTAGATATTATAAAATATGTTCTTTAAATTTGTGGGTTTTCATAATAACCTCATTTCTTCAAATGTATAAATTCCTCAGGGATTTCTCTTACACTCTAGCTATTTTTAAAACAATGAAATTTTACGACATTTTATTACTTATTTTTAACAATAATTTTATGCGATAAATTTTGATTGTGCACCTTCACAAGGATCTTGACCCAAATAATCTTTTAGTCCACCCTAAAAAGTCATAAAAATTTTAGGTTTGACCCCACCTATTTGGGTCCACCTCCCTCGAGCGAGAATTTGAAAGTTCCCCCGACTCCATGCCTATTGTTATATTTATATATATATATATATTTATATATGTATATATGTCCAGCTGGGTTGGCCAAAGTGGCTAAAAGTGAAAACATAACCAGGAGTTGGTGTCTTATCCACTGGGACAACCTTAGATTTTTTTGCCTCGCATCTGTTCACCACGTGCTGCTTGATGAAATCCTGGGGGAGGCTGCTTTTAGTGATGATTAGCCCGCAGAAGAAAATTTTCCGAGTCTTGTTGACTGTCACAGAAAATTCTTTTAGCACTAGTCCCAAAGCACCAGCATAAAAATAGTGGGGTTTGGTGTGCATAAAAAAAAAAACCAACACCTTCAACATCATCACTTTGAGGATGGGAAGGATGGGTATGAAAAATATAAGACATCTCCTGTAGCGGCCCAAGTACATGGGTGGATAGGTTACCACCCAATCTAGATAAAGAGAAAGAAATAAGGATACTCATGAGTATGAGAATAACTCTTCCCAATAACAAGTGCTAGTAGTACATTAAATGGTTAACAGTTAGAGAAGGTGGATCCCACCTGTCGGTTTTTAGAGATAAGCTTAGAGAATTTTGAACTCCACAAATAAGAGTGATTCTTCTATTATTTTTTATTTTAAACATTACACATGTTCAATTTGTTGGGGGATTCATTGTCACGCCTGAGCATAAGAATTGAAGTTGGGGAGGATCTCAAGGTGCAATATACGTAATCTATAATAATTCGTGCCATATCAAAATACGTATGAACTACCACAAGAGTAATTCCAAAGATACGTATGAGAAATATCCATAAACAGGTGTCAATTATTTTAAAATGAAGCATAAACTTATAAGGTAACATGTAATCGTCATAAATACTAATAACATTTATTCATTTGTACTAACAAGGTATCTTAATTAAACCCAACACATATATATACGTATGCCTGATAATGTCCAAAATATAAATACAATAGGTATAAGATGCAACATATATGTACAAGATGAACTGAACACCAAATGAATATACATGATATACAAGAGACTTATAGGCATATACAAATCCAAAATACATGTTCATCAAATTATGACTCCAAAAACATGCATGAAATGATCGCATGATAGAGAACTAAGTCAATCCATGGTTACATCCTAAGCTGAACCCAAAATAACCCATGTAATACGCTATGCAGGATGACTAGTAGAATATGTCATCCTCGTTCCACTTATCTACTCCCTGAGATACTGCCATAATCTCCTCTATGGGGGCGCATTGATTGCCGGATCGGCATCGAGCTCTGTACTTGTAACATAAGGGTAACATTGTTAAACATGACAGTTTAGCAAATATAAGTGTATATACGACTAACATATTGAATCAGATGAATTTAAGGACATACTGATTAAGAGAGAGTATTTATAGAAATTATGCATTTGTGCATAGAATAAATATAAGTAAAATGAAAATACAATAACATACTAGTTAGTATCTACCGTATCTACAAGGCTACGGTAGATGCTATGGTGGGAAATCATTAGCGGTTCAACCAAAGATTCATCTAGTTACCCAAAGAGTATTGACAAACTCCTCACCTAACTGCTGCAGTAGGTCATAGATGAAATTCCTTAATTCGGTCCCGTTAAACCTCCTATGAGAACAAGCCAAGTGGTGACAACTCAATGTATCAAAACCAACTAAGATTAATAACTTTTAAACTTATTTATCATACGTGGCGATCATCTCATAATAGTACAGAGTGAATATCGATCTTGAGATCATTTACAATTCATATAATCGAAGTTGAACAAAATTGCTAACAATTTGAACAATGCATATTTAAATGAACTAATCGTGCTCGAACCCTCTCAACCTTGGTTACCTTTTCTTTACTCACAGGCTCACGCAACGCATAGGCTTTGGCCGAAATCTCATCTCAAGATTCACCTAGGAAGTATGATTACATGGTTAAATCATGTTGAAGTCATGACTTTATTCAACAATATATATGCAAATTAGGAGGTTAACAATAATATTTGCTAGCTAACCCTAGCTAGAATAATCCATGTTTCTTCATTCAATACAATGTATTCATAAGATGTCCAGTGTTAATATGCTACCACAGTCTAAGTGTTACATTGTATAAACGGTGGACACCACTTCTTATACCAACACCCATGACATGACATCGAAAACTAACCGAAAAATCAAGATGATGAATAACAGCTTTACATTTTCCTTCTAACTGTTTATTCACCATTAGGCCAATTAGATCAAAATAGGGTGCTAATTCCAAGGTCCTATAAGGTCTTTGGATAACCTAATGTCCTAAGAGCAAGATTAGCTCAACACATTTCCATAAGAGTTTAAGAAAAGACCAGGATAGTTTCCAAATGGCCCCCAGTTCAAAATAAAAGAAGTAAAGCTTGGATAAAAAATTAAGGCACCCGATCCATCGGGCCCTTGTCCAATCGATTAGACGCCATCTAGAGGGCTAATTCGATTGATTAGGCTTTTGCCCGATCAATCAACCCTAGAGCCATTTGGCTCAGAGCAGGATTAGCTTCTAACTGATTCTTTCCTTTTCATTTTAGCATTCGTATACCATTCCAACATATTGGAACATTTTAAATAACATAGTGAAACCATGTACAACATTCCACATTATTCATTCCCTTCCTATTCTCAAAAGTAACCCAAAATCCATTCATTACGATGTAATTTAGAACATTGAGCTCTAAAAAGTGTCATTTAAGAAATTTTTTAGGAGTCAAGGCCTATAAATATATATGTCGTATAAATATATATTTATACTTGCCCTTAGTTCAGTACTTCACCCAAATCTAAATTCTCCTTGACTTCAATTGAAGAGAATACCCAATTCTAAGAAAACCCTACACATGCAAAGGTATAAAAAAGATGAAAATAATGAAGATGGAATGCACACATTAGAGAGGAGTCCCCTTGACTCATTTATGCTCAAGGAACTGAAAGGGAATTATGGCCTTTACTTAAAAGTTTTGTAAACTAAGGAAGGAGATGGAATCTTGAATTCCAAGGAAAGGAGTGTAAAGGGATGTTGGGGAAGATGAGTCTCTGCCCATATTGAGCATGCAGAATCTCCTTGGCTTGAATTGATGAGAGGGGATTAAGAGGAAGAAGAGAAGAAGATGATGCTCAAGCAAGTCCTTAGAGAAAATAAAAAGAATGATCGAATAGAGTCTTTAGGCAGTTTTAAGTTTAAGTTTCTAGAAATCTCAAGCAAGCACAATTTGTTTACGCTATTTACAATCTGAGTCAAATGAACTCTAGTTGGGCCAAAATAGATTCTGGTGGGGCTAATTATGAGAGATGATCCACATGTTGAAATATACACGATGCAATTAAAAAGATGCCCATGTAATGCAAAACTATTAAAATTTAAATTACAAAAAAGTCCTCAACTACCTAAGTAAGGTTCAAACTATCCATGACACAAACCCAAGGGATTTGGATTAAATTGGCCTAATTAAGTATCAATTAGAGCAAAACATGATCAATTAGAGTTAATTGTAATTAATTTGAGTTTGGACCATACACTCATTGATTTTTTAAATGATGAGAACGTTCAGTAAGTCTTTCTACAATAAGGGAATTAGATTGAATCTATATCTTTGTCATCTTAGTAGTGCATCACTCATAGAAATACTTGAAGCAATTGACATAAATTTTTGTATAAAAATCCACATTTGAGATTTAACTTTTAAAAGTATTATCTCGTAGTATGTTCCCCTGTTGAAGTGAAAAGCTTTATGGTTCAGGGGATAACTTTGATCATTGTAACCATTTTGATAATCTTATCACCCGGGAACTAGTATAAGCTTAATCCGATCATCCATTTAAGGTCCATTATTATTATTATTTGAACCGTAACAAAAAATTTATAAATGAAGAGAAAAGAGAGAGAGAGAGAGAGAGAGAGAGAGAGAGAGAGAGAGAGAGAGAAATTAGAGGGTAAATGAGCAAATACCCACCAACCTAACCCAAAAAAAAAAAACAAAACAAAACAAAAGATTACATTAAAAAAATAGGGAAAAAAAACCCTACGTCAATGTCCCTTTTTTGGACAACACATCCGCCTCTTCATTTGCTGAGTGAAAAATATGCCTAGACTCTACAACCAGATTTGAAGATAAAAACTTGATTTTTTTTAGATAAAAGTAGAACTTCCACGGCCCCTGAACTGCATTAGACACCCAATAGATAGCGTTGAGAGAATCACTTTCCACTATCAAAGGTTGCCAAAATGAATAAGTGAATAATCTGAAAGCTTAAGGATGACTAAAATCTTAGCTTTGTTTGAATCTTTCACACCAATTGAAGAAGAAAAGTAAAGTCAATTAATAAAATAAATATATATTACACATGATTAACTTATCTTATTTTTCTTATTTATGATATATTAAAATATAATTTCTACTGATCCCCTCAGATCATACCTAATAACTAAATCTTCAATGAAATATTTTCATTTTCACTAGAAAATTCATATTTGGAAATTATAAATCTAAGAGGATTTAGACCAGTGGATGCCCTTATTTCTTAATATTTTTAGGTTTGACCTTCTGCTCTCGAATTTGGAAATCTCCACTTTCACGGATTTGTGCACCCAAGCCAATTTTTACAAGTAATATATATATATATATATATATGTATAGAAAGGTAATAATTTTTTATTGCCTTCCTACGAATTTAAGAAGGAAATAGTTGGAAAACGGTATTTGGCATTCACAAAAAGTCCCGAAAACATTTACATAAATTTAAAAATAGAAATCCACATGTGAAACCCAGACTTCTAAATGTAAATCGCGTGAAACACAGACTTCTAAATATCAATCTCTCCCTTCATTTGATCTCTTCCCAAATTTCACTCCCACCAATTTTAAATCCACCATTATTCTTTTAAGAATATTTGATTTACTAGTTTCTAATATTTAATATGTTAAATATATGTTGTACATGAGATCAATATAATGATGGGGCTTTCGTGCAGGCGAAATTTAAAATAGATCTCAAGTGCACGTTTGTGCACATACTTATTTTGGAAAAAAGTATTAAAACAAAAAAGAATTCCATGCTAAAGAAAAATCCACTGTCAATGCAGCCTCTTTTCAGTGAGAAAAAGCAAAAGAAATAAGAAAAAACAATATTTTTAGTGATTCCTCTAAAAAATTTTTGAATAAGGGTTTTATTGTTTTTTATGTAAGAGGAAAAAATCCAGCCAAACCAAATTCTCACGAGCCTATACAACATATGCCAGAGAGAGAGAGAGATGATTTTTAGTGGTTCGGGGCCTTACACGTGAGACACAATATTAGTGTGCAGTGTTTTTTATTTGAGGTGTTGCCAATATATGTAAGGGGGTTGCCGAGTTCATCATATTAAAAAAAAAAATGACAGGTTGAACACCCCCCCCCCCCCCCCCCCCCCATTGTTAGTTTTATAGGATTGGAATCACAAATGACCTCTTACCTTAGTTATAAGATGCATTAGTTCTTATCAATTCAAAATTGGGTAGTCACTTTTCTTTATGTTTGTAAATGAGTCTTTAATCTTTTGATTATCAGAAGGTTCTTACTCATTAGTAACCAGGCTTGGATCCTTAAGAAGTCTCGATAAGTAAATGGGTTCGAATCTGGATTTTATTTTTTGACCCATGACGTAAATGATTTCGAATCCGATTCTACGTTGGTTTTGGCCTGTGGAAGCAAGACTCAATATATTATCTTAGGTTTTTATAAATTTTCTCTAAAATATTACTTACACAGATCTACACCCAAACCCATCCATATACAGATTTGATTTTAATATTGATTCTGTATTATCATTAACGGTTTTGATTATAAAACTACAATTTTGATCCCGAATCAATTCTAATTTTTGATCAAATTTATTTTTTAATAACGATTTTGATTTCAAATTATATATATATTATAATCTTATTGAGGTCTATTTCTCTCACTGCACCCTATGTCTACTTTTCTCACCAGAGCGTAGGTTCTACCCCCAAGCTGAAAAATAAATAAATAAAAGATTTTGCCTCCTGTCACCCATGAGGCGACCCTCGATTCAGTTCCTCTTCTTTTGGCATTGCAGTGGTGGCGACATGGTTTTGACACGTATTAGTGAAAAATATGTCACGTGGAGATCCTCCATTAAAGTTAGGCGTCAGATCCCTGATGCCCGTTGCAGTGTTCATTTAATGCCTATACAGAATTCGTTAGAGACAATTGACTTTACCCTCCCCGTCTGCGCTGGCAGGGCAAATACCCGCAATACCACGTTTGTGCGGCGTCGTGGAAACGCATAACACCTAAAATATAACCTTTTTCCACATGCCAGAGAGGATAAAGTAGGAGTGACCAGCCCAAGCCTGCTTTCAGCTGGACTTGAATATGTAATTAGAGCATATTTTAAAATTATATAGGATTTTGATTAATTAATAAAAAGTTCAAAGTTCAACTTGGCCCATACGAAAAATATGTGCAATTTAATTTAATTAGTCTAAATAGTTATTATTGGCCTCAGAAATAATAAAAGTTTGGTTCAGCTTAGCCAAATTTACTAAATAGGCAGGCTGTCGAATTACACCTAATATGCCTTAGACCAGCCTAGCTCAACCCATAAACACCCGTAGCATCAAGTCCAGCCCCATTGGTGATTGGACATTGTTTTTGGCAAAATTATCAAAAAGTCTTTTTTTTTTCAATGCTGCAATTTGAGATGGCAATGAATCATGTTTAAATGGGACCCACCCCTAATCGCCTCATATATATTAGATATTTTTATTTATTATTAAAAGTATTAAAAAACTCATATAGTGCAACTGATGTCAAAGCATTTACTTAAGCCATTTATTCAAACCCCACCATACTATTTCCCAAGTACTTATATCTTTTAAATTTTCTAAACATTATATTTAACCATAAAGCTTAGGGGTTTTTACCAAAAAACTAATTCTAAATTTAAATTATACCAATTGATTAAGAAAGGTTCAAAAAAATTCAATTTGGAGTTCGTACTTCATCAAAAGATAAATATGCCCTCAGCTTTGATCGGACCATATTTGCGCAGGGTTTTTCACTTACGGTCAACCCCTATGGTTAAGCCGTAGTGCATTTACGATTGAGTCATAGGTTATTTTACTAGTGGACCGTATTTGTGTAGTTTCTTTTCATTTATAGCTAAGCCTAACAGCCAAGTAACGATATCATTATCCTTTTTAACGTTTTATATGTCCAATTTGGTTTTCAAAATTCAATTCTCTAAATATCTTTATATTGAGATACATAAACTATGTAGAGGGCATAGAAATTGACCCAAATAATTTAATTCATGCATGAATTTACAACTTTCAGGTAACGATATCATTACATTTTTAACGCTTTATATGCTCGTTTTGATTTTAAACATTAATTCCCTAAATATCTTTATACTAAGATATATAAACTATGTAAAAGGCATAGGAATTGACCCAAAAAAATTGAATTCATGTATTAATATATAACTTTCAAGTAATGATATCGTTACTATTTCTTAAGTATTATCTTCTCCAGTTTGATTTCCAACATTCATTTTATTTATACTATGATACCTAAAATATGGAAAGAGCATAGGAAATTAGAATTTGACCCAAAACCCCATTAAGATGAAATGAAAAAAAAAAGGGCATATAAAGCATTAAAAATGATAATGATATCATTACCTGAAAGCTATAAATTTATGCGTGAATCAAAATTTTTTTGGTCAATTCTATGCCCTCTACATAGATTATGTATCTCCGTATAAAGATATTTACAGAATAAATAAACAAAACCAAACTAAAGAAAATAATGCATAAAGAATAGTAACGATATCGTTACCTGACAATTATACATGAATCCAATTTTTTTGAGTCAATTTCTACGCCCTCTACATAGTTTAGATATCTCAGTATAAAGATATTTAGGAAATGAATGTTGGAAACCAAAATAGGCATATAAAGTGTTAAAGATGGTAACGATGTCATTACCTAAAAGTTATTGAGTTTTATTCCGGGTGACCCTACGGCTAAGCTGTAAAACAATTTACAATTAAGTCATAGAACTGACGAGCCACTATCCAAAGTTTTTTATTTTTATTTTTATTTTTCTCTTATGGTTAACCGTACAGCTAAGCTGTAAGTTCCTTATAGCTTAGCCATAGAACGATTTACGGCTAAACCGTAGAAGTCATGGGCCACAATTTAGAGAGTAATTTTTTGGTATTTTTGGTTTACAGCTGAAGAGGGAAAAAAATGAGAGGAAAGAGAGATGAAAGGAAAGAAATGAGAAAGAAGGAGAAGAAGAAGGAGATCGAGTGGGATGATAATATGAAAAAAGGAGAGAAGACTTACAAGAGAAGAAAAGAAACAAAATAAAAGTAAAAAATAACTAGGCATAGAGAAGAGAGAAATAGAAGGGTTGAGAGTATGAGAATACACAGAGAGTAAGAGAGAAGACCGAGAGGAATGCAAGAAAAAAAAACACAAGAGGGTGAAGGGATTGTTAGAATAGAAAGAGAGATTAAAGGAAAAGAAAATAAAGAAGAATAAGAAGAAAAAGAACAAGAAGAAGGTGTACTAGTGAAAGGAGGAGGAGGACGAGGAGGAGGAGGGCATACCAATTCTGCAGAAAGGGAAAGAAATAAGAGAAAAAGAATAAAAGAAGGATAGGACGCTGATGGTGATGCTGTCACAAGGTGAGAAACTAAGACTCTAACAAAATCTCAAGATAGAGAAGAGAAGATGGAGAAGAGATAGAAGGAAATGCTTGTAAGGTTTTGTACATCTAACGATATTGTTAGCTAATAGCATATTTGTCGTTTGATGGAGTGTGAACTCCAAATTAGGTTTTTTTCTAATATTTCTTAATCAATTTGTATAATCTAAATTTATGATTAATTCTTTCGTAAAAATCCCTAAAGCTTAGGATAATTTAATATTTTTCTCAAGGATTTATAAAATAAAATTAAAATAAATACAAACGATCTTTTATATGAAAGTTACTTGAAATTCATGCATTTAGGTTGAATGTCTGACTTCTTGAATATGACATGAAATAGGCCTTATGGACTTCTTGAACGGCTGTAATCACATGATACAATGAATTTTTAGTGGTTAATGATCAAACCTACATTATTTCATAAGAGGACCAATTAGCACAGTTTTCCAGATATGATATTTTACGTTTCCAAAGATTGGAGAGAGCAGACTATGAGCCCAGAAGCTGCCGCGCTGAAGTTTAAATTAAGTCAATAATTATAAATTAGATTTATTAGTATTAATAGCCCTTCAAGGCCCCCACCATGAAAAAAAATAAATTTTATTTAATAAATCAATTTTCTTAAAATTTTGCAATATTTTAATAAAGGGCTTTAATCTTATGAGAAGTATTCTCATACACCAATCGTGAGAACTTTTTATAGAGCCCACTTGTGAGTCTCATTTGAGGATGAAAAGATCTATATAGAACCTCCCCAAATATCAAGTTGGAGTCCAATCACATATTATTAACTCTTCATCCGTGGCCTACAAATCTAGTCTATTCGGATTAGTACACAGTCGATCCAACAGTCCAATAAATTCGGATTTAACCGAAACTTGGGTCGTGTGATTATTAGGAGGGTCCCTATATATTGCAAGATTTGGATTAAGTGATAAATGGGCTTCACATAAACTTTTCACAAAAAAAGTAGTGAAAACTAGTTCTCATAGGATTTTTTCCGTACATGTGAGCGATTTATTGAGATTTTATGTATAACTAGAAAACCAGGCCCAGCTCGACATGACTTCAAATTCATGACTGAGAAATATGGTTTCTAGAATTTCTACTTATAATGAGAAGAAAATAAAAGCAGGTCCAGACGTCCCATTACGAACATGGCTAATGGAAAAAGTAATTGATTTCCAAAAAAAAAAGAAGATTTTGAATGAATTGTGATAAAAAAGGGGTTTTTCTTGGAAAAATCCCCTTAGAGTCTTTGTGGAGCAAAAATGACTCATGACTTTTTTATGGCTTGGAATGGTCCCTGGGTCCTTTTCGTTTTTTTTTTATTTTTCAATATTATTCATGGGCAGCGATATTTAAGCTCAAGCGTAACCCTTTCCCTGTTCTTTCTTCCTCATCTCTTCTTCCCCTTCCTCTTCCCATGTTCTGTTTGGATTTTATCTGGGGTGAGGAGGATAAAACCAAGGAGAATAAAACGAGAAAGAGAAAACAAAAACAAAAGAAACAGAGAAGACAAGGAAGAGGAGGAAGGAATAAGAAAAGAGAAGAAGAAGAACAAGGGAGAAGAAAAAACATTGGGAAGAGAAAGGATGAGAGTGGTTTAATGAAAGGTGGAAGAAAAAGATAAAATAAAGAAGAGAAAGAAGCAAAATAGATAGGGAAACAAGAAAAAATAAAGAAGAAAATCAAAAGAAAGAACTGAAACAATAAGAAAATGGAAAAGAAGAACTTATTTTGTATACAGTTTGCTTCGGGTATATAACGCTTGCACGAAATATACCCAAAGCAGAATCATGGTTTTATTTTATTTTATTTTTTGTTTTTTTACATTTGATTAGCAGTAATATCCATGCTTACTGCAGATAGATGGGTTCTTTATCTCCATTTGCTTCATGTTTTAGTTCCTTCTTTTAGTTTCCTTACTTTTTTTCGTTTCTCCATCTATTTTACTTCTTTTTCTTTTTTATTTTCTCTTCTTCTTCTACCTTTCATTAAACCACTCATATCCTCTTTCTCTTCTCAGCATTTCTTCTTCTTCCTTGTTTTCAACTCTTTTCTTTTTCCTTCGTCCTTTTCCTTGTTTTCACTTTTTCTTTTATTTTGTTTTCTCTTTCTTTTTCTTTTTCTTGATTTTCCCCTCTTGCCCAGACAGAATCAAAATGGTACATGAGGAAGAGGAAGGGGGAGAAAAGATAAGGAAGATGAAGAAAATAGACAAGGGTTACACTTGAACATAGATATCGCTACTCATTAAAAAAAAATGGAAAGGACCCAAGGGACCATTCCGGGCTATAAAAAACTCATGGGTCCTTTTTGTTCCACAAAGACTCTAAAGGGTTTTTTTTGAAAAAAATCCCTAAAAAAATAGCAACAAAGCAATTTGTCTATTTCCAACTTATCAAACATTATTCAAAAAATAGAATTAGAAAGGAAAGAAGAAATAATATGATAGTATATATATATATAACTTAAAAATCTTTCATTATTTGTTACTATTTATTGTTTTAATCAAATCCAAACCTCAATAATGAGGACAATAAAAGTAAGAGATTTTATTACACTTTTTATTTATTCCCATTTGAAAAAGAAAATAAAAACTGAAATACGAGAGAGAGACAGAGAGAGAGTTGATAAATGGGTTATTGGGATCTTGGGATTATACCCAGATATGAGGAAAACCATACAATGATGCACTTACAATGTGTTAACTTAGATGAAACACAACTCAAATATGGAGTTATCCATTTTAATTTTTTATTTTGCACACTGGAAAATCTATGCTATTTCTAAAAGAATTCCATGGTCGGATAGTCATAATAAATAATCAGAAACAAACAACAACAACAATAATAATCAAAGAAAATACTCAAAAGTCTCAACATATAGAACTTCTCCCTACAATCCCATAAACGCATGTAAGTCTCACACTAAAAATGGTCTCAACACATTTGAGCGCCTCATACAGTTGCACATGTTAGCAAAACCTCGAGCGCCCCATACACTCGCACATGTTAGCAAAACCTCTGTCTATTTGCCAATACACACATTTGAAGTTTGGTAAAGGAAAGATGACTTAGTTAAAGGACAGACTAGAAAAAATTGAAATTAATAGTTGGATGATGATGTTGCTAGAATTAAAAACAGATTGACCCGACCAAAAAAATTGTGAGTCAACGACGTGGTGACTAACACTCGTTAAATTTGATGGTTTGTACCAAGAGAGGACAACGCCCATCTAAGATAGCCTTTGAAGCCGGAGTAAACCGAGAGAAAATGAGTGGGCTGTCGCTTTATGGTACATCAGTGGGATCAACTGCCACACTAAAAGTTGTAAGGGGACAAGCATTTAACAAATGGCCTGTACTAGTGCCTTTTTGCAAGAGGGGTGTGAAAATTTTGCTATGCAAATGGCCTTATTCACTACAAATTATTTTCACACCTCATTTAAGAACCACATGTATATCAACGCATACAAATGTAATGATGTATAAGAATTAAGTACAAAACTTTAAATATGTAAATGACTGCAAACAAATCCATAAAGAAATCAGCCTCATCACTCCCCTCGAGCTAGGGATCACCACACAGACAGAAAACATTGTAAACTTTTTATTTGGTCATATCAAAATAATTGAACAGCCAATATAGATAAAATGAATGCCTAACTAAAATCTGATCTAAGATCCAAGAATTCTACAACAGTACACACAAAATGGATCTAATGTAGACGTTTTACACTTTAGCCTACCCTAATTGCACAACTTTTTTATTCTAAGAGCACATTAAAAGTTCATTGCTTCAGTCAGTCCATCTTATTCCTTGGCCGGTGTATTGAGTTCTTGCCACCACCTAGTGGGGGGAAATTGTCTTCTTCTAGACTTAAGGAGCTGATGGTCAACTCTCCTCTGCCTCCTGCCACGTGATCTGATTGTCTATTACCATGATGGATGTTTGGGGTTCGCGATATTGGGGTTGATGAGTTGTTAGAAATTGGCTTTAGACCTTGCAGCTCAGAATCAGGTGAGAAGTTATATGGGACCTTACTATCGTCCATCTTCCTAAAGGTTATGGAGACCCTGCCAATTAAGCATACATGATTAATAGCAGATTTGATAAGTCAAAAGCTAGAATCCTATTGAGGGGAAATTTGGCTACAAATTGTTCGCAAGTTTCAGGCTCACCTTAATGCATGCCACGAATCATGATATTAGAGGTGGATTGCAATGCAGTGAACATGGAATAGAGGCATATGTAAGTTCAGCAAAATCAAATGACAAGACCATTGTTTAAGGGTCTCAAAGTTCAATGATTGTATACTTGTATATGCATTTAAATAACTATAAAATTTGGGTCCCTTCGATGGTTATTTTTTCGAGACTGTACTGAAATTTGGCCAACCCTCAATCCATACAAAATTCTTCCAACCCTGCTCTATCAACATGATTGGCATTCATCAAGGTGGGCCCCATGGTATGGTGTTCATAGCCAAATTCTTACCTCTTATGAAATGGACAACATAAAATAGTCATACCTTCTAGCAGGGACAGCCGGAACACAGTGCTTAGCAATGTCTGCTCCATTTCCATTTAAGATGAGCACAGATCTGCAAGGAAAAAAGAGGTACACATAAGTACAGATATCATTACTTTGGGCAGCTCAAAACACTATTGTTTCACTAGTTGTCAGTAAGTACAGATATCATTCCTTTGGGCACTCAAAACACTCTATTGCTTCACTAGTTGTCAGTAAGTACAGATATCATTACTTTGGGCACTCAAAACACTCTATCACTTCACTAGTTGTCACTTGTGAAGGCACAGGACAAATTAGATTAAGCTCACCTTCAAATTGCTCCAATCACATGTGACTAGTTGAGTTGTGACATCATCAATCTGAAATGTGCCATTTACCAGATTTGCGCAATTGACGCTTATGAACACATGCTATCAGATGTGCCACACCTTCACACAAGCTCTTCATTAGCAAGACCCAGTTGTGTACCTTTACTGGTCATAAAACCAACAATACCCTCTCATCCTTTTAACAATCATACGAAAAAGGCTGCCTATGTTACATGGACTCGGCATTAGTATCGGATGCGGATGTGTATCAGGTGGAGGTGCACCTCAAGAAAGTATGTCAAATACCTTAGAAATGAAGTATCGGCACGAGTTTCGAGTGCAGCTGGGTATGTGTCAGATGCGCGGATGTCATGGTTTTAAGCGAGTCCATGTATCATAGAAGGCCACCATCACCATGATGGAAACCAATCCAACTGCAACTTGTGATCACAAAAGCTTGCTCATAGTGCCCATACAAGTTGTTCAGATTAAGTGGTCACGAATTTTTTTGTCAACCATTTATCCATATGTTGTCGACATGATGAGTGAACCAGCAGATTTTTGAGCAAGGGCGCATACACAGGAACATGGCACACAGATGGCTTAAATTTTGCGCAATTGTGCTAAATAGGCTGCATGAGATTGGATATACAAGCACACAATTCTGGGAGACTGGGACACACTCAAGCAATCCCTTTAACTGTTTTACAGTTGTCAAAACAATTCTTATGGAGTCCTAATGTAGCAGCAGTCATCTCAAAAGCCTGCACAAGTTTGTGTAAGTCGAATTGCCAAGTGCATTTGAGGACAAGGGTTCCATGTGGGCCTTCACCATAGGGAAATATTAACTGATAAACAGGAATGAACAGTTACAGCCAATGGTCTCATAGGATAGAGAACAGACAATAACAGTAGGTTGAGAATGTCAGACACATCTAGAATAGGGTCTATCAATGGAGCCATCAACTATAGAAGGCTGGCTCCACATGGACATTTGTATGTTATGATGTAAATTAGTGTATGAATATATTCTTTTGAATGGATTCATAAATTTCATCTGGCAAATAATGATAAAAATGCCACAGAAAGCCAGATACATACCCAACTGGTAATGGTATTGCTACAGGACCAGAAAATTCTCCAGGACCAATTGTCTTCAAATTTGAACCAAACAATATGTTGCACTCGGTTAGGAATGAAACAGTACAGAAAGGCCGAACAAAATCGTGATGGTCAATGTGAGGTGGTATGCAGTCTCCTTCTTCATAGATGTTAACAATGCAGCTGTTGGGAACAGCTGTAGGAGGGAGAACATGCCACCTGACTAGTCTCTTAATGACGGTCACAAACAAGGGTGGGATAGGATCGACTTCTTCATCTCGAATAATACCTGGAGGGTTTCCTTTTTTGTCCTGGGAATCAAAGTTTATAGCAAAGAATCAGTATCAAATCGCTGAATTAATAAAGGTCAAATGACTTGTAACCATTGGGTTCACACTGCAAACTCACCACTGCATAATTGTAACAGCAGCCAAATTGAAGAGTTACACGGCCTTTCCCTCGCATCCACTTTCTTGGTGCCGAATATGTTCGCTCTACAAATTACACAAGCAATTGAGGAAAAAAACAAATGTCGTACAAAGGTCAATGAATGTTTATGCATCATGTGTCAATGAAACAGGATGCCTACAGTCAAATAGTTCCAAAGCAATACGAGGAGCAAACAATATCCATGCTACAGAAGAATGTGGGCAATGCTTTTCTTTTCATTAACCATCCTTTTCATAATTTTACACTTTTTTGCCAGATGGAAGTACCCTAGACCTTACTTCTAATGTCCACATTAATACAATCAACCTTCTCCTTGAGCTCCATAAGGGCGCACGTGTGTAGCGTCCAAGGAAAAATGGTCCTGAAGACTTCCGCTTTTTTGCCAATTTAGAAAGGAAAAAAAAATCTGCCTAGTGCCCACCTAGGGGATCAGAAAATTAAGATTATTTTTGCACTTTTTCTCACAGAAAGGTATAAATGATGGAAATTTTCCTCTGCTTTTCTTGCCTTTTCTGCAGAAAGGTGGCCACACAAACATGCCTTGAGTATTATCATTTTCTTGAAACATAAACTGTTTTTTTTTCCTTTCTTTGACATGGCTACGGATTCATAAAATTAAAGCAACATTATACAATAAGGATGCAGGACAACAAAACATGAATCAGCCATCAACATTTTAGTGAGGGAGAGAGATCCCCCAACATTCCACCAAGTCATTGAAAAATCAGAAGAAACATCAAAATAAAAAAAATCATTAAGCATAATCATCCAAGAAACAACTTTTACCCCAGCCTTGTTTCCCACAACTATGGGAGTATCTGTATCATTATGCGAAACATGACCATGACTCACTAACCACATAGACCAAAAGAAAAAGACATCAAAGAGCAATCTCAAAATTTACACCTTTCTAGCATTAATCCAACCCATTGACATTCTACTAGCACCAAGACAGTTAGTTCCAGTCAAGACCTATTGGACCCCAAGTTATTGCATAAAATAATCCCAAACCTATTTAGCATAAAAGAAAAACATTAAAAAGATGATGAACATCCTTCTCATCTGTTAGATAAAGTTAATGCATTAAAAACGAACAGATGGCAGCTATGAAGGTGATTAATTGTTAGATTTTATGTAGCATCATTGCCCATGTAAAAGCTACAAATTAAGAGCGCCCTTCAATTTTCCAGATTTAAGGAAACACTCCATAATTATCTCACCTATCTAGCAATTGATGTGAATGATACCTGGATCCTTCAAAATGGGCAATATATTGTATCATATCATATCCAATACTTTATTCTTTATGCTTAAAATCCATGTCCCTGTTGTAACCATGGCATCTCTCTTTTGTACCATTGCATGTTACCGTATTCATCCCACACATGGCCATCATAAATTATGAAAACTCAATACCCAAAAATAGCCATTTGCATCTGGCCACCAACACAAGCATGGTTCAAAATAGCAATGCAGCAGCCACATCATCAGGAATTACACTTTGTTTTTTCTTTGGAAAAAGGCAGCACTCACATGCAGAGCGCATGCAGAGCGGCCATAGCAGCCACTATTTTGCTGTAGTGGTGGCGGATTTTCAACATTCTTTTTTCTTCTTTAACTCTTTCTCACTTATGAACCACTTGAAAATGCCTTGTTACTTGTTGATTTATATTTCCTATATATCAATCCCATATGGTTTGATTTTTTTTTTAATTTAATTTTAAAAATTTTGGGAAATTTTCAAAAGAATTTTTTTTTCTCAAAGTGGGCCAGCCAAGCATATTCTAATGCATTCTAACTTGTAGAAATATGTTTCCCATAGATCAATTATAAAGAGTCAGAGGGTTTTCTTAATTTTCTGCTATTTATAATTTACTTTTTGAAGATTTTTTTAAATGTCTTATTCCTCAAAGTGGGCCGACCAAATCACATCCAAAAGCACTTTAACTTGTATATCTACGTTTCCCAAGTCTCAACAAAAATTCATCGTTTCAATGATAAAAGATGTTTTCTCATTTTTGTTAGAATTTTAAACTTTCTTTTATTTAAACATTACCTTACATATCCTATGTTCTGTGCAGCTTTGTTAAATAACTTATTTGAATTCTGAAATGCATAAAAGTGATGAAATTTTGATGACACTATTTGGTTATTACATTTTAATAGTTTCTAAATTAATATAGTTGACTAATGTGAATATATGTGGATAAATAGATCAATACTGTTATTTGATAACCATACAATGATAGGAGACCTCTATGCAATGAAAGGTTCGCTATTCCCCCCTATCTTAGTTACTAAAAAAACATTAATTCTAGCATTTTGAAATATTCTGAATTTTTTGGATTTCTTTTCAAACTTTTTTACCAAATTCTAAATTCACACCTCTATGTATTGGTTTGGCTGCCAGCCACATCCACGATTTTAAACCATGAACACTCACTTCCTAGTTCCTAGGAATAGATACAGCCGCAACCGTGCATCAAATCCACCAAAGCCCCTATTTCCTCATCACATGAGTTAAATCTGGATGTTGATCACATGGTTCAAAATTATCAGCTGAAACCATCTATTGGTCAGAATTGATATGGTTTTTTTTTTTTATATTGATGGAAAATCAAGGCATATCCCCCAAGATATTGATAGATATTGACTGATATGTATCAGTCAATATTTCTAACATGTGTCAAAGTATTAACTGACGCTACCTATCAATTTATACAAGTTGACTGATACAGCATTTTGATGTTAATGTAGTATCTATCAACAAATATCCTCAAAATATCAAGACAAATGTCCTCAAAATATCAAGACAGGATCGATCATATTGCCCATATACTAGTTGGAATGACCAAGAAACTCAAAATATATGTTGAAAGCGCTATTTAAGGTTTGTTTTCTCCTCCTCTGCCCCATTTAGAGCAGAAAATTGCATGAAATTGAAGAGAAAGGTGATTCCTACCCATGGTTTTAAATCCCAGTATGCATGGGGTAGACTTGTTTGACTTGATTTGGTGCCGGCCATGTCCAAGTTGGGTCAAAGCCCAACACAGCTATTGTTCTCTTTCTATATCATTTAGCAGATTTCCTAGCAGATGCATACCTGCGACCCACTGGCATGTCACTGTGTATGAGAATTTAAGCCTCGGTGTTGGACTCCCACTCCAGGTAATAAAACAACACCTTTTGCTATGTTTACAAATAAGCCCTTAGATTTTCACACAACCTCAATAAGGACCTCCCGGATTACCAATTAAACTAGGGAAAAAAAAGGTAACTAGACCCTCTAATTTTTTTAAAACCAATTTACATTTACTTAATTTAAAAGATAAAAAGGCAATTTTGCCTAAATACCAAACATTGGAATTATAGAAATGGCCTGATATTATATGAGGACCAAAAACCGAAGGCAAGAATCATTTAAATGGCTTGATATTACATATTTTCTCATCCACATTCAAACATTCTTAATAGCCACGCTCCCTTAAGTCTTCATGCATCTAGGTAGGCCCACCAAAAGTAACTAGAATTAGTGAAATTTGCTAAGCTTAAATAAATGGTATTTGTAAAATTTGATAAGCTTCTATAATGAGTATTTCATTATTAATCCACAAAACTAGCAGTCACTTGTGATAATACCAGCAATTTAGCACTCAATAATAATAACAATAATAATAATAATAATCATCATTATATTGATATGAGATATGATACTAAAATAGCTTTACTTTCACATTTTTACTAGTTTTTTTTTATTGCTTTCTATCTTTCAGAATTTTTTAAATAAAAACTTTTTGGAGCTTTTTATCACCAGAACGGCCGCCTGGTTCGAAACACGAGGCACAAACCGACACAAACTCATCATGATCCTAACTAACACTGAAATAGACACTAGAATTTAAAATCATGTTCCTACCCCCTCAAAGTATCATTTTCAGGTAGGGAAAAAAATTTTCATGCTGCTTCAACAAGATCAAACATGGAACCATGCTATGGCAAGACCAAACTTAAAAAACAAAAATTATTTATTTAAGACTTGTGTTTTGAGTTTTTCTCTTAAGAGATCTGTTAGAATGGAAAGATTTGACTTTAAACCAAATCTTGAGAGATTTAGCTTTTTTTTTTTTAGTTTTCTTAACTTTTAATGCATTTACAAATTATAAAAGACAAGACGAGCATAGCCGAAGCCCAACACAGGCCATAAAAGTCAAGCCCAAGCTCGTCCATTTAGTAAATTGGGTTGGGTCGGGTTGGGGCAGACCAGGCTTTATACCAATTGTTTGAAAACTATACACTAACTACAAGCACTCATAAGGCGGGCCGAGCCGGGCTTTGGGATTTCTATCACTTAATCCAAGCCTAGCCCAAATAATAATTGGGCCCAGTTTATATGTCCACCCTAGCCCAAAGCAGGTTGGACCCGGATTGGGGACAACCAACAAGGCCCATGAACCCCCCCCTAGCTAGCATTACTCTCCTCAGTTTGAGAGAAATGTGACCTTGGCTTTTCGCCATCCACCCAAATCAAGCACTAATCGGACCATGGCTTACTTGAGTTGAATGATGCTCTAATAA
Organism: Sextonia rubra; assembly: GCA_037013555.1. NCBI lineage: Eukaryota > Viridiplantae > Streptophyta > Magnoliopsida > Laurales > Lauraceae > Sextonia > Sextonia rubra. Next base: position 108,814,442 of record JASUAD010000001.1, on the reverse strand, counting down.
TTCCCCTAATAAACATAATCACAGCTATAAAGAAGGTAAACTCTAAAGTAATAGCTTATAATTTGCTTTACATGTTTGACTACTTAGTGCCACATAATCTACAAATGTATACCATTCCAAGAATATAATCTACAAATGTATAGAATGGAACATCATATTGGACACATGATGTTAAGCTAACCAAGCCAAATAAATAGGGCCTCAAATGGAATCCTTAGTGCAATGCAATAACAATTGGGAACTCAAACATCACCCCAGAGAATTCTAACGCTTGCTTCTACTTCTTCATACATGCATTGAACAATTTTGACAAAACTACTAAGGATGTCTTCCATTCTTCAATCTTTACCAAATTAATGTCTAACCCTATTGTACACTTTTTTCTACGTTAATAAAAACTATGTATAACTTTCTCCATGAATTGTCTTAATAGGGAAATGGCTTCTAGGACCGACTTGGCATCAGCCCAAATTGTCACTCCAAAATATTTGATTCAAGTCATACAATTTTTCTATAATTCTCTCCAAAGTTTCATCAGTATGGATCATAAGTTTATGGCACAGCTGCATATCCTCAATTGAATCTAGATCAATCTCCCAAAGGATTAATTGAATCCAAGAAAAGGATTCTAAAAGCTTGAACTCGCCCACGGTAGTGGAGAACACCATGGTGAAAGGAAAACCTAGAACCATTCTTCATTAATTGATAATAAGCATAACTAAATACAATGGGGACTCATCTATATAGGGCAGGATTGTTTCTTAACAATGAAAACATTCTAAAAATAAAATAAGTAATTATCTATTCCTAACCAAGCATGAAATGAAATTAAGAAACAAATCTACTAATTTAGAAACTATCTAAGGGATAAGGATCTCTGATATTGGGTAGATCATGGATCAGGTGAGGCCCATCAAGGTAGGTGGGACTGTGATTTGTGCCGGATCTTGGATCAGCTTGCATCGGTTTAATAGCGCAGTCCGTGCAATTTTGAAATGTCTCCTTTGTTTCTATAAAGGTACCACAATGCTCTATCTTCATTTGTCATGCATTCTTCATATATAAAAGTTTAGAACAAGTTGGTTAATCAATCAATCCCAATTTCTCAGAATGAAACACTACCCATAGATACACTATCTGACGCTAATGCTTCTTAGATAAGGGTATCTTTACTTCTATTGTAGAAATTTCATAGGAAAAACCTGGTTTTAAGTCTGATTCAGTTACTCAATTTACTTATCTCATATTTGATGTCTTTAAAATATATCCCATCTGTATTTGACCTCCTCCTCTTTTACCACCAAGAGCCTTTCATTGTCTTTCATGCACCTTATCCCTAGTTTTCCTTAATCTACTATGGAAAACCTTACAATTACCCTTCTCCCTATCGTTACCTCCCAATTTGATAGACAACTGTTGTGGGCGTTGTACTTGTCTTTGCTAATAGTTTCCTTACTGATGATTTTTGTTAGGTTGTACTTCTTATAGTCTTTCATACTCCATATTTTCTGTCATTCTTATAATGGTGGTTTCTTTACAACAATGATCATTTGGACTTCTAAATTCCATCACCATATTTCCTATTAAGCATCACTTTTCCCTCCTTTGAATCCCGAAGTACCACTTTAGGGACCTGTTCAATAGATCCTGCAGTTTGATCCCACTGTTTGCGAAACCCAATTCTAGGACAGTTTGTTAGGATTCGAAACACAATTCTATTTTACCAAAAAAAAAAAAAAACAATTCTAATTGCCTTGCCCTTGCATCATGTTCTAGGACATGCTAAGTTTTACTCTCTCTCTCTCTCTCTCTCTCTCTCTCTCTCTCTCTCTCTCTCAATTTACCAGATTAGAAGTTCTCAAAAGTCCCAAAAAAAAGAAAAACAGTATTCAAGCACCACTAAATTTTACCTTCCAAAAAAATTTAACCTTCCAAAAAAAAATTTACCTTCCAAAAATAAAAAATAAGAAAAAAGTTGGGTGCTACTTCTTCACAATCTATGTATTAGCTATCTTCTTTCCACCCAAAATGACTTCAGTGATATTTAGCAATAAGTATGGAATAAGGAAGTGGTGCAAACTTTACAAGTTACATCTCATAGTTACCTGATTCAATTGGATGGGTGTCAAATCATGAACCATTCAATTCAAATAATTCGCTATTCGATTCATTGATTCAGAAATCTAAAAAGACCCTTGTTCGGTGTAGTTCGACGACTCCTTTGAGGAAGAAGATGATGCTCCTATTCCATGACCCAACAAAATCTATGGTTCTCTGACTCACAATACATCCATGCCAAACGATCACAGAGCCATGCGAGACAGTCACAAAGCCATGCCAGACGATCATTACTTCTTCTCATTTGAATCTCCTACGAAGGAAAGTCTCTATAGACTGCCAACCAAAAAAAATCTCTGCAAAATATCTTTCCATTTCTAGATCTCCTTTCTTTGATCGAAAATCACAAAATATTTTATCCTCCGATTTCCTCTCCCCACTTCCCATCTTGGAATGGAAGAAAAGAGCCGATGGAAGAAGGAAAGGATAAGGGCAAACACACCATTAGACGATACTACCCTTACAATCTGGATTCTAAAAGGGTGAGACCAATGCTTTTGGCAGCCCATTGAAATAAATGTATCACCGGCCCACTTTTCAAATCCACACAATTAAGAGCACCTTGTCTAGTTACAGTCAATTTCACTGTCAGATTGACCTTGGCTAAAATATCTGATTTTACTAATTTCAATTGTATGTTCTATTTGCTGTATTTAACAATTGGTCACTTGATATAACCACAACCAAAGTGTAACTTTCCTAAATGATCAAACAATGTGGGTTAGTATCCTAGAGTATTTTTTTATTCATATGTTTTATATATGCTCAATTTTTTAGTGGGACTAATTCTAATTGGAGTAAGATTTAATAACTGCCTATGCAAACAGGAGATGTTCATTTTAAGAGGTTTAGACTGTCAATGGCTGGGCCAACTTTAGAGTTTCACTTCTCTCAAGTGAGTGAGAAAGTAGAAGGATCTAGACTCACAACGGAATATTAAGGCCTTCAATATGTATTAAATCCTTTATCATGAAAAGTAGTCACAATTGAGAGTGTTGGGCTTACCTCAGGCATTGACTATCAAGGAGAATACAAAGACTAAAAGGCTTTGCTGGTCCACTAAAAAATATACTTCGATACCCTTTTAATAATCATTCATTTTCTAAAGATTATTTTTAATTTAACGCACTTGTATGAGACTTTTTGTTTGGATTCAAATTCACTTAATCATTTTTTTAAATCTTTAGTCATGTCATTTCCATGTATCTTTTGTGGCATTTAAGAACTTTTGTAAAATAGAATTCAAATTAGACATGAATAATGGCAAAATATCTTGAATTATATATCCGAATTAGTACATTGAATTTGTCGAATTACGAATTAAGCGGATCATAAAACAAATCAAATGAGCCTACCGGTACAAATTTTTGAATTGGGTTACATGTCGAATTACGAACTGCGAATTCGAATCCGAATCGGTTGAATTACGAATCAGCTAACTATGTTACATCTAACCCATTGCTTTGAAACGTTTATGATATCACAAGCCAGCTTTTTACACACAGCATTATAGTTAATTAACATGTTAAAGTGCAAAATAAAAATCAGATCCAATGCTTGCCAAAGAAAGATATAAAGAAAACATTAAGAACAAATGCAAACAAGTTTAAGATCATGTATACCTCTAAGTTGTCCCTTCTGCCCCATTTTCTGAAGGCTACAAACAAAATCAACAATCTTCTTCTGTTCAACAGCACTAAATACGCAAGTGTGAAGCTCTAGCCCCTGAAGAACATTAACAGGCTTCCCATTGATCCTCTCGATGAAAACAAAATCCTTTTTCCTGCCAACTTGCGAAACGCGTATTTCCTCTGACTGTTCTCGAGAAAAACCAGATCCATGCCGCACTTCCAAATCATCCACTGCTCCACCATCAGCCACAGCTGATGGTACTTCACCAAAACTGTCTCGTGAAGAATTTTTAGAAACTGAACTTCTAGTAACAGGTGATAATTTGCTGGCACTGCCCCACCCTGGAGAAAACTTAGAATCCTTATTTCTGTTTGAGCCTTGGATAGAATTTTTGCTAGTTGACAATGCAGAATTTTCCTCAGGCAATCCCACGGTTAAAGCTGCAGAACAGAGATCATCTGAGTCATAGGCATCATCATTTGACAACAAAATTCCATTAACATTTCATACAACAACAAAGAATAAAACTCACGAAGCAATGTCAAACATGGATCTGAGGGGTTGAAAACCAAACTCACAGGTACGCCAATTTATATGTGTGTGTGTGTGTGTGACTCACTGATATGCCAATTTATATGTGAGTGTGTGTGTGTGACTCACTGATATGCCAATTTATATGTGTGTGTGTGTGTGTGTGTGTGTGGATACACCAATTTATATGTCTGTGGGTGTACGATATGCCAATTTATATATGTGTCTATGTGGATATGCCAATTTATATGTGTGTGTGTGTGTGGTTGCGCCAATTTATATGTGTGTGTGTGTTGTGTATGACACACAGATACGCCAATTTATATGTGTGTGTGTGTGTGTGTGGATACGCCAATTTATAAATGTGTGTGTGTGTTGTGTGTGTGTTTGTGTACACACACAGATACGCCAATTTATATGTGTGTGTGCGTGTGGATAAGCCAATTTACATATATGTGTGTGTGTGGGTGAAAGAAAAAAAAATGACATTTGAGGATAAATAGAAACATTAATATTGAGTAAAACAATATAGAATTGAGAAAAAGACTATGGAGTTTGTCACTATAAACTGTATTATCAGTGATTTCATTTAATCAGTTTATGTATCAATGGATCAGTTTTCATGCATTCAGCACATTTATGAGGTATTAAATTTCCTCAGCTATCCATTCCCGCGAAACGCTCGAGGCGTAAGTAGAGGGCAGCATAAATACTCTTTAATACTTCCCCTTTGGCTGGAGCACTCTCCTCAATGTAAGGCACAAGCTGATGATCATCAAGCAGGATCTACATTGAATATCCCACATCCTAAAATTCAAAATGGTTGAGCAATCCTGACCTTTTTTCAATAGTTTTAGACTTTTAGTGATGTTCTGATTAAAAAAAGAAAAAAACCCCTACAGTAGATTAGTTAGGATTGTTCAATCAACATGTTGCCATCCATGAAAGGAACACACCTAATGAATGAACTGACACAGTTCCACATAAGAGGGCCCACAGTCCAGATGGGATTAAAGTGCAAAAGGAAAGAACATGAGAGGAAGAGGAAGATAAGGTAAGACTCATGTCAAGTTCTAAGTCTACAAAAAGAAGACAAAGAAAGAATGAGATGAATATATAATACCAGATTGAGAGGAAGAGGAGGCAAGATTTTGGATACGGATCTTCAAAAGATCGCTACAGCCTGGGCAAAATCCTTCTGACAAATATGGAAGCCAACTATTGAGCATCTCTGCAACCTCTTTCTCTTTTTGCCCAACGCCTCCTTTCACAGCGGATCCCGACTCTTTGCCAGGATCTCTGCTTGTGCCGTTCATCTTCAGCATTAGACTGCTAGGATTTCCCGGCTAAAGCAAGCTAAAATCTTTGACAAGACACAAGACTGGAACGGAGAGAAAAACTTGTACAAAGGAGAGGACCAGGGGGCGTAAATCGCTCCTTACTGTTTCCTATTTCCTTTCCTCTGTCAACATTTATAGGGCTGCGTTTTGTTCAGTACACCTGCGCCGGTGAAACAACGTGACGTCAAATCGCACAAGGTTTTGTTTGCGTTTTGCAGAAAGGCAATGATTGGATTTTAGAAAGTCCCAGTTTTCCTTTCTTAAAAAAAACGGAAGGTTCCTCGACCCACAAATCTGACCCGTGTATGACGTGATTTTTTTTTTTTTTTTTCATTTTATGGAACCCATCGACACGTTACGATTTTTCATTGGAGGAGATTTAATAGTGATTTTCTTCATTCAAGTGCCTTACCCTTATATATAATATAAATTTATTTGTTATTATGGTGTTGTGCATTAATTTAATGAATACAGTAAAAATTTTAACACTTAAATTCAATCCGACCCCAACCCAAATGGGACAGTCTTGATATCACATACTACTAACCCGATTAGGGGCAAATCAGGTTTGGATGAGGAAAATTTAAGATGAGACAGATTTGAATTTATCCCACTTCATATTAAACTCACCCGTTGACATCTCCGGTTAAACTTGACCAGCAATATATGTTGGTTGGTCAATGTAAAAAAAATTTTAATCTGCATTTTAATGGGGCGTGTTAGAGTTAACCCACATAAGTCACATACCGATAAAGCTCATTACATATATAATAAGAGAAGGCAAAACCTAGGGCATGTTTTTTTTTTTTTTTATGTGTGGGGTAATGTCAAGGCAAAGTAAATGGAAATAAAATTGTGAGGTAATATTTGTGTTTATTTTGTATGGGATAAAATGAGCAAGTGAGAGAGAGATGAGTAAAGTAATTGATTTGTTTGTAAAGGTGAATTAAAGTATGTGATGAAATAAGTTTGCCGTTATTTTATATTATGAGATAAAAGTTGTGCGGGAGAGAGAGTAGCCGAGCTTTATTTAGTAGACACCCTTGACTAACTAGGTGGCAAAATATCATCTTTGAGAACCAATGAAACCTTTTCTTGGGCTGCAAAATGTCAAATGACATAATTATTACAAAAGAAAAATGTTCATACGTCTCAGTCATCACTTACAGGATAGAATAGAATTACACCAAGGGCTCCAATATCTCTTATATAGGGCAGTCCCAAAGAGTCACACTTTCTTAAGATATATTTTTTTTAATTCCACATCTTACTAATCCAGTTGGGAGTCTACTAAATTTGATGGGTATGAGTATAACACATCTCACTTCATCAACAATGTAGAATTTACCTTGGCTCGTTGTTATGGGATGGATTGAACTACGCCATTCACATTTTTGGTGTTTAGAAAGCAACTAATCCCCATCCTTAAATTGCAAATCCCATCTTTTCATTTCTAAATTTTTACTTTATTATTTGTGATTTTTCTATTTTAAATTTATTTTTAATGTTTTTTATGTTGGATGCAATCTTTTGTTTGCTAGACTAGGTTCATAGCTTAGGGTTTTTAAATTGGCTAGGTTTATAGCTTAGGGTTTTTAGATTGGGTTAAGACTTGCAATTAATTCATTCTTCAGATTAATAGTTGCTAGTTGTGTAACTTCTTTTAGTTTAGTCTTCGAGTTTTTTTAGGATAGATTAAAGTTAATTTGTTTTCGCTCCCTGTGAATCCACTCGAGGCTATTACTACTTCACAACCTTCCACTTAGGGTTGTCGAACACGGCTCCTAGCCAATCCACGACTAATAATGGTTGGCAAGGCGATGCCTGGGAGCTTAGAGCTTCTTGCAAGGCCTCCTCATGACAACTGCTTTCCACCAGCTGAAGGTTACAACCAATGGAACTTCGATGGTGCAATGAATTCAAGAACCTTAACTGCTGGTGTGGGAGGCATTATTAGGGACTGAAAGGAAAAAAACTGTTGGTGGTGGCTTATTGGGTGAAGACGTGTAGTCAAGGCATCTCACCCTCTAGTTGCTGAATTATAAGCCTTGCTGCAAATGTGGTTTGAGTTGCTTAACATTTTCTCATGGGAAGTTCGTACTTCAAAACAAACATTGTAATTTGTTTCACATATGTAAAATTTATGTATGTAAACTTTAAAATAAAAATTTTATATATGTAACTTTCATTTTCATATTCCATGTGTAAAGACAAACGACCCATTATTTTTTCAACGAGTTCTACTATTTAAACACAGACTTTTTCTATTTTGAGTCAGGTTTTTAATGAAATCTTAATTCAAAAAATACCCCTATATGAAACGAAAATACCCTTTTCCCTCCAAAAATACGTACAACAATTCACAATTCGTTGCGTTCTTTCTTTCTCCACTGTATCTTCTTGCTCCTCATCTGTTCTTCCTCCTCTTCACCACTCATCTCTTCCTCCTCCTTTTAACCACTTACTCATCTCTTCTTCTTCCATCACTCACTCATCTCATCTCTTCTACCTCTACTAATTACTTCTCTTCTTACTTTCTAAAGGCTCTATCAATAATTAAAGGGTGCAATGGAGAAGGAAATGAGCAAGAAATTGATGGTGTTGACTCCAAGTAAGAGTAGCAAGGTTAGAGAACCAAGATCTTTCTTAGATTTGCCATTTATTTTAAGTTTCTTTTTGTGCAAGCTGCCTCCCGTGCAGACTCACAGGGTTGAACATCTATAGTATGTTTAGCTATTCATGACCGAACAATATGAAACTGTTCGGCGGCTGAACAGTTTAAGTCTGTTCAGCTATTCATGACTGAACACCATTTAAATTTTTTTTAAGTGAGAATCATTTGTTTTGATGTTGCACAGGCTCTTACAGAAAAAAGCGAAGTAAAATTGGAATGTGTTAAGGATTATATGAATGATTTTACTACTGAGAAGGTATGGTAGATTCATCCTAGTTTATACCAAAACGTTTTGTAAATGTTGTTGTAAAAGTAATTTTAGTAATCTTTCTTGTATTTGTAGATATTCCACAGTCGATAGGCATTAATCGATTGGACTCATACTATTTGAAAAAGAAATGGCTTCATCATCATTATTAAAGCTTTTAATGCACCTTGAATTGGAGTGAAAGCTAAATTATTACTTGTATGTGAAAAAAATGGACACTATAATCCAAAGATGATCATTAATGCGGAGTCTGCTAAGAAAAAGATTAAGTAAACTGGTACAAAGAAATATAGATGCTCATTTGCGTTGGAGGGGAAAAAATTGAAAATAGATGATGATTGGATGGTAGAGGTTGTTTGTGATGTGCATAACCATTTGACTGTGACATATCTAGAGGGCCATTATATGCGGGGAGGTTATCAGAAGAAGAAATAAAGTTGTTGGTTGATCTGTCTAAGAGCATGGTAAAACTGAAAAAAAAAATTTAGTTACTTTGAAATAAAGAAGTAAACTTAATGTGGCCACAATGAAGTCTATATACAATGGAAGATATATGCATAAAGTCATTGAGCGAGGTGGGGAAGTCAAATGAAAGTTCTGTTGGGAAAGTTGGCAGAGCATAAATACATTAAATGGTACAGAAATTCAAATAACGATGATGTTGTCAAGGATATTTTATGGGAGCACCCAATCAATATATAGTTGTTACGTGCATTTCCGCATATATTGATAATGGATTGTACTTACAAGACTAATCGATATCTCACTCTTGTTGGAGGTTGTTGGAGTAACTTCTACAGACATGACGTTCTCTATATGTATTGCATATATGGAAGCTGAACGTGAAGACAACTATACATGGGTATTGGGTGTATTGTGTTCCATCATTGGGGATGGTGTTCTTCCTGATGTTATTGTGACAGATAGAAAATTGTCACTGACGAATGCCATTGATAAAGTATTTCCAACTGCCACACATTTATTATGCAAAATGGCATATCAATAGAAATGTGTTGGCTAAATATAATAAGCTATTTGAAACCAAACAAAGTTAGGACAAATTCATCATGTATTGGAATATGTTGTCGAATTCATCGACGGAATCTGAATGTGAAAATCAACTGAGGAAGCTAAATGAACATTTCAGTACATATCCACAGGCATTTCAGTATGTCAAATCTAGTTGGCTAAATCCATATCAGGAAAGATTTATTTCTGCATGGACGGATAGTTGTATGCATTTTGGGAATATTACAACAAATAGGTAGGGTTTTCAAACTTAATTTTAATTTTTCAATGTGTTGCATTATTAATAACTAGATCATAAAACATTGATGATTTTTTTTTCTTCTTTATAGGGTAGAGACATCGCATGCGCAGTTGAAAAGGCACATTCAATCGAGTCAAAGAGATTTAAAAACATTTTGGACAAAGATCTACAGTTTGCTTCAATTGTAATACACAAGTATTAAAGCATCATTCGAAAAAAGCAAGATAGTTGTCCAACACAACTTCAAGCCATCTGAATTCAAAGAGCTTTGTGGGAACATTGCTAGGAATGCATTAGAAAAAATCTTAACAGAAACAAAAAGAGCTACTATTGTTGGAATTGATTAAAATGCATGTCAACGCATTATAAGACGTACACATGGTTTACCTTGTGCACATGAAAATGCGGAGTACATAATTCAAGGATGGCCGATTCCTTTCAAAAGCATACATATTCGTTGGGCTAAGCTTGATATGTTGTCAATTCGTATATCGAAAAATATCACTATGGACATGGAGTGCATCACGGAGTTGTGTCATATTCAAACACAGTTCTTCAATTCTGATTGTACAAAAAAAAATACATGTGTTGAAGAAATTGTGAGAGATTTTTAAGCTGGACACTATTTTTTTACTAGAGCTAAAAGTCAAGTCAAAGAAACGAGGAAGACCACCATTGAAAATTGACACATCTACTAAACTTGATCCAAGTTCTTTTGAGATGGCGTTATCCGTATATGATAGTTGCAATCCTACATCAACTACTGAAGCAAACAAGAAAGCAAAGGTTGGGAAGGAAGTAGTTCGGAAAACATCGAAGAGTTCGAATTCATTACCTTGGTTCAATTCATTCCCATAAGGAATCAGACTTTATTTTTGAAGGATGTCGCAGCTAATGGTAATTGTAGCTTTAGAGCTCTTACAGGATTGCTTGGTCTTACTGAAGATGGTTGGAGATAGGTCAGAAAAGAACTTGTTGGAGAGCTCGTTGCAAATGTGAATGAGTAAAGGGCATTCTATGGGTTGGAGAATAGAGTTGAAGGTCTAATAATGTCATTATCTTACTTTCAGGATCACCCATAATTTAATAATTGGATGACAATGCTTGACATGGGACATCTTATAGCATCTTATTATAATATAGTCCTGTTTCACTTGAGCATTGAATAGTGCCTTACTTTCCGTCCTCTACGGTCAGCTCCTTTTCCTATTTATAGCAGGAGGGCGATAGTAATTGGTTTTGTTTGTGGTTATCATTTTGTTCAGGTATGACCAAACACTTATCATTATGCATTGAAGGTTCACCAATTTTTGTAGTATATATTCTAACACTGAGATCTACATTTGCAGGTCTTCTTACCACCCAGGGCTCCAACACCACCAATTACAAACAAGTGGCGAAAATTCCATCATTCATTTGCGAGTGGATGGGAAACTAAATATAAAGAACGAATTGAGCACTTTAGAGAACTTGTCAATCCCGACGTAGCCACATGCGAAACAATTAATTTGGAATGAGTTTTGTTATATTGTAAAACAATTTTATTTTGTAATGAAAATGATTGAACTGTGAAAATGACTGAAATTGATAGAGAATTCTATATTTCATTATATTGAATCATAGTTTAGTACATAGACTTTATATTACATATTCATCTCTTCCTCCTAGAATGGCGAAAGGATGTGCTAACTGCGAGGGTCTCTACTTGTTTCCACATCGTCCTTAATGGTTAGTCCATACAATGCTTAGGCCATATGTCGAACATCTTGGAACAATCCATGTGTGTCTTGTGTGAATGCTTCTTCAACGCTTGGCTTGATTCATTCGTAACTCGCGAAGTGCATTTTTGTTGCACATCTCATAGTCGATCATGTTATCCATGACACCACTGCGTAGATGCAAAGGGAGACTAGGGTGTGTTTCGGGATTTCTTAATATTCTCTATGACACAGTCGCGTACTTATAGGGAATGCAATCCTAAGAACGGCATACCAGTGTACTCCAATTCACTAAGGCTAACAAGTGATCACACCATCTCTCCTACATCTAATCCATGAATCTGAATGACAAATGATATGATTGAGTTGTAATACCTCATAAAGCACGTTGGGGCTCTAAAGACGGTGAAGGAATGGTTTGAACCCGATCAAATTGTTGAAGAACCCTCTCTAGATGGTAGAGCTCTAAAATATCTAAGTGTGTAATGCCTCGGCAGTAGACAGCGATATGATGAAATGGATGTCCTCGCCTGCAAGAAAAATAAGGATCCCATATGACCTGCATACATCAAACAACTGTAAATGCATAAACATGAATTATATTAGCAGAATATGCTTCCAATGGAGATAGAATAATTTTCATATTAATTTACCTTATCAACGATCAAACAGTTTAGCTGCTCTTGCAAAGATTCCAGAGCATAATTGGTCTCCCTATGAGAAACCCAAAGCACAGCACGAGGCTGCCCGACTGAATATGAAATGTTTCTCATTGGAGTTAGTGCTTTAAAGTACTCATATACCCACACTTCCAATAAAGTCAAATATCCAGCCATTTGTTTTATCTCATTACGACTTGCTAAGCCCAATTGACAGTTCAAATAAGCTAGTGCATCTGCACCTCATGCGTAAGTACTTATCATCATCAAAGCTTTATCTCAACCATGTTTGGGTCGGCTACATGAATTCTATTTCTCCATTCTGTTCTATTTTGAGCTAAATTTTTCGATAAGTGGAACTTCTTCAAATCTAAATTAATGACTTCGATCCATGTTTTCTTCGGCCTGCCCCTACCTCTTGATGGGCCCTCTACCTGTATATCCAAACTTTTTGTCTTATAGGTGCTGTTACTGGTTTACATTCAAAATGCCCAAACAATCTTAAACAGATTTCTCTAATCTTATCCCCTATTGGTGCTACCCCTAAATGTTCTCGAAAATGCTCATTTCTAATTTTATTTTTTCTAGTTCTACCACACATCCACCTAAGCATTCTCATTTCCGCTACATACATCTTATGAATATGCGTCTTCTTAATTGGCCAATATTCTGCTCCATATGTTATAGCCGGTCTAACCACTGTCCTGTAAAATTTGCCTTTCAATTTCTTTAGCATTCGTCTGTCACAAAGCACTCCCGAAGTTAGTCTCCACTTCAGCCATCCAGCTTTTATCCTATGCTCCACATCTTTGTCAATCTCCACATTCTTACTAATCATCGAGCGTAGGTACCGAAAAGAATCTCTACATGGTATCTCTTGGGTTTCAATTTTGACAGTGGTTTCAACACTTTGTATATGTCCACTGAAGTTGCAATCCATATATTCTGTCTTTGTACGACTTATTTTAAAACCTCTAGATTCTAATGCCCCCCGCCATTTATCAAGCTTTGCATTTATACCCTCTTTTGATTCATCCACCAATACTATATCATCTGCAAACAATATACACCATGGTATTTCTTTTTGGATATGCATAGTCAACTCATCCATAATTAACGCAAAGAGATATGAGCTTAAGGTTAATCCCTGATGTAAACCTATAATCATGGGGAATCCATATGTTTCTCCACATGTGGTTCTCACATTTGTTATTGTTTTTTCGTACATATCCTTAAAATTTTTAATGTAACATCTGGGGACATTCATTTTCTTTAAGATTCACTAAATTAAATTCCTCGGTACCATATCATAGGCTTTTTCCAAATCGATAAAGACCATATGTAGATTTTTCCTCTTTGCTCGGTATTTTTTCATTAATTGCCTAAGTAAAAAGATAGTTTCCATAGTTGATCTCCCTAGCATAAAACCAAATTGATTTTCAAAAATCTTGGTTTTCTTTTTCAGTCTTTACTCAATTATTCTCTCCTATAACTTCATAGTATGACTCATAAGTTTAATCCCTTGATAGTTGGTATAATTTTGTATATCTCCTTTATTCTTATATATAGGTATTACAATGCTTCTTCTCCATTCATCCGGCATTTTCTTTGTCACGAGTATCTTATTGAATAGTCTACATAACCAACTTACCCCAACCTCTCCTAAGCATTTCCATACCTCTATCGGAATACCATCTGGGCCTGCTGCTTTTCTTATCTTCATTCGCTTCAATGCTTCTTTTACTTCCACCCCTCTAATTCTACGAAGAAAAATATACTTTTGTGATGAAGTATCCTCCTTAACTCTTGTATCGCCCAAATGTTCTTCATTTAGAAGTTTGCTAAAATATTCCTTCCACCTTTCTTTAATATCATTGTCATTCACCAAAATATTTTCCTCATTGTCCTTGATACATTTGACATGATCTAAGTCTCTACTTTTCTTTTCTCTTAGTTTTGTGAGCTTAAAAATATCCTTTTCTTCTTCTCTCGTTCTCAACCTATTATAGAGGTCATCGTATGCTTTGAACTTTGTATTACTTACTACTTTTTTAGCTTATTTCATTGCTTCTTATACAGCTCAAAATTTTCCATATTCTTAGTCCCTTGTCAAACATTGTAACAATGTTTTTTCTGTCGAATGACTTCTTGAACCTCCATACTCCACCACTATATTTCTTTATTAATATGTCTCTTCCCTTTTGATTCTCCAAGTACCTCCTTTGCAATATTCCTAATGCAATTAGCCATTTGATTCCACATTACTCTAGTTTCTCATTCAATATTCCATTCTCCCTTCTCAATCATTTTGTCCATAAATATATTTGCTCTTTCCTCCTTCAAATCTCTCCACCTTGTTTTAGGGTCCATTTTGTTTACTACCGCTCTCTTTCTACTTTTAATGCAAATATCTAAAACTCCGAACCTATGTTGCATAGTCAAACTCTTTCTTGGGATAACATTGCAGTCTTTACAAGCTGATCATTCATGTTTTTTAACTAGGAAAAAGTCTATTTGACTCTTATTACTCCCACTTTTATATATAATTAAATGCTCATCTCTCTTTTTAAAGTAAGTATTTGCTACAGAAATATCAAATACTACTACAAGATCAAATGCCATTGCAAAGTCCAATATAGTGTTTCCAAATTCATTATTTTCTCCTAATCCATGCCCTCCATGCACTCTCTCATATCCTCTATTATCTCTTCCTATATGCCCGTTTAAATCTCCTCCAAGAAAAATCTTATTACTATTTGAGATTTCTCGTATTAAATCATCTATCTCCTCCCAAAATTGTCTTTTCACGCTTTCCTCTAGTCCTACTTGGGGAGCATATGCATTGATGATATAAATTATGTCTTCCTCTAGCACTAGTTTAATTGCTATAATTCTATCATCAAACCTTTTTACCCCTACAATTTTCTCTTTCAAATTCTTATCTACAAACATTATTTAAATCCATCAACATATTTAGATATACACACTGAACTCTTGTTCCGCTCTTGTCAGTAAACAATGTACAACCAAGTAAATAAATGAGGTAAGCTCTCACCTCACAATCAACAACTTCTTGTCCATCATCATCATCTATTCTAGAAATCTCTTCATAAGTTATTTCAACTTTAGTGATTGGCCTCTTTGAGTGTACAGTTCAGCTTGTGCTTTTTCATTACTAACACCTAATGTATTAACAACGAGCTCTATAGCTTCAGGGTACTTTAATTTTTGGTCATACGTAATAGCACTACCATAAACCAAAATATTCAAAATGAATAATAAGTCGTCTAGGGTGATTGTCATCTCACCAAAAGGCATGTGGAAGGAGTTTGTTTCCGAGTGCCACCTTTCCACAAAACCGGAGATAATGGTCTTATTTAACAACTGATAAGTACAATCAATCAATGGAGACAACGAATATGTTCCAACTTGCTGCTTAAACCGTTGACTATCATTCAAGGGCCACAAATTTAATTTTTGCACATGACTTAGGCATTTTAGGGTTCCATGATCTTGCATTTAAATAGAAATTCATAATTAGATCCCCTCTAATAACAAATTGATTACTGTTTAGAAAAAATTTGCAATATACATCGTCGCCCTTCGATAGGAAATATGCAACATGAGTTTCGAAACTGTTCAGTAAGGTTTGATCAGATAACCTAATTTTAAGCTCCTCTTCGTGTTCAACATTCTCTTCATCAATCTCCGTAGATGATTTTGCTCTTTGATTTTGGGTTCTTCACGGGCTCTACCACCGGTTGACGATGTGTCCTATTGGAGGCCGTGGGTCACAATATCAAAGAACTTGCTCTATCCATAACTACAATTTTAATGAAGACTTTACAAAGTGTACATAACTGAAAACAGAAAAAAAAAAGTGATGTGATGGCCGAACAAGACGTGAGAAACCAAAGACCCGAAGATAATGGAAGTTAGTGAAATTTGGCCTTGATCTCCCAACACATTACAGAGAGATAAGTGCATATGAGTTTACAACCATCTAATATGATGTTTAATAGTAGAATAAGACAATTTCATACCTAATGGATACACCAAACCAGTCAATTGCTTTAAAACTACTGTGAAAGAATGGTAGACATTGAAGAAGAAGACATTACCTTAAAATGGATGGGGGCTTAAGCTTTGGAATAGAGGAGAGAAAACAAAGAGTGAAAGAAAGAAAAAAGAGTGAAATGGGGGAGATGATTGTGTTATTGGAATAGGAGAGAAGAGTGTAGAGAGAAAGAAAGGAGAAAGTGGTATTTTGGGGTGTTGGCTGTGTTAAGAAAGAAAAAAGAGAAATTTTTTAAAAGGGACTTGTGTGTAGAAAGAAATTGACTCGAGAGAAATTTTGAGTGTTTAAATAGCAGCACTCTTTTTCAGCTTTGCCATAGCTTACTAACTTCATTTTATGACTAAGCACTATGTATATTTTTAGTGTAGTCACTGTGACTTATTAACTTCATTGTATGACTAAGCATTATGTATATTTCTAACCACCCCCCCTTCTCGTCGTGTGGAAAAATCCCACCCCTTGCGCCTCTCGTCATGTGGAAAAACCTTTTGCACAAAAAAAAAAAAAAGATTTGTGGATACCATTTTTTGTGTTATTTAAAAAACCAAGTCCAATCCCCCTTCATCAGAAATGGTTTTACGAGAATCACATAAGTGTCTGAGGTTTCTCCTTTTTTTTTTTCTCTTTTATGAAAAATAGTAATACCAAATATGAATTTTACTATATGCGGAAAAGGTTTTTCGCTTTCCATTCTTTTTTCTACTGTTTCATAATTTGTCTCCTCGCTTCTTGGCAAAAGAAAAACCATGTGTAAGAACAAAAATGAGAGGGAGAAAAAAAGAGCGAACACCCCATGCAATTTGAAGTTAAGTGCTGTCCCTTGGTTATATCTCACCAACGTGAGCATTTAATTAAATAGAGCTCATGAAAACAAGGAAATTTTCAAAAAGCAATATAGGTTTTGGTCATTTAAAAAATATATATATGAAGATTTAAAAAAATATACAAGTTTTTTTTACTATTCTTTCAAGACTACTGTTTTTTGAACCCCAATTTTGTCTTTATTGATACATGAGAAAAAAGAAATTCTAAAATACCCTTCTTTCCCCGACACCTCTTCAGCTCTTGTCTCCCCTTGCCCTCCAGTTGGCGACGAGCTCCGACTTGCGAAAGGGGGGCTCTCCCTCCCTCTCTCTTCCTCTTCATCCTGTTTGGCCCTACAAGGTTGAACATCACACTGATGTGTAAAGGAGAGGAGGAGGAGGCCCTATAAGGCCAAACATCACACTGATGTGTGAGGGAGAGGAGGAGAAAGAGGGAGAGGGAGAGGGAGAAGGAGAGGGAGAGCCCCCCTCCTGCAGGCCAGAGGGAAAGGGGTGAGGAGGGAGGGAGAGAAATGTGTGGGAGAGAGAAGGGTATTTTGAAAATTTTAAATTTCTTTTTTTCTCATATGTCAAGAAAGACCAAATTGTTGTTAA
Source organism: Sextonia rubra (assembly GCA_037013555.1). Taxonomy (NCBI): domain Eukaryota; kingdom Viridiplantae; phylum Streptophyta; class Magnoliopsida; order Laurales; family Lauraceae; genus Sextonia; species Sextonia rubra. Next base: position 108,796,736 of record JASUAD010000001.1, on the reverse strand, counting down.
AAAAGCAACACTTTTCTTTCAACAAGTTCTCTCCACAATTTTTTTGAGAAATGAAAAAAAAAACCCTTCACTTATGATTAAGTTAGTTTTTTAGACATTCAAAATCCCCTTTTCTAACCATCCATGTATAAATGTAGATGAAGTGGGCCCCACTAGGTCATTTGGGTTGGACTTGATCATATATCTCGAATGAATTTGTTAAAAAAAGTTTGAAAAATGAAATAAGAGTATTTTTGTAATTTTTTAAAACAATTTATAGCGAGAACTTAATTAAAGGTATCGCGCTTAATTGAAAGTATAGTTAAAAACTCATATTTTTTTGAAACATCCAAATCTTCATGTATTTTTTATTTTTTATTTTTTACAAAAGAGCAAAAAATTCTATACTTTAAAAAAAAGAGGATTTTTCTGGAAAAAATCCCTTAAATGTGCACTAAACAAGATTAAGCCCAATTTTTCAGTGTGCATCGATTGGGTCCATATGACCTACTTATGTGCAAATTATTTATTTATTTATTTTGCATGTGTGGTTGAGTGATGTTAGCCTTTACATTGAAAAAAAAAAACGCAGAAAAGAAAGGAAGAAGAGAAAAGAAAGAAGAGCGGGAGAAGAAGAAGAAAGGAAGAAAGGAAGAAAAAGAAAGGATAAATAAGAAAAGAAGAAGAGGAGAGGAAGAAATGAATAAGAAATGAGGACAAATAAGAGAAGAAAAGCAAAAAAAAAAACAAAAAAACCTAATCCCTTTCTTTCTTCTTCTCTTATTCTTCATCACTTCCTTCATTTCTTCCTTTCTTTCTTTTTTCTTCCTTCCTCCTCTCTTCTTCCTTTCTCTCAAGCAATTTTTTTTTCAAGGCTGAGTGATGCTTTTTTTTTTATTAGGGCTAAGTGACGTAAAAAAAAAAACGTGGAGAATAATGGAAGCGTAGAGGAGGAAGAAGAGAGGAAGAAGAAATGAAAAAAAGAGAAAAAGAGACCAAAAAGGAAAGAGAAGAGGAGAGGAAGAAAGGGAAGAAAAGGAAGAAAAAGAAAAGAGGAAGAAATGAAGTAAAGGAAGAAGAATAAGCGAGGAAGAAGGGAAATGATTAAGTTTTTTTTTTTTTTTTGCTTTCTTCTCGTCTGTGGCCTCTTTTCTTTATTTTTCTTACTTTTTTTCCTCTTTTTTTCCTTCCTTTTTTTATCTCTTCTACTTTCCCTTTTTATTCTTCCTTTTTCTCTCTTCTTTTTCTTTTTTCCTCTATTTTTCTTCTTTCTTCTTTGTGTTTTTTTTCTATGAAACACATGCAAAAAAAATTTTTTTTTTCACATGATTAGGCCTTATGGACCCAACCCATTTAAATTGAAAAATAAAGCTTGATCATATTTAATGCACATGAATAGTATTTTCGGGCAAAATCCTGAAAAAGAAAATTACCTAAAATTAAAATTCATAACTTTACACAGAGTCGCGGGCGTTGCACTTGCTCTCCAAAGCCGGGGAGGACGAGAATTGAAAGTCGAAACCTCCTCCTCTCTGACCTTGTTCTTTCCAAATCTTAGGAAGCAACGAACAGGGAAATATCCAAACCTCCATCCCAATCCCATTTTCTCTTATTCTAATAATCAATGGCGGATCGGACTATGAAACAAGGAATCTACCAAAACAAAATCCACTGCCTATATCATTTCCAACCAGATGCTTCATACAAGGATCGATCTCCTTCTTCTTCTTCTTCTTCTTCTTCTTCTTCTCACTGTTTCTCCAAGAAGGCATCAGTAGAGCAGAGAAAGGATTACAGAAACCCTAGAATAGGATGGGATTCCAATCATCTTGCACAGGAGAGAGCGTGATCGTGGTGATGGACGCTAATCGCAGCCGCGTAAACCTTGAGGCGCTGAATTGGGCTCTTACCAATGTGGTGCGCCCCAAAGACACAGTTCTGGTGCTCGGAATCTTACGCGAGGTCTGCAAGAAGAGCTCATGCTTTCCATTATATATATGTAAGATGATTATGATCTTCTCTCTTCATGTTCCTATGAATTCTTCTTCTTCTTCTTCTTCTTCTTCTTCTTGTTATTTGAATTGGCAGGCAAAATAACCATCATATTCGGGTATGAATGTTTGCTTTGCTACGATCTTGATCTTATGGTTGTAAGGGTTAGAACTTAGAAGTCTCTTAAAAGAGACAAACAACTAAAATGGAAACAAGCTATGATCAAAATGATGATTTTGCCATCATCTGATTGTACCTGTGTTTGAACTTAAGGGGCTTGGGTTTTTAAGAAGGGCGGCTAAGCCCAGCGGGAAAGGCTTACCGGTAGCATCCTGGAGAATGTGGGTTCAAATAACCGAAACAGCTTCTTCAAAATGAAGGTAAGGCTGCGTACATCTTGCCCTCCTTAGGTTCCGCATAGCGGGAGCCTCGTGCACTGGGCGGCCCATTTTTTTTTATTTGATAGTCTTAGTCCCTGTTCATAGAAAGGATGATATCTTCCTATTTGCTGAGTTGAGAGGGCTACTGGACTTTATTAGTTAATTATGCTTATTAGAAGCACTTATGGTTCTGTAGTCCATTAAGGTTATCAAAACTGTATGGGATTTTTTTTTGTTTTTTTATTTTTTATGCTATGTGCTTTAGCGATGTTAGGGAACTTGATTCTAAGTTGGCCATTCACTAGACTTGGACTCCAATGTCTTTTTTTTTTTTTTTTTTTTTGTGGGGAACTCTATACATTGTAATCATGCAAATCAAGTGGGGCTGACATGTGGTCATTTAGGACCACCCAAAACGTTTTATGTACAAACAAGCACATTCATCTATAACCATGAAAGTAATCTCTGTTTGTTTGTGCATGTGTCTTCCCGTCTGCGTATCCTGTGAGCACTTGTACCAAGTTCTAGGAGACAAGGTGAGACAAAATGACAAAATTTCTGTGCAATCGACCAATTCCAATCATGTAGCGATGGTTTGATTCCTTCTATTGCCCTGATTGTCGGTCTCTAGAGCTTATGAAGGATGCTCCAAAAATCTTTCATGACCAGAACTTGTTAAGCCCATGGTTAAGAAAATAATACAAGAAAAACCCACATCCTTTAGGAACAAAAAAGTCAAAGGTATGATATTTCTATCTGGAAAATTCTTAGCAGTGGATCAAATCAACAATCTGGATTGTCTAACCATGAAGCCCAAATGTTTGGATTCTGGAATTGGGGGCCCTAGCTTCTTAAAAATGCTTCCACTAGATCTAGCTCATGTTGAATGAGAAAATCCAAGTCGCAACAAATCTTTATCAGTGTCAGGACTGGAAATGCAATTTAACATTTACCTACCAAGTATATACCTTTTATGTTGGGTCTTATCTGTAAATCGGCCCATTAAAATGGGATTCACATCTGTTATGTTCCAAATGTAATGGATTAAAAGAGTTATAGATTAAGGAGGTATCTAAGGGAATGAGACTAAACTCAATTGATTCCATTGTACTGTGTCCTATTTTCTTGAGAAAATCTCTCTCAACTCTTCTGTAAACCCTATCATTGGATTTCTGGTAATGTCTCTTCTTGTGCCACATGGTATCTTAATTCCATAGGCCCAACATGATTATCTTCTTAATTAAAAGTTTAGGCTATTTGTGATTTTTATTTAAGTATTTTTTTATTTAGAAGTCTTTAAATTAGTAGTTTATTTGATTAGAGATTTAGTTTCCTCTTTTAATTAGGTTGCTTTAATTATTAAGAAAGTCTTATTTGCTAAGAGAGATGTTAATCCTCTATATATAGAGGACATGCTTCATTGTAATTAACAATGCTTATTATTAATTAAATCTGATTTTCTCTTTTGTGAGATTTTATCTTGTGTTTCTCCTCTTATGAGGGTGCCCTAGTGGCTGAATCTATTCTTGGATTTGATTAATCCTTCGGGAGATTGACCTACATTCGATTGGAGATCTGGGGCTGCGCCACCATGGTGCACCATGATTTTTCCAATCGTAAGCCATATGCCGAATCAACTCGTGCTGTACTGCCAATGATGATAAACTAGATATTTTTGGTATTGGGGATTGCCATTTTTCTTCCTCCACCTTACATAATGCTCTTTTTGCACCTTTACGTAATGCTCTTTTTGCCCCTTATTTCATAATATTGATAACAGCCATTCTATGTTGTTTTCTGTGATGAGTGTTTTATACATGACTGCGCAACTGGGAAGCTGATTGGGAAGGGTCATAGGAGTGGAAGATTATTTGCTTTTGTCTTGATTTTACATCATAATCCTTTTTTCCTTTGTTTATATCTGCATTTTTTTCTTCATTTGAATGATCCAGTCAATAGTGATTTATCTTTATGGTAACGAAAATTAGGACATCCATATAAAAATAAATTGATATTTATGTTAAATTCCAGTTTGTTTGGCAATGAAAGTATTATAGCTTTAAAATTCTGTTGCACCTAGTTGTCATATTAGGAAAGGAAAAATTCTTCCTTTTCCTATTAGCACTCATAATACTTATACTCTCTTTGATTTAGTGCACATTGTTGTTTGGGTGTCTCTCACCTTATCTGGGGTAGGATAAAAATATTTTGTTATATTTGTTGATGGTTACAATCGTTATATATGGGTATATTTTTCACATTCCAAATCTGATGTATATCCTATTTTCAAAAAGTTTGTAAATATGTTTGAAAATCAATTCTCTGCACTTATAATAACATTATGCTTAGACTCTGGGTGAGAACACATGTCAAATGATTTTCAGTTATATTTACAATAATAGGAATTAGTTTTGAATGCTAATGTCCTCATACTCCTTAACAAAATGGGATAGCAGAGTGCAAACATCAGCTCATCCTTCAAACTGTTTGCACTTCTTGCTGGATTCAATGATCCCTGCATCCTTTTGGGTTGAAGTGAACTGACTCAACAAACCAAGAGATTCAAAGTTGTATTGGGTTAATGCTCACAACTAGGGGCAGACCCGTTATCCAATAATGGGGGTGATGGGCCCATTAAAATTTGGGAAATACCCAAAGTTACAATGGGCCTGCTGGTCCATGCCCCAATTATTACTGAAGGCCCAACCCCAATAAACTTTAACGTTCCAAAATCCTTCCCTTTCTCAAACCCTACATCACCAAAAATCCCAAATCCTCTCATTAAACACACATAGTTCTCTTTCCTTTTGAAATGGCCATTAATTTATTTCTTAAGGTATTGAGCTCTCTTTCTTTTATTTCGTTTTGTTGGTTTTACTTATTGCTATTTCTTAACTAATTAGTTTTTTTAAAATTATTTTTTCTTGCTTTCACATACTAAAAATTTTTATTTATAAATACAAATAATCTCATTTGGATTTAAATGATAGAGGAACTATTAGGAGCTTAAGGAAAAGATAAAGGCGGTGCTAATTTTCACATGTTTACTTCTTTGGAGTTCTCTAGAGTTTCTTTATTATTGTTGTGGTGTGATTGCGACAACAACTTTTGAAAACGAGGGTGGGATGGGGCTTGGTCAAAAGATCAACTTGCTAATGAAAGGCGGAGATGCTTAGTCCAAACCCTCACAAAATGCCAACGGTGGGAGCTTTCTTTTGTTGCAGGAGTGCTAACAAGGTTGCAAATTGCTTGTCAAAATTCAATATTCCATCAATTCAATTGTTGAAGACTTATATGCCACCTCCTACTCATGAGCTATTCTTGGGGGACTTGCGCTTGACAATAAAATACATAATTAAAAGATATATAGCTACCTAACTTCCAGAAATGGGTCATCCACCTCAACTCTCTTTGGAACACTTCTAATGCATAAACATATCAACCTAAGACTCTTAAAGACTCTTAGGCAGGGCCATCATCTTCAACTTTTGAAAGGGGTCTTGGCAATACCTAGGTTATATAGGTCTTTTGGGTATATAGTTGTGGGCCTTTGGTTGTATGATGCTAGGCTCCAGTTTATTCTCTTTTCAGGGTAAAAAAACGATTTGCCAGATTAGAAAATAATCGGTGTGTGGATAATCACTCAGATGACGGGGAAAATATTCGGAATCAACAAGATCAACAGGCAAACAATATTGATCGAGATTTAGGGATTAAACAATATTGATTCCGAATATGATGACAAATTGAAACCAGATGAATTTATGGATTGGTTAGTGTGTGTGGAAAATATAGCACACAAGGTGTGTGTGGAAAATATAGCACACAAGCCAATGACAAAGGGCCATAAAGTCACCCTGGTGGCAACTTGATTTCACAATTATGTTGCAATACGGTGGGTTGTAGTGGCGGACTCAGGAAATTCAGATAGGGGGGCTTTATGTGAAAGAAATATTGGGGAAAGGGGCAAATGTTAAAAAAATTTATATTAATTTTCAAAATTTATAGGGGGGTTTTAACAATTTTAGAAAATGGTTGGGGGCTTCAGCCTCCACACCCATTTACCTAAGTTCTCTCCTGGTGGGTTGAGATGAAAAAAAAATTAGACAAAATATAGATCATGCTGAGGCATGGATTGAAATAAATAACCTTTTGAAACAAAAGTTCCCCCCAGTCAATCACTAATTGGATTTACGTTCAAGTTTTCACAATTTAAAGCAAGGATCTAGGATAGTTGTTGAGTATTCTAAAGAGGTCATACCTATCCAAGCTCGATGTGCTTTAAATGAAACCGATGATGTTTTAGTTGATCAATATTTTCATGGGTTGAGAATAATCATACTACATATAATTGCATATTTGCATTTAATAACTTTGATAACGTTGATGTGATCATCCAACATGTCACCAAAGCTAAGGAAATTGCAAATCATCAAGCCAATAAATTAGTACATTTAAATGGGTTGCGCAAAAGACCCTATCAAAGATGCATCCTAATCTAGGTGGTAGTTCCATTGAAAAGGCTCTGTACACTCCTAAAGGTCAGACTAAAATCACCTTCTTTCATTAGGCATCGATCATTTGAATGTGCAAAACAAATAAACTTCATAGAAGGTGAAGGTGATATGGAGGATACACCTTGTCACGCCTCAATATCTGGTAACATGGATCCAGCGTGATGCCAGATGACCTAGCCATCTAAGGCTGCTCAATACCCCAAATTGTGGGCCAATTTTTTTTTTTTCAACTAATATTGCCAAATCATATATCAGGTAAGCCAAGCACATAACCATATATGACAGCCCCCCATTTATTATATTATTAAAATATATATCATCAAATGAAAATGTACTGAAATAATTTTTTACATCAATCCCAACATAAAATAACAAAGTATTAAAACCATAATTAAATGAGTCTCTTAAACCTTCATAAGTTAAACTTGTTTATTTTGAGCATCCATAATGGCATCGTCATAGCCATACTGTGGCACAGGCTCATGGTCCTCCTCATTATCAACCCCAGGGTCTTGCACATCCTCATCCACCTGTAAGTCATCTGTGGTGGTGGAATATGATGAGTATGACAGTACGCCTCAAGATAACAATTACTAACCAAAATATATATAGCATAAAGAAAATAAGATAATAATGATCATGCACACATGACATGTAATATATGACATAGCACTATTCCAATGGCAGTTTTTGCATAAAATAAGCCTTTGAAACACTAACATTACTTGCAATATTGATCTATATTTATCATAAGTAGTTTCCAATAAGGAATTTGGGGTCCCACCACTACACTTGAACCACTCATTAGGCGCTATGTCCCAAATCACTACACTTAGCCTTATTCACTCGCCATTTTGCCCCCTTAAAGACTTTAAGATCCTTACTTCCATATTAGTCATTCATTCACCCTAAAAAAAATCATTATAAAACATTCATCCCTACACTATGTTGGGTCTTTGTGTCACTGACCAGTCCAACAATGTACCCATCTGTGAAGCCTGGAAATTACTCCTAGCTAGAAAGGAGGTCTTAGAGTTTAACCTGTCCAAGACAAGGATCATTGTTGGAATACCCACCATTGGTAACCCATCACTGATCACCATATTGTAATGCACTGAACCACCACACAGTTAGACATACTCCTGTGGGGGTTGTATGACACAGTGGGTTTGGGGAACTGGGGTCCCTATTTTCGTTAGGTTTCTAATATATTATTTTATTTTAATTAGTTTAGACCTAATTGGAATAAAGCATAATATATTAATACTTATCTCCAAGCGTCCCATACCACTTGGCTTCCATATGCACTCCTATGATTCACCCCTTTAGTTAATCTTATTAATTAATATATATTATAAGATGTGTGTTACAATCAATTGTAATTTACATCAATATATGAGGGTATCATTTTCAATTTTCCAATATCATTAGAATGACGTGCAAACTTTCCATAAATAGCATACTATGCAAAACTTGCGGTAAATAGTGCATTATATAAAACTTACCATAAATAGAAAGTTGTGGGTACCTGTTAAAATTAGATTGCTATACAACATACCATAATGTCCATAACACCATTACCATATCACCGATTATGTATATACATTTTTAGAAAGTAATTGAAACTTGCCTTTTATGGAGCTTTCCTAACTGCTTGAGAAAAGGATGTGAAATATAATTTATGCTGCATAAACAAATTATAATTATTAAACACTACTTGTTTTAAAGGATTAACCTCTAATCCTATTTACAACCAATTAAACATAATCTTTTTGACCAATTAATCATTCGAGTGAAGGCTAACCCCATAGGGCCCACTAGAAAACCTAGTCTAGTCATTTAACATTCTAAACTAGTAAATTATTAAATTTAATGATCCAAGGTGGGGTCCTCATGATTTCTAAAGTGTTCTAGGTCTATAACAATACCTAAACATTACCATTAAGTACAAAAATCAGCCACTACATCACACCAAAACTTAGCACCCATCTAGCCAATTGCACCTAGTTTGGGTTTGATGCCATGACCCTTTCAAATAGATGTTAGGGCCTATTTATTTCCACTAAATAAGTGGTATAAGCTAATGACCAGAGGCTTAAATAAATCATATGATTTCTGATCATGGTTCCATTTAACTCTTAAAAATCAATTTTAGTCACAATAACACCTAAGCCTAGCATATATAACTAGACTAGTCAACTAGTCTAATCAAAATGGCTTCTAAGTTAGTGTCACGACCCAAATTCCGGGGCTTGTCGGAATCTGAGTTATAATGTATTGGCATACAATTTACATGCTTAAATCAAATGAATACATTAGGCATAACCACCATTTATTAAAATTGTCTTTTCATATAATCCAACTAATTAGATGAACAACTAATAGAGTCTTTAGTGTCTAGCAATTCCCATAATAAAATTCTTCAACTAATTAAAGTTTTCAATACTATCAATTCTCGTAACCTACTGAATATTGATGTAACACTCTCTTCAGCCATGCATGCCAAACACTATGGGCCGATTTTCGCCATTCTCCAGTTCACCCGCAACTCTGTTACTTGAATGGGCAACCCAACATCAGTATAAACTGGTGAATGAATTTCCTACTCTAACATACATCTATGATTAATACAATGGCATCATTAGAAACAGATTAGAAATAACAATAAATAATTTAGTCAATGAATAAGACTCATTTTAGGTCACATCTTTGAACTACATCCTTGGACCCAGTCTACATCATTGTGCCATCTTATCATATCACAATTATCAAGATGCCACTCATGCATCTCCTCACCTGGCGTCCCATAGGACCCATTGCTTCAGGACCTCAGTGTTCTATTATCCACTTTCATAGACAACATAAACAAACTTCCAAGTGAACCCAGTGGTCCAGAACCACACAATCATATTAGGTCATACCGTGCTAGTATTCAGATCATGTTCCATTCCAATCAAAACATGCACAACAGAATTTGTAAATCAGAATATTTTCTTGTCTATTAATTTGTACATGCCACAATTTCATTATGAGATTTCAAATTTCTATATCATAACTTATTCAATTCAGTCTATATATTATAAGTATCATCAACAGTACACCCTTTCCTTTAAACATTAATTATTTAGATGCGGAGGGACTCTTATGTAATTAGAGTAATAGTAGGGGCCTTTTTATAAACTCCTCATGAAATATGCACTCGACAAAAATTGAATTTGTATGCTATAGAACCCAATTCTGTTACAAACCTTCCTCATGCCATGTCCTATCTAGGTCATCGATGGTGGGTCATCTAGGGACCCATCCTCTAGGGTCCATCGTGACTAGGGTTGCCTATGGGTCTTCTTCAATATCCATGGTGCTGATCTCATATCATGTGGCCCACCTAGGCCCACAACTCCACGCAAAAAAATCTCTCCTAGACGACCTGATATGGAAGAATTTAAGTTCGAGCACTAGTTTTCTTCTCACATCTAGAAAAGGTCCAGTCACAGAGAATACTTGTACAGGTATCTATTAATTGTTCAATGATCTACTAGAAATCAGATCATAAAGAATAGGATTTAACCTAATCTGACATGGTTTTAGGGTCACCAGTACTGTAGCACCCACCCTTTAAGGCAAAATCTACATCAATCAGGTTTTTATCCTTCTGATAGTATTGAAATAATCTACCAGTCTATTCATCTATACGAGATGCACCCCATAGCACTTCTCAGGAACATCATCCTTATTTATATTTGAACACTTATTGGATAGCCATAGAAAATCCACTCACCTTTTGGAGAATCTTGTGACATTTGCTATTTGTGGTCGAGAGTAGGACATTAATTGCTGCCAGGTTGATTGCCTTTTTCCTCCTCTTAGTATCTCCCTTCACAACCTAGAAATCCACTAGGTGCTCTCTCTCTCTCCCTCTCAGGCTTCTTTTTCTCTTTGCTTCTCTTCTTAGGCTTCTCTCTCTCTGCTTCTCTCCTAAAGTTTAGAAAGAAGTAATGTGAGGCAATTGAGAGACTATGAGTATATATATATCCGATCCCCACTTCCTGATAAGAGTCATGTATAAGACTCCTTATCCCATCCAAAGTTTACATCACTTTCTGATAAGAGCCATGTACAAGACTCCTTATCTCATCCAAAGTTTACTTCCTTTGGGATGAAAGTGTCGTGCACCAGAGTCCCTCCTTTTCTCCTTTTAGTTAGTATACAATAAGTAAGGCATGGGTCCCATCACTCTTATGTACAATGTTAAAATCATATAATTTTATCATATTTAGAATAGGCTTAGAATTTCCACCCTTGGGTATTACAGTTAGACAAGGGTATGACCACATTTCCTAATTAATTTAAAAAGCAACTAATACTGTAATGTAGTCCTCTAATTAAATATTATCGCATAAAATATTAGAAAGTTAAGACATGCCAGTTTGGCTATATGTGATCAATTGGTGCACTAGGATTAGGTTTTGGACTTGGCCTATTAAACCATGATTCTTTTAGATCTATTTCCACCACTCCAACACCTTAACTCCATTAAAACAGAGCCTTAAGGTTGCTGGAATTTAATTATATTTATATTAAAATTATTATTTAACTAAATTATTATTTAACTAACATCAACAATTGGTGCACCAATGGGTCATATAGAGTCAAATTGATCAACCCAAAAAGGGTTCCAGTGATCTAACACCACATCCTTGATTAAAATAGCAACTAAAACTTTAATTTAAATCCTTGTTTTCTAAATATTTCAAAGATCCAAATTGTTAAAAACTCTATACATATCAATGGGAATTTATATGAATTTTTGGGTCTGATCCGACTGTTGGTTTGTGAAATCCAAGGATTCAAACAAATATTTTTCCTTTTACATGAAAGTTAGGATGTCAAAATGAACCATTTCCTTTCTTTTGATTCCCATGATTTGGATCTTTTAAAAGAAATTGGATTACAACATTATAAAATCTTAACTTTTTTTTTTCAATAAAATAAAACTCTAAAAGTGCAAATAAAATGGCATGCTTGTTACACCCTAAATAATCATTAAAACTAATCTACCTAACTCTAAGGATCTATTAAATAAAAAAAAAGAAACAAAATAAGCATATTCATCAAAACCTAATCTAAAAAAAAAAAAATATAAATCTAAATCATACTATGATTTCCACCATTTTCCTATCCAACACGGTGATCCAAGTATAATAAATATTAATGAATACAAACTTGAATCCTCTTCTCCTTTGGCCAATCCCAAATAAACGAAAATATGTATTTTTATGGAAAATTCATTTCTTCATCGTGGTGCCAAAACAACACCATTAATGGCCGTCCATAATGATGGAAGAGGCAACGCAATGTAGAAGAAGATGATAGGAATCTAAATAAGAATATACACTAAAAAAAAAAAGAGAAAATCCTACCTCAAGGAAGTCCACCTCTAAGCTAAGCCTCCCGTCTTCTTCTCTCTTTTCTTTCTTCTCATTTATCTCCTCTAGCCTTTCCCCACTTTTCTCTCTCTCATATGTTGTGCATACCATGGAAAAATCCATCTCTAAATGAAAGTCCAACTCATCTCCCTCCCTTTAATTATGAGATAGATCCCAATCATACCTTTAATTGGATATAAAACTCATCACATCCCGCCATTAAGTCAAACCAATTAAAGGTAAATTAGTGCCTTAATTTTCCAATTAAATTAGTGATTAGAGATTTAGACTGTAAGTTACCAATTAAGCTTAAATTTGAGATAAAAAGGAAACTAAATGGGAGGGAAAAAGTACCACATGCCACCCCTTGTTATGGCAATTGCCACATCACCCTCCACTTGGCACAAGTCCAAGTGGGGCCCTATGCACACAACCACATGGACTTCTCAAAATTAGAGTTTATTGCAAATATTTTTTTAAAATAATGTGTGAGGGTCCACTAAATTAAATTATAGCATTAATTATAGAAGTGTCTAATCCAATTAAAATAGTACTTTAATTAGCAACAAGTGAATAATTAATAATTTCGGAAAATGAACAAAAATAAAGTGCATCAAAAATTAAATAAAATGCATAAAATCATGATTCATTGTGTGCAAATACTAAATTAAGCATAGGTAATAATAATTTGGTTTTTAATAAAAATAATTACCATAACATAAAAGGAAAAACACCCTAGTCATTGGTCTCTAGTGGTTCTAGGGCTGGGCCCAAGGTCAATCCGGGTCAGGGTCTTTACATTTGCCATTTAGCAAAAAAAGAAAGTTCATTTCATTTCCTCTTACAAAATTGTCATGTTTGACACTCATCCATGTCAGACACGCAACATGCTACACTTACAAAAAGATAAAACCTATTATTTTATAAGCATTTACATAAGTATCTCTTGTATGCTTGTTCAAATTTTAAAACATGAACAAAAATTTATTTAACAATATTTTCTAAATCTCAGTTTGTTTATGCTTCTTATACAAACTATTAATGTGTATCTGGATGGCATCTGTAGAGAAATAGTAAGATTTATTTGTAATTTTAGGCCATTGGATTTATTCGTAATTGTTGTAGCAAGTTTTCTAAACATGGATTAGTTTAAATTTGAATTATTTTATGTCAGAGTCCCAAAGTTATTAGGATTTTCTATTATGGTGTATTTAGGTTTCCTAATTTGACTTGATGTCTTTTCTGTTGTACTTTATTGATGCAAGCCCTAGGGTTAAGGCTTGTGTGGAGGTGCCGAAGCACTTGTCTGGAGATACTATAACATGTCTCCGCAACGACTACGCACAAGAACACACCTCAAAGGATAAAAATCCACTTAGTTCTATTACTCATCCAAAGTCTAAGATTGAATCTAGACAATGCCATATATATAATAAAAGAAAACTTAGGGGCTAAGAAACCTAATAAAACTAGGAAATAGGTGCAAACTTGGAAACTATCCTACTTACAATCCTTCGAATAAAATTAAAAATCTGTTGACAAATAATTAGGAAAATAAAAACTCCTAAACTACATTGGGTGCTCCCACACGTGAGCTACGACTTTCCTGGAATGACCCATTAGATTGCATCATTTCCCCCAAGGTTGGAAAATAGTTCGACCTCGAACTTGAGTCTTCTTCATGTTGCCTCAGTAGACATGGTATACTTGAAGAGCTTCCTTTGTGTTCCAAGATCTTGATCCCTTCTTTGGTGGTTTTGGCTTCTTAGGGTGGAGCGCGACTTGTTTTCCACTGTTAAAAAATGTGTATGTATTGGCGTGCAAGCCATGAGTCATGTTTCTTATCATACATTTGTTGTCAACCCAATAGTATATAACCACTATTCATTGGTAGCACATTGCACCAAACTGTATCTGTATAATCTTTACCAATGGCAAAAGTGACTTGGCATGTATTTCATATTTGCATTTTATCACCTGTCATCAGCCATCTGACAAAAAATATGGATGATAATCCTTTTGAACACTTCAAGTTATCCACATGAGTTTGAGATATGATGTTTTCACTACTTCTTCCATCAATTACAATTATGCAATTTTGCCCATGTACCGTGCCTGTTGAATAAAGATATATTTTTCTACAACTATTTCTTCTCAACAGTAGGTGTAGTCTCCTTGATGCCCATGAGAGCTTCAACACCCACTTTGGGTCCTATTTCTTCCACTCCCTCTATCTCATTGCATTTAGGATCATTTTGTGTGTAACACCCCATTCCATATCGCTTAGAAATGAAATATGAGTCTGGTATATAATAAATCATGTAGGTTACTACTAGTATCTTAAGTTTAAGCATTTTGGGCAATGTGACAGGCTAACCAAGTTACTAGGCCAGTAGGCTACTCGGGTCGTTACAAAATGGTATTAGGGATTACCACCAGTCGGAAATGTGGGACCCCCAATCCCGCTAGGAAAGCCTTTGAGGCAAGATCAGGACAGAGTCAGGGTGCGTGAGCTTGTGAGTCAAGATAGGGAATCTGCAGGGGTCATGGGTGTGGCATGCTTTGGTCTCACATCTCCTGGTGAAGTTGGATGGATCCACACGGGGACATGTGGCCTTAAAAGGGGTAGATTGTAACACCACATCCTACGTCGCGTAGGAATGAAATATGAGTTTGGTATATAATGAACCATGTAGTTTACTACTAGTAACTTGGGCTTAAGCATTTTGGGCTACATGACAAGCTAATCAAGTTACTGGGCGAGTAGGCTACTTGGGTCATTACAGCAAACTTGAATTAAAAAAGGCCTGAGCCTCACCCTCCCCCTCCCCCTCCCCCTCCCCCTCCCCCATAAAATAAAATGCAGATATTATAAACAAAATGCAAAGTTGACAAAAATTACAATCAGTTGAATCTGCTTAAAAAAAAAAAAATCAGATTAGCTGTGATGGGTAACAAGAGCCAGTGCATTGGTAGCTCATTGACTTGGGTTTGATCCCCCTCTCATGGTTGGATTCCTACTCCCCTGCCAATGAGACACCAAAAAATGAAAAAGAAAAGAATTTTTTTAACATATTATATATATGTAACAAGAGGAGTTGACACATTTTCTCAAATTTAATTGGGACTGGACTGGCTAGTTCATCTAGCTCAGATCTGAATGAATAATGATCTTTGTTTTAATGCTTTTTTTCATAACAAATGATATTTTATTTTTTTCTCCTCTAAATGATGGACTAAGGCTAAGATGATGACATGTATTTGTTTTAACTAGTGTCTTGAACCATGTATGCATAACTATGTGAGTCCCTCCAATATCTTAGGAGGTTCTTGTGCTTAGTCTTTAAGTTTCTTCACAATATCTTCTGCAGTGGAAAAATTGGACTTCACAGGACAGAGTGACATGACCCCTAAAGTGCTTGAGCAGGAGATTGTTAAAAAGAGGGAAGAATATCAGGCTGCTGTGCAGCCATTTTACAGACAATGCAAGAGGAATGAGGTAGGTGGTTTTACTTTTGCTCAGTTAGTTGCAACTTGTTCCTATGGCTCAATATTTGCATATTTGCATCTAGCCCAATATATATATATATATATAATTTTTTTTTCTATGTAGGTGAAGTTAGAAGTGAAGCTTGCTGCAGGATTTTGTCCCAAGATCATTACTATTGAAGAAGCACAAAATACTAATGCTCGTTGGATTGTATTGGATAGGTGACTCTTTTTTCTTATTCCCTTGGTTCCCTTGTCCCAGTTAGTGACCATTCCTTGCCTAGATCTTGTCCCACTTTCAACCTTAATCTTATTTATAATATGGCAGGCTTGCTTTAAGCTTTCCTCCGGCCATTGTTCAAACCAACTTGAGATGTGTTTTAGTTGCTTCTATTGCATATGGACACAATAGTTACTTTGTGCATATTCCATTCAGTAGATGTTAAATGACCATATTGCAATAATGTTACCCAGTATTCATTTTAAGCCCAATCTATTCTTATGATTGTCTAGAGGGTCATAAGAATATACTTTTCTATGTATGATGGTGACCTATGCTGCTAGGGGTATGGGTAGTGGGAATTCTATTTTGCATTTCCTAAAATTTAGGACTCAAACATGTGTTTATCCACAACATGCTATTCGTAGATAAAACATTGCAACAAAACCCTTGCGATGCTAGTAACTTCAGTCTTTTCATCATTATCAAAGCCTTCTTACAAAATATTAGCTTTCGTTCTTAGATTGACTGTAGTTCTGTAATGCTGTAGATTACTGTAAGAGTGAGCTTATAATAATAGTCAGCATATACTGCCATGCTACTGTGGATCAGCCCCCATATCATTTGAAAAACCAGGGTGCTGTCCACTGCTGTAACAACATTCTGTGTTTGTAGACGTTCTTTTTCTGGGCTGATCTACTTCACATACCAACAGAAATCTTAATAGATTCTTGCAGTTGTAAATGAGGGCTAAACACATGTAAGACTCTGTAAAAGGTGAACCCTTGTATACAAGAAAATACACAAGAATTTATCATTCAAGTCTGGTTGTCTGAATCTGTCTTAATTCTTTGTTGTATGAACTAGGTCCCATGATGTTTTGTTCATACAAACACAATGTGTAGCCTCCAAGCCAATTCTAGGGCTTTACAGCCAAAGAAACTCATATATTTCTAATCTTCAAGGAATTATAGTTCCAACCATCCTGATGCTCTTATGTTATCTTTGGTCATATAGCCTTTGTTATGTAGTGTTCTTTGTGCTATAATGCTCTTATAGCTATCCTTTGATTTTGGCTTTGTCTTGTTCTGCATTGTGTTTACTTTAATCTAATTTACACATTACCAAGAAAAAACATTGGTAGTCTGCAGGAGTAAATTGTCACATTATATGGTTAATATGAAGAGACTTTCATTTTTATTGGCAGTCACTTGAAGAAAGACAGAGTGCATATTTATGGGCATGTAGGCTGCAATATTGCACTGATGAAAAGCAAAAATGTCACAACTATAATGCCGTCAGTAGTTGTTGAGAGTGAAAGCAAAAATAGAAAGCCTCCCGTGGGAATTGATCAACTGTTGACAGCTGAGAACCGACAGCATGACTTGATTGATGCCACCCAAGAAGACTCACCAAAATTACCTCCATCAAATCCTTGTTGGTACCCACTTTCATGGAGGTTTGGTTTTCCTCGAAGCTTTACTGTTGCTGAAATTGAAGGTATAACGGGGAATTTTGCTGGTGAGAATCTTATATTAGAGGAGGAGAACATGCAGGTTTACCAAGGGATTCTCATGGAATCTCCTGTTCTTATCAAGTGTTTTGTGGGCAGTGATGAATGCTTCTGGTCTGAACTCAGGATCCTTGCGAAGGTTCGTCACCGCAATATTTTGAACCTTGTTGGGTATTGCTGCACAGACGCTTCCATGTTTCTGCTGGTTGATTTTCCATGCAACGGCAGTCTAGAGAAGCACATACAATGTGAGTATTGTTTTATTTTTCCAAGAAAGATATTTTATACCACAGTCACAAATCTTGTTAATTTGCCATTTCTCGCCTTGAAAGTTTATGTTGGGGTGGCGTGGTCCTGTTTTGTGGGTTTTCTCGGGATATATTTAAGAATATCTCCGTCGAAAATAAATAAAATTAAAATGGGAGGGCAGATAAAATTTACAACTACACATTGGAAACTGCTTAATATTTCTCTTATTGAAACTTCTATAGGCTTTTTATTTAAAATCCTGTGGAATATCACAAGATCTTATTTACTAGAAATATTTTGAAACCTTTTCAATTTTCTTTATATTGATATTTGATTTTATGGGAATTTCACACGAAGAGCAGTGGTTTCAAAATAATGGCTTTTACTGCACAATGAATTATAGTTCTACGAACTAGTAATCATTATAGTAAAACAGTATTTTACTGTTACAACTACTAATGTTCATAGAGTTGTGCTGATCTGTACTTGCTGCCATGTGCTTCTTAGATTGTGAAACTGAGGTTGGAAAGTGCAGGTGATGAATTGGCCAGGAAATTATCATGGAAAGCAAGGTGGGAAATCGCACTAGGTGTTGGTAATTGCCTGCGCTACCTTCAAGAAGAGTGCCTCAATGGGCCTATAGTACATCTGCCAATCTCCTCATCTCTCATTGTTCTGTCTCATAATTTCTCTCCACTGGTGAGTCTAAGATCACTCTTTTATGGTGTAACTATATCAGTGTTTTGATGCCTAAGTACATGTAAATATTTTATTGTGCAGAAAGAGGATAGATCATTATTGAAACCATTTATGAACATCTTAAGATCATCTTAAAACTTAATTGTTGATCAAACAAATAATTGGATGGATGGATGATTTTTACTTTTTTTTTTAATCAGAGCAATACATATATAGTAATGGTCTCCTGTGATGAAACGATTATTGCTATTATTGTAGAGATAGGCCTAATCTATCATGGAAGGCCCATGATCCGGGCCAAAAACCCATGATCCTGACCATATTAAGTCCCACGTTTCAGATCTTGGAAGATTATGGCCAAAGTTCTGTATGGATGTAAATCTGGCATCACACATACGATTCCATATTAGCTTTTAAATCACACATTTTTAGCTTGTAATTATATTCTGTAAATTTGGCAACAGTGGACTATATAATGAAGGGCCGATGCTTCTTTCGAGATACGACAGTTAGCTCCAAATCTCTTCTTCTTCCTCTTTATTATCTTCATAAAAGGATCTTGAATCCTTAACATTGTATCAGAGACTCTGTGTCTGCTATAGAAGGATTAAAAGCCATCTCATCTTTCTCTTGAGTCGTCAAGCTTCAGCAACACAGTTTTTGCAACACAGAAAAACTGTTTTGACGTCATCCTCTACCGTGGGTCATCATCAAGTGATTAGATCTGGTCTGGAAATCAGCATACATTGGTCACCTGGATATTTGGGTTTTTTTGGTGTATTTTCACGATTGTTTTGATGATCTGAGGTAGTCCATCTTCCATGATTTGTGATCTCACAAGTTATTACAGAATTTTAATCAAATTCGTCCAGTTTCCTAGATCCTAGGAATTTTTTCATCAAATTTCATCCAGAGTGTTGATACTAAGATACCTTCGAGGTATCGGAAGCTGATAGATCCTTGGACCTCATTGTGAGCCCCACGTGATCAGCAGATCCCAAATTTGGAGCTCGCCTAGACCTGTTTTGAACAATTTCAGTGATCAGATCGTAGGTCTGATTCATCTGAGCACTATCCACCTTTGCTTTATGTCTTTGCAAATTTTTGTTGGATTGGTTTAGTGTTTTGTAATACCCAAGGGTGGAAGTTTTGAGCTTGGTTTAAATTAATGAATTATATAATTTTACTTTTTATATATAAAAGTGATGGGACCCACGCTTTATTTATGTCACGACCCAAATTCCGGGGCCCTGTCGGAATCTGAGTTATGACTCGTTGGCATGCAATTTGTACACATTAATCAAATAAACACATAAGGCATAAGCATCATTTATTAAAATAAATCTCTCCATATAACTTAACCAATAAGGTTTTCAATATCCCAAAGTAAATCAATCAATTAATAATTAAATGCCAAAAACTAAAAATTTTCCTAAACTACTGAATATGAAAGTATCGCTCTCCTCAGTCACGCATGCCAAACACTACAGGCTGTTCTTCGCCATTCTCTGGTCCAACCGCAACCCGATTACCTGAAGGGGGTAAACAACATCAGTATAAACTGGTGAATGAATTCCTACTTTATGACATATTTACAAATAATACAATAGCATCACTGAAATAATTAAATAATAAACAACTATTAAATCAAGGGGTGAATAAAATCTTTACCATGACACTTCTTTGAACTACAACTTTGCCCCCAAGTCTATACTATTGGGCCATCACACTAACGAGATGCCATACATGCATCATCTCATTCCACGTCCCATAGGACCCACTATTTCAGGACCTCAGTGTCCCATTATCCACATCCGTATACCACATATACAACTTCAGTTCGAACCCAATGGTCCAAAATTATACAATCATACATAACACACCATGCGTGTAATTTAGATCATGGTTCATCCTAATCAAATCATACGCAACAGAATTAAGATACACAGAATATTTACTTGTTCGTTAACTTACACATACCACGAATTCATCCTACAATTTCGGATATCTATATCATGAATATATGATGATTCAGTATATATATACTTATATATACATATGTGTGGTAAACATCATCGACAGCATGGCCCCCCCTTTTCTTTTTAAACATAATAATGAAATGTGCAATTCGTAGGCGTACAAGATACATCGGGAGACTTCTGATAACATCTGATGATTTTATATATGAACATGTATACGCCCGATAGGTGGTTTCGTTTCACAGAGCCGAGTTCTGAAAATTTCTCCCTCACGCCTTGCACTATTGAGGTCATCCGATGGCAGGCCATCCAGGGTCATACCCCTTAAGGGCCATCGTCACTAGGGTCGCCCATGGGTCTTCTCCAAGATCCATGGTGTTGATCCCCCATCCGGTGGCCCACCCGGTCTCACAACTCCTTGCCAAGAAAGGGTTCCAATCGGCCGGTTTTTCTGAAAATCTGTCCCAGAGAGCAGATTTTTCAGCGTGATGAAGGGGATTTGAGCCAGGAAGTTCTCTCATCATCCCATCACTGTTGCCTCTTTAGATCCAACAGGTTTATACCCTAGAATCATGGATCACGGCATAGATTTGTCCTTCTTTGGTGTCGTCAGTCACTGTAGCTCTCAAGCACGAAGAAGAAATCCAACTACCCATGATCAGAGACTTCCAATAGTGTGGATTAACTTATTTAACCAGGTCAGTAACATCATCTAATCATCCTTATAAATTCTGGAGAGGTTCATTGCCTGATCTATGCATCTGGGCTAAATCCAGAATAATATACACGACATTGAAGACTGTTGAGTCTCCAATTCACACTATCCATCATTAAACTTAAATAGATATAGGAATCACTCACCTTCTGTAAACTCTTGTAGTATTTGGTCGAACGTGGGACATCAACTGCTGCCTGGGTATGTGTCTCCTTCGCTTTCCCTTCGGTATCACCCTTCCCTTTGAGTCTCTCTCTCTGATTCTATTGAACGAATAAGCATGAGATTATAAGCAACTCAATGCATATATATACACATATCCAAATCCTTATTTTCCTAAAAAAAATGCTGTACACAGAATTCCTTATCTTCTTCAAAGATTTGTTTCCCTAAAGGATGGGGGCGATACTTATATCAAATCTCTTCTTTCCTAATGATAGCTGTGTACAGGATTTCTTTTCGTATTCAAGGATTTATTCCTCCATACAATGATTTGTTTCCTTGAAGTGGAGATGTCGTGCCTGAGAGTCCTAAGTAAAGCATGGGTCCCATCACTTTTCTATATAAAAGTAAAATTATATAATCCCTTAATTTAAACCAAGCTTAAAACTTCCACCCTTGGGTATTACAATTTAGGACCCATGTTTTACTTGTAATATGCTAACAAAGGGAGGGGAGAAGGATTCTGTGCACGACACTTCCACTCTTAAGGAAGTAAATCCTTGAATGGGATCAGGATCCCTGTACACAGCTTTTATTAGAAAGTGAGGATCACGACACCTTCACCCTTGAGGAAACAAATCCTTGAATGAGATAAGGATCTGTATACACAGCTGTTATTAGAAGATAGGGATTTGAGACGTATATATATATACTGAGAGTTGCTTGTTTACTCACCTTCGTTTCTTCTAAAGAGCCAGAGAAGGAGAGAGATCCAAGAGAAGGAGGAGGAGCACTCGGTGAGACATCAAGAGGAAGAAGAAAGTAATCAACCAAGGCGTGGTTGATGTCCCATTCCCGACCACAAACCACAAGAGTTTACAGAAGGTGAGTGATTTCCTATATTTGTTTCTGTTTCGGTAAAGATAATTGAGTTGGTTTTGATTAGTAACAGAGAAGAAATCATTCTCTAGATTACTGTGAGTAAAGTCATATAACTATCGGAGGAGTTCTGTATGGAGCGATTGCTCTGGTTTCAGTTTTTGGACATGGATTCGTTAGATAATGTCGTGACAATCTGCTAGGGTGATCTAAAGGCAGTACAAATTTGTTTAAATACGTACCTAGTCCTGTGTGAGATGTTTCAAATCTCTGGCCGTTGGTTTTTCCCCTTCATACGTGACTGCTACAGTGTCTGACGACCGGTAAAAAGGAAAAATCTGGGAAGTAATCTATGTTCGTGGGGCATAATCTTGTGAAATACAATGGAGCACCATTGATGAGATGAGGAAGAAGCTTTCTAACCCAAATTCCCTTCATCCTGATAAAAAATTTACATACTACCTTCAAATTTCTGAAACAGCATGCCGACTGGGAACATTTTTGGCGTGAAGTTGTGGGTCCACATGACCCACCTGATGCTAGATCTGATCCACAGATCTGGTAAGGGACCCTTGGGCGAACCTGGGAGTTGTGATTTCAATGGATTTGAACCGTTGGACTCCAACAGCTGATGACCTGAAAAGGGTAGGGCGAGAAGAAGACCTTCACCGAAGTGGGTCTTGAATCTTCTGATGAAATCGACTGTGGTGGCTTCCACTGATATGATTATATACCCACTTTGAAGATATTTCAATGGAAGTTATAAAATTAACCATAATGTTAATACAAATTTCATAGAAGTGCTCCTGTATGCTATATTCTGAGCAGTTAAATTGGAATAAAGCTTATTATAATGATGTTAAACTGATGATGTATGGTAATAAGGGGCTGGGTATGTATTAAATAATAAATGAAATAGTATTCTGATCCATAAGTCCTGCTATGTATGATTTAATCTGAACCACTAGCACAAAATTGTTTATTGTGATTGTCTGGTTTTGGAATCAGTGGATTCGATTGATAGATTGTTTATGTTGTCTGTGGATGTGGAGATTAGGACAATGAGGTCCTGAAGCGAAGGGTCCTAGGGGCCGCTAGATGTGGAGATACAGGAGTGGCATCTCGATAAATTTTAGTATAATAAAATGTTATACGGATGTGGACTTGGTGCAAGGATGTGGTTCAGAAATGTATCGTAAAATGAGTACTATTCTTTGAATTATTTGATTGATTTAAATTATTCGTTGTGTGCTGATGATGTCACTGTGTTAATTGCAAATGTATGATAGAGTAGGAGAATCATTCACCAGTTTATACTGATGTTGTTTACCCCCTTCAAGTAATCGGGTTGCGGTTAGACCAGAGAATGGCGAAGAACAGCCCGTAGTGTTTGGCATGCGTGGCTGAGGAGAGCGATGCTTTCATATTCAGTAGTTTAGGGAAATTTTTAGTTTTTGGCATTTAATTATTAATTGATTGATTTACTTTGGATATTGAAAACCTTATTGGTTAAATTCTTATATGGAGGAATTTATTTTAATAAATGATGCTTAGACCTTATGTGTTTATTTGATTTATGTGTATGAATGGTATGCGATTGTGTTATAACTCAGATTCCGTTAGGGCCCCGGAATTTGGGTCGTGACAAAGTGGTATCAGAGCATAAGGTTTTGGGCAAGTAAAAGAATTAGCAACTGTAGGGCACGTGGTGAGGCCGTGGGGTTTGGATGCCAAGAAAGGAATTTGATCTATTATTAATAAAGGATGGCTTACTCACTGTTTGTTTTGCAGAAGAACTAGAATAATGAATAACACTATTGGAAACTCTAATCAGGGTGAAAGAATTGTGGAAATGCTGGAGTATGCTCGGCAGATGTTCGAAAATTTTATGAAAGCCTATAGCCAAGTTCAGGAACAGATCACTGCTATTAATAACCGGCATGGAGAAAATGGTGACGAACTCAGTGTTGTCAGGAATGGTTCTGGGAGTGGTATCAATAACGGGGTCAGGGATCGTGAGAAGGATAATCTCTACAAAAGATTTAATGAATTCCGACCTCGTAGCTTTGATGAGACTACAAAGCCTTGGGATGCAAATAAATGGGTGGAGCATTTGGAGGGAATTTTTGAAGTTATGGGATGCACGGAACGGCAGAAGGCAATTTTGGGCGCATTCAAACTTGAGGGTAATGCTAAAGAATGGTGGAAAGCTGCTAAGAAGTCTTTTGACGGGCAAGAGACAGAAATTACTTGGGACCTTTTCAAGAAAGAGTTTATAAAGAAATTTATACCTGATCACATTAAAGCACAGAAGAAAAGGGAGTTTGAGACCCTAGTACAAGGGAGCTTAACAGTAGCCAAATATGCCCTCAAGTTCACGGAGCTGTCTCACTTTGCTGAAACCCTAGTTGCTACAGAAGAATCCAAACTGGAGCGCTTTGTGACGGGTCTAAGGGCTGATATCAAGAAAGACGTCAAATTGCATGAGCCGACTACCTATGCAGAAGCGCTAAGAAAGGCCTTTGTGTCTGAAGAAGCAATAGAAGATATTAATCGGAGTACTCAGCAGGTGCTGCCAGTAGGAAAGCGGGATAATTTCAAGAATCAGCCACCATATAAAAAGCAAAGGACAGACGCTAGACCAGTTTACAATCATTGTGGGGGATCACATGACACAGATCAATGTCGCAAGAGACCGGGAGTATGCTACGGATGTGGTAAAGAAGGTCACAGGGTTAGAGATTGCCCAATTGCCCAAGAGAGAAATCAAGCTAGACGAAAGGGTGTTTGTTATGGTTGCGGACAGGAGGGACACCGGTCTCGAGAATGTCCCACAAATCCTGGTGGAAATCAGTTTCGACCACAAACACAACTGCAAGGACAGAATCAGCAGGACCGCCAGCAAGGGCATCAGCAAAATCAGCGATCATATCAGCAGAACCAACAAGGAAGAAATTATCAATATCAGCAGTATCCTCAGAGAGGCAACCAACAAGATCCGCCTCAAGGTTAAAATTTCAATCGTGGCAGGAATAATCAAGGTGGGAATCAGGGGGCGCAACCGCCTAATGCGAGGGCTTTTGCTATTACACACCAGGAAGCGGAGGCGGAGATTAACGTTGTTGAGGGTATGGTTTTACTTTCAAAGCACGAAGCTCATGCACTATTTGATTCTGGCTCAACTCACTCTTTTGTTTCCCATCTTTTTGCTGCTAAGTTAGGAAACTCCCCCACTATACTCACTCCTGCATTAGTTGTGTCAACACCCGCGGGAAAACACGGTTGCACTAAAACTATATATTATGATTGTGAGATAGAAATTGCACAAACAAGAATGTCAGCCGACTTAGTATTATTGCACATGAATGATTTTGATATTATATTGGGAATGGACTGGCTCTCTAAATATCGGGCTGTGCTAGACTGCTTTAACAAGGTACTGCGTTTTAACCTAAAAGGTTATACCCATGTCACCATGGTGGGGAAAAGAAAAGCTTTTCGAACTGGAATAATTTCGGCCATCAAAGCCTGTGAACTATTAAGGAATGGGTGAACAGGGTACATGGCCTATATTACCGAAGCTAAACAAAAGCCTAACTTAGAAGATATTCCGGTTGTTAGAGATTTTCCCGATGTATTCTTAGATGATCTGCCAGGATTACCCCCAATCCGAGAAGTTGACTTTACTATTGAGTTGGTACCAGGATCTGCTCCAATATCTAAGGCACCCTATCGGATGGCACCCTCCGAGTTGAGGGAACTTAAGGATCAATTGCAAGAACTGTTAGATAAGGGATTCATCCGGCCAAGTGTATCCCCATGGGGAGCCCCTGTCCTGTTTGTTAAGAAAAAGGACGGATCCATGCGAATGTGTATTGACTACCGGCAGTTGAACCAGATCACTATTAAAAACAAATACCCGTTGCCCCGTATCGATGAACTGTTTGACTAGCTGTAGGGTGCTAAATTCTTTTCCAAAATTGATTTGCGATCCGGATATCACCAACTCAGAGTAAGGGAGGAGGATATTCCTAAGACAGCCTTTAGAACTCGATATGGCCATTATGAGTTTCTAGTTATGCCATTTGGGTTGACCAATGCCCCAGCAGCTTTAATGGCTCTTATGAACCAAGTCTTTCAGCCTTACTTGGATCAGTTCGTCGTGGTGTTCATTGATGATATACTTATTTATTCTGAAGGAGAAGAAGAGCATGGAATACACTTACGCACGTCCTTGCAGCTATTGAGGGATAATCGACTCTATGCTAAATTAAGTAAGTGTGACTTTTGGCTGAAGCAAGTGACCTTCTTGGGCCATATTATCTCAGGACAAGGGTTATCTGTGGACCCGGCAAAGGTTGAAGCTATTAC
Organism: Sextonia rubra; assembly: GCA_037013555.1. Classification (NCBI taxonomy): domain Eukaryota; kingdom Viridiplantae; phylum Streptophyta; class Magnoliopsida; order Laurales; family Lauraceae; genus Sextonia; species Sextonia rubra. Next base: position 108,770,166 of record JASUAD010000001.1, on the reverse strand, counting down.
CAGTTGGAAAAGACCCACATCTGTTTCTGAAGTACGGAGCTTCCTGGGCTTAGCAGGATATTATAGGAGATTTGTGAAAGATTTTTCCTCAATTGCTGGGCCACTAACTAGACTCACAAGGAAAGACGTCCCTTTCTCATGGGACGTTAGATGCGAGGATAGCTTCCGCATATTAAGGGAGAGATTGACCACCGCGCCGATACTTGCTCTTCCCTCTGGAAATGGAGGATTTGTGGTATACTGTGATGCTTCTTTGCATGGTTTGGGTTGCGTTCTTATGCAACATGGAAATGTGATAGCATATGCTTCCAGATAACTGAAATCCCATGAACAAAATTATGCTACTCATGATCTTGAATTAGCAGCTGTAGTTTTCGCGCTAAAAATCTGGAGACATTATCTATATGGAGAAGAGTTTGAGGTGTATACTGACCATAAAAGTCTTAAATACATTTTCTCACAGGCTGATTTGAATTTGCGACAGCGAAGATGGTTAGAATTTTTGAAGGATTATGACTTCACAAATTTCTATCACCCGGGAAAGGCCAATGTCGTTGCTGATGCGTTAAGTCGCAAATCGGCTCAAATGGCCTGTTTGATTGCCGAATGGAGACTACTTGAAGAAATCAAAGATCTAGATGTGGAGTTAGGGCCTATAGGTGATAAGGTGCTGTTGGGAAATTTTAAGGTTCAACCAGAACTAATTCAGAAAATAAAGGACCACTAGCGAGATGATGGGGCACTGCTGGATATAATTCACAGAATGGACAATAAACCAGATTTCTCTATTGATAATGGCACATTGTATTTCAGAGGTCGGTTATGTGTTCCAAATAACCGCAACATCAAAGATGAGATATTAACGGAAGCACATCATACGCGGTATACCATTCATCCCGGGACGGAAATGAAAAATGATGTGGCAGAGTTTGTAGGACGATGTTTTACCTGTCAGCAGGTGAAGGCCGATCATAGGAAACTAGGTGGATTATTACAACCCTTGCCTGTGCCGGAATAGAAGTGGGAACACATTACTATGGATTTCATCTCAGGATTTCCTAAAACATCTAGGCACAACGAGGTGATTTGGGTCATTGTAGATCGTTTGACAAAGTCTGCACACTTTATACCATTAAAGGGTAAGACTACGATGGAGCAGTTGGCACGAAAATATGTTCATGAGGTCGTACGGTTACATGGAGTTCCTGTATCTATAATCTCTGATAGAGATAGTAGATTTGTCTCTCAGTTTTGGAAAAGTTTGCAAAAGGCCATGGGAACCAAGTTAAGTTTTAGTACGGCTTACCATCCCCAAACAGATGGGCAGACTGAAAGAACCAATCAAACATTAGAGGATATGCTTCGGGCTTGTGCTTTGGATTTTAAAAACGGATGGGATGAACAGTTGTCGCCGGCAGAATTTGCTTACAATAACAGTTATCATTCTAGCATCCAAATGGCTCCGTTTGAAGCTCTATATGGTAGGAACTGTCGTTCTCCGATCTGCTGGGAGGAAGTAGGAGAAGGACGGCTTTTAGGCCCTGAATGGGTAAAAACCTCCACGAAGAATATAAAGAAAATTCGAAATCGACTTAAAACTGCTCAAAGTCGTCAAAAAAGCTATGCAGATAAGCGGAGAAAAGAACTGGAGTTTGAAGTCGGTGATTCGGTTTTTCTCAAAGTGTCCCCAACCAAAGGAGTCATGCGATTTGGAAAGAAAGGAAAGCTGAGCCCGAGATACATTGGACCCTTTTCGGTCATAGGACGTGTAAGCGATGGCAATGCTTATGAGTTGGCACTTCCACCACAACTCGCCGGAGTTCATAATGTGTTTCATGTGTCTATGCTACAGAAGTATGAACCAGACCCCTCACATATGATTCGTTACGAGCCAATGGATATTCAATCAGATTTGTCGTATGAGGAGAAGCCGGTTGCCATTTTGGACACTCAGGAGAGACTACTTAGGAATCGCACCCTTCGATTAGTCAAAGTGTAGTGGCAGCACCATAATCAAGCAGAGGCTACTTGGGAAATTGAAAGAGACGTTCGAGAAAAGTACCCCCACCTATTTGCTTCAGGTACGTATAAAATTTGGAGGACCAAATTTCCTAAGGGGAGGAGTGTGTAATACCCAAGGGTGGAAGTTTTGAGCTTGGTTTAAATTAATGAATTATATAATTTTACTTTTTATATATAAAAGTGATGGGACCCACGCTTTATTTAGGACCCATGTTTTACTTGTAATATGCTAACAAAGGGAGGGGAGAAGGATTCTGTGCACGACACTTCCACTCTTAAGGAAGTAAATCCTTGAATGGGATCAGGATCCCTGTACACAGCTTTTATTAGAAAGTGAGGATCACGACACCTTCACCCTTGAGGAAACAAATCCTTGAATGAGATAAGGATCTGTATACACAGCTGTTATTAGAAGATAGGGATTTGAGACGTATATATATATACTGAGAGTTGCTTGTTTACTCACCTTCGTTTCTTCTAAAGAGCCAGAGAAGGAGAGAGATCCAAGAGAAGGAGGAGGAGCACTCGGTGAGACATCAAGAGGAAGAAGAAATTAATCAACCAAGGCGTGGTTGATGTCCCATTCCCGACCACAAACCACAAGAGTTTACAGAAGGTGAGTGATTTCCTATATTTGTTTCTGTTTCGGTAAAGATAATTGAGTTGGTTTTGATTAGTAACAGAGAAGAAATCATTCTCTAGATTACTGTGAGTAAAGTCATATAACTATCGGAGGAGTTCTGTATGGAGCGATTGCTCTGGTTTCAGTTTTTGGACATGGATTCGTTAGATAATGTCGTGACAATCTGCTAGGGTGATCTAAAGGCAGTACAAATTTGTTTAAATACGTACCTAGTCCTGTGTGGGATGTTTCAAATCTCTGGCCGTTGGTTTTTCCCCTTCATACGTGACTGCTACAGTGTCTGACGACCGGTAAAAAGGAAAAATCTGGGAAGTAATCTATGTTCGTGGGGCATAATCTTGTGAAATACAATGGAGCACCATTGATGAGATGAGGAAGAAGCTTTCTAACCCAAATTCCCTTCATCCTGATAAAAAATTTACATACTACCTTCAAATTTCTGAAACAGCATGCCGACTGGGAACATTTTTGGCGTGAAGTTGTGGGTCCACATGACCCACCTGATGCTAGATCTGATCCACAGATCTGGTAAGGGACCCTTGGGCGAACCTGGGAGTTGTGATTTCAATGGATTTGAACCGTTGGACTCCAACAGCTGATGACCTGAAAAGGGTAGGGCGAGAAGAAGACCTTCACCGAAGTGGGTCTTGAATCTTCTGATGAAATCGACTGTGGTGGCTTCCACTGATATGATTATATACCCACTTTGAAGATATTTCAATGGAAGTTATAAAATTAACCATAATGTTAATACAAATTTCATAGAAGTGCTCCTGTATGCTATATTCTGAGCAGTTAAATTGGAATAAAGCTTATTATAATGATGTTAAACTGATGATGTATGGTAATAAGGGGCTGGGTATGTATTAAATAATAAATGAAATAGTATTCTGATCCATAAGTCCTGCTATGTATGATTTAATCTGAACCACTAGCACAAAATTGTTTATTGTGATTGTCTGGTTTTGGAATCAGTGGATTCGATTGATAGATTGTTTATGTTGTCTGTGGATGTGGAGATTAGGACAATGAGGTCCTGAAGCGAAGGGTCCTAGGGGCCGCTAGATGTGGAGATACAGGAGTGGCATCTCGATAAATTTTAGTATAATAAAATGTTATACGGATGTGGACTTGGTGCAAGGATGTGGTTCAGAAATGTATCGTAAAATGAGTACTATTCTTTGAATTATTTGATTGATTTAAATTATTCGTTGTGTGCTGATGATGTCACTGTGTTAATTGCAAATGTATGATAGAGTAGGAGAATCATTCACCAGTTTATACTGATGTTGTTTACCCCCTTCAAGTAATCGGGTTGCGGTTAGACCAGAGAATGGCGAAGAACAGCCCGTAGTGTTTGGCATGCGTGGCTGAGGAGAGCGATGCTTTCATATTCAGTAGTTTAGGGAAATTTTTAGTTTTTGGCATTTAATTATTAATTGATTGATTTACTTTGGATATTGAAAACCTTATTGGTTAAATTCTTATATGGAGGAATTTATTTTAATAAATGATGCTTAGACCTTATGTGTTTATTTGATTTATGTGTATGAATGGTATGCGATTGTGTTATAACTCAGATTCCGTTAGGGCCCTGGAATTTGGGTCGTGACATGTTTCTTGACTTCTTTGAGTATTCAGGCCTAATTTCTTTTGCAATACAGACATTAGGCCATTTGTGGGGATTGTGTAGTGTGTCTTTATTATTTCTGCTGTGATTCTATTGTGTTGCCTTTCTTAATTGCTTCCCTTTGCAAATTCTCTGTTCACAAGTGGACAAGGTAGACATCATTCCCATGAAATTTAATGGTACAAACTACATGTCTTGGTCCTTCCATCTCAATAATTTTTTTGAAGGATAAGGGATGTAGGGATACCTGGATGGAATAGACCAAAAACCAACTGTGGATGCTAAAACTATTGCTACTTGGAATAAACGCAATGCTAAGGTTGTAACATGGATCCTCAACTCAGTTGATCCCTCCTTTTCAATGGTACTTGAAGCCTTTACCAAGGCTTCTGACATGTGGGCACAGATGAAGAAAATTTATCATCAGCAAAATAAAGCCCTGTGATTTTATCTTGATATAGAATTGGCCAAGTATTGCTAGAATGGCAAGTTTGTCTAGGAATACTACAATGGTTTTCTCGCCCCATAGACAGAAAGGGATTAGATGCTTTAATCTGTTTCGACAGAATTTCTTCCTCAAGCCTTTAAACTACAGGAGGAACAACATGTTAGCCAGTTCCTTATGAACCTTCGTCTTGAATTTGAACCTGTGCGCATGGCACTTATGAATAGATAAATCTCTCCCGATTTGGATACATGCATTCAGGAAGTTCTTCGCAAAGAAACCCGTCTTGTATCCACTCATTCTCTTATTGTGAAACCGAAGGTTGTACTTACACCACTAGGGCCATCCTCTGCCGAAGGAATAGCTCTTTTCAATACCCATGGTTAGAAACCACAGTTTTTTGAATGTACGAGGTATGGACATGTGGCTCGTGGCTGCCGCAAGAAATTATTTTGCAACTACTACCGAAAGAATGGACATGTTATTTCTACTTGCATTCGAAGGCCTAAGAAGAAACCTGAAAATAATAAAAAAACATGGCCAGTTTGCTTTTCATGCTCAGAATAGCACTCAACTTGGCTAGCCTTCTCCCAACACTGGTTCTGTCACATTGACTTAATCAATTCATTTGTGACATCTGCTTTTAACTCCATGGGTATTAATGGTCTGTTCTCTTCCTCTGTTGCTCACCCCTCCCTGCATTTCATTCATTTAATTCATCATTTTCATCCTTTACACCCACTACATGGTTCCTAGACTCAGGTGCCTCAAACCATATGACTTTTATGGCTCAAAATCTGCATGATCATAAGCCATACAGTGGGCATGATTCCATCACCACTGCAAATGGTCAACAATTGCCCATTTTTGGCATAGGAACTGTTTCCCTTGGGTCTCTTATCTTGTCTAATGCTTACTTTGTTCCCAATTTGGCTACAAATCTCATTTCCATTGGCTAACTTATTAATTGTGGTTATCTAGTTAACTTTTTTCCTCCTAGTTGTGTTATATAGGAATGACAAACTGGGAAGGTGATCGGGACGGGGAGTAATCGTGGTAGGCTGTTTCTCTTGGAGTTAGAACAAAAACCGTTTTTTGCTTCTTCAATTAGTACTTTGAATAATGTATGGACCACTTGGCATAAATGCCTTGGTCATTTGAATAATGCCAAATTGTTAACCTTTATTTAAACTTGGGTCTTTCAAGAAATGTATTACAAGTTTTATTGTCTCTACTTTTGCAAAATCAAAATGTCAAACTTGTTGCTTAAGCGAAAGTCATGTGCTGCCCCTTTCTAGTTCATTATTCACATACCACTGCCCTTTTTTATGTATTTCACACGGAAGTTTGGGGGATTGCCCTGCATTTGAGTAGGCTTGGGTATAAGTATTATGTTACCTTTATCGATGATCACTGTTGTTATACATGGATATATTTTTTAAAAGCCAAATCTGAAGTTTTCTCCATGTTTCAAAAATTCTATGTTATGGTCAGCACTTAATTCTAGAAAACCATTAAGATTCTACGCTTGGACTTACGGGGAGACTATACATCAGATGCATTCAAAACTTTCTTATTAGAAAAGAGAATTCTTCATAAAAAAATTTTGCCTCCACACACCACAACAAAATGGGGTTGCAGAGAAAAAGAATTGCCATCTTTTGGAAACTATGAGGACTCTCCTTGTGGAATCCTTCGTTCCCCCTAAGTTTTGGTGTGAGGCAGCCCACACAGTAGTCTACATTATCAATAGATTACCAAGCTCTGTCTTAGGTCAAGTCCCCCCATTTGAGTGCATATTTGGTGATCCTCCTTCCTACTCACATTTACAGGTATTTGGGTGCCTATGTTTTGTCCACCTTCCATCCCTTGAGCAAGACAAACTATCCCCTCATGTGGCTCGCTGCATATTCTTTGGCTATAGTGATGAACTATGATACTTGGATACGGCAGTTTGCCTAAGGCATTTGTGCGGATACAATCTGATGTAGATACGGACACGGGATACCACATGATATGGTTGTGATACGTCCCAAAATTTTTGGATACGGCTTTTTTCTATTTTATGGGAAAAAAATATGAAAGAATAACTAAAAATTTCTAATTTACCTCCTTCGATTTTATTATTATTATTTTTGTATATTTAATGTGATTCTGTTGTAATAAAAAGAAAGGCAAAAAAAAAACCCTAACCCTATTCTCCTTCATGCAGACCAAGAGAAAGAAAAGAAATATAAAAGAAATGGGGAGAAGAAGATGAGGAGGACAGGAGGAGGCAGTTGACCTGGTAGTTGAGTGTTGCCTCAAGTAAGGGCAATAATCCAATCCCAGGTCCCAGAGAAGGTAGGCAACGGTGGACGTAGCTGGCGATGTGGTCGTGCCGTTAAGGACTCATCGCTAGTGGCTCTGATGATGGTAGAGGGCACCCCCATCTCAGGACATCCTCCTCGTTTTCCTTTCTTTCTTCCCTCCAGTCCCTCTCCATCAGGGTGTACCCCCCCCCCCCCCCCCCCCCCCCCCCCCCCCAAAACCATTTTGTCGAGGATATGAGATGAAAGGAAGGGCATATCGATATTTTGGATCCATAATAAGCTCACCTATTAAAAACTTTAAAAACTTATCCTCTATAAAATAAATGTCCTACTAATTAATGGGCCTTAGCCAAATTTAACTTTAATAAAAAAAATGTTGAAATATATTTTAAGTACTTCCATACCCATATTCGTGTCCTAACTTTTTAAAGATGCCGTATCAAACCTCAGTGCCTGTGTCCGTGTTTGTATCCGTATCTGTGTCTGGGCTTTATAGGTGATGAATACAAAGGTTTTTAGTGTTATGATCCCAAAGAGCGACAGCTACGAATCTCACAAAGTTGTTTTCTTAAAGCATGTTTCGTTTCATTCCACAAGTACTCTAATTTTTGCTGATCACAGTAGTGCAATCAGAATTGCGAAAAATACTGTCTTTTTTTTAGCATACTAAGCATATTGAGATTGACTGCCACTTCATTCGTCAGCATGTTGTCACTGACGCCATCCATCTGCCCTACATCTCTTCATATGATCAACTGGCAGATATTCTCACGAAAGGCTTGACCCGGGATCATCATGATTATATCCTCTCCAAATGGATGTTATGCTCTTCCTCGCATCAATTTGAGGGGGAGTGTAGAGATGGGCTTGATACATCATGGAAGGTCCATGATCTAGGCCCAAAAACCCATGATCCTAACCATATTAAATCCCACGTTTGAGATCTTGGAAGATTATGGTCAAAGTTCTGTATGGATGTAAATCTGGCATCACACATATGATTCCATATTAGCTTTTAAATCACACACGTGTAGCTTGTAATTATATTCTGTAAATTTGGCAATAGTGGATTATATAATGAAGGGTCGATGCTCCCTCTGAGAAACGACAATTAACTCCAAATCTCTTCTTTTTCCTCTTTTTAATGTCTTCATAAATGGATCTTGAATCCTTAACAATTATATGCGATGGAACATTTTATTGGCTCCTCACTTTTGGCTGTCTCACCTCTGCTATTAATGCACACTTCTCTCTCTCTCTCTCTCTCTCTCTCTCTCTCTCTCTCTCTCTCTCCCCCCGTTTCTTCCATCTCTCAACCAAACATGTTTCATCCTCTCTCCATCTCCTCTTCTTCACTCTAAACAAATCTTCTAAATGCATCTCCTCTCTTTCAATCATTCTGCACTCAACCCAATCATATTTCATAACATCTCTCAAACATTTTTTATTTTGTCTCACAATCCAAATTTCTCACAAATCCATCTCCCTCTTTGTCTCTCATAATTGTTTGACAACCCAATCACAATTTCAGAAAACCCCTCTATTGAGGTCCACTTTGATTTAGGTAGGACCATTCTATATAAGCCAGAGGGTCCACCTGATGAATTCTATGACAGTTAAAGATAATGTGTCTTAGTGTATTGAAATTCTTAGATTTTGTAGCAAGTTGCGGGCCCTAGAGATGTCTCATAGAGCATTCCATCCCTTAATCATTTCTCCTTTGTATTTGTGATTGTCTACATCTCACTAAAATTGAAGGACCATAATTTTGATAGTTTGAATTTTAGAGATGGGCCCTATTGACAGATTTGAGGATCTGGATCTCATTTCTCTAAATTCGAAGACATTTGATGGCCCAATTTACTGTCTTGTATGGTTAGTGAAGGTGGTTCCAACTAAACTATGATGGACCAACTTGCTGTCTCATATGGGTTGAGAGAAGAAAAGTGCAAAACGAAAGAAACAGGAAGAAAGGGAAATGGATTTGTGTGATTTGTATGAATTAGGTGGAGAAAGAGAAATTTGTTTTAATTGAGAAAGAAGCATACAAAACAATAGAGAGAGGGAGGAAAAAAAGTAGATCAATTTTGAGATTTGCTAGGATTGAGAGGAGAAAGAGAGGTTGGGTTGGAGGAGAAAGAGAGGAAAGGATGGAGAGAGAAACGGAGAGAAGAAAAAGAATGAAAGAAACTAAAAGGATAGGAGAGAAAGGGAGGAAGGAGAGAGAATCATGGGGATCCAATAAAATGTTGCATCACATATAATAGCATTCCATCATAGGAGAATATTGCTCTATACACACACACATGCACCATGGGGAGCTAATAAAATGTTTCATCACATGTAATCTATGATGCACGAATATGACATGGATACAATAGGGACACAACATGGATATGGAAGGGACATGGCTTTTACACATAAAAAATGAAGTGTTGGATACAATAAGATACATTGCTTATTTTGAAGTATCCGTGCATCATTGCACGTAATAGCACTAATCGTTCCATCGCAGGGGAACATGGTGAGAGATAGATGCGCGTGAATATTTTCTACACAGAGATAGATATATATTAGTATGCATCTTTCTCTCACTATGTGGTGAGGGACAAATGTATATTTGAAAAGATTCATGCACAAAAGCGGAAATGTCATATATGGTATTATGAAGAAAAAGAATCTTCAAATGTATAAATGGAAAGCCACGGCAGGATGCATAGTAATATTCTCTCTCTATATGTATCTATATGAGAACGGTCCAGCGAAATAGTGCGGTATATGAGCTAACTTTTTAGGGCCCACCTAGAGTTGTGCCAACCATAAAGGGCATGAGGGATTGAAAGATTATAATGGGAACTGGGTATGTGCAAAAAATCAATCCCATCTAATCATCCTAACCCCTTCATCTTAGTGACCCACATTTGCAACGGTTGAAATTAGTCGACTCATTTCACACATCAAACTACATTGGATAGGGCTGATTTTTTGTCCATACGTAGTTCCCATCATGATCTTTCATTCCCTCATGCCCTGCCCTTCATGGTTGGCACAAGTCTAGGTGGGCTCTAAAAAATTGGCTCATATATCGCACCATTTCGCTGGACCGTCTCTCTCTCTCTATATATATACATAGGAGCACTAGATGGTGCCTGGGCATCTTTTAGGAGAAAACGCCCCTCCTAGTTGGGCCCACTAGGATGCATGAATGATGATCATGGAAGTCCATTGGATGGAAAGATCTATATGAAACCTGCCTATATGCAAAATCTTAACTCCAAAAGAATATCCTAATATTTTGATCCATGGCCCTAAAATTTAATAGTTTAGAGGCATCATTTTATTACGATTTTAATCCAATGGTGAGGAAAAGTTGGTTGAGTGTTGAATTTGGACTTGTGACATTTCATGTTGGGGGGGCTTAGTGTGTGTGAAAAGATTAGATTAACTCTTGGGCCCCATGACCAAAAAATGGGGGTGGAAAAGGGGCATTTTTAAAGTGAGGTGTTTTTGAAAATTCCCCTATATATAAGTGATAAGGTGTCGGACGTGGTACTAAAATGATTACAACAACAACAAAGGATAGGTGCTAAATCATTATATCATATGCAAGACAAATCATTAACCAATTGTAGCTCTCAGAGGGGGTAATCCTCTTCATCCCTTGCTTTTGCAAAGTGTCTGCAAAGCCATTTTCTGTCCTTCTCTTGTGTTGACAGTTTTCGTGGAAAGATGAAGACAACACTTTGATCTCTTGAAAGTAACATAAAAAGTGCCAAGGTTGACTTTTTGTGGATTTCATCTAGGATGTAGCACCAGATGAATCACTCCCAATGATTAAGCAATCATGGAAACCACATAAATAAATACGAATAAGCCTCTAAAATTGCTAGCATCCCCACCTCATTGGAGTCTTTAATACCCACATTTTTGGAAAATACAAATAATGCATCCTCTTTCACATTATGAAGAAAACCACCAATTCCTACCTTCTCTGGCTTTCCTCTAGCTGCCTCATCTACATTGAACTTTAAAAAGCCATTTGGAGGTGACCAGGAAGCATGAATCTTCACCCTGACTTCATTCACACATCCCAGTCATACAAAACATTGTCCAACTTGACATCCTTGAGTTCCTGCCTATACATGACCACCCATTTTGCTAACCTCACAATCCTAGCTTTCTCTCTTGCCAAGGATGTTCACCATCTTTGACTAAGTTCCCTTACATGAAACCATTTTATTTTCCAAAGGAAGCTGCCAAGTGTGCCTTAAATTTTAAAATTGGAACATTCGACTAAATAGTACACTTTAAAAAAAAATTTTTTTGTTGAGAAAGTAACCGAACTTTATTTCCAAAGAAATTTGTTTCAATGAAGTTAAGAAAATAATTAATGATGCAAAATATTCCAATGTCAAAACTCACAAAGCAGTCATTGAACAAAAGAAAACTAGATCTTGAAACTTGAAACTCCCTCTTTCGCCAGTTGACCAACTTTTGTATTAGCAACTTTAAGTTGTATCTTATTTACTATCAATGCTGTATCTGGTATCATTACTATTTATTAGTAATGGATAGAGGGGATGTTGCTATTCTAACCTTACAGAAGTATTGGGTATTATAGCCTTGAGGTTGCAAGCTGAAGTATGCCATTGCTTTATTGTTTAAGCTTGCCAACTTTTGTTCAGCCAAGTGGCTTGACGATAATGGTCAAAGTGATGCAAGTTCGTATGTTGCAAGATCCAGCAAGTAAGATGATTTCTTCAGTATTTTCTTTCAATGTTTTTATATGTGCATACTATATAATGAACCTTTTTCTAAAAGCTGTATAGAGTATGCTCTACTTTCTGATTATTTGCTGGTGTTATGAGCTAGATTTGTTGGTAGTTGTGTTGCTTACATTCCCCATGTTTCTGATGGTTGAAATGGTTGGAAGATTTACAACTGTCCTGAAAGACGAACGGCTTTCTCTTGATTTGCATGCGTTTGGGGTATTTCTATTGGAACTCATAACGGGACAAAATGCCCTCACTTGTGATGTCGATCAGGTGTTGGTGAACCAGGTAAGCTTGCAGAGGAAATGCAGTAATAATGATTTACATATGTATTTTAAAATTTGGGAAAACGTTGTTCTATGATTTTGAAAAATTATGGACCTTCACTGGTTTTGAGATTTAATTTTGGCAGGAATGAGTTTTGACATTTTGCACCACACATGTTTGCAATTGGTGAGAACACACTAGCACAGGCAAACTACGACAATCCATGACGCTCAAAGATTGGCAATTGTCAAGAGTTGCTAATCATTGCAACCAAAATGACTAGGCGTTAGAGTTGCGGAAAACAATATACTTAACAACCCCTATCCCGCCCGGACTCGAAGCATGCGGCCGTCATAGAGCGGCATAGGGGATTTGGCCTTGTGCACCTGTGCCTGCAATATAATACTAAGGACGCGGCAGCGTGGATTCGAACCAGGACCTGCAGTGGCTTTGATACCATGTCAAGAGATGCTAACCATTGCAACTAAAATGCCTAGGTGTTAGAGTTGCGGAAACAGCCACTACATGTGAGATATTTGCAATTGTTCACATCAAATTTAGATGAACTACATCGTCCCAAGTAACATACACAGCTCAATCCATACTATTCATATTGTAGGTCCCATTGTGAATGGAAAAGATGGAAGATTGATATAGAAAATAACTAAAAGAGACTTAGTATAGATTGCCATCTTATGATACTTTTCTTGTGACTCTAGTATGTTTGCATCCAGGGATTGTTTAAGACCTCATGATTCATCTCGAGATTTACTACTAATGCTTGGAAAGGCATGTCCGAGCAATGTTTTAAATCCCAGGATTAGTTCCCATGTAGTTTGAGCCTTGGATGAGTCATTGTTGTATGTTCTGGTCCTTGACATCTGTGCAAGGCCAGTAAAGTCGTGCCAGTCCTAAAAAGCCTACAAATATTTGGAAAAAAATAGGAAAGATAAAAGAATGGATAAAGTAAAAAAGTGCAAAATAATTTATTCAGGTGGCAAATCTCAATAATAGAGTTGTTTTGTCTTGTTGAATACTAGGTTCGTTAATGCGATAGTCATGAATTAAGTTATTTAGACATGAATCTAACATATAGTGCATGTTTCTTTATGAAAAGATAATCCATTGACCGAAAGCACATTAAAAAAAAAAAACACTATAGTGGAAGGTCAATGTCACAGCCCAAAATCTGGGCCCTATCGGATTCCCTGTTGTCTCCAAATAGTAACATATTATCATCATAAGAATAAATAACCATTCATTTGCCTAATTAATTCAATCTTTAATTAAAATGATAAATCCAAATCTCAATTTTAAGAATGGTCTATAATGAGAAATAAAAATATACAAATCCCCATAAAACAGTCTTTGCTGATAAACTGAATTACCTAAGTCATTTATCTAAGCTTCTAATTTGATCTATGAGTGTTGATGTCACTTAGTTGCAAATATCAAATCCTATCAATTTATTATCGGGATCCTTCTGCCTTTCTATGTTCTGGTTACTGGGGACTGGGTGAAAATACACAAATTAGTAACCCTGAGTGAATAGAAATCTAATTCTACCTGTGTGCACCATTATGAATTTATGATAAGGTGTTAATAAATATCAATGAAGTGACAATTAAGAGTTTAAAGGTCTCTGGGTCTCTCCCTAGGATAACTGCCTAACCACCTGAATGCACTGACCCATCTTGCATCTCATGGATGCCTTAGGAAAACAGAGGGTTGACCTGTAGTTAGTGAAAAGATTTGGCCTAATAGTTGGTGTAACATCTTTGTCCTAGAAGCCACTTTTAATCATCTATTGTCACACCCCGGAACCTAAAAATACAGGCTCTGAGGCGAGGATCACATTTATGATAACATTGTAACATTTAGATGAAATCTAATAATGGTAACACTGCGGAAAATATGTTTCTCATTGATTCACCTTCTCGGTAATACCAGAGTTTAGGGTTTACAAACCAATAAACTTCAAAAGTTTACTGAATCAACTATAAAGAGAAATGTTCAATTGCATAGCAACATCTAACAGCTAGCATTGGAAGAGAACTATAAAAGAAACATCAAATTTCAAATTCTAAATATGTGTCCCACAATCTTAGCCCTTTATCCTTGCCGCCTCCACGAAGCTCATAGATGGGTCACCTACCTTGTAATCTGCACAATTAAACAAAACCTAGTCATACTAAGCACTAATCTGCTTGAATAGGACATTTTAGAATATATATAACTCGAAGGAACATCCAAATTAGACAAGCAAGTTATAAAACAGATGAGCGAGGATAGAGTACAAAATGATAAATATATAATATCACAATTCACAATAAACTATGGCAACATATGACTAGTAAGTGAGTTTAACAAAAATACTTGATGAGTTTAACAAAAATACTTGACAAAGGCACATCTCTCCACAATATAGTATAGGGTAGACCTACACCACAATACACCCACAATGTAAAATGTACGGGGCAAACCTGCACCACGATACACTCATCACTTTTTATTTCGTACTAGTACCACTTGCCCAAATTACTTGAGGTAAGTAGCAAATATGACGAAACACGGCGGGGCTAGCTGCAGTTTAGCATAAAGGCTCTAAGAGACTTCCAGAACATCTCATGCACCTGACTCAGCCATGGTAAGGATAACCTCCCATGCTGACCACTTGATCAATGATGCCCCAAACGGGGGTCAAGGAAATGCCAACCCATAATGTAGCCTAGTGCACAAGGTTCCCACCACTGCGGGGGCTCAAAAATCAAAGGAGGGAAAAGAAATAAGAAGAAATTCTTGGGAAGGGAAAGATTTGGGAGGGTTGAGGGCCCATTGTAACCAATTTCAGGACCCACGAAACTCTCTTTAATTTCTTAGTGGCTTTGCTTTACAACATGTTTTCCTATGTCTAAACTTTAGTGAAATTCTCAATTTATTGGAAGTACTAAACAAGGAATAAAGCACACTTTCAAAAAAACCATTGGCTACGTAGCCTTACCCTCGCAAGCAGAGAGGCTGTTTCTGCATTTCAAACCCGTGAGGCTCAGGTCACAATGGAGCAACCTTACCGTTGTGCCAAGGCCTACCCTCTAACTCTGGCTAATATGATTGAATACAAATCATCATAAGCAACTGAGATTTTTGGGGATCATACCAACTACAAGTTATGAACTCCAGTAATCACGTAAGGATGAATTTGTATACCACCGCGCACATGCCAATCCTATACTCTCTCCGTAACCTTAGGATCCACAAAATTGATCAACACAAAGTCTATTTGTAAACGTAGGAACAACAGGGGGTTCTTATGGTGGGTGGGTGGGTGGGTGTGTGTGTGTGTGTGTGTGTGTGTGTGTGTGTGTGTGTGTGTGTGTGAGAGAGAGAGAGAGAGAGAGAGAGAGAGAGAGAGAGAGAGAGAGAGAGAGTGTGTGTGTGTGTGTGTGTGTGTGTGTGTGTGTGTTTTGTTCCATATAGCCCTACTGGGCTTTTTTGAGGTTTGTGGGTGCTGAAACCCCAGGAACCTATACATAGGTCTGTCCATGATATATCTTCTAGGAGGATGATCCCTTACTTCCATGGATAGCTGATGTAGCGGATCCATCGCTAGATTCAGTCAAGTGCTTTAGTGGTAAACTCAATAATTGATAGATGAAGACATTGGAGTAGGAGAAAGTAGGCCATCCGAGCCTCATACCAGAGTATATGAGTGAACATGTGTAATATCAAATGGCGAGGAATTGGAGGTGCTTAAACAGTGTTTTTTCACTAAGATAGTTCGAGTGTCGCTTTGAGGACTCACTCTCCATTTGGGGAGATACTGGGGTGGGTGTGGGGTATTGTCACGTGACAAAGGAGCCATTGTTGCCTATGGAGTTGTACAAGACTTTACAGATGCATCCAATCTTGATCTGGGTTCTGCTTATGTACAGCATAGACCCTCGCCTTTCGATGAGTCTAATGAGAAAGGAAATATGGCTGGGGATGTTGGATAGCAACAAACAATGTGGATCACTGGTTATCAGGATCCATATTCATTGTACTGGCTACATGTTCCATCACCATGCTATCAATCTGGTTAAGCAGAACCAGAACAACAATCTTCGATATGAGGGTCATATGTTCAATATGCCTATCTAGGTCCAAGTCCATACAACTTTGCGTTCTAGGATTCCTATGCCCACCAATATGGATATCAAGGGCTCATGCAATATGGTGATACCAGTGGCAGTGGTGCTACCAATGACAACAACAATGGGGATGGGGACAATGATGCCATATATAGATAGATGCCTCCCAATTATGAAGAATGTCATCCAAAATCAAATCCTCTTCTCAAATTCCTTTCAAACAACCACCCGCTTACCAATCCTCAAGAATGTTTGCTACAGATTCTTCTTTTTTCTCCTTTTGCATGATATGATTTACATGATGACAAAAACTTTATGCCATTAATGGAAGTTGTTACTATTTCTCTGTCATTAAGAAAGAACAGAGAAAATAAAAGAAACAAGAAAATATTAAAAGTCTTGATATTATAGTAAAACCTGGTGATTACATTATCTCTAGTCCACATATTTGTGCATGATGAAGAATTCTGGAAATAACATTATTTTGCTGAAGCATTCAACTTGCTAAATCAGGTATTGCACTTTCTAGATAGTGGATGCCTTAGTCAAGTGATGGATCAGAGGTTGCTGGATTCTTCTGATGATAAGGAGGTTCATTGTATGTCATCTGCTGCATTGTTGTGTGTAAAGAGTGACTCTGGGCACCAAAGTTCTCTGAGTGAGGTAAGCATGTAATGTTTTGTATTGTTTCTGAGAAACTTATTATATCGTCATCAGACATGAATGCCAGAAAGTGTTGCACATTTATTTGATACTAGGAATCATGCAGTGTTATCATTTCTTTCTGGACATTAAGATGTGTGTGCTGGTATGTGTTTGTTGAAATGGTTGCTTTAACCTCTTTTCATGACTGCAAAGCAATATCCAAAAGCCTCCTAGTGTAGATTTCCATTTTGTTCTAGTGGAAAGATCTCGATTGTGATGCATGTGTTTTTTTGCATGTGTTTGTGCAAGTTTGGTCTCTAAATGATTTCATAATATCCATATGATGTTATTTTTGTGGCTTTATATTGGTGTGTGTCTAAAATGAACTTTTTAAAATTTTGACACATTCCTGAATTGATGCAGTCGGACTGTCTAGGACCCAAATAAACAAACCAGAAAAATATCCAGCTACTAGAACTGATGGCAGTAAAATAATAAAAATTCGAGAATGTAAATCAAGCAAGGAACAATGAAAATCAACCCAAGTACCGATGTTGTGCAATAGTAGCACTGAGCTTACCTTCATAATTGCAATGAGGTTTCTAACTATAAGAGACTCAAAATATATGGTACATGAGGGATTGGCTATCTTAGGGTAGATAACTAGATGGGATTAGGTCCAATGTATTGTACAGTTTTTAGGGTTACATTTAGGGTTTGTAGGGTGGTGTCTCTCAAAGATTTGTCGACCGAAGATTGTTATTTGGGGCGAGGGGCTTTGTGTCTTGGAAAGTCTGTTGGAAGTGTGTTGCTGCTTCTAAGTAGGTGTTGACCATGAGCATAGGAGGAGGCGTATGTTTGTTGGAAGTCATTTCAGATTTAAGCCCTCTATTTGGGAGAATTTGAGAATCAGTTTATCATCTGCTTCTCCATTATGAGTTCTCCGATGCAATGCAGTGTCTTTTCCTAGCCAAGTGTATTACTTTGTGGTGCTTTCTAGGGTCTTTGATGGGATTGTTCAAGGCATGGGGTTTGACCCCTTTTCTTTGGAAGTGGTGCAGTCCCTGAAGATCCTTTTTTTCTAGGTTTGCATTCATAGAGGTCCCTGAAGTCTTATTGGAGTTCTTGAAAGGTGAGCTTGGCTATCTAACTTCCTCTTACCAAAAGAAAGAAAAAGGAAAAAGGACAACAACTCCCTAAACACTCCCCCCATCCTAAATAAAGAAATTATTATTATTATTATTATTATTATAATAGTAGTAGTAGTATTAATAGCAAATGAAAAAATTCAAGCATGTTATAGTGCCTTGATAAGAAATGACCCAGTGAAATGCATATTATAAACATGGATCAGGTGTAGGGAGCAAACATCCAACTAAACATGGAAGACCAGAATCAGATAGGGTGATCGTTGCTGCAAGTTATTATGATATTGGTGAATATGCCGTGTAATTCAATAACTTGTTCTGAAATGTATCATTCCTCCATGGAGAATTCCAAATCAGTCCCTAAATCACATACTACTAGTAGAAAAAAGGGCTCAATGAATCGCCTATATAGATAAGATCCTTTAGTTTTTCTAGGTTTACTTTCATAGAGGTGCCTCATGTGAAACTTCCTCTAGTGCAGCCACCATGTCATGACCCAGGGCCTGAATTCCTCGAATTTGAATCTTGGGACATGAATTATAAAACATAAGTCCACAATGTGAGATCTATGTACATCAATCAAATGCTGCGGAATCATTCAATTTCACTTAAATAACAGTTAGAGCATAAGAATGTCTAGAAACTTTTATTGAACTTTCAACCAATTTACTACGCAACATTCAGTCCATGAATGCTAAAATCAAATAACATGGCCAACGAAAGGGCTTTATTAACTAATATAAATTAAATAAAAAATAAGATTCCAAACTCATAATTTAAAGTGCCTAGTAAAAGATCAAACAAACTGTCTTCGCCCAGACTATTTCACAAATTACTAAGAATCTATGAAGATTTAGATAATCAACCTCAAGATCTTGTGTTTATTAGTCCAATGAACGAATTAAACATTTGTTTCCTTTTGTGAAGAAACAAATTGCATGGTTTGGAATTTGGATTATAAATACAAAGGAATGAAAAAAAAAACACTAAAGGTGTTTGCTGGGCCCCACAGGAATGCAATCACTATGTAAGAAGTGTATACTGGTGCCTTTTGGCAAATGACTTTCACACCTATTCATGTGTGATAATTTTGGTGTTAATAAATGGACTTTACCATTTCACACCTCATTTGTGCATGTGATGTGTAAATGAGTGCAAACAAATGTGATGATGTGCAACCGTTATGCATGGGAATCATTTGTGTACATAAATGAATGCAAACAAATGCCCCTTGGTAATCTGATGGAAATGGACTATAGGAACCTGCCCACATTTAGCAGCAGCCCATTGGACAGTGAATTTTCTCATCAATACAATGGGATGACCATACAAAAGGTTTGAACCATAGTTTTCCAAGCGGATGGGTTGACTAGGAGCCTCTTCCTAGTCGACTGGGTCACATACTAGGTGACTATTGGAATGAACTTGGTTTGGACGAGATTTAGTTGAAATTTCGATGAGTTACCTGGTAGACTCGTTCTGGTTTGGCTACTGGGAAGGTATTTAGGCAGTTTATCTTCACATATATTTGGAGAAACAAAACGAACAAACAGGTATGGAACTTTTCATCAGAAAAACCATAGAACTCAAACTATACTTAAATTACAATGAAAAGTTGAAATGGTAATTCAAAGGAAAGATCATAGAATTTGAACTATACTAAAATTACAGTGAAAAGGTGAAATAATATTTGATTTGAAACTGAATAGACTCTTGCATACTTTTATACATTTTAGCTTCTCTTAATTTATATTTTTATAACAAAAAATTAAAAATTAATTTACGACCTCACCCAATCGCCCATTGACTTTCCTGGGTTGACTGAACCCAGTAACTGCATGAGTTTGATCAAACCATTGAGTCAGAAAACTATACCTTTGAATGACCTAAAGCTTCCCTGCACATGGTTTGTTTGACTAATTCTTCACATGTTCGCTCTGTATTTCCTATTATTATTTTATCAATATGATAATTGGAGTGGCAAAACTCACAACTCATCTTTCCTTCATTAATATTTTTCAGGTGTTGGCTGTGCTTCGGGGTGACCGTTTTGCGACATCACAGTGGTGACTGGTGACTTTGTTTTGGGGTTCATGGGTTTCAACTAATTGCTTTGATAAACAAGACTGTATAACGGTTGAGAATATAATCACAAGATTTGAAATTCATGAAGTCATATTCCATCTCTATGGAATTAATCATAAGGAGCTTGATGCTTTTACTGCTATAGAAGCGAAAGGATGCCCTCTCTGTCCTGTTTGCGTTCAGTTGCAATAAGAAGCTGAGGACTTCTTAAGAGGAATGATTTTTCATTACAGAACTTCTCTCTCCCTATGTGTTGTTTGTGTTCAGTTTCAGAGGTAGCCAATGGACTGAATGAAGGCGAATGGTTTTTTTTTTTTTTTTTTTAATAAGAGCATTGTTCTGCTAGATTCAATAGCTGGTGTCTTGGATTTAAAGGAGATAGATGCATACTGGGTCCCATTCCCCTCATAAAGTGATGAGTAGATGGTGATTGTCACACGCACTGTTTGGTGTTTGGTTCTTTTCTGAATGTAGGGCTTGGGTGTTGGGCACATGGTGGCCTTGTGGGCGGTTGTGGCTGCACATGCAACGCAAGTGGACTGGCATTTAAAATTTGTGGTTAAGTAATTCACCAATGTGAGGCCCTCTGACAATTTGTGCATTTGTTCACGCGGTGTTATGAAATTCTGTAGTTTATTGCAAATTTATCACTAGAGCCCACTTAAGAAATTCTAGTAGCTGTGAAAAATCACTAATGCCATGTGTTAACTGTTTAACTAGGTTGTGAAAATGACAATTTAATTTATATAAAAAAAAAACTAGGTTGCAATTTTGCAAATGGGTATCTGAGCATTCATACTTTCCAATTTCAAATAGGGCAGAAATGGAACATAGAAGAAAGTCAGATCCAGATCTAGATCGGGATCCATGTATTTGAATCCCTTTATAATCCTACCTGAGGACTTGGATCTAGGATGGGGGTGTAAAACGGGCTGTGCAATGCCGGCACGCCCAGACATGCCCAATGCACGGCTAGAACCACTGCTCACGGGCTGGCCCTTAATTTTTTTTTAATTCTTTTGAGTGTTGTTTTGAAATAAATTTAAATTTTTTTTTTAGGATTTTCAACTTGAAATGAAATTAAAACTACTAAAATAAATGTATAAGCATTGAAAAACAACATAAATTAGATATTTATTGTTATTTCCTCCAAATAAGATTTATAATATTGCAAGTGTCTATAAAGGTGCCCAGTGCCACGTGCAAAATGCAAATTGTAAAGTCCTTTAATAAAATATGCACGTGCCTTAGCCATTGTTTTTTCAGTATGATCGGTAATCTGAACTATTTTTAAATATTTTTAAACTTTAGGGATTTTTTTTTTTTTGGAGAAGAACATTTGGCTTCGCTCGCTTGGATGAGGCCCACTTTCTACTGCCTTTTGATATTGATCAAGCCAAAAGTGCAACATCTAAATCATTTATGTTAGAGTTAAGGTTGAATGATTGTGATGGTCTAGGCATTTTTTAGAGCTTGAATAGAGTTTTTGGTGCCTCAAAAAACTTAAAGGGAGAAAGAAAACTTAGGGAGAGGAGAGCTGAGAGAGCTTAAACAGAAAAAATTGGTTTTTAGAGAGTGCAAAAGGTAGAGTGTTGAGAATTGAGGGGGAAGGAGGTATCTATAAACTTTCAAAGGGTTGAGATGACACAAGATGCCCCTCATTTGACTGTTTTTTAGCACCTTGAGAGGGTAAAATTAGTAAAATGGTAGAAAGTATCAAAATGATGCAAAATCCCCTTATTTTAACATTTTTTCACTGTGGGGGGAGTGTCTAAATGTGTCAACATACTTCAGCACAGCCCCATTCTAGGCCTGTGCCGTATCATGCCAACCCATAGCTCACATTTTTGTAGGCTAGGTGGCCCCACCTAGATTTACACCACTAGTTGAGGGAGCACGTTGGCAAGGGGAGTAGATCTCAAGTGAGGTAAAATAGCCCTTTAGTGAGGGAAGGTGACTACCCAAATTTGAATCTTAGAAAGCCTAGTAAAAACTGATGTCTCTTATCACTAAGGTAAAATGCTGCTTTTATAAAGAAACACTAGCAAAACATGATTGTGCTTAGCACTGGCAATATATAATTTATAATATTAAAAATTATATAAAATTTAAATAATATTTAATTTAAATTATATTAAGTTGGTAAAAATTGTAATCAAAATTAAAATCTATAGTAATAACAAAAATAATTGGTAAATTTCAAAATGAAAGCACTTTAATTTGCTTGAGTATGATTTGGTGACCGGACAGTTTAATGGGCTTGTTATGGATAGAGGCATTCCTCAATCAATCATATATGGGTAGTTACGATTTAACTAGTAGAATAGAGTGAAGTGAAGCCTCCATTTAAGAGATATGAAATGATGAGATGGTCGTATCCAAAGTACAAAAATTCAAAACTACCTCTCTTTTAAAAAAAATAAAAATAAAAATAGAAAAGCAACTCAACTCACTAAATGACCAAAAAAAAAAAACCCCATACATTTAAAAAGAAAAAGTAAAACTAAAAACTTATCAAGCCACTAAAGGCAAAAGTCATGACCCTCTCATATTTTATCCCTTGACGCTCCACTTCACTTTGACTTTACAATAACATCACCAGCGGTACCTGTTCCAGAGGGTTTTAGTTTGATCAAAGCTAAGCCCCAACATTGGTCAAACAAAAAATCCGGATCCAAATAATTAAAAAATATATCTAAAGGCATTTATTTTAAATGATTCATATCTCAATGGGTGGGCCCGGCTATGGAGCTTCACTCATTTAATTTAGAATTTCTCTATACCCCAATTCAACTATAAATTCAACTATAGATTTGTGCAGTGGAGCTACATCTTTCCATCCGTTGCGGGTCCCATGCTGTCGGTGAGGCTGACGTCAAAACCCTTGGAGCCCAAGCGCCAGCCATAACGACTTTCGCTGCGCCCGCCAACGGACGTAACCGCCCGGAAACTTCCCGACCTCCTCTCCCGCCCCCACCACCCCCACCGCCTCGGCCCCGAAAAATCCAGAAGCCCCGACCCTAGATATTTTCAGACCGCCCACCCCCTACAAGCCCTTTATAAACCCCTCTCTCTCTCTCTCTCTCCCTCCATTTCTCTCCACTTCTCTAGCACACCCAAGGAGGCATCCTTTTTCACCTGAAACAAAGCTCATACATACATGTGTATGCCCCTTAAACCCTAGTTAAACCCCAGTCCTCACTCATCAACCTATTCATGGATTCCATAGAAAGCCCCAGTAAACCCCCTCCATCTTCTTCTTCTTCTTCTCCTTCTCCTCCTCGCCTGCCCATCACCTCTGGGTCTTCCCTTTTGACTGATTTTGAAGCCTCCTCTGCCCTCAAGCCCGAGAAAGACGTCGCCTTTGCGGAGAATTCGGTTGAGGAAACTGCCTCCTCGCCTTGTTCTGTGTCTTTACCATCGATGCCATTGGAAAGAGAGGGATTCAAAGGCGGGGATGGAGAGAATGCAGGGGTTCCTCTGCCCCTTGAGTCCCTCCATGGCGTCCCAATTCCTCCATTTCTCTCCAAGACTTACGATCTCATCAGCGAGCCGTCCCTCGACTCCGTCGTCTCCTGGGGCCCGAATGGATTGAGCTTTGTGGTGTGGGACACCGTCGAGTTCGCCAGATCGATCCTTCCTCGGCATTTCAAGCACAACAATTTCTCCAGCTTTGTTCGGCAGCTCAATACATATGTGGGTATTGTGAAAAACCAGTCACAAGTGGCTGATGTAATTTGTATGTAACTTTTTTTTTTATTCTTGTTTGTGTTCTCTTGTTTCCATCTCCCATGTTTTTGACACTTAGTTGTATTTGATCAAGAGCCTTCCATGTAGATTGCTGCTGAGGGATTTTATGTATAAACCTGATGTATCTTGTAGGCATTCTGGCACTGGGAGTCTCCGCTGCTGTATCCTTTCTCTTTGTGAAATTGGTTTTGTGCAGTACATGTGTATAATGATGCATGTGCATTTCCCATTTTGAAATATCACATAGTGCAGTGTTTGATTAGTTTAAGCTCAATTGTGTGCTCTGAGGAATGAATCATTATTTGCATTTTCTTTTGTTTCTTGGTTCTAGTCATGGAAATTCTTGAAAACTTTGCGGATTTCGTTCATTTGTACAGGATTGTTAAATAGTTATTGAAGTATTTTGTTCTTTTGTTTTTGTTGTCTGTGTTATTGCCTGCATCAGATTGTGGCTCTGCTGCTCTTGTTATTGTAAATATTTTGGTTATACAGAGTGTTTGGTTTCTTTTTCTTTAAAAGGACATTCAGTTATCTCATTTTGCGATTATAGCTTAAGAAAGTGGGAAACTTTTTTTTTTTTTTTGGATCACTTCTTTTGCTGAATTGAGGCAACATGTGGAGGGCTTGGCTTGGTGTCATGTTCATGTCCATTGGTCTCTGTATGTTTTTAGTCAAATATTGATGGAGATGTTGTTCATCTGTTTACTATGAGAAAAAAAGCTAGGGACTGGTGTTGGAGAACCAATCCCTTTTGTTTTTCGCAGTTTTTTCGTTCTCCTTCTGATTCCTTTTTCCTTATGTTTCAGTGTCATGTCACTTCTTTTCTGTTTACCCATTTGATCAATCTACAAAGACTCTGAAATGGGATATGGTTGTCATGAGACATGAAGCGAATTATTTTGGATACATTGAATATGCTGGGAGTTTGTTTTGAGCTGGTCCAATGTTGGATTACTACTACTAATGCGGTTTTATTTTCTTCTTTCTCCTGGGATCAGTACTTGATTGAAGTTTAACTAGAACTATTCTGAAAACAAAAGAGAGAGATCCCTTTCCTCTTCTGTCGGTCTCCAATTCATTAAAATGTCTGAGGGGTTGAGACTTCTTTTCCTTAATTGAATCTGGAGACTTAGAACAGAAACTTCTTGAATTGTTTTGTTCTGATGCTTGGATTTTCCTTGAAAACATCCTTCCAGCATTCACCAGTAGATATCATTCTCTTCTGCTTTTCATTCTGATTACACGCAGAGAATGGAGTCCCATGCTGTTGCAGGTAGTGTTATATATATCAGACATAAATCACTTTTCCATGTTCAGTCCTTTTTTTTTTCACTTCCCATTATCAATATATATATTCATTACACATGTTTTTTTCTGTCTATTGTTGAACAATTGATATCTGTTGTCTTGAGGGATTCCTGTTATAATTTATCATAGTCTTCTGAGTCCATTTGATTCATATGATCCTTTCTATTTCTCTATTCTATTGTGAATGTTGTTGGCTACTGTCTTCAGGGGTTTCGCAAGGTTGACACAGATAAATGGGAGTTTGCAAATGAAGACTTTCAGAGAGGGAAGAGACATTTGTTGAAGAACATCCACAGACGCAAGTCATCTCAGGTTTCACAGGTTGGTTACCATGTTGGACCTTCTGCAGAGATGGGGAAGTCTGGAGCGGAAGGTGAGCTGGAGAAGCTGCAAAAAGATAAGAGCTTGTTGATGCAGGAGGTAATGCGGTTGCGGCATGACCACCATGTGACAGCCCAGCTGGTGGACACAATGAAACAGCGGCTGCTAGCTGCTGAGCAGAGGCAAAGGCAGGTTGTCCATTTCTTTGCAAAAGTATTTCAGAATCCCGCCTTTTTAGACCATCTTCAGCGCCAGAAGGAACAAAGAAATGGTACTTCTACTAGGATGAAAAGAAAGTTTCTCAAGCATCAGCAAGCAGGGCCAGGTAGTCTGGGTTCATCTGTTGAAAGGCAGATTGTGCGGCATGAACTGAGCTGGAGTGATGCCACTACACCTACAGCAATGAAAGAGCTGGAACCAGATGCTCATCAGCAACTTCTGGATGATCATTTACAAGAAATGGTAGGCAAGCTTGAGATTGATGCAGTTGCTCAACAGCAAACACGTACTGGAACTGAGGGGTCTGATGGTTTCGAGCAAGAAGTGGTAGAAGCGTCACAGCAGATCGGAATGGGAATGCCTGGATGTCCTACGATGGATCCCAAGGACCTTCTTTTCAAGGGGAAGAATGTTGTGAGCTCCCAATCTGACTCCAGCCCTGGCGGGAGTGGTTATTTCATTTCTTGTCCTGAGAATCTGTCCCCTGATAAGATGACTCCAGCCTTCATGTCCACTGAAGCTGAAACTGAAAATGTTATCAAGCAAGAAGACATATGGAACATGGGTGGTTTTCATTCTGAAAATTATTTTCATTCCGACATTCAAGAACTGGAAGTTGCAGCTGGATTAAGCAATCTATGGGACCTTGGAGCTGAGCAACCAGAGGAAGGCCCGGGAATTGATCAGTGGGCCGATGATGCGCGTTTTATTGATGATCTTGAAAAGCATCGAGCCGATTGAAAGAAGACAATTCTAAAAAAATGGAGCTATAGTATTGCATCTGCTTTGGCTCTTGGTGCTTTGCAGAATGCCCTGTTAGATAGGGGTTATAGCTTTGGATGATTTATTAAAATAAATTGAGTGATTTTTCTTCCCATATTCTTTACATCTTATAGCCACTTCCCCTGTTTGACTCTTGAGAATTTTGTTCCTAATTCATTTTAGGATTCTTCACTTGAAGGATTGGATGCTTCTCATTTCCATTTAACTGGTGCCATACGCAGCCTATGATGCCTAGATATGGACACGGGTACGGACACGAATACTGAAAACGAGGGTTCGGTACGCCGACTTGAAAATTTTAGGATATGGATACGGGTACAGCATTTCAAAAAATATGTACATATAAATACTTATCGTAATGCTCAAAAATTAGGAGGCCCAATATGTGGATCAAATTTTCAATGAGGTGGACCTCACAATATCTTAACATAGAAGAAAATAAAAGAAAAGAAAAGAAAAGTAGGCCAAGTGTCTTGGTTGGTCCAGTCGCTCAACATTAAAATAAAAATTTAAAAAAAAGCCCAATGGGTCCATTCTCGTTAATAAAATGCGATGGGTTTTTTTGTCCCTTTTGCATCTCTAGGGCATCATTGAACGAAAAAGAAAGAAAAGAAAAATGAATAAGAAGAAGATGAGGCATACATAGCACCTGAAGCTAGAAGCTTGAAGCAGCAACAATAGCAGAAAGCAATACAGTGGTTTACCACCTAATTGAAGAAGCAACCCATTAAAATGAAAGCAGTAACCCCTGTCAGTTTAGTTATCTTTATCCTCGCTACCACCTTCTCCTCCTCCTGTTCTCCTTCTTTTTTGCTTTCCTTTTGATCAAACTGAGAGATGGCTCATTTATGAGTAAATTGGTTAAAATAGACAAAATCTGTCGTAATTTTGAATAAAAAATATTGCATGGCCGTATCCTAAAATTAGGGGCCGTATCCAAGCCATATCTTGCCATATCCTGTACCCTATCCGTATCGTATCGTATCGGTACCGATACCACAGGGCATTTGGAGTATTCGGGTATTATAGTACACAGCAGCAGTAATTGCAGAGGGCATAGCAGCTAGTGGCCAAAACGCTACGTAACAGCTGCAGCGGGCGTCGCACCAGTGGCCAAAATAGTACACAGCGGTAGCAGTGCTATATAGCGGTGTGAATTAAAAAAGTTGTAAAAAAATTTTTAAAAAAATCCATAAAATCTAGAATATTGGAAAATGTTAAAAAGTGATGCTCTTTTCCAATAATAACTAAGATAGGGAGATGTAGCGGTTAATTTAGTGCATAAAAGTTTAATATCGCTGAATGATTACAAAATAAGAGTATTGATCTAATTTTTCCCACATATTTATATTGGTTAGCTATATACTAAGTTATTATGCATTTTAAATCCATGATTCAAATAATTAATTTAGCACAATTGTACATAACAAAGGATTTATAAATTATAAAATAATGCTAAAAAAAAGTTTTGATGTTTAAACCAAATAACAAATTAAGTTTCATTAAAACAAACAATGAATTTTGATTGAGAGTAGAGAAAAGAATACAGCTACCAAAGGAGGTGTCTGTTAGTACATTACCTAGAGAAGAGCTCTTGAAAGGAGCTGTTTTTGTTGTCTTTAATTCAGTAATATCTTGTGTGTTTTAATGTTTTTTTAAGTATAGAAGTAGGAAAGTTGTGTAGAAATGTTGTTTGGAGAGAAAAATGAAAGAAATTAGCCTTTTTTTTGAAAAGTAGCTATGCGGGAGCCTAGCGCATTGGGCCGCCTTTTTTTTTTTTTAACTATCAAGCACACTTTGTAGTGACCCGTAGCGGGCACTACAGTTGTAAGCGGCGCTAAATTCAATTTAGACCACTACGCCCATACCATAGCGGCCGCTATTTTGGTCCATGATGCTGAGAGCTAGTGGTATTTAATGGAGATTGATCAGGCTCACTTGACCTTATCATCAGCTCTAGCAATCACTACCACCGAAGGAATGCTGGTAAGATGCTGATATTGGTTTTCCTATTTTCCTCTGGTGTGTCATTTGAGTCTCAGTTTCACTCAGGAGGAATGTATTGTTCAGGGGCTGAAGATATGCTTAGATGAGTTTGTAGCTTTGGCACGGATCAATTATTTAACCATGATCTGACGGATCCCACCATAGTTAGAGCAGATGTACTGAAATAAGTAAGATTTTAATATATTGGGCACATTATCTGGCCTATTAAGAATTCAATGTGAATGATTGCATTTCTCTTTTCATCTGCTTGCATTCGATGCATTGCCCTTTCTTGTATTTATGGCCAACTGTCCAAGCATCGCCCAAGCTCAGCTGATATTGGGCTGAAATTGGGTGGTGCTTTCGGTCTCTGTCTTCTCCCTTATGGTAAAGCATAGGTTTTTTTCGACCTAAGTTTTAGATGAAGGGAGATTTTGAAAAAGGTAAAAAATTTTTGACTCATTTAATGAAAAAAAAAAACATAAAGACTTGAATATTTCAAAAAAATATAAAAGTTTCCTACAATTTTTCAATCAAGTCCTCCCTAGAAAAAAATTGGAAAAATAAAATAATACCCTTCCTTTATGTCATGAAAATAAAATAATATCCTTCCTTATGTCATATTTCAAATTTTTTCCTTAATAAATAATTTAAGAGAAATGATTAAGTCCAACCCAAATTACGTAGTGGGGCCCACTTCAACTAGATTTATGCATGGATGGTTAGAAAAAGGTATTTCAAATCAATGACTAAAAACTAACTTCATTAAATATTTAAATTGTTAAGAAAAGATAAAAACCTATCATAAGAGAATGGTGTTTTTTCAATTTATAAAAAAAAACTATTGATAAGACTTGATCGGAAGAATCTTCAAAGCTTCATATGTTTTTTTTTAAATGAGCAAAAAGTTGCATACTTTTTTGAAATTTTCCCTTAAATGAATTTGGTCTTGTCTAGGGTTGCAAATGGGTATACGATTCTCCAATTATCTAAAGGTTTCGAACTATAAAAACCCACATTTAGAACCTATTTTAAATTCTGATTCATAATTGGGTCCGAGTCTGAAACCCAATTTAGGTTTTAATTAGTAAATGGGTCCTGGTTCCGGGTCTGTATGGGTTTTGACTTATGGACTTGAGATCCGACACAATAGTCCTTAATATTGTAAATTCTAGCTCAAAATCAACTTTGACTTGACATTTTTACTTTTAATTTTAAAGATTGTAGACTTGATGCATTGTTATAAGTTGAACAATTTCCTTAATTTAAAGAAAAAATAAAATAATAAGAAATTTAAAAGAAGTCATAACCAATTTTGGATCTAGATCCCAATTCTCCAGTCAGACCATGTTCCGAAATTGAATCTGGGTCCGAAACTAGCAAAACAAGTTCGGAGCCATAACCAGTTCCGAAATTGGAGCTGTCATTCAGAAACAGGTCAGATGAGGGTCCAAATAGACCCATTCCACAACAGACCTTAGTTTTGTCCTCCTGTATATTCTTAGAGGCCTAGTGAGGTCTATCATTTTTTAACACATGGTTTTATATATTTTGCAAATGGGCCGGGCTTGGCTTGGACCTAAGTTTCAGATTTGTGGCGAAATTCAAGCCCAAGAAATAGGCCCGCTAACTAAATGGAGAAATTCAAACCTGAGAAATGGGGCCTGTCATTTTATAACACATGGGTTTAAATAGTTCCTATCCCTTTAGTTTATATATTTTCTTTCTCAGGAAAATTTCAATGATTTTATTAGCTTGTCCTTTTTATGTTTGTACGGATTTAAAGACGAGATGTATGTAGAATTTCACAGCCATACACTTATTATTTGTTACGAGAATGTAAATTAATGATCCGTGCGGTGCATATCCGTGAATTTCTCCATAGTATATTATCATTTGATTATTCTAAATTAATATTATAATTATTTTTTACCTTTAGAATTACTATAAACCAATACCACATAAACACTTTTTGTTCCATTTGAAACCATATGATGAAACAATAACAAGAAACAAAACATGTTCATTTGGTATTGTGCTTAATTTTTGTCTACTTGATGATCTCTTACCTTTACTTAAGTTGCATTTTACATGATTTCTTCCTAATAATTTCAGTTCTAATCGTTTTAGCTAAAACTTCTTCTATATATTTCTTCAATAAGAAAAAGTTTGTCGTGAAGAAATAAGTGGTGGTAATATTATCTAAGAGAAGGCGAGTCAAGCAAACCAAAACCTGAGTACGTCTTGAACCCGACTAGAGTCAAGGTCCAAAACATATGCCTACTGGGAACCCAACTAACTCGCTACCAAACCGCCTCTAATGGGAAAAATATCATATTTTAAATTTCTTAGAGTTTTTTCATCTCAATATTATTTATATAGAAATATCATATTTCAACTTTCTACTAAAATTTTTAATTGTTTTATATTTATTATTTATCTAAATTTTCAATTGTATGGTTTTTAAGAAAGCCTATTATTTTGTGTTTTGTGATTGAGACATGTACCGGACATAGCATCCTTCCTATCGGTGATTATAAATTTAAATCTATTTTTTTAAGAAATACTTCTATTTTAGATTTTATATAATATAAACTTATGAAATCAAAATAAATTTTTTTAATTTTTATCATGAAACTAAATGATATTTTTAGTATGAGTTTTGTTGCCCGTGCTAGGGATGGGGGTGTTTTGCAATTTATAATATTAAAAGAGCCAGTAAGTTGGAATGCATAGATGGTCAAAACTTATATATTTATGTTAATTTCCTATAATATATGAATTATGACTTCTAATTATGAACAGATCCATGAGTCCAAATCTATGAGTTCGTTGAAGTAGTTCTGCATCAATATTGACTTTTATGGATTGAGTAAATGTAGTTACAGCTTAAAATGATTTTTTTTTAAAAAATTCTTTGGTTATCCTAACCACCATTGTCTGCGTCATGCAATTCTAAGGTGGGTTTTACTTACCATTACTACCAAAAAAAGAAAAAAGAAAAAACTCATTTTTCTCATAAAAACTTAAACAAAGTCACAATAACCCAAATTACTACTATCATACTATAAAAACATAGCACAACACGAACCATGCAATGCTTTATCCTGAATGTTCGAAGTATTATCCTTGAAGGCTTATTGGAGAACTAAGGCAAACCTATACAGAGTTAAGTATAAAATAAGATAAATCAAATAAAAAGTAAACTCTCTAATATAGTTGTTAGTACAGAGAATTGAAAGTAGTTCAATGTAGCAGCTCTAATAGTTACGACCATAAAAGAATAAAACACTTTCAACACCAATCCTAGACTAAGAAGGTATTAAGGATAAGATGATGATGATGAAAATGCCAAATTATAAAAGTAAGAGAGGGTATTGAGAAGGTAATAAGGATTAGATGATGATGATGAAAATGCCAAGTTATAAGAGTAAAAGAGGGTGTTGGTCACTAGTAGAACTAGAGGGCACTAGTATGGGGCATAGGTCCCCCCCAACAGAAAAAAAAAGACTTCTGAAAACCCCCTAAATTTTAGGAAATTTATATCAATTAACTAAATTGTTATTAACTAAGAAATAATGCAGAAGAGGTCGAAATTATTTAATGAGGATTAAAATCAATTGAGGTTGTTTGGAATCGAATGGTTCTCAATTGAAATGAAATCACCTCGCTTCATACATCTATTTGTCTTATATTAGAATTGATATTAATGTACTATTTACATCAATTATATAATTGTAATTAAGTTAGAATTAACGTGGGGGGGATTGGGGGAATGTGTAGAGGCATTCTGCGAGTAAATTTCTTAGAAAGAGTATTAACATACTATTTATATCAATTAACTTAATTATTAGTAACTGAGAATTAATGTGGGAGAGGTCAAATTATTTAATGAGGGTCAAAATCAATTGAGGTTGTTTGGAATCGAATTGTTCTCAATTGAACTGAAATCACCTTTCTTCATACATCTATTTGTCTTATCGTAGAATCGATATTAACGTATCATTTACATCAATTATATAATTTTAATTAAGTTAGAATTAATGTGGGGGAGATTGGGGGAATGTGTAGACGCATATTGCGAGTCAATTGCTTAGAAAGGATATTAACTTACCATTTTAAATCTCCTCTCCTTCTTAATCTCTCATTTACTTCTCTTTTCATCCTTAATCGAATAACTATGCATTTTTGCATATCTACACATATGGAAATCTCTCACCAAGTGCAATGCCTTCCTATTTTTTACCTCTCCAAATCCTAAACGTCTCTTTCGAAGTCTCAACAACCTTAAAGTCAAATCTTGTGTGGAAGACACTAAGATTGATGCATTGCACCATATTCACAATCATTACCAAATCTACTATCTGTTTTTTGGAAAATTCTCTTGCAAATGAGGTAAGATAGGTGGTATAGCAATTCAATAGTTTTGTCATAAACTTTATTTAAATTATGCATTATGTTAGTTTTTTCCGTCATACCAAAAAGATTATTTGATTTGAGAATTCTACCCATCTTTACGATAACAGTTATAATTACATATAATTGTTAATGGTGCTGATTGTTAGTTTTTCATAAAAAAAGGTGAAATGAATAACTGTTGTTTAACAATGTCTGCAAAACCAAGTAACTGATTAATAATTATTATTTATGATTGTTACTTCTGATGAAGTCTTATGAACTTAGGATGAGATATGAGTAATTTTTCTGAAGCCGTTAGAACATTTTGCAGCATAAGAATGTAATTTTTGTGAGTATGAAAATGTAAATTCTATTATTTGATTCACTTTCAAGTTTTAGTATATCAAATTGTTGCATAATCTTGTTATGTTTTCCTTTTTTTAAAAAAAAAAAATCTTTCTCATTTTAGCCAAGATTGTTGACTACGTTGAGAATGTCATATAAACTAGATGAAGTTATACATGCTTAAGAAAAATGTTTATGGAGACTTTATAAGATTTTATAAAGTGAGAATGTAATTTTAAATTATGCAAAGAATATAATTTCAAAATGCAAGGAAATATAAATTCTAATAATTGTTTTACTTTTAAGCTCTAGTATATAAAATTATTGACTAACGTTGCTATTCATTTTTCTTCTTATTTTTAGTCTTTATCATTTTACCCAAGACTGTAGATTGTTTTGGGTAGCCAAACGAAAAGAGAAAAAGTTAACAATTCAATCCATGGTGTGCCTATGTTCCAAAAATGCCATTTAGCAATTAATAGGCTAACATATCTACCATTCTTTTTTATTTATGTTTATTATTACTATATTAATAGTTTTCCATTTTTTGTTGGTGTTGCCTACTACTACTACTACTACTATTATTATTATTATTTGGATATTTAAGGGTTACATGGATGCAATTTGGAGTTTCAAATTAATTAAGGTAGTAAATGGTAATTTTTATTCTCACTTGGGGTTGGTTGTTATTTTCTAATTTTTTTATATTAAAATATTTTAGAATCAATGATGGACTAGCAACAATAATCCCTATAAATTTGCTTGTTTTTTTTCTAAGTAGGTATTGGGGGTGTTTTTATTTTTTATTTTTGTTTCACACAATCATAGAAATTTTTAGAAATATTGGTTTTATACTTTATTTACATAAAATTTTCAACAATGATCATCGTCATTCTCTTTTTAAATTTTTATATATGAACTTCAAAGTTAGATATCATTAGTGCTTCATCTAAGTTTTATAGATAAATTATTCGGGGCGTTTTTTTTAATTAATATATTTAATTATTTTTTCTTTATCTTTTACTAGTAATATCTCAAAGAAAATACTAAACTTGATTAAAACTTTATTTTTATCTTCTTATTCTTTGTTATTGGAGCTCTATCTTTTCCTCCTCTCTTACTCTTTTTCTTATAATTTTTAAAGTTGGGAGCTATTGCATATTGGAGCCAAAGCTTCAATTATCTTTTTCATCATCTTCTTACTTGTCTTCTATCTTGTAAATTCATAAATCCAACTTCTCTTCTTCTCTACAGCTCCCCAAGGTAAGAGCTCCATCACTGTTCCATTTTTTTAAGTCCACTAGAGTCAAGGAAACTCAATTTTGTGACATGCATGCATCTCCTACCAATTTAACCCATTGCATATATTTGCATGGCTTAGATCATCTTTTATTGAGGCTTTCTCCACCATCAAACCGAAGAGAAGCTTGATTTGGACAAAGCATTGAGATTAGAGGCAAGTATAAGTGCATATTGACTACATGCATTGTATATTATGTTGATTTTTGATGAGTTATCTATTAATATCAAATAACAGCTCTTCTACCCTTTAATTCAAAATGTGAGTGATTTATGGGTTAATGAGTGAAATTAAGAATGGATGATGGTTGATTGGTGTTAAGGAAGTGTAGAATGGATCTCAAATGAATGGAGGAACAAAGGTTCCATGCAGGTATTGAAATGAAAAAGAAGAGTGCTTATAACAGAATTCTGAATTGGAATTCTAGAAAGCGTGCTCGAGTCCACATAAGCATGCGCATGAGCGCCCATGCAATTTTCAGACGAAAAATGCATCAGTAGTTTTTGTCCGGAGACAGAGACAAAACGTGCTTGAGTGCGTTTGGACTGTGTATAGAGACCTGATGAAAAAACTCGTAAATCGAAACTTTACTGAAACAGAGCCATGGCGCATGAGCGTGCCTGGCTGTCACTCACTCTCTCTTGATTTTTGGGCTATTTCCAGACGTCACGTCATGGGTATTGGCATAAGAAGTGGTGTCCATTGCTTACACTATGTAATACTAAGATCTTTGTAACACATTGACACCGGATGTTTTATCAATACACCGTATTAAATGACTAAGGAAACATAGATTATCTTTGGAAGGGTTGGCTAGCAAATATCCTTATTAATCATTCAATCTAAATGCATTTATATTGTTTTAAGTAAACCTTGCCCTCAACATGATTTAATTATGTATCCATTTTTTCAGTGAACCTTAAGGCAAGAAGGGTAATAAGGTTGAGAGGGTTCGAGTTCTATTAGCTCATTTGTGTATGCATTGTTTGAATAAGAGTCACTTTGTTAATTCTGATTTTATTACTATACACGATCTCAAGACCATTATATGTTATGTATAGAAATGGATTAATCATTACGTATGATAAGTGTGGAAGTATGAATTTTGATCGAACTTGAGACCATTGAGTAGGCACCACTTAGTTAGTACCCATAAGAGGTTTGATGGAACTGAATGATGGTATTACATATATTACCTATTGCAGTTTTAGGGTAGCTAGATGGTCTTGGCCTGACTGCTAGTAATTTTTCACTGTATAATATGTTCTCTTTTTGTAGAGAAGATATGCATGTGGATGCCAATTAGTATGTGATTATCTTTTCATATATAATTCTTTGTTCATGCTTATTCACATGCATAAGCTACTTACCTTCCGATTATTACTCTTTTTAAATGAATATAGTTTTCTAATTCAATTGATATATCATGATAATTTGATCCACTCTTATATTTGCTTAACCATCATATTAACAGTATTACCCTTAGTATTATAGGTATAGAACCCAATGCCAATCCGGCAATCGACGGGCCTTCGGAGGGAACCCCAACGGTAACTTAGCGTGTAGATGAGTGGAATGAGAATGATGTCTTCTATTAGTCATTCTACATAGCGTGATAAAAGGGCTTTTTTTGGGCGTAGTTAGTGGATAGCCATAGTTTGGCTTGTAGTAGACCAAGTTATCATGATTATGTTAATTTCGGAGACACTGTTGATAAATATGTTATATTGAATTATGCTTATGTTTAAGTATCTTAGTTTGTATGGGCATGTAGATGGTTAATCTATAAACTTGGGATTAATTATATGAATAAATTGTGGTTTTATTAATGCCTACGATGAATTACAGGTAAATTCTCCAAGTTTCTACTTAATAGTGAAAAAAATGATTATTACGTGTATATGGATCTTCCTCACACGTGCTTGTGAAATCTCTCTTATAGCAGTTTGTACGTGTTTTTACATGGCATGGATTGCTACGAGTTATGTATGCAGCATTTTGGGATCCACTCGAATTCATAATTCTCGAGTTAGGGGCGTAACACAAAACCTCATATACTAACACTGGGTACCCTTAAAAGGTCATGAGTAGTTCATTTTTGCAATATGACCCTGTTTTATGAAACAAAAGGAAAAAAAAAAAAGACAGAAGAAAATTCATGCCAAAGACAAATCACTTGACCAATATGACTAAGGGCTTGCTTGGACTATGTTTGAACAAGGTGAAGCTCAATGGGATTGGGCATTAAGTCATAGTGGGGTAGTGGAAGGGATAGAGATAAAATGTAGAGATGAAAGTCATTTTGTAACCACCTAATTAATTAAACAATAATTAAATGCATAGAGATTTAAAACTATGTATTAATTGTCCAATCAGTTAAATGGTAATCAAATGTCCGAATTCAATTCAAATTAATTTAAAAAATTATAAGTTGAGTTGTCAAAATCAATTGGTGGTTGGCAATTAGATTCAATTAGCTTAATATATAACTAGCAAAGGATGCCCGTGCTTAGCACGAGTAAGCAACTAATGACAATTGCATCTTATAAAACTTGTAATGCAACAAAAATTTGTAAAAAGAGAGATGCAAGAAAGTGCAAGCAACAGTTCTAAATCTGAACCATCTAGGAATTCCGAGGTTAATTAAATAGGAGAAGATCTAAGACTAAGGAACAAAATGCAACATGAATTGATCTATTGAAAAGGTAGTTAGTGATAAGTGCCACTGCTCCTATATAATACACTTGGGGTCTGCAATAGAATTGGGCCAACACTCATTGATCAAATTAATGTTGAATTTGGAATGGGTTCAATAAAATCAATAATATAATTTAATTTGCTAAAAAAGTGGATATAAACTATCATTTCTCCCTTTTGATTCACTATCACACCTTACATTATGCTGTTTATAATGAGTGCTAACAATAGTACTTCCAAAAAAAAATAATTGTTTGAAGAAGAAAATACTATTGTTGTAGTCATGTTACTTAACTGGTCTGAGTTTTTAAACTAAAAAAGTACAATTTCAAATACAAAATAACTCAATCAAATACAAAATAGTTACACTATATTCATCACCACAGTGCCAACTATTACAAAAGAATAATAGTAACTTTTCATTAACTATCATTCAATGAATTACAGAAATAAATATAACATTTAATAAACCATGGATCCATCATTTCTAAAGTCAAAATGAAAGTTTTTTCTAACTTCTCTTGTTAAGAGAGAAATATCTTTGAGAGTATTAGAAGAAATGTTCAATATTTTTAATTTATTTTGTATCTAAAAATGAGCAAAGAAAGCACAGAAACATACATTGAATGATTCATTTTTTTATATGGTTGTATATTCTTATAAACCCCCCACCTATAATAACTGATGCTAAAGCCTATTTTATAGGTTATGTTTTACCTGGTTGTATCTTTTTATATACCATAATCTAAATTGATGCTAAGAGGTATAACTTAGTAGGAAATTAGTTTTTAGCTTTATCCATTATGCCTTTTTTGGTTTTTCTTTGCTTAGGCTTTCAAAGTACATTCATATTTATTTTTCTTTATTTAACAAGATTTTTGTTCAAAAGTTCTTTTTGTAAAATGTAATAAAATTCAAGCATTGGTTCATCCTAGATCACTTTTCCTGGACATGTGTGAAAATTAAAAAAGCACAACAAAGTATAAATGAGTAAAGTAAAAGAATGACTTACCACTTCTCTGTAATGTAAGTATTTTGTTTTTAATTTATTTTATTTCAATTTAAACAGTCATGAGAATAAATTTATATGTAAGATGAAATGAAACTTGTTTGCAATTCATTTGGTCATTTTGCAATGGTGCTTGTGCTAATCACAGGCAACCAACCAACCAGTGGTGGCTACACATAAAGTCCAAAGTGGTCAGTTGACCACCAAAGAATGAAAAAAGTCAATACAATTATTAATACTATTATTTTGTTAAGATAGGTTTTGACAACCCTAAAAAAAGAATAGTGACCATCCTTAAGGGGCTAAGTGTAATTTTTTTAAAACTTTAAGTAAAGGTTACAAGCCCTAAACTGATTCTTTATTATTCATCAAAGCCACCGATTGAAAAGAAAAAAAAGAATTAAGAGTAATATGATTTATCCATTAGTCAATTTACTTGTGAAATTAGTAGTGACTTTACTTGTCACCATTGCTATGGTTAAAAGAAGCTTTTCGGCAACGAAGTATATAAAGAGTGATCTGAGCAACCGAATAGTGGATCAATGGATGAATGATTGCTTGGTTATAAACAGTGAAAGAGATATATTTAATAGCATTGATAATGAAGCTATTATGCAATGATTTCAAAACATGAAAACTCGTCGAGGGCAATTGTATTTTTTATCTATGTATTTGAATGCTTTTGTAAAGACATTAGTATGAATATGATAGATTTCTTTTTGTATATGTTTTTAATAGAGCTTATAGAATTTACGTTTCTTTCTGACTACCATGAAAAAAAATTTCTTGAGCTGCCACTTCAACCAACCCAAGCTATAAAATTATAGCTAATAGTTTTCAAGAAAGCTAAACTTTTACAAGGGAATTTTGTAGCACTTAAGAACTCATATAGATAATAATTTCAGTTATCATTCATTAAAATTTAAGTGTGCAACTATAAGCTTTAAATCAAAAGTCATTTTTTTTACATGACTTCTATAAGTCATATTTTCTACCTCTCTAGTATGTTCCCTATTAAGTAGATTTAAACCACTTTTAATTTACTCTCTTAATGATAAAACCCTTTATCTCCTAATAATAAATTCCCTCTCTTTCCATACATTTTTTTCTTTCTAAGAAGCCCTATTAATTAGGTTTAAATAACTTAAAATCTCTAAATTTAAAGTACCATCCAAATCATTTAAAACTCTCTCAAATTGCTTACCAAAATATTGCATTTCTTCCTATGGACTCCTATTGTGATTATACCTACAAAAATATCCACAATGGCCTAGTGGCAATCTTCCCAAAGTGTAAGTTGATCTCGCCAAGTACTCCCATGATTAGCTATTTATTAGTTGCTATAGGTTAGATGAATTATAGGCATTTTTCTCATCCCTAGCCCCCTAAACTTTAAGTGAAGAAGAAAAGTTCCACTATTATATAGAAGGATTTACTTTTGTTCGCTGTTGTTGATTTTAATTAAATTAATATGATTTAGTAGAATGAATTTTATTTCGTAGTTGACTTTAAAATCAATTAAAGGAAAAATTCTATTCTTGAAGGTTTTTTTTAAGGTTCGATTCTTTTCTAAAAGGAGAATTTTACTTACAAATAGATAATTTCTTCTTACAAATTAAGTAGAGTTTTTTTAGTTATAAACTATACAATTGAGAGTTTTTTAACTACTTGAGATTTATTGAGGCAAATATTATATATTAAATTTCTTGAAAATTCTTTCCATTTCAATATAACTTTCACATAAAATATCATATTTTGATTTCTGATAATTTAAAATTTTTTATACTTCTTTAGTGATTAATTAAATTGTCCTTGCTAAACATGTGCATGCTTTGCTAGCAAAAAATAAAATCCATAAAGTTTTATCGAATTCCCTGCTCATATGTTCTAATTATTCTATCTAAAAACAACAAACTAAGAAAACAAAATCCGATTTATGCATGATGGCAATCACAGGCTTTTTTTTTTATATTTTTGCTATTAGACAAAATAACACTTATTCATGATTTATAAATGACAACATTACACTAAATAAAATACCTATTTTATTTGTAAATACATGTTCAAAAATTTTTTGTAGCAATTAGAAGATAAAGAAACTAATTGAATCATTAGAGAATAAATGAGATAATGAAAAAACTCAAAAAGAAATGGTCATAGTTATTTATTGAAATGCATATATTGTAGGTCTTCTCACTAGAATATGAGGAGATATAATAAACATCCAAATGTGAATATTTTTTAATAGCAGAAGAGTGTGAAATGGTGGATTTATAGGTTAGGGATATGTTGAGTACAATGTTTTAATTAATACACTCTTCATGAAAAGAATTTTATCAATCAAACTCTATTAAAAAAAACCCAAATAAGAAATAACTTGTTCAAATCAATAACAGTGAGGAAAAAAGGTTTTATTCCAAGTTACTTTAGACCTCCAAAACTCCTCAAAATGATTCAAAATAATATGCATGTGTGGAGATGATGAATTGGACTAGACCTAAGGCCGAAACCCATCTCCCTTATGCTTTTAATGTGGCGGGCCATTGAACAACAACCAAGAGAGTTGCTTGCAGATGACAACAATATTGAAGAGGATAAGAAGAAATTGGGTCTAGAGCATAAAACATCATTTACAACACCAAAGACATTAATAAAAAATTAAAGACATGCACAGACACAAAAGAACATTCTAAAAAATAATACTTACAATAAAAGAAAAATGGAAGTGCTTGT
The DNA here is from genome assembly GCA_037013555.1 of Sextonia rubra. Lineage (NCBI taxonomy): Eukaryota > Viridiplantae > Streptophyta > Magnoliopsida > Laurales > Lauraceae > Sextonia > Sextonia rubra. Next base: position 108,729,218 of record JASUAD010000001.1, on the reverse strand, counting down.
GGTTGAGTGATAGATAGAGATACATTAACATTCATGAAAAAAATTCTTAAATAACATAATCATCTTTCTATCATCTCCAAAAACAAAAACCATTATAAAACATAATGACCATCATTCATATGATGAGAAAAAAAGAAACAAAAAGGAAGAAAATCTAAAATTTGAAACATTGTAACATAAATACTATATAAAAAAACCTAAACACTCAATTATCTGCCATCCATTAAGAAGGAAAAGAAAAACAGAAATAGACATGGGAGAGAGCCTTAAAATGGATGGAAAAAAAATCAAAAGTGATCCAACGAGCGCACAATCTTTGCGAAATGATTAGGGGTGTGCAAAAGAAAGAAAGAGGAAAGGGTTTTTATATTTTGGAAGGTGAGTGAGGTACGTTTTCTCATACCCAAAATTTTATTTTAGGAATGAGAAGGGGAGGGGGGGGGGGGGGGGACGTTTCAATATTTTAGTCATTATAACCATCCAAAGATACTAATTACACGAAGTTTAAGCGTTTGATTGGTATTTAGTGCACGTGCAAAGACAAAGGGAATGAGGAGGGAGATAGGTGTGGAAGTGAATAAGATGATAATTAATATGAAATCCTAAATTGTAGGGATTTAGTAGACGTGCAAAGAGAGAGGGAAGGTGGAAAGAGGTGGAAGTGGAAGTGCAAGAGTACTTAAGAGGGGTCAAAATAAATTGAGCAAGTCAAAATCAATTGGGCTGAATTCTAATTGAATTCAATTGGCTTAATATAGTATAATTATAGGGCATTGTCAAATTGTTCCATAAAAAAAATACTTGAATATTTTATAATATCTTATTTATCTATGTCATGGATGATCAATTTGAAGTTGTCCCTTTATCTATTGGAGTGAAAATTTTCAAAGGGGTCATTTGTTGGCATTCATATATGTTAACGATTTTTTAGTATAACGTGCTTGGCTTACACTTATGTAGGTGTAAAAATGGCATGTGAATAAGGCTCTTTTCACAGAAAGATTTCCACATTCACACATCCTCCAAGAAAGGTGACGGTATGATCTTTTATCTGGTGATGCAACTTTTGATCCCCATTACGGCATCAACCACTTTTATCTTCTTCCTTCTTATGGGCCCCATTTTTATAATCCAAACTATTCAACTTATTTATTGGATGGAGAATTCAACATTCTTTGAGTCTGATTATCATAAATCTTTATAGATCTGGAGTAATTTATGAAGAAGTTTCAACTTGTAGATCTAATTTTCTGCATTTATATAGGCTCTCACTTCATGATTTGAATTGTTCAGCATCCTTTTATTAACGGTAAATAGCAAGACGTTTAGTTTCATATTTAAATAAAAACCCTATAAATTCTTTAGGGATTTTGAATGAAAATGTCCAAAAAATTCAAATACATCTAAAACCATTGGATGTACTAATTTTTTCATTTGAAAATGGTGATTGTGAAAAACAACGTAATGTATATCACCCATGTAAATGTAACATCTTTATACGTAAAATTTACATATGCAAATTCAATTTTTCTATCACATGTGTAAAAGGTAAATTAACACCAAGAATCATATAACAAGTGGTAATTTACTTTAATAGTTGGTGTTTGGATAAATGCAGAATATAATATCAAGATATTTAAATATTGAAAGATTTCATTATCATAGAATAAAATAATGAAATATTATTATATTGAGTTACTTGTAGTCTTTGGCGATTTTTATAAATTTTAATATACCTTTGAAGTGTTTGGAACTATATAAAATATCTTTCATATTGATATATTAAAAAATGAATGTAGAGAAAGTCAATTGACTCGGTGCAAGACCCACTAATTAGTAATTATATGTGGTAATAATTATGGTAGGACCCATCTATTGTTAAAAAATCACAGTATTAAATGTTAAAATTATGAGATCCAATCAACGTTTTTAGTTAACGTGGGTGGCCAACAAATGTTAGTAACCATGTTGATTATTATATTACAAATTAAAACTAATTCATTTGAGTATAAATTATTATGGGACCCATTTAACGTCTCTAGTCATATTAATAGTAGGTGAGCTATCAAATACTGGGACCCAACTAATGATGAAAAATTGATAATTGCAATAACATAATTCAATATTGGTATTTAATATAGGATCCAATTAATTTTGACAATATGGGACCCACCTAATGTTAGTAATTACAATGAAAGCCCCTCTAATGAGATATTTGTGAGACCCACCTAATATCGATAAATAATAATCAATAAGGGCTATGTAATCTGGATATAAATGATTTCTCATAAACTCTCAAATGGCTTTTAATGAAACTCTAAATTTCATTAACACAAGATTCTAATATACAACATATCCTTGAATAATCTAATTTGGAGGTTTTGGGAAGAAATTGCAATATTTTCTTATTTCTAAGTAAGTTTTCTTACCTTTCAAGCTTGGGTTGTTTAGGTAATTTGAGAATTTAAATTATTATCTCATTTTCTTATAAATATTGAAAGATGGTTTCCTCCACTCCTATCATGTAGAAAAGAATCTTATAAGAATATCTTATGTGATTTTTCGGGACTTCACTTGTCACATATGCAATATCCATTTCACCGTCCCTCCTTTATTTCACTTTCCCGTGTCTTCGTTTCGTTTCCTTTGTCTTCATCCCCTTGAGCCATCCTTAGACGAAAGATAAATCAAGAAAAGAGGTGGAAACGAATGAGAGATAAAAGGACTCTTTCTTTTGTTTATTTCTATAGACGAGGGAAAAAGAATATTGTCTTTGACTCTTCTCCATGTGGCGAGGGATAAGAAGCAAAGGTGTCATCGTTTGCCTTGGTTCGAAGATCGAAGGGAAAGTGCCATTGTCAGAATTTCAAAAACCAGAAGAAAACCAGGACCCGTGCTTCGATGTTGCCATTTGCCAATCGTGATCATGCTCGGAGAAGTTTGGAGAAGAGACTTGTCTCCGACCTTGCTAAGATATTCCAAAGGATGCTTGAGAAAGGGGTCACGCACGCCATTGCCGACGTCGCGCTATCTGCCACGCTTACAGTCATTGTTGTTGTGGTCGAAGAAGAAAGGGGGCTCGGCATTCTGGTGGCAAACCGCCATCTGCATTTGCATCTCACCTCTGCCGGTTGCTGTTGCTGGTTTCTAGTACAAATAGGACGAAGAACTAAGGGATTTGGGTGTGTTGCAGGAACGAGGGAGGAGAAGGTGTAGATTAGGCTGGTTTGTGCTTGTTGCAGGGACGAGGAAGGAGAAGGTGCAAGATGTGCCATGCCATATGTCGGTTTTAAGTCAAGATCCAGGTCAAACACGTTAATTTAAAATTATAATATCTAAAAATTGCCAAACATATTACTTTAAAATGGGTCAAATTATTCAAAAATTGACAAACATCAATATTATAGTATTGGATTATTAAAATTTTTAATATTTTATTCTATTATCATTTACATCTATAAATATTATATTTTGTACATATCTAAATAGGCTCTTACTGATAATATAACATGCCAGAATCTCTTGAGATATTTTATTTCTAAACACCACCTTATATTCGTCGCGGCTATACATACCCCAGCAAGTATCCACGTCAAATTCTCGTCATCCGGGCCCTGTTAGCCTTCGGAAATACAGACTTTGTATTAATTGCCAGTCCGAACCCGACCTTCCTTTTTGGGAGCCCAGCCCAGCCATTCAATTGGGCTGGGCCGACTTGCTAAAAACAGTCAACCCCTAAAGAACACGTATTTTCAAGTTTCAAAGTCTAAAAGTCTAAAGCCCAAGGACCATCCCAAGTGCCAAAATGGCACCTTAACTCTAAAATGACAAGTTACATTCGACTTGACCCGGTAACTTGCCAAGTTAGCCAAGAGTTACCCCAAAATAATTGGCTCCGAGATAAAATCACAAATGCCCCCGCGTCCTCTCCAAAATTACAAAAACCCACCCCTCCCCCTCTTTGAAAGCGCTCCTCCCGAGTCGACACCTATCGCTTCGGCCTCGTCTCTTCCCCTCTCTGTAAAGCGCTTCTTCGCTCCTTTTAGGGTTTCGGAATCGCGACCGATATTCCTATCTCCCGTTACGCTCCCTTCTCTACTCCTCCGATGCCTTTGTAGCTCAGATAATGCTAGGGTTAGGTTTTCGGTTTCCCAACACCACAATCCGTTACGTCCCTGTCTCACTCTCGTCTGTTGTATTCCCCGATGCCTCTCCAACGTTCAGATATAGAAGATTAGGGTTAGGGTTTTTGATCTTCTTCTTCTTCTTCTTCTTCTGCTTCTGCTGTTGCATGTGGTGGTGGTGTTGATGGAGATGGAGAGCTCTCGCAGATCCGTGGATAGATCGAGAGAATTGGCGAGTGTGAAGAAGCCCAAATTGGCGGGAGTTGGCGATCGCGATGTCGACCGGCCGTTCCCGCAGAAAGCTTCCGGCGCGTTGGTTTCCCGTTCTAGGGCGAATGAGAGGGAGCGAGATGAGGGGCGGGACAATCCGGCGGCGGGGCGGGGCGGGGCTTACCAGCAGCAGGAAATCGTGGGGCAGTACAAGGCGGCGCTCGCAGAACTCACCTTCAATTCGAAGCCGATAATCACGAACCTGACCATCATCGCCGGGGAGAATCATCATGCTGCCAAGGCCATTGCTGCCACTGTTTGCTCCAACATCCTCGAGGTTTAAGAAAAAAGAAAAAAAGCTTGAATCTTTATGATGATCTGTGCTTTTCTGCGTCTTGTTTGACTGTAATTGAAGTCCTATTTCAAAAAAAAAAAAAAGGGAGAAAGTTCTAATCTTTATGTTGATTTGTGCATCTCTGAGTATCATTTGACTGACTGTAATCGATGTTCGGTTAGACTGTAAGAGATTGAATTACCCATGGTTGCATTGGTCGCGCTTGTTTTTGAGTGATGAATTTGAGAGCGGTTATGTTGATTGTTAGATGGATTTGATATGAAAGTAATTGAAATCCTCCAATGGACTCCTATTGATTCTAATGAGCTTGTTGGGATGTGTTACTTTCACTCGAATTCTATCTTTACGCCGATCTCTGCCTTTTTGCACGTCTTTTGATTGTAATTGAAGTTCGCTTTGGCTGGGATTTAGATTCTAAGAGAGTGAGATATCGGAAATTGTATCGGCCACAGTTTTTGAGCGGGTAATGAATTTGATGGTGAATGTATTGATTTTAAGTTGGGCGTGAAATGAAGGTGATTGTAATTCCTTCGATGCACTACTGTTAATTCTGATGAGTTTGTTGGACTTAAGTCGCTTTCACTTCATTGAAAACTTCAGTTGGTCATTTGTGCAATTTAATTTTTTCAAGAATTATCTCTTCTTAGAAAGGAGAATTTTGTGACTAGTGAGTTATGTCTAGGGAATCTCTTCATTAACATGGTTTCTACAATGCTACCTTGTTAACATCTGTACCATCACAGTGAAATTTGAAAAAAACCATCTATACCATCACATCGAAAAGTAAAGATGCTTTCTGAAATCTTGAGGCTGCTCAACTACATCAATTTTGTACTAACCTTTTGCCCTTACCTGCTTACACTTACAACTTAATGGGGCTGCGTCCTTGTTTTCAAATGGGTTAACAAGGAGTCATCAATCATCTTCATCACTGGTGCCTTCTGGCAGCTGTGAGGAACTGCCTTCATAAGTTCTGCCTCTCCCCTCAACTCCATTCCCATGTTAACTTCATACCTTTATGTCTTTACACACTACTTCATTCGTGGCCTTTGTTGGTCTTTACCTTCTCCTACTTCCAATTGGATTAACAGATTAATTTTGAAGTTTTGGCTGCATTCCTTTGAGTGTTGTGCTCAGTGTCTGAGGAATGGCTATGTCGCATGGTAACATCTTTAGGGCATGCACGAGATGCATATTAGCGTCTCACCTAATTGTGTTCGTCAGATGTGAAAAGCAGCTCTGTTACTTCATATGTCACTTCACTAATGAGATAGGCGTATGATATCATAGTAGCTTCCTACATCTATTCATCACTCATTCCTTAATCGAGGGGCTGTTTAGGTCTTTGAAACTCAAGATGGATGACCTCTCAGGGTTTCACACTTTTGTGCTTCTGCTTGGGTAGAAGAGCAGTTTCCAATGTAGTCAAGGTTCCACTATTGTTGCTTTTTCTGTATATGGGTTAGGATGGTTATGAACCAGGTGGTCTAAATGTGCTTTTGTGTCAGGTTTGTACTTTGGTTTTCATTTAGTGGTTGCATTGGGTTTTTCTTTTTAAATAAGGCCTGTATACTAAATGTGGCAAGGTTATGCTGAAACTTCTTAGCTGGGGTTGGCTTATTGTAAGGTTTCTTACTCTAGGCCTGTTTACTTAGCATGAGTAGAGTGGAAGGAAGGAGAGTAAAAAGTGACTAATGTGACATAAAGTTTGCTGTTTGGATGTAGCGATATGTAGTGGTTTGAATTTTTTAAATGCTAAAAAAAATTCAAATCTAGTGTAGCAGCTAATCTTGTGTTGTTTTAGTGATTTGGAGCCATATAAAGGTAGAGACTACGATAGGAAATTTTATTAAGGTGAAGAAATAGGAAAATTAGTGTTACAAATTAAAATTACTTGGCTTTACTAGTTCTTAGCCCGTAGAGCCACTATTATCAAAATAGCGTAGCAGTCTCAACTGCTACAGCCGATAATGCGTAGCGGCTACTCTTTTGAACCATAGTTGGGGCTTTACCCTAGTCTTCCCCCACTTTGTTTTACTCTCCCCAGCTTGTATAAACTGGGGAAAAGCAGAATTTTGTTTTGTAGTTTATTCATGATTTGACCTCTACTCCTCACTCCTCTCATGCCAACAAACCTGCCCTAAAGCGAAAAAAAATAGTGGGTGGTAACTTGTGTTGTGAAGAGCCTTAAGCCCTTGACACATTCACGAATTGATGTAGTTAAAGTTGGCATTTATAGGTTCCATACTTTTTTTTGCAACAGAAAGCTGCATAATGGCTATTTGGTCCTCGTATTTACTCACTTGCTGATAGTCTCAATAAGTGAGTGCTTTTCCTTATTTTGCTTGGATAAAGGAAATTGACTTACACGGTGTGATGTGTGCTTTCCGGAATGTGTTTGATTGCATTCTGCTAATGTTTGTAGCCATTACTGTATCAAACTTACCATTAAATCTATCTCAGAAACCAATAAAAAGAGAAGTAAACAGTGAATGGAACTTTAATGTCATAATTTTTGAATTTGTTCTTTATTCAGATAATGAACTCAGCTCATTCTTGGTATTTATTCTTTCAGTGTAGTTGGTATTAGCAATTTTTTTAGAAAGGGTTTTCTCTTATGCAGGTTCCTAGTGAGCAAAAGCTTCCCTCTCTCTATCTTCTAGACAGTATTGTAAAGAATATTGGTAGAGATTACATCAAATATTTCGCTGCTCGCCTTCCTGAGGTTAGATTCTTTAACCGAGTGTTCTTGACTTGTTGAATTCAATGAAAACTAAGACAAATATTGGATTGAATTCTGCTGTTACCAAGCCATCTCATCAGTTTCTAATTCTAATTTTATCTCGTGGAGTTTTCAGTTAACCTTCTTCCTATAGGATTTTTATAATGCCATCATCCTCTCTCTCCAGTCCTTTCTCATGCATTTGTGCTAGCATCTTGTTTTTCCTTGTTATGTATTTTTTTAATGTTTTTTTTTGTTTTGTTTCTCTCTCTCTTTTTAGGTATTTTGCAAGGCCTACAGACAGGTTGATTCATCTATTTATCCTGGTATGAGGCATCTTTTTGGGACTTGGAAAGGGGTTTTCCCCCACTCTACACTTCAGATCATAGAGAAGGAACTTGGTTTCCAACACACCATCAATGGTTCATCTTCTGGGGCCTCAACTGTGAGGCCTGATTCTCAGGCACAGCGCCCACCACACAGTATTCATGTAAATCCAAAGTACCTAGCAAGGCAGCGTCTCCAACAATCAAGCCGAGTAAGTGAAGTACTGCATATCTTTTCAGATCTATAGAAGCATTCATCTCACTATTGATGCACACTAATTGAGTAACGATGGTCCTTTTTGACACTACTTTCCTGTGGTCTTTTCCAGTATTTCTTCTTGATAAACCATTGTTGGTTTTAATCCATCTTCTGAGTGCATTAGGCATGCTTGTTTTTCATGTTGTAAAGTAAAATCTGCAGTAAATTAAACCCAGCTGCCAGAAATTTTACTTTACCCTTGTTTGTTGGTCACAGTGAGTGGGAACTTGAAGTTCCAGCTGCCGAAAACTTCACTTTTACTTTACTAGCTGCCAAAAAAATTATACCTCATAAAAGACAGGTGGTTAGTTTACCACGCACACACACTTTACCTCATGCAAAACAAAAACAAAATTTACTTGCCTGGAACTATACTTCACGTTTACTTAACCATTCTGTTCCCACTAATTTACTTTACTGCTAAATAAAACAAAGATGCCCTGGGATAGCTTCACCTCCAATGTTTTTTCACTGGATGGTCTCTTCTTTGGGCAAACATTGGGTGAGGATCACATAGATCCTTGTATTCCACAGTTGTTTGTTTGATTATTTGGCTTTGTCTTATTACTTTGCAATGTGTTTTGCTTCGGTATATGCCACTCCCATGCCTGAGAGAAAAAGGGCTGCTGTCAAACATGCATTTGACTATGAAAATTATGAGACCAACATTTCAAGTTTACTTTGAATTTCAAGTAGCACTGTGCCTGACCCAATTTTGATAGGATCGTGTTTCACGCAATGATTATGATGATGAAAAGCATTCAGGTGACTGGTCTGACTTCTGAGTCATGCATTGAGTTATGAATAACAATATTTTATTGCCTTCTCATTTTATTGCATTTGTTCATCCCTCTGGCTTCACTCCAATTTGTTTTCAAGTGTATTGCTTAAGTTTTTCTTTTAGTTTCTAGTAACATGTCAATGCAGGACGGACTTGTGGTCCCCATGATTCGACCCGCTTTTGGGCCAGCCCACCTATCTTTATCTTATTTAGGGCTATTTGATTAGAGTTATGCTTTTTTAAAAATGATATCATCATCATCATCATCAAAGCCTTATCCCAACCATGTTGGGGTCAGCTACATGAATTCTATTTCTCCATTTCGTTCTATTTTGAGCTAAATCTTTCGATAAGTGAAACTTCTTCAAATCAGAATTAATGACTTCCATCCATGTTTTCTTCGGCCTACCCCTACCTCTTGATGGACCATCCACTTGTATATCTAAACTTCTTCTCACCGGTGCTATTACTGGCCTACGCTTAACATGCCTAAATTATCTTTAACGAGTTTCTCTAATCTTATCCCATATTGGTGCTACTCCTAAATGTTCTCGAAAGTGCTTATTTCTAATTTTATCTTTCATAGTTTTACCACACATCCACTTAAGCATTTTCATTTCCGCTACATCTATCTTATGAATATGCACCTTCTTAATTGGCCAATATTCTGCTCCATATGTCATAGCTGGTCTAATCACTGTCCTGTAAAATTTTTCCTTCAATTTCGTTGGCATTTGTCTGTCACAAAGCACTCCCGAAGTTAGTCTCCATTTTAGCCATCCAGCTCTTATCTTATGCTCCATATCTTCGTCAATCTCCCCATCCTTATTAATCATCGAGCCTAGGTACCGAAAAGAATCTTTACGTGGTATCTCATGGGTTTCAATTTTGACAGTGGTTTCAACACTTTGTATATGTCCACTAAAGTTGCAATCCATATATTCTGTCTTTGTACGACTTATTTTAAAGCCTCTAAATTCTAATGCTCCACGCCATCTCTCAAGTTTTGTATTTACACCCTCTCTTGATTCATCCACTAATACTATATTATCTGCAAATAACATACACCATGGTACTTCTTCTTGAATATGCACAGTTAATTCATTTATAATTAATGCAAAGAGATAAGGGCTTAAGGTTGATCCCTGATGTAAACCTATAGTCACGGGAAATCCGCTTATTTCTCCACATGTGGTTCTCACATTTGTTATTGTTCCTTCGTACATATCCTTAAAAATTTCAATGTAACCTCTAGGGACATTTCTTTTCTTTAAGACCCACCAAATTAAATTTCTCGGTACCCTATCATAGGCTTTTTCCAAATTGATAAAGACCATATGTAGATTTTTCCTCTTTGCTTGGTATTTTTCCATTAATTGCCTAAGTGAAAAAATAGCTTCCATAGTTGATCTCCCTGGCATAAAACCAAATTGATTTTCAGAAATCCTGGTCTTTTTCCTCAGTCTTTGCTCCATTATTCTCTCCCATAACTTCATAGTGTGACTCATAAGTTTAATCCCTCGATAGTTGGTATAATTTTGTATATCTCCTTTATTCTTATATATAGGTACTACAATGCTTCTTCTCCATTCATCCGGCATTTTCTTTGTCACAAGTATCTTATTGAATAGTTTATGTAACTAACTTACTCCAATCTCTTCTAAGCATTTCCATACCTTTATCGGGATACCATCTGGGTTTGTTGCCTTTCCTGTCTTCATTTGCTTCAATGCTTCCTTCACTTCCACCCCTCTAATTCTACGGAGAAAAGTATACTCTTGTAATAAAGTATCCTCTTCAACTCTTGCATCGCCCAAATATTCTTCATTTAAAAGTTTGCTAAAATATTCCTTCCATCTTTCTTTAATATCGTCATCCTTTACCAAAATATTTTCCTCATTGTCCTTGATACATTTGACATGATCTAAGTCCATACTTTTCTTTTCTCTTATTTTTGCAAGCTTAAAAATATCCTTTTCTCCTTCTCTTGTTCCTAACCTATTATAGAGGTCATCATATGTTTTGAACTTTGCACTATTTACTACTTTCTTAGCTTCTTTCTTTACCTTCTTATACAGCTCAAAATTTTCTATACTCTTAGTCCCCTGCCAAACTTTGTAGTAATGTTTTTTTTGTTGAATAACTTCCTGAACCTCTATACTCCACCACCATGTTTCTTTATTAATATGTCTCTTTCCTTTTGATTCTTCAAGGACCTCCTTTGCAACATTTCTAATGCAATTAGCCATTTGATTCCACATTACTGTAGTTTCTCCTTCAATATTCCATTCTCCTTTCTCAATCATTTTGTTCTTAAATCTATTTGCTCTTTCCCCTTTCAAATCTCTCAACTTTGTTTTAGGGTCCATTTTATTTACTACTTCTCTCTTTTTACTTCTAATGCAAATATTTAAAACTCCAAGCCTATGTTGCGTAGTTAAACTCTCTCCTGGGATGACCTTACAATCTTTACAAGCCAATCGATCCTGTTTTCTAACTAGAAAAAAGTCTATCTGACTCCTATTACTCCCACTTTTATATGTAATTAAATGCTCATCTCTCTTTTTAAAATAAGTATTTGCTACTACAAGATCAAATGCCACTGCAAAATCCAATATAGTGTTTCCGAATTCATTCTTTTCTCCAAATCCATGCCTTCCATGCACTCTCTCATATCCTCTATTATCTCTTTCTGTATGCCCGTTTAAATCCCCTCCAACGAAAATCTTATCACTATTTGGGATTTTTCGCATTAAATCATCCATCTCCTCCCAAAATTAAAAAAAAAAAATGATATATGCCTTTTAAATTCAGATGTTTTAATCCTAGCCATGGATGCATTTAGATGGTCTAGATTAGTTCTAAGGTTATCTACTTTTCTCAGATAATGATAATGATGTAATGCCTCTTTGGAAAACAATGGCTGATAATTAATGAAATTATGAGTGCTTTGGGATCTTTCCAAAGTTTTATTCGGGCTCTCTCTCGGAGATCTCTTTGGCTTCTGGATTGGAGTATTGCATGACTCCTGAGGCCAATTTTTCCCCTATCTCTCCATCTCTAACCTTGGCTGCCCGATATCTCCCCTTTGTTCCACATTAATTGGTATTAGTGTTGAATGATCCCGTCGATTAGCTTTACCAGGTAATCTGGACCCTTTTTGTTGATTCCATTTCATTCATCAATCATCATCATTGTCAGCATTGTCATCGTGATCCTCATTGCTGCACCAAACCGACGATACACATCTTCCACTGCCATCATTCCCGAATGTACATCAGCCGAGGCTCCTCAAAACAAAACCCAGCCGTCACGTCTACACCAAACCCAAATGGCCGATTATCCAAAATCTCCAAAACCTGCTAGCCGACCCTAAAACCCCATTGCCGCTCCTTTGTACCCCTCATGACTGCACAAATACCCTAAACCCCACTGTCAAACCACTAGAACCCTCCAAACTAGTAACCAAATCTTTTCTGGCCCCTTCCCACATCAATGAACCCTCTTCCGCATCATTAGCTATCAGCAGAGCCTCATAGACATCCAATCCCTATAGCCAACACACCAGAACTCAAAATCCCCAAACCGAAAACCATAACCCCATCTCCTTCAGCCAACCTCAACGACCCTACCCATATTCACCAATGGGGCTCTTTCTCAGAGATCTCTTTAGCTTTTGGATTGGAGCTTGACATGTGGCCAATTTGTTCCCCTATCTCTCCATCTCTATCCGTGCCAGCACTGCATCTCCCTTCCATTCGGCATCACATGTCCTAGGACGAACATCATTTATATAGCAGCAGTCACTGCACATGCACATTTATGAGAGCTCGTATCTTATTACTGATTTATTTTCTAGGATCCATTTGAGTGTCAAGTGGTTTACTTGTATTGTGAGCGTACAGCCTTTGTTTAAAGCCGTTCCCTAGGAAACCATAATGAAAATGCTAAATGAGCCTACATTGTACGTACTACTTTGGCATCACAAATTTTGTTTTGATACAAATAGTCCTTTTACCTGTGACCTTAGATTCAGTCTTGATTATCATTACTGTGTATTCTAGAGGGGATAGGAAGAATAACATGTGCATCTCAAAGTCCCATTGAATTGTATCTGTTTTGATAGTGCTCTTACATTTAAGCATACCTGGGCAAAATAATATATGGACAAGCCAACTTCATACTTATCAACATCTTAGCTTTACCCTGGCTATTTGGCATCAGCTTAAAGAGTTCTACACTTAAACTACAGAACCCAAGTCACCTCACTCTACTACCTATCTAATGTGTTGCATAGTGTGGTCATCACCCATCACCCTTTGTCCTCTGTGTGTATGTGAATGATTGCTTAGGAGACACTTTGTGTGGAGGAATGTAAGCAACTTAGACACAGGGAAGCCCCATAAGGACATGCTAGTCCTATAATGCGCATCCCCAGGAGAAGCACTTTCAACAAATTCCCCATAGTGCAACTACCACTTCGACTAAATTTTTATCAAAGTGGTGTCCAAGTGCTTCATGGACTCCAAGGTCCAAAAAAGACGTCCAAGAATAGGCCCACAATCAGCTAGCCCAGGCATGACCCACAGTGGGCCAATTCCATTGTCCACTGGCCCCACTGGACCTAGTCAGTGGTAGGCTGGCCATTGGGCACGACTGGATTCACCTTAGCTTCTTAGATCTATGTTCTTATTGTACCAAATTTCCTAGTAGATATCCTAGATCCACATTCTTAAAAAAAAAAATCCTAATAAATTTTCCTAGATCCAACAAGGTAGCGGATTCCATCTAATTAATAGGATAAGGAAAGAAAATTCTATTTGAAGGAAAGATTGGCATGTAATCATATAATGGAGCGAAAGGAACTCCTATCTAGGATCCCAAACAGGCATAAATGTCATTCCATCCTTCATAATTTCCCATGTACATAATTTTCTCTCTTGTGTGTAATGCAATCAAGCTTCCCTCCATGTGTGAAGACTCCATGCGCATTATTTTCTGATGAACCTAAAAGTTGGCTAATCGAAGATTCTCACCCACTCCCACACTCAGAGCCACCCAAGTTCCTCACCATCAGTGCTACTGCCATGGCTTGATACTTGCTTGTTTCTGTGGAAGGGAGGTGCCATACCAACTGATAATCCATTGCATTGGGCCTGGTTATTCCAAGAAAGCATTCCAAAAGGAAAACTTTGTGCCTTTAAATCCAGAACCCCTAAAAAGCTTTGCTCAATGTGCAACCTCTTGGCTAGAGTCACTGCTCCATCAAGGGATGATCAACTTCTCTGTTAGGGTTGCCATGCATCTTCTCTTTAGGATCACTTATCTGGATTCTACTTTTCTAGGGTCAGCTTCAAGTGATAACAAGACTCGAACTAATTTAGTTTCATCATTGAGCGAATGTTTTATGGTAATCAATCCTGTATGTTTATGTAAAACTTTGGTCACCAATTGCATGTTTTATCTTTCTACTCCATTTAGCTATGCTTTAATATGAACACCTACTTACACTGCACAACATGGTATATGAAGAGCAAAGGACTGGGGCAAATGAGAGAGGACATTCATAGCTTCTGCCTCCTCATCTTGAGTGTAGGATCCATCAACGGTGTTTACGAAAGCACTATTTGATGAGGAGGAATATGAATCATAATGAGAGTTCATACTGTTCAAATGTTTAGAAGCACATGAATCACGATTCAGGATCCACTGTTAAAAGATGGTGAATTAAGGTGTGCAGATGGAGGTGTACATGAAGAGTCATTGATGACCTCAAAAGATGTTGACAAAGTGTCTCCTAACTAGGAGAGGTGAAGACTGAGCTCCGAGCACAAATCATACTGAGACCTGTTCAGGCCAACAGAATTAGATACATCATGTAGTACTCTGGGAATTGTTCTATTCTTCTTGTGAGTCCAACCATGATGATTACTGTGCCACGCATGGCAATGATTTTATCCTCCAACAATCTATCTCCTCTTTGCATTTTGAGCTACATTATCATCCACATATTCTAAATCAGACACTAGCTGTGGTGATCACCAATCAAATGAAAGCAATCACCTCCAGTTTATTCTAAATCAGACACTAGCTGTGGTGATCAGCAATCAAATGAAAGCAATCACCTCCAGTTTCTAGACATGTTAACAGTAAAATAAGGAAAAACCATCCAATGGGCCACCTATTTTTTCCCTGTTCCTCAGTCATGTCTTGCCAAACACCATCATACTCAACCGGCTAACAATCTAGTACCACAGTTACTGTTAACCGTGTTAAAGAATCTGAATCCCCCAAAACCCATTCAGTACAACAATTTGCTGTGAATATTATACCACACCACCAAATTAGATGACCCCTAACAGCTCAGAAACAACAATATCTCCCTCACCAACAAATATACCACCTGGTAAACCATAGCAACACTGGCCTTCAGTACTTGATAGCTAGCACAGAAACACTACTATCCAAGTAATCAAGTATGTAAGCTACTAGAAACACAACTTACAATTCCCAGATGCTATATATGGGCCATTTGCCCAGACATAGATACAGTCAGGCTGAATAAACAGCTACAGCACTATTGCTGAAAAAAAAGAAAGGAAAGGAAAAAGAAACTAAGAAACAACTACTCTAATGGGGTTCTGCATATTTGGTAGATTTCAAATGATTCCTGGAATCCCTCTCAAGTTACAATCCAAATCACATGTATTTGATGAGGAAAAGTATTGCATTTGACTGCTACGCTAGCCCAGCATGCCGTTGCCATGAAACACTCAGAAGCTTTACATGTTCATTTGCTTAGTCAAATTTATTTTGGTTTCCTAGATGGAAAGAACTATACTCCTAATGTAAATCACTAATAAAATAATGGGCAAAGTCTAATAGGCTCCATAAGGGAAGAAACTTAACTCTTCCTAATCCAGGTTATCTTCTATTTTGCTAATATAGGAAAATTTTGAAATTTGTTGCAGCATGTAGCATTCATGAAGTTCAGAGATATTAAGGACTGTTATTTAAAAAACAAAATCCTTCAATTTGAAGTTTGAATCTTGTTATGTTCTCAGGCTTTGGTGTGAAAGAAATGGACACTAGAGGCCCCATAATCCAGCCAATCATACCCTTGTGTTAGTCTCACATACCTACTTGGCCTCACATACCTACTTGGCTGTATGGGACTGATGCCTACTGTTGGATTATTTATTTATTTAATCTTCTAAAGATGGTGATTCACATTCTTTTTTATGGACTTATCTTGTTGATCCATCTCTTGTTTTGTGTGATTAAGGCAAAAGAAATAAGCAGTGATGATTCTGGGAGTGCAATCATGTTGGCTGAGGATGTAGCACGGCCTGACAGAGCATCTACCATTGGGAGTACAAGACCTTTGACAGATGTTTCTGTTAAGATGCCTGTATGTGAATTGTTTATCCTTGCTTCCTTTTTTTTTCTTTTTTCTATCTACTAGAAAATCCACAATGAACAGTGTATTGATCTAAAGTTTCTCTGGGTCAAGCATTCCATCAGTTTATGTGATCCAGAAAGTTCATCTGTTTATTGGCTTGCAAATGAATGGTTAAAAGAAAGCATGGCCAATCATTCACATTCAATTGCAAAAGAACCATCATTTGGACAATTGAGACTCTTCAATTAATATGATTTTGTTTCCTTGCATATTGACAGTGGTTTCTATCAGATGAATAATGTTGATCACCGAATATGGGCCTCACCTGTATGGACTGTTTGTGCCGGACAAACTGTAAAAAGTTTTTTGAATGATTGTAACTGCCTCTTCAATTACTCAATGAAACTTGACAGTTTTGGTATTACACATGCATGATCCTTTTTTTTGTTTTCCTGCCGATAATGGCACCGGTGGGGTCCGGAATGCCACTATATGGTAATGAAGCAGTTGGTCCCATCATGGTCAGGTCATTCCCTAATTCCTCCTTTATCAGATGATTTTAGCTACCTGATTGGAGTCTCATAAAGGGTCAATACGACGAATGGTTGTCTCTGACCACAGAAGAAAAGGATTCTTAGGATCATGAGATGGGTAGATTTTGGGGCATGCCTTATCCATGATAGGCCCATCATATGAATGGTTTGCATCGCTAATGGAGGTAAACTGTGCAGATCGTAAGCTTTAATAATAATTCTATTTGGATGATACTCAACTAATTTTCACAGAAAATCCAGCGTCCTCAAATAGAGAAATTGAATGAGCCTGCTCATGAGAACAACCCAGGTGCTGGATGTGGAGATTATGAATTTTTTTCTGATCTTCCACGGCATTCAGATCTGGCAATTGTTAATGTCACTGAGAGAAATGTAGAGCGAAATGGGATTGACAAGCCTTGGTATGGAGCTGGTAGCAACGCTACAGATGCAACAGCAGGCCAGAGGAATGGTTTTGATTTTCCAAACTCATACAGGAATTATCAGAGGTCAGCACAAACTGTTGCTCATCTTTCAACACAGAACATTGAGAGCAGAAGCACCAGGGGGACACCGGGGAACTGGAAGAACTCTGAAGAAGAGGAGTACATGTGGGAGGATATAAAATCGAGATTGACAGATGGTGAAATGGAAAGCTCCAGAAAGGATGGTTGGAATCATGATGATGCAGAAAGGCCAGAAAGCTTGCTAAGGGGAAAATGGATGCCTCTGGAGACGGAACATCTTGACACACGGTGGAACAAGTTTGATACCTATTCTCGACTAGAGAAGCTCTCTAGAGGCGAAGATAGAGTTCCATTTCAAAGGGTATAAATTTTCTTTGTATTCTTTTAGGTTCCATTTGGATTTTACCCCAAATCACAAGCTATGTGTATATTTTGACAGAACATGTGGTAACCATCATAGGATATGTTTGGGGCAGCGCTGAAATCAGAAACCTTGTGGTTAAAAAGAAAAAAAAAACTAGAAACCTTGTGTGAGGTTCTGTTTTCCAGCCTTCTTTACCCAACACATTATTAGTGCTGGCTATTGATATATACCTTTGTTGGGGCAAAGAGTCAGAAAACGAGTATCCTAACTAATGTGACGTCTGATTCATGTGCTCGTTAGATATTGTTCAAACTGATTAGATTACCAATTGAAGCCTATAATGTGGGTAGTGCACCCAATTATGTTCATGTGCATGCTGGTGGTATAGTGATGTGATTACCAAATCTCAGGCAGCTTAAATATATTCAAACAGGGTTGTGTTACCATTTTGTTTTGAATATGAGGCAACACAGATTAAAAAAAGGCAAGGCCGGTGTTTCATGCTGAACCTTTTTTTGTTTTTCTTGTTTGACCCTATCTGATATTGTTAGTTAGGATTTGAGATAGAAGGCCAGAGGAAGTATCCCACCCAATGTCCCTAACAATGCACTGAATTAACAGGCATTTATTGCTTGTCCACTCCAAAAGTGGGGGAAAAATGCATGCTTGTGATTTGAGGTATATCCGAACGTGCCCAACTGTGTTTGGTATGACATCCCAGTTTATTTTCTTATATATCAACCTGCTTAATATTACCTTCATTTTTTCCTTGTGCAGGAGGTTGAAGATCACCTTCCACAACCTCGTGGTCGGGAGGATACTGGGTCAAGGTTTAGTAGAGAAACCTCTGCTGACTCATTATTGAGAGGACTGGGAGGACAGGCTTCACTTGGGCATAGAAGTGTATGGCCAATTCAAGAACCACAACCAAGGGGAGGTTCGAACCACAAAAGTGCTGCTTCAGTAATTCTGGGTCAAACGGAGGATCTTTCTGGCCCTTTAAGTAGTGGCTTATCAACAAGCTTGAGTTCATCTTTGGCGAAAACAGGACTTCAGCTGCAGATGGGAGGGCCATCTATTGGTTCTATTCCTTCAAGCTTTGGACCTCTGGCAAATTCACTCTCTGGATCAAGTGGCATGTTCGGTCATCAGCCGCAGCAACCTCGTAGACCTGCATCACCTGTTGTACCATCATCTGGGAACCAACATCCTCAATCGCCTTCATCATCCGCTCCCAATCAGTATCAGCAGTCACAAATTTTGACCAACCATGACCAGCAGCATGTGCAGTCCTCTCAACTGGGCCAAAAGCCTTCTCAGCTTCTCGGACAGTTGAATCGCACACCACACTTTCAACCTGTTCAAGATCCTTCCACTGTTTTGCCTCAAAATCATATTCATTCTGGGCTGTTCCGGAATTTATCGTTGGTTCCTTCAACACAGCCCCCTCAACATTTACAAAGCTCATCTCCTTCTCTTACACCTTTTGCTCAGACAAAGAATAATCTACCATTCTCGCAGCATCCACAGCCAGAACTAACTCTGCCGCAAACACAGTCACAAACATCTTTTCAGACCCAGAAATCATCTCAACCCTCTATTGTTGGAGGTCCCCAAACTACAAGAGTGTATTCTGAGCTAGAAAATACAAATAATCATGTCACAGACGTCCCAGGACAATCTAGCACAGGTAGTATATTGGCTGCCATTATGAAGAGTGGACTGGTCACGACAAATAATCCTGTGTCTAGTAGTTTTCCCAACCCAAGTTTCCCAGATTCTTTGACACCGTTGAATTTTAATGTTCAACCTCCTCTACCAAGTGGGCCCCCTCCCATGCAGACAATGGTTTCTTCTGTGTCCATGATCACTCCTGCCTCTGTATTAGCCCCAACTTCTCATGCTAATGTATCAGTTCTCACTACAAACGCGCTAAAGGCAGCACTGCCCCCATTACCACCTGGCCCACCACCTCCATCATCACTGGTTGGAACTTCATCTCAGGGTTCCAGCACTGCTGGTGCTCCTCATAATCCACTCTCCACTCTTTTGAGCTCATTAGTTTCTAAAGGCTTGATATCGGCACCACAAAAGGAAGTCATTGTCTCGAATGCACCTAATGTACCTACCGATGCCTCCATGCCAGCTTGTTCATCTCCTTTGGCCATACCCACTTCTTGTTCTGATAAGGAACTTCCTTTTTCAGAATCAGCTGCAAAGGACTCTTCCCTGTCTCGACCCATAACTGTTGAGACAGCAGGCTTAATCGGCACTGAGTTTAAGCCAGAAATTATCCGTGAACTACACCCTTCAGTGATTGGAAGCATCTTTGATTCTCTTCCACATCAATGCAGTGAATGTGGTTTTCGCTTCAAATTTCAAGAACAGCTCAGTGGACATGTCGAGTGGCATGATTCGAAGAAGCAAGAGGCAGGTGGTTGTGATAGAGTTTCAAGGAAATGGTATGCAGGTGTAAGTGACTGGGTTGCTGGGAATGTGGGACTGCCAACTGGACCCGTCTTTGGCACTTCCATCGAAGGAACAGTTATAACAACCGAGACAAGTGAACCTATGGTCTCTGCTGATGAAAGCCAGTGCATATGTGCTCTGTGTGGAGAGCCTTTTGAAGATTTTTACAGTGAGGATATGGATGAGTGGATGTACAAAGGAGCAGTGTATATGACTACTTCTGGAGAAGGAAACATGGGAACCAAAGATGAAAGCATTACAGAGGGCCCTATTGTGCATGCAAACTGTATATCAAGAAGTTCTATGGATGAGTTGGAAGTCGCATAGCATGATGAAAAGAACGGGGTATAGCTCATATTCTCAAAATGATCTTATTTGTGTATGTTATGCTTTAGCTTTGTTGCTCTGTGATGCTCTAGTTCTCTGTGGAAGTGGATTTTAACCAATGCTCTTGAGCAGAATGGAACAAAACTACATCCTAAAACTTCTAGGATTTAATGCGAAATGGAGGGGAGATATGGGGTGGCTAAATAGACATGTAGAAATAAGGGGGATTGGTCAGGCTTTCACCTGAAAATTGGTCTCGTACCAAACTCCAATCCAGGAGGCAAAGGAAGGTCTTGTGCAGAATGAAGGGAGCTCGAAGAGAATCCTAAAAACTTGAATTTCATTAATCATCAGCCATTGTCTAAGCCAAGAGGCTTTACATCATTATTTTATGAAAAGCAAATAATCTAAATCTAATATGGACCATCCAAATTCATTGATGGCTTGGATCAAAACATCTAAACTTAAAAATGACTTAAAACATACATAAATAAATAAATAAATAAAACTCTTAACTAGACTAAAGATAGATGGGGCTGAGCTCATTCTCATGGGTCTGTCCTACATCAGAATCCCATTTATAGGTAAATCTTGGAATTCGGGTGTGAATCAAAGATCCGTTAGTACTTGTATCTGATCTTATGATTTTGATGATTCATCTAGGGGAACAGCCATAGCTGCATGGCAAATATTAGAAAATTTTTAAATTTTTTTTGTACTTTTTTTTTTGGGTTTAGTGTTTCTGACTTTAAGATGTTATCTATTGATTTTTGAGAAATAAATTGTAGGATACCATTCAAAAAAAGAAAAAAAAAGAAATAAATCATAGGACTTCGGTGTGGTTTTAGAGACAAATGAAGAATATGCATGTGACTGGAGCACTGTATCAATGCAAATGGATTTTGTCCGACATTCTTTACCTATTTCTATCTTTTTCTTTTTCTTTTCCGATTTTGTTTTTACTTCATAAAAACTTGTTGGACTTCTTCAGACATCCTAACCATGAGGTTGATGATCTGGGTTTTCCTTATATGTAAAATATTTACATATGTACATATATATATATATATATATATAAAGAGAATGAACAAGATACTGTGACTTGTTTTATGTTCCTAGTAATATTGATGCTTAAACATATTTAACTGGTCATGCATATATGATTTATGACATGTTAGCATATGTCAATTATGTTCTTCATGTGATTGTATTGTAGTCTTATTTGTCACTGTATTGATGCTACTGTGGATGGCTTGCTCCGCCAGTTTTTGCTGCCGGTCCTAAGCCCGGGTAAAGGAGGAGGATTGCGTTAGGTAGGTGACAGCCAGCGTAAAACTTTGTTACAACCCAAACATGAATTCTGAGAAAATGATAAGAATAGAATGGAGAAACATAATTCATGT
Source organism: Sextonia rubra (assembly GCA_037013555.1). NCBI lineage: Eukaryota > Viridiplantae > Streptophyta > Magnoliopsida > Laurales > Lauraceae > Sextonia > Sextonia rubra. The sequence goes on along the minus strand of JASUAD010000001.1, from coordinate 108,707,476 downwards.
AACCGACCCCAACATGGTTGGGATAAGGCTTTGATGATGATGATGATGATGATGAGTTGTTACAATAAAAATGAGAATTATCCTATGATTTGTGATATGATTTGATTTACCACCTTGAATGATTTGCTATTTGATTTTGATTATCAGAACAGTGTTTGTACTGATTGATCCTTATGCTAAGCATTGTTGGGTTGGTTAGATTTATTGTTTATCCATACACATTGGTATGGCTGATGATGCGTCTCAACTAGAAAATTCAGCTTGTTTATCCCTCCATCATCATCATCTTGTTAAAGCCTTGTGCCAACCATGTTGTGGCCAGCTGTATGATTATTGTTTTACTCTTAGAATTCATGTTGTAGTTGTGGCAAACGTTTTACACAGGCTGTTGACCTCCCTGTTGGGTTAGGGCTGTTGGTGTCCCTGTCAAGTTAGGTACAAGGTTTTGTGGACTGAATTAGGGAAGATGGGCTATTGTGAAGCAGCAGACTAGGGCACGATACTGTCTAGGATACTGTTATGAACCGTTATGGGCTTGTTTTGGGTTTTGACTCTTGGCTAGTTTCGGTTTAAGTGAAGGTATCAAATACAGGAATTGGAAGAGCTGTTGCGCTGATCAGTAGGAATAATTTGTGCTTTATTTGGGCTGTCGGTAAGGACGGAGTTGTGGCAAAGTTAGTGATTTATTTGAGGGGCAGAACTAGGGTTTTGTGGAGGTTTTAAGGGATGTAATGAGAGCTGTCGGCATTCTTCTATAGGCGTGTTAGTGGGGCTGTTTTGGGACAGGTTTCAATTGCAGGATTGGACTGGTTGAAGAGATGTTAGTAGTTCCCTGATTTGTGGATGTTGGAAGGACAGGAAAGAGTACAAGAAAGTCAAGTGGAGAATAAAAGCACAGGTTCATAACATGATTGGAACTTCATCAAGTCTTTATGCATTTTGACACCAAACTGATGCAGTATCATCTCCCTTGAGTCATCACTTGGTATTCTTTTTCTTCATAGACCAAGGATTAGCACCTATAGGACTTCGGAATGATCACACAATAGTCAACTCTATACACTGATTAATCACAAAGGCTCTTGGAATGATCACACAATAATCAAATCTATTTCACTGAAAAAAAACAAACCTATTCTTTGGAAGTCTCGCATAATATAATATGTGACCAGGGTTGCACATGTCTAAGACTAGGAGTTCTACAATATGATTTGGCCAACCCCTCCGTTCTATTTCTAAAAAGAAAATATAATTAAGGACTTGGGCAACTAAAGCATGTAGATATCTAATTATAACGATGTAATGAAATAAGGACTCTTGAAGTCAACGAGGAAGACTTCCCTAAATATAACTTTTCCTGGCGCGCGCGCGCGTGCACACACAAAAAAAAAAGAAAAAAAAAGAAAAAAAGAAAAAGAGTACTAAACCAATGTACTGGCTTGTGTTCGAGTCACATCCCTCTTGTTGGTTTGAGACATGTGGTGGGATCCATATTTGATCTTTTATCTTCAAGCAACTATGATCTGAGAAAACTGTGGTTATCCTTCAAAGCAAACCTAGAGATATGAAGTTTGAGAGTCCAAATCCAATACCAACCAACTGAAATAGAATGTCATATAGGATTTCATTTACCTTAAACCTTTACAAAATGGTCTGAAAATTTCATCGATCAATTTGTAGTGGTTCAATTCTAATGTATGAACGTTCTCCATCCATTTTGCAGGGTCAGAAGATGGTTGATATTCGAAAGAGAAAATACACCATTCTTTGTAATGCAGGTACATGTGCAAAAATCAGACGGCAGCAGGTTTGGGTTCTTTCTTTCTTTTACAGGTTGCATAAGCAAGCCGCCCATGTCTAATGTCTTAGTGTCTGAAATTGGGAGCAAGTCTCTCATTGATAATATGTTTCTATATTGTCTTTTATATTTTAAAAGAAATAGATCGCCTGATAAGGTTGCTTTTTCTGCTTTTTCTCTAATGTGGTTTGCCTGTTTTATGTTTTATTTTAGTTTCCTTGGGTGATATTGGTGTTGCTTAATCTGTGGTATCTGATGTTAGTGATTGAAGACACCACGTTTGGTGTCACTTGCGTATGCCATGCTCGGTTTGCTCTGCGCTTGGGATGCATCAATTATCTTGCCCACAGTAAACTAGAGACAGAATGTATCAGTAATGGTAACATGGAAGTCAGTGGACTTTCTCTGGCTGTTCACTTTATGGATGCTACATTGAACTTTATTGTTTAATAAGACATTAAAGTACTTAATGATGAACTACTGTTTCCAGTTTGTGTGCCTTCGTCTATTTATTGATCTTCACTTCTCTTTTGATGTTTCCACTGTACGCAGTTATTATTGAGGTTGGCTTGGGGCGTTAGATGCTGTGGTTGCGTGGGATTTATTTATTATCATGTTTGATTCAATGCACTTGATTTAGATGCTCTCAGTGAGCATAAAATGCTGCTCAGGTTGCTGCAAATGATTGCATTGGTTGCCAGGCGTTGCATTTCCCTGTATCAATGGGCTGTTTTCCTTGTTTTTACTGCCGACAGAATTCGTGCCTAGTGAAATACTCTCCAGACATCGGAAAGAGACTATACACCAAACCAAATGAGAAAGACGGGAGCGTGGGGCTCGCTGAGCTGAGTTCGAGCGTTTTAATATCTTGAATATATTCTGAACAAGAAACGGCTGTGCCATGCACTAATCAATTTTAATCTGCTCTTGCACATGGAGAGGAAGATTTATTGGTTTTTCTTAGTTGAAAATTGCTTGGATCAAGGGTGCAATTACGGCTTTCAAAAAGGGTGGGGTAAGCCCATATGCTATCCTCACATGTGCAGGTTGGGCGTAGGTCAATCGAGGGCACTTGTTGTCCTTGATGAGCCTACAATGCTTAAGCACTTATCCTACCTCTTAAGGGCCAGGCTAAAAGAAAAGAATTATATACGAGTAATGGTTCTTTGAGGATGGTCCTTACTGTCTTATGGTGAGACACCCGAGTAAGGCCCACCCCTTGTGTCGTGACTTCCTGTCTGGGTTACTGGAAAATCCACGTCTCATGGTGTGAGTTGGGGATTAGTGTGGTAGTAATCTTTCTTTCTTTTAGGATCCGCGTGTGAGGATACAGAGTCCACTATCATGAAAAGCAGTGCAATCCAGAGTCCAGGGTTCATTGGATTTGTTGTTGCATCACTAATGTCTTTAACATCAGTATACAGTTATGTAGTACATTATCATTCCGGAATAAATATAATCAAGAAATAAGTAGAGCTGGATGAGTAAATATGATAATTCATTTTAAATTCAAGTTAAGTTAGTATAAAGGATATTTTAATTACATTTTCCAGAGGTAAATGACCAACAAAGGTCAGTATGCAAAAGACAGCAAAACCCAAATTACGTACTTCCCAAGCGCAAGGAATGGTGTCTATACGTCAACCTATGCTAGGAGTAGGGGTGCTAATAACTACAAGGCAAAATGTAGATCAAACAAGTCGTTAAAATAATTAACATGTTTTCATAAAAAAAAATAATAATAATAATTAACATGTACGTTGCTTCAAATTGAAATAAATGACATGCGGGAAACCTAAGTACGTTATGAATGAATTGAGTCAAAATAAACAATGCTACATCATCATTATGTGAAAACTAGACACGTAATAAGAGGATGCTTTGCAACTTTAGTGGCTAGATCGAGCTGGTAATCATGGGTGCGTCCGTGTTCCCCATAATCGTGTGTGTGTGCAAGAATTTATTCTCCCACGGGTGCAAACAGTTTTTTAGAGACTACAGACTACATTTCCCGAGAGCTAGTAAGTAGCACCATAAGATCTCCCCCAAGAGAATGGATACCAAGACAAGCAATACTTTCCATGAGCATGACCACTTTTTCTGAGGGCACGTTTCTTTGCAGGAATTTTTGTCAGGAATTCAAGCTGTTTAAGAATTCTTAAATTTCAGTCAGAAATTTCATATTTATTTATTGAAATTTTCAGTATTTAAGGCAAATAGCATTTTTAGAATTCCAAAATGTTAGCCTCTACTCGAGCATTTATGAATACTAGTATTCTGGGAGTTTGATTTTCCAGTCAAGCATTTTGAGAGACATTGTTGCAATTCTGGTTTTCCTAACAATTGAATCCCATATTCTACTCTACGTGACTACACTAAAATTAGGTCCAATCATCTCTTTCCTCTACGCTTCTTTCATAGATTTTGTTTATTTTTTCCCCGTCCTGATGCATTTTTTTTCTTTCTATTGTGTTTTGAAGGAAAGAGAAGAAAAGGAGTTTTTGAGGGTTTTCTATTGAATGGAAAGCTACCAATATTCTACTCTTTCTCTCACTCGTACACAAGCAAGATTTACCATTGGTCACAGATTTTAGGGCTTGAGAGAGAGGGGATTGAAATTCTCATCAGGAACTCTAATTTAAAAGAAACAGGGAATTCAAAAGTGTCAGAATTCAATAACATTTTAAAATTCCAACATCTCAAGTTCTACAAATTCCAATAGACATAAAATCCAAGAATTTTTATAAAGAAATGGGCCCTAAGGTAACGTTAGTGCTGAACTGATACCCTTATCACTTATCAAGACTACACTTTAATGAGATACACACACATAAACACATAGGGTATCGAGCGCGCATTGTGGGTGGGGCCCACTGGATGGTTCAACCAAATGGACCACACATAGCACCCCCCTAAATTCACCCATCCACCAAGTTTAGGTTCCATCTAAATAAACTAGATCGTTAGATCGACTGCATACCTATCCTAATGGACTGTACATCATTGGAATTTGTGGAGCATAAATGGAGATGATAGAGGTAAGGGATGCGGCTATTTTTTTGGCTGAGAGGAGGGGCTCGGGGTGATTTTTCAATCCCCCTAGTTCCAATCTTCGGTGGGCCTCACATCGAATTTCACATAGTCATCCAGTACGCGCATCGCACATTGGATGACTAATATACACACCCATTAGTTATCTAGTGTGCCCGGAATGCAACTTGTGCACCATGGGTGGGGCATACTGTATGGTCTATCCAAATGGACTACACACAACATCCCCTTAAATGGCAGCTGTCCTCTAAGTTTGGATCCCATCTAAATAGACTAGATCGTTGGATCGATTATACATCCATTGAAATGGATTGTATGCCGTTAAACTTGTGGGACCTAGATGTAGATGGTAGAGGTATTAGATAGGGTTGATTTTGTTGTAATTTTGACATCACCCGTTGTGCACACACATGAATCACAAGATCAACACGAAACAATCACACACAAGAAGAGATACAGAGATTTACGTGGTTCACCCAAATAGGGCTACATCCATGGGTATAGAGACGATCATCTTCCTTATTACAAGTAAAGTATACAGAGACTCTTGTTCTCTCACATTGTCTCACCTACGTGGTGTGAGAACACCACGGGCAAGAGAGCTCTCACCTCTTTTGAGCGCAAGATCTAGGGTTACAGACTATACATATATATATATGTGTGTGTGTGTGTTTCTGTTTGCATGTGCACTTGCGCTCCTCTTCAAACCATCTTAGAATATCATACTGAAATTGGGGTGAAGCTATTTTGAGAATGAAATTTTGTGCTGCATCTATGTTGAGGTTTAAGGAACTATTGTGTGTCTTTAAATATCTTTAATATCCCAGTGCAACTGTGCATAGGGGTTGATCTCTTTTCTATCGACAGTGGCCACATCTTCTACAGAGGGTTTTGTGAGAATCTCTGTTGGGTCTGGATTCTGCCTTAGCCCATGATGGAGCATTTGATTTCTCTACCTCCAATTTAGAATTAAAAATGAATCTCAATGCCAACAAGGCAACAATTGATAATCTAGCATGTAATTAGAGAGTGACTTGGATCACATCATTGCCAGTGAACTTGGAGAACTGCAAACAAACTGTATTATTAAGTCTTGAGGTTCAACATCAAAACAACTTTTGTTTCTTTGGAAGTGGATGATTTAATTTCCTATGTATAGAAAAAGGAGAAAAAAAAAAAGAGAAAAAAAAAAAAGAAAAAGAGGAAACATCCACCCATATCTAATATCTAATGGCGTTAGGATGGTGAGCTCAGTCTACTAACTGAAGAAGAATATTTTCCACATCCTTGATAAATCATTTCAGGCCTCTGCCGACAAGTGAATCATATAGGCCCACTTCATCTGTTAAATGACATGGCGATGGCCAGTTAGGTGGTGGAATTGTAGGGGGCCCATTTGGTGATGAAATGGTGGGATTCAACACTCCAATGATGTAATCTGTATCGACCTACTCTGATAGTCACAATTTGGTGGCCCCCCTTCATGATTGAATAGTGATGTCCCAATCCATCTACGAATGAAATGATAATGGGCCACCCAAAAAAAAAAAAATGACTTCTCCGTTCATTTTTCGAGGACTAGTCCTTTACTTGGGGTTTATCATTTATTTTATAGTAACCTTGATATTGATCATTGGGCATAACAATTACATCATTACAACGTTGCTTAGCCTGAATATGATTCCATAACAACATTTGTGGACCCCTCGTAAATCTATCATTTTGTTCCATATAGCTTTTTACCATGCTTTCATCATAAGGATGGGCTAACAATAATAATATCACAAGGTGTGTAGGGTGGGTGGGTAACTAATTCATCATTTGATGTGGTATTATTTTTCATCATTGTGCCGAATCAAAGAAATTAAAACATCGGGTGGTCGGTCACATAGTATTTTCAACATTAGAGGGTGGGGCCCACTATGACTACATGAGTTAGATGGCCATCACCATGTAATATTTTATCATTTGGATGGATGGGTCAACTGCATTTTCGTATTAGGGTGGACCCGTGGGTAATAACATCATTAGGCGGGTGGAACTTCATCAAATTATAAGATGGGTGAAAAATAATTTCACGATTTGGATGGGTGAGGGCCATAATGCTTTTCATCTTTAGGGATGGGCTCACAGTAATAGCATCATCGGGTGGGTGGGCCCTGTTGTAATGCCACAAGAGACAAGGGGGCCACCATGATTCATTTTTTGGATGGGCGAGGTTCATTTTCTTTTCACTAAGGGCTTTTACGATAAGATCATTTTGGTTGTGGGCTTCATCATGATTTATCAACTTAGATGGGATAGATCCATTATGGTTCTATCGTCATTAGGATGACCTAAAATTTGATTACCGCATTAGATATGTTGGGCCGTTGGGACTCTCACTAGATACAGGTAGTTTCCACTCTTCATTCTCTTGTCCAAAAGCAGATTCAAACGCCCTCTTCTTCTGGGATCTGTTGGTCTTTCTTTCTTTTTTTGGTAGAAAGGATTTGTTGGTCTGTTGTGTTTGTATAAGTTGTGGTTGTTCTCCCACGTTTCTAAATTAAAAGACTTGGTCTGCTTCCTTTAGGTCAAGATAATCAACACACAGAATGAGAAACATGAATCCAAGCAATCGAATCTTCTGTTACGTTGTCCTTGTTCTCCTTCTTGTCTCTGGTTTCCACCAAGCGTTTTCACTGGAAATTGGTAATCAATTGTCTAAAGTTTCCAGAAACCTTTTATATTGATAATTATGTGATTCAAACCTGTGACCGTAAGATTGAAATTGTGAGCACTTTCAATTGTGCCACGAGCTCCTAGCACCAGAAATTTATGAGATTTCTATTGTAGTTTCTTTGTTGTTCTTTCTTGATGAGAAATTGTGTCCTACTCTATATTAATGTTTTTATTATATAATTTATTTGTTGGAACAGAGCATGAAGAGGAGTTTGATTACACTAAAGACAGTGAAAAGGGGCCCCAACACTGGGGAGATCTCCATGAGGAATGGGCAATATGTAAAAATGGAAAAATGCAGTCACCAATTGATTTGAAAGATGAAAGGGTAGAAGTGGTGGGGGATTTTGGGTTGCTAAAACGAAATTACAAGCCATCACATGCAACACTCAAGAATAGAGGTCATGACATCATGGTAAGAATAAAAACATTTGGGGACTTGTCTTCATACTTCGCATTGGATTCATAGAAACTCGTAGTGAAGAACGCTAAGAGGGTGAAGAGTGGAAATTATGAGAAAAGTAGAAGGCTTTCACTTTTTATGGTGGTTTGGTTTACTAGGGTGATAATTGGGTAATAATTTCTACTAAGAAAGAGATTATTTTGATAGCTTTACAAAGATTTTTTTCTTGTACTCCAATTTAGCCCCTTTGAGAGAAAGGCATAACTTAAAATTCTTCTGAATTCAATTCTAACAAAAAAGAAAGGCCCTTAGTTGTATCTTATTTTTTTATTTAGCTAGAACATGTTAAGCCAACTGCTATGGATTAGATAAATCTAAAATGATAATGATCTCTTTCCTTTTAAAGGAAGAAGGGAGACTTGGAAAAATCTTTTCCTTAATGGAGACAAGTGAACCCAATTTTTTTTTCTTCTCTTTTTTTCTTTTTTTTCATTTACAACTAGAGAAGAAAATAAATGATTCATGTTATTTTTTTGTTAGAGAAAAGGTCCTACATTTCAGTGAACCTCCAACAAAACAAATTATATATATATATATATGGATATATATATATCTTGCATATTCACTAACACCTAACAAACTAACTTTCAAACAACAAATGCTCTCTTTTTTTTCGATTAATTTACATTTTTAAAGAAAAACTCCAATGACTCAAATTTTCCTTTTGCCAAAACTCTTCCTTTTCATAATTGCTACCTTTCAGGCTTTCATATTGGGGCTTACCTTTGGTTAGTCCAACCCATTCATACACAAGATGACCCTCCAATAGAATTAATCCCATTTCACTAGGGTTTAAAATGGGTAACCATTTTCTCCGATTACTTGAAGCTTTCTACCCATAAAAAACCAAGTCTAAAACTTGTTCAAGGTTCCAAATGATAAATGGCTTCGGGTCTGAAATCCAAATTATGTTTCAATTCATAAAAGGGTCCACTTCCGAATCCATATTGTTAACAACATGGAACCTTACATATAAGTCTTTAATGTTGCAATTTGCAGCTTAAGATCACTTTAGTATGACTTGATGCACTTATTATAAGTTGAATGATATCCTTATTCTAAGAGAAAGAAAAAAATAAAAAATAAAAAGAATTCTAAATCGGTCTTAGAACTAGATCATAGCCTCTAGTCAAACCCACTTCTAGAACCAAATATGAGTCCTCTAATCAAATTCAAGTTTGGAATAAACAAATATGTTTCGACTCCAAACTAGATCTGAAATCAAAATCGTTTGCAATTTGGTTCAAGTCTGAAATCGACCCGTTTGCAAACTTACATTTCACACTATTTTTTGAATTACTCACCATTTAAAGTATCACACAAAATTTACACAATGTATCCTCATTATACTTCTAGGAAAGGGCTAGGATTATTTGAACAACACATTCTCCTAATCTACATCCAAGCCTTATAATTGTCATTTACCTCGGTCATCATGCATCTAAGACCCCATCGAATATTAGTTGAATTAGTTTAAACAAAGGGTTGGTGACATTTGATATGTTTAAACAAAGCGTACTTCTTTCATTTGTCTATAAAAAATAACAATTATTGGTTTTTACTTCATACTAGAGCAGTTTTGTGAAAATACACAAATAGAGGAGCCTTTTGACATTAGCATAAAACCCAGGGGCCATTTTAGTAAAAACTTTTTTCTAAGCCTGGGAATTATAGGGAGGAGAAAAAAAGATCTCCACCTTTTTGTCCATTTATAGCTTGAAATGACAATCAAAATCTTCATCGTTCTCTTTTTTTTGCTGTGGTGCATTTTCATTATGAGAAATGAGGGAGGAGACATGGAAACTCTTTTTCCCCATGTCTGTATTTTATGTATTTTCTATAAAATTAAAAAGGGAGAAAATAAGCCCTATTTACCATCTACAACTATACAAGAAAATTGAGAGAAAATGCAATTTTAATTTAACACAAGCTTATTCCCACTTTCCCTCTATTTATTTCAAGTTGTAAACTAATTTTTCTTCCTTTCAGTTTCCCTCTTTTTCAAATTTTCTCTAAATTTCACCATTATAGGTGTGACTCTCTCTCTCTCTCTCTCTCTCTCTCTCTCTCTCTCTCCTTATTTCTCTTCCAATTCATGAGTATAAAGAATGAGATTCCAATAGACCTTCAAGTTCTTCAACTGAAAATAGAAATCTTTAACGAACATGATAAAGACTTATCAGGATTTTTTGTTTTTTTTCCATAAAAAATTAAGAAGTCTACATCTCTCTGTGCCTGTGTGATGTTCAATAAGTAGAAAATCTTCGCCGTTGTATTTGAGGAAAACTTGATTTTTCCCTCTTTTTTGATGTATCTACAGTTGGAGTTCGATGATGCTGGATCAATTAACATTAATGGGACTGATTATTTTCTAAAACAATGCCACTGGCACTCACCATCTGAGCACTCTTTCAATGGTAGAAGGTGAGATTCTTCTTCTCTGATCTTTTTTTTCCCACTTGATGATGATTTCCAAGTGCATGTTGCACAATGTTACAATCCCGGCACCGGCCGATAGGGCTGTCAATCAAGCACATAAGAGGGTTGGTGGCTTGGCTTAACTGCCAAAAAAGTCCATAAAAAATGGAGGCTAAAGGTTGGAAGGTTAGACTGATGAGAGATATCTTGGGTCATAAAAAAAAAGAAGCCCACAAAATGAGGGAAAAATATTTTCTTAAATGGCCTGAATTGGAGAAAAAAAGGCCAACTCTCCCATACTTAAGGCAGCTAAGAAATGAGCGTTTCTTCCCCAATCTCAACCTGAATTTAGTATGTTTGATAAAAACCAAGGATAGTTCAAGAACATAAAAACTCAGGGAATGTTTTGAGAAACACGATCTTGGTGTTTTGAAAATTTCCCTATACATATAGGAGCACCCAGAAAATGGCCCTCCTAGTTGGGCCCACTGGAATGCATAATGATAATGTATGGAAGTACATTGGATGGAAAGATTCATATGAGGTTTACCTATATGCAAATCTTAAATCCATAAGATCATCCTAACCTTTTCATTATGGGTATATACAGTTCAGATTAGTATGGATTAAGCTTAATCCACCAATCAAACCAATACCTATGGTTTTATAGTTTTGTATTCCATAGTCAAACCGTTGCCTATTAAAAACCGAACAAAACCGAACCATGGAAGACCGGTTTAGTTCGGTTAAAACTGTTCAATTTGTTCTATTTAAATTTCAAAAAAAAAAAAAACTATTACCATCTGAGCGAGATGATCGAGAAGAAGGTTTTAGAAGTGATGAAGGTCTGCTAAGAAAAAATCGGATGAGTGCAAGGTGGCTTGGGATAAGGTGGAGGAGGTCGGATTGGCCAAAGTTGACCTAAGGAAGAAGATGGAAAGGAGGACCTTCTTGAGTCCTTTTACGGTGACAATCTAGAGACCGATTAAAAATAAGAGAGAAGAGATGTGAGAAAGGTTTAATACCTTGGTGGCTAGCTGATCTTGAGAGTAGTGGTAGTCACCTGTAGCAACAGTTCTTCAAAGAGTCGAGAGAGATGATAAGAGTTTGAGAGTAAGGGGCAATTAGGGATTTAGGGCAAAATCCTTTGGATTTTATATAGAGTATTGAATGGTTGAGATTGATAGTTGGATGATCAACCGCTAAAATGCTGTTGAAAGTTGGATGATCAACGGCTAGAAGGTTGCCTCTTAATATTTTTTTTATATAAAAATAAAAGCACACACACACATATATTCTCTATGTCAACAGATTGGTTTAATTTAAATCCGTAGACGAAGGGTAAATTCCCTTACCGAACCATTACTAACGGATTATGATTTTTTCACGGATTATGATTTTTTCAATCCATGACTAAATCATTAATCATTTGTTTTGTTAAAAATCCGTAGATCGGATCGGTTCATTTTAGTTTTACGGATCGGCAGATTTTTTGTGCACCCCTGCTTTTCATCCATGAAACTAAAATTTAATGATTTAGAGGTATTATTTTATTATGATTTCAATTCAATGGTGAAAAAAAGTTGGATGAGTGTCAAATTTAGACTTATGACCATATATGGTGGGGTAATGTGTGTGACAAGAATGGATTGACACAACATTGGCCCAAGGAAAAAAAAGGAGGGCCGGAAAAATGTACATTTTTAAAGTGGGGCACTTTTGAGATTTCCTCATATAATATATATAGGAGAATCTTCATATGCATCCATCCCTCACCATTTTTTTCATGAGAACTCTAGGTGAGGCCCATCTATCACTCAATCCAAACCTTGCAATACACATGGGACCCCATGATAGCAACTCGCCCCAAGTTTTGGTCGGATCTGAGAAGAATTCTCAAAAACTCCGAGGAATTTACACCCTTTTGACTTATCCAATTAAATGATGCCACCTCCTATAGTATAAAAAAATGCCTACTAGATTGTAAAGAAAATAGGAAAACGAGAGAAAATTGGAGATTAGAGAGAGAGCTAGAAAATAGGGAACTCACGTTTTGGAGATCGGAGATGGGAATCCACATTTTCTCCTTGTTAAAGGGTGCATTGAATATCTCCTCTATATTTTCTCCTTTCAAAAAAGGAAGAGTTGAAACTTGGGAGTGCTTAGACTTATATGGTGATTACAATTATAGTGGATCCTAACATAATTTTTAGCATCATATGGTCCACTAATTTTATGACACTAAAAGTATTTCAATGTGATTGACATTGGTTGTTGTAGTCATTACAATTTGTGATAAACGATTGGAATTTGTGATGAAAAATTAAGTCTGATTTGATGATTATAACAAAACTCCCCGGGCGTTTTTCACTCAAAGAATGCCCTTTTTTAAGCGTATAAAATTTTAACACATGTCATCACATTATACACTTTGCTTTTTATTTGAAAAAATATGTAAACAAGCAAAAGATCTCCATATCTCTACATGATAACATGGCAAATCCCATTTGGTTTTTTTTTTAAAACCAATTTGATCCCCTAAAATTTAGCTAATCTTTCCCTTTTAGTTATCTTCTCCTTAAAACTAGCAATACACAATGTTAATCCACAATTGTGTAATTCGATCTCTCTCTCATCTTCTCCTTAAAACTAGCAACACTAAATGGTACCATCATACCAACGGATTTTAAGTTTTGTGTTGGATAAATTAACATTTTTTAGTCAAGATGAGTGATAGATAGAGAGAATTTTCTTTGATGCAATTGCATATTGTAAATCATAGGGTCCACATTTGACTTAGTTAATTAATTTCTAGCATCCCCCCATATTGTAAATAATAAATTTGATTTTCATCTCATGAGATTTTAATTTACACAAGTGGGACCTTTTATACATTACAAATACATGTAGTTGGGCCACTGTGAGTATTCAAAGGATGGATCCTACTAAAAAACACCTCTAGATTTTATAAGAGGGCCCATTAATCAATTATTATTTTTGGAATCAAAAGATTCAAGTTAATTTCTTTCAAGGTAGGAGGGAATTTTATAAAATTTCATTTTATGGGAGGTAAGATATGTATGGGAGGTAAGACATAGGGAGGGAGGCAAATTTTTTGGGCGGTTATGAGGTGGCATCAAAGGATTGTGACATGGCTTCAGCTATTGGTGTGGCTTCATTTGATTGGATATATCAAAAGGGGCATAAACGCCCCCTTTGAAAGTGGAGAATTCTGGAGAATATCTCATATGAGGAGGGCTACAAAACTCCCCGAGCGTTTTTCACTCAAAGAAATGGGAAATAATTTTATGAGAACTAGTTCTCACTTTTTTTTTTTTTTGTGAGAACTCTAGGTGGAGCTCATCTATCACCCAATTCAAACCTTACAATACATAGGGACCCCCTTGATAGTCATACACCCGAAGTTTCGGTCAAATCCGAATTTACTAGACAGTTGAATCGACTGTGCACCAATTCAAATGGACAGAATTTGTGGGTCACGGATAAGGGGGCTAGGACATGTGATTGAGGCTAAACTTGATATTTGGGGTGGTCCCACATAGATTTTTTATTCCCCTAGTCCTATCTCCAAATGGGACCAATAAGTGGGTGCCATAAAAAGTTATCATGGTGGGTGCATGAAAATAGTTCTTATAGGATATATATATATAGTAATGATATTGTACAAGCTTTTTTTACGGTCTTAAGGTATAAGCTACCACGTAAGGCCCCATATTAGTCCATCTGAGCGGACCATTCAAACTCACCCTCCTATTTACATAGTTCCCATTGGGTTTTGATAAATCCAAATGGAATGGACCGTTAGATCAAAAGTTAGTTTTTTTATTTTATATAAAATGCCTAAACTTGTGGATCATGTATTATAATATATATGGATAATATTTATGTATATATGTCTCTTACCATTTTTTTTATAAGAACTTTAGGTATGGTTCATTTAGAATCTAATCCAAACCTTGCAATATACAAGGGACCTCTAATAGTCCTACACCCTAAGTTTCGGTCAGATTGGAATTTACTATACTGTTAGATTGACTGTGCATTAATCCAAATGGAATAGATTTGTGTGCCATGAATGAAGAGGTTAGGGACATGTTACTGGGGCTAAACTTAATATCTAAGATGATCCTGCACTAATCTTTCCATTCCCATTGTCTCATTCCTTAGTGGAGTCCACAGTATGCCCCACGAAGGAGTATGCATGCTCCCTGCATGAAAAATAGGGGCAAAGTGATATGGGGTAGGGGTGCATTGTTCGAAAGTATCAAAAATTTTCCTAGCGTTAATCTGAAATTTCTGGGGGAGGCCATGGCCACCCCAACCCACCTCCAGTTCTGCTACTGTACGTGATCCTTTGATTGGATAATTCCACCGTCGAACATAACAATGGACCCACTACAACTGGCAAACATATCCGCCCAACCAACCATATATGTGAAACCCCCTAGATAAAAATATCAAACTTCCCATCAATCCGACCATCATGTCGTTCTAGATGGACCTCACTTGCTCCGTCCATCCACTAGTTAGGTGAGAACTACTGGATATATAGCCTACCCATCAACTTGTATCCACCCACAAAAGTGGGACCTCGTAGATGAGAGATCAAATCCATTTTATGTTATCTACATTGGGCCCACTTGAGTTAACCATCCTCATGTGACTCACTAGATGAAATATCGGCCAACAACTTGTTCTTTGGAACTACTAGATGAAGAATGCCACCATCCACGTGGGCCTAATAGATGATTTCTTTGCACATGATCTTACCTTACTAAGATGACCAACCCATTCCTTTGTCTCCATAATTATGGGACCCATGACATCCAACCCATGCACCCTTTTGTAGATTGATTGTTCCTATATTTCACCAATGGATCTCAGATATGGGTTGAAAGATTAGTTGGACCTACTAGTTGTCATGTGGGTCCACTAATACTTAAGAGGGCTCACTATTACTACAACATTTATGCACTTCCAGAATAATTATGCTATTTTTTGGGGGAATGTTTGAATAATTATGCTATTTAGGGTATGAAGAAGTGGAATTTAGATGTGGATTTGGCTTAGGATAATTAGAATGGAGAAACAAAATTCATTCAGCAAAACCCAACATAGTGGGGACATGGCCTCCATGATGGTTGCGGTAGTGGTGGTGATGATAAGGTGGTTCCACTTTAAGATTTTATTTAATTGTTAGTCAAAGGACATTTAGTTCAAGAGTCATTTTGTCATTGAAGTCAATTATATAAAGTTTATATATGAAGGTCTTCATTATTATTAAAGTTTTATCCCAACTATGTTGCATTATGTACGCCAATCCTAAGATAGATTGCACTTCTTCAAATATGTGTATATTACTTTCATCCACACCCTTTTCAATTCTTTTGTTATCATTAACGGCCATCAACCTACCTTAACTTAATTATATATGAACACTTAACTAAATGATATAGGACAATATTCATGTGCATATGTCCCTATATTCTTATGAATACATGAATGGGCTTTGTCATTACTTAATTCATATGTATTTTATTGATTAATCTTTAATTTGATTGCTGATTTGAATTTATTTTCAATTTGTCTAACACTTAAACCCATTCTTGATTTGCAAGTGCTTTATGCTAGTTTATATTAAAGTGGGTTCTTAGAAAGTAATATTAAATTTGAGGATGGAAGGATTTAAGGTAGAGAAATAGATAGAATCCTCTGTTTCTTAGGATTTAGTTTATTATGTTGGCGGTGAAATTAGCAATTTATAAGATATAGAAGACTATTAGATGGCATTTCGTGGATTTTCACCTTTATTTCTTTAATTATAAACACTTTGATAGGAAAACATTGCTAAATTTCCTATTGATTCAATACAGACTAAACAAATGGGCCTCAAATATCTTTGGTGGAACCAGTTTAATATCGGTAGGATACTTAATGCTACAGTAACTATCAATTTTTGTACTATTCTAAGTTTTAAATAAATTTCTTTTTGATCTGGAAAGTAAAAATAGTATATATAATGATATTCACTTCCTAAAGCATGGTCTTAAATGTGGCAGGTATGACCTCGAAGTACATTTGGTTCATGAAAGTTTGGACAAAAGGATAGCTGTGGTTGGTGCCATGTACTTAATTGGTCACATGGACGATTTTCTTTCGGAGGTATAGACATTAATTTGAGCCAAGCAGCTTCCAATAATAGCAGATTAATTAGGCTTGACATTACATTTTAGTTCTTAAAAATCTATCAGTAACAATAACAAATGAAGGGAAAGGAGGGGATTGTGACATTTGTCGTCTTTTTTAACAAAAACGTATGCCCTTCTTATGTTTCATGAAACTTAATAATAACACAAATGATCTATCCTTACAAATGAGTACATAGACAGGTAGACTTCTACTGAATGATTTTGGAGCAAACAAAAAGTACCTCAAATAGGTTTGAAGATGATTTGAACTGAAGCAATCAAGTATAACAGAAAAAATATATATAATTTTTCTAAGCATCTATAACGAAAAAATATTATATATTTCTACAAAATTTGATCAAGCCAAATATCAAAGCAATATCAAGTGTATCAAAGGAAAGCATAATTCAAAAAAATATATATACATATAACACTTCAATAATAATAATAATAATAATATTATTATTATTATTATTATTAAAAATTATAGATGTGGGAAAAGAGTGCCTTAAATTGCCTTGATGGCATAGTTGAAATGAAACAATCAAAGCATGGTAAGAAAAATATATGAAAAGTTTTAGGCATATATAATGAAAGAACATTATAAATATCTACCTAATTCAGTTAAACACAATATGAGAGCCATATTATAATCTGTGAAAGATAAAAAAAAATGAAAAAGAACAATTAGAAAAAAATATTGCAGGGAAAAAAAGGCAATTTTAATGTTTTGTCTAAGTTTTAGAAGATCTGAAGTCTGAATTCTATGCACCACCATCACATCTCTCCACTGGCTTCTCTCTCATTTCATTTCTTTAGCATATTTTTTAGTGTTATTGATCCACCTTTCATTAGAGAATACAAAAAAATACAAGAAATATTCATTAATTATCACTACAAACATTAGAAACTAATGCAATGCAAATGTCGTTGGATCGGTTATCTTTGTAAGACTCCAATTTGCCTAGGTAATCTCTTGAGATGAGATTAGGTCAAATGACTCTGTGAGCTAAGAAAGGATAGCTACATGGAGAAGGGTGGATTGCTTCAATTAACACCGTGAGACTTTATCCAAGTCCCATATAAAAAAAATAGCCAAGTTCTAACCTTGCACTTATAGGTCAAATCCTGTCTTAACTCCACATTACTTATTTTAAAAGATGTGTGGCCGAAATCCTATAAGAACTCTAAGCCTGCTTGGAGCCATTATAAAGTCATGCAATAATAACATTAAAAAGTTGGACACTACAACAGATTCCAATATAGGGACCATAAAACCCAGACGCTTAACGCTCCCACATCACTTCTCAACCCAAGCCGTTCTCTTTTATTAGACCAATTTCACCACCTCACCATGGATTAAGCAGTCTTAGCCACATGATTAGTGGGTCCAATAATATTAGGAAATCAGTTGGACAAGGGTCTTATTGATGTGAGTAGCCTAGATTTAGTATCTTAAATTTTAAAGGTTTCTACACAAAAATAGTAAGAATCAGGAATGGAAAGATTATCGCGTGAGATGAGTCCGTCTAACATGGACCTGACCAATTTACAACTCTAGAGATAGACATTTCTCCTCATGTATGAGAACATCTGGTTGTTTTCAGCTTGCAGATCACATAAGATCCATCTCAGATCTCCATGGAATGGAGAGTGCAGTAGGTGTTGTTGACCCAAATCATCTAAAGACAACGTGTATGAAATACTACAGATACATGGGTTCTCTCACTGTTCCTCCTTGCACTGAAGGTGTGGTGTGGACAATTGCAAAAATGGTACTCTTGACATTCCCCATCCTCGTAGTTTAATGTTTTCTCTTTTTATAAATTCCATTTGTTCTCATCTCATTATCATGATACAGATCAAAACAGTTTCACTTGGCCAAGTGAAATTACTAACGGAGGCTGTCCGTGATGTGAGTTTTTTCTAGTTTCCTTCTATTATTGAATCCACACGGAGTTTTTTTTTTGTCTTATTTGAAGTTATTGATTTATTGTGAATGAAAGAAAGATTAGAGGTATTACTATAATTGTTGATATAACTTAGATGTCGTTCGGTATGCCATTTTGGGGTCTGTTTCACTTAAAACTGATTCAAAGAGATGTATCAAAGTAGTAATTCTAATTTGCCTTTTCCATTTCTCTCACAGTATGACCAATTTGATTTTTGTAATTGCAAAGGACCTGCCAAAGGTTTGTTTGTCAAAAAAGGTCTAACTGAATAAACTCTATTTGAAATATATGTAATTGAATCATCTCTATTTCAATCAGATTAAACTTGCCAAGAAGACCCTTACAGTAATATTGCCTAATGTTATAATACTATTTGATTCAAGCATAATCTGAAGTTAGATGGTGACTCTGTGAATTATTCCTTGATACAATCATCCTAAGAGATTGTTGAAACTTTGTTGATCCTCGCTCAGGCTGTTAGTATTGCCACAATCTTAATCTTATAGTTATCATGGCTGGGACTGTGATGACAGAAAAATAAAGTAGAAAGAGCTTATGTTAAATTAGTAGGTTGGGGTCCACGTCCATGTCAGAATCATGGCTCCTAAGATCATGCATAAATAAGTGGTGAACAGTGTCTTAAACCTTCACTTTGTATATATATTTGAAAATATATATTAAAGCCCAATGGTGAATTAAGTCACAAACGTAATGCTTTATACGGCAAAATCTCATTTATTATACACAAATCTGATGGGGTTTTGTGGTTCCTTAAAAGTTGTGAGCATTACAACAGGGTGTTATTTCAAATTTCAAGACTACTTTATAGAATAGCTTTATCGACTGTTGAAAGCAGTCTGGCTTTTACACTCATGTACACTATCAAAGTCATTCCTACGGTTCTATACACCTAAAAGTTTTAGGGGACCTTCTAGAATAGAAACAATGCAATCAACCTCAATAATATATGAGCAAATAACCAAGTACGCAGTGAAAATAAAATAAGCAAATCAATACAAAAGCACACACCACAAGAAGACACGATTTTTTACTTAGAAACCCAACTTGGGAAAAAACCACGAGTTTGTATTGGATCAATAATCAAGCACTATGAATTATCACACAATTACAAGCCACTTACAAACTCCGCATGCCTTTGTAGCACCAACCTCTTGTAAATAATTAGAGTTGTAAATGGGTCGGTTCCAATCCAGATCTATGGTGGAATCGGAACTGGAACCATTATGTTGAGGTTGGAATCGGATCTGGATCCGAAACCATTTCGGTTCCAATTTATTGGATCCAGAACCGGTTCCGAATCTATTAGCAGAATCCGGAACCGGAACCGGAACCATATAGTTTTGGTTTTGGTTCTAGTTTCGGGTCTAGAACCGGCTCTGGTTCCGATTCCAAAACTACTAAGACTATAATGACTCTCAAATAGAGAGTTCTTATAGATGATTACATTAGATTTAAAAAAGGAATAAAGATTTTTCATGAAACCTATCTCGACTGCAACTGGTATGAAATGTATGACATGAAGGTTAAATTGCATAACAAAAAATGACTACAAATTCAAACATTATGGTTCTTTAGAACAAAATGAATCAACTGCTACACTCAATATCCATGTAATGTTAGTTAGAAGAAACAACTTTGATAGGTTCCACGTCATCTTATATGTTAAAATAACAGCCAATATAACAAGTGAAGCCAACAAGGCACTATCATTTTTAAGTACATTGTCAATATGTAGAGAATGCAAAATTCTAATGATGAGAAGGGTACTAACTTGGTAATTGCTCTTCTTGCTTTCCAAAATTGCTTTTGACCTATTACTCCAAATAAACAAGCAAGTGGGGTAGGAGGGATGTAAAATGGAGAGAGCACACTCCTTTCATGTCCACCACCCTGCAGCCACAAATTATTCCATATCAAGAATAATAAGTAGCAAGAAATCATTGAAGAAGAAAATCTATTTACATATGCAAACATGTTTATATTGTTAACCTCATGCAAATATTTAGAGGAAAGCTTGCTGCTCTTTTGAACACTGCAGCAAAACAAGCAAATAGAAAACTCAAAAACTACAACTTAACAAAAATCCCATCCATCCAAAATAAAGAAGAACACCAATGGTTAGCCTATAAAGCTTAGTAGCTTAAACAGAACAAATCCAAAATGGGAAAACCCCTTATTTCCCCTAATCAATTGATGATGAGCAGCTTGACATAAGAAGAACCACATAAACGAAATTCAATTACTGACCTGACACTGACTTGAGGAAGAGAAAGGGACCACATTGAGCTTGTGAGAAGGAACACTGAGCTATTCATAGAGGGCCATATTATTCCTTGGAGGTGCTCTAGGCCACCCTTCTCTGAATCCTTCACATGAAGCCTCCGAAACAAGAGACCCATCACCTTCTTCTCATCTTTTCCTTCCTTCATCCTTATCTTCCTATCTATTACAACACCAAACTCGCTTCTAAAAAGAAACAGATCACTCAACCAAAATCACAATAACAAAATCTCTTTTCCATTTTCTCAAATTGACATGAGAAGGACCAAAGAAAATGGACCTGCAATATGTTTCCATCAATTAGAGAAAATGACTGTTTACAATTGAGTCCTGAACAAAATTGAAAAGTCCTGCTTTTTCTTGAGTAATGCCCCTATGCATTATGGAAGGGTCTTTTTGTAACCTGTTAGTTATCTAAAAATAGTTTAGAATTCAGAAATTACATTCAAAAAGTTTAACCATCAATAACCTACACCATTAATAGAAACATTCAGAAATTACATCAGAATTCTTGTTCTTTAAACCATCAAAAATTTAAATATCACCTTTAAAGTTCAACCTACAACAGTAAAAAGTTTACAAAATATAGTCAAAATACAACAAAAAACTAATATCCCATAATTCATTCCCCAGAAATGTAATTTCCATTAGTCCATTGCACGCTTCACCTAAAATATATATATATATATATATGAGTTAACACTATTCCTATACAAAGTAGTCATTCAAACCAAACTAAAAAATAAATGTATGACTCATTAATCATTCGAAGCGAACATCATTTGAGATAGTATTTGAAGTCACTTCATCATCAATATTCACGGCATTAGTGACTATGTAGTGGTAAGATTGAATATTTAAAAGGTAAACTCAAATGTTAGAAAGTTCTATGAATTTGAATGCAAAATATATATATAAGTACAAAATAGTTACCTTTTCTTGAACTAGATTTGCTTAAATTGAAGGTACATTAAGGAATATTTGTTCTTTCTTCTTTTCTCTTCTTTATATCCAAATTTGAAAAAAAAAATAAAGAAGAAGAAGAAAGAGAAACAACCAATGTAGTTTTGTGGTGTTGGGCATTAGGGGGTAGGTGTGCTACTGGCAGTATGGATTATATAGTATGGTCAGAATTAATAGGTCATTTTTGGTATAGGACCCACTTAAGGGTTTTTTTCCTCTACAATAAAAAACGACACCAGTAGATAAAAGAGCAACACTAACGGTGTTCGAAAGTTTTTAGTTTATATAATAAAAATTTCTACATCATATCATAAAGCCATAGGTGTTGCCTCTCAGTTGTAATCTAATCTAAACTCTCAGTTGTAATGTTACCATCATCTTTTGGTTATATAAAGATCAATACAGTGCTCTCTAGATCATCATATAAAGAGAGACTTTTCTCAAAGTTATATTATGGTATCATCATAATGACCGACTTTTCTGGTATCACCATACCAAAAGTCCTCATCATCCATGGTAACCCTCAGTAGCCTGTTGCTCTTGTTTGAAGAAGCCTATTTGAGTTTAGAAGGTAATGTTCTTGATTTAGAGTGCCCACAGAAGGTCCTAAATCACTCACGATTTGGGGTGCCTACAGAAGGTCCCAAATCACTCATGATTTGGGGTGTTATAAATAAAATTGGATTGATTAGATTCATAGAAGGGAGAAAGAACAACAATGGTTCAGATTTGGAAATGTAGAAATAAAGAAATTAGGAAAAAGAAGAAGAAGAAGAACGTGCATTAAGAAGAATACTTGGAAGAAGAACAGCCGGTGCTAGCAAGTCTTCACTCATCTGTTGTGCAAATAAGAAAAGAAGAATAATTGGATTAGGGCATTCATTATATATTTATATATATATATATATTTTTATGTAAGTAACTTTATGGGTCGGGTCTCGGGTCCACGGGTCTGAGACCTGTTGGAACCAGAACCAAACCTGTTTAGAAAATGGGTCCAAAAGAAGGACCCAGAACTGGACCCATTTAGAAATCGGTTCAAAAAACAGGAATCATATCCTGTTTTTAGCGAGCCAGAACCTTCGGGTAATCAAAGAATCGAGATCTATTTAAAACTCTATAAATAATCACTTTACAACAACCGCTTGTCGTTCTCTGCTGCAAATCCAATCAACTACACGCCTTCTTGTTGTTAGCTTGACTTCTCAAATCTTCTATGCTTAGAAGATGATTTTCTACAAAGAGATGTAGAAGACAATGATCTTTAAAGCAGAACTTCAGCCCTTTATCTTCTAATAAAAACTTTAGAGGAGATGATCTCGAAAATATATTCTTTACTTAGAACAATGATATCTCTATCTTAGGTTGAGAGTGAACCTCTTTTGATAATCCTAATTTAGTACCTCATCATAGTAATCTCAAACTAGAATATGAATTGGCACAAAACAGAAAAGTCCCACTTAAAATAGATATAGAAATTCATGCAATGGTAGTTTCATAATTTTGGATAGTAAAATTTTTAAAAAATTTTCATGCTATAATTTTGCCGATTTAGCTCCAATTGACATAATCATGAATTTACGGATATATACTTAAAAAGAGCTTTCCAACAGTAGGTCGTTTGCCCATATCCGACACTCGGTTTGTAAGATATAACATTTTTAATCCAAATACCTTCAGTTCAACTCTTCTCGGACTATTTAACTTTTTCAAACTTTTAGTTTAAAATAAATAAAAATATAACTTTGACTAAAACTAGAGTTTTTTCCAATCTATGAATTTAGCTAACATATTAAAATCCTTAGAATTTTCATTTTTGGCAATTTATGAACAAAACTCCTTAGAACAATAAAATTTGATTTACCCAAAATAAAACTAAAAATGCATTGAATTTTCACCAAAAATAAAAATTTACCATTCAGCACTTGTAGATCTATATTGTATCCGTCCATCTTTAAATATCTAAACTTTGAGCATTATGACTTTGAACAACTTCCCCTGAATGCCTTATTCTCCCATTATTTGTCAATAATTGACAATGCTAATGATCAATCATAAAGACTCCAGCAAAGCTCCCCCTTAATAACAACTTCCCCTTAATTATATCTTTGTAACAGCACTTGGGGTGAGAGCTTGATTTTCTTGATCATGATTTTTTGCATGTAACTACTCACATTTATGTAGTTAGATCATTTGGCACAGTATGTAGCTACCCACATTTGTGTAGTTCAATCATTCAGCACAGTGTCAATAACTTCTTTGAGCAGATCAAACTTAGATTTGAGCATCTTCTTACCAAATTTCTTACCCTTCATCAAAAATAGCTTTATTATAGATGTGTCTTCTTAACTGAATCTCATCCTAGACATCTCTTAAGGTTAAAATACTATACAATTTAATGCAACTCGCTCTAATATCAATTAAAAGTTTTGAGGGGTCTTTGAGAATAGAATTAATGCGATCAATTTTAACAATATATGTGCAAATAACCAACTACGCAGCGGAAATAAAATAAGCAAATCAATGCAAAAGCATACACTACAAGAAGACATGATTTTTTACTTGAAAATCTAACCTGAGAAAAAACCACGAGTTCGTACTGGACCAATAATTAAACTTTATGAATTGTCATACAGTTACAATCCATTTATAGACATCCGTATGACTCTGTAGCGTCAAACTCTTGAAGAATCACTCTACAACAATTGCATGTCACTGCGTGTAATAAATCCAATCAACTACACGCCTTCTAGTTGTCAGCTTAACTCCTCAGATCTTTTACACATAGAAAATGATTTTCCACAAAGAGATGCAGAAGACAATGATCTCTCGAGCAGAATTTCAGCCCTTCAACTCTCCAATGAAAACTCTAAAGGAGATGATCTCCAAAATATATTTTCCACTTAAAACAATGAGATTTCTATCTCGAGGTTAAAAGAGAACCCCTTTTTATAGCCCTAGTGTCATACATTATAATAGTAATCTCAAGCTAGAATAGGAATTGGTACAAAATAGGAAAGTCCTACTTAAAATAGAAATAGAAATTCATGTAATGATAGTTTTATAATTTCGAGGCCATAACTTTATTATTTTAGCTTCGATTGATGTAATCTTGGTCCCTAATGATATCTACTTGAAATGAGTTTTCCAACGGTAGGTCGCTTGCCTATATCCGAAGTTCGGTTTATGAAATATAACATTTTTAATCTAAATACCATCATTCCAACTCTTTTAAGACTCTTTAACTTCTTCAAACTCTATGCATAAAATAAATAGAAATACAACTTTGACTAGAACTAGAGTTTCGTCCAATCCATGAATTTAGCCAATATACTAAAATCTAAAAAGTTGTAAACATTATAATACAATACTATTTCAAATTTCAAGAGTGCTTTAGACAATAGCCTTATCAATTGAAGGAAACGGTCTGGCTTCTACACTCAGTCACGCTATCAATGATAATCCCATAGATCTATCTATACACCCCACTAATAAAGGCCATAAAATATGATCTTACTACAAAATGAATAATTAGCACTTCGCAATATAGGAATGGGATCTACCAAAAGTAAAAAAAAAAAGAATTCAAAGTGTTCCCTCAGGATCATCCATAATAACTAATTTTTTTTATTGAAAGCTTTGTGGGGTCTGTAGTTAGATTTTTTTTTTTATCCGTCACTAGTAACATATTTTCACAGGGTTAAGCTTCATTTCCCTTGATATAGCAAACACTCGCTCTCTATCAGGTCTCTTAAAACTTGACCGCCTAAAGTATCCATCGAGTACTGCAACTATTCTATCCTTGAGTAATTGTTCTAAACAACTATGCCTCAAACGTATATGTTTGGATTTACCATTATATGAGTTATTATATACTCTTTAATGGTTGCCTCATAATCATAGCGGACGCATATTCACCTGCTACTGTCAGTGCAATTAACTTATTATTTCATTATCGATTAGGATACACACACTCATTTTTAGATTTCCAATGGTTGCATTACCAATCGCACATATATACTTGCTTGTATACTTGGATTCCTCTGAGACTGAATTTGATCCACTATACCTGCCTTGTACAATGGAACCTATTTAAATGGTTCTCTTTAGGTATTTGAACACCCAAATAACTATCATCCAGTACGGAGTACTATATGTACGTGCTCAGTTATTGACCGTGAATGCCTCATTCAGTTCATAACATACATTAAGAATGAGATGGCTCAAGAATAATCCAACTCTGACACACTCAAGTCTCTGTTCTTAGACAAGTTGACATTAGATTGGAAGGGGTGGATATCATGACTTTAAATGGTTCACTTTCCGAGCACTTTCTTTCTATAGTCTGCCTTATTTCATTCCGTTGAAATATCTCTCTTTGTATTTCCATAATTATATATGCATCAACCTTGTCTTTCATTTTGAACTTAGACCATGGGTATTATTTTGTATCTTATATTATAATCAATTCACTACAAAAGAAAAAAAAATCAAGATGTTATCAACATACAAGAATAGTATGACATATGATTCATCAAATATATTTTGAATGAGCCCATTTGTTAGATTCATTAATCATGAACCATGGGAGAGAATGGACTATGAAATTTGTTATGCCATTATTTTGGTGCATGTTCTAACTTTTAAAGTGATTTAGCAAATTTAGATTCTTTACAATCTTTCCTTGGAATTACAAACTCTTCGGGTTGTTCCATATAAATATATTCTTTTAAATCTCTATTTATAAATATTGTTTTGATGTTCCAATTGCCAAGTTGTGGATTGTCATAGTGGCTATTAAAACTCTAACACTAGCGCCTAGAATTA
This sequence comes from Sextonia rubra, assembly GCA_037013555.1. Lineage (NCBI taxonomy): Eukaryota > Viridiplantae > Streptophyta > Magnoliopsida > Laurales > Lauraceae > Sextonia > Sextonia rubra. Next base: position 108,680,773 of record JASUAD010000001.1, on the reverse strand, counting down.
AGAAAAGGTGTCAAAGTAAACTCATCAGGTTTAAAAAATAATTTCTATTGGTCAATCGGTTCTCAATTTCATTAAAACAGACAAATCTACATCCTAGAGATTTATTCTTCGAGGAACAATCCACTGGCCCAGGGGTGGAACTACTAGGGCGTTCGCGCCGGTTTGAATTGGCAACATGCTCAACAGGATAGAGGACAAACGGCCATGTCCTCTTACATGTAAGACATCGCCTTACCTTCAAGTTGTGAAAGCAAAAACCTAATTCCTGACTCTCATTCTTCTTCAGCTCGTTTTGAAAATCTTCTACGATGCTATGATCGTGCAGCCAAATGCCAATGAATCAATGATCATCCATGATAATGGGATTGATGAAATCATGAAAACCGGGCATGAGGCAACCAGGCTTGGGGGAGAGTTATAAGCCATTTGTGCATTCATGAATGGTCCAAATCACTGAAAGTTGGTGCTGTACTACTGGATGCCTCTCTATTTAACTTAAGATAGGATATTCATTGCTAGGTACTAGGAATTGGTAGGAAAAGGGCTGGAAAGGGACTATTATCAGATTTTTAAATGCCCCTTGGGAATTTTGGAATCGTTTAATTTTTATTTGTGAACTTTTGAATTTGTTTGAGTTTTCGTTTTGATTTGTTTTTTTTTTATTTGGGTTGAAGCCACCTTCATATCAAGGTTTGAAATTTCAAAGTGTTTTTAGGCCTTGGAAGATTTAATGAAGAGACAGGTGTCTTTTAGCTACTTGTGGGAATTCTATTAATTTGTTTCATTTTTATTTTTGAGCTATTGGGATACATTTGGATTGTTATTGGTCTCTCTCTAGATTAGATCTTCAATAGTAGGACTGAGTATAGAAGAAGGACAATGTAAAACCCATTAGCTATTATTTTACCTCATTTTATCTATCAAGGTCTCTTTGTGAAACCTATAGCATATTCCCTCATTTCTGTTGGAGCAACTTGTTAGGTATTGAGTCCCCTTTCTTTTGTCAAGTGCCCGGAGAACTACAAGTTGTACATCTCTAATAGTCTGTCTGAGTCTACTTGACCCTAGTTATACAGATATTTTGATTGAAAGAATTCTGCATCTTGTGACCCCTATGATGGTGTCTACATTTATCACTGATGTGCATTCGATCTAGGTATGGGAAATTATAGGCTTTAGTGTCATGAACATAGCCCATGATACACATTCTAAGGCCCTTAATCGCAGTTTAGTATTATCAAGATTAGAGATAACTACATGAACCTCCCCCTCACTGAGGTAATGGTAAGGGATTTTATTCATTTCATTCTTATGTATTTTATTAATTATGTTTCAGGTAGTTAAGGGACTCCGCCCACAACTCCTAGGTGAAGCACAACTATTTATCATAGAATTCACCAATATACGTTAATGCTCTATTTTTATATCTACTATCTATTTTGTAGGAGTGAATAAGGTGCATGTAATTTGGTGTATTATATACCATAGGATTTACAACTTTTATTAAATTCACTAGATAGGTATATTCACCCATCTCTAATATTAGGGTCTGCTTGAATGTTTATAGAATAAAATATTTATATATTTATATATTGCAAGGATAAAATAGTACAAAATAGAATAGTGTAGTATTTGATTATGTCAAAACTTGAATGTTTATAGAATAAAATATTTTGCAAGGATAAAATAGTATAAAATAGAATAGTGTAGTATTTGATCATTGTAAAACTTTACCACCTTGTTCCCTTCCCCCCAACCAACCACCAACAAAAAAAAAAGAAAAAAAAAACTCCAGCTCCCAAGATATACATATACATATATATATATATATGAATACTAGTAATGATAATCTGAAGGAAAATTTTGATGTCCCAACCTCACATGCCACATCTCGCAAGAGTCGAACAATATGAGGCACAATAAGAAACTCCATTAGCGTTGGGGAAAAAAATTACTTGATGACCCAAATGTCCTCATCTGAAAATTTTGGATATGAACCTTTTTTTTTTTTTGAACCCATTGGTAAATAGGCCTGGGTCTCGGTCAGGGTCTGGGTCATGGGGTTTTTGTTTTGTTCACATGTATTAATCGAATATATGTATTGAAAATTCTATACTACTATAGAGCAATGAAGTGTGTAGCGAAGTTGTTTACCAACTTACATTTGCAATTAGAACGTTCAAAGTTCAACTCACTTCCAGTAGAGTTGGGCCCAGGTCCAGATATATACATTTAAATGTGTATGGGTCCAAATCCGTAATGATCCATACCCAAACCAACCCGTGGTCATATAGTTATTATGTATACTATGTTGTTTATTTCAAATCGTAAATGATTAAAATTAATTTTTATTTTAAAGAAGCACTTGATTTGCAATTATTGATTATTTGAATCATTTTTAATAATCCTCTGGTAGAACCCATTTTACTATGAATTCTAAGAAATTCAATTCCATTCTAACAAACTGCCCTTAAAGTTTCGTAGTAGTCTTTTATGAACTATATACATCCCACTCCTTGTTGGTTTGAAAATGGGCAATGGGGGTTCTAGTTCATCCGAACCCAAGTTACACACTTGCACCCTTAGTTAAATGGTAATAATCTACTAGTCTGATATGTAAGTGTAAATTCATTGTTATAGAGGTCGTAAGTTCCAATCCTCTTTGAGTGCCTTAATCGATATATGGTGTTTGTAGGTAGAATCATGTATAAGGAGTTTTACCATCGGCCCTACAATATTTGTGAAGTAGGGTTAGAGGGTTTCCAAGTCCGAAAAAAAAAGGATAAATTTATTGATTGTATCATTTTGTGGCAGCATGCGAAGAGGAATGCAAGACCATTACAGCCGATCAACCAACGTGATATCCATCTCTTCAGTTCCGGTGACCGCGAGTCTTCCGAAGTCGAGCCATAATGCTCCAATTCGATATGGATGCCACATTGGCATGGATTTTAGGTATAAAAAGTGAAGTATTCATACGAAGAGAAATCTCTTTTCTAACATTTCATTCAGTGATTTAGCTTCTCTTTAGATATTGGTCCTGGGGCAACTGTATCTTTATGGAGTTTTACAGAAATCTCAGTTTGTCAGAGTTGTAACTGTAACCGTGGTAAATTATTAGTGATAAGTGTTCTTTACACAATTCCTAAAATTATGATGGTTTTTGTACTCAATGGAATACAAAACAAAGGCTCTCTCTCCTATTACTTTTTTTTACTCTCTCCTATTACCTTGTTTTTCATCAAAAGGGCATTTAAGTTTCAATGTGAACTAAGCATAAGGCCCATACAAAGCACCAGTTAATTCTCATGCAAATTGAACAATGAGTTAAGAGTTAAAATCCAAATTAAGTATTGATTAATAAAAGGCACATGGATTAGTGATCAATCTCAATGAGAAAAAAAAACCACAAACTAATGAATTATCAAAAACTAGAAAAACTAAAAGAAAAAATATCCAAGATCCCAGATCCTAATAGTTTAATCAGTATTAATTAATTGTCTACTATTAGTTGTTGAAGTTTTTCCCTGTAGCTTACCTCTAGAGATGATTTTCCTTTCCCCTTCTCAAAGATCAAATATTTCCCATGGCTACTATTATAGCACTTTAGGACTAAAATACCCATAGTGTGGCCTATGGCATAAGAAAAATATAGTTTTGTAAATGAGCTTGGAATTTTGGTCAATGAAAATATTCAAACTTGTATTGCTGCAATTGTGAGCTGAAGATGCATGTGTAAATGAGTTTGAATGAAAATGTATAGCATTATTATGTAATTAAGGAGTGGCGATCTAACATGCATTTACAATCTAACATGCATTTACTTATATTATTATTATTTTTATCTTAGGGGCAGTTTGGATACGTGCAAACTAAACTATCTTTAGATTAAATAATGGCATAATATAAAATTGTAATATTACAATATTTTCAGTAGTGTTGCTGTTTAGTAGTTTCCAAAAAAATCAATAGATTTTGAACTGAGCTGTTTGCTAGTTTTCCCACATTACAATTGGCGCTAAATTCAAGATTTATATTAATTTTCAAATCAAAGAATTGGTTAATAATTTTATGATTTTGTTTCAATGTTTTCTTAAATGACAAGGTAATGAGAAAATTTCCTAGGAATTCAATTCCATGAAAGCCAAAAAATAATAATAATAATGACATTTTCAATATAAGAAATTCATGGTAAAGTAGGTGTCTTTGTTGTTTAAGAATTCTACTCAAGCAAACATGTTATAAATTTTCAAAATAAGAACATTTATGGTGAAATAAGTTCCTTTAAGTTTGTAGGAATTCAATTTCATGAGAACAAATAGGTTCTATCTTTCATGGAGTAAGGGTTCCTATGAATTTTAAAAATTTAAACCCAACTAATGGACTAGCGCAATCATATTTTAATTAATGATAATGAATTAATTTCTTAAAATCCTTGAGAAATCAATTCCATACAAATAAACAAACCTTGTTAGATGTTTAAGATAAGAGACCAGTGCTAAAGTTGTTTCTTATAATTCTTAACAATTATTTGATTGCAATCAAATAAGCCCTAAACAAAATATGCAATTAAAATCTCATGAGTTTTCTATCCGCACCGTCTATCAATGTGATTTTTGATGTTAGGACTCAAAAAATGTACATTTTTAAAGCATGGAAAAAAGACCAATTTTCTTTTAAAAAATAAATAAAATCATAATTAAAATCCTATTCGATGCCCACCTTTCATTCTTCAAAGTTTATTATATGAACAACCACTTCCAATATGTTCATTGTAACATATTTTACTTCAATATATAAAGGTGGATTGTTCACACAAATGTGGGTCACACAGGTTGCAATGACCCAGAATTTAGTAAAGGAAGAGAAAAGAGATATCATAGCAATATGAAGAAAATGAAGAAAGGAATGGAGCTACCCTCGAGAAAAGAAGGTCTTGACAATTTTGTCATTTTTCCTTGGAGAAGGTCTTGGAAAAATTAGAGTCTTTGATTATGGGGAGGGCAAAATCATCTCTAAAAGGAAGCCATAGGGAAAATCTCTTTCATATATGACAGGCCCTAAGGAACACACCATAGTTTCCACTTAGATTTAAATAAATATACTTATATTTTTCCTTGTACTATTAAAACAAAAGTTTTATTACACCTCTATTTTATTTTATAAAAAAACTTAAGTAAAGCCTTAAGTTTTTACCTTATTTAAAAAAAAGACACAAGTTTTAGAACTTTTCAAATTAATCTATAAGTTTTCTAGTAAGTATTTAATTAAGGACAAATACTTTTTGTCCAGTTTTTCATCATTTTTTTAAAATACCAAAATTATTCTTTATTTAAAGTCATAACATGGTCTTAGCAATCTTTACATGGAACCGATTGCCTAAGAATGCTAGTCGTCTTTGATTACCATGAGGATTTCGGTGAAGGAAATGAGGAGAATATAACGGAAGTGAAGGAGAATCTTATTTCAATGAAGGAAACTTGGGCATTTTTAAAATTTGGAGGAAAAAATTTGTCAAAAAATAGCTTCTCAACTTGATGGATCTCCACCTAAAAACTTCCCGAGAGATTCAGGGACTAATTTCAAAATCATTTATTCTTTTTTTAAAATAAGTAAAACATTTAAGCATTATTTAAAAATTCTCCTTTATTTTAACATATCTCATTACTTCCTTTTTTTCATGACTTGATATTTAATTCACCTTTACTTCTCTACCCATGCTAACAAATAGACTTAGGTCATCAAGATCATCTTTATTAAAAAAGCAAACACAAATTGTGGACTCTAGTGAGGGTCGAGTTTCATACATGAAAGGCCCCGAAGAAGGACTCTAATGCAAAATTTCATATGTTACTTGGTAGTACATAAAATGTACTATCACAATGGGCTCCAGGTTGCACCCCATTTCAGAACAAGCGCACACACGTCACACGCATGGCTGCTGGTGCCAGTCCCTTGTCTCGGCTCATTCGTTCCAACAGCGAAATCACGTCCTCCTCCTCTTCCTCCTCATCATCATCTGCTTGCCACAAGCTCGCAGTCATTGCCAAACTGAAAAACTGCTCCCAAATGAAAGAGCTGAAATCCATTCATGCTACAGTCATCAAGAGCAAGGACCACCACCAACAACCCCTCCTTATAAACCAACTCATCAGTGCCTCTTCGGCATTTCGTCGAATAGATTACGCCATTCTAGTTTTCAGATGCGCGGAGTCTCCCAACGCTTACGTTTACAACGCCATGATTCGAGCATGTGTCGCCTGTTCGTCCCCGGTTGTTGCCATTCGATGCTATCTGCAGATGTCGAGATCCCAAGTGCTGCCCACAAGTTATACCTTCTCGTCTTTGATCAAGGCCTGCTCGCAGTTGCCGGATGCGGAACTGGGTGAAGCAGCTCATGGTCGGATTTGGAAGAGTGGCTTTGAATCACAGGTGTTTGTTCAGACGGCACTGATTGACTACTATTCCAATCTGGGCAAGATTGGGGATGCCCGGAAGGTGTTTGATGATATGCCTGAGAGAGATGCTGTTACGTGGACCGCCATGATTCTTGGTTACGCCCGCGTTGAGGATCTAGTTTCTGCTGGAAGGCTGTTTGAAGCAATGCCGGGGAGGAGTACTGTGTCGTGGAACACCATGATAGCTGCCTGTGCGAGGTCAGGAGATGTTGAATCTGCAGCGTCTTTGTTCAGCCGCATGCCTTACAAGGACGTGGTGTCATGGACGACCATGATCTCGGGTTATTCCCAGAACAAACGGTTTAGGGAAGCAATTGATGTCTCTCAACAAATGAAGACGGCGGGGGTTCTACCCGATCAAGTGACCATGGCGACTGTCATCTCGGCATGTGCCGACCTGGGAGCTCTTGATTTGGGAAAGGAGATGCATATTTATGCTGCTCAAAATGGTTTTGATCTTGACGTGTACATCGGGTCTGCGTTGATTGATATGTACGCCAAATGTGGGTGTATGGAGAGATCCCTAGTTGTTTTCTTTAAACTACAAGAAAAGAATCTCTTTTGCTGGAATTCGGTAATCGAAGGGCTTGCAATTCATGGGTGTGCTCTAGATGCATTGGCAATGTTTAGCAGGATGGAAAGGAACAAGGTAAAGCCCAATGGAGTTACCTTTGTCAGTGTTCTCTGTGCTTGCACTCATGCAGGGCTTGTTGCAGAGGGTCGTAAAAGGTTTCTCAGCATGACCCAGGACTACTCAATTTCTCCTGAAATGGAGCACTATGGATGCATGGTTGATCTTCTCAGCCGTGCTGGTCATCTTATTGATGCGTTGAATTTGATAAGGAGCATGACAATGGAGCCAAACTCCATTATCTGGGGAGCCCTTCTGGGTGGTTGCAAACTTCATAGGAATTTGGAGATTGGCGAAGTAGCAGTGAAGAAACTTATGGTTTTGGAACCAGACAATAGTGGTTACTATCTTCTTTTAGTTAATATGTATGCAGAAGCGAATCGGTGGAGTGAGGTGGCATTGACTAGGGCAGCAATGAAGGGAAGGGTGGAGAAGAAAAGCCCAGGGTGCAGTTGGATTGAATTGGAAGGGAATGTTCATGAGTTTGTAGCCTGCGATACATCCCACCCCTCATGTGATGTGATCTCTACATTGTTGGTTGAGTTGGATGTTCAACTAAAGCTAGCAAGTCATACACCAAACTTGGGGGTTGAGTTCTTGATGCTATAATGGTTAACTGAAGAACAAAAGATTCCCTCATCTACAAGAGATGTCAGGGCTATTTTGGGTATGTCCTCACATCAAGATAGATGTGGCACTAAGTGAACCAACTGCCATATGCTGCTGCATTGAAGGAAGCAATGTGTCTGAGGAAGCGGCTGATGAAATTAATGGGGTGCCTCTAACTAAACTGTCAGGAAACAAGATAGAATGTACACCATCAAAGAGGCAGAAGAAAAAAAGCAGCATAAGGTGAGATGTGAGAGTCAATTGTTTTATCATTCTAGCCAAATTTAATAGGAAATGATACCTCTCTGGAGACAGGTGTAGTCTGACCGTGCGTGTGTGTATGTTTTCAATTCTGGTGTGTGTGTGATGAGATTGGTACAGGATTGGGTGGATTCATTCTAGATGAGAATACAAACACGTGTGTGTGTGTGTGTGTGTGTGTGTGTGGTTTACGATTCTGGTGTGTGTGTGTGTGTGTGATGAGATTGGTACAGGATTGGGTGGATTCATTCTAGACGAGAATACGAACACATAGAATACCCATTTCAATAAAAAAAGGAAAAAAGACAGAATCAAGGTGGTGCTCCTCACATTAAGAATGCATGATCTCCATTCCTTTTCTCCTCATATTTCCCTCTTTCGTCATCTCTGAAATTAGGGTTTCATCATTCAGATTACTACTTAAAAGAAGGCAATAGGAATTCTGTACCCAAACTCAAGGGAGATTGAATGGTGTTGATGGAAGTGTCAAACAGTGGCAGTATGCTACCCATCGAAGGTGTTTCATCTTCTGGTGGGGGACTTAAAAGTTATATGTAGACGGCGGCTCCAAAGGGAATCCAGGTCCTTGTGGCATGGAATGAGTTATTAAACATGAATATGGATTCACCATTTTATCTTTTATGTGGCCGTATAGAGTTGTGGATTCAAATAGGACAGAAAATTTTGTCATAGAGGTTCAAAATCATTGCTCTGGAATTATTCTGTTTACATGATATAGTACTAGTGGAGGATGATTCAGTGAAGAGGGTCATAGTGCTTTTTTTGTGTTGAACAAAGAACCTCACCTTAAGAGGTATCTCATATTTCCCATTTTCATGTTCCAAGGGAATGAAATAGGGGAATGGATAAACTTGTTCAACTGGTTGTAACCATGTGATTGGTTTCTGTAGTGAGTAGTAAATGATGACATACCTACATTAAGTTATACTTCTTTTATTTTATACTTCATGTTTGTCCATGATGTTATTGGGACCACAGATCATTCATTCTCATCTCATCAACATTCTGGACCATTTAACTCTGAAAAATTAGACCAATTGGCCATATATTTATGTTTGCTTGAGTCAAATACTTACTTGAGAGGCCGACAATGTAATGGGGGTAGACTTACACTCTGTACTGTACTGTATGCCTTAGAGGTGATTACCTCTTGCTTAAATAGATAAATTTGCATGTGTAAAAGTTTACATTTCAATGAACTTGAAAAAAATTAAATCCTTGGATGGATTAGGCTTAGATGCATAAGTTTATTGCTATTCCTTTTCGTCATCATAACTGAATTTACTATTCTTTTATATTGGTAACACAACTTGAACCTCAAACTCATGATTGTGACCACATGCACCTTCCAACTGTGAGGTGTAACTATTGAAAGTGAATAGATTGCTAATGTTGTGTTTCTTATTTTAACTTGGATATCTCAATTTCTATTCTATTCAATAAGAGTGTTCCATGGAAACTGTTCAATTTATTGTGGCAATCTAATGTAGCAGTGCAGATGTGAGTGTCTCATCTTTTATCTTGCTACCTCTCCTCTCTCCAGAAACTGCATAAAACATAACGGGAGCCATCTCCCTTGCTGCTGCTTCTCTGACGCAGAAACTGTATAAAAACAGGTCATCCACTTTTCTCCCCCTCTCTGTACTCCATCTCTGAGCAAAAAAACAGTGACCAATTCACCTCCTACAGATCTCCTCTGGTTTTGTGTGTTTTGAATGCTAGAACTAATCTGGTCCATTTGATTTCCAATAGTTTGGTTCCCTTTATCTGTCAATGATCTTAGCCTTCTCTCTCTTTTCAATCTTTCCTCTCTTTTCTTTTCTTTTTTTTTCAGCTTTTTTATTTTAATATGCATTAGGAATTTGGGTGTTTTAATCACAAGAACTAATCTTGTCTTCTATGTCTAGACTGCTGAAGAGGCATTTGGCAAATTGTCTTGTATGGAATCTCAGAGTGAAAGTGAAGCAACTGAGAATGAATTGGTGCTGTAAGACTTGTAAACAGGCTCAAGCTCTTTTACCTGACTAAAAGAATCAGACATGGGACTCCATCGTAAGGTATGCATCAAAAAGACATTCTGTATCGAGTAATTTGTTATTTGAATCATGATTCTTGTTGCATCTTTGATGCATTGTCTTTCTATAGGGTTGTTCTGTATATTTTTAGTGGCTTCTCTTGATTTGGTCAAAACCTGCATATGATGTATCATAGTTTCCTTGCAGAAGGCTTACAGGGATGAATGATCATATGAGACTTCAGTTCAAGTTAATGATGTCGGTCTTATATTATGCTTTTTTCTCATGCAGGGATGAATGATCCAAGTTAATGATGTTGATTTGCTTGATTTAGCATTTAACTGATTATGACACTTTCTTGTCTGAAGAAGTCAATAATGGTTCAGTAATTGCTTTTTGAACAGATTATCTGAATCCATTACATGAATAGGATGAAGGCAACCTTTCATGGCTGGTATGTCACTGCTCATTTAATCCTCCTAGACTCCTAGTTTTCATTTCTCATTGCCAATTTAAATAAGACTTTGTGCATCTGTCTTAACTCACAAAGGAAAATATTCTCTCTTTGTGGACTCTGAGCCCTTACGGATATGTGAATATTGGTTTCAAAGAACACTCTCTAGAGGTGAGAGAAACATAGAGTAATAACTATACTTCTTTTAAAGTTTAAGTCATCAACATGCAGTTCAAAGTAAGCTAACTTGATTCAATGATTGCCCCACTCGCTCCACTACTTTCGGGTTGGGAGATGGGGCATTGAAGTATTGAACCCATTCTGCGGTTCCCACCACATTTCTTTGTCCAATGCGGTTGAAGTGAGTGATAGGGTAGTTTTGTGTGCAGGTGGATGCCTATGTGCCAATCTGTTTTATAGGTCCAGTTTGACTATCTCAAAAGTTTGAAGATAAAGGAGAAAATCAACAAACCATTTTTTTCATCATTGATCACTCCATTTTACTGTGTTTAATGCTTAGAAAATATGTAAATATAATCAGTCCAACTCCATGGCGGGGCCAACCTGTTGACCACTCAAAATGAGCACATGATCAATAATGAACCCCTCCTTGTGAAAGGAATTCTTATATTCAAATGTTTAAACAAGCTTAATTTGATCAGTTAGATTCTTCTAATATTGCTCTCATCAGCTTCTTTCTCTAATTTTATTTTATGTTAGGAAAACAAGAATAAACTATTCCTTTGTTGTGTATTTTGAATTTGATGTTCTGAGCGGTAGCTTTTGCTACTTGTCAGATTCTTATGGTCATTATTCTTTTTCATTTTCAGGATACGAGGAGTGTGCCTCAAGCAACTTTTGGAGAATGGAGTTGGAACAGACCATATGAAACATGAGCCACACCTGAGACTGTTTCGGCTTCGGCGTGATGTTTTATATGAATGTTTTTATATAGGCTGAGTTCATTTTGTACAACTATTTATAGGGTCGGGTATATTTTGTAATGAATGTTTTTTGAACATAGATTGATGATTGTAATAAATAAAATTTATTGTTGCAAAGGCTTATTTTATATAACCGTATATTAACGTGTATGGATAATTTGAGGCCTCCTTTTTAATTTTTTTTCAAATATTCATCATATTGGGAATAGTTATAAGTTAATTTTTTTAACTTTTCTAAATTATTCTAGAACGGTTTAGAATCGTTCCAAAATAAGGTTTCTGGAATAATTCAAAACCGTTCCAGTAGTACCAATTAACCATTCCATAATTTCTTTTATAAAGGTTTTAAAATATTCTTGAAAATTAGGAACACCATTTGTTAGGTTAAGAACGGTTTGAACCAAACCGTCGCTAATGGCAGTTTTTGGTGCAGTCCATTGATCTAGGAGATTCATTGAAATTTGGATCATCTTTTTTAAATTTTATTTCACTTTTAGGGGTGGCATCTTCTTGCTCTATTACTAACTGAAGTTCAATTTAGCTAATTTTAGAACACCTCTATTTTTACTTTAACATATCTCATCGTTTTCTTTTTCCATGATTTAATATCCACCTCACATTTACTTCCCTACTTGTATAAATAAAAAGGTCGGGTCATCAAGATCCTTATTTTGATGTCTTCTCAAAAACATAAAAATTGTGGGCTCTTGTGAGGGTTGAATTTTATATAAGAAAGGCCCTAAAGAACACACCATAGGCTCCACTTAGATTGAAAAGAATATACTTATACTTTTCCTCATACTATTCAAATAAAAAAAATGAATACATCACTATTTTTATTTTTAAAAAATTTAAGTAAAGTCTTAGCTTTTTGCCTTATTTCAAAAAAGGATACAATTTTTAAAAATTTTCAAATTAGTCACATAGTTTTCTAATAAGCTTTTAATTAACGACATCTGTTCATCTTAAGGTACTTTTGTTGATTTTTTTTATTTTTTATTTTTTGAAATATCAAAACTACTCTTCATTTTAACTCATGACATGGTTTCGGCAGCCACTACATGCAATTGATCTCCATGGGGATGCTGGTTGTCTTTGATCACTAAAAGGACTTCAGTGAAGGAAATTAGGAGAATAAAAACGAAATGAAGGAGAGTCTTATTTCAATGAAGGATAACCTAGGCGTTTTTTAAAAGGGTAAGAAAAAAAGTTGCCGAAAAATAGCACTTGAATGGATGAATGTCTTTACTTGAAAACTCCTAAAAAACTTATTGACTAATTTAAAGAGCCTTTATTCCTTTTTTTAATTAAAAAAAATTTAAGGCCTTATTTATTTTTTTTAATTTTAACATATCTCATCGTTTTCTTTTTCCATGCAAGTCTACATCGCTTTTACTTTTCTACACAGATAAACAAATAGACTAGGTCATCAATATCTTTATTTTGGTGTTCTTTATTAAAAACAAATAAAAAATGTGGCCTCTTGTGAGGGTCGAGTTTCATACATGAAAGGCACCGCAGAACATACCATAGGCTCGACTTAGATTGAAAATTTTATTGTAAAGAGGCTTAATAAGGTAATGCCGTCAATGGGCCAGATTTACGTCCAAACAATAGTCCATCTATAACTGTGGTGTCCAAGTTGATTTTAGGTGTGAATGGACACTATTGCTTATATCTAAGTCCAAATGGTCTTGCTGGAGTCCACCCATTTCAAACCTGTTAATACTGTTGGACCCGTACCAGAGATTCAAGACCTGAACTTGGTTGATTAAAGAATAAAAGAAAATTATAAAAAAAAGTTTTTTTTAAGGATTTTACCAAAAAAATCTCCTTAGATTCCTTGTAGACAAAAAAGGACCTAAAATATAAATATCCACCTTAGTGGTCTCAGGGGCCCTTTTTTGTTTTGTTTTTTTTTTTTTTTTGTTTTCTCGAGCGGTAATATCCCCGTTTACTCGCATATACAAGCAGGGATATCCCCCCTCGTTTTTCCTTATTCTTTCTCATTCTACTTCCTCCTCATTATCCTCCTTTTTCCTTCAACTCCTTCCACCTCTACCAACTCCCTACCTATACAACAATTTTTTTTTTTTGTGATATGGTAACTTCATGGCTTTGGACTTGGGTGCAAGTTAAAACTTATTACCAAAACTGTGAAGAAGAAGAAAAAATAAGCAGGAATATCCCTGCTCATTCACACATAAGTGGGGATATTGCTATTGGGAAAAACAACAAAGTAAAAAAAATTGAACAAAAAGGGCCCTTGAGACTACTATGGTTGACACATATCATTTAAGTCATTTTTGGTTTATTGTGAATTTAAGTGGATTTTTCAGTAAAATCCACTTTTTTTTTTCTATGCCAGAAAATTTTTTTCCTTTGCACGTGCTCCTACTGAAGTATCCATCTAAATAGTTGCCAAACGCAGGACCCCCTAAGTTTTATGGGGTCCCAACTCTCCCATGACAAACAAGACTGTTGTGCAATGTGTAGGGAAAAAGCGTCCTTTATGAGGCAAATGTATATGTTTTGTTTTTTTAGAGCCTCTATATGTACACTGGTCTTGACTCAGTTTACACAAGATTTTGAATTTTTTTATTCTGATTTTGACCTTGCATAAAAGAACCAAAAAGCTCTTGTCTCTTGCAAACTGAAATCTCTAATGTCTTTGTACATACACACTAGACCTTCTCCCTCCCTTCCCTCTAAGAGACCATTTTCCTCCTTAGATGGTCTTCTTCCAACTAGAGAGCATCACCCTATACATTCTCCTTCTCTCTTCCCTCAAGAGAACATCACTCTCACACTCATTGTCCAAGTCACCATCTTTTTTCCCTCTTATTACTCTTTATCCCATCAAACATCATAATTTGTATTGCTCTTCAATCAAATAGTACAATGGAAGAGGATAAACACTCAAATAGTGGTTTTTAATGACAATGGCAATGACAAGGTAAGTAGTGTATGCACTTTTTTAGATTTTCATTGTTTTTTTTTTTCCTGAAGGTCAGACTGGGCTCATCCCATGTGGCCAATAGTGGCTGAACATTTATTTATGTGTTCGGCTTACTGTAGGCAAATACAAAGAAAATTTTGGCCTAATAGGGTCAAATAGTGCAAAAAAAAAAGTCATGAGCTTTCATTCTTCACTTTTACTTCATTGATTTTCCTAATGTAGGATGTTCCAACTACACAATGTAGTCAAGTTGATTTTGACTATGTAAGAAATTATACAAATGAATTTACCACTCATGAGGGAAGACGCAAAGTTGAGTTAATAAAAAAATTTTAATGGCGATATGTGTCGATGTTCAAGAGCCAGGATGTATTAATCAAGTGGGTTCATGATGTTAGCAAGAGAAATGGCATTATCGTTGTAATTAGACCCTCAAATGCCGGTGGGGTTTATGTATAACCGAGAATTACCCTTGCATTTAATAGATTTTGATATTATAATGCATGCATGACCAAAGACGAGGGAACCCCTAAAAGGAAGACCAAGTAAACATGTTTGAAGTAAGGTGGGTGCCCTTTTAAATTAAAGCGCAAGAAGTTGGTTACAGATGATGATTGGATATTGGAAGTTGTGTCTAGTGTACATAATCACTCAGCTGCAGAGTATATAAAAGGGTAGTTATATGCAAGGAGATTATCAAAGGAAAAAACAGGGTGTTAGTTGATATGTCAAAGAGTATGGTTAGGTCAAAAGATATTTTAGTTACATTGAAACAAAAAAGTGAAGTAAATGTAATAATAATGAAGACTATTTAGAATGCACGTTATAGGTAGAAAGCCTTTGAGCAGTGTGGGAGAAGAAAAATGCAACAACTTCTCAGCAAGTTGGCAGAATATAAATACATTGAATGTCATAGGAACTGTGACAATAATGACACTGCTGACATATGTTGACACACCCAATCAGCTTAGAATTGTTACATGTATTTCCACATGTTTTGATAATGGAATGTACTTACAAGACAAATTGGCATTGTATACCTCTTTTGGAGATCGTTAGAGTGATGTTCACAGAAATGACATTTTTCATATGCTTTGCGTACCTTCAAGCTGAACATGAAGATAATTATGCATGGATGTTGGGTGTACTCCATTCTATCATTGTTGATGGTGATGATACTTTTCCTAATGTTATTGTGATAGATAGAGAGTTGGGGCTTATGAAAGCCATTAACAGTGTATTCCTTAAGAATACTCATTTATTATGCACATGGCATATTAATAAGGATGTTTTGAGTAGATGCAAATGGTTATTTAAAGCTAAGAAAATGTGGGATAAGTTTAATTTGAGTTAGGATATGGTGATGTCTCCTTCCACAGAAGAACAGTTCAATAAACTTCTAACTAGGCTAAATAAAGACTTCCATACTTATCTAAAAACACTTCAATAAGTGAAAAGTACGTAGTTAGATACATACAAGAAAAGATTTGTGTCTACATGGCTAGATAATTGTATGCATTTAGGGAATACTATATCAAATAAGTAATGTGAATGCTTGTGTTTAAGTGAGCTACTTTTTAATTAATACTAAGTACTAATTCACTCACTAGTTATACAATTTTATTTTTTCTTATAGGGCTAAGAATTCACATGCACAATTGAATCTACAATTTGGATTAAGTCAAGAAAATCTTGAATTGAATTAAACAAAGTAAGACAGTTGTGCAACACAATTTCAAGCTTTTTGAATTCAATAAGCTTCACAGCATTAACTCAAAAAATATGTTGAGAAAGAAAGAGAGCTGATTAAGTTGGAAATGACCAAAGCTCATATATGTATATTGCTCATGACTCAAGCACTTGAGTGGGGGACGGTTCTGAATATAAAAATATACATTGATAAAGAAATAAAAATAACATTTATCTTGCAAAAAAAAAACATACTTTTCATTTTCAAATAAATTTTGCAACCTGTGTTTGAGAACTCTTCAATAATGATCGGTCATTTTGCCCAACAAATTATTTTCCATTAACATCTTTATCTTCATTCTCGTCTAAGTCCGAGACTTCCAATTATTCCAACCCTTCAACAATTATTTATTCAACTCATTGACGAGACCTCCTTTTAAAAGCTGTCGGTCAAACTCTAAAACTATTAGTCATATCAGTAAGTATTCAATTCAATAACTAGAACCAAATAGATTATATAGTATATCCATTCAAAATAATAATAATAATAATAATAATAACACTACTATTTGGCCCTATTTGGTTGAACACATTGAGCAATGTTTGGCTAGATAGGGTCAAATAGTTATGTTATATTCGACCTTGATTGGCCGAACATATATGCATTGTTCGGTCACTCAAGACCGAACATCAATGTAACGTTTGGCTCCATGCGGCCAAACATCATATACTATATTCGGCCTCAAAGGGTCAAATGGGGCGACAATCAGAAACTCAAAGTGCTTACTTGAAAGGGATTGATGCAACTATGTTCGTTTAAACCATGAATTTTCAACTTTATTTGAGCAAAACATTCATAAAATCAAAGGGATTGATGCAAATACATTCCTCTAAACAAATCTAAAGATGCAAGAACCCATTTCAATGAAAATGGAGGTGAAATAAACAAATGACAATGCTGGAGAAGAAAAGAGAGAATCTACATTCGACAATGGAGAGTAATGGAAGATGAGGGAAGCCCTAAACACAATGGAAGAGGAGATTGGATAACAAAGGAAGGAGAGCTTTAGGGTTTAGGGGAGCTTGATAATGGAGGAAGAAGAGAAAATGTATAGAGAAAAAGAAAAGGTAGTATTTGGATGGGTGGGGGTAGGTTGTGTAAATGTGTTAACTATAAATAGAAAAAAATCAATGTCACTTACTTATTTAGATGTGTATACAAAGAAACTGTGTTAACTAAGTTAAAACTCGTGTATATATAAAAGCTCTTTTTTTCTTTTTCTTTTTCTTTTTTCTTTTTTTTTTCTTTGAAACATCTAGAAGATGATGTTGAGGCAAATGTATATGTTATATGTTAATATTGTTTCCTTCATTACCTATGATGATATGTGTAGATATAAAATATAAGATGGAGAAAACCTGCTTAATCGAGAGTCCATGAGGCTTTTGATCCTTGTCCAAGATGTTGCCCATGCCCATTAAAATGGATCAGAATTTGGGCTGTGAAGACCTATGGTTTAATATTATTGTAAATCGGCGTGACATATTGCATAACTTCTAGGTTGGGGGGTTTGATATATCTCAATGGCTACATCCATCGGTTGGGTTGCGCTTGCAAATGTGAATTCTTTCATGCCTTTCGGCCCAAAACCAGGCTCAGCCCGTTCAAAGGATCAAGAATGTTGCAGTTTCATCTTCTCAGTCATCCATTACTTGTTAGTACCGCTTAATTGTTCGCAAAAGGCCCATCAAAATGGGCTTTTTTTACTTGATAGTACGCTTAATTGTTCGTAAAAGGCCCATCAAAATGGGCTTCTACAGAGGTCCACCCTAGGCTTTTATAACACTTGAATTTTAGGGAGACTTGGTTGTCTTAGAACTTAGAACAATCAATTCAAAATCTAGTCTCCATGTAGAGAGATGGAACTTGGCCCGGCTCTGTTTGGACAATGGGGAGAATCCAAGACCGAACTGAATCCAGGATGGGGCCAAGCCAAACCCAAACCACAGGAAAGTTAGTGCCATTTGTGCAGAGTCATAGACTCTGGCTGGGTCGAGTACTCAATTTTTTAAGGTGGATTTAAAAGGGTACCCAGAGTCCAAAATTCGTCCCAACAGAAAGATTGATGCTTGAGGTGGCCCATATCGGAACAAGCCCAACCTAAATTTAACCTTTTTTGGGTTGGGAGAGTTGAGGTCCAAGTTGCAAGTTCCAAGTGCCAGGTTCCACTCCTAGTTAAGCAGCAGACCAACTTCACACAGATGTCTCGGCTCGGCCTCTGAAAACCCTTTTGCCTCCATAGTCTGTAACTTATCCCTCTCTAGATAGAACTGGGGCCAAACCACTGGGTTCTTTGCAGAGAAGCAGAAGTCTCATTTGGGGAAAAAGGCAAAAAAACAAAACAAACAAACAAACCATACTTGTGGTCTGTGGATTCATCTTTTTTGCGTTTTGTGGTTCTAAAATCTCATCAAGGCAAGATTCAAACTTGACACTTCCATAGCATAACCTCTCTATCATCATCATCATCATCTTTGATTTTATCTGGGATTTCAATATATTCCTGTGTGGATATCATGATGACATGTGATTTCTTCTGATTCCAGTCTACTTCTCTTTGGATGTATCCCTTATGTGTCACTTCTTTTTCATTTCTTAGAATGCATGGTAGAGGTACTGATTGGCTTTTCTTTTGGTTGGTGAGCCTGATCATTCTTTATGTGTCTCATGCCATGAGAAAGAGTTAGGATATGGAGCGTCATAGGTAGATAGAGGGAGAGAGATTTATCGAATTCGTCTTAGTTCCTATTTTGCAGGCATGCTAGAGGGTCTGGCTGATCCAAGCTAGGTGGTAGAAGAGGGTATAGGGAATGCATTGTTAGGCCTCTCTATCTTTCTTGTTGTTCTTAAAAGGTTCCATTATCCACTGGCTTCTATCCATTTCGTCCATTGTATTTGCTGTAACAGCCCCGGCCTGGCCCCACGCGTGATATTGTCCACTTTGGGCCTTTGTTCGCCTTTAACGATTCAAGAGGACCCCGCACGGATTTGTTCCTGGGCGGGCGCACCCAACCCAAAATGCGTCACGTGGGTTAAAGGAAGCTCAATCACTTATATGCCCAGGCTCTGACGGCCTCATAAGTGACGTGGGACGTTACATTTGCCATGTATATATCTATTCCTCTGATTTGTTCTATGATTGCTTTTAGTTATTGAAATAGTCGGTCACACTGTGGTAATAACTTGTTTTTCAATTTTATTCCCCTGAAATGGTATTGATTTTGAGCTTCCCAGGACCGAGTTACATCGTATCTAATTTACAATAGGAATTGATTGATGGTGTAAATTTTCTGGTCCTGAAATGTACTTAAAAATTTTCAGAGTTAAAGCTGTCCAAAGTTAATGCATTAGATAATGTGTTAACAGTGTGCTTCGTTTATGATGTGATATGTTTGGAGGTGGAGGACTTGAGAAATATCTCATTCTATGTACTTTCAGCTAATGTCATTTTTAATGCTGTATAAGTTGTTTTTTTCAATAAAAATTCTGCTGTTTTTGGTTTACAATTCATTATTTAAACCCTGTTTTTTGTAATCTGATCGGACTTTAAACGTTGCTTTATAGAATTAAAGATTAAAATCAATTTAACTAGGAAGTTTGGATTCCTAATTTAGTGTTTCCCTGTAAAAATTTTCTTGGCCAATCCATGTCTTAATTTCGCCTATTTTTTTAATAAATTTAAAATAAACAGGGACAGTGATAAACATATTTGTTCTTTCTCTATTATGTCTTGCCTTTGTTGTTTTAAGTTTATTTTGAGTGGTAGTTGTATTTTTGTGGGTTCTTCCCTACCGCTTCTCGGTATAGTTCTTTTTATGATGTGAAGCTTTTGATCAATCAACAAAAGTTACCATTTCAAAAAATAAAATTATTTTTTACTTTTCTTTTTTAAATTATTGATTGAGATTTTTTTGGGTTATCCCACTCTCCAAGCGAATGGAGAAACAGAATTTATGTAGCCGATCCCAACATAGTTGGGATTAGGCTTTGATGATGATGATGATGATGATCAAAGAAACACGGACACGGGACACAAATACGATACGACGACACAGCATTTCTCAAAAAAATAGGACACGGACACGTCGGGGGATACGTTAATAATATATATTTATTTATATATAATCGTATACAAAAAAATAATGTCATTTTAACTTTTTAATTTATTTAACAATCAAAAAATAAAAATTCAAGTACCAACTAACGAATATATCAAATTATCAAATATCAATACAACACTAAAACGTAATTCATAATCATTAAATATGAAATATCAAATTATACAAAGAAAATAGAGGATCATCTCTCCCTCCACCCCAAGGCCTATCCTTTTGTAAAAGATTTATTTGTCTTTTGCTTATAATATGATTAATTTTAACGATCATACATTTTCCCATGATACGAAATTGTCATATATCGAGTTTACAAGTATTAGTAACCATATGTTAACAAGTGTTTAAGAAATATCAGCCACTTGTTTATTTTTTAGTTATAGACACAGGTTAGAAATTGTGTGACACGTCGGAAAAAAAGTGTCGGACAAGTGTCCGAAATTAAGATTTTTAGTTTTTAATTATGGACACGGCTAAAATAGTATCGGACACGTGTCCAAGAGTGTTCGAGAAGTGTTGGTGTCCAACATGTGTCCGACACAGATACGTCACTCTCTTAGAAGTGTCTATGCTTCTTAGATGATGATCCCACTCACCACGCAAATAAAAACTACAGCAAGAGGAATCTGTTCTTACCAGTGGACAACACTTAAGCACGCCAATCAACCCCAAAGTTTTCTCTGCTAACATATTGAAGATGGAAATCAGGAGAACTTTCATGAAATTTTTTAAATAATGGACAATGTACCTAGAAGTTCACACCCAACCAAGACTATGCAAACGGCACCAAATAGCATACAACAATGTTCATCAAGCGTAACAGAACCATAAAGCATAAGCTGGTTGACTGGCTGAGTGAAAGTATAGCCCTAAAGATATTCTAAGCTGTTCATCCAGCATAAAACAATGTTTTAGTGTCATAATCTTAGCCACACAAACCTTGTTAATGGCAAATGACTAAATACCTGTCCAACTTGTTGTAGACTCATTGCATCTGAAGAGAAGGAAAACATTAAAAATAAAAAAATAAAATAAAGCGCTGCTTGTTGCTTATTGAAAGTATTTTCCATAATGCAAGAATATCTGGACAACCAGTTATATGGGCTGTGGGACATCCCATCATTTTGCTTAAAATGTTACATATGTGGATCATTGGCCGCTCACACCTGCTTTGGGGTGTTATCTCCTCTGCATGTTGGTGCGCTCAAACCTGCCCATTTAGTCAGTCTTTGGCTGGCTAATATTTGATCTTCATGGTCTGCATCAAATTCTGCCCTCCTTTGGATTCATTAAGTATGAGTTTATCAGCTCCTGAGGGTGATCAAGTGGTCGTGGAAGGGATATTACAAGGCAAGGAATTGTTTGGGTTGGTGATTTTTCCATGCTGTTGCCATTTGGATTCATTTGTTCCTAGTTTGGAGATAGGGTTCTAGGGCATGTATGATATCCTAGATATATTTTGATATTAACTTCAAATGAAGGGTTGTTGAGGAAATGGTTTATACTTTAATTAACAGGTTACTGATACGGTGGATTGGAATGGGAGGCATGTTTTCTTATTGGTAGCTTTTATGTTGTTTTGCTGGAATTGGGTCTTCTATTTTTATTTGATTGTTGGAGAAAACGCAGGGTTTGATGATATACTCATGGAGGTTGTTTTGGGTGCAATGGTTGCTATGTGGCAGGAAGGGAACCACGGTGGTGGTGGTGGTGGTGTTATTGAAGTTTTTGGAGTTTTGTGTGATTCAGGGGAACTTGGAGGATGGGTCCATCTAGAAGCCGCTCTCCAAGAGATCGCAGGATTCGTACGTCACGCAGCTCCTACCGCGATGCACCTTATAGGAGAGAGTCACGTCAGGGTTTCAGGTTTTCTGGTTTCTATTTGAAAGTACCTTCTGATTTCTTTAAGAGTGTCAAATGAGCACAGTTTGAGTATAGTTTAACTGTTTATTGCATGATAGTCGATATATCTAGTGAAGTGTGCATATTAAGGGTTTTATTGAATACAGTTTAACTCCTATTCTTGGTGTTTGTTTTATTGAATTTTTTAAGAACTGGTTTATACAGATAACTCTAGATGTAGCTGTCCTTCCCATCTTCCCATTGAGTTGGCAATGGCACAACTTGTTTCCTACCTTTGTGTTTGATGCATGATAAAGTTCTCCAAGAGTTTTCTCCGCAATGTTAGTGGGGCAATTGACAATAACTCAATGGCGGAGAACTTGAAATTTGGTATCTTCTCTTGTGCAGCTCAAGGCACATATCATTTGACTGTTTCCTCTTGAATGATGTTCTTCTCCTATGAATACCGAAACTACTTGACAAAAACTTCTAGGAATTGGGTAACCCCTAGTATCATCAAGAGACTTCTCTCCTACAAGCATTACTAGGAAGCTGAAATTCTGTCTTTCACAAAGAAAATCAATTCTTTCTCTGTTATTCCTTTTGCATCCATGATTGTCACTGAATTTCTGTGGTACATTTAGGCTTTGAATGAGATTTCATGTACGCCTTTGAGCCGTCTCCCTTTGAATGAGATTTCATGTACACCTTTGAGCTGTCTCCTTTGACTTCAAATCACCTATGTTTAGCGGAACCAGGAGGGGCTTTCTTTCATTAGTGAATCTCTTTCACTCAACATGCTCGTGTTAGCAAACTTGCTTCCAATGTTGTGATTCCACAGCCCTTTTCTCTAACAAGTGTTGCTTCTTTCTGGTTTATAAAAACCATAAGTTGGCAAGTTTTCGTGAAAAAAAAAAATCCTGGAATGGATATCAATAGTGTTAATAATAGCATAAGATAGCATTTGTATCTTTTCTTATGTTCTTCTCATGCCAAGCTACGCCTCAGTTTTTCTTATTTTTCTCTTTTTAATCTTTTCTAATCTAAATCAGTACCTGTCCTCAGTGTATCTCATGTTTAGACTGAGAAAGAGATGTACCTTGGATGTTTAGCATGCATTCTGTAACTTAACATGTAGACTACCTTTTAACCTCTTCAGTACATTAAATTGTGAACGGCTTTCCTTTTGTGATTTGATGGTGAATTTACTACATAGATATTCGAAAAACCATCCTAACCATAAAGTTGGACCTTCTGTTTTCTAACTTGAATCCTCTCTTTATTCATAGCATTTGTGGGCATGGAGATTATTATTTTCCATCAAGCGGGTGAGGTAGTAAGTTGTAGGGTTTGATTGACAAATATCTATATTGAGATAGGGAACAGCACTTCAATCTATCTGCCTTCTGCTGGCTCTTTTTCGGTCAATGCAAAGTCTCAGTGATCGAATGTTTGCTTTGTTTTTCCGATTATTTTTGTTTTCACACTGTTAAATGTACAATGGCGGCCCTGTTGTTTTACCTTCAATGGTGCCCGCTGTCATGGAATAAGTAATTGCTACGATTAAGGTTTTGATGATCTTGTTAAGTGTGCTATTGTATACTGTTGAATGTATGGCGTTGCCTGTTTACACTTTGCTAACAAGTAGAATTTGCAGGGGATGGGAAATCACTAACTAGATTCTTGTGTTTGAGGGATTTTCTTTATTCTTGCATGTGTTAGTTTCTGCCTTTTGTAAGTTGATTCTGTTAATCCTTAGAGTAATGACTATAATTTCTCACTGATTTATGATTCAAAAGTATAAAACACAATTTACTGTGTACGGTGTCGTAATGACACAGGTGTATTTTGAGTCATACTGCCAAAGAATGAAGCCATTTTGCTGTATTCTTGGAATGGCCCATTTGGAAGTAATTGGGATGCATACAGGTAAAATGACGTAGTCGTCCTGATTCAAAAGATCGCACTGTCAAGGGGCCCAAATTGAAGAAATCAGAAAATCTGGACAATTGCAAGGATTCGTAGAAAAATTCATTACCATAAGTTAACAAGGAACCAAAATTCAATACCCCCTGCCTCATCATCCCCAACCACATCCATGGATGCAAGTGACCTATCATACTCTCATAGGCGTCCTACCATTGAGCCTCTTGGGAGCATTACTGCTTCAATGCTCCACTGTGTCAGTGGAGACCAACCCAGTATTGTTAAATGTGCCAAACCCTGATATTGATGAACAGCCTAGGTTCTCATTCCCACCATCTCTTTCAACAGTCACTGGTCTCTCTAATACCCATCTGGAATGACTGGGCTCCAAGGAACACAACCTTCCCTACAGAAGGAACCTCATCCTCTTAGACCCACCCCAGAGGATAGTGAGGACTCCAAGGAAGAGTTCACCCCCATTAGTCCCTTTAAACACAGGCGACAGTTCTTGTGATAATGTGGTTGAGGGAAAGATAAATCTTGGATCAGTGTGGGGTTGCTGCTAAATTTAGATGATGTTCTGTACATGACCCAGGAATGGACAAAGAAGCGGGGGTGACTCCCCATCCAACGAACTCTGAAGTTCACATTTCAAGAAACGAGGCCAAGTTGGCTCTAATTTTCAAGGAACTTTAGATAGCGAGGATCCCATCTACTTGACCTAACGCCTTATGTCCTTCAAACCGCACCTCTTCAATTTTCCCTCATTAGAACTCACTTTATTTTGAATTCCTAGGAATTCAATACTGGGCAAACGAACACTCCCCAATAGAAGAATAGAAAAACATTGGCAAAGAGTTTGGATAGTTATAAAGAATTCTTCGGATGTAGATACTTGCATCGTTTTAGAATTCCATGCAGCATGTTAATTTTTGTCTTCCATTTTACAGGTCTGGGAATTTGTGCAAAAATTGCAAGCGGCCTGGACATTATGCAAGAGAATGCCCTAATGTGGCCATCTGTAACAATTGCGGTCTTCCGGGGTAATTTTTATATATTATTTGAAAGAAAAATGAACATTACCATCTAATGACACTGTCACCATCACTAGCTGCCCAGTCGATGCAGTTTATTCTGGATTGGGATGTTAGCCAAATCAGATTACTATGAACAGCTGAGTCCTAAGAAATATGAATGAAAGCCTATAAAATTAGGTGCGTTTGGCATTGTGCTATTGGGATATTTGCATGTTCCCATGAGATCAGCCTACAGAAAATATGTTTGGTATGTGCAAATCACTATTTCAAATCTTGGTGTTGCCGGAAGGAATCGCAAAATCTTAACCCGCTCACATAAGAAACTCAACACAAAAAAACTTTGTTTTTTTTTTTTAAACAACTTGCTGGCATAGCTATTTGCCACTTATCTCAAAGTGACTCTACTACCTAATTCTTAAAGTGGGTCACATTGTAACAATCATAAAAGGTGGGCCCATATTATAATTTCTAATTTCTTATAATTGTGGAACTACATTATAAATCCTTTGAGTGTGGGTCCCATATTCTAATTGCTAAATGTGGGTTATATGGTAAAAAAATTTTGAAAAATATTTAATCTTTCAAAAAAAATTTTAATCATTCAAAAAAATATATTTAAACTTTAAAAAAAAATACAAAAGGTGGACCCACATTGTAATTTCCATGATTGTGGGCTCACATTGTGAATCCTATGATTGTGACCCCATGTTCTAATTTCTAAATGTGTGTACCACGTAATTTTTAAAATGGGTCTCATGTTCACAAATCACAATCAACAAATTGGATAGCTTTGCAGTATAATCTATTATAATTTCTAAAGGTTGGCACCACATTGTAATTTCTAAATGTGGGTCTTATGTATAAAATTACAAAAAATGTGGTTCCACTTTGTAATTTTTTAAATGTAAGTCACATAGTCACGATTACAGAAGGTGGACGTACATTAATAAATTCCATGAATTTGTGGCCGTATTCTAATTTCTTAAGCTGTGTGTCATGCTGTAATGTATAAAGATAGGTCCCATGTTTATATTAACAAAAGGTGGGCCCACGTTATAATTTTAATAAAGTTAGGCTCACCTTATAAATCCCATGAATATAGGCATGTTCTAATTTTAAAAATTGGGTACTACATTGTAACTTCTACAGGTGAGTTTTATGTGCGCCAATAATAAAGTGCCGCAAACATTAAAAGGTGTGTCCTACATTTTAGACCATATGATTCTCTTCCTTCAGTTCATTGGAGAAAATCATTTACACCATTACCAAATAAGTTCCGTATGGCATATTTTCAGCAGAGTATTTTAATATAATGTTGCAAAACAAGTTCTGCAGAGTTTAGTCTCGGCACAATCCTATCTAAGCACAAAATTGGGAACAGTACGGAAACAATGTCAAGCAAGCTTATAGGTTCTCGACTTCTCGTTTAACTGGGTTTGAGTTCTCACCTTGATTTGCATGTGTTTCAACATATGTAGACTAGTTGTGGCACTTCAGTACTGGATTGAAGAATTCTCTCTTTTGTGGTATTCGGGAGCAGTTGGTTGGCCATCATCCATATACAGGAAATATCCACTTCATATGAGTTCACTGTAAAAAGCCAATGAACATAGAACTTCTTGAAGCTGGTTGCCTACTTGCTGTACATGGTGTCTTTTCCCCTCTCTCTCTCTCTCTCTCATATATATATATATATAAGAAATAGTTATGTGGAAAAGACAAAAAGCTATATTAAAAAATAAATGCTCAAATACAAATAGGGAAAGGCATGTAATCATTCCTCACCGGCTTACTCTGTGGTGAGAAATGGATACATTAGTAATATTCCTCATATATATATGGCTTTTTTTGTGTGTGTGTGTGTGTGTGTGTGTCTGTATGTGTGTGCACATGTGTGTTACCAATGGTCTCATTTTCTGTCCCAAGCGACTTTTGATGTGAAGGATTTTCTTACCCACAAACACATGCATGTACAGAGATGGCGAATAAAAAGAATGAGCACTGATTCTTCTTAATAGCATCTCACTTTCTGTTCAAAATCGAATGATCACTGATTCTTCTTAATAGCATCTCACTTTCTGTTCAAAATCTTTTATTTGTTTTCCAGGCACATTGCATCGGAATGTACTACCAAATCACTGTGTTGGAATTGTAGAGAACCTGGTCATATGGCCAGCGGTTGTCCAAACGAAGGCATCTGTCACACTTGTGGCAAGGCGGGCCATCGTGCTAGGGAATGCTTAGCTCCAGAGCTGCCACCTGGTGATATGAGGCTCTGTAACAACTGCTACAAGCAAGGCCATATTGCTGCTGACTGTACAAATGAGAAGGCCTGCAACAACTGTAGAAAGACCGGCCACTTGGCTCGTGAGTGTCGGAATGAACCCATCTGTAACTTGTGTAATATTTCTGGCCATGTTGCCAGGGAGTGCCCCAAAGCTGAAGCTCTGGCAGATAGGGGAGCTGGGGGCCGCAGTGGCAGTTTCCGCGATGTTGTCTGCCGCACATGCAATCAGGTTGGTCATATGAGCAGGGACTGCATGGCCCCCATGACAATATGCCACAACTGTGGAGGCCGAGGGCACTTTGCGTATGAGTGCCCATCTGGGAGATTTGTGGGCCGTGGGCCCCGGAGGTACTGATGTGGTTGGCTGATAGCTCTTTAAATGGGTGGTCTTGCAAGTCTTCTGGATCCGGAAACCTGCTTAGGTAGCTCTTTTATTATACTTTTTGTACGAACAAATTGGTGTTTTGTTCTTGTTTACTGGGTGAAGCACTGTTGTAGAAGAGATGGTTGTTGTGAGGGCAGCATTTCTTGTGAGTCATGGTGACCTCCAGTTGCTCCTTTCTGAGGATTTGTTAGTTTTGTTTTAGTGTGGGAGCTTGGTTTTTGTTATTTTAAAAACTACAATTGTTCTCTCTTTCAATGATCAAAATAGCAGTTGTAGCGGGCATAGTAGCTAGCGGCCAAAATGCTATGCAGAGGCTGAGGTGATACATAGTGGCATAAATTTTGTAAATGGTAAAAGAAATTCAAATTTTGTGTAGAAGCCAATCGTGTTTTTTTTTAGTGATTTGGAACCATATAATGATTGAGACAACTTTAGTAGGAAAGGCTATTGAGGGGAAAAATGTTCTACTAGTTTTTAAACCATAGTGCCACTATTTTCAAAATAACATAGCAGTTTCATATTTCACTTGTTCTTTTTTTAGCGTCCTTCCCATATGCTACTGTTGTATTATCGCTTGGACATTAGCCATTAATCATTCCCATATGCAACTGTTGTAACATAATGAGTTTTGACTGCTTGGAGGTTTTAGTCTCTACCCTATCTTGTTGAAGTCTTTTACTGGGTCAGGTTCACCATCCATCTCTTACGGGCCAGTTTTAGTCTCAAGCTGACTGTAGGTAACTTGGTTTCTGCGTAAATGGACCTGTAATTTGCAGTTGCTTTGTTCTGTTATATTCAATAATGTGCCACCATACTCAGAGATACTTGTAACCTGAGTGCAGGTTTGCACAATTATTCAGAGAGACAAGAATTCCTTTGCTTCTTTTGATGAGTATTTGGTGGGGAGAATGGGTTTTTCACCTTCCTGGGAAAGCGAAGCCTGAAATTGTAGTCATGAGTGGATTACATCAGTTTTTGTAGCTCTTGGCCACATTTCAGATGGCGAATATAACTTTTATTTTTTTCTTTTTTATATTTAATTTTTTTCCTGAAATTTTACTTTTATTGACATATTACCTGTTTTATCTTTAGGGAAACAAATAAGTTGTGATGTTTAGAATTTCAAGTTTACAAAACAAAAACTCTAGGAACTACTTTTTGGTAGAAAAAGCTTATAATAAAAACCAATAGAAAGGAACCCAAAAAAAAGAAAAAAAAAGAAAAAAAAAACCACACAACAAGGACAAAAGGAAAGCCAAAATCAACCCTCCACCCCTAATTCAAAAGTGCTCTCTACCATACCGTATCCTGACTACTAGAAAAGCAAAGTTTGGCAAGCTTATGAGTAAGATCATTGAATCTCCTAGACACAAAAACAAAGAAATAAAAATTCATAAAACTAAATAAGGAGGCTAATCCTTTAATGTTAGAAATAATAGACCTAATGGACCGATCATCATCTTCCTTTAAAGCTTGAATTACTACTTTAGCATCCGACATCACAAGCACCTTGTCGAAGCCTCTTCCTATAGCCTTTTTCCAACGCAACTAGGATCACTCCAGTTTTAGCCCCTTTTGAAAATGCAACTTTAACTCATTGGTAGTCATCTACATCCACAATACCACCATTTACAAACATAACATAACCAAATGTTGATTTCCTGTAACTAGCTTTAAAAGTTGTATAAGAGAAGATCTTCAGTTCCTCATCATTGGAGATCACTCTAGGATGTCCACTTATTTTCCCTTGTTTATCTGTTCAATCATATCCTTATGGAATATGGTAGGTCCTTCATGCATTCTTTTTACCAAACCAATACATATATATATATATATATATTTGGGGGTTGGGGGTTGTCCAATTGTTGATTTTAAAAAATAAAATCATTTCTAGCTTTCCAAATAGCCCACCATATGGAAAAAAACCCACATATTAAATTGATCATCCCCAGGAGAGGAATTCGAATGGCCTTGCTCACAAAACATTTTCCACCAATTAGTTACATTCAAAGAAAGAAAATTATGAGTTTGAATTATAAGGCAGACCCAAGTAGAGTTCTTTTGGGGATGAAGCCCCCCGTTCAAGCTTTAAAAAATTTTTTTAAAAAAAGACCTCTTATGAAATTGGATATTTAATGGCTTTTTAGTAAATTTTCCTGTAATTTCCATTTCCTTTTACATTGAGCACCCCACCCCACCCACCCCCACAAACCTGAAAATTTTTTTGGGTCCACCCCTGCAACTAGTCCCAACATGATCACACCTCATAAGAGTGTGGCCTCCTCGTTTTCACATATAGGGTAGTTTTATCAATTGAATTTATTTTTAGCTTGATTAAGGTTCTTACTAGGATAACATTTTAAAGACATTTCCAATATACATGTACATATATATAACTATTTGAGGAAGCAGGAGTTTCCAAAAAGCTTTTCAATTCACAAAGGGGATAAGGTTGGCCTTGTTATCCTTGGAGATTACTTTACAGGCTGATTAGGCAGTAAGTTGGTCATTCTTTGAAACAAGCCAAATCCTCGATTCCTTTGCATTATGAATAGTGATGTATATTTGGCAAATATTTTCAACACCAGTATAGTTGTTAAAGAGGCTTTAAATAACGGTTTCATTGCATTTTCACTCCCAATTTTGTAAAATCTTTAATTGTAGGATTTGGATTAATCATGGAAGAAAAGGGTTTTATTGGGCCTTGCTTACAAGGGACCTAATTACACTTCTACACCGAGATATTTTCTCCATTTGCAACAATCCATCCCAACCTTTCATTAATGAAATTAACCCCCTCCAAGAATCCCTTTCAAAATCAAGATTTGTCTTTTCTCAATTTAGCTTCCTAAAGGTTACTATTGGGACAACATTTATCCTCTAGAATTTTTTAGCAAAGAGGATTCTCATCCGTCAGCCATCTTTTCGAGTTGGATCAGAATGCCTTCCCCATTCACCAAATCGGACTTACAACTCTTTCATCCTTTCCGGTTAGACCATTTCATGTTGAAATGTTGTCCAGTTGATTTGCTTACTAGGCTTGATCTAGTTGTTTTATCAAATCTAGTTGTACAAGCATACGAAGTCTTGCCATTACTGAGTAATATTTAACTTTATTTGGGTTCGAAATAAGTGGCCACAGAGCATGTTTTAGACTGTTTGGACTTGCTCGATACATACAATAGTCTCACGATTTGGTTATTGGTTTTCAAGAATTAAGCCTAGTTACACATTTTGCCCTTTAAGTCATCCATCACCACTCAGCTACATCCCATATTGTCCAAGTGCTAGATATGAATTTTTTCAATCAATCATTTTTATAATATAAATCCTCGCTCTTATGACTATATAAACCCTTAATCATCCTATTAACCTATCAAATCACACACACACAAATATATTAATTGATCATTAATTCCTATATTAATTTCAATCTATCATTCAATTTGCATAAGATTTAATTTAATGCACATGCTACCATTCTTCCATTTCCAAGTAGGCCCATATTCATGCTCTAGAGAATGGGAGGTTTTCATGTGACCCACCACACAGGACCGGATTTCACCACAGTTGGGGTTCTATCACTGCCTTCCTCCTCTCCTTTTCTTCCTAAATCGAAATCTAAAGACATTCGTTTGCATCTTCACAAGCCAAGTACCAAATGGCTCTTTTCTCCACTGTGTCTCTCTCTGTTTGCCGCGCTCTCTAACGTGCTAACGTGCGCATTTCGTTATTCTCGTTGGGTAAATCAGAAGGAGGGCGCTTAGAAGCGAAGAAGCGAGATGGGCAAGAATCAGAATCCGACGGTCGAGATCACAGCTTCGGCCGACGAAGTGCTGGATCTTGGAATCCACGCCGTCCGTGGCGCCACTGGATTCCCATTCAAGAGAAACCCTCATCCCGAAAACCCTAGGGGCCCCGGGGCCGGGGGAGACGGAGATCGGCGGCGATCTGACCGGCAGGCGCGGTCCCGATCCCGCCTCCTCCGCAGCGGGAGGAATGGGTTCCCAACCGGGGGCTTCTACCTGTTCTACGCCGTCTTCGCCGCCGTGGCGGTCGGCTTACTGGTGTGCGGCTCCTTGCTCCAGGACTCCCTCTCGGGTGTCTTCCGTGTGAACGGAGATGGCGCCAAGGCGGCGGGGCGCGGCGGCGAGATCACCATTGGGAGCACTCTGAGATTCTTGCCGCACCGATTGCAGGGCGGTGGGGCCGCTGCTCAGAGCGCCCCACGCAGGTTTGCTGTTCGCGCGCCAAGGCTGGCACTTGTGAGTTCTCTGCTCTCCACTCTTTGCTCATTTACATTTGCATGATGAAGTTCTTATCACAAGTCGTCGTCGTCATCCTCATCAAAGCCTTATCCTAACCATGTTGGGGTCTGCTACATGAATTCTGCTTCGATAAGTTATTATCACATGTGTCAGAATTATATTTATATTTGGTGCAGTATCTTTGTTCATTGTGATTGTTTATGTCACTATTTTTTTTTTAATCTCAAGTCTTACAATACACAAGGGTTGTAATTCAGCAGAAGCTCGTAGCAAATCGTTCCAGTCGTAATTATCAGCATGAATGATGACATGAGACACAATATCAGAGATAGATAGAATCATATAATGGCATTCTCAAAATATTAAAGTCAAATATTTACACAAGAATAAGATTAATTATTATCTTCCCAAAATAAAAAAAGGGCCAACAAAGGCCTGTAAAATAAAAGAAACACCAAACACAATCGAACATTTCCAAATTGTGATTCACAACTTGATGCTCTACCCGATGTTTATATGACATCGTCAACACACCAATCCCCTACCATCTGCTGCTCCTCAGCCGCTTCCTCTGGCTCCTGCGCATAGGCAATGAGGTCTATACCTGAGTAGCAAGAGAGTAGTATGTCAAATGTAACGCTCTGGCAGGTGACTGGAGTAGATAACACATTATGCTTGCAATATTATAATCAACATGACAACTAGTTAACAGGTATTAAAGTAAAGATCTACAACTTTGCATGACATGTGTAAGCATAGAATAGCATGAGTACGAATATGGAAGCAATGCGAAACAATTCTAACGTCAGCATACTAGCAAAATGGCAAACCACATGTAGCTATGCCCTCTCCAACACACATGCTGATGGAGCACGTAGGCATGTTACATAAGAAAATATATAATAATAGTAAGCCAGACCCCATGAAGAGGCTTTATAGCTTGCACACACATACACGAAGGATTAGCCATGGCTTCAGAAATATCATACGAGGTCTCAATCTGCATATGGTAACATATAAAAAAGGATTCCAAGACGGTTGATCAGACCGAGGAGGATAATCCTAAGTTAAAAGGGCCATGGATTGGGGTCCCGGACACACTAAAGTCCTAGATTTGAGATCTCCAAACAAGGAGAATTTCGAGGGTCATCCATGATGGTCCCACAACTAAGTGAGGTTAATCAAGTCCAATCGTTCCCATAACTATCTCCAATTTCTTGAGCTTCAAGCTCGCCCCGTAAAGTCTTCTATGACTAGCTGTAAGTCTCAGGGTTTGGAAAACAACTTAGTTCCCACAATTTGACCTTGGCAGGTTAACCATAGGTGTCCTATGTCTCAAGTTGCTAACCAATACACCCAAAGTGCCTAGGCGTTAAAGGTTTGGCAAACTAACTACTTAACACCACCCCTCGGGCTGGAAAATGGCCCTGACTCAAATCACACGCCTGCCCAGGACGTGTCATGGGGCCTCTTTGCCCTGTGCATATGCGCCCATGCACAAAAAGCGGCATGGGGCTTTTTTTGCCATGTGTAGATTCAAACTCGGGACTTATTGGCTCTGATACCATCTCAAGTTACTAACCAATACATCTAAAACGCCTAGGCATTAAAGGTGCAGCAAACTAACTGCTTAATACTATGGTCAGCCAGAGGTGAGTCTACGACTGGGCGGGGTGAGTCTACAGCTAGCTGAAATTGCCAGAAAAACTCCAATTAGGGGACCAAATCTGGTCTTATTCAGTGGGAAAATCCTCCTCTTTACAGGGACCTGTAACTTACAAATTTTATGGGCATACCATGCCCTTTTTCCAGCCGTACCATTATCAATTTCTCAGGTTGTCTCAATTGGGGGTTTCCAATCGAAATGCAACTTAGCATTGCATCTCTACTTGAACGATTCACAAAGGAATCAACAACCAACACATGCATGTAATTAGAATTTATCACCACAACATTATACCCATAAAACATCTTACTCGACATACAAACCATCATACATGAAATGTAATGATTACTTGCCTTAAATTAGAAATTAGAGAACCTCCTTGAAATTGAACAATTCCTAAACCAACACCTTCAACTCCTAGCCAATCCTTTCTTCTACAAGAAAAATACCCAATATCTAACCCATGAGTAGGCTCCTACATGTAAAGGCCAAAGGAAATCTAACAAATGGGGCTTGCATGCAACATTAATAAGAAGCTACCAGTATCTTAAGCAAGGGAGGAGAGAAAGAAATGGAAAGCTTACATAGAAATGGAGATTAGAAGGGAAACCCAAAGAAAAGAGGGAGAAACCAATTGGTTGAGAGACGTAGAGGGAAAATGATGCATGACAGACCCATAGTTCCCCATGGGTCGACCCGTCTTTAGGGCTTTAGATCTGACAGATCTGGGCATCGGGGCTGTTATGGGGTTTTTCCATGGATGGGGGTTTTCAAGAGGTAGTGGGGATAGGGGTGAATGGGTTCTTGAGTTGTCTGAGGGTGATGTTGGTGAGACTTGGGTTTGGCAGTATTTGATTGGGTGGGAGTGATTGGATCTGGGGACTTTGGGGTTTAGATGTTGGGCCTTGGCAAGCACATGGATCCCTTGACTAGCGAAGATGAAGGTTGTGCAGATGATGAATGCCGACGAATATCCGATGGTGTGGAGATTGCTAAAACTTGAACCCGGGATGGATCGGTCTTCGTTTCTGATACCAATTAATGTGGAACGAAATGGAGACGCGTGGCGGGTAAGGTGGAGGATGGAAATTGAGGGGAAAATGGGGCTCTCACCAAACTCCAGTCACAGGAGGCATTAGAAAATTGGGCTTTCACCAAACTCCAGTGACGGTAGGCATTAGAGATTTCAAGGAGAACTCAACAAAGAAACTTGGGGAAGATCCCAAAAGTTTACATTAATCATTCATAACTATTGAGCCAAAGAGGCTTTACAATGCTTAAATAGATAAAAGACTAACCCTAAGACTAATCTAGTCCATCCAATCACATTGTTGGCGGAGATTGAAACATCATTTAAACATTTTATTAAAACAACTTAAAGCAAACAAAACCTTAAATAAACTAGGATAGGTGGGCTAGGCCCAAAGACGGGTCAACCCAAGAGGGACCATGGGTCTGTCTTACATCAAAATTTTAAAATAAAAAAGTCATGCCTTAGCCAAATATTACTTAATAGAAATTATCTTCTTTGTCAAAATGCACTCTAATTGGAAGTATGGCCATAGCCAACTTTCAAACTAACTGAAAATAAAAAGGCACAGCCAAATTTCACACTAATTGAAGATATGTTCAAACCAAGTCCAAATTTCACTCTAATAGTAAATAAGGCCCAACCAAAGTTCATTCTAAAGGAAATAATACGACAACTGAATTTTATTCTTATAGAAAATAGGGCTCAAATCAAATTTTAGAAAAATGTATATTCTATAGTGATGATAATTTGATTACACTGTTTGCTTGTAAACATTTTACTAGTTTTTAACTTACAATAGCCAACCAATATAAATACATATTAAAAAAAAAGATCAATGTTATTATTTTATAATCACGTAATGATAGAAGACTCCATACAATGAAGGGACCCCCCCCCCCCCCCCCCCCCCCCCCCCCAAAAAAAAAAATAGTTATTTTAAAAAATAAACATTAAATTTAGCATTTTCCAATGTTCTGGATTTTCTGAATTTTTTTTATAACCTTTTCAAATCACACCGCTACGTACCACTCGCTATGTAGCGTTTTTGTGGTCGGCCACCACCGCTATTTTCATCCTTGGTGCAAACCCACTCCTTTATGTGGGCTCTTCTCGACCGTCACCCATGATCCTATTGTCCAGAGGATAGAGAGATTAAATGGTATTGTTTACTTGTAGTCCATATATGTAAATTTAGAAAGATTTTTAAATTTTTCTTGTTATTCAAGCTTAAACTATTTATACTGTTCAATGCAGCCTCCAATTTATATACACAAACATTTATCCATTGCATATCAGACTTTAATTATGATTGATTTCTCTGGACTATTTTTTTTTATCACAATGGTTATGAATATGATTGTGATTATTTATTTGTTTATTTAAATTTCAACTCAGATATTAGGGAGTTTGAAGAAAGATCCAACAACTTTGAAGCTGTTGACTGTTGTGAAAAATCTACAGGGCCTCGGATACATGTTTACAGTGAGTTTCACTTTCTACATAATTTGGTCCACTTGCTGACTTGTACCATCAAATGTTCTTTGTAGAAACAGTTTTTCCTACTTAAGAAGCATCTTCAGTTTGATCTGATTTTCAATCTTGAATTATAGGAAAAAAAGCCTTAACCTTTGTAAAGAAATGCAAATGTAAGAGAACTTAACAAGTGGAAAATGGAAAATGAATGGAATTTTGTTTTCTTGTGAATAATTTGACTGAATGTTATGATCATGGTTCAAAATAGTAGCATAGTAGCTGCATTATCGGCTATAGCAGTTGAGGCACTATGCTATTTTTAAAATAGTGGTGCTATGGTCTAAAATCTAGTAAAGCCAAGTAGTTTTAATTTATAACACTATGCTTCCTATTTCTTCTCCTCATTAGCTTTTCCTAAAGTTGACTACCCTTATATGGTTTTAAATCATTAAAAAAAAAAAAAGATTTACCGCTACATAGGATTTAATTTTTTTTTACCACATAAAAAATTCACACCACTATGCTGCTGCACATTGTTGCAATTGCTACATATCACCTGCTACTTAGCGTTTTGGCCACTGTTTGCTATACCTGCCACAATTGCTGTTCTGATCCTTGATTATGACATCTCTTTTTAGTGAGCATCTTTGTATATGTATATGGGAATTCGCGAGTACAACTTGATATTTTCTGAAATTTACAATTGTGCATGAAATTTTCAAAATAACTAGAACACTTTTCAGTTTTCGTCACATCCAGTACACCCATTCACCGATGTTTGAAGGGATTTAAAAACCCTTTCATTGTTACATATTTACCTAGTTCATTTAGGAGTCCTTAAAACTGCAACAGTTCATTTTGAAGAACTCTCAGTTCGAGTCATAATTATTAGCAAAC
Source organism: Sextonia rubra (assembly GCA_037013555.1). NCBI lineage: Eukaryota > Viridiplantae > Streptophyta > Magnoliopsida > Laurales > Lauraceae > Sextonia > Sextonia rubra. Next base: position 108,643,745 of record JASUAD010000001.1, on the reverse strand, counting down.
TAATCTCACATAGTTCTCTAGGTTGAGTCTATAAATCCATTAGTGTTGTCTTCCTAACAATCGAAGCCACTCAAAAGCAGTAGGCTACTCCATATCTTACTCTAGTCAGAGAGGCGCTAAGATTGATCATCAGTAAAACGTGGAATTTTACTTTCTTTTTGGTATTGTAACCAATTGTTTGAGATATGATCAATCTCATTGTGGCCATATCCGTATCCATGTCCATATTAAATAATAATGCGGTGAAATGAACTCCTGGGTACTCATTTTGAATTCATTTCATCGCAGTAGCTGAGACTGAAACTTTTTTGTTTGGCTGGTGAAGTCCTGGAAAACTGTAGAAACTGTCTCCAATTGTAGTCAGCTGGTGCTGTAGCGGATTGGCTACTGCATTCGGCTGGTGAGTGCCAGTAGCTTTATCTTTGGATTGGATTTGTTTGGTCTCCACATGCGCTGAAACTTTGGGTAAACCTTCTTGAACATATCTTTGACCTAGGGTAAGCTTTTCACCATTCTGTTGATCTCCAAAACTGACCAGATGTGGACTGCAGATTGGCCCGTGGGGACTACAGGTCTGTCCTACATCACCAAAGTTGACTTAAATCGTGTTGGTTGGATAATGCACTGTTGTGGTCAACTAATGCAAGTACGGGTTGGTTGGTGACCTGCTGTGTTTTTCCATTTGGACTTGAAATTCTTGTCTTATCTTCTATGGCATCTGATTACCTTGGAATTAGACAGCATTTGGTTTTTCCAAGATATCTGATTGGCTTGGAACCCAAATGTCAGATTCTCTTTTCTTCAAAGGAGTGCAAGTTTGGACTAAAATATATGGGAACACTTATAATTTTTCTACATGCCAACAGACCTATGCTTTTGTATATGACTAGATCCCAAGGCCCTCTTCTATCTTGTAGGTCAGTGGGGCCAACACCTAATGTAAAATCTAGCTTAAAGCTTTATGCTGCCAAGTTGGAAAAAATTTATCCACATGAAAATGCAGAACACATCCTGTTGGGCATTTCAAAATGGAAAATGAACAGAAAAAAACTTAAAATTACACTTTCACTCAGGCATTTGCAATGTCTCTAACAGGCTATGTTAATGGCAAAGGACGTATTTAGAACAACTGTTGAATCCTGGTGATTATGTCAGAGATACTTTCTTCTCATAGGATTTTTTGAGTTTGATAAAAATTTAGGAGCATTTTTTTTAGGAAAATCCCAAAGACAAACAACTACATCACAACCACTCGACACTTCTTTTCATGAAGCTGTTGGGACATGTCTGGTGAAAAGCGTGTGTGCACTAGTGCACTGATGCAGTCTAGGCCCTAGCAGCCCCTCTTCAAATTAGATTAGGATTATTATTAGTAGAGTTCTAATTAAATTGTTATTAGGAAAGTTTCCATTATTAGCCTAGGGTTTTCTTACACATTAAGTTTGTTTTTACTATATATATAGCATTGTAGAGAATAAATTCTCAGATTTTGTTGATTAATAGAATTGGGTTTTCCCAGAGAGGTGTGTCCTCGTGTGTGTTGAAGTCATCTTGACGGTTTGAAGTGTCCTTGGACACATGCTTAGGCACCTCCACGCAAGCCCTAACCCTTGGGCAGCATCAGATTGGTATCAGAGAAGATCCAGTCGCCGAGCACCATCTGTCGTTCCCGGACTTCGTCTCTCCATCCACTGTTCATCCCATCCTCTCCGCTGCTATCTCAGACGACCCAAAATCATACCATCCCGACCCCAGTCTGTCGCTTCCCCCATCTTCAACTTTCCAAACCCTCTCAGAAATTCGTCCCATCCTAACCCTAATCGCCTACCACTGGACTAACCCTAATCATCAGCCGGCCAGATCCCCATCTCACTGCTGTGTCTCATACCACTGACAACCCAAACCCGTCCCACATCCCAGATCTGCACCCCTTATAGAACCCCTCATCCCTCCATCCAGGCAAAAAACTCCCGAACCCAGAGTAAAAAAAAAAAAAGCAATAGAGAGAGGAGTAGCAGCCAAGAGCGAGAAGGAAACATACCTGGCATCTCGCTGCTGTCGTCTGCCGTCTGCCAGTACTGCTCGACGATCGCCGCCTTCGCAGCACCATCGTCACCGCCATCGTCACGTCGCTGCATTCTCGCCTCCACCGCAGACATCACCAACGATCGCCCCTCGTCGTCCGTCGTCGCCGCTGGGTGTCTGCTATTGCCAGCCTCTGCCGTATGCTGCCTGTCGTCGCCGTCGATTGTCGTGCCGTTCACTGATCTCCGCTCTCTGTTGGCGTTAAAGCCAATGCAATCGTCGCCATCTCCATCATCTCGCCAGCGCTCTCATCGTTGCAGCCTCTGTTTGAAGCACCTAGGGCAAACGAATTCTTTCTTATCTCCCTCTTCTTGTCACGAAGAACGAGACCGAAAAAAAAAACAATTGGTATTTAGGCCGTGTTCTAAGCCGGGTACACTTGATCTGTTTTCAAGGATGTGAGCCCAACGGTTAGGCCCACAAACGAAATTCTTCTTAAAAGAGTTCTGGTCAATTTGTTTGTGCAAGATCAACATCAACTGTGCTCCGCTTTCTGATCTGTCTTTACCAGCATACTTCTGAAGAGTAGATCTACACATTAGGTCAATCAGATTTAAATTTTGCATAAAAAAAATGCCTCCTAAGAAGCAAGTGGATGCTGGATCTTCATCTTTTTCACTTGAAGATTTGGCTAGTGCCATTAGAGAATTATCTGCAAAAGTTGATGGCATGCAAACCACCTTGCAACAATTGGATATTAAAGTGACAAATTTAGAAAATCATCAGCGTGTGCATCACCACCGTGATGATGGTGCAAATATTCGGAATCAACGGGATCCACTAGTTAATAATCCTGATCGAGAATTAGGGATTAAAATTGTGATTCCCGAATATGATGGAAAATTGCAGCCCGTGGAATTTATAAATTGGTTAGTATGCGTGGAAAATATTTTCGCACATAAGCCAATGACTAAACATCATAAAGTCACACTGATTGCTGCTAGATTCCGAAATTATGCTGCAACTTGGTGGGCTGAATTGCAAAGAAAACGGAGGAATCAAAACATTGACCTAGTTAATACATGGATTGAGATGAGAAATATTTTGAAGCAAAAATTCCTCCCTGTCAACTATGCAAGAGATCTACGTTCCAACTTTCAAAACTTGAAACAAAGGTCCAAGACAGTTGTTGAATATTCTAAAGAATTTTTTACTCTGCAAGCTCGTTGTGTCTTGAATGAAGATGATGATGTGGTAGTTGATAGATTTTTTAATGGATTGAGAATAGACATTCAACATATCCTTGCCTTCCAACATTTTGATAATGTCGATGAACTCATCAAACATGCTATCAAAGCTGAGGGAATTGCAAATCATCAAGTACAAAAATCCAAATGGGTTTCTCCGAAGAATTCATTTCTACAAGAAGCTAAATCCAATGGACAGATTTTTATTAGGACTGAAGGTCAACATAAGATGATTTGTTTTCATTGTCAACGGCACGGGCATCGCGCAGCAGCATGTCCAAATCGAATACATTTGATTGAGATTGAAGGTGCTGATAACAATATCCGAGATGATATTAAGGATACTGACACTGATCCTAAGGATATTGACAATCCCAAGGATATTGACACTGAGGAAATTGAATTCACTGATGCAGATACCACAGGTGAAGCTCTTATTGTCCTCAAGGACGCTCCACCAACTGTTGAGCATAAATGGTTGTGCAAAAATATTTTCAGTTCCGCAGGAATGATTCAGGGACAAAATTGCAGAATTGTTATTGACAGCGGAAGTTGTGAAAATCTCATTTCCCAAGCCCTTATTGATCGCCTCCAATTGAAAGTTTATAAGCATAACCGTCCTTATTGTGTCAAGTGGCTAATGAATGGTGATCAAGCATATGTTCGACATACTTGCAAAGTTCCTTTTGCCATTGGTGAGATTTACAAAGATACTATCTTGTATGATGTGATACCTATGGATAGTGGTGATATCTTATTGGGCCGTCCTTGGATGTATGACAAAAATGGGACTCATGGTATGCGCGACAACACCTATACATTCATCCATGGTAACCAGCAGGTTACTCTTCATCCCGAGAAACCACAACCGCCAAAGAAGAATTCCTGGAAAGCTGTCACAAAGGGAGCCCTTCATGTTCACCACATTTATAAAGGCAATCCGAAGCAGAATCGAGTTCAAGGACGAACTCTTCTTTCAACCCGGGGAGGATGATGCAGTCTAGGCCCCAGCAGCCCCTCTTCAAATTAGATTATGATTATTATTAGTAGAGTTCTAATTAAATTGTTATTAGGAAAGTTTCCATTATTAGCCTAGGGTTTTCTTACACATTAAGTTTGTTTTTACTATAAATATGGCATTGTAGAGAAGAAATTCTCAGATTTTGTTGATTAATAGAAATGGGTTTTCCCAGAGAGGTGTGTCCTCGTGTGTGTTGAAGTCATCTTGACGGTTCGAAGTGTCCTTGGACATGTGCTTAGGCAGCTCCATGCAAGCGGTAACCCTTGGGCTGCATCATGCACTTGCTGCACGTGTTCTCTTTCCTGATGTTAATGGGACACAATGGAATAACACACAAGGCAGTGATGTCTCTTTGGAATATTGATTATACATCTTACGATTCATTCATTTTCTCATGACATGGTGTTTATTTGTGAAGAGGGGAAAAACCACTTTGGTTTTGATTTCCTCTTTTGATTGTTACTCTAAATATTTTGTTTTGGAAGGTTTATGAAAGGTGCACTGTAATTTTGTCATTAATGAGATTTTGTTACTGATAAATACATTTCCCAACTCCCAGCCACCAAACAGCTTATTGTGCCGTCAACTCAGAACAATTAGCAGTCAGGGATATTGTGCTTATCCATTTTGAACTCATACTGTCTTCTTCAGTAGGCTTTGTGGTGTTATGTTTTTAGAGTTTCACCATTTCTTTTGTGTAACAACTATTTTAACAGTTCGTTCCTCTAGATATTGCTGATGCATTTATGCTCTGGTAATCAAACAGATCTATGCCGTGGAAGATGGTGAAGCACAGTCATTGTGGAAGCTAATTGGTGGTCAGCTTTCTTTCTTAGATTCTGAAAGTGCAGATCATGTTGATTGGTCGATGTAGGTTTGATCTGTTACTAGAATCACATCTTCTGTTCCGTTGTAGTCTGTGGTTGAGACATTTTGCACAAAAATTCTGTAATATTTGGTTTCAAAATGTATATAATTGGTTTTGTGAAGAATTGTTTTCTCTATATTATGGGATGAACCCGCTTGGGTCCAGCTACACTATGCCTGCATCAGGTCTGAGTTTCTTGCGCTATGGTCTGGCATTTTGTTTTCGTGAGCCTGTGTCTTCTGGGCTAGGCCATGTTCTGCAGTCTTGCTAGAGTCTAGATAGCTTATTTACATATAAATGGGCCTATTACTTGGGTAATGTGTTGCCGATAGCCTGATTTGCAGACCATGAGATGGACCTTGGGCTTGACTGGCAGGCCAGATAAAATAGGATTGGCCTGGACTAGTCTCATCCTGATCTATTACACTCCTACTACATTGCTTTTAATGCTTTACCGTTGATGTCTTGTTTGTTTATAGTTTTGGTTGAGTTATTAAGGATGACTTATTGCATGGTGGTCTTCACTTATTGCAGGTTTGAAGGTATTGTTTTATGCTCCATAGAAGCTAAACGCTCCATGTTGAGGTATGTTTTTCTTTTTTGTGGTTTTTGATTTTTTCCTCTTCTGTCTTAGAGTTTTGGAAAGAGAATGGCAGTATCTCAAAAGAAATTATATTGATCAGATGAATAGATAAAGTGCTTTTGTGAGATGAATTATCGCTTAGGTGAATTGGGGAAAGTTTCCCTAGAGCACGTCTTTATTCTCTGAAAAGTTAAAGAGCAACTTCTATTAAGAAACTAAATCACAACCAAATTGTACAGCAGGAGGACATCAGCTGATTAGACTACTACAATACCTAAATGAACAGGCCACTAAATCCTTATTGACTAAAGGGCTTGATAACATCATCTTCATCTGAGACTTCAGTTGTGCTTGGTTGGACTCCTCAAAAATCAAGTTCTTTCTTAGAAGTAGCCTCTGAAAATCTACTTCTGTGAAACGGCTTTCTAGAAGAACATGCTAGTTGGCTAGTGTGGATTTTATATATACTTTCTAACAGCAAAAGTACCCTTGCATGTCTGGCTATAGCATTAAAAGAAACCAGATGATAACATATTATAAGTAAATAATATATATAATATAATAAAAAACAATTACAGTATATATAGGTCTCTTAGAGGTAAACAAAATGACCTCATATAAAATCCCATGTCACAAGGCACATGTCAATGTGGTAATTCTGCATCGTCATCTCAATGAACAATGAGATATGAGGACATTCATTGTTTGGTTTGTGTTATAAATCTATGAATATGACCCATTATAAAATTCAAGTCACCCATAATACAGAACTCTTGTACTGATTCTGGAAGAAATTTGACTTCAATTAGAGTTTAGTTCAGCATCAGATTGATCATGTAAAACACTGCCATTGTTCTCCATTTGATTTATGTTTTTACCAATTGATCAATCTGATCATTAGAACAAAATATGGCCTAACACCTCTTTATAAGATGATCTTGATCGTGATTGGTTACAATTTCATTGGTGGACCCTACAGATCGCCAAGCTCATCTGAGTATTTAAATCTTAAACATGCATTGAAGCCCAATGATATCATTCCAGTGGTAAAGAAAGAAGATGATTGCTTTGAGATTATTAATCTGTTCTTTTTTTTTTAGAGCCAGATACTTTGAGATTTTTTAGAAAGAGAGGGAAAAAAGAGAAGAAAAGAGGGGAACAAAACATTTACCCTTCCTTCATCCTTCCTAATACATTTTTGCTCGCTTCCTGCAAAAATGAAAAAGTACTTTTGAAGGTGAAGTCGGTTGAGGTTTGCTTCTCAGAAAAGCTAATTTTTTCCTTCTTAAAGGCCCCTTTTAAGAAGTTAAATAGCCAAATGAGCTTTTGAGGGCTTTTGCACATTTTAGAAGCAGAAATCCTATGAGTAACTGATGTAGGCCGTAGGGATTAGGGCTTGTGTGGGAAAGTGCCAAAACATGATATAGGTGTCTGTAGACACTATGACACGAGCACACACCTCAAAAGGGATAAAATCCATTCAAATTCTATTAGTCATCAACTCTGAGATTCTAATTTCGACAATTCCATTTAAACAGTAAAAGAAAACTTAGGGGCTACGACTCCTAATCAAACTAGGAAAGAAAATTAGAGACTATCCTAATTACAACTCTTTAATAAAAAAAAATATAAAGTACTAAAATTAGAAACAATAATGTTCTACATAATTTTGAGTGGTCCCACACATGGGCCATGGGCCTTCTTGCACTTACTGGCACTACTGCGTCACTCACTTTTAAAAAACCAACCAAACACACCCTTAGTTGCTACTTCCTCTTCTGCAGCTCTCTAACTTTGGAATCTTGTTGGTTCATCTCCTACCCGAAGGATAGATAACCTCCGCTAAAGAGCAACCCATAAAAGATCGCCTCAGTTATAATTGCAAACTGAAGATCCACTGCTCCAGAAGGTCCATGACATCCACCACTGAACCTGAAACATTCCCAATAAATAAGCCAACACCTTTCTTTTAAACAAAGATCAAAATAGTGGTAGTGGATGGCATTGCGGCCGGTCACCAAAATGCTACATAGTGGCATGATTTGAAGAAGTTGTCAAAAAATTTTGAAAAAACTCTAGAAGATCCAGAAAATTGTAATGAGCTAGAATATGTATTTTTTTTGCAAAAATAACTAGAATAAAGGGGTGTAGCGGTCCCCTCAATGCATTTTGTCATGTATCACTGTATAATTAGAAAATAATAGTATTAATCTTATTTTCTACATGTATTCATGTTGATTTCTTCTAGTAACTTATAAACTAATGAAATGCAAATAAAAATCTATGTATGCCATGAAGATATCGTCAAAATGAATAATGTATCAAGAGTTTAAGACTTAGTGTGACTCAACAATCAACATTTAAAATAATAAATGACATAATAAATAATTTCATAAACAACATTGTAAAAGAGTTAATATAAAGTGATTCAGTTGACTTTGATTTCAAGAAAATGGAGGTAAGGATAGCAAGAGGGAAAGAAAGGGATACAGAGGCGAGAAATAGCTTAAAAAAAAATAATACAGCCGCTACATAGCGGTCATAGTGGCTGCTATTTATCGTAGCGGCCGCTACAACCCACTACGGCGCTAACACCAATGTAGCATAGCGGTGTTGGTTGATAGCAGCCGCTATTTTGTTCCATGCTTTCAAAAGGACATTGTATCAAAATGTCACATTGTAGATTTTAAGAAATCAGGTTGTACTTTCTTTTCCATTGAAAGTATTTTACCCAGTATTTCCATACACTAAAATGCCAAAACTGTCATAGGTGCTCTGGTTTTCCACGAGGCAGATCCTTCAGAATTTTTTACACTGCCTTGCCAATAGACAGTAAAAGGACTCATCCAAGAATGCACCATCTGTGCTCATGTTCCACATGTTGTAGCCAATTCTTTCGGCTGGGGGAAAAAAAAAATCTTGAAGAGGGAACAGAAGATGGAGTAACTTCTAGTATTTGGGTCATACCGTATCCAATTGAGTCAAAGACCCACCCATCCAACTCAATACAACTGAGCTGTATGTTGGATTAATGTCGCATAAAGTGCCATCATCTCCTGCTGTAGAGAACATGGATGGAAGTTGAAAGGACCGATATTAAGGAGTGCAACCTATCCAAAGATTTGGCCTAGGATAGACAGGAATGGTGAAATAGAATTCATGTAGTTGATCCCAACATAGTTGGTACAAGGCTTTGATGATGATGAAAGTGTCATAATCTTCCATTTATTATTCCTCCTGTCTCTATCTAGCACTCACTAGTCCACCTATTACAGGAACTCTGTCTCTATTGTTATCTCCTCTTGACATGCTTCCATATATATGGCTTTTTAAGGTTTGTTGTATGTTGTTTCTCCTCATTAGATTAAAAAAAGTTCTCTTCAACAATTTCTAAGGCTTCTATCTCATATAATAAAGATGCTATCACATAATCAATGAGTCCAAGTGTGGATTTTTCTCAAAGCATTCAAAAAACAAAAAAGTGTGTATTTTTTCAGTGGGTTATGTCTTATTTTGATTTATTTATTTTCCTGTGGTTTCACTTGATTATTGAGTTGCTTTTATTATTTCTTTTTCATTTCTCTAGTTCCGAGCCCTTGTCTTTGGATAATGTTTTTATGACATTCCATTGATGGATGTCCCAAATTTTACAAAAAAAAAAGTTTGATGTGATGATATTTTTATCTAATACCATTTGGTAGACTGAAGCAGCGCAAGGAAAGAAGATTAGCCAACGGGCTAATCTCCAAGCCAAAAGGCTTAGGGATAAATTGTCTAGGTGTCTCACCAAAGACAAATAACTCTCTCAACTAAGAACCAATGCCCAAAGCTTTATTCAATATCAAAATCTATATCTCTTGAAGAGATTACAACCTTTATTTATAACTAAAACATTATCTAAGAAAGGAAATACCTAATTCTAAACAGGTAAGAAATCCTAAATCAAATCCAACTGGAATCAAATCCAACTGGACTTGCCAAATATCAAACAACTACTATAATAGAATCCTACTACAATGCTACTATGTTTTGGGCCTGCGGGTGTAGACTTTCAATCGGGGCCCATTATGATGATGGCCTGCATCAGCTCTCCCCGGCTTGGAAAAACTCGACTCTGGCGAGTTGCTGGCTTGGTACTGCTCATATAAATCTGGATTGATCTTTTGAAAATCTGCATCCGTAATCCAGGTAGCTTCAGAGATAGGTTTGCCTTTCCACTTAACAAGAAACTTGTGAAATCCTCCGTTCTTTGTTGAAATGATCTGATCATCAAAAACATCTTCAATTTCGTCTGGAGGGAATTGATGAAGAGGAATGCGAAGAGCTTGTTCTTCAAAGGATTCATCATTGTGGTGCCCATGATATATTGTCAAATCTTCGACATTGAACGTGGAACTGATATTCATATCTGCAGGAAGATCTAGAACATATGCATTGGAACTGATTTTCGTTAGAATCTTGAAAGGACCTGCACTTCGTGGATGAAGCTTCTTGTATTTACCTGCAGGGAATCGCTCGGGCTTCAAACGAACCATTACCAAATCACCTTCGGTAAACTCAACATGGCGTTTGTGAGAATCCGCGTGCTTTTTATATGCTTCATTACCGGTAGCGATTTGCCGGCGCACTTCATCATGAACATCTTTCATATGTTGGGCAAATTGTTCAGCATCCGGACTAGATCTAGAGTCAACTGGTAAGGGACTTAAATCAATAGGCAGTCGTGGCGTAACACCAGTGACAACTTCAAATGGTGATCTCCCTGTTGTTCTGTTAACAGAATTATTATAGGCAAACTCCGCCATAGGTAAAATAAGATCCCATGAAGCAATATGTTCTCCAATAAGACATCGAAGAAGATTTCCTAAACTCCGATTGACAACTTCTGTTTGGCCATCAGTTTGTGGATGATAGGCACTTGAATATTGGAGTTTAGTGCGCATCATGTGCCATAAAGTCTTCCAGAAGAAACTCATGAACTTTGTATCTCTGTCAGACACTATTGTCTTGGGAAGACCATGCAAACGGACAACTTCTTTAAAGAAAAGAATGGCAATCTTCTTGGCATCTGCTGTATGAGAACAAGGAATAAAATGTGCCATTTTGGAGAAACGATCAACAACGACAAAAACAGAATCTACTTTTCGTGCTGTTTTTGGTAAGCCCAAGACAAAGTCCATACTCAAATCTTGCCAAGGTGCATGTGGAATAGGAAGGGGCTGATACAAACCTGCATTCTTCTTTTGACCTTTTGCAAGTTGGCATACTCTGCATAATTCACAAATACGGGCAACATCTGTTTTTAAACGTGGCCAAAAGAAACGATCTTCCACAAGGGTTAATGTTTTATCACGCCCAAAATGTCCACTACATCCGCCACTATGCAACTCACGTATCATAAATTCACGGATAGATGTAGCAGGCAGACATAATTGATTTCCACGGAAGAGATATCCATCATGAAGAGAAAACTTTGGATGTTCTGAACCTTCACCATTTAGAAGGGCTGTATAAATGTGACCAAAGTCATTATCAGCTGCATATTCTCTGCGTATCACTTCAAAGCCAGGAACATTGACGGAAATTGTCGTAAGAATGTGAGTTCGACGACTTAATGCATCTGCGACTTTATTTTCCGTGCCAGATTTATGACGCAGAACAAAAGAAAACTCCTGTAGGTATGCACTCCATTTAACACGATTGGCGCTCATTTTCTTTTGAGAATTCAGGTGCTGCAAAGCTTCGTGGTCAGAGTATAAGACAAATTCTTTTCCAATGAGATAATGACGCCAATAACGAAGAGCTTGAACTACTGCATAATATTCCAGATCATAAACAGTGTACTTCTTACGGGAGTCATTTAATTTCTCACTGAAATAAGCAACTGGATGACCGTCTTGACTTAAGACTCCGCCAATACCTACATGGGAAGCATCACAACTAACTTCGAAGACTTTGTCAAAGTCCGGAAGTTTCAGAACTGGTGCCTCAGTCATTTTCTTCTTAATTTGCTCAAATGCTTGAGAGGCAGCATTGGTCCAAGTGAACTCTCCTTTTTTCATGCAGTCAGATATAGGAGCCATAATGGTACTGAAATTACAAATGAATCTCCTGTAAAAGGTAGCCAAACCATGAAAGCTGCGTACCTCATGTATATTAGTGGGAATAGGCCAATCATGGATTGCTTTGACTTTAGCTGGATCCGGTTCAACTCCGCGGGCCGAGACAACAAAGCCCAAAAATACGACTGTGGAGGTTAAAAATGTACACTTCTTCAAATTAATGTAAAACTTTTCTTTTCGAAGTGCACGCATGACATACCTCAGATGATCGAGATGCTCGTCCTTTGATTTGCTGAAGATTAAAATATCATCAAAATATACCACAACAAATTTTCCAAGAAAAGGTCGTAGAAGCTGAGTCATTACTCTCATAAAAGTGCTGGGAGCATTCGTTAGACCGAACGGCATGACTAACCATTCGTATAGTCCATCTTTGGTTTTGAATGCTGTTTTCCATTCATCTCCGGGCCTAATACGAAGTTGGTGATATCCGCTCCTGAGATCAATCTTGGAAAAGACAGAAGATCCAGACATCATATCAAGCATGTCATCCACTCGAGGAATCGGAAACCGATATTTGATGGTAATTTTATTAATCGCTCGGCTATCAACACACATTCGCCAAGAACCATCTTTTTTCGGTGTTAAGAGGGCTGGAACTGCACATGGACTCATGCTTTCTCGGATATAACCTTTCTAGAGTAAATCTTCAACCTGTCTGCGCAATTCAGCATGTTTGGCAGGGCTCATGCGATAAGCAGGCAAGTTAGGAAGGGTAGATCCAGGGACTAAATCAATGGCATGCTGGATGTCCCGCATAGGAGGTAACTCATTAGGAAGCTCTGCAGGAATTAAATCTTGAAAATCATGGAGCAATGACTTGATTTCTGGTGGCGTAGAATCCTGTTGTGTATTCTCTGCTTCTTGGGTTTCTTTAGGCACAAGAGCATAAACAACTCCTTGGTTTTTGCTTTCCATTTCAAACTTCCGCATAGAGAGAACATGAGGGTTTGATGGAGTGGTAGAAACTGCCGGTGAAGATGCTAATGGCGGCAATGGGAGAAGATTATCTATACGAATGGTTAGTCATGCCGTTCGGTCTAACGAATGCTCCCAGCACTTTTATGAGAGTAATGACTCAGCTTCTACGACCTTTTTTTGGAAAATTTGTTGTGGTATATTTTGATGATATTTTAATCTTCAGCAAATCAAAGGACGAGCATCTCGATCATCTGAGGTATGTCATGCGTGCACTTCGAAAAGAAAAGTTTTACATTAATTTGAAGAAGTGTACATTTTTAACCTCCACAGTCGTATTTTTGGGCTTTGTTGTCTCGGCCCGCGGAGTTGAACCGGATCCAGCTAAAGTCAAAGCAATCCATGATTGGCCTATTCCCACTAATATACATGAGGTACGCAGCTTTCATGGTTTGGCTACCTTTTACAGGAGATTCATTTGTAATTTCAGTACCATTATGGCTCCTATAACTGACTGCATGAAAAAAGGAGAGTTCACTTGGACCAATGCTGCCTCTCGAGCATTTGAGCAAATTAAGAAAAAAATGACTGAGGCACCAGTTCTGAAACTTCCGGACTTTGACAAAGTCTTCGAAGTTAGTTGTGATGCTTCCCATGTAGGTATTGGCGGAGTCTTAAGTCAAGACGGTCATCCAGTTGCTTATTTCAGTGAGAAATTAAATGACTCCCGTAAGAAGTACACTGTTTATGATCTGGAATATTATGCAGTAGTTCAAGCTCTTCGTTATTGGCGTCATTATCTCATTGGAAAAGAATTTGTCTTATACTCTGACCACGAAGCTTTGCAGCACCTGAATTCTCAAAAGAAAATGAGCGCCAATCGTGTTAAATGGAGTGCATACCTACAGGAGTTTTCTTTTGTTCTGCGTCATAAATCTGGCACGGAAAATAAAGTCGCAGATGCATTAAGTCGTCGAACTCACATTCTTACGACAATTTCCGTCAATGTTCCTGGCTTTGAAGTGATACGCAGAGAATATGCAGCTGATAATGACTTTGGTCACATTTATACAGCCCTTCTAAATGGTGAAGGTTCAGAACATCCAAAGTTTTCTCTTCATGATGGATATCTCTTCCGTGGAAATCAATTATGTCTGCCTGCTACATCTATCCGTGAATTTATGATACGTGAGTTGCATAGTGGCGGATGTAGTGGACATTTTGGGCGTGATAAAACATTAACCCTTGTGGAAGATCGTTTCTTTTGGCCACGTTTAAAAACAGATGTTGCCCGTATTTGTGAATTATGCAGAGTATGCCAACTTGCAAAAGGTCAAAAGAAGAATGCAGGTTTGTATCAGCCCCTTCCTATTCCACATGCACCTTGGCAAGATTTGAGTATGGACTTTGTCTTGGGCTTACCAAAAACAGCACGAAAAGTAGATTCTGTTTTTGTCGTTGTTGATCGTTTCTCCAAAATGGCACATTTTATTCCTTGTTCTCATACAGCAGATGCCAAGAAGATTGCCATTCTTTTCTTTAAAGAAGTTGTCCGTTTGCATGGTCTTCCCAAGACAATAGTGTCTGACAGAGATACAAAGTTCATGAGTTTCTTCTGGAAGACTTTATGGCACATGATGCGCACTAAACTCCAATATTCAAGTGCCTATCATCCACAAACTGATGGCCAAACAGAAGTTGTCAATCGGAGTTTAGGAAATCTTCTTCGATGTCTTATTGGAGAACATATTGCTTCATGGGATCTTATTTTACCTATGGCGGAGTTTGCCTATAATAATTCTGTTAACAGAACAACAGGGAGATCACCATTTGAAGTTGTCACTGGTGTTACGCCACGACTGCCTATTGATTTAAGTCCCTTACCAGTTGACTCTAGATCTAGTCCGGATGCTGAACAATTTGCCCAACATATGAAAGATGTTCATGATGAAGTGCGCCGGCAAATCGCTACCGGTGATGAAGCATATAAAAAGCACGCGGATTCTCACAAACGCCATGTTGAGTTTACCGAAGGTGATTTGGTAATGGTTCGTTTGAAGCCCGAGCGATTCCCTGCAGGTAAATACAAGAAGCTTCATCCACGAAGTGCAGGTCCTTTCAAGATTCTAACGAAAATCAGTTCCAATGCATATGTTCTAGATCTTCCTGCAGATATGAATATCAGTTCCACGTTCAATGTCGAAGATTTGACAATATATCATGGGCACCACAATGATGAATCCTTTGAAGAACAAGCTCTTCGCATTCCTCTTCATCAATTCCAAAATGTAGGGAGTAAGGTGCCGGGAAGGGAATGGCCTCGGGTGAGGGCTCCGATTGCGCGATGGGTTATGGAAGGGGTCGCGGGAGTGGGGTGGGTCCGGACGAACAGAGGAAGAGACGAACGAAACTGAACCACACGCACGCACGAGAACCTCGAATCGGCGATCAGACGGCGATCCGAACTTGGATCTTCGGCTCTGATACCAATTGAAGCAGCGTAGGGAAAGAAGATTAGCCAACGGGCTAATCTCCAAGCCAAAAGGCTTAGGGATAAATTGTCTAGGTGTCTCACCAAAGACAAATAACTCTCTCAACTAAGAACCAATGCCCAAAGCTTTATTCAATATCAAAATCTATATCTCTTGAAGAGATTACAACCTTTATTTATAACTAAAACATTATCTAAGAAAGGAAATACCTAATTCTAAACAGGTAAGAAATCCTAAATCAAATCCAACTGGAATCAAATCCAACTGGACTTGCCAAATATCAAACAATTACTATAATAGAATCCTACTACAATGCTACTATGTTTTGGGCCTGCGGGTGTAGACTTTCAATCGGGGCCCATTATGATGATGGCCTGCATCATAGACCTTTCTCAATTTCTGTGGATTCAAATGTGATAATGAATTATTAATTTTAATACATGTTGGAGCATTAAAAGAACCCAATAGAACGGTTAAGAAGCTGTTTAACGTTTGCATCAACTGCCAAACATCACAAATATTACTGTATCGTAATATTCATTATACTATTTCTTGATTCAATCGAAGCCCAAAGAAGTTAATATTGTACCCAAATGACAATAGATAAGTAAAAAGCAGCCCTGATTGAGCCTATTCCTAGTTCTAAATGGAATGTAACAACATAGGTATCCATATGTAACATAGTATCTATTTACATATGCTCGAATGACCCCTTCTCATAATAAGAAGGTAGATAACCCTATTCTGGTCTGGTCCAGTATGGAATGAACAACTAATCTGATGATCGAGTCGATTCCTTGATTAGTTGTTCATAAGCCCAGCCCATTCCTGTTTTGGGCAGAACTGATCTATATAATATGTACTCTATTAACATAACAGCTATATTAATAATATATTCTGAGCTTATGATATGTACTCTATCAACATTTAAATCAGTTATCATTTCATTCTGAATTTATCCTAACAACCCTTAAATTGGGATCCTTTCGTTGGGAACTTTCTAAATTTGGTATTTATTTGGATTTTTGGCTGGCACAATTTCATCAATGGAGTTTTGGAATATTATAGAACACATTTATGATTTATCTCTGTACACTATTTTTAAAATATGCTTCACATGGTGTGCAGCCTTTTGAAGGAGCCATTTTCTTTCATTCCACTGATATGGATTATTCAGGAAGATACACTTGGAAAGCGTTTGGCAATGTATACAGAGATGGGCTGGGAACATCTTATTTCTGAATGGAGAAATGCTTTTAGTAGGGCTGATGTTGTAGTGTTCCCTGATTTCTCCCTCCCTGTAGGTATTCCTTTGCATAATGTTTTTAATTAAGGATATACTGTCTGTAATTTAGCATCTCATTTGAATTGTAGTGACTACTTAATGATCAACTTTAAGGATATACTATCTGTAATTTAGCATCTCATTTGAATTTTGGTGACTACTTAACGATCAACTTACTTTTTCCTATCCTGTATCAGATGTTGTACAGCACGCTTGATACTGGGAACTTCTTTGTTGTTTCTGGATCCCCAGTGGATGTGTGGTCTGCTGAGAGTTATATCAAGTCCCATTCCAAATATCAGTTACGAAAACAAAATGGATTCTGTGAAGATGATCTATTAATTCTCGTGGTTGGAAGCTCTTTTTTCTACAATGAGTTGCCGTGGGACTTTGCAGTGGCAATGCAAGCCACAAGACCTCTGCTAAAGAAATTTACTGGAGCAAATCACCTGGAGGAATCATTTAAATTTATTTTCTTATGTGGAAACTCTACAGATAGCTATCGTGATGCTTTGCAGGTACGGATCATTGATTTTTTTCTTTCATACATAGGTATCACATCTGAGGTTACATTTTGGTGGAAGCCAGAACCGAGGCAAATAGGATTGGCTTTCATTTTTCCCCAGAATAGAATCTGCAAGATTGTGGAATTTGGTGCCAACATCCATATTTTCCTGGATGAGCTGATCAATGTACTAATGGGTTTTTTGTCACTGATCTAATGTGGTCAAAGGTGAACCTAATTGGTTGGGAATCCAAAATTCCAACCCTAGCCCAATCAACAGAAAGCAACATACAAAACTAAGGAACAATGGAAAAAATACTCACTTAATTTAATGAATAATTCAATGATATCTTCAATTGCAAGGAGAGAATCTCAATCCTAATGGAGAAAGAAAACCAATATAATTTTACTCAAAAGTCTTAAATCTGAACTACACGGTGGGCCATTTCTTTTCCCTGAAGCATGCACCAAATACTAAATACTCTTAAAACCCTGTGTTAATTGCAACCCATGATCTTTGATCTAGAAAATCAACCCCTTAACCTTTAGGAGTCCCATCTTAAAAAAACAGGAAAAAAAGAATCTCACACTACTTGAATTGAAGCACTTACAGGCCAAACAGACCTTGATGTACTTCTGGGACTGTGGGACCCTGTTGGCCCATTGTCTTGATGAGGAAGCCCCATTAATAAATCCTCGACTGGTGGATGACCTAGATGATGTTGGGCTTGCACAGGTTTCAGTCTATTTAGGCCCAAATAATAGTCTGCTTGCTGGAATTTCTGCTCGAAATTCCTGAAATTGCAGAAACCTGCCTGCAGTGGTCCAAACTATCAAACGAGCCTCTGTCAGTAGGATTTTATGATAAATTGGGGACTGTTTGGAGCTCATTCTTTGATTGAACTCAGTTAACACTTTGGCCAGCCTAGCCCTTGCAGGCCCTCTTAGAGTGATGAAATTGATCCTGAATTTTTTGCAAGTAAAATTATGTGATCTGCATCCATATCTTCATCACAATAAATTGAAAAGGTGCTGATAGTTTTATCCTTTTCATGCATATGATATCTAAAGCTTACCCAAGCCTAACCATAAGTCAGCCAAGCCATTGAGCCTAGTCCATAAGCCCAATAGGACATTTAATTATTTAGGAATATTATTTAGTAGTTTGCTTTTATTAGAATTAATATTATTGAGTTTCCTTTTATATTTAGGATTATTCTAATATCAGGAGTTTACCTAATTTGGATTGTCTAGAGATTTAGTTTCCTTTGTTGTTTAGGAAAGTCTTGGTATCTAAGTAGTCTTATCCTATATAAGGATGATTATACTTCCTTGTAAAGACAGTCATTCATTATCAATAATATTTGAGTTATGAGAGTTTCCTCTTGGTTATGGTGTTTTCTCCTCTTGTGAGGGTGCCCTACGGGTTGAATCCATCTTGGATTTGACCAATCCTTTGGGAAATTGATCTATTCTTCTTGATTGTAGATTGTGGTTGCACCAATTGGTATTAGAGACGAAAAGTGATTGCTGAGAAGACACCGTCCTTCCCGGATTTCTATCCCATCCATCTTCCGCCATCAAAAACCATCATCATCTAGCCACCACATCAACACCCAAGCATCCATCCGCCATCCCTGAAGCCATCATCCCCAACCCGAATCCTTTGCTGCAGAAGCCCTTCTCACCATTCTGTCAGTCACCACCACAACCCAAAACCCCCGGCCCCCAGCCACATAACCCTACGAAACCCTAAACATCTTCTTAGCATCACACAAAACCAACCCAACCCTTCCCGAGTGCCAACCGAACCAACCCCGACCTTATCCCTACCCACCGAAACCCATACCAACCCCATTGCCGTCCCTAATCTCCCTCCCACATCATCACCTAGCTGAAATAGCAACCTCAATAACTTTGTCCCAACTTCCTCTATCTCACTTTTCCCACACTGCAAAAACCCACCCAGTACTCCACCAGAAAACCATCCGACCCCTTTCGACACTACCAATCCCATCTCGACACACACACCTATTTTTCTCGAACTTCAGCTTGAACCCTAACCTTCCTAAAAGCCCATTCGGTTAAACCCTAAACATCCAAAACCCAAACTACATTAACCCCAAAAACCTAGAACCCAAAATCATTGAAACCCCTCACACCAACACCCACCGTTCTTGCTCAAACGAAACCCTAGTCGACCATAAACCCCTCCCCCAGGCCCCAAATCCCATTTTCGACCTCCAACTTAGTCCATCCCCAAACCTCTCCCCTCCATCGAACCCCTTTCCCCTGTAAACCCAACCCAAAAAGAAAGAAAAAAAAAAAACAAAAAACAAAAAAAGACGTAGAAGAAGAAGAAGGTGAGAAATAGAGATAGAGGAATACGTACCATGCACCTTCGTTGCCCAGCCCTCAACTCATCAGCATTACCGTAGCCTAGTGTGGTCATAGTGGCTCGATCACTGAGCTTCTTCGTCAACTTGCAAAAGGGAGGTGAGTCGATAGTCCCCTTTTCTTCATTTGTGCCTTACCCAGCATCAAGGCAAAAAGAAAAAGAGCCCTTTCCTCCTTTGTTCACACACCTGCCTGTCCAGGTACCATTTAGGGCCCTCCTTTGTTTTGGCTTGAGTTAGGTTCAACCAGTCCCAAGTTTGCTTGCTAATTTGGTTGGTGCTACAGTTAAGTTTGGTCTGCTCAAAACCCATCAAACAGTCAATTTTGTCAAAGGCCTGTTGTTCAATTTCCGACGGTCCAAATCCTTTTCAGACAGTTGAATTTTGATATCCTAGCATCCAATTCAACATGATACATATTGGTAAGTGTTGTGTATTAGTTCCAGTATGGAAATCAATATTTTGAAAAAGAGCCCTACTTTGAGCAAAACATAATTTTAAGCAATCTTATTTGACTGTTGATGAATATACCTGCCAATATCAAGAGTTGGAAAGCTTATGTTGTTTATGGGAGTATGATGGAAATGATGGAGAACGTTATATCAAAGGTTTAAGGCTGAATATATGAGCAAAAGTAAAATTTTGTGAAACCATTCAAGAAGCATACAAAGAAGCTAATCATGTTGAGTGTATGTTTAGATGGTCTCGCATGCGTCAATGTGCATCTCAACAGAGACCAAGGGCTCATGTTGTGGAAAGAGTTTTTGTTGGAGAAGATAATCTCACGATTGTCATTCACAGATTTCTCAATTCCAATGAAAAGGAGGAAGAAGAAATGAGATAGTCCAAAAAGCTCCATGCACAGTACGAGTCAAAGACAGGGTCACTAATCTGATTGTTGACTATTGCAGTGGCTTCAATTTTGTTAAGCTTCCGTTGCCCATTGAACCCTTTGCAAGTCTTACCAAGTTACATGGTCTAATTGTTATGTCATTCTAGTCACTCACATATGCTTGGTATCATTTAGGATTGGCAATTATCCAGACAAAATTTGGTGTGATGTGATCCATATGAATATTGCTCATCTTATTTTTGGCAAACCATGGCCTTTTGATTGGAAAGTGAATAATGATAAACAGATGAACACATATACAATTGTGTGGGAAGCAAAACGGATTATGTTTGTAACATTGCCATCAACAACTATGTCTTCATCTACATCATCATCTCCAGTTGAAGAACCACAACAAGAGCAAACAGAATAAATAGGAGAAATAATTGCACCATAAGTGCAAACAATAGACATCAAGGATGACATCGAAGAAAAAGTTAATGGAAACACTGTTTTCATAGGTACAAATGAAAGTGCAATAATTAGAACTCACCAAGTCCTAGAGGGGGGTGAATAGGACTTATTTAAAATTCTTTCAACAAGAGACTAATTTAGATTATAATCCCAAGTTTCAAACAATGCTAAAACCAAGGAAGAATTCAATTGGAAGCACAAGTTAGTCAAGTGAGATGCTCAGTTTGTGTGTGCTTTTAGTATGTAGATATTCTAATTTAAAATAAGATGATTTAGCACAAGAGTGATGAACAACACATAAGAATATGATTATCAAGCATTCGGCACAATCATAAAGCAATATACTAGACATGGAATTTATAGTGGTTTAGTCCCAGACCTGCGTCCACTCAAGAGCAAATACTCTTGGTTTCACTAATGATAAGGTAACTATACAAGTACACCTCCTGCAACAGTTTTTGATAATGTGGTTTGTCTTCCACCTAATACTACGAAGTTTTGATGTGGTGGTTCGTCTTCCACCATATGCAATAAATAAATAAAAATGAAGAGAGCACCTAAATACAAATTTAATTACCTTAGCTTTGAATGATGCTCTTGAAGCTTGAATGAAGATCTCCAAGCTTTGTCCTCTTAAGAATTCTCCTTGCTGATGATGATCTCTCAGTGAGTGCACAGCTAAGGGTAGAGGTTTTGGGATCTTGGAAGTTAGGGTTTGAACTAGATAGTTTCAGGATTTTCTAGATGGGTATCTTCTCTGTTCTCATAAATAATGCATTTGAATGCTCGCAGACAGAGGAGAAGATGGTGGTTGAAGCCTTTTTACAGATATTCACTGAAGGGTCAGAAGTTCTAAAGATTTTCCAGAAAGTGCAATTAGTACGATGTATAAAAGTGGTTCTCTTATAGAGACATGCTCCAATGGATAGATCTACGGCTAAGCTAAAATTGTTTTATGGCTTAGTCGTACATGCGGTCATCAACAATGGCTAGTTTGTCCAAATTCGAAATTATTATATAGTCTTACGGCTTAACCATGATTTCTTATACTGCTTGGCCGTAAACAGCTTACGGCTTAGCCGTAAGTTAGCCGAAGGCAAAAAATCCCAAAAATTCTTCTCCGGATTGTGAGCCGTAGAATTTTACGGCTTAGCCGTAAATACCTCAACGGCTTGGCCGTGAGGACTTTACGGCTTAGCCGTTTCTTAGCCAAAAGCCAAAACTCCCTAGAATTGTTCTCTGGATTCTAAGCCGTGGGATCTTATGGCTCAGCCGTGATCTCAGTTGTTGATATATAAAGAAAAACAAGTTTTTCAAGAAGTACTTTCCAAGACAAGGCAAGCTATTCTAGGGTTTTTCTAATTAGGTCTGAAGAGGTCTAAATTACCTTGGCACTCATGAGATAGAATGAGCTTTAACGATCTTGATCTTGTTCTTCCTTGGTCTTTCTTGATATAGCTTGATGATTGAACTTCCTTCATTTTTTCCTTGTAATAAGACTTTTGGTTACGGAATTGACAACAGGAATGACTGTTAATCTTAGCATGGCACGAACAACAAATATTATTGATCAAGGCAATGTCAACCATGACCCTCAAAGCTTTGAGAAATAACAAGGGCAAGCACGCATTGAAGGCTTTGCTCAGGTTAGCAATGACATTGAACATTAGGGAGATCTGATTGTAACTCCACTTCCAGCACGTCACCTTGGGTAACCGGAAATCAATCAATTGCTCTAGCGGTTTCGCAAGAAGATCAAGTTGTTGACGTTCCTCACATTGACTTCATCGTCGGAGGTCAAACATGGATATTCGAAAGCCAACAATTGAAGCATCTATTGTTCCAATTACACATCCGAGCTACATTCATATATCTGAAGATGAGACACATCCAGCATACTTTTACGTGGAGGAAAAGTATGCAACAAGCTTTCAAGCCATATTATGAAAATGCGAATCAAAAGAAAAGACAGAAGTTTGTGCGACTGATTTTCGACCCAGGAGGAAGTTTTCCTCCCCTAACGATCAAACTCCTGTCGACATTTCTCAAGTTGGCAAACTCGTCGGAGTTGAGTTTTTCCAAGCTAGAGAGAGTTGATGTAAGTCAAACTATAAGTCGGCCAAGCTATTGAGCCTAGTCCATAAGCCCAATAGGACATCCAATTATTTAGGAATATTATTTAGTAGTTTGCTTTTATTAGAATTAATATTATTGAGTTTCCTTTTATATTTAGGATTATTCTAATATTAGGTGTTTACTTAATTTGGATTGTTTAGAGATTTAGTTTCCTTTATTGTTTAGGAGAGTTTTGGTGTCTAAGTAATCTTATCCTATGTTTCATTGTAAAGACAGACATTGATTATCAATAATATTTGAGTTATGAGAGTTTTCTCTTGGTTATGGTGTTTTCTCCTCTTGTGAGGGTGTAGGGGCTGAATTTATCTTGAATTCGATCAATCTTTCGAGAGATTGATCTATTCTTCTTGATTGTGTATCGTGGCTGCGCCAAGATGGGATGAAACTCAATTGTTGAAAATGACGAGAACATTTATAACATCCAATACCACATTTTCATGGCCACCAAATATGTGGAATGGGATTTCCTTTTGTGTTTCATATTGAGTTGTAAAAGATGTGGCATTTGGGTATTTCCACTAGCATTTTCCTGGACGCAAAAAATAAAGGGGTGTTTTTCTGATCCAACTTTTGAACCATCCTTCTCTGGTTGGAACTATTATTTTTGTTTTTATTTTTAGTTAATTTTCTGCAACTATGCTTTTAGCTGTCATTGTTTGTGTCATGTTATTATTTATGTTATTTGCATTTATGCATTTTTTTATTAATTGAGATGGATATGTACTGGTTACATTGGGGCAAATTCCAGGGTTTGTCTTTTGGAATGTGAGTTTCATTTCCTTGTATGATGAGGTGGCCAATTTTATGCATTTATATTGATATCGATCACTTTGTGAGCACTGAATTTCCTTCATTTACTTTATTTGATTTCTGTGTATCAGTTACTGCAGAGTGTGGTTGCCTATTTCTTTTTTTTGCAATATCTGCGCATCAATGACTTTGATGAATCATGATCCTCTTTTCTTTTCCTTTATTTTTTAATATTTTTTATTGGTGACAAACATTACATAAATCCTCAACCTAAAGTTACAATATTGGGTACCTTCTACTCTGGCACAAGCTATTGTCATAGATGTCATGAGCATGACCCTTAATTACTTTGTTATTTGTTATTTTGTGGGAATTGCAAGTTATATTAAGGTAATGTACAGATAATGCCTTGGATTCTACAATTTAGTTCCAATCTTACTTTATAAACCGTAACATTTAATTTATGGTGCAGGAGATTGCCTCACACCTGGGATTTCCTGATGATTCTATAAAGCACTATAGTATGGATAATGACGTGAACAGTGTGTTGCTAATGGCAGATGTTGTTCTCTATGGGTCCTTTAAAGATGAACAAGGTTTCCCTTCATTATTGATTCGAGCCATGTCCTTTGAAATCCCTATCATTGCACCTGACTTGACAGTCATAAAAAAATATGTGAGTTTAGAGCATGCAATTTCCTTTTCCTATAAGAATGATGTTTATAATTTATTTATTTACATATTACTATAAACAAATTTGGCTAATACAGATTGTCAATGGTGTCCACGGTGTGATTTTCCAATCGCGGAATCCTGATTCATTGACTAGAGCCTTCTCACTTTTAATACCAAACATGAGGCTGTCAAAAGTTGCTCGAACTATTGCTTCCTCTGGAAAGTTACTTGCCAGAAACATACTAGCATCAGATTGTATAACTGGTTATGCAAAGCTTTTACAAAATATTGTCCAGTTTCCATCAGATACCAAGCTTCCAGGTTCTATTTCTCCCCTACAGCAGTACAAATGGGAATGGGATTTGCTCAGGAAAGAAAGGGAAGGGAGTAATGGTCAAGTTATCCAGAGCTTGGAACAAATTGGTAGTTCAATGACAAAGTCTAGTGTTGTCTATGCCTTGGAGGAAGAATTAGCCAGCACCAGTTATATGAGGAATACCTCAGAGAATGAAATTGACATTATTACGCTGGAAAACCTATCCAAGCTAGATTGGGATGATGTTTGGGAAATGGAATTGTCAGAAGAGTTTGAGAGGCGAGAAATCCAAGAGGTATGATCACAAGCTGTTTTACTCACTTTCTGAGAATCCATGTTTCAAAATGCTCACATAGGGCATAATGGCTTGATTTATAGCTTGAAGAAAGGATGGAGAAAACTTTAGGGTCATGGGAAGAGATATACCGCAATGCTCGGAAAGCTGAGAAGTTAAAATTTGAGTCCAATGAAAGAGATGAAGGAGAGCTTGAAAGAGTTGGCCAGTCTTTATGTATTTATGAAATTTACAATGGAGCCGGTGCTTGGCCATTCTTACACCATGGTTCTCTGTACCGTGGATTAAGCCTTGTGAGTTTCCCCTTCTATTAATTTAATAATTTGTTATTTTGTTGTTGCTTCCAGTGGTTAACAGCTAAATACCAGTCATTACTCTATTTAGATTTTCTTAGTTTTCGTCTCTAATTCTTTCCCTTTAATGTTGATTTACTGTTTTTTTGGCAAGAACAATGTTGCTTGATTTAAGGAATCTGTTCTGCATCTCTAGTTCTTCAGCTTTTCTATGTTCAATATTGTCCTCAAATTGGTTTTCATTTTCTACTTTTTTCGCATGTATTATGATTAAACGAAACAAGGTGACTCCAAGTTAGAGTTTTGGTTTTGGACCTTTTTTTTCCTTTTATCCAGATATGGTAACAAAATAATAAAAGGGAAGGTACAAAAATTGTGTGGCTGTACATGTAAATAAGAGAGCTATACCATCTAAAGCAATTAATCTCACATGCTACTACAAACAATGTATTTCTAGTACACTTTAGGTTTTGCAGATCTGACCTGAGTTGGCTTCTCTCTTTTGAGGTTGCTTCTTGCTTTCTTGAGATGCAGAGGCATATTCCCATCTCCTTACATTCATCTTTTGTCTACTCAGTTGCATGAGCCAAATCATCTTATATCACTGACAAATGTTGTTTTCTAAAAATTTTTAAGGACTCACAAAATGCTAGACTTTCAGCCTCTTTTGTTTCCATCATTCCCACAGCCCTGAAAAGGGCAGAATATTTTCCTTTTTGGTCAGAGCACTCCTATTTCTCCTAGTTTGCCTTTTGTTGCCCCATCTACATTAACTTTCAAAACCCCAGGGGTGTTTGTTTTTGTATGTGCTTGTATGTTTGCTTTGGAAGGAAAAGGGGGAGGGGTCCATTCTGTTAATATTTTGCTGCTGCCTTTCTTTCCTTCCATCAACTCCATCCATTTTCCTAATGATCTCTGTGCTTAATAGACTCTATAATTTTCAAAACCTTTTCTGTCAAAGCTCTTTTAATTGTTGTGCACCCCTTCTCTCTTCTCTTTTCACATCTTAACCCCATTTTGTTACTCCGTGAACTTAAAACAGTTTATAACTTCACAATAGATTTCGTGTACACTGATTCTATCTCAAACAAGGCCTCAAATCATGCATCCAGATAGCTTGAGAGAGAGGTCAGTGAATGGAAAGGGAGTTTATCTTTTCATTTATGCTCTACACAAGGAGCACAACAGAACACATCTGGGGAAAAACACTGACTCAATCCAATTTATTTTCAGTTTGGATCTTCCCACTATTGTTGACCGACGAAAAGCTTCTACTCATGGGAGAGCAATTCACATTCACACATGGAATATGCTAGTCTCTTTGAAGGATCTGGAATAAAATCCCCTTCTGAATGATTTTGATGAGAATTCTCTCAAAGAATCCATCCCGATATTTTCTTATTAGTTTTTCTCTGCAAATAAAAGTTCGAGGACATAAAACATTATGCTATTCAAAAAACAAAAACGACGTCAAAGAAAAAGAATAGAGAGAGAGAGAGAGGGAGAGAGAGAGAGAGATGGTATTTTTCCAAAATTCCCAAAATACACTCACATTCCACAAAATTCCAACTAGGTCCCTGAAGGTACTGAATTAGGTCCGAAAGCTCTCAAAACTTCCCAAAACTTCTCAAATGCTATTCTAACGTATAAACTTTGTTAATTAACATTGAAGCATGCTTAAGAAATTATTAAACACAATTAATTAGTGTTAGACACATTATTAAGGGCTGGTCTTACGTCATTCCTTGAGAAAATCCAAGTTTGGGGTTTCCATAAACATGCTTATGGTCTAAAAATACAACAATGCTTAGATGGAGTCTTAAAACTTGATTTTTAACTAGAATCAGCAAATAATAACATACATGAAATGAAATTTAAATTTGTTGACCTGCCTTGCTTTGAATCTAAGTGGGCACGTGACAAATTGAACAAAGCACAGCCCAAAAACTCTCTTCTTAGAAGCTTTTCCCCCAAATCCTAGAAACTAGGGTTCCAATATGAAAATCCAATTAGTGTAAGAATCAAGGCTTGCATGTTATCCTAGAGAGAGTTTAGGGGGAGGAAGTAGCAAGAGTGAGAGCAAGAACCAACCCGGAAGTGATTTGGCCCAGAAACGAAGAAGGAAGAAGAAGAAGAATGTACTAGCCACTTGCACTGCCCTGAGCCCCTTCTCATGTGCAGGAAGAAATGAAACAAGAGAGATGAAAGGAGGGGGTTGGTTCTCTTTTATAGACATGGTGTTGAGAAATTACAAGTATGCCATCAACTTAAAAACTCATGAAACGGTCTTTGGGCTTCCTAAGGTTCATTTGTCGTCAAAATGATGTGCGTCCTTCATGAAAATTCCCTGAAATAATTTCGTCTACCCAATGAGCCCAATATTGACTTATTTATGAAATTATGAAAAATTCCTATTGGTTTCTACAAAGTACAAATTAGTCCTTCATGGCATCAAACATGCTCTAATTGCTCCCAACTTAACTAATCTTACTACTTAAACTCATAAACCTTATTATTAACCATCTAATCCTCATTAATTATCTTAAAACGTGATTAATTAGGGTCGGGATCTTATAGTTGCCACACTTCTTCCCCACAATTTGTAATATTGACTAACACAACCCTTTACAATGGTGGATGGTACTTGGTTTTGAGCTGTCCAATCTGCATCCATTATCATCCCTTGAATAGTCTTTTTCTCTTGATTGACACTGAACCTTATCTCTTCATGAAAACCTACCAATTTAGAGTTCAGAAATGGACTTAACTACTGTAAACATTTTTTATATTAGTAACAGATAAAATTAGATTAAAAATGGAAAGATCTATATGAGATCAAATAGACACACCCACCAAGTCTAAGAGCAATACCCTGGAAAAATTACATAATAGAAGCTAACAAAGGGTCTGTCCTATCTACCGCTTGTTTAGTTAAAACGTTATCCATGCTATTGGTAGATCGACTAACATGCAGAACAGTGGCGAGGCTAGGGGGGCTAGGGGGGCCCATGGCCCCTACGGCCAGGGAGGACCTATGTTATGTATAGGTACCCAAAAAAAAATTAAAAATTAAAAACGCCTATTGGGCTTAAGGTAAGTTTGGTCCAGCCCCCACCTAAAAAAGCCCTAAGCCCCCACTCACTCTCGATAAGAAGGACTTGGTAGATTCCTCTTTTCCTCTTTCAACTCTCTAAGTCCCCAAAAAAAACCCAAAATGCCAAAATGGGAGACCTTGCCCTTCCTGGTTCAGGTGGCTCTCCTCAGCATCGGCATGATAGCAACGCGCAGCGGAGCACACACGAGCAAGAAGCCAATATTTCCCATCAGCCAACTTCTTCAATTTTTAGGAATAGAGAGGCTTGAGGCTTTTAGTTTAGGTATGTGTATTTAACTTTTTAACCTAAGTTTGTACTTAGCTTTACACTTCTCTGATCTCCCAATGGTTTATCTAGTCTCTTGCTAAAAGGCTTCTTTGTATCTTGGGCTATCGATTGAGAGCAATACAAGGTTAAAACTTAAAAGCCTTCTAGGATCCTATTTGGGGAAAGCTTGAAACCAGGTTTTGAGTAATGGTGAAAACAAGGAAGGGAGATAGCAACAGTTGGTGCGCATGAGAAGTATAAGGTGAAATAGAAAGAAGTGGGAAATAACACAAACAGTTGGTGGTATGGTGGGTCATGTGGGCATGTGAGTGGTGGTAGAAAAACAATTGTCATAGATGAGGCTTTTGGCCACTTTTTGTGGACTATTGTTAAAATACATTGGTGGCCAAAATCCCAATTAATGGGACAATCATAGATGACTTCCGTGACTTGAAGACTCATCAAGCACAGTTTTAATTGATTGATAGCTTTTATGCATTAAGAAAACTATATTTGTTGTTTTGCGGATTTAAAATAAAAAAGTAAAAAAGATGTTCATTACAATTTCCATATACTAGATTTTTTTTATGAAACATTTTGTTGGCTCTAGCCCCCTCCACTATAGAATCCCAGCTTCGCCACTGATGCAGAAAAAGCGACCTGCAAATGATAAGATAGGAATTTAATTTCCTTAATGTGAAATTGAAACTTCCATGGCCAGTAGACATTAGAAGAGACCTAACAAATTGCCTTAGAAGAACAGAGCCCCAATGTGCATAACAGAAGCTAATCCTTACAATGTAAAGAATATTTTCATAATTTTCTGTCATGACACCTCTTGTAACTTCTTTTGTCATTTACCCAGTGTGCATAATTTCCCAATTTATATCTTCCTAAGACCAAAGCCCCTTCCCCTCTTTGGTTTCACTTTCAACATGTAATCCCTTTTTATAAAATATATTTCTTGTCATTTTTTCCTTCGAATTGAAAGTTTTTTTTTTTTTTTTTTGCATCTCTTCTAATTTTACCACTATTTTGATGAAGATCCAAAACAAGTGTTGTAGAAACCGAGATGAGGAAGAACATGACTGAGGCCAAACAGGTCCGCCAAATGTGCCCTAGGTTATGAGCTAATGGGCCAGATGTTGAAGCCATGTGTCAAGCAACCGCCCATGGTTTAGCTATACTAACTAGCTAATACTTCATGCAAAGCACATGAAGGAATGCATTTTTGACATCAAACTGGTACAATGGCCAAGAGAAATTAGCTGCTAATGACGATTATTCTTAATGGGCTTGGCTACCTGGGAAATTCTCTGAATGGTCAACACCATATACCTGTGTGAACAGTTTCGCCAAAACTCATGCTTTATACTTGTCTAGGATGTGATAGTTAATGCTATTCAGTATATAGAACACGTCATTGTCATTGCTACTCGTATGTTTGGTTTTCAATTCCTTCATAATTCTTTTGACTTCTTTTTTCTCTTTTCTGAAATTTACCTTTTTCACACATTAAATTCCTCTTTTTTAGTGTTTTATTGGCAGAGCATCCAAATGGTCAAGTAATAATAAAAAATGTTAATCCAGTGGCATTTTTGTATTTGGTTGCTCATCATTCAACACTTTTTATTTCCAGTCTACATGGGAACGTAGATCAACATCAGATGATGTGGACGCCGTTGGCCGTCTTTCACTCCTAAATGACACATACTATAGGGATCGTCTTTGTGAGGTTGGAGGTATGTTCTCAATTGCTAATCGGGTGGATGACATTCACAAGATACCTTGGATTGGGTTTCAGTCATGGCGTGCTGCTGGAAGGAAGGTATGCAGTCTATTTAGTTACAGATTGTCTACTATTTTTGTGCTGTTTAGTTCAGAATTGTACATTCCAAACCCTCCTTTTCTCTCTCTCTTTGAATGGCAACTGAGAGAAAAGGATAGGAAAAAAAAACCTGTTAGTACTTAAAAATTTCCTCTCCTCTACTTGTAGGTTGAGTGACTGTAGTATTGCAGTGTAATGCTAAGCTTTAAAGACTCTATATTTTATTTAATTTATCCATATTTTCATGTGGATTCCTGTTATGTTTCTTTCACAGCCTTTTGGGTTGCCACTCACTTTATTTTCCAATTCTAGCTTCTAATAATTCGTGGCGATGACATAAGCTGTCTCCATTAAAATGTTGCCCAATTTTCGTAGTAGGCGTAGTCAGCTGAATATTGAAGTGTCCATGAAGTTAGTAACCAATTCATTATTCCATTACTGCTGCAGTTTTATGAATCATTGTGTGCTTTCTTATGGTTCTTTTTTTTTTAAGTTGAAAGTTGACTTTGGTATTTCTTGCATGCTTTTGACTTCATTCCTATTAAAAATCACCATATGAACCAATCAGAAATCTCAGACCACCACTACTGTCATAGTTAAAATTGGTAGTGTGGTTTTAGACTATACTTTTCATCATACTTTTCTGGTTATGAGATTCCCTCCTGTTTACATTAGTGACTACTACTTGAACCTAGAAGTTTAACAGTTCACTGACCTTTTCCTGTAAGCATCCTTGAGGAATTCATATGATCTGTTCAAACTCGTCTAGCCTCAAATAATATATCACTCTCCTGCTCCTTCAATTTTTGTGAAACTGTTGTGCTTTCTAACTTTTTACACACTTCTAGACCAGTGCATCATCTCACATCTAGTTTTTCTTCCCTTTACCATCTTAAAATTTCATATTTTGTTGTTACATTGAGTGGATCACCTTTTTGGTTGTATGACATGCATTCCTTTCCATCATTTCAAGATCCTCACTGCTCTGAATAACGGGTGGCATTTAGGAGGGAGTGGGAGAGTGGAGGATTTTAATTGTAGTTGAAAGGAAAAAGAAGTCCATGGCCAGATGTTCCTTTGATCAAAAAGACTTTAAAGGTTTAAGTAGGCAGACTGAAAACTAGGTTTTCGAGGTGATGCAGAAGGTTGATAAGAGATGTCTTCATTCCAATAGAATGTTAAGTAGTTAGTGTGCCGCACCTTTAATGCCTAGGCATTTTGGGTGTATTAGTCAGCAACTTGAGATGGTATCAAAGCCAACACATCCTCGGTTCAAATTTGTGCGGCAAAAAAGGACTCATGCCGTGTTTTGTGTGTGGGCACATGTGCGCAGGGCAAAAAGGCCCTGTGACCTGTCTTGTGCTAGCATGTGCTTCAAGTTTGGGCAATGTCCTGCCCGAAAGGGGATATTAAGTAGTTAGTTGCTGCATCTTTAATGCCTAGGCATTTTGGGTGTATTGATTAGCAATTTGAGAGAGATTATTGCATGAGCAAATGGAGTTTTCATTCATCAAATATTTTTTTTAGGCAGAAATTTAAATCTAAATGAGTTTTTTTTTTTTTACGATTATGATCTTGAGGGCAAAGTTGACTATTTACTATTCTTGCCTCAAATCAAGTGAAAAAGATTACAGATCTGAACTCCAATGCAGGAGGAAAGGAGATCAAAATAATACTGGAAAATGCATCCAACAAGGTCAGATCATTGTAATCATTTGAGCCTCAACCTATCAGTCTGGAGTCTGCTAGAAGAGTTATATTAAGCTTCAAAATAACCTACCACCAAACTTCTTATCTGTGCATGTAAATGAAAGCACTGTCTCTTATTCTCTATGTTGATAAGATGTAACCACACTAGTGACAATTAGGAAAGGGATGTAAATAAAAGAAAGTGACGTGAATGTAACACTCTGAAAGTGATTTCTGATGACTCACTGCACTCGTCTTCTAAAAGAACACAGATTATAGAATATTTGTTAACCAATGGTAATGTTCCCCTTAGAAACTTGAATTTTTTATGTCGGCTGACCCACATCAAGCAGGCCAAAAGCTCCTCAGCCAGGGCCAAGTTCAGGGCCCAAAACTGGCCTAACGGGCCCAAGCTTCCCAATAAAGCAATAAATTGTATGTCTTTTCATCTGTTAGTATTATTATTTCCTTTATTATTTCCATCCGAGAGGCCTATTTAAGGACTTCATGTGTATTCTAAAAATCAATATTCAATAAAATTCAGATTTTCATTTTTCTTTGGGTTAGAACCCTAGAAATATATGTCCTAAGCATGGCTTGGAGATCACCTGCAATTATGTGGATCCTTCTACACCAATCTAGCTATGTCAAATTGTCATTGGAGTCAAATCATAGTTGTCAAGTTCGTTTTGGACGCAATTTCGGTTTGGTTCCAAAATGAAACATTTTGGGCGATTCAGATATTTCATTTGGACATTTCGCTTTCTAATTTGAAATTTTATTTAGGAAAATATAAAAAAATTATATCATCACCATCATCATCAAAGCCTTATCCCAACCATATTGGGGAAAATATAAAAAATATATATATATAGTAAAAATATATAGAAAATTTCTTTCTACCAAGCATCATAAATATAATTTGCAAAAGATAAGGTTTAAATACATCTCCCTCAAACATCACCAAATAAAGCAAAAAGTTAGCTAACTATCTATCATTGTAAGCATCATCATCATTTTCATTTGCTTCCAACTCCTCTCCTACAGGGCCACCTATTTTATCACCCCCATCAAAATCAGGTATACTCCTTTGCACTTGTGCTGGTTGCTCTATAGCTGTCAACTATTGACATCATCAATGGTCAAGAGAGGTATTTCTTCAGCAATCCAATCAGCCAAAATATTAATATTCTCCAAACTGATAGGGTTAGAGGTAGCATTTCTAGTGCTTTTGAGCATATCCCTACAATTTACATAAGTTAATACTTCCCTACAATTTACATAAGTTAATACTTTACTATATTTTTAACAATTTGAAAAAGAATTTTGTAAAATTAACATTTGATATGCCTTTCACGGAGCTTCAGATTATAATGTACAAAAATTAGATCATTCAACCTCTGATGTATGTTCTAGCCTATTTCTCTTCGGAGAATGAATATGTTCAAAGATGCTCTAATTCCTTTCACAACCACTAGCACCGATGCATTGACTCAAAATTCGAATTGCTAATTTTTTCGACTCAGGGTACCATTTCTAAACCGATCCCACCATTTATCTGCAAAAATTTATATGAAATATAAAATTATATTTTATAAACCACAATCATATAATAAGTTAGTGAGAAGTTAAAGACTTTCATTTACCTGGAGACATTTTATCTCGATTTCGTATTGTTGATGCAAAATCAAAGTCAAAATGAGAATCTTTATAATCATCACACTGTTTGAAAATCATGTCTTGAGTATCAAAATCAGGAACTAGTTTCTCTATGTCATTATTTGGACCCCTGATGACTTCGCTGTGCTTAGAAAATGTAGGGCTAAAGAAAAATGCCAGATTCAAGTAGTATGCTACAGCATGTAGAGCACTGTGAAGTTGATTTTCCCACCTCTAATTAATCATCTTCCAGTATAGCATGTAATCCCTCTTCTTCTTTAACCTCTTTTGAATGACCTCCTTTGCTCGATCCATTGCGTCGTACACATAATCCATTGCAGGCTTGTCTCCATTGTCAGCTAGACGTAGGACTACCGCCAAAGCTTCACTAACTTTCAAAATATGTTCAACATCCTTCCAAAAATTATTATTGAGTATTATCTTAGTGATCACCATGCCAGCCGGGGTACTTGAAACAAGAGGTACTCGTCATTTGCCTAAGTTCTTTTTGTATTTAAAAAGGCATTGCAAACTAATAAAATTGGTAGCAAATCTTGTGATGGCTGGTCGAATCAATTCTCTCCCGTTTGTATATTCTCTTCTCATTAAATTTAGTACTGATGAATGATTGTAAATGAACTTTGTGACTTTCCTTGCTGTGTCAATTGTGGATGCATTAATTGGAAACAAGCGGGGCTTTGCCATGTCTTCTAACATCAGATCTATGCAATGGGCTGCACAAGTTGTCCAATAAAAAGTTTCACATTTTTCAGCCACTTTTTTTCTCGCTGCTTTATAAGTGGCATCATTGTCAGTAATAAATTGGACAATATTAGTAGGCCCAACAAGTATGTCAATTTCATCAAAAAGTTTAAATAGTCCATCTGCTTTTTATAATGGGACTTGTATCAACTGACTTCAAGAACATTACCCCTTTTGGGCAATTCACAAGAAAGTTAATCAATTTTCGTTGCCTTTCATCTTTTCAACTATCAGCCATGAGAGAACACTCAGTTTCACTCTAACATGATTTATAATGCTCCATGAAATTATTAACTTCTAGTACTATTTTTTCCAAAATCTTTCCACGAATGTCATGATATGATGGCATCTTGTAAGCTGGCCCTATTGAAATGATTGCATCAGCCATCAGTTGTAAAAATTTTGATCTTGTTGCATTAAATGGGATGTTTGCATCAAACCAAAAATGACCAATAGCTAAATCAACTGCATCTTTTTGTTCCTTTGTTGCTAAAGCTGATTTGATGTCTGGCTGAGATCCTGACATCGTTCGTGGTGCAAAGAAATTGATTATACACCTTCTTTTGTTTTGTGTAGATGTTTGAGGGGCCTTCTCTTTACCCTTCCTACTAGTTGAGGTGGGGTTAGTTGGATTTGTGAATGGTTCCACTTCTTCTACTTCAATATCATCTTCATTTGCAACACCCGTTGGAGTTCCATACGGGTTTCCAATTTCCTCATTTAATTGTCTTTTCTTTGCTCTATCCCTTTTATCTTCCAAAACAAGTCTTTCCATTTGCCATTTGACATCAGCTAGCACCTTTTTACATTGTGCAATATCTCCTTTCAACCCCCCAAGGTGTTCTTTAAGTCTAGTGATCCTACTAGCTTTTATGACTTTGTTACAAAAATGACAAATGACATGCTTATTATTGGTTGGATCCATATGACCATAAGCCCATGTGGGATCATCGGATCTAATAGTTATAGCTGCAGATGATATAGGTGTATTATCACTCATTTTAAAATTAAACAAGCAATCTTCCAAATTTTTTGATACAATGGCAACAAACAAAAGACAAGGAAAAACAATAAGTTTAATGTCTCAACTATTAAAAAGGAACGACTAGTAACAAATTTCACACAACAGTAAGTTAACTGTGCCTCATCATCACATGGAATCTAATAATATTAGAATGTTTAAGAAAAGTGGGCCTCACTTTGGTAAATTATGATGTCTTCAAAAACTTAAATTGGGCCAGCCTGAGTAATTCAATACAAAAAAGTGGGCATCAATTTGGTATTAACATTAGAAAAACTGGGGGGCCGCATGTTTCTACATGATCAGACGGCCAACAAACCCCTTTTTGTTAAACCAATATATAAGAAAGGGTTGCCATTTCCAACAACCCATTCGCAGAATGCAGAGGAAGGAAATGGAAATGGAAAGCAGAGGAAGGACAAGGAAAAGGAAATCAAACGCAGAGGAAGGAAATGGAAAGCAACGTAGAAGAAGGAAATCATGCACACTTGAAGATTCAGCTTCAACAGGATTTTTTGCAAAGAAATCAACAGCCAGCAACGAAGATCTTCAGCAATCAACGAACTCTGGCTAACGGCCACTCCAATAGGATTTTTTGCAAAGATATCGGCAGCCACGAACATCGATCTTCAGAATCGTGGTTGATTCTGCATCTTTCAGCCCTATTTATAGATAGAATGGGATTTTGAAGGTTGCATGCCGCCAAAGAAATTGCAAGGGAATACAAGGAGTTGTTGGCATGCTTCTCTATGAGAACCGGTATTTCAAGTTTCGATTGTTTTCATTTATTTCGTATTGAGATTCAGTTACAATCAATTTTCTCTTCTTTAACAATCGAGCCTTGGATTCATCTGAATCTATGGATTCGGATGCTATTCATCCGAATTTGGGGTTTTTTGTACGAAACCCTAAATTTCAGCGAATTTGGACAATATTTAAACCGAACATCTTCAGGAGAGATGTTCAGTTTGGAATAGGCTTTCAAATGAGTAAACTCAGATGTTTCGTCCAAATTGAAACGTTCTTGACAACTATGAGTCAAATCCATGGTGGATCATGCTTTGGATCAACAACCTATAAGGTGACTTTAGTTTTCTTTAAATCCATCATTCCTATTTCATTTATGGATTTTCATCTTTGCTTTGTTTAGTTCCAAGAGGAGAAAAAAGAAAAGGGGAGGGGGCGCTCGAGACCCAACTTAGTCTAGGTTGAGTCTGCATCGAGTCGGGCTGAGTCACATGGCCGAGTCACAAAACTCGCCGAGTCCCATCTGACTCACCCGAGTCCACTAATTCGAATTCAAGTCCCATAGGACCCGACTTGTTTAGGGCTGAGTCTGAATTGACTCAACTTAGGCTGATTTTTTAATCCATGGTTTTGTTTGATTTTTCTCCTGGTGTCAATCCAGAATCCGGAGCCCTTGAATTCCATGTCACGATTTTAGAAGTATCACATTCACGCATGTAATTCAAATCATTAACTACATAACAAATTGAGCATTTTCCTAAATAATTCAACCTATATAATTTGAAAGTATGTGATGTAGCCAAGGGTGCTAATTCAACACCCCAAGACTAATTTGGACCAGGTTGTACTGCTGCCTATCAATATAGTTGTGTCTGTCATGCCTTCAGTGGAGCAACAAACAACAAGAAAAGGGGGGGAAAAAAAAGCATGACAGAACACCATGCATCAGTAAGTTGAGGAATGGAAGAAAACAATACGAGACAGAATTTCTGTTTATTCCTTTTTTTTTTTAATTTAAAACATGTTTGCTGACCATCCTCTCTACTACATCTTTTTTAAAGGAGAAAAACAGTTTTAGAAAGATCTCACCTTGATCCCATTACACCCTTGATTAACAGCACCTTGCTAAGTTAAGAGCGCTATCTAAAAGCAAATAAGGGAAGGGAATAATGTTGTTGTTGACTGTCAACCACTACTGTAAATGCACAGTCAATTCTGTTATTGTTGTATTTAAACAGTCAATTCTGTCAACACCCGAAATCACTCCTTTTCTGATTTTAGGCAATAAATTCCCTCCATCTTTGCCTACGATCTTTAGGACCCAACTCATCATGACTGAATGTAGAGAATCCAATAATTATTTGGGACTAGAAATCATGTTTTGAGGATTTTTTTTCCAAAAACAGAGTTGTTCCAGTTCAACACATTCTGAATTTTGTAAAACAGCCACTGTTGTTTTCTGTTTTTATTAAACAGCCCCTATTTATTCAGTTTTCACATGTAAGGGACTATTATGGGTTCTTTTCTGAAAGATGGGATTTTCCTCATGGTTTCTGACCCCATTTGCTCAATCAAACACATTCATGAAAGCCAAAGCCTATTCAATTACTTGATCCGCATCATCCTCCCCCGCTTGAGAAAAACTCGTCCTCAAGTTGTGATCGTCTTTCTCATCTCCATGAAAAGGTGATTGAAAACATTAGAAATGTTGAGGTTGCTTGGGAGCTCAATCTCATAGGCATTGTCATTGATCCGCTTAATGTCTCTTAGTCCCCAAAAAAAAAAACCTACTAGTAAAACTTCTTTTTAATAAGCAAAGGCCCAATTAACTTAAAGTCACTGGAACCTATGTCCCTCCCTAATACTTTCTAATTCTAAACAAACTTAAGGACCTAAAAAATCTAGCCTTCGAAATTGGTCCTGTGGTATTACACCTAGTACCATTCCATTTTGCATTTTGACTTAATTTCTTACGACTTCATTTAGTTTAATATTTTCTTGCAACTTTTGTAACCCTAGATAAACCCACAATTTTGACTAAGAATATTCAAACAAATCCTACCTGGACCTATCATAAAATAACCATAGGTCCCTAACATATCCCTAAAAAACCCCAAAAATTTTCCAACAAAATCCTCTTTAATTTGAACTAAGTCAACCCTGAACTCTGGCCCTAATCCTAAATATGAGAATTCCCCAAATTTGTTTTTCCCTTCATTCACTCCTCTTAACCCTAAAATATGCCGTAATCAAACCCTTAACCTTTGCCTCCTATAACTCTTTAGAGTCGTTTTTCATACCCTAGCAAAATCCACCCCTGTTTTGCTTTCTCTAATCCCATGTACTGCTGTCTCTGCAAATTGCAGTGTGTGCGTGGTAGCCCCTAAATCTGTTCCAAAACACCAAAAATTAGTCACAATTTCTTTCATTAAATAAAATGCTAAAGATTCCTTCATTAAATCTTTGTACCAAGCCCTGAGTCAGTCCCCAAATTGGTCAACCCACCCCAATTCCTCACTTTCTACCAATCGAAGAATCTTCATAGATGTGGATTCCGTCACTGCTTGAAATCATCATCTTCAAAGCCTCATCCCAACTATGTCAGGGTTGGCATCTTGAATTTTGTTTCTCCATTTTGATCTATCTTGGGCCAAATCCTTGGATAGGTTATATTTCTTCAGATCTATCATTGTTACTTCCGTCCATGTCCTCTTTGGCCTATCTGAATTAATTGGTTGATGTAGGCCGATCCCAAGTCCGGCCCAAATCACAGTTCCACAGGCCCAATTGATTGATCCTTAATCTCATCAAAGATCTCTATCCTTAGTTTAATTAATTACTTACTTCCTATTTTATGTTGAGTTGAGATTAGAACTAGTTTAATTTATTTTTAGTAAGCTATGCTTGTTTAGAGTTAGTTTTTCTTATTTTAGAAACAGTTACTCCTATATAAGGAGGAGTCTTTCATTGTAATAAACATGCTTTTATCAATAATAATCCAGTTTTTCCGGAGTTTTTCTCTTTCTAGTTTTGATCATGAGTTTCATTGAGATATTGAATCCATCTTCGGATTCGAACAATCTTTTAGGAGATTGATCCACAATCGATTCCAGATCCGGGGCTGCGCCATTGGTGGGCCATCAACCTGTGTAGAAAAACTTTTCCTCAATGGAGTTGTTGCTAACTTGTGTTGGACATGTCCAAACCTTGAATTACTCTCTCTTAATTTATCACACATTGATACTACCCCTAAAAGCTCCCAAGAGCACTCGTTCCTGGTATTATTTTTCCTAGTTTTACATTATTTTCATCTCAACATCTCATCTCTATTATTCTCGTATGATTAGATGCTCTAGAATCCATATATTATACAAAATTTTTGGATGACTTACTATTCCAAGTGCAAAAATAGCATATAGGATAATCTATTATACCGTTTCAAGAGTTAAGGCAGAGGTTGTCTGTGCTGGCATGACTGTTGTAGGGCTAGAAGAGTTCCCGGTAGTCACAGTATAGGCTCTATTTTTTCTATTCTGTGGTTGCTTTCAACATCCTGAAATTACATATCCTTGTTTTTACAGTAATTGCAAACCTTCTGCTTGCATTGTTTTGTGACGTGTCCATACTCTTTGCAATTGCAGCACTGAACCTTTCTCATATCTCTTACTTTGATTTGAGCAGCATATGCGGCATCATAGTGGAAGAAGAAACCCATTTCTGTTTTAGTGTTGCTTGGGTTAAGCAGTATTGCTCTTCCTGAGCAACTCACCCAGACAATTCATCTAATGAAGGAGATGGCACCCAACTCATTAAGTAAGGGCAGTCTCACTCTTGATGCAGTCTCATAAGAAATTGGTCTCTTCGTTGACAGGATGCAATTTCTGAAGAACTGAAATCGCCTCGAAAGAAATAGTGGTATAAAATAGTTTTGTGAATTCAGTCCAGTCTCATAAAACCTGAATAATACTCTCAAATGGATTTTCCCTAATGTGTATTCAGAGATTTCAAGTTCCAATTGAAATCTTCATGATGCATTGTCCTCATTAGAAATTCTTGTTTAGTAACCCCAAATCTCCTTTGTCTCTTATAAGATTACAAATTAAGGACAATCTATGGATCCACACTCCACAGAACTTATATTCCACTATTGATTTTAGCATCATCAGTTTCCTGTTGAGGTCCTATCGTAATGTCTTGGATTCTTTTGTAACAGTGGGTTTGGGAATGTTACTATCAATCAATATGACCCCAAAGGTCTTTTCCTTTCAAAGATATTGGAATTTGAAATTCCCAAAAGAGATATATTTTCCCATTAAATTTCACAAACAATATTTCATATTTGTTAGCCATATGGAAGAACAAATAGCTCAAATCTCAGTTTCTAGAAGAATGAACCAGTCGGATGTACTGCTTGGAAAAATATAAAAACGTTTGCTAAAAAAAGAACTGTGGGGACCCAAATTTTTGAGGGAAAAACCTGGTTTGATGCCTAGATCGTATTGGATCCCAAATCAGTCTTAGCAAACAAAAATTTACCAATTTTATCTTTCTAAATGAATTGGAATCACTTGATTTCATCACTGGATCATAAATTTCAATGGTCAAGATGAAATCATGAAATTGAAAAATCAACAAAATCCATAACTTGTGATCTAAAAAAAGATGAAAAAATACAGAAATTTTAACACCAGATAGGTAACCATTCGCTGCAATTTTTATCCTAATCTGACAACTTAGTGGACCCTGCAGAAGATAGATGGAAAACCTTGTTGATACAGTCAACAATTGTATTCTTCACAAACAACTGGATGCAAAATCCGCTCGATTATCTTCGAAATGGATAGGTTTGTGCTAGAACTCATGCTATAAACCAAAACAAGGCCAAAATAGCCACAGATCTATCCCTAGGATGATTTAGATAAGATGTTGAGAGACCTCTGACACAGACGACTCAAATCTCTCTCTGTCTCTTGTTGAGATGGAGGAGGCGAGAAACCAAGGCTTTGATACCATATCCATCCACTAGAAAATCAAGAGATCCATGGCAGAAGGCTGAGTGCCTCTCAATGTGATCAGCCCTCTTCTCTTATATCTCTTATGGTGATCATATTCACTAAGATTGGAAAGATCTTACAATCGTATACCTTTGATAGGGGAGATCTCCTGATATTAAAATATTTTACAAATCTCTTAGAGTTACAATAACATGGATGGCAGTCCCCAGAAATGGTCCCCATCTCACATTAATAGCATCAAGGGTTAGCATTGAGCTCTTGTCTCGTTGCATTGATTGGAGATGAGTTAACCGCTCATGATAAAAAGATATACCTTGGTGTATGTTGTTTGCAAATGATATAATATTGGTTGATGAATTGAAGGATGGTGTGAATGCAAACTTGAGTGATGGTAGGAGGCTCTAGAATCCAAGGGCTTTAAAATAAGCTGTACTAAGATAGATTATACGAGTGCAACTTTAGTAAGGATGTGAATAGAGCTGAAATGCATATGAGAATTGAAGCTCAAAGAGATAACACAAAGAGATTCATCTTGATACCTTGGCTCAATAATTAGTAGTAAGGATGGAGATTGAAGAATATGTCAAACATAAGATGAGAAAGTGATGGTTGAAGTAGAGACTTGCTTTCTGGAGTGGTTTGTGATCTGCTCCTTTTATGACCTTTTGAGCAGAATGTTGGCTAGTCAAGAAGTGACACATGCACAAATGAGCCTAGAATAGATGAGAATGTTGTGATGGATGTTTGGTATAACTAGAAACAAAAGAATTAGAAATGATCTTATTCGGGAGCATTTAGGACTAGACTGATAAATTAAGAGAGGCCTGTTTGAGATGGTTTGGAAATTTCTAACATAGGCTAGCAATGGTACCGGTGAAGAGAGGTCTTTCTATTCAAGTTGATGGCGCTCCAAGTAATGGAGTAGGTTAAAGAGGACATGGATGGAAGTAGCATTTGAAGACGTGCAACCTTTTTCAGGATTTGGCATAGGATAGATTGAAATGGAGAAATAGATTCATGTAGCCTACCCCAGTGTAGTTGGGACAAGGCTCTAATGAGGGTGTATGGATGGATGGACAAATAGATAGATAGATAGATAGATGGAGAGTATGTGTGTGTGTGTGTGTGTGTGTGAGAGAGAGAGAGAGAGAGAGCACGCGCACTATTCTAGTGCGCACAATCCACATATAGTACCGTGCTAACTCTTTCTTGGGGCCCACCTAAGCTTGGGGTTTTGAATAATCTCAATGAGACCTTGGGCTTGTTGACACCTTAGTTAGGTCTCATCATTGAAGACTGGTCCTGACTTTTTGAGTCCAACTTTCTCTGTTCTAGTTTTTGTCTTATCCATTTCAGAAATTTTTTTATTTTTGGCTTTTAAACATTTCTTTACCAATTAAAATTATTTCTATTAAAAGTATATTCTCCTTTTTAAACACTTGTATCATTGATAACATTTGGTTGGTTCACCAATTGTCCCATGGAATAGGTTTCTTTGTCCAGTAAAGCTGAAAGGGTGCTGGAAGATACTATAGAGGTGGAAACAGTAGGAGATGTAATATACTATTGGGCAGGGACTGGCATGGACAGTAAAGCTAAAACAAGAAGCAACAATGTTGATTTTTGGTCTTTGTGCGACATTTTAAATGGTGGATTTTGCAGGTAAAGTTACAACTGCCTTTTGTGATATGACAGGTTTTTATGTTCTGCTTTTTCTAGGAATGGTATGAGAAGCCCTTTCATGAGGCATTCATAATTGGTCCTACTCAGCATTTCATGATCTGAAACATTCATTGGCCCATATGAGAGTTGCCATATGATCATAAAAATTCAAATGGATTGGTAATTACTGGACTAAAATAACAATAAAAAAAATGGCTTGACCGTGAATGGTGATCAAGCAATATTTCAAATTCCAAGTACCATCAATGATTGAACAGTTTAGATCATCAAAATAATGAAGTGTTTGGGCTAAATGGTGCTTAAAAACTTCAGCAATGGTATACATTTCAAGTCTAGTTGGACTTTCTGGATCAATCATCAAATGAAAAGTTTGGGCTATGGCGTATCCTGGTGGTTGCACCAGCCGAACAGTCGAGATCATG
The DNA here is from genome assembly GCA_037013555.1 of Sextonia rubra. NCBI lineage: Eukaryota > Viridiplantae > Streptophyta > Magnoliopsida > Laurales > Lauraceae > Sextonia > Sextonia rubra. Next base: position 108,600,324 of record JASUAD010000001.1, on the reverse strand, counting down.
CTGACTTATTTAGGTTCCATGCATATGGTCTCATGGTAGAATGTCTTGTGGTATCATTGAGGGCCATTTTGAATAATAGAATTATAGGAAAACTCCACAAATAATGTACGGTCTTCATTTGTTGAGTTGCTCAATTCCATACACTTGTTATTATGTCACTCAGGCCTCTAGTTTAGTGATCCTTAACTTTTTCCTTTTGATTACTGTAGATGAATGAAGTGCAAAGCCTCCAGGTTAGAAGATTATAGCCATCTTTTTGGCACATTTTTCACTATTATCCTTGGGCCACTGCTGCACTTCCCTTAATTGTCCATTTGTAGGCTAACAATTGAAGCAGGGAAACATCAGGACCATATCTATGATTGCAACTATATGATCAATGGTCTTGGTTCCAAGATTGTCTTGTTTGGAATTTGGAGTCTGACAACTGGATAGCCGTCGGCCAACTTGGATTGGGTGCATGGGGAAAGATGTGTTTGGTTCTGTAAGAGGCTTGCAGGGGTGGAGCTCGACTGTGGCCTGCTCAATGGATTTTGGGGATTTAAGGGTTGATGAAGTTCAGATCTGCAAAGGTAGGTTCTGTGGCAGTGGGTTTGATGGTTTTGACATGGGCATGTGGGGGTTGGACATGTCATATCTGATGGATTTGGGACAGTGTGGTGATGGTGATGGTTGGTAGGAGGTGGCAGATTGCAAATCTTGAATTCGAGATGGACTGATCTTTGACTCTTATACCAAATGATATAGAGCGGGGCAGGCTGAGAACAACGTGGACAGATAAGGGATAGGTCGGGATTCCACCTGAAGTTTCTAGGGCTTCACACCCATGGATTCGTGCCACTCCTCTCCAGGAGAGTTGAAGAGAGCAATCAACACCCTGAATTCTGATTTCATTCATCAAGTCTGTTTGCCAAAGAGGCATTACAATATTTTAGATAAGAGAAAACCAAACATAGATCTAATATGGACCATCCAAAGACATTGATGACTAGGATTAAAACATCCACTTAAATAACTTAAAACATAATTGAAAATATAAATAAAATAAAATATATAACTGATCGGTGGGCTAGGCCAAAAGGTGGGTGAACCCATGGTTACGACGGGTTTGTCCTGCATCAACTGATTACCCTTCCATGAATTTTCTCTTATCTAAATTTGAGATTCCTTTCACCTGCATTCATCATTGAATTGATTTTAATGACAAAAAACAAGAGCAGAAAATGGCAATCAAATTTTGTGTAAAATAACTATCAAAGTCTGAGGCCTTAAATCAAGGATTAGGTTGATTTGATGAGGCTGATAATTTTTCTAAACCTGAAGCATAATGAGACCTTGCCATCCCTGTAAGTCTCATTTTTGACATGCATCCAAGTGCGGGCCATGCCCCACTTTGGGTAGTGGCTGCTGAAGTATGCATCTGCATGCTTACCTGGGTTTTTGGGTGGGTTGGTAGAAAAATAAAGGTTTGCCTTGCTGTATCAGGCATCTCAATGTTTACAGGCATTCATTCTTATGTTATAGCATATGATATCAAGGCATTCATGCTTATGTTATAGCATATGATATCAATAAAGCTTCAATAGAAGTTGCAGCAAAAGTTCAAATCTTGATGTCAGGACCCTCCTTACAACCTATGATGCTCGGATATGGCATGGACACGGCAAGGACACACCATGGACGCGGATTTTACATATAAAAAGTGAATTATCGGATACCAAACATCACGATACATTGCCCATGTTGAAGTATCCGTGCATCATAGCTCACAACTGTTTGAACAGATAGGGGCCAGCCTTTTGTTGATCCTGTTTTTCAAATGACATATATTTCTTGTATGATGGATATGGGCAGGAATACAGGAAGTGCAAGCCATTTGAAGATTTGGCTCAGGATAGATTAAAATGGAGAAATAGAATTCATGTAACTGACCCTAACCTAATATGGACAAGGCTTTGATGGTGATGTTGTTTTTCTGTATATACACTTGCTAAAATCACTCCAGGCAAAATTATTTCCGTCGGTGGATTACTTGCATTTTAGAATGCTGCTATGTGTTTGAAACATGATATATCCAACATCACAAATCATCCTTATTGGAGATATATCCAACATCACAAATCATCCTTATTGGAGTGCAATTCAAGCTGATGCCTCTAAGGATGAGGAGTGTGATTTGAATGGATTGGATCGGTCTAACGTGAGCCCCACATCTATCAAATTCGTGGTTGTGATGGTCCTAATGTCGATACATTATCATTTATAACTGTAGTAATGTATTATTAGACATACTTTTTTCGAGTTTAGATGGTTTTAGGAAACTAGACCCCATTTTCCATTTCTTTACATAACTATTATTACTTAGGTTTTGTGTTTTCCTTCTTTCTTTTTTCTTTTTGGATTGCATGCTCAGTTTTGGAGATTACACTGTTTGACCTCTCATTGTATTTACTGCAGTTTCCACTTTGTGAGGGCTTCCATTGTGCATGTCCTCATAAGATTTATTTTGTTCCAGACATGATTTTGAAAGAATTGTACCTAACTTCCTAGCTGTTGCAGAGAAGCATTTGAGATCTCCTTCCGGCACATGTATGGTTTACCAGAGGGAATGGCAGCACTCCCTCCTATGCCTGATGATGGTCATCACTGGTCTATGCTGCACAGCTGGGCGATGCCAACACCATCCTTTCTTGAATATGTAATGTTCTCCAGGTATATCACTATTTTCTTCAATTCCGTGTATGATACTTTGTTCCATTTATTTTTTTTCAGTTATATTACAATTTTTTTTTTTTTGCACTTGCAGGATGTTTGTTGATTCCCTTGACAGCATCAGTCACAATTCAAATAATTCCACATGTCCACTTGGATCCTCGAAGCTAGAGGTAGGCTATCTGACACAGAACCATGTCTATTCAGGTTAGGATGGTGTTATGGTATATAGGGTGATTTTTTCCCCCCTCATTCTCTTCCTCTTATGTGCACAATCATAGGAAAAACACTGTTACTGCCGGCTATTGGAACTCCTGGTAAATGTATGGGCTTACCACAGTGCCCGCAGGATGGTTTACATTGACCCAATCTCTGGATCTCTTAGAGAACAGCACCCTGTTGAACAACGCAGGGGTGTAATGTGGGTCAAGTACTTCAACTTCACACTGTTGAAAAGCATGGATGAGGATCTGGCAGAGGAAGCAGATGACAGTGACCATCCCAATGAGAGATGGTTGTGGCCATTAACTGGAGAGGTGCACTGGAAAGGGATCTACGAGAGGGAAAGAGAAGAAAAGTATAGGCGCAAGATGGAAAAGAAGAGGAAGGAGCAGGAGAAGCTATTGGAGAGGCTGAGACATGGGTACAAGCAGAAACCTCTGGGAAATCGATGAGAGTATTTTCTAACCTGTCTATACACAGGCACATGATCCATTTTTCCAGAAGTCACCATGCCTAGCCTTTCTTGATGGATTTAATTATGAGCCACTAGGAGAGCTCAACTATTTTTGAGAGGCTTTTCTTTCTAACAGAACCACCAGGGATAAGAAAGAGCAGTTTGATTCCTTTACTGAAATTTCTCACATTCCAATAGAGAGGAGCCAAAAGATGAGAAGATGTAGATGGGGAGCGCAAGCACCTGATAATTTGTTGTCTTTATTTTTTTCAGTGTTTTTTACTTTTCCTACTCATGCTTCTGAAAGCAGCAAGGTGTAGGACTCAAAATTGAAATGCTGTTTTACAATTAGTAGTCAATCAGTTGGAAGAATTCATTTATCTGCCTTCTTTTCATGAATTACGGCACCACACTTCCTATTAAAATTGGACCACAGTTGTGTCTTTGGAATCCAAGTCATTGTAACCACTTATGATCACTGTAGATTTTAATGGAGCTGAAAGAAATTCTCAATGAGAATATTAGACGGATGTTTCTGGTTGGGCGTGTGCATTAATGCATGTCTCCCTCGAAATTTGGAGTTTTTTTCTTTTTTTCAAAAAGCCAATAAGTTGGCTCAAATTGGACCTTGCAGATTAAGCAGAACATACCTGATTGTTTACATAAATACATAGGAACTGATTGCAAAGGTAGTCATGGCCAAAGTAGCAACACAGAATGACTATTTAAGGGGTGGAGGATGAAGGATATAATGTAGCGACATAGATGGAACTTTGACTTTTGGGATTTGAATTACTAGGGTGTTAGTTGGATATTCCTTTTCCACTTTCCCATGATTTAGTTTCTGTTAAAAGCAAGGTTATTTGCTTGTCTGTCTTGGATTTTCATCTTTGATTCTTCAACTCTTTTTACCACTAATAGGTCTTAGAATTCCTAGTAACTAAATCACATAAAACAAACAGGCCCTAGGTGAAAACTGAACAATAATGCCTTACTTTATGCCACCTACCAGCAGGAAAAAGTACCTAAGAACTATGAATTCAAGCATAATGATTTTTTCAGCACAGGATAAAAAAATTACATGCTGAGGCTATTGCATTTTTAAAGAATTAAATGAATCCTTTTAGATTCGCGAATGAGGTCTCTGTTATGATTGATTTCAACCGATGGTTGGTCAAATTATCAGAATTCCTTTTAAACTAAATCTCATATAGAGGGGGCATGATATAAATGAACACTGAAAACATCAAAATTCGTCATCCGACAGTATGACAGGGTATATTATCTTTTTTTCTTTCTTTTCAGTAACTGGTGATGGCAGAAAAAAAATTGGATCTGTACTTCCATGGGGTTTGAGCAGAGTTACAAGTCCCACTGATGTTGGATGAAGAAAATCAATGAAAGTGTGATTCATATGTTCCCAAAATCACATGAGCCTTCTTTTATTTGTTTATTTTCTCTCATTTAGGAGGCTGCCTCAGTGGCTAGTTTCTCCCTTTTTTGAAGTAAAAAAGCCAGGGTTGAAAGCCTGGTTCCTTCCATAATAGAAAGAATCTCTTAACCACTGCATCATAGTTTTAACTGCACTCTTTCTATCAAGATAGAAATGGTCCCAATATTGGGTGAATGGCGCTGCATCAGAATAAGATCGAAAACTCATACAGTTGGAACTTACAAAACTAGATCCAAATGGAAATAATGAAGCTTCCGAGGAAGAAAGCCTCTAAAAAAATTCATTAAGAGTGTTAGAATGGTAAGCATAAAGAGAGTCCACGCTAATCTATATTTGTTCTATCCTGATCTAGAGAAAGATATAGACCATGAAAGAAACTTTTATTACTTCATCACTAAAGAGCACCTTATCATGGATTTTCCACCTCAAGAAGGAGAGAGATCTTGTGTTCAATACTTACCCTTGATGGCCACCTCCCATAGTTTTATCCAATGCATGTAAATAGGAAGGTTTGCAGGTGCCCCTAGAGATTAGTTCTGGGCTGTCTATAATGAGTGTCTCTTAGGCTCAGAGCCAAAGGCTCTTGGGCAAGGCTAGGCAGGAGATACTCTCAGCGATAAGAAAAAATAAAAAAGAGCACCTTATCATGACCGTGATTCATGATGCTAAAATTAGTAGGTCATCCACTAATCAAATGATCTTATCTAGAATCCCTTTTTTTTAATGGTTGTCTTTATTTTTCTTTCTTTTTATTTTGTTGTTGTTGGATTATGTTTGAGCTACTTATTATTGGTAGAATTGCTAATTTATGAATTTGAGGATTGTGGGAATGAGGAGCATCAGCACAATTGTTGCAAGCGGATGTGTCAGCACTTCGCACATATACATTAGCTTCATAAAAAAGCTTGAATGATTGGGATGTTGGAAGGTGCATTGATCAGTTGAGAACAAGTGCATGGTAGCAATTATAAACAGAGGCGAGTTTGGTGGTGATGCTTCAATTGATTACAATGCTTGATCCTCTGCCTGACTTGGTTTTTTTTCACGTTTGGACATGATCTATCCACTGTCTGGATCAATGACCGTAATGCCACATGTACAGTATGGATCAATTTAGATCCTCTCAAAAGATTTTGTAGCTTGTATGATGTCTAGTTTGTGGCCTGTGCGAGCCCACAAAAGTTCTACCAACTCCCATCCAAATGAAATTGGCCTTGACAATCCAAGGAAGAAAAATAGAAGAGGGAAAAACCTAGGAAAGACACTATCCAAGCACATTTATCCTTGCAGTCCAATGTTAGCAAAATTCCTCACCAAATCATTTAAAGGAGCAGGTTCATCATCTTCGCTGGGTGAGGGAAAAAAACCACAAATAAGTAAATAATTGAAATCCCTAAATGTGATCAACCAAGTTAACCGCCATTCACTTGTGTAACATTCATCTACAAGCAATGGGGGAAAGAAAGAACAAAATGTAAAACAGAAATTATAGGGTATGAATAAGAGATACAAAGTGATGGAGACCGACGTTAAAATTGCAGAAGAGAGATCACGACACTTCCAACTGTGCTGCAGGCACTTGTTAAACATGGTTGTCAAACTATTATGAAAAATAGAATATGATGCAGTCCTTGCTCAGGAAACAAGAAAAATATGCAATCTGGTCACATTATAGTTATCAAAAGACATTATCCTCGTAGTTAAGATTTGTAAGTTTAAAACCTTTGTTTGTGACCATGAAAGGCTAAAAGAGGCTAGAACTCAAGATCAAATTATTTAAAACTAGTAGGAAATTATTTGAACACCATTGACATTTAGGAATGGTAACGTTTGAGCAATTTTTCATTTATTAGCATCATGCACATGTCTCCTTGTGTGAGAACTGCATATGTAAGACCCCGACCCCTAATTCCAATGATCAGTAGTAATTATGTGTGTTCTTTTCCATTCTTGTTATTCTCTACACATAAACTTATTAAAGATTACAAGAATTTGACCCTTCCTAGAAAAAGTAAACTAGCCTCCCATAGACATCTTTTTCAAGGAGCTTGAAAATTCTAGCAACACCTTCTTTTACAAGTCTTTAAAAGAGCTAAGAGAGGACTAGCTGGAGGTGGTGTGGTGGTGGAATGGGCGGCCAAGGGTGGTGGCTGTGTTGGGTTTGGCTCAAAAGGTCTTTATTGGGCCTATGAGTGGAGGGCCCTATTAATTATGGCTAATCTTACATATTCTTTCACGGTGTATTCTTTTCTAATCAAGAAAAAAAGCAATATGGAAAAGGGGAACACAGAGAGAGTATTATAAGGGGTGAGAAAGATTTCTTCATAGTAAAATCTTCATGCCCGTAGACATAGGTATTCTGGCCGAACCACGTAAACTTTTGTGTCTTATGTGTTTGTGATTGCTTGTTCTTCTTCTTGTGTAGTGTGTGCTTGATGTGCTTAACTTAGATCCAGAACTAATAGGCTGCCCTTAGTGAGATTGATGAAAAAGAGAGAGGTGGAGAGAGTGGAGAGGTTCTTACCCTTTTATGGCCTCCTCTTATAGTTTTTGCTTGGATTTCTTTCTCCTGTTCTGTGACCTCTTCAGCGACAAACTTGCTTCATATCCAAGCTATGAGGCGATTTTAATAGTTGTTGGAGAGAAGTTTTCTCAATTGACAGGACCTTCTTCATTATCAATTTTGAGCTCTAAGACTTTCGAAATTGAGCATTCTAGAAGATTCATGAAAACTATACACAATTGGCCCACATGTGCTAGCAAAAAATCACAATATATTAGATTTTCAAATTCGTACCACATAAGGGGGTCCCACCTTGTGCGTGCAAGGCTGGTGGTACACAACTTGGACGTCTAACATGGCTGGAACTTTTTTTGTTTGGCTGCTCCTTTCTCTCTCTCTCTCATCTTTCCTCTCTCCTTCCTTCATTGCTTTTCTTGCTCCCCAAATGTTCTATCTCCTTCCTTCATTGCTTTTCTTGCTCCCCAAATGTTCTATTCTCATTCTCAAATTCAAAATTTTAAGTTGAAATTAGATACTAAAAGACGATGCGGAATCTTCACACATTGCAACAATTGAAAGTGGGCCCATGGGATGACCACCTCGGGATTCATGCCCAAGGTGGCCCAAGGTGGTGTGGGTTCGATGTGTGGGCTCTTCTTCTCTTGAATTTCTCTTTAATTCTTCACTCTTCTCTTCTCCAATTTCTCTTTTTAATTTCTCCTCAAAGTGGGTCCCAAAAACCTGAATTTTCCTACGCAAAAAATATATATATCATTTATGTAGAAAAGAATAATGCACTTCATGGGACACAATTTACATTATGTGAATGATAAATATACCACATTCATTTTTCTTTTTGTGCTCTACATAGTGGTGCAATGAAAACTCATCATTCTACGTGTGAGTTTTGGGATATGAGTGGTGATAGTAAGATAATGAAAAAAGAATAATTTTATGAAAACATACATTTTTCTGAATTTTTGAATGATTTTGACTTGAATTTAACATTAGACATTCAAATGCAAAAAATAATAAAATTCAATAAAATTGATGCAATTTATCCTAAATAAGTCCATATTTCTTCATGAAATAATAAAAAATTATACAATTCAATTGACTTATCACAACCCTAATCAGTATATTGCAAGTCCAACGCAAAAATTGCGAAAAATGGTGAAACTAGCCTAACCTAACTAATCTAACCTAGTAAGACAAAAATGGGAAAATGATAACTTCGTTAGCACTCTTGACTACATTTAATCTTATTTTATTTTTTTTTCAAAATAAAATACTGGCATGAAAGATATTTCTCATAAGAAAATTTATAATTTTCAGATATCTCAAATTCTAGAATAAACAAAATAATAGATATCTTCGAAATCCAATCCACAAGTCTATCATTAGAAACACAGTCAAAACCATGTTAAACTCGAGTGTACGTCAGAAGATAAATATACATAAATAATAATAATAATAACAATAATAATAATAATAATCATTCTTTAATCAAAAAATATATCACTTATGGAACTGAGTTAAATGTTCCACAATAAGCGTTAAATGTTCCATAATAATACCATTATGATGTTTTCCTTCAAATATACTAGCAAAATGGCCCGGGCTTAGAAAAATTTTTAATAGAATTTTGATATTTCTTAACAATATTAATGAAAAGAGAATAAATATAAAAAATAAATCTAGTACATATATAAAATAAAATTATATTGTATTTAGCATTAAAAAAATTCTATACCTAAAAACTTATTTAAAAGTAAGTAGTGATGTAAAATTATAAAAGCTACAATTATTTTTGAATTAATGTTAAGATTGAAAAATGGAGAAAACATGTTAAGTTAAATTAATGTTCATCTCATCTCTTAATAAGTTACTAAATCTAAAGTCAAAAAACCAAATTTCAAAGATGTACATAATTTTTTTATATCATTTAAAATTTATAAATTCCTATCTGCATTGCCATTGTTAAAAAAAGATAGATCTATTTAAATGTAAAATAAATAAAAAATTTAAACTGAAGAAATATGAATCCGGTAATGTCATATTTAAATGTAGGAAATATAAATATAAATATATATAATATAATGTGAATTCTGAAGAAGTTAATATCTTAAAATTTACTCATTTTTTAAATTATATATATTAAAATCTATTCAAAAGGGGAAATTTTTAAAGAGTGAGGATCCTTTGTAAGTTGGATGTGCAATAAGAAAGTTTTTGTGGTGACGATTTTAATTAAAGATATTAAGTTATACAAATTATATTTAGTATGGGGAAAAGTGTATAATTGCTTCATAATTAGGTGGGCCTATAATTATAATGATAACAAAGTGAGTAATTAGCAAACCATCAAAACCTAATTTGTGAAGTCAAAATCAATTAGAGATTGGTTCTAATTTAAATCAGTCTCTTTCATAGTTGGAGCCAACATCTTATATTAGCGCAAGGACTTATAGGCACAAAACTATATTAGTAATTCTAAAAATTTACAAAATCTTTTTTTTTCTTGATAGTTCAAAAATATATTCAGATTTTTTTTTTGACTCAATTCTAAAATCAAGCCAAGTAGGTCAAAGACACCGGTAGATATTACAAATTATATAGCTTGCACATACCTATATCATTGATCTAGACAACCATAAGAGATGAGAAGCACTCGCAATTTTGTAGTCTAGCTGGCCTCATATCACATATTTCACGGACAGGTCCATCTAATTCATTCATGTGAGATCTATAGAGGTAAAGAATGAAGCCCACCTCATGTAGAATGACCATATTACGTCCTCCATTACATAAACTGATACACATACCTTAACATTGTGAATTAAAGACCTCAAGCTGTTTATCTTCTTGCTGGGCCACCTTGCCATCCTCCTCATCTCATTAAATTTGATTGATATCAATGACAGGATCCTCCCTTTGCACTACCCATTTCTCCGTCGCATTGCTGATTGCAATGCTTGTTTCTCCTTTTCTCTTCATCTTTACAAATAGAGCCCCGGCTCACACTGTCTTTCTTGACTTCACACAATTCTTCACTGAATCCGTTACCTTCATTTCCATGAGAGGAATTGGTTGCAAAATTGAGAGGAATTGGTTGCAAAATTAATTGGGATGGCAGTGATACATCAATCATACTCTTTAATAGATGTGAAGCTATTGTTCCACGTAAGCAAATTGGCTTCAAGGTCTTGAAAGTCATAGAGTGGAGGGAAGGGATGGAGCTTTATGTGATGAAATGACGAAAAAGGAATTGAAAGAGTTGGTTTTGTGTTGATAAAGGGATATAAGTTGAGGGGTCGAAACATCCATGAGGAGAGGGACAAATGGTTGAAATATCATTGGGGAGTTACGAGTATGGAAGAATGTGAGAACGTAGGGAAGTTACAAAAAGAACTTTAAAGTGGTCAAAATAAGTTTGGCAAGAGTAAAAATCAATTGGTTCATTTTAATTTGAGATCAACCAGCTTAATAAATTATAATTGTCCACAAGATTGGCCATGCCCCTTTTTCCATTTTGGAACTGAGTAGGTGAGTATGGACAGAATTTGACATCCCTTTGGGCATTACATATATTTAAGGGATGATTTGGAAGTACAGTCATATTTGATGATCTCTTTTTGTTGGAATCCCAATCATTTATATTTATTTTTGTTTATATTTTGAGAATCTATCACAATTGAAAGGACCCGGTGGACCTGTTTTGTGTGCTACAACTTATGTGGTCCTTTTTCTTGTAAGTGCCACCTAGGGTTTTTTTCCCATACAATCCTTTTTTCTAATTTTGTATAGAGTTTTTTTTTTGTATATACTCCACTCGGGTTTCTAATATTTGTAAATAAGCTCTTATGGTTTCAACATTTGTAAATAGGCATCTACTTTGGCATTTTCATATCTTTCATATCTCCAATTAAGTGAATTTGACAATAAAGAGAAAATGTCATTAGGTTTTTGTTGATTTTGATAGTTTTGCCCATATCTTTATTTATTACTGAAAAAAACTTTCTCCTTCGTAAGATTTTTTTTGTCCTTTTCACTTTAACTTTCTTTTTTTTTTTTCAACTAAGCCCACAAAGTCCTTCATGATAGTCATAAGATTCTTTTTTTTTCTTTTTACCCTTTTCACTTTATCTTTCTTTTTTTTTTTCAACTAATGCCCACAAAGTTCTTCACAATAGTCGTAAGATTGTTTTTTTTTTTTTTTTTACCCTTTTCACTTTAACTTTCCTTTCTTTTTTTCAACTAAACCCACAAAGTTCTTCACGATAGGAGGTTGGCAACATCCTCTCTTTTAACATTAAGATAAAGTTTTTCTAAAATCCTAGGGCCTATTTGGCATTAGTTATTATTATTATTATTATTATTATTATTATTATTGGAACAATTATCATGAGAAGAGACACTAAAAATAGATTTGGATGTTACTCTCTCTCTCTCTCTCTCTCTCTCTCTCCCCAATGGTTCTAAAAGCTGGGAAAGTGCACCTCGTATTTTTTAAGAATTTATGTTGGTCATTTCTCTCATAATGGTTCTTGTAAATTAATGTCAAAAATCTTTCTGTGCAATGGTTCTCGTAAATTCATGTATTTACAATCTATTCCTATTTGGTTATCTCCAATTTCAAACATTTGAAAAGGTGTTTTAAAGAACCTTTTTTCTCTAAAAGAAAAAAAAATTGTATTAATAAGGGAGACAATAATTTGAAAAAGTAGTTTTAAGGGGCCCTGCTATTGAGCCACCCAATTAGATGAATTTATGAATTTTCGTAAACATATTAGAAAATGAAACCTTAATCAATTGTTTGCCCTGGCTGAATAGTCATAAATATAATTAATTCAAAATATAGTTTGCGCTCGTGATGATATGGAATAGCTTAAAGACATATTTTGAGAGAAGCAGGTGACACGTTCATAGGATTTAGACAATTTAACAAAGCTATTAGTGAACCCACTTTGGGGGCCTATTAACAAATATTAAAAACCTTAGGAGAGGTGTATAAAAATTTTGTTATAAAGGCAAAAGTGTTATTTTTATAAAAATTGAGCAAAATCCTCATAGTGATTGCTCATTATCATCAAATCCACATGTTTTAAAATATAAGAAGTATTAAATGCCAAAGTAGTGGCCTATTTATAATTATTGAAATTGAAGGACTCTATTTACAAATATTAGAAACCATAGGGGTATATGCAAAAAAAACAATTTTTTATTCTTGAATGTATAGAAAGATTCTTTTAACATTGGCAACTTCCAATTTAAATTTTACATAAAACTTAGGCTAATGTCCATATGTTTTAATTTTATCTTAAAATTTTAACTACATTTATATTATAGAGGATTTAATACAAAAATTCTCCTTAGACAGCGCCTACACTATATTGTACCTAGTAGTTCTGACTGCACCAGATCAATCCTCAGAGCCCTTACTCATTTAAAAAAAAAACATATTTAGGAGAGCACCGCCAACGGTTCTTATTCATGTAACACATTTAATGAGAGCATCGATAGCAGTTTTCAAGAAATAAAGAATGTAGAGTTTTCTCCTCTGTCCCTTATCATTGTGACTAACAATGGTTTAATCACATGAAGAAAAATCAAGGCAAAATGTATGAGTCTTGCTTACTAGTCCTTCTTACCTGATGAATTGTAATCCAAGGTGGGGTTTTGAAGAAACCCACTAATTTTACTTCAATTATAGGGGAAGCTAAAGCAAACATGATTAAGATAGAGCAAAAATTTTTTTATGAATCAAACCAAAAATGAACTAACCCCAACTTCCAAACCATCATGTACAAAAGCTCTAGACAAAAGTGAAGCCCAAGTGCCCTATGAAATCCTCATATCAATCCATAGCCCGAGCAGATGTCAAAAATTCGATTTCTCTTTTTCCTTTTAGCCTTAGTAGAAAATTCTTCTCTTCAAGGTTTTAGATTTGTGACTCTCTCCATGCCTGAAACTACAGTGGTGAAGAGGAGAAAGATGAGTAAAAAAAGAATGGAAGAAATGAAAATCTTCTAGCAAAAACTTGCCGACCATCGCCAAGCGATGCTCAATAAGCAAGTTTAGAATCCACTAAGCAAGATAATTAATCTATCCATGCAATTATTCTATTCTTTGTCTCAAAATAACTCAAATTAGAAGCAAATCAATGTTTCTAATTAGGAAGATTTGTTTTTCACAAAAACCAATTTTTTATAAAAATAAATAAATCATCGCCCAATATCTCCTTTACCTCATAAAAGAATGAAAAACCACAATCATGACTTATCAAATTAAGCATAAATTATCAAAGGATCTCAGCCCTAAGTATAATCTATCAAAATAAGAATAAATTATCAAACTATTTTAATTAGAAATCAAACCAGAGGCTGCCTAAGGCATTAAGACAAATCTATGATTTTAATAGAACATTCATTTAAAAAAGATAAAAAAATAACAAAATACCTAGATCAATTAAATAGAAATTTACTTTGTTTCATATGTGTGCTCCGATCTAAAGGACTAGCTGGACAATGCGAAGATCTTTATCATAAATTTCATTAAGAGCATTTTTGTACAATATTCACTCTATGAGACTCTTTTTTCTAAAATCCTGACTTTTAGAACAAGGCTCCATAAATACCTAAAAAATAAAAGTATAAAATTGATAAGAGGAAGAGAGGTGGAGAAGAAAGGAGAGAGAGAGAAGGCTTGGACATCCTTAGTGGGGGAGGAATTGCATGTTCATAAGTCTCTCATGCGCTCCTTTTAAAGCTCACACTTATCTTACACATACACTGAATTTAGACAACTTCTTTTATTTATGGATTGAGGTTTTCTCTTGAGCAAATATGACTTGTTGGCCAAATTAAGTAGAGATAAGTTTATCTTTGCAAAGGCATCTCCTCATATGGGTCCCACAATAGATGTGCAGCAATTAATCTTCAACGGCGTGGATTTAATTGCAATCCTATTTAAAATGTACTTAAAACCTTTCGGGCTCATAACTTTCTTATTTTAACTCCTATTTGTGCAATCTTAGGCTCCACGGATATCAACTTTGAATAAGCATTTCAATGGTTGGTCAATTATGTCAATCGGACTTACGCTTTGAGAGATATAGCCAATTTAAGATAGGCTATCCTAAGAAAAAAAAGGGATTGAATCTTAAATTTTGATTTGCAATGGACATTATCTTTGTATTTGTTGTAACTTGTTAGCTAAGTTAGGGAAATATTTCTTGGCATAAATAGGATGAGACAAAAATCTTCTATAAGCCTTAGCTGATCTTCATGTGGGGTCCACGAACTATATGTACTTTGAAGTGGTTCCCATCACAGAATCTTGATGCAACTAGAATTCTTCTCAAGATTCTTCCTAAGGCTCTGTAGGTCTTACATTTCCTACACATTTTAATTCATCCAATAAAATGCTAAAGAGCCTGTATTGAAGTGGGATCTATTTGGGGAGATTTTTACGCCAACTAAGACTCTTTAGAGAAAAATTGCATACATTCTTAAATAATGTAGGAAATGTGTAAATCTGCTGAAATTCAATAAAAAGTGATGTATTTAATTTAATTAAGTCCATAATTATACCTACTATGATGGATAAATGATGCAACTCCTTGGACTTAATGCCAATCCACATCAATCTCGTAAGGTGGCCGTCCTAACATTTCAATTTCCCTCTTCTTGTGAACATAAAGAATTTTCTTCTTCTTCCTTCATCACTCCCTTCTCTCTTTTGCCTGACCAACATTTTCAATCCACCCTTCATTTTTGGAACCAAGAACCTCTCTCCTCCAAACTATACTCTATCGTCTTCAATTCTCCTCTCGTAAAAAAAAAAAAACCTACTGTCGTGAGTCCGGATCCTCCGTGCCCCCATATTTGCTTAGCTAGAAGTCCGTCGATTGGAGCCCACATGCAACTAACTCAGCCCTCTTTCCCATATTCTCTGGTCATCTTCTTCTGCAAGAAACCACCGCCGCAAGTTCAAATCCTGGCCACCTCAAATTTGTCCCGCCAGGAAAAGACAAAAAAAAAAGGACCTATTTCAATTCTCTTACCCAAAAAAAATAATAATAATAATAAAATAATCCCAATTCCTGACGAAAAAAAAAGTCCATTCACAACATCTGACGTCCTCGGAGCATCCATCCCCGCATCCTTATTCCAAGATTCTTAGTTTTATTGGATTTTTGAATTATTTTTTAATGCATAAAAATCAGTTAGTAAGAATGAACCAGAAGTTGTGATCAGAAGATCAAAGGAAAGATGATCTATCGGTATTCAAGATGTGTTAATACATCAAAAACAAAAAGAAAAAAAAAGATCATATGTTCAAACGCTGGAAGTCAAGATTTAGTTAGTAAATAAAACAAAGTAAATACCAAAGTGGATTCCATGATTAGAGATGGGATTGTATCAAATGCGTCTGAAGGGAGGGAAAGGCCTCGAGTCAAAACTTATATCAAAACTTAAACCTATTATTGACTCTCCTGCTATTCTTAGCATCGAATCCGATCCTTATCTATTTTAACGAGCGTAGAATTCGATGCTCTTGTTTAGATGAAAAAAAAATATAGGACTCATTGCAAGTGTGCACTAACACCCAGGTGAGTTTTTTTTGTTTGATGGTGCCCTTACATAATTTTTTTGATAAAATCCTCTTTATATGTCAAAAATATTTTAACCTGCATTAATATACACCATAAAATTTCATGAATCATGTTACACAAGCTCTTCATGTCATAACTAATCTAACAAGAGTCCAATGTGCCAGGACCAACTTATATTTTTTGTGTCTAATATGGTAGAGATGAGAGACAGGAAAAATGACACACAAGGAGATGAGCCGTGGGATGGGAGTGTACTCGGGTGACTCTAATTTTCTTCCATTTGGTAGAGGCCGTGATATTTACGTAAGTCATGTCATCTTACATTCATTGATCGAGACTCGAGAGCAGACAGAGAGAGAGAGAGAGAGAGAGAGAGAGAGAGAGAGATCACCACATTGAAGAAAGTGAAGTGACGAGAGAAATGGATCTAGCCAACTTCACGTGCTTTTGAAGCTGCCATCCTTTCTTCAATGAAATCTTCCTTCCCATCTTCATCTCTCCCAATGTGATCTAAACGTAGAGCGGCAAAAAACGCGAAAGACGAGAAAGAGGAAATATTACTAAACTCAAAAAAGACAAGCCATGGATCGGCTTCTGAAAGCCGCACGCACTTCGGGATCTCTCAATCTCTCCAACCGTTCCCTCAGGTCTCTTCCTTTCGCTCCATTTTTCTTCTTCTTCATCTCATTCTCTGCCCAAACTCCCCTGTTCCCGTTACTTAGGGTTTCCACCGTTACCAAATTTTACATCCCCCTCCAGATTCAACTCATTCTCTTTCATTTAACATCTCTACAATTAGATAGACCGTGATTTTAGATTTCACTAATAGAACTCCGCCGTTGATGATGATGATGATGATGAATAATTTCATCTTCTGATTGTAAAGAGTTCATTTAGTGCATTGTAAGCGTGGATTTGCGGTTCTCTGCACCTGATCCTGTTTTCCGTCTCTCTCTCTCTCTCAGTGAAGTGCCTGAAGAGGTTTATAGAAGCTTGGATGCGGTTGGGGAGGGTGAAAAATGGTGGGAGGTATGTTTCTCATATGAGTTGTTGCGTATTTGAGATTTTGTATTCAAATCAATAAGCCGCATTTGATGCGCAGTTTCTATAACTTTCTTGGATTTTCAGGTGGTGGAACTGCAGAAACTTATCCTGGCTCATAACAACATCCAAGTTCTGAAAGAAGACTTGAGGAATTTATCGCTGTTGTCTGTTTTAAATATCAGTCACAATGAGATTTCTCAGCTTCCAGCTTCCATTGGAGAGTAAGTAGTTCCTATACGAGTCGCAACTCGTGATACTTTATTACATGAGAATGGTCTAATATGCCAGTGGTTTCCATGATCAAGAAATTGGTCCTACACATACAATTCTTATGCTAAGTGCCTATTGCAAATGTGAAACTCATTGATATCTGATAAATTTGATGTTTGTTTCCGCAGGCTTACTGTTTTAAAGTCGCTGGATGTGTCATTTAACTCAATAGTCAGCATACCTGAGGAGATTGGATTGGCATCTTCTCTTGTCAAGTAGGCCTTGTCTTCCCTTGTTTTTGCAATTAATTGCTTGGAAGCATGCAATTGATTCTCGTGCATAAATATTACCAATTGTAAAGCAATTTTGTTAGGTTCTATGTGCAACTGTCCAATAGTGATTAACTAATCATCATTTTTTTTTTCCGTTTTTTGAAAAAGATTCTCTATTTTGAAGATAAGATGTACATTTGGCACATTTGGCAATATATGAAAGTAACGATCGAGCTGGAATCATGGAATTAAAGCTCTTCTTGCACTGACAATTTGATTTGATTGATTGAATGACTTTGGCCATTTACGTTACTTTCTTGAAATTGGGGCTAATTCTCGCTCGGTTTTATCTCAGTGCAAATACATCGATAACATGTTTATCTATGCCAGACTTACTGATAAAATTGTTCCTTTTTTTTTTTTTTTTTTGGTAAAAGGCACTTATAATAAAATTGTTTAGACTTTTGTTGACTTCTTGATTATCACAAGTAACAATCAAACTGGAATCACAGAATTAAAGTTTTTCTTGAACTAACAATTTGATTTGAAGGACTTGGCACCTATGTTACTTTCTTGAAATTGGGGCTAATTCTGGGTCGGTTTTTATCTCTCAGTCCAAATACATTGATAACATGTTTATCTATGCCAGAATTACTGAAAAAGCTGTTCCTTTTTTTTTTTTTTTGTGTGTGTGGGTATAGTACTTGTGATATAATTGTTTAGACTCTTGTTGAACTCATGTATGCAGTTCATGTTGGTTGATATGTGGTTGCTTGTACATCTGTCCACTGCTTTGTCATACTTCACTTTCTTCAGCATGGATCCATGACGAGAGTTATTCTTTCATCTAACAACCCTCTCTCTCTCTCTGCGTGCTCATACAGCTTCTGATTCCTTGGAGATGTTGCTAACAAGTGTTTCAACATTGTTTGTATCTTCCTTGTAACATCCCTCATTTCTTAGAAACGTCAGAAACAATCCATTGTTTTTTGCTCCTCCATTGAAGCTGAGTGTCATTCCTTTGCTCACTTCTGAGGAAGTCCCTTTGGTGGTTAATGGAAGTTATGAGGGTTTATCTGTGTCAACCCAAACCCCCACCATTGCGACAGCTGACGTGCCATCCAAATTGGATGGGGTCTTTCATAGACGCATACAGCAGTAACAGCACATAGAAATTGATTGTCACCAACATCTTTAGCCTGGCGTTATTCGTATTCGGTCTGTTACCTCCACAGACAAACTCACAAATGTTTTCGTTGAGATTCATTTTCTTCCTCATTTTCAGTATCTGTTCAAGAGTCTCTTGATTTTCTTCTACCACGCTGTGAGCTTGCAAAGGAAAGGGGGTGTTGAAGCTGAATTACGTAGTATAGCATTACTGACTTAGTGACTTCCATTTTTCTTCTGTTGTAATCTAGGATAAGTGTAAAGAGATCTTAGCTTATCTCTAATCTTTAGTAGCTTAATCATGTGGTTGCACTCATTATGGAAAGTAAGAGTCATTCTCCAGTCAGAGACAACAATGTGGAGTCAATTCTTTGGAATTGTTCTATAGTAACAATGTGTTTCTCCATTCGGGCAACTGGTATATTCCATTATAACGTGGCTGTGAGTTACTATAAGTGGAGTGGCTATAAATGCTGGAGCAGAATAATATTGTGGTTGAAAGTTCAGGAGAACTTTATGGTGCATCTGAGTCAGACCTTTGGAGATGGTGGTTTTTTTTTTTTTTGGTGGGGTGGGGTTGGGGTGGGGGGTGAAGCTGTGTAGTAACTTTCGTGTAGGATTGGGTTTTTAAGCTTGTTGAGTTGCTCCTTTTTCTGTGTGTGTGCGGGCATGCGTGTACATTATTCTCTTGAATATGATCATTTAATTAACTATTTGTATTTGACTTTGTTTAGTTTATTTATTGGTTTTAGGTTTGATTGCTCAAATAACCAGCTGAAAGAACTGCCAAGCTCTCTTGGAAGATGCTTAGATTTGTCAGAACTCAAGGCAAGCTTTACTTTGATTGGTAATATGTTTCTAGTTTCTTGCCAAAATCAGAAATTCTTTTAAGTTAATGGCTTTACTTGCCCATTAACATTTTGTACCTACAAAATAGGCTCTGAAGGTAAAAAGGCAGTTGTTTTGTGCTATGAGCTTTTATTGTTAACAATTAGTGTTTTGTCTCTACTGATATTCCTTTACTATTAAGGAATTCCATGTTTGTGTTAGTGACCAAATTTAATATCCTTGGCTTAAGGATATGCATAACCTTGTATGTCATGTGGAAAATTGGTCCTGTAGTGTACGAAGAGGGGAAAAACTTATTTTTACCATTTCAAAAAAAGAAAAAAGGAAACAAAAAAAAGAGAATACTTTCATTTTACGCATTATATGTGCCATACCATCTTCTCTCTATAGAATCATGAGGTGCATTATATATGTAATGTCTCAAATCATCTACACATTCTGATGATCATCCCCATTGAGGATCATCCAGTTTCATTCGCTCAGACTTTGTTTTGGATCAAGTCATAAACATGGATGTTGACTGAGAAATATGAGTCAAGGATTGATCATTCAACAATTTGATGGTCATGTTTGGGCTTACATGACCCAAACATCCTTTAAAGTGGACCTAATACTTAATGAGGTGCAAACAGTACCCATGTATTTAATAAAATACCATGTCAGGGGATGTTCAGCAAACAAGTAAACTGCATTTTTTTTCTTTAATTTGCAGGAAACTGCAGAAAAAAATTACAGCAGACATGCTGCACATTGGGCCCTAAACATATGGGCTTTTTTGAGGTCAAATCCATGAAACTCGAGTTCCATTAGGGTAGCCCAATGTTTGGGCTTACATGACCCAAACATCCTTTAAAGTGGACCTAATACTTAATGAGGTGCAAACAGTACCCATGTATTTAATAAAATACCATGTCAGGGGATGTTCAGCAAACAAGTAAACTGCATTTTTTTTCTTTAATTTGCAGGAAACTGCAGAAAAAAATTACAGCAGACATGCTGCACATTGGGCCCTAAACGTATGGGCTTTTTTGATGTCAAATCCATGAAACTCGAGTCCCATTAGGGTAGCCCAATGGTCCCCCAACAGGTGCTAGGGTGCCCTTGATTAAAAGGTGGGCCATGTGGGACCCAAAACTCCAATCCACATGGCCTCAAAACTCCAATCCTCCTAATAGTTCTAGATTTCTCACATAATCAGTCCCAGGATGCTAAGTAGAATAGTTGTTATTTCTATAATTTAGGAAAGCAAGTGGTTGTCAAGGCAGTGAACAATTTGGAAATGATTCTAGAGACTATGACCAAATACGGGAGGGATATGCTAGGGACACCAGACATGGGAGGGAAACTGATTTTATCCATAAAAGTGAATTATTGGGTACATATGACGTAATAACATGATATGTTGCCAAGTTTGAAGTATCCACACATTAAAGTCTAGAGATTTCTATGTTTTGGAATGATTCTAGAGTTTTCTAAGTGCGTGCAGGCGTGCACATGTTCTTTGTGTGTGTTGGCAATCTGGTTGTTTCCATTTTACCTTACTTTGGTAAGAGTTTTAAGTAATAGGCGAGTAGAATCTGCGTTGAATTATTTATCTAAGCTTTAGAGTTGTTTTGGGTTTCAACATTATAAATAAGAATGTAGCTGAGATGAGAATGTAGACGTGGATGTGTGGTAAAACAAAGAAGGATAAAATTAGAAATAAGCAATTTTGAGAGCACGTAGTAGTAGTGAAGCAGCACAGGGAAGAAGAATAGTCAATGGGCTAATCTTGAAGCCAAAAGTCTTAAGGATAGGATATCTAGGTGTCCACCAAAGACAAACAACAACTCTCTCAATTGAGAACCAAACTCAGAAGTTTATTGATATCAATGTACTGTGTCCCATGATGGGATTACATCTTTACTAAAATACTTTCTAACTAAGGAAACAACTCAATTTAGATCAAATATGAAGTCCTAAATCAAACATAATATGAACTTCTAAAAATAAAAGAATCCTAATAAACTTAAAATCCTAGAGAACTAAAAATCCTATAATAATTATAATTGAAAATTCTTCATTGGGTTTGGACCCAATAGGCTAGCCAATCATGGATCTAGCCTGCATCAGTTCTCCCTCTCTTGGAGGAGAACTCGTCTTCGAGTTCTAGAAATGTCCACCTGGGTCGAAAATCATTCAAATAAACTTCCGTGTCGCTGGTTGAGCGTCATGTTGAGGATATGCCTTGAAAGTAGGATCGAATCTTCTATTCTACTCAAAAGTAAGTTGGAGGCGTTGCGGCTTCTGATGGTTGCTTGTATCTTGATGGTGTGATCTGACCATTATATGCTTTAATAGTAAACTCTGTAATAGGATAGAATAATTGTTGATTGCCATTGGTTGATCGCTGAAGATGAAATCAATATGGTCCACGTTAATCAATGTGAAAACATTTTCTTGCGAAACTAGTGGGGCAATTGATTTGTTGCCCGATGTGGCAATCAGATCTATTGGATGATTACTGTCTACTTGTACATCAGCTTACTTTACCTCTTGCTCCTCACTAGAAGTTGTCATGAGGTCATTCTGTCCTTGAATGGGCTTGTCAAGATCACCATTTAAAAGATCTATATAAATGCAACCAAAGTCATAATTAGCAGTGTATTTTCTGCGTCTTTTTTCAAAGCCAAGAACATTGATAGAAATTGTCGTAAGAATGTGAGTTCGACGACTCAAAGCATCTGCGACTTTATTTTCCATGCTAGATTTATTACGCATAATAAAAGTGAACTGTAAGTATGAGCTCCATTTGACATGATTGGCGCTCATTTTCTGTTGAGAATTCAGATGTTGCAAGGCTTTCGGTCAGGGTATAAGATAAACTCTTTCTCGATGAGACAATGACGCCAATAACGAAGAGCTTGAACCACTGCATAATATTTCAGATCATAAACCATATACTTCTTACAGGAGTCATTTAACTTCTCACTGAAGTAAGCAATTGGATGACCATCTTGACTCAAGATTTCACTAATACTGACGTAGGAAGCATCACAACTAACTTCGAATACCCTTTCAAAGTCTGGAAGTTTTAAAACCGGTGCTTCGTTCATTTTCTGCTTAATTTGTTCAAATGCTCGAGTGGCGGCATTCTTCCAAGTGAACTCTCCTTTTTTATGCAATTAGTTATAAGGGCTTTGATAGTACTGAAATTACGAATGAACCTCTTATAGAAAGTAAACCAATTCATGAAAGCTGCGTACCTCATGTATAGAAGTGGAAATGGGCCAATCAATGATTGCTTTGATTTTCTCTGGATCAACTTCAACTCCTTGGGCCGAAATAACAAAGCCCAAAAATATGACTTTGGAATTCAAAAATGTACATTTCTTCAAATTAATGTAAAACTTCTCTTTTCGATGTGCACGCATGACAAACCTTGGATGGTTGAGATGAGCTTTTTTTTATTTGCTGAAGATCAAGATGTCATCAAAATATACCACAACAAACTTGCCAAGAAAAGGCCGTAGAAGCTGAGTCATTACTCTCATAAAAGTGCTGGGAGCATTGGATAAATTGGACGGCATGACTAACCATTCGTATAATCCATCGTTGGTCTTGAATGCCATTTTCCATTCATCTCGGGGCCGACATCCACTCCTGAGATCAATCTTGGAGAGGACAGAGGATCCGGATATCATATCAAGCATGTTGTGCACTCGGGGAATCGAAAACTGATATTTGATGGTTATCTTGTTAATGGCTCGGCTATCGATGCACATTCGCCAAGAGCCATCTTTTTTTTTTTTTTTGTGTTAAGAGGGCTGGAACTGTGCAATGACTCATGCTTTCTCGAATATAACCCTTTTAGAGTAAGTCTTCAACATGTCTTTGCAATTTGATATGCTTCGTGGGGCTCATACGATAAGCAGGTAAATTAGGAAGGGTAGACCCAGAAACTAAATCAATGGCATGTTGTATGTCTCGCATAGGAGGCAATTCATTAGGAAGCTATGCTGGAATCAAATCTTGAAAATCATGAAGCAATGACTTGATTTTTAGAAACCTGTTGTTTCTCATCTGCTTCTTGGGTTTCTTTTGGAACAAGAGCACAAACAACTCCTTGGTCTTTGCTTTCCATTTCAAATTTCCCCATAAAGAGAACATGAGGGTTTGATGGGGTGGTAGAAATTGTAAAAGAGGATGTTAATGGAGGCAATGGAAGGAGATCCACCACTTGTCCATTCCGCTTAAAAGAATGTATGTGCCTTTTCTGATCAATATGTACCCCTCGATCATATAGCCAGGGTTGGCCAAGTAGGATGAGATCCATATTCATGGGAATGATATCACACCATATATCATCTTTATATATGCCAATTTTGAAATGAACCAAGCAGCGATGGGTTACATGAATTGAATGACAGTCTACCCAAGCGACCTTGTAAGGCTTTGGGTGCTTTTCAATAGGCAAATTGAGCTTAGTAATCACTTCCTATGAAATGACATTCATTGCACTTCCACCATTAATAATTAAATTGCATAACTTACCTTTGCATCTCACACGTATCTTGAAGATTGAAGTATGTCGCCAATCGGCTTCTCCTTGCTCATTGGTGAGGAGAAGTCTGCGTATAATAAGGACGGGATCACCTTCTTCTGCAGTGGTAGCGGCGTGAGGAGGGGGATCAGATTGGGCCTCTTGCTGTGGATCCGGCTGAGCTTCTGATTGGACGTGGTTAGGAGGAGGCTTCATCTCGAGATGCTTGTCATATTCTTCTGACGAATAAGGATCTTCATCACAATAATAAAGATTGCGAACCTTAGGGCATTTATTAGCAAAGTGCCCTTGTTGACCACATTGGTAACAACCATTGGTTCGTCAATCGTGTCGAGGAGGTCCACGACTCCTCATCTCTTGTTCCTGTGGCACTGTGCTCTGTTGATTTTGAGAAAAAGGACACTGGTTGGGTTGGTTGTGCGGCTGTCTTGGAGGTGGACAATAACTCACTGGTGGAGTGTGGTTATATTGAAAATTATTCTGATTTGGTGGAGCACGATTATTATTCTGAAAGGCGGGGGCTCAACGGGTCATTGACTCCTTGGCTTGAGTGCCAAAGCGTTTCAAAGTGGATGATCGGAATTCTAGCTCAACCCGTTTTGCCTTGTTATAAATGTCATTAACAGTTTCAAAGTCATGTATGAGGATCTCACGTCTAATTTCTTCCCTTAAACCAGTTTTGTACCGGTTGACTAGCGTGAAGTTATCATCTTGACCTTTATATCGAATAACGTAATCATTGAATTTCTTCGTGTAGCAATCAAGTGATAATGTGTCTTACTTGAGAACAAAATATTCTTGCTGAAGGAGAGTTAAATAATTGAATGGTAGGTATTTACCTTCAAGCTTTTCACGCATATCATCCCACTTGGTAATAGCAGGGCATCCTGTGACAAGATTATTATGCTCAATGCTATGCCACCTAATGCGTGCTGAACCCTTAAGTTTGACTTTGACAAAAGCAAGACGTTGTGCATTATCCATATGATACCAAGAGAAATACTTTGACGAAAGCAACACGTTGTGCATCATCCATATGATACCAAGAGAAATAATCTTCTAGAGAATTGAGCCAGTCAATAAAAGCCTTTGGATTGAGACGACCAGAGAAATCGGCAATATCAATTTTGACTCGCTTCGTGATATCATCGAACTTTGGCGCCACAGGTGTGTCTGTAGGATCTTTTTTAGTAAAAAGACGCTGAATAAAATCATGGATAGATTCTTAAGGGCCTGTTTCTGCTTGTTAGGCGGGAAGTTGTTGGTTTCCGGCGCTAGATGATGCTTTTGCCGCATGAGGCCTCTGTGAACTTTGGGACATGACTTCTAACGCGTGCATTCTTTCAAATAGCTTCATTATCATAGCATCACGTTGGTGATTAGAGAATTTGCCCTGATGTGATTGACCGCTTCAGGTTGACATTGCTTGCAAAGGAAAAGAAAACAAAGACTGTCTTCTTTTTTTCTTTTTTTTTTTTTTTTGAGGAGTACTGTGGATTGGGCCTTAACCTGAATTGGAGCCCAACAAGTGAGCTTGGTTGCAGTCACGTGTAAGGGGGTCCTCGGGATTGTTGCGTCGGTAGGAAACAAAAGGGTTTGGAAACCCTTTCTGTTTGCTCGCTAGAGTCTAAGGGAGGAGAGGAAATACAAGGGTGAGGGGTGTTGCTGTTGGGTCGACGTTGATGGCAGGAGAAGGAGGCGCTGGGGTGGATAGTGCTCGGCAATGACACAGGTGCTCCCGGTGCACGGTAGACTCGCAACTCTCTCCCTTTTCTTCTCTGTTCACCTTTTTTTTTGGAGTGGATTCGGAAGGCCTGGGTTTTTTAGGGATGTCGCAGGGAGGGCCGGGAGAAGGGGTTCCGGGTGTTAGGGTTTTGGATGGCTGAGATTGGGGTTATGGGGGTGTCGGGGATGTGTTTGGTGGCGTGGTGGTCGTCTGGGAAGAGGTTTCGGGTTGTGGAAGGGGGTCTATGGAGGGTTTTGGTGTTTGGTGGTGATGGGGGAGGGGGCTAGGGTTTCGGTATTGTTGGGATGGGTTGAGGGTGGGCTATGGTTGATTCGAGGTAGGTCAGGGATGGTTTCATTGGGTACTGGATGGACTGAGATGGGTTGGGTTGAGGCAGATGGGGTTGGGAAGTTATTTGGGTCTCAGGATGAAGGTAGGGATAGGTTTAGGATTGGGTTTTGGTTTTTTTGGGCTTTGGTGAAGGGAATGGCGTTAGGGTTGGAGGTTTTGGGTTTTAGGGGTTTGTGGAGATGGGCTGTGGCTGACGGGAATGAAGATGAGCGAAGATGATGATGAGGGGGGATAGTGATGAACGATGATGATGGAATGGTGAAACGAGATGGGATACGTTACCTCGAATCAGTGAACAGTTTGGACAACGATTCGAAAGTGAATATCTGCTTTGATATCAATTAAAGCTACGCAAGAAAGAAGAATAGTCAACAGGTTAATCTCTAAGCCAAAAGGCTTGAGGATAGGATGTCTAGGTGCCTCACTAAAGACAAACAACAATTCTCTCAATTGAAAACCAAACTCAGAAGTTTATTGATATCAATGTTCTGTGTCTCCTGGAGGGATTACATCTTTATTTATAATTAAAATACTTTCTAACTAAGGAAACAACTCAATTCAAATCAAATATGAAGTCTTAAACCAAACATAATTTGAACTTTTAAAAATAAAAGAATCCTAATAAACTTAAAATCCTAGAGAACTAAAAATCCTATAATAATTATAATTGAAAATTCTTCACTGGGCTTAAACCCAATAGGCTGGCCAATCATGGATCTAACCTGCATCAAGTAGCATCAATGGGTGATAAAATTAAAGTAACCCATTTGAGATGGTTTGGGCATGTCCAATGCCGACAAGCAAGAGCATTGGTAAAGAAAAGTTTGGCTATATAAGTTGATGGCCCATTAGGGCGAAGGGTAGGCTGAAGAGGACAATGATGGAAGCGGTAAAAATAGATCCGAAGGCGTGCAACTGATTTGAGGATTTGGCTTAGGATAGATTGGAATAGAGAAACAGAAGTCATCTAACTGACCCCAACATAGTTGGGATAGGGCTTTGATGTCGATGATGAAATAAGAACGTAAAGGGACGACAATGGACAAATATAGAATTTCAGTTTTAATAAAGTTTCAAGCTTTTTTATCTCTCCTTGGATTGAGATCTTTTTCATGATCTCTCCTTGGATTGAGATCTTTTTCACGTAACCAGATTCAAGATTAGTTACAACCTTATTTTTCAAGTTTCTTATTTTTTGCAAATTTCTAGAATTCTTTGTAATTTGATGCAGCACGGGGAAGAAGAATAGCCAACGGGCTATTCTCCAAGCCAAAAGGCTTAGGATAATCAGTCTAGGCCTCACACCAAAAACATTAATTTAACCCACAAGGAGAAGAAAACTGAAATCTCATTCAATAATAATGTAGTCTATCCCATGAGAAGGGATTAGATCTATTTATAACTAAACTACTCTTCAAATAAAGGACAAACTAGTTCAATCCAAATAAGGAGTCCTAATTAGAATATAAAAGCAATTTCTAAAACTTACGAAAGCAACGATTACTAATCATCAGCAACTATTACTGATAAAGCAACTACTATTAATCAATTTTCAGTGCTGGGCCTTAGACTTGGGCCTGGGGGTATTAACTTTCAAATGTGTCCCATTGGTTTGGCCTGCATTAGCTCGCCTCGGCTTGGAAAAACTCGACTCCAGCGAGTTGTTAGCTTGGTACTTCTCATATGGATCTAGCTTGAGCCGCTGAAAATCGGTAGCCGTAATCCATGTCGTTTTGGAGAATGGTTTTTCTTTCCACTTGACCAAGAACTTGTGTAATTTGCCATTCTTTGTAGAAACAAGTTGATCATCAAAAACATCTTCAATTTCTTCCGGAGGATACGGATTGAGGGGAAGTTGGAGAGCTTGTTCTTCAAAAGATTCATTTGTATGATATCCATGATAAATTGTCAAATCTTCAACATTAAATGTGGAGCTGATATTTATGTCCGAAAGAAGGTCTAGAACATATGCATTGGAACTGATTTTCTTCAGAATCTTGAATGGTCTTGCACTTCTTGGGTGTAACTTCTTATATTTTCCTACGGGCATCATAATTGTGGGTTTTTGGCTTCTCCTACTGTTTGATTTATAATCCCTTTCTCCAAAAGTCATCCCTCCTTGACGTGGATAGCATGGATGTAAATATCGCTTCGTAGCGGCCGATATATCGGCCGTAGCGCCTCGTAGCGGCCGATATATTGGCCGTAGTGCCCAAGGGCGCTACGCTTTTTGAGAAATAGCGGCGCTCACAAGCGTAGCGGCCCGTAGCGGCCGATACATTCCCGTAGTGGCCGCTACGGCCGCTATATTGCCGTAGCGGCCGCTATGTATCGGCCTGGTTAAATCAGGGCCCCTCTTCCCTCTTTCTGCTTCTTCCCTTTTGCTCAATTGGTAGATTAACAACAAAAAAAAAGTAGAAAAAGAGGAAGAAAGGGAAAAGAAAAAAAAAGAAAGAGAAAGAGATAGAGTGGGACGAGTTGCAGAGGACATACCTGATGCGGCGGCAGCAGCAGCAGGCAGCGGCAGCGGCAGGCAACAGTGGCAGCAGCAGGCAGCGGCAGCGGCAGGCATCAGCGGCAGCAGCAATCAGCAACACGCAGTAGCAGCAGCAGGCGGCAGGCAGCGGAAGTGAGCGGAAGCGGCAGAACCCAGCGGTAGGACTTCTTCTTCTTCTTCTTCTTCTGCTCCTCCTTCTCCTGCTTCTGCTGCTGCTGCTCCTCCTTCTCCTTCTCGTTCTCCTTCTCCTGCTTCTCCTTCTCCTTCGTCTATTTTGGGCGAAACTTAGGGCAAATGGGCAACGAAGACCCATCGTGCCCTATTTTATTTCGTTAACGGGTCGGTTATTTTGTTAACGGGTCGGTTAAGGCCCACGATGGCCCATCTGATGAAATGTTGAGATAAAAATTAAATGGGTCATTCAAAAACATTAAAAACCATTAAAAACATTTAAAAAAATTAAGTGGGTTCATCCAAAACAATAAAACCTAAAGAACCTATTGTAACCATTGGTGGGCTCCACAATAAGGCAACAATGTTAAAATTAAAAAAGTCATATAGGAGCCAAATATTACTAAATTGAAATTGGCACTTTCCTCAAATTTCTCTCAAATTGGAAATATGGTCATAGCCAACTTCTAGACCTACTTTTTACAGTTATATATAAAAAAAATTATATACCTACTAATAATAAAGGACATCCAAATTTCACACTAATTGAACATAGGCTATTTAATAAGACACAGGGCCCAACCAAAGTTTACTCTAGGTAATAGGAAATAGGCCCTAACCAAATAACACCCCAATAGAAAATGGACCCTTTTCAATTTTCAATTTAATAAAAAATTCCCTTTCACATATATATAAATATATATATTTCAAAATATAACTATGAAATGACCATTAAAAAAACTAATCCAAACAATTTTACTCTAATAAAAAATAGGGCTCTAATCAAATTTCACTTTAATAGAAAAACTTTCTCCATATATATATGTGTGTGTGTGTATTTCAAAATAAAATTATGAAATGTTATATTCTAAGCATGACTAAACAACATTAATTCATATGAAAAAAATTTATCATTGCTATTTTTTTCTATTCATACAGCGATACAGGACCTCATGTAATGAGGGGACCACTACATACCTCTATACTAGTTACTTTTGCAAAACAAACACATATTCTATCATTTTCCAATATTCTGGATTTTGTGGAATTTTTTCAGATTTTTTTGAATACTTTTTTAAATCACGCCGCTACGTCGCTACGTATCGCCGCTACCGCTACGTATCGCCCGCTACGTATCATTTTGGCGACGGGCCGCTACGCCCGCCGCAACCGCTATTTTCATCCTTGGTGGATAGAGTTGTCGGCAAATGCTTAAGAGTAATGTGTGCCATGAACCAACCATAGGGATGTTGAACTCCAGGAATTAATGAGACAAGTTAAGCTATTAGGCCGTGTTTGGAGTGCATGGAAAGTCTAAATCGTCGTGACAATTTTAATGATGGGTTGGAGGAAGTTGAGGAGCTGCATATGATGGTGACTTCAATGATTCGGCTTATGGTGGTGGACTGGATAATGATAGTGATGACGAAGAAAGATGGCATGTGTCACTCCCCCAAACCGGATCACCGATAACAGTCCACATTTTGGGGTGCGACGTGTGTGGGGGTTTGACTAATAATGATGTTTTCTCCCTCACATAATTCCCACAGGATTCCGCATGTGAGGATATGTACAGATTTCCATCACAATTTAAGAGACATTCAATGAAAGCTTATATAACCAATAATATCATTAAAACACCCTGACATATAAATATAAAACCTGCAATTAGAGCATAACCATGTCCAAAATGTACTGCAGAAGCATTAAAGTTAAACCATTGCTAAAGTAGTTTAATTACATCCCAAATGGCCAACAATGGCACTAACTACTGCTACAAAAGATAAAAGAGAAAGTCCAGAATCTGAACCATAGGTGCGGCTAATAGGGTGAGTAAATCTACTCCAATTATGACCAATTTTATGTTCTTATAAACTAAGTACAAGTGATGTTTATAGAGATATAAAGGCGGAAGCATAAAAAATAAACATTCACTGTGAAAGGAAGAGCACTCACCAATTATAGTGGTTTGGCCAAAATGCTTACATCCACTCCTGGCTTGTGTCTCTACACCCCACCAGTATTCAAATAATTAAATGCTGTTCAAGGCTAAGAAATAACCTTCACAACAACAAATGCTTTTTAAGGCTATGCAAAAACCTTTACAATCAAAGAAATGCTTTTTAAGGCTTAGCTATAACCTTTACAACGTGTGTTTTTCTCTCTAGAAAGTGTCTAAGAGATACATCGAAGTACAAGAAGATGCCTCTAAAATATGCAGATTTTATAGTGATAGTCCGGCCTAATTTACACACAATGTGAAGATACAAAGGTTATAATGCTCTGTTTGTGTGCACGCTCGCGCGCGCGCGTGTGGGTGCGTGCGTGCGCGTGTGCGTGTGTTACCGTCACTCAATGAAAGTGGAAGTTTTAAAAACTATGCCAAATAGATTGAAAACAAACTAGATGCTC
The DNA here is from genome assembly GCA_037013555.1 of Sextonia rubra. NCBI lineage: Eukaryota > Viridiplantae > Streptophyta > Magnoliopsida > Laurales > Lauraceae > Sextonia > Sextonia rubra. Next base: position 108,569,121 of record JASUAD010000001.1, on the reverse strand, counting down.
GATTTGGTGTGTGTGTGTGTGTTACCATCACTCAATGAAAGTGGAAGTTTTGAAAACTATGCCAAATAGATTGAAAACAAACTAGATGCTCGATTTGGCTTTAAGATATGAAATCAAGAAATGATTTGATTGAGGGAATATGTCAAACACATGGTATGCACAAGTGTCGACTTAATGTAAGATTGAAAATCAAAACGTCATAAGTTTATCAAAGTTTCAAAAGCATGACATGTGATGAAAGAGCATTGTTTAATCTAAAATATACAATAGATTGAAAATGATTTTCATGTGATAAAATCAAGAATATGAGCTTCAACCAAGCAAGGAAATATGCTTTGAAAGATATCAAAAGTTATGTCTAAGCATTGTTGAAACCAAAACACAAAATAAATTGAAAGGGGTTTTCATGTGATGGAATCAGATAAACAAAGATTCAACCAATCATATAAATCATGCTATGAAAGAAATCAAAAGTTATAACAAAGTGTGACAACTTTAAAAATGAAAATTTAAACTAACTTGGTGTGAGTCATTTCAAAATCCTTGCTTTAACTTTTTATCTCATTCTCTAGCCTCCTTTAGCTCAAACTGTTTCCTTTGCATTTTTTTTCCACTAAAATCACTTTCCAAAGTCATTTGAACGAGCCTTGAATATATAGAAAAAGTTAAACAGTCATCTCAATGATTCGTTTGACTTCAGGTCAACACAGGTAGGTTAACTGACTTAACTAGCTTTTACAAGTTGATTAACCGACAAGTGACTGACATTCATAATTTAAAAGTTGTTACTCGCAGGAAATGTAATCATAATGGATGGCGGTTAATTGAAAATTTTCATATTTCAAACTTAATTAGGGCATTGAAAAGGAGCTTGAAACACATGAACATCACACCTAGATTCATGCTTAAAGTATTTAAAAATTCTTTTTCAAAACATGAATCTAAGATGCCTAAAATGATATGAACTTGAAATCAATCTAAATGCGTGAGAAATTCAAGATTGAAAGTTAAAAACATGTATGAAAATCAAGGCATATCCAATCAAATTGCAACAACACAAAATCCCTAACAAAATGCAGCTATCTCAAAATGTGGCATCTCTTGTGCGCCTGTGCATTGTCTAGATGACATCATCAAGGGTCCACTTAGCTAGCCCCTGTGGTGTCTCCGTAGCTGCCTCCGCCTTTGAGTCATGTGTAATGGCATTGTTACTTACAATGTCAAGTGTAGCAATATTAGGTCCAGATAACCTAGCAAGTAAGAAAGTATAATAAACATAAACATATTGTATCAAATGTAGAATTACAGGCAGGTAATTGTAGGAATTACGATGATGTGTACAACTAGGCATGATTAAGCAAGAAATATGAGTAACACTTCTAAATTGGTCCCAAAGATTCTAGCGTGGGACTCTAACTTCATGGTGGCCAGCTTAACCTTCCTTGCCTCCGACATTTAATAACATTTGAAATAATGGTCCATGTCAAAATGCCAATTGGAGAAGACCTGTGGGTCCACCTACCCTTGCCATAAGGCATCAATTTGCATTGTCAAACCCTCCACAAGTTTGGCTTGTTGTTCTAAGGTTGTACCAGATTGGGTAGGACCTATTTTGGCTTGCGAAGTTCATACCATCTTAAAAACTAGAGGTTGATGATCTCTACCACTCCTAGTGGGCATGCAATGACTACCTATATGCTCTGGGACGTGAGGAGTCATAATGCAATGCAATACAATGCAATCCCTAGACAATCCTAAGTTTTGATACCAATTTGGAGCAGGACGGGGATGACTAGCCTAAATGTCATGATTTGAGGTCAAAAAAATATCAATAGTTATGATTCAATCTCTAACATTTTAGCTAGGGACACCATTTAATGTAAATTCAACAATCAATTAGTGGTAATCTAAGGCTAGTTACAATCCTATAGTGTGATGCTTAATTAATTAAAAACAGACCTAATGGAAGGTTAGGACTTCCATGCTGTCTAGGATTTGTTATAAGTCAGTCAGGGACCTGGATGAAAATATAATAATATCTGGGGTGGACTTTTTTGTATTTCAAGAATTAGTGAAATAATCATATAGGAATGGTCGACCAACCCAAGGATGAAAATAGCGGTGGCGGCGGGCGTAGCGGCCTACTGTCAAAACGCTACATAGCAGTAGCGGCGTAATTGTGTGATTTGAAAAAATCATCAAAAAATTTTGAGATTTTTTTAGAAAATCCAGAATATTTGAAAATGATAGAATATATAATTTTCTTGTAAAACTAATTAAGATAAAGGGGTGTAGCAGTCTCCTCATTGCATGAGGTCCTGTATCGCTGTATTAATAGAAAATAATAGTAATGATCATTTTTTTCTCATGTATTCATGTTGTTATGCTAACTTAGAAACTAATGAAAGGCTTATTAAAAAAAAAATTGTGATGAAGAAATATCATGAAAATAAACAATGTATTGAACTTGAAGTCAAGACTCAAGACTTAAAAGTTAGAACTTAGGAGTGCAATAGTAAACACTAAACAGTGAATAGTCAATGCTCAATAGTCAATACAACAAATGTGGAATGACATAGTAATTAATAACTTCATAAAAATACTCTACTTGAGAGGAACTCTCTGCATCAACTTCAATTCAGCGAGATCCTACGTGCTTAGTGTTCTTTCAAGGCTAGAAGGGGGATCCCATGTGTTTTGGTGTTCTTTTAAGTATAGAAGGGTAGAAAGTCGAGGAAAAATGTTATTTGAAGAGAAGAAGTAAAAAAAAAAGCTTTAATATATATTTCAATTTTTTTTTTGAAAAATAGCGATCAATCACACTCCGTAGATGCCGCTACAAAAGATAGTAGCGCTAAATTCAATTTAGCATAGCGGTCACCGGTGCTACGCCCAATATAGCGGCCGCTATGCTATATAGCCACTGCTATTTTCGTCCATGGACCAACCATTGTGGTCAGATCATTCCATTGTTTCTTCGTGACATTCCTCTTCCTTCTCTCTCTTTCCTATTTTCTCTTCTTTTCTTTCATCTTGTTTTCTTCTCAACAAGTTGGGACAAAACCTTAAATTTAACAAGATCTAGGGTTTCAACTTGGTATTAGAGACAATCACCAAGAAGGAGATTTGCATAAGAAGAGATCTAGTGGTCTAGATCGAACAGTTGCCATTTTTTGGGTTGATTTAGCCCCAGCTGAACGCAAGTTCATGTTCGGCTGGTTGGTTCTTTCATTCGGCTGAGTTCCATGTGCACGTGTTTTGTGTGTGGGGCAGAGATGCACTAATGATCCATGTACAGATCTGAATGGTCCCTATGTGTCGAATGGTTCCATCTTCAAATGTACAGAGATATGAGTAAACGGTTTTTTTCTGCTAAGATCTTAATGAGGTGAGCTCTCTTGGTTGTTGGCTGAGATAGTTTTTCTTTTTTTTTTTTTTTGTTGGTTGAGATTGTTTTTTTGGATTATCTGGTGGTTGGCTATAGATCTACTGTTAGTTTGATATGGCAATTTTTTTTATTTTTTATTTTTTATTTTTTATTTTTATGTTGGTTTGATATGGGTTCTCCATGTTGGGTTGATGCTGGTTGTTGGTTTGCTGTTAGCTTGAGATTAGGCTCGTTACTATTGTTCTGTGTTGGTGTTCTTTTTATGTGTTCTTTGCAGTTCTGGTGATCAACAGTGTTTAGCGACCTTTTTTTTGTCTTCTCCGTTCATTAAGTTGGTAACAAGTTCACATATCTAAATGAAATCTAAAGGTGAAAGTTCTACAGGATCCAGCCAACAACTCCTTCCAAATGTTGTTAATCCTAATGCAAGGATAACGCCTAGTCTTTTCAATGGTACTAATTATAAGGATTGGGCCTATTCCGCCAGAATGGCCAATGGAGGCCCGAAGAGACTTGGCTATAATAATGGTAGTATCAAGGAACCAGTGAAAGATGACCCTAAATATTCAGACTTGATTCCAGAAAATATATTGGTCTCGAACTGTATTAATTTGATGGAGAGGGTATTGCCAAAAGCTTTAATTATTCTGAGACGGCAAAAGAACTTTGGAAGTCTATTGAGGCTCCACAAAAGAGGAATAATGCCCAGATCTTGGAATTGAAAATGGAAATTGCTGGTTTCAATCAAGCAAGCTTATCAGTTGGAGATTATTACTCTAGATTCCTGGCATTGTGGAAAGAGTTGGAGTCATATATGAGTCCTGAACCCTACTGTGCTAAGAAACAAGCAAAATTACTAGAAGACTAACATATCTTTGAGCTTTTGGGTGGTCTTAATCCATAATATGAACCTATTCGTACACAAGTGACAAGTCAGGAAGTCAGGATCCTTTACTTCCTATTGGTACTGTATTTGCTTTGTTACAAGGAGAAGAAAGTCGTCATACGGTTATGACGCCCAAGTGCAACAATACTCCTGAGAGGTCTGCTCTTGCAAACAATTGTGTTTGCAACACATGTCAAATACGGGAAGTGGTAGTTTCGGCGGGTAGGGTGGAGGTTGAGGATGTGATCGTGGAAATTATGGTGGTGGACGCAATGGGGGAAATGGTGGTCGTGGTCGTGATCAAGCAAGTGATGGATAGTTTAATTCTAATCGTGACATACCTTTTTGTACTCACTGTGGAAGGTATTGGCATACAAAGGAGAATTGTTGGGATCTGAATAGTCGGCCTCGAACTATATCTGTCCTCGGTAGAGGTGGTCCGGTGGAGCACAAAATTGAGCAAGATGCTACAGTTAAATCTGATTTACAAAATTGGACGGATGAGCTCACTAATCTCCGTCAAATATTTGTTGCATTAGAAGGTGTATCTCAGGACCCATCAGTGGGTATGGCTGCTTCTCATAATCCTACTGCTCTGCTTCACATTCCACTTGGGTGATTGATTCAGGGCAATAGACCATGTGATAGGCATCCATTCTAAGTTTCAGTCATACACTTCTACTGCTGGAGGAGTGAGAATTGCTGATGGTTCTTACAACCACATAGCTGGCAAGGTAATTGTCCGCATCTTACCTAACCTGTTCTTATCTATTGTTCTCCATGTTCCAAATTTTTTGTTCAATCTTTTGTCTGTTAGTGCCTTAACCAAACATCTTAATTGTTGCGTTTCCTTTTACCCTTCTTACTTGTGTTTGAGGATCGAGGATGGGGTAGAAGATTAGTGGTGGTAGTGAGAAAAATGGTCTTTACATCTTGAACTTGGAGAACGTAGAGTCAGGAGTTCTGCAAAAAGAAGTTGATGATGATAATAAAGTGTCTCTATGGCATCGGCATCTTGGTCATGTGCAAATGCAGTGTCTTAGGAATATGCCTTTTTTGAATTTTCGAAATAAACATGATAGTAGGTTGAAGTGTGCGCTGCATGTCAGTTTACCAAGAATAAGAGATCCGTGTACTTAATTAATATTAATAAAAGAAGTACTTCTCCATTTGATCTAATTCATTCTGATGTCTAGTATGCTCTTGTTGCATCTATTTATGGTTATAGATATTGTCACTCTATTGATGATGCCTCCAGAGTAACTTGGGTGTATCTTTTGAATTTAAAGATGAGGTCTTACATGTTTTCCAAACATAATACAAAATGATTGAAATTAAATTTAAGATGAAGATTGAGGCCTTTTGGTCTGACAATGGCAGAGAGTGTACCTCAAATATTTTTCCAAAGTATCTTGGTGATAATAGTATTGAATTGTAGACCCCATGTGCATATACACCAGAACAAAATGGTGTGGTGGAACATAAGAACAGACACCTATTGGAGGTCACAAGGGCTCTTGAGATGAATGTTCCTAAATAATTTTGGTCGGATGGAGTTTTAACAGTAACATATTTAATAAATTGAATGCCTTCAAAGGTACTAGGAGGAAGAACCCTATAGAAATCTTAAGTCCCACTACACCATTATTTCCAATACCACCAAAAATTTTCGTGTGCACGTGCTTTGTTCATATTCCCAAGAAACAATGGGATAAGTTGGATCCAAAGGCGGTCAAATGTATGTTTGTGGGATATGCCCTAGTTCGCATAAAGGATATAGGTATTATGCTCCTGGCAAAAGTGGTCGTGTTTTTTGTTACAATGGATGTCAATTTCCATAAAGACATCCCATTTTACTCAGCCGGTAAGAAATTGTTGCCAGATAGGAGTGAAAAGGATGATGCACCTGTTGTTGATTTTATTGCTCCACCAACTTACCCAGTAAATTTTGACTCAACAAAAAGTGATGGTCTTGACTCCAAAGCTCTAGAAGAAAGTGAAGCGATAAAGAAGAGTCAATGATCACTGCAAGTTTACTCAAGGAAACGGGCTAGACCATAATCAACCTTAGCATCAATATGAAATTCTTCCCTAGTTAGGTATTTCTTCTACCGAATTAGATCTCCCTATTGCAATGCAAAAAGGAAAGATCTTGCATTACTTGTCATCTCATTCAAAATGTTGTGTCTTATGATCATCATTCTCCTATCTCTTGCATATTTGTTTCAAAACTCGATAGTCGATACTACTTCTATACCCAAGCATGTGTCAGAGGCTCTTACTCACCCCAAGTGGAGGGAGGCAATGATGGAAGAAATGACAGCTTTGAAAAAAAAATATACCTATATGGGAGATGATTACTCTTCCTCAAGGAAAGCATACCGTTGGCTATAAGTGGGCTTTTACCTTGAAGTACAATTCTAATGGTACAATTAATAAGTATAAGGCACGGCTTGTTGCAGAAGGCTTTACTCAATCTTGTGGCAAAATGGCCTGTTGCAAAAGGCTTGTTGCACGGCTTGAAGTACAATTCTAATGGTACAATTAATAAGTATAAGGCATGGCTTGTTGCAAAAGACTTTACTCAATCTTTTGGGGTTGATTACTTTAAAACTTTCTCCTCAGTTACCAAACTAACATCTATTAGAGTCATGCTATCCTAGCAGTAAATTGTGATTGGCCATTATACCAACTAGATGTCAAAAATGCCTTTTTACATGTGGATTTGAAGGAGGAAGTTTATATGGATCCTCGACTTGGTTTTGTCCTTAAGGAGCTAGAAGACAAAGTTTGTTTCCTTAAAATATATGGGCTCAAGCAATCACCTCAAGCATGGTTTGAAATATTCAGCAAAGCTGTGCTACAATATGGGTTTTACAAATGTCTTTCCTTCCTATCTTTGTGAAAAGGAAGGGTATGAAGGTGGTCATATTGGTGGTGTATGTTGAAGATATAGTTGTCACAGGAAATGATGTTGATGAAATTTCCAAACTCAAAGCTTTTCTAAGCATGGAGTTTGAAATCAAAGACCTTAGATTATTAAAATATTTCCTCAATATTATTGCCAAGTCTAAGAATGGAATTGTTATATCTCAAAGAAAGTATGTCCTTGACCCCTTAAAGAGACACAGAAGTTAGGTGCAAAGCCAGTTGCTACGCCAATTGAACAAAATCATGGCCTACACTTAGGAACTGGAGAGTTACTTCAAGATTAGAGGATGTATCAACGACTGGTGGGAAAACTGATTTATCTTACCATCACACAGCCCGATATCCCGTATGCTATTAGTTTGGTTTGTCAATTTATGCAAGCTCATAGAACTCATCATTTAGTTGCATTGCATAGAATTCTCAAGTATTTGAAAGGGTCTCCAGGTCAAGGAATCCTTTACAAATCACATGGGCATACGAATGCCATTGCATTCACTGATGCTGATTGGGCCGAATCATTGAAAGATAGGAAGTCCACCATAGGATACTGTACAGCTAGATCTAGTGCTAAAGCTGAAATCTTGTCTCTTGGAAAAGTAAGAAACAAGTTGTCACAGCCCTATCTAGTGCTAAAGTTGAGTATAGGGCTGTGGCTCATGGGTGTTGTAAACTAATGGCTCAAAATATTATTGGAAGAGTCAGGCTTCAAAGAAAGTGATTCGATGAATATGTTTTGTGATAGTACGTCAATTGTAAAACTTGCCAAAAATCTTGTTCTTCATGAACAGACAAAACATGTGGAAATTGATTGTCATTTTATCAGGGAAAAAATCGAAAAGGAAGATGTATTGTTGATACAAGTTCCTACTGGTGATCAGTTAGCAGATTTTCTTGCTAAGGCGGTTTCTAAGGCTAAATTACATCATGTTTTTGCCAAGCTAAGCCTAGTCAAAATCTATGTACCAGCTTGAGGGGGGTTATTATAAGGGACTTGGATGAAAATATAATAATATCTAGGGGCTTTTTTGTAATTTTAAGAATTAGTGACATAATCATATAGGAATAGTCCACCAACCATTGTGGTTAGATCATCCCATTTCTTCTTTGTGACATTCTTCTTCCTTCTCTCTCTTTCCTATTTTCTCTTCTTTTCTTTCTTTTTGTTTTCTTCGTAACAAGTTGAGACAAAACCCTACAGGTAACAAGATCTAGGGTTTCAACTGGATCCACAATCACAAGTAGACTAGCAGTGCCCTTTTTGAGGATTTGATGGCAGCTAAAAGCTCAAATGGTTGCAATTGATAATTTGGGAAATTGTGCATTTATTTCAGATCTGAAACAGTTAATTCCCACAACTTAGAACTGGCCAAAATTAAACGTCAGAACTGAAATCAGGTTTTAAATGGGCTGAAAAATAGATAAAAGTGGCTGGCATGAGCTTCAAAGTGGGCCAGCCCACTTGGAAATAGGCTGGGCCTGGGTTCTGTCAGGTGGATTTGGACCCGGATCAGGTTCAGCCAATTTTGGCGGGGCTGGATTTGAGGGCTGATGGTGATTTTGGGTTGTATTTGAGGTTTATGGGTAGATCACATGTAGATCTACAATTGTGGGTGGTAGATCTAGATCTCATGTAAGTAGATCTGGGGTTTCACTAATGGCTGGAGGAGGTCGGTCAAGGGCATTGGGGCTGGTTATTGGTGTGGAGAAGGTTAGATGGTGTGGATTAGGGTTTGGGTTGTGGTTTAGGGTTAGATCTAAGTTCCCAAAGGTGGGATAGATTTAGATCTGAAAGTTGTGAACAATGGAAAGGAAGAGATGGGATGGGAGATTACCTTGAGAAAGGTGATCTGTGTCACAACTACATTGATGAGTAAATAAGAATGAATTCGATGATCCCTTTTGAGGGTCTTGATTGCTTTATAATGTTTAACATCACTATTAAGGGCTACAATCTAGCAATTTACAATAAATTACATATCATCACATGTTTTGTCTTGCTGTACATGTAAATGGGCTGGGCTTTTAATATACAAGTGGGTTGTAATGTTGGTTTGGGCTTTTGATCAGTTAACACCCTCCCTCAAATTGATGCTGTGGAGTCCACAAGAAGCAATTTGCTAAGAATTGCTGCCGTGGACTTGGTAATCCTTTTGTGAGTATATCGGCCACTTGAGGTCCTGTTGAAATGTGAGGAAGAGAAATGGTGTCACACACATGTTCATCTCATATGAAATGGCAATTGACATCAATATGTTTGGTGCATTCATGAAAAACAGGATTAGTAGTAAATCCGAATGACAGTAGTTTTATCGGCATGAAGAGGTGTTTGTGTGGCTTGAGGAAACCCAAGCTCAAAGAGTAAGGCACAAACCCAAACTATTTTGGATGTAGCTGCGGAAGCACGATTCTCAGCTTCTGTGGAGGGCTTGGAGACTTTATCTTGTTTTTTGCACTATCATAATATCAATGAGTCTCCCCAAAAAACACACCATCCACTCGTGGAACGCCTAGTATCAGGATGGCCAGCTCAGTCTGCTTTAGAGTAGGCAGTAAGAGACTAGAATTTCCAACCAGAAAGAACAAGCCACGAGCTGGAGTGCCAAGTATGTAACGAATAATACATCAAACGGCAGCTAGATAAGTACCATGTCACAACTATACCGATGAGTAAATAAGGATGAATTTGATGATCCCTTTTGAGGGTCTCGATTGCTTTAAAATGTTTAACATCACCATTAAGGGCTACAATCTAGCAATTTACAATAAATTACAAATCATCACATGGTTTGTCTACCATGTCACAATATACAAGTGGGTTGTAAATGGGTTGGGCTTTCAATATACAAGTGGGTTGTAATGTTGTTTTGGGCTTTTGATCACTTAACAATTTGTACTTTGGCCTCACACCAAACTCCCCATCACGGGCGAGGAAGATGAAGTTCTTGCAAGTGAACATTGAGGAAGCTTCGATGCAGATTTTCATTCATCAATATGCAATAATGGTTTCTCCCACAAGGGTTACAATCTTAAAAGAGAAGAGAATGACAACCCTAACATTGGATGGTCTAGATTACATGTAATAAGAGATCTCATCTAAGATATGGGATAAATTAAAATAAAACAAATAACAGAAATAAGTGTCGACAAAGAGGGGGAAGAAAAAGGTGCCATGTGCTTGGGGTTCGTGGGCATAGGCTTGTGAACGAAACCCAAGGCATGAGACTTAAGTTTTGAGCCCCCTTTTTCTTGGGACCTCTTTTATTATACTTCTTAAATTTTAACTTTGTTGGCCCTCAAATCCTTTAAAAGCCTTGTAAATTTGCAAAATTCTTCCGTATGGCACATCCTAGTGTGGGGCCTTCCTTTCGTCTGCCACAAGAGGCCTTCAACCGTTCATCACATCTGATTCTAGATCTTCATCAAAACTCAGATCCAGCGGTGGATTTTCTTAAGAAAGTAGAGCTAATGGTGAATCTTCATCATATTGCTGGATTAAGCCTATGAGGGGCTGATCCATCTACTAAGAAGCTTAATCTTCCCTGTTCTGCTTGTGATTCTGCCTCTGGAAGACCTTTGAATACTTGGGATTAATGTCCCAATCAATTTTACATATAATCCTGCATGTGTACGATGCTTGGCACCCAACTAGACCTAAAAACCTAGGAATAGAACCATTCATCTCAACTAACCTATGTGAAGGCATCATCAACGTATCATATTTAAGCATGGAGTTGGTTCAAAACATTCAAGCAGATTATCATCTTCTCTTTTTCTTAGCATCTTGTTACGTCATTTCTGCCTTTTCTTTTTATATTCCTTGTGTGTTGTTGTTTGTTTGTTTGTGTTTTTTTTTTTTTCTGAAAATACAGTTACAACAGGGACTATGACGAATTAGTTCACGTCCATGCCAGCCATGCTGGACTGGGTACGGTTGTGAAATTCCAAAAAGTTTCAAAAAATAAGGAAATTTAAATTGTGTACATTTGATGATTTAATTTTATTTGAATCAAGTACTGTCCACCACCGTTGGCCCAGTATCCGTTTTGGTAAGTATAAAAGTTTGATTTGTATACCATTTAGTATTTGTCCTCACTCCCTCACTTCAAACTTCAGACTTAAATGGAAAATTGAAAAATATGAGTTCCTATTTATGTTTCTGGTTGAGTTATTGTGTGACTCAGTCTGTTCAGTTTGGTACCACTGCCATATCAGTCTGAACCAAGCACCAGTCCATGCTTGTTTGTTTGGATCAATTTGGTTCCAACTAGATCACATTGAGTTTTTTTTATTTTTTGGATCCAGGTCCCAAACTTGTACTGGTATTGACTGTCACTGAGTTGACTTGCCCTAGACACCTTGGTGCCAGATGAAATTTCATTAAATGCTGTCAATGTCATCATTGTCACACAAGGTTCTTCGTGAACGGATTGGATTTAATCACAATTTTTTAGAGTCTTTTTCTCCGAAGTTGTAGATTTAGGTTTTCTAACTCTTTTCCTTTGGAAGAAACGTTCATGTTGTCTCCAACTGGTCTAATCTCACAAGTCAGATTTCACGATGTAACGTGGACACATTACGTAAATGGCCTGTATCACTGAATTCTGGCTTTGTGTGTACCTCTAAGGACAGAAAGTACGATGCATAGCTGCATGTTGAGGATCATGTACTGTGTTTACATCACATGGATTATATTGTAAATTGAAGCTACAGATCAGTGATTCCTTATTTTATTTTTTATAACTAGATGTTGAAGCTACTTCAATTTTGTGAATTTGTCTAATAATTTGAGGTGGTTTAGGCATCCAACAATCGCATCACTAGACTGCCTGGAGATTTAACAAACTGTTTGAAGTTGATAAAGCTGGATGTTGAGGTACTTGCTAGCTTTCAGAACTTCCAAATTCCATTAGCACACTATTATTTTCCCTTTTCACATTATAGTTGTAGCTACCTCCCCCCACCCATGCACCACTCATACAATATCTAAAGTGTAGGTCTTAGTAGTAACTTCTGTAGTTATAGTTAATTCATACTGGTTTTGAATGTTTTATTTGTCTTATGCCAGGGGAACTCGCTGTCAATGTTGTCTGAGAGTATGTTTGTATCATGGATCATGCTTACTGAGCTTAATGCCGGCAAGTAGTCAGTGCTGTTGGTTTGAGGATATATTCCATAGTCTATAGATTATTTGAACAGAATTATTTATTACATTCTGATAAGGTGTCACACATGGATACAAAAATGGAACTTCTTGTGACTCCTAGTATCTGGGTCCAGGCATGGATAATCAACATCCATCATCTTGTTCCATTAAACTAGGGACCAAGCATAAATCTTCTTCCAGATCCAATTTAATGGAAAATTTGAATTATCTGTTCACTAAATATATCTATTCGGTTTGAAAATAAAAGCATTCAAAGCGTGTAAAATTTTGGTAGATATCCAAAAGCACGTTTAGTTATGTCATGATCATGCTTTGACCTTTCAAATTTTATTGATTTTGTTTTTGTTTTTCTTTGTACAGCAAGAAATTCTCTTAGCTCTATTCCGGATAACATTGGAAACCTTTCACACCTTATTCGTCTCGACTTACATCAAAATAGTGAGTAAAGTCTCGGAATTCATTAATACACAGTATTATTTGAGGATTTATAATTTCTTAATCCTTAGTCATTAGTTGTTCAAACATTAGTTGTTCAAAAACTTATTTAAACTCACCCCAACTCGGCTCAGTTTACATATAGAGCTGGGTGATAGGAGTCTGCATAGTACTTGGCCAAACATGCTACAGTTACTCTATTCTAGCCAAGTTGGGAGATGGTTTTTCAACAGTCAAACACTGGTTGTAAGTATAGTTCCCTTGCGCTGAGTGCACTGATGTTTTGCTAATATCAATGTCTATGTGTAGGAATTTCATCCATTCCATCATCAATCAAGGGTTGTCGTTCACTTGCAGAGTTTTATATGGGGTTGGTATTTTGTTTCTTCATTTTTGGATTAATCTCTATTTAATTTTATATTTAATTTTTGATTAATTATAGGGCTCTCTGGTCTTTAATTTGATATTCTTCATTTATAACTTAAATATTACAGAAACAATACCCTGTCTTCATTACCAGCAGAAATGGGGTCACTGTCTGTCTTGGGAACTTTAGATCTTCACTCAAATCAGGTACCCATTTCCTCTTCTGATTTCTTACACTCGGTGTTAAGCAAGAGACAATTGCCTATTTTATTGAATAAAGCCAATGTATTGCAATGAGAGACGTCTTTAAATGTATGTGTCCTGTTAGCACTTGCTCATAATGACCATTGAAGGGTTTATTAGCTTTATAGCTATACCGCTTTTACTAATTTAATGTTATTTACACTTTAAATCTGTAATTTTTTTTATTAATTACCGATTTGCTATGATCATCATCATGTTGTAGTTGTGACAAAAAGTTTAATGCCCGCGCAGTTCTGTAGAAACAGAAATTCTGGGGAAAATAGTAAATTGAAATCTTAAGGAATGAGGCAATGCACAGCAGGAAAAAGGAGAAACATTGCTGGTTGTCCCATTAGAGTTGGTGAACGGCCCAAATCTGGATAAGACATCCACTATTTGGACCGTTAAAAAAAATACAATATAATTCGTTATCTATAAGTTAGCCAAATAATTACCGCAGCAGATTTTTTTTTTTTTTTTTGAACTAATCGAAATAAAAGGAGTACAAATCATTTAAAGCTAAATCCATCCACTAAAATTAATTTATTCAAAGCATAGTTAAAGTCATAAATTCAAATATAAAACTAAATTACAACCATATAGAAACACCTGTCTCTGAAAAACAAACTAAATAAGACTAAATAACTGTAATTTAAATATTCAACTAGTGACTCTATTCATCTTCCCAGATGTCGTATCCAACTTGCATCACATTGACACCTTCATTTTCATCATTAGTGTTATCAACGCGAACATATTCCTAAAAATGGTCCATGATTGAGGTGAGAACATGAGGAACTCAGTAGATAGGATACTTAATTTAAAATGCACATATAAATGTCAATTTAATTCCATGCATCATAATATCAAAAGATTATGAGTAAATGTAGAGTAGATGACATAGATTTAACTTGAGTATGACAAGATATGGTCCTAAAGAGCATAACCTGCAACAATAGACAGATGAATATGTGAATAAAATTATGAATTTATTTGAATCATAAATGTGAAATAGCTATTAGCAATTGATATACCAAGCCCTAGTGCTTCCTCCAACTAGGAAAAGGCCCACGCATTTTACTCCTGTGGAGCCGGGGTCAACTGCATCTTGCTGTTTGAATTTTCATCTCGCTAGCTTGATGACACCTTTTGAACAGATGTTACAATTCACAGTAACACGCAAGGTCTCCGACTATGTGTTTTAGTTATACACAGCATTATGCGTCCCCCATTGTGTAAGCCCTTTCTGGCTACACGGTTTTAAGTGCCGACTCATCGAGTCAGTAAAAATCACAAGTTACTATAATGATAACATTCTTTTATTTTCATTGATCATCATTGATCGAACAAAACCATCTTGACTTGGCTTGTGAAAGTTTTAGGAAAAAAATATATAATTTTGAGAGAAAATACATTAGTATAGAAAAATTGTTTTGGCCAGTCTTGGAGAATATTCATCAGATAATCTATAGAATTCCAATTTAATTCAAACTAGTTCTTTTTTTTTAAGCTAACAAAAATTTACATTTTTTTGGTGAAATAGTCAAACTAAAATTCCAATTATTTTAGCCTCTACAAGTTCGTTTCAGAAATTATATATATATATTCTTTTGTAATTCTAATTGAGTAGAAAAATGACATCTAACTCCACCTTTCGATGGAGATTTCTGAAAAAGCATTCTTATGATGTCCAGGTTGAAAAATCCAAATATATATATAAAGATAGTATACACTTTCTTTAAATAGTGCTTTTATTCAAATATTTAAATAAATAAAAATAAAAAATCAACTTTTGTTTCAAATTCTTTTCAAGAACCATGAATTGATTTCAAACATATATCCATTAATGGTAAATCTCAAACATTTAAATCCTAGTAGTACTTACATAGGATTAAGTGAAAATCTCAATTTGTATAGTAACATAGAATAAAAGATCATTGAATTTGACACAAAATAAAGCCGATAAACATGGTTGGATTTCAAAGATAACATGAATTGAATTTGAGTCTTTGGATGTTGAGATAGAATTAAAACCAATTGCATAAAAATTCTCAAATTTATGACATAATCTTGGAAAAATCTCAAAATTCCAATGCTAATAATCGAATCAACAACATAAAGCTCTTTATATCTATATGATTGTACTATGAATTAAAGAATACTTCACAACACATCGAAATGAAAATGACATAAACATGTAAATTTTAAATTAAGTAATAATTATCTACCTTAGAGTTTCAAATACAAATTGGACCGGCCCTGGGTAGAGACCTCTAGTTTTCACCCAACCTCTTCTCTCTCTAGTTTTACTTTTCTAACTTTCTCTACTTTCTCTCTTCTTTCCTCTCAAGCCTCCGAGTGTGAATTGCTAAAGTCCCTACCTGTGGTTTTATATAGGCTTGTGTTGAGGTGTTGGATTAAGTTTGATTGATGTCACTATAAATCCATCTTTGACTTCCATTTATGTTTTCCTAAAAGCTAACAAATTCTGGGCACGGGTTTTCTTATGTAGAGTAAGGCTTAATGGGCTTGTTTAAGGTGGGGGGTTTCATAATGAATAAAGTTTACATAAAGACTTTAAAACTCATAACTTCATTAAACCATCTGTTTTTATTTTCTCTTAAGCCCATGTTGAATTCAAGGTCAAGAGAACCTCTACCCATGTCTTTTACCGTTGTGAGCCAACCACTTTGACTTCCCTTAGTTATTATAAGTAACTTTTAATTTTAAGGCTTAACTATATATATGGTTTATTAGCTCATATTAACTATTTGTTACTAAATATTAACTAAATGAATTAACATTAGTTTTATATAATATTTTGGCACATGGTTAATAATTTTCAACAAGTTAACAAATTGGGGTCCACATGATTAATTATATTTTATAATGAGTCTAATTCCATATTTGTTTGTAATTATATTTATATATTAAATAAATAAATATTAATTAATCTATATACAAGTGGGGTCCATTAGTTGATCTATACTCAGGCCAATTTCTGGGGTTAGGCCCTTAGAGTTGGGTCAGTATTTTCTGTATTTGCAGAAACTTCTATATTTTCAAAATAGTCGCTGGCATTTCTAAAATTACAGAAGATGTTTCAGTTTAACACTCTTTTCTTTCAAAAAGAGTTCTGAGTTTGTTCTTTGATAAGCAAGTCAGAAGAAGCCCGAAACAGAATGAGGTCATTCTCTTGACGATTCATGTCAAAGTTATGCGATCGATGGTAGACACAAAATGTGGTTCCAATTGTTTTTCCAGATCTTCAATTGTATAGAGATCTAAGAAGGTGCTTCAGGAGGATATGAAATTAATGAAGAAAACCTTATTCCAGTTCTCAACTCAAATAGAAGATCTTAATTCTTCAACAGAACTTGGCACCTTCGGAGTTTTTTTCTAAACTCCCCAATTTAATCCTGATAACGCTTCTCTTTTTTGTCACTCCTATAGCCCCTTCACCTAGTCTGTCAATTTCAGAATAGCAGATTTTCATATTGCTTTCTTGAATGCTTATTTATAAACAAACCACTTTGTCACTTATAGAGGAAAGAACAAGAGGCGGTGTCAGAATGTGGAATGGTAGATGCAAAAACAACAAAAGAGGTTCCTAGTTGTCACAGGAAAAATTTTCGCCTAGAAAATGCACCGTGCAGCTCTAAGGATCCTTCCTTAATCAACCTACCAACAACATAGCACAACCACAACAATGCAAACAAAACAATTGATTAATTAGGCACCAGCCGGTTTCTCTTATTGATCAAAATTGGGATTACGATCCTCTCTAATTGTTTACAATCACTCAATGTAACAATTACAAAGTCTTAACTCAGGTTTGTTCTCCTCTGTGCAATGTCTGCAACACTGCAGCCATTTTGATGAAAGCCAGACCAATCACTGCCTGCCACAGGGGACAATTGCTTGCTGTAATGATTTGATCATGTCCAGCATTTTTGCATCTGTTAGGCTTTGTTCAATAGCAGTCATATGATTTGAAGCACAGAATCACTGACCCATGCAGAAGAAGGAATGGATGCAGGGTTACATGTGGATGAATGAAATGCAGATAATGAAGTGGGAGACATATACCGACCAGAAATACCCATGGAAGTGAAGGCAGAACCAAGAGATGCATTAATCAGCTCCCTAATCTGGTCTGTAGTCATCATCAGAGTCTGAGAGGAGGAGCTTTCAGATACTGCAGAATATGAATGGGATTGAAGTGCACTCTGTCTCAGGTTGGTTTGATGCTGATTTGAGTGAGCTTGTTCACTCTTCCTGCGTGGTCGCCTCGTGGTACATTCAGAGATAACGTGCCCAGTCCGCTTGCAATAATTGCATGATTTCTTCTTTTTGCAATTCTGGGCTATGTGCCCATTTCCTGACATTCATAACCCTGTGCCTTTTGCCCACCTGAAGTGAGGAGAGCAGTCTCTAGATGCATGTGTGACAAACGCCCCTGGTTAAGATTGCGACTGAAGTTGAATTTCTTCGTGAAGAACCTCTTAGACAAGTGTCTAGACCAGGAGATGTTTCTCAGTTCATAAGTGCCCCGCAGACAGACTTGAACTCTGTGCTGAGATTCATCAAAAACTGACTAATGTGTGATTCTTCCTGTAGTTTTATAGTTTGAGAAAGAAATTTGGGGGTGACTGAATGAAGAAGCACCGAGTCTTTTTCTTCAGAGGGTAAGAAATCCATTATCGTATTCCACGACATATTTGTCACCCTGACAATATTTGGCTATCTCAGCATCCAAATAATATTTCCTAGCTTTATTGTTTTGGTGGTGTAACCGTTTCACATGAGTCCACGTATTAGAAGCCTTGTAAAAAGCTTATAAAGACAAGGAAATAGATGAATCAATCGAGCTAAGAATCCATGTGACTACTTTAGCATTGTTCTGTTGCCAAGCAGTGGGTACCTTTTCGTCGGCAGATTTTGCAGTAGGGCCAGCAGTGCTAGAACTTTCCTGTTCTTTAGATTTCGAGATAGTAGGCATGGAATCAGTCCCATCCAAGATCCCCAATAGTCCGTGTCCTTCCTCAAAATTCACGAGCTGAATGGACCATTGCAAGTAGTTTTTGCCATTTAACTTTATGGGAATCACATCGGTTTTATCCATTGTAGAGAAAAAAAGAGGATGTAAAACTAATGTTTGAAGGGTCTCACAGGAAGTAGGAGCAGCGGATCCAAAAGAGACCAAAATAATACCAGAGACCTCAAGAAATGTGGCTGGAATCTTGATTTTCAAGATATTTAAGAAAAATTTGAGAATCCGGCTTCCTGGTAAGATGTTGTACTAATATGTGCAACTACTGATAAAATATCAGGCTGATCCAACTGTTGCATGAGAAGATAAGATAGATTAAAAAAATCTATCATGGAAAACCAACGAACTGGAAAGCGGGGCAGAAACTGACCTTGTGGTGCCCAGAACAATCAGGAAAAATGCTTATAAATTTCAGATGGAAGGGGCGACCCTTGCTGTATAGGCTTTTGATGATGTTGTGTGATCAAGGTGGGCCCACTGTGTGATCAGATGGAACGAACTGTCCCAGATTTGTTCTGGTGAAGCAGATTTGATCCAAATCAGCAGTAGATCCAACTCTCATGGCTGGATGCAGAGATCTGAAGTGGTTCCTGGAGAGATTCAAACAATCTCAACAAGAGATTCAATTGACAGTTGCTAGAGAGCACTGATTGTTTGAGAGCTTCCTTGAATCTAAAACCTAGGCTCTGATACCGTGTTAGCTCTATGGTATGTTCTTATGAGATAGAGAGAGAGATATGGATGGAGGTCGTACCCAGTGTGGTTGACGGATGATATATTTATAGGGTTGATTCCCATTCATGTATATGAGTATGGAATGTCAAATCCATAACCTAAGGCTAATTACAATCAATCTAAGCAATGAAGGAAAAATAATTACACTCATTCTAAGCTAGAAAGAAAAGATAATTACAATCAATATAAGCTAGAAAGGCAAGAGAGAATAATATCTACAGATCTTGTACAAAGAAAATCTCTAGAAACCATGTGGGGCCCACTCCGATGCTGTGTGGGTTGTATTTCTTCTACAGAAGGAGACTCACCTAAGTTGGGTGTGACCAACTCAGTTTTAAAACACTGGAGATGACTGCCAAAACATTTCAATGTGATCATCCTGACCTCTATCTTTTGGCTATATTTTATCCAATAAATGAAAACATATCAACAAAGATGACAATCAACAACCAATGTCTATCAGAACAAATATGGGAAAAGTGAAGGTTCAGATAATTAAAGTCATGGACAAAATACAAATCCACCTTATTAAACTACTTTAGCAAGGCAATCCACTTCCATATTTCCCAATTAAGGTATAACTTGGATGGAGACATCCAAAGATTCTGAATCACTATTTTTTTTTTGCATATTTATATTTATTTTTGTGTTCATGTTAGAAGTCATTTGATACACACATTGTACGTTTCTTTTGCTTGTTCCCTTTTGATGGTACCAATTGCGTCAGTTCCAAGTTCCTCAATTAAGGTATAACTTAGAAGGAGACATCTAAAGATTCTGAAATCACTCTGTTTCTTTCTCTATTTATTCACATCACGAGTTAACCGATGCAAGATTTGTATTTTTTCCCTTGCTTGTTCCCTTCTGATGGTACCAATTACGAAATTTGTGTTTAAGTGCTGTAGCTTATTATTTTTTAATGCATGCAGTTAAAGGAATTTCCAGTTGACACATGCAAACTGCGCCTTTCTGTCCTTGATTTGTCAAACAATTCGTTATCTGGCTTGCCCCCTGAGATTGGTATGATATTACTTATGTTGTTAGATGTTACCTATTTTCTGATGCTGCTGCATGCAATTTTTTACCCTGCATTTTTGTTGGACCTCTGCTTTTGTTAGGAAATGCAAGTTTTACTGATTTTTGCATCTTTATTGTTATTTTTTCTTAAAATTTTATCTTTATTTAGACTTTTTGTTGTGATGCAATTTTGAATATAATTAATAGATTACTTTCCAGTGCTGTTGTTGTCAACACCGTGTCATCATTTAATGCCATTTACTTTATTTTAGATTTTCTTCTTGTCATCATTGCTATTTTAGCAGTGATTGGATGCAAATTCAACTCTCTCTCTCTCTCTCTCTCTCTCTCTCTCTCTCTCTGTTGATCAAAAAGTTGTTTGATGAGTCAGTTTCTTCCAAATTCTTGGTTTAACAAAAAATAAGTTAGGAACTTTACTCTCAAGTATGTTTCAAAATAGTGGCCTCTATGCCTCACTATCTGCTGTAGTGGTTGAGGCCACTACGCTATTTTGTAAATAGCGGCCTAAAACCTGGTAGAGCCAAGTTAATTTAAAAAAAATATTTTTTTTCTATTTCTTCTCCTCAATGGCTTTTCCTAGAGCTCCCCTTATATGGTTCCAAATCACTAAAAAAGAAAAACAAGATTGGATGCTACACAAGATTCAAAATTTCTTGACCACTTAAAAAATTTCAAACTATTATTCCGCGATGTATCGCTGCAATCTCTACATATTGCCTGCTACGTAGCATTTTGGCCACTTACCGCTACACTGCTGCAACTGCTATTTTAATCCTTGATTCTCAACTCGGTGAATTGTATTATGGTGCTCTAAGTGACTATACATAACTGATGCAAGCCGGCAAATCTGTTGCAACACAAACTCTACCTTCTCAAAGTTAGGAGTGTTTTCTTCTTCAAATATCAAAAGCCCCTTCTTCTATCCCCTCTCCTTTGTTAAATAAGTTCCAAGAAAACCCTAAGGGCTCGTTTGGTAAACTAAGAGGAATCCTCCATCTATAGGATTCCTTCCTTCCCTTGGAACTAAACTACTCTATCAAAGGATTTTTAATAAAAGGAATCATTGGATCCTAGGTTTGGGAAGAACCAAGATTCATTCACAATTACTTCTTTGCCTTTGTGGATTTGCAAAACTCGATGTGGGGAGGTGGAGACAGATGAATTAATGGAAGAGAGGATTTTTTGGTGGATTGGGAGGATTTAGAAAATTCCTCTCTCAGGTTTCCTCTCTTTATCCAAATGTGGGTTTTCTTTGTAGTAGAGGAAAATCAGAGAGGATTCCTCTCGAAGGATGGTATCTAAACATGCCCTAAGACTCAAAATACAGCAAAAGTGTAAAATGCCCTCAACAAATGGGCTACAAAGATGAAAATAAAAGAGACCCAACAATGGCCCAGGGCCATGTGCTCAGATGACTAATACTGATCTTCGTCAATAACTCTCAACACTCCCACTCAAGTTGGAGCATGATTGTCAAACATGCCTAACTTTCTAAAGGCCTGTTTGGCAAAGTCTGGTCTGTTTGGAATAGAGCTTATTCAAGTAGCTTTCTTTGAAATAGAGCTTTTTCAACTATACGCATATACAAATCTGTTTGGTATGTCTGATTCAGTTAAAGAAAGAGAACTTGTAATAAAGTAAAAGTTGTGTGCAAAGTTGTCATTTAGTAAAACTAGTACCGCAAAATTGTCATTTAGTAACAAGTAGTGCATGCAAAATTGTTATTAGTATAAGTAATATGAAGCTTGTTAGAAGGAAAAAAAGGGACTAGAAAGGTATGTTTGCTTTAGACATTCATGTTTTGTTTTGTTTTGTTTCGTTTTTGTTTTTTTCCGAAAGGAGGCCAAATGTCTTTAATCTGATTGGATCCTACATTGCTGTGAAGTTTCCTAAGTAGTCTAGGACAAAGTCTTATTGGATCATAGACCTATTATTCTCAACCCTCAGGGTGTAAATTGGAGACCAAAGCCTTTTGGATTTGAGAATTACTCGCTTATGCATAAGGAGTTCTTACCTTTGATTTGCAGTTGGTGGGAGTTAGTGGCGGTCAATGGTTTTGCAGGTTTCAGGAATAGTCAAAAAACTTCAATTTCTCAAGGATAGTATCAAGGAGTGGGATCAAGAGGTTTTTGGTAAAATTGAAGTCAGGAGTATTCTTCTGTTGAAATGATTGAAGGGTGGGAACCCAGCGGAGGAGGAATGGGGATTGAGTAAGGGAGAGAGAGTGGCCAGGGAGGCTTTAGTAAGGAAGTTATGGGACCTTCATCAGATGGAGGAAATTTCTTTTAGGCAGAATTCTAGAGCTCTTTGGTTGAAAGGAGAAAAAATACGAAGTTTTCCCAGCAGATAACTAATGCCAGGAAGAGGATTTCTCTTGTTAATAAAGTTCGAAGGGGGCTTGGTTTTACTCCTCATCCTTCAGAGGTCTAGGAAGATATTGCCATGCTTTTTGAGATGTATTCTAAAGATCATTCTCCAAGGCCTTCACTGGATGGCATCCATTTCTTTTACATCCTTGCTAGTATAAGGGAATGGTTGGAGAGGGAGTTTGAAGAGGAGGAGATTTTTATGGCTCTTCATAAGTGTATTTAGGACTTGAGATCCCTGTTAGATCCATTAAATCCCAAAATTGGTGGGTATAGTCATTGATCTCTTGGGTTCATACAAGGGGTATTGGCAGCTGGCAGGTTAACCAAGAGCTTAGTGTCTACCCGAAATCACTGAAACTCCTAGACTGTGTACCTTATCCAAAGGAGACAATAAAATATGGTCTTCCTAGACCCGTGGATGTTGGCTCCTTTGCCGAACCATGTAAATATCTTGTTGTTCTTTTTGTGGTGGTTGTGCTCATTTTCTAACTTTCTCTTTCAAATCATGTACCTGTCTGTACTCTGATGACTCCCCGGAACCCATCTCCCCCTTTTGTGCAAGTTTCTCCATTCTCACAATTGTTGAGTCTACTTTCTAATGCCTTTATTTGCAAGAATGAGATGGATCTTTGTATCTGGAAGCTGTGCCCATTAGGCATCTTCTCTTTGAAGTCCTTTGCCAGATGATTGGAAGTGGTGCCTGCTGTTGGTTATTCTACCGCTTTTGTATGTGTAGGCATGGCTCCCGTAGAGTGGAGGCATTCTTTCGGCTTGCAGTTTTGTGGGTGGTGTCTACGGCAGATATCCTGAGGAGGAGAGGAATTCTGTCGGTGGTTATGTCACGACCCGAGCCCAGGGACCGGGGGTCAGAGAAAGTCTAACCAATGACACACGTACTCCCGTGCATGCACACCTAGACCCCGTCCAAGCATACACACACAAGGGATCATTCACACGTGCAAACAATTGTACGCGGAAGCTGTACGTATCAAGGCATACCACAGTATCAAGACAATGGGAGATTACAAAATAACATGAACTGATAACAATAACAAATACAGGAACGTATGTTACGGAAGAGGGCTCCCAAATAATCAAAATACAAGTATCACTCAATGCCCACTTTACAAGTACAGAAAAATCCCCTCAAGAGACTCCAACACAAAGAATGGGGAAAACAAAATGATGCAAACCGTACTCTGGAGGATGGATCAAGTCCACTCCTCTAGGCCGGAGGGGGCCTCGCAAGCCTCTCCTGGAGTCGGGTCGACCGACGCAGGATCGGGAGAGGGATCTGAGCCTGCAACACACAAGACAAACACATAAGTACAACGACTTAGCAAAGTATAAGCAACAAGACGATAACACGAATTGCATCTAAAGTGAGCAATAGTCATGATGCAGGATCTACAGAAATCATGTTCGTATACGAAGCAAATATGCAAATGAATAAGCATGCTGTAAGAATCATAAACAGATAACATTCAAAGTGGCTACTACATTGGCCATTTTCTCCCTTACGAGAGCAATCAGGATGAGAACACCAGCGACCGGGCCAGGGCACGCATGGGTCTCTAGTTCCCGGGGTCCGGAGTCCCAGGACGGAAACACTCTGCAGAGGCAAATACATAACTAAACCAAAGTTAACCCCGTCGGGTATCCTAAGGCTGAGGCTCAGTAGTGCCAATACCAATCACAATCAAGCGGATGATGCACCTCGATCACTTATCACTTATCACTTATCACTTATCACTTATCATGTCACTTATCATACTGAACGAACAATAGGAAGTGCATCACATATACTGATACTGAATGTACATAAACTGATACGGATACGGAATGTACATAAGCAATTACAGGAAGTGCTGACAATGAGTATCAATCACAATCACTGACTCATAACTGATGCAAGTACTCCAATGGAGCAACGGTATAACACAATACACAATAATAGAATGGTTCCACCCGGGCTTCGCTCTGGGGTTGCTGCATTTCCCACAGAATCGAGAGGTCCAGCGTAGAACACATAAGAGGGCATAAACCGTAATCAATATGCTGTACAACTCAAACCAATCCAGTACTTATACGAATCAAGGATCCATTACAAGCCAATCCTACACTAATTATCCAGCGTCTCTAACCGTGCATGTTGATGTAGTTTTAAGTTATCCGATGCACCATTGTCTAGTGTTGCAGTGTCTCGAGTGTGCATCGAAGTCCCTTAAACCAACACCCATGGGAAGGTGCTAAACAACTGGATAACAAGCATGAATGATTCACAGCCCATGAGATCATTCATGTCACTCAACATTCCATTGGGCATGTCCAGGTTAACTACATTCTAACATGAAAGTCATATACGGTCTTTTACTTAAACCTAGTCCCTTTTCATTCAATTCTCAGGGTCTCACGGTGCAGCCGTAGGTAACCTTACGGCTTAGCCGTGGCATCTTACGGCTTAGCCGTACTATGCACTGCGGCTGAGCTGAGGTTTCCCAAATATCCATCCGGATTTACGGCTCAACCGTATTTTGCTCTACGGCTCAGCCGTATCCTGGTCCACGGCTTAGCCGTAAGACAATGTACGGCTTAGATCAGGCTGGGCCGTAGAAGAATGGCAAATTGCCAACATCCAGTTATTTTCAGCTAACAGGCTGTACTGTTCTACGGTTTGGGTTACGGTTGGGTCTCGGCTTAGCCGTAGCACATTTCACGGCTTAGCCGTGAGTGCACGGGCTCATTTTCCTGAAATCATCACAGACATACAGAAAGTGTGCGAAATGGCTGGAAACCGAAACATAACAGTGAAATGAACTGAATGGGGCTGTCTAATACTGAGAAACACAATGAAGCATAAAAACACAACAATCAAATCACTATCAATCGGTGTTCACACATCTTGGGCTTATACTTGCCTCACAAATGGAAATCACTCGTTGCTTGGCTCAGTCCGCTGGAAACACACACGCGAATGGCTCCTTTCTTCCTCCCTCAAGCAGTAGAACAGAGATGGAGAAGGAGAGAAAGAGAGCTGTCGAGAGAGAGACGAACTGGAGAGAACGAGAGAATGAGCTGAGAGACGATCGAGAGAAACAAAGGGTAGGTGGGATTTTTATACTAAAATGAGTCCAGAATTTCGGATAAGTCCAAGTCACTTACACAAATGTCAGTTTGAGTCAAATGACGGTCCAACGAGAGCAAACGAACTCATTCGGATCCAAGACAGTTACGAGAAATGACAAGCTCAACGAAGTACACGCGCTGATGTCAGAATGACGCAAAACTGACAAGGTCAATCAAAAGCCAAAATTACGAAAAAGGGCTCAAACTCCTTAGACCAAGTCAAACTCAACCCAAACGATCTCTCTACAACTCAAACCAAAAACAAACAAAATCAAAACACACTTAACGATAAAAACACACGCAATTATCCACTAATCCGGGTCAACTCGGGTCGGAGTGTTACAGGTTATTTCAGACTTGTGTCCTCTCGCAACAAGTGGTGTCTCTTGTTGCTTTCCAAAGTCGCCGGTGGGTTGGTTTGAGGCTTTGAGGTTGATTCCATATTTTGGTAGCAGGGCAGTCTTGTTGAGGGTTCTTCCAAGAGGCCTTATCCTATATTCACCAAACCCTCAAATATGCAATTCCTAGCTTTTTCTCATGAAAAAGCAACCCAAAACTGTCCACCAACAATTGACCTGTTTACTGCATGATACTGTAACAACGTCCAGCAGTTATCCATGAAGATCCAGCCCACAGCTACCCTTTTAGGTTGCTGGTGTCAGCATAGAATGATGACATGAGCCCCAAATTAGCAGGAAAAAAACACCAAACGCTAATGAGAAAACTTCCTCTTGTGTTTGGTCAAAAGCTTCCTACTTGCTGATGTCCACTGGTACCAAGTTGGAACTCTATATTTTAATCTATTTTGCCTAATAAGCAAGAAAAGTCTCCAAAAACTGGGGAAGAAAACTCCTCTTGGTCAAAAGCCACCTACTTGCTGGTGTGCTTTGGTACCATGTTGGAACGCTAGATTTTAATACTTTTCAATTTGATTGAAGAATTGTCTCGAAGATTTGAGTTGAAAAGGAGCACAAACAGATTTTAGTAGAATAGAAGACTAAGGAGGAAAGGAAGTGTTACTCATCCAGATTGGGGGTTGGGGGAACCATCCACATATATTTATATTAGTTTTAGTTTTCAATTTATAAAAACCCCTTCTGCTTTATTATATTTACAGAAAAATCCTAAGCTCTTCTGAAATTTTGAAAAAAAATTCTGTATCAGAACAATAAGAACCATGCTCTGATTTATCTGGAGGACATTCAACAATAAGAAGTTTCCTAGTGAACTTGATTGCAATCAGCACTTGGCTGGAGAACTAATGCTGGCAATCACTCAGCATATTATTGCCTACGCTGTATCGAGTTAGTTTATCCGTGCCCCCATCTTCCCATCATATTGGAGCTGTCTGCTGCATAGTGCACAAATAGGATAGTTATACTGAAAATCTGAAATCCTCAACTGTTGAAAACTTGTTGTCACTGGCTATTGCAATTCTAATTGGGCAGTTTCTTGAGGTAAACACTCCTCTAGTGGGAATCTTACAATCGTCAAAGACAACTTACACATTTGAAACAGTAATAAACAAATAGTAGTCATTCATGACATAAATGAGGCAAACTAAGAGGAATGGCTGGATGGAATTGGATGCCTTTGAGAAGGAGAAGATGAAGAATTATCGGATGAAAAATTTGGTCGTGTAGTCATGGTAATTGAATCAGAAGAATCAGTGGAATGAGGAAATTAATATAAATTTTCAAAAAACACCACATTGCGGGAAATGCAAATCCTTTTGATGGATGGATCATAACAAACAAATCCTTTTTGAGTAGTGGCATAACCAAGGAAGGCACATCTGGCAGATTGAGCAGATAATTTTGTTCGTTCAGATTGAGGAAGGTGAACAAAACGTACACAGTCAAAAGGATGAAGATGTGTTTAAATAGGATGAAAGTGAGAAAGTCGAAATATGGAGGTTGATTCTAAAGTTTGGGTGACAGAAGCCGATTAATAAGATAAACAACAATTGATAGAGCTTTAGGCCAGAATCTAGGTGAGACAGATGATTCAAGTAACAGGCAACAAACCATGTAAAAAAGATGGCAATTTTTCTGCTCAGCATTGCCATTTTGTTGAGGAGTACGAGGACAAGTTCGTTGTTAGATAATTCCTTTAGTTTGAAGAAATTCTTGAAATTTGTTGGACACATATTCACCACTTGAATCAGACCTAAGAATCTTTATGCAAGTGGAAAATTGTGTTTCAACATGGGCAAGGAATTTTTTAAAAACATCAAACACTTCTGATTTTTCCCTTAAGAAGTAAACCCTAGTAAAACAACTATGATCATTGATGAATGTAACAAAATATTGATAGCGTGAATAAGATATAATCGGTGTTGTCCCCCAAACATCACTATCAATTAAATCAAAACAATTTTCTATTATAGAATGATGCATAGAAAATGGAAGTATCTTA
This sequence comes from Sextonia rubra, assembly GCA_037013555.1. NCBI lineage: Eukaryota > Viridiplantae > Streptophyta > Magnoliopsida > Laurales > Lauraceae > Sextonia > Sextonia rubra. The sequence goes on along the minus strand of JASUAD010000001.1, from coordinate 108,540,969 downwards.
CTTTTACTCAATTTCCAAACAGAGTAAGCAAGATTGACATCAGAAGTAGAAAAATTATTTTTATTAATCAAGCTAGAATTCTATAAAGATAACAAAACAGTCGAATTTGCATGTCCTAATTTTTTGTGCCATAGATGCACATTATTTAGGGAAACACATGAAAAAGCGGAAGTACATTCATCTTTATCTGGTGTTGGGAAACAAAGCGGAAACAATTGACCACACTTAGGCCCCTCCGCGATCACCTTCCCCGTCCCTTAATCCAATACAACACAACTAGAAGAGGTAAAAGATGCACTACAATGGTTATCAACGAGTTGGCCAACAGATAATAAATTTGTAAAGAGACTAGGAAAGAGAAAAACATGATTCAAGGGTAAGGAATGTGGGATATCTTCTATGGCCGTGATGGATAACTGACCCCGATTTGCAGTTTGTACTTAGATTTTGCGATCATATGGTGTAAGATCAGAAAGTAGACTAGACGAAGGAGTCATATGATTAGGTACTTCTAAATCAGAATTCCACATAGAAGATGATGAAGGTTTACCTAAGATACCCAAGGTGCAAAAGGCTTGGAGGATCATTTGCTAAAGCATTTCAGGAGTGACAGAGGAGCTAGGCATAGAGGGCTATGAAGACATGGATGCAGACGGAGAAGCAGATGCCACAAATTGAGAGTCTGAAGTCATAGAAGAATAAGCACGAGACTTTCGATATTCCGGTCAAGTCCTACATTCAGAGATGACATGTCCGCTGGCTTTGCAACAGTTACAGACTTTCCTTTGGCACCGAGAAGAGTAATGGCCAAACTGCTTATAAGTAAAACATTGAACCTTGGTCATATCTTGGGATGGAGTGCTGCGTCTAGAGAGTTTCCTCACATAAGCGACATTTGATTTAACATTGGAAGATTGTTGGGAAAGATGTTGTTGAGTGAGTAAATGTTGTAATTTGTGGAGGACTTCATTGAGACACATCTCAAGTGAAGGAGATGGATGTCAGCTCATGAGATTCAAGTGGACATATTCAAACTCAAGCCTAAGTTTCATTAACAATTGGTCCCGCTAAGAAATGTTATGATTTCCTGAACTCCTAATAAGGAGTCTTCTATGATGGTAGCATATGCAATGTCTGTGAACTCAGTCCCAAGAGCAAGAAATTCAGAGTAGTAATCTTGAACAGTCATGTGACTTTGGGAATATTGAGCAATTTCATGTTCTAATTGGAACCGACAGGCTGAATTCTCTTGATAATAAATGCGTTTCAGATATCTCCACATTTCTTGGGCAGTTTTGTAAGGCTTAAGATGAAGGAAAAATTGAAGGTCTATAGATCCCAAAATCCAGCTCATAATTTGTGCTTCTTTAGTTTCCCAATCTTCCAATTTGTCTTTGTCCGTGGCTTTTTTAAAGAACCAAAGAAGTGACCCCATACTCTCTTGCGTTTCAGATACAATTCAAACTAATAAGCCCAAGCGGAATAGTTTTTCCCATTGAATTTTATCAATTGCATGTCATTTTTGTCCATTGCACAATATCAGGCAAGAAGATCAATGACAGCAGTATGCTCAAACTAAGGCAGCTATGGTGTTGATATTAACCAAATATGAAGAATAACGAGAGCGAATAAATCCAAAAAATACCAGCAGATCACAAAACAGTTGCAGAATAATTATTTGTAGGCAGCAGATCACAAATCACAAGTGCAGAAAATTGCTTGTCGGTTGCAGATCTCCAAAACAGTACAAACAGCTGTAGTTCTTACAAAAAAATCTCAAAAGTCTAGTCCAGGTGACCCAGGTTTCGGGCACAATCAAGAGCAAAATGCTTTTGATCTTCAATAACTGAAATGTTGTGATCCCAAACCAAATTCACAGCAACAGATCCTGTAAAATATGCATGCTGTGATGATGTAATTAAAAAATAGAGTAAAATATGGTCCAGGCGACCCAAAATTTCTGCCTAAAACAACCAGTGGGGCCACTGGGAATCCAATTGATCAGATGAAGGAACAATGAAGGATGCTTGACCAAAGTATCCAACAGAAGGTCCAGGCTTTGTAACAATCAGACACTTGCGTAGGAAAATAGACGGTTGAGATCAAAAGATACTGCAAAAGTGGATAAAGGCAAACTGTGATCAAAAGGCGTACCTCCGATCTGAAACAAATTCGAAAAAAACCACCAGAAATCCTGTAAAAGATAGTTGACCAAGGAGACATGCTTCTTTGATGCAGTTGTGATGATCGAAGGTGGGCTGCAGACAATCAGAGTTGCAATAGGGATGATGCACATTTGTGCAGATAACTTGACAAGTTCTCCAAGGGCCAGCAATACATCAATACATGCAGTCTTGCAGAAGATTTGACAAACAGACAAGATGCCACGATCTGAAGCTTTTAAGGCTCCAATACCATGACATAAATGAGGAATGGCTGAATGGAATTGGATGCCCTTGAGAAGGACGATCCATCTTTATTTAACTATCATTGTTGCCTTAGTTAAGGCTCCATCATTGCCTAATTACAATCTATTAAAACTAATTGTGATTTACATATAAGGAATGTATACTGATCTGATCTAAAAGATTCTGGATCTATAGTACAGTGGGCCATAAATGGGCCTGGCTTATGTTACATTGGGCCTTGTTAGCAATTCACTCTAGTGCTGAAACAGAACATCACTTTGTGTCTCATGTCTCCTGTAAGATGATATCATTCTGTATTTCTGTTTACAACTTTAACAATACTGCTCCCCATATGCCTTTACTACTGTCACATTGCCACATGCCCAATTTTTCATCAAAGGACAAAGTAGAGTCCAAAGGGAGTTGCTCAAGAACTGGCAGACATTCATTTTGTTAGATTTGACATACAACAATGTCTTTCTTACAAGAGCTTTTGTATGTTCTCATCTTCAAGAAACATTGGGCAAGAGTAGATGTGGTATCTATGCCCATCTTGAGTAGTGGAGAGAATAACATTTGATATTGTATTCCTCAATAGTATCATAACTGTGTCTATAATCTTTTAGGAAGTTCGTGAGAAGGATAAGTTGTGAGTATATGTGTGTAGCTAGATCATGATTCAAATTGATTTGAAGATGTAATATTCTATGTCTAGCATAGACAATACAACAAGCAGGGTTGGCTCCATCAGCGAACATCTATCGTACTTCTCACATACACTGTTGTTCATTTTGCTTTTGCCCTCCTTGCTGCTTCTTTATTGCTTTCTTATTTTTATACTCTTCCCAGCTGCCTTAGAGTCTCAGTTTTTACCCATATGAATGCATCTTGACGTAACTTGAGGTAACATTTGTTTTGCCATGTTGCTTTTATTGGGCTGGTAAAGTATCTCAAGCTTTTAGTTTACCCATTTTTTTTATGTGAATTACATTATTATCTCATTGGTATTTAGTTTGGATTTAGCTTTTCGCAGTTTTGAAATGTTAGATTTGGGGTCTGAATCTATCATAAAATTTTTCAATATGATTCTGCTGAAAAGGAGCTCAATAATTTCTAAATTCAGTTTACAGTATGCATGTACAATACTGATTTTATTAATCATGTTTAGGTACAATGACAACCCTTAGAAAGCTTTTGCTCAGTGGTAATCCTATCAGGACTCTTCGAAGGTGTGAAAGTGGAAATATGCAACTCATACTTAACCATTTACCAACTGTTTTAGGTTTATTTTTTTGTGCTGACTGAAGTTTATTTTCTTTCAGCTCACTGGTTTCAGGACCTACGACTGTGTTATTGAAGTATTTGCGGAGCAGGCTCTCTTCCGATGAAGGTTAAATTCACTTCTGCCTGCTTTTGCATATGATAAACGTTTTATAGGTTCTTAAGTTTTCCTCTCCTCAATGGGGCATGCATTATTCATGAATGAGTGGATTAGATGCTTGGAAGGGGCCATTAGACATTATTTGATGAAGCACATGATTACATTGATCAACATGCACATGATTACATTGATCAACCCTTTCTTGAGTACATTGAGGTTGATGAGATCTGTGGTTTGGTGGAGAGGCTGGCTAACAAATAGGTTTCCCTAATGTGTTTGTGTAGTCTTTCTACTAGTGGAGAGGGCTGAAACAAGGTGATCTATCTATCCTTTTGTTAATGGTGGTGATTGATGCACTTAAGAGAATGATGAACAATGTTTAATCCTGAAGTTGGTTATTTATTGTTTGGAGGTGGTGTTTACCCGAACATTTACTTTATTGAGATAAAAAATAAGTTATTAAATTGCATGGATGAGGGAACTTATGGAGCTTAGCTTAACTTATGAGTCGGATTGTAGACACTTAAGCTGAATGTGAGATAGGACAATCATAAAGCTCTTCATGCACCCAATGGAGCTGTCCTCACACCACTAGATAAGTTTCTTGTTTTCACTCAACTAAATTCTCACACTTCAATTTCATTCAATGTTCCACCTAAAATACAGGTAATCACACTTTCATTTTCATTCAATTCAACATGTGTACTTTGTAAGATCCTTTACATATGGTCATCCCATTATTAATCTCTTTTACTACTACTAGTAACAGTCTTAATTTAACTTACAAAAACATATGACTCTTTACTAAAGGATAAAATAGTTTTTGAGACAACATTTTGGCATTACTTCCTAAAGGTCGAATCAACTTTTGCATGAGATCCTCCTAGAGAAATCCTTGTACAAAGAGTCTCCCAAGTGTGCCATCTTTTACAAGTATTTCAAAAGGGTTTCTTATAGTTTTAGTCATGGAAACATGGAACCTACTTATACAAACTAATAGCCCACAGTAATATCAATTCCAGTGGATACAAAATTTTGCTCCCTCTTCCTAGAGGCCAACCTTGATGCATGCCAGTTAGTGAGATCCTACCCACCTTGAAGCTTACCTCTCTTAACTATGCATCATGTCTGGAGGTTGGCCAAAGGATTCGCAGGCTCGTTAGCAAAGCAAGGGGTGGATTGGTCTAACTTGGTAGCTTTCACCATGCAATTCATTTTTGCTTTGTGTTTGCTCTAGGCTATAAGTTAGGACTGGATGACCAGTCCGCAAGGTTCTCTCTAAATTTGTTCCTCTGAAACCTTTATCAGTCTTCTCTTCCAATTTCTTCGTCTTTTATCTTTTGGGTGTTTTTTTTTTTTTTTTTGTGGTTTGAAAATTTGAACTTGGTATAATTAAAGCGCAGCAAATCAGATTATAGCTCGTTTTCTGTAAAAGACCAGAAAAGACTGAAAGGACTTCAAAACTAAGAGAGAGTAGAAAAAGAGGAAGAAATTGAGAAAAGGAGGAGGGAGATTGCTTATTTTCTTGTTATCTCTTGTAAGTGTTTACAAAAAACTCTAGAATTTATTGTATTTACAAGAGAAGTTCCTAAAATATAAAAAATTAGATACTTAAACTAGACTCCTAACATTTTAAAACTGATATATAACACCACTCCTAGATCATCATCATTATCATCATCAGAGCCTTGTCCCAATTATGTCGGGGTCGGGCACATGAATTTTGCTTCTCTATTCGTTGTTGTCTCAGAATTCATGTTTGAGTTGTGAGTAATGCAACCCTCCTCCTTTACCCGGGCTTGGGACTTGCAATAAAATTGGCGGAGTTCAACACCACTCCTAGATCTGATCACAAAATTTAGATCATGGAGAATTTATTTTCAACAATAGTGAAATTCTTGAAAGAATTGAAAAACATCACCATCAGTATTGAAAAAATACATGCAAGTGCAATGACTGTAGCTATCAATGAATGCGATGCCGTATGTATACCCATCCATAGAGACTACAGGGGCATCACCGCCTACATTAGTGTGCCCCAAATAAAAAACATGCTTTAAAAACAGTATCATGAAGATAAAAGAGAGTTGCCTTGTGCTTTGCCAGTAGAGAACTTGATCTTTGTCATAGCCCTACCCAACTCAGCATGATATTGTCCGCTTTGGCCCATGCACATTCGTGGGGACCAAAGTAGACAATATCACGTTGAGTTGGGTGGAGCTGTAACAATTGGTATCAAAGCAGAGGATTGCTCTATTTCCGGTGGGGGAGAGTGTGAGACCCCAATTCGCCTGGATAATCCCTTAGGCAAGATCACGCTAGAGCCTGGGTGAGCAAGCCTATGAGCCATGATGAGGGATCCACATGGGTAAGGGTGGAATGCTTCCATTAACCCCGCGAGACGTGTTCAACTCCTACACTGGAAATATGCAAGCCCTGACCTTAGGCTTATAAGTCAACCCTCGTATTAACTCAACATAGGAGCGGACCCAAGTATAGTCACGTGGGTTTGGTCGCACTTGCGAGGCTTGGGAAAACCCCTTAAACAAGACCTTAAAAATCTGATTTTAGTATTTAATTTGTTCACTTTGACCATTGCCCACACTATCCAAATGAAATTCCTAGGTCCGCCGTTGACTCAAGATGACGCGTTTTAAAGCTGTATGGCCTCAAATCCTATAAGAACTCAAGAATTGAGCATGCTTGTGTGGGAGCAGTACTAGTACTAGGATGGGTGACCTCCTAGGAAGTCCCTGCGCGCGCACTAAAGCCAAAGCGAACAATATTATGTTGAGTTGGGCAGGGCTATGAAAAATGGTATTAGAGTCAAGGATAGCTCTATTTTTGACAGGAGAGAGAGTGGGATCCCAATCCGACTGGGTAATCCCATAAGGCAAGACTAGGTCAAGTGCTCCTATGAGCCGAGATAGGGGAATCCCCAGGGGTAAGGGTTGAGTGCTACGGCTAGCACATGAGACTTTGTTCAAGTCCCACATCAAAAACATCCAAGTCCTGTGTATATAAGTGCGACTTTGGACTTAACCCTACATGAGGCCCTTTAAAACCATGAGGCAAGATTGGGTTGGAATCTTGATGCAAGACGGACATGGGTCAACTTGCCATTGGGCTCAGCCCACCCATGACGACCAACTCTTTTCGGATTGCCCCTCTTATCAGTTAGATTTTCTATATTATTTAGGTTTTTTGTTATGTTTGAAGTTATTTTAGTTGGATGCTTTAATCTTGGCCATTAATGTATTTCGATGGTTAAGATTAGTTTTAGGTTTTTATTTTCCTATATAATGATGTAAAGCCTCTTCGGCTATTCAGTTATTAATGAATAAAAAATTCTACGAGTTATTTTGGGCTTTCCCCGGTGTTATCTTCTTCATTGCCCACGATGGGGAGCCTAGCGTGAAGTCATCTATTCCTTTCTACCTTCCATTTCTAGCCCCTCCATCTCTACTCACCCCGCTTCTAGTACCCCACTTTGCTTCAATTGATATCAAAGCCGAAGATTGATCCAATCACGGATTCGGATTTTAGATTCGGCAATCGGTCACCCTTGGTCGGCCATTTCATCACCCACGTTTGGTAGTCCAGACCCATCAAATTTGAGCACCTATCTTTGCTGATTCTTATCCACCCATCCAATCTTTATCCCTGCATTCAACCAAAATAGCCCTAAACCTAAAATATCAACATTTCCCCAAATCTCTGAATGCCTATCAACTGTGGCCGATCAGCACCAGTTGTGATCCCCACTGAACTAGATCTCCTCAACGCTTTTCAATCAAAATCTAGAACCCAGTTAATTTATCCTTGCCTCTAGCCGAACCCATCTTCAGCCACTGAAGGCCTCCCATCTCACCAAAACCCGAAACCCAACTTCTCTATTGATTTAAAAAAAAAAATCCCCATGCCCAATTGAACTCAATTGATTGCACATCAAAACCCCAAACCCCCCCGAAATACCTTCTCCTAGATCCTAGCCAAAAAAAGTTGGAAAAGGAAGGAAGGAGCAATAGAGACCAGTAGGAAAAAAAAAAGGAAAGAAGATAGAGAGAGTAGGATTAAAAAAAAGGGCATCAAGAAAATAAAAGCCTTGGCAAGACGATCAGAAGAACAAAAAAGAAAAGTCATAAGAAACCGGGGGGGGGGGGGGGGGGGGGGGGGGGGGTTGATACCTGTTCTTTCCTCTAGTAGCATCACACCACCTCTCATCTTCTGCAGCAGCACGCACCATAGCCACCATCTTCATTTTCTTTCGTCACCTTCATCACCGAGAAAAAGAAGGAGAAACTGAAGGGAAAAGCCCTCAAGAAAGTTTTTCAGAAACTAGCAGCAAGGCCTTCCTCTTCTTTCTTGCGTTGAAATCGAAATAGTGGAAAAAAAAAACGAAAAGGTGGCTAGGCTTCCAAGTTGGGTTGGGTCGGTCATACTTGATCAATCCAACCCTTTGTAATAAACATCAGCCATCCATAGTGGCGCCCAGTTGGTGGGCTTGAATTCGAGTCTACAAAACATAACCCTATTAGCCTTAGTTTGATCTAGCAATGATAAAAAAAGGGTGCCAGCAGCGATCATCACTCACATCATCCAAGCAAAGGCCCACTTTGACCAAATCGGATGGTTCAAATTTGATTTGCTGATATTTTGATCATCTGGACTCTGATTGTATATCTGTTTTTATCTGTGAACTCCTGCATTCAAGATCTTCACATCAAGGTAGATTGATTAAATTTTGAAGAGCATTAAATTTTCCGTCATCACATTCAAGTCAACATGAAATTGAAAAGGCTTGAAATTTTCAATAGATTTCAAATAATTCTCTACAAACTTAATTATGGAGATTGGTAAGTTCAAAATGAAGTCTATTTTCACCAATTTCTTAATTTGAGACAAGGAGATTTGATAGTTGCTGAATATCTCATGCGAATTTGTAAGACTCCGATATTTATGTTAGCTAGCAGAGGATGAAAGAAATTATTTAATTCGTTTTCTCCGAGGCTTAAGACCGGATATATTGGAGAGAATTAAGTGATCACAAGACCATCACAAAAGCAATTACAAAAGCCATCCATGTTGAGTGCAAGCTTCAACAATCACATATGTGAAAATAAGTCTCAAAAGGACTAGACTCCACAAGTCATAAAAGCCCATATTTTGAAGCCCATAGTTGAGAATATCAAGCCAGGCAGTGAGGAGCCAAAATAAAAAAGAGAGAATTCATTAGCAGATGGTCATACATTACCAGGATCCGAAGACTTGGTACTCAAGTTTTCTTCCTTGAATAGTGTTGATCAACAAATGCATGCAACAGAGAAAATTGAGGAGGTTAATCATCTTATGATCATAAACTCACTTTCAGAAAGTCCAATTAAGTCATCAGGTGAAAAGACTATTGGTGAAAAGGATGTAACAAAAGATCAAGTCATGGAGATTTCACATAATGATTTCATCTTTGGGGATAGGCTATTGAAATTAGATTATTATGAAGCACAGGTACTCAAAAAAATGCAGCAATGGGTATCGGGTATGGGTACGGCTAAACACATACCAAGTACAGTTAAACGTACCTGATACGTTTTATTTAAGAGTTTGACTTTTTGGATACATGGCTCTTCCGTACCTATTATCTAATCTTTAGCATTGAAATTATTTAGCCAGCCATGTTCCTCATCATATTGTGAAAGGAATTGAAGCACCTACTCTTTCGCTCACCCCATGAGAAGGAATAAAATGACATCATAGTGTTGTAAAGACTTGGTTTTTGTGCATAACAATATTCATCTCCCACCAAAGAGGAGTCGACGGTACAGAGAAGGAGAGAGCAAGCTATGGGACATTGGTGGAGTGCATTTGATTCCTTGGAGGGCGTTGGCTTACTTGAAATTACAGATCTTTCACTTGATGAGCCTGACATAGAAGTTGTATTATTTGGTGAAGGCAATGAAGTTGAAGTTGATGGATGACTGAATGCAAATTGTAAAGCTTCTTAGCTTGATAGGACTTGTTTTGATGTTTACTTCGTTTTTCGTGCTTTGGTTTGTACTTTTTGTTGTAATGACAGTAACTCTTGGCTTGCATGTGCCTTTTGATATTAAATTATGCTTTTTGGATTGAATTTGTAATGGTAATAAGTAATTGTTGGCTTGTTGAATTTAAGGGTTCCAGCCTGTTTAAATTATTAACATATTGCATTATTAAAATTTTATAAAAATATATAATTTTTAAATGGACATACCCCAGTCGTATCTGTATCATGTTTTTTTAGGATTTTGCCGTATCGACATACCCATAGCATACTCATAGTTGTGCTTCATAGAATCCACTTCAACACCTAATGAATTTGATGGTCATATCACAATGCATTGATGGATTCAAAAATCAAAAGAAGTCACACCTTCATTCTCCTATTACATTGATGAAGAGATAGATTTCAACCTCTAACCCATGCCTCGAGGATGAAGACCAAGAAGCACATTGGGAAGTTGTACATTAGATTTTTGAACATGAAGGACATCCATAGAACTCAAGGTCTAGTTCTCTTCAAGAAAGGGAGAGTTCATGTAGGACGGACATGGTTCTACTTGCCAATGGGCCCAACCCACCCATCTCGACCAGCTCTTTTAGGACCAGCCCACTTATTAGTTAGAATTTCTATATAATTTAGGCTTTTTGCTATGTTTTTAGTCATTTTAGTTGGATATTTCAATCCTGGCCATCTGTGTACTTCGATGGTTCAGATTAGTTTTAGTTTTGTATTTTCCTATATAATGATGTAACTTTGGCCATTCAGTTATTAATGAATAAAAAAATTCTACGAGTGATTTTGGGGTTTCCCCGGAGTTATATTCTTCCTCACCCGTGATGGGGAGTTTGAAGTGAGGCTACTTACTCCTTCCACCTTCCATTTTTGGCTCCTTCTCTACTCACCTTGCGTCTAGTACCCACTCTACATCAAATCCCATAAGCTAAAGCAAACAATATCATGTGGGTAGTGGGCCCAGGTCATTACAATATTCTAGCACTTGGGCCGCTTTACGGACTTGAGAAGATTCGTCACCGGCTCTTTGGCGTGTTTGAGCAAAGCTACAAATTGACATTCTTGATTTCACAGCAGAACTCAGACTAGCTGAGGACCTTTTTGATACAAGTGATTGGATTTGTCAGTCCTTTGCTGATTTCCATTGGGTTTCCTTTACAACCATTAATTTCACCATTTTGAGAACTTTGGTTTGGGAGATGGCAATTGCAACAATTGCATGGTTTAGAGGAAAAGAGACTTTGCATGACCTTTGCTTCTTTTAGGACCAAACAAACTGGGTTTAAGAATGAAAAAACGGGAAAGAAACCTAATCCTAAACCTATGCTTTGATATGAATTTGATATTTAGGGACTATATCTTGACAAAATCGTATCATCTATTGATAATAGCCGCTAGTTATTTCTAGAGTAAAACCAAGGATATGAGCCTAAACCGAGAATCCTAATTACATTATAAAAGAATACCCTAATCACATCATAACTCTAACCTAGAATAACAAATAATTAATCTAATCCTCATCTAAGGCCTCCTTATTCTTGTATTTGCAAATTAACCAAGAATCACCATGATGTTAACAAAATAATAGGTTGGATATTTATAAATGTCATTTGATGTCTTCTACAAAGGTGCTTAGTTGTTTTCACTAGAAAAACTAAATTGAACGTGGACCGTAGATTTATTTTTGAATAATTTCTAGTTATTGAACTGAGGTTTCTAGTATTATGTGTCAATAGAGGCCTAAGAATGCAATTCCAGGCCCACTAGTGAATTTACTCGTGTGGGACTTGGTCAAGTACATTACTTAGGAGATTTATTTGTATATTAGATCTTTACTATTTTGGTAGATTAGCTAGGACCGTGGAGCTAATTCATTGTAATATTTCTCTTGCCTAATTGTGGCCATGATTGTATCCTATGATTGAGCTTACAACCCCTATATAATGAATACTCAGTTTCAAGAATGAAAATAGTAGTAGTGGGGGGTGTAGTGGCCCGTTATAGAAACACTATATAACGGGTGCTACGTAGCAGCGTAACGGTGTGATTTGAAAAAATCATCAAAAAATTCTAAAAAAATTTTAGAAAATCCAGAATAATAGAAAATGATAGAATATATGATTTTCTTGCAAAAGTAATTAAGATAAAGGGGTATAGCAGTCTCCTCATTGCATGAGATCCCATATCACTGTATTAATAGAAAATAATAGTAATGATCATTTTTTTCACATGTATTCGTGTTGTTATGCTAACTTAGAAACTAATGAAAGGCTTATTAAAAAAATTGTGATGAAGTAATATCAACAAAATAAACAATGTATCGAACTTGAAGTTAAGACTCAAGATTTAAAAGTCGGAACTTAGGAGTGCAACAGTAAACACTAAATAGTGAATAGTTAATACTCAGTAGTCAACAGTCAATACAACAAATGTGGAATGACATAACAATTAATAGCTCCATAAAAACACTCCACTTAAGAGGAACTCTCTACATCAAATTCAATTCAGTGAGATCCTACGTGCTTTTGTGTTTTTTTAAGGATCAAAGGGGAATCCTATGTGTTTTGGTGTTCTTTCAAATATAGAAGGGTAGAAGAGTTAGTGAAAATGTTATTTGAACAAAAAAAAGTAAAAAAATAAGCTTTAATATGTATTTCAAATTTTTTTAAAAAATAGCCATCATTCACACTCCTTAGCGGCCTCGTAGCGGTCGTAGCAATCCCGTAGCGGCCATAGCGAATCATACAGCCGGTACGGAAGATAGCGGCGCTATTTTCAATTTAGCATAGTAGTTGTGGCCACTACGCCTGATATAGCGGCCGCTACGCTCTGTAACGGCTGCTATTTTCATCCATGCTCAGTCTATCATTAGGGGACACGACACTTCCATCCAAATCTCTTTCATCTTCGTCTTGTAGTAGGTGATATGGTACTAGAGACAACAGGTTGTTGAAAGGCTTTCATTCCCAACCTTCTTCCCATCAGTTTCTTGAAAGAAAATCCAGAGTTCCTTTATCTGCATAAGAGGGTTTGTTGGACAGTTGTATTCTTGAAGATGCATGTGTTGCTTTTGAAGTTTATTTTGAAGAAAATCTCCCTTCTTTTGAAGAAAACCCAACTGTCTACATTTTTAGACCTACAAGAAGCAAGTCTGATTTGAAGTGGGCCCCACATGAGTCGTCCAATTAGTTTGATTTTTTCAGCAGTGCTTTGCCCATTTCTTGAGGGTTTTTTTTTTTTTTTCGGTGAATTTTCAAGGTTTTTTCCTGATCCAAAGTGGGTCTTCTAATCGATGTCCACTAAGTGCCCTTTTCTAGGTTACATTGCTCATCAAAAGGGCTTTGTCTATTATGATTCTATTGCTCAATGCACCAAGACATCATGCAATGTTGTTTTATTTATTTATTTATTGAAAATCAGTAATTTTTCCAAAAGCATCTTGAACCTCCCGACTCTTCTTCTAGAGTTCTATTGCCTAATTTCTCTAATGAAAGAGCATTTTCTAAGTTTAACCTAATCATGTGTATCTCTGACGCCAACAAGCTCCCATTATAGGCCAGCAACCTTAAGAACCTCCATTGACAAATGGTCCCACTCAAAGCGATCATTTGCGTTGTCATTCTCGCATCTCTCTCCCTCCTGGCGCTATGGCTTCACCCATGCTTCCTTGATGGCTACATTATCTTATACCGCCATTCCTTATTCTATTCACAGGCTATGCATCGTGATTGTTGGAAACATGCGATGCGAGAAGAATAAGGTGCGCTAGAGCAAAATCACACATGGGATATTGTGGATTGTCCCTCCTCTCTATTCAGTCAAACCAATAGGGTGTAAGTGGATTTACAATTTAAGCCTGATGGAATCTTGGATAGGCACAAAGCTCAACTAGTGACACTCGGAAAAAAACAAGAATATGGCATTGATTGTGAGGAAACATTTGCTCCTGTTGCTAAGATGACCACCATAAGACTGATTCTTGCCATTGTTGCTTCTCAACAGGGTTTAAAAAACTGGCCAAGTCTGAGTCAACTTGGACTTGGCCCATACTGAATTGGATCGCATGGGACTCGGACTCAAATCATGGGACTCTACCGAGTCACATGTTAGTCAACTAAGTTGGGTCCCGAGTCTAATTTATTAAACCTGGCTTCTCAAGCTTAGCCATTGTACTAGATGGATGTGAAGAATGCCTTTCTTCATTGTGATTTGAAGGAAGAAGTCTGTGTGTGTCACAAGGTGTCTCCTCTCCATCAAGTACGTTTGTTTGTCGATTGCAACAATCTCTCTATGGCTCTAGGGCTTGATTTGACAAATTTTAGTCAACTCTACGTCAGATTTATTTCTCTCAGAGTCCTTACGATCCGTTGTTTTTTCTTTGCCACATATCTATTGGTGTAATTGTTCTATTGGTGTATGTTGATGATATTATTATTACAGGTATTGATTTAAGCAAGATAAAGTATCTTCAGGCTTCACTCCATGATTCCTTCAATATGAAAGACTTGGGCCAGCTAAACTAGTTCCGGGGAGGTTCAACAAACTCCAAATGGTTTGTTTATCAATCAACACAAGTACACTTTGACCTTATTGATCTTGTTGATATTCAAAACTCAACACCAATTGACACATCGCTAAAAGTCTATCTCAAATTATGAAAGGTTGATGGCGATCTGTTACCTCATTTGCACATGTACAGGCAATTAGTAGGAAGACTGAGCTATCTCACAATTACAAGACCGGAATATTATTTGCCGTCAACGTTGTTAGCCAGTTCATGAATGCTCCTTGACACCTTCACGTGGCTGTTATAAAACGGATTATCAGATATTTATTGGGAACTTCCACTCGGGGTCTAATTTTTCATAAAGGCAAGCATCTCATTCTGAGTTGACTTTGATGTTGATATTGCTAGTTGTCCTAACACTCATCACTCTACCATTAGATGGTGCATGTATCTAGGCTATGCCTTGATATCATGGAAATGCAAGAAACAAGAATGCATCTTGAAATCTTTGACTGAGGTTGAATATCATGTGATGTCCTTTGCTTGTTCAGTAATTCTTTGGCTTCGGGGACTCCGCTTTGCCCTTGGCTATGCGCAAACTTCTCCTAATCCTTTATATGCAGATAATAGTGGTGCTATCAGAATCACTGAAAACCCAGTATTTCATGAATGCACAAAAAACACATCGAAGTCGATTATCATTTTATTCATGATGGATTTGAGCATGATTTCATTAGCCTCCCTCACGTCCCTATTGAGCTTCAAGTTGATGACGTCTTCACTAAGGGACTCCCTCGGCCTCACCATCAGTTTCTAGTTTCTAAATTTAACCTGTGCGACTCTCCGGCATCAATTTGAGGGCGGAGAGGTGTCAATAGAGGCCCAAGAATCCATGTCCAAGCCCACTAGTGAATTTACTCACTTGTGGGACTTGATCAAGCAACTACATGTACATTACTTTCTTTGGAGATTTATTTGTATATCAGATCTTTCCCATTTTGGTATGTTAGCTAGGATTGTGGATCCAATTCATTGTAGTATTTCTCTTGGTTGATTTTGGGCATGATTGTATCCTATGATTTAGCTTACAGCCTCAATATAATGAATAGTCAGTCGATCCTTAGGTTAGGGGGCGCGGCACTTCCATACAAAATCTCTTTCATCTTCTTCTTGTACAAGGTGATATTCTGATTGTATGGCATTATCTTAATTTATCTATGAGAGGTTGTCTGTGTTCTTTTCTTGCTCTCTCTCTCTCTCTCTCTCTCTCTCTCTCTCTCTCTCTCTCTCTCCAATAAATAATATAGGTAAAGACCTCATGCAGTGTCTGGTTCTGCTACTACTGCCTTGAAAGATGAGCATATTGCAACTGCGGCTCGATTATCAATATCATCAAAGGTGTATCTTTTTGTTGTATATTTCATTTGTAAATTAATATGGATAATTTTTAGTACGTCAATGTCCTACAGAACAATCTGTGTGAGGTAGCACGAGGCCAACCGGATCACCCACTCATTGTATCCAACCACAAAACAGGGACTCCCCTTGATAATCATTGATCCCTGTGTTTTGTACGCATCCAAATGGACAGGATCATTTTGATTGAGGGCCAAAATTATTATTGTTGTTGTTGTTATTATTATTATTATATATAAAGCTGTTAAAAGTGTTTGCCATGGATCAAGGGGTTAGAGGCAGGAGATGACCCCAAATCTGATATCTGGGCACTACCCAGGATCTTTGAAGCCCCCTCGGTCCCATCATTAGTGTGGCGCTAGGTGGGCCCCATCCAGCTACCTTGCGCAGAAGCACTGTTTGAGATAATATACTGGAACAGGGCCCTATTAATATTGTGTCAACTATTGAATCTTATTCTTGTTTGACCTGTATATTTTTCTTCTCAGGAAATTTGTTTAGGTGGATTTGGCTTGAGCACTGTTCCTCCAGTAGTATGGGAATCAGGTCGCATCACAAAGGTTGATCTTTCTAAGAACTCAGTACAAGTGCTTCCAGATGAGCTTTCCTCCTGTTCCTCGCTTGAGGTGTGTTTGAATTAAATTAGTTGTCTTTAATAATGCAAAGACAAATTTAAAAACATATTATGTTGCACATTTTATGATGGTGGTCTGTACTGAATCCCAGCTTGTAGGAAATATTATCATTTATATATATATATATATATAATAGCTACAAGAACTAGAATGAATTAGTATCTTTATTTACATAATGGCACCCCATGGAAAATTTGTGGGCTTTCAGATGAATGTTTTTCACTTGGCACAGGGATAATCCATCTGCAATTCCCCATAATTCTTTCCCTCAAGAAAAACAAAAAATGGAATTCCTAGTGACAATAGTTTGTCCATTAAAATCTATAGGTGAGATTTCATTTGTAACAACCATGAGTGCAATTAAAGGGCACAAAAGAGACACCCATAGAAGGAATTGGAACTGATCCTTCGAGAAAAAACAGGTTTCTGTGTCTGGGAAGGATAAGAAGTCCTTTAAGTGAGCTGATCTCCTTGATCAATGATAAGACGAAAAAAAAACAGTTGAGGCACATAGGTCCAGATTTGTAGTCAACGAAAGATCAAAAGGATCTACATGGTTAAGATGAAACTAATTGTTTTTATTTTTTCAAAAGAAAAAAGATTAGAAATTGACAATTAAGGGTTGAGAAACCAACCTCCAAATGCTAAAAAAACAAAAAAAGAAAAGAAAGAAATCCTTTAGAGAGACAAATTTTCTGCCAGGGGAAGATTTGTAATATTGTTGATTTGAGATAGTTTCACTCGTGCGATATACTTGTTACCAATCTTGAGAGATGAAGTTGACAATAACTCCCTAGTGCTCTGATACCATGGAACAGATCTCACACACGTGCGCGCGTGCGAGCACACAGAGACAGAGAGGGAGGGAGAGAGAGAGAGAGAGAGAGAGAGAGATGGTTGTTGGTCCCTTGATGGGTCCCTTTTTATCCTTCCAATCAAATAATTACAATAGATTACATCCCCTAATCTCGTTTACTGCAGTACTTAATTTATGTATTTTGTGCTGATCTTGCATACTACACTATTACACTTCTTTAAGGTCCATCATATTCTATATGATGCCTTTGGATGTACATAGTTTGTTGTACTGTCTTTATTTTCCATTTTTTTTGTTGTACTCTCTTTATTTTTAAAATTTTTTTCTTAGTAGTTAAACGGCTACTGTGTAGCAAGTTAGTGTTTTCTTTTTTGTTAAGACCTTCAAAAAGTGTCATAGATTTCGTTAAAATTGTGAAAAATGTTGAATAGTTGGATTGATCAAAGATTCACATGTGAACTTCCGTGGAAATGGCAATCGGTGGAATCTTTTGTTCATGTGAGTCATTTGTACAATGTAAATGATTCAAGCTTAGGTCATTTACATGTGAATCATTTTAAATGTTTCATGTATAATGTTTACAGACTAAGAAGCACGGACACGGACACGGGACATAGACACAATACGACACGGACACGCGACACGGTATTTCTCAAAAAAGTAGGCACGGACATGTCGGGAGACACGTTAATAATATATTTTAATTTATTTATATAATCATCTACTAAAAAATAATATCATTTTAACTTTTTAATCAATTTAGCAGTCAAAAAATAAAAATTCAAGTACCAACTAACAAACATATCAAATTATCAAATATCAATACAAGACTAAAACATAATTCATAATCATTAAACATGAAATATCCATAGTTCTATACAATCTATATAAAGAAAAGGGCGAATCATCTCTTTCTCCTCCCTAAAAAAAAACAAAAAGTAAAAAAGAAGCCAATCTTGAAGCCTATTCTTTAGTGAAATATTTATTTGTCTTTTGCTTGTGATATGATTAATATTTACAATCATACATTTTTCCATTGTACAAAATTTTCATATATTAAATTTATAAGTTTCAGTAACCACATGTTAACAAAGTGTCCAAAAAATATCAGCCACATGTTTATTTTTTAGTCATAGACACGGGTTAGGAATTGTGGGATACATTGCAAAAAGAGTGTTGGACAAGTATTCGAAATTAAAATTTTTAGTTTTTAACTATTGACACGGCTAAAATAGTATTGACCACGTATCCGAGAGTGTCTGAGGAGTGTCGGTGTCCGACACGTGTCCGACATGGATACATCATTTTCTTAGAAGTGTCCGTGCTTCTTAGTTTACAGATCATGACATTTTTTTTTTGTGCTCATTTATGCAACACATGCGTAAATGAAGTAATGAAAAATGATGTGTAAAGAAAGACATTTTTACAATAAAATTTTATGTGTGAAACTCGCTTTCACATCTCCCACTTGCAAAAAGGAAGAATATTTTAGTAAAGTCTCATTTGGTGATTGCATTTGGTTATGCAATTCGGTCATTTGATCAAATCCTTTCAACCAGTCTTATTATTTCTCATTCTGATGGGCTACATATTTGTTATCCAAACCATTCAATTTGTTTATTGAATTAATAAACCCATAACCTTAAGTTTATTATTTTAAATCTTCACAAATTTTGGTGTTTTTTTTTAAAATGTCCAAAATCCCAACCTAGGGATCTAATTTTTTGCACTTCTATGGGCCCTCAACTCATGATCCAAACCGTTCAATATTGTCATGTTAATGATACAATTTGAGACATTTAATGTCATATCTTAAATCTGCATGATTTTTTGTAACTTTATAAAAAAAAATCTCTAGAAAATCCAAGATTGGTTAGAGAATGCCATATCTACCGACGTAATTGTAAATTTCTTGATAGAAATGTAACTCCCCAAGCTCCCCTGCTTGAAAATAAAACCATGCATGTGTCAAAAGTTGATGGGCCCACCTTTTACCCTCGTCAAACCTATCTTCTCTAGTGAAACCCCAGTTGCGGCATTACATCTCCTATGGGTGTGACTTTCATCCATGGTAAATATAACAAGATAGAATAATCTCAGGGCCTCTTTCTTTAGCCTAATTTGAAGAATTTATAAATTCTTCTGAAGCTGTCCCTTGGGTGGAATTCATGTATCCTTCTCTCCCTGGGAGCATCCAGAAATGGCAAGAAGGTTGAAATTCTAAGAACTCCAATAGTTATTTTTAACTTTTCAGAAAAAGAAAAATGCTGCATCCAGAAATTTCAGGGGACAACCATCACATTGTTGTCTTTAAATTCGCAAGATCACAAATTCCAGTTCGGAATTCTATTGAAGGAACAGGCCTTATGAGATTTTCGTACCCCTTGTTTTTATCTTTTTCCTTCGAGTTTCTAGATTTACTGTCTTTGATAGCATATTGTTTTGTTTAGTTCATTATGCGTTCCAATTCCAACTTGGACCTGATCCATCATGCAGACCTTGATCTTGACTGGGAACAAGATAAAGGAGTGGCCAGGAGCTGTGTTTGCTTCCCTTTCAAATCTCTCGTGCCTGAAGCTGGACAACAATCACTTGGCGAAGGTACATTGCATTTAGTTATAGATTTTATTGTCTTGGGGTATATAATGTTGTTGTAGATACTATTTTATTTGCATATCTTCCCTAAATTGTAATTTCCACTGAAGTCAATGACTTTTTAAAGTTTACTTTTTTCATGCTCTTTTTTGTAAGTTCTGATATATATATATATGGGGAATTCTAATGAATGCTTTGGCTAATTCTAACAAATGCCTGAAGCAGCGCAGAGGAAGAAGATTAGCCAACAGGCTAATCTCCAAGCCAAAAGGCTTAGGGATAATTTGTCTACGTGTCTCACCAAAGACAAATAACTCTCTCAACTAAGAACCAATGCCCAAAGCTTTATTCAATATTAAAATCTATATCTCTTGAAGAGATTACAACCTTATTTATAACTAAAACATTCTCTAAAAAAGGAAAACTAATTCTAAACAAATAAGAAGTCCTAAATCAAATACAACTAGACTTGCCAAATATTAATAAAACAACTAAAGCAACTACTAATAATATAATATATTCTAATCTATTAGGCTGTATTGGTCTTGGATTCAATAGCTGGCTAATCATAGATCTGGCCTGCATCAGTTCTCCCCTGCTTGGAGGAGAACTCATCCTCGAGTTCTGTAAATATCCACCTGGGTCGAAAGTCATTCGAACAAACTTTTGTTTTATCTTCAGATCCATATTTTCATGACATGGCTTGAAAGCTTGTTGCAGTCTTTTTCTCCATGTAATAGTAGATCGGAATGTTTTCGACTGTGGGTCTTTGCATGGAGCTTGGATGTGTGAACAAACCAGTAGATGCTGCAAGTGTTGACAGTCAGATATCCATATGTGATCTCTGAAGATGAAGTCAATGTGGGGAACTTTTATAACTTGAACTACTTGTGAGATAACTGGAACAAGGAATTTCACTGTTGGTGTCCTAATTGGATTTTCTGGAAAAGGCAGAACAATCAATTCTCTTAGATGTTCAATGTCAGGTTGATGTACCTTTTGCTTCGCACTTGAAGTTGCAATAAGATCTTCCTTTCCATGAATGGGCTTTTCAACATCATCATTGAAATTTGTTTCTTCCCTGTGTTCATCTTGGGACTCTTCATTGATGGTGATGAGGTAGATGAAGATGCTGCTGGTTGTAATGGAAGAAGGTCAACATCTTGTCCTTTCCAATAGAAAGAATAGATATTCTTCTCTTTGTCATATTGCACTTTCCGATTAAGAAGCCATGGTTGTCCCAAAAGAATATGAGTGATATTCATGGGAATTACATCACACCAAATTTTATCTTCATATACACCAATCTTGAAAGATACTAAACATCTGTGAGTTACAGTAATGACAGAAGCATTAGACCATGTAACTTCATAAGGCATTGGAAGAGTCTCTGTAGGCCAACTGAGTTTGTCAATAACATATTGTGCCACAAAATTGATAGTACTGTCATGATCAATAACTAGATTAGTTAATCGATCTTCACACCTTACTCGTGTCCGAAATATCATAGTCCGTTTCCACTCTTTGTCTTCCTGTTCATTGGTAGTGAGAAGTCTGCGAATGGTAAGGGCGTGAGTATCTTTTCCTTCAAATTTTGTTTCCATAAGATGATCTTTCGTTCGTTGTGGAGAATGTTCTTGCTTAGGCTTAACTTGTTGCAGGTGGGACCATGGAAGCATGTGCTCAATATGAATTGCTTCTTTGTATGCTTCATGAACACTGTGACATGGTTTCATCTTCTCAAGAATGTCTGGCTTCAAACCTCTGATAAAGCGAGTTAAATCATGCAGCTCATTCTGTTCTAAGCCACAAACTTGATGCAATCTCGAAAATTGATTTAAATATTCATAAACTGTCGAATTTGCCTGTCTGAGATTGAGGAACTGCTCAAAGTAGACCTTATTTGCAAAGTACCAATCTCCATATTTATACTCATATAACATGCTTTGAACTTCATCAGATGGTCCAAAGATTTGCATATTGACTTTACTGTAAAAAATTCAAAATCTTCTGAATGCTCAAACTTAACTAACCTGATGGCTTGATCTTGTTGACAAAAAGACGCAAGTGAAGATGGATCGTGAATCCGACTAAAATATCATCATTTGATAAGCAATGGCTGAGATCTAAGAAGCATGGACACGGACACGAGACACAGATACGACACGACACGGACACGCCGACACGGTATTTCTCAAAAAAGTAAGACACGGACACGTTGGGGACACGTTAATAATATATATTAATTTATATATATATAATCATCTACTAAAAAAATAATATCATTTTAACTTTTTAAATCAATTTAGCAATGAAAAAATAAAAATTCAAGTACCAACTAACAAACATATCAAATTATCAAATATCAATACAACACTAAAACATAATTTATAATCATTAAACATGAAATATCCATAGTTCCATAAAATCCATCTAAAGAAAAGGGCGGATCATCTCTTTTTCCTCCCTAAAAAAGAAGCCAATCTTGAGGCCTATTCTTTATTTGTCTTTTGTTTGTGATATGATTGATATTTACAATCATATATTTTTTCATGGTATAAAATTGTCATATATCAAGTTTACAAGTTTTAATAATCACATGTTAACAAAATGTCCAAGAGATATTAGCCACATGTTTATGTTTTAGTCATAGACACGGGCTAGGAATTGTGGGACACGTTGCAAAAAGAGTATCAAACAAGTGTCTGAAATTAAGATTTTTAGTTCTTAATTATGGACACGGCTAAATAGTATCGGACACGTGTCCGAGGAGTGTCGGTGTCCGACACGTGTCCGTGTCGGACACGTCACTTTCTTAGAAGTGTCCATGCTCCTTAGGCTGAGATCAATCAATCCAAAAAGACTGGATTATTTTTGCTGGGCCCACATATATATATATTTTTTGCTGCTGTGGGCCTGGACTGAATCAGACAGGCGGGTCAGATCTGGGTCAGGTCTGACCCGGACTGAAGCAAAGTGGCGGGTGTCGGGTCAGCAGGTTGGCCCAACTGGAACGGCCCAAACTGGTACGGCCCACTTACTAAAATATCTTTCCCTGGCTGTCTCGTCTGTTGCAGAACGAAAAGAATTTCCCTTGCTGTCTCGTCTGATGCGGAACGAAGAGGAAGAGAAGAAAGAAGAGACTGCCAGGAGAACAGAAACTCAACGGAAGGCGATGGAGAGAAGAAAAACTCACCGGTCTCGTCGCGGAAAGAGGAACTACCGCGGGCAGAAACGAAAGGCGATGGAGGTCTCTGCTGCAGAACAGAACAGAAAGGCGAGGGAGAGAAAAACGACAGGGGGGGCAATGGCGGTGGATCTGGATCTGGCGCACGAAGCACAGAGACCCTAGCGCCGGTGGAATTCACCGATCACAGAGATCTGAAGGCCGCCGCTGCTGCTGACGGTGAGGTCGACGGTGAAAGTGACGCTGGTCGCTGTTTGTGTCGCGTCCTCTGTTGGAGGCGAAGGCAGCCAGCGATGGAGAGAGAGAGGGTGATTTCAGCCGGCGATGGATCGCAGTGCGCAGGCGGTCGCGTCCGCTTCGGCTGGGGTGGACCGGTGATGATGATGAGGAAGGGAAGAGGGGTCGGTGAGGATTGGGGGAGGTTTGCTGGCGGGGAGTAATCTTAGGAAAGGGGAATGGATGGATGGGGAAAGGTGGGCGGCTGGGTTAGGGTTTAGCGGTGCAGCGTGTATTGGAGGGGTTGGAAAATTGTGGGGGGTTCGGGGTGCAGTGGGTTATGGAAGGGTTCGGTGGAGGGTATGGAGGGCGGTAGTGACAGGGTATGGATGGAAAGTGTGGGGATTTCGGGAGGAGGGGATCTGGGTGACAGGGTTAGGGGTGTGGCTGGACAGTGGTGGAGGAGGAGATGCAAGGGTCGCGGGAGTGGGGCGATGGGGGGATGGGTACGGACGAACAGAGGGAGAGATGAACGAAAACAGAACCAAACGCACGAGAACCTCGAATCGGCGACCAGACGGCGATCCGAACTTGGATCTTCGTCTCTGATACCAATTGAAGCAGCGCAGAGGAAGAAGATTAGCCAACGGGCTAATCTCCAAGCCAAAAGGCTTAGGGATAACTTGTCTAGGTGTCTCACCAAAGACAAATAACTCTCTCAACTAAGAACCAATGCCCAAAGCTTTATTCAATATCAAAATCTATATCTCTTGAAGAGATTACAACCTTATTTATAACTAAAACATTCTCTAAAAAAGGAAAGAACTAATTCTAAACAAATAAGAAGTCCTAAATCAAATACAACTAGACTTACCAAATATTAATAAAACAACTAAAGCAACTACTAATAATATAATATATTCTAATCTATTAGGCTGTATTGGTCTTGGATTCAATAGCTGGCTAATCATAGATCTGGCCTGCATCAATGCCCCACTTAAAAAGGGGTTAAAAAGGGCCATTTCAGCCCCCTTCTTACATCCAATGAAAGCAAGCCACTCTTGCAACATATTAAAACCATTCCACATGCATTTATTTATGTACCTTTTGATGGAAGTGTGTAGGGGAGGAAATATGATATAAGGGCATAAGTTTGGAGATTTGGATTTGAAAGCAACAAAGAGACAGATTTTTTAAACTTTCGACGTACACCAAGGATGAAAATAGTGGTTGCGGCGGGCGTAGCGGCCCGTGGCCAAAACGATACGTAGCGGGCGATACGTAGCAGTAGCGGCGATACGTAGCGGCGTAGCGGCATGATTGGAAAATATCTTCAAAAAAATCTGAAAAAATTCCAAGAAATCTAGAATATTGGAAAATGATGGAATATATGCTTGTTTTACAAAAGTAACTAGTATAAGGGTACGTAGCGGTCGCCTCATTGCATGAGGTCCTGTATCGCTCAATGAATAGAAAATAAATAGGAATGATAAATTTTTTTCATATGGATTAATGTTATTTAGTCATGCTTAGAATATAACATTTCATAGTTTTATCTTGAAATACACACACACATATATATATGGAGAAAGTTTTTTATTAAAGGGAAATTTGATTAAAGCCCTATTTTTTATTAGAGTAAAATTGTTTGGATTAGTTTTTTTAATGGTTATTTCATAGTTATATTTTGAAATATATATATTTATATATATGTGGAGGGGAATTTTTTATTAAATTGAAAATTGAACAAGGTCCATTTTCTATTGGAGTGTTATTTGGTTAGGGCCTTATTTCCTATTAACTAGAGTGAACTTTGGTTGGGCCTATGTCCTATTAAATAATCTATGTTCAATTAGTGTGAAATTTGGATGTGCTTTATTTTCAGTAGGTGTGGAATTTTTTAGGTAACTGTAAAAAGTAGGTGCGGAAGTTGGCAATGACCCTATTTCTAATTTGAGTGAAATTTGGGGAAGGTGCCAATTTCAATTTAGTAATACTTGGCTCCTATGTGACTTTTTTTATTTTAACGTTGTTGCCTCATTGTGGAGCCCACCAATGGTTACAACAGGTTGTTTAGGTTTATTGTTTTGGATGGGCCCACTTAATTTTTTTAAATGTTTTTAATGGTTTTTAATGTTTTTGAGTGGCCCATTTAATTTTTTTCTCTACCTTTCATCAAATGGGCCATCGTGGGCCATAACCGACCCGTTAACAAAATAAAATACAGACGAAGGCTATTTGTTGCCCCATTGCCCTAACTATCGCCCAAAATAGACGATCGGGTTTTGGGAAAGAGGGAAAGAGGGAAAGGAGGAGGAGGAGAAGAAGAAGAAGAGGAAGAAGAAAGAGGAGCTGCTGGGTTCTGCTCCTGCCGCCTCCTGCTGCTGCTGCTTCCTGTTGCTGCTGCTGCCGCTGCTAATCGCTGCTGCTTCCTGTTGCCGATCGCTGCTGCTGCTGATCGCTGCTGCCTGCTGCTACTTGCCGTTGCCTGCTGCTACTTGCCGCTGATCGCTGCTGCCTGATGCTGTTTGCTGCTACTGCCTGATGCTGCTGCTGCCGCCGCTGTATCAGGTTTGTCGTCTGCAACTTGTCCCACTCTATCTCTTTCTCTTTCTCTTTTTTTTTCTTTTTCCCTTTCTTTCTCTTTTTCTACATTTTTTTTTTGTTCTTCTACCTGTTGAGGAAAAGAGAAGAAGTGGGAAAAGGGGCCTGGTCCATACATAGTGGCCACTACGGAAATATAGCGGCCGTAGCGGCTGCTACGGGAATGTATCGGCCGCTACGGGCCACTACACTTGTGAGCGCTGTTATTTCGCAAAAAGCGTAGCGCCCTTGGGCGCTACGGCCGATATATCGGCCGTTACGCTTCGTAGCGGCCGATATTTACATCCATGACGTACACATATCAAACTTCTATGTGATTGGATTGGATTTTTAAAAAATCCCTAAGATTCTCAAGCACTCATCTAGACCCCTCACTTATAGGTTCTAAATGTTGTAAAAACATATCCCAGTGCAACTCACGATAATGAAAATGGAAAGTTGTTTACAAGGGGAGATTAAAAGCCTTCCTTATTAGAAGGAGAAAAAATATGGAAAGTTGTTGAATGGGAGAAGTAGAAATTAATGCCATCATTTATGGATAACTCCAAGTCAACCGCATCTTTAAAGATCGCATCTTTAAAGATCTTCCCATTCATGCAAAAAGAGTGGCATTCTCTCTTTCAAAAATGTCTCAGCATTCCCTAGTGCTCCCATATATATATAGAGAGAGAGGATTTAACACAAAAAAACCCCTTAGTTGGAATCTACACTGAAAAGGACCTAGTAGTTCATATGCCACCAAAAAGGTCCTTTGGGTCCTTTCAGTTGTAAAATTTTTTTTATTGTAATGACTCAAGAATCTGGAGCTCTTTAGATTCTCAAGACGTTCTCAACTTTATAACAACACAACATAAATCAAATTTCCATGAGCATAAAGGTCGAAAACATTCAAATTCAATTGTATTTAAATCATTAAGTTTATTAGAAGTCATGATAAAATCTATTGAGTAAAGACAAATCTCTATTTGCAGTGGAGGAAATATCCAAATATTGGGTTAATCCCATCTACAAGTCTATTCATTGTTCCTCGGGCTCTGGATCAGCCATGCATGCCAAAATCTACCGATTGATCTCTGACACTTCCTGCAACTTTTACGAATGCATTACCTGGAGTGGGGCGAACCACTGGCCAATAACACTGGTGAGTAGAATAATTAAGCATTAAGGTATAGCACATCTTCAATCATTCATGTGAATGTTTATATATTTAATTAATGGTGTTAAACACAATACCTTAATCAATTCTTTCCTCAGTATTTTTCCACCTCAAGCATCAAATAGTTCCGATACCTTGCACGGGTGTATCTACGTTTCGGTCAACAACATGGTTTATCATCTACCATGATTGTTGAGCTTATTTCGATACTCTCAAACCGGAGTATCTACATTTCTATCAACAACATGGCCTGTCTTACCACCATGATTGTTGAACCTACTTCCCTCGACCAACATCCACGAGAGACGTTCTAAACTTAGTGTTAGCGGTTTGTGTTACTCTATTTTATTAAATTCATATGGGATCATATTCTGTTATTTTCGAATATCTAGTAAAAATTTCCATATATATTTACACCATTTCCAAGTTACATAATATATGTGATTATTTCAATCTAAAAGATTCAAAAACTAATATTTGGTAAGGAAAGGTCTTCACTTTTGGTCTAAAGGAAACATCTAAACATTGGGCCCCACGAATTGGGTATTTAAATAATGTTGGGTTCATAACATATCAAACTGTATATACATCATAAGGCCTTAGTGGGGTTCTTAAAATATAACTAAACAACAGGGGCCAATTTGTAATTTTTATAAGTTTATAATTTCATATGTAGGTCGACAGAAACCATCTCCATGTTACAAAAGAAACAAATTTCATGCTCGGTTAACAAGGGTTCTCGCCTAGCTACTTTGGAGCCTCGAGATGGAGGGACCCAACGGTCCAAATTACAAAGGGAGCTACCCCTAGGGTCGCCCATGTGTCCTCTACAAGATGGGTGGAATTGATCTTTGATCAGGTGGCCCCACATAGCCCACAACCCAAGTCGACCAAAATAGCCTTTGACGGCCTAAACACTGAAAATTTCAGTTCTGATCTGAAACTGCAAGTTAATCAATCATCTTCTCAACCTAAATCAAAGTTCCAAAGGTTTGCAAATCATAGAATTTTAATTTGCCACATTCCCGTTTAAGAAATAGGCTTTTTGATGATAGTTTCCACTATTACAGAGTCGACAAATTTGGATCAATTCTTAAACCTTCACTCAAAGGTCCAGATAGGTTAATTTCCCATCCAGAACAGGGCCAAAGGGGTCGACTAGCAGTCCCACTCCATATTATCAGATTTGATTGTTGATTTGATGATCGATCTAGGCTCAAAATCAAATCTGGCTAATACAATATGCCAACAATCACTGTAACACAAGTATATAATAACAATAGTTCATCAAAGGATCAACTAGCTCAAATTTGCTACCCTATGCAGATACATCAACATCCAATTTAGGTTCTATTCACCTGGTGTAGAAATCCGTTGCTAGAGCAGTGATCGGTCTCATGTCAGACATTCGCTACGCATCCCCGCTATTGATCTTCCTCGTCTTCCTCACTATTCTTTTCTTCTTTTAGCAAATTCACAACTGAGATCAGTACCCCCCCCCCCCTCTCTCTCTCTCTCTCTCTCTCTCTCGTTGATGTGTAGAAGAAGCAAGCTTCCATATACACATATATATACTAGTGTCTAAACAGTCCTGCACTAGGAATCCTGTTTGGGACCTCAAGAGTTCTAGTATTTTCCTTTGGGAGAGAGTCCTGTTTACAATTCTTAGTCTTCTAATGACCTTAATTTAATCTAATTACAATTCTACTAAGAGTCCTAGTAAGGATATTAATTTAATCTAATTACAATTCTACTAAGAGTCCTAGTAAGGATATTACATTTATTGTGGAGCAATGCTGGCGTCACTCGTCCCCAACGCTAGCGTCACTCCATATAACCATAAATCTACCTAGCTCATCTTTGCTTTCTTCTTTTTTACCTTTCTCTTCCTCTTCTTCCTCCTTTTTCTCCATCCCTTTCATGATTCCAGTGCTCCAATCTGTGCACAAGCATGTGTTGCTCACTGCGATTATGGAAAATGCGTTCACTGTCACATTGTGGAATCTGGGTTCGAATCGAATTTGTATGCCTCCAGTTGTTTGATCCATATGTTCACGAGGGAAGGAGATGACAGGGATGATGGCGAGTTTGTAGGAGATTGGGGTTGGAGTAAGATGAGAAGAAGGAAATAGAGGCAAGCGATGCTAGCAACGTTAGCGTCACTTGCTTGTTGGCATCGTTAGCGTCGCTTTCCATGCTAGTGACATTAGTGCATGTGACAGATATTCGCCTTTCATAATTTCAATCATGCAATCATTGCCATCTTGCCCTGATGAGGATGATGTGTTGTTTGCATGGAAAGTTAAAAGTTGAAAGGGACCCAGCAATAAATTCGAGAAAGTGTTGGCGTCAAACCAAACATGCATGTGATAACTGTAAATTATACTTGTTTTTACAGCTACTGAGTTGTGGACTGCACACTGCTTGGGACAATTATTTTGTGCCACATAAGTTAGTTTGTACTTTTGGTATAGGTGGGGGATAACATGGAATATTTTCATGATTGACAACTGGGCTGATGGAAAATCATGGGCATTAGCGTATCATGCCGAACTAGTGTTCTCGCCACGAGTGATGCTAGCATCACTAATGGAGCTCGCCTTCATTTCCTTTTTATCATTTTACTCCCACCCCAATCTCCTGCAAACTCACCACCTTTCTTGTCATCTGCTTCATCGGCAAACATTAAGATCAAACAGTTGAAGGCATATAAATCTGATTCAAACCTAGATTTCACAATGCAACAGTGCCCGCATTTTCCATAATCACAGCGAGTAATGCTCGTCTGTGCACAAATTGGAGTGAGGGAATCATGAAAGAGGAGGATGAAAGAAGGGAAAAAAAGAAGAAGAAAGCAACAGTGAGCCAGGCGGATTTATGGTTTTGGGGAGTGACACCACAATAAAAAAAATTTTACAACTGAAAGGACCCAATGGACCTTTTTAGTGGGGTATGAACTACTAGGTCCTTTTCAATTTAGGTCCCAACTAAGGGGTTTTTTCGTGTTAAATCCTCTCATATATATACATATATATATGAGAATATTTCTATGCATCCTCCCCTCACTATGTGGAGAGGGACAATAGCGTAGCTTTCCTTCTTTACATATGAAGATTCTTCTTTTTCATAATACCATAAATAACTTTTCCTCTTTTGTATATGAATTTTTCCAAGTATACATTTGTCCCTCACCGCATGGTGAGGAAATGATGCATAGTAATATTCCCCATATATATATATATCAGGACCAGACCATCAGGACCATACTTACGGTTCTTACGGGCCGCTTTGGATGGTGGGGCCCATGTTGCGATCCATCATACAACCCCCATGAATTGTACTCCTTCACTAATGTTGGGTTTCATCCGAACAAGTTAGGCCGTTGGATCGACTACGCATCCATCCAAATAGACTTTATAAATATATAAATATATATATATATGATTGTGCAGTTAATCAAACAGTCTAGTCTATTCGGATAAAACCCAAAATTGGTGGACTTGTGCAATTCATGGAGGACGTATGTGTGATCCATTTGGATGGCTCGCAATGTCGGCCCTACTATGTGAAACAATCAAATTTGGTTCGTAAGGACGGTCCTTGCATGACCTTTTCCCTATATATATATATATAAACACATACTATGATCATTAGGTGTGATCCGTGCACATGTTATGCACCATGTAAGGTTCCGAATCCCACTAATCCTAATTTACGTTAATTAATTGCGTTCTATGTTAATTAAAACTTGTTAAGCTTAATCTATTTTAGAAATGAGTGGGTTTGGGTCTTGGACAGGGAATTGAGCGGAGTTTGGACTTTACCTCAGTAGTTGAGGACCTTTTCGTAAATTGATCTTGCATTATATGGGCATCTCGTCAATCACTCCTTGTGTGATTTTTCATGTAGATCATCTTTCGTGTTAGGCTTGATTTGATCCGAACTCATTTTGAGCCAAACGAGGTCCATTTGGCCTAAACTGTAATTTCACAGAAAAATTGGACTTGCATGATAACTGCAGGAAATTTTAAGTTAAAAGAGACTCAACGTTCATTCATTCTCTCTTCTTCCTTCTTTTGTTGCTGGAGCTCTTCCCCGCCTTCCTAAATTCTTCATTTTCACTTCTAATTTGAAGTGCTACTAAGGTTGGAGTCTTGCATGTGCTAGGGATAGTCCTCACTCACCTTCCTCTTCTTCATAGGATTATTTTCTTCATTGAGAAGTACCTCCCCTTCAAGCTACAGCTCACTAAGGTGAGGGTTTTACTCTCATTCCATACATTAAGGCTTGGTGGAGTCAAGAAGACTCAAATGCATGACATGCACGCATTAATCATCACATTCACTATTTATATGTTGCCATGTAGAGAACCCACTTCTCCTTGGAGGTTTTTCCCTAACCACACAACAAGAAGGACTTAGGAAGGGTAAACACTGTTAAGAGGCAAGTATTAGAGTTCATATGTGCTGCATGAATGATTAAGTATTGATTCTTGGGTTAGTTCTTTCAATTCTCCAATTTAAGACATTTTTCTTTGTTTTAATTTTGTACACATATGGTATGGTTTGAGTTGGAAGGTAAAAAATGTAGTAGGAGGGTGTGTGAGTACTAGATATCTTCAGAGACACTTTGAGGAAGCCATTTAAACTCCCCACAATTCAGATTTCTGTATTGAAAGCGAGTTACAAAAGTAACTCCAGAATTCTGAAGCGTACAGCGAAGCTACGGCTAAGCCATAAGTGGCTACGGCTCAAAGTCCCGAGAGCACCACAATCCATTTTTATTCTACGGCTTGCATACGGCTGCACCGTAAAATGCGCTACGGCTAAGCCATGCCCAGCTCGTACCCGAGCCGTAACCTTCTTACGGGGGACTTTCCAAAGAACTCCAGGAAACCATTTTCTTCTATGACTTGCACACGACTAAACCGTGAAATGCCTTACGGCTAAGCCGTAACCCAACCGTAACCTAGCCGTAGGCTTAGCACGGCTAAGCCGTAGGCTAATATACAGCTAATCCGTAAATGTGCTTGAACTATTGGAGAAAACCCGAATCACTCGGCTAAGCCGTAACCTTATATGCGGCTAAGCCGTATGAACCCAGTGAATTTAGGATATTAGGAATTCTTCATTGACCTTATATGGCCTCAGTATTAGCACCTTCCTACCACTACACTGGCCCAACTGTAATGATACGTTGAGAGGATAAATGAATTCTGGATGATTTCCCCAAAGTCAAGTCATGGATGTTAGCATAAGAAGGGGTGTCCTTTATGCATATAAGGTAATACTAAGACGTGGTAACATAATGACACCGGACGTTTTATGAGTACATCGTGTTGAATGTCCTTGGGGATCATGGGCTACCTGATACAGAGTAAATAGTGACTCCTTGAATATTTACTCAATCCGAATGCATTCATATTGTTAAATTCCATGCCTTCAACATGATTTGTTTATACATTTTTTCTCTAGTCAAACCCTGAGGCTATTTAGACCTGAGCTTCTAATGAGTGCGTACTTGCTAGCCATTAGGGTATAGTCAAGGTTCAAGCCTTGTAGCCCATATGTATATACTCATTTAATTATTCGTCTGTTTCATGACTGATTATTATTCCTTATGTGTGATATGATTCATATGATTGAATCTGAGTTGGCACCACTTAGCTTGCGCCCTTTTGGGTATTATTATGTCACTACTGCAGTAGTTTACGGGGGAGTTGTCGGCACTCCTAGGGAAGCTAGCTTGATCTCTTAGCGACCCATATGTATGTATGCTTCCTTCTGGGAAAATAGAGCCTCGTGGATGCCAATTAGTGTGTACTATATCTTGATTTGATTCCTCACTTATTCATGCACATCAAGTCTAGTAGACTATTATTACTCCTGTCCAGTGTATATTAATAAGTTCATTTGATATATATTATGCGAGTCTCCTATGCTCAATACTTGCTTAACCGTCCCGTGTTACCATTGGTATTGCATGTACAGAATCAAATCCCAACCCGGTTGTTGACGCGTCCCCGGAGGGTACCCTAACGGTACCTCGGGGTATAGATGAGTGGAAGGATGGCGATGTCTTCTATTAGTCATCCTATGGAGCGTGCCGTTTTGGAGTTGTTACAGTCGAAATTTTGGTCTACCCTTGAGAATGTGAAATTTGGACCTTTTGTACTTAACTCCGTTAAGTAATAGTTGGATTGCAGGAATGTAATAAAAGACTTAACTACTGATATATATGTATCTATCAATGAACATCTAAAAACTGACTTCTCTGGTTTTGCTTTTGATCATTACAGAGTATTTCACAGGAGTTCGTTATGATGAGTTATACTTCTACGTGTGTTGACACCTCCACGTTCTTGTGGAATCTCCCTTGTAGGAATTCGTACACAGTCCTTCAGGGCACAGATTACTACGAAATTACGTATCCATGCCCTGGGGGCTCACTTCAATCCCCAATTCCCAGGATCGGGGCGTGACACACCAGGGGTGGGCCCACCTGGGGGTCCATCCCTGTGGACTAAAAAATACTTCCTATTTATGTGGATTCCACCACCGAGTTTGCAACCACCTGAATGGACTGTACATCGATCTAAATGGACTAAACTTGTGGGCTCAAATGATAGGATTAGGATGATTGGATAGGGCTGATTTTTTGCTCCTAGGAAGATCTTTAAATCCCCTTAGATCCTTGTCCCATGTGGGCCCCACAGCCCGGTGCACATGAAGCTCTTTAGTAGGCATTATGTTCCTCAAAAGAACTATTCAGTTTCTTATATGCTACCAAAGTAGGCCAAAAGGTCTAGGGTTGTCTAGTTCAAATCTGGTGTTTGGGCTTTCCCCTCCTCTCCGCTTTCTCTTTTCTCTACTTCTCTTCCCCTTTTTCATACTTCCACTTCCTCAACCTCTTTGTTTTCCTTTCATTTTGTGCAAATCCTTAGTATGTTGTTGATAGTGATGAGTGGTAATTTGTTCATGTTTTGTAATACCCTCAATTATCCTGCACCCCATGAGTATGTATTGCCAACCCATATACCCTCAATTTGATCATATTTGTTGTAGGGAAAGTTGGCATTTTACCACTTGCTTATATGGTATCCTACACGTGAATTGACAAAACGAGGATATTATAAAACCCAATTTGGTACTTACTATTGTAATCAAACTTAAAAACAAGAATCTCAATTCAACTAATGGAAACTGAAATCATCAAATTCGACAAACCCTAGATTGTATCACATGTGAAAAACCGAAAAAACTATGGTGGAGAAGGCCTCAAACAGTCAAACCACTGTAGGATCCATAACTATAGTGGTCGAACAATGGGGAATGCCCATTGGGCCCCACAACCAATACCAAATTCACTCAATTGCTCTTACCACTTGTAGTTGGATGATCACTACCAAGTATTAGATCACTATCCTAGAAAAGATCCACCATTGGATCTAGATTTGGATCAAGATCAATGGTTGGATCTAGTTTAATCTAACACTTGCTCAAGATTATAAACACCTTGTGTGGTAAGATTAGGAAGACCCTACATTAGGATGTGCCGCATGGGAGGGACCAACAACAAAGTGAATTAAGATCAATTGGGACCCATTCAATGGGCCCATCCAAGTGACCATATGGTCAGAAGGGCTGTATGGCCCTCCCAAATTTAGTAATTCTATTAGTTTTCTTTTAGTTAATTATGGATTTTTTTTAAAGTGATACAATCTTATTATTCCACTCTAGAGGAAAGCTTTCTAATTCCATCAGTGCATCCCTTATTGCTCTCATTCCCAAGAAGATTGGGGCTGATAACCTCAAGGATTTCAGACCTATTAGACTCATTGGCAGCATCTATAAGATTTTGGCTAAGTTGTTGGCAAGTAGGCTTGAAAAAGTCCTTCCTTCTATCATCTCCCCGTCCCAAGGAGCCTTTGTCTAGGGCAGATAGATTCTTGATGGGGTCCTTATAGCCAATGAATGCATTCACTCAAGAGTTCTTCAAAGATCTCCGGGCTTGGTTTGCAAACTAGATTTGGAAAATGCTTTAGAGAAGGTTGATTGGGACTTCCTTCTCTATATGATGCATAGGATGGGTTTTGGGCCCAAATGGAGGTGCATAAGATGGGTTTTGGGCCCAAATGGAGGAGTTGGATTCTGGAATGCATATCATCTGTGTCTTACTTTCTTCTCACCAATGGCTCTCCGAAAGGCTTCTTCCCAGCAAAATGGGTCCTGTGTGAAGGGGATCCTCTTTCCCGCTTTCTTTTTGTCATCATCGAAGAGGCTCTTAGTGGCATGCTAACTACGGCTGGTGAAGGACATCTTATCAGAGGTTTCAGTCCATTCCCCTATGTTCCCTCAATAACTCACTTACAATTTGCGGATAACACCCTTTTATTTTGTGACACTGAAGAAGATCAAGTTAAAAATGTGGTCACCATCCTTAGATGTTTCGAAGTCGTTTTAGGTCGAAAGATCAATTTAGCCAAAGATGCCCAGCTTGGAGTCTCAATTGACCAACCCTCCCCTCTTTGCTTTGCTGACATCTTGGGTTGCAAAATGGACTCCTTCCCCTCTACATACCTTGGGCTTCCTCTTCTCCTTAGTAAGGCTTCCAAGCCAGTTTGGAACCCCGTTTTGGAAAGACTTGAAAAAAAATTATCTTTATGGAGAGCTAGGTACTTGTCTTTGTGATGCAGACCATACTAATGGACCCCGTCTAAAAGTCTATACTTGCATGCCCAAGACCAATAAGGCCTAGTAGAGTAGAGTAGATCCTATTATTAGTAGTTTCTTTAGTTGTTTTCTTAATATTTGGAAAGTCTAGTCATGTTTGGTAAAGGACTTCTTATTTCATTTAAATTAGTTGTTTCCTTAGTTAGAAAATATCATAGCTATAAATAAAGATGTAATCCCTTCATGGGACACAGATATTGATATTGAATAAGAATTTTAGTTTGGTACTCAGTTGAGAGAGTTTTATTTATCTTTGGTGAGGCACCAAGATAGTTTATCCTTCAGCCTTTTGGCTTGGAGATTAGCCCGTTGGCGAATCTTCTTCCCTGTGCTGCTTCACCTTGGGGGAATAGAATTTCTTTGATTCAATCATTCCTTGCCAACCTCCCGATCTATTACTTGTCTATCTTCAATTCCCCTTTAGAGATCATTAAGTACATTGAGAAGTTGCAGCACGATTTTCTTTGCCAGGGTCATGTAAATTCGAAAAAATACGACCTTGTTAATTGGGAAATCATGTGCTCCCCCAAGGACTTTGGTGGTTTAGGTTTAAGACCTCTTCGAATCATGAACCAAGCCTTGTTGGATAAGTGGTTTTGGAGACTTGGATAAGAATCTGATGGGCGCTGGAGAAACATCTTTTTGGAAAAATTTAATGTTGGTAGGAATGGTTAGGTTATCTCTCACCCCCGTCAGAGAAGCTCCAGCTTTTGGAAAGGGATTTGCTCTATCAAAGATGCCTTTGTCAATTGCGTTCGGTTCCGTGTTGGGAATGGAGAAAAAATCTCCTTTTGGCATGATGTGTGGGTAGGTGACTCTCCTCTCTTGATTCAGTTTCCAAATCTTTTTAATTGTGTGAGAAACCAACATGCTAAGGTAAAGGACTATCTTGACAAAAGCTCAAACGACATCATTTGGATCCCCGTCTTTAGAAGAAACCTTTCAAACTCAGAAGCCCTCCATCTAATCCACCTCTTCAACATCCTAAATGGAACCCATATCCTGGAAGAGGGTGAAGACTGCAAATTTTGGGTCCCTACAAGCGATGGATGCTTTTTGGTGACCTTATTCTTCTTTAGCGTTTCTCAGAAGCTTGCAACATCGTTTCCTTAGTCCTCTTTATGGAAGCTAAAGGCCCTTTCGAGAGTCGTTGCTTTTGCCTAGTTAGCCCTACGAAAGAGAATCGTCGTTTTCCACAACCTCTGCGGACGAATTATGATTGTTGTCAATGCTTGCCCTTTGTGCCTTGCTGCAGGGGAATCGATGGACCACCTCCTTCTTCACTGTACCATGGCCAATATCCTTTAGTCGTCGGTTTTATCTGTTTTCAATTATAGCTGGGTCCCCCCATGATCTATTAATAATCTCTTTGAGGAGTGGACATGTACAATAGCAATTTATCAAGACAACACCGTAAATCTACTGAAAATATGTCATGGATCGTCATCATCATCATCAAAGCCTTATCTCAACCATATTGGGGTCGACTACATAAATTCTATTTTTCCATTCTATTCTATTTTGAGCCAAATCTTTAGATAAGTTAAACTTCTTCAAATTTAATTTAATGACCTCCATCAATGTTTTCTTCGGCCTACCCCTACTTCTTGATGGGCCATCTACCTGGATAGTCAAACTTTTTCTCACTAGTACCATAATTGGCCTACGCTCAACATACCTAAACCATCTTAAAAAGGTTTCTCTAATCTTATCCCCTATTGGTGCTACTCCTAAATACTCTCGAAAGCGCTCATTTCTAATTTTATTTTTTCTAGTTTTACTACACATCCACTTAAGTATTCTCGTCTTCGCCACATCCATCTTATATAAATGCGTCTTCTTAATTGGTCAACATTCGACTCCATATATCATAGCTGGTCTAACCACTGTTCTGTAAAATTTGCCCTTTAATTTCATTGGCATTTATCTGTCACAAAGCACTCCAGAAGTTAGTCTCCACTTCAGCTATCCAACTTTTATCTTATGCTCAACATCTTCGTTAATCTCTCCATCTTTATTAATCATCGAGCTCAGATACCGAAAAAAATCTCTACGTAATATCTTATGGGTTTGAATTTTGACAATGGTTTCAATACTTTGTATATGTCCACTGAAGTTGCAAAATATGTCATGGATAAGAGAACAAATCCTGGAAATTGCTGTAAATGAAGACCTATAGTGCTAATGTGGTTCCTGATGAAGAGATGCAACAATAATCATACAGCAAAGAAGCCATATGTAGAAATACAGTCTAGGCGGCCTATATTTTCGTGGCTGGATGTGTTTGTGGGCCCCACTAGGTTGTCCAAGCACTGATAAGAGGGCAACACCTTGTGTAGGTTCAAATCCTCTACCAGCAGTCCAAATTAGAAGATTATTGGACAAAATCCAAGAATCTGGACGGTCTTGATGAAATCTATTTGAGAAAAAATGCTCAAAGTCGACGGTGATGGGAGGGGGCAGAATCTACCTTAGATGATGTTGAAAATTTTCAGAAAAATCACCAAAATATCCTAGAAATACTGTCGTCCAAAGGCATAGGAGTTATTGATGGAACTGAGTTGATCAGAGGTGGGCCACTCTTGATCATGTATAAATCAGGCTTGTAGCAGCGACAGGATTTCCACACAGCGAACGCTAGCAGATTAGTCAAGAAGAAAACCACCCAATCACAGTGAAGATGATAGATTTCTTCAACCAGAAAGAAATCTGTAATCGTCCTCTTTAAACAACGACAGTGTTGATGTTGACAATGGAGTTAATATCCTATATCTCTGATACCATGTAAAGGGATTTAAAGACCGTTTATGAAAGACAATAAGAGAAAGATGAATTGGAGAATACTTGTCTTATGCAAGATGAGCATCGACAGTCCATTATATAAGCACTGTGGCCTGATTACATGCTATTTATGTATCCTAAAAGAATGTAATTACAACCTAATAACGAACTTCTAAATAGCATTACAGATTTACAGCTATACAAACTGTTGACCGTAATCTATAAAGATCCCACACGTGGGATAAGTGGATTATGGACCTTGATCATGGGCCTTTGGGCCTGGATCATGGATCTTCCATGATGGATGAGGCCTGTCTCTACTGATGAAAATGGCCGGTTCCCTAATACAAGACGCTCCACTACAGGTTGGGGCATGTCCCTCCATACTACTGTTATTTCATGGAATTACAAGGAACAAACAACAATATCTACATCATTTGTGAAGGCCAAATATTGATCTATGGCATCTGATACCAGTGAATTTTTCTGGACGTCTCGA
Source organism: Sextonia rubra (assembly GCA_037013555.1). NCBI lineage: Eukaryota > Viridiplantae > Streptophyta > Magnoliopsida > Laurales > Lauraceae > Sextonia > Sextonia rubra. Next base: position 108,501,986 of record JASUAD010000001.1, on the reverse strand, counting down.
CTTATTTCAGAATAGGGTGTCCCTCAATTGCTTGCTACCACTCTTTATGCCAACAATACAGGTTCCATTTGAATACCATCCAAGTTAGTATTCCATGCTAGATTGCCATTTCATCAGACAACTTTTCATCTCTGAGATCTCACTCTTGCACACATCTCATCTCATTCGAGCATCAATTGGCAAACGTATATACCAAAGATAGGATGAAGACCCAACATGATTTCTTTACTGGAAAATTAATGCTTCATGCTATTCTACGTCAATTTTGAGGGAGAGTGGAGAGTGAAGAGAGCCTCAGGCCTAATAGGTGAAGAGAAGTATTGGGCTAATGGGCCATGTTGGCCCAGTTACTGTAGTTGTTGTTGATAACCCAGAAAAAATCAAAGAAGTTCAGGAGAAAATGTTTGAGAGGAATCGGATGATCTCCTTTGAGGATCAATCCACTATTTATAATGTCTTTCTATGATTACATTGTAGTGATGTAAGCTATGATGAAATACATATTGTTCAAAGATAGAATTTTGGGCTGTCATAAGGATGACCATATCCCTCTAGAAAGGGTTAGAAAGGGTTGGTCAAGTTGCCAAAAGGATCATGGGCCAGTGTGGCCTGGGCCTGGATCATGGGCCTGAGCCAGCCTGTTGGGCTTCTCTACTTCCACAGTTGTAACCATGAGATGAAGTTGTTTCTAAGGAGGATTATGACCAGAATTGTTGAGGTTTTCATGCAGGAATATCGTAACTCAGTTGTAAATATATCCTATATAAGAATGGACTCAGCATCCAAATGAAGCCAACAAAAAATTTCCAAAAGCCTTACATCTCTTTTCTATAACAATTGGAACCTTCTGGATGCATTGTCTTGATTATAGAGTCCCCTTCTCACATCCTCTTTGCAGGCTTGTAGGATCACAAATTCGAGTGGATCCTCAAAACGTAAGATCCAATTGATGATTGTAGCATCATTAGTTTCCCATTGAACCAATTTAGTGCTGTTTGTGGGCTCTTTGGTAACTGTGGGTTTTGTCACTGTACCATCTATATGACTCTAACGGTCCTTCCCTCTCAAAAACATATGGAATTAAATTCCCATGAAATGTGTGTTTTTTCGATGACCAACATGCTAGAAAGTCTTTTACCAAAAAATAAAACCTGTAAACTACAGCATGGCATAATTTATTTCCTTAAATTAGCCTTTAGAATAATCAAATATCCTCGCCATAAACAAGATGTGAGCATGTAGTGTGCAAAACAGTGCTTAGTAAATATTTTCTAAGTACTGAAGCAACAGGAAAACCCAGTTGACTGGACTGCCGAGGTCCTACAAGTCTCTATTTCTCTGTCAGAGATCCAATAACATCAGGAAATAATACTAACCAAGTAGAGCAGAAATTGACCCTTGGAATTTTCAGGTAAAAATTCCTTAGATCCACAATTGTTTGGTAGCGAAGATAAAAAAAGTGCTGATGATCTTCCAAGTAGAAAAGGGGGAAAAGAGAAGGAATGGGGTAAAAGGCCAACCTCTGGATGGAGAAAGGCTCTTTTAAAAAAAATACCACCATATTCCTCAGCAAATATTGACCGTGACCATGCAAGTTTTCAAATGTGTGATTAATACAAGGTGGACCCAGTGTCTGATCAGAAAATCTGACATCCTGAACTGAGCTGGGAGTAGACAATCAGTGAACCAGGGCTTCCAATTGATGATCGGAAGTAGAAATCCATTAAGAAGACTCCTTAAAAAATCTTAAATGGAATATGTCTTGATCAGTTGTCAACAGAGATTCCAACCTTCTGGATTTTTGTAAAGTTGAGACCAGCTCTGTCCCGATACAAAGAAGTCTTAGTAGAGTCATTGTCTGATACCCTGACAATTTCAGGAGAATATGCGAAGAAGATAATATGCATCTGAATTGAGTGTCCATCACTATGATTGACCACCATTCTTATCTAAGTATTGAGTCAAACTAATTACAGCAATTATCCAGTAACTCTATCCCCTTAATTGGGGTCTTAAATTACTTATTAGGGTTTTACACAGGATAAATCATATCTTTACACATATGGTGGTCCCCCAGTCCTACATTAATACAGCACCTCAATAATTACAAATAAGTTCTTACTGTAGCTCTTAACAAGAAGGACCTTGGGTTCAATTGTGGAAAGCTGATACCCATTCAACCTGTAGAAATGAAGAGGCTCTGAATCTTATAATTCCTCTTCTCATAATTCTAAATCATCTTTACAACTTTTTCAATTTCTTCTCAATCAATTTTAGTACTAAAAATCAGCTTTCCTTTTGATTTTTTTAGACCATTTGAAAATTTTAAAGTCTGATTGATTTTTCAAAAACTGTGTTTGCTGTTCATTTGATCTAATTGGATGTGTGCCCATAGATTCCAGTAGAGGGCTTTGATTCTCTCCTGAAGCTCCAAGTTCTGGATTTGAGTGGCAACTCAGGTTGTCTTCCAGACCATCCAGCGCTTTCAAAGTTGCAACAGTTGCAAGAGCTTTACCTGAGGTTTGAATCAGGCAGGAACTGTTACTTTCAATGGCAGATTCTCTCTAATTATGTTTTATTTGATCTATTAATTTCTTAATTTGCAGGCGTATGCAGCTAAGTGAAGTCCCTTCAGATATCCCATGCTTACAACTACTGCGTGTTCTAGACTTGAGCCAGAATTCCCTTGTGTCAATTCCCCAGGTAACAAGAAGTTTGTCTGGGGGCTTTTAATCTGCTCAAAATCTCTTTAGGTCAGCTTGAAATTTGGATGACTTAATCTTGTACCATTTGACAAACAAGATTGCTGATTTCCTATTATAATTATTCTGACTGAATGTATGAGTTCCATTCAGAATTATGAGCTTTTTTTGGACGGTTTTTAAATATTTTTTATTTTTATTTTTTAACTTTTTCTGAACATTTTGAATGCTCTGTTTGCACCAGTTTGGAACCTTGTGAGTAGAAGAAATTAAATTCCTCTTTTTTATTTAAAAAAAGAAGAATTTGTTTGTGCTGTGCTATATATGGTGAAGCACATACACAATCTTCACTTACCAATATGTGTATCCTGATCTTTTGCGACAGGATTTCAAGGACTTAGTCTCTCTTAGTGAGCTTGATCTTTCCGACAACAACATTTTGACCCTTCCACCCGAGCTGGTCAGATTACTTCCTCATTGTTTAGTTCTTTTTCTTTAATGATAGTATAATATCCAGGTTACGTTATGGGTGATTTTTGATATCTTCAGGCTTTTGCTTTCATGTCTCGCTCAGAAGAAATATCCTTTGGTGGTGTATTTGCAAATTTTGAGGATTCTAGACTATCGAAAGCCTGGTTGGCTTTGTCGAAGCTGCGAACTTGAACCATGTTTAACTTTCTGTTACATGTACATGCAGAGTACTTATAATTTTTTTAGCTGTTGCGAGTTCTGGAAATGTTTTGGTTTTCCTTACTATTAATTACAAAGTTCAAGTTGCGTGCTTGTGAGGCTATGGAAAAATCATCAACCTTCAAAAACTTTTCAGTGGAAGCTTACAATATGCCACAATTCGAAGTCCGAAGCTCATCGGATTCCTCATCATGGAATTCGAAGTCCGAAGCTCATCGGATTCCTCATCATGGTACAATGCAATACATAATATCACATAAGACTAGCATGAAAATTTCATAACAAACAAGATAGCAGAGCATGACAATATTCTAGAATTCATTCCCATAATATATTAAAAATATCAATTACAACAGTGCATTAGTTATACTGACAAGGCCTCCAAAATGCATGGTCAATAGACAAAAAACTACAAAAATGCTAAACTGAAAGACAAAATGTCTTTGTTAATTTTAATATAACCTCTTGAAACATTCCTTTTATTGAAAATCATCAAATTAAATATCTAGATACTCTATCATAAGCTTTTTTTAGATCGACAAAAACCATATTTTTCCTCTTCGCTCGATATTTTTCCATTGATTGACTAAGTGAGAAGATAACTTTCATTGTTGACATCAATAGCGTAAAACTAAATTGATTTGCTGATATCTTGGGCTCTTGTCTAAGTCTTTACTCCATTATTCTATTCTAAAGCTTCATAGTATGACTCATGAGTTTAATCCCATGGTAGTTTGTACATTTTTGTATATCTTCCTTGTTCTTATATATAGGTACGACAACACTTCTTCTCCATTCATTTGACCCAACTTCTCTTAAGCATTTTCAAGCCTCTATCAAAATGTCACCTTGACTTGTAGCCTTTTTTGTCTTTATTTGTTTCAATGCTTTCCTTAAATCCACCATCTTAATTATGCAGAAAAAAGTATGTTCTGCAGATGATGAAATCTCTCCTATTCTTCTATCTCCCACATAGTCTTCATTTAAAAATCTGCTATTATATTCCTTATATAAGAAATCATCATTCATGAAATAAAATATATAATTATTCAAGACAAATCATAAATCCAAAAAAATCAAGGGAATTGAACATACAAAATATTAGATAAAATTCTAGCCCCTATAACGAAGTTAGGGGTATTACACTTCTTGATTGTCAACTTAACTTTCTAAATTTTGATATGATTGATGTGTTTGATATCTTAATTGTATTCAATGATTCAGTCATTGATATATTAAGAAGTAAATATTTGACATGCATTGATGTTGATTGGATGAAATGGATTATGGACATCAACAATTTTTCCTAGTTCTTCAATATTCTTCTTTTTTTCATTTATGTTTATACAAGTAGAAAATACCATACAATTCACAATTCAACCCCTTGAGTGATTCACAATATGATTCATGATTTGACAACCATGGTCTATTGTATTAGCTGCCTCATGTGCATTGTGTTAAGTTAGTAATTTTCCTTCTACAGGGTTTACTTGAGCCCAGCTTACAAGTCTTGAGACTTAATGGGAACCCATTAAGAAGGTACTCTATAACCTCTTACTTTTGCGTTTTTTTTTATTAAAGAAACACTAATGACCTTCTTGTTGTTGTTCTAAATTGATTTAATTGTTTGCTAAGCCCATGCTTGTGTTTTAATTGTGCCATTGACATGTGCCCATGTGCCAACATGACCAATATGTGCACTACCCAAGTGATTGTGTCAAGCAGACTCTTTGCATCTACCTTGCCGATAAATCCAACTTGCCCCCTTATTTATGTTTCTAGACACGTACAAAATAAATGTCATTGAGAGAGGGGAAAAAACCAGATGGCCATATCCGGCAGACATGTGAGTGAATCTACTTGAGTTTTAGGCCATGTCACTATGGCTTGAAGTGGACAATGTGGATCATGTTGGCTTTACCATGTGAATTGTATCCCTTTTTTTTTTCTTTTTATTCATAAGCAATTTGTTTCATACTTGAGGCCCAAAATCCTCAACCATGAAATATTACACTAGGCAATTTTTTTTCACTCCTTAATTGTGAGTATTTGCTAGAAACATCCTACATCAAAAGAATAAATAGAAAAAAGGGCAAAACTGCAAATACAACTATATTATCTGATACTCCTCCAACCTGGCAATTAGATATATATCATGACATGCTTGCAAACTATAGTTTGCATCTGCAATCATGGAAAAGTTTTGGTGAAAATTGAGCGTTAAAATGAAACAAATGGAGTATTAATTTTGACACTAAAAATCTTCTCGTGAATGAAATGGCAATTCACCTCCATGTGCTTCATGCCCTCATAAGGAACTTGATGCAGTCTAGGCCCCAGCAGCCCCTCTTCAAATTAGATTAAGATTATTATTATTATTATTAGGAAAGTTTCAATTTTTAGCCTAGGGTTTTCTTGCTTATTAAGTTTGTTTTACTATATATATGGCATTGTACGGAAGAAATTCTCAGATTTGGTTGATTAATAGAATTGGGTTTTTCCCAGAGGTGTTTCCTCGTGTGAAGTCAGTCATCTGGACGGTTCGAAGTGTCCTTGGACAAGTGCTTAGGCACCTCCACGCAAGCCCTAACCGTAGGGCTGCATCAGATTGGTATCAGAGCCGAAGGATCTGCACGATCTTCCGGCGTGATTACCCCTATCCACCCTTCACTAATTCACCCCAACCATCTTCGTCACAGAAGCCCCGATCTCCACTGTCACCATCACCGAATCCCATAGCCCGAATCCAACCCCCACCCCCTTCCTCGTCAAGCGCCAGCCATCGCCACTTCCGACCCAAACCCTAATCGTCCCAATCCCTACAACAGTCCCCAAACCCAACCCTCCACTGCCATCCTAGACGATCCCATCCGAACCACCGGAACCCGTCTCCCTGCCTCTTTCCCAAATCCCCAACCCTAACCTTACCGTACCCAAATCCCCAAAATCCCACACCAAACCGAAACCCTAAACACACGCCTCTGTCACAACCCATTCGCCGGAACCCATCAAACCCCCATCAGTAACCCTCACCCTGATCCACCACCGCAAACCCATATCCCACTTGCCGACCTCACCCCCACACCCAGAAATTTTCTTCAAACCCCCTGTTCGGCCAACTTCCCCAAACCAAAGTATAATAATAAAAAAAAAAAAAAAAGAGCACAAGCAGCGCCGCGAGAGAGCGAGAGAGACAGAGAGACAGAGAGAAAAAGCAGCGTACCTGGATCTTGCTGTGCAACCACAACCCGCTGCCGTTTGCCCTCTGTGGAAGTCATCACCTCCATCGTCACGTCGTTGCAGTCTCGCCTCCACCGCAGACATCGCCAACGATCGCCCTTCATCGTCCGTCGTCGCCGCTGGGTGTCTGCTATCGCCATCTCCATCATCTCGCCAGCCCTTCTTCTCGTCAGCAGAGCAGGAGCTGGGTGTCTGCTATCGCCATCTCCATCATCTCGCCAGCACTTCTTCTCGTCAGCAGAGCAGGAGCAAGCCTTTCTCTGTGGTTTTTAACGAAAGAGTCACACGTGACCTTGACACGTGCGTGCCGAGATCTTTTGGGCTGATATTCCATTCAAGTCGTTATTGGGTCCAGACAGATCCATTCGACCCACGTGCTGCAGGAAGTCAACTTATTTGCAATTCCAGTCAATTGATATCAATAACGTTCCAACAACAATCGGACATTATTCTTTTGAAGCCATCTGACATCAGAAAGTACCGTGTTCCTGGAGAATCGATCTACACATCAGGTCAGTCAGATTTAATTTTGCATAAAAAAAAAATGCCTCCTAAGAAGCAAGTAGATGTTGAATCTTCATCTTCTTCACTTGAAGATTTGGTTAGTACCATTAGAGAATTATCTGCAAAAGTTAATGGCATGCACACCATTCTGCAACAATTAGATATTAGAGTGACAAATTTGGAAAATAATCAGCGTGTGCATCACCACCGTGATGATGGTGCAAATATTCGGAATCAACGGGATCCGCCAGTCAATAATCCTGATTGAGAATTCAGGATAAAAATTGTGATTCCTGAATATGATGGAAAATTACAGCCCGCTGAATTTATGGATTGGTTAGTATGTGTGGAAAATATTTTCGCACACAAGCCAATGACGGAGCATCATAAAGTCACACTGATTGCTACTAGATTTCGTAATTATGCTGCAACTTGGTGGGCTGAATTGCAAAGAAAACGGAGGAATCAGAACATGGACCCTGTTGATACATGGACTGAGATGAAAAATATTTTGAAACAAAAATTCCTCCCTTTCAACTATGCAAGAGATCTCCGTTCTAGTTTTCAAAATTTGAAACAACGGTCCAAGACAGTTGTTGAATATTCTGAGGAATTTTTGACTCTGCAAGCTCGTTGTGGCTTAAATGAAGATGATGATGTGGTAGTTGATAGATTTTTCAATGGATTGAGACTAGACATTCAGCATATCCTTGCCTTCCAACATTTTGATACTGTCGATGAACTCATCCAACATGCTATCAAGGCTGAGGGAATTGCAAATCATCAAGTACAAAAATCCAAATGGGTTTCTCCGAAGAATTCATCTCTACAAGAAGCTAAATCCAATGGACAGATTTTTGCTAGGACTGAAGGTCAAAATAAGATGGTTTGTTTTCATTGTCATCAGCATGGGCATCGAGCAACAGACTGTCCAAAGCGAATACATTTGATTGAGATTGAAGGTGCTGATAACAATATCCGAGATGATATTAAGGGTACTGACACTGATCCTAAGGATATTGACAATTCCAAGAATATTGACACTGCGGAAATTGAATTCATCGATGCAGAGCCCCCAGATGAAGCTCTTATTGTCCTCAAGGATGCTTCATCAACTGTTGAGCATAAGTGGTTGCGCAAAAATATTTTCCGTTCCACAGGAATAATTCAGGGACAAAACTGCACAGTTGTTATTGACAGTGGAAGTTGTGAAAATCTCATCTCCCAGGCTCTTGTTGATCGCCTCCAACTGAAAGTTTATAAGCATAACCGTCCTTATTTTGTCAAATGGCTTATGAATGGTGATCAAGCACATGTTCGACATACTTGTAAAGTTACTTTTGCCATTGGTGAGACTTACAAGGATACAATCTGGTGTGATGTGCTACCTATGGATAGTGGTGATATCTTATTGGGCCGTCCATGGATGTATGACAAGAATGGGACTCATGGTATGCGCGACAACACCTATACATTCATGCATGGTAGACAGCAAGTTACTCTTTATCCTGAAAAACCACAACCGCCAAAGAAAAATTCCTGGAAAGCTGCCACAAAGGAAGTCCTTCATGTTCACCATATTTACACTGGCAATCCGAAGCAGAAGCGAGTTCGAGGACGAACTCTTCTTTCAACCAGGGGAGGATGATGCAGTCTAGGCCCCAGCAGCCCCTCTTCAAATTAGATTCGGATTATTATTATTATTATTATTATTATTAGTATGAAAGTTTCCATTTTTAGCCTAGGGTTTTCTTGCTTATTAAGTTTGTTTTACTATATATATGGCATTGTAGAGAAGAAATTCTCAGAGTTGGTTGATTAATAGAATTGGGTTTTTCCCAGAAATGTTTCCTCGCGTGAAGTCAGTCATCCAGACGGTTCGAAGTGTCCTTGGACACGTGCTTAGGCACCTCCACACAAGCCCTAACCCTAGGTCTGCATCAGAACTATGCTAGAATGCTATGTGGATTGCTTCTTGATTATTGCAATGCATCATCAACACACACTTGAATTGTTTTAGCCTTTCTAGTTGAGATGTTTTATGAATGATACTCACCGTTTTCACTAGATCGACTTCTTTGTCTTCCAAGTGATGAAACTTCCTCCACCCAAGGAACAATATCCTAAATTGGATCAATGATCACTAGGGTCAATTGTTTGCTGTGAAAATGATTCACATACGTAAATGATGTACAGCTGAATCATTTACATATGCATATGATACACATGTGAAACACATTCTGTTTGTCATTTTCACCTCTTTTCATATGTGAATCTGAATGCATCCAATGGTTCTACATTTTTTACAAATTTCTCAAGTTACCATGGTTAATTAAGACATGAAATTTGATCCCCAAGCCTTTTTAGCCTAAAGAAGATGAATGGTTCAGATCATGAGTTAGGATCGCACAGAAGTCCAGGAAACAGATCTAATGATCTGTGGTTTTCACAAATTTCTCAAAATTCATGATGCATTTAGGCATGACTTTTTTCATTCTTAACCTTCTGAAGAAGACAAACAGTCATATCGTGATTTATGGAAAAATGAAGCTTCTTGATGGGCCCCCAGGGTATGACAAGATCGCCATTGACACTACAGCACGTGCCTTTTCGCTTTGGTGTGAAAATGGGATGATTTTCACACCATTTTCATGCCTTGTTTATGCCTACAAACAAATGTGATGATGCTTAATATTTTTCCATGTGAATATTCATTATTGTTAAGGTGGCCAAGCTTACTATATCAAATTCCTTTATTAGGAGACCCCTATTTTTTTATTTATTTATTTTTTTTCTTATGACATGGGTAACCCCACGGTATTTTTACCCAAGAGGACTACCCCCCCCCCCCCCCCCCCCCCCCACAGCGCAACACATATACACGAGGTAAGTTTGAGGTGGGACTCTAACACGTGACATGGGGACCCCTACGTATACCAAAAAATATAGCTGACAACTTCAAGATGTCAAGTTTGAAGAACGTTCATACGCATTGACTATGATGACTCCATGAGAGAGATCCGGGTGTATGATACATTGTTAGATTGTCTAACAACTTGCCATCATTTGTACTGTACTTTTTATTTATTAAGAATGGCTTCTTACCCCAGTGGTAATAGGAGTTAGGTCTTACCTGGTTACCCAGGGTCTAAACTTGGGCAGCTACCTTCCCTCACCCAAGGGCTGTCCTACCTCACCTGAGGTCTTTTTCCCTCACTCAAGAGCTCCCTCACCGCACCCAAGGTCTACCCTCACTGGAGGTCTGGGTTTCAACCCCACTAAGCTGGGTACCAACAAGCACTTTTTATTTATTAATTAAAAAGGATTAGTGGACTTGATTTCTGGTGCTTGTGGAATGAATAAAAAATAGGGCATACATTCTTTGGGAGCGCAAAGATAGAAAACATGTTGGTGATGGATTGGATTCTCAATACCATGATAGAAACATTGCTTGCCAGTTTTCAAGATGTATCCAACATTTTTTTATTGGTAAAAATTTGATGCTGATGAAAATAAAAAAGAAGCTCCACTCAGCAATTGGCACACAAGTGGACAACACGGTATATCTGATGTTTATTAAAGCTCTAGTATATGGAAGCTCTTGTATCCTTTTCATATAGCTTATAAATAGTTGAAGATTGTCGGAGGAAAAGGTCTATCCCTTTTATGGACTTGAGAACCAAATCTTCATAAATAGTTCAAGTTTATTGGAAAAAAGAGTTCTTGAGACTCACTAAATTTCTTTGAATACCCAAGGGTGGAGGCTTCTAAGGGGTCTGAAGTTACAAGTGAGGAGGTCTTGCCCCGTTCTGTTATATTTTAGCAGTAGAAAATTCATATTTATTCACTGTAACTGCCTGTGCTGGTGACTTTAGTGGGCTCAAAAGTTACTGGCATGGCCATGGTAGGACCTCCCAGCCTTCATTCTGCATGTAACTTGATAGAATCCACTTCTGAAAAAATTGTCCCTCTTTTAAGGATCTTCCCACCCTTTGGGATCTTCAATTTTCATTTCATGCCTCAAATTACATAAATACAGTTTCTGCTGAATACAGTTTGGCTATCTTCAAATTGAATTGTTGTACCCTGTATAATATGATTGTCATCTGACAGGATCTGACTTCTCTTTGAATTGTTTAAAGTGGGCCACCTTGATAGTAAATTACCAGTGAAAAAGAACCCACCCACTACTACCTATTTATGTTGAAGATGGGATGTGATTGTCCTCGTATATCTTTGATACTGTAAGATTGCGAAGAGTGGTGGGATTCTATGTTTCCTACATATGCATATGAGGAGCAATGCTAATATTGATCAACTTTGTATGAAAAAAACAAAAAAAAAAGATATTGATCAACTTTTTAGAGATATTTCATGACTTGGGCAAGGTGATCAGTCTTTAGGGGACTTTAATGCCAAGATCTGTGGGATGTGGAGACAAATGAGCATGTATCAGCCTTTACACTTGTGGCACTTAAAGCAACAGATGAGGAATTAGGAGCTCAACATGTTAACACATTGTTCAGGGGATTGAATGTAAAGTGACACATGCTCAGATCCAGAGTTAGGATCCATTTTCACTATTGGGTACTATATCTACCTGAGTGAAGAAATTGAAGTGCTGTTGATCCCCAAAGCTACCACAGTGGCTCATAATTGATAGCACTGATTCATAAAGTGTTGGAGGTTGAGGATGAGGCAAATGTGTTGGCGGTGGATGTGGTTGTGGTGGACAGGCCACTATGTATGAGAATAAGCTCTACTGTACACAATGTGGGAGATGCTAAAACTTGCAGGAGGCCCTGTTGGGCCTTTGTTGGTCGGCCAAACCATAATAAATTTGCTTACCGTTCTTGAATCTGAGAAGGGTGGTGATGTGACCACCTTCGTCAATTTGATGGTTGGAAAAGAGAGTCGGCAAATTATGAATGAGATTTCTCTCATAACACCCTGCAGTTATTTGAAGGTGCATCTTCTCTGGGTCTGCATACTCCTACTAGGACCTGAAACAACATGTACGGTGTCCAAAACTACCACTAGTTCATCTTCGATTATAGATTCCGGTGCAACAAATCACATTATGGGTATTTTGTTCTCATTGTTTATCGTATATACCTCTTCTCATGGTAGTATTTTGGTTGCTAATGGTTCTTTTAATCCAAGTTGTTGGTGAGAGGGCTTTACCTATTATCATTAATTCTTCATTTCCCTCAGTTTCCTCGTTATTTAATGACAAATTTATCTGATGAGTATGGGTCTGTCTCTTCCCAGATGTTGGGTTTCTGGGGTCTTTGAGCATTTCAGTAATCATGAGTATCTGAATGCCTTTCATGAAATGTGCACCCACATGAGAAAGGCCAAGGAAAAATTAGAGACGTACAACTAATATTATGCATTTTCATTCTTCTCACTTTCTTTTCCTTTTTTCTTTAAAATATAGTGAGGTTATTTTATGCATTTTCATTCTTCTCACTTTCTATTTGTTGCAGCTTTTTTATTTATTTCTGAAACGCAACTCAATTCATTCTGCAGCATCAGGCGAACCATTTTGGACCGAGGAGCTAAAGCTGTTTTGGTGTATTTGAAGGACAAAATTCCGGAGCAGTAATTCCATTCCGTCAGCAGAACGGGCATTTGGAACTCAGTTGAATCTGTTGTATGAATTGTGAGTTGTACTAAATAATCTGGGTATTATTATATTGTGAGGCTGGACTGTGTGAATGTGCCGGTTATACTGACAGCGTTGTACTTGTCTGAGTGCAGATCACAATCTTATATATGTATTCTCGAAACATGCATTGATGATAAATAATAATGTATTTACTGCTGACACAAACAACGGGGGAGCAAGGAATGTTTTTCTGAAATCGCCACCATGTGAAAAATTATGAGGCCAACTTGATCAGTTGAAAGCCTGTGGATGAGAAATTCCATTGTGCGTTTTTTTTAGGTTTTTGCAGAAAGGCTCCTATGTTTTCATACAACCTCCAAAAGGACCCTGTCTTTTATATTTTTACAGAAAGGTGCCCCTGATTTGATGCTGTAACACGTGACTAGCTTTCATGGACAAATGACAGAATGCCTTCATTTAATCTTGCGAATTACACCAAAACTCAAGTTATTTTTAGTGGGTCCTACTTAGATGCTTGATGACCTGTGGAGGCATGGTGATAAAAAGAAAAAAAAACCTTGGATTATCAAGCCATTCAAATGATCCTAGCCATTGTTTTTAGATCCTCAAAGATAAGCTAAAAAATTATCCTCATATAACTTTTAAGTCATGGGATAAGTCATTTAAATTCAAGGTAAATCAGTCAAAGACAAAATAAATAAATAAATATATAAATATGGACTAGTTACTTTTCTAACACGTTGAGTGTTAGGCAAAGGGTTTTAGTAAAAATAGAAGACATAGGGGCCTTTTTGAGGTTATGAGAAAATGTAGGGAGTTTTTTGCAGAAAATTGTTTAAAATCCCAATTTTGATCAAATCATACATCCAGTACGCTAGGCCTTCTAATTCCTTAAAGGGTTTGTATAAAAGATTTTGAATATAATTAGAAAGATGTTTTAAATACCATACATGAGTCACTGGACAAGCCAATTTCTTGCATCCCATCTGAAATGAAATCTTCGTATCAGCAAATCAACAAATCTGACTCCGCATTCTTCGAAAAATTTTGCGTCTTCCTTTTTCATATCTGATCTCTCGATGATTTCCATAAGAACAAATTCGGCGTTTTATCGGTCCAAAAACTCTTTCACAAAACAATCCATCCTTTTCTCATTTATTGATTTTGAAATTGAAAGTACCGACGTGTGTCACCCCTCTAGGCTCTAACTATCTCTCTATTAGGTGGCATTTTGTTGGCCCAAGCACTTTTGTTGAGGAGAAACTCATAGAGAACGGCTCAAGCTTGGATTGCATGTGAGTAGGTCCCACATCTGACTGGGCCCCACAAGCAGAGGGCTGTAGAGATTTTCATAGGCATGTCAACTTCTTGATTTTTATAATAAAGGATAAAAGATTTTTTTTTTTTCTTTAGTCGCATACTAGGCTAGTTATTTGTGTTGTTTTCTTTTAGGATGATTTTATGTTTTTATGCGGGCATGTAAATAGATGATAAAATTCCAGACATACAACACCACCCATTAACACAGATAATGCATTATGGGTTGGGACCTTCGGATAATTTAATTAAATGCGTCATTTCTTTACAATAATTTTAATAAGTTTTTGCATGTTGGGGTTTTTAGAATATAAGTGACGACTTATTGCTTGCCATTTTCAATGCCACGATTTTTATTTTTTTTTTGAAGAAAATTTAAATTTGATTCAAAATTTCGACTCTCTTTTCTTTTGTGATATTTCTGGATGCTGGGAAGAGCCACTGGAAATTCATTCAGAATAAAGAAAGAGATCGGGTGGTGGGCCCGGCTAATAGGCCTCTCCCGTGGCAGTCTTACAATGATTATTACTACCGGACGTGCTCCAGTGGCCCGTGCTCCAAAAGACACTCTTTCGAATAAAGCCAACCTTATCCGTGGGGAAAGAAAGGCAAGACAGTTTGATTTTTCACAACTAACGTACACGTGCAGTGTAAGGTGCAGATAACTTTTCAGTTGAGTTGGTTGCTGACGAAAGACTTTGGCACAGCCAGTGCATGAATGCATTGCATGCATTTCCGGATGCAGCGGCGAATAAGAAGAGAGAAGAGGTGGTCATGGGTGTGGCATGACTGAAGGAGAAACGAAGAGCATGATGACTACTACTGCAGCTTCTGTGCAGCAGGTGTGGAACGCCTTGGAAGATGCGATTTGTGCTTGCACAGGCCTGTCTCCTGCTGCTTTCTTCGCTGTTGTGGCCGTGGCCTTCGCTGTCTACTATGCCATTTCAGGTTTCTTCGCTCATCCCAGTCCCTCGCCCTCGCCCTCGCCCAGAAGAACAAGGGAAGAGATGGAGAGTCTCCCTCCTCCTCCGGTCCAGCTCGGAGAGATTACAGAAGAGGAGTTGAAGGCCTATGACGGATCCGATCCCAAGAAGCCGCTGCTGATGGCCATCAAAGGACAGATTTATGATGTTTCCCAGAGCAGGTTCTCTTCTCTTCATTATCATTTCCGCCTTGTTGGTTCTGCTTCACTGTGCTTATTTTCATTTTCATGGGGTTTTGCTTGTTTTCCTGGGGGTTTTTGCTCATCTTCCTGGCCCCCTGGGGTTGGAATTGCAATTATGGGACCTTTCCTCATTTTCTGGGTTTCAGGATTTGGGTTTCTCTCTCTATTTATCTCTCTCTGGGTGTAATCATTCATGCACTTTTTTTTTTTTTTTTTTTTTTTGGTCTTTGCATCATAGGAGTTTATCATAAGGTGCCATTTTGTGTGTGATCTATTCTGGGGGTTTCTTGGATTGAGTTATTTTCTATCCTTTTTTCCCGAGGGAAGGATAACGTGCTTGTGGAAAAAATTATTATTATTATTATTATTTTCGAATTTCAGAAATGGTTGGTGTTCCTTAATTAATGCATTGGTTTAATTTCTTCTCAGTTTTTGAGATTTTGGATTCTCTTAAGTAGGGAATTTGATTTCATAATTTTTGTCCTTTCTTATTTAAATCATTAGCAATACCAGTCGCTTATATTGATCTTGGTTTGTGGTAGAAAAATCGAACTGTAGGGCCCTGCCCAATTTTATTTAAGTCTCTTAGTAATTGTAGTTTGTTTGGATTAGAAACAACAACTAAGAATTCTATTTGTAGTAGGAAAGTAATTGGTAACAGCTTTTAGGGTTTTTAAGCATTATATAAGGAGGAGTAGTTGACTGTGGAGGGACAGGTAGTTCTACATTATATTGAAAATAAACTTTCAGCAGTTTGTTCGTTTTCTTTCCTCTCCCTTTTATCGTGAATTGATGCTTGGTAAGTCTTTAGGGTCAATTTTTGGGTTGATTTGAGTTCCTTGCTTGTTTATTAATTCTGGAATTTCTGTCTTTCTTTTTTTTTTTTTTTTTGTGAAGATCTACCATTTGCTAGATTATTGAATGTTTTGGTTTATTTGGGCTCGCAATCAATCGGATTGTGCTTCCACATACTGCATCAACCCCACCAACTCTCTTATGGTGCTCCTTTGTGAGAGAAATGCACATAAAGCACCACCATATATACCTCCTCGCTTGTTTATTAGTTCTGGAATTTCTGTATTTTCTTCAAAGATATACTGTTTGCTGGAATATTCGGTGGTTTGGTTCATTTGGCCCACTATCAATCAGTTTGTGCTTCTGTGTACTCGTCAGCCCCACCAACTCTCTCATGGTGCTCCCTTGTGAGATAGATGCAGAGAGAGCACTGCCACATATATATATAGGAATTATCCAATGCACATGGTGTGCATACTGTTTTGGTGCACACCCATAGTGGGGCCCGCTTGATCACCCATCTGAACAAACCACACAAGGACCCCCTTTGAATAACACTAATCCCATTTTTTACACCATCTAAATGGACTGCACAGTTGGATTGATGGTCCTTTGTTTTCAGGGGTGAAACTTATGGGGCATTAATAATGGGGGTTAGGATGGTGAGGTGGGCCCCATATATTGTATTCAAGTACCCAACCTAATCATTGGATGTGGACATATCATCATCGTCATCAAAGCCTTGTACCAACTCTCAACTATGTTAGGGCCAGCTGCATGAATTCTGTTTCTCCATTCCAATCCATCATAACCCAAACCCTTAGATGAATTACATGTCTTCAAATCTATTATTACTACCTCCATCCACGTCCACTTCAGTCTACCCCTTCACCGGAGTTGGCTATCAATACGCATAGACCATTAGTCCATTACTTCCTTTGATTCATGCCTTATCAGTGCTCTTTGCAGAAGAACAGACTCAAAACATTCATTGCATAAGAAAAAATTCATCTGACGCTCAATCTGTATTAACCAGCAATGTCGACTCTATCTCCAACATCTGGCAACTCAAAATGAGTGTGGGCCTTCTAATATATGCAAGTAACTCGAAACAGGACTTTCTTATATGACCTAAAAATCAAGTTAATCGGCAAACTAGACCCCTCGTTGAAGCAATAATTGTGGTCCCCCACACGCACCTAACAGTCACTGTCCCCCATCATGCAATTCTGCCAGGCTCTCCACTGATGCATCTCTGATGCAATCTCCTACTGATCTTACTGCTTATATTCAACAGCTTATTGATGAAAGAATGCAATGATGCTTCTCACTTCTCAAGTGATTGAGCCCTTTGGCCATGATCACTGCCAATATTCAGGTAAAAATCTCCTTGCGATGGATCTTTGACTCTGGTGCCTCGTCATATGACATCCAATGATTCACTATTGACTAGCAGTTACAAATCAATTATCACTGTCCAGACAGCTGATGGAACCCCTTTAACACCTACAAAAATTGGTACCGTTACTTTTGCTTAATCCTATGGTTTTGTTGTCTTTCACCTGTTCTAAATGCCCCACAACTTTCAATGAATTTAATTCCACTTTGTGAGCCAACTGCTGTAGGATGTCATTTTACCTTCTCTACTACAAACTGTCTTGTCCAGGATCTGCGTATCAAGAAGTTGATTGAGCCAGGACATAGATCGGGGGACTGTACTCTCAAACAGTAATCGCATTTACTGGATTCCATCCAGCTAGTGGCACCTATTTTTTCTCCTACATCTAAGTTTTTTCTTCGGCATTCTAGATAAGGGCATATTTATATGATTTAGTTCATTAGTTGTGTTGGGTTTCTCCCATTGCATTGGCTGTAAGTTTTCTAAACATACCTGATTGCCTTTTAATAATAGTACTTGTATTGCCAAATCACCTTCTGATGTTATCCATTTTGATATTTGGGGACTTGCCTTACAGCCTGCCAAGGGCGGATCCTCATGCTATGTTTTGTCTATTGATGATTGCACTCATTATGCATGGCTTTATCTGTTAAAAATAAATTTTATTTTTATGATATTTATGTTACATTTACGTTTCTGAAAGGTAAAGGCTCTATCAATAGTATGGATGATGATTTTTTTGCATCATGTAAAAGACAATATGAATACAATGATAATGTAGAAATAACAGGTGAGAATGATCAACGTCTGTTTGATCTCATGTCAAGTTCGATTAGCAAAGATTAGATGTTTGTATCACACTATATTAGATCCTATCACATTTTCATTGAGGTGATATCTTTTGTATCTAGCAATACTACACCTGTTCCTGACTAGATTTCATACATTTGGATCTTGTAATTGAAGTCAGCGTGATGCGCTTACTAGAGTTATCATTTCCAGTTTCCAACAATATCCTGTGTTCATTGTTTTCCATGCAGAAAGAAAATCTGAATCTTTTCTATGCCTCCACAGTAAATCTTAATGATTCTATGCACAATCCAATGTATCCATCAGGTCGGTCCACTCATTAAATCTTCACCCATTTTAGTTGAATGTGTTCTCATTCCTTTTCTACACAGTGCCCCATCTGATGGCACATTGGTCTGATTTTTTGGCTACATGTGACTTCCACTTGATTATGGCCCCTGTCTGCTCAAACCGATATGTGCAACATGTGGCTGTAGTTGCATGGAGATTGCTTGGATCTACATGTGTTCAGGTGTAGCTTCTTAAAATCCTAGAGTGATTCCATGATTTGTGTTTTGCAGAATGTTCTATGGACCGGGAGGCCCATACGCTTCATTCACAGGTAAAGATGCTAGCAGAGCTCTCGCAAAAATGTCATTTGAAGAGAAGGATTTAAACGGAGACATCTCAGATCTTGGCCCATTTGAGCACGAGGCCTTACAGGACTGGGAATACAAGTTCATGAGTAAATATGTCAAGGTTGGAACGATTAAGAACATTCCAAAGGTAGATCGCTGCGTCAGTGATCCCTCTGAAACATAAGGCACTATCAAACTAGCAGAAGGGGGCCTTTAGAAAGTCCTACTAAATCACACACCCAACGGAGCTGAGTGATGTGAATGCTGTAGAAAAGTGTTGACTGCTAGGATTTTTTTTTTTTTTTCTCCTTCCCCAACTGCAGTGTGTGAAGAGACTGGTACTTTGTTCTATTCTTGTCTTCTAAAGTAGGTTGGATTAGTGTCATCAAAACCTTTCTCAAAGACAATACCTTGACCTTGTAGGACCTGCAATTCAATAAGTTATGCATGTATTTTCTATAATATACAACCATAAGTGATTTTGTTTTGTCTCTGTCTTTCTTTTTGGTTGTTGAATCCCATGTTCCATCTCTCCTAGTTTTAACCTGGCATATAGATCTTTTGCTTTGCAATATTTTTATTTACATTTTTTATGGTTGTTTGCTTGAACATGGTCTGAGTTGTGTGCGCATGTCGAGATGCACACGTGCACTACAATGTGAAAGGAAGACAATTTTCTCCTTTAATTTTGAGAAGGATTCCTTGCTCTCTAGTTCTCTAAGAAAACCATTATATGATGCTGTCAGACAAAGTGTACAAGGATCCTCGAAAACCATTATACGATACTTTCAGACAAGTGTACAAGGATCCTCTCATTGGCACTTCTAAGCCTAGTTCAATTACGTTCAGGATTAGGACTAAAATCAGTTGAATCTAGAAAGGAGGAGATATGAATATTGTTGATGATCTTAAGATTTACTTTAGAGGTTACTAAAAAGTAGGCCTTTTGGACATCCAACAAAAGAATTTACCTTTTACATGGATTTTCTTCACTTTTTGAATACATTAATTGAGTTTAGGACCTGTTTGCAAACTCTAAAGGTAATATTAATTGAATTTACATTCAAGTTTTTTTATTATTTTTATTAATGATCCAAGGTATCCCTTACCAGTCCAGCTTTCAAACATTTGGCCACTAAGTCTATAACAAATGGCTCTAGTTTTTAACTTTAATTATTGCTAGAATTTTGAAGATAGACCTTATACTGGATATTCATACAAATGGGAGATTATTAGAGGAACAAGAGAGGGATTCCGTCAATAACTAAGCCTCGGTCGGCACTGACGGTATTCTGAGTGCCGGTGCTCTGAAACATGGTGTGGCCCATGTTTTGATCAATTTGATTCGACCATGAAATAAGGACCTCCCCTAACAGTTACAAATCCCAGTGGTTGGCACCCATCCAAGTGAAGTTGACCATTGGAAAGATTTTATTTACTATTTTCAAAAAATAATTTTAACAATAAAAAACTACTTTCCACAAATGGGTGAGTGTAGATTAATAACGGACATGTGGGTTTGAACGTGAGGGGTGGGCCCATTGTACTAAATACATTGCGTCTGAATTCCTTTATAGTTACAAATGATGTAACAATTGCTTTACAACGTGAATTGATTGTACTTTCTTGTACCATACATCTATACTGAACAGAGAGTCAATTATACATTATAAATCACATAATATTTGTGACGTCCTTTTCCAGCCTTTTAATGACATTTTATTAATATTTTTATAATTTCTTTTGTTTCATATATCTTTAAGGGCATGTTTGTGCAAGAGTTTTTCCGAGGAAGTGGAACTTTCGTTTTCTTTCTTATTTGGTGAGATAAAAATCTCCAAAGAAAAGGAAAGATTTTGGATAGTTTCTCCTCGCAAGAGAGGAAATCGGAGTCCAATAGCCATCCCTTATTGGAAACCTGTTTTAGAGGAGGAAGTCCAAAGGCTTTACACAAAAGCCAAATGAGTTTTGATGAGTTTTAAGAAAAAATTAGGACAGAGTACTTTTCATTATCTAATATTTTTATTGATTAAACTCAATTTTCTATCGCCATGTTGATATTTTTCTTATCATTTTGTTTCAAGGTACTATTTGAAAAATATAATTACCAAGAAGTTAAAAACAAAGAATAGAATGAGATAAACTTGTATATTTCATTTCTATATAAAAATCTCTTATTTACGTAATTTTAAAATTTTTCATAAAGTTGTTTTCTCTTTTTTTAAACACAGTAATGGAAAGGTTTCAGTTTCAAAAGGTAGTTTGAAGAAACAAAAGTGACTTAAGAAATCAACAACCTACCTCGCCTGTGACATGAATTATAGGAACATGGACAGTGGATGCAACCATTGCCCTAGTAATTAAAATCTTAAGAAAGTAAAGACTACAACTACATCACCACCTTAGGCTATTCACCTCTCACCTCTTTAATAATTCTTTTTGAAGCATAGTTGACCACGAGTTTCTCTATATTCAAATCTTCCCATGCAAACAAACAAGCCCAAATGACGTGAGCCATCTTCTTTATTTGCCTATGTTGAACATAGAGGTGAATGTGTACGGGCCTCAATGCCGGGATACCTTGAGCCATAAAAAAAAACACACACACACACACAAACAGAGGTGAATGTGTATGGGCCCTACTGCTGTTGAACGGCTCCTGTCATAATCCACAGGGGACGAGGCAAGTATATCCTAGAAGGTGTATGGCAACTTGTGATCACCAAAATCTAGAAAATGCAAGCAAGAATTTTAGGTTTCGTATTCTTTTTTAGCTGCCAGAGATTCGATGGTGGGTTTATCATAAAGCCTGATAAGAAAATACATAATGCATATCACAAATTTGTTCATCTCTTCTCACAGTTTGGATCTGCCAAACAGCCATCAAATGCACTGTAGCTTTCGCCAATTGAAGCAAAATAAAAATCGAAAATCTATAAACTTTTAGGATATGTTTGTGTAATGCCGCGAAAGAGGAAACAGCTCAGATTTCTACCCAGTGGGAGGGGTTTAGAGACAAGGAAAAAACCACTAATATCTTGGGAGTTTTTACACTGTGACTTGCACTGTACTGCACAAAACCTTCGTATGGAATGGAAACGGCTGTTCTGCTTCCACAAAACTATCCATAAACACGTAGAGGAGCTCATAATCGGTTTTTGTGAGGTACTACTAATGAAGCCCTTATACACCATTTAGCACTTAAGACAGACTCTTGATATGATGAAACCTAGCATGATGGGCAATAGACCAAGTAACTTTTAGATTGGAAGGTCCTAACCACCAATCACTAGTCTTCACCCATGGACATTGGACAAGTGATGTATATTCTGTTTTAACATTATGGAAGGCTCAAGGTATTTGATCCTATAAGTTTTCTGGGACACCCACCATCCATGGTAGATCCCTTAAAATCAACAGGATTGATAACTAAAGTGTATGCCCTAACTATAGAAACTAGCACCCAAGAACAGTATTCATACAAAAACTTTTTTTAAGACATGGCTTAAATCCCATCTATCTTCTAATATACAATGTTCAGAAATATACATGTTCAAAATCAATATGTAACATCTCAGTTTCCCGGAGTATGTGAACTAGAACCATCTTCTCACCAACAAACAACGATAATATTTTTGGTGAAGTAAAACCTATATGGAAAACAGGAATATGATGAATCCACCCCTCTCATCACAATTGATTTAATCTTCTTCCCGGTATCTTTTTCTCACACTCAGACCACACCCGTCACTCCAAACCAGCTTGCTTTGCTTTTCATTTCCGCTCCTTGTGAAAGATAAACTCTGCACTAATATCAGAACCATTCAGAGCTTTATAAGCTTTTGATAGTGGGAAAAACCTACTTTATATGACAACCTGATGATGATTTTGAAACATGAATGTGGCATGTTGGTAGATGTCTACCTGCCTTAAAACATGAAAGGGAGATATGTGGATTAGGCATCCACAAAGAATCAGCTCCATTGAATGTTCTTAGCCAAAGAATCTAAAGAGATGTCAGTGAGCCATTCAAAGGTTCTTATTCCAGTCATCCATTCCAATTTCTTATGTCAGGTGACTAATGAGACCAAAGATGACTAATAAGGTTGACATATGCCTGATCAACAAACTTCATGGGTCATATTTTAAAATTAATCATGAGGTTGGACAGGTGGTAGTCACAGTAGAATAGCTCGACATAAAATAATTCTACATATTTCAATTACAACAAACCTGTCTGGCTCTCTTGTCAATGGGTGTCCATGTAGGAGAAAAGGACGGGGGGCTTTTTTCATGTTTCAGCGAGTCAAGTGACTTCCTGGATTGCTTTGGCCACTTTTGCTGGGTTGTTTTCTGGGCCTTGCTGCCTCCTTGGTACCTATAGCTATCAAGAGAAGATGGACTTTGTCTTCTGACAAATTTGTCCATCTTCTTAGAGGTTGCAGAATGATCAATACATGTAGTGCATGAAATAGATTGCCGATGCATTCTGGATTTCTCCTTGACTCGATTGAGAAAGTCAGTCATCCATGATGATCCTTGTCGCAGTCCTGATGTGCCGATGGGAGTTGAGAGTGGAGTCTCTCCATAAGCTGGTGCTGTTTCCCGGAAAGATAATCCAAGGGTATTTCTTGAAGATTCCTGCGTTTTATTCTTCTTGAAATTCTCTCTTTGTTTCATGGATAATATTTCCATCGACGACTCAATGGATGGATTTCCACAAACACCATCTAGCCTTTGCCTTTGACCCTTTGAAGATAGCCATTTTTCCAAGTCACCATCAACCTCCGTAGAGACTGGGAAGATGGGATGACTCCTGGTGTCAAATGATGATCTTTTTGTGGGTACAGGGATTCTCAATGCACCTTTTTTCTCTATACATTGTGGTACCCAACCTCTGGTGTTGCTCATACAGAAGTTGTTGCTGTCAATTTCCATAGAGATCGGAAAGATGGGGTGACTGGTGGTACCAAACTTCTCTGTGGGCACAGGGTTTCTCATTGCCCCTTCTTTCGCTGCCTGTGGGGCTGCCCAACTTCTGTTGTTGGTTTTACAGAAGTCACCACCAGATAATAAACTACTGTTCTCAAGTGCTTCACCCCTGAAGTCGTCACACACATTCTCATCAATTTGGATGTCATCCCATTTGATATCATCCATCAGAGAAGTGTCAACATCTTGTTTCTCATATAAAACTCGATCGGTGAGAGAATAGTGGTGACTATAATCAGTGGACAAATTATGTGATTCATGTGGCCTGGATGATCCAGATGGCTTCGGGCTGAAATCAACAAATCCATTTGATGGCTCAAACTCAAAGTGTTCTTCTGTTGGGTTGTCTACAGATTGAGCAGCCATTGTATATTTTTGCTTCTTCTGAGACTGCTTTTCGCTGTCACAGTTTTCCGAATCCATAGCAGAAGATAGTGTCGAGGAGCAATCTGTCATTCCAGATTTAGATTCCCCTAGTTCTCCATATCTGCACAGAGAACTAAAAAGAACTATGCTTTCATTGGGAACACAATATTTTCCAATAGCCTGAATCCGTTGATCATGTGGACATTTAAGAAATTCCATTAGTGTTCCTCTTCCACCAGATGATAGTATTGCATGTGCAGAGATTGGATTGATTGAAGGAAAACTGGTGAGAAATGATTCTGCAAAGGTTTCCAATTCAAGCATTGCGGGGTATATGCCCTGCTTCAACTTACTGGCATTTCTAATGCTGTTCACAATTATTTCATCAGTAAAGTCTGTTGAATATGAGCAGAATAACTGTAACTGCATATCCAGGCTAGCAGCTGCTGCATAAAGTCCATCTGATGATTCCATTATGGCAGTGAGGAAGCTGCTATCTCCCTCAAAGACCTGGGCTGACAGTAAATTGATCTTGTTATAAATGTCTGCTGATGCATGTAAGCAGAGCAAACTGAAAGTCCCTACATACTTCATATTACAAGTGGCAACACACAAAATGACAACAAAGATGAATACTTATTAATAGTAAAAATTCCCATCTAATCATGGTGGCTGGGGATAAGGGAATTTCACCCTTTTCATCTCCTCCTATCTCCAATATGCCACTTCCACTTCCATTGCCACAACCAACCTCCTTGGAAGTTTGACTCAACAATACTTTCCTTGCTGTTAATACACACTTGCATTCCTCTCAAGAACTCAGAGCTTTGCCGTCCAATATATAATTTTTCCCCTGATTGGTAAGATTAGTTGAACCCACAATCTCATGGTTGCAAATGTGAGCACCTTTCACTCCACCAGCTCTCGTCTCCAAGATACTTTATCTCAAGAAAATTTCTTTAGCATCTCAAAAGGAGTTATATTCAATTTTTACCTCATTATTTAAAAGAATTAAAATGCAAATCACTCAAGTATTAAAAATTTTCCGCCTAAACTATCTTCATATATGTCCTGCCATATTTCCATTTATTTTGATAAGAACCAAAGAGTGGTAAGCATAGATAGAATGCCTGAGTCCTCATTCAGTACTTATTTTTACAATAAAATTTATGTTGCTTTAATTAGAAGCTAGAATCATCTGCCTTGGACTCATTCATCTAGCTGATCCCAAATCTTACATTGAATTGACTTTCAGCTGCAAATCCACGGGTGATATTTTAAAAGACAAGCACTTGTTAGTATAGGATTTGTTTTATTCTATTTTGGGTTACAGTTAACTTCTTGATAGCATCTACCTTTACATTCTCATCTATATTTTTATAAAGCTATCATGAAAAACAATAGGAAATGAACTAAACTAAAAATTACATGAAAAAACCTAATGAGTCACTCAGGGATTGCAATGGGCAAGGTTATGTCAAGTTCAGGTTTGTGCCAATTCGATTGACATATGCATTCCCCATACCTGACATGACCCGTGACAGGTATTCTGGTCTATGATACCAAATATGCCCCATGACGGGTTTGGGTCAGATCAGATTTTACAAAGGTTTCTTTTTTATTTTATAAGATAAAAAATTAAAATTGTAAAATTGTATGAGTGGGGAGTTGAACCTGCATTCTCGAAGTAGTATACTTCCTCCACTACCACTTGTCCTAAAGATGTTTTGCAGACAATGAATGTGGCAGAGCAGGTCAGGTATTGGGGGCAGAAAACCTAAAAATGACTCAGGTCTAAATATAAAATCACATACCAGCCCTGAACCCGAAGCGCTACAACCAGACCTGCCCCTAATAGGAGAGGATCCAAGGTGGGTGACCATTTAAACCTGACCTTTTGCCATATCCAGAGTCACTCATTTCTCTAGGAAATGCACCATTATCAACAAGAGCAACAGAGTTTACCCTGTAGAAGATAGGTTGATGGCATCCAAGAATATCCAAATGCACAGGTAAACTTGCAATTGTAATTGAGTAAGTCAGCTTTTCTATCTTTTATTCCACTTAGAAACAAATAAAGTTGAAACAATTGACGCTGCTGACTGGAAAAACATAATTTTCATAGAAAAAGTCCATGCAATTACCATTATGCAGCCTCTGAAAGAGAAACTCAGTTGCATTAAAATGTTGATTGCAGTATTCTCCATGGACTCAGGTACGCATGAAAAAACTTTTTCTGTTGACATACCATTGATCACAAAATTTCTGGCATCATACCATACTAAGCAAATATCTGCGCTGACGATAAGATCCACAGGGAGATTTAACTCTCGCTCAATGACTTGCGCACCTGCTTTCTCCATTGAGAGAATCTTTTGGTATGAACTTCTACGAGATATAAGCACTCCCTTACCCATATTTTGAGTGTTGACAATGATCACTATGTCAAGGGAAGAAGGCGTGTACATAACCTCAGATTTCACAGGAATTTCCATACCAGATTCTGTGTTTGACATATGGCATGGTTCGACCGTATATGTGGTCCCAAAAGATGCGGCAGCACCATTGTTCTCAACAATGGGTATAAAATTTAGAAGTCCTACAATATGCTGGTTGCTGAGACCATCTTGCAAGCCATGCATTGATGGAGAAACACTTTCCTGGGTCACAATTAGTACTAAGATTTTACATCTGGATTACTTGATGAATATGCATGAATGTCACTAGATAATATAAAAAGATGGCACAGTTAATAACAGGAATCACATACCAGTAACTTGATGGTAATAATAGAAGATGACTTATTTCAACAAATGCTACTATTAAGCAACTAAAAGCTATAGCATGCAGAATCGTATGAAAATTCGATATGAAGATATGCAAAACAATAGAGTGAGAAAAACTGTGGCCCTACAAGTATTTGAACCAAAGCGAGAATTCTTATTACTTCATTTTTATGTTTTTTATTGCATGTTATTCAGATGTATATTGTTTAAAATAGACTTTTCTTTCTTTATCAAACTTTTTCTATTTTAATATTCTTTATAGAATAATTTGTGGGCCCACTTTGATGCATGATGTTCAACATGGATCAAGATTCTTATTAGTCTTCAATCAAATAAGAGCCCATTTGGTGGGCCCTTTTCCCAATTCATGGAAAGGTGAATGCCAACTGTAATGACCCTGACCTGATTCGATAGGCCACCTTTGGCCAACCCAGTTGGAGGCTGGATTGACCCAAAATCATAGTAGAAGCTTGACCCAGGCCCATTTGTAAAACTCCTGAATACCAACAGGTGACACTCTTGGCGTACCCAAGAGTAACTGTCATGGGGAATTTCTAAGGACCTTCCATGTAGGGAAATTTCAAGCATCGTATGGACAGCCATAACTTCTATAAATGGGAGATCACCTCTTCTTTGTTTTCTTCACCTTTTTCCCAGGATGAGAAGATAGAGAGATCTAATTTGAGAGGTGTGTTGTGGTGATAGAAGTAGAGAATCGTGGAGGAGACCACAACGCATAGTGGATGTCCGGCTCAAGACCACTTACAGCGCGGGCATCAATCGTCTATTGAAGGTGAGTAGTGTAATAACCCAACTAGGACTCTTGGTAAAATTGTAATTAGATTAACTTAAGGTTACCAGGAAACTAAGAATTTTGAACAAAACTTTCTCTCAAAGTGAACGGAACTTTCTCTTAAGGAGGAAAGTAGACCCCTAGTAGGACTCCCCTCCTTGCACTAATATAAAAGATAGACAAGAGGCTAGTTTAGGCCTGAACACACCAACGACAGAGAGAGAGAGAGAAAGAGAGAGAGAGAAGACTGAAATTAATTTCAAAACTGCAGAAGAAGAAGAAGATCGCCATCGGATGCCTGACGAGCGACCGATCACTGCCCGATCAACACGCGTCTACACCAGGTGAGTATAATCTAACTTGATTATCTGAATAAGAGTAGAATATTAGGCCTATTTGATTCCCTGTTAAACAGTAGCTATTATGTATTGTACTGCTACAGTGATTATCGGCCAGATTTGATTTAGAGCCCACATTGATCATCCAAAATAATAATCAGACCCGCTGATATGCATGATGACGCCTAATCGACATCCTTTAATCTTATATGGGTTAGAAATCAACTCACCTGGAACCTTGATGACAAGATGAAGCCCTTTCGGTAGTTGTCGACTTGGCACAAATCGGAAACATAGTCGAGAAAGCCCATTCTGTAGATGGAAACTCACTGTGACCACATCTTCTGATTAGCACACCCCTGAGCCTTCGATTTAAGGTGGGAAGAGGGCTGTTTACTCTGAAATTTCAGATCTGAAGGGAGACTTGGAATTTCAGACCGTTGGAGATGGGTTTGGGTCGTCAGCGGTTGTGGGTCCACCTGGGTTCCCCGATCAAGGATCAGGTCCACACATCTTGGAGTGGACCCCTGGGCGACCACCATGGTGTAGGTCCGATGAGCCCCACCCTGCAACTGCCTCAAACTGACCCTGGCGTTACTCTTCTCTGACGAACGAAACAGGCGAACCGAATGGGATTTGTGGGGATGATGACCTGGAGGAGATGTTTTATAAACTTCTCGAAATTACAAATTAGCCCCTATTATTTAGTTATATCCTAAGAACCCTATTAAGGCTTTATGATAAATTCACAGCATGGTAAGTTATGGATCCAATATTAACTAACTACTGAATTAGTGGGTGATTAATTATTTGAACATTATGTGGGCTTTCCGTATCAATTAATTATTTCTTACGCCTTGATAAAATTATAATGAATATTTAGCCCATTCCAATAAGATATTTTCAATTGAAATTATCATTTATATTTTGAATTAGTTGTGGAAAATTTTATGATGAACACTTATTTCCGTAGTAAGACATGGGCAATGCCACAGCCTGGTACCAACTCCGACTCGGAGTGGGCCGAGGATTAACCAGTGTTATGTGGTACTGGCCAAAGAAAAGAATAAAACAATGAAGCCAATTATAGTGGAGATGAATCTATACTAAAATTTTTGGAATGAATTTATCATTGATGATTGAAATAAACGTGATACCAACTGCTAGCACTGAGTATAGAACTTCCCTCGTGGATGTTGGTCGAGGGGAAGAGGTTCAGCAATCATGGTGGCATGATAAGCCATGTTGTTGATAGAAATGTAGATACTCTGGTTGGGGGTATCAGAACAGGCTCAACATTCATGGTGAATGACAAACCATGTTGTTGACAGAAATGTAGATACACCATATGGGGTATCGGAACTATTTGATGCCACAGTGGGAAATTTCTCAAAAAAAAAAAAAAAAAGAAGAAGAAATTAATTGGAATGTTATTGTAATTATATCATTGAATATATATATGTTCTCTGAATGATTGAAATATGCTTTACCTTAATGTTTCCTATTCTACTCACCAGTTTTACTGATCAGTGGTTCGCCCCACTTCAGGTAATGCAGTTGTGGAGGTTGCGGGGAGTGATGGGGATCAGCCGGTGGATTTTGGCATGCGTGGCTGATTCAGAGCGCGGAAAAGCAAAAGAATAGATTTATAGTGAGATTAGCCCAAGACTTAGACATTATTATTATCTTTCTTTTTCTCAATTAGAAATTGTCTTATTCAGTAGTGTTATCAAGACATATAATATTTACATTAGTTGCAATACAAGGAAATTGATTGTTTATGACCTTGATGCTCATGAGAATTTGATTTATGTGGTGTTATTATTAAAATTTGAGTGCCGCTTAAGAATCTGAAGAGCTCCAGATTCTTGGGTCGTTACAAGTAGAACTTCTCATCAACTTACTGTAGTGTAAATTACAATCAAATGTTTGAGAATTATTTTACAAAAAGGCATGCAACAGTACTAGGAAGATACTGTCGACATGTCTGTCTTTGGTTGCACAAACATATATTCAAGTTGTGCTCCTGAATTTTTATAATTTGATTCTCCCTCATAGTTTTATTCATTATTAGAAAATGTTTTATTACCAAAATTGGTTAGAGAATGACATAGAACCCAAGTAGAATAGGGATTTTTCCCAATTCAGCACCATTTCGGGATGAGTTTTGTCACCAGAAGTTGTGGGCCCCAGTGGCCCACCTGATCTCTAATCAGAGCCACTGGTCTGCTAGAGGACAAATGGGCAACCCTAGGGGAGTGGTCCTTCTCTGATTTGGACCATTGGGGGCCCACCATCCAACCCCAAGATTGATATGTTGCAAATATAAGGACTGACGACCTTCTTGGTTTAGGGCCCATTTGGATGTTTACAGAATAAAATATTTACAGATTTAAATATCGTTAGAATAAAATAGTATAGAATAGAATAGTGTAATATTAAAATATTGTAATATTTTTGTTGTTTGGCAATTTTTTAATAAGATTACAGATTTAAAATTTAGTTGTTTGGAATGTGCTATAACTAAAGTAAAGTTCATTATTAGAATAATTTCTTATTAAGTACTTTAATTTATAGGTATTTCACAACGTCTGGATAAAAAGGCATTGTGGTAAAGTAAAGTTCAACTACCACATTTTTTACAATAAACTGCTTTTCTTTTATCACATAAAATCAAGGTAAAGTGTAGTAAAGTAAATACAAAAAGCAATAACTTTACAACTCTCTTTCCCACTTTACTTCACCACATTCTTCATCTCAACATAGTTTTACCTCACTTTTTAACATGACATGATATTACTCTTTATTTTATTTTACCACATATGTAAACAATTAACTTTTATCATAAAACTACGGTAAAATGTGATAAAGTAATGATAAACAAAAAGAAACTATTTTACCATTCCCTCCCACTTTACTTCACCATATACTTTATCTAACTTTTACTTTACCCCTTCTTTACCATGTGATATTTACCTTTACTTTATCATATATGTATACAAACACATCATGATAGATTTGGTGAAATAAAGTCTTTATTTTACTTATTTCACCTTACCTTATTTTACCTCACCTTTTACCATGATGTGATATTAATCTTTATTTTACTTTACTACACATGTAAACAAGTCACTCTATCACAAGTCACTTTTCATTTACCATATAAAACTACGGTAAAAAGTGATATAGTAAAGTCAAGTAAAAAGAAACTACTTTACCATTCCCTCTCACTTTACTTCACCATATGCTTTATCCAACTTTTACTTTATTCCATCTTTGCCATGATCTGATATTTACCTTTACTTACCATAGATGTAAACAAACACATCATGATAGATTTGGTGAAGTAAAGTCTTTCTTTTACTCTACCATTTTTTCTGACTTATTTTACCTTACCTTTTACCATGATTTGATATTAATCTTTATTTTGCTTTACTAAGCATGTAAACAAGTCACTTTTTATTTACCATATAAAACTATGGTAAAATGTGATAAAGTAAAGTCAAACAAAAAAAATTGCTTTAGCATTCCCTCTCACTTTACTTCACCATATACTTTATCAAATTTTTACTTTACCCCATCTTTACCATGATGTGATATTTACCTTCACTAACTTTACTATATTTATAAACAAATATATCATGATAGATTAGTGAACTAAAGTCTTTACTTTACTCTACTACTTTGTAATTACCATTTTGAAAGATTTTTATATTATAGAAAGTTTTCTGCATGAGGGAGCTGTAGGAAAAAAAATTGAGCTTTTTGAAATAAAATGATCTTTGCTTAGTATTTTTCTTGGATTACCAAACGTGCAAGATTTAAAAAAAAAAATGAAAGATTATATTCTACAAAATATTACTTTCTTGTGTTTTCTTTTGCATCCAAACAGGCCCTTAAGTAGATGAGGATAAAAACTCAATTTTTTCTATCTAAAGATAATTGGTAGATGGATTCTATGTTTAGTAGGCTTCCTTGAGGATTCATTTAACTTAGAATAGGAGGGATTGGCATGGATGTGAAATCAGAAAACTGGAAATATCCAATTAAGGGTCGTCAAGAATACCTTGGACATCTGAGAGTTGTGGGTCCCAGTGGACCACCTGATCTATGATCAGGTCCCCACATCTAGTGGAGGACTGTTGGGCGACCATTAGGGTGGTAGACCCATGTAGTTTGAGGCATGTTCTGGAAGGATTTATGGTTCAGTTGATTTGCATATGGGTTCTGGAACATTACAGTCAGGCCCCTGATTTTATTTTCTAACTCAGTTTAGTCCTAGAATACTATTCCTTTGAGAAATTGCAAGGACTAATGGTAGTGATTAACCAAACATCATTCAAGGTCTAAGAATGATTTACTATTTTGTTTCCTTAACATAATAATTACTGTTTTTTAAAGATCTATTTATTTATCAATCATATTCATCTTTAGAATATTATATGAAATTTGATGAGTACTTGGATCACATTGAATTATGAACCAATCTGAGTATTTTGTTATGAGTTAATTCATGTGAATTTTAATATAAGAGTCATGGCAAATGATAGACCATATTGTGGAGAATTAATAATGATTTCTCTCGTGGATATTGGGTCGAGCGAAGTGGGACGAACAATCATGGTGGATGATAGTCCATGTTGTTGGGGATAAAAAGAATTTCCTCGTGGATAATTGGTCGAGGGAAATATGGTCAACTATTATGGTAGATGACAAGCCATATTATTGACAAAAAAGTAAATACTCCCGCATGGGGTATTCGAATTGCCAATGCAATGATATGAAAGGATACTTGAGTGTAAATTGATTGGGTATCTATATTGATACATTATTATTCCTTGAAATATATTGGTCATCCGGTTAGGATGAAGTGAATTTATGTTGATTTATGATTTTTATTTTATTTCATTATGAAATTCTGCTCACCAGTGTTACTGACTAGTGGTTCGCCCACTTCAGGCAACGCATCCTTAGCGAGCTCGGGGGTTGACAAAAATCAGCCAATAGAGTTCGGCATGTGTGGCCGATTGAGCAGATGGAGAATAACTTTTATTTTTTATGGGCTCAGACCCAACTAGGACTACTCTCATCATCATCATCATCATCATCATCAAAGCCTTATCCCAGCCTACTCTATTAGATTAAATTAATACTTGTCATCTTTTCAATAGTACTTTTGTTGACTTTAAGACATTCATATATGAAATATAATGTATGCTTTGGACTTTATGCTCTTGGAATTTACTTATGATTGGTATTGAATTCTAATTTCAAAAGTTCCTAAGAATCTGAAGAGCTTCAGATTTTTTGGTCGTTACACCAACTCTTGAAATAAAAGGGCAAATGTGTCATTTCAAGTTTTCACTAATTGTAAGGGGCAAAATGGTAAAAGAGACAACAAGCTAGATGTAAGACCCCAATACTCAATTAGGTTATTAATATTAATTAATTATTTCAATAGTTAATTGTGTTTAGATGCCAATTAACTAAGTTTGTGCATTAGAATACAGTTCGAGAAGTTTCGGGAAGTTTTGAGAGAATTCAGACCCAATTCAGTGCGACAGTGCCTTTGAAGACTCAGTTCGGAATTTCGTATCGTGTTCGACACTTCACTTTTTAAGTGTAAAATCTATGTCCCTGGCATGCCTATGGCGTGTCCCTGTTGTATCCAACCCATATCTGCGTATCATAGGCTACAATACCTGAAAATGAATCTTGACGTTTCAATTATTTTAACTTGTCCACTCTCATCCACACATTTTAAATTCAATTTCACTAAAAATCTCAGTCCTTTATAATTTGTCCCACTCTCACCCACACACAATCCAACTTCACTAAAAATTTTGAGTCCTTTTTCCTAAGAATTGTTAACTTAGAAAATAAGCCACATATGTCAAGATGAATGTTAAACCCTCTCAAGAACAGCTAGCATAAAATGATCGTGACGAAAAAGGAATTCCTACATACATATTTTTTAAGAACAGTGATCATAAAATTAAAGAAAAGCTTTGCAGGTTAAACAGGTGAAAAGACATGGTGTTAACCATCTACAATTAAAAAATAGGAAATAACACAATGGTTTCCCTTTATATCTGGACTAAAGCTACTATCAGTATCAAACTCCTCTTCAAATTAAACAGTTACAGTAAATTGTTCGTTCAAATTTATAAATAGATAGGAAAGGTATTTAGCTCAAAATTCTTTTATTTTTCTTGATGCAATTCAATAGAAATCAAGATCAAAAGATTATACAAATAAAAAAATAAGAACAACCATTTTAATGAAGGATGCCACGTGCTCTGAAGAATTATAAAGGATACTGGTTTAGTTACCATAGTATGGTCAAGATGCTGAGAGATGTCAAAGCCTTCACAGAGTGCTTTGGGAACACTAAATTCCTCCAGTTCCATCTTGAGTAAATGAATCTGAGGCAAACCAACAAACTTCGGGGAAATTGTAGCTATTCTAGATGAACCATATGAGCCTCCATATTCCAATATGATGCTGAACTTATTGAATGGGAACAATGGAAAGACGTGCCTATCAAGGAAAAGGACATAAAGCTGATATATATTTGTTGCACAAGGGAAAAAAACACTTAAACATTAAAGCTTAAACAGATCTTCAACGTTCCACATTTTGTGCCTAATGATTTCTGATGATCCCCATGCAATCTGCAATATTTTCATGAATAAAATTTTCCCGAAATTTAAATTAGAGTTTTCTAGACACAATATTCTCCTTTCTATTTTTTTCTGAGATTGGGTATTAAAATGACAAAATGTATGAATAAATACTGAATCACAGGGTCTTATTTAAATTCAAGACAACTCATAAAATACAACGTGGCTTCCTAACAAGAGTCTAACCACGTCATGCAGTAACAAGGCAGATTCAGGCTCATTAACAGTCATAGAAAGATACTGCTTACCCATCAATTTGCAGCAATTAATCAGACCACTTGGTCCTTATTTTTCTTTTTCTCTTTTCTAAAGAAATTTGTGAATTGTAGGGATCTGTAATTCACCTCCTCTGAGCCAAGATTCACATTTCTCTCCTCAAGCACAGTGGCATCACTGATGCCCAATCTCTTAAGAAGTTCCAAGGTTGTCCCAATACAGATGGGCAATACCTGCAAATCATCTGTTACAATATATCTCATTCTTCCTTTTGACGAACACTCCATCCTTCCCATCTCTGGCACCATTCTTGGACTCTTCTTTACTTATCTTCCAATTCACCGTTACCCCAGAATGCCCTCAATAATTGCTGCAAAATAGCATATGGCTGGTCCTAGAGCCCTCTTGGATGTTCGTGTAGTAATTCTTTTCTTCTCAAAATTCACTCTTTCTCGCCCTAGAGAGCAATAACTTCTCTTTCTACTTTTTTCCTTTTATCTCCTTGGCTGTGAACTTATTTTTTAAGCAAGACAAAGCTTCCATCTAAAATATCTAAAATTATTAATACTTCTGGCTGCAGTGTGTGTTCTGGCAGCAGTGTGTGCATGTAGGAAAGCAGCCACAGAGATAAAAATCAAAATACATGGGAAATAGGAAAAAGTTTTAGATTGTGCAGAATTTTATTACCCAACTTCTAGCAACAATGTGCCATTTTCTACCATGTTATAGGTAAACATCAAAAGCAGTTCAAAAAAAATTTATGTATGAAGGGAAAAAAAGTGAATCTGTTTCTTTTAACGTCACATATAAGATGGGTAGGTCTAGGTATAGATTCCAGGTGAACAAAGAATCAGCCCCAAAAAAAAATTCTGCTACGGATGTTGTCTGAAATACTAAGGCTAAGCTGAGGAAAAGAAGAAAATATTGAAAGACAAACTGCGTTGTTCCTTGTATTGAATCTCACTATTTATAGGGAAATTAAAGTAAATGAGAATCTAATCTAATAATTACAGAAGGAAAGTATAGTATGTCATAATAACAGAAGATACTATACAGTGTTACAAGCACAATAGGTCAACTTGTTCAGCTTGTCTTCACAAAAGTAAGGTGTCCAAAGTTTTAGACGTATTCACTTTTAGATACAGTTTTTCAATGACAAATAAAATAGTAAAATATCATTTGGATGGGTGCAATAATGTGTAATATTCAAGCACATGGGGGTAGATAGGTGTAAAAGTTTATATGATGATTGTTCGGACTTGGGACCCACTAAAAGTTTTTTATGGTTTCTTTCTAGCACAGTTCCCTTGGTAAAGTTTCCATATGTAGTACATTATATATATATAGGGGAACATTACCATGCATCCTTCCCTCACCATGTGGTGAGGGACTAATGCTATTTGGAAAGATTCATGCACAAAAGACGAAAAGTCATTTATGATATTATGAAAAAGAAAATTCTTCATATTTAAAGAGGGAAAGCCATGTCATTGTCCTTCACCATGTGATGCATAGTAATATTCTTCATATATATATATATATATATCATCCATCACTCACAGACTTTTCATGCACACTTCTCCATGGGGCTCACTGTGGACCCCACCAAGGGATAGGACTAAGGGGAATGGAGAGATCCATATGAGACCACCCCACAAATCAAGTTTGGTTCCAATCACATGTCCCTAACCCCTTCATCCGTGACCCACACATCCATTCCATTCGGATTGGTGTACAGTCAATCCAATAGTCCAGTAAATTCGGATCTGACCGAAACTTAGGGTGTGTGCCTATCAAGGGGTCCCCTATCTATTGCATGATTTGAATTGGGTAATAGATAGGCCCCACCTAAAATTCTCATGAAAAAAATTGTGAGAGAAAGATGCATAGTAATATTCTCCACACACACACACACACACACACACACACACACACACACACACACACACACACACACTATATGTCATTTATATATAGGAGAATACTACTATACATCTATATATACATATTTATAGGAGAATACTACTATACATCTATCCCCCACACTATAGTGAGGGACACTTCCATAATTAGACATATTAATGTGCAAAAGACAAAAAGCTATGTGAAAAGATGGAATCTTTTTTTACTTTTGCACATTGATATGTCCAAATGTGGAAGTGTCCCTCACCATAGTATGAGGGATGGATGCATACTAGCACTTTCCATATACTTATATATATGTATATGTATATGTAGATGCTAAAAACTTTCTCCTACACAGATCTAGATATAATCCATATGTGGATCCCTTGCCTCACCCATTACTAATCCAGGCCCCATGAATAGGCACTCACCCAAAATTGACACTCATCTGAATATTACTGTCGAAATCAAAAACCCATTTTCCATATGTTTTTATTGTTGACCGCTAAGGACCTGTTAAATCTTGATCTAATAAAGGCTGATTTAGGAGCGTCCCCAGCCCATGCAGACCTTCCCTTCCACCTTCATCCATGGTTTAGCATGATCTCAACATGTCCCACAATGTGGTGCATAAATAGTTACATGTGGACCTGAGAGTATAAGAAAATTTCTGGTACTAATCAGGTACACACACACACAATCTCCAGATGTAAACAAGCAATGATAGAGTAAAATACTTCATTCCCGGTTAGCATTCAAATCATAACTTACTCGAAGGAAATTATTAAGCAATCTGACTGAAGCAAGGCATTCAATATATGATTCTGAGAGTCATCACAGTTTAAGGCATCCAGCTGATTGGAAGATGAACAAATGTTATCTACTTCCTGAAACATCACTCCCATTGCTGTCAACTTCCACTTCAATATCCACCAAAAAACTCTGTTTGCAACAATCAACACCCTTTTACCATGTCGGGGAAGGTTTGACCTTAAGATCTCCTCAACAGTGGATAGAGATGGATGAAATTCAATTCTTCCTTTCTCAGCTTTCCAGTAAGCATTTTCAATCAGGGAAAGGAGGGGATCTAATTTGACTCTCAAATGCTTAAGGTTTCGGGATAAATTTTCCACATACAGATAGGATGCATGAATACCAAAGAAACACAAGTAATAGGCCATCTGTTTACAAGCATATAATGTTATATATGCCATTGCAATTGTATCTTCACCAGACGAAGTGGTAAACATTACACTTCTTCTTGTAATAAAATCCAGTAGCATTTGTTTTGAAAGGCTTAACAATATAAAATCATCCACAAACTGGGATGAGATAAGCTCCTTTTTCAAATCCGTGCAATTTTGCAAAATGTCAGAATAGTTCTTGCAGACATTATCAATTAGATCCAAGATATAATCAGATAGCTTAAGGTGATGCACCTTGATTTCCCATTGCTGGAAAGTCACTTCTTGAGAAGAAGGCATTATGGTCAAGTCTTTGGAAGAAAATACAGAAACTGGGGCTCTAATATCAGTTTTCTCCTCACTTGCATCTTCACTGGTTCTCCCAGGAACGCCTTTCCGGGCCTTTAGAAAAAAATTCAGCTCATTGAACTGTGACATAGACTCTAATAATAAAGAAATCCTTTCAGGATTTACGACTGTAGGTTCTCCACTTTCCGACATCTGGTTTTCATCTGTCGGTTTTCCACTTTCTAATGTCTGGTTTTCATCTATAAGCAATTGATTTTTATTACTTCTAATCAGCTCATTATCCATAGAAATAGAAGGAATCTCAGAGAGCATTTCCTCGCATTGAAAGATGTTTAATTTGGTTTGAGAATCATCAAGGAATACAGAATCAATCACAGCACCTGCATTAAAAGGTTGCAGCTCGGTGTCAATCTTTTGTACATCTATACCCTCCAAAACTTTCCTGTAAGTCAAAAAAATATCATGGTTGCAGCTCTCTTCCTGTAAAATATGCCAGTCCTGTAAAATATGCCAGTCCAAATATATCCCATCACATGCAGTTGCATGTTGTACCTTTTGTTCATCTAGAATGTCTCTAACAATAGAAGAGAAGATTACTGTTTCTTTATCTTCACAAAGAAATGGAACTGAAAATGATTTGAATGTATCATCCACCAGAGCCAACTCAGTATTAATAATGAATTCAAAAAAACTTCCAACAGAGGTTGCAATTTCTTTTAGCATCTGCTCCCATGTTTCCGGTAGATAGGCCAGTAGCAAGCTGACAAGCACATCGAAAGAATCAAAATGGACCAAATCAAGCATCTCAACCTCATGAAATTGAAGTTTAGTTGCAAGTGAAGAAAAATCACTGCATGATGCCTTTGTGTAGGTAACTGAGTGTCTACTCAGATGTAGGTTCTCTGTCACGCTTATATAATCCATGTCTAGGAGCGAGATAAGGCAAGTAGGTGGAGGTTTAGGAATTTGCCCGGATGGAACATTATCAAACAAGCACTCCAGAATTTCGACATTCTTAGAACCCAAAAGCTCCTTGCAATCAATATATAAGTCATCCTTTCCAACCCAGTGCATGAACCCAATATGTGACAATAAAGAATGAAATTCTTCTTCCATGGATGGACATGTATAAAATTCCAAACCAATCTTGCTGACTTCAAAGTTAAACAATTTTCTACAACAAGAAAGTGTCTTGACAGATTCTTCCTCTTCACCATAACTTGGGCCTGCATAGCGCTCGCCAGTAATGTCTTCAACTGAATAATTTGATCCTGAAACATCTTGCAGATACGAGATTGTATCTCTGAACTTGTGAATGTCCTACAAGAAAGAAATACTAAGAATAACAATTAAATAAAGCAGTTCCAGGATAAAGAAGAGATTACCAACAATAGAAATAAACTTTGAGATTATCCATAACATCAGCTGTGTCCCCATTCATCAACAACAACAAAGAACAATAGGAAAGAAAACCTTCTAAGTCTACGGTCAGATTTCAAAGGAGTTTCCTTGAACAAGTATTTGCACTCTTCTTCTTCATCGAAAACATTTTTTTGCCACACACACTGCTACGGTCCACGGATAATGAAACAATTAAATTTTGTCGGATACAAAACTCAAGAAAAACACCAATGTCTAAGTTATATAGAAAATAATCAGCTACTAAAATGAGATCGATGATATGCATTGAATATGGGGATCAAGAGAAAAAAAAAACCATAATAGAGATGCATTAAACATTTTGATCAAAAAAATAATAAAAACCGAAGATGCATAAAACATAGCAGCACTACTGAATGCATGGACTGGGGCAAATTCTTGATGCAGGCCATCCACTTGTGTAGAACTCTTGTGAAGCAATTCATTGCAGAAACAGCGCGCTTAAAAGAAACTGATAACAACATCCCCATGGTCATCTTGTAATCTAATCCATTTACTTAAAATCTAATCCAAGAAAGAAGCAGGATCTTGTCTGAGGAAAGCAAGTTTGAGGACTGCTACAACAAACAGTAAGGCAAGTTGATTCCAAGCTGGCATATTTTACTGAGAAAAAAGGTGTTTTACTTTACCACAGGAATACCAAGTTGTGGGATTTCAAAGTGAATTCCTTCCTCTTCTTTGCAAGAGTCAGTTATATGACTGATATCCACCTGAGAAAACCAAGCAATAGCAGGAGGAGTTGCATGGACAACAAAAATGAAAGAAGTCTGCAGTTACTTCAATCAAAGGAGATAGATAACTTACCAATGGAAAAACCACCTCTGGTATTTCAAACTGGAGCCCTGTAAACGTTGCATCATTCCTTTCAGATCTGAATCTTTCATGTTCCTGCAAGCGAAAACTAGGAATTGAAGAAGATTAAGAGGTGAGGCTTTTAAGTTTCTGCTGTGCTGTACCTGTGGAGCCTCGGTAGAAGAGAGGAGGCGAGACTGGTGGTGAATAGGAGGGAGAAGGGATGGGGAGGAGGAGGAGAAGAAGAGAGAGAGTGCGTTTTGGAAAGGGAAGGGGCCGATTTCGGAGGAGAGGTGGAAAGAGGAGATTTCTGGTTCTTGAATTGGAAGATGTGGAAGATGAGGTACGGGAAGGGAGAGAATGGTTGTGTCTCCTAGGCTTTCGTCAGATGCGTGGCCCCAGAAATCGACGTTGAGGAAGCGAGTTCGCATGCTTGCTTTCTTCTTTGCTTTGTTCCTACTGGTTGATGTTTCTGTATATGGATTATGGCTTTCGAAAAGAGCCTTTTCTGCTACTATAACAGAGAGAGAGAGAGAGAAATGGTTGTGGTTGGTACTTGGTGTGAGAGTCTTTACCAGAGAGATGCAGTCATGCAGAGACTGAATTTGAATTTGGAGGACCACCCCCCACCCAAAAAAGAGATTTGAACAAGGCTTCTTTTTGGCAGTCTGAGTGAAATGGTGCGAAAATACGCGCCATGTTAGCCTCTTTCCTCTCAAAATTATCTATTTTGATTTTAAAGATCATAATCATTTTAATGAAACTAATCTTTTAGTCATTTGAAATTCTTTTTTTAACTATGAATGCATCAAGGTAGTTGAAGTGAGCCCCAGTTCATTTGGGTTGGACTTAATCATTTCTCTTAAATGATTTATTAAAGGAAAATTTTGAAAAAAAATATACAGATTTTTGTAATTTGTCAAAAGTTTTTTATGGAGACAATTGGATTAAAATAATTCCACGAATTTTTTTAGCTTTTTAAAATAATTACATCTTCATATACTTTTGAAAGGTTTTATTTCTTTAGGATATTGACCATGGAGCTGATTTTAAAGTTTATGTTTGCCCTAAATAGTGTCATATTTATTTTATCAAAAATTTTACTTTACCATTACCTTTTTCATTGATTGGACAATTACTTTACTAGCTGTTTCACTTTAAAAAAATCAAAAATGTTCGTCATCCATGTTCACTTTAAAACAGAATAAGAAGCAACCGATACAAATATAAGAGGAAAGAATGATGCTCTAGAACTCCAACTACTTCAAAACAAGATCCAAAGAAGGCCGAACATAATCAAGTAAAAGGCCCCAAAGATACAAAACCATCAAAAATGCTAAAAAAAACGCCAAACTATTGAAATCAGGTCCCATATTTGAAAGGTTCATAAGTGATCGGACATGGACCCCGCACTCAACATTCGACCCATTATTAAGACCAAGGAAAAGTGAAAACTCCTCCCAAGTTAGAAAACATGATTCCAAAATGTTCCTAATAGTTTCAGAACAAACAGA
Source organism: Sextonia rubra (assembly GCA_037013555.1). Classification (NCBI taxonomy): domain Eukaryota; kingdom Viridiplantae; phylum Streptophyta; class Magnoliopsida; order Laurales; family Lauraceae; genus Sextonia; species Sextonia rubra. The sequence continues at coordinate 108,459,797 of JASUAD010000001.1, read as the reverse complement.
AGTCATTTGGAGTAAAATCCGATAGAAACAAACAAATAGTCCAAGCCTACTAGATCAGCCATTGACCCTAGAAGCGCCAACTATCAATTTTCGAAGGTCAATATAGGATGAATTCTCTTCCAAAGTCAAAAATATACATTCAAGGTGTTCTTCAAAATTTCAGAGCAATTCAAGACCATTTGGGTGCAGAATTTAAACAAAAATCTAGTGCAGCAGTCCAAGTCTGACTGATCAGACATGGGTCGAAAGTCAACATTCGGTCGACTCTCAGAGGGCAAAAGATGATGAAACCTCCCTTGAAGTTCAAGAAAAAGTCCTACAACTACAAGCATCTCTCAAAGTTTTAGAACAATTGAAGACCTTATGTCAAATCAAACACTGTGATCGGACATGGGATCCTAGCGATTTCTAGCATTCTCTTCTCATACTACCTGAAACTACTTCAACTACTTAGAGGCCTATAAATACCTTGGGCATGCGTTCAAGCGGGGCTCAATCACAAGAAACTTAGATAATTCTCAATAAAACAAATCCTTCTTACTTCCAACATAAAAACCTCTCATAAATTTTTGTAACTGCCTCTCTAAAAGGTGAAATTCTACCTCAAACACGGCAAAAACACCACTGAAACTTAGTTTTCAACTTCTGAATGTCCTTCCAGAAGGAGAAAGTGCACCTTCTAAATGTCCTTCCAGAAGAAAAAAGTGATAGTCCATGGCCTTTACCAACCGCTTTCCACCCAAAATTCATAACCTTCTAGGATTTTCTTTGGTTTTCTCACTTGAAGGAGTATGAGTATCATCGACTTCAAAGTACTTAGATGCATGCTCCCTTATGTTTCATTCTGACTCACCATGACTTGGACCCATGACGACACTACCTTGGACATTCGTTAGAACAAAAACCAGCAACTCCCTAGGATTATACAAACACAACCATTGATAAAAACAGTTGATGAACTTCCAAGATGACTGTTAGTCAAGGACACTTGGTAAGACCATCCCAATCCAGTAACAGAGGAATACAAAGACTTTGGCAGTCAATTGAGAGAGGAACATGCACAAAAAAGAGTGACATACAAAATCTACAAGAAACCGTCCGCCCAAACAACCCGGTTGGACATGCGCCTCTGGTCTCAATTATTTTGCAGTTTCCGACCTAGGTTCTATAAATTCATGTATTTTGTAGATTATGGAGATCATCTAAGGTCAGATGGATTAGTTGTATATATATGTTGTAAACAACATGCATCCATAAGGCCAAAGCATGAACCTATATAATATAAATTTGATAAATGAATGAAAATCACAATTCTGTGTAAATTGTTCTTTCCTTTATTTTCTGTCCATGATTATTGTGAAATCAAAAAATAAGTTCTTTGCAATTTTCCCCTACACCGGCAACTAAATTTTTCAGTATGTCTAAAATATAAGATTAGTCATTTAATTTGGGTTGTTTAATGACTGAACAAGAAATTATGGATACATCTCTTAATTTAGGTTGGACTCGAGAGGACCTTAGATTGAAAGAAACGCAGAAAACTATTGTAATTTTTAAAATATTCAGATTTTCATGTACTTTTCTGAAAAGAGCGAAAAGTTCCGTACCTCTTTGAAAATTTCCCCATGAGATTAAGTCTTAAACCAGAAGTATACATTATATTCCAATATGCTACTCCTATGTTCCATTCCTTCACACTAACAATATACATACAAAAAGAGGCCCTGCACTTGTAAGGTAGGTTCTACAAACCTTCTGTGGGCAGGCTATGGTTTGATAAGCAGATTATCAGAGTTAAATTCTCGCACCAAATTGTGGATGAAAATCAATCGCTGCCTTTACTGCTGCTTTAGCAGATGGAATTGATTTTCACACATGGTGTCCAGTATGTTTAGAGTGCAATACTTTCTAAGATTATAACCATCTCTTCCCAAACCGAAATAAGGCAAAACCAAACAAAACGACAGGCAAAGAACCACAGTAATTACTGCTGCTTCTGCTGTCGATCACAGTATTTTTCAGAGAAAAGATAGCAGTTATATGAGGCTAATAAGAAGCAATAAGTGATCGAATAACTTTTGGATTCTGGCCTAAAGACAGCTTTTAACATTATGAGCTACCCCAATTCTAAGAAGAATTTAATGTTAAAAGCAAACTTTGGGCAGGAATCCACATAATGCTTGGACACTCCACCTGACTAAACAATTTGTGTTATACATAGAAAGGAAGATAAGCTAATATTACTGATAAAACAAGAAATAAAAAGAGAAATAAAGATAATATTGACCAACATTCCGTTTTCAGAATTTGGCCAGAAAGGGGGGTACATTTAGTAAGCTAAAAGGAGAAGGAAAAAAAAAAAAGCATCCACAGGCGAAATCTTTTAAATGGAGTAAATGCGGAGAATATTGGGTTTCAACCAAACTGATGGAAATCCTGCATTTGTTTTTCCATTACATTAAAAAGCAAAACCGCAGCATACTGTGCAACTCAGCTTCCTCCGAGGCTTTGTTTTTTTTTTTTTTTTTTCCGCTAAAATTCCTTCGAAGCCCCAAAATAGTGGGCACCAGGCCTAGATGATTATGCCAATGATGATGAAAATTCTTTTTCTTTTCGCTAAATTCCTTCGAGGCCCCAACATAGCGGGGACAAGGCTTTGATGATGATGCTGATGATGATGAAAATTCCTATGAGGCATATCATCTTCCAGCACAAGCAATGCATTGCCAATTGTATGGAACGGAATGGAAGCTCCTTCAGCTGCAACCAGTGAGATTTGGCACTCCAACTGTCACAAGCAGGCTGAGTAGAGGAGCTGCAGTGGTCCAAAACAATCTCTAGATTCCAGTAACATCTATTCAGATACCCAAATAGATATTTTTATCAGTTGCAAAACATGAGATACAATGAAGCCAAGCAATCAATCATTCAAAGTGATGAAATAACCAGGTGGATTTGAATGACCCTCAACACAGTGCCACAACTTTTTTGGGGGCGCTTGATGCAGCAAAACAAATGATTTCCATAACAAATGAATCTAAATGCCACTAGGTTAACATCCTAAAGTTATAATAGAATTGAACATCATACCAGTTTGTGATGGGACTTTTGACTATCAAATTTTCCACACCTGTGAATGTGTTTAGGGAGAAACTATCCAGAACATGCCTTTGTCAATAGAATGTCTGGACAAAACCAATTCACTGTCTATATATCCAACCCTAGGAAACAAGATCTAATCGTGTACAAATTCTTCAGACCCTAGGTTTATTGTTTGTGAGAAAAGTACCAAAGCATGATAAATGATCTCTGCAGATACTATCTCAGGAGAACACACCTCAAAAAGGATAAAACCCACAAAATTCTATTAATCTTCAATGTTGGGATCTTATCCCTACAATGCCATATAAAAAAGAGAAGGAAAACATAGGGACTACGACTCCTAATCAAACTAGGAAAGTTATGCAAATTAAATTCCATCCTAAATACAACCCATTAAATAAAATTAGAAAACTAATAACTCAAAAGAGGAAAATAAGTGATAAGCTTTCTTGGGTCCCATATGTGGCTGCAAGTTTATCCCACATCATTCTCCTGGCTAGGAGAGAACTTAACCTCGAGTTCTATAGATTTTCTCTTGGGTCGAAGATGTGCCCCGGACGAACTTCTGATCCATTGGTTGATCCTCAATTTCTGTGCATGACTTGGAAACTTTAGTTGATCTCTTTCTCTAACTTGAAGGAGGGTTGATGCATCCTTTCTTTTGATGACCGGATTTTGTTTGAATACGCGATTGAACTTTTGGATACTTCAATAGTAGAATTTGCATCATCAAATCACAATGTTTAAGTTTCAATCGTTGATTGCCAAAGACCATCAATGTGGGGTACATGACTGATTGGTTTTTTCTGTTTTCCGTTCTTTTACCTTTTGTGGCTCTTGATCAACATTGTCCTCATAAAGAAATCTAGTCCTCACCTTCTACCCCTCTTGAGGGAAGATCCTCAGTAGCAGTTCTGCATGCTACATAACACCTATTCTAAATTAATCGTAAGATCTTCTTTTCCTCGATCATGCTTCTTAGTGTCATCTTTGATGTTTTCTGCTATGTAGCTTTGTTAGAGCAGTTACAACTGTTTTTCGCTTGCTCTTTGGTTCTTCGGTTGAAGGTGATGTAGACAGAGATACTGTTGCTCTTTGGTTCTTCAACTGAGCGTGATTATATAGACAGAGACACTGCTGTCGATTGCCATGGAACGAACGCAACCCATTGTCCTTTCCATAGGAAGGACTATGTGTTCTCTTTATCATTATACACCTCCCAATCAAAAAACTATAGTTGTCCCAAAAGAAGACAGGTGATATTCACAGGAATCACATCACACCAAATTTTGTACTCAAAAGTCATAACTGCCAATCTTAAAAGATACCAAACATTTGTGAGTCATAAGAATGATAGAATCATTAGCCCATGTGACTTTGTAGGGCTTTAGGAGCTTCTTAGTTGGGCAATGAAGCTTTTCAATGACTTCGTGCACTATGAAATGGAATTGATGAGGAATTCATGCTTATTTATTACCTAGTTTCCTCTAGATTGATACTAATGCTAACTGCTAAGGTCTCCTTATTAAGAGAAAGCTAGGAAAGGGAAAGAAAGACACGTGCCTGTCTAATATCTTTGCAAAAGCAGGGGATAAGTAGAAGTGCGTAGATCCAGGATCAAACAAAACTTTTAACTTCTTACCACTAATGAGAAAGTGTACCTTCCACTACATTTTCTGTTGCATCAGCGTCTGCTTGGCCAATGGCAAAGACTCTCCCTGCTTGCCAGGGCGGCCTTGGTGGGACTTGCTGCTGCCTCTGCTATTGTAAGGGTCCTATCTGCTGAAACTGAAGGCTTAGCCTGTTGTTGCTGATAAGCTCTAAACCACTGAGGTTCTTGTTGATGTCTACACTGTTACTGTTGCTACAGAACTGCTCGCAAAGCTTGCCTTATTGGTGCTAGGCTGATTGGTGGCCTTGCAAACTGCAGTTGTGGGGCTCTAGGTCCTGGCATCTAACTATTCAGACAATTTCTGACTTCATGATCAAGTGAGCCGCATTGAAAATAGGCTTTACTTCTGTGGCGACATTAGCTTGTCTCTAGGTTCTTGCCTCAATGATAACATTTCAGGGTCTTTTGATAACCCCAATTGATCAATTAAATGATGTTTATTCACTTGCCTTGATAGTAAGAGAAGTAACTAAAAGAAAAGCCCTAGCTCCAAGGACTCCCAAGCTCTAAACTCAAACTCGCTCTCCAACTCAACTCCAATTCACTCAAGATCGCCTCGTACAACACCACAAGAGAAGGAAAATGAACCTAAGCTAACATGCAAACCTTAGGAATCCAAAGAAATGGAATTACTGAGGAATTCATGGATGGAAACTTATTTTGGGGATCATAGAGAAGAGCGCCCAAGGAAGAATATGATGATGTTAAATTGGCTTGGGGATGGCTCCTCCTACCTTGGTTTGGCTCCTAGGTTGATGAAGCAAGAGAGAAATGAAAGGAGCTGTAACTTGCTATGAAATGAGAGTGAAATGAAAAATGGGAATTAATGGCCTAAGAAGCATGGACAAGGACACGAGACACGGATACGACACAACACGGACACGCCGACACGGCATTTCTAAAAAAAGTAGGACACGGACACGTCGGGGACACGTTAATAATATATATTAATTTATATATATAATCATCTACTAAAAAAATAATATCATTTTAACTTTTTTAATCAATTTAGCAATCAAAAAATAAAAATTCAAGTACCAACTAACAAACATATCAAATTATCAAATATCAATATAACACTAAAACATAATTTATAATCATTAAATATGAAATATCCATAGTTCCATAAAATCCATATAAAGAAAAGGGTGGATCATCTCTTTCTCCTCCCTAAAAAAAAAATACAAAAAGCAAAAAAGAAACTAATCTTGAGGCCTATTCTTTAGTGAAATATTTATTTGTCTTTTGCTTGTGATATGATTGATATTTACAATCATATATTTTTCCATGGTATAAAATTGTTATATATTAAGTTTATAAGTTTTAATAACCATATGCTAACAAAATGTCCAAGAGATATGAGCCACATGTTTATTTTTTAGTCATAGACACGGGCTAGGAATTGTAAGACACGTTGCAAAAAGAGTGTCAAACAAGTGTCCGAAATTAAGATTTTTAATTCTTAATTATGGACACGGCTAAATAGTATCGGACACGTGTCCAAGAGTGTCCGATGAGTGTCGGTGTCCGACACGTGTCCGACACGGACACATCACTTTCTTAGAAGTGTCCGTGCTTCTTAGTTAATGGCCTCTCTGGTGGGATAAGTTTGAGGAATTTCAAATAGGGGTTGGCAACAGTGGCGAACAGAAGGTTTTAAGGTATTGGATTGTGATGAACCATTAACAAAAAGCTCGGGAAGCGAGATGATCTAACCAATGAACCTCGGCGAAATCTGACTTTTCGAAAAAACCTTATCAATTATCCATATATTGCAAACTCCCCCCTACAATAACCAAATGCACTCCAAATTGAACCAAACTTCACACACACTTTCCTAACACTAAAACAAACTGGCTCAACCACTAATCCCATGTAATTAGCTAAAAGCAAAGTTAATTTAAATAATATGTGTAATTAGGGTCAGGATCATGCACAACATGGCAAATCTACTTCGAAGATCAAATCAAGCTTCCAAGCCATGTAAAGAGAATGAAGATCAAGAGAATTGAAAATTTGTGCGATTGATCTTCGACCCACCAAGACATTTACCAATATCAAGGTTGAGTTCTCTCCAAGTGGGGAGAACTGATGCTAGCCAGACTAATGGGTGCAACTCAAAGGTCTATGTCGAAGGCCTAAACCCAATAAGGGCCAATGAAGAAGAAACTTCCCTCAACATATTTCCTAGCTTCACTTTTCCTAGTTTGCAATTTTCTAGAAGATTTCTTAGGATTTCTTGATTTTTAGTAATTCTTGAGAATTAGAACTAAATTAGTAGTTTCTATTTTTATCAAGTTTTTTTTTCCAAACCATAGACTAGCGTATATAAAGAGTTGCAATCCCCTATTAGTCGATCATTGAACTTGAATAGAATTTTGAGTTTTCTCTGGGATGTGTTTTCTTCCGTTTTTGGTGTGAGGCCTAGACAACCTACCCTAAGTCATCTGGCTTGGAGAGTAGTCCTTGGCTACTCTACCCTTACCCAGGCTAAGTCAATCTACCTAACATTCCACTACATATGACAAAGTGAGTCTAGTTGTTGTCTAATAGAAAAACATCTTCAATAAAGTGGGACTTGGGAATTGCATTATGCCCCAATAGCCTACTTCTACTTAGTCCACCCTCACCAATCTTATTTCCTACATCTAGCTCAAAGCCATCTATCTACTCTACAGTGGATAGTAGATAATGAAACTTACGATGCTATTGTGCCAAGTTATTTTCATTTTTGACCAACACATATTTACTCTTGAAACCACTAAACTTTTACTCTATACATTACACATATATATAGGGGAGGCCTCTCCTAAGCTCGAGCTTATGGAAGAAATTTCGTAAGCTCACACGCTTGTGGGGCCTGCCCTTGGTCCATCCAAATGGACCAAATACACGACCCTCCTGAATTGCACATGTCCACCAATTCTTTGTTAGATCTAAATTTACTAGACCATTGAATCGACTGTGCACCAATCTGAATGGACCGTCGACCATTAAACTTTTAGAGCCTAGATGGAGATAGTAGAAACTACAGTTGGGACTGATCTCTTATAGCTAGGAGGGCCCCAAGGTGCCCTTAAAATCCACACCCCCCCAACAACGCACAAAAAAAAAAAAAAATCCCCATCCCCATGTGAGCCCTAGAGGCATGAAGTTAATGGGCTTATTCTAAGCTCAAGCTTAGTTTGTGTGTGTGTATGTGTAAAAAACAAAATATTTGTATGCATCCATCCCTCACCATAGGGTAAGGGACATTTACACAATTGGAAATACTCATGTGCAAAAAACAAAAAGGTAATGCTCATGTACAAATAAGAAAAGCCATGTAAGCATCTCTCACACTATGGTAAATGATGGATGCATACTAACATTCCTCATATATATATATATATATATATCTTTTTTTATAAATTATATCTTATATTTTTTATAACACATATCTTATATAGCAAGGGAAGAACGCAAAATTTCAATAAATGCAAGAATGTCAGTAAAAGCGTCTAGTAGAAGAGCATGACAAGAACTTGCCTCACCACAGTGGAAGAGAAATGACATATCTACTCTTCAAGCAATTCCATAGGCAAATATACTTCCTGTAAAACGTGCATCAAAATTATCAAGCAACAACTCAACATAAAGTAGGATGTGGAAAAGGGAAAAAAAAAAAAAAGAATTCTTCAAGCACTAGGGAGGGAACTCAAATGCAAAGGGTGCAACTACATCGCTGAGATGTTCAAATAGAAGGAGACATCATACCTTGACCAAGAATCAAAACTCCATTTGCAGCAAATGGAATAATATCTTGAATCTTTTCACTTGTAAAGATTGCTTGAACAGCTACTAGGAAGAACATGAAGAAGAAGAAGAAACAATGGATTAAAACAGTAGAAAAAAAAAAGATGAAAGTTAAGTAGTGAGCTTGAAATTTCTGTTTCTCCAATATTTATCACTTCATCCTGTTATTACCTCAAGGTTGAAGCCTCCTTAAAGAAGCTCTTTCAAACACACCTTTTGACGCAACAGTGGATGGGAACAATGCAGTTTGTGCAGAGGGTTTTATTGCAATCCAGGGTTGATTGTGATCCATGTGATCCAAACAGTGCAGTTTAAATTGTCCTCAGGCCTAGGTAGATGGCAGGGGATCAACAAAGCAAAATTGCTTATTATTAAATAATTGTGTTTTACCTAACTAAGTGGGATAAGAGGCTAAGCGAGTTCGGTTTATTGTTAAGATCATGCGTGCAAAGTTTCGTTGTGTTTCGACATTTGAGTCTGCTGGGTCTTAGTTGAAAGTGGTTTTGATGCAGGCCTTAAGGTTTGGGCTAATCTGGAGTGCCGAAACACGTGTCTACAGATACTTCAACTCATCTTGGCAGAGACCATAAATGAGGATATAACTCAAGGGGAAAATTGATGCAGGCCATATCAATGGGCCATGTCTGAAAGTCTATAGCTGCAAGTCCAAGATCAATACAGCCCAATAGATTAGAGTAGATTCTATCATTAGTAGTTGTTTTAATTACTTTATTAATATTTGGCAAGTCCAGTCATGTTTGATTTAGGACTTCTTCTTTGTTTAGAATTAGTTGTTTCCTTTCTTAGATGATGTCTTAGTTATAAATAAGGATGTAATCTCTTCATGGGACATATACAAAGACATTGATATTGAATAAAAAAGTGTGAGTTTGATTCTCAGTTGAGAGAGTTTGTTTGTCTTTGGTGAGGCATCTAGACATTCTATCCCTAAGCCTTTTGGCATGGAGATTAGCCCGTTGGCTAATCTTCTTCCCCGCGCTGCTTCAATTCGCTTGGAAAACATGTTGCTTCATGGGATCTTATTTTACCCATAGCGGAGTTCGCCTATAATAATTCTGTCAACAGAACGACAGGAAGATCACCATTTGAAGTTGTCACTAGTGTCAAGCCACGTTTTCCTATTGATTTAAGCCCGTTACCAGTTGACTCTAGATCAAGTCCGGATGCTGAACAGTTTGCACAACATATGAAAAATGTTTATGATGAAGTTCGCCGGCAAATCGCTACAAGTAATGAAGCATATAAAAAGCATGTGGATCCTCGCAAACGCCATGTTGAGTTTGCCGCAGGTGATATGGTAATGGTTCGTTTGAAGCCCAAACGGTTTCCTGCAGGTCAATACAAGAAATTACATCCACGAAGTGCAGGTCCTTTCAAGATTCTGAAGAAAATCAGTTCCAATGCATATGTTCTCGACCTTCCTTGAGACATGAATATCAGTTCCACCTTTAATATTGAAATTTTGACATTATATCATGGGCATCACAATGATGAATCCTTTGAGGAACAAGCTCTTCGCATCCCTCTCCATCAATTTCCTCCACACGAAATTGAAGATGTTTTTTATGATCAGATTATTTCAACCAAGAATGGAGGATTTCACAAGTTCCTTGTCAAATGGAAAGGCAAACCATTCTCTGAAGCTACCTGAATTACGGCCACAGATTTTCAACGTATCAATCCAGATTTATATGAGCAGTACTAAGCTAACAACTTGCCGGAGTCGAGTTTTTCCAAGCCGGGAAGAGCTGATGCAGGCCATATCAATGGGCCATGTCTGAAAGTCTATAGCGGCAAGTCCAAGATCAATACAGCCCAATAGATTAGAGTAGATTCTATCATTAGTAGTTGTTTTAATTACTTTATTAATATTTGGCAAGTCCAGTCATGTTTGATTTAGGACTTCTTCTTTGTTTAGAATTAGTTGTTTCCTTTCTTAGATGATGTCTTAGCTATAAATAAGGATGTAATCTCTTCATAGGATATATACAAAGACATTGATATTGAATAAAAAAGTGTGAGTTTGATTCTCAGTTGAGAGAGTTTGTTTGTCATTGGTGAGGCATCTAGACATTCTATCATTAAGCCTTTTGGCTTGGAGATTAGCCCATTAACTAATCTTCTTCCCCTGCGCTGCTTCAAAAACCCAATTCAATTAATCAGTAACTCTAAAAATCCATCTTCTACAATGCCATATAAATGGGAAAGATAACTTAGGCCCTAAGAAACCTAATTATAGTAAGAAACTAAATATGATTGGAAACCTTATCCTAATTACAACTCTTTTAAATAAAATTAGAAAACTAATTACTGAATAAAAAAATTCGAAATCTACTTGGGCCCTACCCATGTGGCCTAAAGTCTATTTGTATCAGGTTGGCAATGTTATGATATTTTGAGAGGTTTTCCATAATTTCAGATTTATTTTTTATTAATTTTGGGTTCATTGGATAGATAACCTAATTTGCCAAACTTTTTCCTTCAATCGCATTTCAATCTAAAGCTCTGAAGGCCTCCAAATTCCAAGCCAAAGTGGACTAAGGACTAAACTAAAATTTCATTAAAACCCTCCCACCATCCTTTACAATGTGACCCTTCATTCCAATTCACCTTTTTTAAAGCTCTCTTGCTTTCTTTTCGTTTGCCTCTTTTAACATTCATCTTACTACCAAAAAGAACTAGCGGGCCTCCAAGCATCAACTTCATCTTCTTCCTCAAGCCTCCACAAGCCCATACATCCAATTTCAAGCTTTTTCCCTTTTTCTCTCAACCGTAGGTAAGTTGTTTTGTTTGTGTAAGCTAGGGTTTCTTGATAATTTGTTTAAAAATGAGATAGATTGGCTAAGTAGCTCCTTTTCCTTCTTTTTAGTGCTAGGATATGAGTTTGGTTTTGTTTTTCAAGAGATTGGATTGATAGAGCTCTTTTAAGCTAGGGTTTTGCTCTTTAAGTGTTTTTTCTAACCAAGGCATATGAATATATGTAATTTTCCATTTATATGTGCATTTGCTGTTGATTCTAGCATTGAGTTGAGTTCAGTCACCTTTGAGCTCATTTATGTAAAATTTGATCTTCACATGCTAGAATAGGGTTTGTGATAGAATGGTACTGAATGTGGAGTAGTTGGAGGTGGTTTCATGTGTAAATGAAGAGGGCTAGTGATGGAGACATCAGACCTGATCCCTCTCATTCTTACAAAGTGTATCAAAGAAGAGGGCGCAGGACAGTAGATCATGCTTTAATTTGGATGGATGAACAATGCCCAGGTTTTGATCGCAAAGAAAACTCCATCGTTGATCCATCATAGCGATGATATCCGACAGCTAGATTTCGCGGAATCTCATTGAGAAGGCCCCATGTATGCAATTGTCTTGAAGGCCCTACAATGGGAAGTGTCACATGGGAGGAAAATAAAAGAATTTGAAGCTTAGAGGGGCCCAAATAGTAATTAGAAGAGTTTTTATAAGAAGAAAGGAGCTCATGTTTTACTTTAAGACATAAGTAATAAATAAGGGAGCCCACAACTTAAATTACCTTGTGATTCGTGCACACAACTTAAATAAAAAAAGGGTTTTACCTTGGGATTTGTGCACAGATCCCATGCGCACGAATCCCAAGGCAATTGGGCGCAAGTTTTGTGTTTTTTTATTAATTTATTTTGTTTTCTTATGATGATGTCATCTTTAGGATATTATTAAAAAACTTCTCTTGTATTCTCTTGGTTATGTTATGATATGATATTGAATGAAAAAGAAAAGCTTCTTCTTCTTCTTCATTGAGCCTCTAGAGTCTACCTTTCTCCTAAGATCTCTTCTAACGCCTCCAGATCGGAGTTTAGTGAGAGCCCAATAAAGGTATCTATATCTCTGTCACTTTTTCTCTTTCCAAGAGCACTATTGGTTATTCCAATTTAGATCTAGAGCCATCTGGAAATTTACTTTAAATCTAAACTACCCAGATCTGAACTCTACAGATCTAGAATCCCCTCGTTACCAAACCTCAAATCTGAACCATAAACCATCCTAAATTTGAAACTTATTTCAAAGTTGAACTTTTATTGGATCTGAACCTTTGTTGGATCTAAAACTATTAGATCTGAACTTTGTTATCACAAATCTTCCCTCTAGACTATTATCCAAATCATTGGATGTGCACTATTGGCCCTAAGCAACCTAAAAGTTTTATCTTCTATTAAGATCCTACTATTTTTTATACCAAGAAAGGGTTTATTGCGGGATCTGTGAGACTGCCTTGGACCTTAGATCTATTGTTTACTTGAGATTCAATGTTCTAATTTAATTGGCATGCCTATAACCTGATTTTAATTGTTAATTCAGACCTGATCTCATCATATTAGGGTAGATCTCATATTGTCTTGCATCAGCTAGGCCTTTTATAGTGTATGCTATAAAAATAGGTTGTTTAAGGGAGGTGAAAGTCCCAAATTTCTGAACCAAAATGGTTTCAAAAACCCATTTCTAGGAGCTTACGGCAAGCCATATGACTCCTACAAAAGGAGAGCTTGAGACTACCCTGGAACAACCTGATTGATAGGTTTCAGTTTGGAACTCACATACACTTAGGATCCCCACTGTACTTTGTGTCAGTGTTTGGGATTGATTGAGGTGTTAAGGCTAAGTGGCTTTAATTGTAAAGGTTTTGGGAGGACTACTGGTATTCTTTGGATCGTTTGAACCTTTATTGAAAGAAAGATTGATAAGGAGTAGTTCCTCTTTCGTTTGACGAATATTGTTCATGCAAGTTAAGTCAAATCGTCATTGATTGTATTGGACTCTTTTGAGTCAAGCACTACTTGGCGGTTAATGTTTGACACAGCTGGGGCACGTGGCACGTCTATGATAGGACCATTGTTTTGACACTACAAATCGATCTTGAGATGAATGTAAACCACTGGAAACCACAAAAGAAAAGGTTTTGATGCTTGGTACCTTATTATCATATTGACTGGCTATTATCCCGTGTGTATTCTCTACCACAATTCGGCACGAATAGGGAGAGTAGTGACAATATCCCATGGTGATTAAGTCTATTTGGACTACCGATTTTTAGGATGTTACTCTTTAGAAAATTATCTTATATGATTCTTTCTTTATTGAGATTCACGCATTTATGCTTTAGCTTATCTATCACTGAAATTCCATATGGTCACAATGTCTTTATTTCCATTTGATATTGCATAGGTATCAAGCCCACCGATCCTCAGGAATATGCGGAGCCATTTCAAGAGGATCAACATGAGTGACGAGTGGTGTGCGGACGACATAGTCCGAGTCATCTTGACCCCACACATGAGTGCCTTCACGACTATACTTAGATAGATCTTTTGTATATCATTTTGATTGGCCCAGGTTTTCTTCCAGAGGCCACGTAATTAATTAAACTGCTTTGGTTAATTTTGTTATACTTTAACTTTAGTAATTGAAGCTATGCTTGCTCTTAAAGGTATAATATTGTTATCATCTATTTATTTATGAAGCATCCGCTATATTGTTGTTGAATCAAGGAAATATTTATATCTCACCGCAAACTTTGATTCTGGGACAATTATTGAGGGCCACGGGTAGTTTAATTATGTTGGAAATTTTTAATTGGCCCTAATGTCACTCAAATTCCCATGTCTATGACGGATGCGCGTGCGCGTGAGAGAGAGAGAGAGAGAGAGAGAGAGAGAGAGAGAGAGAGTACAATGTTTGACTTCAAAAAGGAACTGATCCTTTTGAAATGGAATACACCTCCTTTTATAGGCACTATGAGCCTTTTCTTACTTTGGAAACAAAACAAATCACCAATAAATCTCAAATTAATTAAAGACCTCTATGACAAGTAGGTATGTTAATTTGGCCCTAAGACAAAGGGCGGCCTGGCACGGCCCTCAAAAAGCCCTTAAAATGAGGGCCTTTGTTTTTAAGGAAAAGCCCTAGGTTCAAGCTTGGACAATTTTTTTCAAACCCTGAAATTTGAGGGCCGGGCTTGGACAATACTAGCCTAGCCCAACCCAGCCCGGCCTGACCCGGCCCCAACCCTAGCCCCACTACCTGTCTTTATTCTATATAATACATACACACACTAGAATACCGTTATCACAATCACATAGTAGTAATAAAATGGGACATCAAGGAAATTTCATAACCCCATGCCCATAGCAAAATGCCTTAAAAACTCACACACACTTCGTTCATTTCATCTATAATCATTTAAGTTATGTATTATGCTTACTGCATAGGCAATAAGAATTACATGGTTGCTTCTAAACCCTTTATTCTAGTTTTAATGCTTCTTGTTTCGGTTTTCTATACTTTTTTTTTATAACTAGTGTGCGCAATGTTGGGTGGGGGGGGAGGGGTCGTGGGTTCTTGTTTATAAGGATGATGCCAATCGATTTATAAAGGTAGTTTGTATATGCATGAAACTTCAACTATGTAGGGTGATCTAAATATCCTTTTAATTAGATAATTATAACTCCAAATTTTTTAAGTCAAAATCAATATTGAATTTTGTAGTGCATTTCTTTTTGTGACTGAAATCCAACAATGCTTAATAGTCAGTTCAATGTTAAATTGAAAATAATGCCAATTCATAAAGGCATATGGCTGTAAATATTTTAAATTTCTCAAAAAATAAGGCTCTACAAGAATGATTTGACATCGTATGTAAAAATTCCTATGAAAAGTGTGAGATAGAACAGATTCTTTAACAATTTTCTTCCTTTAACAAAATAAACACGTCTAGAACCCAAGTCACCAGAGCACATTCTAGAACCCAAGTCACCATAGCACATATAACTTTGTCCGATAAAAAGAAAGTCCCTTCACAAAAGAGATTACACAAGATTACACTTGGCCGACACTTGATGCTTGGTAACAACATTAAAAAAATGATTTTCTTTTTTTGAGGCCCTGAGCACTGCCCTGGCCCAGCCCTGGCCCTCGAGGGCAATGTAAGGGCCTCGGTAGTGTAGGCACTCCAAGGAATTTGGCCTGCCCGGGCCCGGCCCTGAGTATACTGAGGGTAAGGTAAAGACAACCATGGGCCCAATCCTTTGGCAGCCCCAATGATAAGGTTTGCTAAAAACATAATATTGGAATTTCCATTATTTGGTTGTAAACTTGAGCAAGTATTGTTCCTTGCATCCGGTGGACTCTAAAGCATCACATCAACTCACCTCTCAACTTGGTCAATTCTATTTAGGAATCCCGCGATGAATGTGTCACGTTGATAATATGTGAATTTGCCTTAAAGGAAGCACCATTGCATGTTCCCATCCTCCTACTCCTCCTCCTTCCTCTTTTTTTTTTATGAACTCTCTCTCTCTCTCTCTCTCTCTCTCTCTCTCTCTCTCTGATTAAGTAGTTAATTTGCCACACCCTCCAACGCCTAGTCATTATGGTTGTATTGTTAGCAACTTGAGATTATATCAGAGCCAACATGTCCTGTGTTTAAATCCTCATGGCGCAAAAAAAAATTAAAATAAAAAATAAAAAAAGGTCAGCATGCTGCATCGATTGTAAAAAAGGTTGTCATGTGTGGGCGTGTGTGCCCAAGGCAAAGAGCAGCCATGCCACATCGAGCATCTTGTGCGGGTGGGTGCTTCGAGTCTGGGAGGTATCCAGCCCCAGGGGGCTTAATTTGCAGTACCTCTAACACCTAGGCATTTTGGGCGTGTGTGATGGAACAATCAAGAGACTGCTACAAAGATGCCTCTTTCCCTAGAACCTCACTTGAGAGCTGATCCAAATCCTCTCGTACTTCAAAGATGTATCATACCATTCGCCCCCCTGCTCTATATGGTCTCTTTTCTTCCTCTCTATGTGTTCCCTTATCTTTTGGCAATATTCATAACACAATCACAGGCTGTCCCGCATAACTTTTTTTTAAACAAGCTATGGAAGAGGAACTTGATGCTCTACAATTAAAAAATATTGGGAAATTGTGATGTGTTCATTGCATGTTAAGCCAATTGGATGTAAATGGATCTGTCCAGTTAAAATAAAAGCTGATGGATTGTTGGATCGTTACAAGGCCTGACTTGTGGCTTTAAGAAAAAAGCAGGAGCATGGGGTTGATTATGATAAGGATGACAAATGAAATCCACTAAGCATTTAAGGCAATATAAGTACTGAACCGAAACATGTAAAGGACACTATCATTTTCTCAACAGAATCAGTCATGAAAACCACCAATGGATATTGGTTTAGGGCAGGAATGTCAGAATAACTGGTATGCCATTCAATCCTCTTTCTTCCCCACAAAACTGAACAATCAACCACCCATTCTGACAAACTGTTCACAACAACTTCATTAGGCATGCATCCAAAAAAAAACAAAAAAACAGATTTATATGCCATCCATATACAAATGGTATGATAGAAGATTTAAAATTATAAAGATTCTGAAAACCTGAGTTTTGCATTAGCTTTCCATCGCTTCCATCATTATTGCTTTCATCAGTGGAGATGTCTATACCAGTAAACGACATAATGTGCACTGAATAGGATCCATCTGACACCCATATAGTGTATGTTCCTGCAAAATAAAGGTACTCTTTATCAAAAACTGGAACTGGCAGAGAAATCATGCCACAAAAGTAATGGTACCATACTTGAAGCAATATCAGGATGAACAGCAAGCATTTGCACTTTCATTGTATAATTCAGGCGCCTCATACAGCCATTTCTAGATGGGATGCAAGACCGAGTGGAGACTTCTGAATCAATGGGAGTATTATGCATACTAAATAGGTGTATAACTCCATTTGAGTCCAGGATTAGAAATCTTTGCTGGGACAAAGAATGGATCGAAACTGCTTTTAGTGATGCAGTAACTGTCTGCAAATCATTCTGGCTTTGGACCTCCAAGCACTTGAATGCCACAAAAAATGAGTCAAGATCACCTGAGTCCTGTCTGAGTTTCACAGTTTTATGTCTAGCTGCAAGTAAAATTTTCAAGGCACAGTTATCAACACTCCCAGTTAATCCAGTTATGAGCAATGCCTAGAAACTTATAAAGAAAGACAGGCGAAGAGAGATGCAAATTTTAACTTTACAAATGGAAAGTAAACAGACATTGACCTCTTCTAACGTCACGACCTGGAGCCTAGGGCCCTTCGAATTCCATGTCATGACTATGAGTATTCACTTTCCCACATGCATAGGTCAAATAAATGCTTCAAATTCATGGGCATAAATTAATAAATCTTGAAATTCAATATATAGAGTTCGTTTAAAACTTCCAATCTAAACCAAGGTTTAAAAAATCAAAATCAGGACCCTACTCAGTCATGACCAAGTCCAAATCAACTGGACTGAGTCCCATGATTAGAGTCTGAGTCCAACGCGACCTGAGGGTCAGTAAGGGCCCAGTCCAAGTTCTAGAAAAGGGACCGTAGATCTTTAACGGTTGCCTTCCGGGGACATACAGATAGCTAGATGGTTAACCGTAAGACATTTGGTTAGCCGCAAGGCATTCGGTTAGCCGCAAGGTAACCGTAGTTCAAAATGCTGAGAAAAAAAAAAAGAAACGTTATGGAAAAGCAACTGTCGAAGGTTTAGGATGACCTTCTAGTGTCTTACAGTTAGCTGCAACACAGGCACGGCTGGCCATGAGACCTGCAGCAAAACAACTTAGCTCCTCAGTTTGGCCAATTTTACCCTATACATTTAACCATTTGGGTTAAGGGTTCTAGGGGCCTATTCTTGGTTACCTACAGTCCATTTTACCCAGCACATAATGGAGAAATTGACTTGATAATCCATGCCTTCCAGGACTTGATGTTCTAGAGATGAGCTTAATCTATCTTGTTAAGGCAGAGGCAAGGTCTTGGACTTAGACACAGAACTGACAACCTACGAAAGTACAGATTTAACTATGGCACTAACAGGAGCCGCTAGTCATAGACTTGCAAATTCCAAGGAATGGCATATCCACCCGGTCTTTCTTGTGTATCAGGTTTCGTCCTGTGCTCTTTTGGTTAGTTTGTCATTGATTTCTGCTTGTCTAGTGGTCTTTGGTAGTTCTGGTTGTTCTTTTTCTCCAGGTTTCCTCCATTTAAACTTAAAAGTGTGATTGGCAAGTTGGAAGGTGCTCATTACCTCAACCATGAGGTTGCATATTGGAGGCACTATCGAGGAGCGAGCTCCACCCGATGGAAAATATTAAAAAGTATTTACACCACCTCGACTAACACCTTGAAGTTTTAGTAAAAATGGTTAGCTGAGAAACACGTGTCGCTAAAAGTGCACTAACCGGGTTCCACCTAAAGTGGGAGTATTAAGGAGTAAGCTCCACCCAACGGGGAATATTAAAAAGTATTTCCGCTGCCTCGAGATTTTAGTATCAATAGTTAGCTAGAGAAATTTAATAGTTACATCTCCAAATATAAATAAATACATAAACAACTCACCCAGACCATAATCTGCATCGCTCTTGGGCGAAAGATTATCATGCTCACTTCTCCCCTCCAGATTACTCGGCTTCTTAACCCTCCCTTTTACAAGCAGCCTCATAGGGAAAACTCTAACCCCATTCACTTCTCCCAGGAGCAAAAGCCCCATGGAAACTCTAAGAGAATAGATGGGCGCAGTACAATCCACGACGGCGCACTTGATCAGATCCAAGCAGGCCCTATCATCCCGCAATCTCACAGAAAGGACCCAGATTTTCCGTGCGGAGGCGGAATAAAGCGCGAAGAAGTTCACAGATGCCTCAATCTTGGGGGAAAATCCATGGGAGAGTCCAATGATAGCGGCCGAAGAAGCGCCGTGTTTGGAATTAAGATCGAGACGGATGGGGGCAAAGGAGTTGGTGGAGGTGAGGATCCAGGCGCGGAGGAGAATTGAGGAGCCCGCGGCGTGGGGACGGGCGGCGAGGAAGATGACTCGGGAGGCGGAATTAGGGTTCGGGTTGGGGTGGTAGCGGAGGAAGGAGAAGGTGGTGGAGAGAGGAGGAATAATAGTAGGAGGAGGAGGAGGAGGAGGAGGAGGAGAAGGTGGAAAGAAGGAGAGGGGAGGGTAGAGGAGGAGAGAGGAGTCGGAGCGCAAGAGGGCTAAGGAGAGGCAAATGGGTTCGAAGAGAAGGGATGAGACGAGGAGAGATGGGTCGGTCTGAGGTAGGTGAAGCTGGGAAGCCTGCATAACGACCATATCTGGGGCTACACCATCGCATTCATCTTCATCTTCTGCTGCTGCTGCTGCTGCTGCTGCTGCTGCTTTTCCGGTGAAATATTACAAATGGGAATTTCCATAAAGGTCACAAATGTTCTCATACAGGTTTTCTTTTGAAACATAAAATCATTTAAGACAAACGTGGAAAGGAAATTTGAAGCTACGAGATCCGAGTCCAACTCCTTCAAAACAATAATCAAAAAATTTTTTGAAAATTTCAAATAAGGCCCTAAAATTTTACCTTATTTCCACAAAAAAATATAAGTTTCAAAACTTTTTAAATTAATTTCTAAACTTTTCAAGAAGTTTTTAATTAAAGACATCTATCCGTTTAATGTTATTTTTCGACAAATTTTTCCCTCAAAAATTTTAAGCTACCCAATTTACTGTTTATTGAAATAAATTTCTCATTCAATTCATTTATATTCTGGTCATTTCCATCCCTCGCATCCTTATGAAGATCAATGACAACTAGCATTTCTAGGGTGATCGACTGCATGTAGTGCCTGTTGAAATCATTTCATGGCTTTAAATGATTGGTAATTTGGTATTTTAAAAAAATTGAAAGAAAAATTTGCTAATAAGTACATTTAAATAGATGGATATCCTTAATTAAAAATTTTTTAGAAAATGTAGGGACTAATTTGAAACTTTTTAAAACTTATATCCTTTTTTGAAATAAAGTAAAACCTTAAGGCCTTATTTAAAATTTTTTCTAATTTTTCCATCGTCAAGGAAAGGGCCTAAATGCATAACACCATCGGGAATAAATGGCTGACCTTGTGGATAAAGCACCCACTTCTGTAGCTTTCACCAAGTTTTGAACTTTGGTATGAGTCTTTTACTTCCTATATTTTAGCCACTAGGTCAACCAAGCAAAAAAAAAACAAAAAAACATAACACCATGAAAAGTGCTCAAAAAGGTTAACACATTGAAGCTAGGTCCCATGTCCAATAGGCTCATAATGATCAGACATAAACCCTCTGTCAGCATCAGACCGAGGTAAAAAGCTCCTCATAAGTTAGAAGACATGGTTTCAAAGTGTTACTGAAAGTTCCTAAGCAAACAAATGACAAAATTTTCTTTGTGGATTTACAAAATTCGATGGGGGGAGGTACAGATTGAGGAATTATTGGAAGAGAGGATTATTGTGGATTGGGAGGATTTTATCAATCCTCTCTTACTTTTCCTCTGTTCGCCTAAACGTAAGTTTACTTTACAATTGAAAAAAATCATAGATGATTCCAAGACAACTTGATTAGCCGTAGACCTTGCAAACAACAACTGATCAATTTAAAGGCCAATATAAGATGAATTTTCTTCCAAAGTCAAGAGATATATATTTAGTGTTCTTCAAAGTCGGATGACAATCTATGACCATTTGGATGGAAATTCAAACTAAAGCTCAATATAAGTCTGATTGATTGGGAACTAAAATCCACATCTGAACAATTCAGAAGTAAAAGGATAATGAAGTCTCCCTTATAGTTAAAAAAATAGTTTTAAAAAGATCTCTCAAAGTGCAGAACAATTGAATATGATTTGGGACATGAAAACAGGGAAATTGCACAGAAGTAGCTCATGGCCGATCAAAATAATATGATCATACATGGAAAAATCTGTGCCTAAATAGAGGCATTTAGGTCGGGAAAACAAACCACGGTCGTTTGACTCTTATAATCCGTTTTGAACCCCATTGGTTGTGGGAACCCGATGCCAAACAGTAATTTAAATTGGAAAATTGGAAAAACTCAATAGATGTTTGGTTAAGGGCGTTTTGTCTTTGGTTGAGTTCATTTACACATCTCACGTAACTTCCATGCGTAAATGGTGCAAGAAGGTTAATTATTCTTTTTCTACAATGGAGGGTGTCTCAATCCTTGGCCTATTTGTTTGCAATGGGTAGAATAAAAGAGGTGCGAAATCTGACGCAATGATTGGATTTTTTACTTTGACATGTGTTTGGAAAGTTTCCAAATATTGGGTAAGGTAAACCTCTCAGCCTAGTTGGTAGTTACTTTTATTTGACTTCATCATTTCTAAGTTATCGCACTTAACTTGAATAACTGGGTTTACTCCTCTCACCATTCAACTTTGATCTAATTTTTTTATCACACGCGATACAGCAGTCATAAAAGAGTGATGAGTTCAAAGTTTGGTGAAGAAGAACAACAAAGTAAAGATCAAAGACTAAGAGAAGTCTACAACACTAACCCTCATCGAATCCGGTGAGTTTGATTTATTTTTTTTATTTGTTATGAAACACCTTCTTTTCTAAAATCTAGGATGAAGAAATAATGATAATCACCAAAATTGTTAAATTTGCAATTCAAATCAGAATCTCAATAAAAACTATGCTTCTCTAATCAAATGGTTGAATTCATATGAAAGGGACCTTGGGTCGATCATCCTATCATTTTTTTTATGTGATGGCCACAAAAGACATCACTTTTAGAAGATCGACCCAATAGTAGTGGAAGAAATGTGCAAAAAGTGAAAACTAGAAATGTGCAAAAAGTGAAAACTATGTTCCAATTTAAGTGTAGTATGAATTCCCTCTTTCAAATGAAATCTTGCACAACAAAGACACGTGATATATGATAGAATAGATTCCTTATAATTGTCTCAGAGGCCCATTGACAGACAGATTGTGAACTTTACTTCGAAATGCAATGTATGAAACCACAAACTACCGATATATGGTATGGATATATTTGTCCTGCAACTAGGTTTGATAGGATTACAAATCACAACCCTTAAATCTGTTATTTGTTTCATTCTTGATTATTGCATTAATATATATTTTTTAGCTTCTTCATGCATGTTGGCAACTTAGCATATAAATTTCAACTCATTTGTATACTGCTGTCACTTGGTGTTTTGTATACTCTTGTCACTATATGTTCTGTAATATTGTTGTTTTATCATTAGGCAATTTTATATATCAAACATGTGTGCATCTTTTCATCATTTGCAACATATACAAATGTGAGTGATCAGTAATGCCTATGGGCCACGAATGGCACCAGATCCATATAAGGGTGGCATGCCATTTGATGTGAAATTAATTCAATCTTTTAATACTACAAGTGCACAATTGTCCTTTTGGAGGTGATCCCATATGGAGCACTTTTGAAATTTCTTTTTAATTGCGATTTGATTGTTCTTATAACAATAAAGAAAGATAAAAGATATAAAAATAATATTGAAAAATTTAATTGTAAAGTGCAGGAAAATCAATAATGAAATGCGAATCAGAATGTCATGAATCCATCAAGTAATCACACTACCATTCCATGCAACCAATAAAATAGACTTATCTTCAAAAATCCTTCAAACAAAAAACAAATCAATGTTTATGATTCAGATAATATGCCTATCACAAAGCACGATTTTTTTTCACTATTTATTTAATGCAAAAAATCTCCTTTACCTAATAAAATTATGAATTAACCAAATATCATGTATTAATCAAAGATAGATTATCAAAGAACTTAATCCAAGCATAACCTATTAAGAAAACATATATGAATAAAGCATTGTTCAATACAAATTAAATGGCATAGGTTGTCTAAGATAGACGGCAGATTTATTATTCTAAATAAGCATACAATAGACAAAAATATTTAAATTAAATCACATAAAAGAATGATGAGACATACTTAATTTCATTTGACATTCTCATCAAAAGATATACTCCTCCTTTGCAAAAGATGTGAACTTCATGGAATCTTTAAAATGATTATAAGCTCTTAATACTTTCTTCTAGCCTAGATTTTGGAATAGGTTCCAGAATACTCAAATTAATTCTCTAATTTTTCTACACTAGAGAGAGAAGAGTATGAAGGAGAAAGAGAGGAGAAAGAAGTGGAGAGAGAGAGAGAATGGAGAGGGATGTGAGCTCTTAGACGTCCACAGCTTGTGTTTATAAGGTTTGGAGCCCCTTTATGTCCTTGATTTTTTTTCCTTTTTTGTAGTTTGTTTGAAAAGGTCTCTTGGTTTGGCTTCTAAGTTAGTAAAGACTTAACAACTTTAAAGAGATCCTTTCTTGCTTTCATTTAGAAACTAATCTCTACACAAGCTTTCTATATTTAGAAGATTCTTTTCTTATGTATAAGTAAATCTCCTAAATAAGCTTTCCTTCTTTAATTTCTTGAGAGTTTCTTCAAATCCTTTTAGATTATCTTTGAAAAGAATAATGCAATAATGGTGGACCCCACTTTAATCTTCAATGTACTTTACTCGAAGAGAGATGGACTTCACCCAAAGGTGTGTAACATGGATAAAAATTTCAAACTTTTTGCAATCCCGTCTAAAAATATACTTCCAATTTCTTGAGGCCATAACTTTATTGTTTTAGCTCCAATTGATGTAATATTGGATCCTACGGACATCTACTCAAAAGGAGCTTTCCAATGGTGGTAGATTGTCCAATTCCGTCGCTCAATTTTAGATTTATGACCGTTTTAATCTATACTGTCCAAAGAAAAGTGGGATTAACTTTTCATTTTTGAATTCCTCTTCTTTGACTTTCCTTTTCATGAATTATCTCCACCTTAGATTTCTTTTTTTTTTAATTCAAATTTGAATTCTTTTAACAAAGTGAGAGTGAGGCCCTCCTTTGACTATCCAGGTATGTATGTATATACGTGTGGGGTCCTCATGAAGCCAATTTTTCAAATTTCTTGCATGGTGTGCCCACATAATTTGCTCACATCTTCTTGCACAATTTAAGTAAACCCATAAACTATTGAAGAGCCACATTGAAGCAGGACCCATCTGAACAGAGTTTTACTCTAATTGGGACTCTTTGGAAAGAAATTGTAAATTTCTAAGGCAAAAGATGTGTAAAATTTGTGAGAATTCCAATGCATAGGTGAAAATGCTTAAAATGATAAAAATAATTGAAAACTCATACAAATCACCTAATCAAGTCCCTAATTCACACTAATTCAAGCTAAAATGACCCAATTTCATGACCTTAACACCATCTATTTCTATAAATTAAACAAGCAATCAAAATATAAGGGGATTGGCGATGCGCACAACCCGTTTGATGGTTTGCCCAAAACAAAATAATAATAATAATAAAATAAATAAATAAATAAAGGCCTTACAAATACTATATTTAAGAATATGTGGTCTCTATTTTTAGTACAATACCCTTATCAAGAGATTATTTGAAAGGTTGCAGTATATGATATCTCAATGTCTCTAGGTTGGCTCAAGATAGTACAGCTAAACTTCTCCTCATTACTTGCTATTTGGGATGTTTTATGTTTGGCACTTACAACTTCATATTCCTAAGGAATCTAATATTACATTGTTTATTATATTATTATTGCAATTGCTGTTGAACATAGCCAACACCCTAATCTCACATGTTATTCAAATTTAAATGTCAATTTGGGCTAATGTAATTGATCTCAACCATGCGTGGTCTAGATTGCTTGATCTCTTTTTTTTAATCAAAATTCAAAATTGACTAAAAAATGGCCATTTCTAAATTGCCCTGATCTCACATTTTAATCAATGCTTTCTTAAAAAAAGATCCATGGTCCAAATTTCTGATACCAATTTAAAGGGGTTTTGGGGTTTTTTTTTTTTTGTAAAAAAACTAAAAAACGTCAAATGAAAGTGCGCAGTGTGCAGAGAGTGAGCAGCAGAGAATATTAGAGAAAGAAGCAAATAAGAAGAAAGATCGAATAGCCGTAAGGGTTATCCATAAGCTGTGCCTTTTTATAAGGATTAGTAATGTGGGTTATGGTCCACCAGTGCTTCCGGTACTAAGGTTTCGTTTTGGTCTTTTAGTTGCAAGGCCAGTATGTAAACCAAGAAAGGGAGATGAATTATGGAATCATCTTCAAACCGACCGGCGAAGGTCACCCATGGTACTTGGACAAACGAAAATCACGCCTCAACGCCCACATGGCTAACGACAACAGTCCTCGAGGTCCATACCAGGCTATAGGCTTTTCACTATGGCCATCATACATAATCGCTTCCATGGTAACATTAACTTAGGGCTTTAAAACTAATGATAAAGAAAACCAAACACCGACAGACAAATGGAAATAACTCATATTACTAACAATGTAAAAATTTACAACATTATGGCCTTCCCTTCCGGCTACTCCGAAGGGAGATTAGCCTGCCATACCTGCAGGGCTTCTTTCTATTCTATCTCTATGCTTCAATCTTCCGTCTTCTGTGTTTTTACAAAGGGGCAAATGGGGTTTATATAGACATGAAGACCCCTAAAAGAAAACAAAAAAACACTGTTCCCTTGTGAGAGAATTATTACAAAGTACGATCCCACATAAAGAAGATGAGGTAGTGGGAGGCAGTGTACTGACTGGGAATGGCACGATGCACTGTTGACTGCTTTTGTGAGCGTGCTGGGAGTCAGTCGAGGTGACAGACGGTCACGTGGGCCACGTGGAGCTGCAGACTGAGAAGACGGCTTGTCTAGAGGTGGCCAGCTAGAGTGTCATGTTGCTGACGTAGGCTGAGGAGAATAATTCTCTGGATGGATATCGTCTGGGCTTTTTTCTGACGGGCTTGCATCAGACTGGGCTTCGATGCTTAGATCTGGCTGTAGATCCCGGAAGATGTTGCCGATGTTGTTCTTCAACTCTGGATCCCGGAGGCCTTTGCTGAGAAAAGTCTCGAGACTACAAGCGATCTCGATCCTTATAGGGGCCTGGCTGGGCTTCATCTTTTCGACTGTTCCATTGCCAAATACCTCCGTAGTCTGGATAACTACTGTGTCGGTGAGGTATACTGTGTAGAACTTTTGAGAGGTGTCTAGGAGGTCATGGCTGATTCGGTCAATCAGCTCTATTCTCTGTCGTTCGAGCTCTGAGTAGGAGAAGGGCTCGACAGCTGCTTCGACCTCGGAAGAGGAGAGCCAATCTAATTCGGGTAATTCTTCAAGAATCCGAATAAGCGAGAATGGCTCAGCAGGGGTCCCGTAAGGACTGAGAATCTGAGTTCGGAGGACATAAGGATACTCCTTAACAAGATGGCGGAGGATCCATCTCTCTACTTCTAGGAGGATAGCTAGGTGTTCTTCCTTGAGAATACGGATGTAAGCAATAAAGCCATATTTGAGGAGGAGCTGATCTTCTAAAAGACCGACCTCATCAGCTGAGCACCCCTTTAGTACTAGATTAGGTATGTGGGGGCAAAATCCTCGGATGAAGTCGATGTGGTCCTTGATGGAGGAATAGGATGTTAACTGGGACATGAGCAAGAATGCTAGGGAAGCTTCGGTGTTTTCTGAGGCATCTGGAAAGATGGCTTTGTTATGGGCTTCTATAGAAAGAAAAACTCTGAGGTTCAGTCTCCTATAGATAGGGGTTTTAAGACTCCCTGCAACTTCGGCGTAGGATACAAGCCCAGTGGAGTCTGCTAAATTCTTAGCATAGCTAAGAGTTTCATTTCTTGCATGGGTAATAAGACTTCTCTGAAACCTCATGTGTCTCAGAGCGGCTATGATAGCCTACTTGCATTCTATTCTGAGTTCGTAGTCGAAAGCTCGCCACATGTTGTCTGAGATCAGTAGTTCTTCTCTACTGAATTCCTTTCTGAGCTAACCAATTTGAAATTGATCTTTATAAACACATTTTCTGAGAAAGACGTGTCCTACCACATTCTATGGATTGAACTCATCTTTAGTAAAGCCTGGGGGACATAAAAGCTGATCTATATCATTAAAAATGTTTTGTGCTTTCTTTTTTTGCTGGGCAGGAATTAAAGGCTTCCGTGAGGCCTGAATCTGTGTCCATGCTTCCTCTTTTTCTGGGGTCTCAAGAATCTTGAGAGCTTTCTGAGGAGGAGCATTGTCGCTAGTACCGAAGCCACTACCTTCTTCGATATGTAGCTGGCTGAACTCTTGGAATTCCAAGAATTGTTGAAAGAGGGCTTGCTGATCAGCCCACCTGTCTGAGCTTACCTTTCCTCTTCCTCGAAAAGAGGTTCGTCTGCGTCCTCGTTGCATCTGTATCTTTGAGGAAAGAACAATTCTGAGTAAGAAGAGTGTTTAGCAAACATGTGCTCTCTGGATAAAATATCTGCTAATTCATTTTTTTCTCCTGGGATGTGGACGACATCAAAGTCAAATTCATTTAAAAAATGCTGCCAGTTTACTAGGCGTTTCTGGGTAATCCTTTTTAAAGGGGCAGTTCGAAAGTGTTGAACAAATTTGGAATCTGTTTCCATAAGAAACTTTTTTGGTATGAGAAAAAGGGCATATTTTTCTATCCCGAATAAAACGGCTAACAGCTCCTTTTCGTGAGCATGATAGTTACACTGAGTGGCAGTGAAAGTGCCAGATTTATAACAACAAATAGATCTTTTTCTTTCTAGGTCTCTGGAGTTATAGGTCATATAAACAACTCCCCATTGTTTCTCGAAGGCATCGCTTCTAAGGATGAAGGAATCCTTCATACTTGGGAGGCTGAGAGGAGGAATAGTTTTTACTATTTCTCTTAATTTGTGAACAATTTCAATATCTCTTTCAGTCCATGTGAAAGGGATAGTTTGCTCAGTTTTCTTTAATTTGGCTGAGAGGCTTCCTTGATATTTTGCTAGGTCTTTAATAAAATCACTAGCACAATTGAGGATGCCTAAATAACTTTGCAACTGCTTTTTGCTGGTTATTATTTTCGGAAAGTCAAAAATCTTTTTGACTATATGTTCTTGCAAGGATATTTACCCTTGTTTAATATGGACTCCTAGGAAATTAATTTCCTTTTTACAGAGTTCGTATTTAGTCTGGGAGATTACAATTCCATGCCTCTGGAACTCTGCCAAAATTGCTTGAACATGTTTAAGATGCTCTTGTTTCGTGTGTGAGGCTACGAGAACGTCGTCAATATAGACCGGACAGTAGTCTAAATGTTCTTGAAAGATATCGTCCATTCGTCTTTGAAAGACTTGTGCAGCTATGTTGAGGCCCAATGGCATGACAAACCATTCGTATTTTCCTCTAAGAACACTAAAGATTGTCCAAGGGACTGAGTCTTTATGCATTCTGATTTGCCAGAACCCGGATTTACAATCAAACTTACTGAACCATGTTCTTCTTTCAATAAGTTGGATTAAGTTGTTTTTATCTGGGATTTTGTAGGTATCTGGGACAAGATTGTTGTTTAGGGCTCTATAGTCAATTACCATTCAAGCCTTTCCTCGTAATTGTTCAGCGTGGTTATTTACCAAAAAGGCTGGGCTATTATGAGGACTCTGAGAAGGTTGTATTAACCTTTGTGAAAGAAGTTCTTTGATTTGGGTCTGAATTTCTTTCAATTCATTGGCACTGGCTGGGTATGCCTTTCCATTGATGGTTCGTTCTGGGTCTTTGAGTGTAAGTATGCACTCGTATTTGTCTTTTTCCCAGCGTGCTATAGGATTTGTTCCTAGGACTGGTTCTGTGAGCCTTTGTAGCTTTTCTTGAATTTTTGATTCTTTTTTATGCTGTGACAGCTTAGCATGGTGTAGAAAGATTTCGGCTAAGAAACTCTCTATCTGGTTGCAATCACAATCTTGTTGTTTCTGGGAGCACTCGTCGCAAGGTGCAGTTTTTGGTTTAGGGTTTAGGGTGTCAGCTGTGGATGGAGGTGGTGGATCACCAAGCTCGAGCGCGTGAAGCTCTGAGAGCTGTCGGCGGGTATGGAGCGCCAATTGGAAGGGCGGACCCGGAGCAAGCTGCAGTGTAAGGGTGAGTGGGTTGGAGAAGGAGATTTGACAGGAGTCAAATGTTTCAAGGAAATCAAGTCCAAGAATAGAATCTCCAGCACCAGGTTTTTCTAATTCCCAAAATTGGATTTTGTGGAAGGTCTGGGCAGCTTGGATCAGCAGAGAATGAGTTACCTTTTGGATGGTAAACTCGGAGCCATTAGCATTAGTACCCCGCATGGGATAGTTTGCTAATTGCATATAACATTTTGGGATCACACCTTTTTGTATTAATGACGTATTACTGCCTGTGTCAAGAAGGGCGTCTAGAAGACGGCCGTTCAAGTTAGCAATGGGTAGGCGAACATAGAGTAGTGCGCTGGTGCCCATAGAATGAGTCCGTAGGTGAGGAGTTTGTTGCTGAAGTACAAGGGCTGTGTTAGATTCTTGACTGTCAGCAATCCTTGTTATAGGTTCTTCTATTTTAATAGAAGGTTGTCTGCGCTGTGCGAGAAAGGTTCGCTACTATTGGGCTAGCGAGAACCGATATTCCTCAACTTCTTTCCAGAAGTCGCTGAGAAGTCGGAGAGCAGTATCTTTAGATTTGCTTCCCCGATTATCATAAATAACTAGGAGAAAACATGTTTTGTGATAATGAAGAGAGTATTCTTTGCTGACAAAGAAAATGTCTTCTTCAGCTTCTCCTGTTGTTGTAGAAAGACCACATTCTTCACAGAGATGTGGTTCTGAGGAAGTTACAGCTTCAAAGATAATTGGGATTTTATTTGGGAGTGGAGTGCGATACTTCTACGATTTAACTGGCCAATCTTGGCAAGTCCATATGGCCTCTTGATCTTCATATTTTAAGTATGAAGAGTATTTAGTGGAACATTCTGCATCGTCTTGAATTATAGCCATATTGCAGAATGTTGCTGGGTCGTGATCTTCGAAGAAGTTTTCATCTGTGTTTGTGTTATCATCCTCTTTAGATGAGGAAGATGAGTCTGTGATAGGGGAATAGACTGAGTCTAAGTCGATATCTCGAATTTCGGAGGGATAAAGAACATCTAGATCTAAAATATCTGCTGAGGATAACATTGCTTCCACAATGTTAACTCGGAGTTGTTTCTTTTCCTTGTCTGGGCATTCAGGAGCAAAATGTCCTGGTTTTCCTCAAGTCCAACATTCTTGTTTAGACTTATCCTCTATTTTAGCTGTGCTGGATTTCCTATAATTAGGAACCTTTTTTCCTGAAGAGGTATTCTTTTTCCAATCCCTGCGGCTCTTGTTGCGTTAAATCTTTTTTCTGGGTTTTTGAAAGTTGTAGATTTTTTAAATCTATATTTCTTTTTTCTAGGTGATGGAAACACTTTCTTCCCTTTCTTAAATCTTTTATAAGATTTATTTTCTGAGCATCCCCACTGAATAGCGGGATTAGAATCTCTTTCATCCTTTAAAGAGATTTCGGAGAAGGTCATTTCAATGAGCTTGTGCTCTTTATGATCCTTCTTTTTCTGAGCGATGTAGTCTTGTGTGAAGTTAATTCTTTTTCCTAAAGAATTATCCTTCAAGTATCTGTTTCCAGTAAATCTTCCTTGCTATTTCTGGTAGGCCTAGAAGATAGTATTTCCTATGATAGGAATTTTTCTAAAGTATTCATCTTTAAGATTCTCGTCTTCACAGAGATAGAAGAGGGATATAAAGTTGTTGCTGTATTCTTCTAAATATTTGAGTTTACAAATATTTAGCTGGGCAAGCTTGTATTTTGCTTGTTCTTGTTCTTCATTAAAATTGTTAGTTTGGGATTGGCCTATGAATTCTTTTGAAATTAAGAAGACATAGCCATCGACATTCCGTCTATCTTGGTATGTAGTCTGATAGGTTTCCAAGAGAGTACGGTGTTCTGGGGTTGTTCCTTTTTTTAAGAACTTTATATATTGCTTAACATTTCCTTCTAAGGAAAGTTCAGCGTAACTGTGGCAGCTGTCTGTATTCCAGGTGGAGTTTAGGCTAAAACAAATTTCTATTTGTTCCTTCCATTTTTTTAGAGCGTTTTTGACGTCTCTAACTCCACCTAGGTTAAGCTTGATACCTATAGGGCTTATGGCTTTTTCTACCATAGTTGTTTTTCCTTCAAACAACCTTAAGGTTGTTGGTTTCTTTTCTTTTTTCGAAAAGACTGGGATTTTGAACTCAATGTCAGGACGTTGAGTGCAGTTTAGATCATCATCAACACGGGCCATGTTGATTTTGAGACCCTGGGATGTTTTATTTTCTAATTTTTCTGGGGAACTTTCTTCGTCAGGAAGTGGTTTTCCTTGTAAGAGAAGTTCTAGTTCTGCGAAATTTTTTGCTTTATTAAAATAAAACATGTTTGTATTAATTTGGGGGAAAGGATTCCCTTTGTTTGATTGTGACCTTTGGAGGTTCACAAAGGGTTTCTTCCTAGAAGAAGAGGCCTCTCCGCTAAAGCTTTGTCTAGCGGGGGAAGGACTTGTTATTCGAGGATAGCCAAGAGGCTTATTAGCCCAAGAAAAGGGTTTTCTAAAGTTTTCTTCTTCTGTTTGAAGAGAGGTGTCAAAGACCTTGCTGGGTTTTCCAAACTTTAAGGAAACTGAATTGTCCTCTTGATGAATGAAATCAAGCATATTGTATTTTTGCTTGATAGGGAAAATTTCTGGAAACTCCCACAGTCGAAGGTTATCTTCTGATAACATTTTTTTTGTAGGAATTCTGCGAAAAGTATAATCTTCCATATCTCTAGAGGTCCGAATAAGAATTTCTTCATTTATTTGTCCTTTAGGAATATGAGGAAGAAGACCGTCCTGAGGATTCTGGCAGGACATACAATAGCTTTGAAATTCCATAGAGAGAATTCCATCGTTGACTATGTATTGTTCATGGCCCTGGGTATTAACAATAAGTTTGATATTGTGTGCTACATCTATTGGCATCACATAACCTAGGATAACGTTGAAGTAGGCAACGTTGTTATTCGAATTGAGTTGTCCTATGCCAATAATACTATCCTTAAAGACAATATTTCTTTCATCTACGAGGACAAGATAGACTCACATGCGAGGATCTGGGAGGTGTAGACCTTGGATTCTACACTGAAAAAGTCCTTGTGTAAGATATCGAAAGCCTTGAGTTTTTCTGGCTTGCGTCCAAACTGGGTTGAAGACATTAATCTTCTCATAGAGCTTGTTGACTATGACGTGGTTACTCCATTTAGTAAGCTCGTAAGAGTTTCCTTTAGGAGTAATTCCGTCTTTGAACAGATCTCTATATCTGACTGGGGGTAATGTTTGGTTATTAATAGATGACTCTATTATTTCCCATTCTGGGTTGCTAAAGTTTGACCAGTTCATCCGAGGCTTATTATCTAAATATTTGGCTTTTATGTTTTGGCCAAATTTCTTAACGTGTATCATGTTGTTCTGGGTGCGTCCTATCGGAGGATTAGGAGGCTGGAGCTGAGGACTAAGGTTGATAGCTGGTTTTTGTGTCATAGTCTTAGGAGTAAGACTTTGTATCTGGTTTTTAAGTGAAGAAATTTGTTTTTCTCTCAGAGCTGTGTCTAAGTCTTCCTTTTGTTCTAAACGGCAGACCTTATTGTAGATCTCTTTGATCATGGTTGACTGTATGTTCCATTGATTATGAACTTCCTTTTGAGATTGATCAAAGGAGGTCCTAAGATTGTTTAGACTAGAGGCTAGCGAAGAGCAAGCTTTTTCCATTGGTTTGACATTTCTATCAAAATGGTCTAAACTGTTTCTTATTAATTCAATTATCTGACTGGGAAAACGTTCTTCTTTTAAGAGACGTTTTAGTTCTTCTAACTGAGTTATTAAGAGGTTAAAATAATGCTGAAGCAAGGGTTCTTGATCAGCAAATTTGTCTTTTAAACCTGATATGGTCTGGGTTAGAGAGTCTTGTAGGCGCTTGTTATCGCGGAACTGGGATGAGAGGGATATAAAACCCTCATTTAGATTATATTGGTACTCTATAAAGACTTGGTAAAACTTTTCAAGTCCTTTACGGAGACTTTCTTGGTTATAACTCTTGAGTTTTACAAACTCGATGAGTTCTTCTCTGAGTTGGATTAAACCAGAGGATAGGAAGTTCTGATTATTTCCAATGAGCTGTGTGAGTTGGTAGGAACTAGCTCTTTCTAACTCATGTTTTTCTATTAGAACGTTTCTTCCACCTTTCAAGATGATACTTTCTATTTTCTGCAAAAATTCTACAAGAGAAGAGGTTTTTACTTCTTTTGTAGAACTCGAATAGTCATAGGGTATAACTTGCATTATGAACCTTGACTAATTTCTGAGCCAATAGCTTCTCCAATGGCTACTAAGGATCTAGAGATTTTCTCGAGATGGTTGAGAATCTCCTGAGTATTATCAAAGATTTTAATTTGAGTTTCTTTGATTTCTTGAGCTGTGTCGAAAAGGGATTGGAGCATCCCCAAAATTTGAAGGGATTTGATCATCGATAGCACCGATGACCTTGTCGAGGAGATCTATGTGTAGTTTGATCTCATTAGCTCCTTCTTTCTAAGAGATGCCTAATTTTCCTAGGCATTCAAATAACCACGAGATTTTATCATTTAAGTGGTTTCCTAGGCCTGCTAATTCTGTGAGGCTAGGATTGATTCCTGAGACATGTCTAACATGTGGGTAGGTGTTGTTGGTTTCCCAACATTCAAAGTGTGGTCTGTGGTCTTTGGGAAGAAGAATATATTCTTTGTTTCCGTATATCCAAGTATATATACGGCTGATTATGCTTTTTGGTTGTCATCCATAAAAAGCATAATGAGTTACTGAGGTACTGAACTGGTTTTCGGTAGCATGTGCTATTAATCTTTCACAGGCGCGTTGATAATGAGGCTCAAACGCCTGGAGAGCATTTAGGGCTATGGTTTGAAGGTCTATGGCTGGACCAATCCATTCAAACATTTGTAAGGCATTTGCATACTGAGAAGGTTCATGAAGCTGAACCCAAGAGTAATAACGATGTACTGTGAAGGAGGCTTTTATAGCGTCCATTAATAGTTTTCTATTTCTGAGGATGACTCGGTAAATATCGAATCTTTCTCTTTGAAAATAAAGCATATCTTCTAGGATCATATGCCTTTTGTTTTCTTTAGCTAATCTGAGAAGTAAAGTTACTTGAAAATTCCACAGAGGGTGTAAAGCAAAGGTGTGATTCGTTTTAGGACTGAGATGCTGACATAAAGACAGCGTCTGTATAACTCAAGAGTGTTAGCTGGGAAGTCATCAAAGGATGGCGGTTGTAAAGCTCGAGGAGGAAGAGCTTCTGGTCTGGGTGGACTGTCTGGTTCAGGGTTTAGACAGTAAGCTGGGTTGTCTGGGTCGCCTGAGGCGTAGCTACCAGAGCTATCGCTCATGGTGAAGGCTGTGAGCCAAGGATAACCTTGAGGCTTTGATACCAATTGTGTAATAATATCCTAGATGACTAGTCCAAACTATCATATAGATGAACAAGAAAGGGAAGAGGAGGAGCAACAGGGGAACAGTATCATGTTTATGATTTGTACTGCTGTTGTAGAATACTGGCATCTTCAAATGTTAACGGTAATAACATACTTGACATCCAATGCATCAAAATCAAGAAAAAGGAATAGAGAAAGAGAATGAGCACAATATGTATTAGTAGAATTAAGCACAGGGGAATAAAAGTCATACAAAAAATGTAGTAATTTAAGCAAAAACAATAAAAATTAGCCAATCTAATATTTAATGTAGATAAAAGTTGTGAGCTAGTAATTGAAATGCTAAAATCGGAGACTTTTCAATAGTCACCACCACTTATTTCTTATATTGTGAATCGATAATTCTTCATAAAAACACAAAATAATACAAAAATTAAATAAAAGATTTTGTAACTTAAGTATAAAATTAAAGAAAGTACATGAGATCTTCAATGCAAACAGAAGCAGTGAAACAGGGGAAAAAGGAGATAAAAAGTTTTTAATGTAGATAAAAGTTGTGCGCTAGTAATTGAAATGCTAAAATCAGAGACTTTTCAATAATCACCACGACATATTTCTTATATTGTGAATGATAATTCTTCATAAAAAAACAAAATGATACAAAAATTAAATAAAGATTTTGTGACTTAAGTATAAAATTAAAGAAAGTACATGAGATCTTCAATGCAAACAGAAGTAGTGAAATGGGGAAAAAAGGAGATAAAAAGTTTTTAAGAAGAACAACATTAAAAGTTCTCTCTCAGACTATGACCAATGATAGTAAAAATAAAAAAAGGGGTAGCCCACTGCATGAGGCTCCTGCAAGTAAGGTCTGGAGGGTAAAATGTACGTAGCCTTATCTTCATTTTGAAGAAGGTTGTTTCCGTGACTTGAACCCGCGTCCTCCAAGACGCTGCCATTAAGCCTTTACCATTGGGCCAAGCCACCCTTCTACCAAGGATAGTGAAATTCCGGTTTATTAATTCAATTAGAAGAATAAGAAAATATTATAAACTACAGTTGCCAGAAGGAGTCAAAAAGTGGGCATAAAAGTGGGAAAACAATGCATACTTGAGAATTAAAAAAAAGCCAAATCAAAAGAAAATAAAACATGGTGACCTATTGATGCAGGAGAAAAAAAAATCAAATACGTGATTTAAGTGACTGCTTAAAAGAACCCTAAAACTTGAGTGATTGTTATGAGCAGGGCTTCAAAGGAAAAACAGATATGGCAGTGTTCTTGCATGTTGGAGTCGGGTCCCAGATCGATGGAGAGAGCTTTGATAAGGCATATATATTATCCATGATTTTCAGCCATTAGAGAAATTGTAGAATTTTGCACTTTAGAGAATCAAATGGGAAAAGTAGGAGGAGATGAAAAGGTACATCATTGTTCATGTTTGAATTGGAATGAAGAGGTATTAATGGAAACAAAATTATTCTTATTAATGAGTTATTAGTGGGGCATTAGTTGGGGCTGAGCAAGTAAAGTATTTCTATTAATGGAGCCTTATTGGGGCATTAATAGGACTGATATTAGTAGAAGGTCAAAAATTATAGATAAGTCAAAATCAAATCTAAAATTGATATGAAATTGACAATTGGACCCAACTGGCTTAATATATTATAATTGACCCTAACAAGTGGTTAAGACTATGAATGTATAAGTTAGTTGTAACTGAACATTACAACCTTTGAACTATTGTGTAGCATTATGTGCGATAGGTGTCTATTACACGACACTTGTAATGTAAAGATGGAAGAGCAAGTAGCTACATTTTTTCACACTATTGAACATAATGTTAAAAACCGAACAAATAGTGTGTGATTTTTTAGATCATGAGAAACCATTAGCAGTTATTTCCATCAAATACTATGACCAATTAATGCTTTGGCTCCTAATATCATTAAACAAGTTAGAATTAATTCACATGGAGGGCCATTTGGATTTGAGGTATATATTTTTTCTACATTCAAATGCTCAGTCTCGCAAATAGATGCAGGCATATACTCTAATTGACATTTTTTGAATAAGAATGTATCGGAGCTATGATGGAACCCATGTTCCAGCCTTTGTATCGATTGATCAATAGGGCCCTTTTAGAAATAGAAAAGGGACTATTTCACAAAATATTACCGTTGCTTGTGGTTTTGATTTGAATTTTCAAATACGTGCCTTCGAGATGAGAGGGTTCAGCAAGTGATTATAGAATGCACTATCACAAGAAGATCACCTCATTGTCCCCACAAGTATTAAAAACATATTGTAATTCTCTTTTATATCATCATAAATACCTTCATTTTTATATTTTTATAACAATAGACCAATGTTATGAAATTTGAACCAGGTCAATACTATTTAGTTTATGTTGGATACGCCAATGCACTTGGTTTTTTAGCTCCATCACATGGTGTAAGATATCACCTAAGTGAACATAGGGGTAGAACTCCACTCACAGCAAATGAACTCTTCAATAAATAACATTCTCAAGCACGCACCGTAATTGAAAGAGCATTCAGTGTCTTAAAAAATCGATTGTAATGGCATGTTGTGCCTTATGTAATTTCATTAGATTTCATGGAGGGCATGTTTATGATGAAGAGCTCAATGATTCATCAACAGCAATCCATGATGATGTTGACATTACAGATTTTGATGACGACGAAGAGCATATTACGAGTGCTCCCATTAGCATTGCAGGATCCTTACGTGCACCACAATCATACTCATAGAGGGAAAGAGACGCATGGAACTTATTTCAAGACAACTTTGCCATGACACAATGAAACCAGTACACCCAGAATAGGTCTAACCATTAAGTTCACCTGTGCAATAAATATATCTTTATATTTAGGTAAATGACTCAAGTTGAATGTATGTTGGATTGATGTGTTGATATCGTAAGTACGATTATTGGTAATCAATGATCCGCAATGTAAAAAATCAATTTATTAAGTTTTAATCTATGCTTTACATGTAGCAATAGCAACGAAGAAAAATCTTATATTCACTGCACCTATGGATGACGAGTTACTCGATCTTATGTTTGAGCAAGTACTTGATGGCAAGAGAGGTGATCGGGGCTTCAAGTATGAGACTCACATTGCTGCAGCTACAACAATGACTCAAAATAGCAATGATGCATATGTGATAACAGCATCAAGTGTGAAAAATAGATGATCTAAAGAAACAGTTTATTGCAGTCATTGAGTTGCTAAAAGGCCTCTAGATTTGGATTTAACAATTTAACTAATGAGTAGTTGCTACTTGCTGCTGATGATGTATGGGCTAGTTGGATACATGTATTATTTTATTTTAGTTTACCCATTGTTTATCATCCTCATAGCCTCGTTTCCGTGATTTAAACTAGCTTTGAATTAATTAAAGTCACTAATATTTTTTTTCTCATAGGGTCATCCTGATGCAAGTCCATAGAAAAATAAGGTCATTGATAATAAAAACATGATTCTAATATTTGGCTTAGATGCTGTGACTGGCCAGTATTCTCGGTCATCATGTGGTAGTGTTTTCCACGATGATGAGCTAAGTGCTAAAGGTGATTTACCTTAGAGTTGAATAACTTGAATGAAGTTAATGTTGGAGATATAAATGAGGCTACATCATCCCCAGAGAAAAATAAAAAGAAGAAAAAGCGTGATCACGTAATCAACAAACTTATTGTAGGTACGGAGAAGTCTGCTAATTCTCTTTGCATGACAATAAATAATGTGGCTGATATCATGAGGAACCTAATATATAAGCGCATCGTCGATGATGTTAATAGGGAATTGTTGAAAATCGAGGACGTTACCGTAGATGAATTATACCTTGCGCTAGAATTACTCACAGTGCACTAGGATGTAGCAACGGCCTCTCTGGTTCATAACGACAAGAGGGATTTTATTATCAGACGTTTGAAAAGGATGCAAGAGGAGCTTTATGAGTGATTCTCGATTATCCAAATTAGTACATGAGATGCTAATATGGGGCTACTTTGAATAATTTTAGTAATAATTCTTCTAAGCATTGTGACTTTGCACATGTTGATTTTTTCTTAATGTGTTTTTTTTATTGGAATGTTAGCTTATTCTGTGAGACATTTGTAGTTGTAGTTACTTTTGAGAAAATAAGCATATGAAATGTGTCTTTTTAATTCATGTATTTGGTTGTAGATATTCATTTTCCTCATGTTTTTAGTTAGAAGTATGTGGTTTGATTGGTCAATTTTGTCATTCGAGATGCTTAAGTTTCATAAAGTGGTTGGCTTAAAATAGCCTTATTGTTGGGGTGACCAGTTTAGTGACTAGTTCACTATCTAAGTCTGTTATCGTTGTGATAAAATTTATTAATATTATTTAATAATTGCTTGAGGCAACAGATGAAATAAAGTTTGCATTAACATGAATTTCTTATGATGGTGGAAAGCATGTGTTGGGTTCATGTTTCACGGGCCTACAAAAAATAGAAGTAAAACTTGTTAACCAATTTTCTACTAATAATAAGCTATTTCAAATAACACTTTTCATCTAACATTTATTTATTTCATTTTCTATGGGTTGAAATTATAAAAAAACTTAAGGTTAAGATATTTAATTTTTTTCAGTGGGTTCTACAAACATGTGAAATCTTTAAATTTTTTAATTTGAAGAATTTGCAAATAATCTTATGGTTAAGATTGTATTGTATTAAGGTTGGCCTTATAATAAATACATGACGTCCACAAATATTGATGAGGGACAATCATTTTGTTGGTCACAACCCTACTAAGCAGTCCCACCATTATTTACTGTGAGGACTATGCGATGGCAATTTGGGAGGGGGGCTTTTTGAGGACTCTTAAAATAAAATAAAGTACTACGAACTTTTATAACTTGGAAGTTGTTGGGCAACCAAAATTTATGCTATCCAAACAGGTGAATAATAAATTCATTTTACTATACTTCAATCATTCAAACACAATAAAAATAATTAATCAACTCATTTAATTCAATCCACTCCACTTTAACCTCATTTGTGTTTGAAATTTCGCTACTCTTCAACTCCTCCGACGAAGAAAACAACTGGGCCCCAGGCGAGCTGATCCCTTTTACGCTCTAGGAGCAGGACAAATTCTCTCCCAGCCCTAGTGTGGAAGCGTCGCTCTGCTAAGGTACCCTCCCATATCACGGTACCCTGCCATGCCCAAATTTTACTCAAATGAGGGTACGGCCAAGTAAGGCCCGTCGCAAGAGGTGAGAGTAGATTGGTTAGAATTTCGAAACCGATCTCCCCGGTTTTTCTTCGTGCTTTCATCTTTTGCCCTCTCTCTTTCCAACAAAACACTTTGCAACCCTACTACCCACTCCTCTCCCGTTAACTCTTCCCAGTTCCCACCCACCTCCAGCAACCTGGCTGCCGCGCCACACCTTCAGGTATGGCATCTCCTCTCTCTCTCTCTCTCTCTCTCTCTCTCTGTGAATCCCTCCCTCTTCTTTAATATCTCTCTCTCTTCCCCAATGTGACGCCTTCTCTCTTGTTCTCTTTCTTCCCCCTTTCTGTCGATTCCCATCTCCCTCTCTTTCTCTCAACATGGAACTTGCTGTCAATTTCTGTCCTTCCAATTAAATGGTGGTTCTCTGTTTCAATTTTGATTTACTAGTGATTTTCTTTGATGCAATGATTTTAATCTGACTGGCTAGTTATGGGGTCGAATTACCGCAGACCCAGGATTTTCATTTGCGGGGTGCGGATCCAAATGGGCAATTGGGTTTTGGAAACAAACCCAGGATTCTCATATTGGTTTTGGGGGTGGATGCATGATTTTTTGTTGTGAATTTTCGATTCTGAGTCTGAATTTTCATTATGCTTTTACTAAAGATCAAACAATATTAATTTTTCTTAAACAAATTACCTCCAACTATATGAAATGTGCTTCCAATTTAGTTGTTATTTAATTCTGTTCTAGCTTTGACCGTTTTGCTTTCGTCGGGCCTATCTGCATTTCTTGATTGTTGCTTTATTATGTGTTGGTAAGATGTGCTTAAGTTGATTCAGTCAACTCAGCCAAATTGTTACAACTGAACTGAGGCCAAGTTGCGAGTGAAGTTCGTCCAACTCGAGCTCGACACGACCTTCGCCTGTTATGTGACTAGGTTGGTTGACTTGGTTGAGTTCCTGGTTGATCC
Organism: Sextonia rubra; assembly: GCA_037013555.1. Classification (NCBI taxonomy): domain Eukaryota; kingdom Viridiplantae; phylum Streptophyta; class Magnoliopsida; order Laurales; family Lauraceae; genus Sextonia; species Sextonia rubra. The sequence goes on along the minus strand of JASUAD010000001.1, from coordinate 108,418,688 downwards.
ACCATGTTGGGAAAGGATAGTTCCATCATTAGTGATACTATCTTTGGTGGCATTTTACTAAATATTCTCCCATTTAGATGAGTTGAAGTCATGCACCGTGGATTATTGGATATAGATATATTCATGAGAGACTTCCAAAAAGCTCTTCTTTTCATGAAACTGGTATTTGGTGTGTACAACTACTAGGAGACAAGTTGTCCATCCAACCTTGGGCTTTGAAGTAGTTAAGCTTGGACGAGGAGTTGCATTGGTGAGGGAGCAGACCAAGGTTGACTAAGTTGAAAATGCCATTTATAGACAATGGGAATGTATGTTTGATAAAGGAAATGATCAGATGCAAATTGAGCCAGCTGCATGGAATGGAAAGAAGTGAATCAGGTTTGGCGTCTAGCCCCCTTCAAAATAATTGTGCCCAGTGTTTTAAGCTTTCCGCTAATCGTGATTGCCCTAGACTGCACATGTTAATGATGCTTCCCCTTTAGACCATCCAATGTGGTCCATTTCACTTGGTAAGGGAGAAGAAACTCCTAATTTCTTAATAGCAACCACGCTGATCTTATAACTACAATAGCTTTTTCCTTAATATTCTTGGTTTCCATTGCAGCCATGGCAATGTGTCTGACTTGACTAGAGACAAATGGCTTTGGCAACTTTTTTTGTGTTTTGAGCAAGTTTTGACATACATTTAGCAATTGTGCAATCTAAGCATAATGTAGCCCTTGTGTTTTTGGTAAGTTCATTCTTTAGTGGCTTTTTGCCGTAAGTGTTTTTTTTTTCCTTTTCTCTTTTGTGGATACAGTTTTGATTCATTGCTCTATCATGTTCTTGCATAATCTAATTAAATTCTTTATTTTCTATCTTTTACCATCAAAACCTCAAAAACTTGTAGTTTTGCAATTTGTTCTGCTTTTTAAGTGGTATGTATCACGGATTCACTGTAAGTGACAAAGATATATTAACTCCTTGGCTCCTTCTAAATTTACTTAATGTGTTTCTTGTCAAAATTAACCTCTTTTAACTTTTCTATTTTAGGCAACATGGCTCAATGACTTGTAACCCCATTGTAATTGAGTGGAGATTCTTTTGAGGCCAGGCAGACCATGATGAAGGTATGTAAAATCAATTTTGTTTTATCATTGAACCTCGTTATATTTTCATAGACGGAATAGATTAAAACCCTTCATTTTTTTCTTCTTAAATTTAATGCTAAAGCATTCTTTTTATATTTGTTCTGTTGAAGAATATGTTTTCTCCTTTCACTTAATCATCATCACTGAAGCCTTATGCCATCTGTCTTGGGGCGGCTGTCTAAGGTTTTTTTTTTTTTTTTCAATTTACTGTTGTTGAGGAGAATATTTGCTATTTTGGAGTTTGGCTTTCATTACTCACTATGTAGTTTCTAGGCTTTACTGGACTCCCTAGTTCCAAGGCTTCACAGAAAAATTCTTTTAGCAATTGTTGTTTCTGGTCTAGTTAAATGTTTTCCCCCTGTTACATTAAATACATTGTTTCCTTAGCAGATTTTTAGAATTGTTGCGAATTATTGACTTCTTGTGACCTACTAAGAGTATACTTATTAAAGGGAAAGCTTAGAAGTACTGTTTCAATGCCTAAGAAAAATATCTACTGGTTTGAGTTTATGCAGTTCACAAAGAAGCCATTTTGCTGCTAAGCCAATTGGTGAAGAAGTTTAGTGAGAAGGGGAAAAATTTTCTTAGACTTTTTATTTAGTGGAGGCTTACTAATATTATTCGGTGCCAATGCAACTGGTTTTGCAATAAGAGAAAGTTTATAGCTTACTGGATGTATTGGGTTTTACATGACATTTGTATTTCTCATCCATGATTGGATTCATTGATTTTATGTTGTTCCTTTGCCGTATGTTGTGCTTCAGCATGAGCAGATCCCAAATTCAGTTAAAGGAGGGTTGGGGTTTGATGGGCAAGTCAGTTGGAAAAATCTCGCCAAACCAATTTGAGCTTTCCATCCTAGTTTTGATGGGATATGGTTTTACGCTATTCAAAATGTTTAAGGGTGCACAAACAATTGCCCAAACTTGAAACCATTGTCATGGAGAGCTTCATTTATATGATAAATTCCTAAAATTACAAGGATTTGTTTACATTCTTCAGAAATAACAAAGAAGAGCAATCATGTGGAATTTGTTAGTGCCATGGTCAAATTTGCACTTCCCTAGGCCGGGACCTGCTGGATTTGAGGACCTCCTTGGGCCCTCCTCTCTGTAAAAAATTCAGCTCCAACCGATCATCTTATTATCTTCATTTGGGCCCCACAAGTTTAACGGTGTGTAGTCTATTTGCCCAGGTGTGAAGTCGATCCAACGGTGTACAGTCAATTCACATGGGTGCGAGCTCAGTGGGACTTTTTAACTTTTTTTTTTTTGGTTTGGTTGGGTGGGGGTTGGGGGGGTGGGGGGTGATTTGGCCCATTTGGATGGACCCCAAGTGGGCCCCCACCTTGGTGTGCAACTTTTGCACCGAGCACTCAAGATCACCGGCCTATAGATGATCGTGCACACACACGGCCCCCCTGTAGTCACCAATCTCATGCATTTGCACGGATCTAAATGGACTAGACTGTTAAGAGTTGATTTTTGTTGTTTTATATAAAGCTGTTAAACTTGTGGACCATGGATGGAGGGGTTAGAGGTAGTAGCTTGATCTCAAATTTGATATCTAGGTTGGCCACTTGGATCTTTTGTTCCCCCCTTGTCCCATGATCTGTGGGGTCCCAAAGTGGGCCCTGCTAGGTGGTCCTCACTGAATTGTAAGGGCTGTCCTCATAGTGCCATTACTCATATATGCGTGCATGCACGTGTGATTTAAATTTAGATCTTTAATTGTTTTATTTAAATTTAGATATTGAATCCTTTTTTGCATGATTTGATTTGAATCAACAATTGAAACCTTGAGTTGCATGATTTTAACAGATGTCTCCTACATGATAGTGATTCCAAGCTGTAATGTGCTTACATGTCTATGGTTTATTTTAGTACTGTAGTATGTAGCAAATTATGTATAGTACAAAACTCTTTATAGTGGTGCTAGTGAAAGAGATGTTGGTTTACTTTTTTATTTGATGTAGCTTTATGATTCTTTTACCATATAATCTCCTCCTGTATTAGTTGGAGTTTTACATGGGATAATGATTGCAAATTTGTTATATCTTGTCCTGATTTGAGTGTTTGATTTTTCTTACGTGATTAATCTTCCTTGCATTGAGTCAGACTTCTGAATGTAACAAAACTGAAGACATTTTCAGCACGTTGTTACAATGTCTTGAGCTTGGGAATGTTGCTGACTTTCAACTTCCTGATTCACTGAAGAGGATGAAGCCAGTGCCATATACCTTTATAAAGCGCAGTATCCTTTTGAACTGTACTTGTCTGCAATGGTCTTTAGTTATCTTTATAAAATTATCGCTACTATCCCTTCTATCAGCACATTATGAAACCTTTTTACCTTTCATGTTCTTGACATGTATATTCATCTACTGGAGTTTTTTTTTTCTTTGTCTTTATTTAATCTTTAATTAGATATATTGAATGATGAGATCTTTCAGTATGTTGCAATATTCTTTTTATGCAATTTAATATGATAAACCCGAAAATATATCATGAATAAAGTTTAGGTGCTAAACCCAACTATGTTAGGAAACTTGATTTAGCTTTGTGATGCAGGACCTAAACTAATGGATGATATGCAAAGAGAGAGAGAGAGATCAATTTCAAAATAATATGCACAATAAATCAAATAAGATTGGCACCAGCACAAAGCAACATTAATTTCAGCATTGCGTATTTGTTTTGATTCGTCACTCAAATTGGTCCCGCAAATGATTTTCCCCAAATTGGGAGTTGGATCCTTAAGAAGTAGAACTTCCAACCATTCTAGGGATTTAATAACAATGAATTTTCAGATCTGAAAATTCAGTTTCAGATCTGAATGGATGGACACAGCAGTAGGTTGCCGATAAATACAGATTTTGGTTCAAAATTACTATTCAGATCTGCCCAAGATGGTTTGTGTTCAGATCTACAGGCTATTTGGCAGTATTCTTAAGGTTTCAGATCTGGTTGTGATGTTTCTGACCTCCAAAATTCAGATCTAGGACTGTTGGATGATTTCTCTTCTTAACCCAAGATTGGGTTGGTTTTAAGAAGAAGAGGAGTAGGGTTTCTTGGGCTGAAAGGGTGGTTGCTCTTTACCAAAAGATAAGAAGGAGGAAGAATACCTTGAGAAGATGATTCACTTATTCTCACGCCAAACTCCCCAACTAGGGCGAGGAAAATCAAAAAATCTTTCAAGAAGACTTGAGAAGCTTTCAAGAAGAAGAGAGTTCTTTTCAAGAAGAAGAGAGTTCTTTTCATTCATCAATAATGTCTTCTCCATGATGGAGTTACAGCTTTAAAGAAGAGAAAACTCAGCCCTAATCAACTAACGGTTGAGATTTAAAGATCTGAAGTCTTACTTAAGACAAAAGACAAAAAAATAAAAAACATACAAAAGAAAAAGGGCTGGCCGAATGGGGGAGAACTTGCGCATGGGAAAACGTGCGCAAGTTCCCCGTTGCATGCATTCCAATGTTTATTAAGTTGCGGGCCCCCTTTTTGACACACTAACAAATAAAAGAACATAATATGGGACCCTTATTTATTACTTAACTCCTACTAAAACACTTTGGGGCCCTCAAACTAAATTAAAACAAATTTATTTCTGTAACGACCCAAGAATCTGGAGCTCTTCAGATTCTTAAGCCGTATTCAAATTTTTATAACAACACCACATAAATCAAATTCTCATGAGCATCAAGGTCATAAACAATCAAATTTCATTGTATCTCAACTATTATGTAATTATTAAAAGTCTTGATAACACTACTGAATAAGACAATCTCTATTTGTAGAAAAGGAAATATCTAAGTTTTGGGCTAATCCCAACTACAAATCTATTCTTTGGCTTTCGCACTCTGGATCAGCCACGCATGCCAAAATCCATTGGCTGATCTCCGTCACTTTCCGTAACCTCCACGACTGCATTACCTGAAGTTGGGCGAACCACTAGTCAGTAACACTGGTGAGTAGAATAAGAAACATTAAGATAAAGCATATTTCAATCATTCAGAGATTATATATATATATTCAATGATATTACAGTAACATTCTAATCGATTTCTTTCTTGAGTAATTTCCCATTGTGACATCAAATAGTTCCGATACTTCATACGGTGTATCTACATTTCTGTCAACAACATGGCTTGTCATCCACCATGAATGTTGAGCCTGTTCCGATACTCCCAACTGGAGTATCTACATTTCTATCAACCACATGATTAATCTTTCCACCATGCGTTGAACTTACTTCTCTCAACTAACATCCATGAGAGAAGTTTGTTACTCTGTGCCAGCAGTTGGTATTACTCTACTTAAATCATCAATGACAATTCATTACAATAAATTTAGAATAGATTCATCTCCACCATAATTGACTACATCACCTTATTCTTTTCTTTGGTCAATACCACACAACACTGGTTAATCCTCGCCCCACTCCGAGTCGGAGTTGGTATCAGGCAGTGGCATTACCCATGTCTTATTACGGAAATAAGTGCTCATCATAAAATTTCCACAACTAATTCAAAATATAATTAATAAATTCAAATGGAAATATCTTATTGGAATGGGCTAATTATTCATTATAAATTTATCAAGGCATAAGAAATAATTAATTGATATGGAAAGCCCACATAACATTCAAATAATTAATCCCCTACTAGTTCAGTAATTAGATAACTTTGGATTCCTAATTATCATGCTGTAATTTTTATCATAAAACCTTAGTAGGGTCCTTAGGATATAAATTCAAATAGCAGGGGTTAATTCGTAATTTCAAAAGGTTCATAAATATCTCCTCCAAGTCGTCACTCACATCTTCAACCCGTTGCTGCGTTGCCTGTTTCGTTCGTCAGAGAAGAGTAACGCCAAGCTCGGCTTGAGGCAGTTGCAGGGTGGGGCCCAGCGGTCCGATGCACGTGGGTCCTACACCATAGTGGTCGCCCAGGGGTCCACTCCAAGATGTGTGGACCTGATCCTTGATCAGGTGGCCCCACGTGGCCCACAACTCCAGTCGGCCACACGAGTGTTTGACGGCCTGGAAATTTAGAAGTTCCAGTTCTGATTCGGATTTGCAAGTTTATCTGTCATCTTCTCTGCCGAAATCAAGGTTTCAGAGGTATATAAATCACAAGATCTTTATTTGCCCCATTCTCATCCAAAAATTGGCTTTTTGGAAGGAGTTTCTGCTATTACACAGTCGTCAGATCTGGGTAATTCCTTATCTCTTCACTCAAGGATCAGATTCGTTGATTCCATTCCAAAACAGGGCCAAAAGGTGTCGATTGGGATTCATACAGCATGTCAGCAGGTCTGATTACTGTTTTTGATGATCGAATTGGGCTCAACACCAAATCTGGCCGACGCGATGTATTAACGATCATTGTGGTACTAGTATATAATAGCCATAGTTCATCAGAGGATCAAATAGGTCTAATCTCCTACTCTATTCAGATAATTAAGTTAGATTCTACTCACCTGGTATAGTATTGTATTGCTCCGGTGGTGATTGGTCTCGCGTTAGACATTCACTGTTGTCCCGCTGGGGTCTTCTTCTCCTCCTAACAATTTCACAGCCACGTCAGTCTTCTTCTCTCTCTCTCTCTCTCTTTCTCTCTCTCTCTCTTGTAATTTCTATTGTTGCTGTACATACGATAGGTTCTGCCTACTGTTTAATCTATATATATAGTGTTTGGAGGGGAGTCCTGTTTGGAACTACAGGGAATCTTATAGGAAACATATTCTGAGAGAGGAAGTCCATTGGGACTCCTACAATGGACTTACCAAAAGTCCTAATTCCATGACTTACAAATATTCCGATCAAATTAGGACTCCAAACCTGGTTTGGACCATCATGGCCCACCCTATAAGGCTGACCCACCAAGATAGGTTAGGTTATTACAATTTCAGCAACAACTCTTCCCCTTGGCACATCCCTTTGTGGGGCCTTCCAAATGCGTGCTTAGGGAGTCTTCCAACGGTGGATCTTCATCCGTACCATGATCCGACGGTGGATCTTGTAACCCAAGATGAATTAACCCCATAAAAGGATAATATATCCAAATTGGGATCATGTTACGTGCTTTCCTTCTTGACTTGATGCCCCCATCACTTTGTCATTGGTCGAATTTCTTAGCTCAGCTGATCGACTATTTCTGTCTAGAAACTTTGATAGTTGTATAATTTTACTAAGGCAGAAGACACGATTGCTTATGACTAGAAATGGGTGCTTCTGAGACCATTACCTCAAATTTTTTATTTTTCACCGATATATCCTTAAAAGAAAGTCAAATAAGTGCTTTTATTAGAGACTCCCTTGCAGCAAAGTTTTTATTTTTTACCAATATATACATAAAAGGAAACTCAAATAATTCATTCCTTTAGATAAAAAGATAATTATACCCCTTAAACTTTGAGCATAAAAAATTAGACGCTAAAATCATTTGAATATTCTCAATCCATATCCAAGCCTTTAATTATATGCTACCTTAGTCTTTATACATCTATGTGGGAGCCTCATTGAAAGTAACTTGAGTAGATGAACTTTGTAAGCTTAATTGAAAGCTGTTCATGTCATTCATACATTAATTTTTTTATTAATTATATGCTCCCTTAGGTTTTTTTTTTAATATTTTTCACCAATATATCCTTAAAAAGAAACTCAAATAAGTGCTTTTATTTGAGACTCCCTTACCTCGAAGTTTTTATTTTTCTCCATTATATCTTTAAAAGGAAACTCAAATAATTCATTCCTTAGGATAAAAAGATAATTATACCCCTTAAAATTTGAGCATAAAAAAATAGATGCTAAAATCATTTTGAATATTCTCAATCCACATCCAAGCCTTTAATTATATGCTACCTTAGTCTTTATACATCTATGTGGGAGCCTTATTGGAAGTATCTTGAGTAGATGAACTTTTAAGCTTAAACAAAAGTTGTTTTTGTCATTTATACATAAATTTTTTTATTAATTATATGCTCTTTTTTTTTCTTGTGTTTTTGACCAATTTACCTTTTAAGAAATAAGAAGTAGACTTCTCACTTAAGTTATAAGAAAAATTTTGCTTATTAAAAACTACTAGTTATAAGTTATACCATCAGTGATTTAGTGCTTAACAACACTAGACATCTCTATATCTGGATTGGATACTTGTTAAATAACTCAATTTTCATATTTTTATTAGTTTTCTATTATTTTCTATTATTTCTAATTTTTTAAACAATTTTTTGATACCTTTTAGGACTAGTGCCGCCGTACCGGTCCCGACTAGCACAAAGTCTGGTACTAGAATTTGAAACCATGTCTGGGGGTCCATGTCCGATCGGACATGGGTTCCTAAAGCGCCTTGTCTGACCAGCAGCAGTCCCATGTCAGAGGACTGCTTGCTGGTCCGAACTTGGGCTTTTTTCTTTCTTTTCCCTTTTGCGCCAGTTTTTAGAGAGTCAAAACACTGTCAAATTCCACTTGATTTAGATTTCTAATTGGTACAATTAATTGGTCAATTAGCAAGCTAAACAACAAGGAAAATGCTAGAATATCATAGAGTAGAAAATGAAATCAAGTGAACAACAAGCAATACATCATAATTTCGAAATTTATCACTTGACTTGATCTCTAGAGCTCCAAAACAAACTTCTAAACCGTTCAGTTCTGTCCAAAACACCATATGACACAAAATCCACAAATTACAACCCTAGAATCCAAAAGTTGAGAACACTAGGAAAGAGATGGAATCGATGCATGATATGGAGCATAGAAGGGCTGCTTTGCAACATACTAGAAGCAGGGAGAAGGGGCTCATTTGTCAACTAGCTGACATAGAAGAAATTGGCCAAAGATGGGTTTGCCGGACATTGATTTGGACGAAAATGGGTTTGAAGGAGAGGAGAGAATGTGGGGAAGACAATGGTAGAGTCCAACTTTGAACTGGCAAGGGTTTGGTGGAGAATGGAGATTGGAAGGAGAAAGAGAGTGGAAAGAGGGAAGGAGAGGCGCTGGCCGAGGTCTAGGTCATTGCTGGAGTGGAAGAGAGTGGAAATGAGAGAAAAAAATTAAGAAGGACTATATATAGTAAGTAATGGTGAGGCCTCCAACTTGAAGAACTTGGCAAGGCTATATCTTGAAATCTATACATTGGATTGACTCAGCACTCTAGACAAAAGTGCATGAAATTAAATCTACTTTCTAATGAGCCCAAATGTGACAAATTTTGAGAACTTTGGGATTTTGACCACTATGCCTCCAATTAATTGAAAATCGATAGAACGAGGGGTTTCCGAGTGTCATATGACTTCGGACAAAATATGAAAGTTTTAGGAAATGATTTTATCTAGCAAACGAAGTTGAGACAGGAATTTTTTTTTGAAATTACAAATAACCCCCGAACTTTTTCATAATTACACTTAGGCCCCTAAAGTCATCCGACTTGGCCGACACGCTCCCAAAACTTTCCAAAGCTATTCAAAGCACGTTCTAAACCCCAAATTAAGTTGGTCCACAACTAAGACAATTAGGAAAACTAATAAAATTAATTAATTACTAGTAATTGCTATTAATTAACGTTAATACCTATAATTATGGTCTGGGTCTTTATAATCCCCCCTCAACTTTTCTTCGTTAGCCCCTATTCCTAGCATAAAAAAAAAGGAGAAGGAGAAGGAGATTTGATTTGAGAGTATCGTGCACTGACGTTGTACATTTGGACCACACCGCCTGTTCCGAATAGCCACTGCATCAACATCTCCTTCCGTTGTCGCTACACACATCATAGGCGTCTTCCAGAGCCACTTTCATTACCATTGCATCATAGTAGTAACGTTGTCGCCTTCTTGTCACAGCAGCTTTCTCCATTGCCCTCTCTTCGTTGCAACATAGCAAATAAGCCATCAAAGCCCCTCTTATTTTTTGTCTGGCACAAAACCTGAAATGATCCAAGGAAGAGAGGCCTATCTCTTCACATGTGCCATTCCCTAGGCACGATTTGAGCTACCTTCTGTTTGAGCTTGAAGTTAGGTCCGACCCGACCCAAAACCCGTTAATAAGAAAGAAGCTTAACCATGCCTAAAAGAGGCGATATATCCAACATTGGCTCGTAGACAAAGAACATGATGAGCATATATATAAATTGAGCCAGGATATAGACGATGTCATGAATTGTCTGCGCATAGTGAAAATTGCCATTTCTGAATTGCGAAACGGCACTTGTTAGGTCTAGCAGGTTCATCCACTACCTCGCAACTGCTCACACCCATCTAACCAGAAATACCTGAGACCTGCAAATCTATGTGCAACTTTGTACAATGTCTCTTTGTTAAACAAGTTGCCTAGGGTCCCATTATTACACCCTAGCTGATGATATCACAAGTATGCAAGAGCTACCGCATGACTCTGGGCTAGTGCGGTTAAAGAAGTTAGTCTATGAGAAAAAGAGGAGGAATAGGAAAATTAGACTTGCTACTTAGAATATAGAAACCTTGACAGGTAAAAGCATGGAGTTGGTTAAGGTAATGAAAAGAAGAAAAATTAGTGTGGCTTATATACAGGAGACAAGGTGGAAAGGGAATAAAGCTAATGAGCTCACATATGGGTATAATCTTTTTTATGCAGGAAAGAGTAATGCAAGAAATTGAGTGGGTGTAGTTGTAGATAAGGATTTGAAAGAGAAAATTGTGGGGGTAAAGAGGTTTGGTGATAGAATTATAGCACTTAAATTAGTGCTAGAAGAAGACATAATTCATATCATCAGTGAATATGCTTTCCAAGTAGGACTAGAGGAAAGTATGAAAAGACAATTTTCGGAGGAGATGGATGATTTAATGCGAGAAATCCCACATAGTGATAAGATTTTCCTTGGAGGGGATTTAAACGGGTATATAGAAAGTGGTAATAGAGGCTTTAAAATAAGTCATACAAAGACAGAATATATGGATTGCAACTTCAGCGGACATGTACAAAGTGTTGAAACCACTGTCAAAATTGAAGCTCATGAGATACCACGTAGAGACTTTTTTTGGTACTTAGCCTCGATAATTAGTAAAGATTGGGAGATTGACGAAGATGTGGAGCATAGGATTAAAGCTGGATGGCTGAAGTGGAGACTAGCTTCTAGAGTGCTTTGTGACAGACGAATGCCAACAAAATTAAAGAACAAATTTTACAGGATAGTGGTTAGACCAGCTATGATATATGGAGCAGAATGTTGGCCAATTAAGAAGACGCTTATTTATAAGATGGATGTAGCGGAAATGAGAATGCTTAGGTAGAAGTGTGGTAAAACTAGGAAAGATAAAATTAGAAATGAGCACTTTTGAGAGCATTTAGGGGTAGCACTAATAGGGGATAATATGAGAGAAACCCGTTAAAGATGGTTTGAGCATGTTGAGCGTAGGCCAGTAACAGCACTGGTGAGAAAAAGTTTGGCTATACAGGTGGATGACCCATCAAGAGGTAGGGGTAGCCGAAGAAAACATTGATGGAGGTCATTGATTCAGATTTGAAGAAGTTTAACTTATTGAAGGATTTAGCTAAAAATAGAATAGAATGGAGAAACAGAATTTATGTAGCTGACCCCAACATGGTTGGGATAAGGCTTTGATGATGATGATGATGATGATAGGAAGAGATAATAGAGGATATGAGAGAGTTCATGGAGGGCAAGGATTTGGAGAAAAGAATGAATTCGGAAACACTATATTGGACTTTGTAGTGGCATTTGATCTTATAGTAGTAAATACTTACTTTAAAAAAAGAGATAGGCATTTAATTACTTATAAAAGTGGGAGCAATAGGAGTCAAGACTTTTTTCTAGTTAGAAAACAAGACCGATTGGCTTGTAAAGATTGTAAGGTTATCCCAGGAGAGATTTTGACTACGTAATATAGGCTCAGAGTTTTAGATATTTGCATTAGAAGTAGAAAAAGAGTGTTAGTAATCAAAATGGACCCTAAAACAAGGTGGAGAGATTTGAAGGGGAAAGAGCAAATATATTTAAGGACAAAATGATTGAGAAGGGAGAATGGAATTTTGAAGGAGAAACTACAGTAATGTGGAATCAAATGGTAAATTGCATTAGGAATGTTGCAAATGAGGTACTTGGAGAATCAAAAGAAAAGAGACATTAATAAAGAAATATGGTGGTGGAGCTTGGAGTTTCAGGAAGTTATTTGACAGAAAAGACATTGTTATAGAGTTTGGTAGGGGACTAAGAGTATGGAAAATTTTTAGCTGTATAAGAAGGTAAAGAAAGAAGCTAAGAAAGTAGTAAGTAGTGCAAAGTTCAAAGTATACGATGACCTCTATAATAGGTTGGGAACAAGAGAAGGAGAAAAGGATATTTTTAAGCTCGCAAAAATAAGAGAAAAGAAAAGTAGGGACTTAGATCATGTCAAATGTATCATGGACAATGAGGAAAACGTTCTGGTAAAGGACAACGACATTAAAGAAAGGTGGAAGGAATATTTTAGCAAGCTTTTAAATGAAGAACATTTGGGGGGATGCAAGAGTTAAGGAGGGTACTTCATTACTAGAGCATACTTTTCTCCGTATAATTAGAGGGGTGGAAGTGAAGGAAGCATTGAAGCGAATGAAGACTGGAAAGGCAACAAGCTTAGATGGTATTCCGATAGAGGTATGGAAATGCTTAGGAGAGGTTGGGGTGAGTTGGTTATGTAGACTATTCAATAAGATACTTGTGAGAAAGAAAATGCCAGATGAATGGAGAAGAAGCATCGCAGTACATATATTTAAGAATAAGGGAGACATACAAAATTGTACCAACTATCGAGGGATTAAACTTATGAGATATACTATAAAGTTATGGGAGAGAACAATGGAGCAAAGACTGAGACGGAAGACCAAGATCTCTGAAAATCAATTTGGTTTTATGCTAGGGAGATAAACTATGGAAGCTATCTTTTCACTTAGGCAATTAATGGAAAAATACCGAGCAAAGAGGAAAAATCTACATATGGTCTTTATCGATTTGGAAAAAGCCTATGATAGGGTACCGAGGAATTTGATTCGGTAGGTCTTAAAGAAAAGGAATGTTTCCAGAGGTTACATTGAAAATTTTAAGGATATGTACGAAGAAGCAATAACAAATGTGAGAACTACATGTGGAGAAACAGGTGGATTCCCCGTGACTATAGGTTTACATCAGGGATTAGCCTTAAGCCCTTATCTCTTTGCATTAATTATGGATGAGTTGATTGTGCATATTAAAAAAGAAGTACTATGGTGTATGTTGTTTGCAGATGATATAGTATTGGTGGATGAATCAAGAGAGGGTGTAAATGCAAAGCTTAAGAGATGGCGGGGGGCATTAGAATTTAGAGGCTTTAAAATAAGTCGTACAAAGATAAAAATTTATGGATTGCAACTTCAGCGGACATATACAAAGTGTTGAAACTACTGTCAAAATTGAAACCCATGAGATACCATGTAGAGATTCTTTTCGGTACTTAGGCTTGATAATTGGTAAGGATGGGGAGATTGACGAAGACGTGGAGCATAGGATAAAAGCTGGATGGCTGAAGTGGGGACTAGCTTTTGGAGTGCTTTGTGATGGACGAATGCCAACAAAATTAAAGAGCAAATTTTACAAGATAGTGGTTAGACCAGCTATGATATATGGAGCAGAATGTTGGTCAATTAAGAAGACGCATATTTATAAGATGGATGTAGCGGAAATGAGAATGCTTAAGTGGATGTGTGGTAAAACTAGGAAATATAAAATTAGAAATGAGCACTTTTGAGAACATTTAGGGGTAGCACTAATAGGGGATAAGATTAGAGAAACCCGTTTAAGATGGTTTGGGCATGTTGAGCGTAGGTCGGTAATGGCATTGGTGAGAAAAAGTTTGGCTATACAGGTGGATGGTCCATCAAGAGGTAGGGGTAGGCCGAAGAAAATGTTGATGGAGGTCATTGATTCAGATTTGAAGAAATTTTTCTTATCGAAGGATTTAGCTCAAAATAGAACGGAATGGAGAAACAGAATTCATTTAGCCGACCCTAACATGGTTGGGATAAGGCTTTGATGATGATGATGATAATGATATCACACAGAAAGTCAAAATTGATGTTGCTGACTTTACTGGGGATGTTGGTTCAAAAATTTTTGTTCATTGGCTTAATCCTCTTGAAGATTATTTTGCTTAGTATAGTATGAATGATGAACAAACTCAAAGACCCTTCTAGAATATGGTGGTATGATTTTTAAAATAATGCACTTCCTTTGGGTCAGCCCATTACTAGATGGATTAACATGAAAGAGAGGCTCAAAAGAAAACTTCTTCCTTCTAATTACATATGTACACTTCTCCAAGAGCATCTTAGTCTCTAGCAAGGTAATCTATCCATGGAAGAATACACAAACAAGTTCCGTGAATATATTGTTGGTTGTAACTTAAAGACAGAGGACCAACTGGCTAGACGGGAGGTAGAAATGTTTGATTTTACTAGAGTTGATGAGATCTTCAGTAAAGCTTGGAAAACCCAACATGAAATTCAGTTGAGAAGACGCAATACTTTTCCAGCCGAGGAGTCTTCCATTAAGATAGGCCTTGAACCCTCCTATAATCGTAATCAAGTGCAAGTTTTTCTACCCCCTCCTTAGAGGCCATCCCACCAAGTGCCTTTGAGACCACAACCAGCTACTTAGCAAAGACGGGCTAGTCCACTACAAAATCAATGGATGCAATAGTATCAAAATGATAATTGTGCCAGTGGAAGAATAAATAAAAGATAAGTTGTTTGTCATGACTACAAACAATGGGTACATTATGCAAATGAATGTCCACATAGAAATTTATATGCTACCAATGCGCTTGATTGTGATGACCAATATGATGATCAGTTAGGCACATCGTAGTTAAACGCAGATCCTCCCTATGAAAATACAAAAGATCAATTACATGAGACAAAAGCTGATGATGAATTGCTTTTCTTGAGCGGTGTCTACTAGGAGTTGATTCAAAAGAGGAAGACGATGATTGGAATCATATTTCTATTTTCCAATCCCAAGTCAATTGCAAAGGCAAATCATGAAATAATATTATTGACGGTGGTCTGGTAGCGCAAGGAATGATATCTTCCCAGAAGCGGTAGAGAAGCTCCAACTACCAAGTGAGAAGCATTAAGACCTTAAAAAGTTGCATGGGTTGACAATTCTTCCATTTCTGTCTATCACCAATGTTTAGTTCCTTTCAGGATTGGCAAATATGAAGACACTATTCGATGTGATGTTGTTCTGATGAACGTTACACATTCCTTTTGGGCGACTATGGCTAAGAAAACTTAAGGTCATCATCGATCATGAGCATAATTCTTAATACTTTTAACTGGAAAGGGTGTGAAATTAGGTTACTTCCTTTGCCAACTCAACCTTCTTCATCTACAATTGATGCATCTCCGACAATTCTTATCTTGACCATGCGAAGGTTTGAAGAAGAAAGAAAGGAACAGGGCGTCATGCGTGCCTTGATTGCTAAATAGGTTGCATAAGACTATCCTACCACATTCATTCCACTGGAAGTGGAGCCATTGTTGCAAAAATTTGCTGATTTAGTTCCTAACGAATTGCTAAAGGAACTACTCCCGTTCCGAGACATACCACATGCCATTGATCTTGTCCCAGGAGCTTTATTACTGAATTTACCTGCCTACTGAGTAAGTGCTGCTGTGCATGCTGAATTAAAAAAACAAGTTGATGATCTTCTACAGAAAGTATGTAGTAGAGAAAGCCTCAATCCATGTGGAGTACCTGCACTTCTTACTTCAAAGAGAGCCAGAAGTCGGCATATGTATGTGCGATCAATAAAATTACAGTAAAGTATTGCTTCCCTATTCCTCATTTGGATGATATGTTAGATATGATGGCTGGTGTATGCATCTTTTCTAACATTGATTTGTTAAGTGGTTATCATTAGATTTGTATAAGGCTGGGTAATGAATGGAAAGTTGTGTTTAAGATAAAAGGATGGTCTTTATGAATGGTTGGTTATGCCATTCAGATTAACTAGTGTGCCTAGTACTTTTATGCGAGTCATGACATGGTTATTGTAGCAATATATTGGGAAATTTGTCGTTTATGTTGACTATATTTTAATTTACAGCAAAACAAGAGAAGATCATCTTCAACATTTGGACAAAATCTATCAATTCCTTCGCTGGGAGCACTTTTATGTTAATCTCAAGAAATGCATCTTCATGAATGACTGTTATTTTCTTGGGATATGTTGCGCTATGCAAAGAATTAAAATGGATCCTGAAAAGGTCAATGCAATTCTTGATTGGCCCATTCCTACTATCATTACTGAAGTTCGAAGTTTCATGGCCTTGCTACTTTCTACAAAAGATTCATTAGAAACTTCAGCAGTATCATGGCTCCCATCACTGCATACATGAAGAAAGGTGAATTTAAGTGGACCAATGCAACAAATAGAGCTTTCGACAGGATCAAGCACAAGATTACAGAAGCATCAGTAATGCAAATCTCTGATTTTGACAAGGTCTTCTTTATTACCTGTGATCCCTCAAATATAGGCATTTGGGGTTTTGTTTTTTGGTTTGGGGGGGGGGGGGGGGGGGTGGGGGGGTGGTGTTCTTAGCTAAGAAGGACATCTAGTTGCATTCTTTAGTGATAAACTTTCTAATGCCAAGTGAAAGTATTCTCCTTATTATATGGAATTTTTTGCCGTCCTAGAGACAGGGAGACCTTATTTGATTGGCAGAGAATTTGTGCTATTTTCTGATAATGATGTGACATTTACACTCACAACGAAAGATCGGTGCTTTACAGTATATCCAAGCATGTCGGCTGTCTTCTTAGTTGGTTAATTGTTTATGAAGAATTATTATGTTTTTTTTGTGACTTTTTTGGTAACTGCAAATTCTCTCTTGTACTACAAATTCTTGTAACCTTTTGTCTTCAGTGCGGGAATGCTTTTCATTTGATTATTCGCTTTGGTTGAAATTGACTCTTTGAAGATATCTACCTAACAAAGAAGGTTAAAAGGCGTATTGAGGATGATGGCATATTCTGCTCATGTAGCCCTTCATCCAGTACAGCAAGTGTATGTGGAATAGATTGTCATTGTGGGTAAGCAATATCCGTTCTGTTGTTATTGTTGTTGTTGTTATTAATTGTTTGAAATTAAGATGCTTATTCTTCATGATTGACTGGTGATGATCATAGAAATGCACTGTACATGATATAGCCCTTTCTGTTGGGATTTTATGGAATTTTGATCAGTCATAAGGGCCGTGTAAGAATTCCCATTACATATCAATGTTGTAACGTTTCTAGATTTCTGTACAATGTATAAATAAATTATCTGCTTTTAAGAGTGCTTTATACTTTTCCAGGATGCTGTTATCTACCTGCTCTGTGAGTTGTAAATGTGGAGATGCATGTCTGAACAAACCATTTCAAAGTCGCACAGTGAAAAAGATGAAATTGGTAAAGGTATGGTTTCAAGTAGTTTTTTATAAAATATTTTTAATTTTTTTTGGCTCCTGTCATGGTTTCATGTAGGGTGATTATAATCACTTCCCCTCTCATGGTTGAGGAGTAATAATTTATGCAAGCTACCACGCATAGGTAATTATTATAAATGATTTTTGAGGGATCTACTATTTGAGAAATGGGTTAGTGTTTAATTGGCCTTTTGCATGCTTTATAGTGATGGTTCTTTGATTCAAAAGGGGACAAGAAGTGTCCACATGCTTGTGCTGGGGCTGCATTTTGATGTATGGAATCCAATCTTGAAATCCTTGAAATTGAGAACTTGAGTATTCTTTGTTTGGTTACGGCATCAAATTCTAAAATGGATGTATGCAATGCTCATGTTCATACTATTTTTAGAATTCTTTTGTCCTCACTAAGAGGTTCTAATCCTCCTATTTTTAGAACTCGAGGATTGGGAATAATTCGGTGCCCTTCATTCATTGTGAGGGGCCACCTCCTTTTTTTTATTTATTTTTTATTTCTTTTGAAGTTTTGAGAATAGAATATACAATTGATTACATTAATTGTAACCCTTTCATTGGTTTGATTTGCTTATGTTTAGTGATTCTAATCTTAAGAAAATCTCCCACATAATGCTACGGTTGTGGTGTATTAAACAACCATTATTCTCTTCCATTTTTTTTCTGGTTTAGGGTATGTAGCATTATCTCCCCCTCAAATTTATGTTGAAGAGTCAATCGGCAACAATTTGTGAGTAACGAATTGATGTTGAGCTTGAGAGAAAACTTTAGTGAAGATATCGGCAATTTGAAGCTTTTAGGAGACATCAGGAAGGGAAATGATTTCATCCTCGAAGTTTCATGAATGAAGTGACAATCAAGTAAAATGTGTTCCGTGCGCTCCTAGAAAATAGGATTTCTGGCAATCTGATTCCGACTAGCATCAGTGTTATCAACATGGAGAGGTGTGGCCTGATCCTGAAAGAATCTAAGCTCTGAAGGAAGTCTAGAAAGCCAATGGATTTTAGAAAGCATAGGACATAGCTTGATATTTAGCTTACGGCCAAAATGCGGTTATGGGTGTTATGTAGTAGTGTGAATCGACTAACTGATAAAAAATTGGAAAAAAATCCAAAAAATCCAGAATGTTAAAAATTGTTAGAATTTATTTTTTTTTTCAATGGTAATCAAGACAAGGAGGTGTAGCTGTTCCCTTATTGCATGGAAGTCCTGTGGCTTTGGATGATTGTAAAATAGTTATACTTATATATATATTTAAATGTGTCTATATATATATTTAAATGTATTCTTGTTAGTAAGTTATGCTAACTTAGAAACTAATAGAACACTTATAATCATTGTCATGAAGATGTCATCACTATTATTCATATTCTAAATTTGACACAACTGTACAAAGCATATGATTTATAAACATATGAAGTAATGTTTACATTAAGTTTAGGTAAAACACAAGTGACAAAAAACTTAATTGAAACAAAAGCTGCACTTTTGTTGACAGTTGAGAAAATAATACCTTCAATAATACCAGAGGGAGTGTCTATTGAGATATATGGTGGCGGTGTCCCCATCCCCATCATTGTTTGTCAATTGTCATTGCCAATTAGTAGTGCCATTGCCACTGATACCACCATATTACATGTGCCCTCCCTATCCATATTGGTGGGCATAGAGATCTTGGATGAAGAACTTGTATTTGGATAGGCAAATTGACCACATGGCTGTAATTCCAAAGGTGGTTGTTTTTGTTCTGCTTGACCATATTGAGAGCATGGTAATGTTCTATATGGCCAAATGTATGGTAATGTTCTATATGGCCAAATGTACCTTGAATATGGATAATAATAAGTTGTGTTTTACTTTTCAGGGGCCAAGGGTTGGGTTCTGTGTGTGTTGTGGGTTGTCTATATTGTGGCTGTTCGTGGCCCTCTACCATTCCCCTGATATTTTCCTTGGTCACCACAGTCACCAGAAGGCATGGGTCTATTCTGCATATGAGCACGATAATTAACTTTGGATGCCTCTGGAAAGTCTTGAACAGTCATTGTCGGCAACAATGTCTCCTTCATCATTGTGATAATATCACCACTTGTCCCACTCTTTCCTTAAAATGAAGAGCGACCATTTAAAGTGCAAGCTAGGCACCAATGCTAAGTCCCAGAAGGAAAGAGTGCCGCGGGGGGTGGGGGGGTGGGGTGGTGTGTTGGAGGGGTGGGGTGTGTGGGCTCTACCGCGGGGCAGGGAGTGATTTGAACTAAATGGAGCAATACAAGTTGCAAATATTGCTCAGTAAAATAAATCAAACAAGATATAACTATGCATGGAAGCAAGTGATCTAATATGCAATTTATACGCTTGACAAAATTCACAATTTAAAGCCTAGCAAGTGACATGCAAATGTGAGTTGTATGCCAATTCGAACAAGATACATCTATCTAGCACAAGCATCTGAAAGTACATATCAAAAGTAACAAGGCAAAATAGAGATGGAGGCACATAATAATTTATAGTGGTTTGGTCCTTGACCTACGTCCACTCCCAAGGGCACCACACACCAATGTGTCTTGGATTCACTCTAACTTCCTTCCAATAGGCTCACCTCAAAACCTCTTACACCTTGATTTTTTTACGGTGGTTTGATCACACAGGTCTACTCCCCTAAGAATTTTTTTATGTAGTGGTTCAATCACATAGGTCTACTCCGCCAATCTATTTTTCATAGTGATTTGAGCACACAGGTCTACTCCACTTTATGAAGGTGTTTAAATTAGAAGTAAAAACAAGAACACTTGCCTATTAAAGACGACTATACCTTGATTGCATTCTCTAAAGCTCGGATCCAAAACTCCAAGCTTCCTCAAAATCTCTTACACCTTGATTTTTTGATACGGTGGTTCGATCTCTCAGGTTTACTCCACCAAGAGTTTTTTTATATAGTGGTTCAATCACATAGGTCGACTTTACCAATCTATTTTTTATAGTGATTTGAGCATACAGGTCTACTCCACTTTATGAAGGTGTTTAAATTAAAAATAAAAACACGAACACTTGCCTCTTGAAGATGAACATGCGTTGATTGTATTCTCTGAAGCTCGGACCCAAAACTTCAAGCTTTAGCCTCAAATGCTTGAACTCCTTGGCACTTGAAGATGCTCCAATTATGCTCAACCAAGCAGAAGAGGCAGTCAGGCCAACCCTAGAAACAGATCTTTCCTCAAATCAATCTTTGCTGAGCTTTGAATGCTAAATGATATACCTATGAGGGGATCTTAGAGTGAGTGGAGATGGTTTCAAAGGTCTGATGTGGTTTCTCTATGGGACAATCAATCTTCTAACCTCTTTGACCTTAATTCCACTGAACACTCTTATTTGATCTTTTTGAGTGCTGTTAGGTTTAACTATATAGTGATTGTGGAAGATGATTTTGAGGTCTTTAAATTTGTTTAACTTGGTGTAGGTTCGAGGTCAAAGAAGGCTTGCAAAACCTCATTAGTTGGGGCATTTGAAATGGCTAAAGTATATAGAAAATCTGCTTAAACGGCTAGTCTACAGTGAGCCGTGACCCCAAGAGTCTTCTCAAATGGCTAGTTTAACTTTGGATCAAAACATATAATTTTGGTTTGCAATTGGCCTACGGTTAGCCATGGGATGAACTACAGTTAGCCATGAGCTGCCATAGTTCAAAAATGCTGGAAAGCAGCATTCTGAAAAAGCAACCATAGAGCATTTACGATTAGTGTTTAGGGACCTTACGGTCAGTGGTGGACCTAGGATTTTTTTTAGAGAGGTGCATAACTAAACAGGAAATTGGATTTTGGAAACAAACATAGAATTTTCATGTGGGTTTGGGGCAGATGCAAAATTTTTATGTGAATTTTCGAAGCACTGTCAACATTTTTATTATGGTTTTAAAAGCAATCCAAGGTCCAATGGGTGTGACTGCCCCCACATGGTTGTACTTAGGTCTGCCGTTGCTTACAGTTTGCCATACTCTTGTTACAGCTAGCCACAAGGCTTGGAACTGAACAACTGATAGGGTTGCTTATGGACTGGGCTGGCCTGACCCCTGGCCGGGCCCAACCCGATTTGGGCCGGGCTTGGGCTCAGTTGTAGAGAGCCCAAAGACTTGCCAAGCCGACATTTTGGCCTGTTCAATAGGTGGGCCATATCTAGACTGCAATCTACTAATTGTGAAAGCAACAACAGAAACTGTGCCCAAATAAGAATGCGAACAACTGGTTGTGACTCTTGAAGCTCCTCTTCCGTCCAAGTATGTTGATCCAAGTTGGGCCACATCCAGTTGATAAATCTGATGATATCGTGTGTTTATTCTGTGATATTTGTGGGTTCTTTTAGAATTTATAAAAGAAAATTTGCAAATATGTTGCTTCCAATAAATGACTACTAAATTTGAATTTGGTTTCTTAAAACTCAAGACATGGTGAAAGATAAAAATTGTCAAAAAAAAAATTTTGAAACAAAATCCCATGATATCATGGGTTTTGGGCAAAACTGTAACTGAAAGTCGAGAGACAAGTGACTTTGCTATCATTTTGGTGTCCTCTGTCATTATCTTGTGGAACCCGACTTTAGGATGGATAAAACGTTAAAACCCCTATTAATTTTTATTAGGTAAAGTCATTGCATGGTACTTAGCCTGTGTAGAAGATTTAGACACTATCTTGTTTCTTGCTTTTTGGGGAAACAATCGGGTTGCCTACAAACATACATTAACTATTGGTGGAGCGGTGAGTACTGGAGCTTGTAGCCCAATTTTTAACTACCTCAACAGTTGGTTGGAGTGGAGATGTAGAAGAAAAGAATGACCCTAGATGAAAAGTGCCTTGAGGACACCGATAATCCATATTTGGAACTATTGACCTCAACTCCAAGAAATTAAGTTATGTTCCTTGGGGGTTGTTCCATGTTTTGGTAAAATTGAACCACTTCTTAAATTCACATTGAAATGAAAAGCAAGAATTCTAGTCACTCTATTGAAACACTTCTTAAACCACATTGAAATGAAAAGCAAGAATTCTAGCCACTCTAGTGAGAGGGAATAGTGAAAACAAATGAAGTATATTTTAGAGTAAGTAGTTAGGCAACTCCCGTCCAAAAAACATTCTTGCCGAGGGACTTGGGTAGGGTGCGTGTTTGTGTGAGTATTTACCCAATAAGAAAAGGCAAAAGGTGATACTGAGTGGTTGAAATGCAGAGTAAGGTAGCATCCTTCTCTTTGGTAGTTAGTGTCTGAATCCTCTGCTAGAGTCAACTTTCAAACTTGCTACTGTCCCTTCCATTTTAGAAGGGAAATTATGTATCTTGAGGTCCCATTTTTAGGTAATCTTTCCAAGTGTGAAGAGACCCAAAGTTTTATATGTGCATCTCTTTTGGATTATGTTTTCATTTTGGATGGGGATGGTGGATATGTTTGCGTGGGAATGGTGGATATTTTTTTTCTTTGTGGCTTTGTCAGATAAAGCTATTGTTCACTCTCCCTATTCAAATGTTTGGAAGGTCAAGGCTTTGCTGGGAGTGGTTGCTTCCGGATATGGTTTGTAAGGATTTATTCTTACAATTGTTAATTTCCGGAAGCATAAGATGATGTTGTAGATGTGTTTACTTTGCGCCGTAACGAAGAAGAATCAGTAATAATTTGGTCTCTTGTAGTTGTGCCTGAGCTGTTTGGAACTTTCTGCTTGGTTGGTGTGATTGCAGCTGGGAGTTGTTGACTTCCCTTAGTAGTATGTTTCCAGCATGGAGAATTAGGGTGGGATCACCAAGGGGCTAGTTTAGTTATGTGTAAAGTTTCCGTCCTAGCCACAATATTGGTGATTTGGAAGGACAGGCATATGAGGTGTTTTTAGAGTGTTTTCTCCACCATTGGTTCCTTGTAGAGTAAAAAGTAAGTTTATGTTGCTTGCTTCCTGCAGCTTCCTGAGTTTAGGGGAGTTCACATGAAGTTGGTTTTTCATCCACTTTGAAGCCCCAAGTTGTATCCACATAGTTATCTCCTGCAGGTTAGTTCAAGAATAATTTTGAGGGGAGTTGACTAAGAAATCTAGTTCTTTCTAGTTGATTAGACTGATTGATTTCTTGTAATTAGGCATAGAGAGTAGAATAGATTCACCATTATAATTATTGGGCCCTGACTGTCCTTGATTGTAGCCCAGTTGGATTTTCTTGAATCCCTGTATGTTCATCTGCTGACCGCATAATGTGGCAAAAGAATATCTCCAAAGTTTTCTCTACTCAATTGTCTCCAAACGCTGTCTCTTTACTGAATTGTTTTGGCTAATAGGGTATGAGAGCAGTACGCTAGTTTCTTTCCCTTGGAGGCCTTCTTTTTATTAGAATTTGTGTTTCATGGAATATTTCAAAAATAGGAACACAACATCGATGCTGGTTTGTTATTTGACAGTTCCAGGCTTTAAGGTCTGACTATGAGCCCCGCCTGTTCTGATCATTTTTGGCTGCAGTAACTACCAAGAATGTTGTCCCTATTTATCAAGATTATTGGTATTTTCTCAAGATTTGTCAGGAAAACGAGGTTAGTATTTACTCTGCATCCTTGTAGTTGTTGACAATTGCTCAAAACCAAAATTATCATGACCGTTAGTCTTTCAAATCAACTGTTTGATTTACCTCAAATTTGGAGGGTAAGTTCAAAAATCAGGTGCCCAATGCTTGGGTTTAGATTCAATTCCTTATCTTTATTATGTAGCCCATCCAGAAGCCTACAGAATGTTTGACTTCTGTTTGGCCTTTATGAAAATTCAATGGATTTCAGTTCTAATTTGAGATTGGGATGCTTCATAGATATTATCTAGAGCATTAGAATCAACTTGGCCCTCCTTTGATTCATTGTAAAATGCTTGGTTTGAATTTCTGGTAATTGGCTTGTGCCTGAAAGTCTCTAGATTTTTTTGGGGGTTCAGAAGGTTATGTTCTCAAAATTATTATTAATATTTTCATACGAAGAAGGGATTTGAAAACCAGGTAGAGTTCTAAGTTCCAACAGCTTCTCTTGATAGGGCTTTTTTATTTACTTGCTTAACAAGGAGAACGAAGCACCACACACACACACACACACACACACACAAGCAACTAAACCCCAGATTAGGGCTCAGATACCATGTTAGATCAAGTGATCGAAATAAATCATAGTATTCGGGGAGGAAATCCTTAGATAAAGTTTAATTAAACAGAGTATGTTAGAGTATCACTTATGGCTGGGCAACGCTCCAATATATAGATTACTATACTTACAGTGTTTAAAAACCAACCCCCTACTTTTATCATTTTTACATGCTAGTCTATATTACCCCAATAATTACAATCAGATCCTTACTATCACTCTTTAATGGAAGATGGGCGCCATTAAGAACAAAGCGGGACATGATGTGGCAGGCGTGAGTATGATTCTGCCAGAAAACTATGGTCAGGCAATGTTTCACAATACCAAAATTTTTGTAAAGGAAGTTGTGTGGTGAGAGCGTATGCAGAAGAATTTCTTCGCATAAATCCTTATGTAACAACTGGGTAGAGACCGAGTTGCTGTAGGTTGCCAGGTTTATGGGTGGATGCATTTGGCTATCGGAACTTGGTTGCTGAAATCGATCTGGAGTCTCTCAATGATGCTGTTAGCTTGGCGGTCAGAGTGGAGGCAAAATTAGAATGATATCGTTTGTGAAAGCAAATAGCAGGGCAGCTCAATGCTTTGGAATCATCACTACATAAAAAATCAAACAGCATGTTATGTTTGAAAGCTGAGTTGTAGGATCTGTCTTCGACTTCCTTTTATCTACTTGTTGACTGGCCAAAGTTGCATCACAGGTCATTTGACAAAAATCAAAAACCATTTAACTCCTGTCTGGACATGACGCTGCACAAATAGGACAGATTGGCCTAGAGGCTAGAAGCTTGGGCAAAGAATTTTCTTTAGTTTCTAGTCTGAGATTGTGCATTGTTGCCTGGATATTTTATTAAATATTGCGTGTTGTATTTATTTGTGCATTACTGCTTCTCTATTCATTTATTACCTTAAAACAATTAATATTTTTTTCTAGACAGAGAAATGTGGATCAGGGTTAGTAGCAGCTGAAGATATAAAGCAAGGAGAGTTTGTTATTGAGTATGTTGGAGAAGGTATTTTTTTTTCAGCAATGCTTCTCATACCTAATTAAAATGCTCAGCACAGTCTATACACCTTTTTATTTATGTGCGTTTGAGAATTTTTTCAGTTAATTATTTCTGTTTCATATTACCATTTAGTTATTGATGACAAAACCTGTGAAGATCGGCTTTGGGAAATGAAACGACGTGGGGAAACCAACTTCTATCTTTGTGAGATTAATCGTGACATGGTAATTGATGCCACGTACAAGGGAAACAAGTCAAGGTTCATAAATCATAGTTGTCAGCCCAACACTGAGATGCAAAAGTGGTTTGTTACTTATCCTCCTTGATCCTTTCCTTAGAGATGTGTGTGTGTGTGTGTGTGTGTGTGAGGAATGTTAGTATGCATCCTTCCCTCACCATAAGGTGAGGATGCTTGCATGGCTTTCCTTATTTGTACTTGAGCATTCCTCTTTTTCATTAGTTTTTTGTCTTTTGCGCATTAATATATCCAAATATGGAAGTGTTCCTCATCATAGGGTGAGGGATGAATGCATACTAATATTCTCCTGTATATATATAACTAAATAAATATATATAATTTTTAGTACCTATTTACTTTTGTAGGAGAATTGATGGTGAAACCAGAATTGGGATATTTGCAACTCGTGACATAAGAAGGGGCGAGGATCTGACCTACGATTACCAGTACTGGCACTTGCAATTTTTTTTTTTTGGTTTGTATGCAGTTCCTTTTTCTTAATGCAATAAATGCGCACAACTCTGTGTTCATTTGTATTGTGAGGAAAAAGGGCAAGGATCTGAACCATGATTATCAGCATGGGCAGTCACAAATTTTCTCGTGCAGTTTCTTGAGTTTTAATGCATTATGCGTGTGTATGTTTGTGTTTCTTGTGTCTCAATGCATTGTGCATGTGTATGTTTGTGTTTCTTGTGTCTCAAATGTATTGTGTGCGTGCGTGCATGTCGCCATGCGCTTCTCCAAATTTTATTCTTACAGATTCATTCCATATATCACAAGGTCCATGTTCTCACATATACGCTGTTGCAATTCATTTTAACTCAAATATGCAGGTTTGTTCAATTTGGAGAAGATCAAGATTGCTATTGCGGTGCTCTCAGTTGTCGGCGGAAGCTAGGGAATAAACCCAGCAAGCCAAAGTTATCTTCAGATGCTGCCCTGACATTAGTTGCCCATGAGGTGGCAGCTTCATCTCCGTCCGTTAAAGCACTTCTTTCTAAAAATGATGTGAGTAGCTGTTGGGCATGTGATATTCAATTTTGCTTGTTTCATTGATATTTTGGCATGTCTTACTGGATCTAGAAACCAAAATGATCAGTTTTTGTAACTTAAGAGTTGCGTTGTCTGATACCTTTATTGAGGAATGTGTCTCTAATGGATAATGGCCTCAGTTTGAATTAATATGTAATTCTGCAAGGGGCCATGTGGCTTTTCTTGTCTTTAGTCTTTGTAACCACAAATATGTTATTTACTTCATTTCAAACTATCTATGATAGTCAAATTATCATGGCAGAATTTCATTCATCACATTGTAAATGGAGCATACTAATGTAGTCTGAATTAAATTAATTAGCCAACAACTAGGTCTAATGACATAATAAAACAAACGAAATGAAATGTCTTATTTCATATCCAAACTGAAATGAATAGGAAACCTATCTAAATTGGAAGTTAAATAACTCAGATATCATCATCATCATCAAAGCCTTGTCTCAACTATATTGAGGTCAGCTACAGGAATTATATTTCCCCATCCCGATTTATCATGGGCTAAATCTTCAGATAAGTTGCACTTCTTCAAATTTAT
Organism: Sextonia rubra; assembly: GCA_037013555.1. Taxonomy (NCBI): domain Eukaryota; kingdom Viridiplantae; phylum Streptophyta; class Magnoliopsida; order Laurales; family Lauraceae; genus Sextonia; species Sextonia rubra. The sequence continues at coordinate 108,391,099 of JASUAD010000001.1, read as the reverse complement.
TTTTGCTACCTTCATCCACGTCCTCTTCGACTTACCCCTTTCCGTTGGTAGATCATCAACTTGCAAAACCAAACTTTTTTTATTGGCACCGTTCTCAGCTTGCACTTGATGTGCCCAATCCATCTCAAATGGATTTCTCTAATTTTGTCCCTTATTGTTACTACCCCTAAATGCTTTCAGAATTTTTGATTTTTAATTTTATCATTTCTAGTTTTACCACATATCCACTTCAACATTCTCATCTCTGTTACCTTCATTTTGTGCACGTGCTGCTTTTTGATTGACCAACATTCTGCTCTATAGGTTATAGTGGGTGGGTCTGGTCACTGTTCAGTTAAAAACTTTCCTAAATTTTGTGGCATTTGTCAGTCACAAAGCACTTTAGAAGCAAATTTTTACTTCGACAACTCCATTTTTATCCTATATTTGACATCTTCATCACTCTCTCTATCCTTACTAATTATCGAAATAAAGTAGTGAAAACAATCTATTTGTGGTATCCCCTGGGCTTGAATTCTTACAATAGTTTCTGCTCTTTGTATATTTCCACTAAAGTTGTAAGTTATAAGGTATATACGTTGTTTTTGTACAACTTATTTTTGAAGCCATTGGATTCTAAAGCCTCTTGTCATATCTCAAGTTTTACATTCAAACCATCTTTTGATTCATCAACTAACACTACATCATGTGCAAACAAGACAGACAAACGTACCTTCTCTTAAACGTGAGCTTTTAACTCATTCATAATTAGTGCAAAGAGATAAGGGCTTTGGGCTGACACCTGATGCAAACCTCTAGTTACTAGGAACTCACCTGTCTTTCCACGAGTATGCTTACACTTGTTATTGTTTCTTCATACATATCTTTAATAATTTGAATATAACGTCTTTGAATATTCCTTTTATTTAAAACCTACTAAATTAAATTTCAAGGTACCTTGTTGTAAGCTTTTTTTTAGATTGATGAAGAAAGTATGCAGTTTTTCTTTTTCAGTTGATAATTTTCCATTAATTGCCTAGGTGAGAAGGTAACTTTCATAGTTGACCACCCTGGCATAAAGCCGAATTGATTTTTACTTATCTTGCTCTTTGTATAAGTTTTTGCTCCATTGCTTTCTCCCATAGCTTCATAGTGTGACTCATATATTTAATCTCACGATAGTTGGCACAATTTTGTATATCTCCCTTGGTCTTATTAAAGAGCCTAGTTAACCAAATCTCCCCAACTTTTCCTAAGAATTTTCAAGCCTCTTTGGGAATGTCATTTGGATCTGTGACCTTTCCTATCTTCATTTGTTTCAATGGTTTCCTCGCTTCTACCTCCCTAATTTTATGAAAAAAAGGTATGTTTCTAACGAGGTTTCCTTTCTTGTTCTTATGTCTCCTATATAGCTTCATTTTAAAATTTGTTGAAATCCTCTATTCACCTTTCTTTGATATTATTATACTTCACTAGAATTTTTTTGTCATTGCTTTTAAGATGTTTGACATGATCTAAGTCCCTACTTTTTTTTTTCTGTATTTTTGCAAGCTTAAAAATATCCTTGTCTCCTTCTCTTGTTCTCAATCTGTCATATAGGTCATCATATGCTTTGAACTTTGCATCACTCAGTACTTTCTTAGCTTGTTTCTTTGTCTTCTCATGCATCTTATGGTTTTCTATATTCCTTGTCCCTTGACAAACTTTGTAACGACGTCTCTTCTCTCGAATAGCTTTTGATCCCCTACACTCTGACATCAGGTTTCTTTATTATTGTGTCTTTTCCATTTTGACTCTCCAAGCAACTCTCTTGCAACCTAGTTTGACCAAGTCATTCACATGTTATTGTAGGTGACTTGATAGTTGTTCCTTAATTGTAGCCTTGATTTCGCAACCTAGTTACTATAAAGAAACAGTCGATCCTCAAAGAGGATGACCAATATTTCTACAATCTTTCTCACCTTGATAAATCTATCTACTTGCATCTCTCCGTTTCATTGTTTTCCACATTTTCAGCCATATGTGTATGTTACAGGGAATATCGGCCATTTTGACTGATATTTGAAGATGACTGATAGTTTAATGATATGATTTTGAGACCATTCCACAGTGAAATATCTTAAAGGTATGGACTGATACTGTTCGTACTAGCATTGGCTGATATTTAAAACCATGGTATGTGAATTTATTGTTTGAGAGAATGATTTGGTTTACAATTTAAGTTCCATTCCCTGTTGTAGTCCTTACTCCTTGTTTTCTAGTTAGAGTTTTGCACCAATTATAGAGTAGTGTGGGAACTGTCCTATTGATGTGCATATGCAGGTTGAAGTTTTTTCCCCCTCTCCATCATGTTGTGTGTGCATGTGCGTGTGCGATGGAATGTGCGTGCATGCATTCTTGTTGATCAGTGATTGTTATTTCGAAGTTCTTTACTAATTTGCTCATGTGGTTTAGGTTTTCTAAAGATCTTCTTTGTTGATGCTGCATCATGTAGATCAATGTAGGACAGTCGTTTGTTCATCCACTTTGGAGCTATTTTATGCTTTACTTTCATTATTTTTCTTTGTGTTATTTTCATGGAAAGATTGTTTTGGGAGTCAAACTAACTAAAATTAAACTTTTCTTTTAAAGGACTATTCAACTGGAACATTGGATAATGGTATGCACATCCTCTCTTATTAGGTCATATGATTTGTTTGAGAGCTCTGTAAGTTTCATTTGTTCATTATCTATCTACATCGCATGACTCACTTTTTATGATCAGGTAATGTGCAACATGCTTTGCCTTCACGGAGGAAGTCATCGTTTTGGAATTGTATTGGTGAAAGTGTTCAAATAATGCGTCCCCATGAGGATAGGTTCGATCGATGCCCTCATTCTTTGTTTGTTGAATATCCTGAATATTACTGAGACCTGTTACATCAGGTGGTCATAACATGGAGATGATAGTTCTAAATTCTAATTAATTTTTAGTGATTGTGAAGCATTATTTAAGAGGGGCGGCTTTGCCCAACGGAGAGGGGTGGCTTGGCCCAACGGTAAAGGCTTACCGGTAGCGTCCTAAAGGACGCGGGTTCAAGTCATGGAAATAGCCTCTTCAAAATGAGGGTAAGGCTGTGTACATCTTGCCCTCCTCAGACCCTATTATGGCTGAGCCTCGTTCACTGGGCCGCCCGATTGTGGAGCATTCTTTTGGTGGGCGGATTACATTGATTTTGGCTACACAATTTCTGCTTGTAGTTAGTCTCATTTTAGAAAATGGGAAATGGATTGGTGCTAGTTTAATTAGATAAGATTTCTGATGCAAATGACCATGCAAATCAAAGTATAAAAAAAGATGCTTGAAATCATGCAGAAGTTCCATGTCCCATGTGAATGCATTTTTTATTTTATTTTATTATATTAATTTGTGAATGGTTGTGAATACTTGTTTATTGCGTAAAATAAAGGTAAGGGGAGGAAGAGAAGTGTTATATCCATATGCCTTTTCATGGTTCTGTGTCCTATGCTTTTCTTTCTTTCTTTTATGTATATTTCAGTTACCTATCAAGAAAGAAAGAAAATTCTTTATATAGAATAAATGATCAACTGCGTCTTCTGGCTCCTAACTCATGAAGCATTTGTTCTATCCCTTTGCCAATATTAGAAATGTGAGAATTCTATTGGCTGACAATGTAAAAATAAGAAATTGTGTAGCTATTGCTGTGTACATTATGATTCCTCCTTAAGGGATAGAAGCTGCCCAAACCTTGCACCATTCAAGATGTCACTCCTCTACCCCCCGAAAGATAAGTAAATAAAATATATTGTTTAGAATGCTCCATCAATTACTTGTTTCCCAACCCGTGGATTCAGATCATATCAAGAGATGCAGACACGCATTTTTGGTCAAAATTCACCCTCCACAAGTATCAACCACGTGGAAGGGAGAAACTGACATTGCAAATGAAAATCACATTTGTTAAATGCCTTTGGTTCCCAGAGTTTCTGCATGCAAAAGCTAAAGGCAACCTTAATGTCAGTCTATCAAACCAGATTTCTAATGGCAAACTGATTCAAACCTTGAAGAGGTTGATAAATCCCACCTGTGGGTGAATCTTTATGTAAATGTTGGAATCCTAAATGTTCTTTTACCAATATACTTGTTCCCTTTCTTTCATTTGTATAGTTTTTGTAGACTGGTACATGTGAGACTAATTGTTGACATATACAGGAATTTTGAAATTCGAATGCACAGCATATACTTTCTTAAACATATTAATTCGAATGCAAACGTTAGTTACTTGCACACATTCTCCTAAATAAGTTAATTATGCTCCAAATCTCCCATAAGACTCTTTGACCTACATGCCACATTACTTAAAGGGCATACAAATACTGCATTCTAATACTTGATACATTATTCCACCATTATATCTAACATCCCTAATGATAAGTCGGACAAACCCTATCGGATGGATGATGAGGATGGCCTCCAGAACAAATGTGTGAGATCTTTGATGATGGGGCTCTTTAATGATGACATCGATGATGGAAGATGTGCCCTTTTAGTACAGCATCATAACCTTACTTCCGCTGCCTTGCCAACTCCTCATGGCTTTCTAGAAACGCTTTGTTTTTTTAATTTTTTGTCTAAAAGAAAAATCTATTCCAGTTTTCAGTTCTTTGTTTAATTTTGGCCCATTGGCCAAAGCAAAACTTGTCAGCTGAACGAAACTGAAACTGACATGTATTGGTGTATCACATCCAAACCACACAGAACAGAAAAAAAGAAAAAAAATTAAAAAAAAGGGCGAATGGAACCAACATATATTTTTTGCAAGGTAAGTAATGGTGTATTATGAACCACCTTATAGATCAACTTGCCAAAAGTAGAGAGGATATGTTTTTTAGGTGGGCAGTCATACTAAACAGATGGACTAGATGATAAGTTATTCAATGGTCTAAAATATGCATGTGCAGTGCTCCTATTGAATGCACTTTTGAAACTTCAATGCATCATCTACAGAATTGCTTCTACATGTTGCATTGTCTGGATAAATGTGCTACTATGGCACCATGCAGTAACTGCTCGTGATGCACATGCTAATCCAGCGAAACTTATTCTATGTTATTCATTTTAATAATAGCTCATCATTTTTCTTCATTCCCTATTTTTGTTCTTGTTTGAATTTGTTGCCTTAAAATTTTAGATGTTCTTGTTTTCATTGAAACCACAGCTAAGCATTCATCCAATTTTCCAGGTGCCTTAGGGGATGTGTATCTCATTTTAACAGCAGTTCGAGAAAGCACACTGTAAGGGATAATTTCCATTGTTATTGAGATATATTTTAAGATATTTATATATGAACATAAATTATCCCATTCATTTGCACCAGATTATCCTTGAAGATAGACAGAAAGTGATTCTTGACCTGTCAAAAGAAATTTGGAATTTGCTTTGACCGTAAGACGTCACAAGGTGTGTGATACACTATTTTATGTTTCCTGAATTTCTTTTCCCATTGCTGATAGGTTTGTCTGTCTTTTACACAGTAACTACCAAGACTTTGCATGCTCTATTGATGCAACCCAAAGTCCCTTCAGCTTCAGATTGTAGATGAAAACCTTTCCTTTTGAGGATTTATGTATGATTTGAAGTAGGTATGCTGGCCTTTTCTTTCTAGTCACATACATACCAATATGTTCCAGTTGTAATGAACTGCTTGTTTAATATTTTGCTTCTACCATATGATTTTTTTTTTGGTTATCAATTCATATTTTGTTAATTTGTGCCGTGAAGAGAATCTCTATTCTGTCAGTTGTGTGATTTGTCTACAGAGATGCATTCTCTGTGTTATTGTTCTTTATCCATAGACAGATATCTTTAAATTTAGACTTGAGACATGACAGAATATTATTATTTACAGGACCATGCCTTCGAGCACTATTTTGTTTTTGTCTTAGGACTTTTTGCTTGCTTGACTAACTTTTTTTTCGCACTTTCTCTCTCTCCCTTTCTGTTTTGTTTTTATTTTTTCTATAGAAAGGGTTCCTACTCGCGCACTTTTGCCCCTTTGATCTGGCGCATGGTGTCCCTAACCAACTGAGCTACGGGCAGGGACAGCTAATTTTTTCTCCAGTTGTAATCGTCTGGTTATCGTAGTTATATTATTTTACTCTGTTTTCTAGTTGTTACATTTTTATATCATATTCACTAGTTTCTGTCGTACGCAACCCTGGTTTGATGGGATAAGGCTAAGATGGCTTTTCCGTGATGTTGTTTTAAGCAATTTTCACAGCCCAAATACTAGTGTACATGGGCAATATGCACAGAAAATGATCATCAACGAGCAACTGTTAGAATGGGGAAAACAACAAAAGAGACGAGTTTCTTGTTGGGCTCCTACGTTGGTGCTCCATTGTTGCGCTGCCCTGTTGAAGCACTCGGGGTTGAAGTTTTGCAACCATCCATTTTTCATTTAAACGTGTAATGTTCATGCATGAATGCATTTGTTTGCACTCGTTTTTGCGTCACATGCCTAAATGTTATAGAAAAATGTTTTGTAAATGGGGCCATATCCATATCAAAATTCCCACCCCCAAGTGTGACAATTGCATCTCTTGCATTTGATTACCGCTTGCAATCAGTTGTGGGATCAAAATCCGTTAACCACTGTTTTTTTTTTCATTTTATACCATCTTTCTTTTCTGGTTTTTTTTTTTTTTTTGTGGGGGGGGGGGTGGGGGTGGGTGTTGGGTGATGTGTTCGATCTGTTTTAAGCAAATGTTAATAACAAATGTCCGTATTATAAAATTCCGCTTTACTCATTTCTCCTGCAGAAATGTCCAATACCCACCTCAAGGCTACAAACCAAAATAAAGGAAAAGCATATCCAGTCTTCCATCTGCATGTTACACTACTTAATCATGCGATTGCTCATGGGCCCATTTCTCTTTTTTCTAGCCACCATCATTGGCTCAGTTATTTTGGTGTCCTCACTACCTTGCCCTTTACAACCAGGACTGAATCCTAAGCTCCTTTTTGGACTACAACCAGACATGATCTCATTCTGCTAGTACATGATTTCTTTCTCCGCAATCATCTTGTAGTTGATACCAAAAAAATGAAAATGCGAGCCATTCTCCGATTTTCGGCTGATCAGCCTATCTCTGCGATGTCATTTATAAAGTAGAATTGATTCCCTGCTTTGCATCCTATCTCAGCAAATGAAGAAGAAAACTATGGAAGTCCCTTTATTATCAACAATGGTATGAACAATGATGTTACTAGGTGTGGTACTTAAAAATGAAAATAACCTCCACATTAAAAGAACATTCCATTAACTTTTAGCTACTGACTATATACACAAAATCAATAAAAATTTACAAGAGCGTCAACCCTTCTTCCAAGAAAATAAAGGCACTAGCCTACCATGGTCTTCTTCACAAACTGAAAACTCGGGAGATGTAAAGATGAAGCTAGAATGATGAATAGCCGCGTGGGTGTACCATGGTGGGTCGTGTGACCAATGGGAGGTTTCATTGGTTATGGACAATGGAAGAAGAAGAGATGCATAGAGATGGAGAGAGAGGGGCGTGTAAGGGGACTGCCCAAGCATGGCTTGGACGTACCCTTGCTCTTGTATTTAGTGTGGGAATGGCTTAGAGTGTGGTCCAAAGTCTTGGGTGAAATTTGGAAGTAGGGTTAGCTTTGGGTCCAAGCTAATAAGGGACTAGCATCATAACCAGTGAGCACGGATATGACCAACATTATAATTTAAATATTCATGCGTGAATAATTTCATAGTTTTAAAAAAAAATAAAAGGAAAAAAAAAGTTATGAACACCTATTTACGTAGTCAAAGGAAATATCCAGAAGGAACAAGTTGGTATCGGTAAAGCATTTTCAAACTCCTACCAGAATTTATTCTCTACAAGCGGACCAATGGGCATTGAAGAGTGCGTATCGGTTGTGCAGGCAAAAGTTACAGCTGAGGTGAACATGCAGTTACTTGAAAAGGAGTTTTCTGCGGAAGAAGTCTCTAAGGCACTCTGACAAATGCAACCATTAAAGGCTCCAGGACCCGATGCATTTTCTGCTTGTTTTTACCAGAAATTTTGGCCCACTGCGGGTGAAGAGGTAAGTAAAGCTGTTCTTAGTTTTTTAAATTTGGGGATCTTTGGTGCTAAGATAAATTCCAATTATATTGTTCTTATCCCAAAGACTAAAAATCCCACCAAAGTCTCAGATTATAGGTCTATTAGTCTTTGTAATGTCTTGTATAAATTAATTGCAAAAGTTTTAGCTAATTCGCTAAAGAAATTACTGCCCCAGATAATATCCGAAAATCAGCGTGCCATTGTTCCTGGAAGGCTTATTATTGATAATATCTTGATAGCCTATGAGACTCTTCACACGATGAACATAAGGATGAAAGGGAAAGAGGGATACATGGCTTTAAAACTTGATATGAGTAAAGCCTATGACAGGTTAGAATGGGACTTATTGGAGGCAGTTATGAGAAGAATGGGTTTTGAGAACAGATGGATTCACATGGTCATGACTTGTATCCGGACTATGACATATAGGGTGCTCCGGAATGAACAACCCCAAGAGTTTATCACTCCTTCTAGGGGCTTGAGACAAGGGGTTCCTCTATCCCCATATTTGTTCATTTTATGTGTCGAAGCTCTCTGTTCTCTCATCCACAAATCAGAAATGGAAGGGACGATTACAGGAGTACCAGTCACAAGAGGTGGAAGTAGATTAAGTCATTTGTCTTTTTGCATATAACAGCTTGTTATTTTGCAAAGCAAGTATACCTGAATGGGATAGCCTACAAGGGATTCTGGAGATGTATGAAAAAGCTTTAGGGCAAAAATTAAATGAGGAGAAAACTTTATTATTTTTCAGTGGTAATACTAAGAGGAGTGTCTGAGATTTTTTCCTCTCCATTGCCGGGTTGCAGTCTACACAAAGCTATGACAAATACTTGGGACTCCCAGCTATGATAGGAAAATCAAGAATCCGAACTTTCCAAATGTTAAAGGAGCGGATTTGGAATAGCATTAATGGGTGGTAAGAAAAATTCTTGTCACAAGTGGGGAAGGAGATGCTTAAAAAAGTTGTAATCTAGGCCATTCCTACTTACACTATGAGTGTTTCCAGATACCAAAGACTATATGTAGACAAATAAATTCCCTAATGCAAAAATTCTGGTGGGGCAATCAATGAAATGAATCAAAGGTGGCATGGATGAGTTGGTCTAGGATGGGCAACTCGAAGACAAAGGGTGGAATGGGCTTCCGCGATCTAGAGTGTTTCAATACAGCTATGTTGGTGAAATAAGAGTGGAGATTTTTAAAATCTCTGGACTCACTAGTGGTCAAATGCTTTAAAGAAAATTATTATTCAAGGAATACTTTTCTAGAGGCTAAATTGGGATATAAACCATCATATGTTTGGAGAAGTATATGGAGCGCAAAGGATTTGCTGAAAGCCCGCCTAGTTTGGCAAGTGGGAGATGGAGCCACTACAAAGGTTTGGGAAGATAAATGGCTTCTATCGTCCAACACTTACATAGTACAATCCCCAGTGCGAATTCTAGGGGAAGAGGCAAGAGTTAAGGAGCTAATCGATGTAGATACGAATGGTGGAATGTGCAACTTATAAAAGAAGTCTTTAATGAAACCAATGCTGCCAAACTCTGTAGTTATGCCCATTAGTCCAACTTTACAGTAAGATCAAATGGTGTGGATTGGAAGCTCAAAAGGGAAATTTTCTATGAGAAGTGCGTATCATCTTCAAAAGGAGCGGACCAAGCAATGTGTCGAGGAAAGTTCCAAAGTATCAAATCAAAATTGGGTATACTAAAAGATATGGAGCTTACAGGTCTAGGAGTGGTCAAATAGTTTTGTGGAAAGCTTGTCATAACATCCTACCAACAAAGGAAAATTTATTCAAGAGCAAAATGAAAATTTACCGGATCCATTTTGTCCAATTTGTGAAAATGAAATAGAGAATGTCTGCCATATATTATGGAGTTGTCCTTCCTTTAGAGATGTGTGGACCGAATGTGAAAGGAATTTCAAAAACTCATGAGTTTTGTAGATAACTTTATGTATCCCCTTGAGTCTATTATGTCAAAATTGGAAAATGACGAATTCATTTTGGTGGCAACAGTTGTAAGGAGAATTTGGTTGTGAAGAAATGCTTTTGTCTTTGGAAGTGAGCTCATTCATCCTTTAAAAGTTATCCATTGGGCCAAGGGAGCTGTGGAAGAATTTAAGAAAGCAAAGTTAGAAAGTAGTACCCAGGTGAGACCTATGCGAGATGCTCTAACGTTGGGATGGCAAATGCCACTTAATGGAGTTTTAAAGATAAATTGGGATGCTACAATTGATAAACAAAATAACCAAATGGGGGTTGGCATACTTGTTCGTGATCACAATGGAGAAGTTGTGGCTTGTAAGTGTTTTATAAAGCCTTTTATATCTAACCCTACAATAGCAGAGGCGGTTGCTGGATGGATGGTAGTAGACTTCTCTTTTTTCTTGAACATACAAATGTGATTTTGGAGGGTGCGTCTATGGAGGTTGTTGAAGCTCTGAATAATGAAGAAAGGTATTTGACTAGGTATAGGCAGTTGGTGGAGGATGCGAAAATTGTGTTGGATAGAATGACCTCTTGGCAAGTGAGACATGTTTAGTGAGAAGCAAATCAGGTGGCTCACAATCTAGCAAAGGCAGCGGCCATGCTGTTTTTGGAGCAATTTTGGATGTGATGTTATCCATCTTTGGTTCGAACTTTAGTCATGGCTGAGATTATATTTGATGATGGTTTTCAATGAAATCTTTATATTTACTTCAAATAAAAAAAGAGAGCAGCTAGTGGTATAGAAAGGAAAGAGGAGATTTGGAGCAGAAGGAATGGCATTATTTGATGAAAACAAAGTATTTGCAAAAGAAAGAAAAGTGGAGAGTAGATATGACCAGTTTTGATAGAGAGATAAAGTAGATAGTTGCATCAGATAGAGTGGAAAGAGTGCATACAAGATTTGAAAAAAAGAGCATAATAACTTCGATCAAAATTATAACCAACAATCAAAATTATATGGGGGTTTGTAGTGCATGGGATAGCTTTCCTCATCGGATTTCCTTGCAATAAATACTTTCTAATTTGAGCTTCGAAGGAATCGTAGGAAATCTTCTCACCTTGGGTCCTGCAAATCTGAAATTATTGTGCGAGCGACCCAAAGTCAGATTTGGCAACAATGGATGGGCCCCGCATGGGTCATGCACGTGGCTGGTGGGACCCACATGGGACATCCCATGTTTGGTTGGATCTTCCTTCTTTTTCTCTCTTTTTTTTTTCCCTCTCCTTCCTTTCTTGCTCCCTTCCTTTCTTGCTCCACAATCTTTCTGATTCTCTTCCTAATTTCTCTCCAATTCCAATTTGAAATTTGGACATCAAAGTTTTAAAAATATTGGAAGAATCTTCTTTTTGTGCGACACTTGTAAATCAGCCACTCCCCCGATGCACGTCACAACTTGGGATTCACGCCCAAGGTGGAACCCATGCAACACCTCTTCATTTCTCTTCTTCTCCAATTTTCTCTTCAATTTATCATTTTAACTATTCTCAATGTGAGTCCCCAAATGTCTAAATTCCCTACACAAAGATAAATTAAAATACAGAAATTATAATTTTATGTAGAAAATAACAATGCAGTGTGTGGGGCCCAATTCAATACGTGTGAATGCATATAAATATCCCATGTTGATCGATTGTTTTCATTCTATACATAATGATGCAAAGAAAACACATCATTTCACTGTGAATTTTGAGATATCAGTGATGATAGTAGGATAATGTATAAGAATAAAATCATAGAAACATATATTTTTCTAAATTTTGATTAACTTTGACTTGAATTCCAACATTAGATTTTCAAATGCATGATTTTATGAAATCAATGCAATTTATTCTAAATAAGTCCATATTTTTATATGAAATAATGATGTAATTATGTAATTCTATGGACTTATTAGTAGTGTCTGGCTCAATGAATCCTACGACAAATAGTGAATGGTTGGGCTTATCTTACGTGAGCATATTCATCAAACAGAGAGACTACTCTTCACGTGAATGATTGGATCAAAGTCCAAAGTCACATTCAAATTTAATGAGGAGCAGGTACTTCTCGCAAAGTCTTTACACTAAGGCCAACTAGCCACAACACCTAAATCAAAGTCAAAATTAAAAGGATAATCAAAGGGTTGACCTATGGGCCAATGGGTTGGCGCAGTTGACTTCCTGGGTCTGGTTTGTACTGTACTACTTATCCACCGTGGTCTCCTGGAGCAAGTTATTTGGACCATTTGGATAGGGAGTGCTTACTCCTTGTGATCCTTGCAATAGGTCTAGAAAACCCATTTGAGTGCGTGTGTTTTCTCCTTCTGTGGTCTTTTCTTGAAACTATAGTTTAGATGTTTTTTTTTTTTCGTAGTCCCAGAATGTCCAAAACTTCCACAAGTTAGAACTCTAAAGCTGTACTGAACACTTGATCTATTTAGATCATTTAGATCTCCAAGTATCTTCGTTGATCTCTTGGGTTTGTCTCAGGGGTATTGGTAGCCGTCAGGTTCACGAAGATAGTAGTATCCACCAAAAATTACTGGTATCCTCAAATGGTGTGCCTTAAAAAAAATGACCAACAAAAAGAAACCTGATTTGGCCAAATTATTGTGCTTGTGCTTATGCTCTGGCAATCCCACGAGAACCAAAATCATCATCTTTTCATTCTGTGTAACTTTTTTTTATTTTTGCATGGAAGGTTAATTCATTAAATAAGACTACGAGCTACATGCATGAAAGACAGGAAGGTCCTCAAGGTCCCAATGCCCGAAAGAGAGGACACTGAGGACACAAAAAGGCAGCTGCAAGTATGATGAGCTGCCTCTGAAGCAAAAACCACCACTTCCTGCAAAACAAAGGAGATTAGCATGTCCCCGGGGATTTAGAGCTTCCCCAAAGATGATTACAGGAGTAGTATTTCCAAAAGTGAAAAAAAACCGAACAACAACAGCAACAGTCACCCATCTTCCCCACATACTGCTGGAAACGAGGCCCATCCTGGACAAAAACTTGCCATGTTAGCCAGTATGCAGGTTCTCCATCCTGAAGCTACCCGTTCCTCCATTTTGCCAGCAAGATCCGCATCCAATGTTGAAGAACCAGCAACCTGATCCCGACTCGAGGCACTGTAGAAACTAGAACGTACGAATGTAAGTTGCAGCATTGCTGAGCTGCACCTCATATAAATATTGAATGTCGTCCAGCAACCCGAAGGAGATGATAACAACGATGGGTTGGCTTGCTTTCATTCACAGTAGACTATCAATAGAGGCCAGTGTTGAGCTTGGGCATGACAAAAATATATTAAATTAAAACAATAGTTAAAACTGGAGAAAAAAATTCACCATTATTATTTTAAAGAGTTTTTGGAAGGTGATAAGAGGAAAATAGCTTAAATTTAACGGTTAAAGAGGGATTTTCACATGAAAATAATAATTAATGGGCAATGTTGTTATTAATAAGAAATTAAAATGGAAAAAAGTAAGAAGTGTTGCACTCGATTAAAAAAATAAAATTAAAGCATAAGGCACAAAGTGAACCAAAAGGAAAAACAAATTAAAACCTATATCTTCATGGTCTATTAAAAATGGACTGGAAAACTACTAAAACAAAGAAACGAAAATCTGAAAATTCTATTATTAATGAGAATGTCACATCAAGTATATAAATATAAAAAGAAAGATATTGAAAACAACAAAGATAAAGAAATAATTACAAAAATAAACAGCTACAAAATAAGAGTTACAATCATATTAAAAAATAGATTAAACCTTACCTCTTTTTTAAAGAAACCGACATACTTAAGGAAGAAAAAATGACATGTTAAAAAATATTGAAATATAGAATTGAACAATGCAAATTGTAAGATCCTGTTCCCTAAATTAGGATCTATTTACTAATTAATTATGCTTTATATTAATTAATGGTGTTTTAGCCTAATTTGATAATTTTATGTTAATTGAGTTGGTTAGATAGATAGGTTGGACCCTAACTGCGATTAAGTAGTTTAGATGGACTTGTATTAGTGCATAGTTTGTGTATTATTCTATCATTTTCTTATTTATCATAAGCATTCCATTTCATTTGTAACATAACTTAAGTTATGACATCTCAAGAAAGTCTTTTTGACTCATTTTGTGATATGTCCAAAGAGATAGGCTTGCTTGTAGTTTTATAAGGATCCTTTGAGCCAAAAGCCTAGCCTCCATCTCTTTGCCTCCACCTCCCTTGCCTCTTTCCACTATTAGAAAGAGAGAGCTTTGCTGTACCATAACTTCTCCACTACTATCTTCTTCTTTCCCATCACATATTTCACCATTTGCAAGTTTGTTTGTTTTGGAAGTTTTATTCTCTACTCTACAACTTGTGAGTTAGAAACCCTCATTTTCCCTTTTTTTAAACCTAGTAATAGCTTTACCACCATTAAAGAGAGTTTTGCTCTATCATCTTCTTTTTATCATTTTCAAGTTTAGAGTTATTGGCATCTTGCATGCTATTCTTTACAACTTCTTAAGGTAAAAAAACCTTCTTTTTTTTTTTTTGGATTTCAAGTTTATTTGAATACGAGAACCCAAATCTATGATATGTTATGCATCTCATTATCCTTATTTTCTTCTTATTCCATTTTCATGAATAGGGCTTTTGCTTGAGCTTGAGAAATTGGGGATTTCATCTCGTCTAGCTTAGATTAAGTATAAGGCACTAGTTAAGGCAAGTTTCAGCAAGTAGATAATGGCATAATAGGCTATGTTATTGATTCTTTGGTTATTCTCTATTTTAATGCATGATTATAGTACATCTTCTCTATTTTATCTGATGGAAGATGTTTTTTGGTTTGAAAATAAATGTTTATTTTAAAAAAAATGAGTTTGAATGAATGTGAAGAAATGGAAGTGTAAATGACCCTAAAATTGTTGGATTTAGTATAATGTATGACCGGTTTGCCGTACCAATCGGGTAGACCCTGTTTTTTAGAAAATAATTATTTATTTAATTATTTTATTTTAATTAAAAATCTCTCTTTTCCTAAACTTCTTTTTAAAATTAATATAACTTGACTTGATGATGTCAAGTATACTTTAGGGAACCTTAAACTTGATCATGTAGTCAAATATTACATTAGAATGCTAGGTAAACTTTATGACTGTATAGGACTTAACTTTTGAAATCTTTACACTTTACACGTGCCAACGAAATCAAGTAAAGTAAACAAAGAACATGCTAGCTGTCATAGAATCTTTGTTAGATGATTCAGTTAATTCTAATTTCATACCCTTAAGTGTGCGTAGAAGGGTCCAATGTTTATATTCATATACAATGTAATACCAAGAACTTCGGTACCACTGATATTGGGTGGTTTATGGTCACACTGAAATAGGAGGCTAAGGACACGGGCATCTTAAAATAGTTTGGCTTGTAAGCATCCTTGTCTTTTAATTAAATTGAAAAATTACGCATACTGTTATTTATTGACTTCTCTTATCTTAACTGTTTATTTATGTTCAGTTATGTTCATTATATTCATTACGTTCAGTTATATCTAGTCATGTTCAGTTATGTTTAGTTCAGTTATGTTCAGTATATCCTTCATCTTCGTTATATTGTTCTTGTTTATTGTCATCCGTATTTGATAACAACATGCTTTTAGTTACTTTCACATGATATGCAAGTAAATTATGACCAATAAATATGATATGCACGATTTTATGGTATGTTTTATTAAGTTATTGATTTATAGAGTCCGCACTACTGAGCTTGACTCTATGAGGCCCGGCGAGGCTGAGTATGAGTTTGATATTATAAACTACTGCAGTTGGTTCCTGATAGGAGTATGTCGACGCTCCTTTGGGTAATCAGGATCACTACCTAATTCTCGTCCAGTATATTTCTCGCTCCCACATGTAGGGAGGATACTAGTAACGTGGATAGCTAAATTTTAAGTACTTTTTCTGTTATACTTAATTTTCATACACATGCTTCATTATATGCTAATATGCCTAGATACAATTTTTGACCTTTATTTAAATTATAATGTCCTTACTCTATTTGGTATACCGTGTGAGTTACTACTTGTTTAGTTTTTGTTGAGTTGTTGTACGCAGAGTGCTACCCTTGGCGTTGCAGGACCTAGCAATGGCCCGTTCCTCAAAGCGCTCCAGGAAGGTACTATGTATGTATCTTCAAGAATAGATGAGTGGACTTTCAACGGCTTATTCTATTAGCCATCTTCGTTAGAGCGTCATGGGTCACTTGGGCATATACGACTTGGGCTTTGGGTGGTTCCTTTATTTCATCATATCATGTGGTTGAAACTTACGATATTACATGCTGTTATCATGTTTATTCGTTTTTTAGATCGTTTGGTTATGTTTATCTATTTATGCATCTTGTGCCGTATGTTGAGCATACTTTTTATTAGATTATATTTTGAACATATAGACATTTATGGGATTTATGTTCATTTTGATAATTACTTAATTAGGTTTATTATGGAAAGCTTAAACAGATATTTGTTTAGGTTTTTTTACTATCACAGGGTGTTTAATGGGTGCACTAAGCACTAAGTCTGCAGTTGGATTCGAATATGCATGTGAATTTGGATCTTATGCACATGCAAGATATGTGAAAAATTCCCTTGTAGTATTCTATGTTTGCCTTAATGCATTTGAATTATTATGGGATTACGTGTGCCACATCATGGGCCTAGCCGTATTAACCTAACCTTGGATGCGGGGCGTGACACAAATCAAGATGCAAAACAAACTATGGATTTAATTCAATTGAGCAATCACACACCATCTTTTTATTACAATCCTATATCCTAGCTTAATCAAATTAAAACCCCTGTGAATATGATTTATACATCTCACCATATTAATTGAAAAGATCATGTAGATTGTCATAAACAGGAATAAAAGAGTTGGATTCATAGTTTTTGTATGTGTTGGTACCATCAAGATCATGATAATTGGCATGAAAGAATAAAAGTGTAAAATATTAGTGAGAGAAGCAAATTCTACGTACATGATGCAAAACACAAACTTTCCTTTATATCTTTTCTGTTTCTTTTTTTTCCTTTTTTGAAAGGTTGCAAGTAAACGTTGTTTTCAAAAGCTCCTAAGTAATTTTTATCGATTTCTAGAACCATATAAAGCAATATATTTAGCGATCCTAATACGTTTTGATTTAGGTATTTGCTTTTTAAAATAAAAAAATTTCTTAGTTGACTCAACCACTTTAAAAAAAAAATTCAAAATGCCTAAACTCCCTCCACCCTCTTCTCTCTCACTCACCTTCCCCACCTTCCCCTCCTCTCTCCTCCCCTTCCCCAGCTTCTCCTCCGGCGGAGGGAGCTATCGGATCTCCCTCTTCCTCCACTCCATTTCCTTCTTCCTTTCTCTCCCTCTCCCTCTCCCTCCCCTCCCTTTCCTTTTTCCTCTCTCTCCTTCTCCCTCTTCCTCTCCGTCTTCCTAATTTCGGCCCTATTCGGCCTTGCGAAACTAAACATTACACTATTGTCCGGCCTCACATAACTAAATAAAAACTGAAATGTTTGGCTAAGACTAGCTAAACAAAAGAGGACTGTTCGGCTAGCCAACCAGTTGCGGGGTGGGGCGGCGATGGAAAGGGGAAGGGGAGAGCAGAGGACAAAAAAAGGGGGAGACAGAGAGATGGTTGCCGGAGCCACCAATTGTGGCCCGAAGGGGGGAGGAGAGAGGAGGGGAATGTGAATGGGGGCATTTGGGTAATTTTACTTTAAAAAAAAGGTGAGTGAACTAAGTCATTTTTATTAAGAAGAGGGGAGAGAAAGGGAGTAGAGGGAGAAAGGAGAGCTTCTCTTATTTAATGAGATGTGTACATAAAAGGGGGGGAGGAGGATCTTATTTATAGAAGAAGATTGCTTCCTCCCCAAGCAAACCAATATAGCAAGACTCTAGCCTTCCATATCTAATGTGGGTCCCATGGTGGGCATCCACTAATAATAATAGTTTATAACACTCCCCCTTGGATGACCACCATTCAATAACAGTTGCCTCATTAAAACCTTGCAAAGGAAAAACCCAATGGGATAAAAACCTAAGCGAAGGAAAAAGAGTACAACATTTTTACAAAGTTATTGAAATGGTGTTGGACGTGCATAATGCTGCCTCGTTAAAACCTTAACTAGGAAAACCCAGTGGGACAAAACCTAGAGAAGGAAAAAGAGTACAGCGCACATATGTCCTAATTGATAGGCTTCAAAGTATCTATCCAGAATCTGTTACTCCCCCTGACGATAATACCCTTTACATTGTTTGATGATACACTTTCCGCATGCCGATCTCATATACAAGCCTTTGAAATGTTGACTTTGGTAATGACTTTGTGAACAAATCAGCCAAGTTGTTATTTGAACGAACTTGCTTGACTTCGATCTCATTGTTCTTCTGAAGCTCATGTGTGAAGAAGAACTTTGGTGCAATGTGCTTTGTCTTGTCGCCTTTAATGTACCCTTCTTTAATTTGTTGAATACATGCCTCATTGTCTTCGTAGATAATACTCGGGATACCTGTACTGAGAGGCAATTGACAAGAACTACGAATATGCTGAATTAAAGATTTTAGCCATACACATTCCCTACTAGCTTCATAGAGGGCTAAAATTTCAGCATGGTTAGAAGAAGTAGCTACCAAAGTTTGCTTACTAGAGCGCCAAGAAATAGCAGCATTACCATTGAGAAATACATAACCTGTCTGTGATCGACCCTTATGAGGATCAGATAGATATCCTGAATCTGCATATCCTACAAACTTGGAATCTTTACAATAAAAGAGTCCTAAATCAATTGTACCACGTAAATAGCGTAGGATATGTTTGATACCAGTCCAATGCCTTTGCGTTGGCGCAGAACTATAGCTAGCAAGTAAATTCACTGAAAAGGAAATATCCGGTCTAGTACATTGTGCTAAATACATTAAAGCACCAATAGCACTCAGGTATGGTACTTCTGGACCCAATACCTTTTCGTTTTCTTCAATTGGACGATATGGATCCTTGTTTATGTCTAAAGACCGAACAACCATGGGAGTGCTTAGTGGATGTGCTTTATCCATACCAAAGCGTTTCAGTATATTTTTGGTATAATTAGATTGATGGACTAATATTCCACTAGAACTTCTCTCGATCTGCAGGCCGAGACAAAATTTTGTTTTCCCAAGGTCTTTCATCTCAAATTCCCTTTTCAAATAATCAGCAGTTATTTCGAGCTCTTCTGGAGTCCCGATTAAATTTATGTCATCGACATAAACTGCCACTATTGCAAAACCTTTTGAGGATTTCTTTATGAAGATACATGGGCAAATGGGATTGTTTTCATATCCTTCCTTAGACAAATATTCACGGAGACGATTGTACCACATTCTTCCGGATTGCTTCAATCCATACAATGATCGTCTCAATTGTATTGAGTACGTACTCTTGGGCTTTGCTTCAGGCAAAGTAAATCCTTCTGGAATTTTCATATGAATTTCTGTGTCTAAGTCCCCGTACAGATAAGCGGCCACAACATCCATGAGTCTCATATCCAAATTTTCAGAAACCGCTAAACTTATCAGATATCTGAATGTTGTTATATCCATAACAGGGGAGTATGTTTCCTCATAATCAATCCCAGGTTTCTGCAGGAAGCCTTGTGCCACAAGTCTTGCCTTATATCTAATGATTTCATTCATTTCATTCCTTTTCCTTACAAACACCCACTTATAACCTACAGGGTTAATACCTTTTGGGGTTTGTACTATAGGTCCAAATACACCACGTCTATTGAGAGACTCTAACTCTGCTGTAATAGCAGTTTCCCATTTTGGCCAATCTTTTCTTTGTCGACATTCATTTATAGTACGTGGTTCTGTATCATCATCCTCATGTTCCATTGATATATGTGTAGCTACCACATATGCAAATGCGTCATCGATGACAATTCTTTTTCGATCCCATCTCTCTTTTGAATAATTGTAAAATATAGAGATCTCTTCATTATCCGGTACCGGTGCCACTTCAGGGGCTTTTATAGTCTTATCAAGGACTTTCGTCATTCTAGAGAGAGTGGATTTTTCCATAGCTTCTTCGGGAGCGTTATGACCCTCTTCAGGAGGAAACTCTTCAGGAGTGTTATGTGTATCTTTGGGAGGATATGATGATTGTATATTTCTCCTTTTCCGCGGAGCTATATCTTTTGAACCTACAGGTCTGCCACGCTTCTGGCGTATTACAGACTCTTTTGTTGCCACTTTTTGACTTTGTCCTACAGGGACATTAAGTCTAGCAGGTGCATTCATAGCTGGAATATGTGACTTAGTTACCTTTGCTGCATCGTTAAATGCATCGGGTAATTTATTTGCAATTTCTTGTAAGTGCACAATTCTACGGACTTCATATTCACATAGTGAAGTACGTGGGTCTAAATGAGACAAAGTGGAAGCATTCCACGTTAGTTCACGCCGTTCTTCAGGAACGGGTTGTTCTGCAGGAACAATACGTTCTTTATCTCCCCCTAACGGTGGGAATTTTGACTCATCGAATTGACAATCAGCAAAACGAGCAGTAAAAACATCTCCTGTCATTGGTTCTAAAAAGCGAATAATAGAAGGAGAGTCATAGCCGATATATATGCCCAACCTACGTTGTGGTCCCATCTTAGTACGTTGAGGGGGTGGTATAGGGACTAAAACAGCACAACCAAACTTGCGCAAATGGGAGATATTAGGTTGATGTCCCGTGATAAGCTGTGTGGGAGAGTATTGATGGTAGGCTGTGGGTCGAAGTCGAATGAGCATTGATGCATGTAATACAGCATGTCCCCAAGCACTAACTGGTAATTTAGACTGCATCAACAGGGTCCTAGAAATAAGTTGAATGCGCTTAATCAGGGATTCAGCTAAGCCATTCTGGGTATGGACATGAGGGACAGGATGTTCGACAACAATGCCTAGAGATGAACAGTAGTCATCAAAGGCTTGTGATGTAAACTCACCTGCATTATCAAGTCGTATAGACTTAATAGGATTATCAGGGAAATGGGCTCTAAGTTTAATGATTTGTGCTAATAGACGGGCAAAGGCTATATTCCTAGTTGAAAGTAGGCAAACATCAGACCAACGGGTGGAAGCGTCAATCAAAACCATGAAATACCTAAATGGTCCACTAGGTGGATTGATCGGTCCACAGATGTCGCCTTGTATCCTTTGCAGAAAGGATGGGGATTCTAATGCAATCTTAATGATGGAAGGTCGAGTGATTAACTTTCCCTGTGAACATGGGACACATAGATACCCATTTGGTATGGTCAAACTATGGTTGTCTAAAGGGTGTCCAACAGAGTTATCAATGATTTTCTTCAACATGGTAACTCCGGGGTGCCCTAATCTATCATGCCAAAGCAATAGGGCTTGAGGGTTGCTAAACTTTGGGGTTGGTTTAAGCTTCGGGCTTAACTGTCTCGTTTTACTCATAACCGAATGTGATTCGACGATGGATATCGTCGTATAATATAACCCAGACGAAAGTGCACTTAATGTTTCTAGTATTTGCTTTTGGCCTCCAATACTAGTAACGATAAGTAACATTTCCTTGTTACCTTCATTAGCAGTCTCAACATGGTATCCATTTATTCTGATGTCTTTAAAACTGAGCAAGTTTCTTCGGGAACTGCTGGAGAACAATGCATCTTTAATGAATAAATGAGTACCATTAGGTAACGTTATGTGGGCTCTTCCGGAGCCTTCAATTATTTGCACAGGTCCAGCTATGGTGGATACCTTTCGTGAATTCAATACCAATTCTGAGAAAAACTTCTGGTTTTTCAGAATGGTATGTGTTGTAGCACTATCTACAAGACAGTGAGTATCCCCATTGTTGTGATCCATACCTTTAAACAAAAGATAAAAAAATGTAACTAAACAAAAACTTCATAAAAGAAATTTCATCAAATTGATAAAAATAAAAAAAAAATCACTCATCATAAAACATCCATAAAATGTTTGTCAAAATTAAGAAACTGAAAACTAAATCATCCAATCATAAAATATCCATAAAAGGGTAAATAGCTAAAAAGAGATTCTAAATGGAGACTCTGAAAAATATTTGTTTGGTCTTCTAGAACATTCCAGGAGGAGTTCCGATTTTAGCACTAAATGCCTCATTGCTCAGAGGTTGGCCATTTTCGTCTTCAAAAAAAATCTTTAGTTTCCAAATTTGTAATGTCCAACTGGTAATTGTCATTTTGTAGGATAGTATCCCAATCCCAATCTTCCAGATCATTTGATTCTGCAGAATGAACAGAGGCTTTGTATGCTTTGTATCGTTCCACCACGTCTTTTGGTGCACGACAAGAGCGTGACCAATGCCCAGTCCTTCCACATCTGTAGCAAGGGTTATCAGAACGGTGGGCAGAAGTATTTGGTGGATTCTGAGGTTGATCTGGATTTTGTTGCTTCTGAGGATCAGACCACTTTTGGTGGTTTTTGAATTTTTTATTGGGAGGACCTCGAAATCCTCCTCGTCGGGAGGAGTTTCTTTTTTCACCTCTTCTGGAGGGATTATTTCTCCCACGCCCCCTTCCTCTGCCTCTGTTGGAATTGAAATTGGCATTTGCTTCAGGCAGTGCCATAGATCCAGTTGGTCTGGAGTTATGATTCTTCAACAAGACTTTACTGTTCTGCTCAGCAACAAGGAGACAAGAGATCAGTTCTAAGTATTTGGAGAAACGCCGTTCACGGTACTGCTGTTGCAGGATTACATTTGTTGCATGGAAAGTGGACAGTGTTTTCTCTAACATCTGCTCTTCTGTAATCGTTTCCCCACACAATCTTAACCGGGAAACAATGTTGAAAAGAGCAGAGTTATACTCAGATACCGATTTGTAGTCCTGAAATCGCAGGTTTAGCCATTCATTCTGAGCTGTTGGTAATAAGACCATCTTCTGGTGATCATATCTATCCTTCAGGGATTTCCAAAGACCTGCTGGGTCCTCCTCTGTGAGGTATTCATTCTTAAGGTCATCATGTATATGATGACGTAAGAAGATAAGTGCTAATGCCCTATTCTCCGGGGACTCTTTATTGCCTTCTTTTATCATCTCTCCAAGCTTCTTGGATTGTAAATGTAATTTTGCATCCAAGTGCCAGGATAAGTAGTTGTCCCCGGTAATGTTAAGGGCTTTGAAATCAAGTTTGGTTAAGTTCGACATTATGCAAGAGCTGGAAAAAAAATAATAATAATAATAAATATGTATGATCATTGATATGCAAAAGATAAAATACAAATAAAAAATTGTAAGGCATTCAGAATAAATTAAGGGGTGAGCCATGTCAGATCAAGTTTGCCAATTCAAAATTGAATAACATCATGTTATCAATTTTTAATAATCCAAAAACAAACAGTTTAAACAAGGCTTCTGGCTTGATTTTGAACTTCAGGTTCTATCAAGGCTTCGGGCTTGATGTTATGGCATATTACTTTAATTTCTGGATCGAAATATCAAACTTCAGGTTTGATTAGTAATGAATCTGCAAGTCCATATTGTGGATCTGAGAACTTCTGGTTTCAGATTTGAATAATCCACGGAACTTCTGGTCCGGATTTAGAAAAAGAACTTCTGGTTCTTACGGAACTGCAGGCCCGTATTAATATAGAACTTCAGGATCTGAGAACTTCTGGTTTCAGATTTGAATAATCCACGGAACTTCTGGTCCGGATTTAGAAAAAGAACTTCTGGTTCTTACGGAACTGCAGGCCCGTATTAATATAGAACTTCAGGTTCTTATTTATGATCCATTCTTGATCTCCCCTTTTTCTTAAAAATAATAATAATCATTCACTCCCAAATAAAAGTAATAAGAATAAAAGCATATATATGGTTATTTAATTAATAAATGATTGTAAATAATAAAAAAAGAATTACTTTACCGTTGCACGTTGCACTGTTGCACGTTGCACTTTGTACTCTAGGCCACTGTATGCACGTAACGATTAATGGCAACTGTATGCACGTAACACTCGCAACGTACTTTAGGCAACTGTATGCACGATCAATGGCACGTAACACTCGCAACTGTATGCACGATCAATGGCAACTGTGTTATGCACGCTGAATAACGAGACCGAGGGAGAGGGGCGCGCGGGATCAGTCGATCGAGGGCTCGTGCTGATAACGTATTAAGAAGAGGGGAGAGAAAGGGAGTAGAGGGAGAAAGGAGAGCTTCTCTTATTTAATGAGATGTGTACATAAAAGGGGGGGAGGAGGATCTTATTTATAGAAGAAGATTGCTTCCTCCCCAAGCAAACCAATATAGCAAGACTCTAGCCTTCCATATCTAATGTGGGTCCCATGGTGGGCATCCACTAATAATAATAGTTTATAACAATTTTCTGAGTTCAAATAGGCAGCGATTTATTCATACCATTGCTCAATTTTACTCTATTGCCCTTTTTCTTTCATCTTTATACTTCTGAACCCACAACATAAAATCTTGCCAACTCAAGCTAAATGTCTAGCTAACACTTCCGCTGCCTTTTTCTGGGCTAGTTCAAATGGTCTGTATGGACATCTAATAAGCTGGAGCAGGATCTCGAGACCAACCATTGAAGGTGGTTTGGGTATTCGAGACCCAAGTCATAATAGCAAAGCAGCCACAACACACCGACTCTAGAGGTTTTTAAACAATCCAAATCAGTGTTGGTGTCATATTCTGGTGCAAAAATACACGTAGTCCAAATCTATTCATGAGGTATGCATGAAACCTGGGGATTCCTCACCTTGGAGGAACATTTTAAAGTACAGACAATTTATCCTATCTAATACTAGATGGGTCGGGGGAGATGAGCTTTGGATGATATCTGGATAACTCAGGATACCACGACCCATCTAATACTAGATGGGTCGTGGGAGATGGAAGTCAAATTCGAGCTTTGGATGATATCTGGATAACTCAGGATACCACCTTGCGTAACCTTTTTTCGATAAGATGTACCTCATTCTGCTATAGCTGACATCAAATGGGTGAAAGATCTGGAGATAACTTCCAATGGTGTTCCCACAAGGAATAAAACCTGCTTCAGACCCTCCGGCCTCCAGATGTAGTCACCACAATCATTTCTCTCCCATTGGGAGGAGAGATATCAAATGCTGGCTCTCTGATCCAAAGGAGAAGTGCTCTCTCAAGGTGGTTGCAAAATAGATACAGGGGCGAACCATTGGGCCGCATATCCCATGGTCCCTTATTTGGAATTGTAAAGTTCCATCGAAAATCCAGTTCTTTCTATGGAGAGCCCTGCATGGTAAGTTCCATCGAAAATCCAGTTCTCTCTATGGAGAGCCCTGCATGACAGACTTCATGAATACTGTCAACCCATGTTGCCCTCTCTGCCATGGACCTCTGGAAATGGTAGACCACCTGTTTTGCCGGTGCCTTTTTACCATAGCCGTCTGGGATTCCCTATCCACAACGGCCCATAGGACCACAGATTTCAACTCTATTCTGGCTTGGTTCATTGACAGTAAATCCTTTGACATGCTCTCTTGAGGGCTGACTGTTACTTGGTTCATATGGAAAATTAGAAACATGCTCCTGTTTCAGTTGCTGCCACCTAACCCTTTCTACATTATTCACAAAACTACATAACAAATTCTAGAGCGGAATCTAACACATACGTACATAGGACTAGGGTTTGACGTTGGAATCAACAGTGAGGGAGTGGCTGCCCAAGCCGCCCGGATGGTGCAAACTGAATTTCGATGGCTTTTACATAAATGAAAATCACTTAGCTGAAGCAGGGGGAATTATTAGAACTGTCAGGGCAAATTGCCAACTAGCTATATCGGAGTAGCTCTAGCTAAACATCCCCTCCAGGCTGAAATGATGGCTCTCTATAAAAGACTTCAACTGTACAGAATTTTAAGTATTGAACATCTGCAAATGGAAAGTGATAACCTGGTCCTTGTTGTGCATACGACACTACCATTATGCGTGTGTGTGCGTAAATAGCCAAGATCAACAATCAATTACATAGGAAGACAAGAGATTTATGTAGCTCGGCAAAAATGCCTATATCCACGAAAAACTAATTATCACTAAGTTCTCCTCCTATATGTGAATATACAGCTTTGGAATCTTAGCATATGTTTAGGGTTACATATTACATCATATATATAATCATTGCTTCCTTATCCCCTAAGACATTTATTCTTAGATAAAGGAAAATCCACATCCTATTAAGAAACTACTATTTAACAAACAAAAATTTCCTAATACAATTGGGGAAACTACACAGTATATTGAACTCAATTGGTCTGGACCCACTTGGCCAATAATTTCATCCTCCAGACCATGAGGAAGATGCCCTGAACTCCTTACTAGAAGTTCAACCCTACCAACTCTGAATATAGCTCTAGCTTTCCCTTAGACATGACCTTTGTCATTGTGTTCGAGGGATTTTTTTTTAGTATGAACCATTCCCAACTTCATGAAATTCTTCTCAATCATCTCACGAATTCAATGGTACTTGACATCAACGCACTTCATGCGACCATGATATATAGCATTCTCACTGAAATCCATAACACTTTGACTATCACAGTAAATTACATATTCTTCTTGCTTTAGACCCAAATCTTAAAGGAATCTCCTTAACCAAAGCATCTCTCTTCTTGCTTCATTAGTAGTTATGTATTCTACTTCAGTTGTAGACTGTATTATACACTTCTGCAACTTCGATTGTCAGGAGATAGCTTCTCTTACGAAAGTGAACAAATAACCACAAGTTGACAACCGACGATCAAGATCGCCTGCAAAATCAGCATCAATATAACCTTCCACCATTGGTTTTAAGCCTCCGAAACATAAGCACAACCTGAAAGTACCTCTCAAATACTTAAAGATCCACTTCACTGCTTTCCAATGCTCTTTTTCAAGGTTACATAGAAATCTACTCACTAAAACCACAGCATGAGCAATGTCTGGCTATGTGCAAATCATGGCATACATAAGACTCCCCACAACAGAGAGTAAGGAACAGATGCCATTAGTTCCTTTTCATCATCTGTAGTAGGACACAATTATTTGCTTAATTTGAAGTGACTAGCTAGAAACATGCTAACTAGTTTAGCATTTTTCATATTGAACCGCTCGAGTACTCGTTCAACATATTTTTCCTGTGACAACCACAGCTGTTTGAAACTCTTTTCATGACGTGTTTGTATGCCCAATATTGTTGGTGTGGGTCCCAAGTCTTTCATGTCAAACGACTTTGATATCTCCGCTTTCAGCTTGCCAATTAACTTGCTATCCTGTCCAACTATTAATATATCATATACATACAAAAGAAGGATGATAAACCTGCCATCTATAAATCGACAAACAAAAACACAGTGATCTACAGTTGTTCTCCAGTACCCATGACTCAACATAAATGAATCAAACTTTTGTACCACTGTCTCGGTGCTTGCTTCAGCCTGTAGAGACTCTTCTTCAACTTGCAAATTATCTATTCTTTTCCTTCTACCTCAAACCCCTCTGGTTGAGTCATATAAATCTCTTTTTTCAAGTTACCGTGAAAAAATGCAATCTTCATAGCCATCTGTTCAAGTTCAAGTCCATGTTGGCAGCTAAACCCAAGACGATTCTGACAGAAGTTATCTTCACAATAGGAGAGAAAACATCACTGAAGTCAATATCCTTCATTTGTGCGAAGCTTTTTCCTACTAACTATATTTTGTGCTTCACCGGTTTTCCATTCTCATTCTTTTTTAGCTTGAATACCATTTGTTTTTCAGGACATTAATGTATTTAGGAAGTTGCACCAGCTCATAAGTCTTGTTCTTCTTCAAAGAACTCATCTCATCCTGCATAGATATAACCTTCATCCATTCATCTTTATCATCATGAGTCATTGCTTCTTAGAAGCTCTCTGGCTCCTTCTCATCAGTAAGTAAAATATATTCAGATGCAGCATACTTAGTTAATAGTTGACACTCTCATGTAGACCTCCCAGCTTGAGGTTCCGTGGTTTCCAATCAAAGAGACTACAACTCCCCCTGCTCAACACCCTCATCATCTAGCAACCCCTGCGTATCATCACGATCCGGATCATTTTGTCAACCTTCTCCGCCTGTAGTCTGCACTAGAGAAGGAGTCGATATAAGATCTGTTTCAGAAGACGTATAAATTTTCTCATCATCTCCAAAGAACTGGTTTTCATGGAAAACTACATCCCTACTTCTGATAATTTTTCTCTTCTCTGGATCCCATAACTTGTAGCCAAACTCATCCCACCATAGTCAAGAACGATGCAACTCACTGTCTTGTCGTCCAACTTTGAACATTGCTCGTTTGATACATGTGCAAATGCCTTACACCAAAACACTTTTAAGTGTGAATAGAAAGCATTTTTACCTATCCAACTTCTCTTTGAAAGATCAAAATTCAAAGGATCTGAGAGAGATCTATTAATTAGATAATCAGCAATCAGAACGACTTCACCCAAAATGACTTCAGTAACCATGCTAATATCATCATGCATCTCATCTTTTCAAGAATAGTATAGCTCATTCTCTTTGCCACACCATTGTACTGTAGAGTGCTAGAAATTGTCTTTTCATGTCGAATACCATACTTCAAGCAGTAGCTTCTAAACTGGCTAGATGTGTATTCACCGCCATTATTTGTAGGGAAACACTTCAAGAATTTACCTGTTTTCCTTTCAACAATGACATGAAACTATTAAAAAAATCTGGAACACTTGATCATTTGATTTCAATGCATAAACCCAGACTTTCCTGGATGCACCATCAATAAATGTAACAAAGAACTTATTGTCACCCAATGATTCTATTTCCATGGGATCACTAACATCAGAATATACCCAATCCAACACATTGATTTCAATTTTGATGTCGAAGAAAAAACAACCTATGTTGTTTGCCAAACAAACAATAATCACAAGGGTTAAGGGATGTACCTTTAGAGCAAGGAATTAAATTCTTCTTTGCCGGCATCTGCAGGCCTTTTTTACTCATATAAACAAGTCTCTTATGCCATAGATTCGGAGAGGAACTGTCTTGAACAGCATTCTAACACACCTGTACACAGTTTCACCTATGTTTTGTAAAGCGTATTACCCGCTTTCCCTCTCGCAATAATAAAAGACCCTTTAGTGATTTTCTATCTGTCATTTTCGAAGTAATTTTCACAACCTGCACGATCCAATGCAGTTCTGAAAATCAAATTCAACTGTAGATTAGAAACATGTTGCATATCTTTCAGCGTAATTGTACAACCAATATCTGTTTTAATGTAGACATCACCGATACCAATAATCTCTAAATGACTCGTGTTATCCATCTTCACATTACCAAAGTCACCTGTTTCGTACGTTGTGAACATCTCCCTACAAAGAGTAGCATAGTAGAATGTTGATGTATCAACAATCCACTCAATATGATCATCTACAACACTCAAACACTCATTATCATTGCCAGTGAGCGCCACTACTTCCTGTCTCGAAGTAGCTGTAGTATTATCACTGTAATTCTTCTTCTCATTGTTAGATCCTTTCTGTTCCTTCAAGGTAAAATAATTTTTCCTGATGTGGCCCATCTTGCCATAGAAAAAGCATTTTATAGACTTTTTTCCTGTTTGTGATCTACCTCTAGACTTGCCACGACCCCCTTTGGTCTTCTACTCTTACCCCTCCCTCTGTTCTCAGTAATAAAGGCCTTTGCATTATCTGTCCCTAAAGTTTTCCTTCTAGTTTCTTCATTCTGTAAACTACTGGTACCCTGACTCATAGACAACACACCATCTGGAGTAGAGTTACTCACGGAAATAACCAATGTCTCCCATATATCCAGTAAAGAACTCGGAAGCAACAAAGCTTTCATCTTATCATTAAGGACCATATTCAATGTGGCTTATTGATTAACCATACTTTAGAACTCATTGTTGTGATCTTCGATCTGACCACTGTCTTTGAATTTTATATTTACGAGCTTTCTGTTAAAAAAGATTTTGTTCACTGTGGTCTTTTTATCATATCTTGCTTCTAGTTTCTTCCAAAGGGTATTCGCATTGGTTTCATTGGATACGTGGTGAAATATGTTGTTATCAACCCACTATCTGATATAACCAATCACTTTTTTATGCAACTTGTTCCATTCTGCTTCTTACATATCTTTTAGTCGGGCACTATCGCCCTCAATGGGATCATAGAGGTTTTTGCAATAGAGGATATTCTTTATATTCGATTTCCAGATCAACCAATTGGAATGGTTGAGCCTAACCATGGTAGTGTTTACATTGTTGTTCTCCATCTTAATTAAGAAAACGGGAAAAACAAACAACTAACACTTACCTCAACTCCTACACTACACTGTATATCTCATTAACATGAGCATGTTGGAAGAAACGGATCTGAAATCTGACCCCAAATGGTTTCGATATTGCTGAAACAGTTTTCTACAATCCGATTTAGTCAAATTCTCTCGTTGACCATCAAACAGCCAATCTTCTTCCACAAACGCTTAGATTTGCTTAAAACGAGTCCGTAGGTACAAACAGATCTCTAATCGAACATCCGATGATCAAGAAATAGCAGAATCAAAATTCTATCGTCGATCCACGATTAAATTTGACTTTGACCGTGTGATCCTGCTGACATGGCTGACATCACCACTGCTGCTGCCGGCTGGGCTTTGCTTCTGCAGACAGGTTCAGGTCAACTTGACCTGAATAGAAACTGCATTTGCTCTCTAGCTGGGCTTCATTATACAAGTTAGGTGTAACTCGACCTAACCTATCCTGTAACTCGACTTGGAGCTAGCCTGGACTACCCAGGCTTTCTTCTTCTCTCTTACAATCAATAGGGACTCTGTAATTGATAGGGGGTTCGAGCTCCCTATGGCCCTACCTCTCTTCTGGTGACGGCAGCGAGTGGTAGCCAGCGACGATTGCAACAGTGACAACTGGCCGCAACGGGCGGGTGGCGTTTAACGAGGACGGCGGCTGTCAGTGCACGATAGTGATGTGAGGACTTCGACGATAGCAGCGAATAAAAAGAAAACCAAGTGAGGGCTTCTTCTTCGATCTTGTCAACAAAATCTGGTAACCACGAGAACCCAAATCTCCTTCTTCCGAACCATGGCCCAACCAGAGATCACAAGCATGATCTTTGATTTCTCTACAAAAGGACTGTAGAAATTTGAATCCTCTAATCCAATGTGATGATCTTCGTGCACATTACCTTCAAGCCCTAGGAGACCACTACTTGGCTCTGATACCACTTGTTGTGGATATGACAACACCATTGTTTGCGTGTGTGCATAAGCAACCAAGATCAACAATCAACCACACAAGAAGACAAGATATTTACGTGGTTTAGTAAAGATACTTACGTCCACAGGAAACTAATTTTCACTAAGTTCTCCTCCAATCTGTGAATCCACAGTGTTAGTTGTTTATTTTTCCTGTTAATTAAGATGGAGAACAATAGTCCTAACCTCAACAATTGAAACGGGAGAATCAATGGCTTGAGACCTAATGCTATTATGGAAAATGATAATGGAAATGCTGACAAAATTCTATGCTTAGACAATCAAATATTGCAACAGATCGGTAAACACTATCGTGGATCATGTTGCAAAGTTACATTCACTAGAACTGCAGATATTCAAAACTCAGCTTCTGCCTCAGATCCAATACCTTTTCAACAAGGAACAAAGAAAGGCTTTGGCTTACATGAGAGAATTTTGCCCAAATGAGACCCCGTCCTCAAAGGGGTCCTCTTCCTCAAAGGGGTCCTCTTCATCACCTCAACCCCCTGATATGGACTGACCACTGAGAATAATCGGAAAGGGCTTTCAATCATGTGCTAACCTCTCAAATTCGATCCACCCTGGCTGGAAGAATCATATTGCTTTTTAAATGATGGGCTCTTAATAGCAAAATAACTCCAACTCATTGTTTCTTCCACCACCCACGCACCCCACCATCTCACACACACATCCTCTGTTGGTCCATTTCCTTTAACTACTTTTATTATCATTACGCAGACTGTACTCAAATCACTATCAAAACATATTGAAGTAGGGCCCACATGTACAAAAGCAAAAGTGGAAGCATCAAAGGTTGGCTCCTGCATTTTAATTAAGGAATACAATGATTCGGACCATAGATTGTAGATATCCTTTTAAGTCATCTCCTCTAAAAATACTTTATTTTTGTTAAGGAAAATGAAACGCCCATTATATATTATATATATTAAAGCAAATGAAAGGGAGGCTGAGAGGGCACCATGTCAACACTCATACATCCTTTGAATAAAAATGCTTAGAAAAATCATACATGGCCTTGGCTTTGACAAGGGCCATGCTACACCTCTCTAAATCTGCTCTATATCTCTCCATTTAAATTCCTTATAATATTGGAGAATTGAATTTCCAAATCTAATCTATAATGAGCTAAGATTTTCTATCTTAACTTTGAACTCAAGTTATATTATAGATAGAAACTAAATAAAATAAAGAGGGACACATCATAGATTCATGCAAAGGCATTGTTGTCAAGTATGAATGTAAAACTGGCCTAGCTACTTAAAAGCGCCATGTGTCAAGGTGGTGGGACTTACTTAAAAAACTTAATAACAATATTGACCTTACACTTGCTTTGGACCCAAGTGTGGTATCCACTTAAAGGTAAGGTGGTGGGGACCATCGTTGACTTGTGCAAGTCATATATTGACATGCATGAATGTTGAGCTAGCCCAATTGTTCAAAAGTGCCATGGATCAAGATGGTGAGACTCACTTAAAGATTGAATAGCAATGTTGATCTTGCTCTTGCTTTGTATACATGCAAATGACTTAGAAATATTAAATAACAATGATGATCTTGCACCTACTATGGGGCCAAGCATGATTTGTGAGGATGATATAGTTAGTGATGCCTAGGCAAGGGAAAAATACATACTATGACTATCTCAACAAAACTTTATTGTTTGTTTTTCAGAGAAATCTTGATTCATGAAGGACTTTTTTAGGCCCGGTATTAGCACGGGCCTTTCGTTGCTAGTAAATTATTAGAAGAATGCTACAAAGATACATCCAATGAAATCGAAGAAGATGGTGAATTTGACTTTGACTCACATACTGTTAGTTGAGATTCATTAAAGAAATCACATGAATTTAATTGATAAACTTAAGCATATTCGAAAAAGGTGAGTCTAAATTAGAGGAAATAGATCACACCAATATCTTGCAAAATCAATTATTTGATGGGGGAGTTTTTTTTAGGCCAAACCAAAAGCTTGATCCTAACCCTAGCGAGAGAGGGGGGGGGGGGGGTGGGGGAGGTATTTTGAGTTAATGTGGAGAGAAATGGGGAGGAATTCTGAGTTGATGTGGAGAGAAAAGAACTCTGAGAGAGAATTGATTATGAGTGGCCAAAGACAAAGTATAAAAGATCAAAATCTCCTGATTTCTCAATTGAAATTACTTGGCTTCATATTATATATATTATATAACAGGGTTGTTAAAAATAAATAAGAAATAAAAAAATATTTTTTCCTATATGCATGTATTTTGGAAACAGTTAAATAGTTCCATTTATCTCTTGGTAAGAAGATGAACAATTCCATTTAATTTGTCAAAGCAAATATAATGACTCACTGTCAACGCAAGAAAAAAAAAACAGAGAATTTTATGAGAAAAAACCCCTTAAATGTTGTAACACTCCGACCTATCTTAATCTGGTTTAGTGAATAATTACGGTGTTTTTGGGTAATTTTCTATTGAATTCGTTTATGCTTGTTGTTTGGTTCTTTTTAAGTTTCGTTTTGGGTCATTGATAGGTAGTTGGGTTGAGTTTAACCTGAAATAGGTAGACATGAGCCCTTTTTCGTAATTTTAGATTTTGTGTGATTTCGTCTTTCATGCATCATCTTGGTGTTATCATGTGTATCTCGTCAAGCTTGTTGATTCCCGTAGCTGACTCGCATACAAATGACTTCGTTTGATTTCGTTGGACGGTTAATTGACTCAAACTGTAATTATCTTTCAGCTTTGGACTTTCTTGTAAAATCTTCAATCCTTATCTCATATATATGGGACAAGATGCATGCACCGACTTAGTCTCTCATTTCTTCATCTCTTCTTCTTCTCTTTTTCTCGTTTCTTTTCTTCAGCTATCAAGCAAGAAAAAGGGAGAGTTTTTGTGCATTGAGGTTACACATTACCTCTTAGTGTGATTAAGGTATGACATGGTTCATCACAATATGCTTGGGTCTAGAATCCTTTTCTCTTTTTGCATGCACGCCTCTCTTATCACTCTTGGCATGCATGGTGTTAGGATTGCATGTCGATAGACAATTTGAGCCAGAAGACAACTAATTCCTGTGAAAAGTTCATTTGAGGCAAGTATAAGCACGATTTGGATGAACGCTTGTTGGTACATGATGACTATTCATATTCTTCTTGATCTTTGCATGTGGCGTGACAGCCCTTTTGTGTCCAATTCTTCACACTTGTTCTTCTTGGGTTTAAATTGTGCAACGTTTATTTCATCTGTAATGGGTTTAGGACATGACCCTCTAAAGCTTACGGCTAAGCCGTAGAGTTTAACGGGTCAGGTTCCAAAGAGCCACAAAACCTGAATTTACTCTATGGTGAGGCTACGGCTAAGCAGTGGAATGCACTACTGCTAAGCCGTAGGTTAGCCATGACCCAACCGTAGGTCAAGTTACAGCTTGATCTCCATAGAGCTGAAAAATGAGAATGCCTTCTACGGTTCAGCCATGGCTAAGCCATGCGATGTGCTACGGCTAAGCCATACCTTGCCGTGGCTGAGTTGTAGAACAACTACGGTGATGCCATAAGAGGGAGCACCGGTTAGCCCTGGCTCACCGTAAATGCAAAAGAACAGTCTAGGGAATCACGGCTTAGCTGTAATGCATAATACGGTCAAGCCGTAAGATGCCCACGGCTAAGCCGTAAGACTATTAAAAAGTAAGAAAGATAGGGATTGAAGAGACCTTGTAGGGCCTTTGAGTTAGAATGTAGGCAACCTTGACTTGCCCAATGGAATATGAGAATCGCATGAATGGTCTTGAGGGGTGTGACACATTTATGTGTGTTATACAGCTGTTAAGCACCTCCCCATGGGTGCTAGTTTAAGGGACTTCGATACACCCTCCCGATACAATGCAACACACGAGAGAGACAACTGTATATCGGATAACTTAAAACTACATCATTATGCACTGTTAGAAACACTGGATAATTATAGTAGGGTTGACTAGTAAACTATCATCATTCCATTCAATTGATTTGCATGGCATATTGGATGTCGAGTATTGGCTTCCACTCTTATGTATTGCTTGACTTTGTACTTTCAATAGTATAGTGTATGTATTTGATTTACTGGATATGTTCATGTACATTGATTACTGTTATTGACTATTGACTTGAGTATTGTATGAACTGTACGTAATGTAAGGTTCCCTATACAAAAGGCATGTTTTACTCAAGGACAGTAATGATTGACTCACATTGTCAGGCACAACTCAACCTCAGCCTTAGGATACCCCGTGGGGTTGACTTTGGCGTAGTATGTATGGTCCCAGTCAATGTGTTTATGTCTTGGGGCTTCCGAACCCCAGGAACTCGAGACCCATTCGTTTCCTAACCCGGTCGATGGTGTTCTCTCATGTATAGATCCGTAGAGGGAGGATATGGCAAACGTAGTAGCCACATAGTCTAGTACACTATTGTATTGATTCATATGAGCATGCTTTATTCACCTAAGCACAGTTTGTCTAGTAGACGAAATTGAAACTCAATGCAATTTCACATGTTATTTATTTTGATAGATACAACGCGTGTTACCATATTGTTGTTGATGTCTTGCTAAATCATTGTATTAATTAGTCGTCCTTGGTGTTGCAGGCTCATATTCCCCTACCGATCCCTCGTCGATTGGCCAGGCTCCAGAGGAGACAGTAGAAGCTCCATCAGGGTTGCAGGAGTGGATGTGATCCCTCCGTCAGAGAACAGCATTGCATGGATATCAGTCTCCTTTTGTATGTGTGGCCTACTTGTAGATTTTGCACCATGGATTTAGTCTAATATTTCTAACCTTGTACTTAGAAACGTTTTCTCACTTTTGTTGTATATAATGTAATTAACATCATGTTTGTTCATTTTGGTTTTGTTAGTGTTTCCCCTTAATTATGCTATGATACTTATAGCTTCTGCGTAGAATGTATTTACATGTGTGAATTTCCCTGTGCGTATACATTTAGACGGGGTCTAAGTGTGTGTGCACGGGAGTATGTGTGTCATTGGTTAGGTTTTAACTATCCCCCAATTTCTTGGGCTTGGGTCATGACAAATGTTTCATAAACACGATTAGACCTTAATTATTTATGTGCACTAATTGGGTCTCTTGGGCTTGAATTTGTCCAAATTTTTTTTCTGTATGTGGGGCTTAGTGACGCTAGCATCACTCAGCGATCTTTTTATATTCCTTGTGACCCTTTTTTTTCTTTCTGCTTCCTTTGTAATCTTCTTTTTCTTCTTTCCCCCAATGCTGGTGGTCTTCCTCTTTTCCAGGTTTTTTCCCAACCTATTTGAATTGGAATATCATCTCTCTTTTGAAGTTTTAAAAGGTCCTTCAATATTGTGGCTAATTTCGTCACAGATTTGACTTAATCTTCCTATTCTTCTTCCTCATCTTTCTCTAAAGTGTCAACTTCTTTGCGATATTGTAGCCATATACAGGTATATCATGTTCCATTTATCTTTTTATACTTCTACCTCTTAATTGACAATTGTATTTGCGTCTTTTTTTCAACATTCTCTCTGTTGTATGTGTTTTTTCATGCTTCATTCTCTTTCGATGGAAAAATATTTTCATTTTTGGATACAAATGTATGAACATGAAGGTGGATATTTGAAGATGAATGTCTGTTAATTAATATGTATTCAAGAATACTATTCTTAGCTAATCTATGGATGTTTATATATTTGTATTATAATGTTATTATTTACTAAACCATTTTTACTAATAGAATTGGGACATTGAGGAGAGATTCTTCATATTTCACTATGATGGGGAAGTTGAATTTTATGATTAACGTCCGGTATACAAAGGTGGAAAAATGAAAACGAGGTTCATAAAACCTAATATTTCATTTAGGTCACTGCTTAAGCTAGCTATTGAAGTATCAAAATAGAATTTAACTTGCGATGAGATTGACATTTGTTATCTACATCAAAATGGCGGGTTACCTTATTCATTACCATTGGCGATTATGATGATATGAATTATATGTGGAAATTAATGAAACAAGTTACAGATGGGATATATTTATAAATGGATAGAAGAATGTTATATGTTGCAGACATTTGTAGAGAGTAAACAAGGTATGTAAAATGGTTTTTTAACACGTATATATATATAATGCTTTATCCAATATAAAAGAATGATATGTATTTATTGAAGGTCACATTTGATGGAGGTGCCTCCAAGTGACCATGAACAAGTACCAATGCTAGGTAGAGTGACTACGTAGAGAAACAAACTAATCGTTTTCATCATGCGGAATATCATATCATAAACCTTAATCGGAGAAAAAAAGTTACTTAAATTTGTTTTTCAAATATATTATGAAGATCACTTAGTATAGAGTTGTGCATGTTGATTTATCTAGTATTAATAAGATTTTTATGTATTTAATGAAGGTTACATTTGATTGAGATGCATCCATCTTTGTGTAGTCGTGCTGATTATCCTACTGTCAATATTTGTGAAGAAAATGATATGGAATTTTATGTTTGTACTCATAAAAGTAGTTCAAAAAATACTTACGCTAATGTAGATGTAGTGGAATGAGTAGACTT
Source organism: Sextonia rubra (assembly GCA_037013555.1). Taxonomy (NCBI): domain Eukaryota; kingdom Viridiplantae; phylum Streptophyta; class Magnoliopsida; order Laurales; family Lauraceae; genus Sextonia; species Sextonia rubra. Next base: position 108,353,076 of record JASUAD010000001.1, on the reverse strand, counting down.
TGCTGATTCAAATATTGTTGGTGATATAGATTCCGGCCAAGTAATAACACCTTCTGTTGCTCCATTTCTTCAAGACATACAACATGAGGCTGTCACGTTTGAAAACAATATGGTTCTTATTAATGTAGTTACTGATTTGGGGCATCAATCGTCACAAAAGATGTGGTTAGGCCATGAATTTGAAGATTGTGAAAGTTTTAGAAGAACCCTACCCAAGTTTGCAATATATAACAACTTCACTCTCGAGCACTTACAGACAAACAAAGCTAAAGTTATTGCACATTATAAGGAGAGGAATTGCCCATGGCGCATTCATGCTTTCATAGTTGAAAGTGAGCCTAGATTCAAGGTTTGCAGATGTAATCTTCAACCCAAGTTTAGTTTGATTAGCAAGTAATTAATTGTGATTACCAGAAATTCACATGGTTTTATTTTAAATAAGTCTATTTTAGTCTTGTGGAGTCCAGTGGGTCGAGTTCAGGTCATGGAGAGGTAAGTGGGTCGGGTTTGACCTTAATTTGGTAGATGAAGCCCTTTTTCGTAATTTCAGATTTTATGGTTTTATGCCATAGAAGCATTATATTAATATCATCGCATTTGTCTTGTTGAGCTCGTCAACCTTTGTACTTGACTTGAACGCGTTCAACTTTGTTTGAATTTTGACTTCCATTAAAAATATAATAAATTAGATGAAGGTCGAGTTTGACCTTAATTAGGTAGATGAAGCCCTTTTTCGTAAGTTCAAGTTTTATGGTTTTACGTCATAGAAGCATTATATTAATATCATCGCATTTGTCTTGTTGAGCTCGTCAACCTTTGTGCTTGACTTGAACGCGTTCAACTTTGTTTGAATTAGTTGAACCCTTATTTGACTTCCATTAAAAATATAATAAATTAGATAGCATTTCTTATAAACTTCAGAAGTTTTTCTGCATAAAAGAGGCCAGCTAGCTATTCGAGCTCCTCTCCTCTTCAACTACAACAACAAGCCTTCTACCTCACCTCTCTTCTTCCTTTTTGTCACTATGAGTAAGATGGGCCCTGCATGCATGATTTCAAGCACCCATTTCTTCATCTAATCCTTTTTCTTCTTTTCTTCTTTCTTAAAATAGAATATGGTGGTTTGCACCTCTCTCTATTGCTCCCTAATTGTTCTCTTAGTAAGATCTCTTACTTGTTTATAGAGTTTATTGGTTTAGTAGAATTAATGAAATCAAGAGACTCTTAGTCTCAAGTATGCACTTAACTTTTTAATCATTTCTGACATGCATGTTATTTTAAGGTCAAGAGTTAGGTGTTCCTTCTCAAACTGAGCCAAAAGGAGGATTAGTGATTTAAATTTGAAAATAATCAAGTATAAGCTAATTTTAGGCTGAATGCATGTTGGTATTTTATAATTCTTGTAAATCTATTGAATCTTTAACATGCAAGTTCAGCCCTTATAATGGTTTAAAATACACGAGTCAATTATTTAAGTGAACCATTTATTGAAAATGGAGATGTTAAATGGTTAAGGAGAAGCAGAAATGAATGCCTTCAATAGGTAGTAGATATGCAATCAGAACCCTAGCATTATGGGTTAAGGAGAAGCATTCTGTAATTAAGTTAGCTCCATAAAATCTAAAGCTTACGGCTAGGCAGTAAGTATTTTACAATTTAAAATCCAGAGAACCAAATTTGACACATTGTTCTATCGTTAAGCCGTAGCCACACTGTGGCTCAGCCATAGGTCAAGTATAGCTAAGCTATAGACCATTTTACTGTTAAACCATAAATGCAGAATAACAGTTGTATAACCACGGCTAAGCCGTAGTGCATTTTATGGTTAAGCCGTAAGTTACCCACGGCTAAGCCATATGTCATTCACTATTAAAACATAGGACCATTGAAACTAGGATTTCTTACGCACTGCTTCAATACCTTATAGGTCCTTAGTTCTTGGATCTTGTTACCCTATGCATTGGCCTAATGGAACAATTGAGCATCATGAAGAGTCTTGAGGGCTGAGACTCATTCATGTTGTTGACCCATAAAAAATTGCAAAGAATGCAGCGAAGACACCTCATCTCAACTTAATTTAGGCTACAGAGGTTATTTGCCAGATCCTGGGGAATCACTATGAGACCCGGCATTCCTACATGTCGAAGTGATAATATACTATGCTCTGTGAGTCTCTGTGTAGAGTGACGTCTCATGAATACTAAACCAGTTATGACCGAGAGAAGCTCTGCAAAGTTTCAAGACAAAACGGTATCATTCGATCCGAAAAAGTACATAACATGTCTCTTGGGGTCACCGACCGAGGTCCTGCTTTCTGAGGTCCAAAATTGATGAAGCCTGGACACAAAGCTTCAATCATGCTCAGGAGATAATCTGCAAAGTTTTGGGTCAAATGGACATCATTTGACCTAAAAAGTTACAAGCATGTCTACTTGAGGTTCCCGACCGAGGTCCTACTTCCCGAGGTCTAAAATTAATGAAATTTAGATGAACACTCCAAGATACCTCTAACGCCAGTCCCTCCAAGCTTCAAATCAAACCGACTTCATTCGGGCCCCAAACAGATGAAAATGGGTCACATACACAAAAGTCCGAAAACGGGCCTTGTCCGTGACTGGGGACTGTTCATCAAGGGAGTTGACCAACTTTAGGTGGTTAAAATGAGCTAAAACTTCTATGACATGGTCAAAATAGTGTCAAGAAGCATCCTACCAAGTTTCGTGGCAATTGGACTTCGTTCGGGCCCCAAACAGATGAAAATGGTTCACATACACAAAAGTCCGAAAACAGGCCTTGTCCGTTACCGAGGACTGTTCACCAAGGGAGTTGACCAACTTTAGGTGGTCAAAATGAGTTGAAACTTCTATAAGATGGTCAAAACAGTGTCAAGAAGCATCCTACCAAGTTTCGTGGCAATTGGACTTTGTTCGGGCCCCAAATAGATGAAAATGAGTCACATACACAAAAGTCCGAAAACAGGCCTTGTCCGTGACCGGGGCCCAATTAATGAAAAAGTTGACGACTTTCCCGAAGTCAAAACGGGTTGAAATCTTTTTGACATGCAGAAAATAGTGTCAAGAAGCATCCCTCCAAGTTTCGTGGCAATCGGACTTCGTTTGAGCCCAAAACAGATGAAAATGGGCCACATACCCGTGATACCCAAAATTGAGCCTCGTCCGTGACCGGGCCTGCGGTCACGGAACTTCAAAAGATGTTTCCCATGACTTTAGGTGGTTTCTCTCCACTCTTCTTCAAAATCCAACTCCCCATAACTGCTATTAACTCCCAAAACTGTATAAAACTGATCGGGAGTCTATAAAAGGTTCAAATTTTGAAGGAAAAAAAGGAGACTAACACACATAAGGAAGAAAAGAGAAGAAATCAAAGAAAGAAAGCACTTAGAGCAACAAGAAACAAACTCCAGTAGCACTTCCATGACCATTTTCACCTTCTTTTCTTAGTTTTGGAAGGTGGGGAAGAAAATTCAGAAGAAGAGAAGGAAGTGGAATGGCCAAATTTTATGATATGTTCGTATGTCGGCAATTTTTGAAAGGATGACATTGTCACCTCTGTTTCTCTTATTTGTAGGGCTTCCTAGCCATTACAAGAGTTGTGAAAGAAGCCTCTATAGGCCTCATTTTGTTCCTTGAAAATAATAGGTTCAAAATGACACAACTCCGGCTTCATATTTGCCCATTTCGGACCTGAAACAAAAACGCAGTCCGTAACCACGAATGATGAGTTACAGAGGTTTCAATTGATTCCATGGTTAAATGAGATCTTCTTGATGGTTGGCCACCACTCCAAAGTCATGAAAATGGAGTTTCAACATTTGAAAGAAGTTCCAAGAAAGAACCATCTCAAACAAGACGAAACCGGAGGCGAAACAGTGACCAAACGGTCACTGTCTGCCAGTGACTGTGACCCACTGTCACTGGCCTGGGGCAGTGACCGCAGGTCACAGTCACCCCCTTTTTCCCCTTTTTTTTTTTTACTTTTTTGCATTTTCTTGGTTATTTTATGTACTTTTTTTGAAAATTTCAAGTTGAGATCACATCTAAGACTTGAGGGAGGGGTTGTAAACTTTCAAAATGCATGTAAACAACTTGCATCCCCGCGGTCAGGGCACTCGAACCCATGTAAACAAAGGAAAATTAATGATGAACTATAATTAATTCTCATTCTTCCTAACGCTTGAAGTACGTGAATGTCAGACATTGAATCCATTACACATTTTCCACGTCATCTTTTAAGCGCGATCACATGTAGTGTTGTCCATTTGTCACACCCCGATCCCGGGAATTGGGGTTATGATGGCCCCACGGGGTGTACATATGTAATCCCGTAGTAATCTGTGCATGTAAACATACACACACAAATCACTACAAGGGAGATTGCATATCAACGTGTAGAGAAGTTTCTCCAACACGTAAATTACATTCAACAGTAAGCGGAAGCCTGTGTAATACATCTGTAATAATCACAAGCAATAACAACCTAATTATCATAAAATTCATAAATAAGTCTATACTTAACCATTCTCATTTACATGATAACAATTATTTAAGTATAAACAAAATCCTAAAGTGTAAACAGGCCTATCTAGTCTTAAATACTCAACAAGTATCCCGTTATCGCTCTTCGTACAACGACTAACAGAAGGCGTCATCTGCATTACACTCATCTAGTCCCCGAGGTTCAGTACCTGTAACACCAAGGGTAGCACTGTTAACACGACGATTAAACAAACATATAGAGATACATACGACCATCATGCCGTATCAAATGAATTGAGAATATATATTGATTAAAAGAAAGCAAAAATCTTACACTAGGCATGTTGTGCATGAGTAAGCATGTGTAACAAATCATAAACTGAATATCACACAACTAATTGGCAACCACATGGCCATATTTTCCTAAGAGAGAGCATATCATCTAGAGGGAGCGTACATATGCTAGGGGATCAGACTAGCTTATTAAGGAGCGCAGACAACTCCTCCATAGACTACTGCAGCAGTGACATATCATACCCAAACTGGTCCTGTCGAACCTAATAAGGGCGTAAGCTAAGTGGTGCCGACTTAACGTATCAAGACCAACTCAAATTCATTTCTTTTATACATCTCAGTTATACTTGTCATATCATATATACTAGGAGTTCAGTCTTGAGATTACATTCATTCATTCATATCTGATAATCAATTCATGCATATTTAATTGAGCCATATAATGTTGAGGGCATTGTTTCTTAATAATATGGATCCATTTAGATTGAGTGAGCATCGAGGATAATTACTAGCTAACCCTATGCTAGATAATCCGTGATCCCGAAGGCATTCAACACGATGTATTCATAAAACGTCCAGTGTCATTGTGTTACCAATCTTGGCGTTACATTGTGCATGTAAAGGACACCTCTTCTTATGCCAACACCCATGACGTGACATTGAGAATTCATCCGGAAAATCAAAGGGGATGAGTGACAGTTCTACACTTGTCCACCTTTTCATTTAACCACCATTGGGCTAATTTGGTTAGGAAATAGGTGCCATATCTAGAGCCCTACAAGGTTGTTGGAAACTCTAATATCCTAGGTTTACAGTGCTTTTACGGCTTACCCGTATACATGTAACGGCTTAACCGAGTGGCTCAGGTTTCCTTCTTAATTCAATGCGCATTTACGGCTTGGCCGTCTATTAACCTACGGCTTAGCCGGGCTAAGCTTACTGCTAGGGTTACGGCTTGGGTACGGCGTGGCCGTAGCAGAGTTCACGGCGTAGCCATGCGTGAACCGTAGATAAATTCTGGGTTTTGGGGCTCTCTGGACGGTTCACCGTAGAATAGCCTACGGCTTGGTCACGGGGTGGTTACGGCTTAGCCGTAGTTCATTCCACGGCTTAGCCGAGTGTTAACCGTAGTGCAATTTGGCTCTCTGGATTCTGAGCCATAGAGACTTACGGGTTAGCTGTGGCTTCACCGTAAGCTTCAAAATTTCTGAAACTGATTCTGCAACTCAAGTTCAAGTGCAGAACTCTATCATTTGGGCTCTAATGAGGGTTCCTTGTGCTTCTAAACTCTATAACAGGTCTTAGATTATTCAACATCATTAATATTGCCTAATGATACTCATTATCACTTAATTCAATATCTATATGTGCTTATTCAAAGGGGAAATGAGCTGTAAATTTGAACTTTGAATGATTAATCCAAGAATCAATCAATTTAACCATACATGTAGTACCATATATACTCCAATACTTGCCTTAACATAGTGCTTGACCCTACTCAACTCCTCCTTGGTGTGTAATTAGGGAAAATCCTCAACGGAAGGTGGGTTCTCTACATAGAAGACATGCAATTGATGAATAAGGTGTAAAAATGCATGTATGTTGCATGATGGAGTCCCCTTAACTCCAACAAACCAAAAAGTGTGAAATGGAAGTAGATTCTTCACCTTAATGAGCTGTAGCTTGTAGGAGAAGGTGCCTTTGAAGGAGAAAACGCACAAGGGAAGACAAATAAGAGGAATAGAGGCTTTTTATCTTACATGCAAGTTTCAAATCTTGGTTCACCAGCCTAAATGGAGGGGGAGATGAAGAAGGAAGAAGGGAATGAGCAATTCCAGCAACTGGGAAGAATATACAGTGAAGAATGAATGTTGGAGTTCTTCTTTTATCTAAGATTTTCTTACTGTTTACATGTAAGTCCTAGTTTTTGGAATATTTACAGTTTAGGTCACATGGCCTTAATTGGGCCAAGATGAGTCCGAATTAAATTGAGCCCCACATGAAAGTTGACCCACAAGATGAAATGCACATGATGCAACTATTGAGATGTCCATATGATGTAAGAACAATTACAAAAAGGTCCTTGACTACCTAAGTAAAGTCCGAACCCCCAACTACCTATCCAACTGTGACCCACTAAAAGTTAAAAGCAAGATAAATTAAGGCCAAAATATATTAATTAATAAGAAATCGCGCTTGCTTAATTTAAATTACAATTAAGTCGGGTCGGGACCTTATACCATTTGTTAAGCACTTCCCTATGGGTGTTAGTTTAAGGGACTTCGATACATATTCTTTACACTATGTGATATTAAAAGCAAAATAACAGTGTATTGGATAACTTAAAACTACATTATCATGCACGGTTAGAAACAATAGACGACTAGATTAAGGTTAGTTTGTAAATTATCTTGATTCTACTAATTTGAATTGCATAGCATATTGGATAATCGTTATTGCCCTATATTATTGGAACGATTTTGAATTAAAATGCTCATAAAATAAATTGATTCTACTTGAAATGTTATTGATATATGCTTCTTTATTGTTAGTGTTGAACTGAGTAAAAATGAATTGAACATGTAATGTATGGTTCTCAATGAGCGTATGTATTGTTTCAATAAAACGTATGGTATGACTTACTTAAATTCAATTAAATGAATTGAAATGGTCTGGCTCTACTCAGTTTTAGCCTTCTGATATCCGGCGGGGTTGACTTTGGTGTAATAAACGAATGATGCCATTGCAGTGTGCTTTTAGATCTTTCAAAGTCCATGTATGAAGAGACCCATTCGTACCCTGGCCCGGTCGATGGTGTTTACAACATAAAGATCCTTAGTGAAGGATATGGCAAATATAGTAGCCAATTAATAAAGTATTTCATCTTATTGATTCTTATAGCATGCTTTATTCAATTGCATAACATGCATAGTATACTAAATTGATCTTTATAATTACATGTTAATGATTCTTATGGATACAACGCATATTACTTTAATTATGCTTATACTTTATTATTCACAGTTGTCTAATGGTGTTATACCCGGTTTGGTAGAGACCCGAGAGTCAGAAAAGGAGACTAGAGTGGTTCCTTCAGGCTATAACGAATGGACAGCAGAAGCCCACTGATTAATCCATATGCCGAGAGCGACTCATTATTAACTTAAGAATGTGTGCATTGAGTATTTTTGGGACTTTTAGCATATGCATATATTTGCATCTATATAGATTGTTACCTGCATAGTCTGACCTTTCTATGAATGTCCTTTGATTCTTTGTACTTTATTGTTTAACTTTCTTTACATAGAATGCTTATCCTTCGCATAGTTGTATACATGTGCATAACATGTTTGGGTAGTATAGGTGATGAGTAAAATGAAAATAATAATTTTATGCTCTCTAAATATTAAGAATTGGACTGTTTCATGGATGGAATGATACTTGTGAATTGTTTAATGAAAAGTGAAAAATTATAGGTGATATTGACAAGCTTCTGTGTAGTGAATGCTTGGACAGATATCTATTTAAACACCTCACACGTGTAAGTATGTGAATATCTTTTGTGTAATTCTATTCAGACGTTGGTCCGGGTGTGCATTGCACGGGAGTAGGTGTGTCATGCCTCGGGGTTACCCCTAAGCCTATAATTCTTGGGCTTGGGTCGTGATAGTAGATATGATCCAAAATGTAATTGTTCAAAGCCAATGATGGATAGCTTACATCGGCAAGCATCGTTGGAACTTATACAAAATTCATAATAGATGGAGTGTCTCAAAATAACAATATTAAGTCAAATAAGATATGCCATAAATATCAAATGGAGTTCAAAGTAAAAATAATCATATAGGAAAGCATATGTAGCTAAAGAGTATGCACTGAAAGCTGTTCGAGATTCATACGAAGAATCATTTCATATTCTCCCACTTTATTGTATTGAGTTAAAAATGATAAACTCAAGTACGGTTACAAACATTGAAACTACAAATGAAGATAGATTTTGAAGTTTCTTTTGGACCTTAGATTAGATCATTCATGTCTTCTTTGAGACCATTAACTGCTATAGATGGTTCATACCTTCATGGGAAGTATCCAGGTATTTTGTTGGTAGCAATGACATTTAATGGAAAGCATAGGCTTTTTTCCAATTGCATTTGCGTTTACAAAAGTTGAAAATTATTTTAATTAGGAATGGTTATTTGCTAACTTGCATGGTGCGTTAGGTAATACAAGAAATTAGACTATCATTTCTGATCGGTAGAAAAGTATTATTCCTACTCTTGCTAATGTAATTCCAAGTGTACATCATTGTTATTATTGTCTCCATTTACTTGAAAATATTAAAGCAAAATATGGTGATGGTGCGACTGTGATGAAATTTTAGGGCGTAGCAAAGGCATACAGAGCATATGAGTTTGATGCATACATAGAAGATATTCGACGTGTCAATGTTGATGCTTTCAACTATATTAATGAATTTGGTAGACAACATTGGGCAAATGTATACATTGAAGGCCAATGATATGACATGCTAACTAGCAATGCGGCTGAATGCATAAATAGTTTGTTAAAAGACACTCGAGTGCTTCCTATTGTAAAACAAGTCAAAAAGATAAGGGCCAAATTGATGGGATTTTTTCAAAAATGGTATCTCAATTATGAGAAAGTGGATATAACATTGACTCCATATGTGCATAAGCTTTTTGACATTAAAATGGAAGAAGCTCGTCGACTAACCCCTCATCTTGCTGGTTTGTATGAATTTCAAATTCATTTTCCTTCTTATTTGGATGTTGTACATTTTGATTGTCGGTCTTATACATGTTGTAAGTGGGAACAGTTGGGCACATTGTGTTTATATGTGATCATTGCAATTAATGAAAGGAACAAAAATGCTTATCAGAACATTAAGGATTGCTACCTACCATTTGTCTACTAAGCGACATCTATTGAAGTTTTTCATGCAACTTGTGATTGCAAGCAATGAGAATATGTGTCTAATGAAATAGTTTTTTTCTTTACTTGCCTTTAGATAGCCAGGAAGGCCTAAGAAGAATCAAGTTCAAACGGAAGACTGTTATAGGGTTTGCAGAAATGTTACTTGTTTAATTGTAATGCAAGGGGGCACAACCAGTAAACTTGTCAAGAACTACTTAGATGTGGTTGAATTATGTAAACAATATCTTTTGTAGTAGATTCATGTCGCTTATGTTTGGATTCATACAAACACTGGGATCATATGACATCACTTCTTGGCATTGGTTATTAATAACTTCAAACTACCAGTATATAATACCGGTATCAAATCAAGTTATCTCATCAAGTGCTTTTTTTAATCCATCACTTGTAATGAACGAACAATATACATCAAGCTCATCTTTCTTGTAAATATCAAACTATCATTAATTTTCTAAGTAAATCAACAATGATATTACAATGCCAAGGAAAGGTATAGTATCAAACTATCACATTTTTTTGTAGAAACCTAAAAACCTTTCCACTAATGTTCTTTCTCTCTCTGTCAATTTATATTCAGATACCGCAAGATTATATGCATAATCTTCAGAAAATTTTGGAATTCTTCTTTTCATGGTATAATTACTTCATCCTCAAGTAAAGTGTGTTTATGTTGGACTTGGGTGTATTAGCTTGAAATGGGGAATGAGGCACAAACACTAGTGTTGAGAGGACATTATCCAAAATAGGCATTGAAGGAGAAGTAAAACTAGTAATGGGGGAATGCGATGAAATTGGAGAGTCTACTACAATAATCTCTCCAAAATCCAACTCTGCACAACTGGAGTTGCACTTGCTCTTTTCTTTGCGGTTGTTCTTTTCTTTGTCTTCTTCTTCACCGTTGCCTTCTTGGATTTTGAAGAATGAATCTACATCAAAATTACAAAAGCAATATTAATTGAATTTAATATCAAATGTTTAAAACAAAAAATATTACATTCTCTTCAACATTATCTGATTGGGAATTCGAACATATCTCCATGCTAAAGTTCAACCAAGTAGAGTTTTGAAGTTTTTTTATCTTCTCACACAACCGTTTCATGAAATCACTAAGCTTCAAAATTTTTGCTTTAACACTGTTTACTATTTCACCACTTAGATTGTTTAGGTGTTTACGAATTTCTCTCATATTGGTCAACAATTTTCTTTCTCCCATCCTCAACCTCCAAGTGTCAAAAAGTGGAAATTGAATATCTTTCTTCTTACTTGAATTGTGAGAATGGCATCGGCCTATGCATATTCTTGTGTAGGCCTAAATCTGTACAAATTATGAAACAAAATTAGTTTATTGAAATTAGATATAACAAAATATTTAAACATATAAAACTATTATACTCACTTGAATCAATTGTAGTGGACCAGTTACAGTCTTCAGCTTTGTGATCTTGCTTTTATGCTTCTTCTCTTCCAACTTCTCCTCTACATCTTCTTCTTTCGTTTCCAACAATCGAGCAGCTCGAGCTAGCATTATGTATAAGCAAGTAAGACAAGCTAACCCCCCAAGCTTTTATGTCTTGAAAGTTTGTTCAAGTTATTTGAACTTTACTGTTACCCCAACTATATTTTTACCTGGAACAGGGGCTACTTCAAGCAGCTCCTTGCAAACTTCCACTGCAATACTATTTGGAAATGTTCAATCTGTGATAATTTTACCATCAATCAATAGCCCATACAAATGTGCAATATCTTTTAATGTTATTGTTGCTTCACTAGTTGGGAGATGGAATGTATTCATTTCTGAACGCCATCTTTCAATCAAACCAGCAATCAAGGCATGGTCAATCCTCATAATATCAATATCGAACAAGTGACCATGCACGACCTCTCTTACATATGCTTTTTACACGTCATTCAACATCCATATTTCTTTATCGAAGTTCGTTGGATGACATTTGTGCATCCCCGGCTCCTGTCATTAGCAATTCAAAATAATTCTGTATTATATTTTTTAATAAGAATAAGTTAAATCCAAATACAGAATGTTGTGGAGTAATATATAACATTCCATAGATGATAGTTTGTGATATAGATTCATATTGGTCATATAACAGTGTAGATTCCTCTTCTATTATGTCTAATTACTGCAATAAGTTTGAAAATGAAATTAGTGCATTAAATTGAAAATCATGAAATGAATCCAATTCAACTCTTCATTCTAAGTTTATAAGTTTAATCAATCTCAAACACTATCATAAGCATTCTTTACTAATTCACATTAATGATAAATGACAAATACCATCGTTTACAAGAACATGAATTGAACTATGTACAAGTGAATATCCACTCTAATACCATTACATTGTTACCAACATTTCTACTAATACCATTACATAGATCCAAACCATAGTTTTAGTCTTAAAATCATTGCATTGATGCATTCATGCAAATTTATTGTTAAATGGAATCCTTTAATATAATTTTTTATGCATCCACCAGTCTTCAAAATTTAGGCATCTCTTTGGCACACTATATCAAACATATAATAGGCAAACTTACCATTACATTATTCTTCTTCAAACAAACAATAAAGTCCACATATATTTTGTTCTTCTTCAAATAAGAATCAAAGTCTACATATATTCTGTTTTTCTTCAAACAAAAATCAATATGAATTAGATATTCAATTGCGCAAACTAACTAAACCTTGCATTTTATGAAAAACTCGAACACATTGAACCCTACCATTTAATGAGAAAAAAAAAACTTTGAAATAAAAAGATGGGAGCTGATATACCTTTGTGTATAAATGCAATACGTGAGGAAGTTGATCCTTTAGAAAAGATGAAGAAGAGAAAGATAACGACTTCAAGAAAATGCCAATCCGTGTGGGGCACAACACGAGCAAGATGACAAACCCTACACAGAATAGGACTCAATGGAGAGAAAATGATGTATTTTCGCTCGAAATAGTAATGTACTATGAGCTAGAAAGGAAGGGAGGAGCAGCTACGTTGATAGGTAGCAGGAAGAAGAGAAGAAGAAAGAAAAAGAAGGGGATTTCAAGGGGTTATAAGCCCTGGGTTGGTCACTCAAGCCCACATTTGAAAAATTTTTTTTTTTTTTTGTGCAGAAACACGGCCGATTGACCCAATCGGTGAGACAACTTAATTAAGGTTTAATTGTATTTTTGGAACATTTAAGGGGTTTTTTTCGATAAAATCTAAAAAAAAAGAAGCAACCATTTATAAATAATAGAGAAGATTAGTGAAAGACAACCATTTTCCACTAATAAGCTTTATAAATCCAATCCTTGATTTCAAATAACTACTTGAATGACCAACCTGTGTAATTCCAAATGAAACCTTCATGCGGAACACAAGCTCCATCTATTTCACAAAATGGCGTCCTTCATTTACTTGATGTGAACCACTGGATACTTACCTATACTCGTACTCGTGATCCCAATGAAAATAATGTTATATTTAAATATTATGTCGGGTTTTAAGTTTTAACTTATCTCACGTGATTGCTGGAATCGAACCTCGCGGCTCAAACTTGCAGATTTTCGAATTGATGTTTAAAAATAAAGTCTGAAATTTGGATCATAACAATAGCTAGCATGAGGTATTCTCAAAATTCTTTTGCATTAAAACTTAGCCCAAACTTTAAAATCAATTGTTCTTTCCAGTGCCAAAGGATTAGTATCGCTCAAAGGGTCCAATACCCACCCTTAAAAAGGAAAAGAAAAAAAAAAGAAAGAAACTAATCATGACAACAATCATGTTGCTCTAACTACTTGGTAAAAGCCAAACCCTAGAAACCAGCCGCCGCGGGAATACTGGTATAAGCTGTACGCGGGGAAAGAAAGAAAAGTGGAAAGAAAAGAGCACTCCACTTTCCACTGACTGGAATGGATAGCCTCGAGGCTTGAGACTTGAATCACCCACCCAGAGCCCACAGGCCACAGCCATTTCTTGTTAATTGTTCAGATCTTCATTCATCATCCCACCCTTGTTGTGTTTCAGGGTTCCTAGCTTCAAGCTTGCGATGGGAAAAGGAAGACCTAGGGCAGTCGAGAAGGGCGTTCTAGGAGGGCACTTTTCCGTGGGTGCCGCTCCTTCAGGATCAGCAACCGTCCTAAACATCCCTCAAGGCCCCGTCTATTACCCTACGGAAGAGGAATTTAAGGACCCTCTGGAATTCATCCACAAGATCCGACCCGAAGCAGAGTCCTACGGCATCTGCCGCATCGTCCCACCCGAAAGCTGGAAGCCTCCGTTCGCCCTGAACACCGACTCTTTCACCTTCCCCACCAAGTCCCAGGCCATTCACCGGTTGCAGGCCCGCCCCGCCCCCTGCGATCCTCACACCTTCGAACTGGAGTACAACCGATTCCTCCAGGACCACTGCGGCCGGAAGCCCAAGAAGCGGGCCGCCGTCGGGTTCCAGGGCGAGGAGCTGGACCTCTGCCGCCTCTTCAATGCCGTCAAGCGCTTCGGCGGCTACGACAAGGTCGTCAAGGAGAAGAAGTGGGCTGATGTCTTTCGCTTCGTGCGGTCCGAGTCCGCGGTGAAGCAGAAGGTGACGGAGTGCGCAAAGCACGTTCTCTGTGGGCTGTATCGCGAGCACTTGTATGACTACGAGCTGTATCACTGTAGGTTGCCGCTGGATCAAGGGAAGAAGAAATGCAAGAGGAGAGGAGGAGAGGGGATGCCTGGCTTGCGGTCTAAGAGGCGGCGGAAGAACGCGCGGGGGGAGAGGGTGAAAGAGGAGAAGAAGGAGGAGGAGGAGGAGCTGGATCAGGTATGCGAGCAGTGTAGAAGTGGATTGCATGGGAATGTGATGCTCTTATGTGATCGATGTAACAAGGGCTGGCATCTGTATTGCCTGTCTCCTCCCCTGGAGCAGGTGCCATCTGGGAACTGGTATTGCTTGGAATGCATGAACTCGGATAAGGATAGCTTTGGGTTTGTCCCAGGGAAGCGCTTCTCATTGGAGGCTTTTAGGAAGATGGCCGAGCGGGCGAAGAGGAAGTGGTTTGGGCCGACCGCCCTGTCGCGGGCGCAGATAGAGAAGCGATTTTGGGAAATTGTGGAGGGCTCACTTGGGGAAGTGGAGGTTATGTATGGAAGCGATCTGGATACTTCTCTGTATGGGAGTGGTTTCCCTCGGGCAAATGATCCCAAGCCGGCATCGGTTGAGGCCGAGGTGTGGCATAAGTACTGTACTAGCCCTTGGAATCTCAATAACTTGCCCAAATTACCGGGGTCAATGCTGCGGGAAGTACATGAGAATATTGCTGGTGTAATGGTACCTTGGTTGTATGTTGGCATGCTATTTTCAGCCTTCTGTTGGCATTTTGAGGATCATTGCTTTTATTCAATGAATTATCTGCACTGGTATGTACTATTCATATCTGTTTCTTAATCAACTGCCTTTTTTTGATTGTATTTGTTCTTGATCTTATCAACAATATATATATATATATATATAGGGAGAGGCTATATGGCGCCTTGGAAACGCCCCTTTGCATTTAACGAATGGAAATACATTCCCATTTGTTGACAAGGGGTTTATTTGTTTGCTTCTTTTGAGGAGCAAAAGTCAATGCTTTTAAATGTATTGCCTCTTTTAGAAGTACGGGTAACTCTGGGCCCTAATCATGGGTTGTCAATGCATAACAAGATAAGAACAGAATAATGAGAGAGATTCAATGTAATTTCAGAGCCATTCCGATAAACATTTCATAGATTAGTATTTCCTTTCACTCACATCTGCATTGCCCCCAAGCATACTGTGTATCCGGAGAAAACATCGTATCAAAAAAGGTTACATTTTCACATCTAGTAACCTTTTTTGATACGTTAAGAGAAAATTCTCATTAAACTTAGCCACTTGGATACGTGCAAGACTAATTAAAAACCTACGGTACCTCAACCCTTTTCCCAGAAATCAGAAAATACTACCCTATAATGGTGTCAAAATTCAACATCTTTTTGAGAACCCTGCAATGTTCCTCCTCTTGAAGCTTGAAGAAGAACGACAATCAGCTAGGATGATGGACAGGCTTTGAATGGATTGAAGTTTTGGCTTTGTGGGGGGTGGGGGGTGGCTTAGGGAAAACCAACCTTGTGAGCCAAGATGGAAGAGGGAGAAGTGGAGAGACTAGAGAGGTGGAGAGGTGTATATGGCGTAGAAGGTGCTGCCATGCATCACTCCCTTAGGGCTCCTTCTTTTATAGTTTTTGCTTGATTCTCTTTCCTAGTTTGTGTGGACTCTTTAACAACTTTTTGACTTGGGCTCCAAGTTATGATACAATTAGGAAGTGTGTGGAGAACTTATCGGAGTCTCTTAGGTCTCTAAGAGTTACGAGGAATCTCCCAAATTTGACTTCTCAAATTGAGGTGGGTCCCCTTGGGGCATGCAACATAGATGTCCTGCCTGGAAATGCATCAGCCAACTTCGTGAGCCCATATCTCCCTCAATACACAGCTCCGATTGATGCAATCTTGGGCTCTATAGATATATACTCGAAAAGTGGTTTCCAACGATATGTAGATTGCCCTAATCTGACATTGGATTGAAAGTTACGACCATGTTAAGTCTGTCTGTCATGAGAAAAAAAGGAAATAACTAGTCTTCTTGTACAAGAAACTTCCTTGTTGCTTCTTACGTTCTTAATTTGCTTCTTTGCGAACACACTCTTTCCTTTAATTCAAATTTGAATTTGAATTTCAAAATCAAATAATTATGAGGATAATGCTTCAATGAGTTGCAACAAAGTAGTGTGTGGGTCCCTTGGACTTGAAAATCCTACACAAAACTGAATTTAATTTTGAAATATTCATATCAAGGAGAAATTAAGAATGCAATGTATGTGACCCAATTCACACTATATGAATGCATATGAATGCACCATTTTTTGACTAATTTTTCATGTTCCAACTATTGGTGAAAAGAGAATGTATTATTTCATGCGTGAATAAAAAGCTATGAATTATGAGAGTAGGATAATGCAAAAAATGAGAATTTTCATGAAATCATGTAATTTTTTGAAATTTTGACTGATTTTGACTAAATTTCAAACTATGATGCTCAAATACATAAAATCATGAAATTCAATGAATACAATGCAATTTATCCTAAATAAGTTCACAATTCTACATGAAATAATGAGAATAATGTGCACTTTTATGGACTTATCAAGTTCAAGGGCATTTCCAAGCCCAGAATAAATCCATTATGTAATTCGGGAAGACCTGACTACACCTAGGCCAGTCCATCAAAGATCTCCATAAAGATTGATCCATCTTGCAATTCAACAGGAGGTGATCAACATACTCTTCTTGACACATGCACATAGGGCAACCATTAACCATTAACTTCCCTCTTTGCCTTAAATTAGCCATAGCTAGAATTCTCTTCTGGAGCGCCAATCACAAAAACATTACTACCTTGGAGGAGCCTTTAGCTTCCAAATACTTGTGAGTGAGCTCCTTTTACCAGCTCTTCTGTTGATGGCAGTGAAGAAAGAAGAGACAGTGAAAGAGCCATTGTTGGAAGCAGCCCATCTCCTTTCACATCCCTTCCTTCCGAAATAGAAGCCCCACTTAGGATATTTAGAAGATATATATATTTTGGTGCACCTCAGTCTCCTTTAGATTTCTCCTTAAAAAAGGGCTCCAAGCCCTTTGCTCTCTAGATCCTAATAGGTGACACTGTATCATTGCCTTCTTATTAACAACGCAATTGAAATGTCTGGAAATTGAATAGTTAGTGCACGATCACCAATCCACTTATCAAGGCAACCCCCCCACCCCCCCGCGAGAAAAAAAAAAAAAAACTTCTTTGATCTCTTCTTCTTCTTCGAACTTCCTTTCCTACTAGCATGCCTCTTCTGCCCCAATAACATCAAAAATCCTTACTATCCCCAGATGGCATGTTCCATTTGTCGGCAAAGTACAGAGAAACAAAATAATCTGTTATGTGCTTGATGTTATCTTCCTTTCGAGCTTTTGTCCCCATCAATAATTGAGGGAATTCTATTTGTTCTCCTCCTCGACGAAGCTATCCGATGGAGGAAACTTGTTTTTATCACCTTCCTTTAGCCACTTGTATCCAGCTCACTTCCTCTCTTTTGACCAAGTCTTGAATCTTCCTATATAATTCCTTATTAAACGGTTGTCTGGTTGGGCCTATGGACTAAGCCCAATAGGCTGGCCGACCCATAGATCTTGCCCACATCACCTTGTGGTTGGAAAATGGATTTTGCAAATTGTTTCATATGTAAAGTTTATGTTTGTAGGCTTACACATGATTCATTTTACCATGTTTGTCTACAAATGTCTTTTTCACAGGTTACACCGTTTACACATGTGATGCATTTTATAACATTTGTTTTGACTACATGTGCGATGCAGTACGGACCCGGCCCAAGAAGGCAGCTAGGCCCAAACATTGACCCACGGGTCAAACCCGGTCCATTAGGTTCAGCCATAGGCCTAATTGGCTGAGAGCTAATATGACATCTTTTATAATTATCCTATTACTATTTTTATTTCTCGTTTGATAGGATTAGGAAGTTTCTTATTTTAATTAGTAAGTCTTGTTTGCTAAGAATTAGGTTTATTACTCTATAAATAAGAGAGAACTTATTATCTATTCTTCTCGATCGTAGATTGTGGCTGCGCCAATTGGTATCAGAGACAGAGCAATTGCCAGGAAGACGTTTGTCCTTCTCGAATTTTCTCCATCTATCTCCAGTCATCCCTAATCCATCGTTCCCATCTCACTGCCAAACCCCACCCATCTTGACCACTGTCATCCCACTCTGAATCCCTGTTGACCCATAAAACCCAAAATACCTCTTTCCCGGCAAAACCCCACTCACCCCCGAGACCCCATCACCTAAGTCGAAACCCAAATCCCTAAACCCTTACCGAACCCATCTGCCGATGCCAACCCACTTCTTGAAACCCCAAACCGATTGAACCCAACCAAAACCCTTTCCCTGACTCCATCCTCCTCCCCAACCCCTAGGTTGGACCCATCCCTGCATGAGCTTCCCTGTTGACCGTTGCTCGTCCCAGCCATCTTGAATATGAAGCCCACCTCAACAAATCCCATTCCCTACCCAACAACACCAATCTTGACCCACCCCAGCCCCTTCCGCAAGACCCCAGCTATCCTACACCCTTTTGATCCCCGATCCCCCCCCCCCCCCCCCCCCCCCCACCAACACACACACACACACACACAAAAGGAAAAAAAGAAAAGAGAAAAAAAAAGAAGCGATAGAAGCAGAGAACAACAATAGTAGAAGAAAAAAGAAGAGGAGCAGAGAGAGAGAGAGATGCGTACCTGGCAGTTGCGAAACCATAGCACCGCCTTCGCCGTTGCATAGTAGCAAGTCCCTAGGCTTGTCATCGTCACCCACAAGGACTCACTTCTCCCTCTCTCATTGCACATCTAGATTAGCCCCACCTCCCCTTTTCTTTCTTTCTTTTCGTTTCGATATTGTAGTAAGAGGGGAGAGAACCCCTCTCGCATGTGCGAGTAATTTTTCCTTAACAGTTGAATTTGATTTTATGTGGGCTTGTACTGGGTTCGATTCGACCTAAACCTAGATCCACATTAAAAAAAGGAAAAAAGGGAAAAAAATTGTTTCACATGGTTACCTGCATTGGTCAAATTTTGTGGTAAATTCGCCCATAATCAGTGCGATAATCGCATCAAAGATTTATATGCGCTGGTGGGTGCTTTAGAAAACACAGTCAAGGAACTGACAAAAGCTCCCACCAACACTAATAGTGAATCTTTCAGCACTGCTAACCCACAACCTCAAAGACTTAAATTAGAGGCTGGTCCCCCCGTGAATCAATCCGAGAGTTTCTTTAGCGCCTTTTTGCTAAAAGAGACAATAATGAAGCTTTGTGGCAAGATGACCTCTCCAGAAGGGTCAAATTGGAGGTTCCTGATTTTTCCAGGCAATTTGATGCTCGAGGCTTCCTTGACTGGGTGACTTTGTTCGAGGATTATCTCACTTGGTATCATATCAATGATCTTCATGACATGTTACTTTTGTCAAGATGAAGCTCAAAGGTCCAGCTAGAATCTGGTGGAAAAATATTGTTGATCATAATGAATAGATGAGATGGGAAATTATGAAAGAACATTTGGAAGACAAATTTTTGCCATCTGATTATATGAATACCTTCAAACGAGAGCTCATCCATATTCAGCAAGGTTCTATGACCTTTGATGAATATACTCACAAATTTCATTAGCTTTGCATTCGCTACAGAGCAAGTAAAACAGATAGCTTGATGGTCACTCGTTATTGAGAAATATTGCTCCTAGACATAAAAAGTTCAATAGCAGTCTTTGATTTCACTGGTATTGATGATATCTTTCGCAAAGCTCGGATAATTGAACAATTGTGTCAATGATGTTTTGGAAATCAAGCTGGGGAGTCATATAAAAGGGGTCATGATCTCCATTCAATTAGACCACACAGCTAGGGTTCCGAGCTCTCTTGGGTCAACCACAAAATCAGTTTCAAAGACAGCCACAAGCCCCCTCGGGAAAGATTGATACTCAACAAATTCAGAAGTGGCAACCAAATCAAAATAATCTTCGAGCGCTTGCCCGAACAGAAAAGCGGGATATTATATGTCATACTTAGAAGCAATGCGAACATTATGCTAAGGATTGTCCACACAGAAATTTACATTGTGAAGGTGGTACAGATGGTGATGAGCAATATGATGAGCACATCGAGATAGAATCGCTTGATTGGGTTCCACAACGTGAGTCTGAACAGCCAGTTGAAGTTTCAGACCCTGCTGACCATGGTCCCTTGATTTTCCTTTATTGACGCATTTTAATTGCGGATAATGTAGAGGACGATGATGATAAGAATCTAGCCCCTATTTTTCGAACTCGAGTTATTTGCAAAGGTAGCTAATGTAATGTAATTATTGACTGTGGTTGTGTTATGAATGTTATCTCCAAAAGAAGCAGTTGATAAGTTGCACTTGCCAACTATAAAGCATCTGAAACCTTACAGAGTTGCATGGGTTGATGATTATGCTCTTCTAGTTTGGCAACAGTGTATTGTTCCAATCAAGCTTGGGTTTTATGAAGGCAATATTAAGTGTGATGTTATTTTCATGAATGTTGCTCACATCTTGCTTGGACACACTTGGCTCTGTCGTCTCAAAGTCATCTCCGATAATGAGAATAATACTTATTCTTAACTGGAATGGCATACGTATGCAATGATGGCTCCTCACAATCCCCTTTTCATCACCGAAGGCAACTTCTCAAGTGTTGCCCCACATCCTCACAATGCATAAATTTGAAGTTGAAAGTAAAGAACAAGGTGCGATGTATGCTTTGGTAACTAAACAAGTGCCAAATTCCAATGAAGATTCAAAGCCATCTATTCCCCAAGAGGTAACTCCATTACTTCATGATTTTTCTGATTTAATTCCTAATGAGCTTCCACAAGAATTGCCACCAATGTGCGATATTCAGCATGCCATTGATTTGCTTTTTGGAGCATCTCTTCCTAATTTGTGTGCTTATCGGATAAGCCCGTGTGAACATGCTGAACTTAAAAAGCAAGTGGATGATTTGTTACAACGGCGATATATTCGAAAAAGTCTAAGTCCATGTGCAGTACCCACTCCCCTTACTCCAAAGAGGGATGAACGCTGTTGTATGTGCATGGATAGTTGTGCCATCAACAAAATCACTATAAAATATCGCTTCCCTATCCCTAGGCTTGATGATATGCTTGATCTTATGCCTAGTGCTTCTATCTTTTTAAAGATTAATCTTTGTAGTGGTTATCATCAAATCAGAATTAGGCCAAGCGATGAATGGAAAACAGCTTGTAAGACCACATATGGCCTTTATGAATGGTTAGTTATGCCTTTTGGACTGTCTAATGCTCCTAGCACTTTCATGCGTGTGATGAACCAATTGTTGAAACTTTTCATTGGAAAGTTCGTGGTTGTCTACTTTGATGATATTTTGAGTTATAGCAAATCAGGTGAAGAGCATCTTGATCATATACGGAGTATATTTCAACTTCTTTGCAAAGAACGGTTCTATATCAATTTGAAGAAGTGCACTTTCATGAGCAACTCTGTCATTTTTTTGGGCTTCGTTATTTCTTCAAAGGGCATCTCAATGGAGCCTTCTAAGGTGCAAGCTATTCTTCATTGGCCTCTTCCGACTACTCGGACCGAAGTTCGCAGTTTTCATGGACTTGCTACTTTCTATAAAAGATTCATTTTTTACTTCAGCAACATTATGGCTACACTCAGCGACTGTATGAAAAGGGCGACTTAAAATAGACATCTGCAGCAACAAAGGTATTTGAGAAAATTAAGCAAAAGACTATGGAAGCACTTGTTCTGTGCCTTCTAGATTTTGCCAAGGTTTTTGAAGTTGCTTGTGATGCTTTCAATGTTGACATTGCTGAGTTCTTAGCCAAGGTGGTCATCTGGTTGCATTTTTGAGTGAAAAGCTTCCCGATGCCAAACACAAATATTGAGTGGGGCCATAATGCTACTAAAGCCACGAATGAATCTTTTATAGAAAGTAGCAAGTCCATGAAAACTGCAAACTTCAGTCAGAGTAGTCGGAAGAGGTCAATTAAGAATAGCTTGTACCTTAGAAGGGTCCATTGCAATGCCCTGTGAAGAAATGACAAAGCCCAGAAAAACTAAAGTTGCTCATAAAAGTGCACTTCTTCGCGTTTTTTCAAGACGGGGAGAGTTGATGTAGTATGGATCCAGCCCAATAAGGTAGCTGGGCCCAAACATTGACTTGTGGTCAAACCCGGTCCATTGGGTTTTGCCATAGGCCCAATTGGCTGAGAGCTACTATGGCATCTTTTATACTTATCCTATTACTATTTTTTTTCTTGTTTAATAGGATTATGAAATTTCTTATTTTAATTAGTAAGTCTTGTTTGCCAAGAATTAGGTTTATTACTCTATAAATAAGGCAGAACTCATTGTAGTTGCTTATGCTTATTTGATTGATAAAATTTATAGTTGGTTTTTCCTCTAATTATGGGTTATTTCTTGGTTATGCTTGTGCCTTAGGGCAGGAATTTATTGTGGATTCGATCAATCCTTCGGGAGATTGATTTATTTTTCTCGATTGTGGATCGTGGCTGCGCCAATGTGTGTATGAAACTTATTTTTTTTATTCATATTGAGATAAATTTTAATTATAAACCTATATCACATAAAAAAGGATTTTAAACTGAAAAACATTCTATAATTGGAATTAGATACATTCTAACATCAGGGAGAAAATTTTAGATTTTCAAAACTTGATACACAAAAGTGGTGTATCATTTAGCCAACTAATTATTCATATAAAAATTGTATGAACTTCATAAACGAAAATACACACCATCCACCAAAAAAATTACAATTTAGCCCACAAGCTAGGCTAGGTACACAAAATAGACAAATGAAGGCAAACAAATGTGTACGATAAAAAGCTAGAGAGATCTACTATAAAAGAAACTTCTTTAACACGAATTAATATATTGACGTTCTTCTTTATTTATTTGTTTATTTATTTTTTCAGTATTTGCATTCCACATATGGTCTGCTGTTGTATGTGAGAAACAATAAGCATATTGGCTTCCTGATTCCCCATCTACATTGTTGTCCTCACGACTTGTTCTTTTTGCCATCATTCAATGTTTCTTGATGATGATGTTGATTATGTTTCTTGATGATGATGTTGATACATATCATTATTGCCTAGATTTTTTTTTATTAAGAGTAAAATTTTATTCCACCAACAAAAAGAAGGAAACAATACACCGAAGAAGCAACATATATGGGAAACACCTAATATAGCTTATACATCAAAAGAAATAGAGGAACGAAAAACTCATTCCTTAGTAAGACCATCCGCCAAAGTATTAGCTTCTCTTAAAATATGATGGAAAGAAGCACCCAAGTGACTTGAACTATCTTGCACCTCCTCCACCCTTCTTCTAGCCTCCAAGGATGAATAGCTTTTCCCGAACCCCATTGGATAGAGGAAAGAGAATCTCCTTCGAGAATAGGATTTAAACATCCCATTCTACGCTACTCACGACACCTAGTTAGAAGAGCATATAACTCTGCTTCATTAGCATCAGAAGAATCCACTGGCCGTGAAAAATTTCTAATGATACCATTCCAATCTTCGGTGACACCTCCAACATCTCCTTTTTGAACACTTCGAAGAAAGCTACCGTCAAAGTTCAATTTAAGAATACCATAGAGGGGATGATTCCAAACTGATCTTTGCACCCTTCTAAAATGCCTACCTTCTTTTAAAACAGCTGCGAAAGACCTAATGAGGTCTTCTAGAGAGACATTGATAAAATCCTTGCTATTACAAACCCATTCGGACACAGTCCAAATGATGGACTCAACAACTTCCTCAACAGATTTGCTTTTGTTTGTGAACACCCTACTGTTCCTTTCCAACCAGAGCTTCCAAACCGTAGCATAAACAACTAATTTCCACTGAATATTGGCACGAAAAAATGTATTTAGCAAAGGCCATTAAGCAAACAAATCTTTCAGAGTCTTAGGCATCACCCAACTCATATCAAAGCATTCTAATATAGCTATCTAGACTTTATAAGCAAATTGACAATGAATTAACGATTGAGGTGCTGTTTTCTCATCCTTTAAGCACATAATGCACCCATTTACTAAGATGTGTTTTCTTCTACGCAACCTATCTATGTGAGGATTTTATGCTTCCTTGCTTGTTGCTGAGATTTCTCATCATGGATAGTTCTAAGGTATACATCAAATTTGGAAACTGTTTCTTCTATAGTCCAAACGTCCTTTCAGTGATGTTCCTCAAATTTGGATCATCGTCATTATCATCATCAAAGCCTTTTCCCAACTATGTTGGGGATTCTTCAATTTTGTATGTCACGGATTAATTAGCACTTCAGGCGTCTTGGGAGCCAATGCTTAGGCGTTGTATTCCTTAAGTTTAACCAAAGTTCCATAATATGGTCAATGAAACCTTACCTATCCATGTGAACATCCACAAGAAATTTCTTTCTACAAGTAAATATACAAAAATGTAACAAGTATAATTAGTTTATATTCTTATAAAAACTAAATTGTACATGTGGAGAAACTAATTTAGCATCTGGGACATTGAGATGATAGCTTCCTCTATTGAGTAGATCATCAGACAAAAGGTTTTGATCATTAGTTGGACATTTGAATACCACATGTACAAACTGAAACATTATGTCAAGCCCTTGAAAGCCATAACATTCTAAGCAATAAATCCCTTTCTGTAACGATTTTGTTGATGATTTTTAACTGAAACCCATGGCTGAACTAAGTGTCTTGGAAATATTTTTCACCACTTCTGTTTTTGTGAAAACTACTTTTATCTTATTAAAGTGTGTTGTTTTAATATGACAAAGTGCTTTTTTGTTTGGAGTTTTTTCTATTTTTTGATCATTTTTTTTTAATTTTATAAATGAAAGTGTGTCTAAGTCATAGATCAAGGATTTTATGCTTGACCTATGTATTTACACTCAAATATTAAATTTTACTTTTCAATATGACTATGATTAGAATTTTTTTTTTGGATAGTGTACATCCTTGGTATTAATTGGTGCACTGAAGGATAAGTTGGACAGGGACATGTTATTTGTATTAGAATACGTAGGACTGTTGGGTAAAGGGAAAACATGATTACCATATGATATCCTTGTGTACATTGCATGGTCTCATTTTAAGTATTTTATTCAAAGGATTCTTTATTTGTGTTTTATCAGCACTAGGCCTTGAGGTGACAGGATGGGATCATCGAGAACATGTGTGATGAAAATAAACCAAGCAGTGATTTGCATTTACTAGATTGTTAGGAGCATCTTGAAAGAATTCAACATCCATAGAAGCATAACACTTCTTTTGTGATTGGGTCAAAACACGTGTACACTTATGTAATGCAATAGGAAGATCAAGATAAAAAAAGGTCATTACCCACAATGGGTCCTGCATTGGCTTTTTGGGATCATATGATGGAACCTCCTTCCTTGGGAGTTTGAGTACCTTGTTTTTCAGTTGCTTCATATATGGAGAACTTGAATTTCAGGACCTTTTTCACTGACATTTTTCTTTCCAGTGTTAGTGGTGTGGTAACATGGAGGAGGAATTAATTCAGCAAATGGAAGAAACTCCCCTTGACTTTTTGTTTGTTCATTTTCCTTCTTCTTTGGATTCTAATAGGGAATATCTTCATAAAAAGACACTTCCGTAATGATAACTAATTTCCTTTTCTCTTGTGAATGGCACTTTTATCCTTTTGCGTACTTGGATACCCAACAAAGATGCACCATACTGCCTTTGGGTCCAGTTTATTATGATATTGCTGAGGAACATGAACAAAACAGGGACAACCAAACACTTTTGTAGAACAATGAATGGTTGAATTTTTGGAGCTAAGACTAGTAATGGACTTCTCCATCTATTTTCCATCTAAGGCATCTGATTAATAAGGAAAGCATCTGTCAACACACCATTGGGCCACTATGTCTTTGGAACATTCATTTCTTTCGCTATGGACCTCGCCACCTCCAAGAGATGTCCGGTTTTTCATTCACTAACTCCATTTTGCTCAAGAGTATATGGATAGGATCTCTAAGATTAAATTCCTCTTTCTACCATTAAAAGATTGGAAATCTCCCCCATTGTTGGATCTCCTGCTTGACTTTTTCTGTTAAATTTGTTCTTAACCATCCAGTACAAAGATTTGAAGTTGGGTACTACTTCATCTTTTGATTTCATAAGGTATGACCATGTCCATCTAGTAGTATCTTCAATAAATAAATATCACAAAGTATTTATGCCGATTAAGGATAAAAATAGTGGTTGCGGTGGGTGTAGCGGTTTGTAGCCAAAACGCTATATAGCGTGCGATACATAGCGGTTGTGGCAATATCTAGCGGTGTAGAGGTGTGAATTTTTTCAGTAGTCAAAATATTTTGAATATTGTATAATAGCCTCTTTTTTTTTGTTTTTGTTTTTCTTAGTGATTTGAAACCATATGAGGTTAGAGACAACTTTAGGAAAGGCTATTGAAGATAAGAAATAGGAAAAATAATATTTAAAATTAAAATTGCTAGGCTCTACTAGGTTTTAGACCGTAGTATTGCTATTTTCAAAATAGCATAGTGGCCGCTATTTTCAAAATAGCATAGTGGCCGCTATTTTGAACCATGATGTCCATCCACAGATAAAAGAGGGGCACACTGCACACCACACATTAGAATGGATTAAGTTAAAACAAATACTATTCTTCTTAGTAATGCCAATTGAATTGGAGTTTCTACATTTTTGTGGCATATTGACATGTCTCACAATTCAATTCTTTACAATCATGGCTAATATTCAAACTAGAAAAGTTCGCACGACTTAGAGGTGGTGTGTGCCGAAGCCTGCAATGCCATAAAATTACCTTTTCTCATTCGGTTGCCGAATGAAACACTTTTGATTCTCTTCCACTAGGCTCCAAAATGTACAAACATTTGCTTTCATGGCCAGATGTCATGGTATACTTGATCAACCGTTGGCGGAACTTGGAGATTAAATTTTGAGAGAAAATCTTGAAAATGCAAGATTTGATGTTGTCTTGAGCGCTTGATGGAAAAGTCCCAGGACAACGGGAAATTGTGGATTGGGAAAAGACCTACATTTGATCGCTTAAAATCTTGGAAAAATGTGCATAATTGTCTCCTAACTTGGGTGACCAGAACTCTAGAGATCACTGCAGAAAAAAGGACCCAAAGTGGGTCCACTAGTTTGAACGGAGTCTTGAAAATGAATTTGGAAGAGATGACGACGATAATCCCATGCATATGATCTAGGAACGAGTTTGATGTAAAAACACCTTTAATCTTCTGAAGTGATTGGCGTGTCAAGAGTTGCTAACCATTGCAACTAAAATTCTTAGGCTTTAGAGTTGCAGTAAACAATATACTTAATACCCTCCCTCGGGTGGGATACCGCCCGGACTCGAACCATGCGTTTGTTATAAAGCGGCATGGGGCTTTTGCCCTGTACGCCTACGCCCACAACATAATACCAAGGATTCGGCAGCGTATATTCGAACCTTGGACTTGTGGTGGCTCTGCTACCATGTTGAGAATTGCTAACCGTTGGAACCAAAATGCTTAGGCTTTAGAGTTGCGGCAAACAATATGCTTAACACGGTGAAGGTCCTAGATGCAATGATCCTAATTTATGATTGATCAGCTGTAGAGATCCAAATTCTGAGTAATTATCTCACTACGAAACATGTGATCAGCAAGAGATTATTTGAGAAGATCAATACAAACAAAGAGAGGCTCCTTGATGCTCTAATACCTTGACAAAGTACATGAATGGAAGAAGAGATGATTGGGAATTAATTGGGGGCCGATTTTTTTGTGGGCTACCCTTATATATTATTGTGGGAGAATAGTTACAACGAGTAAAATCCCTCAGTTGGGACACTTAACAATCTTTGTCCCATTGATTTGGGGCAACTAAAATCTACTGGATGAGTTTACAAAAGTAGTACAAGTATAATGCCTTTAGTGATCTCCTATCCATGTAGATAGCTTTGTTACCCTGTTGCCATGCCTAGTGCCTACCCAAAGGGCCTTTGAGGTTCTGCCAATGCAAAGTGGAAGACCTAGATGAGATGAAGGCAAAGTCCCTGTTCTGCATCATATTGTCCATGTTGCCATAGGCAACTTAAATTCAACATTTTGATTCTGACTTTGCTTTCTTAAATTAATTTTCAATCCAAAAATGACATCAAAATACCTTTTGGTATTGGTTATGGAATACAAAGGAAAATTAAAATGAAAACTTCGGATAAAGGACAGTGAAAACATTGGACAATGAAACTCTAGTGGCCTCTTGTGCTAGAGTATTTGCTAGCATAACCTTTGACTAGGGTATCCTCTAGGCTCAATGGTTCCCTTTTCTTCTTCTTCTCAGTTCTTTTGTGGTGGTTTTCATTTGCTCTATCTATCCCCACCTACATCAAAGTTAGGTCTGTCCATGTGGGGAGGTACCTTTTTCTTGTGGTGACTTTTCTTCTGCTCATCCAAACCGATTCAAGTTACACTTCAACCATCGGTATGGAGGATGTGCCTAAAATTCCCTTCAAACTTTGCCCTTTCCCACAAACTTCCCTGCTCTGAAACTCCCAAGAAATCACCCCATCTTAAACTGTTTGAATCCTTCCTGATTGATTGGCCAATAAGATGCTAGCACATTGTTTGTAGATTTATGGGTTTGATGACCCATAGGTCCTTAGACCGATTATCCAGGCTCAGAAGACCATTGGATCCATGGCCCATTTGGTTAGTGCCCAGGCTATTTTTGCAGTATCTATAGACAGTGATCTGCATGCTGTTTTCTTTAATTGTACATCTCATACAATCATTCTATTTCCTTGGGTTTTCTCTTTGTTGCACAGAATATTGTTTGGAACAAGAATTCAATGGTATGGTCTTAAGTGGTAATTTGTGTTGTGTGTTTTTTTTGCTATTGTTGATTATGCAATCATTTCAATGTGATTTTTTGAGGACATAGCTTGTAATAGTTGTCACTTGTTTTTACTCTTCACATTGTAGATCTTGAGTTGTTTCACTCTCTAACTTCCAACTTTTGTGGCCTTTGTAATAATAATATTTTGGTGTATGTAGATTACTGATCATTGAAATTGTATCTCACACATTTTTAGGGGAGAACCAAAGTGTTGGTATAGTGTCCCTGGTGGTGAAGCCCCTGCTTTTGAGGAGGTACTCTTTGAAATCACATCATACATTGCAAATTAGATTTTTGTTTTAATTTTCCTTGCATCATAATGAATTTCATCAGCATTTATCTAGTTGTGAACTCAAGTAGCTTCTCCCAAGAAGTGATTGGCTTGAATTTCTAGAGTTGTAGTGAGCAAGGATCAAAATAATGGTTGCAACAGGTGTTGTGAGCAATATGTATTGGTGTGAATAAATAAAGTGGTAAAGAAATTCCGAAAACGTATCTAAAAATTCCAGAATATTGGAAAATGTTAAAATTTGATGCCTTTTTTTTACCTGAAGTAACTAAGATGAGAGAGAGAGAGAGAGAGAGAGAGAGAGAGAGAGAGAGAGAGAGAGAGAGAGAGAGAGAGAGAGAGAACTGGTATAGCAGCGGTCCCTTTGGTGTATAGAATTTCTGTAATGCTGAATGATTATAAAATAATAGTATTGATCTATTTTTTCATAGTTATTCATGCAGGTTAGCGATGTTAAGTCATAATTCAAATTAGCAACTAAGCACAAGTGTACATAACAAGGCATATATAAATTATACAGTAATGCATAAATGAAGTTTAAAGTTCAAACCAATTAACCAAATAACAAATTAACTTTCATTAGAGCAAACAATGTACTTCTGTTGAGACTTCAGAAAAGAATACCTTTACATATGCAAAATGGGATGTCTGCTAGGATATAGTTAGAGGAACCCTTGAGAGTTAGTCTGTGTTGGGGGTAGAGGAGTTGCATGTTTGGAGAGAAGAAAAGAAGAAAGAAGCCTTATTATGCGTTTTAAAAGAATTGTGGAAAGTTGCTGTGCTTGTCATCTCACTCTGTGGCAGCTTTTAGTGGCTGCAACAAACGAGGTTGGAAAACTTGTGAGTTGGACTTGACTTATCAAATGCAAAAAAACTGACTCAGATGGAGTCAATCCGGAGATTCGGGAGAGTCATGGTGTTTAAAAAAGAATTTAAAAATATTTAAAAGTGAAACAATTCATCATCATCATCATCATCAAAGCCTTATCCCAACCATGTTGGGGTCGGCTACATTCCCCTCTATGCGTGAGCCTCGTGCACTGGGCCGCCCTTTAAAAGTGAAACAATTACTTGTAAAATAAAAATAAAAATTTATTTACATGCATTCACGATAATCAATTCAAATTAATGAATTGATAAATGCAAGGGATTATTGCAATAAGGAAAATAAAGACAACATATTGCTTAGTACTTAATTTGTTAAGTCCAAATATCAAATATAAAAGGCCAAATATAATTTTCAAATTACATTCTAGTCATTTTGAAATTGTCGACTCCAAACATCATGCACAATTACTTGTAAATTAGCTTTAATTGTTTAAAATTGGATTTACCTTTAAAATGGTTTAGAATGCAAAAAACTTATTAAAATGAAATGACTTGGTAGAGCTTCCCCTATATTTGACTCGGTCCTTTGTCAAAATAAGGTGACTCAGGAGAGTCAAGAGTTGACTTGGAGAGTTTTCCGGCCATGGCTACAAATGAGAGTGGTGATAAATTGAATTTAGTGTAGTTGTCTTGGATGCTATGCTTGATATAGGAGCTGCTATATTGAGCAATGCTACGGAGACAATTTTGGTAAGGGCCAATGAGGTGAGTGTTAGCATTTGTGGTCATATAGAGGAGGTTTCATTTGTAAGTTCTGAATATAATTTTTAGAACTCAACCTTCCTAACCACATAATCATCCTTAAGAGGCAGATTGGGTCAATGATGGTGTTCCATTTTATGCTGGTGAATATCTATCTTTTAAGGATCGAGGTGACTAATGTGTTGGTGGCATGGTTTAAAAGTGGGTTTGGTCACCTTTGTAGTCGATCCTAGAAAGCAATATGTTATGGTGGTACATAGCAAGTCGAGACCGTTGCAACATGAATATATGTTTTTTGAACCAAAGAAATTTCTGAAAAAAATACGAAATTGTTGTTTAACTTTTAACTATTAAATATGATTAGTTTTATGTGTCCCCATTAATGCGGGCTAGACTACTGGGCCTCGCCCGAAGGTCGACACCAGAAGACCTAAGTCCAAGAAGGCCCAATAATGAGGGATCTCTCCGATGGGAGTTTCCAATTTTCAAGTTTCTAGTGGCTTTCTTAGATTTTAGTAATTACTATAATTAAGAAGAAAACTAGGTAGTTTCTAATTCTATTTTGACTTGTTTTCCAAGCTACACCTAAAGTTAATCTATCTAAGAGATGTAATCCATTCTCATTGGGACATATTACAAATGAATAGAAATTGAGTTTCCCTATCATTAGTTGTTTCTATCATTGGTGTGAGACCTAGACATTTTACTCTAAGGCTTTTGGCTTGGAGATTAGCCTGTTGTCTATTCTCCCCTTTCTAGCGCTATGTCACCCATCCTCGTTATTTATAAATCCATCAATGTAGCTCATATCTAAGATCTAAACAACTTAAAAATAACTATCACCTTGTAAATTAGCTTTATAAAACACTTGAATCTTTTCACAATTTTATTCACATGTTTTACAAGTTATCAATCTTATAGTCGGCTTAACTTCTTTTCAACTAAAATTTTTCGAATGTTAGTTCAAGAGGACGCATTTATTTTGAGTGATTTAAAATCTTCACAAGTGGCCTGTAGGGGCTTAGTGACAAAAAATGTCATGTACTCAATGTACTTGTGCCTGTTGTTTGATTACCTTACCACTATTAAAAAACTTGAATTTTTACCAATATTTCATTCACATATTTTTAAGTGATCACACTGCTAGGGTCCATTTAAGAGGGGCATTTATTTTGAATGGTTTTATTTTTCACAAGTTGGCCTTATTAGAAAGGCACAAGTAAAAATAAAGTTCGGTATCTGGGCTCGATGATTAGTAAGGATGGGGAGATTGATGAAGATGTTGAGCATATGATAAAAGTTGGATGGCTGAAGTGGGAACTAGCTTCTGGAGTGCTTTGTGACAGACGAATGCTAATAACATTGAATAACAAATTTTACAGGACAGTGGTTAGACTAGGTATGACATATGGAACAGAATGTTGGCCAATTAAGAAGATGCATATACATAAGATGGATGTGGCGGAGATGAGAATGCTTTGGTGGATATGTGGTAAAACATTAAAGATAAAATTAGAAATGAGCGCTATCGAAAGCATTTAGGGGTAGTACTAATAGGGGATAAGATTAGAGAAAACCGTTTAAAATGGTTTAGGCATGTTGAGCGTATGCTGGTTATGGTACTGATGAGAAAAAGTTTGGCTATCTAGGTAGATGGTTCATTAAGAGATAGGGGTAGGCCGAATAAAACATTGATGAGGTCATTAAATCAGATTTGAAGAAGTTTAACTTATCTAAGGATTTGGCTCAAAATAGAACGGAATGGAGAAATAGAATTCATGTAGCTGATCCTAACATAGTTGGGATAATGCTTTGATGATGATGATGAGGATGATACCTGGGAACTTTGTAGCCTCCCCACTGGGGCCCATTTGTTAACAATATAAATTGCCCAAAACAAATGCCCACTGCTTTTATGAGCCCTAGCCAAATTTCACTATAGCTGCAGATAAAAGCCATTTATATCAGAACTATTGCAGATGTTGCTTGGGTTGGGGGGGGGGGGGGTTGGAAAAGGGGTGACTATTATTAGCTGCAAGCAGTTGTGACAGTGGGAGGTATCTTTACAACTACAACATGGCTGTTATTTGAGGATTCAATTTTCTAATTTTACTTTAATTGGTACTAGCGCTTATGAAGAAAAAATTAATTTTTAAAAAAATTATTAATATTTTAATAAAATATAAGTAAATATTATCATATAAATCATAACACAGACATAGTTAAAATTAAATTTAAAAAACTAAATATTTTAAGAAGGAAGTTGATATTAAACATAGTGAAATTTAATTAAATGCACATTTTTTTTATGACCCAGGGTATTCCTCCCTAGCCCATCATTGAGACCTTTATCCTCGAGCCAGGGGGTTATCGTGTCTACCAGTTGAAAGTGAGAAAAAAAAAGGCATTAAGATTAGGTCATCCTTGATGATTCAAGGAATTATATGTGGGCTAATAAAAACTGCACATACATTTGTATTGGCTGAAATTATCATGCCTGCGAGTTGAGAGTTAAAAACCAAAAAAATAGAACGTTGAGTTGGAGGCATCTTTGATGATTCAAGAAATTACACGTGGGGCTAATTAAAACTACACTTTATAACAGTGCGTAAAAAAGGCCTCTCATCTGGGTTGTTTAGGCCAAGAAATTTGTAGGTTCCCAAATCCAATTGTGAGTTGCTCATTAGTATGTGTTGATTAATTACCAAAAAAAATCCAAATTGGTCTTAGTGTGTGTACACCAATTATCCAAAAAATTTAAATTGGTCTTAAGGTAAAGATAGAGAGGCCACAAGAAAGTTTATATTTTTAAGTACAATCATTAAAATAAAATAAAAAAAAATAGTAACAAATAAAGAAACATAAATGCATGAAAAACAATTTTTAAAGAATAAACATTTAAATAAATTGTAATAGAAAATAATAACAACAAAGCAAACTAAGTAGCTATTTTACCATGACTATAAATATTATAATGCTTGTTTCATTAGAGAATGTATCAAGATTTATCAAGTAAAATAAATTCAAGGAAGAGTGTGGACCAATTATAAAAAAAAAATAAATTTACATTGGCCTTAAGGTTAAAATAGAGATTCAAAAATTAAAAGAAACACCTAAAATTTTAGGCCTATACTATTGCAATGAGCCAATTTCATAAGTTAGGTTTACGTAAGGCCAACTCAATCACTTTTTAGTTATCATTTGATAAAAAATAAGAACATATTTCATATAATTAAAAAAAATAAAGAGACACTAATTTACAAAATTACCAACTGTTTGGTTCCTGGTACAACCCTCGTGTGCACCCATGTTGGAGTGATGATCGAATGTCTTCCTAGCACAACCGAGAAGACCATAAAACCATTGTTGTGCTGTTTCTTATTACCAATTAGTTTTGGGATAAGTGGTAGTTCAATGAGGTCTGAGATCCATCACTAACAATATGACAAAAATCAAATGAGAATATAATTTTTGTTGTTAGTTCAATGAGGTCTGAGATCCATCACTAACAATATGACAAAAATAAAATGAGAATATAATTTTTGTTGTACCGTCCATATTTTATCAATAGGAAAAGAAAAGGCCCCCTGTAAAATTGTATTACATTAGACATTTTACATATTTAAATGGGCCTTACAAATTGTTCTTTCTTCAATAAATGTAAATAAAAAAAATAAAATAAATCGTTGCATATTAAACATAATGAAATTTAATTTAATGCACACATTTGTATTGTCTAGTGCAACCTATTGATTGAAGATGGTTATTAAGATATCATTACTTCAAGAATAATCACAACCAAAGGATTGGCCTATTGGTAGTTTTGGGTTGCACGTGTGGGCCCCACTGATAGATGAAGAAAATAAAAAGAGGAGGAGGTCATAAAAGGGGATGACGATGGAAAAAATAAGGGAAAAAAAAACGTCGTACCTGAAATAAACAAATGTAAAAGCCAGGAAGGTATTCATATAATTGCTAGAATTTGCCTCTTCTCAAGCCATATAAGCATTTATGAGTCACAAAATAATGCCCATTGGCGCAACTCATCCAACCCAATCAAACACAGTGTCCTTTGGTTTTCACCACACATACCTATACATCATTCGAACCTAGCCCCTCTCTACCTTGTCTCTTCTTCATCTCATGAAGGACCTCACCTTTTCCACCTTTTTTCTCATCGCATCTCTAATCCGGACATTCAACAAGTGAGCCACTTCACTAACCCATCTGATCCCAAGCCAAAACCCACTCAAGTTAGAGCCCACTTTCACTTGAGACCCACTATACTCATACCAACACCCTCACAGAACCCAACCTCCATAAAACTATGCTGCGCAAATCTTCATACACAAAGAAAAAAAAAAAAGAAACATATTCGTTAGAGAATGGATAGGAATGGAAGTGTTAGAGGAATGAGAGAGAGAAAATAGGGAGAGATAGATTTCCATTGAGATATAGAGAGGGATATTAGGGGAGAATAGAAATTTTAGGAGAGAGGATAGATATTGAGGAATGAGAGCAGAGATTTTAGGAGAGAGGAGATATTTTAGATTTGATTTTAGGGATGCCACGTGTCGCTTTCTCGCACTCTCTCACAGAGGGGGGAATTCTTTTTATATATATAATAGGTCTTCTTGAGGATTTGTTGTCAATCTGAAATTTTGCAGCAAGTGGTATTATATAAATTTTGAGTAGCATCTGAGGATGTGGATAAGGTTTGCTTCAATTGGTGTCAAGAGTGCAGTTGTTTCTTGAGAGGCAATTTCTTATTTTTTGGGATACAAGCATCGGGCACGGGATAAGTTTTCTTGGGATTCTTAGTAACATGATACAAATCTTTGACATTCATTATCAAATTTCTGACTGAGTTACTAAGTAGAGAGCACCACCAATTCTTGTGTAATGGCACAGCATTTTTTTTTTTTTTGGGGTTTTTCATCATAAATAGACTGACTGCTTTTTTAAGGTCACAATAAGTGCTGATACATTTTTTTTTTTCAATTTTCATCTGTACTTTTTTACAGTTATTACAGTTGAAGGTTATTTCAGTGCTGTGTTTTGCCATTTTTTCTGTCCTGAACATCACTTCTGCAATTGTGCTACATCTGAGTACTGCACTTATCTATGTTTATTATTGTGATGACAAGTCTAGGTTCATATTTTTGTAGGTCATGCGAAAGACACTTCCAGATTTATTTGAGACACAACCAGATTTGCTATTTCAGCTTGTCACTATGCTGAACCCATCTGTTTTGCAAGAAAATGGTGTTTCAGTCTATGGTGTGTTGCAGGTTTGATGTAATTTAGTTCTATATATTCATAAATGTGAACAATCTTGCTTTTCTTTTCCTCATTGTAATTTTCATTTATAGCATCTGTCAGAATCTTTTTTTTTTTCGAATGAGGTAACAGAAATATATTACTAAGAAAAGAAGATTACAAAAATAAAACTCATTGGCAATACATATGGTCTATCAAAATCTTCAGTATCACCTACTTTGAGTGGTGAAGACATTTGTTCTGCAGATTCTCATTCTCTTAAATACTGTGTGCATTTTCCATTAGGAACTTCCCAATTCTATTCTGTCTACAATGGGTTTTTTGTCATTGGAATTTCACCGATAACATTCCTTTTGACTTGGCTCTGATCATGGAATTCTCCTTTCCAGGAACCTGGAAACTTTGTCATCACTTTCCCTAGGTCTTTCCATGGGGGTTTCAATTTCGGTAAGCATTTATATGAATTACTGCCATTAATAAAAAGGGTAACTGAAGTTCTGCATGTACTAATGAGTTATAGTGTACATCAAATGGTAATAAGAACCTGAATTCTTGATGTAATTCTCAGGATTAAATTGTGCCGAGGCTGTCAATTTTGCTCCTGCAGACTGGCTGCCTCATGGTGGATTTGGAGCAGAGCTGTATCGGTTGTACCACAAGCCTGCTGTTATATCTCATGAGGAACTTCTTTGTGTGGTGGCCAAGGTTGCATTTTGTGAAGTTTCTTGCCTCTTCTTCTTCCTTTTTATTTTATTTTATCTCCTTCAAGTTTTCATTTATAGAAAAAGGAATGCCGTATTCATTCCAAAAAAAGCAAAAAAGTACTTTTAATTGGTATACAGTATGAGAGTGGTATTAATTCAAAATGTATATCATTAATACCCTGCCAACCACAAATATTCTGGTTTGTGAGTGTGAGCTCTTTTTCATTCCTCTCACAATTATGAAATAACTAAAAGTGCTCTTCATAAAATGAAACCAATTTAATGACATCTTTTTCATACGTCACACAATTATGAAATGACTAAAAATGCTTTTCATACATTGAAACCAATTTAATAACGTAATGTTTATAGAATATCTATATCCGTTCTCATTTCTTTCAACCTCTGTTTTGCTTATGTCACATCCAGAATATTGCCTTCCCTATTACATAAGTGAGACACATTTTTTTGATATCATCCATGATGTGAATTGGAAATGAAATTCCAGATTTATGGCAGTTCAATAAAAGACTAAAAATTCTTAACAATATTTGATAACGAAAGAAAAATAGGAAAGGAGAGGAACATTGAGAAGAGAAAGGGAGTGCTGGTTGTCCAATTTAGGTTGGGTGGCCAGCATCCTTATGTATTTATAGAATGTTGCCTTGCCCTTCCCTATGTACATGGTTTAGAGAAACCAAAAGTGATTTCTTTCATGCCATCCTTGATGTGAGTTGGACCAGTTTTTCAGTAAAAACTAGAAATTCTTAACAGTATTCAAAAGAAATAAAAATAGAAAGGAGAGAATTGGGAAGAGGAAGGGATTGGGTTGGGCGACCAGTTAAAAAATTTGTTATTTCTAGTATTTATAGAAAATCCCTATATTTCTAGTATAGACAAATAAGTCTCAGATGCCATAATTACATGAAGCAACCCCCCCACCCCCCCACCCCACCCCGAACTAATTTCCAACACCCCTGCTCAAGCTGGTGCATGTATATTTATGATGCTCAGCTTAGACAAGATGCATGGCAATTGCTTTTTATTGATATCTTTTGTCAGAAAATCTACCAATGATCTTCAAAGAGCGCATAAATAAGTTGAATATCTTCTTCAACAATTTTCTCATGAACAAAATGACACATTGACAATCAACTTTAATGTGTTTGGCTCTTTCATGATGAACCGGATTGTTTGCCACTCATGTATTGTCACTATGTAGATCCATAAGTTTTTGTGAGAAGTACCAATCTTCTTTAGGTGAATTCTCAACCACAGCAACTCACAAGTACCATATGCCATAGCTCTATATTTTGCTTCGCAGGTTTTTACTTTTCCATAATGACCTTCAACAAGGGCACAATATCCAATGGTTGACCTTTTATTTGATTTGGAGCCTGCCTAATATGCATGGTGTATGCTGTTTCTATATCCTAGTGGCCTTAACTTGCACAGAGAATTCCATACCGTGATGAACCTTTCAAGCACCATTTTAATGACTTTTTCTTGGTGCATGCATTTTGACAAGAGCATAGGAAATATTTGGCATTGTAGTTGTAAGATAAATGAGCCTTTCAGGTAATTTTGATATATTCTGGGATTTTTCAACAAATCATCACTCTTATGTTCTAGACCATTATTCTACTCCCTAGGATTTCTGTTGGTTTTACACCTAGTTTAATTGCTTCTTTCTATATAACCGAGGTATTATTCCGCCTAGCAATGACTATGCCCTTCTTGGATTATCCTCCTCAATACCTTAAAAAGTAATTCAAATCAGCTAAACATTTTGCTTTCAAACTACTTTCCTAGATGTTTTCTAATGATTAATCTCATCTTTATCATTACCAGTTACAACTTACAACAATATTATTGACATACACTACTAGAGTTGTTACCTTTCCATTTCCGTCCTTAAAACAAAAACTTTGCAGTTAGCTTGACACCATTGATAGTGATACTGTGCCATGGCTTGACTGAAGCTCTCAAACCTCACTCTTGGTGACTGCTTCAACCCACAAAAAGTTTTCTCGAGGCTATGAACCTTCCCTTTTGATTTTCTGGGGCAAGCCCAGGTGGAGGAATCATGTATGCTCCCTACAAATCCCTGTGAAGAACTGCATGTTTCACATGAGAGTATCATCCGAACAAAACTGAGCTGCTAGAGAGGAAATCTCAAGACAATCAATACCATATTACTATAAGATTTGTTTTTGAAAGATTGACTGAAACCCAATAAAAAAGAGAGGAGTCACAGACTCTGTACAGTATATGTGCTATAAACAATACCAAAAAAGACTCAGCAACAGAAACAAATTGGGTCATGCAAAAGAAAACAACACTTATACAAGACTGAAACAAACCATAAAAAATCAAGAAGACATGGCAGAAGCCGAAGAAAATATCAGGTTTGACTTCCCAATTCCTTCTTTAGCCAGACAATGCACCTCCCCAATTCCGCATTAGCTCTGTAATTAATATGATTGAAGGAAGCCCTTAATCTTATAGATAGGTCTTTCACGTCTTCAAAAGTGTCTACCAACTGCCACATAGAAATTTTCTTACTAGAAGCCCATCAAATAGTGCAAGATGAATCGCCTTCCACTCTCAAGCCAAGAAGGTTGCATCAAGAGGATTCCCTATGACGAGTCTAAAGAGCTAATAACTTGGCTCTATTAATAGTACAAAGCCTGGCGGGACTTGTGTAAGAGAAAAGATTGTGACCATTACTATCTATGAAGCACAGGTACCGGTATGGGCACGCCGATTCACAATCCTAAAAAAACAGGATACCATACGGCTGTGGTATGTTTATTAAAAAATTATATTTTTAAAAATTTTAATAATACAATATGCTAATAATTAAAATAGGTTAGAATCCTTATATGTAACAACCCAACAATTACTTAATATCATTACAAACTCAACCTACAAACCATAATTTAATATCAAAAGGCACGCACAAGCTAAGAGTTTAATATCATTACAACAAAAACTACAAACCAAAGAACTAAAACGAGGTAAACATCAAAGCAAGTCTTATCAAACTAAGAATCTTTACGATTCACGTCAAGTCATCTATCAACTTCAACTGCATTGCCTTCATCAAATAAAACAGCTTTCATGTCTGGTTCATCAAGTGAAAGATTTGTAATTTCAAGTAAGCCAACACCCTTTAATGAATCAAATGCTTCTCCACCAATGCCCCACAGCTTACTTTTTCCTTCTATGTACTATCGACCCCTTCTTGATAAGAGATGAATATTGTTATGCACAAAGATCAAAGTCTTCACAATGCTGTGATGTCATTTTGTTCCTTCTCATGGAGTGAATGAAAGGGTAGGTGCTCCAATTCCGTTCACAACATGATAAGGAACATGGTTGGCAAAGTAATTTCAATGCTAAAGATTGGAGAATAGGTGCGGAAGACCCATGTGCACACCGCCAAATAATTGATTCCATTACTCTTATCAAATTTTGAATCAGATTTTTCAAAACTTTCCAAACAACCTGAAAACTTGGCTGGCTTTGGAAAGTATTTCTTAAGATACTTTGTCCTCATATTTGAGATTTCTTCATCCTTGTAAGGAGGAACATGATTGGGATTTTCATCAAGCTATATTGCATTGTAATACCTAGATTGTAGAAAGATGAAAGTATAAGTAAATTTTGTATTTCAAAGAAATAACCCAATAGAAAAAGTATTGGGCTGTGCGTAGGATTCAATGAATATGCAAGGCAATGAAGTGGTGTGCTACATTTGGTTCACCTTTCAATAAGTACTTGGTGCACTACAGAATAAAAATTTGACTCCTCATTTGATTGTACCCGATATGTATTTAGTCGTACCTGTACCCATACCCATGCCATATCCAAAAGGTTAAATTCTTAAACAAGCCGTACTGGCTACATTTGACCAAACCTGATACGTATTTAGCTATACCTATACCAGTACTCATACTGGGTACGTACCCGCTCCTGGTACGCATATATTTTTGGAATACCCGTGCTTCATAGATTACTATCATGCACCAATTTACCAAGACCGGCCCTACCCGGGTTTTCATGAGCACTACCATCAAAGTTTAGCTTGAAAACACCAGTTGGAGGAGGGGTCCACCTAGGGGCCATATGTGGCTTCACGGGGTTGGAAAAGGCCACCTCTTTCCACTTACTCAGAATTTTAGACATGGGGATATTCTGGAACAATGTCGAGGGAGCAATCCAAGAAGCCATAGTCAGCCTTTACTCTATTCACCAACTGCAAATAGTCAACTGTCCGTCTTTCAAAGCATCGCTCATTTCCTTCCTTCCAAATCATCCA
Organism: Sextonia rubra; assembly: GCA_037013555.1. NCBI lineage: Eukaryota > Viridiplantae > Streptophyta > Magnoliopsida > Laurales > Lauraceae > Sextonia > Sextonia rubra. The sequence goes on along the minus strand of JASUAD010000001.1, from coordinate 108,311,536 downwards.
AATCATGGTCAAGAAAGAAAGCTTCCACATGATCCTTCCCACATGATCCTTCCCCTTGGTACCCCACGCCCAACCTCCAATACTCGAGCAATTGAGTTAAAGAGGCCTATAGCTACCAAACCACTGAAGAACAGAGAACCCCAACATTTGGGCACAAGCACAATGAAGCATAAAATGATCAACAGTTTCTTCCACTGCCATACACATTGGACATGCATTCTTTATAATCTTGCATCTCCTACACAAAATATCCATAGTCAAGAATCCAGCTAGTTGGGCTAACCATCTGAAGGCTATCATCCTCGAGGGGCCTCGATCTTCCAACGGCTAGTAAGCATGCCTTGGAAAGCCCCATCATCTCTAGTCAAGGCTATGAAAAAGAAGAGACAGAGAAAGTCCCATCCATAAAAGCTGTCTATAAACGTCTATCTTTGCCTTCCAGAGGGACATAGTCACATAGACACATTCCAAATAAGTAACATCATAGCTCAAAACTGAGCCACCTCAGCATTAGTCAAGTTTTTTCTAAAAATGGGACCCCAAACAATCTGGTTGGTCGATCTCTATAAATAATCTTTTACCAAAGCTCTTTTATCCCAAGCACACCTAAAAAAAGCTCTTTTATCCCAAGCACACCTAAAAAGATCAGGAAATAAGAAGCCAATAATGACTCTCCAACCCACCAATTGAGCCAACAAAGAATTTTAACAACATTCTCTACTTTGAATCTGATATTGCTTGAAAAGTTCTCCTTAACGGAAAGAATACCTTCCCACCAACTAGTACAACAAGGTGTTGCTGACCGGACTTCCCAACCATCTCTAGGAATATCATACTTAGAAGTAAGTAGTTGCTTCCATAAACTAGCCATACCATCTCCTAAGCTCCATAGCCATTTTCTAAGCAACGTGATATCCAATTTCCTTTAGGGATCTAATGCTAAGACTGGCTGACGAAAATAATGGTCTTATCTTATCTTTTCCATGTGAACAAACTTGTGAGTTGTGAGGAAGCTTTTTTAGTAGGCTTATGTGGTGTCCTCTAATATATTAAAGGTAAGTCCGCCCTATATGCTGATATGAATGAGTTACCCAATCACTTTGATATGAATACCGTGGAATGTTTTTGAAGATTGTTACATCTACGGAAATGAGTTGTAATGTGGAACGGAGGGGAGATTGTGGGGCGGTTAAAATAGAGATATAAGAAATTGGGGATAAGGTTAGGCTCTGACCTGACCTGAAAATTGGCCTCATGCCAAACTCCAATCTAAGAGGCAAAGAGATCTCAGAGAAAACTCGAATATCCCAAATGCTTCAATTTCATTAATCATAATCTTGTCCAAGGAGCCAAAAGGGCTTTACATCACCTATATAGGAAACAAGGTTTAAAACATTGGACTTGGGACCGACTCGGTCATGACCGAGTCCGAGTTGACTCGGCCGAGTCACTTGATTCAAGTCTAAGTCCATGTAACCCGACTCGGTATGGACTCGACCAATTTTTTAAACCATGATAGGAAAAGAAATAACCTAGATCTAATATAGACCATCCAAATGTATTGTTGGTTAGGATTAAAACATCTAAACTTATAAACAACTTAAAATATAAATGAACTCTAAATAAAATAGAAATAGGTGTGTGGGGCCCAAAAGCTGGTTGAGATAGATGGGTTGGGGCCAAAGGCTGGTCGACCCATGGGAACCATGGGTCTCTCATGCATCAAATTGTTTCCTTGCTCTGTCTAGAGCAAACTAGTTGCATTCTTTTTTGTGAACTTGGGTATCCAACAAAAAAATACATGTCACAGCTTTAAAATCAAGTTTATCATCAAGTTTATCTTTTTGTTGCTTTATCAAAGTGGTATTTCCAGCCCAAACAATTCTAGTGTGATGGGAATGTTGGTGCACTGGATGAAGTAACTGGCTGGGACCTTTTCCATTCAACACTTTTAATGTCCTACAGCTCATGAGATATTAATCTGTCAATACTGCTTCATAGAAAAAGGTTTAGGAACTTTCACATCTTCCAAAAGAGAACAGGTCACTTCTAAAGGATGACTATTTTTGTATTCTGCCCAGCATTCTTCGCTTTTAGTATTATCCATGCTTTCAGAGTTATTGTCCTCATCACGCATTCAATCAGCCAATCACACTGTGTGCATATTCTCCTCACACAATTAAAGAATGAGGATTGTTACTTATTTAACTCCGATCTCTTCAACAAATTGTCATACCATTTCGTTGAGAAACTCTTTCTCATCAATAGAAAAGCCATAATTTCACCAATTTTAAAGATTTTCACACAATCTTTTCCATGACAAACCTAGATTCTATATCCTATTCATTTCCAGAATTTTCTTTAGACTTGTTCTGTCAACAAATGGTGCTGAAATCATCTCACAGACAGCCACAATTTCTTCTAGCCTTCCATTGGAAGCTTCTAGCAGTTTAAGAATAACAAGACTTGGTTCTATATGATTCAGCACTGCATGAGAACTGCTGCTCACCTCAATTCTATCCACGACCTATGTGGGTGGATATTTAAGGGTTACAAAGCCCGTTTGGGTCAAACTCATATTCTTGTTTATATGCAGGTCCCTAATCGTGCTTCAAAAACACAAGTCCATCATTGTGATTCCCGTTTCCTGTACATGTTGGCTTGAAGTTGGGGAACGACATTTTTTCCTCGATTAGATCTCAAAATGTCAGTCCTGTGTATGTTGGACCCCCACTGGATTTCTTCAGATTTGGTTCTCAGCTATGGTTTGCATTTCTTTTTATGAGACTTTTCCCATTTCATCCAATAACCTTTAAAGGAGTGTTTTGCATGGTATCAAGTTTGCAGTCCACTGCATTGGAATTGAGGTTGTAACCTTGTGCAATGCCAATATGTTCCCCTGCTCTGGCCGGATGTTCACAACTAAGATCTGGTGAAACATCAAGCCAACAAGGTTCTATGTGCACCTTAGCTTGAAACTAGACACCATTTATTTCTCTTTCTTTTCTTCTCTGGATTGTACCAGGTTGAGCACATAGGATTCCTAATCAAGCATACTGCTGTACCAATGTAGAAGTGGCAGTGTCATCAACTTCTACAAAAATCAAAAGGTGTGAGCCCTAATACTCCATTATTTCATTCGTCCGAGCTTGTAAAAGCGGCAATATTAACTGAACCCAAATTGGCTCTAAAAAGGGGCCCAGCAACCTCCATCTACCTATTGGCTCTTTGCCGTGGGCCTTAAATAAAAATTTAACTGCCATTAACTAACACATTCATTGGATGATGGGTTGTTCCACTGCAACCCCATCCACTTCTGTGGTCCTATCAAATCCTAAACAATACTAGCGGAATGATTATCAAATTGAGGCCAATATAGTTATAAAGGAGGGTGTTATGTGTTACAAGTTAGTGGGTGTTATTTGTAATTTTGGAATTACTAAGGGACTTTGATGTAAATGTAGTAACTTTCAGGGACTTTTCTGTAATTTCAGAAATTAGTAGACTAATAACATAAGATGGATCCACCAACCAAGTGGGTTTGATTATCTTTCTATTCAATCTCCAAATTCCTTGTCTTTCCCACTTGTTTCCTTTTTCATCTTCTTTTTCTATTTTATGATAAGGTTTAGGAAAAAACCCCAGATTCAATCGAATCTAGGGTTTCAACTTGGTATCAAAGCCACAAATCACAAGGAAGTTAAGCAGATAAATAAGTCTAGTGGTCTAGATCTTAAAAAAGGAAAGTCTTAGAAGGATTTCCAAGCCAGCCAAACCCTACTAAGGTTCGGCTAGGTTTCCAGCGACTGATGTTAAAGTTGTTGCAAAATATGGTGCTCCATGGGATTCTTGAATGTGTAGTCCTGATCTGGTTTGGGCCATAGAAGCCTGGGTAAGCATTCTGTGATGTTGATATTCAAAGCTTGGATTCAATTATAGATTGCTCTGTATGTGTTGATTGGGTTATGACTCTGTGCCAACTGATGTTTTGATGTGTTGGAATGCTCTATTTTTGTTGGTTAGAGTCTATGTACTGTCGACAAAGGGTTTGAATCTCTGGTAGCTGTGCCAACTGATGTTTAAAGTATTGGCTTGATGTTTTTGGGATCATAATACAAGTAAACATGTGTTTTGTGGTGTGCTCGTGGCCTTCAACAATTTTTTTTGTGGTGACAATGTGCCAAATGGAATCAAAAGGTGAAAGTTCTGTGGGATCCAATCAATTGATCTTTCCCAATGTGGTTAATCCAAATACAAGGATAACTCCTACTCTATTTAATGGCACTAATTATAAGGATTGGGCCTATTCAGCCAGAATGGCCATTGGAGGTTTGAGAAGACGCAATGCAAGGATTTTAGAATTGAAGATGGAGATTGCAAATTTTAAACAGGGAACTTTATCAATTGGAGATTACTATTCTAAGTTTAGGACACTTTGGAGAGAATTGGTGTCTTACATTAGCCCCGAACTGTGTTGTGCCAAAAAACAGGCAAAATTGTTGGAAGACCAACATATTTTTGAACTCTTAGGTGGTCTTAACCAAGAGTATGAATCCATTTGTACACAAGTAACAAGTCAGGATCCCTTGCCTCCTATTGGTACTATATTTTCCCTACTACAAGAAGAAAGTCGTCGAATGGTTATGACTCCCAAAGTTGATAACATGCTTGAGAGATCCACTTTGGCAAACAATAATGTGGGTAACATAGTTCAAGTCTAGGATATGGTGGCAGTGGGTATAATCATTGAGGTGGACGAAATAATGGCCGTGGTCAAGGATTTCCACCTACTGTTGGATGGGGTTATGGTGGATAGCATAATCCCATTCGTGTCAATTGTGACAAGTTTTTTGTACTCATTGTGGGTGATATGGACATTGACATGCCCCCAATTCGTAAACCGGGGTTATGTGAGATTAGGGGTCAATTTAAAATTTTTCTCAATATTAACCAATGGACCATTCGTGTTTAAAACAACACGTGGCCCCCCAATCATGGCCCCATTGTGGATCATAGTCCGCGGTGAGTTTCAATATTGGTTACTTCACCAATCAATACAACGGAAGACTTGATCGATATAGAGGGTACAATAAATATTTCAGAGTTAGCAAATAAATCCATTTCTACAATTAAAGTGAACAATTAAAAGATATATTAATTAAATGGCCACAACTAAAAACCTAGGCCAACAGAATTATATAAACTACCTTACAATTATGAAGTCGCTCATGTGCAGGACATGACGGATTGGAGATACCATTTGCACATCACCCATGATGAACAACATCAGGCTCAGCTGCCTGATGTCCCTCTAGTGAAACGTCCTAGGGAAAAGCATACTCCGCGCCTACACACCAAATACAACATTATTAGACTACGATGAGCCAGCAAGGGGATAAATATAATCCATAATAGAAGTGCAATGTCAATTAGAGAATAAAGACAATATGATCATAATGGAGTACATTACACAATGTTTGTAAAGCAAAAGACAATGTGAAAGGACGGAAATCCTAATCCAGTGCTACATCAAATGAACAACACCCACAACAGCTGAGTATTGAGTCAATCGATACCCATACGGGATTTATACCACCTTCGGATGCCGCGTATCTTGTTCAACTATGGTGGATTAAATTCATCTTCGGATGCCTAGCATCCTGTTCGATTCATAGAGCCGAAGCCCCATCCGAATACGAGTGGTAAGCTCGCCTTAGGATGCCTCGTATCCAGTCTGATACATCACAGTGTACATCTGTGTAAACTGACTGTAGTCGTTCGATGACCAGATCCTATAAACAGTCTCATACAGCCCTGCCCCTTCCTGTATCGAGACTTGAACAACATGGCTTAGTGGTTGTTTGACAGACATACCCTAGGTAATTGTGAAGGGCTGGCCAACAAGGTATAAACAATACCAATACATTGAGTGGCTACTTTGATTTTATGATTCACAACACAAAATAATACAAGTGGCCCTCTCGGAAATCATCACACAAGCCAAACCTCAACACGGTCCCAGACAATGCAAGGGTACATCTCTAACAAGCACAAACAATGCAATAATATAAGCTCGAAGGCCGAGGAGTATTTACAAGCTAACTCCTAGGTTAATGATCACAATTCGCGTACCCGACATCCATACTCAAACCATGGATGATATAGGGTTGCACTAATAATTCCATCCAAGTAACAACGGTGCATAGGCCCAATTCCTACATCAATTGGGTTTAGAGTAGATTGTACACCGTACACAAACCGTGTGATCCATAAGAGTACGTTTGCCCAAAAACATCTCTTACATGGAGACCACAGGTGGTTTTATCGTAAAGCGGGTTAGATGGGGTCCTATAATTGAAACAAGGTTACATTATGTATGTGGGGAAATCATGGAAGGTAAACAACCCTCAACATCCCCCACATATGACCCACAAGCCTAAAAACCGCCTGCGGACAGAATCATTGTGTGATTGATTGGTCCAAAGGTCCAATCGATCGGACCTAGGACTTATCAGAAATGGGAGTTCCTTGTTTCATCTCATTTGGGAGTTTAAGCCCTTACACCATAGCCCCATTCAAAACCTACAAGTACAAGGGCCAAGCCCACTCCAATGCACATACAAAAACCACCTCCAGTCATCTTCAATTCAACCATTAATCACATACCTAATTCTAGCATAATAGTCATTTTCATTAATAATGGGCACAACCACAATAAAGGAAACCATACATGTTATCAATGTATATAATGCAAATCATCTACAAATTAAGTATATCCACTTGCCTTGATGATCAAATGGAAAATGGGCATGCTTTAGCTCACCAAAGGACACCCACCAAGCTCAATCTCAAGCAAATGCAAACCCCAACCAAAGCAAAGCTACAAATAGAGAAAGAAGGGTCTAATGAGCATGTTAACGACTATCCTAATCCAAAACTCCATATGACCTAATTTATGGGAAGGAGGAACCTTATCTAGGACTTGATTGGCTTGAGGAGAAACTTGAAGAATGGGTTCCTTGGGAAGATGGAGGCTTGAGGAGGAAGATAGAGGAAGAAGAGGAAGCTTCGGCGGCAGCGGCGGGCCCGGATTCCGGCGGTAGCATCAGGAGACGAAGAAAATGGAGGGGAAGAGAAAAGGAAATAAAGAGGGAAAAGAGAAAGAAAGAGAGAAGAAGGATAGGGAAGATGGTGGTCCGCAATGAGAGGAGGAAGAAGGTGGAGTTCGGCTGGTAGGGAGGGGAAAGTTCGGTCCTCTGATTGTGGCTGGTTGGTGAGGGGAAGCAAGAAATGAGAGACAGAGAGAAAGAGGGGAAAATGAGGCTGGGGCTCGTTTCTGGGAGAGAATGATTGAAGAGAGAGACAATGAAAGTTGCTAGAATGGGGAAAACGAGTGAGGGAGTGAGGGGAGAGAGTGAGGGAAATAGGAAATGGGTTGGGATTTGGGAAAATTTATGAAATTGCCATCCATTTAATAATTTGGCTGAGAACTTCTTTTGGGCATAACTTGTAAACCATAGGTCGGATTGAGTCACCGCAAGTGCCGATGTTCACAAAATTAAATGAGCTTTCCAATGAGTATACTTTTGGCATGGTTTCGAGGAAGAGAAATTTTGGCCTATTTTAATGGATTTTGGGGTATTTTTCATTAAAAAAGGTTTAATTTTGAAAAATAAGATATTTAGTGGCCAAGATGGGTTCGGGTTGATCAGGGTAGAAAGACAAGGTTAATGGAATTAGGAGAGCTACCCAATGATCCCAAAACCTTACAATTCAAAAAGCCATGAAAAAAAGCTTCTAGACTTCCCAAAAATGCAAGCTACCCCTGCTGAGCCCAAACGAGCTCGGAACTCGACAAGACTTCGCACATACGATCCTAAGATTAATTTGGACTTGCTTAGCTTCTAAACGCACTTAATTGACTAACAGGCAATTAACTAAAACTAATTATATCTTGGGAGTTCGGGATGTTACAAACTTACTCGTGAAATTGTTGGGACTTGAATGGTGTGCCTGGAATTGTATTTGCTACTGCAGTGGAGGTGGAACATCCTAGTGGTTCAATTGAACAGGAGGGAAGTTTGAAAGTCGACTCACAACATTGGAAAGAAGAGCTAAAAAATCTTCGTCAATGACTAGCTGCCCTAGAAGGTGCAACTTAGGACTCTTCCATGGGTATGGCCTCTCCTTATAATCCTATTGCATTTGCCTTCTCCGCTTCTCCTTCTACTTGGGTGATTGATTCAGGGGCCACTGACCATGTGATAGGTATCCATTATGAATTTCAATCTTACACCTCTACCGCTATTGGTAGGGTGAGAATGGCAGATGGTTCTTATAACCACATAGTTGGGAAAGGAACTATCTAGGTTTTTCCTCACCTTTCTTTATCGACCGCTCTTCATGTTTCAAGTTCATTTAACCTTTTGTCTGTCAGTGCATTGACCAAAAAGCTCAATTGTTGTCTCCTTTTATGCTTCTTACTGTGTGTTTCAGGATTTGAGGACAGGACAGAAGGTTGGTGGTGGTAGTGAGAGTAATGGTCTTTACACCTTGAATTTGAAGAATATAGACACCAAAGCATTGGAAATTGAGGTTGTTCATGAGAATAAAGCGGCTTTATGGCACTGTCTGCATGGTCATGCTCCATTATAGTGCCTTACGAATGTTTCGTTTTTGGATTTTGCAAATAACCCTTATAGGACTCTAAGATGTGATGCTTATTAGTTTGCTAAGAATAAGAGATCTATGTATTCAGTCAATATTAATAAAAGAAGCACTTTCCCATTTGATTTAATTCATTTTGATATGTGGTATGCCCCTGTTATATCCATGCGTGGCCACCGATATTTTGTTACGTTTATTGATGATGCTACCAGGGTGACTTGGGTGTATCTTCTGAAATCCAAAGATGAGGTCTTACATGCTTTTTAGCATATCATAAAATGATTATAGTTCAGTTTGAAAAAAGGATTAAGGTTTTTCGGTCTGACAATGGAAGAGAGTATACCTCTAATGTTTTTCAATACCTTGCTGAAAATGGGATTGAATCGCAAACCTCATGTGCATATGCATCAGAACAAAATGGTGTTGCTGAATGTAAGAACACACTTATTGGAAGTCACCAGGGCACTTCTCTTTAAAATGAATGTTCCCAAATCTTTTTGGTCAGATGGAGTTTTAACAGCATGATATCTAATCAATAGAATGCCCTCGAAGACATTAGAAGGAAAGAGTCCCATAGAAATCCTGTGTCCTGATACACCATTGTTCCAATTACCACCAAAGATCTTTGGGTGCACATGCTTTGTTCATATTCTAGAGCATCAGCGAGATAAGTTGGATCCAAAGGCTATGAGGTGTGTTCTTTAAGGATACTCCAGTTCTTAAAAAGGCTATAATAAATGTTATGTGCATGGGATAAATGGTCGCCTCTTTGTTACTGAGGATGTTAGTTTCCATAAAGAAATACCATTTTATTCCTCAGCTAGCAAGGAGTTGCTACCAAATTGTAGTGAAATGGAGAGGGTACCCCTTGTTGATTCAGTCTCTCCACCAACTTATTCAGTATGCTATGAATCAGAAACTGGTGAAGGTCTTGTCACTAAAGTTCCTAAAGATAGTGAAGCGACAGAAACTGGTGAAGGTCTTGTCACTAAAGTTCCTAAAGATAGTGAAGCGACAAAGAAAGACCAGAGGCCACTGCAAGTTTACTACAAAAAAAGGACTAGACCATTGCTCTCATCTATGCCATCATCATTTGAAGCAATAAAATCAAATCCTTAGTCTCAATCTGAAATTGTTCCCCAATCAGGTACACTTATTAACTTAGACCTTCCCGTTGCATTGCAAAAATGAAAAAGATCGTGCACTACTTGTCACCCCATTCAACATTTTGTATCTTATATTCATTTGTCTCCTGTATATCAGCTATTTGTTTCAAAACTTGGTACTGTATATATACCTAAACATGTGTCAGAAGCCTTGACTCATCCTAAGTGGAGGAAGGCAATGGTGGAAGAAATGACTGCTTTGGAAAGGAATAATACTTGGGAATTGACTACTCTTCCTGAAGGAAAATGCACTGTTGGTTGTAAGTGGTTGTTTACCTTGAAGTACAATTCAGATGGCACCATTAACAGGTATAAGCACGACTTGTTGCAAAAAGTTTTACTCAATCATGTGGAGTTGATTACTTTGAAACTTTCTCACTAGTTGCTAAACTAACCTCCATCCGAGTAATGTTTTCTTTAGCAGCAAACTTTGGTTGACCACTATACCAATTGGATGTTAAAAATGCATTCCTTCGTTGAGACTTAAAAGGAAGAAGTTTGTATGGATCCTCCACCTGGTTTTGTTGTCAAGGGACAAGAAGACAAAGTTTGTTTTCTTAAAAGTTCTTTATATGGACTAAAGCAGTCCCCCCGAGGATGGTTTGAAAGGTTCAGTAGAGCTGTGCTTAAGTTTGCGTTTCGCAGATGTCTTTCCAATCATACTGTCTTTGTGAAAAGGGAAAATTTGAAAGTGGTGATACTTATAGTGTATGTTGACGACATAATTGTCACAGGAAATGATGTTGATGGAATTTCCAGACTAAAAAAATTTCTTAGCATGGAGTTTGAGATCAAGGACCTAGGATTATTGAATTATTTCCCAGGGATTGAGGTGGCGAGGTCTAAGACTGGAATTGTCATATCACAAATGAAGTATGTTCTTGATCTTCTTGAAGAGGTCGAGAAGCTTGGTGTGAAGCCAGCAGATACTCCAATAGAGCAAAATCATAGGCTACACTTAGAAAGTAGGGAATTGCTTAAAGATAAGAGAATGTATTAGAGATTGGTAGGGAAGCTGATTTATCTTACAATCACAAGGCTTGATATCTCTTATGCAATTAGCCTGGTTAGTCAATTCATGCATGCTTCCAGAATTGATCATTTAGTTGCTATGCATAGAATCCTCAGATATTTAAAAGGATCTCCAGGTGAAGGAGTTCTGTACAAACCCCATCAGCATGCAAATGTCATTGCTTTCACTGATGCTAATTGGGCTGGATCATTGACAAACAAACAGTCTACTACAGGGTACTGTACCATGGTTGGTGGAAATCTAGTCTCTTGCAAAAGCAAGAAACAAGTTGTTATAGCTAGGTCTAGTGCAGAGGCTGGGTATAGAGCTGTGGCCCATGGATGTTGTGAACTACTATGGCTCCGAATATTGTTAGAAGAATTAGGATTCAAGCAGGTTGGTCCAATGAATGCGTACTTTGACAGCACTTCTGCAATCGATCTTGCGAATAATCTTGAGTCATGAAAAGACAAAGCATGTGGAAATTTATTGTCATTTCATTAGGAAAAAAATCGAAAGGAAGATGTGTTGGTTCATGTTAGCACGATAGATCAGTTGGCAGATTTTCTCACTAAGGAGTAAATAAACCTAAGCTGAATCGTGTTTCTCCAAGCTGGGCATAGTGAATATCTATGCACTAGCTTGAAGGAAAAAGGAAGAGAGGAGAGAGAGAGAGAGAGGGGGGGGGGGTGTTCACAAGTTAGTGGGTGTTATTTGTAATTTTGGAATTAGTCAGGGACCTTGATGTAAATGTAATAACTTTCAGGGACCTTTTTGTAATTTCAGAAATTAGTAGACTAATAACGTAAGAGGGATCAACCAACCATGAGGGTTAAATTATCCTTCTATTCAATCTCCAAATTCCTTCTCTTTCCTACTCTTTTTCTTTTTCATCTTCTTTTTCTCTTTAGCGACAAGTTCAGGAAAAAACCCTAAATCCTATCGAATCTAGGGTTTCAACTTTATAGATGCTGTATCTTGGCCTACTTGCTGTTGGAACGGAGTGTGAGTCAAATTCTTAGTCATTATTAAATGCTCTCTCTCTCTCTCTCTCTCTCTCTCTCTAAATGTAGCTATGGTTTCAATTTTTTACACTGTTTCTTGGAAACTACTACGTGACCTACATGTGTACTGCATTTATCCATAGAGTTGGACTAACTTGCTTTGCTTGATCTCTTTCTTCCTCTCTAATCTGGCAGGGAGGTTGTGATAGCAAAGTATTACCTTATTTGAAAGAAGAATTGCTGAGAATATATAAGAGAGAGAAAACTTCTAGGGAGAATCTATGGAGAAATGGCATTGTCAAGTCTTCACCAATGTCTCCTCGGATACACCCTGAGTATGTTGGCACTGAAGAGGTACATACCTTGCTCCCTTCATTTGAACTGAGAATCATCTTGTGATTTCCTTTGCTGATGGTATTGAATACTTACAACTCTTGTAGGATACAGCATGCATCATTTGTCAGCAATATTTGTATCTTTCAGCTGTTTCCTGTAGCTGTCAACCATCTGGTTTTGTTTGTTTAGAGGTATGCAGAGTAAATGCTTGTTATGTTAGAAGTTATGTGCTGATAATTTCATTCCTGGAATGCTTATGTTTTTGGTTTTTTTCTTTTTGGTTATATATGTATGTATCTCTCTCTCTCTCTCTCTCTTTCTCAACCTTAATAAGCTTTATTAGGTCACAGTATCTATTAATTGAAACAAAATTGCGAGAAAGTACGAAAATGAATTCTTGAAGAACCTTCCAACAGATTTGGCAACATTATATCATCAATGAGTTAGCTCCCTTAACAGACAGGGTATGACAAAATAAGTAGGGACCTTGATGCAGTCTGGGCCCCAGCAGCCCCTCTTCAAATTAGATTAGGATTATTATTAGTAGATTTCTAATTAAATTGTTATTAGGAAAGTTTCCATTACTAGCATAGGGTTTTCTTGTACATTAAGTTTGCTTTTATTATATATATGGCATTGTAGAGAAGAGATTCTCAGATTTTGTTGATTAATAGAATTGGGTTTTCCTGGAGAGGTGTGTCCTCGTGTGTGTTGAAGTCATCTTGACGGTTCGAAGTGTCCTTGGACACGTGCTTAGGCACCTCCACGCAAGCCCTAACCCTTGGGCTGCATCAGACCTATGTAAGGATGGGCAATAAAGTGATTAATCCCATCAGTTAGGCCGGTTTCCACTTTGTTTGTTGGCTACAGCAGGGCATTACATTATGAAAAGTGTGCAATGCAGAATATGTGCGTGCGCGTGCGCGTGTGTATATATATATAGAGAGAGAGAGTACTGCAGAAACAATATGTGGAAGCTATGACATATATCTCAAACATAGGTATCAGTCCATGAGTCAAATAGAGTAAAGCTAGTCATCAACTACCTATAGTTCAAGTTTCAAAAGAACAAAATGTCTTTTTATTTCAGTCCAGCCACAAGGGGCAAATAACAGTCTAAAGAATTGAAACAAAGTCTCTCCATATGATCCGACACTCCTATGAAACCAAGGTGACTCTAAGCTAGTTCACCTTTGCCCCAATTGCAAGCCTTCATGTGTGGCAACCCAAGGAACACCTCACTCTAAAGGAGAAGGGGATCCAATACCTATAACACCAAGGTATGGTATATCAAGTTTGGGAAAACTTGGCAAGGCACAATATATAAGAAATGCAGTCTGTATGCATCAAATAGAATATAAGACCTTAAAGATGATTGATAGATTAACAAGGAAACATAGTGTGTTTGCATCAAATAGAATATAAGATGATTGATACATTAACTAGTATAGAATGACTATTAACTAGGCAATCGTGCATGAGTAATAGAATAACAAGAATCATCATAAGCAAATAATCTAAATAAAACAAACACTATAGCAAAATAGGCATCATTCCACATAAGCCAGTACCACTAGATATTGTGTCGCTGCCCTCTTGTACTCTATAGAGTTGTTACGGAGATGCGCGGGATAACAAGCCTAGCCAAAACGAGATTGCATAGAAAAGCACTCAAAGTGCACTTCCACCTTAAAAAGCAATCTATAAATGACAAAGTAGTAAGTAGCCCTTACCATAAGAGATCCAAACTATGGCTAGACTAATCAGCTAAGTGGCGCCTGACTCAAAGAATCACAAAGGACATTGTTTGTCTAGGCTTCCTCTTGCATGAAGAAGATGTTGTAGTTAAAGAATGAGTCTTATTTAATGTGTAGTGTGTTGGGGACTTTTATGTAAATATTAGAAAAGGTCGGGGCTTTTATGTAAATCTTGAAATACTGAGGGGCTTTTATGTAATTTTCAAAAATAATGAAATTGCCACATAAAGAGGATCGACTAATCTTGTTTGTTAGTTTTCTTTTCTGTGGCTTTGTGAGATTCTCCATCTCTCTTTTTTCTTCCCTTTCTTTCACTTTCACATTTTTTTGATATCTTTGACCAAAACCCTACATCTTGAATGATCTAGGTTTGTAACTTGGTGTTAGAGCCTTGAAAGGAGTAGAAGACTCGTCTGTCAAACCTTTGTGGACTAGATCTATCAAAAGGAGTTTGGAGGGGTTTTAATCCCACCTGAACATGTATATATGTTCGGTTGGGTCTTTCCATAATGTGATTAGGCCCTTTATGTTCAAACAGCCATGTGCAGTGTATAAGGTGTGTGTGGTGATTTCTAACCGTGTAGGCCTTGATATGAGGTGAGTACAAGTAGTTTGTGGGTTGTTTCTTCAACATTAGGAGTAGGCTGTGATGTTAGTCAATGTCGACGGCCTTGTGTAAGGCTTCAGTGGAGTAAAAGTGAAGAGAATAATTTACCTCTCCTGTAACACAAGAGTTCTGTTTCTCCGCGCTTACAGCCTTGTGTAATGCTTCCGTGGTGGAATCAGGGTCTGGTTGTGGTCTGTGATGGTGGGTTATAGTTGTTATTTTGTGAGAGGTTCGACAAATTTATTGAGTTTGTGTTTACAGTGTGTAATGGAGACTAAAAGTTATACCCCTGTTGCATCAACTCCACAAATTTTTAACGATGCAAGTTTGAATGTCAAGATAACACCAGAACTCTTTAATGGAACAACTATAGAGATTGGTCCTATTCTGCAAGAATGGCCATTGGGGGATCAAGGAGACTTGAATACATTGATGAGAGCGTTAAAGAGCCCAAGAAGGATGTTCCAAAATATTTAGAATGAGTATTTGAGAATATATTAGCGATGAATTGGATCTTGAATTCAATGAAAGTAGGGATTGCAAAAAGTTATAAATATTTGGATATAGTAAAAGAATTGTGGGACTCCATTTAGGCTGCCTATGTCCAAAAGAGGAATAATGCAAGAGTTTTAGAATTGAAAAAGGAGATTGCAACATTTAAACAAGGTAGTCTCTCAATTGGCGATTAATATTCTAAGTTCAGGGCTTTATGGAAAGAATTGGAGTTGTACATAAGTCCTGAACTATGTTGCACTAAGAAGCAATGTTGTATCAAGAAGGAAGGAAAATTTTTTGAGGATCAACATATATTTGAACTACTAGGGGGTGTTAATCGAGAGTTTTAGATTGTGTGTGCACTCGTAACAAGTCAAGAGCCTTTAGGCACAGTGTTTGCCTTACTACAAGGAGAACAAAGTCTTCGTATGGTGATGGATGTGAAACGTGATAAACTACCTGAATGGTTGGCCCTTGAAAAAGTAATGTGGGCAACATAGTGACAAATACAGGATATGGTGGACGTAGAGTCCATGGTCGTGGAGGCAACTGCGGTGGAGGACGTGCTAGTGGTCGTGGGCATGGGCATCTTGGTGTTGGGTGTGGTTTTAGTGGACAACCTAACACGGATCGGCATCTTGGTGTTGGGCATGGTCCTGGTGGACAACCTAACACCGATCGTGAAAACTTTATTGTACCTATTGTGGAAGATATCATCATACTAGAGAGACTTGTTGGGATTTGAATGGTAAGCCTTTGAATATACTTGCATCACCAGCTGAAGTGGAACATTTTAATGTTACTACAGAGCAAGAGTCAAGCAATTAACATTGGAAGGATGAACTTTTTGTTCTTCAACAGAGGTTAGCAGTTTTAGAAGGTCTAACTCAGGATTCGTTAGTTGGTGTCACTTTTTCCCATAACCCTATGACATTTGCATCATCTACGTCTTCATCTACATGGGTTATTTAGTCAAGGGCTGCAGGTCATGTGACAGGTATACGTTCTAATTTTTTGTCCTATACAACTACCAATCAAGGAAGGGCGAGGATCGCTGATGTTTCCTATGCTCCAGTAGTTGGGAGAGGGATTTTCCAAGCTTCACCTGACCTTTCTTTATCATCAATGCTCCATGTTCCTCGATTCTCATTTAATCTCGTCTGTTAGTACTCTAACAAAAAATCTCAATTGTTGTGTGACCTTTTATCCTTCATATTTTGCCTTCTAGGATTTGAAGACGGGACTAAGGATTGGTGGTGGTAGTGAGAACAATGGTCCCCATACCCTGAATGTGGAGAATATAGAGCATAAAGTGTTACAAACTGGAGCAATTGATGAGAATAAAATGCAATTGTGGCATTGTCTTCTTGGTCATGCACCAATATAGTGTCTTAGGAACTTTTGGTTTTTGACCATTCCCAATAAGAGTGATAGTGTTTTGAGATGTGATGCATGTCAGTTTGCAAAGAATAAAAGAACTGTGTATCCAGTGAATCTTAATAAAAGAAATACTAGTCCATTTGATTCGATTCACTCTGATGTCTGGTATGCTCCTGTTGTTTCAATTTATGGGCATTGATATTTTGTTCCTTTTATTGATGATGCAACTTGGGTTACATGGGTGTATTTAATGAAATCAACGAATGAGGCTTTACATCTCATAGAATGGTGGAAGTTCACTTTAACAAGCAAATTAAAGCAGTCTGGTCAGACAATGGGGGTGAATATGTCGCACAAGACTTTCAAATATATTTCCATGAAAATGGAATTGAATCACAAAACTCATGTATGTATACTCTAGAACAAAATGGGGTGGCTGAACGTAAGAATAGGCATCTTCTTAGGGTTACTTGAGCCCTTTTGTTTGAGATGAATGTTCTAAAGCATTTTGGTTAGATGGTGTCTTAACTGCAGCATATCTGATAAATAGAATGCTGTTAAGGACACTCAATGGGAAGCGTCCAGTAGAGTTATTATGTCGCCGTATACCACTGTTTCAAATCCCACCGAGGTGTTTGGATGTACTTGCATTGTAAATGTCCCAAAGCATCAATGAGATAAATTGGATCCTCATGCTGTTAAGTGCATTTTTGTAGGATATCCTATTAGTCAGAAGCGCTACAAATGTTATGCTCCGGGAAAAAAAGGATGAATCTTTGCTACAGTGGATGTGAGGTTTCATAAAGATATTCCTTTCGACTCGTCTGAAAGGAAAGAACTAATGTATGAGAAAAGTGAAGAAAATAACATACCTCTACTTGATTTCATCTCCCCTCCGGTATATCCAAGATCAGTTAATGAGATGGACACAAACTTACAGAGTGCAGAAAAAGAACAAAAAATTGACAAGTTCAAGTAGCCATTGCAGGTTTACTCTAGCGGAAGGAAAAAAGGGGGACTAGTGTTCTCATCCATACCGTCACCATCTGATGTTCCAAATTCAGATCCTTAATCTCTTCCTGCTCCTCCGATCCAAGCAGGGATTGTCCCTCGCCCAGGTAATTCCTCTTCTAATTTAGATATCCCTATTGCATTGAGAAAAAGCACAAGATCATGTGTTACTCACAATCTCGTTGGAAACTTTGTTTCATATCATAGCCTGTCACCTGATTTTCATGTGTTTATCTCTAACTTGGCCACTGACTGTATACCTAAATATGTGTTTGAGGCCCTGTCACATTTTAAATGGAAAGAGGCAATGATAGAAGAAATGAATGCTTTAGAGAACAACCATACATGGATGCTTACTACTCTTTAATTCCTGAATGGAAACATACTGTTGGATGCAAATGGGTTTATAGTATAATCCATATGGCACCATCAATAGGTATGAGGCAAGATTTGTTGTTAAGGGATTTACTTAATTTTATGGAGTTGACTATTTTGAAACATTTTCTTCAGTAACAAAATTGACTTCTGTCCAGGTAATTTTATCCTTAGCTGTGAACTTTACTTGGCCTTTATACCAACTAGATGTGAAAAATGCATTCCTTCATGGGGACTTGAAAGAAGAGGTTTATATGGATCCTCCACCAGGATTTGTCGTCAAAGGGCAAGAGAATAAAGTGTGTTTCCTCATAAAGTCTTTATATGGACTAAAACAATCTCCTCGAGCCTAGTTTGAGAGATTCAATAGAGTCATAATCAAATTTGGGTTTACAAGGTCCCATGCAGACCATATTGTCTTTGGAAGAGGAAAAACATCTATTCTTTCTTCCCTTTCTTTCACTTTCACATTTTCTTAATATCTTTGACCAAAACTCTAGATCTAAAAAGATCTTGGTTTGTAACTAAAGATATCCATAAAACAAAAAGGGAACTACTTAAAATATCCAAATCCATCCTAAGCAAAGCCATGAAAATCCAAATGCCTTTATCAAATGTAGCCCCTTCCAAACAAGGCATTGCCTAGCCAACCTAGCCTCAAACACAGGTAATCCACTTCCTCCGTTATAACAAGTATAACTTCTAGGTAAACCCTAGGTCCTTATCACATTCATCATAATTAACAAAAAATGGTATCAAGACATACAAACAACCATAGAGTATGTGGTTAAGAAATACAAGGCAACATAGGTCATCTCATCATATATGAGTCAAAGGACGAATAGACCTAGCCAACCTCGGTCAATTGTTGCTGGTTGGATGTGGACAATAGGCCATTCAACTCAATGGCCGAATGAGGGTTTCGGATGCCGTATAATTTAACCTTGGTTCTTTGATGGTCAAAGACATCCAAAGGTCCCATATTTACCATTTTCTTGACTAAGCTCTGCCTCTGACACCTTACATCAAACAACTAGCAAGCGAATGTTAAGCTCATCTATCTGCTTACTATGAGTCCCACAATTAAAGGCCATTAGAGAGGTGTGAGGGCCCCAAACATAATCAAAAGGTCAAAAGATACAAATTCTGCTTTATAAGGAGCCAAGGTTTACTGTTAGCTAAGGGTCAGTTACGGCTAGCCATGAGTCTACTACGGCTATCTTTACGGCTTTCCATAGAAAAAAAGAGCATTTTTCATCTACCTGCAAAACCTGGTTGTAGTGCATTCATGGTTAGTTTTTTTGGGAGCCTACGGCTAGCCATAAATGGCTAACGACTACCTGTAGCTTTCTTGAAGTTACAACTGAAATGCAGTTTTCATTCCAATTCTTGGGAATTGATCTCCCATTCCAACCAAACATCAAAGATCCATCTATTTTATCATTCCTAGCCTTTCATTATCACCAAAATTGCTAGGTCTATCGTCCTCCAACATCAAATGGTCTCAATATACATGCATAGGGTCTCAAAGCATTTAAGAGTCTAGAAGTTGGGAATTCTACATCAAACATTAAATCTAACTGATATTTTCCCAAAAAAAAAAAAAACCAGATCTAACATAATTCAGTTCAAGAATAATGGAAAACAAACATGCATGCTATGTGATTCATATATTGGGACATGCCTCAAGGTCGAGTTGGGAAAAACATCTCAAGGCCAAGATCTCTTACCAAAACCCAAAGATTACACTCTAAAATCTTGGAACTCCTAGATACAGAGATCAAACACACAAATCCAAGGCAGAAGAAGGAATTTGGCAGAATTCTATCATAGATCTAACAAAGAAGATAGGAAAGCAAATTAGTCTTACAATTTCACCTCAATTGGTCAAGAAATAAAGAGATCCAATGAGATGGGATGGAAGAAAAACCAAGGATCTTGTTGTTGCTAATGATCTTCAGGGAAATCTCTTGGAGAAGATGGTAGATCTTACTCTTGTTGCTTGTTTGTGGGGGGGGGGGGGGGGGGGGGGGGGGGGGGGGCCGAAATGAGAGAATTAGGAAAGAAGTCTATAAAAGATATGTTTTTGACTTTTAATGGGTTTTGTTGCTAATGAGGGAAAGGCAAATGACAAACATATCCTTATTATTAAGATAGATAAAAGAACAAATAGTGGCAAATTTGAAAATCATATGGATAAATGCTTTTCTCCCGAGGACCCTACAACTAAAACTACCACAACAAAAGGGTCCTACTCTCTCAACTTTCTAATATTACAAATACGCTCTCACAATCTCAATCTCCCAAAACCTCAAATAACACCTCTACACTACCCAGCTGATGCAAGTCGGATCCATGATTGGCCAACAACTAGGCCGAAGCCCACGAAAGCCTATTAAAGAAGATTTCTAGATCTTTCCAGCAAATTGTCAACCAAGTCTTAACTATTTTCTATTACTAGCTGAATTTTATAGAAAATTATAAGATTAGTTAGAAAGTTTTATCTTATTTGGTTTAGTATTTATTTTAATTAGAATTGGTTACAAATAGAATTAGGGTATGTGTCTATATAAAGGGTTGTAATCCCCTCTTAGGGATGAGTTAAGTGATTGATAAATTTTTCTCTCATTGAGTTGAGTTTTTCTCTCTTGAGTGTGTCTATGGTGTGAGACGAAGACGGTTTTGATCCTATGGATCTTTGTCCCTAACCTTTGGCTTGGAGATTAGCTTGTTGACTACTCTTCCCCATTAGTGCTGGTCAATTGGTATCAAAGCAGTGATTGTCATGCCTGTGGCCCACCTGTAGAAGGGCGTTGTGTCTGGCAAGCATCCACCTAGAGAGAGGGCGGTGGAAACTCTAAAGGAATGGGTATGCAGTGGTGGATAAATCCTACATCGAGAACTTGCTTGTCTTGATCTTGGGTATATGTGCGTGACCTAGCCATAACCCCACATTCGGCCTTTTAAAACAGTGCAACAAGATTTGTTTGAAATGCTATGAGCTAAAGCAGACAATATCATGTCGATGGTGGGCTCAGGTTGTTATGAATGGCATTAGAGTCGAGGAAGACTCTATTTTTCCGTGGGAGAGCATGTCACGCCTATGGGCCCCTGTAGAAGGGTGTTGGGTTTGGCAAGCATATGCTGAGAGAGATGGTGGTGGAAACTCTAAAGGATTGTGTATGCAATGTTGCATAAGTCCGACATGGGAAACTTGCTTGTCTTGATCCTTGGTATATATGCGTGTGACCTAGCTGTATCCCCACATGATGCCTTTTAAAACCATGCGGCAAGATTGGTTTGAAATCCCATGAGGCAAAATAGACTATCATGTGGGTGGTGGGCCCGGGTCCTTACAAAGATCGATCTCAGATCACTGTTTTGATCGCCAATTGAAGTAACCCATGCATTCATCCCCTTTGTCAGTTTCATCATCCGCCATTTTCATTTGCATTAGACCATCTCTGCACTTCAGCATGCTAATTGAACTCTATCCCCTTTTCACTGAACTACACACCCATGAAACCCCTACCAATTAACCCAAACCCAATCCACCCAAAATCCATTGAATCCCCACTGACTTTCGATCTCAACCCTCATCGTCCAATCAATCCCAATCTATCTCAGTCCTTGATTTGGGACCAAATCAAGCCCTCTACCAAAATCCCTTGCCAGTCCTAAAACCCCAAACCTAACCATTGTCAACTCTAATCCATCAAAACCACCCCAAACCTTCCAAAGTTCAAACCTACTAATTTTAGCTAAAACCCATTTATTGAACCCATCCAACAACCCAATATCCATCAAAACCCAGATACCTAATTCCTGAACTCAGTGATTCCCAAACTTCCTTCAAACTGAAACCCTAAGCCCCTCTCTTCTTCCCCAATATCCATTCTCAACTTCACAGACCCCTCAACTCATCCCACAATCCATCTTCATCGCAGAACCCTGCCACTCTCTTGAGCCTCTTTGTGACACAACCTCAAATCCCACCTGCTTGATCTCAAACCCAAATATTCATTAACTAATCCCTCAATCCCGGTCCTTTGACAAACCTCATTGGCCAACCGAGAAGCTACCTAAACCTTACCAAGTCACCTAGTCTAATTATTCTCTCATTCTTGTAGCTCATACATTTCTTGTATCTTTCAAGATTGGTGGTTATAAGGACAATTTGGTGTGTGATCGATGAATATCACTTATATTCTTTACTCGTATTCTTTTGGGACGACTGTGACTTTCTAATCGGAAGGTGAACATTGACATAGAGAAGAACGCATTCTTTTTTTGTGGAACGGACAATGAATTATGCTTGTTTCATTGCAATTGACGTCGGTATCTTTGTCTACATCATCACCTTCAATTGATGAACCAAGGCACAACAATAAGTATAA
This sequence comes from Sextonia rubra, assembly GCA_037013555.1. Lineage (NCBI taxonomy): Eukaryota > Viridiplantae > Streptophyta > Magnoliopsida > Laurales > Lauraceae > Sextonia > Sextonia rubra. The sequence continues at coordinate 108,289,329 of JASUAD010000001.1, read as the reverse complement.
GAAAAATCAAGGATGATAGTGAGAAGCAAGATCAGAGAAAGGATGATCTTATGAGAACTTCAAGTAAAACAGGTTGTAAAATTTTAGAGATGGATCATGCTTTATATGAACTTGAAGACAAATAAACTGATATTCTTTCTATGGACATTGTTGATATAAAGAAGCAAGATGCAAAGGATGACAATGGGCTAGCGGAGATTGAAGATATTTATCTAATGAACAAAAAGCCTAATCATCCATTAAATCTTACGGTTGTTGTAATGGAGTCTTGCAAATCATTTAAAGATAATTACATTGCTCAAGTGCTTTCGAAAGTATACCCAATCGTTGAAGTCCCACACATTCACTTTATTTTTGGAAATTGACAATGTGTACTTGAAGATTGTGTGCAAATTCAGAAATTGACGCATCAGTTTGTTCAAGCGTGCGTCCAAGCAAAATCTGACCATCAAAAAAAGCAAATTTGAAAATTTCTTGGAGCAAAAGATCGATGAAATTACAAACCATATGACGAGTATGATGCTCAACAAAAGAATTAGAAATTTGTGCGATTAATTTTCGACCTAGGAAGATACTTATCGTACTCGAGGTTGATTTCTCTCCAAGAGGGGGAGAGCTGATGCAAACCAAACTAATGGGTCCAACCCAAAAATCTATCCCCAAAGGCCTAAAGCCCAATAAGTCCCAATGAAGAAGAAAATTCCCGAAATGTGTTTCCTAGCAACACTTTCCCTATTTTGCAATTTTCTAAAAGATTTCTTAGGATTTATTGATTTTTAGTAGTTGGTAAGATTTGACGAAGATTGAAGAATAACAATGATTGTTGGACTGAATTGTCTAATCCTTGGGATTGGCTTGGCATTCTTTATATAGGGACTGAAAGCCCAATCAAGATACAAATCAAATCCTTAATTTGATACAATTAAGCCCTTAAATATGGGCAAAAGAATATAATTGGATCTAAATATTCTAGTTAGCTTCTAAATAGAATAAAGAAATTAATGTGCAGCAAATGAAGTGGATTTGACCACATGATTATCGACTAATTTTAATGGGCATGGGCCATTGTTGACACCCCCCTCAAATTGATGTTGGAGAGTTTAGCATCAATTTGCTGACTGGGAACTAATGACGAGGTTGTGGGAGACCTTTTGTAAAGATATCAGCAAGTTTATGTTTGGATGCCACATGAGGAAGCTCAATAACGTTTCATTTGTTCTTATCTCGAATGAAATGACAATCAACCTCAATATGTTTGGTTCTCTCATAGAAAACTAGATTTTTTGTAATCCGGATGGCACTAGTATCATCAAAAGAAAGTGGAGCAGCAGCATCCATTGGAAAACCAAGATCAGAAAGTATACCTTGAAGCCAAAGAATCTCAGAACAAAAAACAGTCATTTTGTTAGTAGATCTTTGTGTATCCAGATATTCAGCTTCGGTGGTAGACTTTTGAGACTTTATCTTGTTTCTTACATTTTCAGGAGATCAAGTTATTAGCTAAAAACATGCAGTATTCGTTAGTAGATCTTTGTGTATCCAGATAGCCAGCCAATCGGCATCTGAATAAGCTCGGAGAGTAAGAAAAGTGTCCGCTGGAAAAACTAAACCTCGAGTTGGAGTCCGAATAAGATATCAAATTACTCGTTTGACCGCAACTAAATGAAGATGCTGAGGATTTGTCATGAATTGACTCAACAAATAACTGCATGGAATATATCCGGACCAGTGATCGTTAAGTAGATTAAGCTACCAACTTGTTTACAATATAAAGTGGGATCAGAAACAAGATCACCTTCGTCTTGACAAAGCTTGACATTAACTTAAAGATGTGTCAACTGGAGTGAAATGTTGCAAATCGGCCATTTCGATAAGATCCATTGTGTACTTGTGTTGATTAAGAACAATTCCTTTTGTGGATTGATGAACCTCCAGAGCTAAAAAATATGTCAGTGAGCCAAGATCTTTCATGTGGAAAGATTTATGAAGAAAGCTTTGTATTTGACCAAGCATGTTAGCATTTGTACCGGTGATTATAATGTCATCGACGTATACTAGTAGAATAGTGAGTCTCGTGCAAGTATGGTGGTGAAACAAGGCAGGGTCATAAGGACTTGAATGAAAATCCATTTGAAGGAGTGCATCTTGAAATTTCTCAAACCATGGGCGAGGTGCCTGTTTTAGATCATAGAGAAACTTGCAAAGTTTGGCAACCATACCCTTTGAGGATTGTGCAATCGCCTAAGGGAGACATATAGATCTCTTCCTTGAGATCACTATGGAGTAAAACGTTGACATCCATCTGGTAGAGGCCGGGCTTTTGAGGCAGCAATTACAATGATAATCCAAACGGTTGTCATTTTGTCAACTGGAGCAAACGTTTCATTGTAATCAATCCCATATTCTTGGCGATTTCCAAGAGCAACAAGGCGGGCCTTGTATCGGTCTAGCAAACCATCTGGCTTAAGTTTAAGTGAATAGATCCATTTACAGCAGACAGGTTTAACAAAAGCCAGACATGGGATTCTGCCCCAAGTATGATTTTGTTCTAAAGCATCCAACTGAGTTTGCATAGCTTGCTGCCAACATTCATACGTAGCTGCCTAGGAATATGAATTTGGAATAGAAGTGGTGGAGAGAGTGGCTATCGAGGAAGTGTGAGAGAAGCTGTACTAGCCTGGAGGCTTGGAAATATGGTTAGAACGTCTCAATATAAAACTTCTAGGTGGACCAGATGAAGGAGGGAGATCGTTAGGGGAATCTCTTGTTGCCATCATATTGCTCTTTCTGTGGTAGACAAAGTTAGGATTAAAATTAACAAATGCATCTCCATCTGACAAACTAAGAAGTGATGGTGGAAGTTGAAAGAGAAGTGTCGAGGATTTGTAGAAAAAAATATTGGTTATCAAAGAAAACATTCCAAGAAACAAGAATTTTTTTAAGTTGAGGATCATGACACAAAAAACCCTTTTTCTGTGATGCATAGCTGAGAAATGCGCATTTTGCTGATTGAGTAGTGAGTGTGTTACGCATAAAAGGTAGTAAGTGGACAAAACATACCGAACAAAAAGCATGAAGATTCTCATATGATGGATGAGTTTGAAATAAACGAAAGTATGGAGTTTAGGATGCTATAGAAGAAGAAAGCAGTCTATTAATGAGATGGACTGTAGTTTATATGGCTTTTGATTAAAAAACGGGGCGGGACAGAATGAAGTAAAAAAAAGAGCAAGTTACATCCAATAGATGTCTATTTTTCCGTTCTGTGACCCCATTTTGTTGAGGGGTGTATGGACATGATTTTTATGAGACAATCCCCTTTTGTTTTAAAAATTGTTGAAACTTGCCTTAAATATATTCCCCTCTTGAGTCGGAATGTGAAGTCTTTTTGCAAGTAGAGAAGTGATACTCGACGTAGGCTAAAAATATTTTGAAGACATTGAAGGCATCGGATTTTGAGTGCAAAAAATACAACCATGTAAACTGTAGTCACCAATAAATGTCACAAAATATTTATAATTTGCATGAGAGAGATAAGGGGCAACTCCCCAGACATCACTATACACTAGTTCAAAACAGATAGAGCTACTAGAAGTCGATATGGAGAAGGGAAGAGTCTTGCTTTTCCCCATTTTACATGCATCACATTCAATTGAAACACACTGAGATGAACCAACACTTATATTCAGTGAACTTGAATTAAATAAGATGGACATACTTATGAAATTTGGATGACTAAGTTTATTGTGCCATAAGTGACAAGTGTTCATAGCAAAAAAAAAAAAAAAAAAAAAAACAAAGTAGAAAGTAAATCATCTATTATTTTCTTTCTAACAAAAGCAGATAGATCCAGTGGAAATAATCAGCCCCTTGCGATCTCCTTCCCTGTCATCCAGTCCTGCACAACACTGCCAGAAGAAGAGAAGGCAATGTTACAATTATTGTCAACAAGTTGTCCAATTGACAATACATTTGAGGGCAAACTAGGGTACAGATAAACATGGTTCAAAGGTATGGAACTAGGGATATCACCGATGGCAGTTATAGGAATTTTGCCTCCGCTAGGAATTTGAATTTTAAGACCATCATTATATTTTCTCAAATTTGAGAGGTGAGTAGTGGAAGACGTCATGTGATTTGATACTCTTGAGTCAAGGTACAAAACTGAAGAACAAGGTTTAGTGTTACCTGAAATGCCCATAGTGGAGAGTGCATTAAAAATCATCTGTTGAACTATTTCAAGAGTGACAGAGGATGAGGAACCAGGCTGAGAAGCAGATGCTGAGGCAGCAATGGAGTTGGATGGCATAGAAGCAGCAACGTACACTTGAGGCCGAGGCGGGGGTGTGCGACATTTGGAAATAATATGAGCACCCATCCTGCAATAATTACAAACTTTTTTGTTTGCACTGTGGAGCAATGTGTCCATACTTCTTGTAACAATAGCACTGTACTTTGCTCATGTCACGAGGGAAAGGCTGAGTCTAAGATTTTCATTTTGCAGTAAAGGCAACATTGTGATTCTCAGTTCCTTTTTGTTTAAGATGCGCTTTTGTCAATTGATGTTCCTCACGGAGAAGCTCTTTCAGGCAATCATCCAATGAGGTAATGGCTTATGACTCATCAAGGACAATCGACTATTTTCATATTCAAGTCGCAATTTCATAAGAAATTGATCACGATGACTAAAGGCTTATAGTTCTTGAAGTTCAAGAAAAACGGCATTAGTAACGGGAGCATATTTAATAGCATCATATTCAGCCCATGGTTTTTGAAATCCAGAACAATAGTCTTGGATGGACAAATTCCCTTGACTGTAATTACCAATTTCACATTCAAGATGATACTGTCTAGCAAAATTTTCTTGATGATAAACTTTCTTCAGATAGTCCCACATCCCTTTGGTAGTCTTATATGGTCTGAGGTTCAAAATTAGGTATGGCTTAATAGATCCAAGAAACCATGTTTTTACCATAGCATCTTTGGTGTTCCAAGTGGCAATCTTCTTCTCATCATCTGTAGGCTGGGTGTCAATTCCAGAGACATGTCCCCATAACTTTTTTGCCCCAAGATACAGTTGAAATTGGAAAGCCCATGTGGTGTAGTTTTTCCAGTAAAAGGAGCAGGACTGATCTCGTGTTTTTCTATTGCAACAATTTGAATAGCACCAGAAAAGAAAACAAAATCACCCAAGCACCACTTACAGGTACTGCTGTGAATCAACTCTCACAGAGAGTATGAGATCTTATGTGTTTTATGAAAAAAAAAAATACATAGAGGCGTGCAACAGAAAACCTGCTGCAGAAGATTGTTGGAGACTGATAAAACCTCAAATTAGAACATATCACTAGCAAAAATACGACTGGGTACCAAAAAGACAAAAAAAGGCCCAGACGACCTTGAATTTGGTGTTGGGATAGGCATGCGGGCCCCACTTCCGAATCAGTTTGCAGATCTGATATTGCTATGATATAGAGACTCAAATGATCGAACTTCTGTAACAGAAATTTCTAAAAAACAATTTGAATCCACTGTATTGAACGGTCTTGACGAAGACAATTCAAGAAAAGGGACTAATCACGAGGATGATCAGATGATCTACCTTTGATTTTAAAAAAATTTTGAAAAAATCACCAGAATGCTTAGAATGAATAGGAGACTGGAACTGGGATGATTCCTGAGGTTGTCTTGGATGATCTAAGGGGGGCCACAGTTGATCACAGCATCCTATCGACCACTTGAATTGGATTGGAGATGATCAGCTAACCTTAGATGAGAAAAAAAAAAGTCTGAAATTGTCTTCAAAAACTCCAAATAATCAGACGACCATGGCTAGGAGTACCTTTTGACTGGTCTTGATTGATCGCAAGTGGGCTATTGATGAATGGGTTTGATCGCATACTTGTTTTGCACGGTTCTGGACAAACTAGAAAGGATTTTTTAGATCCTTTTGGATAGCATCATCTGATCCCTTGCTAAGATTGATGAGACTAGGATCTTTGGAAACCTAAGAAGCACGGACACTTCTAAGAAACTGACGTGTCCGTGTCGGACACGTGTCGGACACCGACACTCTCGGACACGTGTCCGATACTATTTAGCCGTGTCTATAATTAAGAACTAAAAATCTTAATTTCGGACACTTGTTCGACACTTTTTTTGCAGCGTGTCTCACAATTCTTAGCCTGTGTCTATGACTAAAAAATAAACATGTGGTTGATATCTCTTGGATACTTTGTTAACATATGGTTATTAAAACTTGGAAACTTGATATATGACAATTTTGTACGATGGAAAAATGTATAATTGTAAATATTAATCATATCACAAGCTAAAGACAAGTAAATATTTCACTAAAGAATAGGCCTCAAGATAGGCATCTTTTCTGCTTTTTATTTATTTATTTATTTTTAGGGAGGGGAAAGAGATGATCTGCCCTTTTCTTTATATAGATTTTTTTGGAACTGTGGATATTTCATATTTAATGATTATGAATTATGTTTTAGTGTTGTATTGATATTTGATAATTTGATATATTTATTAGTTGGTACTTGAATTTTTATTTTTTGATTGCTAAATTGATTAAAAAAGTTAAAATGATATTAGTTTTTAGTAGATGATTATATATATTAATATATATTATTAACGTGTCCCCCGACGTGTCCGTGTCCTACTTTTTTGAGAAATGCCGTGTCGGCGTATCCGTGTCGTGTCGTATCTGTGTCCCGTGTCCGTGTCCATGCTTCTTAGTTGGAAACCAAAGATGAGAGAGCTCTAAAAGATGAGACAACTTGCATGAACTAAAAAATAATGTAGCTCTCATACCATTACATAGACTGAAGAATAACAAGGATTGTTGGATTCAATTGTCTAGTCCTTGGGATTGACTTGGCATTCTTTATATAGGGTCTAAAAGGCCAATCAAGATACAAATCATATCTTTAATTTGATACAATTAAGCCCTTAATTTGGGCAAAGGAATAAAATCAGATCTAAATATTCTAGTCAGCTTCCTAAAAGAATACAGAAATTAATGTGCAGTTAATGTACACTAAAGTGGATTTGACCACGTGATTATGGACTAATTTTAGTGGGCTTGGGCCACTGTTGACAAGATTTAGAACTATCATAGGGGTGTTAGGATAGAGTAGAAAACCATAGAAAACTCTATATATTAGAAAGTAATATCGAGTTTTACCAAGTCTTTTGAGTTGAATGTTTGCAATGACTATAGGTTAGAATATTTTATTAGGAAATATACCAAAAAACCGAAGATCTCCCACTTGACATGGATCCGGAAAATGTCGGATGAATGGAGAAGAAGCATTGTAGTACCTATATATAAGAATAAGGGAGATATACAAAATTTTACTAACTATCGAGGGATTAAACTTATGAGTCATACTATGAAGTTATGGGAGAGAATAATGGAGCAAAGACTTAGGCAGAAGACCAAGATTGCTGAAAATCAATATAGTTTTATGCTAGGGAGGTTAACTATAGAAGCTATCTTTTCACTTAGGCAATTAATGGAAAAATATTAAGCAAAGAGGAAAAATCTACACATGGTCTTGATCGATTTAGAAAAAGCTATGATAGGGTACCGAAGGATTTAATTTGGTGGGTTTTGAAGAAAAGGAATGTCTCCAGCGGTTACATTGAAAATTTTAAGGATATGTATGAAGGAGCAGTAACAAATGTGAGAATCACATGTGGAGATATATGTAGATTTCCCATGACTATAGGTTTGCATCATGGATTAGCCTTAAGCCCTTACCTCTTTGCATTGATTATGGATGAGTCAATTGCACTTATTCAACAAGAAGTACCATGGCGTATGTTGTTTGCAGATGATATAGTATTGCTAGATGAATCAAGAGATGGTGTAAATATAAAATTTAAGAGATGGCCGGGGGCATTAGAATCTAGAGGCTTTCTAGAGGCTTTAAAATAAGTCGTACAAAGACAAAATATATGGATTGAAACTTCAATGGACATGTACAAAGTGTTGAAACTACTATCAAAATTGAAACCCATGAGATACCACGTAGAGATTCTTTTCGATATCTGGGCTTGATGATTGGTAAGGATGGGGAGATTGATGAAGATGTTGAGCATAGGATAAAAGCTGGGTGACTGAAGTGGAGACTAGCTTGTGGAGTACTTTGTGACAAATAATACCAACAAAATTGAAGGATAAATTTTACAGAATAGTGGTTAGACCAGCTATGATATATCGAGCAGAATATTGGCCAATTAAGAAGACGCATATACATAAGATAGATGTGGCGGAGATGAAAATGCTTAGGTGGATGTGTAGTAAAACTAGGAAAGATAAAATTAGAAATAAGCGCTTTTGAGAGCATTTAGGGATAACACTAATAGGGGATAAGATTAGAGAAACCTGTTTAAAATGGTTTGGGTTTGTTGAGCGTAAGCCGGTTATGGCACCGGTGAGGAAAAGTTTGGCTATCTAGGTAGATGGCTTATTAAGAGGTAAGGGTAGGCCAAAGAAAGCATTGATGGATATCATTAATTCAGATTTGAAGAAGTTTAACTTATCTAAGAATTTGGCTCAAAATAGAACCGAATAAAGAAATAGAATTCATGTAGCTGACCCCAACATGGTTGGGATAAGGCTTTGATGATGATAATGCTGATGATAATCCCAGAAGATTTCAATAACCAATCTTCTATTTTACGGGCTCTTCATTTGAATCACATTTTTTATTATCCTCTTTTGAAGATGGACACCCCTTTCTCCATTTCTCTCTTCTTATCTTTTTCCTTAACTGATAAACCCCTCTTTATCATCTTCAACTTCATCCTCTTGTCCATTTCTCTCTTCTTATATTCTTCCTTAACTCATAAAGCTCTCCTTATCAGCTTCAATCTCATCCTCTTCCATCACAACTTACTCTAGAAAGGCATCTTTCCCTTCCTATATGACAACCATCTCAACCATCTTGGGGCGATTTTTCTGATTGGAGATTTCTTTTTTCTATAAGATGAAGCTTCCTTTATTGAGGAAATTGATAACCGAGGATGGAAAGAGCAAATATCATCATGGTGAATACTGAATAGTATATTAAGGGGTTGAATGTCAACAAACTGGTTAATGGTGGATAGTGCCAACACTGGTCTGTAGAACTCTTGTCTAGAAGGGAGATTTGACAAATTGCCTTACCTATGGAGGTTTTATAGATGGTTGGATTGTAGACCATGGCACATTGCTTTATTGGTTGGGCGGATGATATGCTGGATTCTTGAATTTGTATATTGTTAGGAGGAACAAATTGGGTAAATGGTAGCAGATTAGAAAGTGTTTTGATGGATTGTAAATGATTTTAAGGTTGCAGATGGTGGAACAAAGATGGGAGTTAGAATTTAGTGAAATTTTTTATAATTGCCAAATGCTTCCATTTAGAATTTGTAGAAGCTTATAGAAATTGCTGAACATCACAATTATTACAATAAGATGATATGATGGTATTTTATTCTATGATAATGAAATCTATCAATATTCAAATATGTTAAATCATGTTTTGTGTTCATCCAAATACCCCCTTAGACATTTCTATTTTATTGAACCTGGTTTTTGAAGTTAGAGCACAGACTATTCTATATTTGAGATGTAATTCTCTATCAATCAGTCATTGAATATTGGAATAAGTAGTATGAGTTTTTTTTCTTTTTCTTTTCCTTGTCATATTTTCTTGTATGGTGTGTCAAACCAAGGTGTTTGGATCTTATGGATCTCTATCCCTAAGACTTTGGCTTGGAGATTAGTGTATTGGCTATTCTCCCCACCCACTACATCACCGACTAGATCCAAATGTTAGCACCAAAATGCCTAATCCTAGTTGATTGCCCATCGAATCACCACCAACCAACACAAAATGCGAATGATTAATATAATTGTAGCCAATAAATGTTGGGTCCTTACATCGTCAGCGTTACAAAGTATTTCTCCCACACCCCTTCTCTTGTACTTGGATCAACAACTCCATTCATACTTTATGATTGCGGTTTTAACAAACCCAAAAACCAACTTCGTATTGTATTGGTTGTGGTTTGCATTCATCGTGGTGTGAATTTAGTTTTTACCCCAAAAAAATTTGAAAAATATCAAAAAAATCTAGAATATTGGAACATACTTGAAAATACTATTTTTTTCATTAGTACACATTGTAGAATAAAAATATCGGTTCCCCTAAGTCATAATACTGTTAAATGTGTTAAGTTTGTTGTTTAATATTTAGCCTCTCTTAGTTAATAAATCAATCATTGTTGTCCATATCTAACAAACATCATTCAAAAAAAAGTAACTAACTTTATATTTGCTTTATAAATTTTTTCACTTAAATGAGTTGGGCGTTTCAGCAATTTAACCAAGCCACATAATTGGAATCATTGGCCTATCAAATATATTGTGTTTACAATCCATTAAATGACTTTATATAAATAAGTTGCAAGACCCATTGTTAGTTTGACAACCATAACCATTGAAATTAATTGAGGGCCCCATAGTTGTCAAATCGTGAATTGTATTGCGAATCATAGGATATTTTCTACTTTTTTAATATATCAACATCAATGCATGACAAATATTAGCTTCTTCATAGTTTTGAAAATCGGAATTGTATCGCAAATTGTTCATGCCCATGAATTGAATTGAATCTTGAAACGTGTTGTGAATCGTATAATATTTTCATTTATCTAATAAAAATGAACAATAGTTAAAAATTAAAAAAAAAAAGCATTCATTCATATGAATACCCATCCATTTTCCCATTATAGCAGTAAAAATACAATGAAAATAACTGAATTAATCTATCATACAATCATATGAAGAAATTCATGACATGTATTAGCAAATAATAAATGTATGTGTAAATAGTTAAATAAGTTTCAGGTATTTATATATATTGTTGTCGTTAAAATTAAAATATAAAAGTAAAAATAAAATTCAAACCATGAATCGTATACAATAAGATATCTTTTGAAGTTAAGAAAGTGTTCATGAAGAAAAAAAAAATCAAAAAAAAGGTTTCAAGAAAAGATATAAACAAGCACCAAATTTATAGTGTAACGCTTTAATTAAATCTATGTTCTTTATTCATGCCTAAAACCATCCCAAAAAGGCGAAAACTCTTAATAGGTTTAGTTAACAACTAAATTAACTTTTTAAAGTAAAAATGCTAAAAGAAAGAAAGAATAAAAAGGGAAAAAGGTAAAAGATTGTTAGCGTTAACTTATTAGTTGTATCTATTCTTAGTCAAACAAATTGCTTGGATCGTAAGATTTGATGAAATAGTATTGAATTGTAAGATTCACACTTGAATCCTAAGATTCATCTTAAAATGGGATTCATTGATAGATACAAATCATTTTCCTTATAATTCGGGATACAAATCAGGATTTGGGATACGAATCGTAGGATTCTGATAACTATGGAGACCCTATCTATAAAGAAATCTAAAATGGTAAAAGATGCCCCCACTTATATGGCGTTGGTTAACTTGAATGGAAATTTTGGAAACCAAATGTATTATAATAAAATTTGGGTTTTAATTGGAGGGCCTACGATCCATGGCCCTTGATTTTCTCTCATTTCCTAGCCATCCACCAAAATTAAAGGGTTTTTAGAGGGTTTACTTTCGCCCCTTTTAGTTTGGTTAGAAACAAAATAAAATGGAAATGGGGGGTAACAAAGAGAGGGGAGGGAAAAAAGGGAGAGAGATGTGGAATATAAAACGAGGGAGAAGTGGGCAAAGGGGCTTACCGCTTACAGCCTACCTATAGCAGCAGTGACGACCTGAAGATGGTGATGGGTCTGAAGCAGCTAGTGCCAGCTTACCCCAGCAAGGTATGCCCATCTATGATCTCTCCTCTCTCATCTTCATTTTTCCTTTTTTCTTCCCATATTTCATTTTGTAATTTTGTAGTATTTTTTTGCATTTATTTTTTTTATTTTTATATTTGCTTTTTCTTAAAACAAATTTAGAAAAAAATTATATCATAAGCAATTTTTAATCCTTGTGATAATTGGCTTCCTGCTTTTGAACTTTTGTATAAGTTTGTAGAATGCCTGTCATAATTTTCTTTCACATTCCCAACATGGAAGTGTAGTGAGTCTTTATTTAGTTCCTGTTGGCATTCATTTAATGTCTTGTTCATATTTGCATCTTATATTCCTATATTTATATATCTAAATGTGTATATTTGTTTTTATTTTGTGGTCTTCTATTCTTTTAGGGCTAAAATAGTCCATACATGTTCACTTCTACTACCTCAAGTAGCACGTATGATATTGTTTTGCCGTAATAAGTTATGCAAAGATATTTAAAACATTAAGAAAGCGCTTTAGATTCACTGGTTTCATTGAATTCTCTGGCTTAAAAATCTGTTGCGAAAATATTTTATGCTACACTAAGATTACATCACTCTAGAGTCACTTACTACCGTGATTTCTGATGCAGCATTGGGAACACCTCTGTGAATGCAGTCCAAGCAAACATTGTCTACGTTATCGGCACACACTCGCAGAACTGTATGACTTGGTCCTTTTCGTTAATCCTGCATCTGTGACTGCATGGACCTTGGAAGAAACAGTTCATAGTAGGATTCATCGCTGCCAACTTTCTTGTTATGAATCAAATGCTCTAATGAAGAAGGTTTTGTTCTCTCTGTCTCTTCTTTTGAGATCAACATTTTTAATTATATTTTGTTTTTCCTTATAAATGATACTAAGATGATATTTTTAATTATACTTTGAAATGTGTTGTTTGGCTGTGCATTGGGAACACCTCTGTCTCGTCTGCCATCGTTTTTCTTATGGAAAAGAAGTGGTTGTTGTTATAAGAAAAAAAAGATATTGAACAATGTGCACTAGGGAAGTCTAAAAAAAGTGTTTAAAATATTGTTCTTCTACCATGTTGGCTATCCCTTAAATTGGTTTTATGCTTTTGATGTGCATGCTTTTGAATTGGGAAGCAGTGGGATGATTATTTTAATAGCTAACGGAAGGAAGACTATTCACCCACTGTAGATGACTTTTGAAAATATTTTTTGGAATTGAAAATTGGGAATATTGCTGATGGTTGTTATGTTATACATGTGAGGTTAGAATTACTGTCTGGAGTTGTAGGGCAGACCTATAAGCGTGACTAAATTTGTGAGTGGAGGATTCTTGGGCAATGCTATGTTGAGTACTTTCACTCTCCTGGTTTTTGAGAACATGTGATTGTCGTTTTGCCATAACAGGCAGTATTTTTATTTATTTATTTATGTTAGAAGTTTGAAACATTTGTATTATTCACTCACTTTCACTCTCCTGGTTTTTGTGAAGATGTGATAGTCTTTAGCCACTAGGGGCAGTATTTTTTTTTTCTGGATTAGAAGTTTAAAATATATGTATTAGTGGGCTTTATGTTTGTGATCATGTGGGGGTTGGACCCGTTTTTTCATTCATGTCAGTAGCTCTTTTGTTAAGTATGTTCTATTCATTGAATTAGCCGGGTATCATAGTGTTCTATTCTGGTTTTTAGTATAAACACATACCCATGATTGGGGTTGTAGTTGCTTTTTGTGCAACTGAACCTGGTGTCAAAGCTATTCCCAACCACATGTTTCTCTCTAGCGATTCATCATCATCAGCCCTCCTCCTCTGTTTCTTCGCGTCACACTTTATTCTCTTTCTTCTTTCTCCTCTCTAATATTCTTTTCAACAACAGGAAAGGGGGCCTTGTTAGTTGTTACCAGTTACAGCAGAAACTGCAGGTCTGCAAAATTCATGCTCAGGCCTGTGCACAGCTGGGTCCCGGCATGATTCTAGGGCCTGACCTATTGCAGTCTGCAAAATTCATGCTCAGGCCTGTGCACAGTTGGGTCCCGGCATGATTCTAGGGCCTGATCTATTGTGGTGCAGCGTTGTACTTGCAAAGACAGTTTTTTATGCAGTGAAGTAGTGTAAAGATTTTTTGTGGTCCATGTGGGGAGATTAAAGATTTCTGTTTCTGCATTTATGTCGTAATCTTGCAGTATTTGTCTACGGTTCTCTTAAACGTATAGTTTGAATTTGCTGTCATAGCCTCGCTGAAGTTGTTAGAGGTGGTTATCATATTAAAGGTCAATGTGATCTGTTTTGGATTGTCTTTGTTGTTGATTGGGAATGACAGTGGTATTAAAATTGGATTATAATTGAGAGTTGTCAATTGTTTAATCAGTTTGTGTGGGTATCATTCATAAGTTGTTGTTAAAGGTGGTTTGGGTGGGTTCTTGTAGTAATGTCTCAATCACTGTGCTCTGTTTTTCCATTGGCCAAGTGCTTGGATAAAAATGTTGTGTCTAACTGATGCAGTGAGGTGTAAAAACATACGGGACATCATCTTCTTAATGATTCAGCTGCCTAGTTGGTGCCATATCACTGCCATGTGGGTGTCTTTTGAGCGCCTCTATGTCACATTGAATTGTCTTGGGAACTCATAGTAATTATGTGGCTTAGCCCTTATAAGTTGTGTTTGTTTCGGGTATGATGCTAGCTACTTAGCAAGTTGTAATACTTAGTGTTATTAGGTGTGTAGGGAGTGGTAGTAGTCAGTCTAGTAAGCTGTAGTTTTGAATGTAGCAGCCTTGGAATCAAGCTTGTATTCATGAGAAGAGAAGGGGAGATAATTTGAAGATTATGTTTGTTTATTAATTCAGCATTGGGATTGGTTTTTTGCTTTTTCCCTTATTGTTGTTTTTGTATCTCTGAACCTGGGTATTTTGATAAATAAACCTCAGTACATATAATTGTAACCTCAGAATTTCGAAGTTGACCCAGTATTTCTGGTGTTCCTACTATAGAGAAAGAAGATGAACTGGAAGCACATAATCACACACAATAAACACGAGATTTACGTGGTTCACCTAATGTGGGCTACGTCCACAAAGATTTAAGCCTGGAGATCACCACACAAGAAGAACAATCTTCTTCTTATGATTACAAAAGTACAAAAGTCTTTCCCTAGGATTCTCCTTTGCAGAGCAATAATTCTCTCATACCGCTTAGAATAATACAGAAGCCTTAATTAACAACACCTAGGCATTTACAGCCGTCGGATTTGGCCTTATAATAAAAGTTATAGATTAAACCGTCAGAGTAATGAATATACCCAGATCAGGCTTCACCAACCGTTTAATCTCCCACTTGAAAACTGATCACACTGAATGTCAATGATAACAGCAGAATATAGCTTCAAATCTCAACACCTTGTCTTCAAACAAGAAGTCCAACTGAAGCTGAGCACAACTTCAGTTTCTCTATATTCACCACCTTTGTGAACATATTAGTAGGATTCTGACTTAAGGAAGCTTTTCTAGTTTCCACACATTTTCCTCTAGAAGCCATTTTATGAAGTGATATCTTATGCGAATGTGTTTGGTTATTGGATGAAAGACTGAATTCTTTGCTAGATGAATAGCACTCTGACAATTCCTGTACAGCTTGTTGTCCCCTTGATTATAATCCAACTGTTCCATCAACTCCTGCAACCAAATCATTTCCTTGTTAGCTTCTGTAACAGTAGCATACTCTGCTTCTGTAGTTGAAAGTGTAATAACATCTTGTAATTGTGATTTTCAACTGATTGCTGCACTGCCCAAGGTGAAGACATATTCAGTAGTACTTATACTTCTGTCATGATCTCCTGCCAAATCTGAATTAACATAACCCTACAGTTTGATTTATGATCCTCCAAAACACAATACTACATTAGTAGTACCTCTGAGATATTTGAGAATCTACTTAACTGCCTCCTAATGTGTTTTCCCGGGGTTACCCATATATCTGCTTACGACTCCTCATGTATGAGCAATATTAGGTCTTGTGTTGACCATAGCATACATTAAGCTGCCAATAGCTAAAGCATATGGGATCTTGGACATATCATCTTTCTCTTGTTAATTTTAAGGAACAACTCTTTTGAAAGTTTGAAATGGCTAGCTAGTGGAGTGCTAATTGGCTTAGCACATTGCATGTTGAACCTGTGTAGAACATTTTGAACTTATTTTGCCTGAGACAACTTTACTATGTGGTTTGTTCTGTCTCTACTAATTCTCATACTAAGAATTTGATTTGCAGTACCCAAATCCTTCATCCCAAACTCCTTTGACAACTATTTCTTCAGATTATTTATTTCATGCATGTTTGATCCTGCAATAAGCATGTCATCTACATACAATAGGAGAATAATATAATAATCATCAAGGCTTTTGTAAGAACAACAATAGTTTGCATGATATCTTTTGTAATCTATGTTGTACATAAATCTGTCAAATTTAATATACCATTGTCTTGGGGCCTGCTTCAAGCCATATAAACTCTCTTTGAGTTTACACACCATGTCCTCCATTCTTGAGACAACATATCCTTGTGGTTGATGCATGTAAATATCTTCTTCCAAGTCACCATGGAAAAATGCAGTTTTAATATCTAATTGTTCAAGATGTAAATCTTCTACTACCAGAATACTCAAAACACTTTTGATTGTGCTTGATTTAACCACAGGAGAAAATAATTTAGAGTAATCAATACCTTTCTTTTGCTGGAAGCCTTTCGCAACTAGCCTAGCTTATATCTTTTGCTACCGTCATGTTTATCCTTCAATCTGTACACCCACTTATTATGAAATTCTTTTTTTCCCTTAAGCAATTGAACTAAGTCCCATGTTTGATTTGACAATAAGAATTGCATCTCATCTTTCATGGCTTACTCCCACTTAGCTCGAGTATTAACTTGCAATGCTTTTATGATGGCTCACCACCATCAATTAACAAAAGTAATACAACGAAGGTGAATAACGTTGTATAGGCTTAGGACTTCTAGAGGACCTTCTTACTGGGGTAGGTGTATAAGGATCCACCTATGGGTTTTCATTTTCATTTACTTCAGGCACATCATTTTCAGAAATGTTCTCTACGTCTAAGTATTTTGTATTGTTCTTTTGCACCATATCCTTATCCTTATGCATAACTTTCTCATTGAATACAACATTTCTACTTCTGATGTTTTTTTTTTCTTCATCCCAGAAGCGGTAACCAAATTCATCTAAATTATATCCAATGAAAGTACATTTTCTGGATTTAAGATTTGACTTATCCCTGTTTTTAGCATCAACATGAACATAAGAGACACAACCAAATACTTTTAAGTGTGAAAGATTTACCTCTTTTCCGGTACAAGCTTCCTTTAGCAATCCACCATCTAAAGGTACTGAAGGCCCACGATTGATCAAGTATGCAGCAGTATTCACTGCTTTTGCCCAAAGCTGTTTAGACAATCTAGCATGCAGCATCATGCTTTGAGCACGCTTTACAATTGTCCTGTTCATACGCTCTGCCACACTATTTTGATGTGGTGTATTAGGAATGGTCTTCTCTCACCTTATCCCATTTGTAGAGCAATACTCTTCAAATTCTTTGCTACAGTACTCTCTCCCATTATCTGATCTTAGGCATTTCAATTTCAGACTTGTTTCATTTTCAACCAAAGCTTTCCACTTTTTAAAAACACCAAACACATCAGATTTGTTTTTCATAGGATAAACCCATAATTTCCTGATTGCATCATCAATGAATGTAACAAATTAAGAAGATCCACCAAAATAAGGTACCTGTGTTTGTCCCCACAAATCCATGTGAACCAGCTCCAACCTTTCTGATTTTGGTGGCCTCCCTACTTTAGAGAAAGTAACTTTTCTTTACTTTCCAGCTTTCCAAAGACACAGTCTTCATGGAACTCTAAGTCCAAAAACTTAAGGTCTTATAGCTTACCTTTAGAGTTGAAAATTTTTCATCCCTTTCTCACTCATGTGTCCAAGTCTATAGTGTCATGTGTTTAAGTCTATAATTTTATTTGCAACTACAATGGAATTAGTACTGCTATTAGTTAAGTCAAGAGTACTTTCTTTCTTACCGCGAGCAACAACCATACTCCCTTTTGTAATCTTCCATGAGTCATCTCCGAAGATTGTTACATAACCAGAGCTTGCAAGCTGATGAACAGCTATAAGGTTTCTTCTTAGGTTCGGTACATGCCTAACATCATTCAATTACCATGTACCTCCATTTGGTAATTTGATTTGAGCATTTTCTTTGCCAATTATGTCACAAGGTTCATCATTACCAAGATAAACTTTTCCAAAGTCACATTTCACATAATTTTTGAGATATTGTCTGTGTGCAGTGGCATGAAAGGACGCACCAGAATCTATAACCTAATATTCAGATTTATAATAAAAAGAAAGAATTAAAGCATCCTGAACAGTATTACCTGCAACATTTGTGGAAGCATCATAATGGTTGTCATTGTTATTGTTCTTGTGCTTGTTTTTCTTTGGTGGAGCTCTGCAGTCCTTTTTTAAATTTCCTTTATTGCCACAATTCCAGTATGTGATCCCACTTTTTGATGATCTTGACTTACTCTTTGATTTAAATTTTCCACAATTCTGCCCTCTCTTAGTTTTCCTTCCTCTATTCTTCACATTCAATGTATTTCCTTATGATTCACCTAAGGATTTCCTGTGAAGCTTCTCATCAATGATAGCACTCACAACATCATCAAACTTCAGTTTGCTTGATCCCGATGAATTATTCAGTGAAGTAACCATACCACCCCAATTGTCTGGTAAAGAAGATAAAAATAATAATGCCCAAATCTCATAATCAAAATGTAATTTTATCGATGACAACTGGCTCATAACTGTGTTAAACTCATTTATGTGTTCAGCAACAATCCCACCTGCAACCATCTTCATGTTAAACAATCTTTTTATCAAATAGACTTTATTTCAAGCAGATGGTTTTTTATACATTCGTAAAAAGGTAGCCATAACATCTTCAGTGGTTTGCTTTTTTGAAATATTGAATGCAGCAGACTTTATTAGCGAAAGTCTAATCGTACATAAGGCTTTTCTGTCGAGTACCTCCCAATTTGGATCTGACATAGTGACAAACTTATTTGCTTTTCCTCCAAGTGGCAAGTAGAACTTCTTTTGGTAAAGGAGATCCTCTATCTGCATCTTCCAAAATGCAAAATTTTGGCCATTGAAATTTTCAATCGTTTGCTTTGTGTCGTCCGTCATTGCGCCCACTCAAATCAAAGCTCTATTTATTTGATTATTTTTTTGTCAATCAAACAGTCTATCTGTTCCGTTTATCTCGTAGATCTTGTCACTACTAGTGCATAGAAAAAAAAGGAGCACAATTCGGAGTCTGGATGACCTCAAAAACCACAATTGAATTGACTGGTGAATCTAGTCAATTTGCTTGTTTGACTTTCCTGCTGATGTCATGCTGGTGTCAGCACTGCTGGTGGCAGTCTGGGCCGAACTCTGCGAATGGGTCAAGTCGACCTAACCCGGAACTGACCTGCTTGGCTCCTCACTGGGCTTTTACTGCAAATAGGTTAGGTCAACCTAACTGACCTCGACTCGCCTTGGGATAAAACCTAGGAGTCTTCTTCTTGGTTCTTGCGATAGAGGGGGAGCAGGGCCTCCCTCTACTTCTCTATTGACAACGATGGAGGGCAGCGACAAATGGCGTGTGGTAGCCCGGTGACGGTGGCGACACAGTACTGTGGCAACAGCAGTTGGGGATTCCGGCGATGCCCACGTGAATCGGTTCTGCGAAAGGTTTCTATAAGCCCTCTTCCCCTTCTCTGATCCGACAAGATCTTGATCTGTGGAGATCACCTTTGTTTTTTTCCGATAAAGATTTGTAGAAGCCCCTTCTTTGTCCCTTTGCAACAGCAGAAACAGGAAATGGATCCCCTTTCTCTAGTTCGAAACAGATGTGTGCCCCATCGAGTGCCTTTGCCCTTTTTTTTTTTTTCTGATTGGAAGATGGATCCCGACGGTGATGGCCGATCCTCTTCTTCCCGGTGGATCCAAGCCTCGATCCGCCAATTGCAATGTTCGAGTGGTCTTCATTAAGCTCTGATACCAATTGTTGAGAAAGAAGATCAATTGGAAGCACACAACAAACACAAGATTTACGTGGTTCATTTGATGTGGGCTACGTCCACAGAGATTCAAGCCTGTCTACTATTTTGGAGATCACCATACAAAAAGAACAATCCTCATCTTGTGATTACAAGAGTACAAAAGTCTCTCCCTAGGATTCTCCTCTGCAGAGCAACAACTCTCTCACACTACTCAGAATAATACAAAAGCCCTAATTAACAACACCTAGACATTTACACCATCGGATTTGACCTTATAACAAAGGGTTCAGATCAAACCGTCAGATTACATTTTCACCCCAATAAATAATGAATATACCTAGATCAGGCTTCACCAACCCATCACCTACATCAGTTGGTTTCGGAGCATCGTAGTCTCTTGGTGCTTCCTACATCATTTGGTAGCTAAGTTGCTTTCCTGCATCGCTAACAGATGGGAAACCTAGTTCTAAAAATTTACATACCATTATCACGATGTTTTTAGTGGTCTGGAGCTGTTAGGATGTATCTTGAGGGGAAGTTTATGTTTGAATATATGGATTGGAGTATCAAGAAACATTCTATGGATTATTCTAGGCATGTTTAAGTGGGAGGCATACAATATGCGTAATATGTCTTGTGTTTGAATTCAATGAAGCCTCATGAAAGTGAAGGATTATATGAGTTACAACCATGAGACTTCAATTTATAGTCTGTGAGTTCTAATCTTATAAATAATCTGGCTTGCATATATTAGATTAAACGAGCTATTGCAAATGATTGGAAATATTCCCTTTTTTTTTCAATGAATCATTGGAAATATTTCAGTGGTCAAATACTATATGAAAACTAAAGTTACTTTCAGGAGTTAGTCTATTTAAGAATAACTGAATTCCATTGTCAAAAAATGTACAAAGGAGCATTTGATAATAACTGAAATTGAACAAATGTAATGGGTTTCTGGCTGGTTTAAATTCCAATTTGATCTTGTATTCACTTGAATTCTTGGAAATGCAATTTTTCTTTCATTGAATAGGGCCCATTCATTGTTACTTAGAGGTGAAAGGTTATGAGCCGTGGTGTCTTCTCCTCCATTACCTCTAGAGAAATCTGCTTTGAATGTCACTTAAGGCGGAGGTCAAGGGTAAGCTAATTCTAATGTAGGTTGTGCTAGTAGAGGCTAGGGGAGGTCAAGGTAGGTGTTGCAATGTTCTGATGGCAATGATGGATGTGGTAAAGATAGGGGAGAAAGATTCTATTACTTGTGGACATTCATAATGTAGTTTCATGTTGGGAATTGCTAGCTTAGTAGACTGTCCATAATGGGTCCTTTACCCATTTGCATTGGTATTAAGTGTGCTAACTTTGTCAAGCGATCTACTATCATCCGTATACAATTGTTACCTCTCTTAGTGTTTCGGAGTCCATAATGGGTCCTTTACCCATTTACATCGGTATGAAGTGTGTTGACTTCGTCAAGTGATCCACAATCACCTGTATACAATCGTTACCTTTCTTAGTGTTTGGGAGTTCGTAATGGGTCCTTTACCCATTTACATCAATATTAATGTTGCTGACTTTGTCAAGCGATCCACAATCACCTGTATACAATCATTACCTCTCTTAGTGTTTAGGAGTCCAGAGATAAAGTCCATTGTGGAGGTTTCTGATGTTCTGCTTTGATTTGTTGACACACTAGGCATCAGGAAACGAAATTAGTGATTTCTCTCTTTATATTGTTCCACCAAAATCATCCCCTTATGTTCTGATGCATTTTGGTGCTACCTAGGTGCATGTAATACTTTGCATGGTGCGCTTTCATCATAATCTCATTTTTCAGATCTTCCACTGTTGGCACACGTTGTTGATCATGGAAGTACAACACGTCTTCAACCATTCTAACGGCTAGTCTTTCAGCTAAATTCTCCAAAACTCTAACTAGTTATGGGTTATTCAGTTGATTCTCCTTGATTTTTTGTATTAGGTCTGGCGCAAACGCTGACATACTTACAAACATCACGCTTTTGCTAAGTGATTGTAGTTCGACGTCCAAATCACGAAATTCTTCTGTCTATGCCAATTCTATGCATATATGAGCCAATGTTGCTCGCTCACCTACTTGTTTTATTATTGTCACTTTCTGCTCAAAGCATTTGCTACTACATTCGCTTTTCTATGGGAAATGATACTGGAAGCTTCGATGATCAAAGTAACCCTCAAATTTCTACCCATAAAGATAGTGTCTCCATATCTTCAAGCGAAAACCACAATTGCTAAGTCCAAATCATGCATCACATAATTCCTTTCATGCACCTTCAGCTGTCTTGATCCATAAGCGACTACCTTTTCAGCTTGCATTAGCACACAACCTAAGCCAATATTCGATGCATCTATAAAGCTGACAAATACTCTACTTCGATTGGAATGGTAAGGATCGAAGTAGTTAGTCGCTGCTTCAATTTTTTGAAATTGTCTTTACATTATTTTGTCTGTGCGAAAGCCACATTCTTCCTGGTCAGCTTTATCAGGGGGGCTGCTATCGGGGAAAATCCTTGAATGACTTCTATAAGATCCTTCTATCTAGATGAAACTTTTGAGCTTCTGTTACATTTCTCGGTCTTCCCAATTTATAATTGCCTCAATCTTCAAGGGATCTACTGCTAATCCATCCTTCGATATGATAGAACCAAGGACAACAACGTGTTTCAATCAAAACTCGCAATTACTCAACTTTGCATACAATTGGTATTGCTTAGAAGCTACAGTGAGAT
Organism: Sextonia rubra; assembly: GCA_037013555.1. NCBI lineage: Eukaryota > Viridiplantae > Streptophyta > Magnoliopsida > Laurales > Lauraceae > Sextonia > Sextonia rubra. The sequence continues at coordinate 108,266,574 of JASUAD010000001.1, read as the reverse complement.
CCTTAAATGTTGTGAATGCTCCTCTTGAGGCTAGGAATACACCAGTACATTATTGATGAATACAAATACAAATTGATCCTAGTATAGTGCGAAAATCAAGTTCATCAATGCCATAAATACACCTGGCGGATTAGTTAGTCCAAATGTCATTGCCAAAAATTCGTAGTGCTCGTATCTGGTTTTGAAAGTTGTTTTAGACACATCCTTCTCTCTAGTTCGCAGCTAGTGAAACCTGACTTCGAATTAGTCTTGGAAAAATAAGCCGCGCCTTGTAATTGGGCAAATAGCTCAAATATTCTCGGTAACGAATATTTGTTCTTAATTGTAACTTGATTCAATTGCCGGTAGTGAATACACATCCTGATTGATCCATCTTTCTTCGCAAATAACATTGCATTAATTCTTTATTTTTTTATAATTAATTAATTAATTATTCAATTATGGCCTACATGGTACATACACAAGCCAGAATTGTACCCTAATTCCCAATGTTGCTTGATTTTCCCTATTGATTTAATTTCATTAATTAATTCACAAAATCAGTTGGATATTTATAAATATTCTAAAATTGGGTTGGATCCTTACAGATACCCTTGTTTTAGTGGTAATGAGGTGGACATTTTCCTCCTCTTATATTGCATTGAGGATGTTTCTTATTTCTTATTGTTATTACTTTTTTTATTTTCATCAACTAGTGGACCTGGGCCAACATTTGCAGGTGAAAGGTGTGGATGTTTGTCATGTGAAACTTGCAGAAGATTGGGTTTTAAGTTCGCGTAAACTTCTTCAAACTCCTAATAGTTCATATAGTAGTGCCTTAAAAGGAGCTCAGCAGTTTCTTTGGGCTGGTCATGAAATGGATATGGTATTGTGTTATTTCTCTTTAGTTTTTGTCTAATTTTTTTTTAATTTATTACATGGTGAGACTAGAACTCATGCACTCTCACATACAACCCCATGTCCCCAACCGGATGAGCTACAGCTGGGGAGTGGGGACTATAATTTTGTTTTGTTTTACTTGTCAGAACTTTGTGCCCTTTTTTATGTCATGGCCACACATTATTTTAGGTTTATATCTATGTATATCTTATGCAGGTGCGTGATGTGGCAAATGCCTTGGTTGAAGCTAAGAAGTGGTCAGCTGATGTAAGGAATTGTTTGTCTATAGTTGATAGTTGGGTGAACCTTCGGGACAGTGGTATGGAAAAGGTGTCACTGAATTACGTCGAGAAGTTGCTTAGCTTTGACCCTCCACCATGTAACGAGTTTAGTTTTCTAAGATTGAAGGTTAAGAAATATAGAATTTATGCTGTTTCCATTCATTGTTATCCACCTGTTATTAGCCTCGCAATTTTCTCCAATCTCTTTTCCCAATTAATCTACAGGCACATGCAGATGAAGCAAGGGTTTTGGTTTCTGAAATTAAATCAGCGTTTTCATCTTCTTCTTGTGTCACGGTAATGATGTACAAATTAGAGTGATTCTTCCTTTATAATGTGCAACTATGCTTCTCCTCATTTAACTGGACACATTCCAGCTATGATTGATTCTAATGTATATTCTTGAGGATCTAGTACTGTTTTGTAGATGTCAACTTTGTGTTCTAAATTTTCTTTTTACTTTTTACTGTGAGAGGTTGGGCCAGGGCTGGTTTATGCATAATGTGTGCTTTTTTAGACCACGTAGATATCTTTTTGAGCTTGAATCTTAAATGAAGTATTTTCCTCAAATGCTAGATATCTTTTTGACTGTGGACCTTGAATGAAGTATTTATGTCTAATGCTATTTTCACTTTATTTTGCACATTGTAATCCAGGTTACTGAACTGGAGTCCTTATACTCAAAAGCTATTAACTGCCCAATCTTTCTAGAAGAATGTGAACGCTTATGGAAGGAAATCTCTTCAGCTAAGGTACATTTTGATAACATGTTTCGATTTTAGTCAGTGTACAATTTATTGCTGTTGATTTCTTTTTGTTTACTGGGTTTTTTTAATTATTATTATACTTCAACTTAAGGTGAACTGCATTTGTAAACACACTCTTACAAAAATTATTTTGCTTCATCTCTTCTTGTCTTTCATACTGGTTATGAAATTATGCATTTCTGTTCATCTTTTGAACCATTTGCATTTGAAACTCACACATTACTATAATTTTCTGTTTTTTCAAAGTTCAAACTGATCTATGTTTGTTAGGTTAAAGGTACATTGATTTGGCCAATGGTTAGGGTCAGGTTAATTCTGTTCGGGGTTGATATCCCCTTTCTACCTTTCAGGGTGCAGTGACTATCTCATTTCCATTGAATATCATTTATGCAAATGGAAATTACTTTAGATTTTTAATGCAAATAAGGTTATCCCTCCCATTTGAATCCAATAAAAAGTACCTCCTGTGTCCAAATTTTTGAAAGAATACAAATTCAATTTTTCAGTTCAAGTTAAAAATTCGATTTCAGTGGTTTGGCCAAAAATTTAACTTTCAAATACCAATGTCTTTCCAATAGAAGCCCATAAATTTTATCAAGTAAACGCATTACTAAAACAGGATCTAATTGATGTGGGTGAAATCCAGATTATTTACCAAAAAAAAGGTGAAATCCAGATTTGTAGTTCTCTTCTCTTGATTGTGATTAAGCTAATTTTCTTCAATACAACAAGGAATCAATTTATTCTGTACTTGGTGTCCACTTATTTGTGTTTTATTGTGATGCTCTAGGTTTTGATAGACAGTGCAAATCGATGCTTCTCTGTACAGTCACCTTCTTCAATTGAGCTTGATGTTCTTACCAAGCTGATGTCAGAGGTTAGTTTTAAGATCATTTTCCCTCTGTGTCATTCATTATACCGGATTTCATAACTTAATAATTTATCATTTCTCTGGAGCTGATTTAATGACATGTAAGACCAACGCTTTTTCTTTTTTCTTTTTGGTATTCTCTGGAGATTCTTACTGTTTTCTTTTGGTTTTCTTTCTTTTTTATTTAACAGATGTCAGAGCTTTGTCTTCAGCTTCCCGAATTGGAGATGCTGTCATCGCTTATAGGAAAGGCCGAATCATGGAAAATTCGATGTTGCAAGTTCTTGGAAGGTCCTATCACTCTGAAGGTGTGGTCCTCTAGAACGTTTCAATAGTTTGTTCCCTTTTTTCAATGAAACAGCTGTTTCAGTCACAATGATGGAATTGACCTATTCACTTGTTCAGGAACTTGAAGTTTTTCTTCAAGATGCCAACACTTTTACTGTCCAAGTTCCGGAGTTTGGGCTTCTAAGACAGTATCAGTCGGATGCTTTATCCTTGATCTGTCGTTTCCATGAACTGCTTGCAAACATTCAGGAACGGAAGGACTTCTGCAACGTTGTTAATGAGCTAACTTGCATTTTGAAGGATGGAGAATTGTTGAGAGTACAGGGTGTGATCACTAGACATATTAATCAAAAATATATTTTTTTGCACTATTATTTAGTAGTTTAATTTTGCACTATTATTTAGTAGTTTAAACATTTTGAAGGTTGTTTCTATTTGTTTTTCTTGTTACAATCCTGAGATTCAGCTTTCTTTTGCAAATAGTTGATGAGCTACCTCTAATCAAGGATGAGTTGAGGAAATCATGTTGCAGAGAGAAAGCATCGAAGGTATTAAATTGAACATTTATTTCAATGTTTTTTTTTTATATATCTTCAGCAATCTACTGTATGATCTCATACGGTGATTCACTTCAGACTTCTTCCTTCGTGTACTGCACACATCTTGAGTTAAGTGCTGTTATGTTCTTTATGACATGATTACTTTTAGTTTGTTCATAGAATTTTCGAGCTTCCAAATGAGTAGAAGCTAGATTTGATTAGCCAATTTTGAAGATCTGAATCTGTTTGAGTGTGATGCATTAATCATCATCATCATCATCATCATCATCAAAGCCTTGTCTCAACTATGTTGGGGTTTGATTGATAATTTTTTCTGTCATTTACTGTATGAAATTGAATGCATAGGTACTCGCTATTCGAATGCCACTGGAGTTGATTGAGCAATTGATGACAGAGGCTGCTTCGTATGTTCACTTTTCTGACACATGCAGTAATTTTTTTAATTTTTAATGACACCACTATTTATGCGTTAGTTTTTTCTGGCATTGTTGCGTTAACACAACTATCGCACAGGTTACAAATTGAGAACGAAAAGCTATTCTGTGATGTTTCTGAAGTACTTCTGTCATCTTATTCTTGGGAAGAAAGAGCCAAGCATATTCTTAGCAATGGGGGTCAGATGTCAGACTTCGAAGAGACTATAAGGTTTTGTCTGCTATTTTTGTCTTTGTTTTGTTGTTTATTGCATGAAATTATGGTTATTTCATTATCCTTTTCGTTTCTTTTACCTATGGAGCATGACATTTAATTTTGAATATTTCAGGGCATCACACAGCATTTTTGCAATTCTGCCTTCTCTGCATGATGTCAGGGATGCGTTATCAATGGCTGAAACATGGTTAAGGAGATCACAGCCATTTCTAATGTCCACAGTTTCTTCCGGGCATTCCTCGAGTCCTTTACTGAAAATTGATGCTCTGAAGGTTATTGCTTGTCTATGATTGAGTTTCTTTGCAAAAAGTGGAAAGTCATTTATAATCTTTTGTGCTACATTTGCAGGAGTTAGTTTCTCAGTCGAAGTGTATGAAAGTATCTTTGAGGGCACCAGATATGCTGCTGAGTATTCTCAAGAATGTTGAGGCATGGGAGCATGACGCTGCTACTTTGCTTGAGCTTGCAGATTCTTTGCATAATGTTGACACCATAATAGATGACAGGCTTACTATCAGAATTGAGGAGTCTCTTTCTGGAATTGATTGTGCTGCTCAAGTTGGGATAACCTTTGGATTTGAGTTGCACGCATTGTCAAAACTACAGAATGTATCTTCTATACTGCACTGGAGTTTAAAGGTTCTCTACTGTTTCAGTGCTCCTGTCCTCAAGGTATCTACTTCCATTTTCTGTACATGTTAAACTCTGAAATTACTGTTTATCACCTTATTTAGATGCTTGTGTCTCTGTTGCAATTTATGTGTGCTGCTGCTGTGTCAGATTGCCACTGTAAAAGAGTAATCTTTCCATGAGTGCATGTGATGTTTGCAAAAGTCTCTTCTTTTTTTATTGGTAACATGACTTGACTTGAACCGATCACCTCAATGTTGCAAAATCTTGTATCCTATCTCTTTTTTATTTAGGAATGGAGCAAAAAGTTTGATGCTATTGTACTGCTTGGTATGAAGCTTGTGGCTAAACCATGCAGTGGATATGCTGTTTGTTGGCATGTGATCATTCATGCCTCTGTAATTGAAAATTTGTTGAACTAAATTATCATCTTTTAGGGAAGTTGATGCTTATGAATGTCAATATGGAGAGGAATGTTTAAAAGGATTTAAAAAATAATTTAGTGCTTTTGGTAAGTAAATAGTCTAGGTGTTTCTGACAAACCTAGATGGATGGGATAAGGCTGAGGTACCCACGACCTGAAATCTGAATTTCCTATAAGTCTATTTCATGCCACGAATGTAATTTCTGCATTTGTGAGAATCGGCGTAGTTCTGAAAATTTGAATTGTATCCCAAATCGTTCATATCCATGAATCGAATTAAATCGAATCATATATTGTATCACAAATCATTGAATTATTTAAAATTTTCTAATAAAAAATTAAAAAAGAAAAATAAAATATTTAATAATCCACACATTTTCCTTTTCATTGCAATATAAATACAATGATAAGTAAGTTTATCATACACTCATATCAAGAGCATCAAGATATCTTAATACCTAATAAATTAGATGTGTCAATAATGAAATAAGTTTAAGGTGTTGATATATACCTATCTTTTGTTATCATTAAATCAAAATATATTAGTTAAAATAAAAACCAAACCATTGATTTTACGCAGTAGAATATTTCTTGAAGTTAAGTTCTCATAACTAAAAAAAAAAGGAAGATATAAACACTTCATATTCAAACTATCAAACACTTTAATCAAATGAGTGTTCTTTATTCGTCTGTAAAACCTCCCTAAAGCAATTATTTAAGGGGTTTTGTTAACTTCTAAGTAACATTTAAAATGTAAAAATAAAAAAAAGAAAGAGTAAAGCAATAAAAAAAGTAAAGATTATTAATATTAGCTTATTGGTTTTAGTTATTCTTACTTAGCCAAATTGCTTGAATTGTAAGATTTGATGAAACGAGTATTGAATTGTAAGATTCACACCTAAATCCTAAGATTCGTATGTAAATGAGATTCACTGGATGGTACGCATCATTTTCCTTTGTATTTATGATGCGAATTATAGGATTTTGATAACAATGAGAATAAGTTAAATCGAATTGCAGTGGAATACATACGTACAAGCAAATATATGTATATATCAATCATTGCATAATAGAGCACAAGGTATCAATAAATCCTAATTTGTTTATTTATTTTTTAAAATAGTGATTGCATTAAATGCTCGAAAAACTTTACAGTATACTCAAACAACTTTACAGTATACAAGAGCTATACTCAAAACTAAAAATCCACAAGAAGATGGGAGGGCACACAACAAAAAAAAAAAAAAGGAAAAGGATGGGCCACGATCCAAAGAGAGGGGAATTAAAATGGGGACACGATCATAGCAGCTTTTTATATTCGTTCTTTAGCAAGCTTGTCGGCCTTAGAGTTAGTTGTACGACTAATGTGGAAGAATGATAAATCGATAAATTGTGGAAGATTGATGAATTGATAAATTGTGCCTGTTGGAAAAGGGATGAATCGCGATAAATTGTAATTTATTAATTAAACCAAACTTTCTAACCACATATAAACTAATCAAACCAGATAAAAACTTGACCAATTTGAGGGTGTTGTTATAGTCATCAAATTAGCTGCTACATCCAAAGTCATATTTGCGAAATGTCTCTGTAAGATGCCTAGATAATGTCATTGGCACTCCACTTGACCCCCTTGAGGCTTGTCCTTATATGTTTGTCCTTGTTTTTTGGATTTACTTTGTTAATAAGAAAAAGTGCCCATGTATTGAATTAAGTTATAAGGAAACATGGCAGGTAAACAAAGCTCAAAATTATCATATACAATCACACAAATAAAAATAAAGACAATTTAAAATTGTATGAGGTTAATGCAAGGATAACATTGCAAGATTAATTCAAGAGTAGGGTTACATATTTACAAGAGCCAATATAACAAGATAAATTAGTTTACAAACTACAAATTTAAAAATGAAAATGTACGTGGATCTAAAATGGTGTATTATAACCCCACTTCGGATGGTCAAAGTTGGGTATTTTATCCCCCACGACAGATCATCAAAAGTGGTAACGCAAAGTTCCTAGTGGAATAGAAGATGAGATGGAAGGGATAGGCCTCATGCCAAACTCCAATTCAGGAGGCAAAAGAGAACTCGAAGAGCGAAGAAGAAAACTTAGGGAAGATCTCCAAAGCTTCACTTTCATTAATCATAATATTGTCTAAACCTCAAAAGAGGCATTACAATGCTTTTAATGGGAGAAAATTAAACCTAGATCTAATTTTAACCATCTGAACACATTGATGGCCTGGTTTAAAATGTCAAACTAGAAATAACTTAAAACCTAATTAAAAATCTAAATAATATGGAAATGTCATTAAATGAATAAGCTTGGTGCAAGATCTTGGTCATGATAGGTGGGCTGGGCCCATTGGCTAGTTGAGCTATGGGAACCATGGGTATGTCCTGCATCACATCATCATTATCATCGAAGCCTTGGCTCAACTATGTTAGGGTCATCTACATAAATTTTGTTTCTCCATCCCTCTCTATATTGGCCCAAATCCTCAAATAGATTGCACGCCTTTAGATCTATTTTTATTAGAAAGTTTCCTCCCAAGTCTTAGTTAACATGGAATCTGGCTCATGCCAATTCTAGTTATACTTAAATATAACTTCTATTTGTTGTGGAATTCTATCAATGATGAAGGTTTGGCTTCCTACCATAACTAAATATACTAATTCATACATCCTTTCCTTTTGGCTTAGTGCCCTTTACCAGCTGGTGTATTAATTTGACTCAAATAATTAACTGTTGCTGCGTGTAACCTCCAGCAAATTTCTTTGGCCGTCCCACTCTAGTGGGTCCCACATGGGTCCCACATTGATTAATTATTTATTTTGTTAATTCCAGTCTTGGGTGACCCTAATTATTAATTAATTGCTTTAATTTGGTAATTATACATAGGTCCCTAAGCATGTGGGCCGGTTTTCTTTATAATATATATATTATTAAAGCAACAAAACTCTAATTAAATCTCACAGAGTAACATTTCTGTGGTGAGGTTCATATAGATGTTGCTGTTGATGCTCGTTGACAAATGTTGAGTTGTATGGAGTATCCAATTGTATTCTTGTGAATTGTAGAGAACTGAGCAATCATATTTAATGAAATAATTATAAAAAAAAATGCTGTCACTTGAGAAACTGTACGTCTATCAAATTTTTTGGTTTCCATTCTAGTTTTGTGCATTAGAAGAGAGCCAAGTCTGTGTGATGCATTGGTGCATGAATGTGAGGGGAGAAGGTTGCTTGTTAGCTGTGCTAAATCTTTTTCCACTTTTGATTAATATCACAGTTGGACTGTTTGTTATATGGCTTATATTTTATTTTGTCATCAGGAGGTTGATTGTTTGATGAAGAATGGAGATAGTCTTCCTCCCCTACCTTCCTTAAAATTATTTAAAGGTGCATTGGTTGGTGGATTAAGATGGCTTAGGCAGGCTCTAATGGTAATTCCAGATTCCGGCAATTCAAGAAAGTCCAAGTTGAAGGATGTTAAAGAAGTTTTGGAGGAAGCTCAGGTACGCATTCAGTTTTTGGCTTGTTGCAATCACTGGGGTACACAATATAATGGTTGTCATTGTATTTAGATGAAAATTTCTGGTTTGTGAACTTTCATAAAAATGTGAAACTTATGCTATCTTTATTATTGTTATTTAGTAATGATGGCCTCCTTCACACTTTTTGTCAATGCTTAATTCTTTTGTACTTGCAAATTGCAGAGAATTAAAATTCCGTTTCCTGTGGTGGTAGCAAGACTTGAAGATGCTATTGAGAAACATATGTGAGTGTTGTGATTGTACGGTAAACCTTTTGTCGCATTTTTTTTATTTTATTTTGTTCTTCTAATTTTCTGTAGTTCCATTCTTCTATCTTTTATAATAACATATGCTCTTTTTTTCCCCCCTCATTATAATTCATTAAGCTAGAATAACTGAATACCTTTCTTAAATGTTGTTATCATCAATTCAGATTCTTAGCAAAATGACTTTAAGTTAAAAGAATATGACTCTGAATTTCACTTACAGGATGTTTTCCTTTCTTTTATTAATTGGTAATGGGTAAAATTTTATTCAGGGAAGAAGCCCATACACAACACGAGAACCCAACAATAAAATGAAACCTGTTCTGCTAATATGTATGCCAAACCATTGGCAGATCTAACCTCTTGGTAAAAGACCCAGGGAGGGGGGACCATGAAACCATCCTCCTTGCTTTAACCTCTTTAACTATTCTACACCTAATGCATGCATAGTGGGTACACTCAATCTTATAAATTCTAAGGTCTTCCGAAGAGACTGACACACAATCACAGAAATTCATATTTCTTCCAATCTCTTGATTTTTTCATAGTATCAAAGCATGTCGGATTCAAGAAAGTCTTTGGCTTTCTTCTTTTTCTAATAATCTAAGGAAGTGAAGAACACTTCTTAGGAAGTGTATATATATTGAGAGAGAGATTAGGTGTTGATCATGCCTTCTTTCTTTATAGATTAGGGATCAAGTCTCTTTCTGATGCAGAGGAGGTTCATCCTCTCTATTCTAGATGTTTCTTTACAGACTAGGGATCATGCCTCTCTATTCTAGTTCTTTATTTACAGACTAGGAATCTACACCTCATGAATTCTATTTCCCCTTTCTAATCTATATTGAGCTAAATTCTCAGATATGCTAAACTTCTTCAAATCTAATTTTTACTACCTTAATCGACGTTTTCTTCAGCCTACCCCTTCCCCTTGGTGGGCCATCAACTTGCATCCCCTTAGTGAATCACATCTTTTACCAAAAAACTTGCATAGGCAAACTTTTCCTTGTGTCGTTGTCGGCGTCTGTTCGATATGCCCAAAATATTTCAAATGGGTTTCTCTAATATTCTTTCTTATTAATGCTATTCTGAAATGCTCGTGAAAGCACTCATTTCTAAAACTATCTTTCCTAGTTTTACTACATATCCACCTCAACATTCTTATTTATGCTACATCCATTTTATGCATATGCATTTTCTTGATTGGCCAACATTCTGTCCCGTAGGTCATAGCTGGGAAATATGTCATATTATTTAAGGCTATATCCCAACTTAGCTTTCTCTTTCATCTCTTTACTTTGCTATATCCTTCTTTATTATATCAATCGGCCTCTTTTGAAAAATGAAACGAGGAATTAAATATGTAATTTAATGCATTGTCTAATTTGCATTTTCTCTCAGCTCTTTTGTATCTATTGGTCTTTAGCAGTACTCTACTATTATCTATTGGTCTCTTTGCAAAAGAGGTAAAAATGTTAATGATACAATTGAATGCATAGTACAACTTCTTTTCCCTGATAGCTCTTTTGTATCTATTGGTGGTTTGAAGAGAGAGGAAAAGATGGGAAATTAGTGATGTGAACTTCCTTTCCCTCCTCTATCTCCTTTTTTTTTTTTTTTTTTTTTGAAGATTTGGAATTTGAATGTGGAGAAATTCATGGGGTCTTTATAAAATTAAATGGAGGTTTGCTTCAAAAAAAAAAATTATCCCACTTAATATTATATTAATTACTTCTACAAGATTTGATTATAATAATAAAAAATATGCATGTTTCATTGATTCGTCATGGAGTTTATTATTATTATTGTTTGTATAGATATTCTTTAAATATTTATTTCACTCATATTCTTTATGAAATATCATTATTTATACATGTATGATATCTTTAAATTTCAAATAAACTATTATATGGGGTTTACAGATTAACACACCTACTGTCAAATTAAATCAAGAGAATTGAAAATTAAATTACATAAACCTACCCCATTGAAAATTTGAATTTTAGTAACTATCAATTTGCGATCCACGAACTCGAACTTGAATTGCTTTGATTATGGATCTTGTAACTATGGTTCGATTTGGTATTAGTTCCCATTACTATTTTTTGTGATTGCAATAAGCATATACTTCATATAACTTTCACATTGTATGCATCTTTTGAAGGTATTAATAGTAAACCTCTTTCTCCACTCTGATGCTTGCACTTGGATGATACATTTAAAAATGCAGGGTATGGCAAATGCAAGTGCATGAATTTTTCAATTCTAAGCTGTGTGAAAAGTCTTGGGCCTCATTGTTACTGCTCCAGGTGAACCTATTGAACTTGTTCTAAGATTGGTTTCTTATTTCTCATATGCTAACTCCAAGCTTGCTGGAGAGCTCTCTTGGAATTTGAAACTTGTAACGACCCAAGAATCTGGAGCTCTTCAGATTCTTAAGCCGTACTCAGATTTTAATAACACCACCACTTAAATCAAATTCTCATGAGCATCAAGGTCATAAACAATCAAATTTCCTTGTATTTCAACTATTATGTAAATAGTATAAGTCTTGATAACACTACTGACTAAGACAATTTCTTTTTTTAAAAAAAATAATAATGTCTAAGTCTTGGGCTACTCCCAACTATAAATCTATTCTTTTGCTTTTCCGCGCTCTGAATCAGCCACGCATGCCAAAATCCACCGGCTGATCCCCGTCACTTCCCGTAACTTCCACAACCACATTACCTGAAGTGGGGCGAACCACTAATCAGTAAAACTGGTGAGTAAAATAAGAACATTAAGATAAAGCATATTTCAAGCATTAAGAGAACATATATATTCAATGATATAATTACAATAACATTCTAATCAATTTCTTTCTTGAGTAATTTCCCACTGTGGCATCAAATGGTTCCGATACCCATACGGTGTATCTACATTTCTGTCAACAACATGGCTTGTCATTCACCATGAATGTTGAACCTATTCCGATACTCCCACACTGGAATATCTACATTTCTATCAACAACATGGCTTATCATGCCACCATGATTGCTGAACCTCTTCCCCTCGACCAATATCCACGAGGGAAGTTCTATCCTTAGTGCCAGCAGTTGGTATCACACTTATTTCAATCATCAATGGTAAACTCATTTCAATAATTTTAGTATAGATTCATCTCCACCCTAATTGGCTACATCATCTTACTGTTTTATTTGGCTAGTACCACACAACACTGGTTAATCCTCGCCCCACTCCGAATCGGAGTTGGTACCAGGCGGTGGTATTGCCCATGTCTTATTAAGGAAGTCAATTATTTATCATAAAGATATCCTTAGGAATCAAGGTACAATTGATAAATCCAAGCGAAAATATCACATTGAAGGGGCTGGTTAAAATTTATCATAGAATCAAGTCATAGGGAATAATTTAGTGGCTATAAAAGGCCCACATACATGCAAATAATTGATCCCCCTACAAGTTTAGGTAATTGAACAACATTGGATCATAATATATCATGCTATAAGTTAATCAAAGCTTTAACGGGGTTCTTTGGATATAACTAGGACAACAGGGGCCAATTTGTAAAATTTTTAATAAGTTATAAATGTCTGCTCGTCAGTCGCCCACGTATTCCTCTCACTTTCCTCTCACTTTCTCTTGTCTTGCTCGTTTCGTCCATCAGAGAGTGGCACCGCCAAGCTCATCTGGAGGAGATTGCAGGGTGGGGCTCAACGGTTCGATGCACCTGGAACCTCACCACAGTGGTCGCCCAGGAGTCTACCTTAAGATGTGTGCATGTGATCTATGATCAGGGAATCCAGGTGGAGTCACAACCTCCGACGACCAAGACCATCTCCGACGGTCTGGGAATTTCAAATCTCAGTTCCGATCTAAGATTCCAATGTAATCAGTCCTCTTTCCACCCTAAATCGAAGTCCTAGAGGTGTGTTAGTCAGAGGATGTGGTTACAGAAATTTTTCATCTGATGAAGGGGGATTTTTCAACAATATTCCAATCTGTGTTGGGTCGACCACCACCGAAAGGACTTCATCGTGTAATCAAAGTTCCATTGAGTTGATTTCCATCCCAAACAAGGCCAAGGGGTGTCGATTGGGGTTCATACAGCATGTCAGCAGGTCTAATTACTGTTTTTGATGATCGAATTGGCTCAACACCAAATCTGGCCGACGTGATGTATTAACGATCATTGTGGTACTAGTATATAATAGTCACTGTTCATCAGAGGATCAAATAGGTCTAATCTCCTACTCTATTCAGATAATCAAGTTAGATTCTACTCACCTGGTATAATATTGTATTGCTCCGGCGGTGATTGGTCTCGCGTCAGACATCCACCGTTGTCCCGCTGGGGTCTTCTTCTCCTTCTAGCAATTTCACAGCCAAGTCAGTCTTCTCCTTCTTCTCTCTCTCTCTCTCTCGTAATTTTATTTTCGTTCATCTCTGAGATAAGGGCTCTACATATATATACTGTGTTTGGGGAAAAAGAGTCATGTTTGGAAACTACAGGGAGTCTTATAGGAAACATATTCTGAGAGAAGAAGTCTATTGGGACTCCTACACTGGACTTACCGAAAGTCCTGATTCGATGACTTACAAATATTCTGATCAAATTAGGACTCCAAACATGGTTTGGACCATCATGGCCCACCCTATAAGGCTGGCCCACCAAGACAGGTTGGGTTATTACAAAACTCCTAGCTAAGCATTTTATCCAAACCAAACCAAACCATTACATCCATCTTAATGTGCACATCTCAGGCACATGTACTTACTGTTTTGTTTTTACTTAGTTTCAAGCATTCAGCTGACTGCTGTATTATTAAACTATCTCGTGTTATATTGTGCGGCACTCAAGTGGTGTGTCTCTACTAACTTCCTTCCCGTATCCTGTTTGCTGCAAGTCTTAATCCTTTTTTTTTCATTAAAAATAACGAAATGATCCAGTAGGGGTTCAAGGTTTACCTAATTTAGCCAGATTTCTGTTCAGGTTTATCTGACCACGGCCTGCCAATGGATGCTAAACATTTTTCAATTTGACTGGATAATTCTTGCTGATCCTCGCCACATACTCTTACAGAGACACATAGTGTCTTTATTTTGCTAATTGTGAAATAATATGATTTAAGGGCCTTTCTCGATGGTTTAGCTTAATCATGTACTTCACTCTCTTTCTACTTAAATTAGCACAACATTGCCTGCAATCATATTTCAGCAAGGAGCTTCATCTTTGTAATTGCATAATTTCAGGAGCAAGGCATATCTAATGCGCTGGACTGTCCAGAGTTGGATATGGTTGAATCTGAAATTGAAAAGGTTGAGAAGTGGCTTGTACGCTGCAGGGATATTGTGGGCTATTCAGTTGGTGATTTAGGTTCTCTTTCCAGCGCTCTTGTTATGGTAGGCGATTTGGATTGTCTTTTTTGCTCTGTAGATGATGACTGTTTGTTATTTTGATGTCTCATTTGTTCCTTGTAATGCCACTGTCACTCTTTTACAGATAACAGATACCTTGGATAGAGCTGTATGTACTTATCGCAGTTTAAATAATTCTGCGGTTAGGGATTGTTGTTTATTTTGTTTCAGTGACTCTGAAGATGAAATTTTGACATGTTTGAAATGCAAAGACCGGTAAGATATCTTTTCTTTAATGAATTCTGTTCAGTTTACTATATTCTTGTTGTTGTAGATCCAATTTGAGAACCAAGGAAAACTAAATCTAAAATTTTATCTAAAGAGAACAAATGGAAGGATAATTTGCTGGGATTCTCTAGATAATAGGGCACAACGATGAAGAGGTTTCTCTTTATCTACATGCTTACAAAGATACTGCTGTTGCTTAAGTGGGTAATGTAGTGGAAAAGACTGAAAATAAGTTGTTGTCCCAGGTGGAATGGCATTGTTTGGCCGGGGTTCAGCTGGTTCAAACCCAGACTGTTTGGTGTCCAGTGACTCCAGTCCAATAAAATTGCTCAGCAGATGGGCCTATTTGGGCCATGTTGGGCATGAATGATGGTTTGATTAGAACTTTATGGGGCTGTTTCTTATAAATGATTTTGTAAATCTATTGCTTAGATTTACTCTAGGGCTTGAAACATTGTGTCTTATTTAAAGCTTGGTGTGTGGACATCCTACGGTAGTCCTGGCATATTTATGTCAAAATTACTTAAAGTTGGTTTGGGCACGTTCTTTTCTTTGTTCTCCACGGTTGAGTTTCTCCCATTAGATCGAAGATTTATATGGTGGATAGTCACAATAAATGATAAGAGAATCTTTATCTTTCTCTTTGTGTGTGGATTTTCTATTTGGTTGAAGATCAAGATATCGTGGGTTCACCATCAATTGAGATTAATGCTTATCTAATTGTGTCAGCTGGTATCAAAGCGCAAATCGATCCAACAACTTGTTTTGTGAATCCATCTCTCTAATCATGCCTTCCAGAAGAGTTAGTGGTCATAGGCCAGAGGTCAACAACAATGCAGGTCATGAACCACATCCAAGATACGTTGAGATTCAGAATTTAAGGCATCAAGTTGAATGGCTAACTCAACCCTTGGGGTGTCCGAAGCATCCAAATCATCATAAGGATTTCAACGATGAATTATCAGTTTGTTCCATAGTCGGTCTCCGGTGAGAAGACGATAGAATATGGAATGTCATGAAGATGAAATAGATGAAGTCATATATGATGGTGATGACGATGATGCAATCTATGATGGGGAATCGGATGATGATAGTGATGAATCAGATGAAGATCATGATTGATGCAAGTTAGACCTCAATGACCACATGTGTAGGGCCCAAGTAAATTTAGGCTTTTTTATTTAGTAATTATATCTCATTAGATTTTTATGTTATTAATTGAATTGTCCTTAAGATAGTTTCTAGTATTAGATTAGGTTTTCTTAGGCCCAAGTTTGCTTCTTTTCTCTATATGGCATTGTAATAGGTTATTAGACAGATTTGATTGATTGATGGAATTGTGGGTTTTTCAATTGAGATGTGTCCTCGTTTATTGTCTCTTTAGAAACAGAATCTTCAAAATGAAGGTCAGGCTGCATATATTTTGCCCTCCCCAGACCCCGCTATACAGGAGCCTTGTGCACTGGGCTGCCCTTCTTTTTTTTTTTTTTTTTTTTTTTTTTTTTTTTTTAGACATTTGAAGTGTCTTTGGACACGTGATTGTACTTTGGCACTTCCCGTAAGCCCTAATCCTAGGGCCTACATCAAATCGGTATTAGAGTTCGAAGATCCCTTGATCGTCAGCGTGATTACCACTACCCCTCGCATTCCGTTCATCTCCACCATCCATCTGACGGCCACCTTACCGCTATCAACCTCATGCACCCATTGTCATCTCACCTATCATCCCTTGCCAGTCTCATCTCACCTATCGTCCCCTCTCTCCAAATCCCACTTCACCCCATCCTGAATCTCTTTAAAAAATAACTTTCATTGGAAAGCACCAACAGAAAACCCATTCACCAAGCCCCCGCTGCCTTTTCTTCATTCACCAACAAAAGCCCTCATCTACTTAACCCAAGACCCAAACCCTTGCACCCGTTCAGCTTTCATCACCAAATCCAGAAAAAAAAAATCCACTATCAAATCTCACCCCTTTTTCCCCATTAGACAGCTGAACCCTAATCGAACCCCAACTCCTTATCTTGTGAGGCCTACTTTCCAGTCAAACCCCACCTCCACGCCCAAACCTCTTTGTTGTCAGCATCCAAACCCAGCCCCGATCCCCATCAATCTTCCACCTTTGTTCCAATTGCAATACCCCGAGCAAAACCCGATATTACACCCTACCCAACTAAAAAAGAAATTAAAAAAAAAAAAACCCTCTTTACAGATCCTGAACTGTCCAACCTGAGACCCTTCCTTTGCTCAAAACCCATATTCGCCCCACACCCACTAACTACCTGCCGGTATCCCCACAAGAAGGAAAAAAAAAAAAAAGAGAGAGATCTAAGATAGGAAGGCGTACTTGGCACGTTGCTGCTAAGATAGGAAGGCGTACTTGGCACGTTGCTGTCATTGTATCACCGAGAGCACCACCGCCGACACCAGTCACTAGCACCTACCGTTGTTGCTGTCCATCACTGTCACCCGATTGTGGCCTCTCTTTGTTTAGACGAAGAGAAGGAATCAAGTGGTTCTGCTCTTCCTTTTTCCTTTTCTTTCCCGTTGTTGGAATCAAAGCAACTAGGGAGGCTACCCAAGATGTGTCACGATAAGATACACATGTGGCACTTCTAGGACCAAGCCACACACAATGGGGACTAATTTTTGTCCCAGGTCAACACCACGTGACCTGATCCATTGTAGCAAGGCCCAAAGACAGTTCTTTTCACATTGGTCTGATATTAACAGTGTCCAGTCAAAGTCAGATTTGATCAAAATCAAAGGCTATGATTTGTTTACACGATTTTAGAACCATTTGGCATCAAATTTTAGTTCCGTCTTCGCCACCGTGTTTGCGGAGTACAGATCTTCACATTAGGTTCATCCATTCTTTAATCCATAATGAAAGTCTAAGATACCACATCCTTCAAGATGCTTCACAATTGCAAATATAAAGATATATATGACTAATCATACTTTGAAAATGAAGTCTATTTTCAGTCATTTCTTAATTTGAAATAAGGAGAAATGTTTGTTCTTGACTATATTGACATTGTTTCATGGCTCTAAGACAAATGTAGATTCGAAGATGATGAAGACGACTTAATTAGCTTCATCAGTGGCCTGAGACCAGAGATAGTGGAGAAAATGAATAACAGTAAAAACATCCATAAAGCATATTATCAAGCAATTCGTGTGGAGCGGATGCTTAAGAGGCCTCATCTAGTGAAAGTTACACCTCAAGAAGAAAGTCACCACAAATAACAACAGACCATATTGAGGAACCAATGATAGAGGATTTGCAGACCAAGAAGCCAGAGCAAGATGCTGAAGATTCCGTATCTACACTTGTCCTTAAAATTTCTCCTATGAGTAATGACGATCAAGAACTACAAATGCCGAGGTAAAAAGAACAACTTGTTGTTGGCCCCCCATAAATTCTCACATTGATTTTGTCCTTGGGAATCAACAATGGAAATTAGGAGATTACGAACTGCTTGTCAACGATTGTGATTTGATGGAGCAACTTCCACACACAACGTGCCATGTAAAGATATTATACATGGAAGTGTACACAAAAGTTGCGGATCAACCAACAAAGCAAAAGTTTGTTTGTTTGATCTTTGACCCTGGCAAACATTTACTGAACTTGAGGTCGAGTTCTTTCCAAGTCAGGGAGAATGTTGCAAGATTAGACCTTAATGGTCACATGTGTAGGGCCCAAGCGGATTTAGGATTTTTATTTAGTAATTTATCTCATTAGATTTTTATGTTATTAATTGAATTGTAATTAGGATAGTTTCCATTATTAGATTAGGTTTTCTTAGGCCCTACGTTTGCTTCTTTTATTTATATGGCATTGTAATAGGTTATTTGACAGACTTGATTGATCAATAGAATTGTGGGTTTTCTCATTGAGGTGCATCCTCATTTATTGTCTCTTTGGAAACATGTGAAGTGTCTTCAGACACGTGATTGTGCTTCGGAACTTCCCGCAGGCCCTAATCCTAGGGCCTACATCAGTGATGAGTGTCTTGATACATTGATTTGGGATGTATATAAAAATGATGATGTTACCCATGATCAGATCTCCAATACTTCTCAAACTAATAATCTTTATAAGAATCAAGATTATAAGGATGATACTCCAATTGTCATTGAGAAGAAAATTGACTTATTGGATGGCGTGGATTCAACTCAGGATGTAGTGAAGGGTGCGGATATGACAGATCATATCTTGGAGGGCAATGATGTGATTTATGCATTGGATTTGCAAATATGAGATAAGCTAGAGTGCATTCTGCCAATTGTGAAAGTCATAGAATATGTGCCCAAGCTCGAAGGCAAGCCCTCAGTTGTGACTTTTGAAGCTCTACTTCTTTCCAAGTATGTTGATCTTTTTTAGGAATGGATCCAACTGCAAGATCTACTGAAGATTCAGTTGTATGCCTATGCCCACATAGAGTACAACAATCCATCTTCTCAATTTAGTCTTGATGTATCTACATATGTCCTAAGCGGACCTCATGTGCGATTTGCAGCCACCATAGGAGCGGAAAAGAAAGCGGAAGCGAAAGCGAAAGCACTGAAGGAAGTTAACAATATAATGATGCATTCAAGGATGAGTTCTTTTCAACTGGGGGAGAATGATTTAGTAGAGATTCTTTTATTAAATATTTGTAATGGCTGAAACCTATTTGCCACGGATTGAGCATCCCAGAATGGCCCGCAAGCGTCCCTACAAGTTTTGATTGAGTGTTGGGCCAAAGTTGAACTTTGGGGACCATTTATATGAATTGACAACAAATTGGGACTGTTTTGTAAGTTCATTTATGCTAGACATGCAGTCACCTTGAGCCTACTGTTAACTGGGTCAAAAACAGTCCAATCCACATGAAAATTGCTCCACCAGGTTCCCCCAAGCATTCACTTCAGGATCGTATGCTCTCCATAATCAAACCATGGCCCTTGTGGACCCCACAGCCTTATATGCAACTAGAAGCAGGAAGGTCCAATTCTTAGAATTTGTCGATTTTTTCCAAATTTCTTGGAGTTGAAGGCATGCTTTGATTAGGAAACCTGGGTAACACTTCCAGTTGAACCCATGAATAGTATTTAAGAAAAGGAGCAGTTACTCTTTGTTTTATCCTCTCCCATGTGTCGGGGTCGGGGATACTAAGGTGATTGAGAAGGCTCATAGGTTGTGTTTGGTGTTCTTTCACATTGTTCCTTGCTTAGATTTTAGTTCTGAATTTTATATTAATTGTCTACAACATCTATTTTTTGGATTTTGTTGACATTATTTATTTGGCCAATAGACAGTCTGAATGTGTCAAATCAAGGCTACATCAGACTTTCTCCTTTTATGGTAGCGCAGTCTTGGTCCTGATTATCAAAGGAGAAAAGTTTTATCTCCCCCTATAAGCCGAGAGGCCTCTTGTTGGCATACTTTATATACACATGCCTCCTTTGCTCTTTGACTACCTTCTTTTGCTTTATGGGATTCAATAGCTCATAAATTTCTTTCTTCACAATGGGGGCTACTTTTTTAACATTTGGCTACTTGGCCTTGCCTATTACCCAAGTGTCGCGTCATTGTCATTATCACCCCCACCCCCCAAACCCATTTCATAACTTTTTAACTATAGTTACATTGAATTTTATGCTTGCTTCCACCAACTTCTATACCATGATTCCAAGTGGAATCTACCTTGCACACCATTTTTTCTACAAACTTGGCACATGTATAGTGCAGAATTTTTAAACTTTTTTAACAGAAGACATGAAAATTAGGATATAGAATTATTCACTGAATGTAAAACCTCGAAGGAACACCTTTTTGATGAGTTTTGAAAATAATTATTATTTCAATATCATATTTTAAGAAATCCAAAAATAAAATTTGAAAGTCATATTACTGTATATGGTGTTGTGCTCCTACATTTTGTTATTGTTGGTTTCTATACATATTTTTCTAGTTGCTAATGGGCATTAGATTTTATGAATAGGTACCATTTGGCATGCTTGGAACCAGTATTTGGCAATGTGGGCATGGGAAAAGCACAAAAATGTCTCTTCTGTCTTTGGATGGAGAGCAGTATTATTTCCCCAAATGGAAACTGGCGTCTGGTATGTGTTAATATTTTTAAGTTTGCATTCCTTTTAGCATTTTTAAGTTCCATTACCAAGGTTAAATTAAACATTGTGGCACCATTGGTTACAGTTATCTAGAAGAAAACGGCCCACACTAGAGATGCTCGTTGAACTCATGCATGATGCCAAGCATTTTTGTGCAGGGTAATATAAATGACACATCTCAAACTTCATTAATTTATTGCCAGAGTTTTGGTTTTTTGTTGTGTAGCATGTCATGAATCATCCTCATATTTAATGTTAATCTTGCATGATGCCAAGCCTTCTATGCAAGGTACTAAATGACACATCTCAAGTTGATATATTGCCAGTGTTTAGTTTTTTGTTATTTAGCAATTCATGAATCATCCTCATATTTAATGTCAACTATGATGCTGTGTAATTAAGTTCTTTTTTGGCTCGGCATACTATTTATTTGGCCTTTGTTATTGCTGCAATGTAGGTTACTTAGATACAGATTTCGTAGTAGTTACTGGTTTGGATTTGGGTCTAGTTGGACTTTGCTTCATCTACATGTCTTAGAATGTAGGTTTTTCTAACCACTTCCAGAAAGGCCTTAAGACAGTTGATCAGCATAAAAACAGATGAAGGTGTAGAGACAATGGGGACCATCACAACCATGGATTAAAATGGCATGTAGCGGCCGATAAATCGGGCATGGCAGCCAAGGCCGCCATGTTAATTTGACGTTTGCGGCGTTAGCATCTGTAGCGGCCCGTACTGACCACCATGGGAATGTAGCAGCGACTACAGGCTGCTACAAATCTTAGTGACCGCTACGATCAGGCCGGGGAAAATGGAAAACACGGCCCTATTTTTCAAAAAAAAAAAAAAAACTGTGGTTGTGTGTTACAGTCATACCTGGAGGCACCTGCCCCAGCACGTAGCAGCTGCAGTGGCAACTCCCAGGGGCAGACCTATGTTAAGGTAACCTAGGGCAGTTGCCCCTGTTTGGATCGGCAGAATGCCCAAATAGCATACAGGAAAAACAGCCATGCCATCTCATGTGTAAGACATTGCCCCACCTTAATGTCCTGAAAGGCAAAAACCTAATTCCTAACTCTCGTTTTCTCTCCATTTCTCCTTTTTCAGCTCCCTTATTGAAAAACCTAATCCCTGGCTCTCATTCTTCTCCTCTTCAGGTCGCATTAACTCTCTCCGGTAGCGGTAGGGGCAGGTCTTCCCCTCTCTTCATCTCCTCTTTCTTCTCCTTTTCCCTTCTCTCATTCTCTTTCGTTCTTCAACGCCATGATTGTGCAGCCAAATGCCAATGAATAATGGGTTGATGAAATCATGAAAACCAGACCTGGAGAGAGTTCGAAGACAACATTTGTATGCATTAGTGAACAGTCTAGATAACTGAAAGTTGGGGCCCCACTACTAGATACCTCATTCCATTTAAGACGGTACATTGGAACATGCTTTAGACAACCCAGTGTTGAACTTAGAAGGAGTCTCAAGTCCCTTTAATCTATTATGCTCTTCCTTTGAAATAGACGGGGTGACATTTTACTGAATTGGTACAGATTATAGTTACTGAAATCATTGCTAAGTACTAGGAATTGCTAGGAAAGTGCGGGAAGGGAACTACTTTCAGATTTTTAAATGCCCTTGTAGGAATTTTGGAATTGTTTAATTTTGATTTTTGAACTTTTGGGTTTTGAAATCCTGTTTTGATTTTTTTTTTTTTTTTTTGGTTATCTGGGTTGAAGCCACATTCCTATCAAGGTTTGGAATTTCAACTTATGGTTTTTTGGCTACTTGTGGGAACTATATTAAATTTTTTCATTTTTATTCTTGAGCTATTGGGATTTATCTGCATTGGTATTGGTTTCTTTTTAGATTAGATCTCCAATAATAGAACTAAGTATCTAAGAAGCACGGATACGAACACAAGACACGGATATAACAAGACATGGACACGCCGACACAACATTTCTCAAAAAAGTAGGACATAGACACTTCAGGGACACTTTAATGATATTTGTTTATTTATATATATAATCATCTACTAAAAATGAAAAACATTGGGCCAATAACATGGCATGATTAAAAAAAGAAGAGACCATAAAAATTTTGTCACTAGTCTTAAACATTGACTAAGAAGGCTAGTTGGTTCTATGTTGCATCTCATACATCATCCCCAATTTTACAGGTGACCATTGATAATTTTAAAAATTTTGTTGCTGGTCCTAAACATTGGCCATTGATAATTATACTTTGTACCCCCTTTAATTATATTTTGACCATTGAAATATTTTAAAATTCAAATTAATGCCTCGCCCGAAACGTATCTCAGCTGTGTCCGAAATTAAAAAATTAAGAAAAAATATGACACGTTTTTTGGCGTGTTGGGCACATATCCGGCCATTTCCGACAATGACACGGGGACCCTATTGGCGTGCCCGTGCTTCTTAGCTGTGTTTAAAAGGACAATGTAAAACCCAGTAGCTAATTTTTACTTCCTTTTATCTATCAAGGTCTCTTTGTAAAACCCGTAGCCTATTTCTTAATTCTTACTAAAATATTCTTCCACTAATTTATTTCTGTTGGAACAACATGTTAGGTACTGAGTTCCATTTTTTTTATTTTCTTTAATTGGCTTCAATTGACAAGGTCCACCCCATTCAAATGAAAATTCTAGGTCCACCACTGGCAACTCCTGCACGTAGGTGCGCCCTAGCACTATTGTAAAAGGCGCAGCAAGGCGCACCATTTGCGCCTAAGCCACTTCAAGGCGAGGCGCCTTCAGTGAAGTGCAATTGAAGCACGTGAGGCGCAGCCAAGCGCATGCCTCTTCACTTTTGTTGTTTCCTTTTTTTTCTTGTTCTATTGCTGCTACTACTACCTCCCCTTCTTCTTTCATTTGCTGCTATTGCTTTTTTTTTTCTTCTAGATGGTACTGCTATTGCTGCTGTTTTTTCTATTTCTTTTTTTTTTTTTTTTTGTACTACTGCTATTGCCTCCTCTTGTTCCATCATACTGCTGTTGTTGTATGCTTTCAATTTTTCTTTCAAAATGATCTACTGATTCAATCATTATTTCAAAATGATATATTGATTCAATCATTTTTCAAAATGGTGTACTGATTCAAAATTATTGTATGCTTTCAATTTTCTTTCAAAATGATGTACTGATTCAATCATTAATTTGATTGATTCCTTGATGAGTGTCAAATTACTGTTAGATTAATGTGTTAGTTAAGTGAGAACAGCAATGACTTATTTTATGGGATTTTTGTACTTTTGTTGAATGTTTAGCATTTGGAGTGATGGATGCTTTTATCACTTTTGAAATTCTTCTACTATTCCTTGCCTTTTTTTTTGTTATAATTTGTGAATTATTTTCACTTTGCCTATGTTGAATTTTAACTTATTTGTCTATGCTAAAATACCTATTTTTTATCTACAATATGCACCTCGCTTCAATGAAGCCTGTGCCGCGCCTTGCACCTCACACCTAGGCCTCAAGAGACCTTGGCGCCTCAATGCGCCTTTTGCCTTTGACAATATTGCACCCTAGGATATAGCAATTTTCCTACTTCCCTTTTTCCTCTTTCCCCTCTTTTCCTTTTCCTCTTCTCAAGTCACTCATTCTCTCAGTCTATCTATTTTGATGGAAAAAGTAAGGCAGCAAATCCCTTCTATGATCCCTCTTTTCATGTGCGAAACACATGACTGTTACTAATCACATGTGCAATTGTAAATAGTCATGCATTCTATAATTGATTAGATTATATTTTATTATAATTTTCGAAGCACGCACACGGACATGGGACACAGATATGACACGACATAAACACGCTGACACGGCATTTTTCAAAAAATTAGGACACGGACACATTGGGGAGACACGTTAATAATATATTTATTTATATATAAATTATATATTAAAATATAATATCATTTTTAACTTTTTAATCAATTTAGCAATCAAAAAATAAAAAAATCAAGTACAACTAACAAACATATCAAATTTTCAAATATCAATACAATGCTAAAACATAATTCATAATCATTAAACATGAAATATCCATAGTTCCATAAAATTCATATAAAGAACAGGGAGGATCATCTCTTTCCTCTCACTCAAAAAAAAAAAAAAAAAGAGCAAAAAAGAAGCCAATCTCGAGGCCGATTCTTTTAGTAAAAGATTTATTTGTCTTTTGCTTGTAATATGATTAGTATCAACAATCATATATTTTTCCACAGTATAAAATTGTTATATATCAAGTTTACAAGTTTTAGTAACCACATGTTAACAAGTGTCCAAGAAATATCGGCCACATGTTTATTTTTTAGTCATAGACACGGGCTAGAAATTGTGGGACATATTGCAAAAAGAGTATTGGACAAGTTTTCAAAATTAAGATTTTTAGTTCTTAATTATAGACACGGCTAAAATGGTATTGGACACAGGGCTGAGAGTGTCCAAGAAGTGTCAGTGTTTAACATGTGTCTGATAGGGACATGTCACTTTCTTAGATGTATCTGTGCTTCTTAGATAATTTTAGATAGGAGAGGTAAATCAGGGATTAGATTACAAATCCCCAATTATAAATATAAAAGCAGTTGACCATATTGGGGCACCGAATCATTCTCTAATTCTCTCTTATTTTTTTTCATATTCTGATGGTTGTTATGGTATCTGAGCAGTGTCTTTGGAAGATTAATCAGACTAAACTTCAGTTGAAATATCCAGTTATCTTGGTCGATTCACTCTGCAAATTGAACAAGGGCATCAAGGAAGGATTACAAATCCTCTACAATCTAAAGTCCTTTTCCTCTCAGATCTAGCCTTCTTGTCCAAAATAGTGCATCAGATTCAGCCTAAAAGAAAACTGTCGTCAGGTTTTGGTTTCTGTGTATTGTTTGTCAAATAGTGGGGCCCACTGCTATTGAGCACAGGCATCAGCAATCAGCTTAACCTTGGCCATCCATTTATGTTTGAAATTATCATCTTTGTTTTTTTGGATATTTTTGGAGCAAGAAATTGATGCAGGAGTAGATGAATCCTAGCCTACAGTGGAATGATGATATCAATCTGAAAAGTAATAATTAATGCTGAATTATAAATCACACCATTCACGCTATCTAACATTGAAAATTAAATGGGTAATTTGTAATGTTCCAAGGCAATGTCTCAAGCCTAGCAATAACCGCCTCTCTAGTTGTGAGTGGGAAGGATCTCAATGAAAGTTCGAACTTCCACCTACTTAGGGAATAGCCAATTCACATGAATTTCTTGTTCCCGTTGCGAGGATTTGAACAAATGGCTTGGCTCAATTTGGGTGCTGCTGGACAATGTGTAATTTGGTGATAATTATTAAAATTTAGTTTTGAAATTAGTGTTCCCACAGCATTATAAAGCCTTAACCTGTTTTTCAGATCTATGGATTTTAAATAACTTCAAATCTGTGAATTGGAAACAATGAAAAAATCCAATAAAATAGATGGGGTCAGATTGGCTGGGTCAAGTGGGATGCACCTAGGGCTCTGCCAGATTATTTGGATTTTGGGTTTTGGAGGTAGTGCGGTCTGGGTTTGGGGAAGTTCGGTTGGGTCTGTGATTGTTTGGGGTTAGTGGAATTGTTAGTTTTGGTAATATGGGTATGATTTGGGTGGTTGGGTTTGGGTTTGGGAGGATTATTGATACAGTTTGGGTGGTTGGGTTTGGGTTTTGGGATCATTATTTGTATGGGGTTGGTCTTGGGTTTAGGAGGGAGGAGGTGGTGGTGCTGATGGGGTAGATCTACAATCTTAGATGACTTGTGGTTGATGGTGGTTCGTAGATTTAGGCTGCAAGGGAAAGAAACAAGAAGAAGAGAAGAGGATACCTTGACGTGGGCTCTCACCAAATTTCGATCCGGAGGTGTTACTAAAGATCTCATGAGCAAGAAGTGTAGACTCGGGAGAACTCAAAAGGGGTTTTTTATTACATAGCATTAATCATAACATAACATCTGGAATATTATAATAGTCTCATAATACATAAAGCCCTAAAGTGATAGACATCATCACAACCAAAAAATAAAAGAAAATAAATAAATGAATTAAACATGTCGGTAATGGCTTGAGCATGGGATTTTGTGCCCATGGTATATGCGCACGAATCCCAAGACCATGCCAACCTAAGTTGGAGGACCCTTTTTTCTTATTTCTTTTAAATCAAGGACCTTTTCTCTTGTAATTTTATTTTAAATTTACTTGCACCCCTCTTAACTTAAGTAACTCATATTTCCTCCCATGTGGCATTTCATAGTGTGAGGCCTTCAAGATGATTGCTTCCATTGTGCCTTCCATCTATCAAAGCTCGATCCAATGAGATCCAACCGTTAGATGTCATCAAGATGGTAATCCATTGGTGGATTTGCAAAATCTTGGTGATCAAAGTCTTGATACGTGTCAGCCATCCATAAGTAGCTTGATCTACAAGCCTACACCTTCTTCGTTGGTTGATCTTGAAAGAACCCTCAACTGAGAAAATCTCACATCTGGTGCAATAAAACTATCATATCTCTCCACAAGGTCTAGGTTTAGGTGCTGTAGCTCATCACGGGCCTGCCTTTCCATTTGACTAGGAACTTTTGAATGCCTCCTTGTATGGTGGAAACTAATTGGTCTTCCAATATGTCTTCCGCAATTTCCTTCCTTTGAGCTTTAGGCAGTGGGGGTGGGGAAGGCTGTGGAAAATGGCTATTGGAAAAAATGACTCTAAAATTTTGTTAGGTCCATTGACCACATGGTTAGGTGCAGTAATAGATGAGCATTGGACACTTAAGTTGCGATCTTCTAAAATATTGGCCATCTGCTCGTATTACATTTTCAGACAAGGACTGCTTATGTTTGGTTCAATTACCTGGCGGAAATTCCATTTGGTTTCACTTTAAGAGGAATGTTGTTACATCTTTGTTTGACCATCAAATCCTTAACCAAATCTCTGATTCCAAATTGGCGAAACAGGGATTTTGAATTGAAGAAATCCAAATTTCGCTAGATCTTACAAGTGGATATTGAATTAATTCTTGTATATATTTTTTTGTTTGCTAATCTTACAAGTGACCCTCATTAATTATAGTCATTTACTAGGGAAGATCTGAGTAGGTAAGAAAATTGATGTACTATAAAGAAACTCACATGGAGGTACTCTTGTCTTCCAAAACCATTACCTTTTTTTATTGTAAAGTATTACATATATGCTGTCAGTATGTCCCTTTACATTTCTTTTATGAGCAAACAAAAACAAAATCCTAATATAAATATATTATTATCCTTGGATGATGTGGATGATTTTTTTTCTGTCACAATAAATCATGATTTTGTTTCAATTGGGAAATTATCCTTGCATGTTTACCGTGTTATTTTTCACAAAGTTCCCTTGGTACTGCACACTTGAGCTTTGTGCTGATAAAATGTTAAACATGCACTAATAAAATTGGTATGTTTTATCTGTAGTTCTTCATTATTTCTGTTTCTAAATGGGTATGATTTTTTTTAGCAGGATTGAAGAAAGAGATATGGTAGAAGAGATTGTGGAGAAAGCTTTGATTTGCAAGTCTTACATTACTGACATAGTGAATTGCACTTCTGTCTCCTGTGAAAACGATCTTAGTCGTGTCTCTGAAAGCCTTCTGATTGCTCTTAAGGTATTTCTCTCCTGTCATTATATTCTCGACAATTGATTTGTCTTGCTGCTGCTTTATCTTCTCCTTATACATCCTAAGGGATCCTGTTGCATTATAATCTTTAGTGATTGCCACACCATTTTATAGGATGGAGAACACAATGGTTTGTGTTCCGTCCTTCTGAAATGGTAATCAGAACCAATCAGATTGGGTCTGACACCCCCGATTTGACACAATCAGACTATCTACAGCCCAGAAGAAATCAAATCCAGAAAAATCCAGCAAATAGAAATATCAGAGACAATTAACAGAAAATTCAGACTTAAAATCTAAGTGAGGAAAAATGCGGAAAACACAAAAATCTGACCTTGAAGCCTTGAAAACACAAAAATCTGACCTTGAAGCCTTCCTTAATCACCAATAGCATTCACGACCATGGGAGAGGTGTAATACCCAAGGTTTGGGAATTCTGGCCCAGTTTTTAAATATTTAATTATTGATTTTTATGATGGGTTCTATTTCTAATTAGTTACTGTGGGACAAGGTATTGATTTAAATATTATGTGTTAAGTGATGGGACCCATTCCATAGCTATTTGAATTAGTCTTCATAAGGAGGAGAGAGTTGCACGACATCTTCATCCCAAAGGAAGTAAACTTTGTATGGGATAGGGAGTATCGGATATATATATATTCATGGAGTCTCTTATTGCCTCACTTTACTTCTTCTAAACCCTAAGGGAGAATGAGACAGAGACAGAGAGAGAAGCCTAAGAAGGAGCACTCAGAGGAGAAAGAAAGAGAAACTTTGAAGAAGAAGAAGACAAGCAACCAAACAACAGTTGATGTCCTTCTCTTGACCTCAGATAGCGAACCTCACAAAAGTCTACAGGAGGTGATTGATTTTCCTATGTCTATCCCTTAAGATTGGGTATGATTCGTACATAAACTAGAAAGCCTGATGCCAGGATTCAACCAGGAGCCAGGTTGTCCCTATGAATTGTCCTTATATGGACTGTGGGCCCCACATGGATCACGTGGTAGTAAATCAGATCCATTGATTTGAAAGAGAACCCTTGGTTGACCCGAGTAGGCATGTTTTGAGCTTGCACTGGGGTGTAAGCCTCTTTTGCAAATTCTCTTTATTCTAAAAAAACGAGATTTCTCTTGTGTATTTCTCCTAGATTGCAATAGTGCATATCTATTGGCTACAATAGGGGCCTTAAGAAAGAAATAAGGAATAGGCTTCTTATGAAAACAAGAAACCCTAATTCGACCAAAATTAGAATCCTAGTTTCATGAATTATAATTCAGTCTACTAGAGAATTATAATTAGTTGGATGGATGTGCAGTCAATCCAACGATCCAATCTATTCGGATGGGACTCAAAATTGATAGATGTGTGCAATTCACGGGGGTAATGTATGTGATCTATTTGGATGGCTCGCAACGTGGGCTACACTATCTAAAAGGATGAGAAATGGTGTTGGGAAAAGAGAAAGAAACAGAAGAACAAACAATCCACACAAAAGACACAGATTTACGTGGTTCACCCGATGTGGGCTACGTCCACGGAGATTCAAACCTGTTTCACTATTGTTAGAGATCACCCACGAGAAGAACAGTCCTCTCCTCGTGATTACAAGAGCACACAACTCTCCTTTGGTTCTTCTCTGCAGAAAACCAACTCTCTCTTTTCACCACACCCTCAGAATAACAAAAACCCTAATAAATAGTAACCCTAAGCAATAACAACCGTCAGATCTGCCCTTATAACAAAGGGTCCAGATTAAACCGACTTATTACACAGTTACCCTAGATCAGGCTTCACTAACCCATCAAATGGTTCATAAGAACCGTCCTTAGAAGACTGTTTCTCTCTCTATATATATAAAGGAGCGCTATATAGCACCCTAGCATTTTCAAAAGTGAAAATGCCCCTTTTTGCAACAAATAGGAGATAAGGAAATTTAATATTGTGGAAAAGCAATTAGTGTTACTTTTAAAAAGGAGAAAAAGTCTCCACATTACTTGTCCCGCATTGGAGGATAGAAAGAGGGCAGAAATGCCCCTTTTTAAATGAGGCATTCCTGAGAATTTCTCATATATATATATTGAAAGGAAAAAAAACTTCAAAACCCCAGCAAACCTTCCATGACAGATTCGTCCTTCACTTTTACTATTAGGAGTCCTAGTTGACATTTCTAAATCAAACAATTCAAGAAAATCTAAAGAAATTGTTGAAAATAAGAAATTTCAGAAATCGTAGTTGTCTCTGATAACCATCATTAGAGTCCTTGTGGGCTATGTTAATCACTTGATCATGAAGAAACTTTAACATTATGAAGGGGGACTTCTGGGTGACACTATTTGTGTGCTTCTTCCTTGGATTGGGTCAGTTTTGAACCATCTAACTTTAGCTCCAAAAATGCACACGACTGGCTTCTCTATTATGAAGTTTCTGCAAAATTGTTAAACGGCCCCCCGTGCTTTATTTTATTTCCAAAATAGTTCTTGATATTCAAGTCTGAACAAAACTTTGATTGTTTGGCCCCCAAACCTCAATTAATTCTATTCGGGACCGTTGCGGGCCCTCTTAGGATGCTTCATCATTAAAGCCTCCTAGGCTATGCAAAATGAAAATTTCTAGAGTAATGTCTAGGGTTCCCCAATTTCTCTATTTTTCCTCTTTTGTGATGTGGAATTTGGTGTGAGGCTCAGATATTCAAGGATTTCCCCAGTCTATCCTTTCCACCTTCCATACGTAGTCTCTCCATCTGTTAAGATTTTTGTATGTTGGCTAATTCATGTGTTGGACAAAACTCTGTGTCCATTGAGTTGTAATTTTTTATTCTTTTTAGAATGGATTATGATATGAGTCACCGGATGCACTAAAGTGAAAAAATTGAAAAAAGAATGCAAATTGGAGCATTTTGAAGTGATTTTCATAGGTCAATATGGATTAGAAAGGTCATATCTCAGAAACCGAGCATCGGATTAGGGCAAGCTACTTGCCATTGGAAAGCTCTTTTCGAGTATATATCCGTAGGTTCTAAGATTGCGTCAATCGAAGTTAAAACGATAAAGTTATGACCTCGAAATGTTTGCAAAACAGTGCAGAATTTGCACAAGCGCTTGAGCGCCCAAGGCAAAGTTTCCAGGCATAAGCTAGTGCGCTTGAGCGCCTATTCAGCTAGCTCGAGCACCCTACGCACAAAAAATCGCTTTCCTATCAGGAATTCTTTCTTATTTGTGCCAAAACTGCCAGTTTCTGTTCTAAAGGACTTTAAGTCTCTAACCCTATGGCATGGATTATGGGTTATTAAAGGTTATTTCTCTTAACCCTTTTAAGGGGTGTCTCTCTTAACCCTAATGCATTTATCTCCTTATTCTAAGTTGAGAATACGCATTGGAGACACCTTTCTTCTCTAAAGCAGCCATTGGCAAGGTTGTGCTAAAGCTTTGAGTTATAGAGATTTGTGCTTCTACTTCTTTGTAGAAGATTAACTTCTCTTGTAAAAGGTTTGTTCACCTTGCGGATTCAAGTTAGTTGTTTCAAACGCAGTGAGCAGTGAACGGCAAGTAATCGACAGGAAGAACTGTAGTCCTTAGGTTGAGTTGCAACTGGAAAAGGGTCTGTGAGTATATCTTGTAATTTCTTATTATTAGTGCTTGGTTTTTGTTGGTCTGAGAAAGACTTGTGGTTTTTCCCGAGTAGGGTTTTCCACATAAAAATCTGCATATATTCTTCTTGTGGTGTGATTGATTTATTTAGTAATTCTTTTATTCTTCTAGTGCATATATTTTGGTCTGCAATCTAGAAATCCGGATATTGGATGATATTTCACAATTGCTGCCTGCCACACACCTAGTATCCTGCTCTATCATTTTTGTATCAGAGCCGAAGATCAATCCAATCTCGGATTTGAGATTTGGCCGTCCATCATCATTGCCAAACTAGCACCATCAATATTTTGCAGTCAGAGCCGGCATTACATCGCCAACATCGCACCCCTTCCTAACTCAAACCAGCCTGAGTCAAGCTTGTCCCTAATTGTAACCCAAAATCCCGAAATCCTCCATTGTCGAAGAACCCTAAACCCATCCCTACAGGGCTCTACTTCATTCTTGCCCTAGTTCAATCACCGTCTAGTCCTCAATAACCTAATCTAGACCTATTAAAACCAAATCTGCCAAAATCCCTAACATCCCATTGTCGAACACCACTCACACCCCAATAAACCCAACTCCCTTCAATCATATCTCAATCGTAACCCCAAATCCCTAGATCCGAAAATCATCCTGCCCTCCAAACCCAACCAAGATCTATTTGGCCAAACCCATCCCTCTCGAGCCTTCTTCATTCCCAAACCCATCAATGACCCCTTGCCACCAATCCCTTTGGTCAGTACCAAGAAACAAGAAAACAGAAACAGAGAGGTCGAAGAAGAAAGAAAGACAAAAAAAAAGGGGCAAGAACAACAGAAAAGCAAAGAAGGAAAAAAAATAATAAAAATAAAAATAAAAATAAAAAACACTGAAGGAAAAAGTGAGAGGAAGCGTACCTAGCACTAGACCTAAGCAACCGAGTAGCCATCATTGCTCGTCTTGCTCACCTCTAACCACAACCATCGTGGTCGCCTTCTTTGACCAACACCTGCACTCGCCATCAAAGTCAGCACCATCATTTTCCACATTCTCTTTTGTTTGACAAAGCAGTAGAGGCAAAGAGATGCTCTAGCACCATCGACATAGCCATTGTCATCTTCTATCTTTTCGTTGAGGCACGGGACCTAGGAGGGGACCACGTTCTCCTCGTCGAAGGGCAGTAGTTGAAAGGAGCATCCAACCCCTTTTCATCTCCTCTGAGCTCAACCAAAAAAAAAAAAAAAAAAAAAAAAAAAAAAACCCAAGTTGAGTAGAGCCCAACAAGGGTATCCACAATGTAGCCCGATTAGCGGGCTTGAATTCGGGTCCGATCAAGTTCAACACAAAAAAAAAAAAAAAAGAAAAAAAACCAAGCAAAAGCCTGAGCTAGCCCCCGTCCAAATTTCGAATTCCTTTATTTGAGCAGTGTTGTTCAACAGATGTAAGCGGCTAGCAAATTGAAAGAGAGACAAGCATTGAAGAGTTGGAAATGGTTAACAAGCCAACTAGACAACCGATGAATCTAGGTGTAGTACCACCACTAGAAAAGATAGTTAGGTCATCATATGACAAGCCAATTGTTGAAACGAGTCCACAAGAAGATCTATTCATTGAAGTCCATCACACTGACTTTATATTCAGGGATCAAAATGGTAATTTGAAGATTGTATTAAACTCCAACAGATGCTACAGTTGCAGTTCCCAAAGAATCAATCGTGTATCCCAATAATCGTCCACCACCAACAGATGCTGTGTCAATTCTACTTCGAGTTGGAGGAAGACATCCTATGAGACCTTACCAAGCTTAGATGATATAAATTGACTAGGAAATGGAAAGTTCACATGTTGGATTTTCAATCCTAGAGGACATTTACAGAACTCGAGCTCGAGGATGTAGGATAGATCCACGGTTCTCCAATGGGTCAACCCATCCATCTCGACCAATTATTTGGGCCCAACCATATTATCATTATTGTGTTGTTTCGGCCCAAATGAGCAATATTTTTTGTTTCGGCCAAGCGGCCGAAACAAAATGATTTCGGATGTCGGCCGAAATCTCGGCCAAAATGATTTCATTTTAAATGTTAGTCAATCTCGGCCGAAATTTCAGATGTCGACCAAAATTATTTTTGACATTTTTTTATGTTTTTATTTTTTCTACATAAATATACTTTGTATTTCTTCTATTTCCTCAAAATGTAATTCTAAAAATTTTTACTAGAGTGGATTAAATCAATAATTATTTTATTTTTTTATTTTCCTACATATATATACATTATTTTTTATAGTTTTTTCCCAAAATGTAATTCCGAGAAGTTTCGTCAAGGCCCAAATTTCCGAATCGACCAAAACTTTTCATTTTGGAGGCCAAACCATAATGGGGTACAAAATGATGTTAACAACTATGAGCCCAACTCACTTATGTTAGTCTTTTTAGAGTTTTATTTGCTTATTCATGTTTTTTAGTTGTATTTGGAGAGACGTTTTAATCTTAGCCTTCAATATATTTAGATGGTTTAGATTAGCTTTAAGGTGATGTTTTCTCATATTTAAGCATTGTAAAGTCTCCTAGGCTATATAGAGTTGATTAATGAAAATTTTTGAGTGATGTTTTAGGTTCCCCAATGATGGGGACATCATACCAAATTTCTCAAATTCATTCAAAGTTTATTAAAGAAGAAGACGCAGAGCAGTGGATCAAGCTATGATCTGGATGGATGACCAATATCCTGGCTTTAATCGCAAAGAAAATATAAATCCACCGTTGGAATGTCATTCAAAGGAGATCCGACGGTTGGATTTCAGTTGATCACATTGGTGGAGCATTGACGACCCCAGGTGCACAATTACATTAAAGGCCCCCACATAGGGAAGTGTCACATGGATTGAAGAAACTGGAAGGGTCCCTTGGTTTAATTTGTTTAGGTCCATAGTTTAACTTGGTTTAATTTGGTCCCATGTCTTAATTTATTTGGTCCCATAACTTATTTGTTTGGTCCCATATCTTAAGTTGTTTAGTTGTTTGGTCCCGTGTAAGTTTTTATTCATGTCTAGTAGTGAGGAGGGACCCATACTTGTTCTTATGTAATAAGTGAGAGGAAAAGGGGGGGCTGCAATTTAGTAAAAGAAAAAAATAAAATGAAAAAATAACCCTGCGCAAGCCATGACTTGAGCACGAATCCCAAGACGTGCGCAAGTCATGTCTTGCGCACATCTTCCCCTCCTTCTCTTTTCCTTTTTTGTTTTGTTTTGGTTTTTTGACATTTTTGGTGGGGAGATCTCTTTTATTTTCAGATCTAGGTTCTTTTCTCCCTGATTATGCGTGTATGAAATTTGATTTGGAATAAGAAAGAGAGCTTTTCTTCCTCTTCTCTTCTCCACTTGGGTTTGCAAGCCACCTTTCTTGCCAACCGCCATTAACGGCTCCTGTGATTGGAGTTTGGTGAGAGCCCAGTAAGGGTAACCACTATCTTTTCTACTTTTCCCTTATTGAGCACTGTCATATAACCATAGGATCTCAGATTTGCTGAATAGATTGTGGAGCCAATAACCCCAGATCTGAAGTTGAGCTCCTTTTGGCTTTGTTTTGTTTCTTGAAACCTTTTCTCCACCAAATCAAGACCCTAAGTGTTGGGAGTCCTATCTTCCATTAAGATTCTCCTCTCAGATCTGAGGATTATTACTGCGGGGTCTGTGAGAAAGTCTAGATCTGTGGCTGATTCACCTTTTGGAATTAATTAACTATTGGTAAATGGCCAGATCTAAATTTTCTACGTTAATTAATTAATTTCCTGATTGCATCACATTGCATTAGGCTAGATTTTACACCGTCCTGCATCACCCAATTTCTCTCTTCTTCTCCGCTTATGATGGGGAGTTTGTCGTGGGGCCAATATATTCAGGGATTTTTCTGGTTTACCCCCTCTACCTTCTATTTCTGCCCGCCCCACACCTATTATCCCATTTTGCATCAGAATTAGAAAATTAAACATGCATGGAAGATGATTAAACAAAGTAAGATTTGTATTCCTCAATTACGTGAGCGCATGCAAACCTCATTCTGGACCCTATCTCCTTCCTCAAAGTGTGCACTCACACCTGACTACTTATGCTAATATTGTGTTAGATTTAGCTAAGTTTAATAAACATTAGCTTATATTGAAAATCATGATAAAAGGTCCGACATCATCTTAAATCACTATTCATGTTGTCCAACTCCACTTCAAATTATTCTTCTTTGAGGAACAGATTTGGTCAGTGGTTGATGCAGTCTAGGCCCCACAAGTGATCCCTTTTCAAGTTAGATTAGGATTATATTATTTTTATTAGTAGATTTCTAATTACATTGTTATCAGTGAAATTTCTATTCATAGCTTAGGGTTTACTTAGGCATTAAGTTTGCTTTTATTATATATATGGCATTGTAGAAAAGAAGTTCTCATACTTTGATTGATTAATAGATTTGTGGATTTTGTCCTGGAGGTGCATCCTTATGTGTGAAGTCTTCTCGACGATTCAAAGTGTCCTCAGACACATGCTTCGGCACCCCTACGCAGCCATAACCCTAGAGCATGCATCAGTTTGGTATCAAAGCCGGTCCTCAGATAGATGGGCATGCTACTCCTATCCAACCTTCGTTCACCCACCACCATCACCTTCTGACATACCCAAGCCCACCGTCGTGCGACCAACTCCAATCCGTAAGACCCTCACCACCCCATCACCACTCCATTGTTGGAATCCATCCCCACACCACATCCCAACCTACTGTCTCTCACCCAGAAGCCAGAATCCAACCGGGAAAAAAAAAAAAAAAACCCTTCCCGAATCCCTATTGGCCGAGCCTTACCTAACACTCATACCCGAACCAAATCCCCAACCCTTTTGTCCATCCCTCTTGGCCTTCTCTTCCCCGATACCAACAAATCCCGTCATTAAAAAAAAAAATTTTCCAGATTCCTACTCCGTCGAGAAAAAAAAAAGAAGAAGAAGAAGAACACGAGGAGCAGCAGAGAAGAGGAAACAAGACCATACAGCGTACCCAGAATCTCTACAACCGTTCGCAATCCGCGCTGCATGCCCACACCGCCAGCCGTCGTTGCTGATCAACCCATCTTCGCCAGCCGTTGCCGTCGCAGTCACTAATCGGCTGCACTGCCTCACTATCACCATGAGCTACAAATCTATCAAAGCCGCAAGCATCTCTCATCGTCAACTGTCACAAGAGATCTTGTTTTTCACCTTCTTTCGGTCCTCCAGCAAGAAGACAATCGAAAAGAGTTTAGTCCCTTTCGAATCAAGAATTGACGTTGGGTAGGAGCACCTCACGTGTCCTCTCTCAAAGACATGTACTAAATCAAGCCTTGGGCCAGTCTGCCAAGATATTTTAGACCTGTTGGGCCTGATTCCAACATACTACTGGAGTTCAGGTCCTAGTCAAATTTGACCTATTTGAAGAAAGCCCAACCCAATACCCTCATAGACGCATAGTATCCAGAACTACATCTTTATAGGGTACTACATGGTAGATTTGATCAGTAAGAAAGGATTCCAATTTGACAAAATCAAAGGCCCGAACTTGTTCTTGTGATTCCAGAGCAATCTTACGTCAGATTTCAAATACGTCTTCACCAATGCATTTGTGGAAAGCCGATCTACACATCAGGTCAGTCAGCTTTTAATTTTTCGTTAAAAAAATATGCCTCCTAAGAAACAAGTTGGGGTGGAATCTTCTTCTTCTTCAATTGAAAATTTTTTTGGTGCCATTAGATATTTAATTGCCACAATTAACAAGATGCAAACCACCTTGCAACAATTGGGCACTAGAGTGAGAACTTTGGAAACTAATCAGCATGTGCATCACAATCGTGATGATGGTGAAATTATTCGGAATCAACGAGATCCGCCAGTTAATAATCCTAACCGAGATTTAGGGATTAAACTCGTGATTCCAGAATATGATGGAAAATTGCAGCCTACTAAATTCATGGATTGATTAGTGTGTAGAGAATATTTTTGCACATAAACCAATGATTGAGCACCATAAAGTCACACTAATTGCCAATTATACTACAACTTAGTGGGCTAAAATGCAAAGAAAAATGAGGAATCAAAACATGGACCCTGTTGAAACATGGATTGAGATGAAGAATATTTTGAAGCAAAAATTCCTTTATGTCAACTATGCAAGAGATCTACGTTCAAGCTTTCAAAACTTGAAACAAAGTGTCACAACCCGAGCCCGGGCTTCCCTTAATTAGGGTAATATTCGAGGTGCGACACACGTACTCCCGTGAAATTCTTTTCCGACTCTGTATCAGATTACAATCCACAAGGGATACTTACAAATCTTCAGCACGTGTGAGGTCACTCCATGACAACTATCAAGAATGTTCAATGCAGAAGTCTGTACTTATCACCTGTGTAATCCAAATTCCACGTGGTATCACAATATGAATAGTCCATAATTAAAGCATTTCAATTTTTACATGACAATTGTTTCATTCATATACATATAGAACCCCCAAATTTCCCATACATGATATATATATAATGTCATGATATACTATACGAACTTTAGTGTGTGTCCTGAAGTCATTGGTTTCGAGGTCTGTGTACACAAGTCTGTACAAGTCTATAATATACAAGCGATGCCATCACTATATGTAAAACAAATAATATCAGTGAAATGTTTGATACAATTACTATTCCCAAAATAAACCCAAACTGTAAACTCATGTTATGCTCTCCAGATCCAAGAACTTAGTGACGTCCTCAATTGACCATGCTCTAAATGTGGAGGAACCTCTAGAGTTTCCCTCCTGCCCTTCCTCGGTCTTTACAAAACCGGAACTGCATCTATGCCTGTAACATCAATAGGATAGCTATGAATACGACGATTCAACCAAGTACAAGCAAAAGTAGAGTAGTGCACATTGCATCTTTGAACATTTGAGAACATACTGGTAATAAACTAATCAAACAACCACATACATCCCACCATCACTTAATTCATACATCAACTGATAATTTTGGTTAACAACTCATTAAGTAACTTAACTCTACTTTTCCACTAGAGCTTAAACAATTCGTGTGAGCTTTACTCATTTGGTGGCTTATGGGTGCTCTTCACGAGAGCTTAAACAAATCGTGTAGGAAATACTTAGTGTCCCAGCCTAGGTACAACTGATTACTCGATTGGAGTTCTGGACACTCCTATTATCCACTGTAGCAGCCAAACTTAATCTTTAATTCTTATTTACAAATTCGCATGGTTGGAATCTTGTCGGGTAGCTTATCTGTGCTCTTCCATGAGAGCTTAACAAATCATATGGGGTATTATCAGCGTCTTGGGTCCTAGGTACGACTAATTACCCAACTAGACCCAATTGGAGTTCCGGACACTCCTATTGTCAGCTGCAGTGGCCAAGCTTAATTTGTAGTTCTTAAGTGCAAATCTCTATTTAATTCTTTTCCATTTAATTCCTCTTTTACAACTCAAATTCCATATCATAAGGAAGAGAATACCAATGGAGGAATGAAGATCAATACATAGTAAAACAAGCTTGATAAGATTAGGTTGAATTACTATCAATCCTAACCCAGATTCCCGTTGTCTCTAGCTGTCCATTCGATGTAGTTTTTGGTTATTCGACGTATGGCTATCCTTATTTGATGTTACATTATGTACAAATTGTACGTCGAAGTCCCCTAAACCTACACCAATGGTTAGGCGCTAGACTAAGTAGGTAATGCACGGTCAATCATAGAAGGTTTTTAGTAAGAAAATGGGTTAAACAGGCTTCAAGACTCCAAACAGGGTCCTACGCACAAAAGCCCAGCCAACCGGTCGGATTTAGGGTCTGATCAGTCGGGTCTCATCCAGAAGGGTGGTCCGACCGGTTGGACTTCAGGTCCGATCGGTCAGGTAGGTCACGGATTGGCTTCAGGTTTTTTTGAAGTCCATTTTCTGTTCCTTCTCTTTGTACTTGCATGGAAACTTCATCATTTTCTTGCATTGAGTACAAGTTCCCAATACTTTCCATTCCATCCTCATTCATCAATGCATTAAAAGCACATCCATCCAATATGACAAATCAATTTATAAGAGGGGCTGAATGTAACCATAAACAAAATATAATTCATTTAAAGCATCATGCTATTAGCATGCATTCACCAACTTTTACTTATACTTGCCTCTTTAACCGAAAGCTCCACCTCAATAGGCTTCTCTTGCATTCTTTGATGTAGAAATTCCCAATTTATGCCAACCCTAGACATGCAATAAGAAATGAAGGTGAAGGTAGGGAAATCCAAACATGCACATCACAATGTGTTGGACCGTTTGCCTTCTAAGTTTCCAAATAGCCTTTCTAAACTCTCCCAAGTTGGTGGAAACCCCCAAAATAGAAAGCCCAAAATTCCACTCATTAATCAAACCGAAAATGGAGTATGGAGAAAGAGATGGAGAGGGACCTTGCATGTGAGGATTTAGGCTTTCCATGGACTGTAAATTCAAAGTATAAGAAAACAAGAGTGATTTCTTACCTGTAAGTGGTCGAACCAGCAAGGAGGTTGAAAATGGAGGAGTGTCCAAGCACTCAATTCTATGAAAATGAGGTCCTTTGAAAGATGGGTAGATCAAGAACACCGTGGTAGAGTTGGATCTTCGTTTTGGTAAAGATTGGAGTTGATTTGGGGAAGAAAGAAGCGAAAAGGGGAAGAAGAGAAGAGCTCGGTGGTGCTGCTGGTCGAGTGAGGGAGAAGGGAGAAGAAAAGAGAGGGGTTGGGGTATTTAAAGAGGTATACATGTGGGGCCCACCTTATGTAAACTTTGAAAGGTTAAAACTTAGTCTTCTGGGCCTCAGGTCACTTCGGTGTGAGAGACAAATGTGTTTGAAATTAAATCTAGTCCCCAATGAATATAATTTTGGCACCCTCTTTGGAATTTCAAAATTTTGGCTCAGATTGAGTGAAAAGACTATTTTACCCTCACTTATGAAAAAATCATAAAATATGCGATTTCGAGGCGTCGACTGATTACAAGGTGAGTACGAAAGTCAAATGAAGTGATTTCCTCTATTCCATGGTTCGAGATTGTACATGAATGGTGTGTCCAATGAATGCATGGGTCAGTGGGTTTAATTAAACCTGGCCCAAACAGCCTATCAATGATTCGAACTCGACCCACAAGAAATAATAAGACAAAGCGACATTAATTTAATATAATTAGGCATCTAAACGAGATTAATTAAATAAAGATAGGTTTAATTAGTAATAAACATGATTAAGTTGTGACAGGTTGTCACACAAAGTTCTAAGGCATTTGTTGATTATTCTAACGAATTTCTCACTCTGCAAGCTCGTTGTGGTTTGAATGAAGATGATGATGTGGTTGTTGATTGATGTTTCAATGGATTGAGAATAGACATTCAACATATCCTTGCCTTCTAACATTTTGATAATTTTGATGAACTCATCCAACATGCTGTCAAAGCTGAGGGAATTGCAAATCATTAAGCACTGATGGTCGAAATTAGATAATTTGTTTTCATTGTCAACAGCATGAACATCATACAGCAGAATGTCCAAAGCATATACATCTGATTGATATTGAAGGTGATGATAAAAATATTCCAGATGATCCCAATGATAATGCAAATGAGGAAATTGCTGAAACATATGCAGATACCACAGGTGAAGCTTTCATCGTCATCAAAAAGGCTCCATCAACTGTTAAGAATAAATGGTTGAAAAAAAATATCTTCCATTCTGTGGGTACAGTTCATGGACAAAATTGCACAG
The DNA here is from genome assembly GCA_037013555.1 of Sextonia rubra. Taxonomy (NCBI): domain Eukaryota; kingdom Viridiplantae; phylum Streptophyta; class Magnoliopsida; order Laurales; family Lauraceae; genus Sextonia; species Sextonia rubra. The sequence continues at coordinate 108,224,557 of JASUAD010000001.1, read as the reverse complement.
TTGTTATCGACGGCGGAAGTTGTTAAAATCTCATCTCTCAAGCTCTTGTTGATCGCCTCAACTTGAAAGTTTACAAGCACAACCGCCCTTATTTTGTTAAATGGCTGATGACTGGCATGTTCGACCTACTTGCAAAGTTACTTTTGTCATTGGTGAGACCTATAAAGATACAATTTGGTGTGATGTGCTACCTATAGATAGTACTGATATCTTATTAGGTTGCCCATGGATGTATGACAAAAATGGGACCCATGGAATGCACACTAACATATACACATTATTGCATGATGAAAAGCAAGTCACACTCCATCTTGAAAAGTCGGAGCCTCTAAGGAAGAGTTTTAGGGCAATTGCAACAAAGGAAATCCTTCATGTTCACATTTACAGAGACAATTCGAAGCTGACTCGAGCTCGAGGACGAACTCTTCTTTCAACTCCGGAGAGGATAATGCAACCTAGACCCCACAAGTGGTTCCTCTTCAAGTTGGATTAGGATTATATTATTTTTATTAGTAGATTTCAAATTACATTGTTATTAGGGAATTTTTTATTCATAGCTTAGGGTTTTCTTAGGCATTAAGTTTGCTTTTATTATATATTTGGCATTGTAGAGAAGAGATTCTCAGACTTTGATTGATTAATAGATTTGTGAATTTTATCAGATGCATCCTCGTGTATAAAGTCTTCTCGACGATTTGAAGTGTCCTTGGACAGGTGCTTCAGCACCCCTACACAACCCTAACCCTAGGTTCTACATCAGTGGTTTAATGCAAATTGGACATGGGAACCATGGGTTTGGTCGTATCGTTGATTCTATCACCTACAAATACAACCAATTGCAAACAAAGTAGATTCTAGATCAACTATAGCAACTATGTCCCTGTGTGTCTATTTATTCAAGAGTAATCAAATTGGGTTGTGTGGATTAATCGTAAAAAAAAAGGTTCAGTCATTGTGTGAATCCATGCCTCTCAAAAACAAGTTTTGATGGATTGACATAACCATCAATCAATGGTGATTACAATAATAAATGTCACGAGCCGGAACCTAGTGCTCTTCGAATTCCGCTTCGCAACTCTTATTAAATCACATTCTCATTCATGAATCAAATAATTAAGAAATATAAGGAACTAGGCAGTCTTATTAAATTAAACTTGCATATATGTTAAGGTCAGAAAATCCAAATAAATCACTGAGAATGCCAACTATTCTTAAGTAAAACCTCTACAATCCAAAATGTTCAATTGTAGTAAAAATAAAATGAACAAATCAAAATAATGAATGTAATTCTCTTTTATATCTAGGCAACTCTGGCCCTAAAGTGCACATCCCGAGGTCTCTTTGTCTCTTGATCCTCTTGGTATTCCTCTGCCTATAAGTTCTGGTTGCATGGATTGGGCTAGATCCACAAGATATCAGTCCAACTGAGTGAATAGATAATCTAATATAATCGTGCATAAAACAACCAACTAAATAGAATTATACCAAAGTTTAAACAACCAAAGGTTGCTCTTAGGTTCAAGGCAAGGTATATATTGGGTCATATCTAAGGACAGCTTCCTACCTACTAAATAGCACAGGCCCTAAGTTCATGCTCCACAAAGATGCCACGTATAGCAAAATAGTCTCTTAATAGTCCTTCCTACACATCACAGAATAATTCATTTCTGTCCACAGGAAAATTGACCACAAGGTCCAAAACTATGGAACCACAAAAATCAATCCTTTCAAAAAATTTCTAACGGCAACAAACCTCCCAAGATTAGCAATTTTGTACAGGGACGTCATCCTGTACAGTGCTGCGTCCATAGCAAAATTGACCACAAGGTCCAAAGCTATAAAAATGGTACCCCAAAATCAATCCTTCCAAAAACTATCTAATAAAGTCAACAAACCTCACAAAATTGGCCATTTGTATGGGGACGTCAGCCCATACAGTACCAGTGGTCTAGGGGTATCCAAAGTGTTCCTCCAAATAACTAAGTTATCCTAACTCATTTTTTGTCCAAGTTCCAAACAAGAAATATCTCAAGATTTTACAATTGACATGATCTCAACATCTGAAATGGGCAAGTTCCATAGCTAACCCCTCTCATATTATGGGGATTTTATGTGCCCCAATCTGAATAAAAATTTGTATATGACTTGTGAGGGGTCAATAACATAACTCGCCCTTGACACATTTGAGGTAAGACATTCATAGACCCATATCAATTATATAATCCATAAAATGGATACACATGTAGGATCCCCAAATAACAATAGCAAAGACATTTATCCACAACTACAATTCAAATCACAATTAGTCAATAATAGGGTCCTAAGTGCAATTTATGGAAGTCAAGAACTCAGGAAACCAATCAAATTAACTTTTCAATTATAATGACCGTGAACTACTAGCCCTTATTTGCAATTTGTGTACTTCTAGAACTCAAGGGATTAGTACATAATGTTTTAGTTGTGAAAATAGTTAATATTAGTGGCTGACTTGCAAGAGACAAGGATGGTATGCTAATATTAGAAACCATATGGTGCCCAGAAGCAAAAGTAATATTATCCAACCCTTATATGTGTGCATTTAGAAGTCGACACTCATCCATTTGGGTCTCATCATGCTAGATTTGTGGTCACTGGATGGTGGGCCAAATGGGCCCCACTCCATATGGCTCCAGGACCACTGTGGTTGCCCGTGGGTCTACTTTCAGATCCATGGTTCAGGTCTAGCATCAGGTGGCCCACCTGGGCCCCACAGTCCAATTTTCTACTCACCTTATATAGTTCACTGTTGCTCTATTGAGTTGGGGAAAGAGATAGGTCATCCACAAAGCCCTCAATGGCTGGTCTGTCCTTCTTCTAGTTCCTTCTTAGGCTAATGCTAGACTAGGATATTCTACAGCAGAGAAAGCAAGAAAGAAAGAGGGATTGTGAGGGAGAGAAGGTTGATGGAGAGTAGGAGAGTTTTGGGGCTGTCAATTGGAGAACATCTCCAAAAAAGGCTGTGTACACATAAATAATTTTCCCATGATGTGTGCGACACCACTAATCCTACTACAAAATGTGCACCTCCCTTCTTGATTTAGTTTTAGTCGAATCCTTCACATACACAAAGTCTTGGGTGCCATTTAATGCTAGGACTAGTCTTAATAACTATACCTTGAGAGTCTCTCTATTCTCTTAAACCAAAATTTTAAAACCCCGCAATAAAAAAAGATCACCTAACATTCAAAATGGTTCCCATGCTATTATTTAATTATGTTATTTACAGTAATTAAATAAAAGCACAAAATATTATAAATAAAATTACCAAATTAAAACATTAGTATATAATTAAATACTCCAGCCCCTTCATTTAGACCCAGGGTATTACAATAAATGTCCAATCAAAATCTGAGACCTTGATTGTCTTGGATTACCTTGCTTTCAGGTGCACAACTTCATTCCACAGAACCAGCCCTTGCCACCCCACCAAACCCAAAAATAAATAAATAAATAAATAAGAAAAAGAAATACAAAGCACACTAATTCACACACACGCACACACACACACACACACACACACAAATCAACACTGAATGAATTTGCAAACCATGATACTAGGCTAGCTTTGCTTGCCAATTTATTCTCTGTTTTTACAACTCGAAGAACCATCTAGTATGTATGCATGCATGCTGCAGAAGTTTCCTTATGGATGTTGTTTTCTGTTTCTGTTGAACTTAGGCCATGGTACTTGCTGGTGTTCATGATCATGAAGATAGGCTCAAGATCAAGTCTGCATTAGCTAGAAATTCTTGGAGGATCAAAGTAAAAAAATTGCTTGAGGGTTCTAGGAAGCCCCATATCCAAGAAATCCAATGCATATTAAAGGAGGTAAGCTATGTTAATTGTTTTGATCCTAACAGATATAAATTGCATTTGATGATTGAGTTAGAATTCATTATTATATGTGTCATCATAATCATTTCCTGTTACCAGTTCCTGACAATGCAGGCTAGATCTGGGGAAACAAATGTGCTATCACTAGTGCATGTTTAACAGGGAATTTTCAACTTATATATAGCCACATATCTAAAGCTTTTGAACCAGGTTCTGGGCCTACATGTAAAGGTCTTAGAGGTAGGCCGAAAATCAGCTTCATCATTGTTGTTAAACCTCTAAACCATTCCTCTGTGGTCAGTTTTGTAAATTCTACTTTTTCCGCTCTTCCCTCTAAACAACGCCGTGATTCGCCCCCATTGCCTGACATCCTGCTTCTAACTAATCTGCTTCCTTTGTAAGGTCTTTTATGGGTACGCTGAAAATCTCATCATTGTTGTTAAAGCCATTGTAAGGGCTTTTAGAGGTAAGCTGAAAATTAGGACCCACTTTCTCAGGAACCTTAATGTCCTATTATCCACAGTTCTTGCATATCATAAACAAATCCCAAACTGAACCCCATGGTCCAAAATCTCGTAACCACAAAAGACCTTGAGTACAGAGTCACTACTTCGCACCATACTAGTAGTTCAGAGCATTCCCTTTTGCAAACCTTTCAAAAAATAAAACCATGTACAATGTTAATCGGAATAAAGAATATTTTATGTTACCTTAATTAGTATGTAAGTGGCCCAATACACTAGATTCATTAATCATTGCCCCACTTCTCATCATAATTGGTAATGATCAGTGTATGGGTGGGCCTATAGAAGCATAGAAAGCAAAAGCCTAGCTGGCCCATCAGGCCCAGCTCATCAGGCCCCTAAATATCACACGTGAGGGATCTAGAGGGATTCAATCAACTCTATATAGCTGTAGTGTGTCTAATTCACATTATATTCTTTTCTTTTTTGTTTAGATTTAGATATCAATCACTGTATTCCCAGCATTTTATTAAGGCAACTATACATGTCAAATAGCAAGGTCGATGCCTATCAAAGGGACACGACAATTTTCCCAATTTAGTGTGCTTTTTCTCATTCTTCTCCTCCTCTTAAACATAAGGATCCATAGATCTTAACAGAGCCACCCCTTATCATCATCATTGCACTCCATAAAGTTTCAAGATTACCAAGCATAAATAATTAAATGAATAAAAAAGAAAACAATCCATATTACAAACTCTTAATCTGTTTACTCCCTCAATTACAGGAGGTTAGCACTCTTTTGTATTTAACATAAAAAGTAAGGGCTTTTATTTAATTTCGCCAAAGTACACAAGTCTTGACAGAATTGTAATTCCTAAAGGGAATATAAGTCTCGACAGGATCCAATTCTGTTATTAGTCTCCTCGCCCAGCTACATTTCTGCCATCAGATGGTGGGCCATACTGGGCCCACTCCTTGGGGGTCCCACGCCGCTGTGGTCACACATGGGTCCCCTACCATATTAATGGGGCTGATCACCCATCAGGTGGCCCACCTGGGCCCACACAAAATTTCATCCTGGAACCAGAGAATCTGGAATTCAACCCTGATTTTCTCATCTTAAAAGGGTAATTCAGGTTGGGTAATCTTCACCATCCTACTGTTACTAATACATGTATTTCTCTGCATCCTAACCATTTAAGTAATAACAGAAACTCAATCACTGTATGGGCCGGGTCATCAGTTGCAGTAGCCCTCAACCCTTGGCTGCAATATTCAAGCACAGAGATTTCTAACTGAACTGAGTGATTAGTTTGCAAGATTATCGTCAATCATTACCACAATCTTCGCAAAGATCTACTCAACAATCTACATCAAATATCACAGCACATGCAAGTGTTCATAAAAATAAGCCTTATCATTAAGGCCCTCATACTTATGAACGAATCATGCCCAGACTAAGTGAATTTGTCCAGATCAGATTCAATAACAATGCATTCCATCATCTTGAATTTGTCTCTTAATGGTCAGCTTAAGGTTCCTATGGCCGGTCTTCTACATCACTTCATTCCCTTAGGGGCTGTTTGAGCAGGAAAGATTAGTACAAGAAATGGAGTGGGTATAGTTGTAGATGAGGATTTGAAAAAGAAAATTGTGAGGGTAAAGAGTTTTGATGATAGAATTATAGTAATTAAACTAGTGCTAGAAGAAGACATAATCCATATCATCAGTGCATATGCTCTCCAAGTAAGACTAGAGGAAAGTGTGAAAAGACAATTTTGGGAGGAAATGGATGATTTACTACAAGAAATCTCAAATAGTGATAACATTTTCCTTGGAGGGGATTTAAACGGGCATATAGAAAGAGATAATAGAGGATATGAGAGAGTGCATGGAGGGTAAGGATTTGGAGAAAAAAATGAATTCGGAAACACTATATTGGATTTTGCAATAGCATATGATCTTGTTGTAGCAAACACTTACTTTAAAAAGATAGATGAGCATTTAATTACCTATAATAGTGGGAGTAATAGGAATCAGATTTTTTTTTAGTTAGAAAACGAGATCGATTGGATTGTAAAAATTGCAAGGTTACCCTAAGAGAGAGTTTGACCACGCAATATAGGCTCGTAGTTTTAGATATTTGCATTAGAAGTAAAAAGAGAGCAATAGTAAACAAAATGGGCCCTATAACAAGGTGGAGAGATTTGAAGGGGAAAGAGCAAATATATTTAAGGACAAAATGATTGAGAATGAAGAATGGAATCTTAAAGGAGAAACTACAGTAATGTGGAATCAAATAGCTAATTGCATTAGGAATGTTATAAAGGAAGTACTTGGAGAATCAAAAGGAAAGTGACATGTTAATAAAGAAACATGGTGGTGGCGTGTGGAGATTTAGGAAGTTATTCGAGAGAAAAGATATTGCTACAAAGTTTGGCAGGGGACTACGAGTATAAAAATTTTTGAGTTGTATAAGAAAGCAAAGAAAGAAGCTAAGAAGGTAGTAAATAGTGTAAAGTCGAAAGCATACAATGACCTCTATAATAGGTTTGGGACAAGAGAAGGAGAGATATTTTTAAAATCGTAAAAATAAGAAAAAAGAAAAGTAAGGACTTAGATCATGTTAAATATATCAAGGACAATGAGGAAAATGTTATGGTGAAGAATAACGATATTAAAGAAAGGTGGAAGGATTATTTTAACAAACTTTTAAACGAAAAACATATAGGGGATACAAGAACTAGGGAGGATACTTCATTAGCAGAGCATACTTTTCTCCGTAAAATTAGAGAGTTGGAAGTGGAGGAAACATTGAAGCGAATGAAGACAAGATAGGCAACAGGCCCAAATGATATTCCGATAAAGGTATGGAAATGCTTAGGAAAGGTTGGGGGAAATTGGTTATATAGACTCTTTAATAAGATACTTGTAACAAAGAAAATGCCGAATAAATGGAGAAAAAGCATTATAATACCTATATATAAAAATGAGAGAGATATACAAAATTGTACCAACTATCCAGGGTTTAAACTTATGAGTCAACTATAAAGTTATGGGAGAGAATAATGAAACAAAAACTTAAACAGAAGACCAAGATTGTTGAAAATCAGTATAGTTTTATGCCAGGGAAGTCAACTATGAAAGCTATCTTTTCACTTAAGCAATTAATAGAAAAATACTGAGCAAAGAGGAAAAATCTACACGTGGTCTTTATCGATTTAGAAAAAACCCATAATAGGCTACCGAGAGATTTAATTTGGTGGGTTTTGAAGAAAATGAATGTCTCCAGCGGTTATATTGAGATTTTTAAGGATATGTATGAAGGAGCAATAATAAATGTGAAAACCACATATAGAGAAACAGGTGAATTCCCCGTAACTATAGGTTTGCATCAAGGACCAGCCTTAAGCCCTTACATCTTTGCATTGATTGTGGATGAGTTAACTGCGCTTATTCAAAAAGAAGCTCCATTGTGTATGTTGTTTGCAAACGATATAGTATTTTTGGATGAATCAAAAGATGGTGTAAATGCAATACTTGAGAGATGGCGGGGGGCATTTAGAATCTAGAAGCTTTAAAATAAGTCGTACAACGACAGAATATATGGATTGTAACTTCAGTGGATATATACAAAGTGTTGAAACCACTTTCAAAATTGAAACCCATGAGATACCTCGTAGAGATTTTTTTTCGGTATCTGGGCTCAATGATTAGTAAGGATGGAGAGATTGATAAAGATGTTGAGCATAAGATAAAAATTGGATAGTTAAAGTGGAGACTAACTGTTAGAGTGCTTTGTGACAGACGAATATTAACGAAATTAAAGGGCAAATTTTACAAGACAGTAGTTAGACTAACTATAACATATGAAGCAGAATATTGGCCAATTAAGAAGACACATACATAAAATGGATGTAGCGGAGATAAGAATGCTTAGGTGGATGTGTAGTAAAACTAGGAACAATAAAATAAGAAATAAGCACTTTCAAAATCATTTAGAGTTTAACACCAATAGGGAATAAGATTAGAGAAATCGTTTAAGATGATTTGGGCATGTTGAGTGTAGGCCGGTTATGACACCGGTGAGAAAAAGTTTTGCTATCGAGGTAGATAACCCATCAAGAGGTAGGGGTAGGCCGAAGGAAACATTAATGGAGGTTATTAAATCAGATTCGAAGAAGTTTAACTTATCTAAGGATTTGGCTTAAAATAGAACGGAATGAAGAAACAGAATTCATGTAATCGACCCCAACATGGTTGGGATAAGGCTTTGATGATGATGATGATGATATTCTCTCTTAGGGCTTAAAGAATATGGAATGTTTTAATAAGAGAGCCTTCCCAAAATATTAAATGGATCCTCCTTAGTCCTAGGAATGCCGTGCAACTCCTATCCCAAGAATTAGCACACGTCCCTCCCTTAATAGGATAAGGACTGACATGCACCATGGTGACAGGGTCACTCTTAAGTCTTAATTTATCAACTAATCTATATTCCACTACAAGGTATGGGTCCCACATAAACCTAACTAACCATATGAGATAACATCCCTTATTGGCCCCACATCTTAAATCACGAACCAAATATATCTATTGAAACTTGTGGGCCTTTCCCTTGTTTCCCCGCAATAATTAAAAGGTGATAGGGTCCACCAATTAAAGCAAACAATTAAACATTAAGAATAAGCCTGATATTCCCTAATTATGAACCTATTCAAACCAAAGTGTCTAAAGGGGTGATGGGTATTACAGTACTAACTTGTATCAACACCCCATCCTCTTTTTCAAGTTTCTCCATGATGAAATGACAGTGAACTTCCACATGTTTGGTTTTTCTCATTGTAAACAGGATTATTGGCAAGTTTGATTGTTGAAATACTATCAAAATACACATTCATTGGACCACCTTGCTTCTCACCTAACTCTTCCAACAAGATTCTAAGCCACAATAGTTCACAACATCCATGAGCCACAACTCTATACTCAACTTTTGCGCTCGACTTGGCAGTGGCAACCTGTTTCTTTTTTTTCCCACAATACTAGATTTCCTCCAACCATTGTATAGTATCTTGTAGTAGATCTTCTATCTATCTAAGATCTAGCCCAATTAACATCAGTGTACGCAATGGACTTTGCATGCCCAAATGATTGATATAGGATTCCCTGGTTGGGGATCTTTTTAAATATCTGAGAATTCTATGCACTGAACCTAAATGATCAGTGCTGGGGGCATGCATAAACTAACTAACAAGGCTAACAACATATGAGATGTCAGGTCTTCTGATTGTAAGATAATTGAGCTTCCCTACTAATCTTCGTTACATTCTCTTATCTTGAAGCAATTCTCCACTCTCTGAGTGTAAGTTGTGATTTTTCTTTGTTGGAGTGCCTGCTGGCTCGTGCCTAGCTTCCCTATTTCTTCAAGAAGGTTCAAAACATACTTTTTTTAGTGTCATAGTCATATTTGCACTACCCTAATGTTGTGAATTCCGTGTCAAGTCCAAGACCTTGCATCTAAAAGCCTTTCAAAGAAGATCAAGTCTTGTAAAGGCATGTAGTTCATCAAGTCAAAGACTCCATTTCTTCCTACCTATCCTGGTAAATTGGACATTAGGAAACCAAGAAAAGGCCCTAAACTCCTAAAACTAATAGTTAAATCAGTAGGGTGAAATGACCTAACCGAGCTATTGTTTTGCTCAACTCTGAGTTAGGGATTCGGTTAACTTCTAGCCACAATTACTTTTCCAGAAGCTAACCTTTCTATCAGGTTTTTAACCTTGGTTAGCTGACGGTTAGCTTCATGGCTAGCCGTAAGTGCTTCTCGGTAACTGTAAAGCTAGCCGATGTACGTTGGCTTTGTGTTTTACCAGAGTCAAACTAATCATTGCAAGTGACCATTGGGGGTGGCTAACTGTTGGACTGATTTCGGCTATCCCTAACTAGATGTTGGGAGCTCTTTTATATATTTGAGCTCATTTTAATAGCATTCAAGACAGCCAACATTAATGTGATTTTGAAAGCTCCTACACCATCCTTCTGTAATTCTTTTTCTTTTAAAACTTTTCTCTTAAAATTCTATAAATAGAAGTATCTGGTCAACTTGGTTTTTGGGTCATAAGACTATTATGAGTACCAAGCCAAAAGCTCAAACTTGAAGGTGGAAGGCCCAAACATGCATATTAAGCCAAGTCAAACCCATTGTTGGGTAATGTAGGATGTGGGTTTCCTCGCACTTCCCCTTTACGTACAGGCCGAACAGATTTCGTGAACGGTCCTCCCACATGGGCTACACAATAAATTGGCTCCGATACCATGTTATGAGTATGAGACCAACCCAAAAGCTCAAACTTAAAGGTGGAAGGCCCGAACATACATATTAAGCCAAGTCAAAACCCATTGCTGGGCAATGTGGGATGTGGGTTTCCTACCAATGACAACCATGGAATGCCGCTGGGTAGAATAATCTATATGAGATCTACCTATGTGAAAAAATTTTAACCCCATGTTTTCTTGTGATTTCAATCCAACGGTGAGTAAAAATCGGATGAGTTTCAAATTTGGGTTTTATTCCAATTTACAGGGGTAGTATGTGTGAAATGATTGGATTGGCTAAAGGTGGGCTCCACGCCCTAAAAACATAGGGGAGCTATTTAAATATGGAGTTTTTGAGAATTTCTCATATATATTGGACTGTTGGATCGAGGATCAGATTTTTTTCTCAATATGAAGTCATTAAATTTGCAAGCTATGTTTGAAGGGATTAGAGGCTTGAGATTGACCCCAAACTTGATATATGGGCCCATCCATGATGAGTCTTAAAATCATCACCCCCCCGAGTCCATAATCATAGGGGCTTTGGGTCAACCATATTAAGTTTATCCCTGACCATATGGTGAGGAATGGATGCACATGAATTTCCCTAACCATATGGTTCAGCCCTTTCACTTACCTACCTACCTACCTACCGTGAGAACTTTTTATGGGACCCAGTTGTGGATCCCATTTGGGAAAATGGACCAAGGGGGATGGAAAGATCCATACGAGACCACCCCAAATATCAAGTTTGGCTCCAATCACTAGTCCCTAACCCCTTCATCCATGGCCCACAAATCTAGTCCCTTAGGATTGGTGTACTATCGATCCAACGGTCCAATAAATTCGGATCTGACTGAAACTTTGGGCGTGTGACTATCAAGGGGTCCGTGTGTATTAAAAGGTTTGGATTGAGTGATAGATGGGCCTCACCTAGAGTTCTCAATAAAAAAATGATGAGAATACTTCTCACTTGAATATTTTCAATATATATAGGGCAAGCCTCTCCTAAACTCAGCTTATATGAGAAATTCCATAAGCCCGAACCCTTGGAGCCCACCTTTGGTCCATCCAAATGGATCAAACACACGACCCCCTTGAATTGCACATTTCAACCAATTTTGGTCGAATCCAAATTTACTAGACCGTTGGATCAACTCTACACTGATTTTAATAGACTGTTGATCATTAAATTTTTGGAGGCCCGGATAAAGATGATAAAAACCATAGTTAGAGCTGATTTTTTATAGAGTGGAGAGTCCTAAGGAGTCTTTCAAATTCCCCCATCTCCACCCCCATGTAGGTCCTCAGGTGGGCCCCACAGGCGTGAGGCACACACTTGAGCTTATCTTATTCTAAGTTTGAACTTAAGAGAGAGGCTTCCATATTTATATAGGGAAATAATCTTATGAGAACTAGTTCTCATCTATCACCCAATCCAAATCTTGCAATACGCAAGGACCTCTCTGGTAGTCACATACTCCAAATTTCGGTCAAATCCGAATTTAATTGGACTATTGGATCGACTGTGCACCAATCTGAATGAACTGGATTTGTGGGCCACGGATGAAGGTATTAGGGACATGTGATTGGGGCCAAACTTGATATTTGGGGTTGTCCTACATAGATCTTTCCATCCCCCTTGGTCTCATCTCCAAATGGGATCCACAAGTGGGCCTCATAAAAAGTTCTCACAGTAGCTGTGTGAGAACTCTGCTCATAGGATTAAGGTTAATTTAGGTAGAAATCTAATTCTTCAAATTTAATTAGGTAGAAGTCTACCTCTTAAGTTCTTAGTTGCAAGAGTCCGTTAGTGCTGTGACATTTAATGCTTTAAGTCTATTCTATTTTATATATTTTGAGATAATGACAATTTTACCCCTAGGTTATTGAACGACTTAGTCATAGAGGAGTTATGTTTTTTGCTCTTCTCACGGCACACGAAAGACGACATCGGAGGGAGTAGCGTTGTTGTTTAGTGTTGCACAAGATCAGATCGTCCTTTGATCTTGGCCACTAGTGCAAAACACAAGCCAAACTTGGCTTGTCTTGATTGCCATTAAAAGACAATGGTTGTTTGTCTTTTTGTTCTTGGTATTAAAACATGAGATAAGTGTTGGCTGCTTTAAGTTTCTTGGAATAGAAACAAGAAGGAAGGCATCTATGTCCTTTACACGTGACCAGAAGTTTGGCTCGAAATCGGAAAACCACCACCAGAAGAAAAAAACAAGATCTCTTGGTTTCATCTTGCAGAACCCATAGCAAAAATAGAGGTTCTGGGTTTTTCGTCAATTGGTGTCTACTATCATTGAAATCCAATCAGTTGATCAGGAGTGTTGTTGGTTTTCGCCAGTCTCAAGGGCCAGCGACAAGCAACCAGCGGACTTGCAGACAATGGCCAGGGACCCGCAGACCGACGAACCGACAGACCGGTAGATCAGCCAACCAGTGACCGGCAACCGGCAAACAGCGAACTAGTGACTAGCTAACCGACAAAATAGGAACATGAGAACAAGAATACGTTCCATGTATTAGTAGTGTTAGAAATAGGAACATATTTAAACATGAATATGAGAAACAAGATCATATGAAATATGAACACGAGAAACAGGAAAATAAGAAAAAGGAATATGAGAAACAGGTACATGTTCCATGTGTTAGTGTATGTGAGAAACAAGTACATGTGTGACGGTAGCCCGCAACCGGCCTCCGAAACAATGGCTGGTCAACACCGGTCGCCGAAACAGTGGACAGTCAGTGATTAGCAGGTCACTGGGTGGCCACTTTTCTGACCGACCAGAACATGAGAAACAGGAACATGAGAAATAGGGACATGTTCCATGTATTAGTGTATGTGAGAAACAGAAATATGTTCCATGTGTTAGTAGTGTTAGAAACATGAACATATGTGAGAAAAAGGAACATGTTCCAACACAAACATGAGAAGCTAGAACATGAGCAAAAGAAACACAAGAAATAATAACATGAGAAACAAGGACATGTTCCATGTGTCAGTGTATGTGAGTAACAAGAACATCTTTCATGTGTTTGTTGTGTGAGAAACATGGACATGTGTGAGAAATAGGAACATGAGAAAGAGGAACATAAGAAACAAAGACATGTTCTATGTGTTAGTGTATGTGAGAAACAAGAACATGAGAAATAGGGATATGTTCTATATATTAATGTCAGGGGCAGACCTAAGTATCTCCACGTGGGTGTGACTGCACCCGTGATTTGAGAAATTGTAAAAATTAAACCTCAATATTTTATTTTAGCATTTAACTTTTTTATCCCGCCATTGCCCTCACCACCCAAATGCAAATCTTGGGTCTGCCATTGGTTAATGTGAAACAAGAACATGCATAAAAATAAGACCATGTATTAATGTGAAATAATAACACGTGGTATGTAAACAAGAATATGTTCCATGTGTTAATGTGAAACAGGAACATAAATAAACAAGGGACCATGTGTTAGTGTGATACGGGAATATGGACATGTTCCATGTGTTAGTGTATGTGAGAAACAAGAATAAGTTTTATTTGTTAGTAATGTTAGAAATATGAATGTTTGTGAGAAACAGGAACATAAGAAACAAGAACATGAGAAACAGAGATATGTTCCCTGTGTTAGTGTATGTGAGAAACAAGAACATGAGAAACAGAGACATGTTACATATATTAATGTCAGGGGCAGACTGAAGTATCTCCACACGGGTGTGACCGCACCTGCGTGATTTAAGAAATTGTAAAAATTAAACCTCAAAATCTTTTACTTTAGCATTCATCTTCTTTACCCTGCCATTGCTCGCACCAACCAAACGAAAATCTTAGGTTCGCCATTAGTTAATGTGAAACTGTGAAACAGGAACATGCATAAAAACAGGATCATGTATTAGTGTGAAAAAAGAACATGAAACCAGGACCATGTGTTAGTGTGAAACAGGAACATGAAAATAGGACCATGTGTTAGTGTGAAGCAGGAACATGCATGAAAACATGACTACGTGTTAGCATGAAACCGGAACATGTATGAAAACGAGACCATCTGTTAATGTAAAACAAGAATATGTAAACAAGAACATAAAAACAGGACCATGCATTAGTGTGAAACAGGAACATATAAACTGGAACATGTTCCATGTGTTAGTGTGAAACAAGAACATCAATCTAATGTGGCACAAACATGAACATGTTTGAAATTGATGAAACAAATTAAAATATTAAAAACAAGAATATGTGGCTGTGGCGTGTAAAACAAGGAAAAAAAATGCCCCCTATTGAAAAATTAGCTGGAAGTTGGCTGAAAAAGTGACCAAAAGTTTGTTGGAAGTCGACCGGAAACGCCATCGGAAGTCTACTGGAAAAGTCGCCTATTGCCGACTAGAGGTGGTCGTCGGCCACCAGCCCAACTTTAACAATGCTGGCATATTGAAATCTGTTTTTCTTTTTTCTTAAAAAGGAAAAAAATGGTAATATTTTAGTGTTTCAAGACTCAAGAGCAAAATGTCCTAGCGGACTTAAAGCTCTAAAAACTCTGGAGCTGGACTTAAAGCTACTTGAGTTTTAAAAAATAGACTTGAGCCTAAAGCCCCCAAGGATTAAATCCCATATATATATATGGAAAATAATCCTATGTGAACTACTTCTCACCGCTTTTTTGTGAGAAGTTTAGGTGAGGGCCATCTATCATCCAATCTAAATCTTGCAATACACACAGACTAAGTTTCTGTTAAATCCAAATTTACTGGACCGTTGGATCAACTGCGCACCAATTCAAATGGACTGGATTTGTGGGCCACGAATGATGGTGCTAAGGATATATGATTAGGGCCAAACTTGATATTTGGGGTGGTACCATATAGATCTTTCTATCTTCCTTAGTCCTATCTCCAAATGGGTAAGTGGGACCTATAAAAAGTTCTCACGGCAGGTGTGTGAGAACACTTCTCATAAGATTAAAGCCCTATATATATCCAAAAAATACGGATCACGGGCCAAAGAATAAATAACCAAAAAAAAAAAAAAAAACATCCACGCCATATCAAGTGCACATGCCACAGAACAAATGGCCATTCACCCTGCCAACAATTTCTGGCACATCCTTAGTAACCAAAAAATCCAGATTGAAAATGAAACGCACACAATTGGCCAAAGATGACTTCAATAGATCAAATTCTAACTGTTAGCAACCAAGTTTGAAATGCCAGACATGTGTACCCATTTTGAAGTATTTGGGTAGAGCAGATCCACACAAAAGTACATAGAGGTTCTTCGAAAAAAAAAAAAAAACTACTGTTGTTAAGGACAGTTTGAATGGGGAAATCATAGCAGTTCTGATTGAATTACTAAATAATTGTATCTAGAGTGCATTCGAGTGAAAAGGTACAAAAAAATACATCACTAAATACACTAGTAGAACCACCATCTAGGAAGCACGGACACGCGCCTAAGGTCCCCATGTCTATGTCGAACACAGACACGGCTCAGACACGGCCGAACACATGTCCGACAAGCCAAGAAACGTGTCTACTAGTTTTTTTATTTTTTGAATTTGGACACAACAGGACACGATAAGGACACGGCAGGGATACGGATGGACACGGCAAAGGCACGGCAGGACATGGCGGGGTTATTTTAAATTTTTAAATCCCTCTATTTTTTTTCATTTTTTCATTTTTTTTTTTTGTCATTGAGTGTGACCAAAGCATGTTATCAAAAACAGAGAAAAAAAAAGAGTATTAAATGAAGTTTTAAAATTTTATAAATAATTCAAGAACAATTTCAAACCAAAAATGAAATTTCCCAAACAATCTTTTTTTTTTTTTACTACCCTCTGTTCTAACTTTTTTTTTCTTTTTTGCTAGTCTCTTCTTTTTTTTTTACTTTTTCAATATTAGATATGTTTTTCTTTTCTATTAATTGTGACATTATTCTTAATTTGGCTAAAAATATAACTATTCTTTAATTTTTGGATTGTATATAAAATATATATATTATTTACTGTGTCCTAGCTGTATCCGTATCTTACTTTTTTAGAATTTGCAGTATCGCCGTGTCTGTGTCGTGTCGTATCCATGTCCCATGTCCGTATCCGTGCTTCTTAGACCATCATCACACAAAAACACTAACATCATCAATAATCTGCACACAACAGATAAAAAGCTCCATGATGCTGTAACAAATATAACTCTGAAACCTTAAGGGGTCGTTTGTTAATTTCACATGTGATAGGAAAGTGATTTACATATATAAATGACTCCTATATGAAACACTTTCATATGCATCCATGTGAAACACTTTCAATTGTTTTTCCTTTTCACACCTCCTCATATGTGAATCAAAGTGGATCCAACGGGCTACCATTTTTTGACAATATCTTCATCTTTTCATAAATATCTTAAAATATATGATGGAGAAAAGCATTATACTTGACTTTGTAGGGAAATATGGCATTCTAAAGAATTTGGATGGTTCAGATCCCGAAAATGGGGCCCACATAATTCAGATTATAGATTTTCTCTCTTGGACTTTTTTTGTAAATATATGAAAATCCATGCAGTATTTAGATATGAAATTTGGCCACATAGCCATTTTGGTCAATTTCAAGAGTTTGAACAGCTCTGATCATGATTGTGGAGCCCACATGCATAGAAAATCAGCAAAAAAATAGACAGGGTTCCTTGGATGTGAAAATTGTATATAAAATAATAGCTAATCCAATGGTCGTAGGTTTTTTTGAACATATCTCACAATCCATGGTGAATAAAGATTTGAAATTTGGTCTCATAGCCGTAATTTGCCTTTTAAAGAATTTGAACTGTTCAGATCATGAAAACAGGGCTCACAAATTCCCAGAATGGCCATTTTTATGTTTGGAGTTTTTTGCAAATATCTCGAGTTTTAAGACAAATCAACGGTTGAAAATTGTTCCCTTGGCTGTAATTTATCTTCTGAAACTTTGGATAGTTCGGATTGGACTTTTGCAGCCCAAAAATGTGCGAAAATCAAAGAAAACAGGGTGGACGATGAAGACATAGAATCATTGTAGCTCTGCCTTTGAACAATAGCCTGTGAAATGATTTTACATCTTATGAGGTGTAAAAATTTTAGGCACCCATTTTCACACCCAATTTTCACATCTCATGAGTAAATCATCTCAAACAAACAAAAGCATGCGTAATTATTACACAAATGAACAATTTCCTTGTGTAAATGGCTGTAAACAAACAACCCCTAACAGCATGTAGCCACAACAATTACTCAAAGATATGGATTTTGCAAATGTTGAAATAGGGTCGAATCACCCTATTGACTGGAACTCCAAAACCACCATTCAGAAGTGGAGTTATGATGTTAAAGGAAGCCAAAACAGACAGTAAATAGTAGAATAATCTTCACCGTTGTTCAAAAGAAAATCTGACCCTGAACTAGCCCCCTACTGTTGACCATACAATGCATAAATAACCCATAAAACAGTAATGGAAAGATCTCTATCCTAAGATCCTATACACCCACACTTTCTAAAATTAACAATGATAAAAGACAATAAAAAAAGCAAGCTAGACACTATTTTGCCATAACAGACTACTAGATCCAGCTATATAAGATCCTATAAACCCAATTACAATCAATATAATTCTTATAACCACAGCCCCTATTCACTACTTACTATGTTGAGAGATCATAATAGGATGGAATTATTATCAATTTGTGAAGGGAATCAAGGTCTTGATGAAGTTTCCAAAACCTGGATTGTTTAAGGCCATTCTCATGAACTTGATCAAGGACCCCCACATGGACCACCTTCAACGAAATGGAAGAGGGGTCTTGGGCGACCCAGCTGGTTCAGGTCCTAGGTGATTTGGACCTGGTATGGCCCACAAAGTCATGCTCCAAGGAAAGATCAGGTGCTGCCTTTGTCTTCCTTGCTCTTCATCAAATGGCTTCTCATGAATTTTAAAATACCCCTGGTCATGTTTTGAAATATTTGAATAGCCCCTGGTTGTCAGCACCTTGGGCCTTTTGGGTTCTTTTTTCAAATCAATCAATCTCACATGGGTTCAAACCCTGTGTGCTCGATCATAAGCGTCCATGACTACCAAGGCCTCCTCATTTACATGGTTTGCAATCTGAATTGGGCCATCTGCATCACTCCAGCATCAACCAGCAACACCACAGATGTAATTTCTTTCATAATCACTAATGCCCGATAGACCATCAATCAGCGACAGCACATCTAAGTGAATGCCGCTGACCCTGCACATATGAAAAGCATTATAAAAAAATAAAGGCATGAAATTGTGCATGATGATTTTTAAGTTAATATATTAAAAAATAGTTACCAGTCTAGTTTACTAAATGTCCACATCACTATATTTTGAACAGTTGTTGTTATCAAGAGAGGGGATTGGATCGGTTTTATTATCTTTGCGTAAGCATTATAAAAATCATATGCCGACGTTAAATCATCAAAATGGATCCCCAATTTTGGCCACCGTCTTGAAACTAGATTTAACATGATCAAATATATTTATATATTTATTTATTTGTGCCAAATAAAATACTATGCAGTTTTTTATGTGATAGCATTGCTTAATTTACTAATATTACTCTTAAACAAACAAAATGAGCTTCACTTGAACTTGAGCAGTTATTCATTTATATTGTTAAGTAAATCCAGACGAGCTCAAGTTTTTATCAAGATGAGAGTGAGTCGTGCCAAGACAAACAGTTCCTTCTTCGATGTTGACCCTTGCCGAACTGATGATTTTTTAAGAACTGCAAGGATTGAGAACAAACCACATGGTTCCACCTTGGCTGCTGGCAGTCCAGTGCCATTGGTGCTTCATTTTACTGCAAAGATTGGGAACAAAGACATTCTAAAGATCAGAAAGGTTATGGGCATTGCTTCCACCTTGGCTGCTAGGAGTCCATTGCCGTTTGGTCTTCATTTTACTGCAATGTGGCAATGACCAAAATGTTCTCTACTTGTCTGTGTGTGTAGTCTTTTCCATGTCATTTGTTCAGTTTTTAGCATTCATAAGATCATTTGTGCCTTTTGTTGATGATCAAAATGTCTCTTGCCTTGTGAGACATTGATGGAATCTCATTAGTGGAAAAAGATCCATTTGGCTTGACTGGGTTCGAGCAAAACACATTGAGAACTCTTTTGGGGATCTTGGAAGTCCATTTCAAGCCTCTTTGTCGTGAAAAGACATTAAAATCCAAGCAAATTTTTTTTTTTATTTTTGTCATCAAAGAAAGACATAGCATTCATAACCTCTAATGTGAAACAACAAACCATTTGAAGATAAGGAAAATGAATAGAATGAAAATCAGAATCATTAGAGGACCTCAATCCAATTATATATAGAGAGAGAGAGAGAGAAAGAGAGAGATGCACTAGGTTTGATGCGTGCTTGTAACATTTCTAAAAGTTTTTTCTGTACTTGGACTGCATCACCTGGAACAAATGAACCTGGCCCTTTAATTTAGAGCCTCAAAATTTAGCAGCTCCAAAGTTCGGTATTTTTGGGTTTCTATCCAATAAAGGATAGCGGTCAGATCAAAAGAGGGGGTTCTTCAAGAGGGGTGTTCTTCTGTGTTGAGATATTTAGTTCCCCCTTTCTATACATAATATTAGTTTTTTCCAGAAAACTTGGGTTGGTTTTTATTTTTCTGGCTCTGTAAGTAGAAATTTTCTGCAGTTATTTCTCTACTGTTGCAGACCATGTGTGGTCTAAATAAGTAGATAACACAGGTGGCTACTGATAATGTCTAAACCTAGCTCATTGATGATGTAAGTGCCTGTCATTTATATCGATGTGTCATCCCCCCTTGTAGTTCTACTCAAAATATACATGTATCCATATTCCATATATTCTTTTGTTTGCTACATTAATAAAAT
Source organism: Sextonia rubra (assembly GCA_037013555.1). NCBI lineage: Eukaryota > Viridiplantae > Streptophyta > Magnoliopsida > Laurales > Lauraceae > Sextonia > Sextonia rubra. Next base: position 108,203,990 of record JASUAD010000001.1, on the reverse strand, counting down.
ATCCTTAATGATATGACAGGGCTTGACAATAAACATGCCACTTAAAGATCATTTTATGGAAAAGCTGTCAGAAGAGAAGTGTATTAGTTTGCAGTGGGCAAATCTTGCGAAGAAGGTATACTTGTATTGCTTCCAGTCTCTTTTAGAAAATTACTCAATAAAAATGTAATCAGCTTAGGGCCTATTTGGATCTATATAATTTGAGTGATAGCACAAGCATAGTTCTTGCGTTTGGCTAACTGAAGTTAACATGCATGTCTACTGGTCTTTCATCCTCTACGTTAATGAGTTACAGGTAACAAGAATTATAGATAGGTAGAGTTTTAAGGATGCAAACCAGGTCTTAGTTACAGGACTTTTAGGACTTTTAGTCGTAGCTTACATGGTTTGGCGATCCAGATCGTTATAAACCCTCAAAGCAAAGCTTTTCCAAGCTTTCACCATCCAAATTCCCTCCCTCCCCATGAAAAACATGAATCCAAACTCCCTATTTTTCATGTTTGCAACATGGCATGTTTAGGACATGAGTACATTTCCCATGCAAATTTGTATCTGAATCTGTGTTTGAACATTTCCACGTGGGATTCTTATTTGGTTTTTGAAGAATCCATGTAACATGATGATCCAACACAGTTAACATGAAAATGACTGAGGCAAAAATAAATATGAAGAGATATTATGTTAATGTCTTAAATGAAATTTGTACCAACTTAATAATCTGTTGAACTTACTTTTTGCTTCAAGGTTGCTTTTGATTCTGGTGAGCTAGAGCTGGACAGAGTTTTTGACCTTATTATAACGGGAGAAAATCTGCCCATACACTTTGAGGAGGAGTTGAAGGTTAGTACCATATTTACATAGCAGTGCAACTGATTTTTGTCTGCTCACCACCTTCTCTTTGGTTTGCATGTACAGTTACTAAGGGAACGAAGTGTTCTTTATTGCATCTGCCGGAAGCCATATGATCATAGAGCAATGATTGCTTGTGATCAGTGCGATGAGTGGTATCACTTTGAATGCATCAATCTGCCTGAGCCGCCACCAAAGACCTTCCTCTGTCCTGCTTGCAAACCACTAACAATTGACTGCATGCTCCTTTCACCATCAATTCACAATGAAGAAGGGTAGGCAAGCGTAACTACATTATTTTCTGTGCTCTGTAATCTCATTATCATCATTGGCAGTCAAATCTCTTTTTTCACTCATTACATTTAACTATTTAGTCATAACATGGTAGATTAATTTATCTATCTATCTATCTATTTATTTGTTGGTGCCCCTTTTGGGTTGTTCTTCGGAAAGGCTTTCCTATTTTTCAATTGAAACATCATTTCTTGCAAGGGTTTCCTTCACACCCTCATCTATGATTGTCAGTCTGTCTGCTGTAAAGAAGAGGGCTCATTGAAATTTAAATCTAGACATGGGCATGCTCACAAGCTGTCTCGCTGTAAATTTGTACTCACATGACAGATTCATTTCCTTCCAGTTTGGAGATGGCTTTCCTCAGATTTGCTGAATTTGCTATTCACAGCCATATTAGTACTGCAGCGTTGCTGATTTCTGTGCTTTGGAGCTTGATCTGTTACAGGAAAAAAACGCCCTTGTACACCATCTCTAGCAACTGACATCTAAGATCAAATTGGGGTCTGGGTGATTTTATCAGGCACCCACGATAGAAGAAACCTTATTGAGGAAGTGCTCAAACACAGTCAGACCGCTTAAATTTCATTTGATTTGGACTCGTGGATTGCAAACTTAGAAGGAATTGATGGAAGGGCACCATCAGGATTTTGATACTGTGGAAATCTTCTTTTTTTAATCTATTATGCACACTTTCTATTACTTTTTTTTTTTACTTAGGGTCCAATTTTGGTCGGTGCAAATCTCCATATCCCCATCTTCGTAATTTACTCGATGAGGCGTCTATGATGATAATGATGATGATGATTTCTAATTTTCTTCTTGCTCAGCAATGTTTTATTGAGCTCATTTTACTAAATTTCCCTGATCTCTGAAATTTTAACAGATCAAGCACAGATGTCGAGCCCCAAACAACCCCACCACCATTTAAGGAAAGGAAGAGAAGACAACACAGGAATGCCAAGTCTAGTTTGCAGCAGAAAATACAGGCTGCCGCTGATTTAATCAGCATCTTGAGGTATTCCAGTGAAATTGATTTTTTGTGGAGGAAATCCCGCAAGCCTTTAAGTAGAACAGCCAGAAAACGTCGCAACTATGAAAATCTATTGCCTTTTTTCCATTAACGACTGTAGAATCAAAACCCATCATTCATTTGTTCAATTAATTTTCCTTCTTTTACGAAAAAAATAATAATAATTTTCCTTTCCTCTCTTCTTGTGGTCCAATAATCAAAAGTTGTATATCATCTTTGGTGTTTGTGTCATTGCATTTCAATTTTCAACAAAGGGGTACTCTAATTATTGCTTTATGACCTCCAGTAGTTTGATGTGTTCTGTTTTGACTGTTGGGCCAAATCGTTGGTATTTTTTCCTTTCCGTAGTCTGCTTGCATCTCATTTCAGGCGCTTCTGTGATTAATTCTATGAGGTAGGCTTTGTCTGAAGCAGTTGGACAGATCTTCCCAAAATCCTGGCATAATTTACTAAATGGACACTATCTAGATATTAATCATGATAACATCACAAGAAAAACCAAATAATCAAGAGCATGTATTCATGATAATGGCTTTTTACTTTTGTTTTATCCAATCTAAAACTTATTTTATTCTTGATGATATTTCCCAATATCATACTCATAAAAATAAATAATTTAAAGTTGTCCTGGTAGAACATTCGTCGGTTCTCCACAGCACAAGTGGTTGATTCCAACTGTTCCAATGCACGGCAGAAATGAAAAAAAAAAATTCTAAATTTATTCATTCTTAATGCTGGCCAAGTATAATCTGCGTTAAGAGGTTTATTTTTTTTTTTTTAATGTAAAGCGTAACCATTGCATCAAGATATGTTTGAGGTGAAATTGTTTCAAAAAACTCGCCCACTTTCCAGTGATTCCGTTTCACAGGTCGAGGGGGTGTAATTGCATAAGGCAGGGGCTGCAGTGACGTGTATGGTTAAATTTTCATTCCGTATGGCTCATTGAAATGTGATATTTAGAATTCATTTTCTCAACCCTTCATCTTCTTTACAAGGCTAAAAATGGTTAGGGAGTTCTATTTTATGTCTTAATTCTTCATGGATTTTGAATATTTTGTTAAAAAGTTCAAGCCATTAGATCTAATTTTCTAGATTTCTATGGGCCCTTAATGCATGATCCTACGCGGTCTTCTTCATTGAAAAGCTAGTAATGAGTGGGGGGTCAGAAATCTCTTCTTAAATCTGCATTTCATATATTTTGAGAAATGTGTGAAAACCATCTCAAAATCCAAATACAAATAGACCTGTTGGATGACCACGAATGGTGATCTTGACAAACATGAGAATGTGTTCCACATATATATCATTTGCATGGGTAAATGATTCAATGCTTCATCTACCTGTTTACCATTTACTTATGTGGATGACAAGCAACCCCAGCGTTGACAATCATTTACTTCCACATGATGACGTTTGTCTTTGTTGATTTATGCATGCGACGTACAGATGAAATATAAAAATGACATGTATATAAGGGCATTTTCTCATGAGAGTTTTGTCAAAAACTCCTAAAAATATCCATGGTACATTTAAAACTGTTGTACATACCCAATTATAAATGAAAATAGTGATTTTGAAAAGCATAGTTGTGTTTTATTTGTGTAACACTTGCATATGAAAAATCCGTTTTCATATACCACGCATTAAAGGCAAATAACGTTTTACTCCATGGAGCCTCATACTAATCATAATATTATCTGAAAGAACCGAACATGAACATACTGGGATCTGTGATTTTCCCGATAGGCATGTTTGTTAGCAAGAGGCTCTATCAAATGTTTATCTGATTTCCAAAAAAAAAAAAAGAAAAAAATTGATTTTCTACATCCAACAACATTCTGTTCCTGTATCCAATACTGATTACTGACAACCATTTCATGGGAATTCATCATATCTACATATTCTCCGTGGGTCTAGTCTATGAGCAGTGCTTGAGTTAAGATATAAGTCATTTTTTTATTAATAATTGGATCAACCTTAATTAAAAGGTCCTAACTGCTAAACTACTTATTTCCACATTCCTAACCCTTATAAAAGGTTCAGAAAGGAAGGAATAACCCACTGTAAATAGGTTTTAATTTGGTCTTCAGTCTTCCCCACTTCACCGGCTATTGTGGTTATTAGTGTCACCACCAATTCCATATTCTTCCAACTAAAAACTTACAATAAAAAAAATAAAAAAACAAATCAAATTCAACTGTTACACCAGGCACAATCCATCAACTCACTCAACTCCAACAATATATTAAAAACCTAAATTGGTCAAAATAAATATAAATAAGCTAACACACTCATAATTGAGCAGCAATAGTGCAGGAGAAGAAGGCTGAGCAACAATAGTTCTATAAATTAGTTTGCGATGAAAAATCAACTAGAATCACGATTTCTAATGATAATAAGGACAAAGAGGGATCAAACCTCATAACCCTGAGTAGAAGAAACTCCAATTCTTGATGTGCACACACGCTCCAAACGGAAAGCAAGTTTTAGGATTTAAAGAAGAAGATGAAGGCCAACCACATTACATATCCAAACAAGAACAAGGGTTGTAAACCCTAACCCCAAATTTGCCAGACACAACAAGATCAGATTAAAGATTCTAAGCCTTGGTCTCAACTCGTCTGGAACAAACAGAGGCATCAACAAAGGGTTCTAAGCTCTAGTTTCAAGCATAGCCCCCAAAGCCAAGAGAAACGTTTAAAATCTTAGATAGATCTTGGCACTACTCAATTAAAAAAAAATGGATTGCAATCTATAAGAGATGCTCTTGCACCAATCAAACAAAGGCCACGCACAAAGCATGAAGAAGATGAAGTTCGAAGCCTATACCAACCATAGATGAAGCTTGGAAAAGGAAAGAAGATTGATATTTGCTTGAAAGACTGAAGAGAAAAATTGCTCCACATTTTGGCAGCCAAATAAAAACACCCTCTGCACACCCATTTGTTTTGTGGAATCAGCTTTTTTGATTTATGAAAAACCCCTCCCACTATTAATTTATTATCTAAAGATCCATTCTCAAAATGAAATGGGTAAGCCAATTAAGCCAACGACATGTCCTGACGTATCGACATGTCGCCATTCCATTTGTCCACTGACGCTGACGATATAACAATAGCAATGGAGGATCTGGACTCCCATAGCAGAACTTCGATATTGCTTTAATATATATATAATAATTAGAATTATAAATTTTCAATCACCTAAAAGTCTCAAATGCCCTTTGCTTTAATATATATATATAATAATTAGAATTATAAAGTTTCAATCACCTAAAAATCTCAAATGCCCTTTGGAATTGGAGTGTTATTTAACTTATGAATTTATTGAGATATTTCATCTTCTCAACCTATGATCCGAGGGCCTTGGAATTCAAGTCGTGATAGCTACAATAATTTCAGAGGCCTATAAATAAACACCTTTGAGTGTGCTTTTCAAGGATAATCTTTAGCAATCTTCATGCAAAAATCTTTAAGAAACCTCTTTGAACTTCCTAAAAATTGCCTATCTATAAAGGCGTATTTGTTTGCATAATAATTTATAGGAATAGGAATTAAATACATAAAATCCATGCCTTACGTGATTAAAAATGAAGACCAAATGTGAGAATTAAAAATGAGCTTCAAATAAATATATTTTTAGTAAAAATAGGCCATACAGCTTGTGGGGAGGCCCTGGTTTAGTATTCCCGTACGCTGCTTGTTGGTGTGGGTTCTTCCTGTTCGGCTGCTCGGATTATTCCCTATATAAAGTCCATGCCCTTACCCGACCAAAAAGCCCAAGTTTATAAATCCGTGTCTCATTTCCGGCAGGGAGAGAGAGAGAGAGAGAGAGAGAGAGAGAGAGAGAGAGAGATGGTTGGGGGCGATGGAGATATTATACAACAAGAGAATCCTAACCCTAACCCTAACCCTCGGTTTTTTGTTGCGGTTCATGTGGGAGCCGGTTTCCACGCGCCTTCCAATGAGAAATCCCTCAGGCGAGCCATGAAACGAGCTTGCCTTGCTGCAGCTTCTCTTCTTCTCAAGGTACTTCCAAACTGAACTGAGCTGCCCTCGTCATTTCACGTGCGTGTTAATTGACGCCTCTTCTTTTGGTGCGTGCTGCAGGATTCTAGTGAATCTATTGATGCTGTTTCGGCAGCCATACAAGTGTTGGAGGTATATATATATATATATCAGAGTTCTTTCTCTGTTATTGATTTTAAGATTCTGTTTGAATCAAAACTGTTGTATGATTTGTTCTTTGCTAGGATGACCCCTCCACAAATGCCGGCCGAGGCTCGAATTTGACGGAAGATGGTCAAGTAGAGTGTGATGCCAGCATCATGGATGGGTTTTCTGGTGCATTTGGAGCTGTTGGAGCAGTTCCAGGTATTTCCAGATTAGGTTGGATGTTGTCTAATCATTACATATATCCAACTGTTGAGAGTTATGTGAATTCTTGCTACAAATCACCTGGTTTGAAAATTTATTGAATTTTCTTATATTTTCTTATTGTTCATTGTAGACCAGGTGTACGAAATGCCATCTGCATTGCTTCTTCCTTGGCAAAAGAACATAAGATGGGACCATCCGTGCTTGGGCGTATATCTCCCCTGTAATGAATACCACCATCACCGTTTCTTAAGAAAAGAAAAAATGGTTTTTTTTTGCCTTTAATCAGATTGTGAGCAGTCTTGATTCTTGAGAGATACAATCTAGTAATTAATTATTATTATTTTTTTGAATGATACTCATGCTGCTAAAATGATTAAAAAAAAAACATTCTTATGTATTGAATAATGAATGTAGATGGGTCTTAATGTGTGTAATGGTGATATATCATTAGTTAAGTAGGACAATTATATTTGTGACCTGACGACTATGTTGTAATGCTGCATGCATGTTGTGGGGTGCAATAGCCTCAACGAAAGAGGAGTTTGTGGTTTAGGTTTCTTGTGAAAATTAGCCCCATCAAACATTGCTGGCTGCTCATTAGTGGCGGTGATTCTTTTTGTCCTACTTCATCCTCTATTCAGTGTTCACTTCGTTGCCTTAGGTCAGATGGTTAGTGATGATCAATGGGATGATTTTTGGTCAATCTCATACCCATAGACCCTTCTTTTCTTGATTTGTATGCTACCAACCCATGATGTCCATTTACGTACACGGGGATCTGATACGCCAACTTCAAAAAGTTAGGATATGGATAAAGGTATGGCATCACTTTAGATACATTTCAATATTATTTTTATTATAAATATTATATGGACAAAAATAAAAAAAATAAACGTAGTTAGAAAATTTTAAAAATAAAGCTTACCCAAAGCCTTGCCTTTTTATAAAATTTGCTCCAAGCCTTAGTCTAATTTTATGAAATCTGCCCCAGGCCTAGGGCCTTGCTCATTTAACAAAATTTGCCAGAAGGATAGCCCAGATCCAATCCCACCGTTGCCCTTTTTTTTTCTGAATCCCACCACAACCCGAAGATCCAATCCCACACATCCCTTTTGATAGTTCCTTGCTTCTCTCTCTCTCTCTCTCTCTCTCTCTCTCTCTCTCTCTCTCTCTCTCTCTCTCTCTCTCTCGTCAAATGAAAAGGCAAAAGAAAGAAGGAAAGAATGAAAGAAAGAGGAAGAAAGGAGGAGGAGAGGAGGATCAGGCAAATGGCGGTAACGGACGTGAACGGTGCTGGCAATGGCAAGCAACGATAGCGGCTAGCAATGTGAACGGTGTAATGCTACATGCATTTTGTGGGGTGCAATAGCCTCAACAAAAGAGGGGTTTGTGGTTTAGGCTTCTAGTGAAAATCAGCCCCATTAGGCATTGCTGGCTCCTCATTAGTGGCGGTGATTCTTTTTGTCCGACTTCATCTTCTGTTAAGTGTTCACTTCCTTGTCTTAGGTCAGATGGTTAATAATGATCAGTGGGATGATTTTTGGTCAATCTCATACCCATAGACTCCTTTTTTATTGATGGATACTCTACCAACCTATGATGTATATATACAGACAATGGGAACGGGGATTCAACATGCCAATTTCAAAAAGTTAGGATATGGATAAAGGTATGGCATCACTTAACATACATTTCAAGATTATATTCTAAGAAGCACGGACATGAACACAACACAGATATGACACGACACGGATACACTGACACGGCATTTCTCAGAAAAGTCGAACACAAACATATTGGGGATACGTTAATAATATATATTTATTTATATATAACCATATACTAAAAATATATATAATTAAAAAAAGCTTCCAACATTAATTAAAAAAAAGCACATTGCACAGCAGGAAGAAAAAAGGCATATACAGATGTGCAAAGGCAAAGGCAAAGGCAAACAGAAGGGAATGTATTAAGATATTGCACAACAAACAAGCCCCAGCACATCATTTCGTCAAAAAAGGGAAAGGCAAACAAGAAATCAAAAGGTTTCAACAAGCATACAAAAGGAAGAAAAAATAAGGAGACATAAAGTCAAACATACAAATGTGCACAGCAACACAATAAAAAAAATGAAGGCAAGTATTAGAGGGATTAAAAAACAAAGACATAAAAACGGTGCACACATTAATTACATAAAAATAGTGCACACATAAAAATAAAAAAAAACAAACAATTGGACGTGTCCATCAAAGCAACTGCAGAAAGGGACGGTGTGGAAAAACAAAAATGCAGCAGCACATCAGCTATCACACATCATAAAAATCTTCTTCTTCTTATTCTTTTTAAAAAAAATGGAGAAGAGGTGCTGTGGAAAAGCAAAAAAGCAGCAACACATCACAAAGGCAGGCGCAGTTTCTTGGTGTGGAGATTAGACAGTAGAGCAAACGGTGGAGCAGGAGGTGGTGTAGGAAGTTCTCTTCTTCTTCTTCTTCCTCTCGCACTACTTTTTTTCATTTTTTCCTTCCCCCCTCTGGGTTTCAATGGGTTCTGGGAAGGGCATGGAGTGAAGAGAAAGGGCATGGCGTTTTGATGGGACCCATGGCCGACGGCAACGACCAGGACGTGCCAGAAGCCGCGGAAGAGCTTGGCCTTGTAGGGGGAGTCAGCGGTGATCTCCATCCGGCGCATCAGTGACATGTCGTGGAAAAAGGTCATTAGTTCCTTGGGGGTGGTGGCGATGGAGCAAGGCAGACGGTCAAATTGGTGGGCGGTGAAGGGAACGCTGGTTTTGACAGTGAGGGTGGCGGTGGTGTCGTCAGCGGCGCAGGAGGAGAAGGGGCAGGATCTGAGGAGGAGGGTGGAGGGAGATGTAGATGAGGTTGATGATGAAATGCGTTCGAGAGCCATCTTTAGCTTCTTTCAACTCCCATAAACACCAACAAACAAGAAAGGGCATGGGGTTTCGATGGGTTTTGGAAAAAGGGCTTTCGACTAGGGTTTCGGTGGAAAGGGGAAAAGGGGTTTCGATGGATTTTTTTGTTTTTTTTTTTTCACTCCATCAAATGCTAGGAAAGGGATGGGTTTTGACTAGGCATTTTAAGTTGAGTTAAAATTTTCATTTACCCCCCTCAGGTTTTCTTTTCTAATTTTAATACGAAGAAAAGCACAGTTTACAATTGTTGTGTCTAAGCCGTGTCCATGCCGTGTCTAAGCCATGTCCATAGTTTAAAAAATGAATAAAAAAATAGGACACTTTTCGCTTGCCCGACACATGTCCCAATGTGTCCGGGGCGTGTCTGTGTCCCAAACGTATCGGACACCGACACCCCGGCCCCGAAGAGGTGTCCGTGCTTCCTAGATTATATTTATTAGAAATAATATATAAATAAAATTAAAAAAAATAAACTTAGTTAGAAAATTTTAAAAATAAAGCTTACCCCAAGCCTTGCCTTTTTATAAAATTTGCTCCAAGCCTTAGTCTAATTTTATGAAATCTGCCCCAGGCCTAGGGCCTTGCTCATTTAACAAAATCTGCCCTGAAGGATAGCCCAGATCCAATCCCACCTTTGCCCTTTTTTTTTCTGAATCCCACCACAACCCCAAGATCCAATCCCACACATCCCTTTTGATAGTCCCTTGCTTCTCTCTCTCTCTCTCTCTCTCTCTCTCTCTCTCTCTCTCTCTCTCTCTCTCTCTCTCGTCAAACGAAAGGCAAGAGAAAAAAAAGGAAAGAATGAAAGAAAGAGGAAGAAAGAGAGGAAAGGAGGATCAGGCAAATGGCGGTAACGGACATGAACGGTGCTAGGAATGGCAAGCAACGATAGTGGCTGGCAACTGATGAGCAACTACCAATTGACAAGTGGCGGCGGTAAAGGAGGCGACGCTAGAAGCACTAGGGCACAGGTAGATATCTCTCATCTTTGCCTTTTCTTTCTTTTACTACTCTTTCTCCTTCCCTTTACAACCTTTTTTTTTTTTAAGGATGAGACCCTTTGTTCCCTTTCTTTCTCTTGGTCGCATGAAAGGGGGAAAAGGGTTGGGGGGTTTTTAAGGTTTTTTTTTTAAATAAAATGAGAGAGCCGTATCCTCAAAATTTGCACTGTATCACACCCGTATCCTAGATTTGGATCCATATTGGTACTGGACCACAAGTGAAAGGCCATATTGGTGTCATAGCTGCCAACATGGCATGTGTCCCATTTTAACAATCTTTAGTCATATTACAATTCGAGGAGAGAAAAAAAATCTTTAGTCAAAGCAGACAATTTCAATGCATGGGCACAACTTCTTAAAAAATACGAATATAAGTTACTTTTTCCTTATCTGATTATTATTGGATGCCACTTTGTCAAATGCAACAACAAGGCTATTAGAATAACCTTGATTTTATATTGTTTACTGATGTTACTTTCAAAGCTTTTGAATTTCTAGCATTATCTGACTCTGTGAGAGAATAATGATCCGTGTATACACATACTACTATCCCTATGTTTTGTGTGTTAGGGGTTGGTTGTTGTTTTGGGAAGGGGGGGGGTTGGGGAGCACGAAAGATCTAGGCTAGAGTTGGGACCATACCAGATATCAAGTTTCAAGTTAATTCAATGTTTCTAACCCCTTGATCTGTTGCCCACAAGTTTAACAGGTACATTGACGCTCAATCCAATGGCGCAATGCATTTGATTGGTGTAAACCCATAGGATCGTTGACATCTTTATATATAAATAATATTGACACTCAATCCAATGGAACAATCCATTCGAATTGGTGTAAACTAGGGTTGTAACACAAAACCGAAAAACCGTCTAACCAAACTGAATCGAACCACGGTTAATAACCGTGTTTCACGATTCGGTTACGGTTATGGTTATTAAAATCAGAAAACTGTCTGTCACGGTTCAGTTTCGGTTTTCCTTCATGGCTCACAGTTAATAATCGAACCGAACCATAACATATGGTTCAGTTAATAGTAAAACGGTTAACCGCGTCTATTAACTTAAAATTAGAAAAAAAATAAAGGGTCTAAAATGTAATTGTTTTTAACTTTATGCAAAATGATGAAACCCTAAGCCCTAAACGTAAAAAATTCAAGCAACCCCCCTTTTCAACGAAACAAGAAGAAGAAGAAGAAGAAGAAGAAGAAGAGGCACATTCGATCATTTGAAGGACTAAAGGAGGAAGAAGAAAAAGAGGCCGTAGCCCTTTTCAACGAAACCTATTATTTGGTTTAATCCAATTCATTTTTTATTAAAAAAAACTACTTGAATCATCAAAACATTTTTTTAACTATTTTAATCTTGTTTTCACTAGTTAATTCGTACAGTTGTAAATGAATTGTGGGTTGATTCCTCTGTGTGTCTTGCTTAAAAAGTTAAAAAATTGTGTAATGGTGTTTGAGGTAGACAAGAGTCATTAGAATTTGGAAGGCTCTCCTAATGAGATAGCCAGCTAAGAAGCAAGTCTACAGTGTTTTGTCTAGCAATTAAACTAACTTTATAATTATAGATTGTACCATATTACACCCCTTATTGTTGGATTGAGTCTTTTTAGATCTTTCCATCCCCACCTCTTGTATATGACATTGCCATGGCACCAAAAAGTTGTTTCTCATAGATGCATCTTCGAGAATAGCCCAACCCATCTTTAAAATAGAAATTATGCATATTTTCCACACATAATAAGACTTGAAAAAAACTATAATGGTTAACCATAACCGAACAAGTCTTTTGAACATGTATTTTGCATTTTGACCAAAAAAAAAAAATTATAGCGGTTAACCGTAACCGAACCGTCTAATACGGTTAACCACGGTTCAATTTTATACGGTTTTTACGGTTACATTTTTTAAAAACTGAAAATCATAAAATACAGTTCAGTTAATGGTTTTTCCAAAACATATGGTTAACCGAACCATTGCACCCCTAGACTGTAAACCCATAGGATCCCATAAGATCCTTGACACTCAATCTGATGGCACAATTTATTCGGATTGGTCCAATAGAGGGTCAGTAAAAGAGGGAAATAGGGGAAGGAACTGGGGCAAAAGGGCCTCAACACTGTTCAATCTGACAGTGGCCAACAGCTGGTCGGTCATTGCCCCACAGTGGTCTCAGGGGCTAGTGTTCAACTTGCCCCTGAAGGCACTGTCCAATTAGTGCAGGAACTTCGCAAATTTTCTGAAACTTTTCTCCTGTTTTGGCCAGCTTCTTTGGTTGTTTTTTTTTTTTTTAATTCTAAATGATACTAACTACTGCTATCAACTAGGAAGCACAGACACACGCCTAGGGTCCCCATGTCCGTGTCCGACATGATAAAAAACGTGTCTTGCTATTTTTTTTTATTTTTTAAATTTGGACACAGTAGGACATGATAGGGACACAACAAGACACAGCGGGGACACAGATAGACACGGCAAGACACGGTGGGGTTATTTTAAATTTTTGGATCCCCTTTTTTTTCTTTTTTTTTTTAATCATTAAGTGTGACCAAAGCCTGTTATAAAAAACAAAGAAAAAAGAGTGTATTAAATGAAGTTTTAAAAGTTCATAAATAATTCAAGAGCAATTTTAGACCAAATGTGAAATTTCACAAACAATCTCTGTTTTTTTTTTTGGCTATTCTCTGTTCTAACTCTTATTTTTCCCCCTTTTTTACTAGTCTCATCTTTTTTTACTTATTCAATATTAGTTATGTTTTTCTTTTGTATTAATTGTGACATTATGCTTCTTAATTTGACTAAAAATATTACTATTCTTTAATTTTTGGATTATATATAAAATATATATTTATTATTTGCTGTGTCCTAACCATGTCCGTATCCTACCTTTTTAGGATTTACGGGTATCGCTGTGTCCGTGTCGTATCGTATCTGTGTCCCGTGTCTATATCCATGCTTTGTAGGCCATCAATATTACAACAATTAGACTACAAATTGACCAAAATACATGAGCATAAGCATGACTTCTACAAAAGTGAGAGAATGTAACATGAATCAACAAAAATACTTGTATGCATGTCATGGAACTTATTTTAATCACTTGCCTTGGCCTCTCTAGATCCCACAAACACTTCCCAAGCCTTTGTAGGAACAGAAACCTCAAAAATCCTACCTTAGAACCCCTCAAAACTGGAAAACTATGAAGGGAATGGAATTAGATCATGCATGTTGGGATTCAAGGGCTCTAGGGCCTGCTCTAGCGTGCTGTAAAAGATGGGGAAGAGATCTACCTGTAGGTTCTCCAACCGAGCTGAAATTGGTGAAGGGAGGGGTGGCCAAGCTTGGATCCTTCAACAATGGTGAGCAATGGAGGCAGGAGGAAGAGATAAGCTTGCCTGTGGTCTATATCTCACAAATGGAGCTTGGATCTCTTGGTTGGAAGCAAGGAAGAAGAAGAAAGGAGAGGACAGAGGGTTGTTGCTGGAATGGGGAAGAAAAAACAAAGAAAATTGTGGGAGTGAAGCTTATATAATGTCGACTTTTCAAGAAATGACTTCTGTCCCTTTAAGTGAAGGTGATTTGACGACATGCGGGGTCTTTGGGACATTGGAAGGTTTTGAGCCAAGAATGAAAGTTGTTTGAAATAAATTCCTTTATCTAATGAGCCAAAAAATGATGAATTTCTGAAATTACAAATCACCCCAGCTTTTCCCAAAATTACAAATAAGTCCTCTGAGGTGCTTAATTAGGTCCAAAAGTTCCCGAAACTTACCAGACACTATTCTAACTCATGCACCTAGTTAAAACTCATTCAAACACACTTAATAAACCTATCAAACACAACCAATTAATGCTGAGACACGATTAATTAGTACTAACACGCACAATTATGGGCCAGGAACTTACACCCTTCTCTACTCTTGAATGTAGTTTTCCACTTATCACCAGCTTTGATCTGTGCTGATCTTCTTCTTAGTGATGATATTTTCTTCTAAGGTGTACTTGGGAGAAGACCTTGGCAGGGATATCCAACATGTCATCCAATTGCAAAATAGGGAAGCGAGAGTTGATGATTAGTTTGTTAATCGCCCTAGTTTCATTGCACACCCTCCACGAACCATCCTTCTTTGGTGCTAGTCGGTAGCAACCAATATGGCATGACTTGAAACCCTGTGCCATCGATTTTCATCCTTTATGTATATGTATTTTAAATGATTTTGGGTAAAACCCATAATTCACATGATGCAGAAATTAGAGCTTACCAATCCTCAATCGTTCTCCAATTGGGGATGGCAATTCATCAAGCCTCAATTCATAATGGCCACTTCACATCCCCTTGGAAAATTGGGTTGGATTTAGTAGTCCCCAGGACGTCTGCTGAACACATCATTGCAGTGAGATGCCATCTCACTTGAATTTCCTCTATGTAAATCCTCTTTATTTTTTATTTTTTATTTTTTATTTTTTGGGAATAATTCCCATAATAGATGTGCAGAATAATCAATAATATCTACATGTCTATAGCTTATATACATATATCATGGATTATTTGTGTCTCACTATAGCATCTTTCAGCTTCCTGGCTGGTGAAGGAGCTCGGAAATGGGCTACATCTAGGGGCATTATTTTGGCAGAAACAATATCAGAAGCTAATGCGGTATGGTTTCTAATTTTGTGCTACTGTTTATCATTTATTGACTTCATGTTTGTCTTGCATAACCTTAAGGAAGATTCCCCCTATATGAGGAAATACAGGTACCTCTATGTGTGGAGTATAAGATTGATATATCATGACCTAGAACCTGGGGCCCTTAGAATTCTGTGTCGAGACTTATAAAAGTTTTTCACGTTCATTAAATAAATCAAAACATTCTGATAAGATTTTTTTTTTTAATGGTTACTTCATTAAAAGCAAGCAAGCAGTACAAGAGGGCTATGAGGACAAGCTGACACCCAAAAGAGCACCATCCCTGCAAACAAAACCATCGAAAAGAAAAAAAAAAACACCAACAAAGAACATTCTGATAAGAATTTAGGGCAATCCTATTAATTAAATTTGAATATTATTGAAAGTCTAACATTAAACATATAATGTAGCCCACCATCCTGGAATAAGATAAATAACTACAATTTTAAAATGTCAAATAAATTAATGAATAAAATGGAATAGGTCTCTTCATCTCTAGGTCAGTCCGTCACTCAAGTGTTCATTCCAAAGCCTCTCCAGGTCATCATGGTATTCTTCCGACTCTAAAGTCTAAATCCTGATCACCTAGAACAGGCAACCCAGGATTCAGTTTATGACCTTATTTGCATATATGGACATCACATTAAAATTAAGAGAACATATAATTTAAGTGAATTCACCCACATAAAAGATGCATTGCAATTACAATGTCCTGACTGTAGTTCATTTCACCGGTCAAGTTCTAATCGCATTACAACCACCTAACCACCAAGTAGCATAGGCGAGCGAGGATCAAGTACCGAAGGCACAGGATCAACAGTGATGCGGCATGGACCAGCAAGTGGTCTCCCTTCATGTAGATTAGGATTATATTATTTTTAATTAGTAGATTTCTAATTGAATTGTTATTAGGAAAGTTTCCATTATTAGATTAGGGTTTTTTTAGGCACTAAGTTTCTTTTGTTATTTATATAGCAGTGTAGTAGGTTATTATTTAGAGAGTTTTCAGTTAATACAATTTCTTGTGGCACTCTATCGTTGGAGAGTGATCTTCTTTGTGTAATTGTTTCTGTGGAAGCCCCTCATTGTGCCAAGGCACTCAAGATTGAAAACCCTAATCCTAGGATTGCATCAATTGGTATCAGAGCCTGACTAGTGTGATTGATGGAGGTAGTTCTGAAAATATCATCCCTTAAGCTTTAGTGGACCATTTGAAGCTGAAGGTTCGAAAGCATTATCATCCCTATTTTGCTAAATGGCTAATAATAGGTGATGAATTATAAGTTCGATATGCATGTCCAATTACTTTTGTTATTGGTGAGGACTACACAGTTGTAGTTTGGTGTGATGTGCTACCAATGGACAGCGGTTATATTTTATTGGGATGTCTGTGGATGTATAACAAGAATGGAGCTCACGGCATGCACAATAATACATATCCTTTTGCTCACGATGGAAGGCATGTCACGCTCCATCTTCTGATGCCTAAACCACCCAAACAAGGATCACAAGGCCACATTACTAAGGATGCATGTAAACTAGGATCACAAGGCCACATTACTATGGATGCACGTACACAATGCCTATAGAAGTAATACCAAACCTTACCGAGTTCATGGCCAAACTCTTTTCCAACTTGGGGAAATGATGTAGTATGGACCCGCAAGTGGTGTCCCTTCAAGTAGATTAGGATTATATTATTTTTAATTAGTAGATTTCTAATTGAATTGTTATTAGGGAATTTTCCAATATTAGATTAGGGTTTTCTTAGGCACTAAGTTTCTTTTGTTATTTATATGGCATTGTAGTGGGTTATTATTTAGAGATTTTTGAGTTAATATAATTTCCTTTGGGATTTTATCGTTGGTAAGTGATCTTATTCGTGTGATTGTTTATGTGGAAACCCTTCATTGTGCCAAGGCACTCAAGATTGCAAATCGTAACCCTAGGATTGCATCAAACGGGGTATCTTCTTAAAACTTTTGTGGACAAACTCGAGGTGACCAACAAGGGCCAACACTATCACGGTGATACGGGATAATTTAATTCTTCTGAGGCTGACCCAAAGTCAGATGATACATTTCTTAGGCTAACTTCGTTCGAAATTTATACTAAAAGCATACTTTTATGTATTTGCCTTTGACTGATTTATTTATTAGTAAAATTTGTCTTTTCATCTTAATGAGAATTTGTATGGGCAAATAATTGCATTGTTATTTATTATGCATGTTTGTGCCTTTCATTCTATGAAGTAGACAAGTTAGTGTGTAGAGTTCAGCTTACACATAGAAGACTTTTTTGTTGATTCTTATAGAATATAAGTTACTGTTGTACATATTTTTCAATGTAATTTTTCATGGTGATCTAATTATATTGAACTCCATTCGTAAGGAGGCTTAGGATTTAATGTAATTTTTTTAAGAAGGGATACAGGTTTTGAAGGTAGAAATTGGATTTCGAAGGAAGAACTTTATGAAAAAAATCTTGTCCAGGGGCGCTGCTCCCAAGCCCCCATAGGGGACGCCGCCCTCGGACCCCACCAGGGGCGTTGCCCCCTGGGCCCCCACGAGCTAATCGGGCAGCTCGATCCCGGGAGCCCCTTTGCGAAGCGCATGTTTTGAAGAAGTGGCAATCATGAAGACAAAGGATCCTACTTGACCATGATAGTTAGGACTCTTTTGCTGATTGTCTTTCCTTTCTTTTTGTGCTTGGATGTTTATTATTATCATAACCTGCTAAATATGATATTACACCTGTTTAATAATGTTTGGAATGGTGAAGTAATAAAGATAGGATAACCTAGACATCTTGGTAACCTATTACTACAAGCTTCTAAACTAGTCTTAATTAAACTATTTTATAAGAACCCTCATTGTTAAATAACTAAGTGTGAGAGGGAACCTCTTAATTCCCACGGTCTCCATCATTGTTTTGTAGGAGATGTAATTGATTTAAGCGTTGACCTTGGAGTATTCCTCCTCATCGGATGAGTTAATTATGGAATCTCTAATACAAAATCCTATATGGATGATTTAGGGTAATTATTAGTATAGGTCACTTCTCCATCTGACGGGACCGAATGCAAAATAATAGACCTTGAATTAAATGATGGTGTACACTTTGTTATAAATAATAGTATGCTTTCCATCGGAGTCACTACTGTTATTTATAGGATCAAAGTCATGGCAGCTATTTAGTTTTACTTGGCACGGTTTGTTGCCTTGATAGTAAAACTAATAGGTTATATCCTATCTGAACAAAATAAGTATGGTGGAAGTCCTCACATCGAGGCATACTATGCATTGGTGTTTTACATTGTTGTCAGATTCTTTTATTGATTGGCAGAGGGAGCCATTTTTCTTTTATTTGAATCCAAAGTTTATTTGCCCATCATAATTTGTTGATTATGTAATTCTCAGGATTTAAGATGGGTGCTTTCGATGCACTTGCTGTTATTCTCAAAGAACACAAACTCATTGGACCTAATTACATTGATTGGAAAATAAATTTGGATATTGTGCTAACTGTTGAAGAGTACAAAGATATGCTCACTGAGGTGTGCCCAAAGAAACCTGTGGATGGTTGTACTGATGAGATGGTTGTCTAGGTATACAAAAAATGAATCAAGGTTGATAAGATGGCACGATGTTATATGTTGGCATCCATGTCAAATGTTTTGCAACATCAGCATTAGTTTTCTCCTACTGCCTATGACATCATGTATAGTCTCAAGAGGATGTTTGGTGATCAGGATCGGGCAGCTAGGCAGGTTGCTATGAAAGAACTATTTAATACTAAGATGGCTAAAGGTACCTCTGTGAGGGATCATGTTCTGAAAATGATAGGACATCTCAATGAACTACAGGTCCTTGAAACTGAAATTGATGAGGAGACCTAGATCGATATCATTCTCCAATATTTGATTGATTCCTTTGAGAATTTTCGCCTAAATTACAACACGAAGGAGCTCAATTTTTCTCTAATGGAATTACTCAAGGAATTTCAAGTTTCTGAGGGCCTTCTAAAAAAGCCACTTAGTGTTCACGTTGCTGAAAAAAGTTCTGTTTCTAAGCAAAAAGGCAAGAAGAAAGAAAAAAAGGGTCAGAATCGTAATGCAGTTCCTCAAGGGGGCAACGGTCCTTAAGGAGGAATGAAAAAGCCTAAGGGCAAGTGTTTTCATTGCAAGCAAGCAGGACACTAGAAAAAGCAAGGTTCAACTTATCTCAACAAAGTGAACAATAAAGGTAAATTTCATTTACTAGTTGTTGAATCATGTTTGGCAGTTATATCTACCGGTACCTGATGTGTAGAGATGGGAGCAGCTAATCATGTTTGTAATTCTTTGCAGAGGTTCCAGGAAACCAGGCAGCTAAGTGATGGGGAGATTTATTTGCTTATGGGTGATGCTACGAGAGTGGCAGCAGTTGCAATAGGAGATGTTTGTCTAAATTTTAGTAGAGATGGGACTTTAATTTTAAAAGAATTTTTGGACGGATATTCCGTTTATTTCAATAAATTTGTGGTTATTAAGTACAATAAGCATTTTATTTGTTCTAGTTCATTGGTGGATGATCTTTATATTGTTGATCCTATCTCTCCTAAATTGCAACCGACTAACTCGAATAACACAATTACCCTACCATGTAAGAGAAAGAAACCTTCACAATTGAACCAAACTTATCTTTGGCATTTATGCCTAGGTCATATTAATCTAAACCGGATTTCAAGACTGGTTGCAAATGGACCATTAGATTCATTGGAAGTGGAGGCACTTCCAGTCTGCGAATCTTGTTTAAAAGGGAAAATAATCAAGCGCCCTTTTTCGGCAAAAGGCTATAAGGCCAAAAAACCGTTGGAATTGGTTCACTCTGACCTATGTAGACCCATGAATGTCCAGGCAAGAGATGGCTTTGAGTATTTCATTACTTTTATTGATGATTACTCAATGTATGGGTACATTTACTTAATGCGCTGTAAGTCTGAATGCTTTGAGAAATTCAAGGAGTATAGGGCGGAAACGGAGAACCATCTAAGTAAGAGTATCAGGACACTACGATCTAATCGTGGTGGCGAGTACCGCTTTGAAGAATTTAGGGATTACTTAGCACAAGAGGCAATTACATCCCAGTTGTTGCACCATGTACACCTTAACAAAATGGTGTAGCGGAAAGAAGGATTAGGACTCTTATGGATATGGTGAGATCAATGATGAGGGCATGCTCTAGAAACGGCAGTATACATTGTAAACTTAGTTCCATCTTATTCAATACCTACTACACCGACAGAGCTATGGACTGGGCGCAAACCCAGTTTAAAGCATGTTCAGATTTAGGGTAGTCCAGTACATGTGCTGAAAGGGAACATAGATAAGTTGGAACCAAGAACGGGCATTTTCGTTGGATATCCCAGAGGAATAAAATGTGGTTTGTTCTATAATCTTAAAGATCGAAAGGTTATTTTTAGCACTAATGCTCGATTTTTAGAAGAGGACTATGTAATGAACCACAAACCCAAAAGCAGAATTATTCTAGAGGAATTGAGAGCAGAGAGACCTATGCAAACTTTTTCATTACCAGTAGCACAGAAAGAGACACCACAGGATGGAGAATTCGGCATTCCATTACCTCGTCGTAGTTGGAGGATTGCCGAGTCTCAAGCCGATGATACTCCAGTTGAATCCACCAACATGCTGGGTGACGAACCGGATCAGCATGTAGATGATGGTACACCAGGATTAGTTTTAGCACAGTGTGACACTAATACACAAGCACAGGATGCGCCTCCTCATAATGGGAGGGTTGTTTGTCAACCCAAGCAATATATGTTCTTGGGAGAGTCATTCGACAGAGTCCCTAATAATCTAGATTCCGAACCCTATAACTGTAATGAAGCACTCCAAGACAATGATGCAGAACTATGGCAAAAAGCTATAAAATCAGAAATAGAGTCTATGTAGTCTAATCAAGTCTGGGATCTTGTAGAACCACTAGAGGAGATAAAACCTATCGGTTGTAAGTAGGTCTACAAGAAGAAAAGAGGGGTGCATGGAAATGTTGAAACCTTCAAAGCTAGACTTATTGCGAAATGGTTTACTCAGAAGGAAGAAATCGATTATGAGGAGACTTTCTCGCCAGTAGCCATGCTGAAATCTATTTGAATTCTTTTATCTATTGCAGCTCATTTCGATTACGAAATTTGGAAAATGGATGTCAAGACAGCTTTCCTTAATGGAAATCTTGACAAGTGTATCTATATGGTGCAACTAAAAGGATTCGTAGCTAAAGGCCATGGGCACATGTTGTGAAAGCTTAAAAGGTCCATTTATGGACTTAAGCAAGCGTCTAGATCTTGGAACATTCGTTTTGATCAAGCCATTAAATCTTATGATTTTGAGTAAAAGCCTGATGAATCCTGTGTGTATAAGAGGTGTAACAGCAATGTGGTGGTTTTCTTAATACTTTATGTCGATGACATCCTACTCATTAGAAAAAATGTTGGGGTGTTGTCTTTGGTCAAAGTATGGTTGAGTAGTCAGTTCGATATGAAGAACTTAAGAGAAGCCAGTCACATTCTAGGGATCAAGCTCCTGCGAGATAAAAAACAAAGAATGTTGGGCTTATCTCAAGTGGTTTATATTGATGCAATTCTTACCCATTTTAGCATGCTAGATTCCAAGAAAGGATTTCTTCCTTTCAGGTGTGGAATTACTTTATCCAATGATCAATGTCCTATGACACCTGATGAAATAGAAAAGATGAAGGAAGTATCTTATGCTTCAGCGGTGGGAAGCCTCATGTATGCAATGCTATGTACCAGACTTGATATTTATTTTGCCGTTGGCATGGTTAGCAAATACTAGTTTAATCCAGGGAGAAAGCATTAGACTGTGGTAAAGCATATACTTGAGTACCTTAAGAGGATTAGAATTTATATACTGATTTACCAAGCCGAGAGTTTGAGACTCATTAGGTACACAGACTCGGACTTCCAATCAGATAATGATGCTAGAAAATCAACCTCAAGATTTGTATTTACCTTAGGAGGTGGAGCCTTAAGTTAGAGGAGTGTCAAGCAATCATGTACTGCTGACTCTACCATGGAAGCAAACTATGTGGCAGCTTCTGAAGTAACCAAGGAGGCAGTTTGACTCAGAAACTTCTTGATGGATCTAGAAGTGGTACCTTCAGTAAAATCACTTGTAATACTTTACTGTGATAATACAAGTGCTATTGCTAATGCAAAGGAACCCAAGATCCATAAGATGGGTAAGCACATCCAGCTTAAGTATCATCTCATGCAAGAAATTGTATAGAGAGTTCATATAATTGTGACCAATATTGCATTGGCGGACAACCTAGCAAATCCTTTTACAAAGAGCTTTGATAGTCATGTAGAGGGCATGGGGTTGAAATACTTGTCAGCATGATTTTGAGTCTAAGTGGAATATTATTGGAAATTTATACTAAAAGCATTCTTTTTTGTATTTGTCTTTGACTGATTTATTTATTAGTAAAGTTTGTATTTTCATCTTAATGAGAATTTATATGGGAAATGGTTGCATTGTTATGCATTATGCATGTGTGTGTCTTTTATTCTATAAAGTAAACAAGTTGGTGTGTATAGTTCAGCTTACACACAAAAGACTTGTTTGTCGATTCTTATAGAATATAAGTTGTCATTGTTCACAATCTAGATGGAGTTGGACACACCATCCGTATGATTGTAGCATTATGTTTTAATAGGCTTGTCTTGGCTGCGGGAAATGGTATAGTTTCGATTCATTATGCTAGTACACTTTGTGTATATTGAACATGGCTGCTTTTGAATTTAATGTCTTTATACTGACTATATAAGACGATTAACATCCAAATGGTTATTATGAGTGCTTGTACTCTTAATCTCGACATAAACAACAGACATATACACTTAGTGTTTGGCATTTTGATTTACAAAAGAGTGAGAATTTTTATGGGTTAATAATTTTAGTAAATTGGATGACTATACTACGTATATGGTGCACATTAGTTTATTGATGGAATCCACGTCCCGTAATAGAGATTGATGATATCCCCTTGATGAAGCTTATAAGTTTTTATTATGTCAAACACGGCAGGTGTACTTTGTGTTCGACATATCAAACAAGTTAAGTGTAAAGTCTCAATAAATTATAAAGATATCAATTAAATATAGGTGTCAGTATTTATTTAATAGATGGATACTTGAGATCTTAACGTGGGGAGATTAATAAGTATTTAATACCAAGAAACTCGAAATATTATATTGAGAATAAAAACAGGAGTGCAATTATAATTCTCTAGTGGACCGAATTGTAATCTATGGAATTAAGATTCTAATTTGGGTCGAATTAAGGTTTTCTGTTTCCATAAAAAGCTTATTCCTTATTTTCTTTTTAAGGTCCTTATTGTAGCCTATAACATGCACTATTGCTCTCTAGGAAAAACACATAAGAGAAATCTCGTTTTTGAGAGTAAAGAGAATTCGCAGAAGAGGCCAATACCCCGATATGAGTTCGAGCATAGAGGAATACAGTAAAAGGTCTTGAGATTTTCGAGTTGCTGTAAGACAAAGGTTAAATTAGAGAGATCTCGCAGGTATAGTTTTTGAATTATCATCATCTAAAGTTATTTTCGCAGTGATCTGTGCGCAATATCTAGGGATCCTGGTGCCTCCTAACAGACTTGAAGTCAGACAATTGTCTTTCTCGTGAGGCTGAACCTATGTTTGACAATATTATCATCAGATGGCCGACTAAGTCAGACAATATTATTCACAGTCTTTGTATCATGCTTAGTGGTCTATAGGGTCTGAAGGTAAATTCCAGGTTGTCTCTACACTCTAGTCTCTAGTCCTCCATTTACGATATTTTCCGGTGCCAAGTTTGTTCCTCAATCAATCTCCATACCTATAATCAGGTCGTTTCTACAATAATCCCCACACATTCCAGATTTAAAACTGCCCCTATCCAATTCAGTATTGGTATCTGACTTTCACGCTGTTGATCACATAATCAGCCCTTTTATAGATAGGGTAGCAATACTTAATTGACACATCATAATGCGTAATTTAATCACATAGTCATATGCGAGCGTAACACAAGAACACACCTTTGAATCAGCTGTGCACAATTTCAATGTAAATAACATTTATCTAAAGAGTAACTGCGGGTTCTCATTTATGCAAGAAGTAATACATCCATCATTGATATCGTAAGTGGGAGAGAATCAAACCATCTTCATACACTTACGTATAAAAAAAGTCTCAAAAGAGAATTCAACTTACGCACCAGTCAGATCCTAGAATCTGCCCCATCAGATTCTAGGACTAGGGTGTGGCTGAACCCAATTCCCAAGGTTAGGGTTCAGCTGAACCCTCTAATCTGATCTTTTGATCCAACCCAAGGTTCTCTTCTTTCATACTGCACCAAATTGCAACAACTATAACAACGCTATATGCAATTCAACTATCAATCAGCATTTGGTGCAGTAGTTTGTTCCAAGGGTTGGGATGTTCGCCCATTAAAGTGGTACGTGAGCTGGGTTCAAAACGTCGTGAGACAGTTCGTAGGATGATTTAAATCAAAATGAGATCGATAAAACCACATAAAGAATTAGACAATCTGCACCACTACACAATTCCCACTATACCAAAATCATATATGAACAAGGTCCCAAAACAATTGGTCAAGGCCCAATCCCAATAAGGTTCGGCCAAGGCCCTAGAATCCGTTCACTAGGGTTCGCTTGAATCCTAGGTTTCATGTTGGGTTCGGCTGACCCCAAATCCCAAGTTGGGTTTTCGGCCAACGCAAAAACCCCTAGCATGAGGTTCGGCCAAGGGTTCTATATCTTCTAAGGTCTGATTGACCAGATCCTAACCATTATTCATCACTTCCTTCACAAATTTAGCAAAAATCACACCTAGAACCACTAGAACCAGTGGTTAGTGTCACGTCCCCAAGATCCAGTTCGATCCTAAGTCCCCGGGGCGTGAGAATCGACGCCAATTAAGAAGTTTTCTTTAAATTACATCTGTGGCCCCAATTTTGGGTGATTGAAGTCCGCAGTGAGGTTATAGGTGATGATCAGTCACCATTTTCAAATTGCGGAAGCATTAATTTATTCAACTTGTGCTGATGGTCAACCAAACATATAATAATAGTAGTGATAATAATAATAATAGAGTGAGCACAATTAATAGAAATGTATTTACTTTAAATTCAATTGCAAAATGGTTTGAGGTTTAAGTACAGGTCCAATAATCATAGTTAAAAATATATGCATCTATAACTCAAAATGACAACAGATGTCCAAGGAGGGCCATATGTGTAGTTCTCATGCGCCTGCCCGAAGGACATCACACTACTTTGTTTGCACTCCACTCATAAGAGTCCCTTTGCCGGTGGATCCTCTTGGACTCCCTTAATCTCCTGATTAGTGGGGGCTCTAATGCCTGGGCATCAAATGTAGCTTCGTCAGATTATAATAATTTGACATATAAATAAATGTAAATAAACATATAGTATGCATCAATAAGGACTAAGGACAATTAAAGGTAAGGAGAGTAACAATAAACGAAGAGCTAGGCATAAAAACAATGAATAAAGAAAATGCCAAAGGAATCACATAAAGACAATGCCTAGGTATAGACTCTAACAACGGGGCATTCCACATAGGCTAATGGATCAGGTCAAGCTCGATTGAAATCATAATGCAACCAAGGCAAACCCAATCAAAACAAATGCAAACAGCACGGCTGCACGTTAACTCACATAGTACGCACCGGTCCGATGGCATACTGCCACCAACCTGATCTGTAGATGGTAAATATATGCATGCAAATAAGCCCTAACCATGGGGTGATGCCCAAACCGTGGGAGACTGAATCAGCTGTGTGGTGCCTGACTTGAAGGATCAAAGAATACACAAACAAAATGTCTCTCTAGCCTCTCATTGGGTATCACAACCAAAGCAAAGCAAAGTGAAACTACTCCATACGTGTGTTTCATCCAAACATAAGCATAGTCACCAAACCAAGTAGTTCCCGATACCACCTCCGCTAGCCTGGAATACCTCCTAACGGGTCACATACTAATAAACCATATCTCATGAGATGCTATCCAAAATTGGGCCCCAAAGTCCATATATCCATACACGTCCATAATAAGTCCCTCATACATAAAACAAAGCAATATAAATACTAATGAGAAGAATGGATACATTCAAACGTCATGTAATGTAAGAAAATACGAACTTATCTGGCAATTCATGATTCATGAGTCAAGGGATATACAATAAGCCAACCTAGGGTTAGGGGTTGCCTTGCACATGTAGGGCCCATGCCGTCTAACATAGTAGCTACACGGTTCCAGGATAGCCTAGGTAGTGAATCTGGTGCTTTGAAGGTTAAAGGTATCTCGAAGGTCTGCTTGACCACTTAGTGCAATACGGGTCCCACATACACAATTGGACAACTCATAAGGAGATGTCAAGGTCTATTAGTCATAACTCTTTGGATGAACAGTAACCCTAGACAAAACTGAATGGCTGGGATAGTACGGCTGTCAGTGAGTAGCACTAGGGTTAACCATAGTTCTCGAAAAGCAACTGTTGCCTAGCCACAATCGTTGCCCTGAAGCTTCATGGCTAGCCCGTAGGGGTCCTACGGCTAACTGTAGTCCTAGATTCAGTTTCCTTGAACTGAATCTCTTCAGAGCTAGGGGCCACTATCCACCTATAGCAAAGTGGGTTCCTAGCACTACTAAAGGGCAGTCCAAGGTTTGCATTCATCACACCAAACTACCATATTTAAGGGCCATTACTCCATTCGCCATTAAAGACCATTAAAACCCTATCTACCACCACTTTCACCATAAATGAGCTTAAGACGGTTCATACAAGGAATAAATACAAAGAATCAACAAACGTAAGCGTACATATCATATTAAAACATTTATTCACTTGTCTTCGAGTGTCAGAGCCAAAACACCTCTTTTGCTGCTTAGATTTCTAGTTCCTTGCCTTACACCACCACCGACTCTAATCAAGGGCTACAAAGCTCACTCCTACATGCCAATGAAGAGGGAAAACACTTCTAAGCTACCTATGCATGCTTCTAGCAAGTATAAATGGAATCTACTAGAGATTGAGGAAGATGATGAGAGTCTTGGGAGCTTGGGAGAACTTGATTAGCTTGGAAATCCTCAGGGAACTTGTGCTTGGAGAGGGAGAATAGAGAGGAAGTAGAGAGTGAAGGAGAAGTGAAATGAGATAAAGGGGGGGGAAAGGAAGAAGTCTAGCCTTCTTGTAGAGAAAGTTTTATGAAATTACAACTTGGGGCTTTTAGGAACCTAAATGAAAATGGGCTTTTTGATGGGTTTTGGGCTGCCGGATCGTGATGTGTCCAACATGAAAGATGACATGCATGATGAGGACTACCCAATGCACCCAACTACACTAAGTCTTTGAAATTGCATCTAACCCCTACTAATTTTCTAAATTACAAATACCCCCTACTACACTCGAACTCACTTTAAAACTTACCAACACTATTCTTAACACTAAAACCAACACTAAGCCAGTAACTACAATTACCTAACCTTAATATTAATTAATTACACTAATCCACATAATTGAGGCCAAGGGCCTTATAGTTAGCAAGTAGATTTACGTGTCTACTCACCTTTAGTAGAAAATGATGGCTTTAGCAATGTGTGGAGTTTGGATGACTGAAGGACATCAATCAATATCCATTGGCTGGTTCTTCGCTTCTCCTTCTTGATTCCTTCAAGTTCTCTTCTTGTTTCTTGGTTTCTATGAGAGGAACTAAGGTTAGGGTTTCTAAGAGGCAATGACTAAGGAAAGGGAGTGACAAGGAGAGTGTTGATGGAGAGAGAAGGTGACCTAAGCTGCCAATGTATTGAACATCTCAAGAGGGAATGTCAACATGCTTAAATAAACCAAAGGGTTTGTGTGCACTCTTCAAAATCCATCGGGATTTGTGCATTCTCACTAAATCATAGGAGTTGTGCTCAAGGCACAATTCTTACCTTATTTCATTTAAATTCAACCTGGGTCCTCCTTCATAGCTCCCAACTATGGAGAAACTACACTCATTAACTCAAGGTTCAAGGGCCTTACCAAGCTCTTAATTAAATCCTTTTAAAACAATAAGTTTGGGTGCTACAATTTAATCCCACTAATTAGAAATAAACTCTAATAACAACTATGAACCCTACATAATATTTGATTATCTTACTCACTAATTAAATAAACACAAAGGATTAAATATAAAATCACACAAATAGAATATCATCATAATCATCAAGCCTTGTCCCAACCATGCTAGGGTTGGCTACATGAATTCAGTTTTTTCATTCCTATCTATCCTAAGCGAAACTATTAGATAAGTAGAATTTCTTCACATCTAATTTTACTACCTCCATCCGCGTCTTTTTTGGCCTACCCCTCTCCCTTGGTCGGCTATTAACATGCATAGCCAAACTTTTCTTTACTAGCGCAGTTGCTGGCCTACGTTTAACAACTATCTTAAAATGATTTTTCTAATCTTATCCCCCATTGGTGCTACCCCTAAATCTTCTTAAAAGCACTCATTTCTATTTTTTTTCTTTCCTTGTTTTACCGCACATCCACCTCAACATTCTCGTTTCTGCTACATCCTTTTATGCATATGCTGCTTCTTAATTGGACAACATTTTGCCCTATAGGTCTTATAAAATTCCTCTTTCAATCTTGTTGGCATTCATTGGTCACAAAGCACTCCAGAAGCAGGGGTAAGCTGAGGGGAAGGTAAGCTCAAGTGTGTGGTTCACACAAGTGGGGCCCACCTAAGGATGGGGATAGGGGGATTTTGAAGGACTACCTGAGACCCTCCTCTCTACAAAAAATCTGCCCCAATCATGATTTTGTCATCTCCATCTGGGCTCCAAAAGTTTAATGGTCAACAGTCCATTCGGATCGGTGCACGGTCGATCTAACGGTCCAGTAAATTCGGATTTAACAAAAAACTGGTGGATATGTGGAATTCGGGGGGGGGGGGGGGGGGGGGGGTGGTCCATTTGGATGGACCAAGGGTGGGCCGCAAGTGCTTGGGCTTATGAAATTTCTTATATAAGCTTAAGCTTAGGGGAACTTTTCTCTCCACTTCAACTATCCTTCTTTTATCCTAAGTTTAACATATTCATCAATCTCCCATCCTTACTAATTATCGAGCCAAGGTAATGGACAGAATCTCTTTGTGGTATTTCCTAGGCTTCAATTCTTGCATCAGTTTTAGCTGTGTATGCCCACTGAAGTTGCAATTCATATATTCTGACTTTGTACTACTTATTTTAAAGAATCTCTTTGTGGTATCTCCTAGGCTTCAATTCTAAAGCCTCCAGCCATCTCTCAAGTTTTGCATCTACAACATCTCTTAATTCATTGACCAACACTATATCATCTGTAAATAATATAACACCCAGGTATTTTCTGTTGCTAACTCATCCATAATTAGTGTAAAGAGATAAGAACTTAAGGTTGACTCTTGATGCAAACCTATGATCATTGAGAACTCACCTATGTCTCCACAGATAGTTCCCACACTCGTTACCACTCTAATAATTTCAAAATAATCTCTTGGATGATTCCTTTTCTTCAAAACCCACAAACTAAATCTCTCAGTACCTTGTCGTAAGCTTTTTCTAGATCGATGAAAACCATATATAGATTTTTCATCTTTGCTTGATATTTTTAAATTTAATTGTCTAAGTGAGAAGATAGCTCAATCCCTCAAATTATTGGCATGCATCAAGTGGCTAAAGAGGTCAGGTTGTAATTTCTTTAGAGCTGCTTGGCCATTGGTGTGCCCAAAAGTTGATTTAGAAGCATACATCCATACATATACAAAGACTAAATCTGGTGTTTAATTGATGTCAGCACCGGAAGCTTCATGGGGCCAAGTTGTCATTTGTAGGCTGTCGATCAAGGGGTTAGGATCATCAGTTGGGCTCCATGTTTTATACACAAATAGGGCCCACCAAGATCTTCAAAGCCACCTAGCCCCATCACCATGCGGACCTTGAAGAAAAAGGCATGCTGGGGAAAACCCCTATATATATATATATATATATGTTCTGAATGTTTTTGCTTATTTCAGTTTTTGTATGTTTGTAAAAAGTGGTTGGTCACAGAGAGGGCAAAGGCACGATGGTTAAAATACAAAACCATGCTTGATGATGCCAAAAGGAGTGGATCATCTAATATGGCGCTTGGTTCAAGTCCTAAAACAGATGCCAGGCTGAAAGCAGTATCAGGTATTACTATATTATTATTTCTTCCCTGGTAAATACTCATACATTTGCAGACACTCCCACACACTCACTCTTACACTATGCCACAAGTCCTATACAACACTATTGGGGATTATACCTGGTTGTCTCTGCAGAGAGAAAAATGCCTGGCAACTGAGCTATCTGTGGATTGGCTATTGTATTCTTTATCTTGTAGTTGCAGAACTATGAAGAATGGCAAATTTTTGTTAATCTTATTTTGATTTTTGAACCTTTTTATATTGAAAAGTCCTGAGATTTTAGAGTCCTTCAGCATAGTAAATGATCATTTCTAATGCTACCTATTTCAATTTTTGATCCTTTATCTTGGTGATCCAGATGTCATCTAATTATTGGGGGAATCATTTTTTTTTATTTAATTTGTAGATGGCCTACCTTTTTTCTTTTCAAGAAGATCCAAAGCCCCGCCTCCCTCCATCCGAATAAGAAAAAAAAAACAAAAGAACGAAAGAAATTAAAAAAAAGAAGGAAAAAAGAAGACTTGAAGGATCAGTAATCATTATCTTGGTGAACCATTTCCTAACTCTTACACAAAATTTTGATATAATTAAAAATAAAAACTTAGTGAACCCTGTTCACAAATTTTTTTTTTTGGTGAACCCTTGTCCTCCGCCCATTGTTTTGTGACACTTTGTTGTCTGAAGAAGGCTATTTATGGTCTCAAAGCGGCTTGTAATTCCTGGTTTGAGAAATTCTGCAATGATATTCTCCACACCCACTTCTGTCAGATTCACAATGACCCTCTTCCTTCACTCGCATTACTCAAGAGGGGCTCAACATCTTTATGCTTTATGTGGATGACATTATCATCACTGAGGATGATCCTATTGGAACTAGTGATATCCAAATATATCCTCTTAACACCTTCCAGATGAAAGATCTGTTAAGCAACAGAAATCCACAAAACTGGTTTTATTCATTTCATGTAAAGAACACATAAATATAGTATAATTTGCATGGATAAATAATCTTGTAATGATCTGACTAGATAATATCACTTATCCTAATGTAACCTCATCATGTCACTTATCCTAATGGACTATATCACTTACCCTAACATCCCTCTTCAAACTCAAGTTAATTTGATTATTGAGTTTTGGGACGGAAGAATCAAAGTTGTCCATTTCATCCATTTCAGTTGGCCTCCAAACTGATATGTTTCGGCCAATTAGGATTTCGGTGAAACATTTTGGATTTTCACTTTGCAAAAGTATAAAAAATTTAACATTATTTAGAAAATTCATAAAATTTAAACTTTAAATTAGCATATATATTAAATGCATTTAATTTATTATACTAAATCTATAGTGCAATATGTTATTTTACATCGTCAAATTTGGGATTTTCTGCAATTTTTTTTCAAAAAATACTAAATTTGGAGATTCTTGCATCTTTCTTATCAAATTTTTTATTTGATCAATGTGGCAGTGGGCACATTTTGACCATGATGAGAGCAAAAAAGAAATAATTTAAAGAACTGGTACCTAAGGTTCCTTATATGAATTTAAATATGGTCAGCAAAACAAATATCATGAATGGTACCAAAACAACCAAGTGGTCACTTTCAAAACAAGAGGCTACACTGCAGTGAGTTAAATAATGTCTAAATCCACACTCGACCTCATTTGATTGTTATGGCATCTAAGCCGAGTGGTGCTAACGCACGAATCAAAGGACCAAAAGGTCTAACTACTCCAATATGAGCCCAATTCAACAAAACACATTTTTAAATGAGTAGCATGGTTCAAAATTGCCATCGCAGTTGACCTTGAAAACATGGCATCACAGTCCATCGCAATGTGAGTTTTTTTTTACAAAAAAAGAAAAAAATAAAAAAATACCCAAAATATTATCAAATGCTAAAAAAACAATGTTTTTTTTCCATTAGTAATCACTTCAAAGCAAAATAACGGTCTCCCTAAGCCATAACATCTTGTATCATTGACTTATCTGAAACTTGTAAAGTCTACTGTTCTGATTCTTCTGAGTTAAATGGATTTGCATGTATACACTAAAATAAGTTGAAATATCACAAAATTTACAGGACGTAACTGTAATTTTGAATTAAACAATAGTGTTAAATACTTAAAGTCAAGAAACCAGTAGCAGTAGTGCTCAATTACTCAATCATCAAGTAAGTTGCAAGTGAATTTCAATTTCCAAGTAACATTTACTACATCAAGATGAATTTAAAGTGGTGGAGTATGGTAGACATTTACCTAGATTTTTGGGAGGAGAATTGAATGCTTAAGAGAAGAGGTGGAGTTTGAGCTTAATTCCAGGTTTAGTGGCGGCCTGGCTTGATATAATCATCATCATCTCTCTGAGGGTAATAATACAAACTAAACTTCTGTGCCGAACTCTTGTATTGCCCATAGTGGGAGTAAAGATGCCTTAATATGAGTATGTGTCATCAGTAGATAGAGATGACTTGGGGTTGTCTCATTGCTGTTAAAATTGGCAGGGGCATAATGAGATGGATGATTCAGATCATAGGCATATTCTTTCAACCCCAACAGTTGTGTTTTAGGAATTAGAGGCGATGGCGTTGGCCAATAAGGGTATTGTTGCCCATACTCTATAGTAGTGTTGTTAAAGGCAAAAGGCGCATCAAGCCACCGAGGTATCTGGGGCTTAGGCACGAGGCGCGAGACAAAGCGCAGGCTGCATTGAACCAAGGCGCACATTGTAGATTAAAAAAAAGATATTTTAATGTAGACAAATAATTCAAAATTCAATATAGCAAGTGCGTATAATGCCATGCTGAGTCTTTTTTCAAATGACATCTAAAACAATTGCTACACTTCCAAAGCAAAATAAGTAATGGTAAAATTAGAAACATGGTTTCATGGATTTAGTTTATTCTTCTAAATCAACACATAAAACAAATTCAACCAAATAAGTTCAACATTAAATGTACATGAAAAATTGCAGTAATGCAAAAATGAAATAAGAAAAAGAAAACCACCAGGCACTTGTAGAAAGCATGGGGCAGCCAGCAATTGTAAAAAACAAAGAAAGAAGGAAACTAGGAAAAAAAAAATAGAGAGAGCTAACTCAGCCTTGTAGCAAAATAGCCCAGTGAAAGGAAAAAAAAAGTAGCCATGGTGTGCCTCAACAAGGCGCACGCCTTGCACCTCGAGGAAAGTCACGCGCCTTGCATGCTTTGTCTACACTCGGTTGAAGGCGTGCTTCAGCACGCCTTTAACCACACTACTTTATAGACTCCATACATGGCTTGTTGGTGGCCAACATCACCATTTGAAGTACCTTCTCCACTGCTAAAGCCACTACCAC
Organism: Sextonia rubra; assembly: GCA_037013555.1. Lineage (NCBI taxonomy): Eukaryota > Viridiplantae > Streptophyta > Magnoliopsida > Laurales > Lauraceae > Sextonia > Sextonia rubra. The sequence goes on along the minus strand of JASUAD010000001.1, from coordinate 108,170,153 downwards.
AAGACCCTTCTTGTGATGATTCACTAGGTGGGACCATAGTTATCAAAATCCTATGATTCGTATCCCCAATCTTATGGAAAACATTCGTATCCATGCAACAAATCCCACTTGTAGATGAATCTTAGGACTCAGATGTGAATCCTCGAATTCAACACTCTTTTCATCGAATCTTGTCATTCAAGTGATTCAACTATGTGAGAATAACTACAACCAATGAGTTAATATTAATGATCTTTTTCATTTTTTTCTTCTTTATTCTTTCATTCTATTAGTGCTTTTTTTTTAAAGGTTAGTTAGTAGTTAACAAAACCTCCTAAGAATTTTTTGCGGTTTTGATGAAGTTTTAAAGAAGACTAAAGAGTATGCATTTAATTGAAGCATTAGACTGTGCGTATGTTGCTTGTCTATATCTTTTTCATTTTTTAATCTATTTTGGTTTTTTTTCTTCATAAATATTTTCTTAATTTCAAGGGATATCCTATCATGTGAGATTGATGGTTTGGATTTTTTTTTTTTATTTTTTATTTTTAATTTTTAATTATTTTTTTATTTTTATTAGAAAAATAAAAAAATCAGATGATTCGAGATATAATTCAATTCATGGGTGTGAGCAATTTGTGATACGATTCCAATTTTGAAAATTATGGTTGGGACAACTCCTTGGTACCCATAGTCCACTGGCTCCACCATGTGGGTTGGTACCTCTCCATAGCCACCACCATCTCTGCCATCATCACCCCCATCAATGTTGGGAGGTAGTTCAAAAGATGAGCTACTACTGCTAAGGCTATTATCTTCATCATCATCATCAGGCTTGTCTCTCCATATCTTCTGAGGGTCAAACCCACGCCTTCATTGCCGTGTTAGATTTATCTCGCAGAGGCGCTTGGAGGCCCTCATTGGCTCTGGCCTTTGCCCTGTCAAATCCTCAACCATAGTGGTCAGCTCTTCACCTTAATCTAGCATTGACTCTTCTATCTTCTCTAGCCATTGTGCCAACATGTTATCCTTTGAAAAAATATAGTCCAAATTGAATGGATAGAAGTAATCTTGCTGATCCTCGTAATCTCTCAATTTTCATTGTCTATGTTAGACCTTGATATTGTAATAATGGATGTATACCAATTTATTCAACCTTTTCCTTGTCAGCCGGTTTCTCACTTTAGGGTGTTTGAAAGAGAAGGTGCTCTAGTTTATCTTTAAATTTGATGCTCTAGTTGTTTGACTAAGATGGAAATGATCTTGTGATGGCTCGTTGAGCGGTCAATGTCCCAAAACTACCAAGCCTTCATTGTATTAATCAGTCTTATGATATAACAAAATAAAAATAAGGATTAATTTAACACTAAATGAAAACCTTAATAAATAATAACAGAAGAAATGTATAGTTGTATACAGTATTACACTTGGTTAATAGCCTCACATGCATCATCCTCATCCATTGCAAGTTTTTCAATCACATTCGTTAGGTCCACATTAACCTCATCCGATAAACTTCTGTTTTTCACTATCAAATCAATACTGTGGGTGGAAGAAATAACCTGCGTAGTATATTAATTTAGAGAGTTGAAACCTCAATATTTAATTATTGATATAATAATACTTAAAGAGTTAATAGTGGTTCTTTAAGAAGGTAACAGAATATTCAATTCCAAGTCAAACCTACCTTCGGTAGTCCTCAATGAGACTAAAATGAAAATGAGTTGGACATTATTCTTGGGTCTTTCATTTCCTGAGCAGTTTCAAAGTAAATGGGATCTTCCATCATCTAGCCCAATAATTAAGCAAGTCCATATATCTCAGCCACTACGGGGGGTGCGCTCTCTATGATTCGGTTACCGAATGTTTTCATGGGGGTCTATTGGAGAGATACGGATCAACCCAATGATCTGATCCAGATGATTCCAGAGGAGGTGCATAATATATTGATTGAGGCAGATAGTGAATTGTTGAAGATGCTGGAAGACCCATCTCAATCTTGGTGGGGGGTGATCAGTTTAGTAGAATCTTTCAACAGATTCCAATTTGTGCAGTTCATAGCTCCTACACCAAGATCTCTTCGGTTCAGTGGAAAGCTTAAAGCTATGTATCGTGCTTCTATGCATGTTTTTTCTAATGATCTTCAAGTGCTATTTTCTTCTTAATAATATTGTGCATGAGTCTCCATTATGAATAGTGGTTGGGAGCTTTAACACAACACAACAACTTTTTTTTTTAAATATGTTTTAACATTAATTATCATTCAGTGTACTTAACCATCATCTCTACTAATGGGTGGTAGATTGAAGGTTTAACTTATTGAGTTTGAATTTGGAAGTGTATGCTTGTTTCCCTCCTGTTCTTTCTTTTTCTTAATTGACATTCTAATCCAACTCGCCTTAGATTCTGAACCATGTTATCTGACGAAGGAGACCAGCAATGGCAATGAGCAACCATCTGCTCAAAATACTTTCGAAGAAGATTGTCTTATGGATACTGTTGGTGTTATTTGTATCAACACTCAAGGACATATTGCATCAGGTGCTTCAAGCGGTGGTATTGCATTGAAGGTGATGGATGCCTTTTTCTCTCCTATGTTTTTTTCAAAGAATGTTTTGTGGTAGTATTTGCATCTATATTGTTCCGACAGCAACTTTTGAACTCTATCTTCCTCTGTATTCATTCTTATTTCTAAATGACACCTTTTTTAACTGGCCATGGAGCATCTAAAAGACATTTTTGTCTTCTGCATTTTTGGTACATTTTGTTATGCTGATTTTCTGTTTGTGGATTTGTCCATCCACTTGCTTGTTGATACCATACTCTGTTATCTATCTACATAATCACAGCTCTCATTCTGAGCAATTTTTACTCATTCAAATTTCAAAATTTTGGACTTCTCTCGTTATAATTGGAAAAACCTCATAAATAATAAAAAAATTTGAATAAATAAAAATATAAAATATATTATTTTGTAGAAAAATGTTGTTTAAAAAACATATAATTCTTCAGTTTCAAATAATAATATTATTTCATCTTTTGTGAATTCTAAATGCAAATCTTCTTGTTAAGTAAAAGCCATTTTTTGTTGTTCATCAATCAACTGGTTACTAGTGTCTACAACTTTTGGTTTAATTCACATGGAAGTTTGGGGGGGATTGCCACCAAGCATCGAGTGTCAACAGAACATTAACCCTCCTTCATTTGGGCTTGTGACTGTCACGGCCCCAATCTACAAATCCGGGTTTAGGGCCACGACCTGTGGGGATTACCATGTTGCACAATAATCCGTAGTAAAATCCCAATGTGTGAGATTACCCACAGGTTTCCGCTCATGAGAATGATCGATGTCATGATCTCAAATGATTCTGTTTAAAACCCATCCACCCAAATAATAATAATAATAATATTATTATTATTATTATTATTATTTACTTAATCATTCAACTTAGTCCAAATAAACACAAACTCACTTAAATTGCACAAGCAGCTATAACTATGAAAGAGGGCAAGCAAGTGATCAAATGTGAGGTTCTACACAAAAGATATGTGCTAAACCCTCAATCATATGCCAACATATTCACTAGCACAGGTGCAAGCAAACCATACACCATACACCATACACCAATGGTCCCTTGGCTTTCACCATGAGAGGTTTTTTTCAACAGGAGCACTTTGCAAACCTCTACACCTTGTTTTTTTTAATTCAGTGGTTCAAACTTCAATCACTAAGGTATACTCCATGACTGTTTTTTATAGTGGCTCCATCACACTGGTCTAATTCACTTTATAATGCTGTAAGAATAAAAATAAAACAAGAACACTTGCCCCTTTGTGGACTAATCTAATTTGATGTGGATTCTTTGAAGCTTGAACTTGAACTCTAAGTTTTGACTCCTTGCTAAGATCCTTGGTTGATGAAGATGCTCCAATTGTGCACAACCCAAGTGTGGAAGGAGGTCTCTATGATATGTTTAATTGAGGGTTAGTTAGTGCTTAAGGAGGGCTTTCAAAATCACATTCATTACAACCACTGAAATGAGCTCAAGTATATATAGAGGGGCTCATAGTGACTAGTCTATGGTTTGCTGTAAGCAGGCAACAGCTAGCCATGACTCCCCAATGGCTAGTTTGAATAGTAGTCAAAGTTTCGACTTTGTACATCGGTTAGCCATGGAGCACTATGGTCGGCCGTAGTTCAAAGATTCTGACGAATAACATTCTGGACAAGTGACCATAGAGCCTGAACGGTTGCCTTTTGGGTATGTACGGTTACATGGACTGTTAGCCATGTAACATTTACAGATAGCCGTAAGATAACTGTAGTTAAAAAATGCTGAAAAACAACATTCTGGAAAAGCGACTGTAGATCCTTAACGGTTGCCTTTTGGGGACGTATGGTTAGCTAGGCGGTTAGCCCAATGACATATACGGTTAGCTGCAAGGTCAAAAATGCGGAAAAGCAACATTCTAAGAAAGCAACCATAGTGTATTTACGCTGAGCTTTCTAATGCCTTACAGTTAGTCGTACCCTTGTTATGGCTAGCTGTGAGGCCTGGAACTGAACTATTGACTTGTTTAGTTTAGCCAATTGTACCTTATTAATTGAACAACTTGGATTGAGGGTTTTTCTTTTTTTCTTTTGATAGAACTTGAGTTGAGGGTCCTAAGGACATATTCTAATTTGCCTAAAGTCCAATTTACTTGAATAGGTTGGCACAAATTGAAGTACACCTTGTTGTAGCTCTGGCCTTCCAAGACATGATCTTCTGGACTTGAACTTGATCTTCTCTTCTTAAGCTTCTAGAGGCAAGGTCTGGAGTTAGACATAGAATTGACAACCGATGGAAGTGCAGATTTGACTATGTCACTGACAATTTACCCCTTTGTCAATTTCGTGGCAAAACACCTATTCTGGACACAATTACAACCTTTGGACTTGATTTCAACCAATAAAGTACATAATCTTTACACAATCATCATCCTTATCTTCAAAGCCTTGTCCCAACTCTATTGGGTCCGCAGTTGGCTACATGAATTATGTTTCTCCATTCCAATTTATTCTGAACCAAATTCTTAGATAAGTTGCACTTTTTCATATCTATTTTTACTACCTCCATCCAAGTCCTCTTCGGCTTACCCCTTCTCTTGGGTGGGCCATTAACTTGCATAGCCAAACCTTTCCTTACCAATGTCATTGCTTACCTACGTTGGACATGTCCAAACCATCTCAAACAAGTTCCCTAATTTTATCCCCTATTGATGCTTACCCCTAAATGCTCTGGAAATCGCTTATTTCTAATTTTATCCTTCCTAGTTTTACCACACACCCAGCTTAACATTTTCATCTCTGCTACATCCATTTTGTGTATATATTACTTTTTGATCGGCCAACATTTTGCTCTAAACGTCATAGTTGTTCTAATTAGTATCCGGTAAAGCTTTCCCTTGAATCTTGTTGGTAGGTTACAAAGCACTCTAGAAGTCTCCACTTCAACCATTTCACTTTTATTCTATGTTCAACATCTACATCACTCTCCCCATCCTTACTAATTGAGCCAAGGTAACATAATGAATCTCTTTGTGGTATTTCCTAGGTCTCAATCCTTCCAATAGTTTCAACTCTTTGTTTATGCCCACTGAAATTGCACTCTATATGTTTTGTCTTTGTATAAGACTCTAAAGTACTTTTGAACACCTATTATTACCAAGAGACTGTGCTTGACTTGAAGTGATATACCTGCAGAGAGCTGACTAACACATTCTTGGTGGGATTTGTTCTCCCCTTTAGTCATTAGCAACTATATAAAGGTAATTGAGTCCAATGTAATCCCTGGGCCTGCTTCTCACCCTCAAATCTCTTCTCCCCCTTGTTTCATGAAGTTGACAAAGGTTTGACAATGTAGTTAAAGGGGAATTGAGATGGAAGGAGAGGCAAATTCAACGGAAATCATAGACATAATTGACTATGTAAGCAACAAGATATGATTGCTAAACAAGATGTAACTATGAGAATAGGGGGTTAGCAAGCGTGAAAAATGACAGGTGCTGCTATAAGATGCATTCATGCTTTTTGAAATGAAATTTAATATATTTAACCATGATATTTATTCTAATTTCAAAGATATCCATCCAAATCCAATTCATGTATCAAGATGTAACTATATAGCATACGTAGACAAGGGAGAGGTGAGAATAAAGTAGTGCTCAATGAATCTAATAATAAGAACATAACCACATATCTGTAAGTGAATATCACTTCGTAGCTATAACTATTTGCAAACGATGAAATTTGATGGATGTGCTTTGATAGCTAAGCAATCAATAAGCACTATCACATATCGGTTCCCAATACCTAAACTTGATATGCTCAACCCGATGGCTGGTGCCACTATCTTCTCAAAGATAGACTTGAAAGGTGGCTACCATCAAATTCATATCTTCCTTGGGGACGAATGGAAGACTGCCTTTAAGACTTAAGAATGGGTTGTACAAGTGGCTAGTAATGCCATTTGGATTGTTGAACGCACAGAGTACTTTCATGCTCTTCATGACACATGTATTGAGACCATTCATTTGTAAGTTCCAAGTGGTCTGTTTTGATTGTATTCTCATCTATAGTGTCACTAAGGAACAACATCTCAACCACTTAATGGCAAGATTGTAGTACCTTGTGGAAAGAATAGTTGTATGTGAACCTAGAAATGCACATTCATGTCCGATATGGTTGATTTTTTGGGATTCGTTGTTTCGGCCACAGGCTTGTCGGCTGATCCTGAAAAGGTTAGGGCGATTGTTGAGTGGAATGTGCCGATGAACATCCATGAGATATGTTTTATTGTAGGTTCATCAAAGGATTTAGTACCACCATGCCTCCAATCACCAATTGCATAAAGAAAGGAGAGTTCCATTGGAACCAGGCTGCCACAAAAGCCTTCAGGAAACCAAAACTAAAATGATAGGGACATCTATCATGCACTTGCTGGACTTTTCCAAAGTGTTTGAAGATGCATGTGATGCATCAGGCATTGGAATTGGAGGTGTCTTGTGTTAAGAAGAGCATCCAATTACACCATGTTCCTAGTGCTGCTGAAAGTCAATGGCATCCAAAACCATACTCAACCATCCCCTTGACTTAATGTTTTCTCAAACATGCATTCGAGTGAATGTCAGCTCAAAGCCTCAGACATACCCATGCTTGGTCTCATGCTCATACCATGTCTAACCAATGTCCAAGGTCCTTGCTGGTGATAGATAACAGCGGCTCGAGCTGAGCTCTCTAAAATTCATTAGTCATATAAAAGGTACTTTTTACATACAAAACATATATATATATATTTATATAAATACCCAAGGCATTCATAAATCCAAAAAGTAAAGGGAAATAAATATATAAAATATTAGATAATAATTTAACCCCCAAATCAGGGGCAGGGGTATCACAAACTAGGTGGAAAGTGAAGTTTTTTTTAAATTATTGCAGGTCAGTGGACGTGTTGGATTGGCAGCAATGTATGGTTCTGGGTGTTGGGCTTCCTCAAAAGATCCATTTGGGGAGCCATTCGTAACTGCTTGCTGTGTTACTGGTGCTGGAGAATACTTAATGAAAGGATTTTCTGCACGTGAATGTTGTGTGTCGTCATCACTGTATGTTCTGAACCCATTTCTGGAAACTTCTTTGTGCACCAGGGGTTTGAGACAGGTTCCAGACAACGCAAATAGTCTTGGCTGAATATGTTGCGGTTCCTGGTGGAACTGTTACATAATAGTAGATCAAATGGTCCAAATGTTTATATAAGTTAGTCTTTCCTTATCTGTATTATTTGAAGTTTTTTTAGTTAAAAAAATCCTCAGAAAGCCAAACTATGAAAATCTCCTTTCTTTTTGGATTTTTTTTCCTATTTTAATGGAACTTAAAATATAATCTACTTGTATATAATATTAGGTCTACTGTATTTTATGTTGTCCATTGATAGCATTTAACCAGTGATAATTGAAACCACATTGGGAATTGCAGTTAACAGATTTGTTACAGCATTGGTTTCAACAAATGCCAAATAATCTATTTACTTCTACTTTCTTTGATGGCTGGCCTTGTATTCAAATTGTGGCAGGGGTTTATTTGATATTGGACTCAGGGATATACGCTGTCCTTGGGCATTGTATGTGTAGCCATAGTTCAGTTATTTAAATGCAAATTTTTTATATGATGCTCCCAACTATGTGGAACTCTTCTGCATTTTATTTAATTAACATCTATTCAGTAGACTGATTTGGGCTCTTGGAATACAATATTCAGTGTCTCTGAGAGCATGATAGTCACACCCTTCATCATCATTTGATTTTTGGCAACCCTCTTTTATCATTGTTTATGGTCCTCTTTGGTTACATCACATGTACCCTAACCCTAAAGCATGTATTCCACAGAAATCCCCCAATGTATAACATGTTTACTATAGATAGAACTAGCCTAAAATAAATACCAACTTCTTGAACAAATATGAAACCTTAGAGAAATCGAGATTGAAGCACAAGTATACACATATAACTGTGAAAACATGTGACACCCAAAGAGCTTACATGTTGAAAAACCCAAAAATACAACTGTTGGAAGTTCACTTGTAAAGTGAATTTGAAGTGAAGGCCCACTTTTAAGAGACAAGAAAAGAAGAGCGGTGTTATCAAAAAGTACGAAGTTTCAAAAATCACCTCTTTTTTTTACAAGGTCAAAAAGTCAATCTCTCATTCCACTAAAAGACAAAAAGGCCTCTTCTTTTTCTCCAAAAAGTAAAAAAAAGCTCCTTCACATGCGACAAAATGACAAAAAACCAATTAAGGTGGGTTTTGAAATCTTTTACTTTTTTTAAAATAAAACCCTTCTTCTTTTCTTGTTTCTTATAAGTGACATTTACGTGGAATTCATTTTACCAATGAATTGCCAAACAGGCGAAAATGGGTTCATCAATCCTTGTGGATTAGCCACATTCGATCAAGTGGTTTTACTAGATACTGTCACGACCCGAAATCCGGGGCCCTCAAATTCTGCATCATGACTGTATTATATCTTTCCACAAGCATAAATGAAATCAAAGCAGGATTTGAGGCATATAATTAAGAATCTAAAATTTCATTAATTAGGAGCTTGACTCAAGGAGAACTAAAATAAATAAACTAGTCATAATTGAAACAAACTAAGCAAAGTCCAAATACTAGTTTCTACATTTATTCCAAGTGAACGTATGGAACAAAAAGCAATGCGAGGCTTAGCCTCTTATTGCCCTAGGTGAATCCGCTCAAGCGTGCACGTCAAATCCTACAGTCTCTCGATCATCTGAGCCAATGTTTAAGTCAGGATTCTGGTTACTTGATTGGGTTCAGAAAAGGAATCAATACAAGTAAGTGACAAGATAATCTTATCTATTTGCATTCATAAATTTCATATTAATCATGGATTCACAAATAAATTTCACAAAATCATGGATTCATAAATTCCGAAAATTCACTTTCAAGCCAAAAAGCCTTATCAAATTCAAGCACAACAAAATGTAAGTGATCCAATGTGGGGCGATTCGCCGATTCCAACCCACTTTTCAAAATAGAGCCTTAAAGTGGAATCTTTATCTGATGAAGGGATGATGAAGATTGGACCGACAGTTGATTGGAGCTTCTTTGTAGCGAAACAGGGAAAAGGAAGAAGAAGAAGAAGAAGAACAATGATTGCTGGTGGGTTGCCAAAAGTGGCTTGAAACGATTAAATAAATTCACTGGGTTCTTCTAGGCTTCTAAAGGTTATGGAACCTTCCCAAAAGTTTCTCAGAACGGTTCCCTCTATCTAATGAGCTCAATATTGACATACTTTTGAGACCTTGGTAAAAATCTCAACATTTCCGGGAATGATTATTATGTCCTTTAAAACACTAAACTTAGTTCAATGACCCTTAAACTGACCCAACCTCTACTGTAACTTACAGAACCAATTAATTCTTACTGAAGCCTACCTAACTGGCAACTAAATGAAGTTAATTAACCTGAACCATACATATAAAAAAACCTTAATCATAATTAATTAGCACTAAACATCAATATTTAGGGGTGGGGTCTTACATAGTCATTGTGGGACCAGGGCCTTAAGACACATTGGAACTTGAGGCTATACAAGTATGTGATGCAGTGTGGGGAAGGGAGAATAACCAACGAGCAAATCTTGAAGCCAAAAGGCTTTGGGTAGGATGTCTAGGTCCCACATCAAAAGACAAAAGCACTCAACTTATGATGGAGAAGAAAGCAGGAATTCTTATTCAATCTCAAATGTATCCCATAAGGAGGGATTGCATGTCTATTTATAGTAAATCTACTCTCTAATTAGGAAACACTTCATATAATGAAAGACTTCTAACTTCAATCCTAATAGCAACTTCTAAACATAAGTAAACCCTAGAAAACTTAGGAAAGCAATAAAAATAGACACTGTTGATGGGGAAGCTTCTTCACTGGGCCTTGTTGGAATTGTGCCTGCAGGTATAAACCGTTAGGCAGGGCCCAGTAGTCTGGCCCGCACCAGTATAGATGATAGCTTTGGTGGCCCACCTAATATATGGATGAGGTCGTCTTTTGAGTAATGGAGTATGCCTCTACCTATTCATGTACATTTGAGCCACACAATTTTGTCCCAATTTTAACTTTCAACTCTCTAATTTTGATTTTCGCCTTTCAATTTTGATTTTAACAATCTCACCAATATTTTCCTTTCAGTTATAATCTTTACCATATTATCAACAATGATTATACCCTAACACTGTTATTTTGACCTCGCCAATTTCAATTTTGACCATCTCAATTAAAATTTTCATTTCAATTTATATCTTTTTATGTTAGTCCAGATTGGGATGCTTTTATATAAAAGCTGGTTCAAACTTGTGCCGAATTTAATGTCAAATGATATTCATTTGTGCTGATTCCAATATAATTGGAACAAGGCTTTGATGATGATGATGATATTCATTTTATATGTATATACTTTAGCGATTTATTTTAATTGTCATTTTGAACATCTCATTGTAACTCACAAAAAAATATATGTATTTTAAGTTTATTTTTTTATAAATTGTTAATACTATCTAAAAATATTAAATATGATGAATTAGAATGCCTATGCATTTGCTAGTACAATGTGATTTTTATTATTTTCCACCCTAAATGCCCTCCAAAATCAGATCATTCTACCAGAATATGCGAATCAATTGTAATTTGGATACCTCCACAAGCATGGAAAAATCTCTAGTTTGTAAGAGAATGCCTGATTCCTTTAAAGCTTCAGTCATGGTGAAGCAGTGAAACATGGTAGTTCATATTATCACGTGGCACTATAATTTCATAACTTGGTTCTTCTTTGTAGATCACAGGAGGGCCCTGCCTCGGCATGTACAAAAGTTCTTCGTTCAATTGTTGAGTACAGCAGTCAACATGGTGAAAATAAAGATGCGGGTGCATTACTTGTTCAGGCTGATATTCATAAGATGGTGTGTTCTATTGGTACCTGAAGATTTTCCAATATTTTGTTGTACCCTAAATTACAAGAATAGATACTTCTGTAAAATGGCTGGATATCCATTAAAGATGTGAGTTTCTATGGTACTGAAGGCAGTGTACGTTTCACTGTATACAAACTTTTTCCCCAAACAATTGGATTGGTTCTGGAAGCAGAGTACATTCTGCAGGATAGGAACTTTTTGGCCTGAACAATTCCTAATCCTACCTGAAATGCTGTGGATATTAAATTATTAATTTAACTGGAACAGTAAAAAGTAGAAGAATAAAAGGCATCATGTGTACCCAACCTTTCTAAGGTCATCTTGAGGTACCTTATTTAGTAATGACTAATTTCATGCAGCATTTTTCTTGTTATAGGTCCCGGAGAATGCATTTCAGCTGAAAGCGGTAGAACTTGTTGCTGCCTACTCTTCAATGTCCTTTGGGTTTGGCTACTTTGGAAACTCTATGGATCAACCCAAGGTATCATGTTTTAATGAACTTTAACTTTAATTTCAAATAATGGTTCTAGGCTGCCAAACCACACATGAACAATTGCTAAATCGTATTAGATGCACTATGATATATTGTCTTTTCTTGACCCTATCCTGAGGGCATGTTGGGATGCAAGAGGATAAAAGAAGAGTGAGATGCCCCCCAATGGTCTTAGTTTTTCTTATATGGCTGTTAGGATGCAACCAAGCTGACAGGTAAAGTGGTCCTATCGGCTGAGATGTCACCCTCCATCACTGCCCTTTCCATCTCCTCCTTTTACTCCCAAAAATCACAACTCAACCCCAGTTTTCCTCCTTCATTATCTTCTTCATCCATGGGTACATTCTCAGTTTTTGGGTTCCGTAAATCTCAAGTGTTCGGTGATGGCAAAGACGATGTGGTAGCAGACTATCTGGCACCAGTAAATGATCGCGGAGATGATGTGTTCTAGCAGATGGATTTTTGTGAGATGATGATGGGTTTTTCAAACGCATCAGTTTAAGCAGATGAGTTCGTGAGAGGAAGATTGAACCTTGCAGATTGGTTGCAGTGAGATGGAGATGGGGTTTTTTTGCATATGGGTTTGGTGGTGGATAGAAGAAGTGAAGAACTATGATAGGTAGAGAGGATTGTTGGAATGAGATTGGGTTTCGATTTCAGATGGGTTTGGTGATGGTAGGAAAAACAGTGATATGTTGAGAGGGAGGATTTTGAGAACTTGATCCAATATTTTGGCCTGTTTGATTGGATGAATTTGAGAACTCCATCTATTTTTAGGTCTATTTGCTATCAGGAATTTGAGAATTCCATTTGATTTTCGGACTGATCAGTGGCAAGAATTTGAGAAATTACAGGTTTCCAGGAAGTGATTATCTGTAATGAAGACGAATTTGGTCTTGCTCTGGGATAAAGGCGATTCCAGATCCTCTGCTGCAGTTACTATATTTTAAATTACAGGTCTCCGGTTCATTATTCGGCCCACATAATTATAATCCACACTGTCCAATTATGATTGCCATGCCCTCCATTAGTATATCCTAAAATCTCAATTCAATAGAAGAGAAGAGGAGGAGGAGGAGGGGGATGGGATGCAAATGAGACCGGATCCTCTACTGCAATTATCACATATGAACTTACAGGTCTCTGGGAAGCCCTTGTGGGGCCCACATAATGATAATTCGGGCCGTTCGAGATGACTGACATCCCCTATGATAGTATATCCTTAAATTTCATTTAAAGAGTTGGGGAACCACCGTTCGGTTGAGGCATGATGGAGATTTTGGATAGCTACTTGTCAAGAATGCACAAATCAGCCCAAAAAGCATACATCATGGGACCTACTAGGAAATGATCTTAACTGTTTTAGTAGAATCCCATACCCTACAGGGATTTATGCTAAAATTTCATAAAAATAGTACTGGGGCCCACCTTTCAATTGAGCATGCGATTGGTACAAGAATTTCTGTTTTGCCAAAAAAGTAAAAGTTCATTTTACCGCTGTTGAGTTATCCAAACACAATAAATTTGTAAGATCCTGATTCTTAATTTGTGATCATTGTTAATTAATTGTGCTTAGTGTGTTTAGATGTTAATTAATTGGTTGTGTGCATTAGACTAGTGTTCCATAAGTTTCGGGAAGTTTTGAGAGCATTTGGACTCGGTTTTGTATCCCAGAAGACCTAGTTGTATTTCTGTGAAAATTTTAGGTGTATTTTGGGAATTTGAGAAAAGTGTTATCTTGGATTCAATGGTATACTTTGTATTCAACCTGTGTCCATTGGATGCGTCCCGAAACCCTTCGTTCACAGTTTTATGCATTATTCGGGACATAATTGTCATTTTCCAAAAAGTTGAGTTTTCTCTCGAAACCTCAAAAAATACATCATTCTTGGGCTTGTTGGATAGATAATTTCAAGAAATGTTTGTTCTTGGTATGGGACCTGTAATAACCCAACCTGTCTTGGTGGGCCAGCCTTATAGGGTGGGCCATGATGGTCCAAACCATGTTTGGAGTCCTAATTTGATCAGAATATTGTAAGTCATCGAATCAGGACTTTTGGTAAGTCCAGTGTAAGAGTCCCAATAGAATTCCTCTCCCAGATTATGTTTCTTATAAGACTCCCTGTAGTTTCCAAACAGGACTCTCTTTTACAGGACTCTCTTTTAAACTATATATATATATATATATATATATGAGTAAGGTCTTCTGTAATCTCACACACCAACGAAAGAGGAAAATTCTGTGTGAGAGAGAGAGAGAGACTAAAGTGGCTGCTGGTATTGTTTGAAGGAGAGGAAGATCAAGATCAACAGCGGAACGATAGTGGATGTCTGACGAAAGACCGACTACCATCCGATCGACATACGTCTATACCAGGTGAGTAGAAATTCAAATCTTGATGATGTATGGTCTGTTTCTCTGTCACAGTCCATGTTAGAGTGGCTGCCGACATTAAACCATGGAAGGTATGATCCAGCAACCAAAAGGGTTTCAACAGAACTTGTCAAATTTGGGTTACTGTGAGTGCAAATCTAATATACATGGGTCCAGAGAAAAGAAATTTTAGTTGCTGTGATGATCGAAACCAGATTTAGAAATCCCAGTATACAAGTCGTCAATACCCACTTTGATCGACTTGGATTGTGGGTCCCTATGGCCCACCTAATGAGAGATCAAGACCCCACATCTGGTGTGGAACTGTTGGGCGACCACAGTTGTAGTGGTCCCATGTGGATTGGACCACTGAAGGTCTACTATTCAAACTCTGTTAATAACTCTAACGAAAAGAAAATTTCTGGGCGACTGTAGTTTTTGAGATTTTGAGATTATATTGATATCAACATCATCAGAACCGTGCTGAAATAGCTTCCCTATAATTAACATACCTCTGAACTCTGGATTAGGAAGGAAAGGTGCTAGATTTACAGGGAAATTCAAACCTTATTTGAATTTTTAGGAAAACAGGACGTCAAAAACACCTTGGATCGTCAGTAGATGTGACTCCACATGGGACCCCTGATGAAAGATCAGGACCCCACATCTTGGAGGAGACACATGGGCGACCCCACTGGTTGTGGTCCCGGGTGATTTGGACCGTTGGGCCCCACTATCCATAGATCTCAAAATACCCAGGCGGAAACAGTAGTCTGAAACGAACTGGGTTCTGTGAATTTTGTCGAGTGGCACAAAACGTAAATTTAAGATCCTAGAAATTACAGAATAGTCCCTGAGCAATGTATATTTCTATTAACAGTCCTTGGTACTAATATTTTGTAGGGACAAGTAAGAATAGTAACTAAGGACAAGTTACTAGAGAAAAATTAAGTATGATACTCAGTGTAACAGTCGCTAAAACTTTATCACTACCTCTGAATTAGAGTTAGAAGTGATGAAAACTAATATGGAATGTTTATTGAATATTCAACTATATAGGAAGATATTCTAATATGAGTTTGTTAAATTTAAATTTTATTCATGTGATTTAGTCAATTATGGTGGAGATGAATTTATACTAAGACTATTGAAATGAATTTACCATTGATGATTGAAATAAGCGTGATACCAACTGCTGGCACTGAGTATAGAACTTCCCTCGTAGATGTTGGTCGAGGGGAAGAGGTTCAGCAAACATGGTGGCATGATAAGCCATGTTGTTGATAGAAATGTAGATACTCCAGTTGGGAGTATCGGAACAGGCTCAACATTCATGGTGGATGACAAACCATGATGTTGACAGAAATGTAGATACACCGTATGGGGTATCGGAACTGTTTGATGCCACAGTAGGAAATCACTCAAGAAAGAAATTGATTAGAATGTGACTGAAATCATATCATTGAATATATATATATATGTTCCCCAAATGATTGAAATATGTTTTATCTTAAATGTTCTTATTCTACTCACCAGTTTTACTGATTAGTGGTTCGCCCCACTTCAGGTAATGCAGTTGTGGAGGTTACGGGAAGTGACGGGGATCAGCCGGTGGACTTTGGCATGCGTGGTTGATCCAGAGCGCGGAAAAGCAAAAGAATAGATTTTTAGTCGGGAGTAGCCCAGGATTTAGACATTATTATTATTTTCTTTTCTCCAATAGAAATTGTCTCATTCAGTAGTGTTATCAAGACTTCTAATATTTACATAATAGTTGAAATATAATGAAATTGGATTGTTTACGACCTTGATGCTCATGAGGATTTGATTTATGTGATGTTATAATAATCTGAGTACGGCTTAAGAATCTGAAGAGCTCCAGATTCTTGAGTCGTTACAAAGTGGTATCAGAGCAAGGTCTTGGGCAAACTTTAAAATACTTAGAAACCACTAGGCAACGTGGTGAGGACATGGATTGGGTATTTAGATAAGGAATTTATTTATTACATACTAACAACTGTACTTCCATTGTAGGAGAAAGAACATGACCTCCCAAGGAAACCCCATCCGTAATTCCAATGGAACTGAAAGTGGTACCTCGAATTTGAATGAGGGACAGACTCAAGTGCCCAAATATGTGAAAACTATGTTTGATACTTTCATGAGAGCATATAATCAAGTGCAAGAGCAGATACAGACCTTGGCGCAGCGACCAAATGACAATGATCGACCACAAGGCGGGGTCCATGCTGGGGGAGGCAGAGACAGAGAGCGAGACTCATTATACAAGAGGTTCAATGAGTTTCGTCCTCGATATTTTGATGACACCATAAACCCATGGGAGGCAAACAAATGGATAGAAAACATGGAGGCAATCTTTGAAGTGATGGGCTGCACGGATCACCAGAAAGCCCTGTTGGCAGCATTTAAACTGGAAGGAGATGCAAAAGAGTGGTGGAAATCTGCAAAGAAAACCTATCCAGGTCCGGAGGGCGAGATTACTTGGGCTTTCTTTAAAAAGGAATTCATTATGAAGTTTATACCGGAGCATATTAAGGAAAGGAAGAGAAGAGAATTCCAGAATCTAGTGCAAGGAGACATGTCAGTGACAAAGTATAATAATAAATTTACTGAGCTGTCCCATTTTGCGGAGGGCTTAATAGCAACAGAGGAGATGAAACGTAATAAGTCCATTGAAGGGTTGCGTCCGGATATTAAGAAGGATGTACGGCTGGGACAGCCCGTAACTTATGCGGATGCTTTGAAAAGGGCATATGTATTAGAAGAAGCTACTGATGAAATCAATGGGGTGACTCCACCAACAACGACAGAAAATAGAAAGAGGAAACGAGAAAACCATCCATCTCGGAAGAAGCAAAAGGTGGATTCTCAGGTTGAATGCAGTCGCTGCGGCAAGAACCATGAACTGGCGCAATGCCCATGGCAGCGCGGTGCGTGCTTTACATGCGGCCAGGTGGGTCATAGGCGTAAGGACTGTCCAAAATGGCAAAAGAAAAATCAGACACAGCGACAGGGACAGCAGTCGCAGCAGGACCAACAAAATTTCTCACAGTCACGCCAGAACCACCAAAATTACCCTCCTCGAAATCAAGGAAACCCACAGCAGAATAATCAACAGAATCAGCCACCACAGAGGAACCAACAGAACGGTCAGTACCAACAGAGGGGATATCCACAGAATCCGCCACAGGGGCAAAATTATAACCTGGGAAGGAACAATCAAGGCGGAAATCAGCAAAAACAGCAACCCAATGCTAGGGCTTATGCAATCACACAGCAGGAGGCAGACATGGCAAACAATGTAGTTGAGGGTACGCTTTTTATCTTTGGTACTAAAGCCATTACACTATTTGATTCTGGTTCTACACACAGCTTTGTTTCACATGTGTTTGCCCCAAAACTAAACATGCAATCCTCTAAACTTTCCCAAGCTTTAATTGTATCAACCCCCACTGGAGGACAAGTGAATACTAGAACAATATTCTATGATTGCCCCCTGAATCATGATAAAGTCGTCATGCCCGCAAATCTAATAGTATTACCAATGCATGATTTTGACATTATTTTGGGAATGGACTGGTTAGCAAAGTATAGGGCTGTGTTAGACTGTTTCAATAAGATAGTTCGCTTCAAATCAAAAGGATATAAGGAGGTACAGATAATGGGAACCAGGAGACCCATGGAGTCTAGGGTAATATCGGCAATTAAAGCCAGCCAATTACTGAGAAATGGGTGCAGGGGATACCTTGCATTCGTCACTGAGGAGAAACAAAAGCCTGAGTTGGAGGATATACCGGTAGTGAGAGAATTTCCCGATGTATTCCAAGACGACTTACCCGGTTTACCGCCGGTACGGGAGATCGATTTCACTATTGAATTGATGCCAGGAACAGCCCCAATCTCTAAGGCACCCTACCGCATGGCGCCTGCTGAGCTAAGAGAACTGAAAGAACAGTTGCAGGAATTGATGGATAAAGGATTCATTAGACCTAGTGTCTCACCGTGGGGAGCACCTATATTATTTGTTAAGAAGAAAGATGGAACCTTGCGCATGTGCATTGATTATCGGCAGTTAAACCAGGTCACCATCAAGAATAAGTATCCTCTACCGCGGATAGATGAATTATTTGATCAGCTCCAAGGTGCAAGATGCTTCTCAAAGATTGATTTACGGTCTGGATACCATCAGCTAAGGGTGAGGAATGAAGATATACCAAAGACAGCTTTCCGGACACGGTATGGACATTACGAGTTCCTAGTAATGCCGTTTGGGCTAACAAATGCACCAGCGGTGTTCATGGCACTCATGAATCAAATTTTCAAGCCATACTTGGATCAGTTCGTAGTGGTATTCATTGATGACATCCTAATTTACTCAAAAATGGAAGCGGAACATGGGAATCACTTGCGCACTGCACTGCAATTGTTAAGAGATAATCAGTTGTATGCAAAGTTGAGTACATGCGACTTTTGGCTAGCGCAGGTAAATTTCTTAGGTCACATCATTTCAGGCGAAGGCTTGTCAGTAGATCCTGCAAAAATCGAAGCTATCACTAATTGGAAACGACCAACCACAGTGGCAGAAATCCGAAGTTTCCTAGGACTCGCAGGATATTACAGGCGGTTTGTGAAAGGTTTTTCTTCTCTTGCGGGACCTTTGACTCGGCTCACTAGGAAGAATGTTCAGTTCGACTGGGATGATAAATGTGAGTCTAGTTTCCAGACATTAAAGGAGAAGCTAACCATAGCACCAATCCTAGCCCTACTATCTGGCAATGGTGGTTTTGTTATATTTTGCGATGCGTCTCTTCATGGACTGGGGTGTGTACTCATGCAAAATGGTAAAGTGATTGCTTATGCTTCCAGACAACTGAAGACTCATGAACAGAATTACGCGACACATGATTTAGAATTGGCCGCGGTCATCTTTGCTCTCAAGATTTGGCGACACTATCTCTATGGAGAAGAATTTCAAGTATATACAGATCATAAGAGCCTGAAATATGTTTTCTCTCAGAAAGACTTGAACTTGAGACAGAGGCGATGGTTGGAATTTCTAAAAGATTATGATTTTTCTATTTCCTACCACCCAGGTAAAGCAAACGTAGTGGCCGATGCTTTGAGTCGGAAATCAATTCAATTAGCTTGTTTGACAGCAGAATGGAGATTATTAGAAGAGATCAAGGATCTAGAAGTAACTCTTTGGCCCATAAGTGATAAGATTTTATTGGGTAATTTTAAGGTGCAGCAAGAACTCATACAGCGAATCAAGGATCACCAAAGGGATGATGCGGCACTTTTGGAAATTTTCGAAAAGATGGATAACAAGCCAAAATTTTCACTCGCCAATGGTACCTTATATTTCCGAGATCGGCTGTGTGTACCTAATATCCGAGAGATCAAGGATGAGATATTACGGGAAGCACACCATACTCGATATACAATTCACCCGGGGAATACCAAGATGTACCAAAACCTCAGAAAACGATTTTGGTGGATTGGGATGAAAAATGACATTTCTGAATTTGTAGGAAGGTGTCTCACATGTCAACAAATAAAGGCAGATCATCAGAAACCAGGAGGATTGCTACAACCACTTCCTATTCCTGAATGGAAATGGGAACATATCACTATGGATTTTGTGTCGGGATTTCCACGAACCTTTCGGAACAACGAAGTTATTTGGGTTATTGTGGATCGTTTGACTAAATCCGCACATTTTATTCCTCTCAAAAATAAGACTTCGATGAAGGAATTAGCTCAAAAATATGTCAAGGAAATTGTTCGGTTACATGGCATTCCGGTTTCCATTGTTTCGGACAGGGATTCCAGGTTTGTGTCTAATTTTTGGAGGAAACTACAGATGGCTATGGGAACACAATTGCGCTTTAGTACGGCATACCATCCCCAAACTGACGGCCAGACTGAAAGGACTAACCAAACTCTTGAAGATATGTTACGAGCATGTGCCTTGGACTTCAAAGACAGTTGGGATGAGCAATTACCACTTGTGGAATTTGCCTATAATAATAGTTATCATTCAAGCATTCAGATGGCACCTTTTGAGGCGTTGTATGGACGGAATTGTCGAACTCCTATTTGCTGGGAGGAGGTAGGTGACCGAAGAATACTTGGACCAGATTGGGTACAGACTTCAACGGATAATATCAAGAAAATCCGAGATAGGCTCAAGACTGCTCAAAGTAGACAGAAAAGTTATGCTGACCATCGCAGGAGAGAATTGGAATTCACCGTAGGAGACCATGTTTTTCTCAAAGTATCCCCGACCAAGGGAGTAATGCGATTTGGGAAAAAGGGTAAATTGAGTTCGCGTTATATTGGACCTTTTGAAGTAACGGGACGAGTCAGTGATGGGAATGCTTATGAGCTTGCACTACCACCTCAATTGTCAGGTGTCCACAATGTCTTTCATGTATCTATGCTAAAGAAATATAAACCAGACCCAACACATGTTATAGACTTCGAGCCTCTACGGTTACAACAAGATTTGTCCTATGAAGAGAAGCCGGTGGCTATTCTAGAGACAAAGGAAAGAGCCCTGCGGAACAAGACTATTCGATTAGTTAAGGTCCTATGGCAGCATCATAATCAACTCGAAGCCACCTGGGAGTCAGAGGAGGAGGTCCGTGACAAATATCCGCAACTTTTTCCATCAGGTATGACTTAAATTTGGAGGACCAAATTTCCTAAAGGAGGGGAGTATGTAATAACCCAACTTGTCTTGGTGGGCCAGCCTTATAGGGTGGGCCATGATGGTCCAAACCATGTTTGGAGTCCTAATTTGATCAGAATATTGTAAGTTATCGAATCAGGACTTTTGGTAAGTCCAGTGTAAGAGTCCCAATAGAATTCCTCTCCCAGATTATGTTTCTTATAAGACTCCCTGTAGTTTCCAAACAGGACTCTCTTTTAAACTATATATATATATGAGTAAGGTCTTCTGTAATCTCACACACCAACAAAAGAGGAAAATTCTGTGAGAGAGAGAGAGAGAGACTAAAGTGGCTGCTGGTATTGTTTGAAGGAGAGAAGATCAAGATCAACAGCGGGACGATAGTGGATGTCTGACGAAAGACCGATTACCATCCGATCGACATACGTCTATACCAGGTGAGTAGAAATTCAAATCTTGATGATGTATGGTCTGTTTCTCTGTCACAGTCCATGTTAGAGTGGCTGCCGACATTAAACCATGGAAGGTATGATCCAGCAACCAAAAGGGTTTCAACAGAACTTGTCAAATTTGGGTTACTGTGAATGCAAATCTAATATACATGGGTCCAGAGAAAAGAAATTTTAGTTGCTGTGATGATCGAAACCAGATTTAGAAATCCCAGTATACAGGTCGTCAATACCCACTTTGATCGACTTGGATTGTGGGTCCCCATGGCCCACCTGATGAGAGATCAAGACCCCACATCTGGTGTGGAACTGTTGGGCGACCACAGTTGTAGTGGTCCCATGTAGATTGGACCACTGAAGGTCTACTATTCAAACTCTGTTAATAACTCTAACGAAAAGAAAATTTCTAGGCGACTGTAGTTTCTGAGATTTTGAGATTATATTGATATCAACATCATCAGAACCGTGCTGAAATAGCTTCCCTATAATTAACATACCTCTGAACTCTGGATTAGGAAGGAAAGGTGCTAGATTTACAGGAAAATTCAAACCTTATTTGAATTTTTAGGAAAACAGGACGTCAAAAACACCTTGGATCGTCAGTAGCTATGACTCCACATGGGACCCCTGATGAAAGATCAGGACCCCACATCTTGGAGGAGACACATGGGCGACCCCACTGGTTGTGGTCCCGGGTGATTTGGACCGTTGGGCCCCACTATCCATAGATCTCAAAATACCCAGGCGGAAACAGTAGTCTGAAACGAACTGGGTTCTGTGAATTTTGTCGAGTGGCACAAAACGTAAATTTAAGATCCTAGAAATTACAGAATAGTCCCTGAGCAATGTATATTTCTATTAACAGTCCTTGGTACTAATATTTTGTAGGGACAAGTAAGAATAGTAACTAAGGACAAGTTACTAGAGAAAAATTAAGTATGATACTCAGTGTAACAGTCGCTAAAACTTTATCACTACCTCTGAATTAGAGTTAGAAGTGATGAAAACTAATATGGAATGTTTATTGAATATTCAACTATACTGGAAGATATTCTAATATGAGTTTGTTAAATTTAAATTTTATTCATGTGATTTAGTCAATTATGGTGGAGATGAATTTATACTAAGACTATTGAAATGAATTTACCATTGATGATTGAAATAAGCGTGATACCAACTGCTGGCACTGAGTATAGAACTTCCCTCGTGGATGTTGGTCGAGGGGAAGAGGTTCAGCAAACATGGTGGCATGATAAGCCATGTTGTTGATAGAAATGTAGATACTCCAGTTGGGAGTATCGGAACAGGCTCAACATTCATGGTGGATGACAAACCATGATGTTGACAGAAATGTAGATACACCGTATGGGGTATCGGAACTGTTTGATGCCACAGTAGGAAATCACTCAAGAAAGAAATTGATTAGAATGTGACTGAAATCATATCATTGAATATATATATATATATGTTCCCCAAATGATTGAAATATGTTTTATCTTAAATGTTCTTATTCTACTCACCAGTTTTACTGATTAGTGGTTCGCCCCACTTCAGGTAATGCAGTTGTGGAGGTTACGGGAAGTGACGGGGATCAGCCGGTGGACTTTGGCATGCGTGGTTGATCCAGAGCGCGGAAAAGCAAAAGAATAGATTTTTAGTCGGGAGTAGCCCAGGATTTAGACATTATTATTATTTTCTTTTCTCCAATAGAAATTGTCTCATTCAGTAGTGTTATCAAGACTTCTAATATTTACATAATAGTTGAAATATAATGAAATTGGATTGTTTACGACCTTGATGCTCATGAGGATTTGATTTATGTGATGTTGTTATAATAATCTGAGTACGGCTTAAGAATCTGAAGAGCTCCAGATTCTTGGGTCGTTACAGGACCATCTGATTCTCTGAAGACCTCCATTAGACGTAAAGGATGATGAAGAGGATGATGATGGTGCCCTAATCCAAAGCTCCTAGCTTATCCCTATTCCCTTCTTTCTCCTCTTTTCGCTCTTTCCTTCACTTCTCTCTTGGCCATGGGATTCAAAGAAAGTATTTTGGTGGAGGGTTCCTTTTATATTTTGAGTCTTCCTTTTCGACTATATTAGAATTCCTAATGTGGCTATTAATGAAACTAAACCCCTTTCTCTACTTCTCTCACTCCAACTAGGAATCATTTCAATTCTAATGGGATGTATAACGAGGGCTGGTTGTTCCTTCCTAAACATAGTAGGTTGGTCCCACATTCTCACATGCTGAGTCCCATTCATCCTAATACACAACATGGCATACCCTATATGTAAGTACATATTATTTAGTTTTCACCAACTTAACCCCATTATTCAATTAGATTAATCATTTTATAAAACAGAAGTGGGGCCTACTAACTAATGCATACATGCTGGAAATCACAATTAGGTCCATGCTCGAGCACAAGTTAACAAGTAATTCAAAATTCATAATAATGCAATAAATGGCACATGGTAATGCATGAAACTAGTTAATTGCCCATTAATCATGAAAACGAGATCCACATAGATAGAGAATAATGTTGTCTTATCATAATTACATTCTAGTCCCTGTATAGGCCATAGTTACAATTTTGTCCAGAGGTTGTTTATGATTGTAGTATAACACCCTTTTCTACAAGTGTGCAGTGCATTTTATACTAAATTGCATTGAATGACTTTATTATCTCGGAATGCACAGTGTGGACCCACAAAAATACATAAAGTTGTATATTATCAGATTATCATTAAATTAAGCCTCATAAAACATAATTAACAAATAAAACTTCACTACTCGCTCATAAAACATCATTAACAAATGTATGAATAAGCCCTAATTGCTCACATGATTTAAAATTGCGATATTTGTGGTTGTCAGTCCATCGTAGTCGTCGTCGCTTGATTTTTTTTTTTCACCTAAAAAGCAAATAAAAAATATCCAAAAAATCCATAATATTATAAATTTTTTTTAAAAAAAGAACAATGTTTTTTCCATTAGTGCCAAATATGAATCAAAATATCGGTCTTCATAAGCTATGTTACATGGATTCAGCATTAGTATCGGATGCGGGTGCATATCGAGTGCAGATGCGCATCAAGAAAGTATGTCAAATACCTTAGAAATGAAGTATCGGCACGAGTATCAGGTGCGGGTGTGTATGTGTTGGGTGCGGGTGCATCATGGTTTTATGCGAGTCCGTATATCATAGCCCATGAGTCATAATATCCTAGGACGCAGTGCTATCTTATTTGAGATTGCATACATTTTGTTTACAATTACATAGAGCTGCATGTATATACTAAGATAAGTTGAAATATTATAAATTCTGTTAAATGCAACCATAATTATGACTTATGAGTTATTTAATAGTGTTAGTCATTACTCAATAGATCTATGCCAAACTAAGAAGCCACAAGCATTTAAACACACTTCAAACAAGTTTGAGTAACTGTTTTGCAATGAGCTACAAGATTTTAACAAAAGCCTCAATTTTTTTTAAACCCCGTTAGCAATCTAGCTTCAAAATGTGATCTAAGAGAATGAAATATATCCCCAACAAAAAGAAAATGCAAGCCTTTTCTGGGTGAGATCTACAAAAATATAAGACTTAGTAATGGTTTGGAAGTGAAATAGATGTTTAGGGGAAGAAGAAGGGTAGCAATTGATATGTTTGGAAGGTGGAAGGAATGTGTAGAAGAGAGAAAATGAAAAACAAAATGTTTTGAACATTTTCGGCCGTTATTCTCCGAGACTGATATCTTAAAACACTGCCCATTTTTTGCCAAGATGAGACTGCAACTGATTTGCAGGCCAACATCGGAATGGTTCAGGCCATGACCAGTACCTAGTGGTGAACTGGTCTCAGGAGTGAACTGTAATTGCTCATAATCATCAAATTGAGACCGAAAATTAAGGAAACCCTAACAAACAATTAACAATTAGGATTTTATGGGTTTGGTTCCTTGTTCACTAGTGAACCAATAGCCTAATGTAGAAGGGAAAAAATTGATCAAGGTAAAGATAGCATTTTTCCTCGTACACTTGTGAACCAATAGCCCAATGTACAAGGGAAAGAAATGATCTTGGCAATTTTTATCATGAAGCATGATGGATCAAGGCAGAAGCAAACATTTAGGGTTTCTTCAGATACTAAAAATGAAAAATCATCAGGGCCTTTCTCAATGTTTAGAGTTTACCCACTCAACTCTTAATCGATGTGCATGACTTTGACCTGCATGTAAATAGACCATCATACACTAACCTTGCGATTTCAAGTATTTCAAAACTGTTGTCTTATTTATGTGCTCTTAATCTTGGAATATTGAGAATATATCTGATATTTTAATCTCATTGAGGTTTGACAGGTGTCCATTCTCCGAGCATCAAGGCCGCCAGCCAGCATAAACATTGAACATTTCGCGGCACGCATTGATCTTGGTACTACAAAATAGTTCTGAAGAGGCATTCTCTGTTGTGAAGAGGATACTATATTCTCTTAAGGTTCTGGACTTCAACATTATGGAGAGTTTTTATAGCATAGCTGGTCATGTTTCGTTTCATAAAAATAAATTGTTTTCATATTCAATACTGCCTGATTTTATTAGGGCCTGTTTGGATAGAGTTGAAAGCAGTAAAAAACACAATATTCTGTAACATTGTCTCCTTTTTCTGTGCTTACTGTTTTTCATATGTTTGGTTTATAGGTTATTAAAAGGCATAAGTAGAAGATTGTCTCTTCTAAATGTTATAATATTCAGTTTCATGATTTTATTCTACAAAACAGTCATCCTGCTACTCTCTGCATCTCAAATCATTAGGGATAACGTTCTCTGGTGGCATAGAATTCATTCCAGCAACATCAGGCCCATTCTGGAATCTAAATAAAGTCATTCCAATGACGAGTAGACAGGGTGTTCCCGCAAGCAATGAGGCTTTAAGACGAGCATGTGAGGGTTTGAAATGTGATCTATAGAGATTATCACTTGTACTCTATGATGGATTAGGAAAACTGTCTAGTTTGATTTGTAAACTCATCCCAACTTTCCGGTTTATCCAGGAAAACACTCCAACATGGTCATGGAATGTCAATTTTTGTCAAAAAATTTATGTTGTAATTGTGACCAAAGGTTTACATTGGTAGTCAAACTATCTGATGCAACTAGGTCCATCAATCCAGCCCTCTGATGAGGGGGCTGCGCCTGCAGAAGCGAGTGCTCTTCTTCTTGTCCTAAAGCCCTAGGGTTAGGGTAAATGTTGATTTTAGAAAGTCAGTAACCTTGAGGGCTAAAATAAGGCTTGACTTCCAGCATTGTCAGTTAATGTGTAATATATATAGACTTCTATGTATTTATCACTTATCTTTTGGTGAGGGATAATTTTCCTTTTAGACCTAATAAGGTCAAAAATGTGTTATGAGGGTGATAGTTTTGTCTTTTTGCATACCAGTACTTTTTATATATAAAAGTGTCTTTCACCACAAAGTGAGAGATAAATGTATAGTAGTGTTGTCCATATATATGTGTGTGTGTGTGTGTGTGTGTGTGAGGAGCATTAGGAAACGAAAGAAATGCCCCGGGGGTTTTGGGGAGCAAAACCACCCTCTCCTACTAATGAATCAGGGGAGTTAATAAGAAGATAGTTGATGAGTGAATTCTTATCCTCTTGGGAAGGATAAATGTTTTGAAATTCATTCACAATGTTAAGATGCATTTCCATTTCTCCCTCTTCCCGTTTTGCGCTTCTTACCCAACCCTCTCAAGGTGGCTCATTTATAACATATCCAAACCAATAACTGAAAAGGGCCCACTTATAAAGTATTCAAACCAATAAAATTAAATAACTTATTTTGGGCCATAGGTGCAATGGTACCTGTGCCTATCCCTTATTTTAACGGGTTCGGACTTGTTGGCTCTTAAAAGTTGGGTCTCAGTTCGGAGCAAAAAAGTATGATTTTACACATGCTTGTAGTGTAGCGGTCGCTTGTGGGCGCCCGGTCGTTTTGCCTCCATGCGCTTGATGAATGAAATTGGAGAGGCTTGCTGATTGATGAATGACGTGAGATCTGTGATGGTGACCTATACTGCATTGAAAACAAAATAGAAATATGTGTTGTGTTGGCGTCTGCCCATTTTCCAAAAAGAGCGTTTATTTTATGATCTTTTATTCGGTAAATATTTAAATCTGTAAATATTTTATTTTGCACATATCCAGACGGACCCCTGGGCCTCCTATTTCTTTACTAAAATTTCCTAAGAGGAATTTAGAATGTTGGAGTTTCTTTGACATGATGTGACATCTTATCACCCCAAAATTTGAAATACAGTATTTCTTTCACAAGAATTTCAAATTCCACCCACATAAAAGGTTTCATATAACCTTATGGAATTCTTAAAATTCCATTTTCTATGTATTTAATTGGAATTTTCAATGCTCCACTAAGAGGAGGGATTTGAAATTCCACTTCAAAGGGACAACTTTTGAAGAAATTAAAATTCCTCCGGACATAAATTATTGAAATTCTAGCAAAGAAATGGGCCCTTAGTTATTTTTTTTATTAGCTCTATGTTATCTTTAGACATGTGCTCAGTTATGTTTATTAGTTTTAATATTTTCACCCACTGTGATCTGGAAGGAAATTTTATCATGTTTTGAAATTTTACCGCTTTAGATTTCTGACTTATGCATTCGTACTGAAG
This sequence comes from Sextonia rubra, assembly GCA_037013555.1. Classification (NCBI taxonomy): domain Eukaryota; kingdom Viridiplantae; phylum Streptophyta; class Magnoliopsida; order Laurales; family Lauraceae; genus Sextonia; species Sextonia rubra. The sequence goes on along the minus strand of JASUAD010000001.1, from coordinate 108,141,911 downwards.
TTACTTTTTATGTGATTTCCTTTTTAAGTTCTGTTTCTGTCGGAGGGCAATATGAATGCTCTACCCTGTTCCATCAAGTCACTGACTGCGTCAGACATTATATTCGATGTGGAAGTAGTTCAACATTTTTATTGGCAAATAGGAGGTTTGCAATTCAAGAAAACTAAGAAAAGGTTTTTTTTTCGAGAAAATCTCAATATTTTTTCCTACAAGTTTCCTCTGTAATTTTTTTATATTTAATAAAAAAAATCTGTCAAAACAAAGTTTACAGTAAAGTCTTTAATTCAACAAATATACTGTGATGTATTTGTTCATATATGCGGCAAAGGTAGATGTCACATTAAAATAAAGGTGAGGTAAAATAATGTGGTAAACTAAAGTGGGAGAGTGGCAAAATTATTGCCTTTTATTTTGACTTTACTCTATCACACTTTCCTATGGTTTTTTGGGGTAAACATGTTACAGCTAGACTTTATTCTACCACACTTCTTTTTTCATATGAACTGGATAAAGAGAGAATAGGTCACATTTGGGTCAGTAAGTTTAGTTACATATGTTCTAAAGTAAAGATAAATTGTTCATAATGGTCAAAGATAAAATAACGTAAAATGCGATAAAGTATGTAGTGAGCTAAAATAGAGGGAGTGTGTGTGGAAAAGTACTCGCTTTTTTGCATTGAATAAATTTACCACTTTACCAAACAATTATTATAATCTATCATACACGCCAACTACTCAATTTAAAATCTGTTACAACCTTCAAAAATTCCCAAACTAAAAAAATATTACCATATTTAAATATTATACTATTCTATTGCAACCTATTTTATTCTTGCAATATTTAAAATTAGTTTTAAGGTGCATATCATACATGTAGTCTTTAGAATCTCTGCTATAAATCATAGGATTTGCTCCAAATTGCGTGCGTTTAAGGAAACGACTCTATATCCTAATGAATGTATCTGACTAGTTTCAAGCTCACTCTTCTTTTTACTCTTCATACTGCAAAATGATCGACAATTTTGGGTAACATTTTGGTGCATATTATACCAGGAGACAAAGCCTTTTACATTTAAAGGTACCGTGAATTTTTGGAGTTATCTTAGGAGGTGTTGTAACCGTTGGAGGACAAGTGCTTATTTAGTTAAAATGTTGGTAATACCAACTCTGAGTGAAGAAAATGATCTTTTAATTTTTCTGTGTATGATCATATTACTTGCATATTTTAAAAGAAGAAAAAAATGAATATTAATGATAGTTACACCTAAAGATTCAGTAAATCTAGATCCCAAAGTGCTACAACAAAACTCTCCCTTGTGATTTTATGGTCTTTTTAATTGATCATTCCATGTCTAGAGATGAAATCTTCTACTTGTTTATCTAGACGAACAATTCTTAAACATCAACTACAGAGTCTTCCTGTTTCTAACATAGGATGATCAAACGAGGATGGCTCCTCACCCTGGTGGTATCAATCCTCACCCTAGTGGTAAAAAGTGGTAGTTCTCATTGGGAGGTCTAGATTTCGAACCTAGCCTCCTCCTTCATTGTTTATGTGAGTTCTATTACTTCATGTGTGAGTTCCATCACCTAGCAAATACGAGTTCCCATCACCTCTCATGTACAAGTCTCTCAGAATACCAGTCCCTTGGTAGGGTTAACCATAGAAAAATAAAAGAAAAAAAAAAGAGGATGATTAAACGCTAGAGGAAAGCCAAACAAAACCTACCATAACGTTTGTTCAAAACCATATTTATTCTTCATGAACTCCTGTCATATAAACACTTTTTCCCCTTCAAAGTGACCATTAATTAGTATTTGTCCAACTCTTATACTTGCTCCATCAGGTACTCAGCTCGAGCTCATAAATCAGACTTCAAAATTGTTCCCTCACCTTCACTGAATCCCGCAAGGGGATCTAATGCATGAATCAAATTTAACATTGCAGCATTTAATGCAATTTTAGGAATTGATCTTGTCACTATCCCTCCTCTCCATTGTCTACTACAATGCCTATATCATCTTAGCAAGTACATTGCCTTCTCCAAGGTCCGACGCTTCTTTCGCTTCACTTAATCTCTTGCAAACGAGCAACCTCGATCCTCCCCCAACCTTTCAACTCTTGTTCTAATATTCAAATCCAAGGCAACCAGCCTAAGATGATGATGATGATTATTATTATTATTATTATTATTATTATTTTAACTAGTTGAAGCAAGATACTCCTTTTCTATCCTCACTTTTTTGAAAATTAGTTCTCAGCTGTTCTACACGAAAAGGCAGCCTCGCCAAGTAGACATTCTAGAGGAGAATTGTACTATAGTAGCCAGGCCCATCTAAATTGATCAACAAATGATGAAGACTACCTTGTCTTGTGACATGGATCTTCTCAACAACCTGTGCTAGTTTACAGTGGCATAGTCATTCGGTACAATTTAAATAAGCTGACTGATATAAGAAAACTAATCAGTCAAGTGAGATTAGTTACACGAATTTACTATAATTAAAATAATGAAATCAATTATTTGACCCGATTTGTACATGTCAGAATGGCAGCTTTCATCCGCTCTGTATCCAAGGAGGCTTGCACTATCACCTGCAAAAACAGTCACCATCAGCGCTGGACTGTGGAATGCAATTGGACCTCAAACCATGGTCCATCATTGAAAGTGGGCAATATGTATTTTAATTGGTTCATATATAAACATTTATACTTATAAGATAATACAGGGGTCATTTACAGGAATAACCGTGCTGTCTCGGAAGTATCGAACAGCCTGCCTCTGTACTAAAGGCACACCTGGAAGTATGAGAGTCATAGGTGAGTTCAATGTTCAAAACGTTACCCTGTAAAATTGGTATCCACCAGACCATTAGAGGTGCACTTTTGTGGGTTCTAAAGTTCCCAAATCCTACCCAAAGGTGTCCAAATCCTAGCCCTCAGATAGAATTGAATAGATCCCAAATTCATGACCAATCAAAGGGGCTACAAAGTTCGGATGAGTATTCAATTTGGCAACTGCTAATTCATGAGATGGTAGCGACAATTGAGTATGAGGGCCTATATTGATCACAAGATGGACCCAGTGGGCCACACAGGCAAGGCTGGTCCATGCCAGGGGATGGCTTGGCCACCCCTGAAAATTCCACTACACTTGAAAATATATAGGAGCAATTATATTAACCGACATAGACTACCATTCCAAGCATGTTAATATGAGATATTGCAGAAGGAAAAATCTGAATCCAGACCCTGCATCTTGAAAAGGAATGCAGATGCAATATATTTGATCTGGAACATGCAAACCTACACTTAGATCTGGAAAAGGCAACTTTAATGTGTGTTAGAATCCATGCTATTGGAAATCAACTCTTCTCACTCACAAGATCTTTGATGCTAGTCTCTGCAGTTACACTCAGAAAGGACCCAACTTTTGTATGTTCGGAACTGAATTTGGATGTCTCATCATTTCTAGGATAGCTAAACCTGTGTATGAGGAAATTTTGAATTAAAATTTTTAATTTTGGTTCTTTTTACAAGATATGTAGGCGCAAAAGCAAACCCATTTGCATCTGCTGAAACTCATGCAAATATTTCACATGACCGACACACTGCTAATTTGGTCACAAGAACTCCAATTTTGAAGACAAGAAGCATGAAAAATGGGATGCAAATGGGATGCAAGATTAGGTCCAGATATGAAAGCGCAGGAGCAAACCCATTTCATCTGCTGAAACTTACGCAAATATTTTGTGTGACTGACACACTACTAATTTGGTGACAAAAACTCCAATTTTTGAAGACAAGAATCATGAAAAATGGGATGCCAGATTAGATCCAGAACTGTCAGTGTGAAATGAAAATGTCAGCAAGAAAAACAGGGCAGTTGCTCCAATCTTCATTGGGGAACAGGGGGAAAAAAGGCTTGTTTTGACTTGGCAGAGAGAAACAAGAGGCAAATATGGACCCTATTGTTGATGTTTATTGGACAGAAATTTCTCAGTCTTCCAATGAGATGTAGACGAAAATCAAAACCCAAAAAACTTCTTACCTCTTGCACTTTGTTCCCAGATCGAGCAAGTAATTTGTATTGATTTTGAAAAACGGAAGCCATATAAACCTACAACGTGGAAACATCAATGCAATGATGTATCGGAGAAGAAAATAGAAAAGATGAAAAAAATTTAACTCTTAAGACTAAAAATGAAGACATACAATTAAAGCTCTAAGACTAAAAATGAGGGCAAACAATTGTGCAAATATGACAAAATAGAAAGATATACACAATTTCTTTTTTTTTTTTTTTTTTGGAATGATAACAATAAGAAATTAAATTAAATAAACAAGAGTCAAGATACAAAAAATAACCAAACAAGAAGGGAAAACAAGGTATGCAAGCATTATACCAAGCCACAATAAAGCAAATTATAAAATCAAAGCTAAAAAAGGAGATCTATCCACCACTTTGCTAAGAAATCTACCCCCACCCCAAATCATTGGCATGCTTAAACTCCACTTGACAAAAAATCTTAATTTCACTAAGAAGGAAATGAAACTTCCAGGGGGCCACACTCGAAGAAGATGCCCAAGCAATTGAAAATGCAGATAAAACAAGGAAGCGCTTCTAAGATTGCAATTGATTCCGCTTCATTTGACTCCTTAATGCCAATACTCTTAGAAAATGACATCAACATATCCCAACCCCACCAATACCTGCTTTTGTGCTCCATTGACATTCAGCTTGAAAACACTAATATTGGAAGTGGAGCCCACACCATGACCTTCCTCTCCTGGTGAGGAGAGTAACATAATGGAGCATTCCAGTTATGCAAAACATCATCTACCCTTACACTATCAAACTCCTCTAGAAGAAGCCCATTTAGCTATTTTCATATGCACCTTGAAGAAGACATCTTGAATAGATGACGACTTACCCAAGATATCATGTAACCAACTTAGATCCTCACCATGGTTATGTAAGATATGTCCCATAGACTAAGGCAAGGACTGCTAGTAGCATCGCCGGTCAAAGAGGGGGAGTGGGGAAGGTGCTGCTAGGGGTGATGCTGGCCAATAATAACAGGCCATGTATGGCTACTGCCTTAATTGGCCACCCCAACTGCCTCTAGTTCCACAATCACAACCATGGTATGAGCAAGAACTGATCCATCATGGGCCCCCACAACCTGTTTTTAGTCCACACCAATTTTTTGAATTGTAAGTAGGCCCCTAGTCACTCAATCTGCTGAGGATAGCTCATCATAATATTATCAAGGGATCTTCGTTCCTCAACAACAACATCAATATGGCCATGGGTATAAAAGAGTAGTGCAGGAGTTAGGATCATATTACTATAACCCATACTACAAAAATGATGATGATGATGATGATGATGATATTGAGCCTGGGCGACACCCCACTTGGAATTTAATTGTGCATTGATTCATTCAGTCATTCCCCTCACCTTCAATTCCCTCCTGAAATCAAGTTTTCCTCAATGCTAAATGTCAATTGTTGAAATGTCCCAAGCCAACTCCCTCTTGACATCAAAGTCATCCTTTCCCAGATGTTTCAAATTCTCCAACCAGACATGAGCTCTAAAGATACTCTGCTTCGGAAAGCCTCTTCTAATGGGAAACTTTCCTTCAAAATGGCTAGGTAATAAATAAGATCTAGTGCTTCCACAATCCGTTGGGCCCCTCTGATTTGGAACAAATTCATACTTCCAAGAACCTCCTATTCCAACTGGCGTTTGATGCATAGGAAAACCCCAACCCATGCCTAGGCTCAGTCAGTGGGGTTTTCTTTAGCCTCAAAATGATGTCTATGCAATAAAGAAACACAGTCCTCCTTGCATCTCTTCTTTCAATGCTTCTTCTCCAAAGACATATGGGGGTGGATTCTTGCAATGGCGGGTGTTCAACCTCCTCTATTGTCCCCCGCTTCTCTTTGGAATGCAATCTTAAACAGTAGTGACTCCCTAGCCAAGCAAGCAATGGCTTCAGTGTTTCATGTCGACAGCTTAATTTCTTTGGAAGGCAAAATATGAGATAACATTCCACTCCATTTAGCCTTCCCAAGTCAAAGTAAAGAAGTGGATTGGTGACCTGCTCCATTGAGGCTCCTTTTCTCTTCTTTTTCTTCATGTTCATTAGTCCTTTGATAGTTGTTATGGAGACTTTTTAAATTCTATGTACTATTCTCCTCTTTCTTTCTCAATACAATTGTCTTTAAGCAAAAATTAAAAAAAATAAAAAATAAATCTAGTGTCATTTATTTTACGACATATGTTATCTTGATGTTCATGTTCTGGAATTTCACAACTTGCTTTATTGATGAATGAGGACTGATGAAAGGGGTATATACTATACAGGATGCCAACACTATATACAAAGTACAAACAAGCCATATTTTTCTTAAATTTCATGCTAATAGATAGCTCGTAAGATATAAATATGGTTTCATTTTATAAAATTCGTGATATTCTAACTTATTTCGGTATATACTATCAAAAGTTGCTAACCATTGCAACAAAAATGCCTAGGCATTAGAGTTACGGTAAATAATATACTTAACATCCCCCTCCCCCCACACCCGCGGGGGGGGAACACCACCTAGACTTGAAGCACGTGCCCGTTATAGAGAGGCATGAGGACTTCTGCCCTACACACCTATGCCAGCAACATAATACCAAAGATGCGGCAGCGTGGATTCAAACTTAGGACCTGTGATAGCTCTGATACCATGTCAAGAGTTGCTAACTATTGCAACCAAAATGCTTAAGCGTTAGAATTGTGACAAATAATATACTTAACATATACATCTAAATCTATTTAATTGTAATCCCAATTCCCAATTTCGGATAAGACAATGACACTACATGTCATAACTCAGGGAGATTGATAATTTGATTATAGTAGTTAGCAATAGAAAAAAAAACCATTGTTTTATAGCATTTTCTAATATTCTGAATTATATATATTTTAAATTCACACCACGACGGACCACAAACCGCAACCAATACCATATCAATTTTTGGGACCGGCCAATATTTTGACCAATACCGCATTTTTGAACCATGATGCCTACTTGACTCATGTATTTATTGAGATGCCTTTCATTCACGTTTCAGGGTTTGAGGTGCCCAGATCTTGGTGACAGACTTGAAGACCGTTTTTATGGCCTAGACCTGGAACCTTGATGATTTGTAAGCTTGATGGATTTTAGGAATAGTCCCTGTATGTTAAATACAGAATTGACATCTCAACTCCCTGAATGAGTTAAGCACCACTTGGCTGTTTAACCTAGCACAATGGGGGTGCTTGCTTGTGTAGAGGAATTTGGCGTAGATATATTTACTGGCTACAGTCTAGCATTCAATAATTGCTACCACCATGAAAGCTCTTGTTCACAAGAAAAAGAAACCATTTCATGGCTCGTTGTAACAAAAGGATTTCGGGTACCACTCTTGCTATTTTTCCGCAGCTCTTGTTCCCTCTAAAAAAAACCTTGTTTATAACAACTTGGTCCATGTGGTTTCTTTTTTAATCATAGGCCTTGATTAAAAATGTGCGATCTTGCAATGATAATGGCTCTATAATCATAATTCTATCTTGCACAATCTTGCATTGTTATCTTAATCATGACCTCGTGAAATTTCTTATCTATCATTATTCTAGTTTGCAAGATTGCAGTGGCATTTACGCAATCTTGTTTATTTGCTGGGTTTTCATAAATCTAACCACTACCCAGCACTTCTAGGTGAAGAGGCAATATCATATCCTAAGGATGATGTTTACAAAAGGAAAAATCATAAATGTGAGGATGACATAGTCTAGAGACGTCAAGATTGCTCAAAGATAAACACTTAGATTTGCTTTCATTTTATTTAAATTTGAACAATTGCAATGAGGGCCTTGGCCAAGGTTCTATAAGGTTTTGATTTAGTTCATATTTGGTTCAACAACTAAAGTAAAATAATGAATGAGGCTCATTATTACTTGTGCTCTGTTATGAATATATGTAATTTGATGTTGGAGAAAAAGACTCCACTGCAAAGCTTGATTTGACCTAATCTCAGGAATGTGGAAAAAATCACACTGACAGCACAAAAGACAACTTATTTTGAAATCCAGGTTTCTGGTCTTGACAATTTTGGGGCAAAAGAACTACCATCAATGCTTCACACTGAGCTTTTCAAGTTGCACTTCCACATATAACCAAACCTTCTGTAGTTTTTATGAAGGCTGCGGGCATTATTGTCATCCAAAATAAATCGGTGGCAAACAAGCCCTTAACCGGCACAGAATCTTACCAACAAATACAAATACCAGTTCCAACAACAGTTTACTGTACTTTTTTTGTATTAGGCCTAGTATATTCTAAAGATGGCAATATTTTCAAATCAGTCATAGTAATGGACGATAGAAACCAGCACATCTATGTCCTTGTTATGAATTGTGATAAATGTCTCTATCTGGCTTCAGTCTAGGATTCAACAAAATGTGTCAAGTAGTATAAAAAAAAATCAAGAGAAAATTCATAAAGTTGAGACTTGCAATGTAAGGTTGACAGGGTGAAATGCTAAAGATGCAACTTATATGAAGGACCTAATCAAGTGTGTAATCTTTCTTTTTCCATTTTTCCCTTCCTTCTTTATTAGGTACAAAACGATGTTATATAGTTCAGGTTGGAGATACCTGAAAGGTTGGGGCTAAACCAGGGCTCAAGAAAAAGCGGCCTTTTGAAACATGGTCAATGCCTTCAATCTTCTGCAGCTCTTTAACAAGTGATTCCACATCAGCCCACTGCACGATTGTGATTTAAAAAAATCAGCAGTTAGAAAAGGCTATGGCAATATGTATTCATAGCATGCATGCATGCATGCATACATAAATGGAGCATGAGAGAGAGAGAGAGAGAGAGAGAGGAATGAAGATTTAACTATGTACTCACTAAAATGTGGACCATTGGTTGCAATTGCCCATTGGCAACCAAAAATTGCATATCCCCACTACAATAACTTCCAGTGTATGAATAGCTTAGATTACTGAAAAGTGGGTATCACATTTCCATTAATTATTAAACAAATCATTTTTCTTGTAAGATTATCTTATATAACATCAGATAATAAAAAAAGGGGCATCATGCACAGTAGATTTATCAAGAAGCATAACATATTTAATCTAGCTTATCAAACCATGCATTCCCAGAGAAGTCTACTCTCCAAGTGTGTATACCCTAAACATCAATCATAGTAACATTATAGAAAAAAAAAATCCCCCACTTTCAGGAATTGTAAAAGCAATTAGGAGTTACATTTTGTTGGGAATATTAGAAATCCAAGCAACTATATTCTGGATCAAAATAGTGGGCAGCACTAACTGATGCAAAACCCTAGGGTTAGGGTTTGCATGAAATTTGTTGAAGCATGATAAAAGGTCTCCGTAGAGACTACACACGAGGATGCACCTCAAAGGCAGACAACCCACTAAATTCTATTAATCTTAACTCTATGATCTAAATCTCTACAATGCCATATAAATAAGAAAAGAGCCTCAGGGGCTAAGACTTCTAATCAAACTAGGAAAGTAAATTGGAAACTACGTGAATTGACACTCACAAAATAAAATTAGAAAACTAATGTTAAATAACTAGGGAAAAAAATAAGAAATAAAATATTTATAAACTTTCTTGGGTTGTCCCATACATGGACCATGGACCTCCTTGCAACAGTTTCATCCATTTTGCATCATTCCCATGGGTTGTAAAAGAGTTCGACCTTTAAGTCGAGTTTCCCTCACGTTGCCCCTGTAGATATGGTGTACTTAAGCACTTCTTTTGTGGTACTAGCTCTTAATCCCTCTTTGGTGGTTTTGGCTTTATAAGATCTAGTGTGACATGCTTTCCATCATGAAAAACATGTATGCATTGTTCCATATTCCATGAGTCCTGTTCTTGCCATACATCTATGGTCATCTCAATAGTATATCATCACTATCCATCAGTCACACATCACACCAAATTGTATCTTTATAATCTTCTCCAATGGCAAAAGTAACTTGACACTATGTCGCACCTGCACTTTGCTATCTGTCATGAACACTGGACAAATTAGGGGTGATAATGCATGTGCACCTTCAACTTCAATCGGTCTACAAGAGATTGGTGTACAATATTGTTAGGACTCCCTCCATCTACCAAAAAGTTGCAAGCTTGTCCATTCATAGTACCATTTTAGCGAAGGGTATTATTCCACAACCATTTCTTCTCAATTGTAGTTTTAGTCTCCTTGAGGATTATGAGAGTTTCAACTCCATCAACATCAGCAGCCTTAGCATCATCCTCAAGATATAATGATTCCACTTGTGTAAAACTCTTTACCCTTAGGATCATTTGATGTATCCAGCACATCATGTTCACCTTCTATGAAATTTACTTGTTTTGGACATTCGAATGATCAATGCCCTCATTGATGACACTTAAAGCATGTGATCCTACGCTAACCTTTAGGTTTGGAAAGAATATATTCTATTAACATACCACTTAGATTAGGATCCGATTTTGAAGGAGGCTTTTTCACTGCCGGTTTAGATGCACTAAATTTTTTGGCAGCTTGATGATTTGCAATATCCTCAACCTTGATAACGTGTTGGATTAGTTCATCAACGCTATCAAAATGTTGGAATTCAAGTACGTTGGATGTATATTTTCAAACGATGAAACTCTCGCTCAATGGAAACAGCTTCAGTTTCATTTAAACCAGACTGAACTTTCATTGCTGATCCTTGTTTTTAATCATGTAAACTTGAAATAAATACAGGTCATCACACAGTGCGGTCTCACCAAAGCAGGGTGTTGGGAGGGTTATTGATTGTAGAATTTGGGGTTATCCCTTTTGAGGTGCATCTCGTTTATGGTTTTTGCAGAGATGTTTGAAGTGTTTGCGGACACTTCGGCACTTCACAAAAGCCCTAACCATTGTTGCGGAATTCAGTTCGTTTTGGCTGAAATCTCCAAATAATTTCGTTCGTTCACTCTACCGAAATGAATAGGACCCCTGCAATTATTCGTCCCAGAAATCACTCCAAGTCATCTAATTCTGTCCGAATTTCATGATTTCGTCCAATTAGTTCGATTCGTCCAATTATTTGTCCCAGCATTTAGGTTGCCTTTAAAATTTTTAAAAAAAATGAAAACTGAGGGGGATAAATATATATATTTTTAACTTAAAAGTAAAAGTAAATATACCTTTTTGGCTTTTGGCTTAAAGAAATTAGTAGGCTCCACTATAAAGCCGTCCATTTATTAAAAATCTAAATAACTATATGGACCCTAATCATAAATAACTATATGGGCTCTAATCAAATTTTATTCCAATAAAAAAAATCATTTTAATATGAATAAGCTAGTTAAGTTTCACTCTATTATGAAATAGCCCACCAAATATAAATTGACATACTGCATTGATTTAGTAAAATAAATTACATGTACCACATTATTTTTAGATTTTTTAATATATATAATATTTTTTCTCAAAATGTTTCACCAAAATTTCAGAATCAGCCAAAACATTTCATTTGAAGGCCAAACCGAAATGTTGTCCAAACCGAATTTCATAACATTGGCCCTAATTGTAGGGCCTGCATCAATTGCTATCAAAGCCGAACGATCCCTAGATCGATCTGTGTCATTGCCCCTATACATCCATTCCATCATCCTTCTCCTTCCACCATCCAAACTTCCAAACCCCATTGTGTCAAAGCCCAAACCCAAACCCACCTCTAAAACCCCAACAAAACCATCTTCGATTGCCAACCAATCCAAATTCCTAATGTCCCATCAATCCACCATTGCCGCTGGAGCCCAACGTCCAGAACTAACTGCTACCCAAACTTGACGCTGCAATCCCCCTCATCCCAACCCACACATCCCACAGGCGAACTATCTATAATCCCTTAAAAAAAAAGAAGACCAAAACCCCACCCTGAAGCTCCCAACCATCCAAAACCCCTTGCTGCCAAAATGAGTCCCAATCCTGAACCCCAAACTGCCATCAGCCCTCCCCCATTCCCATCAATCGAAGACCCCATCCTTCCCCAGACTCAATCTCTCTCATCCCCTACTAGAGAAAAAAAAAGAGAAAGAAATAGAAAAAAAACCAAAAGAGGGAAGTCGATGTACCTGGTCATTGCCTCCAGTTGATGCCGATGCATCTTCTCAGTCAAATCATTAAGAACCTCGCCTCCATTGAGATTGCCATCATTATCATCTCCATCGTCGTCAGCGCCCATTGCCCCTCACCTCCTAGATCATCAAAGCACAGGAGCTCCAAGTCTCCTCCCGTTGCATTGACACAGGTCGATGTTGTTGCCCCTCTCTTATTTTCTCCGCTCATCAGTGAAACCTGAGGAAGAGAAGAAGAGCCACACGTGTTCTCCTCTAAGACAAGTGCAAGGCAAGTGCAAGTCAGTCCGGGTTTAGCCTGATCCATTAAAACAAGAGCCTAAATTGATTGCAGACTCGGGTTAGGTGGATTCGACCCAACCAGTAGTTGAAGCCCAACCCAGCAATATCTAGAAATAGTAGGCATCATCGCTGACCTCATCACAACATCATCAAAGTAGTCAACCAACAGATTTGACTAGATCTAATGGCCAAATTTGTCTTCATGATTTCAGAGCCATTTGAAATTTGACTTCAACTCTGTTTTCAATGGTGTATTCACAGAAACTGGATCTACTCACCAAGTGAATTAATTTTAATTTCATAAAAATAATTATGCCTCCCAAGAAGCATATAGATGTGGAATCTTCATCTTCATCCAAGGAGAAAATCACAAGAGCAGTTTCTAAATTATCTACCTCTGTTAATGAAATAAAAATTGCGGTCACTCAAATGCAAGCAACAATTGCAAAGATGGAAATCAGACTTGCCAATTTAGAATATGATCGCCATGGTAATAATTAGTGATGTGTTGGACAAGAGATTGAAAAGGGTTCTTACTCACTAAAATCTAAAAACCAAGAAAAATAGGCTCAAGATGATCTCAATAAAAGGCTGTCGCATCTTCTCAAGCAGTGTCAAACAATAAAAACTAGCATCAAGGTAATCAGAATCTCAAGAGAAGTTTGAGGTACATTCCAATGTCAATCCAATTGCACATGAAGCTATAGTAGAAGATCAATTTGCCGAAAAATTGTCTGCAAAACTCAATTTGGAAGAGAAGTCAAATGAAGGTACCACCATTGAATTTGAGAACAAATCACTTATTTTAGTGTTTTCCCAAGACTATTTATCCACGGAAGTCCCTCATATTGATTTCATCTTTGAAGATGCACGGCGGATAGTCGGAAATTGTAATATGATGATGTGAATTCCACACATAATGTATCCAATGGTTCGATCGCATATCCACACACAATTCGGCTTTCAAACCAGAAAATGTGTCATGCTCACAGTTTTCATGATGTGTACACAAGCTCAAGCTCAGCCAACAAATTGAAAGTGATTGATCTTCGACCCAATAGGACATGTGCCGAACTCAAGGTCAAGTTCTTTCCAAGCCGGGGAGAATGATGCAGATAGACCTCATGGACATGTGCAGCACCCAAGTAGATTTAGGATCTTAATTTTATCTCATTAGTTTCCCAAATTTATATAAAAGAGTTATACTTAGGGGTTATCCCTTTTGAGGTGCATCTTGTTTATGGTCTCTGCGGAGACATTTTAAGTACCTGAAGACAAGTCATTTGGCACTCCACGCAAGCCCCACCCCTAGGGCCTGCATCAAAACTCCCTTTTGGGAGTGTGGCTTACTATTATTATATATTTTGGCTTCTGCTTGCTTGGCTCTCTCCTCAATCACGACCGTGCAATGAGAGAATGTAGCTTTATGTGGTTTTCAATTTGCTAGTGATGCGGGTAGACCTCAAAGGCCACATGTGTAGGGGCCATGTAGATTTAGGATCTTATTCACTAATTATAGTCATTAGTTTCCTAATTTTATTTAAAAGAGTTGTTATTACTATAGGATTGCTTTTTCCTATTTTAATTAGTTTTCTTAGGGCCTAAGTTATGTTTTTTTTTTTTATTTATATATGGCATTGTAGAGAAGAAATTCTCAGAGAATGATCATTAATTGATTTTAGGTTTTATCATTGAGGTATGCCCTCATTGCTAAGTCTCTGTGGAGACCTCATTCATGCAAACCCTAATCCTAGGGTATCCACATAACCTCTAATCGCCAATCGAGGCCTATCCATCTATCCAGCCTTCCATGCATTCCATCACCCATCTTCCATTGACAACATCGATCCCCAATCCCATCTTGATAATAAAAACCCAACCCTGTGAAGCCAAACCCATCTCTACTTTCCCATAAACCCACTGCTTCCAAAACAAAAACTGAAACAATTGTTCCCAGCCAAGCCTAATCAACTCTATAAGCTTTATTTCGCTCTCTGCACCAACCATTTTCATCGATCTAGTTCACACTTCCACCACAAATCCAATTCATCCTAACCCAAGTTAATAACAAAAAAAAAAAAAAAACCCTAATTGAACCAAATCTTCCAAATCCCACCCACTATCCAAACAGTCCCTCTCACCGAAGCCAACTTTAATCCTGACAATCATCCTCATCATCACCATCTTCTCCAGCCATTCTTGTGGCCTGATCATATTCGTTCTAATCTAGTCAAAGCCCTTTCCTCTTCAAGATAGAGGCAACAACAAAGGAGGAGAATAGAAAAGGGAGTTTCACGCATCGATCACCACATTGTGTGTCTAGATCACTATCGATTGGTGGAACTTTAAAGGATGCCAAGTTTTCCATCTCCAAGCTCCCAACTCCGTCTCTAGTAAAAAAGCAACAGGCAAAAAACAAAAAGGGGGTTTTCAACCCTCTCTTCTTCACTTGACACGACTACCGAGGTGACTCAAAAGGCGCTTCACGTGTCCTCTCGTTGACACCTGTAAGACAAGCCTACTACTGAGCTTGGCCCAACCTAGATAGCTCTTCAGAAGCACTCAAGAGCAAGGGACCTTACAGTGGCGTCATCACAGTGCAGTCCAATAACAGATTGATTGATCAATAGCCCAGATTTGATTTTGCGATATCGAGCATATCGGACGCTAGATTTCAAGTCCGTTTTCAGCTGCACTTTTGTGGAGATTAAATCTGCAAATCAGGTCTGTCCAATTTTAAATTGCAGTGTACATTCATGAGGAAATTTCCTACAACTGCTGCGAAATTGACCGGAGCAAATTGCCAGCTGTCCATTGTGATCAGTCATCTCCAAGCAGCTCTTTCAAGGATGGCAATCAGACCTCTTAGTTTAGAAAATGATCATCATGGGGATAATTATCAAGGTGAAGGTCAGGAAATAGAAAGCTGAAGGTAAAATGCGATGCAACCGACTTTAAAGAAGAGGATGGCATTCATGAAAAGATGGTAGATGTGGAGGAAGAAGAAAGAAAAGTGGACATTGAAGACATGGATCTAACAACTGGTCCAATACTTTCACAAGAAGATCTATTTGCTGTCATTTCTCATATCGACTTCATCTTTGGAGATGAGCAATAGGTAGTCAGAGATTGTGATTTGATGGTGCAAGTTCTACAAGTAAAGCATCCAACAGCTCGATCGCACATTCAAACAAAATCCGAAAATCAAAGGAAGCGATGCATCAAGCCTAGCTTTAGTCGGAGAAAGAGATCAGTTGAAGGTTCCAAGTCATACATAGAAATTGAAGCTCAACCAATGAATTGGAAATTTGTTTGATTGATCCTTGACCCAGGAGGACATGTATCGAACTCGAGGTCAAGTTCAAGCCGAGGAGAATGATGCAGAATAGACCTCAAAGGCCACATGTGTAGGGCCCAAGAAGACCTTAAATTTTTATTCACTAGTTTCCTATTTTAATTAGGTTTTTAGGACCTAAGTTATGTTTTCCTATTTATATGACATTGGAGAGAAGAAATTCACAAAGTTTGATAATTAATTGATTACGGGTTTTATCCTTGAGGTGTGTCCTCGTTGATAAGTTTTTGCAGAGACATCATTATTGTGTCTGCGGACACATGCATCAACACTTCACGCAAGCCCTAACCCAAGGGCCTACATCAACTAGGGAAAACACATGATGTTTAAAACTGTCTTACATTGAATCTATGCCAGATATTGTGCAATTTCCTATTCATGCCCTATTTTCCGATAGGCTTATTTTGGAATTCTATTATAATTACATGTCTTATTTTTTGTACTTATAGCAAACATGTTACATTATTTCTTTTAAACAACTGCTGGGTCGATTGCCTAACTCTGCTAATCTTGGTGTTGTAGGGAATTGCCCCCTTTGCCTTTAATGAGGAGCCTGCATCATGTGGGCCAGAACACAGGTGGGCCAGCCCAGTTGGGCCCAATCCACAGGCCCAATCGGACATTCGGCTATTTAGGAATAATATTAAGTATCTAATTTTATTGTGATTAATATTAGTGAGTTTCTTTTTTTATGTTTAGGCTTATTCCAATATTAGGATGTCTTATTTCTTAGGGTTCAAGCCAATTCCTCCGTATAACGATGATTAAACTTTCATTGTAGGGACAGATCGTTTATTATCAATAACATTTTAATTTGTGAGAGGTTGTTATAGTGTTTTCTCCTCTTGTGAGGGTGCCCTAGTAGTTGAATCTTTTTGGATTTGATTAATCATTCGGAAGATTGGTCTATTTTCTCGATCGTGGACTCATGGTTGCATCAATGGGTATCAAAGCTGAAGAGTAATCTCCGGGAGGACAATTGTCCCTTCTAGATTCTATCCCGTACCTATATTCCATTGTCATCTTTGTTCCATCCATCAAAATCCGTCACCCATCTCAAACCCATCCTGACACCCACCTCCGCTCCAACCCTCGAACCCATTCCTCCTTTCAACCAACCCTAGCACCTTCGCCAGCCAACCTGCGAAAACCCAACCATCACCGTGCCTATTGTAATCCAAACCCTAGAACCCAGTAGCACCCTCGCCTGTTGACCTGCTGAAACCCACAACCTCCATCACCCACCTTTCTGGCACCCCATCTTCACCATCCCCGACCCTAAAACCTCCTCTCCAAGCCTACTCCACACCACAGACAAATACCAATCCTTCACACCCCACTTCGTTGCCTTGATCGTCACCAACCCCAAACCCTAACATCAACCCAGTCCCTCTCCAACCCCAATCGACCTTATCCAACCCTTCCGCAACCCTAACACCCATTCCGCTCACCTAGAACCCTCCCTGAAACCCAAAATCCCATTTCGAAGAAAAAAAAAACCAAACCCCCCTTTTGAACTTCCACACCCCACATCTGCTTCACCTCCTTTTGTCACCCCAAGTCCGGGGAAAAAAAAACAGAGAGAAAGAGAAGAAGTTCAGAGGCAGTGGAAACAA
This sequence comes from Sextonia rubra, assembly GCA_037013555.1. Lineage (NCBI taxonomy): Eukaryota > Viridiplantae > Streptophyta > Magnoliopsida > Laurales > Lauraceae > Sextonia > Sextonia rubra. The sequence continues at coordinate 108,124,472 of JASUAD010000001.1, read as the reverse complement.
ACATACATGCACTGTCGCCGCTCCAGTTAGTCTTCATCACACAAAATACGCCAGCATCATTGCAGTCTCTGCATTGTAGCTGCTGCATCACCACCCTCGCTGCCATCATTGCCATTGACTGCTGAGGGTTCCTTCTCCAGACTGTAAGCCCTCCCCCCTTTGTTTCCTTTCTGCAGAATATCAAAAGAGAGAGAAAGGACACGTGCCACCAAACTTATGTGAGGGCCATCCTTTGTTTGGGTCTAAGTTTAGGTTCGACCCACACTCATTAAACTTTTTTGGGCCTGCATATTCCACCTGACCTGTTAGGGTCTACAGTTTGATCCGACCCAACCCAAGCCCAATATTTTTTAACTTTCTCCATTAAAAAAAAAAAGGGTCAGCCTAGTAGATCAGTTCAATTTTTTTTGTTATCAATGCACTCTACCTCATAAACAAAATATTTGAGACAAATGGTTTCGATGTTTTATTGATGGGCAAATTGAACATCTGAAAGAAAGCCCCCAAAACACTGATTGATCAGTGAAAGGGTAGTTGCTCCTTTTGTTTAAACCATCCATCCCCTAGCCAAAAGCTAGGCCACTGATCAATCCCTTGATCTTCTTCTGATATAGCAAAACACAGAGAAAGGACAGGTCATTGGATAATAGTACTAAACATGGACCAAAGATTAAAAAATAAAAACAAGTTTTGAGACTCCTTTATACAATTTATGCCTCTCGGGTAAAGCAGTTTCTCATGGGTGCTCCAGTTTACAGGCAAGAATTGTTCTGGCATCCTACTGGCTTTCTTTTACAGGAACCAAGTCTTTTAAAAAGATCAAAAAGCCTTTTTTTTCTTCTTTGCTTCATACTTCAAGCAAGCTTGTTTCTCCTTTTCTTTTGTAAATAGGTTTTCCATTAAAGTAAGACCAAAACCAGTTCAGATCTCCAAGACTCATACACAGGACCTGATCCTCTGTCTCAGGACGTCCCTAACCAGTAAAACCCAACAAGCACTCTTGGCCTTTCACCGCTAGTTCCCAACACACAACAAAGCATTTTGGAGTCTATGAATGTCAGATGCGTATACGTTCCGGTGGTGATTTCTTATGTTCAGTATCCGGTGTGAATTTGTATCACCTGTGCAATGGTGGAGTGTGCATAGTTTTTTGTGAGAGCATTGAAAAAGACATTACAGGTAGTATAGCTGCAATAGCAACCAGAACGGAAGTTATAAACTGACTTCCAGAAACAAATGGCTCATTGAGTCAGTTGACATTAGGTTTTCGGGCAGGAATAATCCACTACTTTTTCCTAACATCCTCCAAATTCTCATGGAAGTGTCGCTCATAGTATACAAACATTAGGTCGGTGCACTGCATATCAGCACAAGTGGCCCAAGGGAAGTAAAGTCGAAAAATAGTGTCATGTATCAGTTCCGGTATGGAAATCAGTATTTTGAAAAAAAAGTCCTACTTTGAGCAGCACATTAACTTAAAGCAAGCTCATTTTACTAATATACCTGCCGATACCAAGAGTTAGAAAGTTTGTGTTGCCTATGGAAGAGTGCTAGAAATGATAGAGAACGTTATATCAAAGGTCTAAGGCCAAACATACGCGCAAAAGTAAACTTTTGCGAAATCATTCAAGAAGCATACAAAGAAGCTATCCATGTTGAGTAAATGCTTAGACGGTCTCACATGCGATAATGTGCATCTCAACAAAGACCAAGGGCCCATGTTATGGAGAGACTTTTTGCCAGAGAAGATAATCCCACGATTGTCATCTACCGACTCCTCAACACAAATAACAAAGAAGAAGAAGAATGGAGACAGTCCAAAAAGTTTCATACGCGGGTACAAGTTAAAGACAGTCGCTAATTTAATTATTAACAATGGTAGTGCAATGAATGTTGTTTATTGACAAGCTTCAATTGCTCACTGAGAAGCTTCGTAAGCCCTACCAATTTACATCATCTAATGGTTATGTCATTCCTATAACTCATAGATGCTTGGTATCATTCAAGATTGGAAATTATGAAGACAAAATTTGGTATGATGTGATCAATATGAATATTGCTCATATTATTTTTGGACACCCATGGCTTTTTGATCGGAAAGTGCACAATGATAAAAGAGATGAACACATATACAATTGTGTGGGAAGCAAAACCGATTATGCTTGTTCCATTGCCATCAACAACCATGTCTTCATCTGCATCATCACCTCCAATTGAAGAACCACAATAAGAGCGAAAAAAAAAAAAGAAATAAGAGAAATGATAGCACCAAATGCACAAACAAAAGGCATCATGGGTGATATCGAAGAGCAAGTTAATGGCAACACTGATTTCGTGGGTACAAACACTATTGATCAAGGTCAAAGCAAAGTTGTCTTATGAAAAATTCAGAACAAGTAGAATATGTTCAAGATAGTGTTAATCAAAAACCCCAAAGGGTCGAGGAAGAAAAAAAACCAAGCACACATGGAAGACTTTGATCAGCTTAGTAAGGACATTGAACCTCCAGGATATTTGATTATAACACCACTTTTAAAAACTCCAATTGGGACATTAGAAGTCAAAACAATTGTTCCAATGGTTCGGCAAGAAGATCAAGTTATTGAAGTCCCCCACATTGGCTTCATCTTCGGGGATCAAACATGGATGATAGAAAGCTAACATTGGAAGCATCTACAGGTTTGATCACACATCCGAGCTAAATCCATTCCTCAGACGAAGAGACACTTCCAACATAATTTTACATGGAGAAAAAGACCACATCAAGCTTTCAAGCCATGTCATGCAAATGCAGAACAACAGAAAAAGTAGAAGTTTGTGCGTTTGATTTTTGACCTAGGAGGACATTTTCCCAAACTTGCAGTCGAATTCTATCATCCATTTATTAATTGGCAAACTCGTTGAAGTCAAGTTTTTCCAAATAGGAAAGAATTGATGTAGGCCAAACCATGGGTTGACCAACCCGTTGAGCCTAGTCCACAGGCCCAACCGGACATCTAGTTATTTAGGAATAATATTAAGTATTTGATTTTATTATGATTAATACTAGTGAATTTCCTTTTATGTTTAGGCTTATTTCACTATTAGGAAGTCTTATTTCTTGGGGTTCAAGCCAACTCCTTGATATAAGGATGATTAGGCTTTCATTGTGGGGACAGATTGTTTATTATCAATAATATTTTGATTTGTGAGAGTTTTCTCCATGGTTATAGTGTTTTCTTCTCTTGTGAGGGTACCCTAGTGGCTGAGTCCTTTTGGATTTAATTAATTCTTTAGGAGATTGATCTATTTTCTCAATCATGGATTCGTGGCTGTATCACTGCCGAGGTGGCTAAGGATCCGCAAGCCGTAGACAAGCGATGAATTGATGATGTAATCTAGACATCAAGTTCTGCACCCGGGTTGCTGACACCTTTTGGGGAGTGTTATGTTATTTTGGAGTTTTTATGATGTATCGGCCTATGTTGGCCTTTACTTTGGGAATATTTAACTAAAACTTTTATGTAAATATTCAACTTTAAACATTTTATGGGAATGCCACTTATAAGTCTATCTCACTATGACATTTGTCTTTTACCATTTACTCATGTCTATCAATGAGATGATTTACTGTAAGCTTCTGCTGAATTATTGTATCTTGCTTTTGAGGAAACTTTGTTTAATCGTCACTGCAGAAAATGTGGGAAATTGCGTGCGTGCACATTCAGAATTTTCCAACACTACCCCGCATGCACCGCCGCGATCCCAGAGCACTAACCATCGTAGAACTAATCTGGTTCTGGGTCGCGACGAACCCCGACATCGTTAGAATAAGGCTTTAATGATGATCAGATGATGATGATGATGATGATGAATTGCCAAATGTATTTGCATGAAGCATTATAAAAAGGGGGACCTGCTAATAGCAAAGGATGACTCCAATTTTCCCATATTCTATCTTAAAGAAAAGTATCTTGAAGTATTCTCAACCGAAGAAGGTTGGTCTGTCTGCAAAATTCCTTTACATAACTAACAGTTAAGATGAGAGTAAAGAACCTCAAAATTTGCTTGTAAGGTTTCCACCCTCCCATCCAAAGAGCTAGAATCATCAACAAAAGATTCTAAGGACTCCAGGGCTTCCATAAGTGGATCTGGCTGCAAAGAGATAAGAATACAACTTTCATACTTAAACAACATTTTTGCACTAACACTAAGCCAAGATAGAAGAGGACGTAAGTATCAGGTACCCTTATTTGCTTTAGCGATAGGGTGATACGTTCAAGAGAAAAATCCAATTGGTGAACTTTTGCTTCCACAGTCTGAAAAGGTGATGATATACAAAAAAGAGATTGATCAATAATAATAATAATAATAATACTATACCAAAGGGAAACTTGCAGGATATGATAAAAACAGATAAGGAAATAAAAACAGATAAAGCAAAAACTAAACAAAAAGGATTTCCATCAGGCATATCCTAAAGAAACGAGTACTATTCCATAGCTTCTATTAAGTCAGATTACATAATTAGGACTCATTTGTGCATGGGCGTTTCTGCAGAAGTCAAGCGGAAAACCATGATGCATTTCCACGCTTAACACCTTTTGGCGTTTGGTGCAGTTTGGGTTCATCGGTGAAAAAATACTGATATAGCTTACTTTTTCAATGCTGGCGCTAATATTATTTTCCCACCTACAAGATGGAATCTATGTTTCACTGGCAGAGGAAACAGCATGCTTTCACATCCACCGCTGTACACAAACAAGGCCCTAGTTCACAAATGTGGAAACCACGATTTAGTGACCCGGACTGTCAATCTGTTGAGCCCAACATGGATGAATCATTGCCACAAAAAATGAGGCAAAGTTTATTTTAACATTGAAAGTGTACTAATGAAATGGTTCCTTCTCAGCCATCTATATACAGGTCATTGATTAAGTGAAGAGCATCTTCGTTGTGGTCCAAAAATGGTGAACTGTCATATTGGTGGTATGGATCCCAAAACCATAAGCCCAATTGTCAATGATCAGGACATGAAAACACTATACATATCCATGGGTCAAGATCCTCAAGGATCACTGAAAATCAAATATCAGAAACACTTCTTACTTGTATGGAGGTACTTGTAAACAACAGCTAGAACATCAGAAATCTGACAAGTTCTTTCAACACTGAAAAACAAAACATTGATAGTAAATATGAAATATACCTGACCAATTCTAAAATTTGATGATGCATCTAAATTTGTGTCCCATGAAACTTCGGATTGGTGAATAAGTGCAGGTACACCCTCAAGCTATCAGAATTATAACAAGGTTCACATATGAGAGAAAAAAAAATTAAAAATTAAAAACAAAAGTCTCATGAAATTCACTGAATCAAGACTTGAAAAAACCTGGAATTACCTCAACAAATATTCCAAAATAAGTAATTTTCTTGATGGTACATTTCACAACATCCCCAATACTAAGTCTAGCCTGCATAAAGAAACTTCATAAGAAATAGATACAAACACGCTTGTTGCATTCAAAATAATAAATTGATTTAACATTGGTGCCAATTCACAGGTTGTGGGTCTGATTCAAATAGTTTGGATTTACAAACCAAAATAACACTCCAATCAGGAGTAGCATTCACAATTAAAATGGGAGCACACCCAAACAACACTTCAAGTTGTGTGGAATTCACCATTTGACACATCAAAAGTTCAATCTAATGGTAAAATCCAAATCTGATGAAGGTCATTTTTGAGTTGCCTGCCAATTTGCAGGTACTGGGCATGACTGAAGAGATTTGAATTAACAAATGGCAGACCCACAATGCAGATTTTGGTTGGCAGCGCTGATGTAACAATGCTGGACCAAATGAGAACGCATGTTTTTCACTGCACTTTCAAATGTCAATTAGGGTATTTGGAAATTTTAGGTGTGGCTTAATTTGAAATTATGAGAAACTCTGGTGAGGAGGTTTTTTGCAATTACTGAGAAAATAGTGCACAAATTTATGTTAGATTAGGTTTAGATCAAATTTAGGTTATATTAGGCCAGTATTATGTAGTGATTAGGTTTCTTATTATGATGTGACTAGGTTTCTATGAGGTATGTGATTAAGTTCCTAGTTTGAGTCAATTTCTTTGGCTACATTTTTTAAGTAATCATTAGTTATTCTTAATGAAACAACTTAGAGTTTGTCAAGACGTGGTTCCAAAATTTCAACTTGGTATCAGAGCAGGTTTTAAGCTTAGGGTTTAGGTTTCAGTTTTGGTTGTCTCAGTTTTGGTTGTCTCTCTTTATTCTTTCTTCTTTCTTATTCTTCTTCCTCTTTCATTCTCTATCTTTCCTTCAATTTTGTCACCTTCTAAAACTCCATGCACAATCCCTACAACATGTCCAAAAACCCTAAAACCTTAAAATGTCTCCCAATGATAACTTATGAGTCCCCCATGTTTCCCAATTAAATCTAAATCTTTTAAACCCTAAAAAACCCAATTTGATAGAGTTTTTTTCTTTGTTTTACTTTTACCTATCTATTTATTTATTTATTTATTTTACAAATTTTCAAGGTTTTCAAGGGATGACGTGATTAGTGCACAACCAAATTGCAGTGACTGGGCCCTAGTGTTGAAAATCGTTGTACGTAAAAAATCTGCTTTTCAATATTTCAAGTTGTGTCTTTTCAATATTTCAAGTTGTGTCACTTCTAGCAAATTTCTGCTCTGGTGTATATGCATATGTCTGTGTGATTCAATCCACTCTCAAACAAATAGGATTGAAAGTCCTTTGATTTATATTATGCCCCAAGCCTTGGTTTCGTATCGAATTTGGCTTCAACCATTTTACAATCGGCTTTGAGCCAGAGTTGTCAACTTGATTTTGGACAGTGTTTCAATTTGACTCATTGAAACATTTAGGCCAATTCAGCATTTCAATGATTCATTCGGATTTTTGTTTCAAATATATATATAGGGGAGGTCTATATGGCACCCAAGTGTATTCAAAAGTGAAACACCCCTTTTCTAGTCTGGTAAAAAGCATCCACATGAAATGCATCATTTACTGCAATAGAGACATTTATGAAACTTGGAAACATAACCAAGGACATCTTCAAATTTTGAAAATAAGGATAACTCCCAATGTAGCTTTTCCCTTTTTAACTTTGACTGTTCCACTTCCATTGCCTTCTCCTAAAAATATGGGAGATTTTCGTTTCATACAAATTTTGACGGTGGAGCTCGATGATTGTAATTATGTTTCTGTTACTTCTCCTATTTTCTCTCCCATCCACATTTCTTTATTTTCTCTCCCATCTACATCTCTCAAACGGTTGCAAATGAAAGTGGATCAACTATTATTTCTTCTCCTAACTTCTCTCCCCATTAAATTCATGTTTCTTGAAAAATGGAGAAAGGTCTTATGTAACTCTTCTTTATTGGATGTTGGCTAGGGGAAAGAAATGGCCCCTTCTTTGAAAGGGGAGTTTGTTAGAATTCCCCATATCTATATATATATAGAAATTATCAAAACCACCCCATTTAAAAAAGGAACAAAACACCTCTTTTGAGTTGTCCAATTAAATATTAACACCTCACCCGTTAAAGCAAAAGATAAATGGTGCAGCAATATTTCAACCCCAATATTGAATAAGTCTCAAGTACGTCTTCTATGCCTATTTTTTAGGAGAATCTTTATGAGATAAAATAGAAGAATAAAGCAATGAACCTACCTTTGTTCATCTACACTCTTTTTAATGTTCTTTTTTTTTTTTTTTTGTGGGCGATACACTTAGATAAGTGGGCCCACTTTGGAATTCACTACTCTAGAAAAGTTGACCCAGCTTAAAATCCAAGTCTTTCACAGTCATATATCCTAAATCAATTGAGATTATTTAAAATTTGACACTGATTTTTTAGTAAACTTCACTTCAAGAATTGGGCCCATGTTCGGATTAATCAATATAAAAAAAACTCGAAAATTCTACGATGGCCCAACACCATTTGAGTGAGATTTGATGAGGGTCCTGTAAAAGATGGGTCCATTAGTTTCAACATTTTGAATTTTTCATAAGTAGTCCCCACTTAAGCATTTATAGTGGCCATTTGATGGCAGGCCCAACTCATAAAATGTGAAATTTGGTGATGGCCATACAATATGGGGTATATTTTCTTTGGCCCAGACAATTGTTACAAGAGTCCAAAAGAATGGGAAGAGTCCAAAAGAATGGGAACCGACTTTGCTTCTAAAAGATGGATTAGGAAGGAGTGTTTATTTTGAGATATAAAAAACATTCCTTTTAATTAGGAGAAAAAATAGGTAAGGTGATCTAAGATAGGTAAAGAGCTATAAGCATTTAAAGAGGGAGAAAAAGAAGGAAACAAATGTTATTAAGATACTCCTCCTCATCAACCTCTTTTGATAACTGCACCTCATAACCCTTTTTTATTTTGATTGGTTGAATATAGGGGTGTTGTGGTTTAAAGAACGCCTAGGGAGTTTTGTAGCACTCCCCATATATATATAGGGGTTCCTCACCTGCGCTCAACAGTAGATAAGGGGCGTCTGCTCAAGGGTGTGGGGCCCACCTAGGACGCACATGGGAATGGGGATGAGGGGGATTTGAAGGATACACAAAAGCCATTCTCTCTACCAAAAATTATCCCCATCCTTGATGTCTATAGTCTTCATCTGGGCCCCACAAATTTAACAGTGCATAATCCATTCGGATTGGTGTGCAGTAGATCTGACGGTCCAATCCATTCGAATCGGGCCAAAAATTGGTGGCCCGGTGGAATTCAAGGGCCCAGTGTGTGGTCCATTTGGATGAAGAACCTGTTTATTACTATTTAGTTTGTTACAATTAGACTTCCAAAGATTTTGTAGTTGTTTTTTTGTTTCATTTTACTTAATTATGTTCAGATTGACATTCATTTTACTTAATTATGTTCAGATTGACATTCTTATTTGAATTTATAAAATTTAAATGAAGATTTCTTATTAATTAGGTAAATGCCTAGAGTTTTACTGTGAAGGAGATTTGACACATGTATAGATATGATATGATACTTTTACTAGTCCTCTCTCTCCCAATGATATGATACTTCTATTAGTCCTCTCTCTCTCTCTCTCTCTCTCTCTCCCCTCTAGGACTTGGACATATCCGTAGTAAGCATTTCTCAAACTTAATCATTCAAGAAGGAAGCGCGATGAATGCAGTTGTGCAAGGAGTCATAGCCAAATTGAGGCTTCTGACAAAATAGCAAGCCCTACAAGTTGCTTTTAAAATATCTCAATAAGTCATTAGATCAAGGACTCTAGTATTCAGGACATGGTCATTTAGCTTTAGACCTACACTAACGTCCACTGGTAGTATCAAAGAGAAATACAAGGCGGACAAGGTACAGACCATGGTAAGCGAAAATCTGTTGTCATTTAAAGCATGCAACAGCCTATGGTTGCAAGATCCAATACTAAAGCTGAGTATTGAGCTATCGCACATTGGCACTAGGAGCACATGACTTGTTATAGCTATGGATTTTACCACATGAGTTGGAATTTTTATATAAAAGTCACTAGGGCTCTGAAAGCACATCCATTTGACAGATTGCAACGAACCTAGTCTACCAGGAATACACAAAGCATGTTGAAGTTGACTGCCATTTTATTAGATAGAAGATTGAAAACAACAATATTAGGGTTGAATATGTATCTACAATATCAACTGGCAAATTTTCTCGCCGAGGTAGTTCCAAGATGAAAATTATTTAATGCATTGTCCAAACAGGCATACCGCATACTAGATATCGATGCACTAGCTTGAGGAACGTGTTGAAAGTAGTGGACTTACTTGTAATTTTGGAAAGATAAGAGATTACTTGTAATTATAGGAAAAGCGGATTATTTTCATAATTTTCAGAAATATGAAAAAATATACATGTACAGGTTCATCTAACCCTAGGGAATAAGTGAGCATAAAATTCTCTCCAAACTGTTCCTTCTCTGTTGTTCATCCTCATCTAGGGATTTTGGAAACCCAAGAAACAAGATGGCTAGGAAACCCTAGGAAAAACTGTGACTAGGTTTGCTAGATTGAGTCAATATCTTTGGTTGTGCGCTATAAATAGATATTGGCTATTCTTAACGAAACAACTCAGAATTTTTCAATATGCAATTCCAAAATCTAAACTAAATTTGCTAGATTGAGTCAATATCTTTGGTTGTGCTCTATAAATAGATATTGGCTATTCTTAACAAAACAACTCAGAATTTTTCAATATGCAATTCCAAAATCTAAACTAATGTCACTCCAACCAGGTGCACCCATTTGGACAATACAGGACTCGCCTTTGGGGTACCAAATGGGCATCTTGTTGACGAAAGACGAGAACGTTGCTCTCAGATGAGAATCTGCCACATGAGTGCTGAAAGGTTGGTTCCACCTTTATAATTGCTGGACAGAGGGAAAAGGGAAAAAGGAAGAAGATATCCATTCTTCAAGCATCATATAATAACTTCTGTCAATTAGAATGCATACCATGAGATTTCTCTTTTTCTCTACCAGTTCTTCCTTTTCTTTTGGCCTCGCAGAGAAGAGTAGCCTTCTAGAGTTCCGATCTGCCAACACCACACTTACTTTGATTCTCTGCAAAAAAGGATGAAAGAAAGGAAGGTTCAAGTCATGATAACATTCAAAAGGGAAAGAGACAACTACTAATGGCAGAACCAAGTTCTTCAAACCTGACCAACAAAGGATGATAAGAATTTTGTCTTCTCATTGTCATATTCCTCGAGAAGATCTTCCACTTTCAAATCTGGTGCTGGATTGCTTCCAATATTCTGATCATTGTCTTGAATTGGATTTGAATCCGGTGGAAGATTCTGGTTTTGAATTTCATAATTGCCCAGAATGCTTAAGTTTTGCTTGAACAAAGATGGGTCTAAACCTTTCTTTCTCAGCCAAGATTCAAAAGCCAAAAATTTCCATCTGGCTCCAAGGTCTCTATATGGCAGAAAACCCACCAGAGAACCGAAGGATACCTGGAGAATGATACAGAAAATTCAGATTAGCAAATAAAAGCAGAAGACGAAATAGAAACCAACTACAAATACGAGAAATAAACAACAGGATATTCACATTATTGACTTAGGTTTAGGCTTCTAAATAAGGATTTCATGACTGAAAACCTGGTAGCTCAAAGCATTAGTCAATGACTGATAGCCACAAGCTTCTGCCGAAATGATAGATTTTAAATTTGTGGAATTTGTTTCATCCTCAGTCCTCACACGCGGAAACCAGTCAGAAATTCTCCAAGCCATTGGGAGAAATTTTCTAGTCACTTCCCCGCTTACACAGCTCACGGCCTCGGGATGCAGACTGTTTAGCAGTAATCCAGTCCGGGGTCATGACAAATTCTTTGGGGTTCAGAGTTTTCTTAGTCTTGTTTTTTTTCTCACGTAAAGGAACGACTAAGGCAGTCTTGGTATTTTTATGATGCTGAATACATGTTGCACTGTTTGCACTTATTCTCCTCTTTAATTTCAGGATTCCCACAAGGATTAAAGATACGTTGACTGTGAATTTAGAGATAGATAAGCTATCTAATATTGTTTTCTCCTTGCTATGACCTAGTAATTTCCTGTTGATTTGAGATTTTGGGGACCATTAACTTGGCTGCATCATAAGGTAGGGCAGTAGAGCAATATCCCTCTAAAGGTAGTTTTATATTTCTATGCCACTCCACAGTTAGAGTGGAGCTGCTACTCATTCCTTCTGCCAAAAATATTCAAACAAAGCATTCTTATATTGTTACAATGTAAAGCCACTCCATAAAATGTAAACATACAACAAAACCTCTGCTGCTGCAGCTGATCAGCTCCACCTCTTCTCTTTCTCCCGTCTGAAGAAGCACTTCAACCCTGGTCCAGTCGCTATCTGCATGTTCCTAGAAATTCCTAGCATACTCAGCATCAGAATCAACTTGTGATTATTGAACTTTTGTTCTCTCAGAATCTAACCTAAGTGATGCTTAGCAGCCTAAGGATTAGGTTAGATATAGGAGACTGGAACTTCAGGGCTTCTGGCTAGCCTACTAAGGGGTCAAGCTTATGGCGGACTTTTAGGCCCCAGAGCCAAGAGCTCACCCATTTTTATTCAGCTGCATAAATGCACCCAATTGGGCTGGGACCAAAGCTTGGCATACTTCCCAGAGTGTTCCAGCCAATAGCCAGATCCAGGCTCGTTCACTGTCATAGGCCAGGGATTGAAGAGTCGTCCAAGGTCAACCTTGATCGCTCAATGCACTGGAACAGTTAAAATGAGACAGGATCTGAACTTGATGCATTACAACCTTCAAGTTGTTGCACCAAAAAGAATGTTGGATTTTGGATTCCTTGTAACACACAAAACAAAGGCCACTTGACGACATAAATCAAATCTGTGAGAGAGAGAGAGAGAGAGTGTGTGTGTGTGTGTGTGAGAGAGGGAGAGAGAGAGAGAGATGCACCCTGATTCCTAACCTCTAGAACTACTGATTGAACCTGCTTGATTTCAGCCATATCATTACGCTTTTCATTGCTCAGATCTGTTTTCAACACTTCGCCAGCGTGAACCTTTTGTTTCATAGGCAGATCAAACCTGTACTTCAGCAAACCAGTAAACAACACAGCTAGTATCCAAAAAAGAGAATATAAGACCAAAGAAGGTTCCATCGGCTTAGATGCTTATGAAAAAGCAAGCTATGCCCTTAGGGCCTGTTCTTTTGCTAGAATTCCGATAATTCATGTCTGGGGAATTTTGAAGTTCCCAGACATAGTGGAATTCCTAGATGCTCCCTTGTACTTGAGCATCCAGGAATTCCACCAAAAGGTGAAGGAGGTGGAATTCTGAAATTCCCAAAGCTAATTGAGTCTTTTCAAGTGGCTGGAATTCAGATTCCCACAAATGAACAAGGCATTTGGAAATTCCACCAGACAAGCCATTACATCATGCCCCAAAAACCTCAACAAGATAAAAGCCCATTAGAAATTCCTCTAAAGAAATAGGGCCTTAAGTAAAATTAGTGGCTATAACATTATCGTTGCATAATTCAACCATACATGCATGTATTGAAACATTCATGAAGAAGTAAAAAAAAAAAACCAACACAATATGTGTGTATGATGCATTAGAGAAGATTTTACCACGGAAAATGGCAAAAACAAAATCAAGTTATGAGGGAAACTAAGGAATATAATTCAGAAATCAAATGATCATTCACAAATATTCTATGAATGTATCAGGTAATATATGGAAGTGCAGGATGATGATGCAGCAGACGTATATCATAGTCCTGTGTCTCAACCTTACAAATGTGGTTGGATCATTTGGTGGTCTAGACTTTTAATGGAATGGGCCCAACTGTGGATCAATGTGGTTGAACCAATCTTCCATGATAGAAGATCCTAGCAACCCAGTCTTTGGCCTCCAAAAAGATGATTGAAAGAAACTGCAATTGTCCATATAATTTTACAAAGATTGGATCTAAGAATTCCAATTTTGGATGTTGTTGAAGCATCCTCCTTAAATGAATGACATGTCAGATAGCAATTTTAATTGCTGAGCATTTATTGAGTCTAGCACAAGAAACAGTGAGATTGATAATAGTGCACAAATACATTCTGATCATCTGATGCACCAGAAACTAAAAATCTATCAAGTAAATTAGCATGCCTATTGTGATAAAGAGGAAAACAGCCACAAAGTGCAAAAGGGTTGCCAAGAGGACCTTTGGGGTTTCCCTTGCAAAGAAGCTTTAATAGACATGTTGCCGCTAGAGTAATCTGAGTTTGAATCCAAAGATTGAGATAAGCCAGATTGCTTTCCAGAAATACCAACATCACTCTGCTTGGTTTCTTGTAATCCTTGAGAAATCAAGTGCAACGTCATTTTGTAGAACTCCAACTAAGGGAAGTTAAAATGGGAAGACTGGTGCATTACCTGTTTTGAGCTCATTCACTGGTTTAGACAATCTCAAGATAGTGGTAGTGTCACTCTTTGGTGGTCCTTCAAGCCCTTCCACAGAAGATACAGGCAAACTGTTCTGTTGGAGACTATCAGAAGCATTTACTTCATCATTCACCTCTAAACTATCACAAGACATTTTGCCAAAACTCAAACCAATGGTATCACCAGATGGCATGCTCTCTTGGTTAGACTTCAAGCTCAGCTGCAGCAGCTCAGGCTTCTTTAACAATGTTACATCACTAATTCTATCCTTTTGGGCCAGTGTATGAACATTGTCCTTAAGGCTCTTCCTCATTTTTAAGAACAAGTTTGGTTTTAGTTCCAGCTTTGAATATTTTTGCGTTTCAGTGTTGTCCAATTGCATGACAGAAGGCTTCCTCAATGTGACATGAGAAGTGCTGCCCTCAGTGTTAATCCTCCTCGATAGTTGGTTTGAATTTGTGTCTGTTATAATCACAGGCTCATAATTTGGCTCTTCAGATTTGGTTCCTTTCTTCATGACAGGGCGAACTAGATTTAGATCTTTTCTACTGGTTTCATTTTTTTGGTAGGAAGGGAAGTTATTGGAAGTGTAAGATTGCTCCACTTCTTTGCTACCATGCAGGGGAACATCAACAGTATCATCATTTAACCTGCCTTTATTCTTATTGAATGACTTTTCTATGTCCAGATAAGAGATGCCTGGGTTCAATTTCCTTCCCATTATCTGCAGTAAACCATCCAAACATGGGATTGCATGGGTGAGAATTATATCTAAGTACTTAAGTACCAGCAGAAGAACCCAAGCAAAATAAATAGTTATAGAAGAGCTAATCTCACTGTTAGAATGAGCAACTTGAGTAGAGCTTCATGGAGAAAGAAAGGTTTAGTAACTTTTTATAGAGCAACTGCATTACCCACAAGCTGAAATTGGATATTCCAGGTCAACAATATAAATAAGTCCATTATTAACTTTCATTGGCATCCAACTTCGGCTAGCCCATTATACCTTCAGGCCTATTCACCGCAGGTGGGACATGATCCTGAGTTCAGGTCCAGATAATTAAGGAGCAGAAAATGTTGTCCATCTGGATAATTATTTCTCTTGTAGCACAGAACAAGTTTGGGTCCAGGCCCATTTATGAAAGTCACAAGTTGAGAACAAGCACACACACCCAAGGGGCCATGGCACATTTCCACTTGTATGTCATTATAGCCAAGAATCGACTAACAGGCTCAAGTCGTAAACAGTACTACCAACTTGGCACACTTACTCCCATATCATCATCACCATAGAAAAAACAAATTCACAAGATTAACTTATAAACAGGACTACCAACATGATGGGATCCACTGATGGATGAAGTCCCCACACATTCAACATGGATGCTAGGTTTTCTTGTCACCACCAATGATGCAATACTTCACAATGAGCAATGTATCTTGTCGTATTGTAGCTAACACCTCAGTTTTATGTGTAAGACCCATGTCCGTATCATGTTTATGGCATGTCCCTATGATATCCATGCTATATTTGGGCATCATAGGTCACCACCGTTGGGAACCCAAGGTGTCATAAGACAAGAGGAAACACTTTCTCAATGCAATTATAGGTAATCATCACCATAGACAAAAACCAATCCACAAGATTAACTGATACGCAAGACTACCAAATTTGTGGGACCCGGTGACTGGTGGAGTTTCCACACATTCAACATGGATGCCTTGCTTTGTTGTCATCACCATTGGCAACCCAAGGAGTTACCATATAGGGGGAAACACATGCTCAATGTGATAGGATCCAAGGGCCAAGCACCAGCCATGCAAGTTATGAGACCTAGAGGACACTAGACAACTCCATTAGATTGTTTTGAATAAAAATAGCAACATTAGGTTGCAAATCTTTGATTATGTCAAGCTCACATATCATGGAGATAATAAAATAATGATTGATTACCTTGATTTAGGCAATATAATTAGTAATTGATTACCTAAATTTAAGTGACTGATTACTTTGAATTTAAGTAATTGATATTCGTGATTTATGGTAATTGATTATAAATTGATATCCATGACTTAAGAAAATTGATTAGTGATTGATAGAATAGTTTCTATATTTGAGGCAAGGAATTCTATACATATCTAGTATCCCTCTCTATGAAAATTAAAAAACTATTCCCCAAACTTCTATGTGCTTACACAAGGTGTTCATCCATCCTCAAATTGGGCAATCTTATCATCATCATCATCATCATCATCATCCTCCTCCAACCGGTATCATAATGATACCCAAGGAGTCGTAACTGGTATCATCGAATTGGGTTATAATGTCTTGGTATTCATTATGACACCGGTTCTATGGATGGTTCTAACATTTGTCCTTCAGAATTTGTGTTGGATTGTAGTGGAAACACAACAGAAGAAGTAAATCCCCATCTCATTACATGAATGCAACATGATCAGAAAGTCCAGTGTTGGCGTAATGTCCCAGACCCTTTTTAGGGCTTTATTGTTTTGGGGTCTTTAAATAGTAATTGGTATGCCAACATTTGAGGGATTTTATTTAATAGGCTGGGTTAGTGGGCCCAAAGTCTAATTAGAATTTGATATAGTTTGGAAGGGCTCATTGGGCTCAAGTTAAGTGTCTTTATTTTATAAGTTACATGGTGATGGTAGGACCTCCTTTCAACATATGATGCACGGATACTTCAAAATGGGTAACATATTATGTCAGATTGTATCCGATATTTTACTTCTTATGTCGAAAATTAGTGTCCCTGACGTGTTTATGACGCTTCCTTGCGGTATCCAACCCGTATCCGGGCATCATAGCGTTCAACTATTATAAACAGGGTGTGTTTATCATAGCTTAAAGAGAAGGGACCCACATTTTATAACAGAAGAGAGGAAGTATTGCGCAAAGTCCCAAATGGGAATTGAGTTTGGAGCACAACTCCCGAAGGCTAAAGAGGCTTGCTGTCAACAGCAGGTCCAGAATTTGCCACTGGAAACAACTAAGATTGACTGATCGGTCGAAATAAAATTCAACTTTTGCGCTATGGTCAGTAATATCGCTAGTCGTAACCCAACCATAGTATTCTGCGGGTAACCATAGTACATCTCGCAGGTTGTTTTGAAGGGCTTTTTCTTCAGATAATGTATGAGGTACAACTTCAATAATCTACGATTCGCTTACGCTGAAACATTTTCTTGCACCATCTGTTTAAATGAAGCTTCCACATTATTATTTGTGAACTGATAAAATATATGATCTCATCGCGGACTTCAATCCTATATATAGGACCATGATTAAGATTGAAGGGCTGTGTTGTATTTATTGAGAAAACTTTTAATCAGCCCTAATCTTCCGCATTATCTCTGCTTTACGGAATGGGGGCGCCGCACAAACAATGTTGAAATGACATGAAATGAAAGCAGGCGGTTACGTGGGGGGGGTAAGTTACCCATAAAGTGAGCTCAATATAATGCAGTAACATAATTTTGAAGGAGCAATGGGCCCTAGAGAACTTGAGAATTGATAGGCAGGCATTACCTTCGCTACGGTTAGCTTGGGATCTTCGCCGATGAGGCGGCCGAATTTGAGCTCCATCTTGTCCCAGTGGTCGAGGTTGGAATAATCTGGGGATGCTGCGAGAACAACAGAAGAGGGCCGGCGAGAGGTTGTAGACCGGTTCCTCATTGCCCATGGAAGGGCGAACCGGCCACTGCAGCAGCAGGCGGTCAAGCCGTCCATCTGGCTGGCTCGCTGCGGCTACAAGCGGAGCAGAAAATCGCTGAATCTCTTTCTCTCTCTCTCTCTTTTTTTTTTTTTTTTTTTTTTTGCCCTTTTATTTTTGCTCCAGTTGTGTGGAACGGAGACTGGAACAAAGAGAGGAATGGAGCAGGGATATAGGTTGATTATATGTGACTGTGAGGCTCCTTCCACTCTATATAGTTCGCGCGACCCATTTTATATGATGATGTGCTATTTCACTCATTAAAAAAAAGATTTTAAATAAAATACCTAAACTACCCTCACTCTTTTCTCTTCACACTTACCTTCTCCACCACCTCCTCTCTCATACTCTTCTCCACCTCCCCCACCTGCAACTATTGGTAGCTCCGATAGAGGAAGCCACTGGATGTCCCTCTCCCTCTTCATTTCTCTCCCGCTCCCTCCTCATATCCCTTTCCTCTCCCTCCTTTTCTCCCTCCCTTCCCTCTTCCTCTCCTCTCCTCTCCTTATTCTGGAGTTTCACCATGTTTAGGCTTATAAGGCCAAACATTACAATATTATTTAGCCTCGCAAAGATGAATAAAGAGAATACCGCTCGGTCGAACAAAAGAGGGCTATTCAGCCAGTCTTGGTCGAACGCTGAGGAAAAGGGGTGGAGGATCTGCTATAGGGAGATGGGGGGTGCTTTGGAAAGGGGAAAGGGTGGGGGGATCTGTTGTAAAGAGACGAGGTCTCCTTGTAGGTGGCAAAGGAGAAAAGAGGAGTAGGAAGGGAGATGGAGAGAAAAGAAAAAGAAAAAGGAAGAGGAAGAGTCCGGCCGCCGAACATGGCTAGGAGGGGGAGGTGGGGAAGGGGATGAGAGAGGAGGAAAAGGTGAGTGGGGGAAAAAAGGAGGCATTTGAGTCATTATATATTTTTAAAGGAGTGTTAATATTCCAACACCAATTTTTACTCAATTTAGACATCTTCTTTCTATAGACATATGATTAAGTTAGTCATATTGGTGTTTTTCTCTCTATAGTCACCTATTTTCTTAACATACCCCTACCCATCTAAACATATTATTTCTCTAAACATTTTCTCTTAATTGTCACTCATCCACCCATCTTTTTCTCTACAATACAAAGAACACATTTTTCTCTCTTCTTCCGCCATTATCAAAAGATTGGTCTTCTTTCTCTATTATCAAATGCATGTTTCGATTCTATTAGATGAATGTGTATGCATCATTTTCTTTTTTATAAATGTTTAGCATGAAAAAACATGATTTTGTGAAAGTTTTTTATAAAAAAAAAAAAAGAAAAAACATGAGTTTTTCCAACTCCTGTAAAACGCCAAACATGACGTTCCCCTCCTGGAGTTGAAAATACTCTTGTTTTTTTCATGAAAATTATTTACAAAATCATGTTTTTTCTTGCTAAACCATTCACAAAAAAAAGAGATTAATGCAAACACATTCACCAAAAATCATATTTGATGGGACAAATAATACGAAGAATGGAAGAAGATAGTCACCAAGGAGAATTGAAGAAGATGCTTACTTGCACAGATTGAAAAAAATAGATGATAGGAAGAGGGAAAGAGAGAATGAGAAGGTGTGTATGAAAAAAAATTAGGGATTTAGGTTTTATAGCACAAAGGGCTTTTTAGTCTTTTCATACATGGGTAAGATTGTAATAAAAAAATATTAAAATAGGAGCTTCTAAATATACACTGTTTTTCTCTCTTCTTACACCACTTCTCTTTATACATAATTACTAAGTGAGTGAGTTTAGTTTTTATCTCTTTATACATACCACATTTACATATTATACCCTCATCCACATCCCTCTTTCTCTACACCAAAAATCCCTCTTTCTCTACACCTTTTTCCCCAAGGGTTCTTCTCAATTCCTCCTCCATTCCTCTTTTTATTCCCCTCCAATCTTGAAGGTAAGCTTTATTTTCTTCTCCACCATTGCCACAAGTGTTCTCCTTTCTCTTCTTCACCATTCTCAAAAGTATTCTCTCTTCTTTTTTCCACAATATTATTCATTAAAATAGGTTTTTGCATGTTTGGATTGTGATAGAAGAATGTATTTTGTTGCCATTCCATTCGGTGTTCATTATGCCCAAAGAAGATGAGTTCTTCCCGTCGCTATGTTCGGCCATGTGAGGCCGAACAACATGCACACTGTTCGGCCACACAGGGTCGAACATAAGGATGCTATTCGGCCACTGTTGGTCGAACACTCTTCATTGTATTCGGTCACCAGTGGCCGAACCTTATTCAATATGTTCGGCCAAGATGGACCGAACGTATGTATTGTGTACGGTCAATTTTGGCCGAACACTTTGAAGAATATGTCACAACCCGAGCCCAAAAGATCGGGGTCAAGTTTAAACCTAATCAGTGGCACACGTATTTCTGTGCATATATACTTATACCTTATCTAAATGCACGCACACAAGGGAATTCACACGTGCCAATACATGTACGCAGAAGCTGTAGGTATCGAACCACAACAAAATGCATACTGAAACAAAAGAATAAATATACAAAAAATTACATGAAGTTTAGAGTCATACAAAGGTGATCCAAAATATAAATTTATAACAACAAAACCCAAAAGAAATCCCACAACAATGTAGACTCGTATGCATGCAGGTCAGTGTCGCACTTCGGCGGAGTGATTACAACCACTCCTCGAGCCCTGATGGGGCATCTAGGATCTGCCATGGGGTCTAATTGACCGACGAGGGGTCGGTTGAGGGATCTGAGCCTGCAATACCAAGGACAATTCGTGAATACAACGATTCAACAAGGTATAAGCACTACTAATTTAACGTATGTTATATCTAACAGAATAAATAACAACTGATAAATCGTAGAGTTTTAATTTCGTATACAACGCAGTTGTACATTCAAAAGAAGTATGCTATCGGAATCAATGCTTACAGGATACGTACATAACTAAGTGGCTACTACATTTGCCCTATACTCCCTTTCAAGATCATACATATACACTGAGAACACCATCAACCGGGCAATGTACGAATGGGTCTAGGGTTCCTGGGCCTGGAAGCCCAAGACATAAACTCACAACAGCGGTGCCATACATACTATGCCAAATTCAACCCCATTGGGTATCTTAAGGCTGAAGCTGAGTAGTGCCTGACCATAGGGAGTCAATCATTTACTAGAACTGGAGTAAACCATCAATATCACAGCGAGCATATATCATACGTGCAAATCATACGTTCAACTCATAAATACAATACGCAAGTTAATGGGAAGATATCAAACAGATCAAACGAATCAAGCTAAAGGGCATAACGAGGACAATACCAACAAACCATACAGAAGAGTGGAGGTCAATGATCATCATACAAAATGCCATGCAACTCAATATTTAAGAGAATCAAGAACTTTTACTAGCTAACCCTAAGCTAGTTGTCACAACCCGAGCCAAGGAGTTCGGGGGGTTAACAAAAGCCAAACCGATAACACACGTACTCCCATGCCTGTACACGTAGACCTGGTCTAAATGCACACGCACAAGGGAAGGTTCACACGTGCCAAACATGTACGTGAAAGCTGTAGATATCAAAACATCACACTAAACAATACAAGGAGAAGATACAAAAACAGGACTGACATATATAGATAAAGGTTTTACAAAATGAACAAAAGAAACATATACAAATCATGATAGATCCAAACGTAACAAATCTCAAAATAAGGAAGACTCCTATGCAATGAATGTCCAGGGCGCTCTCCGGTGGAGTGACTACTCCACTCCTCTAGGCCTGATGGGACCTCGGGGGCCTCACTTGGAGTCTGGCCGACCGACGAGGGGTCGGTAGAGGTATCTGAGCCTGCAACACTAAAGACAACTCGTGAATACAACGATTCAACAAAGTATAAGCCATAACAAGTAACACATGCTGTGTCTATAGAATAAAGGACATCATGTAAGTCATAACATGTCACATTCGTATACTAGCTGTCGTGCAAGAAAGAAACATGCCATGTGAATCAATGTATACATACTGTGTACATAACTAGTTGGCGACTACATTGCCATATGCTCCCAAAAGAGGGATCTTATATCCGTGCAGAGAACACCATTGTCCGGGCCAGGGTACAAATGGGTCTCGGGTTCCTGGGGTCCGGATTCCCCAAGACGTTTCCTTACTGCAGCAAGGCCATGAAACTACACCAAATCCACCTCGTCGGGATCCTAAGGCTGAGGCTAAGTAGTGCCTGACCATACATAGTCAATCATGAAAACCCTGAGTAGATCGTGACAAGCATATCCTGCGTGCATATCCGAGAACGTGTCTTATACATGTAAGCTTGATAACATACATACATACTCAAGCTGGAAACATAGTACGCCTTTCAATGTTACATGTAATGATCCTGATAAAGAGTGGAGATCAATGATTGAAATACAACATGTTATGCAAGCAAATCTTATCATATCGAATCACATTCATTTACTAGCCAATTCTAATCTAATTATCCAGTGTTTCTAACCGTGCATGATGATGTAGTTTTAAGTTATCCGCTACACCGTTGTCTAGTGTTGCATTACATCATATGGTGCACTGAAATCCCTTAAACCAACACGCATGGGGAGGTGCTTAACAGCTGGATAATGCACATGAATGATTCGCAGCCCTCGGGATCATTCACGCATTTTATCATATTCCGTTGGGCAAGTCGAAGTTGCCTACCTTCTACTTTAAAAGTCCTACAGGTCTCCTTCTTTTCCTCTCGTTTTTACTGTTCATGTCAGCCAGCTCAGCCGTAGGTAACCCTACGGCTTAGCCGAAGGAACCTTATGGCTTAGCCGTAGAAGGCTTCACGGCTTAGCCGTGGCTGGGCCGTAGAAGAGTCGCAGAATTGCATACTCTCAGTTATTTTCAGGTGTCACCCTGTATTGATCTATGACTGGGTTCACGGTTAAGTCACGGCTTAGCCGTAGTGTGTTTTACGGCTTACCCGTAGCACATTTCACGGCTTAGCCGTACATGCGCGTGGTCAAATTTTGAATCAAATACAGAAAACCTGTAACAACATCGATTAAGCAAAATTGCAACAAAGAAAGGGATAGTGAACTCGAATTGGGCTGTGAACATGTTTTCCATGCAAACTCATGTGAATTAACCAAAATCAAGCAAATACCAACATGGGTTCATACATATTGTGCTTATACTTGCCTTAATGGAGTTCAAATACACCAATTGCTGTCCTTTGGCTTAATTCACGTCCAACACACACCTAATCTCCCATGCATGTAAGGAAGGGAAGAAACATGAAAGGACCATGAGTGCAACTAAAGAATAGAAGAATAAAGGTGGAGGAGAAGAAGATATTACAACTCAAAGCTCATCTAACACTCATCTAAAAAGAGGAATCAAAAGTCAAGAGTACACTTCCTCTTCCTTGGCTTGATGGTGGAGAAGTCGAGAGAGAGAAAAAGAGAGAGCCTTCAATGAGAGCAACGTGAGAAAAGAGAAGAGAGTGAGGAAATTGAGTCGGTGATGGCTTTATAAGATAAGTTGAAAGGCCAAATTGCAAGAAAGTCCAATTCATAAGACAATTTCCAGTTCGAGTCAAATCCGAGTCCAACGGAATCAAACGACATCAGTTACAAACGACATAGTTACAGAAGTTAACGAGCTCAACGAAAGACACGTGTTGACACCAAAATGATGCGAAAAGGACCATGTCTTAGAAACGCTAAAATTACGAAAAAGGGCTTAGTCTACCTGATCCAGGTCAAACTCAACCCAACTACCTATCATTGACCTCTAACGAAAACAAACCAAAAGCAAAACACAATTAACAACTAAAGCAACATTAATTAGTCGCTAAACAAGATCAAGCTGGGTCGGAGTGTTACACTAGTTATCTAGTGTTACTAACTGTGCATTGATCGCGCTTAAAAGTGTATGCGTGGAAATGAATTACAGAATCAAGGTCCGACATTCACGCACTTTAAGCGTTAAGAAGAATGGGAAATAATTACAGTTCATCATTAATTTCCCTTTTGTTTACATGGGTTCAAGTGCCCTGACCGCGGGGATGCAGATTGTTTACATACATTTTGAAAGTTTACAACCCCTCCCTCAAGTCTTATATGTGATCTCAATTTGGAAAATACAAGAAAATATACATAAGGTGGAAGAAAATGTGAAAAAGAGGAACAAATGGGGGGTGACCGTGACCCGCGGTCACTGCCCCATTCCAGTGACCGTGACCCACCCGCGGTCACTGGGGCCTTCCAGTGACTATGACTCACCTTCAAAACTAAGAAAAGAAGGTGGGAATGGTCGTGAAAGTGCTGCTAGAGTTTGCTTCTTGTTGCCTTAGGTGGTGACTTTCTTCAATTTCTTCACTTTTCTTCCTTATGTGTGTTCCCCTCTTCCTTTGTTTCTTCAAAATTTTCTTTTTTTATAGACTCCCAATCAGTTTTGTACAGTTTTGGGGAGTTAATAGCAGTTGTGGGGAGTTGGATTTCGAAGAGGAGTGGAGGGAAACCACCCAAAATCGTGGGAAACATCCTTTGAAGGTCCGTGACCGCAGGCTGGGGCCACGGACGAGGCCCAATTTCAGGTTTTCGCGTATGTGGCCCATTTTTGGGCTCAAACGAAGTCCAATTGCCACCAAACTTGGTGGGATGCTTCTTAACACTATTTTCTACATGTCATAAAAATTTCAGCCCGTTTTGACTTCAGGAAGTTGGTCAACTTTTTCATTAATTGGGCCTCGGTCACGGACAAGGCCCACTTTTGGAACATTGCATATGCGGTTTATTTTCCATTGTTTGAGGCCCGAATGATGTCCAATCATCACGAAACTTGGCAAGATGTTGCTTGACACCATTTTAAGTGTTTTATAGAAGTTTCAGCTCTGTTTGACCACCTGAACTTGGTCAACTCCTTTTGTTTGTGGGCCCCGGTCACTCCCAAGGCCCATTATTGGATTTTTGCATATGTGGCTTGTTTCCGCCTGTCCGGGGTCCAAACGGTGTCCAATCGCCACGAAACTTGGAGGGATGCTTCTTGACACTATTTTGAGTGTGTCACGGGGAAGTTTCAGCTCTGTTTGACCACCTGAACTTGGTCAACTCCTTTTGTTTGTGGGCCCCGATCACTCCCAAGGCCCATTATTGGATTTTTGCATATGTGGCTTGTTTCCGCTTGTTCGGGGTCCAAACGGTGTTCAATCGCCACGAAACTTGGAGGGATGCTTCTTGACACTATTTTGAGTGTGTCATAGAAGTTTCAGCTCTGTTTGACCACCTGAACTTGGTCAACTCCTTTTGTTTGTGGGCCCCGGTCACTCCCAAGGCCCATTATTGGATTTTTGCATATGTGGCTTGTTTCCGCCTGTCCGGGGCCCAAACGGTGTCCAATCGCCACGAAACTTGGAGGGATGCTTCTTGACACTATTTTGAGTGTGTCACGGAAGTTTCAGCTCTGTTTGACCACCTGAACTTGGTCAACTCCTTTTGTTTGTGGGCCCCGGTCACTCCCAAGGCCCATTATTGGATTTTTGCATATGTGGCTTGTTTCCGCCTGTCCGGGGTCCAAACGGTGTCCAATCGCCACGAAACTTGGAGGGATGCTTCTTGACACTATTTTGAGTGTGTCACGAGGAAGTTTCAGCTCTGTTTGACCACCTGAACTTGGTCAACTCCTTTTGTTTGTGGGCCCCGGTCACTCCCAAGGCCCATTATTGGATTTTTGCATATGTGGCTTGTTTCCGCCTGTCCGGGGTCCAAACGGTGTCCAATCGCCACGAAACTTGGAGGGATGCTTCTTGACACTATTTTGAGTGTGTCACAGAAGTTTCAGCTCTGTTTGACCACCTGAACTTGGTCAACTCCTTTTGTTTGTGGGCCCCGATCACTCCCAAGGCCCATTATTGGATTTTTGCATATGTGGCTTGTTTCCGCCTGTCCGGGGTCCAAACGGTGTTCAATCGCCACGAAACTTGGAGGGATGCTTCTTGACACTATTTTGAGTGTGTCATAGAAGTTTCAGCTCTGTTTGACCACCTGAACTTGGTCAACTCCTTTTGTTTGTGGGCCCCGGTCACTCCCAAGGCCCATTATTGGATTTTTGCATATGTGGCTTGTTTCCGCCTGTCCGGGGCCCAAACGGTGTCCAATCGCCACGAAACTTGGAGGGATGCTTCTTGACACTATTTTGAGTGTGTCACGGAAGTTTCAGCTCTGTTTGACCACCTGAACTTGGTCAACTCCTTTTGTTTGTGGGCCCCGGTCACTCCCAAGGCCCATTATTGGATTTTTGCATATGTGGCTTGTTTCCGCCTGTCCGGGGTCCAAACGGTGTCCAATCGCCACGAAACTTGGAGGGATGCTTCTTGACACTATTTTGAGTGTGTCACGAGGAAGTTTCAGCTCTATTTGACCACCTGAACTTGGTCAACTCCTTTTGTTTGTGGGCCCCGGTCACTCCCAAGGCCCATTATTGGATTTTTGCATATGTGGCTTGTTTCCGCCTGTCCGGGGTCCAAACGGTGTCCAATCGCCACGAAACTTGGAGGGATGCTTCTTGACACTATTTTGAGTGTGTCACAGAAGTTTCAGCTCTGTTTGACCACCTGAACTTGGTCAACTCTCCAGTTGACTTTTTTATGACAGTGGGCCCTTGTTTCAGCTGTTTGAAGCCCAAATGATCCCGGTTTGATTTGAAACTTGGAGGGACTGACGTCAAGAACATCTTGGAGTATTCATCCAAATTTCATGCAGTTTGGATTTGAGGAAGTAGGATTTCGAACAGTAACCTATTCATTGCATGCGTTAGGTCACTATTCACTCCACATTGAGGTAGTTAGCCTGTTTTCTATCAGAACAGCCTCCCCTTGACTTGAAACTTTGGGAGAATAACTTGGGGCATTCTTTGAACATTTTTTCCAAATTTTATCTGATTTGGCCTTCTGGAAGTAAGATCTTAGCCGATGACCCCCAAATTCGGGATTATTGTCCTCTAAGCTGACATGTAATGAAATCTAGGCCAAACAGAGTCTTTTCATCTTGAAAATTTGCAAAGTATCTTCTGAGCATGACTGAAGCTTCGCGTCTAAATTTCATTAATTTTGGACATCGGGAAGCAGGACTTTGGTCAGTGACCCCCTGGCTTGGGGGGGAACTGACCTCAAGCTGACATGCTTGTGGCTTTTGAGTTCGATGATGTCTGTTTAACCCGAAATTTGAACTTCCTCTGAGAGTTCCAGCTACCTTGATTTTCATGGAATGCCGGTTCTCACAGTGATTCCCCAGGATCTGCAAATAACCTCTGTAGCCTAAATTAAGCTGAGATGAGGTGTCTTCGCTGCAATATTTGCAATTTTTATTGGTCAACATGCATGATGATGTAACTTTAAGTTATTCGATACACAGTTATCTAGTGTTATATTGTATCATGAAGGTGTATCGAAGTTCCTTAAACCAACACCCATGGGGAGGTGTTTAACAACTGGATAATGTATATGAATGAAGTGCAACCCTCGAGATCATTCGTGTAATTCTATCATATTCCATTGAGCAAGTTAAGGTCACCTACATTCTAACACAAAGGCCTTATAAGGTCTCTTCAATTCCTATTTTCTTATTTTCCCTTGGTCTTACGGCTTAGCCATGGGTGACCTACGGCTTAGCCGTGGACATCTTACGACTTAGCTGTAATATGCACTGCGGCTCAGTCGTGGTTCCCCTTACTATTCATCCGCATTTTTGGCTTAGCCCTGATTTGTTCTACGACTCAGCCTTGTTTTGTTCTACGGCTTAGCCTTGCTAGGGTTACGGCTTAGCCGTAACACATTACACGGCTTAGCAATGGCTGGACCATAGAAGGTTCTCTCAGATTTCAGTTCTTTGGAAATCAAGCTGTACCTTGACCTACAGTTGGGTCATGGCTAGCCTACGGCTTAGTCGTAGCACATTTTACGGCTTAGCTGTAGCCTTACCGTAGAAGAAATCCGAATTTTGCAGCTCTCTGGAATCTGAGCCATAGGCAGTTACAGGCTTATGGCTTAGCCGTAAACTGCATGGGGTCAATTTTCTAAACCTGTGACAGAATCAACTGTATGTGCATAACATTGAAACATCAACATCTAAAGGATAGAATTCAACACAATTGAGCTGTAAACACGTGCAAGATTAAAGAGTTCTTCGCAGTCATACATATATCAACATGGGTTCATCCAAATCATGCTTATACTTGCCTCAAATAAATTCTAACACGCGAACAGTTATCCCTTGGCTCAAAGCACACATCTAAACGCGATTCTAATTCCTATGCATGGAAGAAGAAGGAAGAAGTGAGTGCATGTGCAATGACTGACGTGAAGAAGAAAATGAAGAAGTAGAAGATTAAGAACCCAAAACATACCTTCAACTACACAAGAAAAGAGTTGACACTGGTGCACAATAAACACCCCTTCCTTCTTGGCTGGATCGTGGAAGAAGGAGGAAAGGAAGAAATGAAGAACAAAAGGAAGAAGACGTTGAATGGACGAAGTCGGTGCATGTATGTAACAATCCGCTCCGCACCATCGAGGTATTGTCCGCTTTGGACTTCCCAGGAGGTCACCCATCCTGAAATTGCTCTGACTCGAGCACGCTTAACTTCATAGTTTTTATGAAAGTCCTCACGGTTTTGTCCCCAAAAGGCGCCTCCTCATTTTGAGAAGGTATTGTTCCACCTAACTGATCATACAGAGCGGGCAGAGGACACTGTTTTACCCTCAGAGTACGCAGCGGGGATTTTGTCCTTGCATAGACTCGAACCCTGGTCTCACCCGAGGCACAGCCTGGATCTTAACCAGTTGAGCTACCAAGCGCGCCTCGACAATTTAGAATGAATTCTTACTTATATTCTTTACATTCAAGCACTCTTGGGACTGGGTCGTTACAATGTATATCTTCTTTTATAAGCTATGTTTTTTGGAAAATTTGCATAAAAGTCCAACGATTAACACAATTTACAGTTCAAGTCAAATAACGGTCCAACAAAAACAAATAATGTCGTTTGCATACGAAGCAGTTATAAAAAGTGACGAGCTCGACGAAATACATGTGTTGGGGCCAAGATAATGGATGAATGACAACGTCTTAGAAAATTTAAAATTACGAAAAAGGGCTCATGTCTACCTAATCTAAGTTAAACTCAACCCAACTACCTATCCATGACCCGCAACAAAACAAAAACAAAGGCAAAACACAATTAGCAACCAATTCATCATTAATTAGTCGCTAAACCGGATTAAGTTGGGTCGGACTGTTACAGAATATTCGGTCAGACAGGGCCGAACACAATGAATACACAGAAGTCTAACTCAAGTAACATGTGATTGAATTACTTACAGATATGGCTAGTAGCTCTAGAACTCGTCCAACGGCTTCTGAAAAAAGGCATTGTCAACTCGTTGAAGAAGCAATTATTGAAAAGCTGGAACAACCTGAAGTCCTGGACTTCGAAGAGAACGAATATGAGGAGGTGGAAAAAGATGAAGAACATAATGGAGAAGAAATGGTTCGGCCAAATGACCCTTCGGTCTTAAAGAGTTTTCAAACACGTTGCAAAATTTATTTGGGAAAAAGAGGTATGCTTTTATATATTTTCCATATAAATGTGACATTTTATTTCTTCTTTAATGTGTATGCATATTTTCAAGACCGTCTTCTACTCAAGTGTTTGAGTCATGGCCAAAAAGTAAGAATGCGGCATCTGAATGAGTCAGATTTATTTAGACAGAAGATTGATAGATCTGGTCTACCACCATTGATTAGGACTTGTTATAGATTTATTGATAAGAGCCTTCTATCAGCTTTTGTTGAAAGGTGGCATTCAAAGACTAATACGTTCCACATGCCTTTCGGGGAGATGACCATTACTTTAGATGATGTTGCCACCATTTTTGGGATCCCAGTAACAGGGATAACTATTTCATATAACGATGATTTTGGATTTTTTGAAGCTGAAGAGCTACTACACCGAGCATTAGGAGTTTGACGCTCGGAGGCTCATGATGAGCTTGCACAGGTATAGGGTCAGTCAATAAGGTTGGAGTGGCTAAAACATAAGTTTGATGCAGTGACAAATTCTGATGGAGAAGCAGCCATTGACCAGGCAGTGAAAGCCTATTTGCTATATTTATTTGGATGTACACTGTTTAGTGACAAAAATGGCACACATGTTTCGGTCATTTATCTTCACTTCCTCATGGATGTTAATAGTGTGACTTCATATTTGTGGGCGTTGCTATTTTGGCCTATCTCTATTGGCATTTGGGGTTAGCTACTCTGTTTGAAGTGAAACAAATAGCCGGGTATTTATCACTCCTGGAAGCATGGATATATGAGCATTTTCCATGTTTTGCTCCTAACTCAAATCTCATATACGTTCAACACGACTCTCGAGCATTACTGTGGCATCCGAGCAAAGAGTCGAATAAAAATGGCCGTCAATTGTTATGGAAAACGATTGGCGAAATGAGTAATGATAAGGTATTGCATTTCTCACCAGTAATAATTTTAAAATAATATGCATTATTGTATTTATCTGCTACTAGATATCTATGTTAATTGACGCATGTTACTTGGGATTCGTATCGCAATTCAAGGTAGCAACATCCATTATATCAGTTTGCATTCTACTCTGGATACATTAGGTGTTTGGAGGTTGTGGAGCCGTATCACCCAGAGAGAGTGTTGAGGCAAGTTGGAAGACAACAAACTATTCCTCTAGCACCATGGGCTCCAGATCGGACACATCGAGGTCTAAGTATTTAGCAATATCAAATTGCATATCAATGGGTTGATCAACAGTGGCAGAGATGGGAGAATCATGTATTGTCATTCGTAAACCGGAGTCGGGTTGTCAGATTTCCATCGGATTGTGTCCCCGATTATTTGAGCTGGTACACACAGATATTGTCATAACCCGGGCCCAAGAAACCGGGGATTATGATCTTCCCAATCAAGGACACATGTACTCCAGTATACCTGCACCCAAGCCTGAACTAAATGTACATACACAAGGGAACATTCACACGTGCAATTACATTGTATGCGGAAGCCATGAGTGTCATTATATTATGCTACAACAAAAGAACCAAAGAAAAAGACAATAATATAAGCAAAATGATATGTACAGTATATACATTCAAGTCACAAATACAATACAAGCCAAATGGAGAGACAAAACAAAAAGTGAGACAGTGATATGCAATGGAGGCAAGATGCACAAAAACACTGATGAGCTGCTCTCCAGAGGGAATTACTCATTCCCTCATCTAGCCCATAAGGGGTCCTTACGATCTCTCCTGAAGTCTTACTGACCTTCATAGGATCAGAGATGGAATCTGAGCCTGAAACACCAAAAACAACACGGGAGTACAATGACTCAGCAAATATAGGCAATCTATAGGTAACACATGTTGTATCTAACAATAATTCATTACAGGTGGATTAAAAGCTCTCTCTCATGTCTTTTCCAACTAACACTTTCATCTTTCCACCGTTTCGAATCTCTCCCTTTAAACTTTCCCTCATATCTTTTCCAATCCTAAAATCTTTCCTATAATGTTGTTGGAGAATTATATATATTAAAGTTTTAAAAATGGAGGCCTTTAAAGGGTGCTACATCAGCACCCCTTATTTTTCTTTTTTTTCTAAAATGCCACGTCAGCATCCTGAAAAATTTCTCTCTGCCAACCATTTTTGCATCATCCCCTAAAATCTCTCATTTTACGCACCTCTCTCACTCATCTATTCCATTTGCAAACTCTCTGTTCATTATCATCCTCCTTTGCCTTTGCTACGCGACCTGATCCACTAGCTCTTGCACTGCCTGCCGCTTCCCTCTCCCTCCCCCTGGCTCCCATCCCCAAACCCTTTCACCACACTTTCCACTTGCTGCTGCTGATGATGAAACATCGGATTCGGCTGAAACCGCTCTCCGACTGCCGAGAGCCTCACGTCCTCCTCCCCGACAGCCCCTGCCTTCGCCAGAAAATCCTTCAATGTCATCTCCTTATAAGTCATCTTCTCACCTTCTCTTGTCAACCCACTTTCAATAGAGGTCATGTCAGTACACTAAGCAATCATGCAAATGAATAAAACATGCCAGTGCGAATCAATAACAAGAACACTGAATTAGTGTAACACTCCGACCCAGCTTGACCTCGTTTAGCGGTTAGTTAATCTTGTTTTAGTTGCTAATCGTGTTTTGTTTGTGTTTTGTTTTCGTTGTGGGTCATGGATAGGTAGTTGGGTTGAGTTTGACCTGGATTAAGTAGACCAAGCCCTTTTTCGTAATTTTAGCTTTCCTTAGGCATGGTCATTTTTGCATCATCTTGATGTCAACACGTGTCTTTCGTTGAGCTCGTTAACTTTCGTAACTACGTCATTTGCAACCGAGGTCGTGTGATTCGATTGGATCTTGATTTGACTCAAACTGAAAATAGATGTATGACTTGGGCTCTCTTGCAAATTGGACAACCCATTTGATTATATAAACCATCCATCGATAAAAACTCAAGTTCCTTCTCTCGTTTTCTCTCTTTCTCTTCACTGCACGTGGAGTTCTCCCTCCTTCACTTGATTTCTCTCCATCGATCAAGCTTGTGGTTCTTGCATGTGCAATTGAGGTGAGTGGAAGTCTTCCATTCTTCTCATCTCCGTTCTCTATCTCTTCTCCTTCTTGCTTCTTTGCATGGTGTGTCTGTGTGTTGTGGATTTCTCTCCATCTCTCATGCATGCATGTGGTTTTGCTTGTGTTAGGTTGTGTTTGGATCCAAGGGCTACCATTGTGCATTTGAATTTCCAATTGAGGCAAGTATAACCATAGTTGTGAGAACCCATGTTGGTATGCTTTGATTTTGGTTAGCTCACATTAATGTGTATGGAAAACATGTGTTTACAGCCCATTGATACTCATTTGATTACTACTTGGTCTATCTTCCTTGATAAATTGAAATTTGGATGCTTCCCAGACATTCTGTACAGGTTTCAGGAAATTGAATTCGTGCAGGTACGGCTAAGCCGTATAGCACCTACGGCTCACAGTCCAGAGAGGAGAAAAACCCAGTTTTCCTCTACGGCTAGGGCACGGCTAAGCCGTGGATTGCCCTACGGCTAAGCCGAAGCCCAGCCGTGGCCCAGCCATAGAACAATACAGGGTGCAATTTCTGGAATAACTGAGAGTCAGCAACTGACCAACCTTCTACGGCCCAGCCACGGCTAAGCTGTAGACCACACACGGCTAAGCCGTAGCACACACACGGCTAAGCCGTATTCACACTAGACTAATGAAAGAAAAACAAGGATAGGTGTAAAGAAAAGACCAATATGGCCTTCATGATGGAATGTAGAACACCTAGACTTGCTCGACGGAATGTGAGACAACGCGTGAATGATCTCGAGGGCTGCGAATCATTCATGTTCATTATCCGGATGTTAAGCACCTCTCCATGGGTGTTGGTTTAAGGGACTTCGTGCACCGCCCGATTCAAGGCAACACTAGACAACGGTGCATCGAATAACTTAAAACTACATCATCATGCACAGTTAGAAACACCGGATAACTAGATTAGAATTGGTTTGTAAAGTAAGATGATTCGATTTCACATGATTTGTTGCATAACATATTGCATTCGATCATTGATCTCAACACTCTACATGATTACGTATGTTTCGTTACTTTCACCTTGTGGTTTATTACCTTGAGTATGCATGTATGGTATGTTCACTCACAGATATGCTCGTATGATATGTTGTCACGATCGACTCAAGGTTTCCATGATTGACTTGGCATGGTCAGGCACTACTTAGCCTCAGCCTTAGGATCCCGACGGGGTGAATTCGGTATAGTTTATATGGCCTGCTGCAGTATGGATTTTGTCTTGGGGAACCGGACCCCAGGAAACCGAGACCCATTGTACCCTGGCCCGGACAATGGTGTTCTTTGCATGTTACAAGATCCCTCTTTTGGGAGCATATGGTAATGTAGTAGCCGCTAGTTATGTACACAGCATGTTATCCTTGATTCACGCAGCATATTTCTTTCTTGATAGCCTAGTATACGAAAATGCCTTCTTTAATAACATGATGTTCTTTATTCTATTAGACACAGCGTGTGTTAACTTGCTATGGTTTATACTTTGCTGAATCGTCGTATTCACAGTTGTTTTTGGTGTTGCAGGCCCAGATCCCCCTGCCGAACCCTCGCCGGTCGGCCAGGCTCCAGATGAGACCCCCGGGGCCCCATCAGGCCTAGAGGAGTGGATGTGATCACTCCACGGGAGAGCGTCCATGGCATGCATCATTTTGGAGTCTTGTTTTGTGGATTTTCAGACTTGTATTTGGCATGACATGTCATTATTGTATATACTCTTTTGTTCTTTTTGTAAGACTTTCATATGTAATTATGTCAGTTTGTTCTGGGTATCCCTTCTCTTGCACTGTGTCACAACCCGGGCCCAGAAATCGGGGGTTAGCGAAAAGCTAAACCAGTGACACACGTACTCCCGTGCACGTGCATCCAAACCCAGTCCAGATGCACACACACAAGGGATCTAACACGTGCGAAACAGACGAACGCGGAAGCTGTAGAGATCATAGCAAGCAACAAAGAAAATAGCGGAAGCCAAAGCAAATACAAATACGGAAGCGATAAAGACAATTACACTGATAGAAAACCAAATACACACCAAAACCAAAATATACAAAAGATACAGAATACAAGTCCAAAGTCCAAAGTCTGAATATAATTCCCAAAAACCAAAACTCGAAATTAAAGCCACTGATATGCATGCACGCAATTGGCAGAAGTGATCAGGCCCACTCTGCCAGACCGGAGGGTGCCTCTACACTCGCCCCTGCAGCCTCCTCGACCGCCGGGGAGCTGGGCAAGGTATCTGTGCCTGCAACACCACAGACAACACAAATGAATACAACGATCCAGCAAATATAAGTAGCAGAGATGAAACACTCATAGTATCAAAGCTGAATAAATGACAGAATAATGATTTCAGAGTTTCATCTTAGTATGCTAAGCAAATCGTGCGTAGACGTAAAGCATGATATGCGAATCGAAACATAGAAATACTGAACTAGTTGGCTACTACGTTAACCATGTCCTCTCCAATAGAGAGCAGAGCAAAGCAGAGCAGAGGAGAACACCACTGACCAGGCCAGGGTACAAGTGGGTCTCAGGTTCCTGGGTTCCGGGGTCCCAAGACAAAGCGACACTGCAGTGAATACAGAGATACAGAGATCTAAGCCAGAGGTAACCCCGTCGGGCATCCTAGGGCTGAGGCTGAGTAGAGCCAGACTAACACCAATCAAATCAAATCCATAGAAAGGGAGATTATCCGCTGTGGACTCACCGATGGCAAAGACCGGATCTTATCCTCACGTATTAACCTCTGGGCAGAGCCACCAGGGAATACCCAAAATATACAAAGCCAGAGAATATACAAAGCATAGTCGAATTACAGATTAGAACATAGATTAAATCAAAGCACAGCATAGATCAGAACTTAGTGCCGAACAAAGAATGATACAGATACACAGAACGAAAGCAAAATGACTGAGGAATGCATAACATAAATTAACAGAGCAGAGGGCAAAACTATAAACAATATGCAATGCATCTCAGATTAATACGGAGTCAAGGTTCATTACAAGCCAGTCCTAAGCTAGTTGTTCACTGTCACTAACCGTGCATGTTGATGTAGTTTTAAGTTAGTCAATACACCGTTGCCATCAAAGTGTTGCGAAATCTTTGCGTGCACCGACGTCCCTTAAACCAACACCCATGGGGAGGTGCTTAACAGTAAAACAACACTCACATGAATAAGTCACAGCCTAACAGACTATTCATGCGTTCCAAGAATCCATTGGGCCGGTTTACATGAGTGGTCAACCCGTTTTTGAGCCCTACAAGTCTCACCATTATCCTAAGTTATGTTTCAGAATTGCCATGCCTAACGGTTTAGCTATGAGGGACCTATGGTTGAGCCGGAGACATCTTACGCGCTCGACGTATTATACACCACAGCTTAACCCTGGTTCCATTCAAAACACAGCTAAACTGATCATCTTTCACCTCTGATCTGATGCCTTTTTCGGCTGAGCTACAGTCAGTATACGGCTTAGCTGTAGACCAATCCACGGCTTGGCCGTAGCATTCCACGGCTTAGCCGTAGCCACACCGTAGGAGTTCTGTGTTGGAAAAGTTTCGACTGATCAGAGATTTAATTCACGGCTGGGGTACGGGTTGGGTCACGGCTAGCTTACGGCTCAGCCGTAGAACAATTTACGGCTTAGCCGTAGCCTAGCCGTAGAACAAAACTCCATTTCGAGTCTCTGGAAATCAAGCCGTAGAAGTTCACGGCTTAGCCGTACAATACAGAGATGAATTCGGGCTGAGTACAGAAACTGAAATTTGACACAGAAACATCTCCAAACAAGCTACGGAGGTTCCAAATTCACAAGCATTGGCTGTAACCATCAAATACACTAAAGAAGATGGAAATCAAAGCATTCAAATAGAGTACCCATGTGTATTATCAAAGTCTGTACTTATACTTGCCTCAAATCTGGAAATCCACTGAAACAAGCTCCAAAGCAACTAAAAATCAAAGCAAATCAAAGCAATACACCATGCATGAGATGAAGACACATCAACAAGGAAAAGAACTGCAATTGGAGAAGAAGAAGGGAGAGTTGGGAGAGAACCCACTTACCTAAGCAATATACAGAGATGAGGGAAGAAGAGAACCCAAATCAAAATGAGAATCCAACATCAATCGAGCAAGAGAAGTGAAGAGAAGAGAGAGAGAGAAAACGTGGAGCTCCTCTGGAATTCCTTGCATGCACGATCAAGTGAAATGAGCAAGAGAGAGAGACACCTGGAGAGTGACTCATATTTATAGATTTGTAGTTTTAAAACAAGGTCCAATGGGTTTAAGCAATTTACAGATTAAGTCACGCGAAGGTCCAACTTCTCCAATTGACTCCAAACGGATCTGACTCAGTTACGGAAAATAACGAGCTCAACAAAATACATATGCTGACACCAATATGATGCAAATATGATGCAAGCAACGCAAAAGCAATATTACGAAAAAGGGCTTAGAACTACCTATCTCAGGTCAAAGGTTGCTCAACTACCTATCCATGACCCAAAACAAGTCCAAAAGAAATAAGCAAAACAAAACACACACTAATGAACCACTAATCCGGCTCAAAGGGGATCGGAGTGTTACATCTATAACAACCCGCCCCGCACCATCGAGGTATTGTCCGCTTTGAAAGCACGCTTAACTTTATAGTTTTTTATGGAAGTCCTCACGGTTTTGTCCTCAAAAGGCGCCTCGACAGTTTAGGACGGATTCTTACTTATATTCTTTCATTCACATGTACTTTTTGGGACTGGGTCGTTACAGGCCCACCAGCTTCCGCCGGATATGTCCCCATATCCACATATCTAGCATAATGTCGGACCGAAGATGGCCTCATAAGCGATGTGGGACTTCGTTCCTCCTCCTTCGTTCCCCCCTCCTATTTGTGGAGGGCAGGATTCGAGAGGGAAGCAGGATTCGAGCGGTCCCCAAGGGGTCCGGCCTAACGGCCTCACCCTCCACCACTCAGAGGAGAGCCATCCCCTTCTCTGATACCATCTGTAACAACCCGCCCCGCACCATCGAGGTATTGTCCGCTTTGAACTTCCCAGGAGGTCACCCATCCTGAAATTGCTCTGACTCGAGCACGCTTAACTTTATAGTTTTTTATGGAAGTCCTCACGGTTTTGTCCTCAAAAGGCGCCTCGACAGTTTAGGACGGATTCTTACTTATATTCTTTCATTCACATGTACTTTTTGGGACTGGGTCGTTACACACTGTTAGTTTGTGTTTCTGATATTTACAGCTTCCGCGTACTTGCTTGGCACGTGTGAATGTTCCCTTGTGCGTGTGCATTTAGACTCGGTCTACGTGTGCAGGCACGGGAGTACGTGTGTCATTAGGTTTGGCTTTTGCTAACCCCCGAACCCTGGGCTCGGGTTGTGACAATTAGGTGGTTACTACATTTGCCCATTCTCAGTATGAGGAGCACTCAGTAGTGAGAATACCATCGGCCAAATGGGTCTCGGTTTCCTGGGGTCCAGAATCCCCAAGATGGTAGCACACCGCAACAGTAACAATCAATAATATGCCGAATGTCAATCCCATCGGGTATCGTAACGCGGAGGCTGAGTAGAGCCAGACATGATCAGTCAAACACTCAATCAATCAATCAATCAATCAATTAATCTCTGACTAGATGTGGGACTTCGGTCCCCCCTCGTAGTCAAGCAGCGAGATATCAAGAGGTCCCCAAGGGGGCTCTATACCCCTCCATCCAACTGATATCCAGGCTAATACATAATAAGCATATATCACTCAAATAAGCAGATATCAAAACATGAAGAATAGTAAGTAAAACAAGACAAGATCTGCAATTGTTACACAAGTGCAAACATACATGCACATCAATGTCCACGTCAATGGCAAGATATTCAAAGTAATACGAAATAAGAATTGAGGGCAAGAGCCGTGTGTCAAGATGCTATGCAGTTCAATTAGATAGAATCAAAGTCATTTACTAGCCAACTTCTACTTTAGTTATCCATTGCCACTAACCCTGCATGATGATGTAGTTTTAAGTTATCTGATACTTGGTTGTTCTTCTTTTGGTGCTTCATTATAAGAGGAAAGAGTATAGAAGTCCCTTAAACTAACACCCATGGGTGGAGCTTAACGAATGGATAACAATCATAAATACATCTCAGCCCTTAAGACTATTCATGATATGCCCGTAGTCAATTATTAGGGTGGTCCTCTCTATGATTCTAAGTAGCCTATGGTTAGTGAAAAAGGTCATTTACATGAAAATCCACACTCTGCCATTCTGCCTAGCTGACCGAACGCTAAGGTACCCGACTGGTCGGGTGCCTCCCATAACCGAAATTCGACCGGTCGGGGCTTCAGGACGAACCGATCAGCCCTGAAGCGGCGGGTGCGAATAGAGGCTGTTCGAAACTGTTTCTCTGTTAACCAATGAAGGCATAAACACAAAAAGGGCTGTCATACCATGCATATACTAAGCATAATGAAGTAAATCATAGCCATCACGGTGTACCAACATGTATTTATCAAATAGTTGCTTATAAGTGCCTTAAATGACGATTGCCAAACTATCATGTATTGCTAGACTGGAGTCACAAATAATTGGAGGAAAAGCTCGATGCTTGACACCCACGAAGAAAAAGGAGAAGAAGAAAAAGAAGAAGAAGACGCTAAGAAAACCAAAAAAAAAAACAATGGAAGAGAAGAGATAAGGATGAAGAGGTCGGCGGTTGTATATATAGTTTAGCCATTTGCAACTAGGTCCAAAAGTTATACAAATTACAATTCGAATCAAACGGACACTTAAACACATCAAACGACTCCAGATGCTCTCAGGGCAGTTGCAACAATTGACAAGCACGTCGAAAAACACGCGATGACATCAAGATGACATCAAAATGACGAATTCGAACAAATAAGGAAATTACAAAAAGGGCCTGAAGTTACCTAATCCAGGTTAAACTCAACCTAACTACCTAACTAAGACCTTAAACATAGCCCAGAGAAGGTCAAACATAATAACCTAACAGTAACCTCTTGCAAGACACTAATCACGCAATTAAACAACCTCTAACCTGCATATTTAGGGTCGGTGTTACAGATATCATGGAGGATAGTATAAAACCCAAGGTATCGATCCACGTGGGGGCAAAGAAATGAGGCAAGTGGGGCGAGCTCGTTTACAAATTACGAACAACGTTGTCAAGATGCACTAAGTATTGCTGAACTACTGACAGAGGCTAACTTTAATCGTGACCCACGGGAGATGTACGCTAATGTTGATCGCATGTGCCGTGTGTCAAGGGGACTTTCACTTCAAGATGCGCAACAAATTATGAGGGATTCCAATTGACATTTAGTACTTACATACGCTGGAGTAGAAGTGACAGAGGTTGATGTATCCATGATGATGTCGTTTTTTATTTCGAACGAGGTTCTTTATTTTTATTAAGTATGTAACTAGTTCACAAATTTTATGTATGAAATTAACAAATGTACTGTTAGAAATCAAAGTTGCATGTTATCTTCCAAATGAGTACAATGAGTTATATTCAAAATTAGTTATATCTTAAATGAGTTACATGCCAAATTAGTTACATTGAGTGACATTCCAAATGAGTTACAATGAGTTCATCCAATCTCTATCATTTCACTTGTTGCTACATTTGAGTTGACAAGCTCTTTGAAACACTCAATGCGACAAGTATATGCAGTTGCCCATTCATTTGCGAATAGAAGATGAAATTCACGCCACTTGTTTGCAATCAGTGGAATTGGATGACCTAGGTCCAACAAAAGCTAAAACATAACAAAAGTTAGAAAATTCATTTGGAAATAATAAAATATTTCAAAAAAAAGAGGGATTATAACCTGAACAAAGTGACTGTTGTTTACAAAACCAATTGCCATCTCCTTACGAGAAGCTATTGATGGTGGCACAGACCAAAGAGGCAGAAAGGTAAGACATTGTTGCATACTAAAGTGGAATAATATCAAATTATAATGAGATGCAATAATATGCCCCATGTTTGGCATAGTAATCCAATGGGAATAACTGGGATAATTATCATAATATGACAAGGCCTCAATCAATTCCTGAACTCTGTTTTCAATCCTATACAGTTGTTGATACTTTATTGAATGGGCAAGTAATTCATTTACTAAATCTCTCATAACCCATGGCCAATCATCTTCAGTCAGCCCAAGCAGCCCTGTAATGGCTCTAAAGCAACAGTTGGCATCAGCTGCAACATCTTTCACGATGCGTATGTAGTATCTAATCCCATCTGGAAATTGCTCACGGTAAGAAACAGTAGGCTGTGATCTTGTGTGATGCACCTTTGCCTTTCCTTTCTTCTTAACTCTACCATATACACTTGCCTTGCTGTGAACAGCCTTCACTTCATTAAATACAGGAGAGTAATTATCATGTGCAGATTGCGTTATCTCAAAGGCACTTGATCACGCTAGGTCGATGTATCAACCTTAACAGATGGGCGACCTCGAGCTTTTAATTTCACTTCTAATTCCATTAGGAACGTACTATCCGGTTCGTATAACTCTCTCAACTTCCTTAACATTTGCAATTGCTTTGTTTGATCACCTTCATTAAAAGCCCTTTCAACTAACACCAACTCCGTTTTAACCTCCAAAGTAGATCTCTTAATTGCACTGTTAGGTAACATATCAAGCTTACACCAATATGGATGTACGCAATTGAGGGACATTGGGCATTGTTGATAAATATATTCTCAAATCTCATGTTCATAAGGTAAACCATATGTACGACAAAGGATACACATACACGAGACCGGATTAGCTCCAACTTAATCGACTCTTTTTCTTTCTGATAATATTTTATTTAATGCATTTTTTGAGATGTTGCTACGAAACTCATTGAAATCAGAAAGCTTGAAATTGTGTTGCACAACTATCTTACTTTTTTCAAATGATGCTTTAATATTAGTATGTTGCAATTGGAGCAGATTATGGATCTTTGTCCAGTTTGATTCAAGATTTCCTTGGCTTGATCCAAGTCGTCTATTTAATTGTGCTTGTGAACTCTCAGCCCTGTAAAAGTTATTAAGTCATATGAACATATTACATAATAAATGTAACTCACCCAAGAACAATTATCTACATTACCTATTCGATGTAGTATTCCCTAAATGTAAACAATTATCTGTCCATGTAGACACAAAATTTTCCTTGTATGTATCTAACTATGTGCTCTTCACATATTGCAACGCTTTAGGATAAGTATGTAAATCCTTAATTAGCCTACTAAAAAGTTCATTATACTCTTCTTTTGTGGAAGAAGACATCATCATATTCCAACTTATGTTGAACTTGTTCCACATTTTCTTGGTTTCAAACAGCTTTTTACATTTACTTAAGACATTCTTATTAATGTGCCACGTACACAACAAATGAGTACTCTCCGGGAATACACTGTCAATGGCTTTTATGAGCCCAACTCTCTGTTGGTGACAATGACTCCAGGAAGAACACAATTAGCATCAACAATGATTGAATGCATGACACCCAACACCCATGCATAATTATCTTCACATTCAGCTTGGAGATAAGCAAAGCATATGGAAAATATCATTTCTGTGGATGTAACTCCAACAATCTCGAAAAGAGGCAGTCGATATCGGTTCGTCTTGTACATGCAATCCATTATCAAGATATGTGGAAATACACGCAACAATTCTAAGCTGGTTGGGTGTGTCCAACAAATGTCACTGAGGGTGTCAGTATATCATAGTTCCTATGCCATTTAATGTACTGATGCTCTACCAATTTACATAAGAATTGTTGCATTTGACTTCTCCCACCTTG
Organism: Sextonia rubra; assembly: GCA_037013555.1. Lineage (NCBI taxonomy): Eukaryota > Viridiplantae > Streptophyta > Magnoliopsida > Laurales > Lauraceae > Sextonia > Sextonia rubra. Next base: position 108,082,241 of record JASUAD010000001.1, on the reverse strand, counting down.
TTCAAAGATTTTTTGCCTATAACGTGTATTGGTGATAGTCTTCATTGTTATTACATTTAGTTCACTTCTTTATTTTAATGTAACCAAAATGTCTTTTGGCCTAACCATACTTTTTGACAGATCAACTAACAACTCCGTCTCTTCCTTTGATAATCTCCCTGCAAATGAGTGCCTTTCTAGATACTCCGCAGCCGAGTGATTATGAACAACACACATAACTTTCAACATCCAATTATCGCCTGTAGCCAACTTCTTGCCCTTTAATGTGAACGGGTATCCATATTTCTTCGTGCCTATTTGCTTGATCTTCTTTTTAGGAATCCCCTTATCATTGGATTTATACACATTATTATGTTCAAATCTCTCACATGCAAGGGTAATTCTTGGTTTTACACCAAGCCCACCTACATTTGAGGCTCTAATCACAATGACAATACCATTTCTCTTGCTAACATCATGAGCTCACTTGATTAAAGTATCCCGGCTTTTGAATATCTACACATATAACCATTTATTTTTATATATTAATTCATGTAATTAATTTACAAATTTATTAAGCTTTGCGTCTTACGTTATGAGTGGTAAATTCACTCGTACAATCCATTACACATTCATCAGTCACTTGGCTGCATTGTGTAGATGGACCATCCTATAGATGGAAATGAAATTGAATGTTAGCTTATATATTTATGTTCAGCCCTGAATGGCCGAACACACATAGACTGTTTGGCCTCCTCTGGTCGAACATATATATGTATGTTCAGTCGTTGCAGACTGAACGTGCATATAGGTGTTCAGATTTCCGAGATCGAACAGCATGTGGGCTGATACAGAAAATTTTCAGAAAAAATTTAGAAAATTGTATAAATTTCAAATACACTTACCTTATTACTGCGATTATCATTGAAAACAACTATTTGAGTATTAATCTCTTCCTCCATTGTACTATTTGAGTGTTGATTGGTGTTTGCTAGGACAAAGAGCAATGAGAAGGGAAGAGAATTCTAACTTGTACTCTTAGATAGTGATGCTCTATTAGAAGGAAGGTGGAGGAGGGAAGGAGAAGATTTTAGGGATGCTCTCTTAGATGGAAGAGGGAAGAGGGAAGAGGGAAGAGGGAAGATGGTCTTGGAGGGAAGAAGGAAGAAGGATGAAAGAGTGTGTATGAAAAGAAATAATAGGTTAATGTTGCAAGAGATAAGGGCATTTTAGTCATTTCATGCGGGGCCAAAAATGTAATAAAAAACAAAATCCTAGAGTACGAAGAGAGAAAATTAGTATATGTTTAGAAGCTCCCTTTTAAAATTCATATCTATACTGAGTTAAAATTGGTTTTGAAATAGCAATTCCTTTTTAAAGTTAAAGAGATGAGTGAGTATAGTAAGATTCTTTTGGAGTACAAATAGTCAATCCCTAAAATAAAGGTAAATCCCACTTTTACATGAGGTTTGCTCACGTTGGATTTCCTATAAAGATGGACTCCATGTTCTAAAAAGATGGTAAAATGGTGATTTCCATTGGGTACTCTTTTTTTTTTTTTTCTTTTTAACAACGAATGTCATATCTGGTATCAATGATCATGCACACTGTGGTCTTCAGATGTCAATCTATATAAATAAGTTCTAATTTTAATTTTTAATCATAGTGTTTTCCTAAAATATCAAACTCAATATTTTTTATTGATTTATTTTGCACTGCCTTTCATTCAGAGTAGAGATTTTAAAATTTACTGTGTTACCTATTTTTCATAACATGTGCTTGTTAGTTTATATATTTTGTGTTGTGTTATATAGAGAGCAGAGATTTTATAAATTATCATATACTTTGTAGTGTATGTGTGTTTGTTAGCATGTCATGTATTTATTAAAATGTCCGCTGTGTGCGCGTTCTATCCATTCAGCTAAAAAATGTGTTAAAAAAAATTCCAATTGATGCATTTTATAGACATTGATTTTGGTCTCCATCCTAATGGTTTTTATTTTTTTTATTTAAAAGCTAATAATAATTTATTGTGATGGTCTAATGAAATGCTATATTTTAAATCTCGAGGGGTAACTCAATTAGTTTAGAATCAAAGTTTACTCTTGGAGATTATGGGTTTGAATTATGCTTTTATATTTGGGTCACAGGAGATTTTACCCAGCTACCTTAAGTCCAAAAGGATTGCTTTGACTCTAAGGGTTGGGAACCCTCCCTTATTAAAAAGAAAATTTTGCATTAAGAATTTTCCCAAGCAAATTATTATCACTGATTTATATTTTAAATTTCGAGGGATAGCTAAACTAACTTAGAATTAGGATTTGCTTTTAGAGATTATGGGTTCAAACTATGCTATTATATTTGGATCACAGGAAATTTTACCTAACTACCCGAGGCCCGAAAGGATTACTTCGACTCAAAGGGTTGAAAACCTCCCTTATTAAAAATAAAAACTTGCATCATGAATTTCCCCAAGCAAATTATTATCAGTGATAACCATAATGGTGATGTCAGCGTTACTCATTGAGGTACTGTTGAGGTATCTCATATCTTCAGTAAATATTGACGCCGCGGAACTGTGAAATTATTCCCGGCATCCGGACGCTGAAAAGTATAAATTTCCCTCTCCCTCGCTTTTTATTTTTATTTTTATTTTTTTTTGCCGTCGATCGTTCTGGAAGAAGTGGACAGCGGTTGAGTAAAACCCAAAAGGATCATGGAAGAACAATCTTTCCATGTCTCCTCCTCATTCCTCTTCCAAAGGTAAGTTCCATCTCTCCTCCTCCTCTTTCTGTCCGAATTTTAAAATACTATGTCCTTGTGTGTTTTGTGGTTCTGATTTTTTTTTTTCTAAGGACTCATGTTTTCTATCTCTAGGTGATGCCGTTTGGTCCTTAGAAGAGTAACAGCATAAATTACGCGGAATCTCTTTTGATGATTTCTGCATGTGGTTTGGTGAATTGAAGGCGTAATGGGGCCGAGAAATTGTTCGGATTTCGCCCGAGGAGAGTCGTCTTCTGTGAAGGTGGTTTCACCTTCGCCCTATTTTGAGTCAAGTAAAGTGAACTCGTCCAAGAAGAGAAGGAGAAACATTGAGACAGATGATGACAAGTGCCCGAGAGTGAGAGTCGTTTCTCGCTTTTTCGCAAGGCACGCCCCTTTGGAACAAGATAGAATTGGATCCCCAGAGGGCGTTTGGGATCAGTGGAAATATGACAAGTCTCAACCGAAGCGAGTAGCTTCTCGCATTTCGTTTTCCCCCAAAAGCTCATCTGCAGCGAGAGATGATGAAGCTGTAATTTCAGAGGGGGAAGACGATAAGTTTCAACGAAACATAGTGGTTTCCCACCTAATTTATGGAACAACTCCTCCCGGCGCAGAGAAAGTTTCATCTTCAGAGGTGGTGGTTGCTTCCTCTTCCTTTCAGAATTCTGAAAGGAAAGAAGAGGAGGAGAAGGAAGAGATGGAAGCCGAATCCTCTGAAAGGGAACAAAGAGTGCGAGTAGTTTCTCACTTTTTCCCAAGACCAACATCTTCGAATCTGGATGAAATTGTAATTTCAGATGGGGAACATGATCAGTCCCAGCAAAACATAGAGAAAGTTTCATCTTCAGAGGTGGTGGCTGCTTCCTCTTCCTTTCAGAATTCTGAAAGGAAAGAAGAGGGGGAGAAGGAAGAGATGGAAGCCGAATCCTCTGAAAGGGAACAAAAAGTGCGTGTAGTTTCTCGCTTTTTCCCAAGACCAACATCTTCGATTCCGGATGAAATTGTAATTTCAGATGGGGAACATGATCAGTCCCAGCAGAATATAGAGAAAGTTTCATCTTCAGATGTAGTGGTTGCTTCCTCTTCCTTTCAGAATTCTGAAACGAAAGAAGAGGGAGAGAAGGAAGAGATGGAAGCCAAATCCTCAGAAAGGGAACAAAAAGTGCGAGTAGTTTCTCGCTTTTTCCCGAAACCAACGTCTTCAACTACGGATGAAATTGTAATTTCAGATGGGGAACTTGATCAGTTTCAACAAAAGCGACTAGTTTTCCACCTCAATGATGGGACGAATCCTCCTGGCAAAGAGAAGGTTTCATCTTCGGAGGCAACTGTTTCCTCTTCCTTTCAGAGTTCTGGAAGAAGAAAAAAAGAGGAAGAGGAGGAAAAGATGGTAGTCAAACCTTCAAAAAGTAGAAAAAGAATGTTACCTCGTACGAGCATTACCCTTTCTGCTAGTCAAAAGCGGGCTGAGGCATATAGAAGAAAGAGTGCTGAAGATAGCTGGGAGGCGCCACGCTCGCATTACTCTCTTCTCCAAGAGAATCATGCCCATGATCCTTGGAGGGTCTTGGTCATATGTGCACTTCTAAATTGTACAACTGGACCACAGGTTCAATTCTTCTCCACTTAGTTTCCACTTGTCTTAGTTTCACCTGAAAATGTATGATTATAGGGAATGTCCTCTGATTATTACGTGTCTTTTTTCCCAATCACATGTTAATTAGCTTAGTTGGAAGTGTTGGACATCCCAGGAAATGCTTTAATTATTACAAGTGCTAGGGAACTAGATAATGGAAAAATAAAAACTATTAATATACTGATTCTAAGCTCAGGTCGACACATTAATTTCCTAATGATCATTATTTGACTTTGTCGTAGTTAATATGCACCATTGAATTCACAAAACCATTGTTAAATCCACAATAAATAACAATTCCTAAGAAGTTGCATTCTCCATTCCTTCCATAAAGATGAACAACTACATTCTCCATCAATTTAAGTTTCACTATGGCTGTTAATTCATTGTTGTTTAGACAGTGATTACTTAAGCACAAGTTTTCAATGTTTCCAGTTCAATAGGTAAATAATATTGCACTTGAGCCTTAATAAAGAAAAAAGAAAAACAAGCATAAGGAGAGAAAACCCTCCGATTGTTGTTATATTTGGGTGTTCACCAATTCATGGACACATTAGATTTGTGTTGATGGGCTCCATGGAAAATCAGATTATAGAAATTATTTTTTCTTGTAAGGTTCTATCTTTTTCTCTTTTTATTTTATTTTATTTTATTTTCCTTTCCTTTCCTTTCCTTTCTTTTCTTTTCTTTTAATAATAACTGCCACAGTGGATATTGCTTTGTTGAAAGTTGACCTTGGGCTCACCGTAGACAACCACTTGGAAGAGGAAGCCGGGGAGGTACTTGTTGGATTATTGGAAGGTTGACCTCACATAATATGAACCCATATGTTGTTAGTGAGGTTCCATGTGATCGACTTGATATAAGCATTCCTTTCCACACATAATAATAGGGGATGGATGACCCTTCTTTTCTGGGTCTTTTTGTTTGTTTGTTTCATATGTTATTAGTGGGGTTCCATGTGATCGACTTTTTATAAGCATTCCTCTCCACACACAATGATAAGGGTCAGATGATGCTTGTTATCTGGGTCTTTTTGTTTGTTTGTTTGTTTCTCTCTCTCCCTCTCTCTCTCATTTCTTGGGTCGATCTTGTGAATCTGACAGAGTCCAGTTTAAAACTCCCAACACCTGACGACTCCCAGAGCCCTAGAGGGCAGAACCCATCACAAAAGTAAAGAAACTATGAACACTTAAATTAAATCAAAGAATATAACTTTTATTGCAGTTTATTTGCTGTAAATCCTTAATCCTATGGAGAAATCAACCTGATGGAGAGATAAAGAAAAATAGTAACTTTGATTGAATATAGAGATAGTTAGAAACTGTTAGTCTTGGCTATATTTGAAAACTTAAAAACATTAGATTATATCACAATCAATGATCCTTTCTCTAATCAATTAATTATATTGTGTAAAAGAACCTTAACAAATAATTTAAATAGAGAAGATCACTTACTGGAATGTCCATAAAATTGTAGACTATTTTGGTATGTGGCCTCCCTCTCACCCCTCCCCACTTCTCCTCTTTTTTTTTTTTTTTTTTTCCAGGACTGCTTATTAATTAATTTAAGCTATTCCATGTGTCTAGCCCTTGATCTGCGGCGTTAATGTTTAATTTATCCCTCATGAGCTAGTTCTTGCTGCTTGTTGGTGCTTTCACACTAAACCTTATCTCCTGGCCAACCAATTAGTGCAATTTCACTAACGATCGTTGTTGATGTAGCTTGATGCGTATCATCCTCCGATGCTTGGGAAGAACTTGTCCTCAAGTTGGCATCGTTGGCTCACCACCTGTTCTTATGCCTTCTAATCTCGCAATGCTTTTGCCATGCACGTTGAAAGTCATTACCCTTTTTCATTTTCGCTTCTCACTGAATTGCAATCAATGGATTGACCGATGAATCTGATTGACTAGCCTTCTCCACTTATATGCAGTTCACCTGTGGCACTGTTCTTTGCAGCGAACTTCCTAGAATGAATCATTCTAGTTACATGCCGGTTTAATTTTTCTTAATCAATATAGAACAATGCCATTCTACGCTGTTTTATGCTTGACAATCCAATTTACATGTTTGTCTTTTACAACTTTTTGATTTTCTAAAGCTGTTTCATGTTCTAAATCATCTGAAAATTTGTCTTCTAGTTTAACTCCTAGTGTCCATGATCAGAATGGCAGTCCAATTCTCAATTCACCAATCTGAAAAAAAAAGGGAAAACTTCAAAATAGGGCTTAAGTTTTCTTAACATTTCAAATCAGGATGAAAAAACCCCTTACATTTCAATGAGGGCTTAAGTTTTCCATTGACATTTCAAATCAGGACATCCATCAAAAAATTGAGTTTTCCGGCCACTTTTTTCTCTATTTTTTTAAATACTGAAAATGCCCTTGGTGAGTGGAGAAAGAAGAAGAAGAAGGAATGAGAGAGAAGGAAGAAAACGAAGCACGAACAAGAAGGGAAATAACGAACAGAAGAGGAAGAAGACACAGCTAGAAAAACAAATGAAAGAGGAACAAGGAAGCAGGAGGAAAAACGAGGATAAAAGAAAAGAAATCAAGGGAAAAGAAGGCAAGTTCTTGATGGCAACACCAACTTTATCACATGGCGTACTGAGCTCCACATCACACCGCTATCATCGGGTGTTTTCCAACCAACATGATCACGTGGCATCCGAAGCATGCACCACGTCCCACTTCCATCATCAACATCCAAACCGACCTGCATTTCATGAAGCAAAATGAAGTATGAACCACATCTTCATGAATTGGAGAGCTTTAGGTTGACCACGTATTTGGTCCGGAAATAATAAACGTGGTCCACATATGTACTGGAAATGTGGCCCACTTCATTACCTTTAATCTCCTTAGCTTATAATCACATTAAATTGTAATGCCCTGTGCCATATGAGAGTAGTATTGTGGAGAGCAAAATTGAAAGTGAAGTCAGGAACCAAGAAGAGATCGTTGAGTGGGTCGCTTGAGTAGTTTCTGCATTAATTTTGTAATACCCATTTTGTATTAATAGCATTCACTTGAAAGTGATAAAGCTTTGCGTGTGCTTCCTGTTGAGTGCTTGGGTTGAGTGAGGAACCACCTAAAATTTCCTACACTTCTATCATGGAACTAGTCATGGGCAGGAATGAGTGTTGTAGGCGACCGGGAGCAGGAAAGAGAAATAGAAGGAAGAACAGAGGAGGAGGAACAAAAGGAGTGAACAGAAAGAATGGATAAAACAAGGGTGAGTCAAGTGGTTGCTCACGAGAGCAACACGAGTTGCAGTTGGCCTTTGGCTGGAAGAAGAGTAACAAGGAGGAAGCAAAGAGGGGAAGAGAGAATATAAGAAGAAGAAGTCATGGCTGAATTGAGTTGGGTTACAGAGAAACAGAAGAAGAGAAGATGGAAGAAAACAGAAAATGGAAAGATGGAGGTCCAGAAGAAGAAGAAGAATAAAAAGAAGAAGGAGAAGTTCAGCAAGCAAGAAGTAAGGGAAAAACAGAGACAAGGAGAAGAAGAAGAATAAGAAGAGGCCAAGAAGAAAACAAAGAGTGTGAGAGAGATTATAACAAAAGAGGTTGGGCTTGATGATCTCGGTGATAGAGGAAGGAAAACAAGAAGAAGGAATGGTGAAGAGTAGAGGACCAGAGGGGAAACTAGAAGGAGAACATGGGGGAGAAGAGAAGAATAAGAGGATGGGTTTAGTTGGTGATGAGGCTGATGGGTTCTGAGGCTTTATGGGTTGAGCTGGGTCCTTGCAGTTGGATCATGGTGGAGTGGAAACAGCTGAAGGAGGGTGTAGTGAGGGGGAGAAGGAGAAGGGGAGGAAGACAAAAGCAAGAAGAGGAAAGGAGAAGCAAGGAAAGAAGAAAAGTGTAGCAGAGAAGAAGAAGAAGAAGTGGAGATTGGGAAGAGGAAAGGAGAAGCAAGGAAAGAAGAAAAGTGTAGCAGAGAAGAAGAAGAAGAAGTGGAGATTGGGTTGCCTCGATTCTGACTAGGCAAAGAGGAGAAGGAAAAGAAGGGAGAGAGAAGGAAATCAAAAGAGGGTGATCAAGAGAAGTGGGGTTTGCTGGTTCGGTGATGGAGGAAAGAACAGGGGATGATGGAGATGATGATGAAGTAGTGGTTGGGCTGTTGTTTGTTGGCAGAACCGAAAAGGAGAATGAGTTCATGGGTTTTGGTCGGGTGGGCTGTTGGCTGATGGCTTGGGTCTAATTTTTTTGGAGGGTTTTCACCGGAAAAATGGGTGCATGGCTGATAGAAGATGGCTTGGTCAGTGGGTGGGCGGGAGAGGAAAGGGGTTAGGGCATTTTGGGCATTTTGAAAAAAATAGAGGAAAAAGTGGCCAGAAAACTCAATTTTTTGCTGGATGTCCTGATTCGAAATGTTAATGGAAAACTTAAGCCCTCATTTGAAATGTGATTTTTTGTTTGTCTTGATTTGAAATCTATGGAAAACTTAAACCCTATTTTGAACTTGTCCCAAAATCTATGGAAAACTTAGGCCCTATTTAGAAATTTTCCCAAAAAAAAGAAGAAGAAGAAGAAAGAGTGAGAAAAAAGAATAAAGAAGAAGAAGAAAAGTGTAAGTCCTTTCCTCAGGTTAGAAATATTTGAACATTTGATATAACATGATTAGTTGCTATTTGGTACAGACAAAAATATAGGATAGATTATAAAGAAACATTTGCCTTGTAGTAAAAGGACCATTCTTCATACTGTTTTATCAATTCTTTCTTCTTAGTCTTGTCCTTATTTTTCAGATGGATGTCAAGAATGCCTACTTGCATAGTTGCATGTAGTTCTTAAAAAGGAAGTGTATATCTTCGTGTAGTCGTAACTAATTATGATTGTCAATTATGTCCAAGTCTTACCATTCTTTTTGTCTATATCTACAATACAAATTATTAGTGGACTATATTCAAACACCATTCAACAACTGCAACAATCTCTTCATAGTTCTTTTCATCTAAAGGATTTTGGGCCACTTATTTTTAGGAACTTGAATATCACTCCACAAAGGAAGCCCTCTTTATAAACCAACAAAAGCATACTATGGATATTACTGCTATGGACCAATTGCAAAATTCTATTCCAATGGACTGTTTGTTGGAATTCATGTTAATTATGGACAAGATGATGGCAACCTCAATTCAAATCTTGCTCTTTATTGTATATTGGCCAGCAGTGTTGTCTAATGGTCCATCAAAAGCCCAAACACTTATCTTGATGTCTAGATTGTTAATCAATACATGATCGAGCCCCTTCAATGTCACATGATTGCAATATAGAGGATCATTTGCTACCTCCTTCGGACCTCTAATTGTGGGTTCAATCTGCGTGTAAATACTCTATATCTCGTTGCCTACTTTGATGTTATGATGTAGGTTGGAGCTCGGACCCCTAGGCCAACTAGGTCCAGTTAGGCATGTTGTGTCATGGGTCTTGCCCGCATCATGTTGATTGGGCTAGTTGTCCAAACACACGTCATTCTACCACAAGGTGGTGCATGTATCTAGGGGATTTGTTGATTTCATGAAAATGCAAAAAATTTGATCTAAGTTTCCAAGTTCTCTAGTGAAGCTAGATACGTGCTCTGATGCAAGACAACCCCATGGTCCCTATAGGTCGACTGGTCCTTCAGGCCTAGCCAACCTACTAGCCTACTGCTTTGTTTTATTTAGAGTTTTTATTAATGGTTTTGTTTTAAATTGTTTTAGTTTAGATGTTTTAATCTCAATTGTTGATGTGTTTAAAGGGTTGCAATCAGAACTAGGGTTATCTCTTTTATTATATAAAGCATTGTAAATCTTCTTGGGTTCTTTAGATAATCATCATCATCAAAGCCTTATCCCAATCATATTGGAGTTGGCTACATGAATTCTGTTTCTTCATTCCATTCTATTTTGAGCCAAATCTTTCAATAAGTTAAACTTCTTCAAATCTGAATTAATGACTTCTATCCACGTGTTTTTCGGCCTACCCCTACCTTTTGATGGGCCATCCACCTGTATATACAAACTTTTTCTCACCGGTGCCATTACAGGCCAACGCTCAACATACTCAAACCATCTTAAACGGGTTTATTTAATCTTATCCCCTATTGGTGCTACTCCTAAATGCTCTCGAAAGCGCTCATTTTTAATTTTATCTTTCCTAGTTTTACCACACATCCACCTAAGCATTCTCATTTCTGCTACATTCATCTTATGAATATGCGTTTTCTTAATTGGCCAACATTCTACTTTATATGTTATAGTTGGTCTAACCACTGTCCGGTAAAATTTGCCCTTCAATTTCGTTGGCATTCGTCTGTCACAAAGCACTCTCGAAGTTAGTCTCCACTTTAGCCATGCAGCTTTTATCCTATGCTCCACATCTTCGTCGATCTCCCCATCTTTACTAATCATTGGGCTTAGGTACCGAAAAGAATCTCTACGTAGTATTTCATGGGTTTCAATTTTGACAATGGTTTCAACACTTTGTATATGTCTACTGAAGTTGCAATCTATATATTTTGTCTTTGTACGACTTATTTTAAAGCCTCTAGATTCTAATGCCCCCCGCTATCTTTCAAGCTTTGCATTTACACCATCTCTTGATTCATCCACCAATACTATATTATCTGCAAACGACATACACTATGGTACTTCTTCTTGAATATGCACAGTTAACTCATCCATAATTAATGCAAAAAGATAAAGGCTTAAGGTTGATCCTTGACGTAAACCTATAGTCACGGGGAATCTACCTGTTGCTCCACATGTGGTTCTCACATTTGTTACTGCTCTTTCATACATATCCTTAAAAATCTCAATGTAACCTCTAGGGACATTTCTTTTCTGTAAAACTCACCAAATTAAATTCCTCGGTACCCTATCATAGGCTTTTTCTAAATCGATAAAGACCATATGTAGATTTTTTCTCTTTGCTCGATATTTTTCCATTAATTGCCTAAGTGAAAAGATAGCTTCCATAGTTGATCTCCCTGGCATAAAGCCAAATTGATTTTCAGAGATCTTAATCTTCTTTCTCAGTCTTTGCTCTATTATTCTCTCTCATAACTTCATAGTATGACTCATAAGTTTAATCGCTCGATAGTTGATACAATTTTATGTATCTCCTTTATTCTTATATATAGGTATTACAATGCTTCTTCTCCATTCATCAGGCATTTTCTTTGTCACAAGTATCTTATTGAATAGTTTACATAACCAACTTACCCTAACCTTTCCAAAGCATTTCCATACCTCTATTGGAATACCATATGAGCCTAGTGCCTTTCCTGCCTTCATTTGCTTCAATGCTTCTTTCACTTCCGCCCCTCTAATTCTACGGAGAAAAGTATGCTTTAGTGATGAAGTATCCTCCTTAACTCTTGTATCGCCTAAATGTTTTTCATTTAGAAGTTTGTTAAAATATTCCTTCCGCCTTTTTTTAATATTGTTGTCCTTCACCAAAATATTTTCTTCATTGTCCTTGATACATTTGACATGATCTAAGTCCCTACTTTTCCTTTCTCTTATTTTTGTGAGCTTAAAAATATCATTTTCTCCTTCTCTTGTTTTCAACCTATTATAGAGGTCATCGTATGCTTTGAACTTTGCACTTTTTACTACTTTCTTAGCTTCTTTCTTTGCCTTCTTATACAGCTCAAAATTTTCCATACTCTTAGTCTCCTGCCAAATTTTGTAGCAATGTCTTTTCTGTCGAATAACTTCTTGAACCTCCATATTCCACCACTATGTTTCTTTATTAATATGTCTCTTCCCTTTTGATTTCCTGAGTACCTCCTTTGCAACATTCCTAATGCAATTAGCTATTTGATTCCACATTACTATAGTTTCTTCTTCAATATTCCATTCTCCCTTCTCAATCATTTTGTTCTTAAATATATTTGCTCTTCCCCCCTTCAAATTTCTCCACCTTGTTTTAGGGTCCATTTTGTTTACTACCGCTCTCTTTCTACTTCATTCTTTAGATAATCATGAATGAAAATTTCCGAGTGATTATGGGTTTCCTAAGTTCTCTTTTTCCTCGCCTGTGACAGTGGCATGTCATCAAAAGGGATAAACCCAATTTCTATTAATCAATTAACTTTGAGAATTTCTTCTGTACAATGCTATATAAACAGAAAAACATTACTTAGGGTCTAAGAAATCTAATTAAATTAGGAAACCAAATAATGTTAAAAACCTAACCCTAATTACAACTTTTTAAGTAAAATTAGGAAACTGATGTATAAGAAAAAAATCCTAAACTAGTTTGGGCGCTACACATGTGGCCTTTAAGGTCTATGTTGCATCACCAAGAACCTCCCTCAATATTTAAAACCCTAAACCCTAACCAGACTTCTGTTTGCTCTCAAATACCCCTCAAAACCCTAATCAAAACCCTAGTAGACCAGATCCCCACGGTCGTATTGCCATAGCTGAGCCCCCGTCGCTCATCTTGCTCACTAGCAACCTTCACTTCGTCACATCCACCATTGCCTGCACATCGTCATCTCGGGCGAGAAGTTTCATCACCATTGTTGTCGTTGTCTTACCTTGCTGACTTCGACAATTTGACCGTACAACACCACCTTGAAGCATTGCTTGTAACCCCTGTAGCCATCGTGAAGCGTTGCCCGAATCTAGGTCCACCACCATCATCAAACAGGGCTTGGCATTTTTGACAGGCACAACTCAAGAAGCCACGGTCTTGCTCGAGGAGTCTCCCTCGTCGTTGCCTTTAATTGCATCTTCACCATTGCTTCGCCAATGACAACCACCATCTCCACTTTCCAAACCACCATTGCACTCCCTCTTCTCTTTGTTTTCATCCAACAATGTAGGGAAGGAGTTATCTTCCCTTTTATTTCCTCTGTGCACAAGGCATGAGGCAGAAGAAGCCCAGTAGTTGGGCCTCATCTAGGATCTTGCCTAAAGCGAACAAAGAAAAAAATAAAATAAAGAAAAAAGAGCCAAGTAGTAGAACCCTTCCTGCACAAAATGAAACAACAACGAAAAAGTGCAGACAACAGCCATATTCAATCAAAATTTCAACCATTGATCTTTGCGCCATCTGAAGTCCAATTGACGAACTGCCTTCACTTTTGAACTCTAATTTTACACATCAAGTCAAATTGAATTTTTTTAAGAACATTAAATTTTTAGTTTTTGCCTCAAGTCAATATGGAATTGCAAGATTTTGCCTCTAAATTTGATGAGTATCTTCAAAGGCTTAAATATGCAATTAAATATGGACAATGATATGATGATAATAAAGCCTACTTTGAGCAATTCTTCTATCTGAAATAGGGAGACTTAGCAGTTGAAGAGCATTCTGACTAGTTTTCTAGATTGCAAGAAGTATGTGGATTAGATGAGAATGAAGAACGGACTTAAAAATTTTTCAAGGACGTTTGAGACCAAACATCTTAGAGAACATGAAAGATTGCTAGACAACGCTTGAACCATATTGGGAAGCAATTCGCATTGAACGCATGCTTAAACTGGTCTTGCCAAAAATAAAAGTCACAACAAATCAAAAGAGCTCTTTTAGTGGAACCCATGGCAAAAGACATCAAAGTTCACATTGTAATGCAAGAACAAGAAAACAGAGGGACTGACAACATTGATCAACTGGTGCAAGTACCAAAAGTAAGAGAAATAAAAATTGAAGTGCTGGACATGGTTAGCATGGAGACTGATCATCTAATCAGATCATCAGACGAAAGGCTTTTGCTCAGGATATTGTGAAAGAAGATCAAATTATTGAGGTTCCTCATGTTGATTTCGTTATTGGAGACCGACTATTGAAATTAGAAGATCATGTGCAGATGGTTCAAATTCAAGACTTGCGGTGCCATTTCATTCGAGTGCACATCCAATCCAAGTCTAAACATCAAAAGACGTGAAATCGACTAAATCTTCTAACTTATGAAGAATATGAAGATCAAGAAGCACATTAGGAAGTTGTATAATTGATATTTGACCCAAGAGGACATTCACAAAACTTGAGGTTGTGTTCTCTCCAAGAAGGGGAGCACTAATGCAGGATAGACCCATGGTCCCCATTGGTTGGACGGTCCTTTGGGACCAACCTTCGTACCGGCCTACTATTTTGTTTTATTTGGAGTTTTTATTAATTGGTTTGTTTAAGTTGTTTTGGTTTAGATGTTTTAATCTCAATTGTTGATGTGTCTAAAGGGTTGAGATCAGATCCCCGGTTATCCATGTTATTATATAAAGCATTGTAAAGCCTCTTGGCTTCTTTAGATTATGATGAATGAAAATTTTCGAGTGATTTTGGATTTCCCAAGTTCTCTTTTTCCTCACTTGTGATAGGGAGCTTAGCGTGAGGCCACTTTTGTCAGGCAAAGCCTAACCAACTCCCCCCTCCCTCTCTATCTTTATCCGCAGTCCACATCATACTCTCTCTCCAGCTTGCTCCGAAATTCTTTGTGTTGAAGACTACGATCTGAACTAGCCTTTCCTTGAATCACATTGCCCTTTCCATGTGGATAAGACAAGTGCCATACAAATTACTGCCAATTTAATTTCCATGAGCATACCAAACACATTGAAGCAGATTGTGATTTGATCTGCGATCCTTCATAAAGACATTATTATACACCTTGCTACCAATTTTTAAAATGTTGATGTCTTCACCAAGGCATTAACGTGTGATTGTCATCCGTTCTTCATTAGCAAATTGATGGTCATTAATTCCCAGACATAAATTTGAAGGCGAGGGCAGATCAATTAAGTAGTCATGAGGACTACCATACATTTTCTGAGGAATATCACATTTTTGTTTAACTCTAGTGTACCGTAAGTTATTAGAATCAATTTTATTATGAGGGAAGTTTTCAAAAAGTCCTTGTGTTTTTCTCAGTTTTTAAGAAGGGACAGTGAAAACTTAAGTTTTCAAATCAGGTCTAAGTTTCCCAAGGTTCTTCAATTGGCTCCTTTTGACCAAATCAACTTGCTGTTCGTTACTTTTTCCCTTTTTCAAAAAATGACCAAAATACCCTTGTGGGAAATAAAACGTTGAGAGTTCGGAAGTGGCCATTGGAATAAAGACACAACAAAGAAGAGCTCAAACTGAAACTGCACTATAGGGAGCAAGAGATGAAAGAAAGTACTAATCTCATTTTAGAAAGGGTTTTTGGGGTAGAAGCTTTGCCATTTAAACTCCAGATTGCATTGTCCAATCTAGATTGTTTGATAAAACAAGAAGATAAGATGAAAGCTAAGTTGCTGGATATGATAGCTAAACACCCTACAGAAAACATGGAGCTTGACTATTTGAAAGCTGATATCGAGAAAAATGAAGATGAATATGACCTTGCAAATTCAGAAACTACAATTTTGAGAAAGAAAGGTACCTTCTGTTGTGGAGAAACTATGAGAATCTGATATTTAAGATATGAGTGACTGGGGAATGATAATGCATAAAATGAGAGTTTTCATGAAATTATGCATAAATCTGAATTTTTCATTGATTTTGACTTAAATTCAAACTTTGATGCATAAATACATAAAATCATGAAATTCTAAAAACAATGCATTTTATCTAAATAAGCCCATAATATTACATGAAATAATGACAAATATATGCATTTTTATGGATGTATCACATATCAACAGGGGGAACCTAGTAACATAGAGAAGAAGCAATCTGTCATTTTACAATCCAGTGGAGAAGCAGAATATTGAGCTATGATAGTTGCCACTTGTAAGATGACGTGTTTTAGCTCTTTTGTACAAGAGATGGGTTGTCCAATCTGAATGCTTATGCATCTTCATTTTTACAAAAAAATTATTTATATATTTGTTGGTTGAAAGGTACATTGTTACATTCAATTGACCATTCGTGCCTCTAATCCAGCACTCCATTAGAGAATGAAACACATTGGAGTAGATATATGTGACAGTAAGTTGATTGTGACTAATCCGAACAGACTGGGGGTTTGTTTAAATAGGGGGTTCACAAATTTTCTGGTTTACCTCCAAATGGATGTTTCTTTTAGGGCAAGATTGCCCAGGAGATCATACATGCTTACAAATTTTATTATGAGAACGCTTTTCATATAAATTTGTTAGAACTAGTTTGTGGGGCCCACATGGACCAATCTATGACAAATCTACCACACACTCTAATTCTTCATGAATTGGTGCACACCTTATTTGACTCTCATTTAATTGTTTCCTTTTGACTAAAATGCCCATTTTTTTTCATTTGCATCTCCGTTGGGTCTTTGGGGCCTCAACATCCATATCATTAATGATCTGATTATGTTGAATTTTTTTTTGGGGCTACATAATCTGTGTACATATCATTCCCTTACCCCCATCATTGGCATGGATTCAGGTGGGCACCACTAGAAGTGACTCTCACTGCCCTAGATTAAAGCCTGTGCACATGCGCATGCACACACCCCTTGTTTCTCTGCTTTGGAGTAATTATCTTTCAAAAAATGCTACGAGGAAAAAAAATACTTTGAGCACATGTTGATGACTGCTCTATTGGTAGGGATGGCAAGAGGGCGGGTTTGGTATGGGTTGGGTTAAATCCAGACCCAACTCGTCTCAAATTTTTCTCATCCAAACCTGGTCAGCCCCGTGATGGGCCACGGATATGTGATACAAAATCTGCCTTGTTTGGGTGAGTCAACTCAAATTTAAACTTAAAACTTTAAAATATGTAAAAATGCATGAGAATATATGTGGTAGAGATTGAACACACCACCTTCTCTACCCAAAACCACCCACATCATATGAGTTTTGTCTAGTACTTTATTAATTAGTATATAAATATTATACATTACGGGTGGGCCGTGTTGGGACAACAAAACCGAAACCCGCCCTGCACCAAGAAAACCGCTACCAAACCCAGCCCTAATAGGAATGGGCTGGGGTGGGTCCCTTTTTATGCCCAACCCATTGCCATCCCTACTAAGCAGTTTTCTGTGGCTAAGAAAGTAAATATCTCTCAATGCATTAATGTAAATGGCAGCAAGACTTGTCCCTCACATAACCATTATTGCCTTGAGGTACTCTTTCTGTAGCTGGATAACTCTCTTCTTAGCCGTTTTGTTACTGAAAGATAATGGGTAATCTAGAAGGGTAAAATTGTCTGGCCACTGAAGCGACCTTCATCTCCCTTAAATGAATTGGGAATCCAGCTATAAAGGTCTTCATTGGACTATATATGCTAACACCGGATGCTGTTTTATCACTCCAGAAGTTCCTTATGCATATTGTGTTGCACTAGGTTCTACAGATTTGTTCAACCACTTTCAGATTGATCTGTTTTCTTCTCAGCTTGTCATGTGTGCCATTACTTTTAAGATTCAGAAGTTTATCAAATGGTCTTAGAATGAACTGTGATATTGACATAAAGTACAGGGTGCACTATGTTATTATTGTTGTTTGCTCTAATTGATAAATTTACTTGAAGGTCAAGAATGTGCTACCAAATCTCTTTGCACTTTGCCCTGATGCAAAGACAGCTGCAGAGGTTGATTCAGAGGAGTTGAGAAAGGTGATAGAAGGTTTAGGACTCCAAAACAAAAGGGCTGAACTGATTATGCATCTCTCTAGGAGGTACTTGGAGCAAGACTGGGAGTATGTGACCGAGTTGCCTGGGGTTGGCAAGTAAGTGTCTTTTTGGAATAACTCAGCTATGGTGGCAAATCCTGTCATAAATCATGTGATTCATTCTTTTGTTGTCAATCTCATCCAGTCTCTGTTTCTTGGCCAGGTATGCAGCAGATGCCTATGCAATATTTTGTACAGGAAAGTGGCACCTTGTGCAACCGGAGGACCATATGCTGAATTTATACTGGAATTATCTTGCTGGTTATGTGGAACCTGATGAAGATGATTTCCTCTGCTGAACCAGGCAAGGATGTTATGAAGAAAAAGAAGACTCTCAACACTCTTTTGTTAGGGCTGGTTCAATATTATTATTTTGTTTTCACCTGATTAGTGAGGCTAACTTGCCGGGGAGTGATTAGGACCCAGTGGGATCACTGTTTTTACCAATGGACTAGCTAATTTAGGTGCTCTCATGGTCTTTCTTTTTTACTGCCTGAAACTAGCATCTCCAAAAAAAAAAAAAAAAATCTAGTAAAAAATTTTGTTTCATGGACCCGGTGGGATCACTGTTTTTGCCAATGGGCATTCCATGGACTAGCTAATTATGGTGCTCTCATGGTCTTTCTTTTTTACTGCCTGAAACTAGTATCCCAATTCTCAAAACCGAGGTCTCCTGAGCTGGGCAGGTCAGGA
This sequence comes from Sextonia rubra, assembly GCA_037013555.1. Classification (NCBI taxonomy): domain Eukaryota; kingdom Viridiplantae; phylum Streptophyta; class Magnoliopsida; order Laurales; family Lauraceae; genus Sextonia; species Sextonia rubra. Next base: position 108,063,586 of record JASUAD010000001.1, on the reverse strand, counting down.
AATACCTTGGGTCATCAAATCGGTGAAACCTCGCCTTTGAAATGTGAATGTGATTACTGTTTAAATACTGTTGTGAGTTTCTGATGGGAATAATGTGAGTTTTTGCTGTGAATAACGGATCCTGCGTTGATTACTGTGAGTGAGTTTTTTTTTTAAATTAAATTTATCTTACTGTGACTACAACGTGAATTTCCACTGTGAATAATGTAAGTTTCTGTTGTAAATATTGTAATGGTGTGAGTTTCTATTATGAATACTTTCAGAAGCGGACCTATGTTTGTATCTATTGAAATGCATTACATCTTCTCTTTTACAATTGTTAATGGAATGTATTATAAACAGTGGCTCATGTTGTCAGTTCGATGTGAATTGGAATGTGCGGCTGGACCCAGCCATCGTCATTGGACTCTAATTGCCGTCTGTGCAGCTGGGCAAAAATGAAAAAAAATTAAAGACAGTCAGATATTCAACAGGCAAAAATAAAATTCACTTGATTAGATGGTTATGTTTATTTAGGACCATGAAATTGAATGTCTAATAACTATAATTAATTTATTTTTATAAGTGGTTAAACTAGAATAAACATTGGTGAAGATCTATAAATGACAATCAAATAATCTTCCCTTTGATGGGGTGGAAAATGAATCACTGCCATCACCTCGATAAAAATTTTACCAGTGCTCCCTAGGAATTCAATTGCATGCAAATAAACAGGCCTAGCCTGAGTGGTTACTAGTATGCAGTAATAATGCAAATGTCAAAGCATGACAAAAATATAAATAAAACAATTTTAAGTAAAAAAAAAAAACGCCTTGTTTTGTAAGTTTATTACACTGCAGTTTATCACACTTTGTTGTAGAAAAAGGAAAAAAAGAATAATAATAATTAAAAAAAAAGATTAGGGGTAAAAGGGCCTGTTCTCAAGCAAACTGATGAGCAGACAGGGATGCCCATACAGTATATGCAATCTTTGGGCGAAGGCCATTGATGACATGCTTCTTCAGTCAGAGGATACGAGGCTAAGTAGTGTGCCATGTTCGGAGTGGATTGTTGTAAAGATGTTAAGATCTAGTGCAAATGCCGGAACGAATATTTCTTATCTATCTCATGACAAATTCAAATGTATAAATCCTATCAAGTATAATTGTATTTGTGGCAGGAATTTGGGTTTATTGTGCTTGTGATTTATATTTATATTTATTAGAATGATGTTTGCCTTGAATCAAAATAGTCAGTTTTTTTAGTTGCAAACTTTTTCATATTACTTCATAACAACGAATAGTTCCAAACATTAGTTTATGTGGCCGTCGGATGTAAGATACAGAGACAGGGTAGGATGGAAGAAGTTATAACAAAAGAACCTTTTTTTTTCCCTTCTCATTTTGTGCTTTTTAGGGGTGCTTTTTTTTTATTATATTATTTTGTACCTTTTAAGAGTACACTTTTATCATTTTCTGCCATTTAAATGTACTTTCTATCATTTTGTCCAACTAAAAAGTATTTTCTAGTGATTTCTCTCTTGAATCTATATTGAATCCAATGAATCATAATTTTACAGACAACAATACATAATTCATTGTCAAGAGGTCTCCGCCAAAGGATTATTAAAGAGGGTATTATTATTATTACCCAAAAAAAAAGTGTACATTTCCCTTTTCTCATACATTCTAGAACTACTTCAGACGGTTAAAGAAGATGACTGCAGTATGATATTGGGGTGGATGGAAATAGAAACCTGAAGGCGCTTAAAAGTGGATAGGTAGTGTTTTGAGCTGCTTCTCATGTATACCCAAGCTGTTGACTTGTCATGCGCAAATCAAGAGTCGCCGCCCATTTTATCACTCCATTAGTAAAACAATTCACATTTCATAGTAAGAGCAGTATCTTCTTTCAAGGCAGAATACCATCACATACTAGACGAGGGTAGATAGAAACAGAGATTTTGCAGAAAGAACATGCCATATAAATTCAATTGCTTCTGATCTTCGAGTCATAATCATGGGATTACAGATGTATGTATCAAGCTCTAAACAAAGTGGTACAATCCTGAAGATATAAATGTAACCTGGCCAACCTAGAGAAATCAGTCCCATTGTAGCTCTCCAGCAACTTGCAGCATTCTGCCATGAATCATACAAAGAAAAGATGTGGAAGAATACGCACAACAGAACACTTAAATGGTAAAGCTCCTTCCCTTCGCTGTGCAACTACCAAACCTTCAGATGGAAGATTCAAGTTGTCAAGGTAACAAACTGCAGAGTTTTACCTTACTGCACGAGATGCTCCATGTCTGCCAGCTCCGTTTCTCCATTTTGCCAATCTCTTTCATTTTGTTGAAACAGTAGTTCTATCTCCTCCAGCGTTTTTCCTTTCGTCTCAGGGACACAGGAGTAAGTAAAGACCACAGAGAGAGCTGAAATTATGGAAAATATGAAGAAAATACCAGCCACTGTAATGGTGCGAGACACAGATAGGAAGGACATGGCAACCATTCCACTGCTCACTCGGTTTCCTACTGCCCCAAGTGCTGCAGCCTGAGCACGCAATCTTAAAGGGAATATCTCAGATGTCAAGACCCAACAAACAGGGCCTATTCCCACTGAGAAGAATGCAACGTTCCCGCATACTGTCAAAATTGCAAGTCCAATTCCAAGTTCTCTTGGTCCAAGCTCATGTTTTATGAAAGAAAGAGAGATGGCTAGTCCAAACAGACAAGTAGTCATTCCAATTGTGCTCACATATAGCAATGGCTTTCTTCCAACTCTATCAATGAGAAAAATGGCAATCAAGATGAAAATTGTCTTTGTAAAGCCCACTGCAACAGTGGCGGCAAGAAGTGCATTTTTGCTCTGGATCCCGGCTTCTTTGAAGATTGTTGGGCTGTAGTACACGGTAGCATCAATACCAGTGATCTGTTGGAAGCATTGGATCCCAAACCCTGCTATTAGCATTCGCCGGATGGTAGGAGAAGGCCTCAACAATTCATGCCACACAGCTTTTTCATCAAGCTTCTTTTCTGGACTTGCAATTCCAGCAGCTTCCTTTATCTCTGCCAGTCTATCTTCCACCTCCGCTTCATTCTCATTTATCTTCAACAGAACTGACCTTGCGTCCTCAATTCTGTTCTGCATCACCAACCACCTAGGAGACTCGGGGATAATAAATAGAGCAAACGCTATAAAAACAGAGGGTAGAATCCCCACGGCAAGCATGACCCTCCAGCTTATATGTACTGAAAGTCCTGAAAACAGGTAGTTTGAAATATAACCAAGAAGGATCCCCAGATTTATGAAGATCTCCGGAAATGAGGTTAGTGCTCCTCTGGCCACAGCTGGGGATATCTCAGCAATGTATACTGGTGCAATCATGACACCAAAGCCTATTCCTATTCCAGCCAAAAGCCTGCCAACCATCAATATTCTGAAAGAAGGGGCACAAGCCATTATAGCAGCGCCTGTTTGAAAAATAATGGCAGCTGACCCCATGGTCCATTTCCTACCGATGGCATCTGACGCTTTCCCCCCTCCTAAACTTCCGAAAAGGGAGACAATGCTCAAACACCCGACAAGAACTTCTTCTTGAACCTCAGATATCTGCAAATCTTCCTGAATGAATAGGATTGCTCCACTCATGACACCCACATCTGCAGATTAGGGAAAAATTGACAAATTTCTCAATGCTGATATGAAATACACAAATGGAAAAAATATATTGAAATATGATTTAGATTATAAACGTGCTAAATCAAATTTATACATCTCAAGAGTTGCTATTGGGACTGTCCAAGATGGATTTCCATTAACCTAACATAAAAAGGACCTTGATTTTCCATTCGAGGATGGATGTGAAATCAATAAACGAATAATAACACATTAACAAACATATAAACAGGACTTCAATAATTTAATTTACTTATACCAATAAAAAAATCATACATATAAAAGGACTTCAAAAATGATAGTGGAAACAGTTGGGTTGCAGAAAGTGAGTAGAACAAGAATGTGCTAAGTAGATGCCCTCACCAAAGATAGGGTAGGTAAGATTCATCTAGCAGTGGAAATGCTGTACTCATCCAGTGAAAGAGTAGTTAAAGAAGGTGATGCAGGCCAGATCCATGATTGGCCAACTATTGGACCCAAGATCAATAAAACCCAGTAGATTAGAGTAGATTTTATTATTAGTAGTTGTTTTAGTTGCTTTATTAATATTTGACAAGTCCAGTCATGTTTGATTTAGAACTTTTTATTTGATTGGAATTAGTTGTTTCCTTATTTAGATAGCATCTTAGTTATAAATACAGATGTAATCTCTTCATAAGATACAGACATTAATATTGAATAAAGAGATTGAGTTTGGTTCTCAGTTGAGAGAATTTTGTTTGTCTTTGGTGAGGCACCTAGACATTCTACCCATAAGCCTTTTGGCTTGGAGATTAGCCCGTTGGCTATTCTTCTTCTCTGCGCTACTTCAGAAGGTTAGCTCCATGGCCTAAATAAATCTATCTTGCAAAGCCTTTGTTTTGAGTCTTTTTTTTTTTTGTTAAGAGGCCTACTAGATAGTGTTTACAATCTAACTGTCTTGGGGTCTATCCGGATTAGGAGCAGAGGTGGAGAAAGCTAGACAGTTCCAAGTTGTACTGTGGACAGTTTTCTCCCCATCCAAAAGGGCTTTAGCTTTATATGAATCTTATAATGTTTTCTTTTGCCTGGATAAAAGTATAATTTTTATATGTTACTTAAAGGACTTGTAACTAGTTTTGACTAGTCTTGCATGTTCAAAATAGGGGTAGTAAGGACTAGGGCTAGTTGTCCATTCCCCTCCCATAATATTCTCTCATACAGATAATAAAAATTTCAGAATCTCTATTTCCACTTTGGATGTGTGTGCTTCTGTGCTCGATCTTGGGTGTTGAATCCCAGATCATCTTTAATCTTTAGCTTCAGATTTGACCTTCAGGATTGAATTCATCTTCATCCTCTGTCAATTTTGGTATTGGAGGGACGATCTGAGTTAATTTCTACCGGTTGATCCTCCATTGATGTGAATTCTCTATACATACATGTGTGTGCATGCACACACACATGGGAAATATTCATTTGCATACATCCCTCACTGTATCATGGTGAGGGACGAGTGGATGACTTGATGGGGGTCACTGGGTGCCCAACTGATTACGGGAAAGAGGCATCTTTGATGGGCCCAGATATCAAGTTTGAAAGTCAATCCCATGCCTCTAACCCCTTCATCTGTGGCCTACAAATTTAATGAATTGTCAATTGATATTAAAGAAAAAATTTGATCCTCAATCCAACAATCTAGTCCATTAAGCTTGGTGAAAACTCCATAGATCTAGGTATAATTTAGGGGTACCCGTGTGTGTAAATGGTTTAGATGGATCATAAAATCGGCTCCATTATGTTGCCCATCACCATAATGTAGTGAGGATGTACGCATATGACCAATGGCATTGCCTATGGGTTGACCGGACCCCAAATTGTGGAATATTAACATCCCTTCCCCTTCAAAATCAACCTTGTCCTCAAAACTTAGTTGCGAGAAATGCTTCTGCAATGCTGAGAACTCAACCTATGAAGCATCTCTTGGGTAGACTAGCCCACCGTAGGACCTCCTTAGCAAATCTTCCGCTTCTTTGGTACCATTGAAGACGGATGATGGATTTAGATTAGGGACTCATCACAACAGCATCAAAGACTGATAGTAGATTAGACATTACCTGCACATGAGTTCCAATTTATTTCTTCAGCAGTGATACGTGAAGATTGGTGGTGACCCTTCAAGTAATTCTAGATGGTAGGCGTACTTGTATAGCTGATTATGACTGTTGCTTATCCTAACTACTGGCCTACTAGAAATGCTAATCCATTAAATTCTTGCTAATTAATTGACCCAAAATGGGGCTGGATTGCAACCTGCCTTAATAGCATACCCTAGGGTTGACCCAATGACCCATGGGTACTACCAAAGCAGCCAGCAGGCCTAGTAAACCACAACGAACGGGGCTCACATTTATAAAAAGCTCAAAGGGTTAGACTTTGAGCCTCACATTTATAATATGGGCATAGAAATTTGTGGGATGCACTATTGTTTGAGTTCCAAATTAATTGCATATTAATGCATGTGGGACTTGCGTGGCAATAGTAAATATATACCTCTAAATTTTAGGAATTGAAATTTAGCAATAGCTATATTAGGTAACAAAATCACCAAAATATATCAGAAGCCAGAGGAAATAGCTTGAAACGTGTTGCTCGCCTTTGAGAAAGGATTCTTGTGTGTCTATATATTATATATATCAAAGCTCTAAGAATTGAGGCCTCTGGAGGGTGTCACATCAGTAATTTTTTTTTCCTTTTTTCTAGAGCACCACATCATCTTCTAAAAAACCCTCTGCCACCTCACTCCCCTAAATCTCTCCTTCCCTTATCATTAGAATCCCTACTATCATCATAATCCCTATAATTTCTCTCCCGCATTTAATATCATTCGATTCAAATTTTATAGATCTCAGATCAACTCCATCATTATCATCTCACCATCACCTACATCCTCATCTTCACCACCACCCTCTCTCCAGTCTTAGCTTTTCTATCAAAACCGGAGAACCCCAAGAATAGTTTTTTCCATTATATTCTCATCAATCCCCTTCTGGGTTCTCTCCATCTCCTCATTTCCTCATCTGGGTGTTGTTTTCTTCTTCAAAAATAATCATAGGAACAGACCTCTACCACGTCCTCACTACTGTCGTCCCTCTTTACATCGCAATGATACTTGCCTACGGCTCTGTCAAATGGTGGAAGATCTAAGCCCCGATCAATGCTTAGGAATCAACCGTTTTGTCGCTCTCTTCGCCGTCCCTCTACTCTCCTTCCACATCATCTCCACCAACAATCCTTACGCCATGAACTTAAGATTTATCGCAGCCGACACTCTTCAATAGATCATAGTTTCGGTGGTGCTAACAGTCTAGACCAAAACCAGCTCCAGAGGCAGTTTGGAGTGGACAATTACTCTCTTCTCCCTCTCCACTCTTCCCAACACTCTTGTCATGGGAATCCCCCTCTTGAAGGGGATGTATGGCTCAGATTTTGGCACTCTCATGGTGCAAATCGTGGTCTTGCAGTGCATAATCTGGTATACTTTGATGATGTTCTTGTTTGAATACAGGGGAGCGAGATTACTTATTATATAGCAGTTCCCAGACACTATTGGGTCGATCATATCTTTCAGGGTCGACTCGGATATCATCTCTCTAAATAGGAAGAAGCCTCTGCAAACAGAGGTTGAAGTGGGTGAAGATGGGAAGCTTCATGTCACTGTGAGAAAATCCACCAGTTCAAGATTGGAGTTCTCTAGAAGAATGCATGGACTCAACTCGGGTGTTTCTCTAACTCCTCACCCACCCAATTTGACCAATAAGGAGATTTACTCTTTGCAATTGTCGAGGAACCCGGCATTAAGTCTAGGTCAACTCAACCATTTGCACGATCATCTCAATTCATATTCATGGATAGCTTCTAATCTAGCCTATAAACATCCTTTGGAGGAAGAGAAAATGGCTAAAGGTTATTTTAGGTATGTAAGAAAAAAAATTTATTATATATATTAAAACTACAAGAACAAGGAAATACCACATATTAGTCTTATATTGTCTGGTTTCAAATTTTTTTTCATTTTTAAAGGTTTTACATGATCTAATAATGATCTTATTCAATTTCTCTATTATTCTTAGATCTTGTAATCTTGCTTTAAATTCTAGAAATATACTTCTCTTCTCTCGTTAGTACTATTTAGTGATCTTTTACATTTCTTTTCTTCTTTAAAATTTGATCCATAAAATAAAATTTAAGAATTATATATAATATATTTTCCTTATATATATTTTTTCTTAATTATATTTCAAAAAAATCTTAAATCATAACATATTTTTATTTTGGCCTGAGTTTTGCACGGGCTTTCGTTGCTAGTATATATATAGGGGGAGAGAGAGAGAGAGAGAGAGAGAGGTATATAAGTTGACTTTTTAGGGCCCACCTGGAGCTGTGTCAAGTATGAAGGGCATGAGGGATTCAAAGATCATGATGGAAACTAAGAATGTACAAAAAATCAGATATATATACATACATATATGCATACACGGAAATATTCAAGTGAGAATTGTTCTCACTATTTTTTTTTGTGAGAACTTTAGGTGGGGTCCATCTATCACTCAATCTAAATCTTGTAATACACAGGGGCCTCCTAAGTTTCGGTTAGATCGATTGTACACTAATTCGAATGGATTGGATTTGTGGGCCACGGATGGAGTTAGGGACATGAGATTGGGGCCAAATCTGATATATGGGGTGGTCCTACATGGATCTTTCCATCCCCTCCAGTCCTATCCTCAAATGGGACCCGCAAGTAGGCTCCATAAAAAGTTCTCACAATAGGTAGGTGAGATTAGTTCTCACCTAAATACTATATATATATACGCTTTCGTGAATCCACCTCATCCCTCATCTTTGGCAAGGTTACAACCCTCATCCCTCACCTTAGGGAATGGTGCAAACAAAAGATAACCATCTACAGTCGTGCTATTTTAAAGCCCATATAAGTATTGTACGACTCATTATGGTAGAGTACTCCGTATGACTGTATAATGACTATACAAATCTCCTCTAATATTAGAATCTCACATGTGTTTAAAGAAAGGTTTCAAATTCTGCTGCAGGTTAGGATTGGAGGAGTTGGCATCCGTGATGGATAGCACGGTCTTAAAAATCATTAAAAAATTCAACATCATCATCATCATCAAAGCCTTATCCTAACCATGTTAAGGTCGGCTACATGAATTCTGTTTCTCCATTCCGTTCTATTTTGAGCCAAATCTTTAGATAAGTTAAACTTCTTCAACAATCAATAAAAATAAATAATATTAGAAAATGTTAAAAATGTGTACTTTTTTTTTCTTCAATGTAAATTGTATTAAAAGTAAAAGAAAACATGGGTTGGGAGAACTAGCCCCCTAAAACAACAAAACAACTGAGGACTCAACGAAGAGAAAGCCAATTTAGAAACAAAAGAAAAGGAATACAAGAAAAAAGGTTTCAGCTAAGGAGAGTTGAATACATCATCATTATCATCAAAGTCTTGTTCCAACTATGTTAAGGTCAGTTATATTCTTGTGCATGGGCGAAAGCACGTAATCTGCAATCGACAATCAAAGTCACACACAAGAAGAGAAAAGCACACAAGAGCACGCACGAGAGATTTACATGTTTGGCGAGATGCCTACGTCCACGACCAAAAGAAAACTCTACTCTTTTATTTTACTCTTCTACTTATTGTCTAGGGTTACAAGTTATATCATATATATAACTCTATCTTTTTTAGCCCCTAAGAAAGCCTAGTACAAAGACTAAAATGCCCCTGACGGAAAGCCTGGTCTAAGACTAAACCCGCGGACCAATTCGATGAGCCCAAAATATAAGACATAAACCCAATAATCTCCACCTTGGTTCGAATTCCATATAACTTGAGCCATCAGAAGAAAAACCAGCAGTGTCTTCAGCTCCACGTACCTTGCTGAAAGGTACATCCCTGTGCTGACTATCAGTGGGCACAATTTTCACTCTTCAATGATGAGTGACACGGATCTAAGTCCAAGCAAGACTTGAACTCGTTCTTAACCGGTTTCATCATGAATGCCCCAAATCGCTTGTACCATTGTCCAGAAGCTTGCTTCAACTTGTACAATGATTTCTCTAAATTGCATACATGATCAAGAATTTTAAACTTCACTCCACCTGCATAGGAAGTTCCTTCCTTATCCTTGTAGACCCGTTTGCATCCAATGACCTGATTGCCATAATCAAGAGACTCCATCTCTTCATCTATGATTGCCACTTGTTGACCACTTTTTTGCCCTTCCACTGTCTCCGGATACGTGGATGACTCAACAGTCAATGCATATGTAACCACATCATGTGTTACCAACATATCCTCCAAACTGTATCTGACTGGCGATTTCCTCACTTTTTGAGGTTTACCTATATACTGCTCAGTCTGACTATCCTCAGTATCTCAAGAGGAGTTGGATGCACTTTCCTTCCAAAATGGGATGTCTGATTCCACTTGAACAGTGCCAATGCTGCTACCTACTTCTATATTCTTTACCTGCTTTGTTGCATTGAGTAAAGCATCCTCATGAAATGTAACATCCCTACTGATGATAAATCTGGGTGAATCCCGATCAGTACACCACAACCTATATCCTTTCACCCTAAAAGCATATCCAACTAAGATGCACTTCACAACCCTTGGTTCTAACTTATTTGTTTTTACATGAGCATACACTCGACAACTGAAAGCCTTCAAGTTAAATAATCAGCTAGATTACTTGACCACATTTCTTCTGAAGTTTTGTAACCAATCCCTGAGCGTGGAGACTTGTTAACTAAGTAGCCTGCAGCATGTACTGCATCAGCACAAAAGTCTTTGGACAATCTTATAGTAAACAATATACAATGAGCTCTTTCCAAGATCGTTTTGTTCATCCTCTTTGTAACTCCATTTTACTGTGGAGTTCCTATGGTGGTGTAATGTCGAACTAAGCCTCTATCCTTGCAATAGTTTTCAAACTCATTGGATCTGTACTCTTTGACATTATTTATTCTCAACTTCCTCACCTTCCTGCCGGTCTATTTCTCAACCATTGCTTTTCATCACTTGAATGTTTCAAAGGTCTGATCTTCCATCTTCAGTGTATAAACCCAGACTTTCCTTGAATAATCATAGATGAAAGTCAACATAAATCGGGACCCACTCTTGGAATAACATTAGAAGGACCCCATACATCTCAATGAATATAATCAATGATACTTTTCGTGTGATGAATACCCATTTTGAAACTGACCCTGCGGTGTTTTCCGAATATACATTTCTCACATAAATCCAACTTGCTTGTCTTTGTGCCACATAGCAAATTCTGCTTGCTCAGCATTGTCAAGCCCTTCTTACTTATGTGACCCATATGCAAGTGCCATAAACGCGTTGAAACAGATTCATAGTCATCGGATGAAAACATTGCAGCTTCATTTAAAACAGTATTTTTAGACAAAACATACAAGTTTCTAACTTTATTGCCTCTCATAAGAACCAGAGCACCCTTCACAACTTTCACGACTTCACCTTCAGCTGAAAACTTACAATTGACGGAGTCCAAGGCACTTAAAGAAATTAGATTCTTTTTCAGATCAGGGACATGCCGAACCTTTGCCAATGTTTTGATGGTTCCATCATACACCTTTATTCTAATTGTTCCAATCCCAATCATCTTACATGCAACATCGTTGCCCATCAAGTGGCAAACCAGTCCCTATTGGGACACATATGGTAGGAACATCCAGAATAAAAAAATCCATTCATCCTGACGTGAATATCATTTGTAATCACAGAAAATGCACTATCGACATTAAAACTTGATCTTCCCTTTGCAACACTGACTGAATCAGCAGAAGATGAATCTTCTATTTCTTTCCCTTTTAGCTACCTGTCAGGACAGTTCTTGCGAATGTGCCATTTCTTATGGCAATACTAACATTCAATGTTCTTCCTGTTAGATTTAGACTTGGATCTATATTTGCCTATGTTACGGGAGTCTTTTGTTCTTGTTCTTGCAACCAAACCCTCACCTGAGTTATCAGTGTTTTCAAGCACAACCATTTTTTTCAACTCCTTAGAGTTCAAGGCTGCCTCAACATCTTTTTTTGAAAGAGTATCTCTACCATACATCTGGTATCAATAAAATGCTCATACGAGAGTGGTAAAGAACATAACAGTATAATAGTTTGGTCCTCATCATCAATTAAAACATCACTATTTTTCAGATCCATGATAGTTTTATCAAATGCATCAAGATGGGTATCAAGGGGCATACCTCCCTTGGCGTAGCCACGAGCCATGATTGATAAAAATAGATCAATCTCCTAAGGGATTGGTTGAATCCAAAAAGGATTCCTGCCCTAGGGCACAAACATAACCAAGAGATAACTCATAACTAAAAGGAAAACCCAATCTTAATATCATTTAATTATCAAAGCATAATCAACTACATTAAGGTCTCTCTTATTTATAGGATAAAAAACCTACTTCTTGGCTAGCAAGACTTACTTATTAAAGCAAAGTATTTTCTAATCCTTTTAAACAAAAACTTCCTAATCCTATTTAAGCAAAATAATAGTACTAGGATAATTATAAAAGTTGCCAGAGTAGCTCTCAGCCAATTGGGCCTATGGCTGAACCCAATGGAATGGGTTTTGACCCATGGGTCAATGTTTGGGCCCAGTTGTCTTCTTGGGCTGGGTCCGTACTGCATCAACTCTCCCCATCTTGAAAAAACTCGACTTCGACGAGTTAATAGCTTGATAATGTTCATAAACATCTAGATTCAGGCGTTGGAAGTCAGATGCAGTAATCCAAGTAGTATCAGAGATGGGGTGGTTTTGCCAACGGACAAGAAATTTTTGATATCCTTCTTAACGTGTAGAAACAAACTGATCATCAAGAACATCAACAATTTTATCTTTAGGTGGAGAAGGAGTTGGCAAAACAATTGCATGGGTGTCAGAATCTTCATCATTGTCATGGCCACGGTAAAGTGTGAGGTTTGCAACATTGAACGTTGGACTAATGCCAAGATCTAGTGGTAATTCCAACGTGTAGGCATTAAAACTGAGCTTCTTCAAAACTTTGAATGGTCAAGCATTTCGGGGATGCAACTTCCGATTCGCTCCAGGTGGTAACATTTCTAGATGGATGCGAGCCATAACCATGTCACCTTCAAAAAACTCAAGGAAACGGTAACGCTTATTTGCATGAGCTTTGTAACTGTCATTGCTAGCAGCAGTATGATGTCGAACTTCATCATGTATTTGTTACATGATTTGATGAAGTTATTTGCTTCAGCACTTGGGTGTGCTTCAAGAGGTAATGGAATAAGATCAATAGGTAAGCGCGAACGAACACCTGTAACTGCTTCAAATGGAGAAATGCCTGTGGAGCGGTTGACTAAATTATTGTAAGCAAACTCAGCCATGGGTAGAAATTGATCCCAAGTAGAAGTATTATCACAAACAAGGCACCTTAATAACTGACCAAGACTCCGATTGATGATTTCGGTTTGTCCATCAACCTGAGGATGATAAGCAGTAGAAAAATGGAGTTTTGTCTTTGCTGTCATCCACAAAGTCTTCCAAAAGTAACTCATGAATTTGGTATCACGATTTGAAACGATTGTCTTCGGAAGTCCATGAAGACGAACAATTTCCTTGAAGAACAATTGAGCTACTTTGTAAGCATCGGCCGTTGTATTGCAAGGTATAAAATGAGCCATTTTTGAAAAGCGATCCATAACAACAGAGATTGAATTCACTTTGCGGGCAGTCTTGGGCAAGCTTAAAATAAAATCCAGACCGATATCTTCCTAACGAACATTTGGAATTGGTAATGGCTGATATAATCCTGTATTTTTTTTGTTCCCCTTGGACAACTGACAGGTGTGACATCTGTCACAGATACTGATCACATTGAGTTTCATGCGTAGCCAATACTAACAATCATCCACAAGAGCAAATATTTTGTCATGTCCCAAGTGACCACTACAACCTCCTGAATACAATTCATGAACAACATGTCCTCTAATGGATGTAGGAGGAAGGCAAAGCTTTGTACCTCTGAATAAGAAACCATCATGTATGCTATAATGCGGATGTTTGTCTAGTTTGCCATTAAGAAGTTCTAAATAAACAACACCAAAATCGTTGTGTATAGCATACTCTTGTTTCACTTGCTCAAATCCAGGAACTGCGACTGTTATAGTAGTAAGAAGGTGTTTCCAACGACTTAATGCATTAGCCATGAGATTCTTTTTGCCTGCTTTGTGTCGGAGGCTAAAGGTAAACTGTTGAAGAAAAGCACTCCACTTAACATGACGATCAGTCATATGTTGCTAGGAATTAAGATGTTTTAAAGCTTCATGATCCGAATAAAGGACAAAATCGTTACCCACTAAGTCAAGTCGCCACTGTTGCAATGCTTGTACTATTGCATAAAATTCCAAATCATAAGCAGAGTATTTGCGTTTGGCATTGGGAAGCTTTTCATTAAAAAATGCCATGGGATGACCATCTTGGCAAAGAACTCTGCCAATGCTAACAATGGAAGCATTACAAGCAACTTTTAACACTTAGGCAAAATCTGGAAGGCCCAAAACGGGTGCCTTTGTGATCTTTTGTTTAATTTTCTCGAATGCTTTTGTTGCTGTAGGTGTCCATTTAAATTCATCTTTTTTCATACAGTCAGTGAGCGGGGCCATAATGCTACTGAAGTCACGAATGAATCGTCTATAAAAAGTAGCAATTCCATGAAAACTGTGAACTTCATTCAGAGTAGTCGGAAGAGGCCAATCAAGAATAGCTTGCACCTTTGAAGGGTCCATTGCGATGCCTTTAAAAGAATTAACAAAGCCCAAAAAAATCATAGAGGTACTCATGGAAGTGCACTTCTTCAGATTAATGTAGAACCGTTCTTTGCGAAGAAGTTGAAAAATACTCCGTAAATGATCAAGATGCTCCTCACATGATTTGCTATAAATCAAGCTTTCATCAAAGCAGACAACCACGAACTTTCCAATGAAAGGTTTCAACAATTGGTTCATCACATACATGAAAGTGCTAGGAGCATTAGACAGTCCAAAAGGCATGACCAACCATTCATAAAGGCCTTTTGTAATCTTGAATGCTGTTTTTCACTCATCACCTGGCCTAATTTTGATTTGATGGTAGCTACTGTGAAGATCAATCTTTGAAAAGATAAAAGCATTAGGCATAAGATCAAGCATATCATCAAGATTAGGGATAGTGAAGCGATATTTTATAGTGATTTTGTTGATGGCATGACTATCCACGCACATATGCCAGCTTTCATCCTTCTTTGGGTTAAGAAGAGCGTGTATTGCACATAGACTTAGGCTTTCCTGAATATATCCTTGTTGTAACAAATCATCCACTTGCTTTTGGAGTTCAGCATGTTCAGACGGCTCATTCAATAAGCACGCAAATTAAGAAGAGATGCTCCAGGAAGCAAATCAATGGCATGTTGAATATCGCGCATGGGTGGCAATTCCTGTGGAAGCTCATTAGGAACTAAATCAGAAAAATCGTGAAGTAATGGGGTTACCTTTTGGGGAATTGATGGTTTTGAATCTTCGTTGGAATCTGGAACTTGTTTAGCCACCAAAGCATACATCACACCTTGTTCTTTACTTTCAACTTCAAATTTGCGCATGCTAAGGATGTGGGGAGATGTTTGAGGAGTTGCGGTTGGTGATGAAAATGAAATAGTTAGGGGTCACCATTGCATTCGTTTGCCATTCCATGTTAAAGAGTAAGTATTATTCTCATGATTAGTGAGGACTTTGAGGCGACGGAGCCAAGGGCGACCAAGAAATATGTGAGCAACATTCATAGGGATAACATCACACTTGATAGTGTCTTCATAAGAACTAAGTTTGATTGGAACAATGCGCTGTTGCCGGACTGGAAGGGAATAATCATTAACCCATTTAACTCTGTAAAGCTTTTGAAGTTGTCAAGTGCAACTTATCAACTGCTTCTTTGGAGATAATATTCATAGCACTACCACTATCAATGATGACGTTACATCGGTTACCTTTGTAAATAACTCGAGTTCGAAAGAAAGGAGCTAAATTCTCATCATCATCTTCCTTTGCATTATCTGCAACTAAAAGGTGGTGATGAAGGAAAAGAAAGAGAGCATAGTTAGCAGGGTTTGAAACTTCAACTTGTTGTTCGGATTCAGGTTGTGGAACCCAACAGGTGGTTCCATCCCAATATGCTCATCAGATTGCTCATTATCATCTGTACCACCTTCTCAATGCAAATTCCTGTGAGGACATTCCTTAAAATAATGCTCACGTTGCTTGCAAGAATGACATAATATCCCGCTTATCTGTTCGGGTTGGCACTCGAACATTATTTTGATTTGGTTGCCACTTTTGAACTTGTTGAGTAGTTACCTGTCCTGGGGGAGCTTGAGGCTGTTTTTGAGGCTGATCTTGTAGTTGACCAAGGGGAGGTCAAAACCCTAGCTGTGTGGTATGATTGAAATTTGGATTATGACCCCTTTTATAGCCCCGACTTGATTTCCAAAACGTCGTTGACACAACTCTTGTTCAACTCTCATGGCTTTGCGAGAGATATCATTAATAATGGTGAAATCAAAGATCGCGATTGCACTTTTTATGCCTGGGCACAACCTCTCTCGATAACAGGTGACCATCATGCTATTTGTTTCACTTGCTCTGCAACGAATACAAAGCTTATGAAATTTGTGAGTATATTCATCAATGGTCATGGAGCCTTGTTGAAGATGGATGAGCTCTTGTTGGAAAAGATTAATACAATCAAATGGTAAAAATTTGCCTTCCAACCTTTCTTTCATAATTTCTCATCGAGTGATAGGAGGGCGTCCCATCTGTTCATTATGATCATCAATATTTTTCCACCAGATTCTAACGGGACTCTTGAGCTTTATCTTGACAAAAGTAACTCGTTTAGATAGGGTTTTGGGGAAGGTGGGTTAGGTTCGAAAGGGGTTGGGGTCTGGATAGGGGCTTCGATGATGTCGGGATGGGCTGTAGGTGCTGTCAGAGGTGGGATTTGGGGATTTGAGGGGGTTGAGGGTGTTGGATCTGGGTTTAAGGGGTTTGCAGGTGTCTCTGTGGGGTTGGAGAAGGGGATTTGGGCTTCGGTGGTTAGGGATAAGAATGGGATAGAAATCCAGAAAGTACGGTGTAGTCTTGGCGATCGCTCTTTGGCTTTGATAACAATTGGCACAGCCACAATCCACGATCGAGAAGAAAAGATTAATCTCCCAAGGGATTGATCGAATCCAAAAAGGATTCCTGCCCTAGGGCATAAACATAACCAAGAGATAACTCATAACTGAAAGGAAAACCCAATATGAATATTATTTACTTATCTAAGCATAATCAACTACATTGAGGTCTCTTATTTATAGGATAATAAACTTACTCCTTAGCTAACAAGACTTGCTAATTAAAGCAAAGTATTTCCTAATCCTTTTAAACAAGAACTTCCTAATCCTATTTAAGCAAAATAATAGAAATAGGATAATTATAAAAGGTGCAACAGTAGCTCTCTGCCAATTAGGCCTATGGCTGAACCCAATGGACCGGGTTTTGACTCATGGGTCAATGTTTGGGCCTAGTTGTCTTCTTGGGCCAGTCCGTATTTCATCATTCCTACATCCGAGGAGTGAATAACTGTTTCTTCAGGGACAAGCGATTTGTTAGAGACTTAGTTATGTATAGATTCTCCAATGTCAGCCACAACCCAATAGCGGTTCTCTCTTAAGTAACCTTTCGCAGCACTCCATCACTCAAGCATAACAAAATCTCTCTTCATGCCTTCTCCAGCATATCCTCCTTCTAGGCTTCTGATATTGTCGCAGGAAGGGCATTCTTTCCCTTTAATGCTTTTTGTAGTCCCTTCTGAACCAACAAAGCATTCATCTTCATACGCCACAAGCTGAAATCATTCTTGCCATTGAATTTTTCAACTTCAAATCTTGCTTCCATTCATACAAAATTTCTGTACCACACTGTAAATCTCGTCACCATGAGCACGCTGGAAGAAATAGATCTGAAATCCAAGTTCGGATGGCTACGATATTGCAGAAACAAGTTTCTACTCTTTGATCGGTCAAACCTCCTTATTGATTGTCAAACAGCCAATCTCGCTCTTCCACTACATAGATTTGCTCGAAACGAGTCTGTAGGCGTAAATGAATCTCCGATCAAATACCGGATGATCAAGATATAGCAGAAAGAAGTTTCTGCCGTCGATTTCTTGGTCAATTGCTTTGACCGTACTGCTGACGTGATTGTTGATGTCAGCACTGCAACGCTCCTGGTTAGGCTCTGCACACAGATCAAGTCGACCCGACCTGACCCGACCCGACCTGCACCTTTCTCTGGCTAGGCTCCTGTTAACAGATCAAGTCAACCCGACTTGACTTCTACTTGACCTATCCTGAAGAAAACAGGTCTCTTGACCTTCTTATCTTCCGGTTTTGGTTCTACAACCAGATTTGCAAACCAAACTATTCGGCCTTCTACCTTGGTTGCAGCAAATGAAGATGGCGGCACCGGTAGTAGACTATAGTGAACGGCGATGGTTTCCTCGGCAACAGAAACTACAGCAGCGGCGGCTGCTTTCGGCGTGTAGATTATGGCGAAGAAGAACGACGCCTCTTCTTCTTAAACGGACACTTTGTTTCTCTGCAACACCCCCTTTCTTTTTAATATTCAAATCTCCACAAAACTCTCTTTTTCACAAGACAAGAGGGAGACCTTGTCTTTCCTTTGTTTCTGCAAACAAAAAACAAACGAACCAATCACCGACGTGACTGTGATTGTAGCCCATCGAGATCAGAGCAAATCTGACCACCCTCTTTGTTTCATGAAACAGAGATCAATCTCAATGCATGAGAATTTTGTGGATCACAAAGCACACAACCCAGGCTCTGATACCACTTGTTGTGCACGTGCGAAAGCGCGTAACCTGCGATCGACAATCGAAGCCACACACAAGAAGAGACAAGCACATAGGAGTACATGCGCGAGATTTACATGGTTTGACGAGATGCCTACATCCATGACTAAAAGAGAACTCTACTCTTTTGCTGCACTCTTTTGCTTATCGTCTAAGGTGACAGTTTATATCATTTATATAACTCTCTCTTTCTTAGCCCCTCAGAAAGCCCGGTACAAAGATCAAAATACTCTTGACCCAAAGCTCGGTCCAAGACTAATCCTATGGACCAATCCAGTGAACATGGAATACAAGACACAAACCCAATATATATGAATTATGTTTCTCCATTCTAACCTATCTTAAGCTAAATCCTCATATAAGTTAAACTTTTTTAGCTCTGATTTTACTACTTTCATCCACGTCTGCTTTGGCCTACCCATTTCTTTTGGTGGGCCATTAACCTGCATAATCAAACTTTTTCTTTCTGGCATCGTTGTCGGCCTGCGTTCAATATGCCCAAACCATCTCAAATGGGCTTCTCTAATCTTATCTCCTATTGATGCTACCATTAATGCTCTCGAAAGCGCTCATTTCTAATTTTAACACACATCCACCTCAACATTTTCATTTTTGCTATATCTATTTTATGCATATACTGCATCTTGCTTTCTACCTCATAGATTATAGTTGGTCTAGTCACTGTTCTGTAAAATTTTCCTTTCAATCTTGTTGGAATTCATTTATCACAGAGTACTCCAGAAGCGAGTCTCCACTTCAACATTCCTACTTTTATCCTATGTTCAACATTTTCATCAGACTCCCATCCTTACTAATTATCAAGCCAAGGTAATAGAAAGAATCTCTTTGTGGTATCTCCTGAACTTCAATTCTCACAGTAGATTTAGCTCTTTGCATATGCCCATTAAAGTTGCAGTCCATATATTCTATCATTGTACAACTTATTTTAAAGCCTTTGGATTCTAAAATTCCTTGTCATCCCTCGAGTTTTGCATTTACACCATCTCTTGATTTATTTACAAACACTATATCATCTGCAAACAACATACACCAATGTACTTCCTCTTGAATATGAGTAGTTAACTCATCCATAATTAGAGATGAATACATATGGAAAGAAAAAATAAACAACAAAAACCGGACTACCTTTAGCTTCTACCAGTGTCGACCTTAAGACAGAGGAATTTTGTAACCTTGAACAGAGACTTCATGAAGTTATCCTAGAAGTTGTGGTGGAGGGCAACCTTTTAAATTCCTTGTAGTAGGATTTGAATCACTTGCTTCTCCCTTAAATTTGCCTCACCTAGCTTTCCTAGAGGAAGTGTTGGAGACTAGGGCAATGGAAGATTGTTTTGGGGGAAGGTCCTCACACGGCTTTTGTTGGGGAGGAGAGCGTAAGGAACTTGGACTTTTAGGATTTGATGAGATAAGGTGGGGATTCACCAAAGAAGATTTAGGGTCCTTATGAGCATATTTAACAACGATGGAGAAAGGATTGTTTGTGACTAAGGTGGAAGCATGAATATATTCCAAATCAGAAGTGGAATTATGGGTGATAGGCATGGGATTAGATTCCATAACGAGCCCACCCTTCAGTGTCTTAGCAACTGAGGAAGTGGCATCTTCTGAAGCAGTAGCAGCAGCTGAGGAAATAGGAACTGAGGCAGGAGCTATGATGGAGGTTGGGGCCAGACCTGAGGCAGAGAGGGTTGTTACAGACAAAGCGGAGACCGTGTCTGCTGGCCGTGTTTGGAAAGGTCCAGGTTAACCAAGATTCTAACATAAATTAGAGATTTTTGTGAAGCTGTGATGTTATCCAGTTTGAAGGGAGTACCAATAGTAGAGAGTAGGATATTGCTACTCCAGCAATGACAAGGAATACCCTTGATCTTGATCCAAATAGGGAATACGGAAGGCCATTCACAAGAGGCTTGACTAGAAGACCAAGGTAATAGATGCAATATTTGGATGTCATGGAGTTGGGGTTTGGGATAAGAGAAGGCCTCTTTCTTCAAGTTAAATCCGATGAGGAAAAACCCCTTTTCAGTTAAAGAGATAAGAGGGGGCCTAGATAGGTTCCAACTTCCAATAGGAGTTAACATGTTGTTGAAGCCATTCTTGAATCCTGAGAGAGTCTTTTGCCAATGAATCGGCCAATGGCTGAGAAGTTGGAGTCTTTGCTGGATTGGATCATCTGGGACGGGATCTTCATGGAAAGGTTTCCATCTTTCCAAGAAGCAGGAGACTAGGAAGAAGGTAGGATGGCTCACAGGGCCAGAAACAGATCTGATCAGGATTTTCCTTGGTATGGAGGAGGTTTGGAAATCTGGGTGAGCTCAATGTTAAAACCTGGGAGGGTCTGTCCCAGTTGTACTGTAGAGAAATGGGTTGCATCTGGAACCTCTGATCACTCCGGCAATCAAACGCTTACCCAAATTTGCATGCCCTATGGACCCTAACCAAACCAGACCCATTTTAAAAATTTTTACAGTAGAAGCGGCAATCACTTAGACCACCACATGAACCGACCCTAAAAATGTGTACATCTGATAATTTAACTGCATCTATCAAAACACAAACATAGAGACACTTAGATTTCCTTAAGGGTAAAGCAATGAACTTCAACACAGTAACCTGAAATGAGCTCAACTACATCAACACTAACCTGACAATGAAATATGCAAAAACAGTCATGCAACAGTTTCCCTATGTGGTATTTAGAAATCCAGCAGCGTCTCTCAGGCACAAAATTCCTACCAGGAGGATTTAGAGATCTCAACATTTAACAAAACCCCGCAGAGTCAAACTTTAGTTTCTAATCTAATCACAAATGAGGTAATAGTTGTGGGTTCACCATGAATTGCTACTGATCTGCATTGGCACTTTAATTAATTAAAAACTGGGTTTGGGTTTATTGACAACCAAACATAACCACATCACATATAGTTGAAAAAACCCAACTCTTGCAATTGGAAAAAAAAAAGTGAAATAAAAATAAAAATAAAGGGAGAATTAAAGTAAAGTAAAGTAAAGTAAAGTAAAGGAAAGCAGAGGTTGACTTGTTGTAAAACTAATTGAAGAGTAGAAGAGGAAATAGAAGAATACCATAGCCGAGAAGGACGGAATTAAGAGAGGCGAAAATAGCACAGGCGATGACGTATTTGTTGCCGTTGAGGCTATTGTTGTGCACGTGGGGCAGGGCGGCATCTTCTTCTTCGTCGACCAACTCTGTATCCATTCTCCTGTATTTCGCTTTTCTCCCCTTCTCATTCCCGCTCTCTTGAAGATCCGCCAATCCCATCTCTGTATCCTTCTGTGTCTCTCTGTCTCAGATTCAGATTGAATGAAAGGAGATACAGAGAGAGATTGAGATCTGGCGAAAGAGGAAAGGAGAGAGAAATAGAGACAAAGACAGAGAAGATGGCTTGGAACAGGAGATGTAAAAATAGAAAGAGGGCCTATTTCTCATCTTCCAATTGGCGGATACAGAACGCATGTGGGACCCTCTTAGGAAGCAGCGGAATGGTCTGCCTCATGAGGAATTGACTACGCGCCCTCCTTTCTATTACCTATATTTACGCCTTTTTGCAGGCGGGACTGGAGGAGTTCCGTTGAAGTTTCCGTTTCGAGTTTTAACTTGCTCAATTGTTGGGCGGTCGGTCGGTCGGTAATTTACCTTGGTAGGATTGTCATTTGACTGCAATGGGTTGGTGGGTAACAAGCAAAAGCATCTATCTTGACCGGGAACGGGTTTGGAATCAAATCTTTTCTTTCTGATTCTTCCACCAGTGTGGGGCGATTTCCAAGCTTGCACAGTCCATCTGTAATGGTTACACATCACCGCAATTATCATATCGATTGTTCTACTTCTTGTTCCTCAATTTTGACCCAATTTGAATTTCGTCTATAGTTCATATTGAATGATCCAAATAGAGGGAGTTAACCCGGGACCAGCCTGCTTTGGCCAGGCTTGAGCCTTAGGTTCGGCATACGGGTCAAACTTGGACCTGCAATCTAGATGCGTTTAAAGTATCGGATGGGCTTTTATTTAGTAGGGTAAAGCACGAACAAATAGGATACACAATTTAATTAAAAAAACACATATTTATTAATATGGAATGGAGACTCAAACAGATATACTTTCTCTCACACATACACATCCCAATCCCAATTAGCTGAGCCATTGCATGGAGCCAATAATGGAAGTCTTTTTACTTTATATAAGCATTTTCCACGCATGCTTGTACCTTGGCTTCTTCAAGCGGGCTGATTTCATGGACCATAGTTGTCCATTTCAGTTCATTTTAGCTAGAATGGATGGAATTTTTTGTTTTGGTCCTTTGGCCGAAATGGACTCGAGCGCAAAAGTTTCCGGCTTGAATTTCAGCCCATTCTGATTTGTCACACAGTTTTCACTATTTTTTTATTTTCACTATTTCAGTCCTTCTAAAAAACTTCATACTAGATTATGTACAATTACATTTTTCTTAAACCCACCAAGTCCAACTAAAATATTTCGGTATTGCATTTGGTCCTTTTATTCGCGATAAGGATAAATATTGGACGAACATACCCCTTTTCTATTATAATTTTGTTGAACTCCATGGATAGTGATGTCACTTGTACTTTTTTCCCACAAACTTTAAAACTGTTAAACTTTCACTACATTTATTTGTTTGCAATAAACTTTATATATTTGAAATCCTTTTTTCGAGATCTACAAAAAAAGATCCAATTTGGTTATTTAATTTAGAAAAAAAGATTTTATCTGTTTGATATATTTTTATTGAAAGCAACAACAGATACAATCTATTGAATGCATCATTGTGAACTCAATAGATAAAATACCAATAGATTTTTTATATGTTTGATAAGATTTTATCTATTTGGGTTTAAGGTTTGGGTGGTTTGAGTTCTAGGGTCTTGGGAGGAGGAGAGGAGTTTTTGGTGGCGAGGAGGAGGGAGAGGGAGATTTAGATGAGGAGGAATTGGAGGGTTTGGGAGTGGGAGTGGGAGAGGGGGAGAAGAAGGAGAGAGTTATTTTTGTCTATTTGCAGTGGTTTTTTTTTAAGTCAGTGATCTAATAAAGCAAAAATTTAGTCTCTGAACCTATCCTAGTGTGGAAAAATATAAAAGAACCTATGACCGAAGTCCCCTTTTTTTATTCATTAGCCATATAAAGAAACATGCATAATTTATATTTTATTATTATTATCCTGAAAAGTTACTTTGAAGAGTTTTGTCAAAATTTTGAAAAAAATATTTTGACTGATCTAAATTTCATATATTTATTATTTGAAATCAAAAGTAAAAAAACAGATCCACTATTTCAAAAGAAAAAAAATGAAGAAACAAAAAAAATTCTCAATATATTTCTATGGTTGGATCCATGGATGGAAAAAATATGATCGTACTTGCATTCCCAACCGATAACCAATAACCAACTTGTTCACCTACACAACTCAATCCATGTTCTCAAGTGGTAATTGCCTTTGTGCTTGGATCTAACTGAAGAAAGATACAAAAGAGAAAACTGTTAGAATAGAAAAACTGAAGAGTAGAGGGAGGGAGAGAGAGAGCTCTTCTTGATGAGATTTCTGTGTGTACATAATGGGGGGGAGGAGGATCTTATTTATAGAATAAGATTGCTTCCTCCCTAAGCAACCTAATAGGGAAAAACCCTAAACCTTAGTAATCCCTTTATCTCATGTGGGTCCCAATGTGGGCATCCACCTATGATAATACATCTTATAACACTCCCCCTTGGATGACCACCATTCAATGACAGTTGCCTCATTAAAACCTTGCAAAGGAAAAACCCAGTGGGATAAAAACCAAAGCGAAGGAAAAAGAGTACAACGTTCTACAGGATCATTGACTTGGTGTTGGACGTGCATAATGCTGCCTCGTTAAAACCTTAACTAGGAAAACCCAATGGGACAAAACCTAGAGAAGGAAAAAGAGTACAGCGCATATATGTCCTGGGTAGCATACTTCAGGAAGCCTCCCCCTGATTGACTACTCCCCCTGATGATAACATCTTTGTACATAATTCAGCATGTCAATCTCGTATACAATTTCTAAAATACTGAGTTTTGACAAGAACTTCGTAAACTGATCAGCCAGGTTGTTGCTTAAACGAACTTGCTTGACTTCAATCTTGTTATTCTTTTGAAGCTCATGAGTGAAGAAGAACTTTGGTATAATGTGTTTCGTCTTGTCATCTTTAATGTATCATTCTTGAATCTGTTGAATACATGCCCCATTGTCTTTGCAAATAATGCTCGGAGTACCTGTACTAAGAGGTAATTGACAAGAACTATATCTATGCTGAGTTAAAGATTTTCGCCATACACATTCCCCACTGGCTTAAAATCTCAGCATGGTTAGAATAAGTAGCTATTAATAGTCAATTTAATAGAACACCAAAAATAATGATATTGACATGAAGAAACATATAACATGTCTATGATCGATCCTTATGAGGATCAGAGATATATCCTGAATCTGTATATCCTACAAAATTTGGTTTCAACCATAAAACAGACATAAATATCATAGCATTTGTTTAATATCAATCCAAAGCCTTTGTGCAAAACTATATATGGGAAGCATATTTATAAAGAATGAAAATCTCATTAGAACTTCTCTCGATCTGCGGGTCGAGATAAAGTAGTCAATAGTTTTCTCGAGCTCTTCTGGAGTCTCGATTAGATATATAAACTTCTACTATTATAAATCCATTTAAGGATTGTATAAACAGGAACAGGCAAATGGGATTGTTTTCATACTCTTCCTTATATAAACATTCACTAAGACGATTGTACCATATTCTTCTGGAATGCTTCAGGCTGTACAATGAATGTCTTACTTATATTGAGTACGTACTCTCTTACTTTGCTTCAGGCAAAGCAAATCCTTCTGGGATTTTCATATATATATATATATCTGTGTATGTTTTCAATCCCAGGTTTCTACAGGAAACCTTATATCACAATTTTGCCTTTCGTTCATTTGCCTTACAAACACCCATTTATAACCTACAGGGTTAACACCATTTGGGGTTTGTACTATAGGTTCATATATACCACTTCTATTGAGAGACTGCAATTCCTCAATGGTTTCTCTCTATTTTGGCCAATATATTCTTTGTCGACATTCATTTATAGAACTTGGTTTTATATCCCAAACAACATTCTTAATTTCCATTGATATTTGAGTAGCTACCGCATATACAAATGCGTCATCGATGATAATTTCATTTCTATCCCATCTCTCTCTTGAATAATTATAAAGTATAGAGATCTCTTTATTTATTGGGTACCCATTGCCTCTTCAGGGACTTCCAGAGTCTCTTCTGGGACTCATGTCTCTTCCGGGACATTAATTTCTTCAGGAAATTTGGAGAGAGTGGATTTTATCATAAACTCTTTGGGAGTATACCTCTTCTGGAGTATGATTGGGATATGATTGCTCATTTCTCCCCTTCTGGGGAGCTGAGTCCTTGAAACCTATAAGTCTACCATGCTTCTGGCATGTGTAGATTCATTTGCTGCCATATTTGGACTTTGTTCTTCAGGAACATTAATTCGTACTTGTCCTACAGGGACATTAATTGGTGCTTGTGTGTTCATAGCCGATACATGTGACCTAGTCACTTTTGCTGCATCATTAAAAGCATCAAGGAATTCGTTTGTAATTAAGTGCACAATTCTCCGTACTTCATTCTCACATTGTGAAGTACATAAATCTAAATGAGATTGAGTGGAAGTATTCCTTATTAATTCTCGCCGTTCTTTAGGAACGGATTGTTCTTCAGGAACAAGGTGTTCTTCAGGAACTCTCTTATCTCCCCCTAACGGCGAGAAGACTGTCTCATCAAGATGACAATCAGCAAAAACGAACAATGAATATATCTCCTGTCATTGGGTCTAGATATCCATTAATTAGGGTGAAGTATAACCAACATAGAGTCTACGTTCTGAGTTCATGCAGGTCACAAACCTACGCTATCAAGCCTTATAAATTTAATAACATGCTTAAGGATGTGTTTCCTAGGTTTAATAATATGTGCTAATGGGCGGGATTAGATAGGTTCACAAATGTCACACAATATCCTTTGCGAAAAGGATGGTCAATAGATGGTACTCTAAGGAGTACGTAACAGAAGTATCAATAATTTACCAGAGCATAGGACCCCTAGAATAACAAGCTTCTGGCTTAAGTTTGTCGTTTTGCTCATAATCGAATATGATTCGATTTGTAAAGATTGTCTTGTAATATAGCCTTGAAATATAAGGAGAATGCACTTAGCTTTTCTAGTATCAGCTTCTGGCTGTCAATACTAGTAATGATGTACAAATACCATTATGTAGACTCTTCTGGAGTATTCAAGTATTTGTACGGATACAGCTATGATTGATGCCGTGCACGAATGAAACACTAATTCAGAGAAAAACTTCTGGTTTTTTTTAATGTAGTGTGTTTTGTTGCACTGTCTACTGGATAGATATTATCCTCAGTTTCATGCTTTCCATGAGGCATAGTGCAAGTAATAATAAACTCACATAACTAGGTAATCGCATTGCAAAAATAAAAGTAAAAACAACTAAACAATTCAGCATTCAAAGCAAATATAACATAATATACGGGGGATTAAAAATAAGTCCTAGCATTCAACAAAATATCTAAGAACTGAACTCAATGTTCAAACTCATAAAAGTAGTTGTAGGTCTTCCAGACCATGCTTGGTGGTTCGCCCAATTTCCAAACAAAATGCCTTTTCAATCACCTCTCTTGGGGTGGTTTATTTCATTTCTACGGGAGAACATATTATATCTACCTCTTCTGGAGGGATTTTAATTGACTAATCTGGCATTTATTTCAAGCATAAGGTGTATGACCATCTGTTGGTGATCATCCCTGTCTAATGGGGATATAATGGCGTGGAAATTAAGAGCGTATGCCATATCCTTCAGGGATATTTTATTTCCGACTTTGATAGTATCACCAAGCCTTTTAGAGTGTGTTAAGATCGATTTACTAATAACAATCAAACAAAAATAGAACTTCGGGTTCTGAATATCCGATGACAAAATATAATGAAGAATTGGCCAATCAGAAAGTTAGAACTTCGGGTTCTTAACTGATGAATCAGAACTTCTAGTTCTGTCAATACTTCAGGCTAGTGATAGAACTTCAGGTTCTTAGAACTACTGGTTCTATCAAAGCTTCAGGTTTGAATCACAACTTCTGATTCTATCAAAACTTCAGGTTTGATTTCATGGCCGTTGTATCGATCTATATTACTTTGAATCTTTAGAAATCAAAGCTCCAAGTTTAATGATGAATATGAATCTTCGGGTTCATATTCCAAATCTTAGAACTTCTGGTTCTAGATAATGTATGGATCTTCGGGTCCAGGTTATTCATTGGATATAGAACTTCAGGTTCTATTATTTGTAACTACTGCTTCTGGCAATAATAAATTCATCAAAACTAAAGTTTTAGATAATCATTAGTAATAATTATACCGAAGTAATTATATCAAGTATGCAGTACAATGTTATAGAATATAAAAATAAATGTATATGAGAAACAGAAATAAAATGTAGAACTTCAGGTTCTTAACATCCAATCAAAGATAATAATAAAAATGTGATGAAGAATTTAGAAATTGAAGTTTAGAACATCGAGTTCTCAACTTAAGAATCAGAACTTCTGGTTCTAAATTAAAATAGTTCATGGATCTTTCAGTACGAGTTAGAACTTCAGGTTCTAGATTAGGATAATTCATGGATCTTCAGGTCCAAGTTAGAACTTCTGGTTCTAGATTAGGATAATTCATGGATCTTCAGGTTCAAGTTAGAACTTCTGGTTCTAAATTAAAATAACATACAGAACTGCATGTTCAGATTATTTATTCGATATAGAACTTCTAGTTCTAAGTATCATATGAAACTTCGAATACGTATTGTAGATCTGAAAACTTCTGGTTTCAGAGTAAAATAAACAACGGATCTTCTGGTCCGAATTTGAAAGAACTTCTGGTTCATAGATTAAAAAAATTTACGGAACTTCGAGTCCGAATTATTGATTCCATATAGAACTTCTGGTTCTAAATATCGTATGGAACTTCGGGTTCCAATTTCTTGCATAGAACTTCTGGTTCTAAATATCGTATGGAACTTCGGGTTCCAATTTCTTGCATAGAACTTCTGGTTCTATTTATGATCCATGATTTTCAATTTTATCATGATCTCCTTTTGATAAGAAATTACAATTCATCACTAGAATTAAAATGATAAATACTTATAGATCTAAAAGGAATAAAGTTAAATGCAGATTATCAAACGAATAAATGGTCATAAAATAAGGAGAAATTACTTAACCTTTAAATTGTCCTCGTTTTGGCACCAATGTGTAGATCTGCTCACGAGCTTTCCATATGCGCAAACGGATCTCAAATCGGACTTCAGATCGTCAAGATATCGCAGAAACAAGTTTCTGCCATTGATCCTGTCAAATCTGCTTTGACCGTATAATTTGCTGATATCATCAGTGATGTCACACTGATTATGGGCCTCATTCGGGTTGGGCTAACCTGAACATGGATTGACCTGCCTAAAATCCAAGCCCGAGGGATCACAGTGGATTGTGGTGCCTCGATGCACCATGCCCAAAGTGGGGGACACACCCATGTGACACTATGATCTCTTCTCTTCCATCTATGTTCCATTGCGCCGGATCGTACGAGCACACCCTACACACAGTATAAACGCTGCTCCCTTCTACCTTACAATGCACACACAGCACACAGTACCGAGTCCTGTCCCTTTCTCTTCTCTCTCCTCCATCGCCTCCCTCACCTCCTCCTGCTGCTGCCGCTCCGCAGTCAGCGCAGCCGTGAGATCCATACGGACCGAGTCCCGCGCCGGACTCTGCGTCGCGATCCGCGTCAAGTCCGCGTTCTCGGAAGACGCGATCTCCTCCGTAGATCCTGCGGGGATGGAGTCGGTGAAACCATTGGCGGAGATGGAGATCGAGCTAGGGGAGGAGATCCACTCAGCAGCGCTGCCATCATCGTCTCCGCCTCCGGTGCCGCTGCTAGTGCAGACGAAGCCTCTGTAAGCGCCGCGCCGCCTTCTTCGTCTCGGATGATGTCGAGCAGAGCCCGGCTCGCGGCCTCGGCTGCGGCAGCGATCTCTCGCTGCTCGCTGTGAGATCCACTCAGCAGCGCTGCCGTCACCGTCTCCGCCTCCGGTGCCGCTGCTAGTGCAGACGAAGCCTCTGTAAGCGCCGCGCCGCTTTCTTCGTCTCGGATGATGTCGAGCAGAGCCTGGCTCGCGGCCTCGGCTGCGGCAGCAATCTCTTGCTGCTCGCTGTGAGATCCACTCGTTTCTCCGGTTAGGGTTTTGCCGCTCGTTTCTCGCCGCTCGTTCTCTTCCTTGACCTTGAGAAGATCTCCGAGGTTCGACGAATTGGAGATCGCCATCTGATCGGGTAGCGTCGTGCGCCTTCTAACGTTTTGGTCTTCAATATGTATCGGTCAAAAAGATGTAACGCAGTAGGGAAAATTTTGTAGAGATCGTGTCAAGGCGAGAGAGCAGAAATCATGGAAGCAGAAGATTTTCGCTTTCTCCTTTTCCTTTACTGTTCTCGAACTTTCTGTTTTAATGGCTTCGACATTTCGGATAAAATCGGAAGGAAGTTGATTGATGACGTAACCAGTTATTCTATATGTAAAAGAAAGAGACTAATTTGTTAAAGAGGAAATTATGGGAAAAATCACTAGGTGGGCCACTCTACAAAATTATACCCAGTAGCAATTCAGAATCAAGAAAGGCCTCATAGGTTTTTTTTGTATTTTTTGTTTAGTTTTTCTAGTACAGTGACGACACGGTCACACCAGGACCATATATACTCGATGTAGATTTTTATAGTTTTCTTCTTTCCGAAGCTCTTCTTTCTTCATTCATCTTCCCAAGTTTAGTCAGCTCTAGCAAAAACAGTGATCATATCTCCTCATCATCTTTATCAATCCCTTTATTTTGTGCATTTGTAAAAATTTGGTGTCTTCCCAATTGTCTTCTTCTCAAAGGTTTTGTTTGAGGTTGCGCTTCTCTTTTCAATCTTTCGTGAATATTTCATTAGTCTTTCCTTCTACCATTTATATTCTGAATTGACTTCAAAATGTATTTCATATGCTTGCATTCCACTCAAGAATTGACAAGAAAGTAGTTACCATCCATTGCAAACCCTACTTTTATTATTATTATTATTATTATTATTATTATTATTTTTGCGTTATGTTGAATCTCTTTAATTGTGGATTATTCCTAGGGATTTGAAGTTCATGTGCGTGTGAGAGATATGGTTTTTTTTCTTATTTTCTCTATCTAGATTGTATTTTATTTTATTTTATGCTTTTGATTTTGTGTTTTGGGGATTTTGTGTTTATTAGGATTTTAGGGTTTTGTTTGAGTTTCTTACCCTTGTGATGTTACTAGAATCCTTGAATTGCATTGTAGGAACTTTCATATTTTTCACATCATGTATACATTTTAATGTTTTTTGTTGTTTTAAACAGTGAAATGAGTAATAACGAAGTTGTGGTAATATTCCACTTTGACGGTGATTTTGTTTTTGATATTGTACATCTTGTGTACAATGGTGAAAGGCAAACGTTGAGGCGGGAAGGAAGGAGTATAATATTCTCTTCTTTGCTAAAAGTAGCACTTGAAGTATTTAAATGGGAGGCACATATTAAAGAATTAAGCATTAAGTATCTTCATTACAATGGTTTTGTATTTTCATTAGTTATTTTGGAAGAAGATACTGATATTAGGGAAATTTTTGAAGTAACAGGAAATATGGTTACCGGGTTACAAATGTTTGTGTCCAGACTTTTGAACATTACACAGAATCGAGTTGACAGTCCATTTAGATATATGTTTGATTTTATAAATTTGAAAAACTAAAATGGCTAAGATCTTTTGTTCATCATTTTGTTTATTTTATTTTATTTTATTTTTTAAATGTGTTCAAAGGTGAAAATAAACGATATGCAAGGAGGAAATGTGGTCATCTCATGTTTGGAAAGAGAAAGTAGCGAAGGAAAGGTCCAAAATATTCTACTGTTAATCATTGTGAAGACAATTTTATGCATAGAGGAAATATGGGCACCTTATCCTTGATAAATATACGTAGGAAAAGAAAGAAGGTTCGAGAATATCCTATAGCTTATATTTGTGAAGACAATGATATGCATTTTAGTTCGACATGCAAGATTGTTTTAGATGATTATCTTGCAGGAGTTGATTATGATGATGTTCACATTGTAGCGGGTGAGGAGGCAGGGCCATCATATAGTCAATGTGCTAGTGATGAACTTATAGGGGTGGGTGGAAATTCAGATAGTGTGAATGTTGAATATGTTAATGCAGGGATGACAAATAACACATCAGATCAGTCAAGTCCGAAAAGAAATGAAAGTTTAGAAGACACAATGGCATTGACTAAGTTTACAACCGAATTTGGGATTAATTTAGCAAAGGAGATGTGGATAGGTCATGTATTTCAAAATCGTGAAAGTTTTAAAAGTATTATTGCGAAGTTTGTAATTTACAATAATTTCACTCTTAAACACTTGAGGGGAAACATGACAAAAGTGACAGCTTCTTGCAAAGATGACCATTGTCCTTGGAGTGTACATGCCTCCATTATTGATTTTCGTCCGGAATTTAAAGTATGGACATATAACCCAAGGCATACATGTTCTTATCCAATGATAGGGATAGCACATCGTTAAGCATCTGCGAAGTTTATTGAAAAGTCCATTGAGGATAGAGTTCGACTAAATAATAAGTTAAAGCTGAAGGAGAATATGCATGAACACCAAAAAGAATTTGGTGCTCATATTACTTACCGGAAAGTACATATAGTTAAAGAAATAGCACTCAATAAAATTCGAGGATCATACAAAGAGTCATTTATGATCCTTTCTCATTATTGTAAGGAATTGTGTATGAAAAATCCAGATACCATAACAAACATTGACACCACAGATGAAGATCGGTTCAAAAAGTTTTTTTCGGCATTTGGTCCATGTATTTGTTTCTTTTTATTATCTATAAGGCCCATGCTAGCTGTTGATGGATTACACCTTAAGGAAAAATATCTAGGTATCTTTTAGTTCCAGTGACGTATGATACAAATCACATATTGCTTCCATTCGCATTTGTATTTGTGGAGGTTGAGTGTTGTGATAGCTATAAGTGGTTCTTTGTGAATTTATCTATGGCATTAAGAAATCCGAGGAATTTGACAATTGTGTCAGACCACCAGAATCGTGCCTGCATTAGCAAACATAATCCCTAATGCACGGCATTGTTATTGTTGTCATCACATTGCTGAAAATATTAAGTTAAACTTTGGTGATCGTGCCATAGTGATAAACTTTTGGAGAGCAGCAAAGCCTAATAAACCATGTGAGTATGCGGCTTATATGAATGACATCCATGCTGTAGATGATGGAGCTTTCAATTATATTCAAGAAATTGGAGGAAACATGTTAAATGCATTTGTTCATGGTTAGCGGTATGACATGTTAACAAGTAATGCTACCGAGTATACAAATAGGCTCTTGAAAGACACTAGAGTTCTGCCAATTATAAAACAAGTTGAAGAGATAAGGGTGAAGATGATGGAGTTTTATGAAAGAAGACATCGAGAAGCAGAAAATATCACCACTCATTGACTCCTCATCAAAGAAAGTCCTATGTAATGCAACAGAAGAAGCAAAATGGGTGGAAGTTTGTGCTGCCGTACTTTCTGAGTTTTAAGTGCACTCGAGGGAGTTTATTAATGTAGTTGATCTAGAGCGCAAGACATGCACGTGTTGCAAATGAGAAATAATGTGAATCCCATGTAAACATTCTTTGGCGCACATGAATATCAGAGGTATTAATTTCTATGAACATATTGAGAGTTGATACCTAACAAGTGTTTATTGAGCAACATACAGTGAAGTCATCCATCCCACTCGTAACATTAGACAATGAAACATAGTTCGACTAAGCAAATTTTACCTCTACGTCCATCGAAACAACCTAGGTGGCCGAAGAAGAATTGAGTTTGCATTGAAGACAGGCAATGGCAAAGGCAGGTAGTCACATGTTCGAATTGTAAAGAAGGAGGCCACAAGTGGCTTAGGTGTCACAATCCTCTTATTCAACAATGAATGTGTTTGCCTAGTTATCCAAATTGTAATAAATTGTTTGTGAACTGGTTTGCATTTAGTTACTTTATAAGCTTCTTTGAATTTATAGTAGATGAATGTATGATGAGTTTAATAACATTTGGCATATGAAGGGATCTTTTTTTTTTCTATCAGAACAGGTGACGACGTCATTACTTTCCAGAGACCTTACGAATGTTTCCTAAAAATTTCTTAGAAAATTTCGCATATGACTATCATATAAACTGCATACGAAGAGATAAAACAAGTTAGTGTATTTTTCATCCATTTGTAATGAAAGCTATATTCCGAGTCATACACTCACACCATCAACAACCAAGGTGTTCAACTCTTTTCAAACCTTTTTCAAGGTTGACACGGTGTCACAACCCGAGCCCAGAAATCGGGGGTTAGCGAAAAGCTAAACCAGTGACACACGTACTCCTGTGCACGTGCATCCAAACCCAATCCAGATGCACATACACAAGGGATCTAACACGTGCGGACTAAGCGTACGTGGAAGCTGTAGATATCATAGCCAGCAAAACAAACGAAATAGCGGAAGCTAAAACAAAAAAAACGAGCGGAAAACCAACTGTGATATGCGAGATAAGAAAAGACGAAGATAACATACATGGCGATAAAACCAAATACAAGTCTAAGTATACACCAAAATACACCCAAAATAAAGATATACAAATAATACACAAGAGTGACAAAGTCCCAAGTACAAAATACATGATCTCCAAAAATCAAAACCATGATGACATGCAAGTACGCACTCGGCAGAGGCGATCAAGCCTACTCTGCTAGGCCGGAGGGTGTCTCTAAGCTCTGCCCTGCAGCCTCCTCGACCGTCGGGGAGCTGGACAAGGGATCTGCGCCTGCAACACCACAGACAACACAGTGAATACAACGATCCAGCAAATATAAGTAACAGGAACGAAACACTCATAGTATCAAATTGAATAATGACAAAGGTTACACACAGAGTTTCAGATTAGTATGCTAAGCAAATCGTGCATAGAATTTAAAACATGACAAACGAATCAAAGCATAGAAATACTGAACTAGGTGGCTATTACGTTGGCCATATTCTCTCAGATAGAGAGCAGAGCAGGCAGATGAGAGCACCACCGACCTGGCCAAGGGTACAAGTGGGTCTCGGTTTCCTGGGTTCCGGGGTCCCAAGACAAAGCTACGCTTCAGCGATACAAAGCACAGAGAACCAAGCCAGAGGTAACCCCGTCAGGTATCTTAGGGCTGAGGCTGAGTACAGCCAGACTGATACCAATCAAATCAAATCTAAGGAGAAAGGAGATTATCTGCTTTGGACTCACCGCTGGCAAAGACCGGATCTTATCCTCACGTATGAATCTCTGGGCAGAGCCACCAGGGAATACCCACTGAAGCAGAGATTTCAAAGCTAGAGAAATACAGAGCATAGCGGAATTAAGTCAACGCATGGCATAGATCAAAGCATCATACAGAGCGAAGAATAAAACAGATATATAGAACGAAAGCAAAAGGATCTAGTAATGCATAGATATAGATCAGCAGAACAGAGGACAAAACTGTACTTAATATGCAATGCATCTTAGATTAACGCAGAATCAAGGTTGATTACGAGCCAACTTTATTCTAGTTGTTCACTGTCACTAACCGTGCATGTTGGTGTAGTTTTAAGTTATTCAATGTACCGTTGCCATCAAAGTGTTGCAATATAATCATCACGTGCACCGAAGTCCCTTAAACTAACACCCATGGGGAGGTGCTTAACAGTAAATCAACGCTCACATGAATGAGTCACAGCCTAATAGACTATTCATGCGGTCCAAGAATCCATTGGGCCGGTTCACATGTGTGGTTGCCTGTATATAAATCCTACAAAGTCACACAGTTAACCTAAGTTTAAGTTCAGGAATTTCAGATCTCACAGCTTAGCCGTGGGTGACCTACGGCTTAGCCGTAGACATCTTACGGTTTAGCTGTAACATGCACTACGGCTTAACCGTGGTTCCCTTCAAAACACGGCTAATCCTGTCATCTTCTACCTCTGATCTGATACATTTCACGGTTGAGCTTAACAGTGGTTCCTTTCAAAACACGGCTAATCCTGTCATCTTCTACCTCTGATCTGATACATTTCACGGCTGAGCTATGGTGGAGTCCACGGCTTAGCCGTAGCTTCACCATAAGAGTACTGAAATTAGAAAGTTTCGACTAATCAGGGATTTAATTCATGGCTGGTTCACGGTTGGGCCACGGTTAGCTTACGGCTCAGCCGTAGGACAATGTACGGTTTAGCCGTATCCTAGCCGTAGAACAAAATTCAAAAATTCAAGTCTCTGGAATCTAAGCCGTACGCAGTTACGGCTTAGCCGTGCAGTACAGAAAACGAATTCGAGCTGAGTACAGAAACTGGAATCTAATACATAAACTTAATACAACAAGCTCAATAGATCCTAATACCTTAGCATTTGGCTGTAAGACATCCCATATAGACAAGAAAAGAAGAAATCAAGGTAATCAAACAAGATATCCATATGTGTTATCAATTCGGGTACTTATACTTGCCTCAAGGCTTTGTCAATTCCACTGAGATCAAGCTCCAATCCAACTAAAACCCAAGCAAATCAGAAATACAACACATGCCAGTATGAGAACACACCAAGAGAGAGGAGAAATCCAAATTTGGAGAAGAAGAAAAACGAAGAACCCACTTACCTAAAGCAAAGACAGAGAATTATCACAGAGAGGAGAGAACCCAAGTCGGACTTAGTGTAATCCAACGACAACTAAGAGAGAGAGAAGAGGAGTGAAGAGAAGAGAAAGGAGGCGTGGAGCTGTTGCATGCAATCGTCGAAGGAAAATGAGCAGGATAAGGACATCTGGAAGCTGACTCATTATATAGCTTTGGAGTTTAAAACAAGGTCTGCTGAGTTTAAGCTAATTACAAGACAAGTCACACGAGGGTCTATCTTCTCCAATTGACTCCGAATGAGTCTGAGACAGTTATAGAATTTGACAAGCTCAACAAAATACACGTGCTGACACCAAGATGATGCAAATATGATGCACTCAAAGCAAAAGCAAAGTCACGAAAAAGGGCTTAGAACTACCTATCCTAGGTCAAAGGTTACTCAACTACTTATCCATGACCCAAAACCAAGTCCAAAAGAAATAAACAATACAAAAGCACACTAATGAGCCACTAATCCGGCTCAAAGGGGATTGAAGCGTTACACACGGTCTCCGAATGGCTCAACCGTTACTTCCATGTTTTTATCAGTAGAAATTGGATGTTCATTTCCAATTGTGATTGAGCTTTGGATATTATCCAATCGACATCCTTGTGTAGGCCGATATTTGCAAATAAAAAAAACCCTTGAAGCATTATTTAAAATATAAAGAAAGTAATTATAACAATGGATCTGGATTGAGGAAAAATGAATAACCTATAGCAATTGCAAAGGGCCACTCAAGGTTCTATGCTTTGTCTTCTTTTGTTGCTTTTCCTTCCATTTATCCTATCCTTCTTCCTCTTCATCCTCTTTCCTTTCTCTCATCCACGTTACCCCCTTGGCAAGTGTTCGGTAAAGATTGGCAAGACATGTTGGTGTCTAAGGCCCTAAGCATACGATTTAAATTCCTGAAGAGCTCCAAGAGGTAAGCTGGACTACGATTGTAACACTCCGACCCAATTTGATCGGGATTAGCGGCTAATTTCTGATGACTTCTTTGCTAATTGTGTTTTGCTTGTGTTTTTGGTTGGTTTCAGGTTATGGATAGGTAGTTGGGTTGAGTTTGACCTGGTTTAGGTAGACATAAGCCCTTTTTCGTAATATTCGATTATGTTCGATGTCGTCATTGATGCATCATCTTGGCTTTAACGCGTGTCTTTTGGTACGCTTGTTGATTCCCGTAACTACGTCGTTTGCCAAGTATGTCAACTGTTTCCGTTAGACCCGCCAATGACTCAAACTGGAATTAGTCTTACTGCTTGGACTTTCTTGCAAATGTGTCTTTATGTTTATCTTTATAAGCCATCACCGCCTTTCTTCTCCTTCTTTTTCACTGTTCTGTTTCTCTCTCTCTCGAGTCTTCTTCTGCTACTCGTTCCTCCTTCCCTTTTCGTTGATCTATCTGGCGAAGGAAGTTGTGCATGTCTATGTTTGAGCATCCCTTGTGTGATTCGAGGTGAGTTGGAGTTTCTTGTAGTGCTTCTCCTTTTCCTTCTCGTTCTCAGTATCAATTGGTACATGTACTCATGGTTCACTTTTCTTCTTTCCTTGCATGCATAGCGATTATAAGCTCGTTGGTAGTGTGAATTGAGCCCAAGGACAACAAAGAGTGTGTTAGACCCCATTTGAGGCAAGTATAAGCATAACTTGGCTAAACCATGTGAGTATGTATTTGATTAAGATTAAATCGTGTATTCTTGCTTATGAATGATGTTTACAGCCCATCTTGTGTTTGTTTCCCTCTATTACATGTGCTTGAGCCCGTTTGTCTATGTTTCAGTGTTTTTGTAATCAGTTTAGAAAAGACTCCCGTGTGTTCCACGGCTAAGCCGTAATACACTTACGGTTGAAAGTCCAGAGAGGGAAAAACCCAGCTTTTTCTACAGCTAGGACACGGCTAAGCCGTATATTGTCTTACGGCGAAGCCATAGCTCAGCCGTGACCCAGCCGTAGATCAGTACAGGGTGGTTCTTTCTGGATTAACTGAAAGTAAGCAATTGACAAACCTTCTACGGCCCAGCTATGCCTAAACCGTATGTCCACCTACGGCTAAGCCGTAAACCAAGACACGGCTGAGCCGTAGAACGAAATACGGGTGAACCGTAATTGCGGATGAATAGTAAAAGGGAACCATGGTGGAGCCGTAGTGCATATTATAGCTAAGCCGTAAGATGCCTATGGCTAAGCCGTATGCTTCCCCACGGTTAAGTCGTGCTACCCCTAAGTAATGACTAAAACTGGATAAGACTAAGGAAGAGACTGCTAAGGCCTTCAGGATAGAATATAGATCATCTAGACTTGCCCAATGGGCCACCTAGTATGTACATATTAGGTTATGTACACATTGATTCACAGAGCATATGTTAATTTGAATGTACAACTGCCTAGACTACAACATTGACATGTTATGATGATTTATGTCTTTTATTCTATTAGAGACCACACGTGTTAACTTGTTAATGCTTATACTTTGCTGAATCGTTGTATTCACAGATTGTCCTTGGTGTTGCAGGCTCAGATATCCCGACCGGGTTCTTGTCGGTCTTTCAGTTAGCTAGGGAGACTTCTGCGGTCTCTTCAGAGTTGCGGAGGAGAGTGCGACAATATCATAGTTGCATATTGCCTTCTTTTCTGTCATGATGTGATTCATGTTCTGTTCATCCTCTGTATCTCTGTGATTGGATTCAGTTTGTATATTTCTGACCTGTATGTTCCAGTTGGATATCATTCAGTTAACTTTCTTGTGTGTTTCGTGTCTAGATTTGATACCTACAGCTTCTGTGTGCATGTTTGTACGTGTGATTTTCCCTTGTGTGTGTATATTTAGACTGGGTCTAAGTGCATATGTACGGGAGTATGTGTGTCACTGGTTAGATCTATGACTAACCCCCGATCGCCTGAGCTCGGGTTGTGACAACGACCTCCAGATGTATTCTCGCTAATTTGTCCCACAACTAACAAAAACATATACGTTCGTGTGTTATAAATTTCGTCGTCATTGGATAATTTCTTCTTCTTCTTCTTCTTCTTTGTTGCATCTAGCATAAAGTTGTTTTCAGGCCATGCGAACTTGATAATTAGGTTGTTCATATCTTTACCCAGAATGTTCTTTCAATTACAAGAAGGCCATTAATCCTAAGGCTATAGATATAGGCAACATCTTCCAACGTCACAGTAGCCTCCCGAGATGGAAAATGGGATGTGTTAGTCTGAGATACTATCTTTCAACTAAAGCTATTATGAGAGCATGATCTATCATGATCTCTTTTATCTCTCTCAAGTGATGAAGGCCACACTGCTTAACATATTTCAATTGAGTATCATTAAGAATCCATTGTTCTTTGTCAGGGTTCGTTGGTATGCATCGAAATATATCAAACTTGAGAAAGGAATAAAGCCACCATTTTTCTTTATGTGTAGTGTTAAAACTTCCTTTCTCATGTCTTCTGTTTGCTTATTAAGTGGTGAATTCTAATTTCACAATTTTTCGAGCAACAAAAAGTAAGATGGGGTGGTCTTTAAAATCAAATTTCGTGGGTTTAGTCTTCGTTTTTTTACGGTGGGCTTGTAGTTGTCCCATGCATGGACCCACCTATTCGAACTTTGTCATTGGATGTAACTTTTGTTATTTTTGTTAGGACTACAGATAGGACCTATTCATTTAAAAATTTGTCACTGTTCAAACTTGAAAAAGCCATTTATTTAGATGGCAGCCACATGTCGGCGCAACAAGTTTAATCGGACCCATTGGTAGGCTTTATCACTTAGTGATGGATTGTAAAAATTTTAGAGCCCCATTTGTACAAAATATATATATATATATATATAAACATAAGGCCGATTAGTTTGGATGGAGTTCGATTTCCTTATGTTTATCAGGAATATCATTAGTCTAAACTATATAGCTTATTGGTTCATCATAAGGCATATTTGATTTGAGTTGATAATTGACGTAATCAATGGACCTTGGTCCAAGTCCAATGATTCTTGAAACTTACTTTTTTGAATATTTAATATTTTTATTTTTATGAGGCACAATTAAGGAATCTTGGCCTATAACTTATTTATTAGGTTTAATCAAATCATATCCTAGATCAAGGTTTTGGAGTTTTATTTATGATAACAAACCTATTTTTAAATGTATAAATAATAATTTTAAACTTTGACAGCTTTCACTTTAAATGGGTCTTTTCCTGTGCATACGTCCCTCATGGACTTTTTGTTCACACTCTTTAGTGGGGCCCACTATGGACCCCACCAAGGGGATGAGACTTGAGAGAGGGGAGGGGGGGGGGTTGAAAAGATCTATGTGAAAGCACCCCACATATCAAATTTGGCTCCAATTACATATCCCTAATCCCTTCATACATGGCTCATAAATTCACTCCGTTCGGATTGGTGTACAATCAATCCAACGGTCCAATAAATTTGGATCCGACCGAAACTTAGGGCGAGTTGTCATCATGAGGTCCTATGTGTGTTGTAAGGTTTGGATTGAGTGACAGATAGGCCCCACCTAGAGTTCTCACTAAAAAAATGGTGAAGGACGGATGCGTATGAAGATTCTTCCACTTGAAATATGTGTTAATTTCTTAATCACAAAAGATATAAGGTTAATTTTGTATTAGTTTAACCTTGGTTTTTAATTACTTTTATTTATAATTATTTTATAAAAGATTTTGATCATGTTTTCAACATTAATTTTGAACGTTTTGATTTCATCTCAATTCAATTTTGATAAAATATCTCAAAATTTGCTGTCACTCACCAATACGATATGGATCAGGTAATTGGGTCAAATTTTTTATTGTAAGTTAGAGTTATAGATAATTTTAGCTTTTTTCCATTCGCAGATCCAACCATAGTAAGAGCATTGACCTTTTTTTATTTCTTTATTTTTCCTTCTAAAATTGCATACCTATTAGTTATTATTGATTTCATATAATAATTATACAAAATTTAGATCATTCAAAAATTACATTTTTACTTAAAATATTAAAAATTTATAAAAATGGAGTAATAAAACTTTTTTTGTACTACCTGTATTGCATGTGCTATTGGGGGGGGGGTGGGGGGGGGGGGGGGGGGGTTCTGTTGTTTGCTAGCATGAGCAATTATCAAAATATCTTTTGCTAAGCACGGTAAACATAAGTCATAAAAACACTTATTATTTAAATTTTTATTAAACTTTTAATATATTTTAATAAATGCAAAATTTTGATTTTGAATAATCTGACTCTCATATATTTGTTATATAAGTTCAAGAATAGCAAATGGATTGTTATGCACGTGTGGAACCTATGATCAACAATCTAGTCACATACAAGAAGAGAAATAAAGGATTTATGTGGTTCACCCAAATGGGATTATGTCCACAAACAAAGACGATATCATCTTTACTATCATAAGTAAAGGCAAATAGGAACTCTTATGCTCCCATTATCTCTCCTACGTGGTGTGAAAACACCATGGGCAACAGTAGACACTCTCTTCTGTAAGATCTAGGGTTACAAATTATATAATATATAATCCCTATTTTTTTGTTCCTTAATAAAGCCCTGATACAATTACCAAAATACCTTGACCTTAATACAGTCCTTGGTTAACCCCAATAGACCCATCCGGTTAACCCAAAATACAAGACAAAAACCCAACAATCGTCGCTTTGGGTTTAATTCCCCAACTCGAGCCACAGAGAGATAAAGCCAGCAATGTTTTCACGTACCCTGCTAAGCCTCTGTATTGATGGTGCAGTCTTCTTTCTTCAACACTTTGACATGTTGAACCGGCACATATACTTTAAGTAAAGTTCATGAATACAAGACAAAAACGTCCCAACATGGATCTCAAAATGGAAAAAAATAAAGATATAAAAAAAAGCATTAATAGTCTTACAATTATTGGATCTAACTTAATATTATTGGATTTGTGGACAAAAAAAAAATTGGCCCTACCCGCAAACCCGACCCATATCCAACCTGCATTTTACCCACACAGCCTGACTCCTATCTTATTGGAGAGTGGTAGATAGTGGAATTTGAGATATTTTATTGAAATAGCAAAATGTGCCCATGTTTTGCAAATGAAATACAAGTCATTCAAAAAATCTATTATTTAAAATTTTCATATAATTTTTAATATTTTCATAATGTATGTAAAAATATGGTTTTAAGTGATATGAATTTCATATATTTTTTTATCTAAAATCAAGAGTAGGAAATAGATCCACTATTTCAAAAATAAATAAATAAATAAATAAACAATGAAATAGAAAAAGACTGAAGATTTTGACCTTACCTACATTCTTGACCCATAACTAATCTACATTTGACCTAAGGAACTCAATCCATTTCATATTGGATGGAGAAATTAAGAAGAATATGAAATCAAAGAAGTTCACCATGTTTCCTAGTGGCAATTTTCGATGTGGTTCAATTTAAATTGAAGAAAGTTATGAAGGAAAAAACCATTAAACTGACTATTCCATTTGAAAAAAAAAAGATTCTAATTATTATACATTTTAATATTATTATTTTACAATAAAAGAGATAAAATCCAGACTTCTATTGCATATGACTGTGTTCAACATATGACTTATTCTAATAGATCACACCAGTACATTAAATGTTGTCTCTTTCAATAAAGTAGTAATTAGAGTTATCTTCACACGTATTAAGTGTAAGGATTAATTAAGAGGATTTTACCAAAAAAATCCCTTTAGACTCCTTACAGACCAAGAAAGACCTAAAATATATGTATCCACCGCAGTGGTCTCATGGACCCTTTTTGGTTTATTTTTTGTTGTTTTGCTGAGCGGCGATATCCTCTTTCATTCGCATATATGAACTTCTTCTTCCTCATCCTCCCACCATCACTTGTGAGACTACCATCCAAAAACAAAGTTTTTATTTATTTATTTATGAATCTGATATGAGGGGTGATATTCCCACTTAACTGTGAAGAAGAAGAAAAAATGAGCAGATGAGCGGGGATATGCTGTTGGCCAAGCATGTAAAATCCTAAGGATTTTATGTGATTTACGTGCTAGCCAGCAGCAATATCCCTACTCACTTGCTCATTTTTTCTTCTTCCTCACAGTTAGGTGGGGATATCGCTACCCATGTTAGATTCAGAGAAAAAAAAAAACTTTGATTTTGGATCGTGGTCACGCAGGTGATAGTGACTGGATGGTAATGATGGGTGAATTTGAAGATGGTGGTAAAAGAAAAGCGTTAGAGACTGAGGTTGATTTAGATGTTATGAACTGGAATGGTAAGGAAAGGGGTTATAGAGGGAATGAGATGAGATGACGATGGGTTAGAACAC
This sequence comes from Sextonia rubra, assembly GCA_037013555.1. Lineage (NCBI taxonomy): Eukaryota > Viridiplantae > Streptophyta > Magnoliopsida > Laurales > Lauraceae > Sextonia > Sextonia rubra. The sequence continues at coordinate 108,019,622 of JASUAD010000001.1, read as the reverse complement.
TTGGGCAATGCCCGTAAGGTGTTTGGTGAAATGACTGAGAGGGACGCTTATTTATAGAGCACTTAGACGACATATATGAAAAGTGTGACAGCTTGGGATATGCCGATAGGGTATTTGATGAAATGACTGAGAATGACACATGATTATAGAACACTTTGATTGCTAGCTACAGAAATAAATATAACTTAAGGTAGGGTGCAGAGATTAAGATTGAAAAGAAAAAAAAGAAAATGAAAGAAAGAAAAAGGATGCGAAAGATGATGTATTTAAATGGGTATATATGATACCGGGGTGTTTTGTTAATAAGCTCCCACTTGCACCCAAATCTAAGACATTGAAGTTAACATATCATGAAAGAAAAAAGAAGAGGAGGAAGGAAGAGGAAAAAGGAAGGAGGATAAAGAAGAAGAATCTCGTATATACGAGTGAGAGTGGATACCGCCTCTCAGCAAAACAATAAAAATAAATAAATAAATAAATAAGGGCCCATGAGACCACTGCGGTGGATACATATTTTTAGGTCCTTTTTGGTCTACAGAGAGTCTAAAAAGATTTTTTTTGGTAAAATCCTCATTAATTAATCTTTTCATTTCTGCTTTTACTTATAACATATCTTCATTTTATTGATATTTACCGTTTTTTTCTAAATAAGATATTATAGATGACACAATCGCTTGTAAGATTCTACATTCACTCTAGAGAATTTTCATGTTTCATTTCAAATTTCTTAAAAAAAAGATTGGAGATAATTATATCTTGTCATATGGATTAGCCAAATCAACTATGACGCTAAATCAAAACATCTACTATCATTGATTTCTTCTACTCAAGCAATACAATAAAAATCTTAACTGAATGAGTGTTTGATTTATAATTTTTAGTCTTCATTGTTTTGATATATACATTTTTAAATGACACCGAAAAATGTGACTGTGCTTGTTAGGTTTATGTATTGTATTATGATTTAGTCGGATTGATTCATTCGTTTAGCCAATTACCATGTTTAGGATCATAGGTATTTTGACAATTGTATCGGAGATTTCTTAGGGCCTAAGAAAGCGGAGAAATATATAGATGTAGTCTAACCCTAGACTTACATAAGAGAGGTGAGAGCTTTTTTTCCCGTAGTGATCAACCACATATGGCCATGTAGGTGTGAGGGAGTTGAGAGCTTTCTCTCCCGTGTGCTCGGAGTATGACCCATCATGTATGGCAGGGGGGCTGTGAGAGCAAGATTGAGACCAATGAATTGTGAGTAGGCCCAATTTCTTCATAGTGAAAATAAGTAGATGCTCATAGCCGGTGGATGCAGGTAATCTTGCCGAACCACATAAAATATGTATGTCATGGTTCCGTGCTTATCTTCTTCTCTACGTGGGTTGTGGATGGATTGATGTGCTTGCGCCAGATCCGACCAAATAAATGGCATTAGAGTCATATCAGCGCTCAATGGGGGCTATGATGCTAGTCCTGAGTTAAATTTGCACCATTAAACAAAAAAGCAGGTACCAACTTATGGCATTAGAGTCATATCAGTGCTCAATGGGGGCTATGATGCTAGTCCTGAGTTAAATTTGCACCATTAAACAAACAAAGCAGGTACCAACTTAGGCCCTACCTGACCAGAATATTAACAAAGGGTCACTAATAAGACCATTAAGAGCTATAAATGGAAAATATAACTAATAGTACCTTCATCCATGCATCATCTTTGTTTATGTTATCATCTCGTTTTTTATTTTGTTGCACCGTTTAACTTGCAGATGTAAATAAGAGTATTTAGATTGCTCAAATTATATTTTTGTATTTTTACAGCAAAAGATTTGTATTGTGCTTTTTTCGAAATATCTGCTGCTTTCACTTATTAGAATACAGCTGAAGGGTTAGGAACAAGACAACATTGATCATTTAAGTGACTGCAAGCTGTAGAGACGATTGGTTCAAACTTTGTGGCACCACATCAAAAGTACTGTTTGCAAAACTAAAGGAATCGTGTTTTATCGCCTCTGCTACACAAAACTTTCTTACAAGAGAGATGCTTACAAGCAACATACCATCCCACCGGGAAAGGCAGATTCATTTGCAATGTTGAAAAAGCCCCCACTAAATGTGAAGACGATGAAGTCATATTAACCACTCTTTCAAGCAAGCCCAACAAGCTTCTCGCTCATCTCCCACACTTTACGAGCTTTCTCAGCATCACTAGCTTCCTGGGACAGCTGATTCTCAAATGATGCGGAGTTCTTGTTCCAACTCCAGTAAACACCTGACTTGGTCAAGCTAGGTTCACTAACGACCTAAACCAAATAACAAACAATCCATTATCATTCTTACCAAACCAGGTTAAGGAATATTTACAACCTATGATGCACATATACTTAAAACTGGGAAAGGTATCATATCGTATCGTATCCGATACTTTACTTTTTATATATAAAATCAGTGTCTCTGTTGGTGTGTTTTTGTCGTATCTAGGCATAATAGTTTACAACCTTAACAAATTAAAGAAGTTATTAGTACCTGTGCTAGTCTTTTGCCAGCTTCATCTTCAGAGACAAAACCCTTGGTGATGTACTTCTGGAAGGGAGGAAAGAGGAGCCTAAACAATGGGATGTGCTCCCTGAACAATCCAGTGGTGGCGATACAGCCAGGATAGAGGGAAGCAAAGGTGATCCCTGTCTCCTCATGGTACCGTCTGTGGAACTCTTGCATGGTAAGCATGTTGCAGACCTTGCTGTCCTTGTAAGCCTTGGCCCCATCAAAGTCCCCTCCATCGATCATGGTCGAGCTATTCAGCCCATTCAAGCCCCCAGAAAGACCACGGAGATCGCCCAAATTTGCCTTTGGAGGGACATTCCCCGCCAACGTATTCGTGTTTCCTAATACATAACATTAAATGAAACCCAAAAAGATTTAGTACATGAACAATGCAATAATAAATCCTTTTATTTATTTTGTAGCGGAATAAAACCGTTATAACATTCAAGAAAAAATAAACACAGTTTAATAAACAAGACCATTTCTCCTTCAAGAGCTCATCAACAATGGATACTGGTGTTTCTGGTTTTTACTTTGGGCATATTTGGATAGTCATAGTCGTAAATGGGGGTTCATGAGTTGGGATAAGTCCAGAACACCACTGAGAGAAGTTGTTTTGTTCTTTCCAACAATTAGTTAAGCTAAACAGAGTTGATGTACTTGGATGCAAGGTAAACTGAGTTACTAAATAAACCGGCAATGTGTGGTCGATCCAACGGTTCAAACTATTAGGATAGGACCCAAAATTAGTAGATGTGTGGAATTCACAGGGGTAATTTGTGTGACGGATCATCGGAAGATGGATTGATGGGTCTTTCATGATATCGTTTAGTGGAAATTCAAGAAGATCTGAACGGAGAAGATTTTTTCAGAAAAAAAGGTAGTTTTGTTAAGGTTGGAGTAAATTAGTTTAACATCAGGTCATACTTAACCCGTATGTACTATGTCCAACCCGCCAGAACAGGTTAGAACATGATAGTTGCAAGTTTGATAGAAAGAATACTAGGATGAAGACAGAAGGAATGATTCATAGGTACCAGTGAAATTCGGATTCGGGGAGATCTTCAGTTTTGTTTTGACAGATATAAGTTAAGTTCATTGTGTTACAAGGATGCATGCATATGGCAACAAATGGAGGGTACTTCGGAGGTTCAAGTCAATGGTGTTAGGTCAAAGGAGGCAACTATGGGAAGTTTTAAGTTGGTCTTAGGGGTAATTTAGTCATTATGTATAAATTTTCTTGTTGGAAAAAAAGCGGGAACTATATATATTGATGTACTGTAACCCTGGATTTTGAGGGGATTGAGATAGGATCATGATAGATCGTTCTTTCCTTCATGTTGTAAGCAAAGTTATCGAACCACGTAAAATTACTGTGTTCATGTGTGTGATTGTTTGATGGTGTGATTGCGTGTGTTCATCGTGGTTGATCAATTGATCGCAAATGATTTCCGTTGCGCTGCTTTTCCCAACAATTTGTGGTTAATATGGATGGCTCACAACGTATGTTGCACTATTTAAAATGATGAGAAATAATCCGTAAGGACCGTTTCTCATATATATATATTGTGAGGGACACTTTTATTTTGGACTTAACAAAATAAAAAAAGTGTGATGAATTTGTCTTTTGCACATTAATACTTTTAAAAAAGAAAGTGTCCCTTATCATAGTATGAGGGACCCATATATATACTCACTCGGGGACATTTGGGTCCCTGTAAGGTGAGTGAAAGTCACTTGGTTTACAAAATCAGGGTTTATCATTTGGTTAATTTGGCAATAGTGTAATAACAATAAGTGAAAGTTAAATTTGTTCTTTCTCACAACTAGATAAGAAAATTGCATGTTCTTAGTTGAAACGTAAACTAAGTCACTAAAATGGTTGTCCACAAAATGGGCATTACATGGCTGTCATCTATTTTTGCTAGACAATTTTCTATGATAAGGTTTTTCAAGATATGGAAGTGGATTGTAGCAATACTGAGAACGTGACTGCAAGTAGGATTAGTGAAAAAGCAAAGCTCATGAAGCGGCCCCAAGTAGTGGAATATGACTTCAATCATGATCATGATGATGACAATGATGATGAGTGCAGGGCAATAGAGTCCAAAGAATTTCTAGGAGGCCACAAGTAGTAAAATGTACCTGTTATAGAGCCAACTATGATGAGACGCTTTGACGGGTAGTCAGATTTTTTCAGATCATCAAGCAGTAACCGGGAAAGGAGGAAATGGCCAAGATGGTTAATTCCTACACTCAGCTCAAACCCTTCGGCAGTGAAGGTGGGCTCTTTTGCCGTTGGCAAATAAACAGCAGCATTGCAAACCAGTACATCAAGTGGCATCCCAGACCTCCGAAAGTTATCAACAAATTGGCGGACACTATCAAGGGAGGCAAGGTCGAGGTGCATTACAGTGTAGTTCTCCTTGGACATGCCAACTGATTTAGCTGCCCTTTCAGCCTTGAGAAAATCTCTGCAACCCATTATAATGTGCCATTTCCCTGTTTCTGCCAGAGCCTTGGCGGTTGCTAAACCCAAACCAGAGGATGCTCCAGTGATTATCACATTCCCTTTTCTCAATGTTTTCTTCCCTTCAGGTGCAGCCTTATCAATCGCTGGAGTAGTAGTGATGGTTGTCTGAGCTCTTACTCCATTTGCTATCTTCCTTTGGTTTAAGCACCTCTAAAAGAGTTGGACAAAGAGAAATAACAATCTCAATAGAACAACCCTAAGATAACAAAAAGACTTGCACTGAAATAGAGAGTAATGAGGACTTTGTACAAAAGTAGTCTCATAAGTTAAAAAACAATAAAAAACAAAACCACTAGATTAGGGAGTAACCAGGACTTTATATAAAAAGTTGTTGCACAAGTTAAAAAAAAAAAACAAAAACAAAAACAACTAAATCAACAACTCAAAACTGCAAAATGAATGTTTGTTGAATCACTTTCTTTAAAACACATTACCATAGAAGAATCCCATTTTTTTTTAGTTTCTAGTAAAATCTTCATTCAGAATAACCATGAGTTTATCACGGTTTTTTAGAATTCAATCATTCATCAATCTTTATAATCTAACAAAAACAAAAAACCTTTCTTCTTTACAAGTTTCTTTTTTCCTTCTGCTATTTTTTTTCTTTTTTTCTCTTTTTTTTAAAGAAGTGATGATGAAACTTATTACCTTCACAGCTTTCAGAACCGATTAGTAGTAGTTTCTCTTGCCATAGATTATGTGAACAGGGAAGTTTTGCTTCCTAAGTACATAGTATGTTAGCAGCATTGGCAATGGGCTAGAAGAAGAGCAAGTTGAGCTCATCCTAAGCCCAAAAGTGCGGTTATAGGGCCTGGAATAGGGTTGGCGGCAGATCCATCAAATTCACCAAATAAATTTAGCATGACCTCAGGATTATGACACATTGCATCCTAACTATGTCTATTATCTCTGTTTATTGCTGTATATATTGAAAAAAAGCTCCTTGCCATTGATTGATGGATATTAATTTATTATTTCAAAGTTAGTTGTTGATCATGTCTCAATCGCTAAATGGAATGAAACGAGATCCCTGCATTTGGTTTGATAAGCTTTGACAATGCTTCTTAGGGTCTGTTTCTCTTTCAGAATTTTAGACAGAAATTTAGTATTTTAGGTTTTTTTTGATATAATTTGATATCTTGTCCATTGGCATTTAAAATGCAATGTTACTGTTACGAGAATTTCAAATTTCAGCCACCTAAATGGTCGCAAATGCCTTTTTAAAATTCCATTCTTTATGAGTTTTGTTGAATTTCAAATCTTCCACTAAGAGTACCGATATAGAATGTCACCTTAAGGAGATAATTTTTGGATAATTTAAAATTCTTCAAGACATGAATTTTTGAAATTTTGATAAAGAATCATAGCATTATTATTGCATTTCTAACCACTCAAACAATTTAAGTGTAGGTATATCTATCTGAACTTGCTACTTCCTTTGCCATGCTCTGAACTGAACAAGGGAACACGAGTAAGAAAAAGGGCCGGATCCACCCATACCTTGCCCTTCAAAGGGCCCAAGTCGGATTTGATATGGTCGGAGAGTGAGACTCCAAAGAAAGCTGTAGCATCTTTACTGGAAGCACTGAGTTTAGCCTGAAGGTTTTAGGAAAGAAAAAAAGATTAAACAATATGAACATGAGGCTTAGAAACCAAGCAAGTTGAATGAATATATAGGAAGCATAATTAAAGATGAAGAAACTTTGCCGTTCTAGTTTACTGCTACTACCTCTTTGTGGATGTGAAGAGGAGGCAAGAGAGAAGCCTGCAGTGCCATTGGTATCCAAATTCAGATAGATGATAGCTAGGCAACAACAACAATAATAATAGATGAGATTAAAATACAAGAGCAGTGTTGTGCTTGGACGGACGAGCATGAGAAGATGGTCATCATTTATAGAGTGAGGTGGAGAAGTACAAGACAGCAATTGTTAGGCTGTGGTGGTTGTGGATAACATTATCTGATGGCCTTTCCCACTGCCAACTCAGCTCAAACTCTCCAATGGGATTTGGTCCTCAAGATTTCTTGCGATATTTCCCCCTCGTCCTGCTTTGAGAGAGATATTTGGCTCGAGTCCCAAAATGATAAGAGTATCCTGTATCCCTATCGGTAGTATGGGCGCCGTATGAGAGAGAGAGAGAGAGAGAGAGAGAGAGGGTCCACATCTTCTACAGACGCTCTCCCGTGCTTTCTACAGAATCGGGATAGTTAGGTCGCCCGGACTCGGTGTCAGCAAGTAACATGAGGGTCCAATTTTGGCCTAGATAATGGTCCTATTATAATAAATTAAAGATAAGGGTTTGGGACTCCATTTTTATCGAACTCTTTTCAATTTTGACTTCTTTAATCAGCATTTGTTAAAATGCTAAAAAATATATGCGATCAAGGAATTTGAACTCATGACCTCAATTTTTTTAGATAAGTAACTAAACCACTACAACACTAAAAAATGTGTATTTTTACCAAAAAACTGTTAAAACCAATTACATGGAGTTTGGACCCGAGCCTCTTGGGTCATGTCTATGTTTAGCACGGGTTATTATGCTAGTCTATAATTAGATTTGGCAAAATTTCATTCCAACGAGAGTTTTTGTTTTTCCTTATATAAGGGAGTGGAGTTCTTGGAAAAAGGTCGCACAAGAAAAGAAGTCTACATATGTGGAAAAAAGAGCCCACATAAGCAATAACAAAAGCCCATACATATGGGAAAGAGTGTCTGGCGCATCCAAGAAAGGTAATACATGGTACAAATCTTGGATAGCTAGGTTAGAGTTGCCTCTCCTTACCACTTGGGTAGGAGCTGTTCTCCATTGCAATGGGAGTTAAGCTCATTATAAGATTGGTCATCTACAAAATATGGGAATATAACATTTCAAATAAAAAAAATCATATGTTTCATAGTTCATTATTTTTATAGTGGCGCCATCTCCTATTGTCCAAATCTTTTATAACAAGGGAATGGGTGGCTTTTTTTTTTTTTTTTTGCCTTCTTTCAAGTTATTTAGATTCTAGGAGATTTTGTCTGAAGAAACCCAATAGATGGGTCCTATATTGAAAAAGACCTGTTAATTCTAATGGCACCAGAGTGATCCTGTGGTAGTGATCTGGTATATTTTTTAAAAAATCCGAAATAGCGACGTTAACGTCCATTAGAGACATTAATGTTGCCTCTTTTATATGTAACTTTCTTGTGATGTTAACGTCCCTCATTAAGAGAGACATTAACTATCACAACCCGAACCCAAGAATCATAGGTTCCAAGGCGTGACACGCATACTTCCGTGTAATTCACATTTGACAGGGTCAAAACAAAATTACACAAGGGATATTCACATACTTATATATGTGAGGTGCTTTATATGGATATTTGTCTAAGCATTCAATATGTAGAAGCCTGTCAATATCACAAATAAAATTTTGCTTTTATCAAGAAAACATTATTTCCAAGATATCAATTTATAAAACAATGTATAAGAGATAACTACATAACACATATGTAGAAGTTTATACACAGTTAATAACAAGACTTGTACAAAACTCGGATAGAGTTTATAGACATGAACAAAATGATATACAAGTCTCGAGAAGAAGGAATCATGATCTATGTATACAAAATGATACTAAGACAAAGCCATGAAATCCTAAGCCACAAAATAAAGGCTCAGATATGGTCATTTCGCTCTCCGTGGAGGGAATTAGTCAAAGTCCTTCTGCTTTCCACTGGTCGAGATCTGAAGGGTTCTTGTGGATGTCCTTCGATGCCTCCTTGATTTTTGTAAGAGCAGGACTGGGATCTGAGCTTATAATACTATTAGACAATATGTGAATAAGATTATTCAGTAATGTATAAGCATAATTAAAGTAACACGCGTTGTATTTACAAAAATCATTAATAAGTGATTATAGAGGTCAATTTAGTATACTAGGCATGTTGTGCATTGAAATAGGTATGCTATAAGAATAAATTAACAGAAATACTTTACTATTTGGCTACTACATTTGTTATACCCTTCATCTAGGAATTTTTGCATTGAGAACACCATTAACCCGGCCAAAGGTACGAATAGGTCTTTACATACATGGAGTCAGGAAACTCCAAAGGCACACTGTAGCGGCACCGTTCATTTACTACATTAAAGTCAACTCTGCTGGGTATCATAAGGTTGACGCTGAGTAGAGTTAGACCATTTCGATTCATGTAGTTAAATTTAAGTAAATCGTGTAATTTGTTCCATTCAAAACCATACATTATACGTTCAATCCACGTTTAATTCATTCTTACTTAATTCAACATTGACAGCAGGGAAACATAAATCGATAAGCATTTCAAGTAGAATCAATACGTACTTTTATCAAATCAATTCAAAATCATTCCAATAATAGAAAGCAATGACGATAATCCAATATGCTATGCAATTCAAATTAATAGAATTAAGGTAATTTATAAACCAACCATAATCTAGTCATCCATTGTTTCTAATCGTGCATGATAATGTAGTTTTAAGTTATTCGATACACGATTATCTCCTTTTGGTGTCATATTATGTAAAGAATGTGTATCAAAGTCTTTTAAATTAACACCCATGGGGATGTGCTATACAAATGGACAACACCCTGTGAAAGAGTCTTAGCTCTCAAGACCCTTCATGGTATTTAATTATTCTATTAGGTCAATGAGTAGGGTAAAGGAATCCAAGAACTATGGTCTTACAAAGTCTTTAGAGTGTCCATAATTGAACTTGGAGTTTCAAGGTTTTTTTGGCTTAGCCTTGTATGGCTTACTGCTTAGCTATGCGTTCCCTATGGTTTGGCCATAGATTATATTACGGCTAAGCTGTGGTTTCAGTTTTGTTTACCTACACTTACGGCTGAACCGTATAATAACATGCGTGTAACACTCTGACCCAATTTGATCCTGATTAGCGGCTAATTCCTGATGGATTGGTTGCTAATTGTGTTTGCTCTTGTTTTTGTTTGGTTTCGGGTTATGGATAGGTATATGGGTATATGGGTTGAGTTTGACCTGGTTTAGGTAGACATAAGCCCTTTTTCGTAATATTATATTTTATTAGATGTCGTCATTCATGCATCATCTTGGCTTCAATGCGTATCTTTTGTTACGCTTGTTGATGCTCGTAACTACGTCATTTTTGAATGCACGACTGCCTAAAATACTAAATTGAAATGTTATGATTATTCATGTATTTTCTTCTACTAGAGACCACATGTGTTAACTTGTTACTGCTTATACTTCGCTGAATCGTTGTATTCACAAATTATCCTTAGTGTTGCAGGCTCAGGTACCCCGACTGAGATCTTGTCGGTCATTCAGTTTGCTAGGGAGACTTCAGCGGTCTCTTCAGGATTTGCGGAGTGTATGTACTCACTTTATTGGAGTGCGCTAGATTGATACATGCATATTGTCTACTTCCTAGTGTTATGTTTTGGTACCTACAGCTTCAGCGTCCTCGTATGGTACGTGTGATTTTCCCTTGTACGTGTGTACTTATGCTGGGTCTAAGTGCATATGCACGGGAGTATGTATGTCACTGGTTAGATTTTTACTAACCCCCGATCGCCTGGGCTCGAGTCATGACAATGCGGCTTAGCTGTATGGCGTCTACGGATAATTCACAGTTGGGCTATGGCTTAGCCATAGAAGGATTCTTAAATTTTGGATTCTTTGGATTTGAGTAGTAGCATGCTTATGGCGTAGCCGTAAGCTTCAGTGTTGCTGAAGCTGTTTTTGTATTGAAGTACAATTCGGTACAGAATCCTCGTAGCGCCAAGCTACTATGGTTTCTTTCATTCTCATTCATTTTTCATTTTCAAGTTCTCATTTTGATTCACTATTCATCATCTATTAATGAAACTTCATCATATAGTATAAGTTGAGAAGAATGAAGAGATAGGGGCTGAATGCATATTAAAAATAAAATAAACTTACAAGATTCATAAAATATCAACATGCATTCACATTAATGAGCTTATACGTACCTTAGACTTGCATTCAATCCAATACTCCTCCTCTTGGCTCAAATAGAGAACATTGAACTTGACCCTAATATGACATGCATGTAAAGAAGAATGAAGAAGATGGGTGCATGTTTGAAATGAAGGTCTCCTTGACTCCATAAATTTAATAGATCTGTAAATGGTTAAAAGATCCCACCTTAGGAGCTAATTTGAAAAAAGAGATGCTCACCTCTTACACTATAACGTATGGGGAGAAGTAAAAGGCAATGGAGGTGATGATAATGACCTTTAAATACACATGCTAGCTCCCTACACCTTAATCTCAAGAGGAAATCGTGATTGAAGGAAGAAAAGTGCTGAGCAGGGAGAGTAACATGGATAAGAGAAAAGATCAATTGAAAGGGTTCTCGGATCCCTTTAAATCACAGTTTTTTTGGGGTTTATAAGAAACTCCATATATCTTGATGTATTTTCAATTTAACTCAAACGAGGGTTCAACTAGTTCAAATGAAGTTGAATACATTTAAGTCAAACATGAAAGTTGACAAGCTCAACGAGACAAATGCGATGATATCAATGTAATTCATGTATGACGTAAAACCATGAAATCTAAAATTATGAAAAAAGGGCTTCCATTTACCTAGTTAAGGTTAAACTTAACTCAACTACCTATTCATGACTTGAACATGACCCACTAGCCTCCATTAGACAAAATTAACTAAGCTAGCCTAATGAAATGTTAAACGTCAGTATTTAGGCTAATTCTATGTTAATTAGCTAATGACTTACTTAATTAGTTTCTAAACATGCTTAATTGGGATCGGATCGGAGTATTACATTAATGTTGCTAAAAAGTAACGTTTTAGGTTTAAACATTCAAGTGAAAGTGAAGTTTCTATCCTCAAACCCTCATTTTCATGTGACTTTTCAGCTGCAGCTGTTGTCTTCTTCTCCATTATGGTCCCCAACTCCTCCTCTTTCTCAGGTTTTCACTTTTTTAACATCTTCCAACATCTTTGGTATATTCTAATTAAACTCATCTTTGTGTTTTGTTATTTATAGCTATTGTAAGAAATATAAGGTTGGCTAATTCATGAATTCTCATTTGGGATTTGAGGATTTTGAGATTTTATACATAATGAAGTTGCTTGTAACTTTACATTGTGGTATTGTGGTGTGCTTCACTTTTTGCTAATTTTGTGAAGCTTTTGACTCTCTTTACTTGTTGCTCAGTGTTGTTATCATTACTTGGCACACATGGCACCTAAGAAGATTTCAACCTTTAAGAAGAAATTTGTCTCTCGTGGATCTTCCCCATCTTCTGCTTTTGATGAGAACAAATTTTGGGATGAGGACCGGGCTATTTAATATGAGAAATTTTTCAAAAAAGGACAATTATTCTTCAATGACTAGTCAATATGCATGAGTTTGGGACTACTGAATTTGGTGGATGGCTTGTTCGTTGATATTGGCTTCCCCTTTATAATGTTGAGTATGAGATATCCTTAGATTGGGTTTGTAAATTTTACAAACAACATATATGATGTGTTTGGTGTTGTATTCAAAACCTATGTATAGGGAAAGGAATTTCATATTACTCCTAATTTTCTTAGTCAATTTCTAAAAATTCTCCATACTCCTAATGACAGGTATCCTGTTCCTTAGAAAGACTTAGAGGACATGGAAGATGATAAAGATGAGATTGATTGGGATACTATTGGTTCTAAACTTTATAGTGGCGACAAACCTTGGATAACTAGAGAATTGGATAAACAGATGAACTGATTAACTCCTATCGGTTTCTCAATATTTTTGTTACTCACAATATTGAACCAACGGGACATCATACTGAGATTAATCAGAATGCGGGCTATCTTCTGTTTTCCATTGGAATTTGTGTACCTATAAATCTCCCTTTGGTTATCTCTCAAGCCATGGTGAGAGCTTAATCTACAGTGAAAAATGTTTCATTGCCTTTTGATGTGTTGATTTTGATGTGGTAGCTAAATCACATGAAGCTTTTATTGCAATGCCTAACCTAATAACTCTAAGCACATTGAGGCAATCTCAATTGCATGTAAGAAATCAAAAAGTTCAAAGAGCATGTGTTGCTGACAGAAGTGATGAGGAAGAATTTATTATGTCTCTGTCCAATGTTTCCTGTCATTTTCAAGAAGTTGAGAATGGACTCTATGATCATTTGGTTCAAATGAAATTGATGGAAGAAACTATAATTGCAAATATGGATGGGATGCAACAAAGGATGACAAGCATGGATGGCAAACTGGATGCCATATTGGAATGCATGCTTAGAATGCAATTTGTGCTTTGACTTGATTGATAGTAAAAGGAAAAAAATAAATGAAGATGATGAGAAGTTGAAGGAGGTGAGGAATGAGTAGGGTGATGAAGTTTACAATAAAGGAGCTATGAAACTTTAAGGAGGGAGAAAGGCAACCCTCAAAGAGGTTGTCTTGTATTCTGAAATAGAGGAAAACAAATAAGCACAAGCGGCCATGAAAAAAGCACTATGAAGTTTGATGTATATGATTGTACACATGTTTTGTAAAGAACTTAGTGGAATGTATAATTTGCTTAATTGAATGATTAAAGTGGAATGTATAATCAATTGATTGTTCTCATTTTTATTTAAGCTTTCACTAGTTTTGTAACTGTAATTGTAACCTTGAAGCAAGGCTACAGAAAAACGACGTCAATGTCGTTTACTTGCATTCCACTATCAGTTCTAATTGATTGGATATAGACATATATCTGATCAATTGATCGATTTAAGGTTTATCTATTTAAATCTAAGTAACGTCAGCATCGCTTAGAAGTTACATATAAAAGAGGCAACGCTAACGTCGCTCAAAGGATAGAAAGAAGCAAGGAGACATTAATGTCGCTTGAGAAAACAATTAAAAAAGGGTGGGAGTGACATTAACATTGCTCCCATATAAAAACTGTCATTTTCCAATCAAGACGTAGCATAGAGTAGATGAAAGATGTGGATACAGGAAAGAGTGATTCTTTTGGCTTTCCCATTTGGCGAGAGAGTGAGAAGTTGATATTTACCTTATAAGTTGGATTTTTAGATATAGATCTCAAAACAATACGTCAACAAAATGGGTTTAACTTGCTTTAATTTTGATGAACACAAACATTGTTGGAAAATATACCTAGGATCTGTGATCAACTACGGCATGCACAAATCAATACAATTATAAGCAATCAAGCAAGAAACCACGAAGAAGATGATACACAAGCAATTACGTGGTTTGGCAACCTTGCCTACATCCACCGAGAAAGCTCACTCTATTCCTTTCTATTTCCTGCTGTGTTCAACACAACTACACCCTAAGGTTTAGGATTACCCATCACATTAATATTTAGATCCCGTTTTTTTGGCTACAAAGAAAACTTATACATAATGACTAAAGTATCCTTAACCCTGAACCTTGGTTTTGGCCAACCTAGACACCAGCTAAACTGGAATACAAGACAAAACCCAACAATCTCCACTTTGCTTAAATTCCGTAAATCCCTAGAGCCACCTTGAGATACCCGGTAATGTCTTTGTCTTCTCGTATTTTGCTGATAGATACGCATCAGCTTGCTGTACAACTAAGCATTGCTCCTGCACTGATAATCTTAGTATTGTCTGATATCGATCAAGTCCGAACTGACTTGAGATCTCTCATACCTCACTGAAAGGTACGCCTCCATTACGATCGAGCATAGCTTCTGTACCCCCTTAACTTCGGGTGCACCCACATTATCATCAATGTGGTGCGACGATCAAGTTCAGGCGTGGCCTGAACTTCTCCTTCGTTGATTTTCCAAACACCTTCATTTCAGTCTTCCGAAGTGATCTAGTCCATATGTTGCCATCATTGCTAGCATGCTTACAATGCGGTGACTTGTCACCTTCATCTGGTAAAACAAAAGTAACCCTCCTTTTGATTGCACATTTCTCTGGGCCCGCAGCATTGCCAGCATGTTTACAATACGGTGACTTCCGTACTTTGGCTTTAACTTGGTGTTCCTGTAGTCTCGGTCTTTTGTTATTGGCCTTCTTGGAAATGTCCGTTACACCAACTTCTAACTTACCATCTAACTCCACCTTAACTGAGTTTTCCTTTTTTCCTTAGAGCTACTCCACTTGCACCTGTAACTGTACCTCCTGTTAACCTGTAGAGACCTTTGACTAAGTTACCCTTCATGATACCCATTACTCTCTTAACCACCTCTACAACTCCACTTGCTATACTATACTTGCAGCCCTTGGAGTCCAAGGCCTCAAAAGAAATAAAACTTCTTCATAAATCTGGAACATACATCACATTGTCAGGATACGTACCATCCTATCAAATATTTTGACTTTTACTGTTCCAACCCCAATGCACGTGGATTCAGCATTGTTTGCCATGAAAATAAATTTACCCTTACAAGATATATAGGTGTCAAACATGTCTCTACTACAGGACATATGATAGTCACAAACAAAATCTAAAATCCAGTAAACCTCAATGTGATCCTTACCTTTGTTGATCGAAGTGGATTCGATCAAACATGATAACTTGCCATTCGAGTTTGCTGTCACACTCGTATTGTCTGAATTAGGATTTTTCTCATTCTCCAAGTCCTTCTTCCGCCTTCTATCAATCCCTCCAGATATGGCCTTTCTCATCACAGAAATAGCAAGTGAAGACCTTGCGTTTCCCCTTTGACTTCTAGCAATTCTAATTTTCTGATCATTTATTTTTGGATCTAGATCTCTCCCTTCTCTGGTTCGAACCTGATGCTACATTAATACTTTCTCCATTAGTTTTTTCACTGTCACTCTTCATGTTTCACACGATATAAGAGCTGCAGTAACATCATTCATGCTCAAAGTATTTTTCACGTACATTAGCGTTGTCAGGAAGTGCTCGTACTACCGGGGCAGTGAAGACAAAAACAACAGTGCTTTGTTTTCTTCCTCGAACTTAACCTCAATGCTCAATAGTTGTACGATAGGCTTATTGAATTCATTGAGATGCTTCGACAACCATAATCCTTCTGCCATCTTCAGGGAATACAACTGTTTTTTCAAAAACAATTTATTTGTCAAGGACTTAGACATGTACAAACTTTCTAACTCAGCCCATAATTCTGGAGCAGTATTAATCCTCATGATGTTATAGAGAATGTCGTCGTTGAGGGTTAGACAAATTGCACTCACAGCCCTTTCATCTAAATCCTCCTAATCATCATTGGATATCTTCATTGGCTTCTTCGACTTACCATCTAAAGCCTTCTTCAGACCCTTCTGAATTAAGATATTCTTCATCTTTCGTTGTCAAAGACTGAAATTGTTCAACCCAATGAACATCTCAATATTATACTCATTGCTTGATGCCATTGTGTATCTCGATTTGTACCTCCTGAATTACCCCCTTTTTTCTATTTATCAAATGGTCAATCTCTTCTGCCTATCTGGTAGATCTCGTCACTGCAAACACACTGGAAGAAACGGATATGAAATCAGACTCGGATGGCTTCGATATTGCAGAAATAGTTTTCCACACTTTGATTAGTCAGCCTTCTCCGTTGATCGTCAAACTACCAATCTTTTTCCACATACGCTAGATCTCCTCCAAAACGAGTTCATAGAACAAAACAAAGCATGAATATGAGTCCGGATGACCCCGAAATTCGTGAAACAAATCTGGCCATTTGTAAGGTCCCGAATCCCACTAATCTTAATTTACGTTAATTAAGCTCGTTTTATACTGATTGAACCTTATTAAGGCTAATATAATTCAATACTGTTGGATTTGGGTCTTGGATAAGTAGTTGGGCAGAGTTCGGACCTTACTTTGGTAGTTGAGGGCTTTTTTTTGTGAATTTTCCTTATCTCTTATGGACACTGGTCCATTGCCTTGCGTGTAATTCTTCACTAGACCGTCTCTCGTGTTGGGTCCCACTCGATCTAGACTCATTTGGGGCCAACTTTTGGCCACGTGACCTATTTCGTAAATATTCCTAAAACTATAGGTTTGCATGTAAGGGAAGAAAATCTTTTTAAAAGAAAATAACCCAACGTTCTTTCTCTTTTCTCCTCTTCATCTTCACGTAGCTGCTGTAGTGCTCTTCCTCTCTTCCATTATTTCCTCCATCTTCAAGATTTGAGGAGCTATTAGGCTGAGGAGAGCTTGCATGTAATGGTGGGGAGTCTTCTCCTTCCTCTTCCCCTTCCTTGTGCATTTTCTTCTCTTTGGGTGTTCCTTTCTTCAAGATACAACTCACTAAGAGAACCCATCTCAGTTGGAGGCCTTTCCCTAACCTCACAGCAATAGAGAGAGTTGGAAAGGGGTCAACACTGTTAAGAGGCAAGTATTGAGTTGTGTGTAGTGCATGCATGATTAGGTATGGATGATTGAGCTAGTTACCTGCATTTTCACAATTTCAGTCATCTTCATTGTTTTAATTGATGTAAATGTGACATGGAATGAATTGTAAGGTAAACATGCATTAGGAGGGTGTGTGGGTATCAAACACCTTCAAGGACAATGTTATTAAGCCATAGGGGTACACCACTTATTCATGTTCTGTGTTGATTTGCATTAGAACTGAGCTACAGAAATGATTCAGATTTTCTGAAGCTTACGGCGAAGCTATGGCTAAGCCGTGAGCATTTACGGCTTAAAGTCCAGAGAGCAGCAAAACTTGGTTTTGTACTACGGCTCACCTACGACTACGCCGTGGATTTCACTACGGTTAAGTCGTATCCAGCCCGTACCTAAGCTGTAGGTCTTTTTATGGCGAGCTTTCCAGAGAGCTCATGGAACCCAGTTTCTTCTACGGTTTGCACACGGCTGCACCGTGAAACACCCTACGGCTAAGCCGTGACCCAACCGTAACCTAGCCGTAGGCTTAGCACGGCTAAGCCGTAGGCCAACATACGGTTAAGCCATAAACGCGCCTGAAATTTTAATTGGAACCTGAACCACTCGGCTAAGTCATATGAACTCAGTGAATGTAGGATGTTAGGTTTTTGTAGGGCCTTAGTATGGGTACCTTCCACACCCCCACATTGGCCCACTGGTAATCACATGTTGGAACAAATGAATGACTTCTGAATGATCTCCCAATGGAAAGTCATGGATGTTGGTATAAGAAGGGGTGTCCCTGCATGCATATAGGTGATACCAAGACGTGGTAACACAATGACACCTGACGTCCTATGAGTACATCGTGTTGAATGTCCTTGGGAATCTAGGGTTACCTAAGACAGGGTGGACAGTGAATTATTAAATGCTTACACAATCAGAATGCATTTATATTGCTATAATACAACACCTTCAACATGAATTACTTCCTCTAGCAAAACCTGAGGCAATTCAAACCTGAGCTTCTAATGAGTGTGTGTCTGACAAGCCAGAACTTCTAATGAGTGCGTGTCTTGCTAGCCAAGGGTATGATACGACTGATATGATTGAAACTGAGGTGGCACCACTCAGTTTATGCCCTTCGGGTATATGTATGACACCACTGCAGTAGGTTTACAGAGGAGTAGTCGGCGCTCCTCGGGAAGCTAGCTTGATCCCCTAGCGACCCATATGTATGCTCCCTATTGGAAGAATAGAGCCCTGTGGTTGCCAATCAGTATGTATGATGTTTTAACTATAATTCCTCATCCATTGTCACTCATGCACTATATGTTTAGCATGTCATCATTGTTCTCTTAAATCAGTGTATCCTGTTAAATATTTTTGATATCTATTATGTTATACTTGCTCCAAATGCCTCAGTACTTGCTTAACCGTCGTGTTAACAGTGTTACCCTTGGTATTGCAGGTGTCGAACCCAATCCCAACACGGGTGTTGATGCGGGCCCGGAGAGTACCCCAACGGTACCTCGGGGTATAGATGAATGGAAGGATGGCGATGTCTTTTATTAGCCATCCTGCGGAGTGCGTCAGTCTGGAGATGTTACATTCATGTTTTGGATTATACTTGGGGAACGTACACAGTGGACTCTTATGTACCTAACTATTTTCAATAAATGTGAATGGTGTGAACTGTAATGGGAACTTAAGCACTGTTATATATATACATCTATATATCTATGCTTGACGAAAGATATGTATATTTAACTTGCTCTTGAGAATTACTGAGTATTTCGCAGGATTTTGCTTATGATAAGTTATGTTTGTACGTGTGTCAGCATACCTCACACACTCCTGTGGAATCTCCTTTGTAGGAATTCGTGCATAATTCTTCAGGGCACGGAGGGCACGGATTTCTACGGGATTACATATCCATGCCCTGGGGGCCCACTCAAATCCCCAAATTCTAGGGATCGGGGCGTGACATTGCTTTGGTCAAACCTCCTATTTGACCATGCTGAAGTTAGCCCTGCTGCTGCTGGGTGGGCTATGTTGTAAACGGGTCTAGTTTGACCTGACTTGACTTGGCTTGCGACTTGGATTGCACTATGGCTGTCTTCTTCTTTCAAATCGGTTTTTACAACCCAACGAACTAAGAAAACCCCTGCGCCTTTTTTTTCATCAGAATCGGTAATGCGCAAGGCGGCGAAATAGAGGCGATGTCAGCTGGTCTAACAATGGCAGGTGACAACTCCGGTGGTGCAGCGGGTGGCGGCAACACATGACGGCGATTGTGACTGCGACAGTGGTAGTGCACTAGATCTGGCAGAGGCCCCTTCTACGGCGTTCTTCTCAGTAGACGATGGCTTTGTAGGGGAGAGAGGGTCCAGATTCTCTGCAATTTCTCTCTACTCTCTACTTCAACGATCCCTCGCAGAGCCCAAATCCTCATATTTGGTGAAACCAGCAGCCAAGAAAAACCTCTTTCCGACTTCGATTCGCCGAAAGCAAATGAAACCGTAGTTGTCACCTCCGCTAATCTACAAATAGAGATTAGATTGTCCTTGTTTCTTTTCCAAGACCAGAAACGACCTAGAACCTGGATCTTTTTCTTCTCCGACTCCTCCACCGAATGGCCTATTGAGAGATAAAACCAGATGAGATTTAAGTCTTGAAGAAGATCCGATCTGTCAATCGCACAGTGCAAAACCCTAGGCTCTATGCCACTTTTTGGAAAATATACCTAGGATCTATGATCAACCACGACATGCACAAATCAATACAATTATAAGCAATAAAGCAAGCAACTACGAAGAAGATAACACACAAGCAATTATGTGGTTTGGAAAATGTCATGCCCCGAACCCGAGAATTGGGGATTTATAGTGGATCCCGAGGCGCAACACACGTAACTCGTGACAATTCATACCATATCAAGACACGTACGAACTGTTACAAGGGTAATTCCACAGGTACGTATGAGGAAGATCCATAAACACGTATCCAATATTTGAATAATTAAGCGGAAACTTGGAGAATTCACCTGTACATATCATAGACATTAATAAAGCATTTTCTAATTTATTAATAAAACCAAAGTTTGTTAATTTCCCATCCACATGCACGTGGTACAAGAGTCCCATAAACATAAACAAAATGCAAGATGACAAGTTCTATTACAAGCCAAACCATGGCTACACACTAACAACCCAAAAAAAAAAAAAAATCCTTGTTATGTGCTGTGGAGGATGACTAATAAAAGATATCATCCTCGTTCCACTTGTTTATATCTCGAAGTACCATTGTGGTTCCCTCCAGGGGTGCTTCGACGGCTGTATCGGCATTGGGTTTCGTACTTGTAATACCAATGGTAGCACTAGTAACATAACGGTCAAACAAATATAAGGGTGCGTAATCCTATCATGATGTAATAATTGAAATTAAACGACATAATGATTAAAAGAGATCCATAATGGAAACTAGGCATGTTGTGCATGTGAATAAGCATGAATAAAGAATCATAAATAGAAAGACAACATTGCACTAATTGGTATCTATGTAGCTATTTTCTCTCTACTAAGAGAGCATATCATACTGTGGGAAATCACTAGTGATCGGGCTATGACCGGCTAGCTACCCTAAGAGCGTCAACAACTCTTCATATAACTACTGCAGTAGGTAACATATAAAATACCCTCATTCAGTCCCGTCGAACCTCCTATAGGTACAAGCTAAGCGGTGTCAACTCAATGTATCAGACTGATAAGAATTCATACTTATCATACATAGCGATAGATTCATACTTATACAGAAATGCATATCAGTCTTGATGTTGTAACCAATCATAGAATCGGAATTAAATGAGTAACTAATATTAACAATGCATACTTAAATGAGCTAGCAAAGCTCGAACCTTCACAACCTTAGCTATATCTGTATTGGCTTACGTGCTCATGCTCAGTAGAAGCTTTGTCTCCGATTTTGCCTCAAGGTTTACCAGGAGGAATGGGTACATGATTAAATTATGTTGAGGGCAAGGTTTACTTAACAATATGAATGCATTTAGATTTAGAGGTTAACAAGGAAATTTACTAGCCAAGCCTATGCTAAGACATTTCGTATTTCCTTAGTCATTCAATACGGCATATTCATAAAACATCCGGTATCAATGTGTTACCAAGATCTTAGTGTTACAATAAATAAGTGATGGACACCACTTCTTATGCCAACACCGATGACGTGACATCAGGAAACAACCAGAAGCCAAAAGGGAATGAGTGATAGCTCAACACTCTTTCCTTATTAATGTACAATTATAGTTGGGCTAAGTTGATTGAGGTAAAGGTTTCACTTCTAAGGCCCTAAATGGTCTTCGATTAGAAGTACAATCTTATGGTAGGATTAGCTTAAAACACCCCGGCTTCACCAAGGTTCAAAGGTGTAGCCCCTCCTTATGCCACATTATGGACTATGGAAGGCCTATGGTCAGTCATGGAACCAAATTTTTAAACAGAATTTCTAATACAGCACTTTGGGTTACTCGACCGATCTGGTATTGTGTCCGACCGGTCAGACACCTCCTAGAACAATAATTTGACTGATCGGACTTCAAGACCGACTGGTCGGCCCTGAAGCACTCTGCTCTGGGTGAAATCAGTTTTCAACTGAATTCTCTTTTGTTCCTCTTTACCTTTCCTTCATCCAACACCATTGAGACCCCTTTATGCTACACTTTTGGGTCTCCTTACCATCCATTTTCATCATTCATTCACAACCCCAACATTAACACTAAGACTAATCTTACAACTTTAATTAAAGATCAAAAGAGAGCTGTAAATTGGTACTTAGAAGGAGCTCATCAAGAATCAACAAAATTGATCATGCATGTAGAGAATATGTACCCTTATACTTGCCTTAAGTGCAGTGCTTCACCCAAATCAAATTGCCTTTTGGTTTGGTGGTGGAGAAGGCTTCACTAGAGGATGATCTAAACATGCATTGAGAAAAATGAGAATGTGAGGTATACATGCTCCAAACTTGAGTCCTTTGACTCTATTGAACCCAAGAAAGGAAATGGTAATGGGATTTTCTTACCTCAAGGCTTCTACAAGTACAAGGAAGAAAATGATGCCTTAGATTCTAAGAAGGAGAACAAGTAAAGTGAAGAGGAAGAAGAGGAAGCTCAAATCCTTTGTATGCAAGGCTTCTAATGCCCAAAATGAAGTCAAGGTGAAGAAGAGAGCATGGAAGAGGAGATGAAACTTCTCGCTCTAGCAGAAATGAGGGAAGGGGAAGAGGGACGAAGTGGGTTTTGGTTTTTAAATGGATTGGGTTTTCTGGAAATTGGAAACAAGCCCACTGGTTTTCTATATTTTCAATTTGAGTTAGTTGGGCTTAAACTGGGCCGAGATGAATTCGAATTGAGTTGGGCCAAACAAGAAAGATGACCCTCAAGATGAGACACGCTCGATGTAATTAATATGATGCCTTGATGATGTAAAACCATGCAATTCTAAAATAAGAAAAGGCCCTTGACTACCTAAGTAAGATTCGGACTCGATCCGACTACCTATCCATGACCCAAACCCAAAAGGATTTGAGTTAAATTAGCCAATTACATATTAATTAAAGTAAAAAAAAATTAATTATTATAAATTATGATTAACTCGGGTTTGGATCTTACAGAAACCTTGCCTACGTCTACGGAGAAAGCTCACTCTAGTCCTTTCTACTCCCTATGTTCAACATAACTCCACCCTAGAGTTTAGAGTTACACGTCCCATTAATATATAGATCCCGTTTTGTTGGCTACCAAAAAAACACATATATAATGACTAAAGTATCCTTAACCCTAAGCCTTGGTTCTGGCTAGCCTAGACGACCAATCCAGCTAAACCGAAATACAAGACAAAACCCAACAAACCTTAGCTACACCCATTTTATATGACATTCTGCATAGTGATCCATATCTAAAGATTCAGCTTATAAGATAAATATTAGCACTCATTCTCTCAACAAATGGAAAAGCTACACAAGATACCTACTCTTATACTCCCATCTTTCATGCACTTTATCTTAAGCTTTGAAAGGAAATGACAGTGTTCAAAATAAGAAGAAAGCAGGAGAAGATTCATACAAGCAATATCATGTTTCTATGGTGCCACCATGATATCCTAATATGTCCTCAGACATCTCTGCAAACTCCTCTATTTATAAAGGTAAATGGTGGAAAGACATTAATGTCACTCAAAACTAACATATAAAAGAGGCGACATTAACGTCTCTGAGATACATACATTCGATTGATTGATTTAAGGTTTTGTTTGGACCTATTCTTTATGAATCAGAAACGTTAATGTCACTTGATCATGAGCGACGTCGACGTCTTTTAAATTTTACATTATAAAAATATATCATCAACATCGCTTAATTTGATAACATCCATTGCATTCACATTACTATAACAATAAACAACATTCATTGCAACAATACACATTTTTAAACACATTCAATAACAACAATCCATATTCCATACCGTAAATCACAATTAAAAACGCATTCAATAACAACAACCTACATTCCATCGGATATATATCACAATCAATTACAACACTAACTCACATTCCATTCAATGTAATAATAGTTCAATTACAAAACCATAACATTTACTTGCACAAAAATACATTCACTTTGTCATTGGATCAATGCCTAACTTATAACCATTTTGGATCCAACTTCTTCCATATATATCTACAACAACTTTATAGCTAAAATATCTTATATCCCTAGAAGTAAATGTTATTTATTGTCGTTGTGTACAATGCGAAGCAAATGCGAGAGTAAATACACCACAGTCGGATCCATTTGCTTAACGAGGTGTCAACTACACTTTGCCATGTTTTCATCTTTGTCTATCCAAAAAATTCGCAACATCCTTCAAAGAACTTTGCATGCAAACAAAACACAATCTATTATATGAATTCAAGTAAACATGCACAACAGAATATAGGGAATTTTAATACAGAGCTAATGAATATAAACTTACAAAATTATTGAAAAACTTAGCTGTGTCCGGGCTAGTCTAAAGACTATTATAAAACTCCTGCAATTTTTGATCATTATAGTTCACTAAAAGAGTAAAGTGTTGTGATTTCCATAAAACAAAAATAATAGTCTTTGAATTCCTAATTGTGTTCAACCTGTCTCCATTTTCAAAAGCATGTCTCCATTCAAACAGATTAGTTTACAATAATTGTAAAGGTGAGAAACAATCTGAAACAAGAGTAAGATAATGTCATTTTATTACTTGTAACAATTAAACTAGACCTAAAAGGGTACAAAGGACAGTTATTTTCCTTTCTATATTGTTCTTCCTTATATTGATATCGACATTCGCATCCAAATCAACATCGACCTCCATTGGTTTCAAATGATCTTCCCTTAGTAATGTAACTAGTCTGGAGAGCATTTTATACAAGTTGGCAATGGATCCTGGACCCCACACATAGGGCTTAAACTCTCTAAATAGTTCAAGTACCCATGATTGCCCTTTGAACCATTAGCAATAATTACAATCTGGCTGTTCACTAAGAAAAACAAGTAGGCCCTTATCTTCATTATCTCATTCTTCTCAAGCTCCAACCTAAAGTTCTTTTCTCACCATTTGAAATTTATAGGCACTTCGATTGTATCTCTACCAGGCCTCGGGGCTATACCTAACAACTCTTCACATGTTTCTACAGCCCTATGCTTGGAGAAAGTGATGCCTATAACAATAGGTTCATCAATGGGCAATCCATACAAGTACACAACGTCTTCTAAGGTAATTGTTGCCTCGCTAGATGGGAGATGAAAGATGTTTGTCTTCGGTTTTCATCTCTTAACTAAACCCATTAGGAGAGAATGGTCGATCCTCATGTAGTTTATCTTAGAAAGATGAGTTAAACTGCATTGAGTTACCCACTCTTTTTGCAGCTTTGAGAGGGCTCATATTTCTTTATCCAAATTTGTATTTAAGACTCGGTAGGTACCGTGCTCAATGCCATTACGAATTGTTGTGCCGACATGGTTGCCTTCTTTATAGAGCAAAGGCCATCATTCTTTGGAGATTCAGATAGCTGGGAAGTGTATTAAGCCATTTGAAAAATTTAATGAATTCAAATAACATGTAAACCAAACATAATATGTAATTATATTCACTTCAACTTTCAACATAGATAGTGCAAAGATTTTCAAAAGCATCAGTGTTCAGTGTTTGCAAATTAAAGTGATGTCAAAATGAAGTTGTTCTAAAACATAATGCATATGTACTTCACAAAACATGGGACATTCAAAATGTTCACTATACAAGAAAACATGTCCATGAGATGTGTAAACAACAACAAACTAATAGGATAAATTGGATGAGAAGGTTAAACGAAGAAGAAATACATATGAAGGCTAAACAGAGTTGAACAAGCCACGTACGTACGTATATGCATGCAAAATGTTAAACGAAGAAGATGTATATACTTCTACATATAGCTATATAAAGCAGCTAAAAATAGAAAGAAGAGTTTGAATATAATATACTGCAGAGATTGAAAAATCAAAAATCTAAAAAAACGAGGAGCTTAGGTATTACAGTGGAGAAAAAAACAACAGCAGCAGCTAAAAAGTCACACGAAAATAAAGTTTGTAGTAGAAATTTTTCATTCCCTCGAATGAATTCTTTTAAACCTGAAAAGGAACTTTTAAGGAATGTTAATATTGCTCGTTAATAGCATATAAAGTAAGCGATATTAACGTTTCTGAGGGACATTAATGTAGTTCTTTAGTAACACATTAACAAGTGATGTTAACATCCGCTCTATGTATATATATATATAACTAAAACGCTATTATAGGATCAATCTGATGCTGTTAGAGCTAAAAGGCCTTCTTCGATGTGGGACCATCTATTGGATTTTTTAAGGTAAAATTCTGTAGATACTAGATTCTAAATAGGTGTTGATCTATTATGGAACCTTACATTCGTGCGAGGCCAAATCGTCAAGGATGTCTGTCTCTTCTTAAAATAGGAAATGATGAGCATTAATACGACCTAGGGCCCTTTTTAACTTTTAGAGATTATATATAGTAGCAGAAGACAACCATAGCAACGTATATTGCATGCCTATTGGTTCGTTTATATGTAAAAGGATATGGATCTTATGTTTGGCTAAACATACCCATTGAATATTGTTGGTTGTATGATAAATGGTAATGATTGGACATCTTACCACATCAATTTAGCCTTTTTATTTCTTTCATGGGTAGATTTCAAAGCACTCGTTCATCTTATGAGATTAGTGTGCTACCCAAACCTCTGTTATATATTCTATTTTAAAAGGGCACCCTGTCACGCCCCTAACCTCACCTTGAGTCTGGATCCTGTAAGGAGAATTCCCATGGTGCCCCACGTCACCATGGGACAATCTGCCGTCCATGTGGGATTGTGGGTAGCTGCCTTGGTCCTCTCGGTCACCATGAGGGTATTCTTCATATAATCTCAATTCCTAAATAGGTGACAGGCATGACCGTGGGGATTTATACAATACAGCATGATAAAGGAGAATCCTCGCATGTACCGTGATTACCCACAGGATTCCGCATGTGGAGCTAAAACAAAATTTCCATCACTACACATTTCAATCAATCAAATAGCTATTTATACATTTTAACACTAATAAGAGACAATATATCATAGTGTATAAAATCTCAAAATGCATTATAGGGAAATAATCCTATGAGAATTAGTTTTTACAATTTTTTTGTGAGAACTCTAGGTGGGGCCAAACTATCACCTAATTCAAATCTTACAATACATAGGGACATTTTGATAATCACACGCCCTAAGTTTTGGTTAAATCAAGATTTACTAGACTGTTAGATCAACTATGCACTAATTCGAATGGATTGATATTGTGAGCTATGGATGAAAGGGTTAGAGACGTGATTGAGGCTAAATTTAATATTTGAAATGATTTCACATGGATCTTTGCATCTCCATGGTTCTATCTCCGAATGAGACCCACAAGTGAGCCCTATATCATTATAGGACATGATAACAGTTCTCACACAATAAAAGGATCTACAAACCCACCAACAAAATCCCAGAAGATGCTGCACAAAAAGAAACTGTCTCCCAAAAAGTGTTTGAACTCTAATGCGGCGGGTCGCTTTAAATTATAGTACATCATCTGTGCTCCATTTTCTTACGACTTGCAGTTTCTCTGCAAATGTATCCTCTTCCTGGGCAAGGGTTGAGATCTGTCAACGTGGTATTAGAGTGGTGACTTGGCTGTGATGCTGCAATCAAGTCTATGATGGTCATTATATGGTTATCTAAACCACACTTGGTACACTTCATTGGAGGCCGATTACTAATAGAGTCTGAGTTCTGAGTAGGTAACCGAGATTGCTTGGACCTTGTAGCAACCAAAGCTGTGGCATCGGATGTGACACCAACTTCAGACATGGTTCCTTGTCGATTACTCTCTCTTTTAACATGTGCATATACTGTTTCAAGTTTAGGTTTAGGCTCCATCCTCAAAATCTCTCCACGGATTTGGTCAAAATGATTGTCCAAGCCTGCAAGAAAGATATAAACTCGGAGATGGTCAATCTCTTTGCGTCTAATTTCAATATCTGCTGGATCCTTTATGTTACTTAGACTTAATTGGTCAAGCTCCTGAAAGATCTCAGTGAGCTCACTGTAGTAATTAGCAACAGGTGCACCATTTTGTGTCATCGTAAATGACCTTTTGTGTAAGTCATAGATCTTTGCCTCATCTAAACCATCAGAGTATGTTTTCGTGATTGCATCCCAAACTTGCTTGGCTGTGTCATAACGAATAAACCGTTTCATCTGATTGGGTTGCATGGCATCAAATAACCAACTCTTGACTTGGCAATCCGAAGCACGCCATTTGTTGTATGTCGGGTCTGTGGCTGCAGGTTGGGTCATATCACCGGTCAAGTGACCATGTTTCTCTCGTCCAGCAATCTTCATCTCCATGACCTGTTGCCATAGGGAATAGTTATGTTCATCCAATTTGATTCCAGTGGAGAAGTTGCAGTTATCTGCTTGGATGGTGACAATCTGGGTGGTTGAATTTGATTTGGAGTCATCTTCGCTTGCCACATATTTGGATCTCTTGACAATGATGTAGGTAGGCCTTGCTTTAAAAATCTGCGTCCTGTAGATTGTGAAGATGATGGCTGCCTTCGCTGGAAGATGTAGTGTCACTGAAGAGATTTCTTGAAGATTGCTTAACTAAAGAAGACACTCAGCAGAGTCGTGGATCAATAATGATCAAGGATGCAATAGTTTCGTTTTGCATTGTTTTGTTTCTCCTTTCTCGTTAGCTTATTTATCGCACTTTAAAGTCACATGATTCAATGCTTTTGGATGTGATATTGATCGATGTAATATATAGGGTCATTGGTAAGACTAAACTCAAAGAGCAGGATGCAATAGTGATTGACAGTAACGGTGGTCACCAACAAAATATGCTGGTTTGTCTCTAAATATAAAAAAATTATTGTGAGAGATTAGCAAGTTTGTCTTTTTTTAATGTTACAAGTCACATGGTCATTTCCATGAAAAAAATAATAGATCATGTGTCAAAGCCCTACCTAACTCAGCATGATATTATTTGCTTTGGCCCTATATGGGGGCGCGAGGGCTTCCCCTGAAGTCGTCACCCATTATAGATGTTCAAGATGAATAGTTGT
The DNA here is from genome assembly GCA_037013555.1 of Sextonia rubra. Lineage (NCBI taxonomy): Eukaryota > Viridiplantae > Streptophyta > Magnoliopsida > Laurales > Lauraceae > Sextonia > Sextonia rubra. The sequence goes on along the minus strand of JASUAD010000001.1, from coordinate 107,990,443 downwards.
GATCAAATGAGGTTCTCACCCCAAACCCACCCTGCACACATGTGAATAGTGATGGAATATCAGACATATGTTTATGAGTTGGTTCCTCTGATTTAAATTGATTCAATGCTTATGCAATTAGGATCAATTGAATCTAAGTTAATTTTGTCAAACTTGATGATAAGAAAACTGATGAAGATCAATGGCCAGTCCTCTTGGTTTTCCCAAACAATGGATGTGGTCATGTGAACCACATTAATGTGAAATATACCAACACATAGTGGTTGCTGTTTTCTAGTGTTAATGAGTCCATTTCATGAGCTTTTTCCTTTCGTTTTTTCTTATCCCTGAGAGGTTTGGGGGTGCGGCTGTCTGCCTGTCTGTAGAACCCTCTGCAGCTTGCTTGATTTATTAGGAATCATTCTCTCATGGGTGTAAGGACTGTTCGATAGTACGGACTCTCTCATGTATGGGACATATGATTCCGGTGTAAATGAAAATCTTTGGTAAATGTGTACTATTAGTTCTGTATTCCATTGATAGAACAAAGAATGCATCCTTTTTCCCAGCCCTGGGTGAATTGCACGTCAGCAGACCCAACCCAGACAAAGCTTGAATCAAAACCAGAATCCCAGTTCAAGCCTGGTTATACGTCCGTGTGCTACAAGTAGATCGATCATGTAAGATTTGCACCCATCCAACCTTACCAAACTGTTAGAATTCAACGGCTCTGAGGTGCTCAAAACCATCTCCCTTCATCATGGTTGCCTTTCAGATACTGAATTACATGAATTTTTTGCTTTCACACGAGCCCCCAAGGCAATGCTTCGGGGCAGCCTGGTCGTCCCTGAAAAATGATTCTGCTGAGTATTATGTTGATCTTGCAATATAACTACAAGCAGGTGATATTTTCCATGAGATCCCAGCTGCATGTTGAGTAAAAGATCTTAACACATCTAAAACAACTCGGTAGAGCATTTAGGGTAGATTTAATTTGGATATGGAAATTGAGGATTGAAAATATGCCACATCCAAAATATTCAAGCTTCATGGATTTTAATATTTCATCCAAAGAGTCAAAATCTAGAGTTTCTCTTTCTTTCCTCCTGTTTGGTTGATTCTTCTATTATCCTTTCGTGTTTCACTTTGCAAACATTATTTTAGAGTACAAGGGTCATTCAAAGAACCTTTTATTTGTTTCCAACACTCGAGGTGTTCGTCACATTTTCCTCCGCTAAATATGGATGGTTACACCACTGCTATTATAAAATAAATGGTAAAGAATCCATTGATATCAAACTGTATGCGTATGCACTTAATCAACAGTTGCTGTGCACGGAAGCAAGGGATGAAACTCGTAAAATATTACAATTCTCACCCAACCAACATTTACCTATACACAAAAAGTATCAATGCGCAGAATACTAGGTGAACAGTGCAATGCACACATTTTACAGGCCAAGCTATTGCCACCGTCTGAATCACACCAGTTTCCTTTCTTGGCCATCCATCATATCTGAATTGGCAAGCCAAAGTTTTGGAATGTCTTGATTTCTCCTCCAAGGCCTGCAGTCACAATCACCATCCCCCATGCTGACCTGCCACTAGCAAGATTGCCATTGTTGTTCTGAAGGCCATGTCTGTCAGTTGCAGTGAGGAGCAGCTTTTCCTCGGGCCATGTTGCAGATACCCTATCAGAGAAGTAATTGCCGTTTGAATCAGAGATGCGACTGTGCAGTGGGCCATTGGTGCACCCATATGCCAATGGAGACCCTTGTTGCCTGTTGGCCTCATCCACCAGCACTTGGGTATCAGCAGCTGTGTAAACTTCAGTTTGTTCGCCACTGTTGGTTTCCTTTACACCTCCCATGTTGATGTGCGGCCATGGAATGGCCACTGATACGTCTGGACAGTGAAAATGTTCGTATGACTGTGTGGTTGTCACACCTTTGCTTCTGCTTGGTCGGAAATTACTGTCGTTCCTCCACACATACACGTGAGAATCCTCACTGGCACAGACCACATACTTACCGTTTGCCGTCAAGGATGCAGAGATTTGGCTGTTTGTGTTACGAAACCCTGCAGAACCATATTACCATTTGTCTCAGCTCATAACAGTCAAGATCTTGATTGATGAAAATCGAGTAGTCATAACAATGGGCCCACAAGGTGTTCAAAATGCAAACTAGACCAATGATTTTTTTAAATAGGACTAATTATAATTTAACTTCATTTTGCAAATAAGTCCAAATAAACCCAAAAGCAAACTCACTTATATTCCACAACAAATTGCAAATATAACAGGAGTGCAATCAAGTGATAGTGTAAAAGGGGGTATGCTAATCATTCAATACATGTCAATATGTTGAAGATAGTCTATCAAATGTGGAGTGTGTGGCTGTGTGCCAATATGATCAAGTTGTGAGCATCGAGCATATGTATCTCAAAGTGATAGAATATGGCAATCTACGATGCCCAGATATGGACACGGATACGGATATGAACATGGGGAATGAGGGTTCGATATGCCGTTGCTGACTTGAAAATTTTAGGATTTGGCTATGGGTACGGCATTTCAAAAAATATATACATATAAATACTTATCGTAGTGCTCAAATATTATGAGAACCACTGTGTGGATCAAATTTTCAATGAGGTGGGCCTGACAGTATCTCAACATAGAAGAAAATAAAAGAAAAGAAAAAAAAAAGTGGGCCAAGTGTCTTGGTTGGCCTAGTAGCTCAACATTAAAATAGAAAGAAAAAAAAAAAGCCCAACGGGCCCTTTCTCATTAATAAAATGCGACAGGTTCTTTTGCCCCTTTTGCATCTCTGGGGCATCATCGAATGAAAAAGAAGAAGAAGAGGTGTACATGGCACCTGAAGCTAGAAGCTCAAAGCAACAATAGCAGCGGGGATTTTGTTTGGATATGTATCGTATCGGTATGGGTACCATAGGGCATTTGGAGTATCTTGATATCACAAATGGCAATCAAGCGTAAAAGAGATAGAAGGACACACCACATGGCTATTTATAATTGTTCGGTCATTGAACTACATCCACTCTTAAGAGCACCACACTCAATGGTCTCCTAGTTCCACTACATAAGGTTTTACCCAAGGTTCACCTCTAACCATATACACCTACCAATTTTTTGATATGTTTCACTAAGATCACTCTGCCCACCCTTTTTTTCTTTTTTTTTTTTTTATATAGTGGTTCAATGACTTAGGTCTACTCCACTTTACAATGAATAGAATTTGAATTTTACCACAAGAACACTTGCCTCTTGACAATGAAAAAGCCTTGAGTGCGGTCATAATTCTTGAAACCAAAGCTCCAAGCTTTAGACTCCTTGCCTTTCATCCCTTGGTGATGATGCTCCAAGAGTGCACAACCAAGAGGGTTTGGGAGTCTAAGTCTAGGGTGAGAATGGATTTGATACAAGTGAAGCTCGAGGTTTACCCTAGAGCAGAGATTCATCTAATCACACTTTTATTGACCGTTGAATGCTCTTAGATTTGCCTAAGGGTCTCATTGTGAGTGGAATGAGATTAGAAAGCTCTAAAGATCTCACTTAGTGTGCCCAAAGAAGTAGTAAAAGGCACTAAAGATTTTTCAAGAAGTTGCACAAAGAAAAGAGCTTTAAATATATATAGACACGGCTCCAACGGCTAGTAGGCAGTTAAACCTACTTCTTTATACGAGGAAACATGAAGCACAAATGGCTCTTTGGACCAACTCTCAAGGGATAGTTTGACTGAAAATTTTTGAGTTGCAGTTGGCTCTCCGTTAACTGTATTCGAAAGTGGGTTAACTGCTACCTGATTGCTAGGTGACCAATCTCTTCTAGACTAAAAAGGTTTGCATCTAGCAAAGTTACTGTGGGAAACTACGGTTGGCTTGTGGTTAACCGTTAAAAATAAATTGGTTTAGTACTAGCTGACTGGTCACTGAAAATCACATTCCAGAAAAAGGTTGGCTTATGGAATTGTGACCGCGAGCTGAGCAGTGACTTGGCGGTTAACCACAACCACTTTTTGGTTAACCCTCAAGTGACTGCTGTACAAAAATGCTCCAGACACATGATACTAGAGTCACGCATGTGGCCTCCTATAGAAGGGCGCTGGGTCCAGTGAGTAGCTGCCTAGAGAGAGAGGGCGGTGAAAACTCTAAAGAACTGGGTATGTAGTGCCGCATAAGTTCCACATTGGAAACATGCAAGTTCTACTCCTGGGTATGCAATGGTGCATAAGTCCCATATAGGAAACATGTAAGTCCTGATCTTGGGTATATATGTGTGGCTTTGGCCTTAACCCCACATGACATGAGGTCTTTTAAAACAGTGTGGCAAGACTGGGTTGAAATCCCATAAGCCAAAGCAGACAATATCATGTGGGTAGTGGGCTTGGGTCATTACAATTGGTATCAGAGCTAGTGTTGTTACAACTGGAAAAGTAACCACAGTTAGTCCCTGGGCAGGTGGCGGTTAGCTGCTAGCTAGTTTCGGTTAACCACCTAAGCTGCATCAAAACAACTCAACAACTTGAATTTGACCAAAATCACCCTGAAGGTTTTAATAATAAGTCAAATGGGTTCTAAGGACCTTTTTCTAGGTTTGTCTAGGGGTTAGTTTACCTGAGTTGGTTGGCACAAAACGAAGATCCTTCTTTGATGAAAAGTGGGCCTTCGAAGACTTCAACTGTTGCCTTTGAACTTGATCTTCCGTGAGATGCTTCTAGAGGCAAGGTCTTGGACATTTGACGAGTAATTGACAATACGAATAGTGTGAATGTGACCATGGCATTGACAAGTGTGACTACGAATGATATCCTTTCAAATTAAGGTTATATTAATTCAAACTGGAAATTACCCCACTATAATACCAGCAAAGACGCAGAAAAACTCTTAATATAATTCCCCTTCCTACTAGGAAAGTGACCAGAAATACTGGGCACCTGCAGCACCCAAAGAAGACAATAACTGGAAAAACTTTTAAATGGAAAGGGGGAAATCATAAACAAGTAAATTCCCAAAAGAGAGAAACGAAATAAGTCCACAGACTGGGCACAAATCAACAGAGGAAATCCGACTATATAAGGATCAATTATAACGAGCAATCTTAGAAGATAAAAATAGAATCAGAAACTGTGGTTTGCCCTAAGGTTCCTATTTTTCAAATTAGATGTTTCGTTAAGAGGTCCAATCATTTGTTCCTGAAGTAAATAGAATCTTATTAGGGTGCATTTTTTGAAACCAAGGTTGAATCCACTTCAAAAAACTTGTGTCCTATTTGAGAACAAGAAAAATGCTTGGTCAGTGTCCATCAGGAGCCCTAAACAAAGTAGAAGGTAGAGAGAGCATGTCAATATACACTTGGTGCATTTATTCTATTGTAATTAGGAAAGGATTTGTCGGAGGACACTGATTAATCATAATTCCCCAAATTACTTTAGTCTATATGCAAATAAGATAATTAGCTTCATCGTCATCTGAAAGATTAATGTCCACGTGGGGGGAATATCAGGTTATGAGTTTATGGTTTTCATCTACAAGTTGGGGTCTCTACTCAAATAAAAAATCCAAGCTCTTGTATTTTGGGATGTGTGAAGGATCGCATAGGAGGAAAGTGCCAAACCACGTGAAACAAGGTCTCATGAGACTACCAGAAAGAGGGAACAAACCTCAAAGGAACCTCAAAGGAAAATAAACCCATGAATGGAAACTTTTATTATTCACTCTCGCTTAGATGTTTTATAGTGCTCAAATGTGAAGGATTGCATAGGAGGAAAGTGCCAAAGCATCTGAAACATGGTCCCAATTACTATAAAAAAGAGGGAATGGAACTCAAAGGAAAATAAACCTACGAATGGAAAGTTTTATTAATATTCACTCTAGCTTAGATGTTTTATAGTGATCAAATGTGAAGGAAAACAAACCCTATAATACAATGCTCCTAACTTAACTAGGAAAATAAATAAAGCTAATCGTAATTACAACATATTAAGCGAAACAAAATCCCATATTTCATTGGGGCCCACACATGGGCCACAAGTCAGGTTGAGTAGGCCCATTGGCTTTGTATTGCCTTCAGGCTTCAGGTTACAAAAGAGTTCGACTTTGGCCTTGAATTTGAGTTTTATATGCATTAACCCTATTGGTGTGGCATACTAGTAGTGACCTTTTTGCAACACTTGCCTTTGGTCCTCTCTTTGGGGCTTCCGGCTTTATAGGATGGTGTCTGACAGCCTTTCCTTCATGAGCAAACATATACGTTTGTCCCACATCCCATGGATTATGTTCTGGTTGTACATCCATGGTCTCACAAGTAAAATGCCCCTAGGCTTTTCTGACAACAGGTAACTTGCTATATATATCAATATATGTAGTACTTACACCTTATTAGTTGTCGCTAACAAACAAACAAAATTGGGGAGATGGTGTTTACGAACCCCTAGCTTTAAGCAATCCACAGGAGCTTGTGGTACAATATTTTCAAAGCTTCCCTGTCAATCACAACAATGCAAACTTGTCTAAATTACAATACCTATTTAACAAAAGATATTATTCTGTGACCATCTCTTCTCAATATTTGCATAGGGTCCTTAGTACTACCCTTTGATTCATTAGGAATTTCACCTTTGGTGTGTCCATAGACAAACAACTTGCTTGAACTTTTCTTCTTTTGTTTCTGTGTTCAACTGCTAATTAGATTTTTGGCTTATCCCTTTTTTCAATATATTGCTCTTCTTTCACATTTATGGAAGCTTTTGGAGGATGTTGAGAGCAATGAAATTTTTAAAAAATGACCTCTTCTCGACAAGGAAAACACAGGTGATTTGTCCTAGTCCTTCGTTGGTTCACATTAGATCCGAAACCTGGTCCTGTATTTTAGCTTGATTTCGCTTGTATGCTTGTCAGAGGTAACAGACAATTAGCTGATCCTCTTAAAAATATTCAACCTCACAAGTTTGATGGCTGGTTATTCCTTGTGCTTTTAACACATATTGCACCACCTCATCGAACAATCTCAAATTTCTAAAGAGCTAAGAGATGTCTTACGGCCAATCTATGAAAACGATAATACCTATGGGCTCTGACATCCTCAAATTCATTCAAGTCACACCTTGCTTGGAACACAAAGAACTCTGTACTCAACCAATAATTTGTTGCCCTGTTTTAAATCCTGAAGTTCAGACTTCAGAGAATAAACTCCTTTGATAATTGACTAGAAGGAATTCATGTTTTTATCAGGTGTTGCTTTTCTGTTCATGTTTCCACTATATTCATACCTTAGTATAATTGTCATTGTTTGACTAGATATCTGCATGCCCATGGAATCTGGTAATCACTAATGTCACTTTATGGCCATCTGTCATTGGTTTCGTGCGAACACATTTTCCATGCACACTAGCCAATCCTAGAATATCACAAGTTGCGTCTTTCGCTCATACTCAGGAATAGAAAATTTAACCCTCCAATCCCTATCAACGTTTCGAAGCCATGGATTCATTGATTTCAAAATTTTAGTTGTTCTCGATTATTTTCCCCAATGGTTGTTGTCGATGTGGTTGTGCTGGAGCTTTGTAAGTCAAGCGTCTGTCTGAGTTAACAGTTGTTGAATTTAAGGTAGACATGTAATGTATCCCCAATTTAATTGACATCAACGGCTTATCAGACATGACTTGTGTTGAGTTCAACAGACAGCCGATCGTAACCCATTCTCAACTCATCAACTTGTTGCATTAGATCATAGATTGATTCACTTATCTATTTCGGGGTAAAAAAAGGTTACCTCTACTTTCATTTCTTTTAAGGCATCTTCAACTTTTTATGGGATGAAGTACATATTGAAAATTAAACCAAATTAACCAGCTCTGTAGATCCTGTTTTCAAGAGCACACTGGAGAAAATGGATTTCAAATTCGAGTCCGTATGACTCTAAATTTTGTCAAACAAATCTGGGACCATTAATCTTAGTCAACACAATCATTATGTCATGCCTATGGCCCCCTTGTAAAAGGGAGTGGGCGTTGGGTCAGGGGGAAACTCCAAAGGACAAGGTATGCATGTCCTTATCCTAGGAATATATGTGTGTGACAGCCTTAACCCCACATGAAGCCTTTTAAAACCATGTGACAATATTGGGTTGAAATTTCAAGAGCCAAAGCGAACAATATCATGTGGGTTGTGGGCTCAAGTCGTTAGAAATAGTATCAAAGCTGAGCACAGTTATGTTTTCCGGTGGGGGAGTATGTTACGCTTGTGGCCCCCATGTAGAAGGGCGTTGGATCCAGGGGAAAACTTTAAAGGACTGGGCATGCATGTCTTGATCCTAGGTATAAACATGAGGCCTTTTAAAACCATGCAGTAGGATTGAGTTAAAATCCCATGAGCCAAAGTGGAAAATATCATGTGGGTAGTGGGCTCAGGCTGTTACACATTGAATGTGCTCTGATGATGTTAGCGTTGGCATCATTACAGTATCATTCCATTGCCATAATGGGTTGTCATCTGATCTTCCAATCTGGCCAGGTTGAACTCGATGCAACTTGTGCTTTTGTAGTAGGTTAGATCTGACCAAAACCAAGACCTGACCTGGGACTGAACAGGATCTAGTCACTGAAAAGATAGGGAGGGAAAATGTGCAGGCCATTTGGGGTTTCATATGAGCACAAAAACCTAGAGGCTTCTCTCTCTCTCTCTCTCTCTCTCTCTCTCTCTCTCCCCTCTTTTCTATTAATTTTTTAAAGCTTTTCTCCTCTGTTGCTTTCTCTTCTCTCTTCATTCTTCCCTCAATCTTCCGTACTGGTAAAAAAAAGAAAGAAAGAAAGAAAGAGAAAGGCTTTGCCTATTTGAAGCAAACAAAGGGGAAATCTCTCTCCCCCTATAGGCATCATCTTCCTCCCGAGTGCCTAAAAGCAAGCGAGGCTTTTTGATCAGCAGCCTCGGCAACAATAAATTAGGTCCACCAATTCCCCCTTTATTTTATTTCTCCACCAGTTTTTGCTGTCGGTCCTAAGCCCGGGTAAAGGAGGAGGGTTGTGTTAGGTAGGTGACAGCCAGCGTAAAACTTTGTCACAACCCAAACATGAATTCTGAAAAAATGATATTTCACAATAAAGCTAGGGCACGACGCATTGCAGCGTCGCTCGGCTGCAGTGAAAAGTGTGCAAGGGCTACCGTATGATTTTGGGCTAGTGCGGTTAAAGAAGTTAGTCCATGAGAAAAAGAGGAGGAGTAGGAAAATTAGACTTGCTACTTGGAATATAGGAACCTTGACAGGCAAGAGCATGGAGTTGGTTGAGGTGATAAAAAGAAGAAGAATTAGTGTGGCTTGTATACAGGAGACAAGGTGGAAAGGGAATAAAGCTAATAAGCTCACAGATGGGTATAAGTTTTTCTATGCAGGAAAGAGTAATACAAGAACTGGAGTGGGTATAGTTGTAGATAAGGATTTAAAAGAGAAAATTATGGGGGTAAAGAGGTTTGGTGATAGAATTATAGTAATTAAACTAGTGCTAGAGGAAGACATAATTCATATCATTAGTGTATATGCTCCCCAAGTAGGACTAGAGGAAAGTGTGAAAAGACAATTTTGGGAGGAGATGGATGATTTAATGCGAGAAATCCCAAATAGTGATAAGATTTTCCTTGGAGGGGATTTAAATGGGCATATAGGAAAAGATAATAGAGGATATGAGAGAGTGCATGGAAGACATGGATTTGGAGAAAAGAATGAATTCGGAAACACTATATTAGACTTTGCAGTGGCATTTGATCTTGTAGTAGCAAATACTTACTTTAAAAAGAGAGATGAGCATTTAATTACATAAAAAAGTGGGAGTAATAGGAGTCAGATAGACTTTTTTATAGTTAGAAAATAGGACCGATTAGCTTGTAAAGATTGCAAGGTTATCCCAGGAGAGAGTTTGACTACGCAACATAGGCTCGGAGTTTTAGATATTTGCATTAGAAGTAGAAAGAGAGTGGTCGTAAACAAAATGAACCCTAAAACAAAGTGGAGAGATTTGAAGGGGGAAAGAGCAACTATATTTAAGGACAAAATAATTGAGAAGGGAGAATGGAATATTGAAGGGGAAACTACAGTAATGTGGAATCAAATGGTTAATTGCATTAGGAATGTTGTAAAGGAGGTACTTGGAGAATCAAAAGGGAAGAGGAATATTAATAAAGAAACATGGTGGTGGAGTATGGAGGTTCAGGAAGTTATTCGACAAAAAAAACATTGCTACAAAGTTTGGCAGGGGACTAAGAGTATGGAAAATTTTGAGCTGTATAAGAAGATAAAGAAAGAAGCTAAGAAAGTAGTAAGTAGTGCAAAGTTCAAAGCATACGATGACCTCTATAATAGGTTGGGAACAAAAGAAAGAGAAAAGGATATTTTTAAGCTCGCAAAAATAAGAGAAAAGAAAAGTAGGGACTTAGATCATGTCAAATGTATTAAGGATAATGAGGAAAATATATTGGTGAAGGACAACGATATTAAAGAAAGGTGGAAGGAATATTTTAGTAAACTTCTAAATGAAGAACATTTGGGCGATACAAGAGTTAAAGAGGATACTTCATCACAAGAGCATACTTTTTCCATAGAATTAGAGGGATGGAAGTGAAGGAAGCATTGAAGCGAATAAAGACAGGAAAGGCAACAGGTCCAGATGGTATTCCGATAGAGGTATGGAAATGCTTAGGAGAGGTTAAGGTAAATTGGTTATGTAGACTATTCAATAAGATACTGGTAACAAAGAAAATGCCGGATGAATGGAGAAGAAGCATTGTAGTACCTATATATAAGAATAAAGGAGATATACAAAATTGTACCAACTATCGAAGGATTAAACTTATGAGTCATACTATGAAGTTATGGGAGAGAATAATGGAGCAAAGACTGAGAAAGAAGACCAAGATTTCTGAAAATCAATTTGGTTTTATGCCAGGGAGATCAACTATGGAAACTATCCTTTCACTTAGGCAATTAATGGAAAAATACCGAGCAAAGAGGAAAAATCTACATATGGTCTTTATCGATTTGGAAAAAGCTTATAATAGGGTACCGAAGAATTTAATTTGGTGGGTCTTAAAAAAAAGGAATGTCCCCAGAGGTTACATTGAAATTTTTAAGGATATGTATGAAGGAGCAATAACAAATGTGAGAACCACATGTGGAGAAACATGTAGATTTCCTGTGACTATAGGTTTACATCAGGGATCAACCTTAAGCCCTTATCTCTTTATATTAATTATGGATGAGTTGACTGTGCATATTCAAGAAAAGGTGCCATGGTGTATGTTGTTTGCAGATGAGATAGTATTGATTGATGAATCAAGAGACGGTGTAAATGCAAAACTTGAGAGATGGCGGGGGGCATTAGAATCTAGAGGCTTTAAAATAAGTCGTACAAAGACAGAATATATGGATTGCAACTTCAGTGGACATATACAAAGTGTTGAAACCATTGTCAAAATTGAAACCCATGAGATATCACATAGTGATTCTTTTCGGTACCTAGGCTCGATGATTAGTAAGGATGGGGAGACTGACGAAGATGTGGAGCATAGGATAAAAGCTGGATGGCTGAAGTGGAGACTAGCTTCGGGAGTGCTTTGTGACAAACGAATGCCAACGAAATTGAAGGGCAAATTTTACAAGATAGTGGTTAGATCAACTATGACATATGGAGCAAAATGTTGGCCAATTAAGAAGACACATATTCATAGGATGGATGTAGCAGAAATGAGAATGCTTAGGTGGATGTGTGGTAAAACTAGGAAAGATAAAATTAGCAATGAGTGCTTTCGAAAACATTTAGGGGTAGCACTAATAGGGGATAAGATTCGAGAAACCCGTCTAAGATAGTTTGGGTATGTTGAGCGTCGGCCAGTAATGGCACTGGTGAGAAAAAGTTTGGATATACAGGTGGAGGTCTCATCAAGAGGTAGAGGCAGGCCGAAAAAAACATGGATGGAAGTCATTAATTTAGATTTGAAGAAGTTTCACTTATCGAAAAATTTAGCTCAAAATCAAACAGAATGGAGAAACAGAATTCATGTAGCTGACCCCAACATGGTTGGGATAAGGCTTTGATGATGATGATAATGATGATTTTTGCAACTTAAACTGAATAGGTTTTTTTTAGGCTAGGGTTTTGCACATGAAGGAAGCAACATTAAGGCTTTGGTGTTGTTCAAACTTTCTGTCTTCCTGAGTTTTCTTTCAAAAACACTCTTCTTATTTTGTGCCAACAAAGCATAGGAAAGAGGATGTCGTAGTCTCTTCTTCTTCAACTGTTGATGCTCAAGATGAAGAGATTTTGTCTCCTCTGTTGCAGCGATAAAAGAGATTTTGTCGATTTCTTCTTCCTTACTGGTGCAGAAGCACTCTTTCCTATTTTCTTTCTCGTTTTTCTTTATCTTTTTTTCTCAACATTCTTATTCACTTTTCACATATTGCTCCAGCACAGTGTCAACAAATGATTGAGATGCCCCGTCTTCTTCACCACTTACGATAAAAAAGGGCTCCTTCGATTTTCTTTCATAACACCAATAGCCTAAGGCTCTAACACCAAATAGATGCAAACCCTATGGAAGAGTTTAGTTCTTAAAGGAAAGTGCCGAAGCACATGAAACAATGTCCCAAAGAAACTTTGAAAAAAAAAAGGGAATGAACCAAGGAAAACCCACAAAGGGTAACATTTATTAATCTTCAACTCTAATGTCTTACAAGTTGCAATGCTCATATATATAGGAAAACAACCCTACAATCCCAAGACTCCTAAGGAAACTAGAAAATTAAAAGCTCCTACTGAATTAGAACACCAATCTTAATTACAACTCATGAAGAAAGTACAAGAAGAAACAAAATCCTAAACTTCATTCACTCCCAATTGTGGGCGCAGGTCTGGTTGTGCCCGCCCATTTGCCTTAAATCACTTATCAGTGACAATCATGTGACAGTTCAGGCCCTAGAATATCTGGAACTAATTGAACGATCAAAACAAGTCTTGATCCATCTCAATAAGCATACAACTAACCAGAATGGGTCAAATCAGAAATTGGATGGTCGAGCTGGGTTCAAAACAAATTTTAGATTTCTGAACGAAGAAGTCAAATCAGATCCTTAAAGGACCTCTTCAATCAGCCCAAATAGACAATCCATGCCCATGGCCATCAGTCAAGTTTGTGGACAGCAAAAGCATTTGGGCTTCGAAGCACCTGAACTGGGCCCACAACAGACCCAGCCCAATTGGGACAGCAGCAAGCGCGGTCATACAGGTCTGGTGAAATATTCAAGCCAGCCAGCAGGCCCCACAGCCTCTAAAAGACTAACCATCCAAGTCATCCAGAATTTCCAGAAATAACCTCCATTTTGTTTTCCTTTTATATCATATATTGTTAATGATTAGGGTTGTTTAGGACTCACTTCAGGCTTTTTAACTCTCTTGAGAATTTGATGAATTGATGGGATTTAATGTAAGATTATTTTCCATATGTTCTATTTTATGGAACATCAGTTTTCGCTATGTTATTTTCCATAGCAGTAGTAATCTTCCTGCACTTTCACTGCTTCTCCTTTGCTTTGACTATCTTCCACCGGATTGAAGACTTTACAGTGTTTTTTAGCATTTATCATTAAGTGTAAACTACTGTTACACCTTGTATTAGAGTAGGATTTACAACCGATTGAAGATTTTTGAGTTTTGAGTTCACAGAAATTAGGATCAATTTTCCATGGCGTGTCAACAGCCTGCAACACCTGGAAAAGTGGGTTGCCTATCGTTCTTTTAATGGATTTTTCTTTTTACCAATGAAACATACTCCGCAAAAACATACTCTGCAAATGGCTAAGTGAACACAGATATCAAAATGTCATTAAGGAAATATAGATTATCATTTTCTCATTCATTCAGATGAAAATGTATTCCCTAAGTAGTTATTATGGAACTGTATGATAGTTACCCAAAAAAAAAAAAATAAATAAAAGAGAGAGTGTAAGATGTAGGACCTAACTATACCTAGTATTTCAACGGGGATGATTTCAGACATCTCAAGACATGCCTGGTGCTTGCAGAAATTGTTTTAACACTGAAAAAGTATTTTTCCTGTAATAGTGATGAATTATATATCAATGATGTTATTTGTATGGTTGTATGATAGTCTTGTTTTTCATTGTATTTATGTTGCCGTGGATGGATTATGAGTGACTACCTTTTCTTTTTTATTTTTTTCCATTTTACAAAGAAAAAGACCTACGATTCGCATTATGAATCTATTCATCGCCTTGAATTGTGAACCAATTTTGATTTTAAAAACAGTGGTTATGACAGAAATAATAAAGAAGCAACATTGACATATATATGACATGCAGGATTTTGCTGATACCTTTGAATTTATGAACCAGATCAGCACCATCAACAACCCTGATTCTTGAATCTGCAGAGGTAACAATCACTTCTGAGGAGCTCCCTGGGGCAAACTGTTTAGGCAAAGAGAGATTGTAGTTTCACAGTCCGTGCAATTATCCGATAACCAGAACATTATAGCAAGCAAAAAAATTTTACGGATGCATGGAACATCATATGCTTTTACACTGTACTCAACTGTCCAATCAAAATGGCTCAGAAGGAAAAGGAACCTCATTCTCACCCAGTCTGTCTCAACCATTCTAATGTTCAAAACCTTCCAGTGTCCAATAAAACCTAAGGTTTATTTGATGTCAACATATAATTGAACCATGATGGGCAGTTTTTACAGATAATGTTTGTGGCAGCATTGTCAAATTAGTTCAAACTGGTGTAGAGTTGACTGTTCGTTTCAGCATCCAGTTCTGTATATGAATTATTTACATGCAAGATACCAGCATTCATTAGTGTAAAGTTGGGACAGTTTTTTACCCCCTTTCCTAATCTGATATTAAACATTACATATGCATAAAGGATGAGACCCTCTCAATTTAGATACCTGGAAACCAGTAACTTTCTTCACATGGGATTTATGTTTCTTATTTTGCAGATCAATTTGGCTTCTCTGATGCAGCTTATTGTCTGAAAGAGAGAAAAAAATGAACACAGAGAAAATGAAATAGAATGACATGTCATACAAGCAGTATATAAGCTAAAAAAGATGACAAATGTCTAAGCAAATACTCATCAATCATCATCCAAGGCCAGAGTGGTCCCATTTATATCTCAATCCATGAATAAGGGGATGGTTATGCGTATCCGCTCTGTTGTGGAGGAGGGAAAAAGGAGAGGAGTGAAGCGATGGATGGTGCGTGGTGTGGTTAAATCATGAAGTGGATAGTCACATTTTGTAGAAAATTGATAGTCCATTCTCCCATTATGGGATCTGGACTTGTATTTCTAAACTATTGACTTCACCTTCTCCCCATTTATCCAAGCCACAGTTCTTTTGGCATAGACACAAAGGCCCATTATCCAGGCTTATCATGGAAAGCCCATGATCCAGGTCCATAAAATATATTCCATGTGAGGGATATCTAGGAGATATGGTCAAACATTGTATATAGCTGTAGAGATTGTCAAATATCCTTACATTCCATTTTCTCTTGCAAGTTGTAATCACATAAAATTAGGATGTAATTGTATCCTTGATTAAAGTACATAGTGAATATAAATATCACAGTTGATCCCTCCTAGTGGATACGACAATATTCCCACACAAACTGTTGCATTGTGCTTTTTCTGCTTCTCAAAACAAGGATCTACAGGTCCTATCACTCTTTACATCAAACCCATATTGGAAAGACGACCATGCCCTAGTGTTTGGAGATTAAAAAAACAACAAGTATACAATTATTCATGTTATAATATCTGTTAATTTATATACTGTAATGATATCTTTAGAAAAAAACAAAGTGGAGAATTTTCAAGATGGTTCCTCGATAGAAGCACCAGAAATTGATAGACCAACAGTTCATTTAATGTGGCATCAAGGGAACAATTGAACAGGCTAGTAACAGAGAAATCATATTCAGGTCTCTAGCATAATGGCATTAGAACAAAGATACTGTTTTTCAAGAAGTTCAGATCAAGAGCAACCTCTTACCCTAGTGGTAAGAGGTGCTAGTCCTTACCTACTAGACTAGAGTTCAAACCTGGGTAGGCACATTTCCTCACCCAAGGATGCGTTACCTAACCCAAGGTCTTCTCCCCTCACCAGAGGGCTTGGGGTCCCAGCCCCCATAAGGCTGGGGCTGACAAAATTCACGATCACAAAAAGAGTTTGAATATACTCTTGAGAATGCAATAATTTTTGTGTGTCTTACTATGGAGATCATCCATCAATATATAGGTATTTACATGCCTTTAATCAAGGCTCTAAGAAAGGAAAAACAATCTAATTATATCAATTACGAATCTAAGTTAAGAAAACAACTAATTACAACAATTGTTATTCTAAGTAAGGAAAGCGTAAGGAAAATTACAGCTGTCTCAATATTGTCCTAAATCAATTCCAATCAATAGCATTGACCACTGATGGTGCAGCTGTCTCAATATTGTCCCAAATCAATTCCAATTAATAGCATTGACTACTGATGGGCTTTGGGCCTTGGGCCTAGCATTGACCACTGATGGGCTTTGGGCCTTGAGCCTGTTTAACACCCCCCCCCCCCTCAAATTGATGCGGGAGAATCGACAAGCATCAATTTGTCAACCAAGAACTGATGGCGGGGCCGTGGAAGACCTTTGGTGAGAATATCAGCAAGTTGAAGTTCAGTGGAGACATGTGGAAGGCTGATGACAGCACGTTTAAGCTCATCACGTATGAAGTGACAATCAACCTCGATGTGTTTAGTGCGTTCATGAAAAATCGGATTTTCAGTAATCCGAATTGCACTTGTATTATCCGCATAGAGGGGGGTAGCTCCGTCTGCTGGAAAACCAATGTCAGGAGCAAACCACGGAGCCAAAGAATTTCAGAGCAGGCAGCAGACATGGCTCGGTACTCGGCTTCGGTAGATGATTTGGAAACTTTGTCATGTTTCTTGCATTTCCAAGAAATGAGACTATCGCCCAAAAACATGCACCTTCCTGTCGTTGATCGGCGAGTATCCGAACAGCCAGCCCAATCAGCATTTGAATAAGCTGTGAGAGATAGAGGATTGTTGGATGGAAAAAACAACCCATGAGTCGGTGTGCGAATAAGGTACCGAATGATGCGGCGAACAGCAGCCAGATGAAGGTGACGAGGAGCAGTCATGAACTGACTCATCAGGTTGACTGCATAAGAGATATCAGGTCGAGTGATCGTGAGGTAAATCAAGCTGCCAACCAACTGGCGATAAGCAATAGGATCGGAAAGAAGATCACCTCCCTCGCGACTGAGTTTGACATTCAGGTCGACCGTCGTATCTATAGGAGCAGAAGCAGTAAGACTAGCCAAGGCAATGAGATCAACAGTGTATTTGTGCTGATTGAGAACGATGCCTTTAGTCGATTGATGAACTTCAAGACCGAGAAAATAGTGGAGAGGGCCGAGATCCTTCATTTGAAATGTCTCACGAAGAGACGCTTGGAGCTTATGAATCATTTTGGCATTAGGACCGGTAATGACGATGTCATCAACATAGACAAGAAGTATAGTGATCCCTGATGGAGCATGATGTAAAACATAGAAGGATCATACGGGCTTGGATGAAAATCCAAGCGTAGAAGAGCAGCTTGAAATTTCTCAAACCATGCGCGAGGAGCTTGTTTCAGACCATAGAGGGAGCGTCGAAGTTTGGCAACCATACCGGTCCCCGATGAGCATCCCTGAGGCAATCGCATATAAACATCTTCTTTGAGATCACCATGGAGAAACGCATTTGTGACATCCATCTGATAAAGAGGCCAAGATTGAGATGCAGCAACAGCAAGAATAGTGCAGACGGTGTTCATTTTGGCAACCGGAGCAAAGGTCTCATCATAATCAATACCATATTCCTGCCAATTTCCAAGAGCGACGAGACGCGCCTTATATCGATCTAAAGAGCCATCAAACTTTAACTTGAGAGAAAAAACCCACTTACAGCCAATAGGTTTAACACCCACAGGAGATGGTACAATATCCCATGTATGATTTCGTGCCAACGCATCCAATTCATCTAGCATAGCCTTGTTCCAACATGGGTCCTGCACAGCCTGAGAATAGGATTGTGGAATGAAAGAAGAAGACAAAGTGGCCATTAAGGAAGTATGTGAGAACCCATCACGGGCTGGCGGTACCGAAATCCAAGTGAAGCGACGTAGTGAAGGAAGTTCGGATGGATCAACCGCCGGTGTTGGACTGGATGCCGGAGGAAGAGCAGAAGGGGGATCCCTGGTAGGCGCAGTGCTGTTCCGTCGGTGATATACAAAGTTAGGACTAAAACGAACAACTGACGGGTTGTCAGAAAAACCAGGTAATGACACAAAAGAGGAGTCAGGAGGATCAATGTGTTTTTGAAAAAAATACTGATTGTCAAAGAAAACGACATTCCTAGAGGTACGGAGATGACGAATGTGAGGATCATAGCAAAGGAACCCTTTCTGAAAGGGTGCATAACCTAAAAACACACACTGAGCTGATTGTGCCGTGAGTTTTGTCCTCTCAGAAGGAGGCAGGTGCACAAAACAAATGGAGCAAAAAACATGAAGATCATCATAAGATGGAGCGGTTTTGTACAAATGGTAATATGGGCTTTGATTCTTAATGGAGGTGGATGGCATACGATTGATTAGATGAGCTGCTGTAGCCAGGGCCTCAACCCAAAAACGAGTAGGAACCGATGATTCCAGAAGAAGGGAACGAGTGACATCAAGGAGATGTCTATTTTTTCTTTCAGCGATTCCATTCTACTGGGGAGTATAAGGACAAGATCTTTAAGAAATAATGCCTTTGTTTTGCAAAAACTGCTGAAACTCAGAGGACATATATTCCCCGCCTGAATCAGATCGCAAGATTTTAATGCAGGTGGAAAATTGATTTTCAACATAAGCCAGAAATATTTTAAAAACATTAACAACATCAGATTTTGAATACAAAAAATAGACCCATGTGAACCGACTGAAATCATCAATAAAGGTCACAAAATATTTATAGTGAGCGTGGGAAAGAGCTGGGGCAATTCCCCAGACATCACTATGAACTAACTCAAAACACTGAGAAGTGTGTGAAGTGGAATGAGGAAACAGAAAAGTTTTGCTCTTTCCCATTTTACAAGTAGCACAATCAAAAGGCACACAAGAAGAGAAACCAAGAGATTTATTTAATAAATCAGAATTTAACATAAGGGACAAGACCTTGGAATTAGGATGTCCGAGTCTATTATGCCACAACCGGCAATTATCTCTAAGAGAAAAACAAAACACATTATTGGCAAATTGATTTCTAGAAATTTGAGAAAGATCCAACGGAAACAAGCGTCCACACTTAGGCCCCCTCGCGATCTCCTTCCCAGACATCTGGTCCTGCACAACACACCCAGAAGAAGAAAAAGAAACGTTACAATTATTTTCAACAAGTTGTCCAACTGACAATAGATTGGAAGTTAAATTAGGACAGAGGTAAACATTTCTCAATGGGATGGGACCAGGTATATCTCCGATAGCAGTAATGGGAACATGACCGCCATCAGCAGTTTGTATTTGAAGATGGCCATTGTAACTTGTCATATTGGAGAAAGGGGTGTGGGAATACGTCATTTGATTAGATGCCCCGGAATCAATGAACCAAGTAGAAGATGAAGGTGACTTCCCGGAGAGACCAAAGGCAGAGAGGGCATTGATAATCATTTGTTGAACCAATTCAGGAGTGAGAGATGAGGAAGGCCCAGGCTGTGGGGGTGCAGATGTAGGAACAGGCATAACCGAGGAAGCCACATATGCGTGTGGAGTCTGAGACTGTGAATTCTGATACTGCAGAGCCGGATATTATGGAGTCTGATACTGTGTTGACGGACGTGGTGGACGGCGGCGACATTCAGAGATGATATGGCCTGACTTTTTACAGTAACTACAGACTTTCTGTTTGCATTGAGATGCAAGATGCCCAAATTTCTGACAACTGTAGCATTGGGTTGTGCTCAAGTCTCGAGGCGGCAGCTGAGAAGTTTTATTGGCCGAGAACGCGACTGAATAGGTTGCAGTCTTTTGTTGAGTAATATGAGCCGAGGTCGTAAGGCGTTGTTCCTCTCGTAAGAGTTCATTCAAGCAGACATCCAATGAAGGTAAGGGCGTCCGATTCATTAGGGCAGAGCGGACACTGTCATATTCATTACGCAGTTTCATCAAAAATTGATCTCGCTGACTAAAAGCCTGAAAGTCTTGGATTACTATCAACACATTGTCAGCTACATCCGCATACTTAATACTATCGTATTCTGACCACAGTGTACGGAATCCAGAATAATAATCTTGTACTGACAAAGTCCCTTGTGTATATTCAGCAATTGCACATTCAAGATGGAATTGACGTGCAAAGTTATCTTGATATATACTTTCTTTAAATAGCCCCACATGGCGTTAGAAGTAGAGTAAGGCTTGAGATTCATTATCAGATGGGGCTCAACGGATCCCAGAATCTAGGATTTGATTTTGGCATCTTTAGTATGCCAAGAAGAGATCTTTTTCTCATCCTCAATGGGTTTAGGTTCCGTGCCAGAAACAAATCTCCACAATTCCTTGGCTTCGAGGTATGTTTGAAATTGGAAAGACCAGGCAGGGTAATTCTTTCCCGTAAATTTAATCAACGTGACCTCAGATTTTTCCATTGCAACCGAAATTGGAATCAAATCGTTTTGAAGAGAAAAAGAACGAGCCATAAACAAAAGAAACTAAGTAGGATGTCTTCCCTGTGTGTAGGAACCAGAATCCAATATTCTGGACAGTTCTGATGAAAACAATATAAATTTCTGGTAAATCTTGAGAATGAGTAAAATACCAACCTTGAGTCTCTGAAAAATTCTTGAAAAATCACTAATATCCTTAGAAATATGAGGCGACCATGAGTGGGTGATTTCTGAAATTGATCTGATCGATCAATAGTGGGCCACTAACAGAATATCTTTGACGCAGGAAGAAGGTATCGCTAGTACTGTGTTGCTGGAAACTTCTTGAAAATAGATCCTGAATCTATTTGTTGCACGAGAGAGACTTATTCTCGCTATCCCTATTCCCTCAATGGAAGATGTCTAAGATCAAGATGCCTTGATCCTTGCTTTGATACCATGACAAAATTCACGATCACAAAAAGAGTTTGAATATACTCTTGAGAATGCAATAATTTTTGTGTGTCTTACTGTGGAGATCATCCATCAATATATAGGTATTTACATGCCTTTAATCAAAAGGCTCTAAGAAAGGAAAAACAATCTCATTATATCAATCACTAATCTAAGTTAAGAAAACAACTAATTACAACAATTGTTATTCTAAGTAAGGAAAGCGTAAGGAAAACTACAGCTGTCTCAATATTGTCCTAAATCAATTCCAATCAATAGCATTGACCACTGATGGTACAGCTGTCTCAATATTGTCCCAAATCAATTCCAATCAATAGCATTGACCACTGATGGGCTTTG
This sequence comes from Sextonia rubra, assembly GCA_037013555.1. NCBI lineage: Eukaryota > Viridiplantae > Streptophyta > Magnoliopsida > Laurales > Lauraceae > Sextonia > Sextonia rubra. The sequence goes on along the minus strand of JASUAD010000001.1, from coordinate 107,968,881 downwards.
GGCCTTGGGCCTAGCATTGACCACTGATGGGCTTTGGGCCTTGAGCCTGTTTAACAGGGGCGACTAAAAAAAAAAGTTCAAATCAAAATACTAGGAAAGAAGAGTCGAATATGATACAAACCATACCAAATCAAACAGAACCAAGATAGGCACGATATGCATATGAAAACCAGTGCACCATACATTTATACCCAGTCTAATTTTGTCACCTTAACCATCCATATCACAATAAGGACTGTCAATTTGGTTAAGTCCAGTTCCAAAAGACCAGCAGGCAGAAATAGCACCAATCAAAAGCATTGTAATCATCCCATCATCACCTTATAAAATGGGTGCATCAATATTTTTAGTTAAACATGGTGCAGTTGTCAATATGATTCATCATTTGCCAAGGCCAACATAAATCACTTCAAAGAACTACTACAAGTAGATAAAACCTAATATACACACTTTTGGAATATCAATCAGCAATAAGATGGAATAAGAGCATCTAGATCTGCAAGAAGCATCTGATCTATGCAATTTTCACCTACTTTAGTAAACGAAGTGCATTGTCCAAATGTTGATATGCAATGCTCAAGTGCAAAAAAGCAGCTAGTGATTCAAAAAGCAAGTCCAAATGTGCAACTGAATTCCACTTTAAGTTATAGAAAGAGTGCATGCGCAGACACCACAAACATACACACACACATGCACACATATATATATATAGAGAGAGAGATATCAATTGAACTGTCAGCCTTGTACCAGATGTGTTATATAAACAGCAATTCCCCTTGTGTGTACCAACTAATGCACCCTGCAAAAGACAACACAAAATTTTTTTTCAGAATCATGTCACATTCTAAATGATAACTAGCGACAATCACAATATGCATTTTCAATAGGTGTTATACACGTCTCACACTTAAGCCAAGAAATTAAAGATCATCGAGCTTTAAAAGACCTGGCCATCGGGTGTATAACAAGCAGCAGTGACCATCTCATGTAGATCATTCCAGTCAACAACTTGACGATCTTGAATACTCCAAATGCGGACCTTAGCATCTAGCGATCCACTGATGAAGTAATCATCATTGACAGGATTGAATTGTATGCAAGTTACTGAATAAACACAAATCCAAAAGGATAAAGCATCTGTGAATGGCTGATCAAGCAAATAAATAGTAAGAGCATGAGAAGACATCAAGGTCAAAAGCAAAGTGACCAAAGCAAGCTGTGTCAAGTAATACCAAATTTAAAGAGTTCAACTATGAAAAATTAGAAACTCAACATGGGCTGTCATGCAAATAAAATAAATAAATCAAGCAGGGCTTGAGCGAGTATTGACTTGCGACTGAGAGTACATTTAGAATCTAGGAAAGCTAATGTTAAGTGTACTGAGGTTTCTATCCTCATTTTACACCTTCTTCCCTTTCCTTCCTTTCTTGAGTTCTAAGAACCGTGTACACTTTAACTTGACTAAGTAATTTACTGAATCAGGAAGAACTGAGCAAGTTTTACAGTATTCGACCAATTTTTATAAGAAAAAAAAGGGTGTATATCCATTAAATCAGAAATTTACCATAATCACTGTGCGAGAACACTTTCAAACAAGAATTGCTGAATATATCCCAGAGCCTAACTGTTTTGTCCATTGAAGATGAAAGCAAATGCTGAAACTGCAAAAGAATTCAAATTTATCAGAAAACAGACCAGACTGTGTTATCATCAGAAACTAAGACATCACAGCACTAAGGCAAACATTCACTATCTGAATGAAGCACACATTCAGTCTGGAGTTATGAAGAAGAAAATGTTAAAACATGTGAACAAGTACATAATGAGACTCATATATGTAAGAGTGTAAGACTACGACCCCAAATTAGAATGTTTAAAAAGAATTTGATTTGATTTGTGAATTGAATGAGGAGATTAATCAAAGTAGGGCTCAAATTAGGTTTGGGCGCAATTAGACCATGTTTAGTGCCAAGGGGGTTGTAAATTTGAGAGAGTGTAAGGGTTTTCTGTAATGTCAGTAGTATGTCAATATTGAGCTCATTGGGTAGCAAATGATTAATAGTGAAACTTTTATTAAGCTTGTGGGTCCTGTGGTGGCACATAAACTCTTGGAATCCATGAGACTAGTCACTTAGGCTGTTATAGGAAAGGGGCATAATGGGAAAATGCATAAAATGAGAATGAGAAGGGTCTCATGAGTCACGAGCCTTGTCTCAACTCCATCTCTTCCCTTTTTTCCTCTTCTTCCAGCTCATTTGACTCTCCTTCACCTCGCTCTACAAGCTCCCTCTCTCACTCCCGGCCAGCTCTCTCTCCATCGGTATCTCCATCTCTTCCTCTTGGCGCTCCTTTTTCGTTTGCTCCTTCTAGGTAGGCTCTCTCCCTTCCCTTCCCTTCCTTCTTGTATCGGATTCGATTAGCTTCATGGAATTGTTGCATGCAAGCCCTAATCCCTCCTTTCTCTTCCGTTTTGCATATAGAAACTTAGGGCTCATTTGGCATTATTTTTGTGCTCAAAATATCCTTATTATGAAAATGGATGATGCTGAGAATGATTCTATTCTAGAAATGTATTGTGCTGAACTTGTTTGGCAACATTCTATCAACATTTTTCCCAATAAATAGAATCAACAAAATCATGCTTGACAATGATTTTTTTATCTGAATTTATCATAAATATTCATATTTCATACATCCATTTTATATACTTAAAAAAACATTAAAACACCTTTAAAAATATTAATACATCCATATTGTACATAAGTTAAATCTTAGGATCTTTTTGATAAAAAAAAATCCTAGGAAATTTAGGGTCCTATATATGTCTCCACTTCTAATCCTTCATCCTTCACCCTTCATACATCCATATAATAGAATACTTTGTTTGGACCCATTTTATAATGAATACCTAAAATATTATTTCCAAATATTAAGTTTGTTTGGAGGAATCTAAAGAAAGCAAGTTCCCAAAAGACACATAATGACAAAAAAAAAAGAAGTAATAAAGAACAGAGAGAAGCCTCTCAAATGCTCCCTCTGACAAGGAGTTTACTTGGATTTCTTTTAAGATCATCAATTGAAAATCTTTCAAGCCAATCACTTGAAATATCTGAAAAGAAAATAATATAAAAACATAATCCCTAAATGGTCAAAACCAAACATGGACATCTTCTACAAATATAATTCCTAAAAGAAACAAAATTCCCAGGAATTGGATTCATGTCTACAAAAATAATTCCTAAAAGAAACATAATTCCCAGGAATTGGTATGAATCTCTCTCTCTCTCTCTCTCTCTCTCTCTCTCTCTCTCTCTCTCTCTCTCTCTCTCTACATATGGTGTGTCCATCAGAAATGGATGGTTAGAAACAAAAATATCACGCCATGTAATGCCCATCAGTTGAGAGGCAATGATCATTATTCTAGGCTATGACTTTCTAATGATGGCTCCAACAGTCTGATCTGTATTATGTTGCTATTCCCAAGTGTAGGATTTTTTTGGTACTGGTAGTAAAAAGATTCCATATGGAGGAAGAATAGAGGAGAGACAATGATCAAGGAGGGACTTGACAAATAGTTTGAGAGTGAAGGAGTTGGACACAGGCCATGAAGGAAGAATTGGAAGCTCTTGAGCAGAATCATACATGGGATCTTGTTCAGTGCCCTCCTAAGGTGAAGCCAATTGGTTGCAAATGGATATATTCTGTCAAACTCAAGTCCGATGGCTCCTTGGATTGCTTTAAAGCCCGGCTTGTAGCTCTTGGCAATAGACAAGAAAATGGGATAGATTGTGATGAGACTTTTGCTCCGGTAGCAAAGATGACTACAGTGGGCATTATTCTTGTTCTTGCGGCTTCTCACTCATGGCCTCTCTTTCAAATGGATGTAAAGAATGCATTTCTTTATGGTGACCTCCAAGAAGAGGTTCACATGTGCCCTCCTTCTGCTTATGTTTTAAAAGCCCAAGGCTTAGTTTGTTGACTTCGACCCTCTCTTTATGGGTTAAAATGAGCTCCTAGGATCTGGTTTGAGAAATTTCGGAAAAATCTTCAAGAGGCAACTTTTTTTCAAAGTCAATATGACCCATCTTTGTTTCTGCAAAGGACATCCTCAGGAGTGACTATTTGCTTGTATATGTTGACGATAGTATCATCACAAGAACAGATCCTGATGGCATTTTGCAACTTCAAAATTTTCTTCATGCATCCTTTCATATGAAGGACTTGGGTCCTCTTACCTATTTTCTTGGCATTGATGTGCACAAGCTTCCACAAGGATTGTTTATCAATTAACAAAAATATATCCCAGATCTGATTTAGCAAGCTTGTCTTCAAAATACATTCCCCGTTGACACCCCATTGGAGCTTAATGTGAAATATAGTAAGGAAGATGGTGATCCTTCATCTGACTGGCACAGCTGCGGATCTTAGATCGGGTGTAGAACAATCTCCCGAAGGATTGTTTGAATCCAAAGAAGGATTCAAGCCTTAGGGCACAATAGAACTCACGATGAACACCATCAAGAGAGAGAAATCTCACTGAAAACTGAATTTAATTGAATAAAGAATGTCTACTACAATGGGATGCTCCTTTTTATATAAGAAGGGATAATTCTAAATTAGGAAATACCTATCCTAGACAATCATGACTTACTAATTTAAATTAGGAAAATCTTAATCTCAACTAATCATAAAAATAGAAATAACTAATTACTAATTTAACTAAAGATAGGGATTCTTGAGGAGATCAAGTATCAATTGGACTGCGGGCTTGTGATTAATTACTAATTTAACTAAGGATATGGATCCTTGAGGAGATCAAGTATCAATTGGGCCTGCGAGCCTGTGATTTGGGTCGGATCTTGGCCTGCATCACTGACCCTACTGCATATAGGCGGTTGGTTGGTAATCTTATATATCTCACCACAACACCGCCAAGCATTTCTCATGTGGTTAATATTGTAAGCCAGTTCAAGCATCAGCTTACCAATCTTCATTTTGCCATTGTTAAGCGGATTATATGATATGTCATTACCACTCTTGAATGGGGGATTCTCGTTCCTGTGAAGTCCGACTTGACACTCAAAGCATATTGTGATAAAGATCGGTTAGGTTGTTGATCAAAGACAGGTTGGTGTGCTTTTCTTGGCAATGCTCTCATTTCATGGAAATGCAAAAAAAAGGAACGCGTGTCTAAATTTTCCAAAAAAAGCCGAATATCGCTTAATGTCTTTTGCTTGTTCTGAAGTTGTTTGGTTGTGGCGTTTTCTTACAGAACTTGGTTGTCCTCAATCAAAAGCCACTCCACTACATGTTGATAACACAAATGCCATGCGGATTACAAAAAATCAGGTTTATTGTGAACGCACCAAACATATTGAAGTTGACTGCCACTATATTCGCAGGGTATATGATGAGAAATTGATTACTCTTCCACATGTTACTACTGATCTCCAAGTTGCAGACATTCTTACTAAAGCTCTTCTGAGTGTCAAACACCAATTTCTTATTAGCAAATTGTTGTTGGTTGCCTCACCAACATCAATTTGAGGGGGTTTTAATGTAATAAAGCCAAATGGGCTAGCCTATTTGGGTAATGACAAGTTGGGCCAATTTAATTGTGTGAATCATTTATGTATATCATGTATTCTAGATATGATTGTAAGATCCCTTAAATCAAGGGATTCATTCCTATCAAATCTTTTAGACAAGGAAACTAAAGTAATATAAAGAGGTGAACAATATGGTCACACACAATTTTGGAGAGTAAAATACTTTCTTCATTGTTATTTGAGTGTTTTGGTAGGAGAGAATGGCTAACAAGAGAGTGAGAGACGTGATAAATGAGAGGGAGAGCGTGTCAGAGAGAGGGATCAAGATGTACCAAGAAAAATACATACGGAAAGGCAAAGGAAGCGAGAGTGAGGGAGAGACTTGTGCAAAGAGAAAGGGAGCTAGAGGAATGGAGAGAAATACAAAGAGACAATAGAGAGAGAGACAAAGAGGGGGTGAGAGACTTGCACAAGAGTCGGGAGATGGAACAAAACACCCGAGGGATGGACATGTCAGTTTTGATGTCCGTCTCTTTTCGTGTTGAAGAACAATTGTAGGTTGTTTCTCAAATTTCATTCTCGATTGTGGTCATTCCGTTGAAATGTTCCCAAAGGAAAGTAAATTATTTCAAGCCAAACACTATTCTTCATTCCGTGGGAATGCGGAAATGGTCCCATGGAAGAATGCCAAACGGCCAAACGGGCCCTTATGTTGGCTTAAGATTTGGGGGAACAGCTTGTAGATGAGAGTTTCGGGTTAGGGCTTTGTTGGATTTCAAAGGGAACCCTCTAGTTTTCAACGAAAGGCAAGTAAATATCTTTAAATTACATCGCATGCATGCTTTTCCTTGTTGATCCTAGATGTTACTCAAATCAAGACACCCATTCCAAGCTTAAGTTTGCATGTATATGGAAACCCCAAGCCCTAAATTCATAAAAGGATGAGTTGCATGGCCTTATAAAGGGCGTTGTATACCCAAAATAGCATCTATCTTGCTGGCCATGGCAAAGGGCGCCCCCCCCCCCCCCCCCCCCTCGCAACAACTCCCAAAACCAACCAAGGGCCAAAACAGGTTCGGACACCATTTGAAAACCTTGCTTGGGTTCTTCGGGTAGTCGAGTAAAGGGTTGTTTCAGTAGACTTTCCATAGAGCATCATTCTTGGCTCTGGGCCTTTGGCTAGCTGAGACTCACCTTTACCTTCGGCAGCCTTTCCAAAAAGGCTTATTTCTGGCTTTAGGCAATCGGCTAACCACGAATAACATTTGGCTAACTGAAGACCTTCAGCTATCTCTTGATGTGGAACCCTGAATTTGGGATTTTTTATGTAGAATGAGGCTTCTGAACTTATTTAATGATGAATAAATGTGGGACCGACAATAGGGAACTGGGCTTGACATTTACCTACTGTTGTTCAGGAAGAATGTGTAGGACAATGCTAGGTCAAGCGTGTGATGGCCTAGGATCTTGAATGTCAATTACCATCAGAAGCATCATGAAAATAGCAATTGAAACCAGGCTTGTAGTCCCTTAAGATCGTTCAAGCATGGTTTAGGACAAGCTATGAACATCCAGAATCCTATAAGATCATAGACTTGAATGGGCATTGTTTCTAGCATGTTGACGGCGATCTAAGACCCAAGATGGACCTTGTTGCAAATGGTACACTTGACTCGCAATTTCTACCCTGTTATTATGTAGAGGTTTAGATGATCTTTGTTTACATGTATCATATAAGTACTTCACTTCCTAGGGCACTCTCCGACTCTAAGAACCTAAATCCTTTTAGTAGTCACATTAAGAACACTCTCAACCCTCCCTCTGTGACTGCTCCTACAGCTATTCGCTTGACAACTCCACCTTGAGGTTGTCCAATTCTCAATCATGACTGAAAGATCCCATGAAGTTGCAAATTTGGAAGAGATCTTCCACGAGAAAGTTTTCATTTTTGCCTCAACCTATCGTGCCATAGCAAGAATTTTGTTGTAATCTCTCCACCACAAAGCATTTAAACTTGAAATCTCGAAGTAAGGAGTGGAGGCTATAGTCTTTATGGCCTTAGATTACTTTCCTACTGGCAATGTGATCTAACAGTCTAGCTGCGGAATTTTGTTGCAGTGGCAAATCACAAAAATTTAGGGCGATTCTGCATTTTTCAACGAAATGCAGGGATGTTTGTAGTTTGTTTGTTGAGTATCTTTGATGATAGATGTCTTGCAGGTCTTTGTTGTCAAGTTTTAGGTGGTTTTTAGACATGTGATTCACTCTGCTAATTATGAAGCGAGTGTGTTGGCAAAGCATCGGGTACATGAGTTTGAACCCCTTGTACTTGTAGGATTTTTGTTGTAACCATCGTCTCTCTCATTGCAGTATTTTGGTGTTTGTTATGGTAGAAATCTCCTGTACTATATTTTTTTTCATTGGATGTTCAATTCTGTCCAGTTTCCAAATAAAATCACCCATTTGCCCAAAAGATGCAATATTCATATCGCTCATAATGATATCATTCAAGTGAACATTTAATATATAGAGATCAATTTCCATTTAGTACTTGACCATTTAAAAAAAATCCATTTAGCACTTCTTAAGAGTTCAATACCAATAAAAGAAAAAAGGGCAAATGTATCAACATAAAAGCATAGAATAGAGGATAACCTTGGACTTGGACCATGAGAGATCCAGCACATCTGCAAGGTGGCCTTGGAAAGAGCAGAATGGCTTCTCCGAAAGTGCAAAAATATTTTCAGGGAGCTGAACATGGTCCAAGTTCATGAACTTGCTGCAATGAGAAACCTTCCTCCTCCTCTTCTCAAAATGGTTCTCCGCTAGTGCTGGTTCAGGCGACCCGTTGACGCTGACCGCAAAGAAAGGATTCGAATTTCCATCTTCAAGCTTCTCAGCAAACAGTTGGCCATGTCTCTTGGACTCCATGACTTGCCAGATGTGAATTAAGCGGTCTTCCCCCGCGCTCGCTAGATAGCACCCATCCGAGCTGAACTTGATGGTCCAAATGGATCCATTGTGCGCTCGAATCTCTTGACTCATGTAAAGTGCCGTGAGCTCTTTGCAGGATTTTCCACATTGCCGGACCTTTGTCTTCTGGGGCATGTGGAAGAGGACATCCTGGCTGTCGTCTGTGGCGGAGCTCGACCTCCGCCCACCCTTCTCTGAGGAGGTGTCCCTCTCGTCACTGCTCCGCCTTTGCCTTTCCCTGTGACCTGCCGCGGCAACGGTGCTGGCAACAGTCTTGATGCTCTTCAACCAGCCCCCTTTCTTCTTCGACCTGGATCCGCCACTGACATAGTCCAAGTCATCTTTCTTCCTGCCGGATTCCTCCACACTCTGTCTCCGCATCAGTTCCTGGACGATGGGGGAGTGGCCGACGCACAGCTCGAATTCCTCCCGGGTGAGCTGACGGCCGGTCCCAACCTCCCTGAGCTTGTTCCACATGCCATCCTCCCCAAACTCATTGACAACGAACTCTTTGCCATTGTCAAGATTCTTTATCGTGCACAACCGGCCCTGACCAGGGTCGTCGTCGGCAGAATCCGCAATGCCATCCAAATCCAAATTGTTATCCGCCATTGTGGGGACAACAAGAGCGGAATTCATGGGCTCTGGTTTGATCTCCCTCTTGGTGAGTTTCCCAATTGGGGGCTTATGCAATCCATTGTCGTTGGTGGAATGTCTCGAGCGCGTGTGTGCAGTGTTATATACATGAGGAGGAGTACTTGCAATTGCAATGTCCGATTCACTTGTTGATTGAATTGAATGAATTTCAGGAGGGAATGAAGAAGAAGAAGAAGAATGGTTTTTCGATGATGATGATCTGGATCTGGATCGACTGTTGGCTGATGATATACTAATACAACTGTGGCCATCTGCCTGTTGCAGATGCAGATGGTCGTCGCAGTCGCAACAGGAGATCGATCCCTTCATCACTCCTCCTTCTCTGCTGCTGCTGCTGCTGCTACTGCAGTCATGAGATTTTAGCCTGGAGAGGGTTTTGTCGGCGCTGAGGCCCATCTGGCAGAGGAGGCGTCTTCGTCGCTCCTCCACCGATGCAGGCTCTGTGATCCAGACCTGGTACATGGAGACGGAGGCCATTGAGGGAATTGCGTCCGACGAGGATGGTGCATGTGCAGGGAAAGGGGCTCTTCTCTCTTCGTCGTTATCAGATGATGAAGAAGAAGAAGATGATGAACAAGACAATGACAGAATCCGATCAAGAGACTCGAAGAACTGCTCTTCCTCTTCTTCGTCGTCTCCCAAATTGCTCATCGTTCTGGCATTCCCATCTGAATGCCCCAACCACGGTCTCCTCTCTCTCTCTCTCACTTTTTCAAGATCGTAAAATCCCAATGTCCTCGTTCCCTCACTTCTCTTCTTCGTTGGGATTGCTCGATCGGATCTGACGTTCCTCTTCGAGGAACGAAGCCGATCGTGTACGTATGTAATTCGTATAGGGATACCGAAGGTAGTTGCTGTTGTTGTTGTGTGTTTTGTTTGTCCGCGTAGATCTAATCCTCCTCTTTATATTGTCAACATGGAGACTTTGCTTATTAGTATTGCCTTTACTATTGCCACCGTTATTAGACAGAAAGAGTAGGTGGTTAATTTGTTGGGCATCTGCCCTGCCTCCCTTGTTTCTTGGCAGAAGAAGAGAGATGTAACACAAGTACGATATCATATACATTTTGGGGGTGGACTTGGAACTTGGAAGGTCATAGTGTCAAACAAACAACTCCACAGCGTTCAAAGTTTGGGGAGAATCGGTTTTATCATCGCTCTAAGAGAGTAATTTGACAAGATTAATTTGTTTCGTAACCCGATAAGTGTGGGACTCAAATGGTGGAATAAGACTTTTGAAATGATTTTGCAGGAGATATTACAAGCGTTTAAGAATCAATATTTCGACCAGTTTCAAATCATTGTAGCTAAAAAACACTACTTCGGCGAATCTAGGATTTTTCTTTTTTATTCTTGACAATGTTTATTAAATGTTCTTGTTTAAAATATATTTTATTTTTAAAAGATTGGCTATTTTATGATCAAATGCGCTATTTTGACGATTTGAATTGTTTTCAATTAAGATCCACAATTTCGATGATTCTCAAATGTTTTTTCATTAAAAAATTTTAACTTTGGCTAATTCTTTTCTTTTTATGACAAAATATTCATTAAAACACAATTTTAGCGAATCTAGATTTTCTTTTTTATTCTTTGCAATGTTTATGAAAAATATCAGTTAAAATATATCATATTTTTTAAATGCACCATATTGTTGGTTTTGAGTTATTTTCGATTAGGAATTGTGATTTTGACAATTTTTATACATTTTCTATTAAAAACAAGACAATGCTGAATTTATTTTATTTTATTGTTTACAGTATTTAAGATACAGAATTCATGTAGCCGATCCTAACATGGTTGAGATAAGGCTCTGATGATGATGATGATGATGACAGTATTTAAGATAAGTCTTTCTTTAAAATATGTTACATGTTTTACAGTATTAGCACTTTTTTGTCCTAATGTGTCATTGTGATGATTTTGAATTGTTTTCAATTACGAACAGGTATTTCAACAATTTGCCGAATGATTTTTATTAAAAAGCATAAGTTTGGTAGAACTACTTTTTCTTTTTTATTCTTTACAATGTTTATGAAAAGTTTTTTTTAACAAAATATGTATTCATTTTTTACAATATTGACATAAAGCATGTAGCCATGAAAAAATCATTGGAAGAGTTGTAACAGAGTTTCAGCGAATCCTAGACCGAATCCAACAAGTCCTATCTAAAAGTTTCGTGAGTGTTTAGCCTTGTTATAACACGTCTAACTAGATTTTTTCAAATTTATAAGAACAAAATAAGCTAATCATCCAAAGCATGAACCTTCGTTTATGTGTAAACTGAGTTGTCTGTTCACAAAGATATAGATGAATTTAGGTCTAAAATAAAGCGTATTTCTATTCTGGCATGTGGTCTGCACATATGTTGGTCTCTTTGGTCCACACCCTTGTGCAAATCGAAAAAAAAAAAAGTCAAATAACTCAATTTAAAATTTGTTGTATTTTGTAAAACCGCCAAAAAACTTTATAACATTTTAATATTGTTCAATCGTTGGCAAGCGAGCCTGTCCAGTTAACATATCCATTTTCCTATTATTACCATCCAAATCACAAGATGAGAACGAAGACCAGATTCAGAAAGGGAGAAGAGACAATCACTCCCTCTCTGCATTCTGTTCTGGGCAGAGACAATCTATCTTGACTATTGGGAGGGAAGAGAAAGCAGAAGGTGGCAACAAAAATGGCTGATGTTTTCTTCATCTCTTTTATGACCTCTGCTCTATTTTTTCTCTCTTGGATCTGGAGGTTGTTCTGGTGGAAGCCAAGGAAGCTTGAACTGCAACAAGGGATCAAGGGCCCTACCTATAGTTTCTTGGTTGGAACCCCCAGAGAGGAGTTCAGTTTGAGGAATCAAGCTCGGCCCAAGCCCATGAATCTGTCTCATGACTCTCATCCCATCGTGCCATATGTTGCCCCCTTCATTTATCGGACGGTCGAGGAATATGGTACTTCTCATTTCTCAAGGTTTTTTCTTTTAGAGAAATAGACTGGGCTGTTTGTGAAAATATCAATTTGATAACATAATCTGAATTCTTTACATGGGCCCCAATTAATTCTAAAGGTCTTGTATTTTTCAAGGACAAGGGGTTGTTGCAACCCTTGATCTCGCTTGCTTTTTGCCACTCTTCTCACACCTGTGGGCCCTCTTTGGTCTGGCCCCATTAAGTGGCATACCAAAAAATTGAAAAAAAAAAAAAGAGATGGCCTTGTAACTATTTTAAGTCTCACTTGCATGGAGAGCAGCTCCTTACTAATGTTTGTTTATTGGGAGGTGCCAGGTTAAAAAATGTCAAAATGGCAAAAACCTAATGTCCTCTTTTTTTTATTATAAAATTCATTTCATGGGGATATCAAGGGTATGAAAATGTCAAAGGAAGAATGTTGAAACCCTAGGGACCTATTTACAAATATTAAAAACTATTTTGGGTGTATTCGAAAAAACTCAACATTTTACTATTATTCAATCATTCGGAGAAGTCAACGGATTGGAAAGCAAGGCTGTCCAGTTCTCTTACCTTTTTTTTTCTATTATTTCAGATCCAACTCACAAGATTAGAGCGAAGAGCAGGTTCAGAAGGGAGAAGAAACAATCACTCCCTCTCTACAATCTGTTCAGGGGAGAGACAATCTGTCTTAACTATTTGGAAGGAAGAGAAAGCAGAAGGTGGCAACAAAAATGGCTGATGTTCTCTTCATCACTCTTATGACCTCTGCTCTATTTCTTCTCTCTTGGATCTGGAGGTTGTTCTGGTGGAAGCCAAAGAAGCTTGAATGGTATCTCAGGGAACAAGGGATCAAGGGCCCCACCTACAGGTTCTTGATTGGAACCCTCAGAGAGGAGTTCAGTTTGAGCAACCAAGCTGGGTCCAAGCCCATGAATCTGTCTCATGCCATCGTGCCACATGTTGCCCCCTTCATTTATCGGACGATCAAGGAATACGGTACTTCTCATTTCTCAACCTTTTTTTTTTTAGAGAAATATACTGGGCTGTTTGTGAAAATATCAATTTGATCACATAATCTGAATTCTTGACATTGGGGCCCAATTAGTTCTAAAAGTCTGTACTTTTCAAGAACAAAGGGTTGTTGCAACCCTAAATCTCTCTCGCTTTATGCCACTCTGTGTTGGGAAAGCAGCGCAATGGAAACAACCCGCGATCAACGGATCTACCATGATGAACACACAGCAATCACACCCATCAAGCAATCATACACATGAATACAGCAATTTTACGTGGTTCGGCAATCTTGCCTACGTCCACGGGAGGAGAGAACTCATCTACTATGATCCATCTCGATCTCCTCAGGATCTAAGCTTACAATACATCAATATATATAGTTCCCGTTTTCTTGGCCACCAAGAAAATCCATACATAATGATTAAAATACCCCTAACCCTGAGTCTTGGTTCTAGCTAAACCAGACGACCGATCCGACTAAACCGGAATACAAGACAAAACCCAATAATCTCCACCTTGGCTTGAATTCCGCAAATCCTCAGAGCCACTTTGAGATACCCGGTAATGTCTTCACGCACCTTGCTGAAGGGTACGCCTCCGCACACGTTACAACCTAGTGTGGCCACAGTTGCCTCCTTTGACTTCAACACCACCATCTTGAACCTCTGAAGTGCTTTCCATTTGTTGCCACATGCATGCATCCTTGCAACACAATGAACCTAACTTCCGTCCGTCAAGACAAAACTGAAGACCTCCCCGAATCCGGATCTCACTGGTACCTTGTGAATCCTTCCTTCTGTCTCCATCCCGGTGTTCTTTCCGTCAAACCTGCAACTGTCCTGTTCTAGCCTGTTCTGGTGGGTTGGGCACAGTACATGCGGGTTTTGGTATGCACGATGTTTAAACCGGCTTACTCCGACCTAAACAAGACTACTTTTTTCCCGAGAAAATCATCTCCGTTCAGGGCTTCTTGGATTTCCGCTAGATGATATCATCGAAGATCCATCAATCTATCTTCCGATGATCCGTCGCATCTAACTCCACCTGAACCACAGATTTCCTCCCCTGTTATTTGATGTCTCCTTCACTGCTCCACCTGAAAAAAGTATCCCCTATCAACCTGTAGCGACCAAGCCTGATTCCTTTTAACCGAATCCGCGCTTTCTTGCACACTACCTCCTTTCGATTTTGATTCTTTTGCTTTTTCCTTCCACTTTGGCATGTCGCTCCTTCCCGACTCCTTCGACGCGGATCTAAGCTTTTCATCAAAGTACTTGGAGCAATCTACCATTGACGACATCAAGTAACACTTTTCAATCATTGCTGTGTCATGGAGTCTAACACTCTATCCTGTCAATCCCTGAAGTCGTTTCTCCATCAAACACTTCAATCTGGCCCGTGATGCTTGAATCCATTGCTATCATCGTGAATCTGTCAGTTTTTTCAGTCCCCCAATTTTTTGCCCATCAAACTGCCAATATCTTTTATTTGCCTCGTAGATCTCGTCACCGTGAGCACGCTGGAAGAAACAGATCTAAAATCCGACTCCGGATGGCTTCGATATAGCAGAATTCATTCTTTACACTCCAATTAGTCAAACAACCATGTTGACCATTGACCAGCCCATCTTCTTCCATATACGCGTAGATCTGCTCAAAATGAGTCCGTAGGCTCAAACGGATCTCCGATCGGACATCGAACGATCAAGATATCGCAGAAACAATTTCAGCCGTTGAATCTTGTCAAACCTACTTGTTGACTATGCTGACGTCACTGCTGACGTCACGGCTTGCTGGCAAACTGGGTTTCTGAAATGGATCTGGGTCGGGTTCACCTGACCCGGAACTGAACTTCGTTGCCGTCGTTGGGCTTCTGTCCAGGCGGGTCGGGTCGAACCTGACCTGAACCCGGATCCGCTGTTGCTTGTTGGACTTTACTGCAATCGGGTCGGATTGAACTGACCCAACTCGGAACCCGAACCCGACCTGGAAACCAGACGCTGGGCTTGTGCTGTACGATGGGTTAGGTCAAGAGGACCCGACCCGAACCCATAACCAAGAAGCGACCGTCTTCTCCAAATCGTCTGTTTCTCTGTTCTGCAACAGAGAGAACGCCTCTTCGTCCTCGGCAATGCTAGCGGCGATGGAGTCCAACGCCCAGCAACGGTGGTTGATGGTGGTCGGTGGTGCGCTCTCCGGCGACGACTAACAGTCCGGCAAAGAGGGACGAAGACGGCGAGAATCCCGGCGATCATTCCAGTGACTAGAAAAGGTCGCGGCTCTTGCGACGGCTTGGAATGGTCCTGCGGCCAGCGACGGCTGGCAGCGGCGACGGCAATGGCGACGGCGAACAGCTGCTGGCGGCGACTGGAAGTCCGGTGAAGGCGACGGAGACGGCGAGAATCCCGGCGAAAATCCTGGTGAGAATCTCATGTTTTTCGAACGGCTGATCGTCTTCTATGATGAAGGGCTGCTGCTGCGATCCTCTGCCTTCTCCGATCCTCTTCTTCTCTGCGATTCGAGCGGCCAGGACACCCTTCTCGGCTTCCTTGTCATCCAATGGGCGGCGATTGTTCCAGCGTCTTGCAGCGACCGGAGCAGGCGATGGTCGTGCGGCAGCAGTCCGGCGATTGTGCAGCGGGCGACGGGCACATCTACGGCTGCTGCGTCTTCTTCATCCCCTGTTCTGCAACAGGAGCCATCACTGCCTTCTCTGGTCAAGTTCGGTGGCCCACCAAGAGATCACAACCGATCTCTTCTCCCTGCACAAAAACTTCCGCGCACACACAACCTTGATCTTCAACAGGAAGATGGATCCGAGCAAAACTACCTGATCAACTGCTGATCCTCTTCTTCCCTTGCTATCCAAGTCTTTGATCCATCAATCGCAAAATCCAAGCGATCTCAACCTCGCTCTGATACCACTTGTTGGGAAAAGCAGCGCAATGGAAACAACCCGCGATCAACGGATCTACCATGATGAACACAAAGCAATCACACCCATCAAGCAATCATACACATGAACACAGCAATTTTACGTGGTTCGGCAATCTTGCCTACGTCCACGGGAAGAGAGAACTCATCTACTATGATCCATTTCGATCCCCTCAGGATCTAGGGTTACAATACATCAATATATATAGTTCTCGCTTTCTTGGCCACCAAGAAAACCCATACATAATGATTAAAATACCCCTAACCCCGAGTCTCGGTTCTGGCTAAACCAGACGACCGATCCAGCTAAACCGGAATACAAGACAAAACCCAACACTCTGATCACATGTGTGGGCTTTCTTGGGTCCCGGCCCCATTAGGTGCCGGACAAACAAATTGAAAAATAAATAGATAGAAAAAAGAGAAGAAGGGAAATGGGCTTGTGGCTACTTTAAGTCTAATTTGCAAGGAGAAGGGCTCCTCACCAGTGCTTGCTTTCATTAGGAGATCCTAGGTTTAAACTTGGCCTCCCCTCTCTGGATATATGGACTTTTATTACCTCATTTATGTGAGTTGTATTTTATCTTCTCACACTTGCAAGTTCTCAATATCTCTAAAGTTGGAGCTGTGGTATTTCCTTACATACGTGAGATCTCATTACATCACATGCGTGAGTTGTGCTTGTGTCATTACATGTGTAAATTCTAATTATCTTACACGTGTGGGTTGTATGTAAGTCCCATTACCTTGCATGTGTGAGCGTGAGTTGTGTCTGAATCCAGGTCCCCGCCCTCAGGTGGTTAAAAAAACAAAAAAGTCTCCCTTACATGTCTGCATAGTGTGCGTTTGATGCATGTGGGTCCCACACA
The DNA here is from genome assembly GCA_037013555.1 of Sextonia rubra. NCBI lineage: Eukaryota > Viridiplantae > Streptophyta > Magnoliopsida > Laurales > Lauraceae > Sextonia > Sextonia rubra. The sequence continues at coordinate 107,951,938 of JASUAD010000001.1, read as the reverse complement.
GACACAACCATACTCCTGTGATCTGCATGACGGTGTGGACTCTAGCTCAAATTCCTGACACAACATTACTTTCGCTGAAATCTATATCTGATTATTTATTTCAAAGAAACAATAATATGTTATGAGCCAATTGCACCTGAAACCTTATGCGGGGCCCAGCCGCCCAGGTGATGGTAATGGGCCTATGGCAACTCCCTTCACTCGGTACCCGTATTGGCAATGACCATGTTTGGTCCTAATTAGAGAGACATTTTTGCTTAGGGATTAAATCATGTTGGCCTCTTAAATCAGGAGGTAATCTTTAGTTAATATTCATCCAACCTGCACAGCGATTAGAGATGCCCCTTGTGGGACCCACAAGGAGAATCAGACCACAAAAAGGGTTTGATTGGATTGTAGGCCTTTGAATTTTAGTACGAGATTTATTACAGCGAAATCTCTTACTTATGAACTGGACTTCATAATTATTCGACATAAGAATTGGGGAATGCCTGTTATTATTTCAGCTGTTGCTCTCTTTTCTTTCTCATTTCTTATCTATAGAAAATGCTGAAATTGTTAATGGATTTAAAAGCGCAGGTAAAATGCCAATGACTTGGTTTGGGAGTACTCCAACGGTAAGCATCATGGACCCGGAGCTGATCAGGGAAGTGCTGACGAACAAATTTGGTAGTTTTGAAAAGTTGAAATTGAGCCCAATTGTTAAGCCATTAATTACTGGGCTTGTGACCCATGAGGGCGAAAAGTGGGCCAAACACAGAAGAATCATCAACCCTGCCTTCCACCAAGAGAAATTGAAGGTTTCATATTCAATTACAATGTTCTATTTAATTCGTCTTTACAACCAAATTGCACCTATTTTGGTTATTCATCAGTTTAGTACCTAGTAAAGCTAATACTTCATGAGGAAATTACATGGTTTAAGATGTTATGGTATGGGTTTGTCAATAGGCTGTGCCTACCAGAAAGCTTTGGATATAGCCCATTTTTGTGAGGCTTGGGCCTCTTTGTAGCTGACCCAAACACTGTTGGGCTGGTTGTTGACTCGAGGGGCTAATTTTGGGTCCCGACTGTCGAGGAGTAGTCTCCACCCAAGGGTGAGTCTTGAAAAGTGTTTATATTGCCTTCACTAAAGCCTTGAGGTTTTGGTAGGAATGGTTAGTTACAGAAATTTAATATGGTATTAGAGCCGACTTGCCACAAGTTCGAATTCCAGTGGGAACGACTCAGCGCTGAAAAAAAATGCGTGTCACCAAAAGTGTGCCGACCAGGTTCTGTTTGAGGGAGAGTGTTGAGGAGTGGGCTCCACCTGAGGCAGTGTTCAAAAGTACTTATCTTGCCTCTACTAAAGCCTCCAGATTTTGGTAGGAATGATTAACTAAGGAAATTTAATACGGAGGAGGAGTGGGCCAGTGTTGTTCCCAGTATAGCCCGATCATAATGACACTCTTATTTTGAATCCATATGCAATAACTAACCATTGTGAGCTTTGTATATGCTGCGAGACACAGACGATGCTACCAGCATTCCATACTAGCTGCTATGAGTTGATTACAAGGTGGGAGGAATCAATTGGTTCTGATGGGTCTTGTGAATTGGATGTGTGGCCTGAATTCCAAAATCTCACTGGAGATGTCATCTCTAGGACTGCATTTGGTAGCAGCTACAAAGAAGGGATGCAAATATTCCAACACCAAGTGGAGCAGGCCAGGCTTCTTAGCCAGTCTCCTTTGAGTGCAATCATCCCAGGCTACCGGTATTACTTTTGTTTTTCTTGGTTAAGTGAATCAATGATTTTAAAGGAAATAACTAATTAAGTGAATCAATGATTTTAAAGGAAATAGCTAAAAAACGTGCAATCGTTAATATCTACTTCTTTGTCTTTCTCTAAGTTGATTTGAATGGCATTTATAGTTCAATTTTATGAATTGCAATAAAGCTCATAGTTATTGACTTCTCATCTATTCAGGTTCTTGCCCACAAAAGTGAACATTAGGAGAAACAAAATTGAGAAAGAAGTGAACACGCTACTAAGGGGTATGATAGAAGAGAGAGAGAAGGAAATGCAAATGGGAAATGCCAGCAATGACGATTTACTGGGCTTGCTATTGGAATCTAATTTTAAGGACTCTAAAGAACAAGGAAACTCTGATTTCATTGCCATGACGATTGAAGATGTCATGGATGAGTGCAAGCTCTTCTACTTTGTTGGGCAGGAAACAACCACAATTTTGCTAACATGGACAATGGTTGCATTGAGCATTGATCAGAAATGGCAAATGCAAGCAAGGGAAGAGGTTTTGCAAGTTTTTGGAAAAAATAAACCAGATTTTGATGGCATCAACCGCCTAAAAATTGTAAGTTCTTCCTTTGGGAGTTCTTTTCTTCTGAATCCAATATTGTTTACATGTAGGTATCTTTACTTAAGTGAGAGGCTTACTTGCCTACTTTGTGTTGAATTTTGGGAAAGCACAGAAAAATTGGTTTGAACAAGGAGTATTAAAGGGGCCATGAGTGATGATTATATGGTGAAGACATAAAAGTGACCCACATTATCCTAGGATTTGATTAACTTGGGCGATGCTCATGCAGTTTTGCTACCATTTGTAGTCCTCTGTTGATCTTTACCCCTTAACTTCAATTATAGCCTATTTGACTGGAAGATATTTCTTACAAATCACTGAAACTCAATATTCAATCAAACAAATTAATGGACCCTAAGATTTTCTACATCTTAGCTATATTCAGTAAAATCTATTTCCTTATGTTGCTTGGATAATCACTGCATTGATTGCAAATATTGACATTAGTACATGACTTATGAATGCTTGGAATTGCCATATCAGGTCACTATGATACTTTTTGAAGTTCTCCGATTATACCCACCTGCAGTTGTCATTGCTCGGCATACAAATAATAATGTGAAACTAGGTGATGTCGCCCTGCCGCCAGGTGTACAAGTTTCTCTGCCTGTGCTTCTACTTCATCATGACCCTGAAATATGGGGTGAAGATGCAGATGAATTCAAACCAGAGAGATTCTTAGAGGGAGTTTCAAAGGTATCAAAGAATCAAGTCATTTTCATTCCATTTGGGTGGGGACCAAGGATCTGTGTTGGGCAGAACTTCGCTATGATAGAAGCTAAAATGGCCTTGGCCATGATTTTACAGCGCTTCTCATTTGAGCTATCACCAAGCTATGCACATGCTCCATGCAATGTCTTAACACTTCAACCTCAACATGGCGCTCAGATAATCTTAAGAAGACTTTGAGATATTCACAGATTCAAGAAACAGTGAGTTAAAGACATTTCAATAAAAGCAAATAACAGCAATGTGATGGTGAACAGGGCATATTGATACCAGAATGTCGCAATCCCATCGTTGGAGGATGACATGCATTTTGGTGTTTTCATGAGATGCCTTCAAAACCACTATTATTTGAATTTGCAGCTGGAATTGAGATAAAAAAAAAAGCAGAAGATTGTGGATAGAGGATATGAAGATGATGAGAAGTTTATCATTGAATAATAGTCAAATTTGCATAATAAATAAAGACATTAACTTGTAAATTACTAGACTCTTTGGAATCTTAAAGTGTACTTGACCCATTTATAATGGATCCAACTAGGACCAACTTGTCTAAAACTTTTGCAGCACCTTTCGATCGCAGTGAAGAATCTACAATCTTGAGGATTTCTCACTACCCTGGAATAGGGATTCCTCATAGAGGATTTATATAGATGAGGATTTTTGTGACACCCTCTCACGATTTAATTGTATTTAATACTAATTAATTATAGATTTATTTAAATGATCTTGTTCGATGTTAAACTATGCTAAATTAACCTTAGCCTGTTTTATTATATTTATTTGGGTTGAGTTTGGGTCATAGATAGATAATTTCGGGTTTGTTCGACCTTGACCGAGTAGAGAAAAGCCCTTTTTTATAATTTTGTTTTTATGGTTTTACATCATACACACCTCATATTTGCACTGTTATGTGTATCTCGTCGAACACGTCAACTTCTGTATAGGGTCCCACTTCATTAGAGTTCAATTACATAATTTGGATCCCAAGATGACTTGAATTGTAAATATACATGATAAATTGTGTTTTCTTATAAACTCTAGAAAACTTGTGTTATAAAACCCAGCAACCTTGCAATCGACCCTTTCTTCTTCAAAATTTCTGCCGGAGCTTTCTCATCCTCTCATCTTCTCACCTGCATTTCTTCTTCAAACTGAGAGTAATAGGGTTGCATGTGTGAGTGAAGGGGGCATTCCATCTTACTATCATCTTCTATCTTTAGTTCAAGAGCTTAGACAAGTAAACAACCTCCTCTTTTTCTCCTTCTTACTTTAGAGGTAAGCAATGCCTTTTTATCCAAATTACAAATTTATAAATGAGTCAAGGAGACTCACCTCTATAGCGTGCATCTCATTTTACCTCCATATTGGTCTTTTGCACATTTAGGGTTTGGAATTGGGGGATTCTTTGTAATTGAATTCAAGTGAAGCTAAGTGGAACTTTCATCTTCAAATCAAGGCAAGTACAAGCTTTATAATGCTACATGTTGTTTTGTTAGTGATTCTTAGAGTTATTTAGATTCTAATTTTAGTTATAGTTCATATCTATGCTTCCTTATAAATATGAGTGTGAAATGGGTCTCGTGGAAGGAGTTGGAGCATAGGGATGAATGAAGTCACTGATGGGTTTATCTGTGAAATCAGAAGTGTAGGAGTAATGGAAATGTTTTCTGGCAAGTTACCAACTTTGGAGAAAAGAAAGGGTCTTAGAAATTCTGAGAACAGAATTCAACAGGTTTGTTTGACCGAGTGAGGTCTATTCGAATAGACAAGCTTTTCTGTTTGATGAATTTTAGAATAAAACCCAGGTCCGATCGAACGTGTGACACTTTTGCCTGGGGTTCATTTATTGACTTAAATAGCATGTTCTGACCGTTCTAAAATTGTTAAGCCTTCCATAATTCACCTAGAGGTGGATTATGATGAAAACCAAGACCTATAGGGCCATTAGTCATTGAGGGACCTTGTAAGACCTTAGTAATGGAACCATAGACCTTTAACACTGACCAAAGGAATTATAAAATGCATGTACCATCTTGAAGGTTGAGATATTTCATAAATATTACCATGCAGTTAAGCACCTAATCATTGGTGTGGGTTTAGGGGACTCGGTGTACAAATTCATATACAATGTAACATCAAAGAAGGATAGCTATACATTAGCTAATCTAAAACTATATCGGGATGGACAATTAGAGATGATAGGTATTTAGTTTAAGGTTAGCTGGTAATTCTCATTGGTTTAATAACTTAAGAATGTCAGCATATTAAAGATGTAATATCATTGTGCTCCAATGAATTTATATAGTGGTAGTACTTGTCTTACTAATCGTTGATTATCGTTTCTTTATCAGTCTTCTTCTTATTATTATGCTAAATCCAATTGTATAAGAAGAGTTAAATGAGGTTAGAAATTAAGAACTATGGATTAAGTTTGGCTACTACTGTAGATTATAGGAGTGTCTCGAACTCCAATCGGGTAACTAGTTTGTACCTAGGCCTGGGGCACTAGTTATATCCCACATGATTTGTCTAACTCTCAGAGTGAGCATTCTTAACTAAAGCATGAGTCACTTAATAAGTTTGCATACAAACGATTTAACTCATTAGGATGACTAAAACCATATTGTAAGATGCTTAGTTGATTTCAATTGACTCTTTACTCACATGGTCTTAAATACTTACATATGCAACATACATTACTTTATATTTGGTTGTACTTAGTTGAATTGTTATATTCATAGCTATCTAATTGATGTTACAGGCTCAGATGTTGATTCCGATCCTACAGAGGCCCTAGAGGTGCAATAGGAGACCTTACAGGTTCCTCCAGGATTGAAGGAGTAGACAGCTGAGGACGTGTTCTAGCCCTTGGCTTACGTAGTGCGCTACAAAGTTCATTTTGGGTTTATTTCTGGGGAGAGAGACTGACATCATACTATCTCTTGCATTATGCATATAAAGTTGGTATTTATTTTGCATATTTGAAGTTGTGTAGTTAATGTATATGGATTTTGTAGTCATAGTCTTTAGTTATACTTATGTTTCCATTGTATAGACATGGCATACATACAAACATATCATGTATGGGTACCTTTTATATAAAGTGAAATCCTTATCCTGATATATCATCATCATCATCATCATCATCAAAGCCTTATCCCAATTATGTTGGAGTTGGCTACATGAATTCTATTTCTCTATTCCGTTCTATTTTGAGCCAAATTCTTTATCTTAGAATTCATGTTTGGGTTGTGATAAAGTTTTAAACTGGCTATCAACATACTTAATGCAATCCTCCTCCTTTATCCAGGCTTGAGACCGATAGCAGAAATTGGCGGAGTATATATATATTGAAATATTTGAAGTATAGATTATTCATACTATGATACCATGTGGATTTTGAATTATACAGGTGATAAATACGGACTTTCACATTAATTTCTCCTTGATAGGTGTCATTGAGTCATCAATAAACGCGTTGTAAATATCCCTTGTGGATTTTATCCTAACATGGAGTTGGGTGGAATATGGGAGTATGCACGTTACTTCTTGAAGATTACCCTAAATAAGAAAAGCTCTGGCTTGGGTTGGGACAATTTCACATTGATATTAGTGTGTATCAATGTATACAACTAAAAAAAATTGGTTTGAGTTATATCCCCGTAAGTGGGGATTTCCAAATCCTATGTGGGGAGGTTAGACATGATTTTTATTGGCCAAATGTTGGTTTTCCACGGCTTGTGGAAAGTGAGAATCTTTTCCACGAGAATTTGGTCCCTAAATGTAACCTAATAAGTTAATAAAGAGATGATTGGTCACGTAGGTGATAAATAATTACAATAACATAAGATATAAATCTCAAAACTCTCTAGGTGATAAATAATAACAATAACATAACATATAAATCTCAAAACTCTCATTACATGTTCTCTCATTCATAATATATAACCTTCCAGTCCAATTTTGACTGGGCCAGACCCATCATCTACATGGACCTTTCAGACAAGAATTTGAGTGGTTGGTTGGTTGGCCCACAGAGACTCTTGTTATTCATCCATTGATAGTTAAATACTCACACGAGCCATTCAAGCCTGATTTTGAGTAAAAGAAAGGAGCAATTCAGCTTTGATTTTCTTCCAATTCCCTATTTTGTTTTTTGGCTAGTTTTGTTTTAAAAAACTGAATTAATTTTTTGTGATAGAGAGAATTTCAATTTTTTTCAATGGAAGGGATAGCAGTCCAAGATTTCTTTCTATTGTAGAAACAGAAATCCATGAAAACATAATCCTCTTATCAGGTAACAAATCTGAAGGTTTCCTGCTTCCACCCTTGGATCACTCCAGAATGACCTTGATGCATCATGAGTTAGGATAGGGAGAAAATGCATCTAATTATCCTTACCCAGCCAATGAATTATGGGACTCTTTAAAGAGTTACTGATCTTACATCCGTGAGATTCAATCCAATAGAGAACATGATTTTAGTGAGGGTACTGAATGGGGTTTAATTTGTCAACTCCTAGGAAGGTTAGCAAGTGCAATAGGGTTGTTTTCATCACAATATGGCCACCACTTAGAACAAGGAGAGAAGTGCATTTTTATAGACTTCACTTAAACTTGATAATTAGTCAATGTTGTTGCACAATTACCTGTACTCAGATGGCAAATGTGGGGTACTGGTTTAGACTTTCTGATTGAGGAATTAGTGAAAATTCTAGAGACCCCGCCTGCTATATTCAGATAAACTCTGACCTATCTTTCATTAGAGGAAATCCTCTCAATTTATATATAGGCTAATAACAAATTATTCAAATTCAACTAAGAATCAATCCACTTATTGCTAAAGTTGTGAGGCACCTCAATCCCACAGAGTAGGGATCAACCCCTCAACCCCTGACCTTGAGTAAAAGTGTGTGTGGGCCAGCGTGAGTATTTACCAAAAAAGGAAAAAGTAAGAAATTCAACCAAATCTCTAATCAATCTACAACCAATTAACCAAATCATATCTCTAAGAAGATCCATAGCTTTATGGTCCTTCTTACTATTAATCTTGTTGCCTAAAAATAGACATTACCCAAATTTACTGTGGAAAAGGAAAAGAGGACGTACCAGCGATTAGAAATAGTTCACTTCCGTTTTGTTTGTTTGGTATATCATATATCATCTATGTTATGAAATGCAAGCATAGTACTTAACTAAAAATAGCTTAGGAAAACCCGGAAAATGAATGCTGTAAGAATTGGATTGTGTCGCCTGCTATGTCATTCTCGACATTCGTGGCAAGTTAGTCTCTTGTTATTTACCTTACAAAGAAGAAGAAGAAGAAAAAGGACGAGGAGGAGGAGGAGGAGGAGGAGGAGGAGGAGGAGGAGGAGGAGAGATTGGTCATCTTCTTACTGATTCCGTTACCATGTCATGTGTGTTGCGGAAATTGTTTTACTAGGCATGGTGGAAACCCATGAAGTTAGAGAAGTTGCTCAAGGATCAAGGGATTGTAGGTCCTCCCTATAGGTTGTTGATTGGCAAAATCATGGACGATGTGCGGTCGATCAAGGAAGCATGGTCAAAACCCATGAATCTCTCTCATCAAATCGCGCCACGAGTCATTCCCTCTATCCATCAGATTGCAATGAAATATGGTATTTCTAATCGTTCCCAACTCTGATTATTTTCTTTTTTCTTTTCTTTTTTTTTTTCTTGTAAATACTCACAAACCTACACACACACTTTCAATGTAGGCCATTATCACCATAGCGGCCAGAGATTGATCATGGTTTTTTCTGTGGAGGGTAGGTGCCTCACCACCAAACTACGCGTGAATTGTAAATGAGATTCTATGCTCTATTTCATCACTTCAACAAATATATAGAATTGAAAACAGCCCCACGCCCTCAACAAAGTGGAATCCCTTTAATAAAGGTTACAAAACGTGACGCCTTGAATTGAAGGTCTCCAAACGTTGCAGCTCAGTGGACACCAATGTCCATTAGCAGGGGCTAGAGGCTGTTGAACTCCATAGAATTCTAAGAGGGACTACATTGGCATAAAAATCACCTGTGACTTTATTATAAAAATGATTCAAAATACATAGGAAATTTCAAATTTAAACAGAAGGCTTTTAATGATAAGGGAATCCTACAATAAACAAACTGAATCATTAACAAGAGCCTCTTCTTTAATGAAGAAGAATAAAATAAAAAAGGCCTTCTTTAGTACCTAGATTTGGTAATTATTGGGATATGCACTTATGCTTGTAAAATTTTAATTATTAGGGAATATATTTTATTTTTATTTGTCAGTGAGATTATTTTGTTACAAGATGTGGGTATTATCGTTGTTTCTTAATTTCGTTTTGTGTTTCTAAAAATTTATGAATCTTAATTATTGTGGTTGAAACGTACTCTTCGCAGCTCTTAGACCATAATTGATAGGGAAAGATCAGACTTCTCTCCACCTGAATTCATTCACTTGTTTTCTTTGCACTAGAATTCACATGAATGATGGGGTGAGGAATAATGGCCCTCTAATATCAAGTGGAATCTAGGTCCCTCTATGAAGGAAAGTTGACTAGTCAAGTCTGCCTATAATAGTGTAGTGATTGGGCACAATTCCTTGCCTCACTGTAAGGTGTGCTAGTTTTTATTAGGGGTTTCCACATTTCAACCTGATCTCATGGTAGATTTTTATTACCTCACATGTTGGAGTTGTGTTTTGTGCTTTTATGCTAAAGGGTTTGGGTGGTTGCATCTGAATGCCTTGATTTTTATGGAAATGGGGTGATTTTCAAACAAAACCTGAAACTTTATGCGTCACGCCCTGAAATCATAATATAGGGGTAAATCATGAGATTAGGGGCCAATTAAAACTTTTTTGTAATTAAAGCAATATATGGCTCCTAATCAATCCCACACAGGATCTTAGTGTGCGGTGAGTTCATGAAATTGAACATACACCAATACCTACAGAAGCTTTATTTAGCAATTTATATCAAAATGCAATCTAGAGTATGCATATAAAAAGATACTGGATTTAAAGTTAGAGTTTCAAGGTTAACAATATGTTTTGATTACAAGCCTACTAAAACTCGGGCCCCAATAAGAATGAACCCAATAAAAACCCGAAATAAAGTCAGCCCAATGAGGATCACTTGTGTACAAGACTAGACGAGTTCGACTTCGCCATCTGCACCTCACACGGGCTCGTTAGATGGCTCAAGCACTTGTAGCTCTTCACCCTGCGCCTCCTCCTTGGGGTAGAAAGGATTGGTACCTATGTACCAATACAATATCATCAGACTACAATGAGTCGGTAAGAAGATAACATAAATTATAATAAATATCCAGTACTGAAAGAAGTATAAACAGTGTGATCATGTGAATAAGGAACAATAGTAATAATGAAAAAAAGAAAGGAATCCTAATCCATTTTACACGAGTGAGCACATAAGTTCAACCAACAGGGTGGTTGACCCTTCAATTCATCAGAAAGCATTCCAACGTCAATTTAGGGGGTGAAGATGCAGATGAATTCAAACAAGAGAGATTCTCAAAGGGAGTTTCAAATGCATTGAAGAATCAGGTCATTTTCATTCCATTTGGGAGGGGTCCAAGGATCTGTGTTGGGCAAAACTTTGCCACGATAGAGGCTAAAATAGCTTTGTCCATGATTCTACAATGCTTCTGATTTGAGCTATCGCCAAGCTATGCACATGCTCCATACAATTTCATTACACTTCAACCTGAACAAGGTGCTCAAATAATCTTAAGAAGACTTTGAGATATTCTCAGAATCATGAAAAGTTCTGATTGGTATAATGACATTTCAAAAACAGAAAATAAGAACAATGTCACCGCGGAAGAAAAGCGTGGGAAGAGTGTGATAGAGCTGCCTGTTCATGTGCCTAGGATCTTAGCCAATCCTAGTCTCGATCTAGTTTATCCCCACCATGGACAAGCTGAAAATATCTTGTCTGTTTATGCCGTCTAGATCATCAGATTCAGAACTTGGTTGCATTGCATTCTGCTTTACATGTAAACTTAATTACTTTGAACTAATTTTACTTCAACAAAACTTCTGATTATCCAAACGTGTGGACCTTCATTTGTGTCAATTTACCTGTACGCAAAGATGCTCATAAAACCAAGTCTAAACCAAGCACTCTTCTGTTTCAGGTTGTGGTCTGGCTAGTCAATAAAGAGCTCATAAATTAGCTGTTTGAACTTAACCAGCAGGAAATTTGTTACCCATCTCCCTCTGACAAATGCCTGAGTTTGAGTAGGGGCTGAAGCTTGTCTGTGGCCAAATGGTACAGCTAAGCCCTGCCCTGTATTTTTCCCTTCCCTATCTTGTAATTGACAGAGGGCAGAGAGCGCACAAATTTTTTGTTCGTTCGAGGGAACCAAAACCTCCAATGTAATACAAGTTTTTTTCCTTTCTCTGAAAAATTAATGCAGGAACAAATCCTCCAATCCTAGACCAATTCAGTTCGAACTGAACCTTGTCACTCACTCCTCTTTTGTTTTTCTCAATTTTGATTGACATCTTTAAACTATTCCCTATTAGCAGCACTAGGGCAAACCATATTTTGAATTAATTATATTGAGTTTCATTTTAGCATAGCAAGAGAATGAGTGAGGTTTCATTTAATCAAATATGTCCACTAGAAAATCATATATTCATTTAATTGGGTAGATCAAGAGTACGATGCCTTAAGATTAAACTTTTTTTTTTTTCAAATCATTGTCTTGCCTACTAATACAGTTTTTTCCTTGTAGCAAAAAAAAGAAAAGAAAGAAAGGCCCTTTAAAACACATTTTCAAATGTTTGAAATTGGAGATAATCAACATAATATTAGATTGTAAAGACATGAATTTACGATAACCATTATATAGAGAGATGGCAAACATAAATTCTTAAAATCCATAGGGTGCACATTCCCTACCTTTAAAATCATTATGCAAAGAGAGAGAGAAAGACTGTGAAAGTTTGAAATCAATATGCAAAGAGAGAGAAAGACCGTGAAAGTATCATCAAATTTATTTTTAGTCTCACTTCTCATGAGAACTATTAAAAAGAAAAACTTTCTTTTTATGCCAAAAAGGCCTCAAGATTAAAAGAAAAAAAAAACACAAGGTGGAGAAAGAAAAAAGCTAAAAATAATTATTTTAGTGTTAAAAAAGGGGATGTTGATGGTCGCCTACAATAAAGAACTTGTGGGCTTAGCTGAAAAATGAAAGTTAAAGTAAATAAGGTAAAAAAAAAAATCTTATAGAGGAGAAGGGTTATCTTAGTATTAAATAAAGATATAGGCAAAATTATCAAAATGGGGAAAAACCTAATGACCGCTTCTTTTTATTGTCAAATTTACTTGATTGGGGATATGAATGGTATGAAAATGCCAAAGGAAGAATGTTGAAACCACAGGAACCTATTTATAAATATTAAAAACATTACAGGTATCTACAAAAAAATTTAGACATTTTACTATTATTCAATCATTCTTATCTATTCTTATATTATTTCAGATTCAAATCACAAGATTAGAACGAAGAGCAGATTCAGAAGGGAGAAGAAACAATCACTCCCTCTCTACATTCTGTTCAGGGGAGAGACAATCTATCTTAACTATTTGGAAGGAAGAGAAAGCAGAAGGTGGCAACAAAAATGGCTGATGTTCTCTTCATCACTCTTATGACCTCTGCTCTATTTCTTCTCTCTTGGATCTGGAGGTTGTTCTGGTGGAAGCCAAAGATGCTTGAACGGTATCTCAGGCAACAAGGGATCAAGGGCCCCACCTACAGGTTCTTGGTTGGAACCCTCAGAGAGGAGTTCAGTCGGTCCAAGCCCATGAATCTGTCTCATGCCATCGTGCCACATGTTGCCCCCTTCATTTATCGGACTATCAAGGAATACGGTACTTATCATTTCTCAACTTTTATTTTTTAGAGAAATATACTGGGCTGTTTGTGAAAATATCAATTTGATCACAAAATATGAATTCTTGACATTAGGGCCCAATTAGTTCTGAAAGTCTTGTACTTTTCCCGAACAAGAGATTGTTGCAACCCTAAATCTCTCTTGCTTGATGCCGCTCTTACCACACATGTGGGCTCTCTGCGGTCTAATCCCAATAATGGGTGGTGGACCAAAAAATTGAAAAAGAAAAAGAAAAAGAATAAAAAAAGAAGAGAAATGGGCTTGTGGCTATTTTAAGTCTAATTTGCAAGGAGAAGGTCTCCTTACTAGTGCCTGTTTTCACCGGGAGGTTCCAGGTTTAAACTTGGCCTCCCCTCTCTTTGCATATATGGACTTTTATTACCTCATTTGTGTGTCATGGCCTCACACTTGCAAGTTCTCAATATCTCTTAAGTTAGCGCTAGGGTATTTCCTTACATGTGTGAGATCTCATTACATCATATACGTGAGTTGTGCTTGTGTTATCACGTGCAAGTCGTACTTATCTTGCTCGTGAGTTGTATGTGGGTCCCATTACATCGCATGTGTGAGTGTGAGTTGTATGTGGGTCCCATTACATCGCATGTGTGAGTGTGAGTTGTGTCTGAATATAGGTCCTTGCCATCAGGTGATTAAAAATACAAAAAAAGTCTCACTTGCCTTTCTGCATAGTGGACGTTTGATGAATGTGGGCCCCACACAGACACAACCATACTCCTGTGATCTGCATGATGGTGTGGACCCCTAGCTCAAACTCCTGACACAACATTACTTATGCTGAAATCTATATCTGATTATTGATTTCAAAGAAACAATAATATGGTATGAGCCAATTGCACCTGTGACCTTATGCGGGGTCCAGCCGCCCAGGTAATGGTAATGGCAACTCCCTTCACTCGGTACCCGTATTGGCAATGACCATGTTTGGTCCTAATTAGAGAGGCATTTTTGCTTCAGGGATTAAATCATATTGGCCTCTTAAATCAGGAGGTAATCTTTAGTCAATATTCATCCAACCTGCACAACGATTAGTGATGCCCCTTGTGGGACCCACAAGGAGAATCAGACCACAAAAAAGGTTTGACTGGATTGTACTGTACCAGGGCGAAATCTCTTACTTATGAACTGGACTTTATAATTATTCAACATAAGAAATGGGGAATGCCTGTTATTACTTCAGCTGTTGCTCTCTTTTCATTCTCATCTATAGAAAATGCTGAAATTGTTAGACGGATTGAAAAGCGCAGGTAAAATGCCAATGACTTGGTTTGAGAGTACTCCAACGGCAAGCATCATGGACCATAGCTGATAAGGGAAGTGCTGACCAACAAATTTGGTAACTTTGAAAAGTTGAAATTGAGCCCAATTGTTAAGCCATTAATTACTGGGCTTGTGACCCATCAAGGCGAAAAGTGGGCCAAACACAGAAGAATCATAAACCCTGCCTTCCGCCAAGAGAGATTGAAGGTTTCATATTCAACTACACTGTTCTGTTTAATTCGTCTTTGCAACCAAATTGCACCTATTTTGGGTATTCATAAGTTTAGTACCTAGTAAAGCTAATACTTCATGAGGAAATTACATGGTTGAAGATGTTATGGTATGGGTTTGTCAATAGGCTGTGCCTACCGGAAAGCTTTTGGATATAGCCCCTTTTTTGTGAGGCTTGGGCCTCTTTGTATCTGACCCAAATACTGTTGGGCTGGTTGTTGACTCGGGGGCCTAATTTTGGGTCCCGATTGTTGAGGAGTAGGCTCCACCTGAGGGTGAGTGTTGAAAAATATTTATATTGCCCCTACTAAAGCCTTGAGGTTTTGGTAGGAATGGTTAGTTACAGAAATTTAATATGGTATTAGAGCTGACTTGCCACGAGTTTGAATTCCAAGGGAAACGACTCGGTGCTGAAAAAAAATGAGTATCACCAAAAGTGTGCCGACTGAGTTTTACTTGAGGGGGTGTGTTGAGGAGTGGGCTCCACCGAAGGCGGAGTGTTCAAAAGTACTTATCCTGCCCTTACTAAAGCCTCTAGGTCTTGGTATGAATGATTAACTAAGGAAATTTGACACAGAGGAGGAGTAGGCAGTGTTGCTCCCAGTATAGCCTGATGATAATTACACTCTTATTTTGAATCCATATACAATAACTAACCAATGTGAGCTTTGTATATGCTGTGGGACACAGGATGCTAGCAGCATTCCATACTAGTTGCTATGAGTTGATTACTAGATGGGAGGAATCAATTGGTTCTGATGGGTCTTGTGAATTGGATGTGTGGCCTCAATTCCAAAATCTCACTGGAGATGTCATCTCTAGGACTGCATTTGGTAGCAGCCGTCACAATCCAACCCCGGACTTCCCTTAATTAGGTTAATTTGTGAGGTGTGACACACGTACTCCCGTGAAATTTTACCCAAAACCGTGTCAAGATAAAATCTACAGGGGATACTTATAGTCTTCATGCAGTTGAGGACTCTTCAATTTGACACCTGTCAATGCGTGTCTCTAGCGAAAGTTTGTAGTTATCACCTGGACAATTCATCAATAATGAGGAATCATAGTTGAACAGTATATAGAATTTAACCTTTAAATGTCAACATAAGTTTTATACATGTAGAGAATAACTTTGAACTACTTGGCTACAAAATTCATGTACATCATCAGCACAAGTTCGGATTTCAAAAATACCATCCTAATGCACGACCAACTGATGATGGGATGGTATGTTACAAGCACTATTACAACACTATTACAAAAGATTTTCAAAATAAGACTCAAGTTATCGCTCTCTGTACAAGATATCAGAAGATGCCCTCAGCGGTTCATTCTTCTAATTCTAAAGGAACCTCTAGGGTCTCCTTCTGAGTCTTCTAGGTCTCTGCTGGACCGGCATTGACATTTGAGCCTATAATATAAATTGAATAGCTATGACTACGACGATTCTGCCAAGTACAAGTAAGAGTAATGCATATTGCATCTTTGAACAATGAAGAACATATTTTCAAATAACTAAATACATTTCACCATAAATCAAATCATACCTTAGGTGATCTTATGGCTGTAAACTCATTAAGTGGCTTAATTGTACTCTTCCATGAGAGTTTTAACAAATCATGTGGGACATATTCAGTGTCCCAGGCCTAGGTACAATTGATTTCCCAATTTGGAATTCTGGATACTCCTATTATCCACTGCGGTGGCCAAACTTACTCTTTAGTTCTTATTTCTTACTTAATTCAGTTCGATTTCATACCCTTGTAGTTCCCAATTCATAGACCCTTATGTTCATAATCACCTCAATCATAACCAAGCAAGGAGTATCAATACTCTCACCATATCAGAATAAAAAGGAAAATAGTTCCACATCGTGGTTGGTTACTTAAGGAAGTTTACTAACCAATTCTAGTCTATTCATCCATCGTCTCTAACCGTCCATTTAGCAATAGTTTAGGTCACCTAATGTACGGCCATTCTTGATGTTACGTTGTGTATATGAGTAGTACATTAATATGCCCTAAACTCACACTAATGGTTAGGTGCTAGATTGATTGGGTGGTGCTCATGGGGTTTCTCAAGTCTCCATGGTATTTAATTATTCCTTTGGGCCCGTGAATAGGGTAAAGGGATCCAGGAGTTAAGGCCTACAGGGTCTTGAAATACTTAACCCTAAGTTTTAATGGATTTACGGCTTAGCCGCAGGTGATTTACGGCTTAGCCGTAGAATGCACCGCGGCTTAGCTGTGGTTACCCAGACTTTTCCTCCACATTCTCGGTTGAACTGTATTTTTTTCTACGGCTTAGCTGTATTTGACCTATGGTTGAGGTATGGCTTAGCCGTAGCACATTCTACAGCTTACCGTAAAAGAATTCTTAAATTTTGGCTCTTTGGATTCCCAACCGTAGCAAGTTTATGGCTTAGCTGCAAGCTTTAGGTTTTCTCAAGCAAAATTCAACACAAGTCCAGTTTCTCTTCATAATCTTTTAATTTAGTTTCACTATGGCGTACCTACCTACTTCATTCAGTCATTCTACACTTCTACTCCAAATTGCTTCTCAACAACTTTAAAGGTACCATAATATGCATTCCAGGGAAGTAGAATAAAGGTACAAGTAAGGGCTGAAAAATGCATTAGAACCTAATAGATTTCCACGAATCATGATATGCCAACAAGCATTCCCCAAAAATTGCTTATACTAGCCTTTGGTGATTGCTAAGATCTCTCTAATGGCTTCCTTGAGCTCATTTGTAGAGATATCCAATTTCTATGACCCTAATCGTGGAGAAAACATGAAGATAGTAATGAGAATTCGTGCATGCATGCAATCTCTGAATGTTTCAAGTTCATTTGGCATCAAGAACAGAAAAGGGAAGTCTCTCTTACCTTGGGTTCTTATAGAGGGGAAAAGGGAATGAAATTGGGTCTTTCAACTCAAGAAAAAGATGAGGGAAAGAGAGAAACGATGATGGAGCTCCAAGCTTGCATGCAGTCCCTTCCTAGGTAGAAATTCAAGAGATTGAAGAGAATGAAAGGAGGAGAAGGGAGGCTGCAGGAAGGGAGGATTCGGTTGAAATGAGGGCCGGTTCCTCTTGTAAAAATAGATTTTCTTAGAATTACAGATAGGCCCACCTTCCTTTATCAAATTTCAGTTTAGATCAACTTGGTGCCCAATGACTTCAAATGGAGTCCAAAGGGGTAAGGCCAAAAATTAAAGTTACATGCCAAGGTAGTGTACACATTATGCAAACTCAGAGAATTGAAAATCACAAAAGAGGCTTTTCTTCATTTGACTAAGGTCAAACCAGTCTAAGGCTACCCATCTCAGACCCAAACTTCACCCAATAAGCATAATAAGACCAGCTACAATAAATTAGCATAGTTTCACCTTAAACAAGATTATTTAGCATAATCAATAATTAACTAGTAGTAATCAAGATTAAATCGTGATGGAGTATCACAGCAGCTACAAAGAAGGGATGCAAATATTCCAACACCAAGCAGAGCAGGCGAGGTTTCTTATCCAGTCTTCTTTGGAGTATAATCATCCTAGGCTACCGGTATTATTTTTGTTTTTCTTGGTTAAGTGATTCAGTGATTTTAAAGGAAATAACTAATTAAGTGAATCAATGAATTTAAAGGAAATAACTAAAAAAAGTGCACTTGTTAATATCTACTTCTTTGTTTTTCTCTAAGTTGATTTGAATGGCATTTATAGTTCAATTTTATGAATTGCTGTAAAACTCATAGTTATTGACTTCTCATCTATTCAGGTTCTTGCCCACTAACATGAACATTAGGAGAAACAAAATTGAGAAAGAAGTGAACACTCTGCTAAGGCATATGATAGAAGAGAGAGAGAAGGAAATGAAAATGGGAAGTGCTAGCAATGACGATTTACTGGGCTTGCTAATGGAATCTAATTTTAAGGACTCTCAAGAACAAGGAAACTCAGATTTCATTGCCATGACGATTGAAGATGTTATAGATCAGTGCAAGCTCTTTTACTTTGCTGGGTAGGAAACAACCACAATTTTGCTAACATGGACAATGGTTGCATTGAGCATTGATCAGAAATGGCAAATGCGAGCAAGGGAAGAGGCTTTGCAAGTCTTTGGAAAAAATAAACCAGGTTTTGATGGCATCAACCGCCTAAAAATTGTAAGTTCTTCCTTTGCGAGTTCTTTTCTTCTGAATCAAATATTGCGTACATGCAGGTATCTTTATTAAGTGAGAGGCTTACTTGCCTACTTTGTGTTGAATTTTGGGAAAGCACAGAAAAATTTGTTTGAACAAGGAGTTTTAAAGGAGTGATGAGTGATGATTATATGGTGGAGACATAAAAGTGACCCACATTATCCTAGGATTTGATTAACTCGGGCGATGTTTGTGCAGTTTTGCTACCATTTGTAGTCCTTTGTTGATCTTCACCCCTTACTCCAATTATAGCCCATTTGACTAGAAGATATTTCTTATAAATCACTGAAATTCAATATTCAATCAAACAAATTAATGGACCCTAAGATTTTCTACATCTTAGCTATATTCAGTAAAATCTATTTCCTTATGTTGCTTGGATAATCACTGCATTGATTGGAAATATTGACATTAGTACATGACTTAAGAATGCTTGGAATTGCCATATTAGGTCACTATGATTCTCTTTGAAGTTCTCCAATTATACCCACCCCCATTTGCCATTGCTCGGCATACAAACAAGAATGTGAAACTAGGTGTATCGCCCTTCTGCCAGGTGTACAAGTTTCTCTGCCCATGCTTCTACTTCATCATGACCTTGAAATAGGGGGTGAAGATGTAGATGAATTCAAACCAGAGAGAGTCTCAGAGGGAGTTTCAAATGCATCGAAGAATAAGGTCATTTTCATTCCATTTGGGTAAGGTCCAAGGATCTGTGTTGGGCAAAACTATGCCATGATAGAGGCTAAAATGGCCTTGTCCATGATTCTACAACACTTCTCATTTGAGCTATCGCCAAGCTATGCACATGCTCCATACAATTTCATTACACTTCAACCTGAACAAGGTGCTCAAATAATCTAAAGAAAACTGAGATATTCTCAGAATCATGTAAAGTTCTAATTGGTATAATGACATTCCAAAAACAAAAAATAAGAACGAAGTCGTTGTGGAAGAAAAGCAAGGGAAGAGTGTGATGGAGCTGCATGTTTATGTGCCTAGGATCTCAGCGAATCCTAGTCCCGATCCAGTTTATCCCCACCATGGACAAGCTAAAAATATCTTGTCTGTTCGTACCATTTAGATCATCGCATTCAGAACTTGGTTGCGTTGCATTCTGCTTTACATGTAAACTTAATTGCTTTGAACTAAGATTTACTTCAACAATACTTCTGATTATCCAAATGTGTGGACCTTCATTTGTGTAAATTTACTTGTTCGCAAAGATGCTCATAAAACCAAGTCTAAACCAAGCACTCTTCTATTGTAGGTTGTGGTCTGGCCAGTCAATAAAGAGCTCATAAATTAGCTGTTTGAACTTAACCCGCAAGAAATTTGTTACCCATCTCCCTCTTACTTATGCCTAAGTTTGAGTAGGGGCTGAAGCTTGTCTGTGGCCAAATGGTACTGCTGAGCTCTGCCCTGTGGTTTTCTCCTTTCGTATCTTGTAACTGACAGAGGGCAGAGAGCGCACAAATTTTGGTTCCTTTGAGGGAACCAAAACCTCCAATGTAATACAAGTTTTTGGTAAAGGAATAACTGACTGTTTTATTAATGAGAAACTCTTTTAAATAAAATAAATTGGGAACAGATCAAACAATCCTAGAGCAATTCAAACTGAACCGAAGCTAGAGAGAACTTCTCAATAGAAAGCTAAGAAAATAGAGTGAAAACAGCAATGACTATCCTAGTAACTTGGTAGCCAACATATGCTAATCGTGACATCTCCTCCCCCCTTAAAATCTCGCTGATCCTCAATAGTGATATTAGGAAATTGCACCTTAATTAACTCTTGATCCTCCCAAGTGGCATCTGCTGGGGACAATCCCTGCTAATGAATCAGAACCTTATGTGCTTTCATTTGAATCCGGCGATTAAGAATAGCTTGTGGTTCTGGAATCACTCTCTCCTCATCAAGGCCCGCAACGGGAAGTTTCTGCTGCATAGTGACACTATCTCCAATTTTATTTTTGAGGAGGGAGACATGGAACAATGGATGAATGTGTGAACCAACCGGCAAATCCAACTTATAAGCCACCGCTCCAATTCTCTGCAGAACCTTGAAAAGGCCATTATACCTTGCTGCCAACTTCTTGTTCCTTCTCTTTGACACAGAGAGTTGCCTATATGGATTTAACTCTAAGTAAACCATATCACCAGCTACAAATTCCTTTTCCTTGTGTTTAGAGTCATAAATCCGCTTCATCCTTGTCCTTCTCTGATTTTTACTTTGATTTCATTGATAATGGTGTCTATTTCCATCAATTCCTGTTCCACGGCTACAACTTTAGCGGTTCCTGGAACATAAGAGAAAGGAGTAGTCCATAAACTACCTCAAATGGGGTTCGACCTATGGTTGCATGCCAACTGTTATTGTAACAAAATTCTGCCCAGGTCAACGATTTAGCCCAATTCTTAGGATGAGGACTTGTGAAGCATCTGAGGTACATTTCAATTGTGTGATTAACAACCTCACTTTGTCCATCGGTTTGGGGGTGATAGCTTGAAATGAAATTGAAACTGGTGTCATTTAATTGAAATAACTCTCTCCAAAATGTACTTGTTGTCACAACCCAAGCCCAGGAGATCGGGGGTTAGTAAAAATCTAACCAATGATACACATACTCCTATGCCTATACACTTAGACCAAGTCTAAATGCACACGCACAAGGGAAGGTTCACACATGCCAATACATGTATGCGGAAGCTGTAGGTATCAAACATACACATAAACACAAGGATATATTGAGATTACATAAAGATCAGAGTTATACAAAATGAATCATAATACAGATATACGAATATGAATACATCAAAATCCCAAAAATCCAAAAGATCACAAAAGGAAGGAGACCAATATGCTTGCATGAACTCTTCGCGCTCCGGTGGAGGGATCACATCCACTCCTTTAGCCCTGATGGGGCATCGGCAGTCTCCCTAGGAGTCTGGCTGACCGACGAGGGGTCAGAGGATGGATTTGAGCCTGTAACACCAAGGACAACTCATGAATACAACGATTTAGCAAAGTATAATCAATAACAAGTTAACGCATGTTGTATCTAGCAGAATAAAGTAACAACAACGGATAAATTATAGAGTTTACATTCGTATGCTAGGCAATTGTGCGTTCAATGAAGCATACGATCCGAATCAATGTAGACGTGATACATACATAACTAGGTGGCTACTACATATGCCATATGTTCCCACAAAGGGATCTTACATATATACTGAGAACACTATCGACCGGGTCAGGGTACGAATGGGTCTCGGGTTCTTGGGGTCTGGAAGCCCCAAGACATATACTCACTGCAGCGAGGCCATATAAACTAAGCCAAATTCAACCCCGCCGGGTATCCTAAGGCTGAGGCTGAGTAGTGCCTGACCATATAGAGTCAATCATATGCTAGACTTTGAGTGGATCATGCAGATCAGATCATATCGAGCATATCATACATGCATATGGTCAATTCTACATACATGTGTATAATACTCAAATAAATCATATGGATAAGCAGACTTACCGAATCAAATAGGATAACAGGTACTAGACAAATCATACCGAAGGATGGGAGTTAATAGCCATCCGTGCAAAATTTACGAAGTCTAACGTTAAACATGGAAGACCGCTGTTTCCGCCCAGGATTAACCATGGACAGTGCCTCAAGGGATATCCAGTCGTTTGCCCCAGCACAGAACGCATAGAGGGCAAAACCGAAGTCAATATGCAAATGCAAATCTGAGTATTTTGTAGGAATTACCATCCTTTACTAGCTAACCCTATTTTAGTTATCCAGTGTTTCTAACCATACATGATGATGTAGTTTTAAGTTATCCGATGCATCGTTGTCTAGTGTTGCATTGTATTCTAACTGTGCATCGAAGTCTCTTAAACCAACACCCATGGGGAGGTGTTTAACACTAAACAACTTACACATGAATGCGTCACAGCCCTCAAGACCATTCATGCGATGCTCGTCTTCCATTGGGCAAGTCAAGGGTCACAGTCATCCTCTAATGTGAAGGCCCTATTAGGTCCAGTACCTATCTACCCTTTTATTGAAGGTCTTGGGAAGACTTTCTTATAGAGTTCACGAGCCACGGGGCCCAAGAATATAGCCTAAAGGTGCCTTGGTTGGTGTGGAAGATAAAAGAATAGAAATGAACACAAGATTCCAAGTGTACAGGTTGAATCTCATGAAGTAGAGTGTTACATGACCGATCTGTCGGATGAAGTGCCCGACCGGTCGAATTTCGGTTCTGGGAGTGCCCGACTGGTCGACCCTGAAGCCTGATCAGTCGGACAGTCTGTTCTGCGACGGAACGACTGGAGTGTAACCTGCAGTGCACGACGAAACTATGCAAGAAAACACATCACAAAGGGCTGTAATTCATTTCACACACTTGAGAGATTGAAGGAAATTCATAACAATCACAACATACCAACATGAGTTCATTCCAAATCATGCTTATACTTGCCTTAAATGAAAGCTAACACGAAATCAGTTGTCTTTGGATCAAATTCGAAGTCCAAACACGATTCAAAGCTATCTTGCACGAGAAAAAGAGAGAGACATAATGAGCACAACCGCGGAGGATGAGAAAAAGAAGGGGAAGAAGAAAACCAAAACCCCAAGCGTACCTAAGTCACACGAGAAGGAAATGAAGACGAAGTACTCCAATTCCCTTTTTGTTTGCTTGGCTTGATCAAGGAGAAGAAAAGAGGAAAAATCGAGAAAGAGAGACTTCAACGTGAGAGGAGAAGAGAGTGAGGAAGAAAGGCGGTGGAGGCTTGGTCTATATAGGATAAGAATGAGGGAAAATTGCAAGAAAGTCTAATTGTTCACACGAATTATAATTCAAATTCAATCAAGGTCCAACGGAAACAAATGAAATCTTTAGCATACGAGTCAGTTACGAAAGTTAACGGGCTCAACGAAATACACGTGTTGATGCCAAGATGATCTATAAATGACAACATCTTACAAAATCTAAAATTATGAAAAAGGGCTTATATCTCCCTAATCAAGGTTAAACTCAACTCAACTACCTATCCACGACCCGTAACAAAACCAAAACAAAAGCAAAACACAATTAACAACTAAAGCGTCATTAATTAGTCGCTAAACCGGATTAAGTTGGGTCGGAGTGTTACACTTGTGAAAGTAGGGTCTCTATCACACACAATAGAACGAGACAGAAGTTGAAACTGGTGTCATTTAATTGAAATAACTCCCTCCAAAATGCACTTGCGAAAGTTGGGTCTCTATCACACACAATAGAACAAGACATTCCATGTAACCGAAAGATTTGATTGAAGAAAACTCTAGCAACCCCCACAGCAGAGTATGGATGCTAGATTGCAATGAGATCGCATACTTTGATAACTGATCCACCACAATGAATGTTATGCCCTAAACCCAAGAATTGGGGATTATAATGGGTTCTGGGGTGTGGCACACATAATTTCGTAGCAATCCGTGCCATGTGAAGACAAGCACGAACCGCTACAAGGGAGATTTCATAGGTACGTGCGAGGAAGTTCTATAAACATGTAGATTATGTTTCAGACGATAAAGTGGAAGCCTGTGAAATACACCTGTAATGATCATAAGCAATAATAAAATATCTTTTATTCATAATGATACCTAAAGTCTGTTACTTAACCAACCACCTACACATGAC
Organism: Sextonia rubra; assembly: GCA_037013555.1. Taxonomy (NCBI): domain Eukaryota; kingdom Viridiplantae; phylum Streptophyta; class Magnoliopsida; order Laurales; family Lauraceae; genus Sextonia; species Sextonia rubra. The sequence continues at coordinate 107,927,518 of JASUAD010000001.1, read as the reverse complement.
AATAAATACTTAAACATAGATATAATCCAAATAATATGTCCATTCATCCTTGACTCCAACCTAACATTAAAGAAGAATAGCATGATTAATCTAAAGGCAAATCGTATCCAAGCCAAGGCAATTCAAACAAAACCCATTGACGCTCTTCGTAAGATGACTAGTATAAAACATCGCCTTCGTTTTACTCATCTATACCCCTAGGTACCGTTGAGGTTCTTTCTGGGAACGTCGATTATCGTACTAGTGTTAGGTTCAATACCTGTAACATCAAAGATAATACTGTTAACATGACAGTTAAGCAAACATAGAGATATATAAGACCATCATGATGTATTAAATAAATTAGAGAATATATTTATTAAAAGAAAGCAATAATCGTAAGCAAGGCATGTTGTGCATGAAATAAGCATGCGTAATGAATCATAAATAGAATATCATAACATACAAAAGGGAATATTGCTAGAGGATCAGCCAACTTCCTGAGGAGCGCTGACTAACTCTTTCATAAACTATTGCAATAGTGACATAAAGAATATCTAAATTGGTCCCGTCGAACCTAATAAGGGTACAAGCTAAGTCGACTCAATGTATCAAGACCGACTCGAATTCATATCATACATACTTATCACCAATTGTAGTGATCATCTCATATTAGTACATAATCATTCATACCTATCATCATATCATACATAAGGGAATATCAATCTTGAGATCATATTCAATCATAAAAATCAGAATTAAAGAAAGCAACTGATAATCAGACAATGCACACTTAGATGAGCTAATAGAGTTCGAACCCTCTCAACCTTAGCTACACTCATTTTGGCTCACAGGCTCACACTTAATAGAAGCTCCAGTTCAGATTTTGTCTCTAAGTTCGCTAGGCAGAATGGGTACATGATTTAATCATGTTGAGGGCAAAGTTATTTAACAATATGAATGCATTTAGATTGAGTAAGTATAAAGGATATTTACTAGCCAACCCTATGTTAGATAATCCGTGTTTCCGAGGTTATTCAAGACGATGTATTCATAAAACGTTCGGTGTTGTTGTGTTACCAAATTCTGGTGTTACATTGTGTATGCAAAAGACACCTCTTCTTATGCCAACGCCCATGACATGACATCGGGAAACCATACGGAAGATCGAAGGGGATGAGTGACAGCTCTTCATTTTTCCCCCTTATTATTTAATCACCGTTGCGCTAATTTAATTGGAGTAAAGGCGCCACATCTAAAGCCTTATAAGTATTTGAGAGTCCCAATTTTCCTAAGTTTCTGTGTTCTTACGGCTTAGCCGAATGGCATGGGATTTCCCTTAATTTTCACACACATTTATGGCTCAACCGTTTATTAGTCTACGGCTTAGCCATACAAAGCCTATGGCTAGGTCACGGCTTGGCCATGGCTTAGCCGAGGGTCAGCTGTAGAGGAAAACAGGATTTTGGGTTCTCTAGAAAGTTAGCTGTAAAATGGCTTACGGCTTGTTCATAAGGTGGTTACGGCTTAGCCATAGTTCATTTCACGGCTTGGCTATTGGTTAGCTGTAGAATAAATGTAGAATTTGAGCTCTCTGGATTCTGAGCTGTAGAACACTTACGGCTTGCCGTGAGTTTCATTGTAAGCTTTAGAATTTCTGGAAATTATTTCTGAAGCATGAGTTCAGTATAGAACTCTTGGGTTCCAATTTCTGTGGTACATTCCTATTAGTTTGCATTCCAAATTACATACCAGCATAAGAGGTCCTCATACTCCTAATCCCACTATTCATTCTTCATTAACTCATAAACATCAAGTATTCTCATAAATAAGTGTCGAAGAGCTGTAATTTGCATTTTGAGAGAGAGATTACTTCAAGAATCAACAAAGCTAAATGTGCATGTAGTAATATATACTCTTATACGTGGCTTATATCAGTGTTTGACCCAAAACTAGCCTCTCTTTTGGTTTGATGATAGATAAAGCCTTAATAGAAGAAAATCCTATTGCATGCAAAGACATCCAGTGGGTAAATCTAATATAAGATGCATGTATGTTGCTTATTTGAGTCTCCTTCACTTTATTGAAGTCAAAGAAATGAAATGGTATTGGAGTTCTTACCTTGGAGAGCTGGAGAGAAGATGAGGGAATGAATTTGTGAGTTTCAAAGGAAGAAGATGAACAAGGAAGCAAGAAAGGAGTGAGAGCTGTCGATCTTGCATGCATAGTTCCAAGGCTTGGCTTCCAGTTGTTGGAGGAGGAGAAGAATGAGAAAAGAGGAGGTGAAGATGGAGCTCCAGCAGCTGCTCTTGAGAGGAGTGGGAGGGGTGAATGAGTTTGATTATTTTTAAATCATAGTTTTGTGGGGATTTGCATGCAAGTCCAGCTTGTTCACAGAATTTTCAGTTTTAGTCAGTTGGACTTCAATGGGCCAAGATGGATCCAAATTGAGCTGGTTTTAATGATAAAGATGACTTACAAGATGAAATACATATGATGCAACTAACATGGTGTTAGAATGATAAAGCCATGTGACTATAAAATTACAAGAAGGTATTTAACTACTTAGGTAAGGTTCGAACTGACTTAACTACCTATCCATGACCCAAGCCCAAGGGCGATTTGAGTTAAATTAGCCTAAACGAGCATTAGTGAGCACAAAACAAAGGTAATTATTATAAATCAAGATTAGTTGGGATTTGGACCTTACAACGAAAATAGTGGATTTACCCTTTGAAAGAGGTAACCCATCAATGAAGTCCATTGTAATATCTTCCCATATACTATTTGGTATAGGAAGTGGTTGTAGGAGGCCAGCTACCGGTTTGTTGTTCTACCTTATGCCGTTGGCAAGTGTTGCAGCTCCTAATGAACTCCTTGATACTTTTCCTCATTCCCTTCCAATAGAAGCTAGACCGCATTCTATGAAAGGTTTTAAGAACCCTTCATGGGTGCTACCGTGAAATTGCCCAATGATGTCTTCACTGAGATGAGAATCCTCTTCTAGATAAATTTTATCTTTGAAAAATAAGACATTATCTTGTGTTTTCCATTGACCGACAGCTTCACCTTCTTTAACCAAACGCACCAGTTGCTGGAGTTCTGTCATAAATGCTTAAGGCTTTGATGGTCTGTGCGTCCGATAAACCTTCTACTTGTTGGGAAAAGCGGCGCAACGAAACAACCCGCGATCAACGGATCTACCACGATGAACATACAGCAATCACACCATCAAGCAATCACACACATGACACAGCAGTTTTACGTGGTTCATTATACATCATTATACATCATTATACATATGGATTTCTACCGTTCTTATCTCAAATGCTCATCAGTTGCATTATCCCCCCATAAGAACAAATCCATCAACCATGATAGTTATTTGCATCAGACGAATCTCTACGCGAACATATAATAAAAAGAATCTGAATCCCAATACCATGAATCAACAACCGGATCCATACCTGTAGCGACCACAACTGATTCCCTGTCAACTGAATCCGAGCTTTGTTGCACACTACCTCCTTCTGATTCTGATTCCTTTTGCTTTTTCTTCCACTTTGGCATGTCACTCCTACCCGATCCCTTCGACGCGGATCTAAGCTGTCCATCAAAGTACTTGGAGCAATCTACCATTGACGACATCAAGTAACACTTTTCAATTATTGCTGTGTCATGGAGTCTAACACTCTATCCTGCCAATCCCTGAAGTCGTTTCTCCATCAAACACTTCAATCTGGCCCGTGATGCTTGAATCCATTGCTATCATCGTGAATCTGTCAGTTTCTTCAGTCCCCCAATTTTCTGCCCATCAAACTGCCAATATCTTTTATCAACCTCGTAGATCTCGTCACCGTGAGCACGCTGGAAGAAACGGATCTGAAATCCGACTCCGGATGGCTTCGATATCGCAGAATTAATTCTCTACACTCCAATTGGTCAAACATCCATGTTGACCGTTGACCAGCCCATCTTCTTCCATATATGCGTAGATCTCCTCACAACAAGTCCGTAGGCTCAAACGGATCTCCGATCGGACATCGGACGATCAAGATATCGCAGAAACAATTTCAGCCGTTGAATTTGGTCAAACCTGCCTGTTGACCGTGCTGACGTCACTGCTGACGTCGCGGCTTGCTGGCAAACTGGGCTTCTGAAACGGATCCGGGTCAGGTTCACCTGACCGGAAACGGAACTGAACTGCTTTGCTCTGCTGGGCTTCTCTGCCGTACCGGGTTCGGGTCCGACCTGACCTGACCCGGAACCGAACCGGCTCGAACTGCTGGGCTTCTAGTACACGGACCAGGTCGACCCGACCCGACCTGGTCTGAACCTGCTGCTGGACTCTGATTGGTTGGGCTTTCTGCAGAACCGGGTCCGGGTCCGACCTGACCCGGAACCAAAACTTCTCTGCTGCGCTGGGCTGGACTTCTCCGCGGGTCGGTCAACCTGACCCGACCCCGACCCAACCGACCCAGTTAACTGGGTCGTCTTCAACAAGTCAGTCGCTGGGCGCTGCAACCGATTGCAGCGACCGACGGTGCTGCTGTGGCTGCGGCTTCCCTGGTCCGGCGACTGCAGCGCGGGACCGGCGACGGCGCGGCGACGGGCGGCCTGCCGGCGACCTCTGGCAGCGGCGACCGGTAAGTCCGATTTTTTTTTTTTCTCTCCGCAGTGACTATTCTTCTCCGGCGTCCAACTGTAGCAAACGAACCCTCTTACTCAGATCCGAGAAATCCGGTGCTACTCCGACGAAGATCGCAGCAACTGGAATTCTCACTTCTTCGTCTTCCCTGTTCCTCTGTTGCGGCAAACAGAGAACCCGTGTGGCCCAGCAGGCCCAGCATAGATCGATCACACGCACAATCGCCGCGAATCCGTCAATCGCAAAATCCAAGCGATCTCAACCTCGCTTTGATACCACTTGTTGGGAAAAGCGGCGCAACGAAACAACCCGCGATCAACGGATCTACCACGATGAACATACAGCAATCACACCATCAAGCAATCACACACATGACACAGCAGTTTTACGTGGTTCGGCAACCATGCCTACTTCCACGGGAGGAGAGAATTCATCTACTATGATCCCATCTCAATCCCCTCAGGATCTAGGGTTACAATACATCAATATATATAGTTCCCGCTTTCTTGGCCACCAAGAAAACCCATACATAATGACTAAAATACCCCTAACCCTGAGTCTCGGTTCTGGCTAACCCAGACGACCGATCCGGCTAAACCGGAATACAAGACATAACCCAACACTACCAAGCAGATACGGTCGCCATTTTTGGACTGCCAAAACAAGAGCTAAGATTTCGTTCTCGTAAGTGGACAACAACATGTGTTTTCCTTGAAGTGCATGGCTAAAGAAGGAAACCGGCCTCTTTTGCATCAAAACAGCCCCTATCCCCGATCCAGCAGCATCACACTCAATGATGAATTCCCCTAAGAAGTAAGGTACAGCTAAGACTGGTGCTTGTGTTATAGCTAGGGCTGTCAATCCGGCCCTTTAGAGAGGGGGCCCGGCCCGCAAAAGCTCTCAAAACGAGGGCTTATTTTTTTCATTTAAAGCTCGAGGGTAGGGTAGGGCTCTATTTTTAAAAGCCCGCATCTAGAGGGCTGAGCTTAAGCTTGACTAATCCGGCCCAAGGGGGCCCGGCCCGGCCCGCTGTTTATTAAATTTTAATATAAAATATATATTATACACAATGAGTTTGAAGATGATTTGATATATGATGCACCTGCCAAAATATTGTTAAATGTGGATAAAGTTGATTTGATAAAGAAATCTAATGAATTTGAAGATGATTTTTTAGCTTTTGAGGAATAAATGATTCAGACAGTTGTAGAGGAAAATTTGGAATTAGATTGTTATTTGGAGGAGCCAAGGGATAAATCTGAAAATTTCAATATATTGGATTGGTGGAAAGTTAATTCAACAAAATATCTAGTTATCTTCAGAATGGCTTGTGACATTTTAATAATTCCTGTTTTTACAGTTGCTTCTGAATCAGCATTTAGTACGGGAGAAAGAGTACTTGATCAATATAGGAGTTGTTTAAAATCTGAGACTGTAGAAGTCTTCATTTGCACACAAGATTGGATGTTACGCAGCAATACAATGATGGCAATACATTCGATGATCTTTTAGATATTCTAAAAGTAGATTAAAAAATTAAATAAAGAATTATTGTTATTTGTTATATATTTATTATCATTTATAGAATTATTATTATCTACCTTATGTTTTATATTGTAAAAATGATTTTATCCCACCACCAATGCCTTAAAAAAAAAGTTTTTAACTCCGCCATGCTGCCTTTTGCATTGCATTGCTAGTCTCTAGCCCAGACAAAGGAGGAGGGTTTGTATAAGGTTGGTTGGTGGTGGTGGCATAGGCTGTTGTATATAAAAGATTTATTTCCATTAAAGAAAAAAAATTTCCTTTTCTTTTGGCCCTGGCTCGGCCCTGACCTGGCCCTAGCCCTTGAGGGTTGGGTAAGGGCTTAAAAATTATAGGCCCGCTGTAAAAGTCGAGGGCCTTTGCTTGGTTAGGCCCGGCCCGCACATGTGAGGGTAGGATAAGGGCTTACCAAAGCCCGGCCAGGGCCCGGCCCATTGACAGCCCTATTTATGACGCCTTTCAGTTTCTCAAATGCTTCCTTTTATGCTGGGCTCCATTTAAAGGCATCTTTCTTCAACATCTTTGTGAGAGGTCCAGCTATCTTACCATAATTTTGAATGAATTTACAGTAATAGCCAGTTAAGCCCAAGAACCCACGTAAAGCCCTTGGTGATTAAGGTTTAGGCCATCCTAGCATTGCTTCAATTTTTTATGGATCTACAGCCACTCCTGTATTAGAGATTACATGGCCTAGGTACTCAACTTCCCTTTGGCCAAACTGACATTTCTCTAGTTTAACATACAACTGGTGAAAATTTAAAACTGATAATACAATATCTAAATGCCACGTGTACTTCAGCCCATGTTTTACTATATATTAAAATGTCATCAAAGAAAACTAGAAGAAATTTTCTCCAGTAATCTTTGAATACCTAGTTCATAAGGGACTGAAATGTTTTAAGGCGCGTTAGTGAGGCAGAATGGCATTACTAGGAACTTGTAGTGACCTTGTGAGTTCTACAAGCAGTCTTCTACACATCACCAGGGTGCACCCTAATCTGGTGGTAAGCAGAACGAACATCCAGCTTGGAAAAGAAATGCGCACCATTCAGCTCATCCAACAGCTCATCGATCACAGGGATTGGAAACTTGTCTTTGATTGTGATCCGATTTAGAGCTCGATAGTCAATACACATTCGCCAAGTACTGTCTTGCTTTTTAACCAAAATAACGGGAGAAGAGTATGGGCTGTTGCTGGGTCGTTATCACACAGGAGGACATCATCTCGTCCACCAACTTCTCTATCTCTGTTTTCTGGAAGTGATGCGCCGGTTTGGTTTGATAGTCACAGGACCATGACCGAACTGCAATGGTATCTTATGGTCATGTGCACGTCTTGGAGGTAAGCCTTTAGGTTCAGCCAACACCTCTCTATGCTTAGTAAGGTGTTGCATTTGTGTGGGCACCAAAGGGCTGACAGATTGTGTTTGTGGCTGCCTCATGGAACACAGTTGGAGCAAAACTCCTTCCTTCCTTTTCTTGGATGCTCATCGCAATTGGGGATTGCCAACGATCCTATTTTCTGAAGTTGTCAACCCCTGTAGAGTCACTTCCCTTCCTGCCATAGTAAACTTCATTTGCAATTTGGAAAAATCCCACTCAATAGGACCCAAAGTTCTGAACCATCCATTTAGCCCCCGAAACAATGTCAAAACCCTCAGGTGGCAGTAAATAAAAATCTACAATTACATGGACTCCTTGTAGATTTAACTGAGTGTCAACACACTTACCTGGGCTACGCAATCTCTCACCTGAGGCCACCATGACTTCCAGTTGCCCATTCGAGGTTGGTTGCAACCCTGCTCCTTTCGCCAAACGCTCGAACACAAAGTTGTGTGTGCTTCCAGAATCAATGAGCACTGTGACCCTCTTATGACCGAGACTTCCTGTCACTTGCATAGTTTCTGGTGCACGAGGCAATGGCATGAAAGGAAATTTCGGGCAGTTCCTCTTTTGCTTCATCGGTTGCTTCATCAATGTCCATCTCCACATCATCGTCGCTTTGTTCTAAGCTACCCTGTATCAAAAATAGCTTCTTACAGCGGCCAAATTTCTCGTTGCATTTGAAACCAGAGACCCTTTCTTCTTCTCTTATTCAATTTTTCAGTGGTCATTTTTTCTTTTTTTTTGGCACTGTCTAGGGCCTTACAGATACCACATTGTGAGATTGAGAGTCGACCTTTGGAGCTGGTGGCGTGGTCTTTCGGTGAGAATTGTCTCTTGCTTCATACAAGCGAGCCAACCCAATGGCGGATGGCAAACCGGTGGGTCTTTTGGCTTGTACATCAAAGCGAATGGTATCACGTAATCCACTGGTAAAACAACTCACTTGTCTTGATTGGGCAGAGGCCCAGCCTCGGCAAGCAGCCTGTCAAATATGGAAAAAGATTGTTCAGATCCGGATTTCTATACTGCAGTTGAAATATATGCAGCAGAAGAAGTAGTAAATAAATCAATCACATACTATAAGAAGAAGATACATTTTTTACGTAAAAAATCCTACTCGGGAAAAACCATGGGTCTTTTCATCTAAACCAAAGACAATTTAGTACTATGTAATTGAAGGTTACAAGATATATTCATTGACCATTCTCCAGTTGCAACTCAGCTCAAGGACTACAGTTCTTTTTGCTGACCACTCGTTGTTCACTGCTCATCGCACTTGAAACAACCACCTTAAATCCACAAAGCACTTGAATATTCTATATGAGAAGACAATCTTATACTGGTAAGTGGAAGCACAAATCTCTATAACTAAAAGCTTTAATACAATCTCTCATGCTCTAAAAAAGAAGGGTATCTCCAATGTGTATTCTCAATTTAGAATAGAGAGATAGATGCCTTATGGTTGAGAGATAATCCCTTTTTAGAACCCACAATTCGTGCCTTAGGATTAGAGTCGTTATAAAATAAGAAGTAGAAGTTTGGGCACAAACATGAAAGAATTTCGTATAAGAAAATGAGTTTTTGCGTGTCACGCGCACGAGCGAGTTACATGGGCGCTCGAGTGTGGGTGTACAGGTGCTCAGGTGTTTATGTAATTTTTGCACTTTTTTACAAAATTTCTGAGGCCATAACTTTGTCATTTTAATTCCGATTGGTGTAATATAAGAACTTACGAATATTTATTCGAAAACAGCTTTCCAATGGTAAGCAACTTGCCCCAATTCGACGCTCGGATTGTGAGATATAATCTTTTTAATTGATATTATTCTTAGAAAATCACTTCAAAATAACTCACTATACGTTTTTCTTTAATTTCTTTACTTTAGCGTATCAGGCGACTCATATCACAGTTCCTTCTAAAAGAAATAAAAAATTACAACTAAATAACCTAGAGTTTTATCTAAAAAATAAAAAATTGCAACTCAACGAATCAGATTTATCTAACCAATGAATTAGCAAACACATAAATATTTTTACACATGGTTTGACGTTCTTGCCCTGACCTGGTTTACTGTAACTTGGTAAGTTATCCGAGGAAATCGAATAACTGGTTTGGACGGAATCAAGAGTGTAGCCCGTCCTTGAAAACTTCCCAACGATCTTTTGGTTCAGTAGATGGTACCATAATTGTGCTTTTCCCTTTAAATGGAAGGATGCCAAGAAGACACGATCAACCAGCTGGTTGGATGTTCTCCGCCGTTAAAACGAGGGAAGTCCAATTTCACTGGCGTAGACATGTAGGAGCTGGAGGAAGTGGCATGCTGAAACTCACCATAGCCGCCTTGGCGTCCACCACATGTAGTAGAATTCTCAGCACCCTCATTAACAGATTGGCTATCCATTTGATCTACACAAGCACTCAGTTTTTCGATCATATCAGTGATTAGGTGCAGGACATTCCTTTGGCCAATTGAGAGCGACTCAATGGTTTTCTCAAGTTGCTCCGCTCGTTGGTCCATGGCCAGGCTCTGATAACACTTTGGTACAGCTGAACTCTGTCCTGTGTTTTTCCCCTTCCACTTTGGTGCAGAAGGCAGAGAACACCAACTTTTGGTTGCTTTGATGGAACCAAAACCTCCAATGTAATACAAGTTTTTAGTAGAGGAATAACTGACTGTTTTATTAATGAGAAACTGTTTTAAATAGAGTCCACTACAACAATTCTTTCCTGTGGAATAGGAATACTCCAATAAAATACAGCATGAATAGATCTAACAATCCTATACCAATTCAAACTGAACCAAAGCTAGAGAGAACTTCTAAATAGAAATGTAACAAAACAGAGTGAAAACAGCAATGACTATTCTAATAACTAGGTAGCCAACAGATGCTGATCGTGACACCAAATGTTCAGTTATGAGTCCTAATATATTCAGACATGAAACCAGCTAGCCTAGGACAAATAGAGCTTATTTACCGACTATATCATTTCCCTTTGTGTTTAAACAGTTGGGTCAAAGGTCTAATGGCTGTTTGGCGATACCTTTGGTTATAAAAAAAGAAATAAAAAAAAGTTGGGCCAACTGGGCCAACGGAAATAAAAGTTTAGTAGGGTCCTCAAATTGAACCCCTTGGAACAAGTTTTTATGATAGTATTAAAATTAAAAGGTTTGAGTTTAATGGATTCTTGGTGGGTCAAGTGGAGAAGCTCATAAATTGAAATGATTGGCCTACTCTTTGGTCACCTCTAGAAGTTTACGTTTCCATGCAAACAATGGCAGAATTGCGAAACTTGCCTTCCGGGGGGCCACTATAAAATACTTTGGGGAGGCCATTGTGTAAAAAAAAAAAACCCATAAAATTTCCATTAATATAAGGGCATGTTTAGGCTTTGATGATGATGATGATAAGGGCATGTTTGGTTAGAGATATGGACTTTGTGATGAATCTACAGATTTGAGGACTTCTCACTGCCTCTAGAGTCTAGAATGCAGATTTTTTGCTTAGAATTTTGAGAGCTGAGGATCTCACATCGATATCGGTGTGTATGAATCAGTTATGGTTGAAAAAAATTTTATATCAGTGTGAAATTTCCCAAAAATGAGGCTTTTGAAATCCCATGGGAGGGTTCAAACTTGAAATATTCTAAAAAATGATTCTATTAACCGACTCAAATCATGAGTTTTCCATGACATTGTGAAATAGGTGACATATTGAGGAATCCTCAAGGTTTTCCAAGATTCTTGGGCATCCCCTTTCCCCTCATAGATCCACCCTTGCATAGAATAGGCTATTAGGCTTGCTCGTTTCTCATCTGCACTTTTATTTGTACCTAAACAAACATGAGGGCACTGCAGAGCCCCTAAGCGTTTTTCCAGAAAAAAGGTCCCTCCTAGCTGTGTCCACTGGAATGCATGATGACACTAGATTCATATGAGGCCTACCTATATGCAAAATTCTGAGACTATAAGATCATCCTAACTTTTTTTATCTATGACTGTAAAATTTAATGGTATATAAGCATCATTTTATTATGATTTTAATCAAATGGTGGGAAAAAGTTGGATAAGTGTTAAATTTGGACTTGTGACAATATATGGGAGTAGTGTATGAAAATATTAGATTGATTCAGTGTGGGCCCCTTGACTAAAAAAAGAGGGGCGGAAAATGGGCATTCTTAAAGTGGAGTGTTTTTGAGAATTTCCCTATATAGATAAATTTATCCCATGTTTGGCATCTCTATTTTCATCATCTATTTGTCTACATGTATAAAGCGATAGTGGTGCTTATGGGCTGGGCTGGCCTGAACCCAACTTGGGCCTAGCCTGCTGTAGCCCAGGCTTGGGCTTTCAGTAAAAGTAATTGAGCCAGGCTTGGATTAAAATTTTGGGCCCACTTTTTATATGGGACGTGCTTGGACTAAGTGGTAGCAAGCCCTAAGCCCGGCCCTGCCTGAATAAGTAGATTAAGTTGCAACTTTCCCTTTTTACATTTCTTATGTTGCATGCAAATCTTCTTTGGTAGAAATTTTAAAAATTATTTATCCAAGAACACTATCAAGAGTGCAGACAATGTTCATTCTAATTGGTTTGTAGTAGTTGAAGATCTCCTCGTTGCATCAACACAGTTCTCCTTTGTTAATGAGTCATGCTTTTATTAAAAAAAGAGATGGCATCACCTTAAAGTGCAGAAAAGATGGTTTTAAATAAAAATCGCAATCACTTTTAATAAACTTTTTTTTTCGCATCTTAGATTGGTTTATGTGGACGTGGCCGTGTGTATAAATAGGAATTGGTGCTTGATAGCCATGTTGGCCCCTCCAAAGGCTAACTTAAGGGTGCTTAAGAATTTGGCCTAAATTGGGCTAGGCCCAATTAATTTTGTGGGTTGGGCTCCAGCTTGGGCCTTAGCTTAATAGATTTTATATGGGCTGGGCTCGGGCCATCAACTTATGGCCCTAGGTTGGGCGTGGGTCGAGCGAGGCTTAAGGATTTTAATCCAGGCCCGGCCCTAGTTTTACTCAGCCTTGCCCACGAGACCCTCTAAAAGTGGGTAGAGGTTGGAAAATAAGAGCCTATGGTGTGTGATTCTACGTTCAACCCATTTTAAAGAAGTAAAAGCAAAACTGATTTAAATGAAAGGCCCCATTTTTTGGGCTTTTGAAAATAAGAGCCTTAATCCTTGATTGGTATCTATACTCTTATTTGACAGAGTTGTCCAAAATAGACTTATAAAAAAAGAGGCATAAAAAGTGAGGTTGCTTTTATTTTCACAAGCTAAAAATGAGGCATTCCATTTTAAGAGGATTTCCCTGAGGTTGCTTTCATTTTCACAAGCTAAAAAATGAGCCATTCCATTTTAAGAGGATTTCCCTCTAGTTCTCTAAAGCGGGTAGATGGTAAAATATTGTACCAAACACTATTTTTAGTTTTTTTTCAAACCTCTACCATCTCTAGATATTTAGACAGATAGAAAAATAGAGATGCCCAAATATGGGCTTAATCTTTTTTTATGGCTCTATTTTAACTGGCTTTAATAGAATAGTAGTAATTATACCAAAGAAAGCATTAGTATGAGACTTAAAACACAATTTAAATTTATTATTGCAGTCTTTCTATAATGGTAGTACTTCATTTAAGTAATTAAAAGTAAATATTTATCATATTGGCATGATAAAAAAACCAAATCATTTAATTTAAATATTTATAAATATTTAAATGAATTATAAATAAATATTATCATATAATTCTTATTACAAATACAATTAAACTAAAATTTCAAAAAACTAATTTATCCAGTACATGGCATTGGATGAATGACTCAATTACATAAAATAATCAGCCAAAAATGAGAAAAATAAAAGAGTAATATGCAAGTGGCCCCCTTAAATTGTGAGATCAGAAAGAAAAAATTGACTTTCACAATAGGATTCATAGATTATTCGAACTCAAGAAGAAAAGCAAAAAGAGATAAATTTGACAATGCCATCCCCCCCCCCCCCCCCCCCCCCCCCCCCCCCCCCCCCAAGTTGATGAAAACCAGTAGAGATGAAGCCGAACTCAGAATAAAAAAAGAAAAGGAAAAATTGAGATTCGACAATAGGCCCCCAGTTGATAAAAAACAACAAAGATGAAGCCGACTATTTTATATAAGTGGGCCCCAAATCTCCATAGTTGGAATTTGATGTGAGGTACATGCTCACCTATCATGAAAATCGATGATGGCCTCTGTTAATGGATGAAAAAAGAAAAGAAAAGAAAAGAAAGAATAACAATAGAAAACCTTGCGGGAGATCTATCAACAGTGCCCACCTCTCAATTCTAAACTAATCAATTGTATAATGGGTCGATTGATGATAAAAAAAGGGAAAATTCAAATTGGTGGCGGATGTTTTACTTACTAAAGTCAAATGTGTAGTGGCCCACATATGATGAAATGGAAAAAAATTGAGAAGTATAAAACTTCTATAATAGAAAGGTGTAGAAGAGTGAATGTAATGAGAGAGAAATTAGGAAGAAGTATTAGTTTTTTTTTTTTTTTTGATGAAAAGATCCTCAACATATATTAATGAGATGCCAACTCTGGATCAACCAATGCATGTTGTTTAATCACGTCCGATGTAGAATGCCACTAGACCACCATATCATCTACATACTTAGCATGCCTAGCTAACTTATGAGCAACAACATTCGCTTCATTTCTCACATGGTGCACCTCAAACCTATTGAAATGATTCAATAAGACTTTAATCTCCACAAACAAAGGTCCATGTTTAGACAAATTAGATATAGAAGAATTTAATACCTCAATTGTCTACATAGAATCTCCTTCAAAAATAACACCGCTCACCCCAATATGAATAATGATTTGAAGTCCTCTCAGAGCTGTTAAGGCTTCATCGTCATCAGCACCCTCCACCTCATCTTTATCTTGCTCATTGCCATGATCATATTTCCTTAGCCATCTCTAATAACTGTACCTACACCCGCCTTCTGAATCTCATTAAAAACTGCATCATCTACATTTAGCTTTACCAGGTTCACAGGTGGAAGCATCCAACGGAAGACCTTCTCCTTTCTGAAATTCTCCTTGTGAGAACAAGTAATTTTAAAATTCTAAATCAATGTCTTCGCTCCATCAATAGCTAGCCACAGTTCTAAAGTTTTTCCATCATGGATAAGCACATTCTTTTGATATGATAGACCCCGTGCGAATGTGAAGAAGAACTCTAGATTTAGATTTGGATATCTTTCAATCAAATTCCAAACAAATTGGTCAAAACTTTGATGTATAAGCCTGTCAAAATCTATGCCCATAAAGTAGTCCCTCCATATAAGATGTACCTGAGAACAAGAGATTAAAGCATACATACAATCTTCAGGTGCTGACAAACGAAAAGCACACAAGGTAGAATTAATGATAAGATGCCTGGCAAGATTAGTTTTTGTGGGCAAGATGTACTTACAAACCCGCCATGCAAAAGTCTTAATCTTGTTTAGGACTTGCATATTCCACAAATGGATCCAAAACTGTCTCCTAGCCCCTGAATTTGAACTTTCCCCTTTGGTCATATTTTTCTGAAGTCGTTGGGCAATCACATAGGCACTCTTCACAGAAAACTCTCTCGACTTATGTTCTACCCAAACCATAACATCTGAGGTCTCAAGGGGATTAAAGAAGGGATTTATAAAAGAGATTTTAGGAAAAATCAAGCTTAATTAAAAAAGGTTTGATGGAAAGTATTGGAGACTTCTTAAAATTAGAGGACACCACATGTCACTCTCTCGCAACAGCTGCTGCTGCTTTTATATAAAATAATAATGATTTGATAGCTGATGCCCAACACGGGCTAGAAAAAGAAAAATATATAAAAATATAATATTTTGAATATAATATTAAAAATAAAATAAGTCCAAAATATATAAATGTATTATTTAATCTTCTAAATTCTCTATATCAAAATGTATTAAAAAAAAGGTTGCAATGAGTTTTACATAAATTACAAATCAACCACAACGAATAAAAAGTTATCAGTAAGAGTAAAGGAGGTATAAGAGGGTGATATAATTTTAGGTATTAACAAAATGATATAAAATCTACAATGATACTAACTATGAAAATTTAAGCTACTTACAATGTAGGCTTATTACTGTGGACCTCGTATACCTTGGTTGGGTCCACAGGAGACTTAAGTTTTGAGTGACTCATAGATAACCCTACTCAAGATCATATTGATCGATCCAATCAAAATGGTCTATTTAATTGCGTGTGTGCACGGACACACATACAAAAAGAAAAAAAAAATCATTACCTTTAGTGAATAACCCTAGATCCAACTTGATGTTGAAAGTGTAGCCCACATCATACGAATTTAGATCTGATATTTCCAATCAAATCGTTGTATGACCCATCTAAAACTTGAAGTTGACACATCATACTTTAGTGAATAACCCTAGATCCAACTTGATGTTGAAAGTCTAGCCCACATCATACGAATTTAGGTCTGATATTTCCAATCAAATTGTTTTATGACCCATCTAAAACTTGAAGTTGATCCAAGCATGCGCATTAGGTACACCCTAGAGACAAAATAAGCCTGTAAAAACCAAAATTACATTACTAAACCCATTCATATAAAAGTACACAGGTTTACGAAACCCTAAATTTTCTTCTCTTCCCATCATGCTGCACTACTCTCTCCCCAACCTTATGACCAAATGGGCACACATGCATTGGAGTTCATACCCAAATTTGGTCTTCATCTGAATTTGGATCATGTGAATCTGAAAAGACCCAAATTAGGACTGATGTCAACCATCCCAAATCCAACACGTCAGTAATCTAAATTCAACCTCTCTGTCCAATCCCCATGATAGCCCATTGAGAGAATAGATAGGAAATCAATGAGAGATTTTAGAAAAATTCGACGTTAAGAGACGGTTTGTATTGGTCAATGTGGCATTTCAAGAAAGACCTGCAGGTCACCTTTTTGTGAGTGAGAGTGATATTAGGGGAGAGATTTAAACTTTATTGAGAGTGCACCACTTGTCGTACCTAGATTTGGTCTTCATTTAAATTTGGATCATGCAAATCTCCCACGTCAACCAACCCAAATCCGACACATCAGCAATCCAAAGTCAACCTCTCTCCCCAATCCCCATCATAGCCCACTAATGAAGTATGCCCATGCTGAGCACGAGAAAACAACCAGCAACAATTTTGTTTTGAATTTTTAAAGTGAGACATATAAAATACGATTGGAGATGCATTCTGCTATGATTCAATTGATAACTTAAATCTATATATACATATATGCATATATAGATATGAAATAGTTGAACAATTTTACAAAACAAATCACTAAGAATTGAGCACTTCTGTAGAGCTTGTTTGCACAAGTCATAACCATGAGGCTCATTGAAAGTGATAGGTACTTTACTCAATCACCAAATGCTGCAAAAAATATATATATTTACTTTTCAAAATCTTACTTACAAGAACAAAACATATTAGGCCAATCTTTGCCCTTAATTTGTGTCATAGATGAAGTACTTGAAAAAAAAAAAAGAAGTCTCTAGGTGAAGCGTACATAATATGACTACTCAATCAAGCATCATATCTACCTTCAACTGTCCCTCAACTATTTATCAAGGATCCCAAAGACAAGAGTAACAAATGGTTGTATTCTTGTAGAAAGAGCAGGACAAATCATAAAAAGCATGAACTTTCATGCAAGATTATATTTGGATGTATATATTAATGCAAAACTTCAAGTGGCTTGACTCCTAAAAAAATGACAAAATTTCTGTTTTTTTTCTAATTTTAGGAGCAACCTAGTTTGCATATTCAGAATCATTTAGAGACGCGCATGCATAACAACGACAATTGATTTCACTTGCAATCACTTGGGGAAATTGAAAATGCTATTAAAATGGCAATTCTGAATAAGGCTCCAGGTCCAGATGGATTTAATGCTCATTTTTATAGGGTTTGCTGGCCTAGTATTGGTAATGATATATGTATTGCAATAAAGGATTTCTTCCAATCTTCCAAAATATTGCAACAAGTTAAATCCACTTTCATAGTGCTTGTTCCAAAGATAGATGATGTTGTCACCCCTAATAATACCGGCCAATCTCTCTTACAAAAAAGCTTTATAAAATAATATCTCGTATTTTGGTGGGGAGAATTAAACCAATTATGAAGAAGCTTATTGGTCTAACACAGTCTGCTTTTATTCTAGGAAGATCTATTGCAGATAATATCTTAGTGGTTCAAGATCTTCTTTACTATTTTCATTAGAATAAAGATATCCCTCATATGTGTTTGAAATTAGACTTGGCTAAAGCCTATGACGGTGTTCGATGGGATTTTCTCAAAGCAACTTTGTAGAAAATGGCTTTTCTAAAGCATTTTATCAACATCAATATGACCTGTGTCATGAATCCTCATTGTTCTATGATTATCAATTGCCAAGTGGAGGGGTATTTTCTAGCTTCTTGAGGTATTAGACAAGGGTTCCTTTATCTCCTTTTCTATTTACAATTGTGATGGAATTTTTCTCTACTATGATGCATACTTGTGCTACTTCTATGCTAGTTTCTTCACCTTATTGTAAGATAGGTATGATTATTTCACATCTGTTATTTGCAGATGATGTTATTATCTTTAGCAAAAGCTCTACTTTGGCAGCAAGGAATTTAAAAGTTTTTTGGAAAATTTCTAGAGATTTTCAGTGTTAGCTGTGAATTAGGGAAAGAGTTCTATTTTCTTCTCTAATACTTGCAATGAAGACAAAAGTATTGTATCTTCAATGCTTGGAATAGTGGAGGGAAAATTTTCTTTTAGATATCTAGGTTTTCCATTATCAATGAAGAAGCTAAACTTTCAAAATTGCAAACCTTTGCTGGATAGTTTTCAAAAGCGTCTCTTGGGATGGAAGTAAAAAAATTCTATCTTATGCAGCAAGGGCTGAACTAATTCGATCTACTCTCTCTACTTTGCATCTATTCTCGGCTATTGTTTATATGCTTCCCATCTCAGTTCTGGATGCTATTGATAAATTCATGTGCGATTTCTTTTAGAATGCATAGTCTACGCATTATCTTTATCCAATAGCTTGGAGTAATTTATGCAAACCAAAATCTCATGGAGGTTTTGGTATAAAACAAGTAAGAGTGTTGAATGAAGCCTCTCTTATTAAGCAAGTCTGGAATATAGTATCAAAGAAAAGTAACTGTTGGACAGATTAGGTCAAAGCTAAAAACCTAGAAAGAAGATCCTTTTGGGATGCTAAAAAATCTACAATAATGTCCTGGGGTTGGAGATGTATCCTCTCTATCAGACACAAGGGCATGCCTCATATTCTTCACCTGGTTGGAGATGGGAGGAGTACATTTTTCTGAATTGATCCTTGGTTGCAAGAGGGACGGCCAATAGATATCAACAACGATAGAGCAGTTTACAATTTTTGGTTAAACCGTCATATTAAAGTGCACAATTTTTTTGGTAAAGAAAGTTGGTCTCTTCCTCCTCCGTCAGGTACTTTGTTAGTTCTTTGAAACATTATTTTGCATAGGATGTGCCTATTAATTCTTATCCTGACGACATAGTTTGGACTTTGGAAGACTCTAGGTTATATACTATGAAATCTACTTATAGTAGCCTTATTTATCAATCCTATCAAATAGGAGTGCCTTGGGCTCAATTTGAGTGGTTTAAAGGATTTATCCCTAAGCATGCAATCTATTTGTGGATGGTTTTTTTTTGTTTTTTGTTTTGTTTTTTGGGTGTCTTGAGACTAAGGATTTTTTGCTCTCTAGAGGTATTCTATGTGATCAGCAATGTGTACTTTGCACATTGCAAAGGGAGAATATTGAGCATTTATTCATTGATTGTTCTTATTCCCAAATAGTTTGGACTGCTTTGCTAGAAAGATTTTGTAGTCTTCCTACTCAATTTACTTCTATTGAAGAGAAGGCTTCTTCAGTTATCATGAATATAGATAATACTTCTGATGGAATGATTTGTTTAGCATATCTAGTCTTCCATGCTTTTGTATAGAAAAAATATGGAGAGAGAGGAATTTTAGAATCTTTACTAATAATTTAGAAGGCAGGATCAGCTTCTGAAAGGCATATTGAATCATCTTCGTAGTAGAATTGTCTACTTGAATCTATTAATTCCCTCTCCTTTTGATAGTTTGTGGGACCTTTCTCTTGATACAAGTGTTGACCCCTCGATACCATAATAAATTTGTTATGTATCCGAGTTGGTGATATACTATTCTTCATTATCAAGACATTATATTTGGTATTCTTTAGCTTCCAAATGGACGACCTATGGAAACTTATCTTCGATTGGATACTCATATCATTAGGAGATACTTTTCCTTAAAAGTCAAATTCCATCATATTTGACTGATATTTGTTTGGAAATGGAGTCAGATCTTAGACATTCTCTTCAAAGCCCAAATGCTTTTCCTTGGAGAGTTAGACTTTTATTTAGAAAGATGGAATATATCATTCAACAGCTTCACTCTGTTCACTACTCACAGATTTCTCCATTGCTTGGAGGCTTATTAAAAAGCTTAAAAGATTGTACTTGGCCCTAATGGTAATTGATGCAAATATTTGTAATGCTTTATTAAATGAAACCTGAGCCCGAGTTGTGGGCTTTTTGAATTGCTTGTTTTGTTTTCCTTATGGTATGCCCCAGTTAGTTCTTTTTTAAGAACCATTGTGTAAATTATTTTCTATTTAATAAAAGGATTGCTAACCTTCCAAAGAAAGAAAAAAGGAGTCCATTTGGGGAAAAAGTATTACCTTTTTTCTAGAAAAGCATCCATGATATTGTTTTTGTAATTTATGCTTTCTTGATTGTGTTCTTCAATTCCATCTGCAATGCTAGAATGAATGTTTGCAAGCATAATAAACTTGTAATTACAATTATCTAAAGTATAAAGATTGCAAATCTGTGATGCCATGCTTGGGAAGATCTCCCACCTTGTAATTTAAAATTGGTAAGCGTTCTTTCCTAGGTCTAGTGAACACCTTCAGATAATTTCCAACCTTTCTCAGATAGTGTAACAATATTATGTCTTTGTAAGAGGGCTTAATTCATTTTCATAACAACAGAGTAGATGATACATATTGCACAAACAAAAGATCAATCAAATGGGACAACGAAATAGTGGAGGACGTAACCGACCGAAAAGGCATGAGCAATGTAGTTCATATGCACGATAAAACCAAAAAGGAAAAGACAACTAAATTGTAACTATTATTTGCTCTTAATGAAAAAAAAAGAGGAGATTGTACCTCTTGAAAACGACATTGCAGGGAACCACTCAATTGGAGGAGGCAACACTCTGCTCAATTGTTTGAAGCATTCACCAATTGGGTCACACTATAACTCGGTCACAAGAGCAAAATCCCATTTATCGGAAAATATTAGTCGTCCATCCAAACGATAACCAAGAAATGGCCAAGTAATTGCCCACCAATCGTATAGGTAGAATCATCCAATCAAAGTCAATCAACACGGTTTGTAGCCAATGATCCATCTAGAATAAAACCCACCTAGTGGAGTCAATACCATCGAACAATGACATTATAGGGATTAGAATTTAAATGCTAAGATTAGAGTCATCAGAGGGTTTTGCCCAAAGTTCATAAAAATGTTTGAGCACCCATTTCTCTAACATATTTGAAAAATCAACATTGAGATTCTAATAAAAAAAGATTGAAAAAAAAAAACCAAAGCTACTAAAAGAGAACCTAGATGAGAACAAAAGCTAAATGATCAAGAGCATAAAATTTAAGGAGAAAATAATTGACAATGGAAGATTCTATATACTCAGATTTCTTTAACTGATTCTCTGTAATTGATCTCAGACACGCTGGGAGTGGAGATGAAAAGGAAAGGAGAAAACAAAACCCAAATCCAATCAAACATTTGGAAATTGGCATTTTTGTGAAGGGATCTTCTGGTTTCTACAAGTAGAAAAAAGAGAACGATAGATACAAAGAAGCAAAATTAAGTTATCATGGAGTCCA
This sequence comes from Sextonia rubra, assembly GCA_037013555.1. Taxonomy (NCBI): domain Eukaryota; kingdom Viridiplantae; phylum Streptophyta; class Magnoliopsida; order Laurales; family Lauraceae; genus Sextonia; species Sextonia rubra. Next base: position 107,905,903 of record JASUAD010000001.1, on the reverse strand, counting down.
TGTTGACTCGGCCAAACCAACTTACGATAGCTGAATATAAAGACCAAGTTGTAGTTGAGTACAAAAATAAATAGAAGACAAAGATATTCCCCTTTCACACTCAAACCACACTTCTATGTACCAAAGTAAGAAAAGTAGGTACATGGCTTATGTTACAGTTTACTTGTAGACATGAGAATAATTAGATATTGCTACGACGATGATGATAAATACCTTGCCTTTTTTGCTTTTTTAATGGAGTAAGCTCCTCGACAACTTACATCCATGTTTATGACTGTCATCTCAAATACTACCCTTTTCTCTACAATTTAACACCCCAAAAGTGTAAATGCCACATATATCTATTCGGTTTTGAGTCAAAAAACCTTAAAAAAGGAAAAATGGGTGGAAATGTTAAAAGTATGGATTTTCAATTTACACTCACGATTGACACTTTTTTTTTATAGAAAAAATTTTCAATCTATTAATATGAAGAAAACATAGAATTAACTATTACATTTTGTATAATAAAATAAGGAGTTTGGTACCACAAAACCTTCATATCATTAATAAATTGTGCATGTTGAGCTAGCTTATGAGCTACTGCATTTCCTTCTCTCCCTATATGAACCATTTTATAACTTGTAAAAGTCTTCAGCATCTCTTTAGTTGCATCGACCAAAGGGCCTTGTTTTGAGCAATTGGATGATGTAGAGTTAAGTGCATTTATCGTCCACATAGAATCACCTTTAAGAATAATGTCCATTACTCCAACATTACAAACCATTTGAATGCCTCTTAATACTGTTATGGCTTCAATATCATCCGCTTTATCTATCTACATCTCCACTTTGCTTCTCGTCATTATAACATATCCCGTATTGTCTTGAAGGACAGGCCCCATGCCGGCTTTTTGTATTTTATTAAATAATGCTCCATCTAAATGAAGTTTTAGAACACCCGCAGGAGGAGGTTGCCAATGTAGCACTCTCCCTAGCATATCATTCCTTTTAGTTGCCCAAACTTTACTGTGGTCTTGATTGACACTTAAAAGCTCAATCTTAGCAGTTTTCCAATTTTTAGAAATCAATTACAGATCCAAAGTCAAATTTTCATATACATTAATTCTTCCTATTGCCTAAGCCTTAAAAAAAAATGGAGGCAATACTTGCAACGCCCAGCACTCAAATTGAACAAACAATTAAACCATTAGAAAAAAGAAACATATAGATTAGCGGTTAATCAAATTGAATAAAGAATCAAATTGTTAGAAAAAAAAATACTGGTATGTTTCTCAATCAATGGGCTACTGAAAATTTATTTATTCTAATTCATCTGCACCCTTTCATATATTAAGTTAGAAAACAACATTCATCTCTTTTTTAATAATTATATATTTATATATATTTTTCATTTCCTTCCATTTTAATATATCCATACTGCCTTTTAGCAAGAGGAATATGGAATTTACCTTTAATGTCAACGTCAATTTTCCAATAAGAATTGCGTGGGGACTAAGGTGTAGCTTAGGATTTCATTTACAAAAAAGAAAATTAGAAAGAAAGAAAGGATAACAAAGAGGTGTAAATTGGGAATAGATACACATGAACCAATTAAAATTCATTTTCATAGTAGTCGCATTTAAAAAGATAAAAAAAACAAAATGTTTAAATAATTAATTATTTTTTTCAAAATTATTTATTTGAATAATATATTTTTCATAGATAAAGAAATATTAGCTTTTTTATGAACAGTTCAATGGTATAAAAATGTATTATATTCTGAAATATTCTTTAACATATTAGTAAAAAATCAAGAGGATTTTACTGGAAAAATCCTATCAAAGTTATTCTATACCAAAAAGGATTATAAAGATATGATTCCATAATATTAGTCCTACAAGTCCTTTTTTGTTTAATTTTTTAGAATTTGATTTGAGTGGGGATATTCCCGCCTACCCACGTACATAAGTGGGGATATCTCCACTCTTTTTTTTATTTCTTCTTTTTCCTCTAACTTCCACTCAAGCTTATACATAAACCCAACGACTAAACTCCAATTTACTACACTCACTCATTAAACCAAAAACCATTAAACCCATTAAACCCAAATCCAAACCCAAGTCCTCCCCTCCCTCACCAACTAACCAACCAACATGACTTCTTTATTTGTCTAATTTTCCTCTTCCCCTTCCCTTTAAACTCACAAGAACCCATCATGAACATCTATCTCTATTCTTTTCTTTTCTCTCTTATTTCTCCAACCTTCAAAGCTCTAGATATCTCCATCCCTTTAAAGAGCTCGCTTTCATCTCCTTCTCTCATCTCCACCTAGGGCTTTTGGGCATGGTGCTTTTGATTAGTAATTCTCTATTTTTTTAATCTTTGGGGTTTATATTGGGGTTAGATTGGAATGAGGAGGAAAAAGAAAGAACTAGCGGAGATATCCCCGCTCGTGTCAGATAACCTAAATTTAGAGAAAAAATGAGCAAAAAAAGAAGGAAGAGAAAGCAAAAAAAATAAAAAGAGCAAGCCGCTCATGTATGTGGTTGAGTGGGGATATCCCCACTCATGTCAGAGAACCCAAGCCCACAAACACTTTTGAAAAGAAACAAGAGTGGAAAAGGAAGGAAGAGAAAAAAAAAAAAAACAAGAGCGGAGGGATATCTCACTCATGTATGTGGCTGAGTGGGGATATCCCCACCCTGAAGAGACTGCACATTTGGCATTGGAATTTGGCGATGTAGAGCCAGATGTTTGCTATTAATATGGATTTATGAATGTTGATAATTGGTGGTACATTTGATAGTGCTGCTCTACATCATGCATTTTCAGCAAATCATCTAATTAACGTTGTCATATAAAAGTTGTTAATAGAAGACTAAATATATAATTTTAACAATGATGACCACATAAAAGATTCTTAAATCCCCCCAATTTCTTCATTCTAAAAATTCAAAAACTCATAAATTACTAAACACTAAATTAAAAAGGTACAGATACATATGCCAAATACAAGCCAACTCAGTCAACTCAATGGGGAAAAGAAATAATTACCAACTTAAGTTTTTTTTTTGTAAATAAAAAAGATTGAGAATTAATATCATAGAGAAATTATTGAACATAAGCAAAGAAGTGAATGTGCGATCCAAAACCATACAAAAAGAAAACAAAAAAAAATACACTAAACTAAAATGACAAGTAAAAAGAACACCAAAAGAAAACAAAGAAAAAAAAATAAACTAAAAAGAAAAAAAAGTAAAAATAAAAGCACGCCTCCCTACAAGTATTGAACAAAATCACTATAAAAACACACCTCCCTACAAGTATTGAACAAAATCACTAAAAAAACTATCCATCAAATTTGTCGTCCTTTGGATAGTCTTGTACCTGAAATATGCCTAATAGGGAGCAACTCTTGAATTATAGGAGCAATTCGTTTAGCATTAAAAATATTGTGGGGAAAAAAGGCTGCAAACTGAGGTCAAATAGCCTTAGAATCAGATCTCTTATATTAGGCATTACATCCAATTAATTTGACTTTTTTCTCGAGAACAAAGTCATGTAACAATAAGATTTGGAGTATGATTTTCTCACAAGAAAACCATGGTATTAGTATCTATCTATTGCTAAAATTGAGATTATGTGACTGCACTCCAATTAAAACACATGATCAATAAATCACAACCAATTGTTGTGAAAGCAAAATTACTATCACATCACATATCATAATTAAAATGGAATTGAGAGCATGATTGGATGTAAAATTGACATCTTTCTTGCAATTGCAATTTTCACCTCAGATGCTTTCAATCTGTGCAGATCCTAGCACTCCCACCTTCCGCCCCTACATCGTTTCTAGCATTTGGTTCCTTGGATTCAGAAGAAGCATCTTTGGGAAGAGGGATGCCAACAGCATTATTATTGATATTGAGAGAATTAGGGGTGATCGATGTTGAGTTGCTTCTGGTATTGTTTGGAGCGACAATGAAGAGTGGGCACTCGATCACATTCGGAGCTTGAAATATCCCAATCTCCTAAAAAATAGATGAAACCAAGATGAATGAAGAAATAAAATTGAAAATTCTTGTTGACCATTTGATTTGATCAAAGAGAAAGAATGAGAATCAGACCTACTCATTGCTGGAATTAATTAGAGGATGAAACTGAAAAAACAATTAGCGGGTAAGTCCTGGGCTGGAGGCCAAAGGTTGGAAGGCTATGCTGGCAGGGATACTCTAGGTCGTAAAAAAGTAAAAAAGAACAATTAGACAATACGTTTAAATGAGATGAGGGATTGAAGAGTTTTTAGGGAGTTATAGAAAGTGAATGGACATCTGTTTTGTACATTAGGAACGTGAGAGGGGAGGGCTGGGGAAACTGAAGAATTAATATTATGCACATGGGGAACTGGTTTTGAAGATTTAAGAGGGAAGAACACTTAGTTAAATTAGTCAAACTAAATTGGCTGCTGGTCAAAATCAATCATTTTCAAGTGTTTGATTTCGAAATTGGAATCAGATGCGTTCATATAGAATAGTGTCACAACCCGAGCCCAGGAGTTTGGGGGTTAGCAAAAGCCTACCATGACACACGTACTCTCGTGCCTGTACACGTAGACCAGGTCAAACTCAACCCAACTACCTATCCATGACCCGCAACAAAACCAAAACAAAAGCAAAACATAATTAACTTCATTAATTAGTCGCTAATCGGGGTCAAGCTGGGTCGGAGTGTTACAAATAGCTAGCGAATGATGCCCATGCTTAGCACGGTGAGCAACTGGCCACAATTGTAACTCCAAATTTGTATGCACAGTTGCTAAATGAAATCGATTGATAAAAGAAATGAATTGAGGTAACTGTACAAATTGTATAGGCTATCCTTAATTTGAGCACTGTTATGATGAGGGGTAATATTCTCCATATATATATATATTTATAGATTGTCCCATGCATAACTTGCTCAAACTAATACCAACATAGAAAGTAAAACCCCAAAGAGGTCGAATAAATGAGTAGTGAATGGGAAGAAAAAAGTCCACTACATTAAACCATCAAGTATCGATCTAAGATTTCTTAAAGTAGTATCATACTCAATGTATCTAGAAAGAAGCCGGAGTAGCAAAAGGAAACACACTTGATAATTGTATAGCTATAGATTTATATGCTGAAAGTTTTGGGAAAGCCTCTAGAATGGATTAACGCAATCAATCTAAGTATTATGTGTACAAAAAATCAATTACATAGTGGAAATAAATCAAACAAAAGCATGCTCTGCAAGAAGATACAATTTTTATGTGGAAACCTAAATCTAAAAAACACCATGATCGAAAATCAAGTACAATGAATCATACTACAGTTACAAGAGATATACTCACAACACTTATCTAGTTTTCGTGTAACCTATGGACTTGTGATTCTCATTGCATAGTACTCCGCTGCAATGACTCTCTGCCATCCTCTGTTATAGATCGAAGCACCTAGATGCTTTCTAAATGTCGTATTTGACTTCTTAGAACAATCTTCTTTGCTTAAAAGATGATTTTATAGAAAGAGATGTCGAAGATACGAATCTCTATAGCAAAGCTTCAGCCCTTTAACCTACGAGGAAATACTATAAAGAAGATGATCTCCAATAAGTAATCTTTACTTAAAATAATGAGATCTGTAATGATTTTTATATTGGTTAATTCATGGGTTGGACAAAACTTGAGTCCATTAGCATTATATCTTATATATCTTTTAGTATAGACCATGGTATAAGTCACCGGATGCATCGAAGTGAAGAAATCGAAGAAAGAGTGACAAATTGAAGTATTTTTCTAAGGATAACATGGTTTAAAAATGTCATATCTTACAAACTAAGTATTAGATATGGACATGCTACTTACTATTGAAAGCTCGTTTTGAGTAGATATTTGTAGCGCCCAAGATTGTGTCAATCAGAGGTCAAATGATAAAGTTGTGGTCTTAGGAAGTTTGCAGAAATTTGTGATGAATTTCATCTGATCAATCGGGTAGACTTCTGATCGATCTGACTTGAGACAGTAGCTTAATCCAATCGAACATATTGTTACTTGATCGATTAGACCTGTGCTAGAATTCCGTCGACTGACGAATTTTTAGTCTGATTTTAAGTGGAACTTGTCTGTTTCATGTCAACTCCTTTCCTGATTGAAACATGCGTAGGAGGCATGAATTTGGAGCTATATAAAGAGGTTCTCTTTTAACCCTAAGGCATGGGACATAGATCTCATTGTTCTAAATAGAGATTGTTTATTGGAGATCATCTTTTCTAAAGTTTTTCATTGGAGAGTTGAAGGGCTGAAGTTCTGCTCTAGAGATCTTTGTCCTTTACATCTCTAAACGTAGAAAATTGGTCTAGGGAGTCAAGTGCAACATCTAGTATGTGTCTAGGTGCTTGGATATGTAATAGAGAATAGTAGAGAGTCGTTGGAATAGGGAGCTGTGTAAGGAGAATAACAAGTCCTTAGGTTGTGCGAAAACTGGATAAGGGTTGTGAGCATATCTTTTATAACTATAGTATGATTCATTGTGCTTTATTTTTAATATTGTTTTTTTTCCAGTTTGGGTTTCCACGTAAAAATCGTGTCTTTTTGTAGTGTGTGCTTTTCTGTTGATTTGATTGTTATTTCCGCTACTTAGTTAATTATTTGCACAGAGTATTGAGAGTAATTATGTTAATCCATTCTAAAGCTCCCCTAAAACCTTCAAGATCTATGCTTAGGGTTGAGAGGAAATCCTTTTTTATAGCCTACAATTTGTGCCTTAGGGTTAGAGTCCAAGTAGGACAAAATAGACAAATCTGGCGCAAACACTTCTGTTTATCACTTTTTCATCGATTTCTTTCCTTCAGTGCATTTGGTGACTCAAACCACAGTACATACGAATATATATATATATAATACAATACTAGTGAACTCAAGTTTTGTTCAACTTATGAATTAGACAATACAAAAATCCTTACATATGCTTTTCTACAAAAATGGATTAAGTGTTCCTAACTCCTCAAAGTAGATATCCACTTCCATTTCTTTCACCCTTAAAACATTATCCATGGAAACCAAGAATTCCACTTTATCTATTTCTTCTAGTGTAAGCTTCACAAGTAAATATATTCATAGAACATCATCACTTTAAATCTATATAGAAAATACATTAAGGAGACGTACAAACCATTATCGGTTTGGCATATACACTAATAAAATCTTTATGATGAAGAGTCATTTGATATAGAATTAATTCAAAAACATTTTGAAAGTAACGTAGTAAAGTATTCAGGAATGGTAGAGACATAGGTGGAAGCGCTAACTCCGACGTGCTCTGCGTATTTTTCAGCCTTGAGGAACCTCGTTATCCTTCCAATTGTGAATTGGAGGTAACCTTATTTAGGAGTGGGCTCCACCCATATGGGGAATGTTGAAAATTATTTCCACTGCCTCTACTAATACTTTAAAGTTTTGATAGCAATAGTTAGTTGAAAAAATTTAACGTGGTATTCGAGCCAATCGGTTGTGAGTTCAATTCGAATCCCAAGAGAAACTACTTGGCACTAAAATTAAAAAAAAAAGTGTGTCGCTAAAAAGTGTGCCGACTAGGTTCCACTTAAGGGGGAGTATTAAGGAGTGGGTTTCACTCGATGGAGAATGTTGAAAAGTATTATCATTGCCTCTACTAACACTTTGAGGTTTTGATAGCAATGGTTAGCTGAGGAAATTCAATAAAGTCTTATAAGCTCGAGAGATTTTGAGGCTTCCGTGAAAAGGATTCTAAGATTTGTGTAGATCTTGGGGAGAACATTGGCATCGATTTGCAAACCCTTTATATTCTTTGGAATTGAGGAGAGACATGGCGAAAGAGAAACTAAAAGCAGAGGAATTAGAGGTTCATGGGAACATTTGAGAGAGAGTTACTGCAATTGTGTAGTAGGAGGATAGTTGATGATTAAATAGGAGAGGAGAGGACGTAGGGAGAGAGTTGGGAGTGGTTAAGTCAAAATAAATTGAAAAATTCAAAATAAATAAAATAGATTGGGATTGGTTTCTCAAAATAAATCGAAAGAGCCAAAATAAATAAATGTGCACTTCAAAGAGGTGGGCACAGCCTACGTCAAGCATACAGGGAAGAGGAAGTAATTTCTTCTTTGAAGAGGTGGCAATAATAAAAAAAATTCGTCCTCATGATTTATGTACTTATAATCATCATTATATTTCAATATAAATTACCATAAAAGTAAAGCGAAAAACCAATAACGCTTCTAGAAAAACCAAAATGAACAAAAACAATAATTATTAAACTTTTATAAAAAATTTAAAAACAAAAAAAAAAGTTGGCACAACTTACATCATACATGTAGGGAAGATAAAGTACATTCTTTGAAGACGAAGTCACAATGATTGAAAAAACCTTCCTCATGATTTAAATAGTTCTAACGATCATTGAAACTCAATCATAAATCACCATGAAAGTAAAAAAAAAAACTGATAAAACCTCTAGGAAAATTAGAATAAACAAAAAAAAAATAAAAAAGAAACTCTATAAAACTTTTAAAAGGAACTCTAACTCAACACAATTGTGTTTCTCTCATAATATATACAACTATATAAAAATAAAATAAAATCAAAGAGCGCATGCAAATTCAATGCTTCTGTAACAACTCTGTAAGCAGAACATTGAATGCATAAATAAAAAAACCGGACTAATGCAATTTAATGTCTACCATTTTCAAGATTTAATCACTCAGAGATTGAAGAAATAATGCATTGGTGATCTTTAAAACATATGACATTTTCGTGCATAACCAGAAGACTAATAAAGGTCTGTTAAAAATAACGACTTAGGATAGTAGTCATCTAGTTGTTAATTCAAGCCTAGGCCACAGATTAATTTCATGGGTCTCAGCCATGAAGAAACATATATATATATATATATATATATATTTATGTAAACCTAGATTGGAATTAATCCAAAATCTGAATGTCTCAGAATTATAATCTTGATGTTATTGCAAGGCATTTTTTACTGTTTTTATTTAAAACCATAAAGTTGATTGCCTTATAATATTACTGTTTTTCTTCCCGTCTAAAAGGAAAGAAAATAAAAGACCAGTTTTTTGGCATAAGACCTCACCTAAATTTTTTTGTTATAAAAGTGTGACTCCTTTCATGGTAGGATGTGGTGCAACTTCGTATGTTCAGACCAAGTTTTAGAGAAAAACGAACAACTCCCCCAAGTGTCTTGATGCCGTGATGTAATTATCGACAATCCTCTCCACCATTGAATCCCTAAAATCCTTCTGCGGAATGAACGACAACTTGCTGACAGCAAGGTCGTCCCTCGTCTTTGTGACTTGTGACTGTAGGCTGGATCTTCTTGCTATCCTCTGCACGATTGATAAATTGAGGAGAGCAATACTTGAAGGCGTTTGCGGAAACTTGCGGAAACGTTTGGCTTGTGAGGAGTTAGTGTGACACGTTCTGAAGAGTTAACGAAGGGAGAGAAAGCTGAAACTTGGGGAGTTATTGTGACACTTTTCTGAGTAGTTAACCAAGGAGGGAAAGCTGAAAAGTGGAGACGGGCATTAAAAAAAAATCTTTCTTAGAAGGTCAAAACAAATTGGCTGGTCAAAATAAAATCAGATTTAGAGAGGTTGATTTTCCATTTGAAATCAGTCTCTTTCATATATATATATATACGCAATTAAAATTAATCTCTTTCATATATAATAATTAAGAGAATAGACAAAAAATAAGGAGAAATTTTAGAAGTATACCGGTTTATGAAACCCTGAATATGCTTATCTTCCCTTCATGTTTTACTGACTCTCTCCTCAGCCCTATGATTGAATCATATCCCGATTTAGTCTTTATCAGAATTTGGATCATGCAAATCTGAAAGGACCAAAATTATGACCTATATCAACCATCCCAAGTCCAGCACGTCAGTAATCTAGATTCAACCTCTCTCCTCAAACCCCATGATAGCATATTAAAAGAATAAATATGAAATCAAGGAGAAATTTTAAAAAAATTAAAAATTAAGAGAAGGTTTCTATAGGTCCATGTGGCATTTTAAAAAAGACTCGTGGGCTATGTTTCTTTGAATGAGAGTGATTTTATAATATAAATTTAGGATTTTATTCACTTGTTGCTCTCTTGCAATAAAGGCTGCTACCATTGTATATCAGTACATAAAAATAAAGCATATTCCATCCAAACCCATGCTTTATTACAAACATACAGTCCAAAGAGAGGAAATTAGGAAATTGACAAAAAAGAAAGAGGAAATGATTGACCCGTCATTTTCATTTTCAAATGGTTGAACGGCTGGGTCCCTGTCATATGCTGCGTGTCCTCTTCAGTCATTCCAAGCATTAAAGTCTGTGGAAATGGGAGCCCCTTAGTCTTAGTCAATTAATGTATATTCGCCGTGATTCACAAGGCAAACTGTGAGATAAGAAGGGGGTGGCTACGGGTCTTCTTTTCTAGATGAATGATAGAAGAAGAAACAATCTCTCTCATCTCTCTTATTATTGCATAGCTTTTGGAAGAGCAGAAAATAGGAGGAAGGTTGCAGCAAGGATGAGTGATTTGCTCTTTATCTCTCTTGCAATCTCTGCTCTATTGTTTCTGACATGGATTTCGAGATCATTCTATTGCTTCTGGTGGAAGCCCAGGAAGCTTGAAAGGTATCTGGGGCAACAAGGGATCAAGGGACCCACATACAGGTTCTTGGTCGGGAACGTCAGAGAGGAGTTCGGCTTGATCAACCAAGCACGGTCCACACCCATGAATCTGTCTCATGCCATCGTGCCACGTGTTGCTCCCTTCCTCCATCGAACGGTCAAGGAATACGGTACTTTCTTATTGATTGATTTCAGAGGAATTACACATGTTAAGAGTCAATTGCACCTGTGATCTTAAGTGCGCACTGACACACGCTTGATCCTAATCGGGGTGACATTTGTTTCTGGATTAATTCATGTCGGCCTCTTAAATCTGGAGGGAGTTTTTAGTCAGTGCCATGCACAGTGATATGTACCTATATGGTCCCTTGTGGGACACACAAAGAGGATTAAACTGATTAAAAAAAACAATAGAAAACAGAGGTGTCGAAGAGTGGACACCACCAGATTGGAAGTAGTGAAACGTGTACATGTAATCCGGTTGGCTCAGCTTTGGTAAAACTCATATATTAAAATGGGGCATATTTGGATTTGTGTTGCATAGTTCAAATTCGCGGCGTCGGCCGACCCCAAGAGTTGATATGGTATCGGTATCGTGGAGTATTTTTTTTTTCACTTCAAAAAAAATTTAAAAAAATATCTACAAAATCTAAAATATTATTGAATGTTGAAAAAAATATTTTTTTAGTAGTAACAACTATAAATCAAATTATCGGTTCCCCATAATGACATCCTGTATTATTGCTTTATTTGAAATTGCATAATGTTTTTATAATTAAATAGATTTAGATGTATATACCAAAATAAGTTAAAATATCACAATATTTATAAAATGGAATTGTAATTATGACTTATGAGTTATCTAATAGTGTGAAACTTAATCCAAGCAAAACTAAGAAGCAATGACCATTATAAATACACTCCAAACAATTATTATGTAAAGAATTAAAAGAATTTAAAAAAACATTTCTAACTCCCCCAAAATCATGGTTTAAAATAGCAGCTGCATTATTGTTTGTAACGGTTGAGACCATCAACCGCTACGCAATTTTGAAAATAGCAGCACTACAGTCTAAACCCTAATAGAGTCAAGCAATTTTTAATTTCAATACTATTTTTCCTATTTCTTCTCCTTACAAAAATTTTCTAAAGCTATCTATACCTTTACATTGTTTCAAATTACTTTAAAAAAAAATAGATTGGCTATTATATGCGAATTGAATTCTTTTTACTATTTAAAGAGTTCACACCATTACGCCACTAGGTGTCGCTGTAACTACTATATATTGCTGATGTCATAGTGTTTTGGCTACTGGCCGCTTTGCATGTTGCAATCAATATTTTGATAATTGTCCCCAGTTAATAGATCTAGCATCAAAATGTGTAGATCTAAGAGAATGAAACATATATATGATCAAATATTTTGACTTATTGAAATCAACTCAATTAAAACGATTATCATCTCTAAGTTATTTCTAAACAAATCTAAAAAAACACTTTCAAAATACTAACATTGATACTTTTATGTGATTTTTCCTTACCAAATCGCCAAAAGAATTTATGTTTTTGATGGCTTGAGGGTTGTTAAAGTGTTAAGAAGGAAGATGGGTGGCTAGGATTTGGAGGAAATGGGTTGGAATGGGGAAGAAGGTGAGAAAAATGGAAAAAAAAGTAGGTTTTAGGATTGTCGACCGAGAATTTCAAATTCTTGGCCAATATATCGATTCACATTGATATTTTCAAATTATTGGCCAAGAAAGCCAATAATTTGCTGATTTTTTCCGATGCTGAGATCGATACGTAGCAAAATATCAGCTCGATCTTGGCCGATACCAGTTTGTATTGGCGGATACTAATTGGTATAGGCCGATTTTTTCATCCATGATGTGGTGTAGTGAAGTTCGGTGAGGTGAAGCCTCAAATCAAGAGAGAATAAAATATAATGTGATCAAATCATTATATAATGACATTTTATTTTGAGTGGATTGAGAATGAATCTTTTTTACTTTTTGAGTAAAAAGTAGATGTTTGTTTGTTAGAGGATGTTGCTTTTTTACTTTTTTTTTTTTTTGGAAAGAGAAGGGAATTTTGAGTTTTTGTACTTTTATATATGGTCCACACATCAAATCATGTCTGTGAAAAGGAGGCTCACTTCACTCCACTTTACTCTCCATCCAAACATGACGGCATTAGTGGAGGCTACATAAATACTTTTCTCTACTCCCCCTCCATGCATGTGTGAGTTGTTTTTACCTCGCATGTGTGAATTTGTGTTTTTTTGCATGTGTGAGTTTCCATCACCTCCTAATTGTGAGTTTGTGTCTCTTCGCATAGAAGTTCCTATTATTTTACATATGTCAATTTGTATCTCCTTGCATGTGTGATGAGTTTCCATCACCTCATATGTGTGAGTTTGTGACTCTTCGCATGTAAGTAACTCTCAGCATTCACATATGTGAATCTTCGTCTCCTCATATGCGTGAGTTTCCATTACCTTGTGTCTCTTGGTATTTGTGAGCTCCTATCATCTCACATATGTGAGTTTATCTCCTTGTATGTGTGAGTTCCTATCACCTCATATGTATGAGTTGCATCTCCTCATATATACTAGTTATCATTACCTCACATGTGCGGTCCCATGATTCCAGCTCCTTAGCAGTGGATAACACTCATTGTTGTTAATTAGACCTCATAATTTTTAAATATAAGAAAAGCCTGTGATATTTTACTTCAGCTGATGCGTGTGTTCATCTCATCTATGGAAAATGCTAAATTTGATAGCGGGATTGACAAGCGCAGGTAAAACGTCATTGACGTGGCTTGGGGCTACACCAAGGGTGTTTATCTTGGACCCAGAGCTTATAAGGGAAGTGCTGACCAACAAATTTGGTAACTTTGGAAAGCCGAAATTTAGCAGAGTCGCAAGGGCAGTAATATCTGGGCTTGTGACCCATGAGGGTGAAAAGTGGGTCAAACACCGGAGAATCATCAACCCTGCCTTTCACCAAGAGAAGTTAAAGGTTTCATATTTCAATTATAATCTGTTTCATTTGTCTTAACAGCATAACTGCACCAATTTTGTCTTTCCATTATATTTAGTAATGCTAGAACTAATTCTTCATAAGCAAATTGCATGGTTTTGGATGTTATGGTGTGAGTTTGTTGATAGGATGGGCCTACAAGAAAGCTTTTGGATCTAGCCTATTTTTGCTAGGCTTAGGCCTCTTGTAGCTGACCCAAACAATGTTGATCTATACTACAAGTGGGCCAGTGTTGGTCCCAACACAGCCTATTGACAATTACACCCATACTTTTAATCCATATACAAAATGGCATGCCAATGCAAGCTCTCTGTATGTTAATGGGTACAGCGGATGCTACCAGCGTTCCATGCTAGCTGTTATGAGGTGATCACTAGATGGGAGGAATCAGTTGGTTCTGATGGCGCTTGTGAGTTGGATGTGTGGCCTGAATTCCAAAATCTCACTGGAGATGTCATCTCGCGGACTGCATTTGGTAGCAGCTACAAAGAGGGGTTGCAAATATTCCAATACCAAATAGAGCAGGCCAGGATTCTTGTTCAGTCTGCTAAGAGCACAATCATCCCAGGCTACAGGTTTATTTGTTTTTTGTTTTCTTAATTGATTGCATATTTATTTTCAAGGAAGCATCTTTAACAAAATGCACTTGCTAGCATTGAGTTCTTTGTTTTGGTCAAAGTAGCTTTGAATGGATTTATGGTTCCCTTGCAGTAAAATTAGGCAATGACTTCTCATCTATGCAGGTTCTTGCCCACTAAAGTGAACATTAGGAGAAACAAAATTGAGAAAGAAGTGAACACTCTACTACGGCGTATGATAGAAAAGAGAGAGAAGGAAATAAAAAAGGGAAGTGCCTGCAATGACGATTTACTAGGATTGCTAATGGAATCTAATTATAAGGACTCTCAAGAACAAGAAAACTCTGATTCCATTGCCATGACGATTGAAGATGTTATAGATGAATGCAAGCTCTTCTACTTTGCTGGGCAGGAAACAACCTCAATTTTGCTAACATGGACAATGGTTGCATTGAGCATTGATCAAAAATGGCAAATGCAAGCAAGGGAAGAGGTTTTGCAAGTCTTTGGAAAAAATAAGCCAGATTTTGATGGCATCAACCGCCTAAAAATTGTAAGTTCTTCTTTTGCAAGTTCTTTTCTTCTGAATCAAATGTTGCTTACATGTAGGTATCTGTATTTAAGTGAGAGGCTTAACTTGCCTACTTTGTGTTGAATTTTGGGAAAGCATAGAAAAATTGGTTTGAACAAGGAATATTGAAGGGGAAATGAGTGATGATTATATGGTGGAGACATAAAAGTGACCCACATTATCCTAGGATTTGATTAACTAAGGCGATGTTTGTGTAGTTTCGCTACCATTTGTGGTCCTCTATTGATCTTCATCTCTTAGTAGCCCATTTGATTGGAAGATATTTCTTATAAATTCACTGAAATTCAATATTCAATCAAACAAACAAACAAATTAATGGACCCTAAGATTTTCTACATCTTAGCTACATTCGGTAAAATCTATTCCCTTATGTTGCTTGGATAATCACTACATTGATTGGAAATATTGACATTAGTACATGACTTATGAATGCTTGGATTTGCTATATCAGGTAACTATGATTCTCTTTGAAGTTCTTCGATTATACCCACCTGGACCTGTCATTTCTCGGTATACATACAAGAATGTGAAACTAGGTGATATCACCCTTCCGCCTGGTGTACTAGTTTCTCTGCCCGTGCTTCTACTTCATCATGACCCCGAAATATGGGGTAAAGATGCAGATGAATTCAAACCAGAGAGATTCTCAGAGGGAGTTTCAAATGCATCGAAGAATCAGGTCATTTTCATTCCATTTGGGTGGGGTCCAAGGATCTGTGTTGGGCAGAACTTTGCCATGATGGAGGCTAAAATGGCCTTGTCCATGATTCTACAACGCTTCTCATTTGAGCTATCGCCAAGCTATGCACATGCGCCATGCAATGTCGTAACACTTCAACCTCAACATGGTGCTCAGATAATCTTAAGAAGGCTTTGAGATATTCGCAGATTCAAGAAACAGTGAGTTAAAGACATTTCAATAAAAGAAAATAATAACAATGTGATGGTGAATAGGGCATATCGATGCCAGAATGTAACAATCCCATCGTTGGAGGATGGTATGTATTTTGGTGTTTTCATGAGATGCCTTCAAACCATTGTTATTTGAAGTTGCAGTTGGAATTTAGATAAGAAAAAACTGAGGATTGTGGAAAGCGGCTATGAAGATGATGAGAAGTTTATCATTGAATAATAGTCAAAATTGCATAATAAATAAATGTCATGACCCGAGCCCAAAAACCCGAGCCCAAAAATCACGGGCTTAGGGTTAACCCCGAAGCGTAACACGTACTCCTGAGCAATTCACACCCGGACCAGACTTTAAATGGAATTACACAAGGGATATTCACATACTTACACATGTGAGGTGCCTTAAACGGACACTAGTCCAAGCATTCAATATGCGGAAGCCTGTTAATATCACTAATAATTTTTCACTTTTCATTAAACAGTTCACAAGTATCATTCCATCCATGAAGTAGTTCAATCTTATCATATAAAGAGCATAAAATAATTGTATCAATTCGATTTATACCCTATATAAGCCACTCATGATGTGCACCTGGATGCATCTATGCCAAAGATGACACATCTAAACAGGTCTTCATAAGGAAGTATACGTATGATGCACAAAGAAACAAAGACATAAGTAACGAGATCAAGTTATGCAATAACAGTTTACATAGATGCAATTGTATGTATATGCCAAAAGTCTTAAAATACCAAAAATACTCATCTCTAAGATAATAGTGTGTCCCTATCGGCATATAAATCAGTCAGTAAGATTCTGATGTTCATTCGTTACAGTATAAAGGAACCACCGCGGTCTCCTTCTCTGACTCCTAGGTCTGTGCCAGATCGGAATCGGGATTTGGGCTTGTAACTCTATTAGACAACTATGAATAAGACTATTCAATAAAGTATAAGCATAATTAAGGTAATACACATTGTATCTAAAAGAATTAATGACAAGTAATCAATAGAGGTCAATTTAGTATACTACACATGTTGTGCATTGAAACAAAACTTGATATAAGGATCAATAAGTGAAAATACATACTATTTGGCTACTACATGTTATCATATTCTCCCTCTAAGGATTTTTACGTTGATAATACCATCGACTAGGCCAGGGTATGAATGAGTCTCTTTATATATGGAGCCTGGAAACTCCAAAGGCACACTGCAGCGGCACCGTTCGTATACTACACTAAAGTCAACCCCACCAGGTATCATACAGCTGATGTTGAATACAGACATACCATTTTGATTCATATGATTGATAATTGAATATGAGTAAATCGTGTAGTTCATTCATTGAGAACAATACAATACAGTATATGTTCAATTCATTTTTACTCAATTCAATGTCAATGTCAATATAAAACGTATATCAAGAAAAGTTTCAAATAGAGTCAATGTATACGATGATCACTTCAATTCAAAGTCATTCCAATAATAAAGGGCAATAATGATAATTTAATATGCTATGCCATTCAAATTAATGGAATTAAAGTATTTTACAAATCAACCCTAATCAAGTCATCAATTGTTTCTAATCGTGTATGATGATGTAGTTTTAAGCTATCCGATACATAATTATCTCTCTTTTGGTGTCACATTATGTTAGGGATGTGTATCGAAGTCCCTTAAACTAGCACTCATAGGAAGGTGCTAAACAAATGAATAACATCATATGAAAGAATCTTAGCCCTCAAGACCCTTCATGGTGTTTAATTATTCCACTGGGCCAATGAATAGAGTAAAGGGATCCAAGAACTAAAGCCCTATAAGGTCTTGTAACAATTCCTAATTAACCTGGAGTTTCTGGGTTTTCACAGCTTAGCCGTAGATTATATTACGGCTGAGCCGTAGCTTTAGTCCTGTTCACCCGCACCTACCGCTAATTTGTAGAATTGCCTACGACTTAGCCGTATAGTGTCTATGGTTGAGTCACGGCTTAGCCATAGCACATTTCACGACTTAGCTGTGGTTTAGCCGTAGAGGAAATTGCAATTTTTAAACTCTTTGGATTTTGAGCTGTAACATGTTTATGGCTTAGCCGTAAGCTATAGGTTTTCGAATGTTCCTTCAGTTACAGAATTCTGTCCTTAACCTATAGCACTGGGTAGTCTGCAATTGCACCCACTTCAGAGGACTTCTTTGCTTTACTTACCAATGTCCATTTTAATTCACACTTCATTATGCATTAACGGAAGCTCATCATGTAGTAGGAATTTGGAAGAATGAAGATACAGGGCTGATTTTTCATATTAAAGAGTCAATAGATTCATATGAATCATAAAATACCAATATGCATTCAACCAAAATTAACTTATACTTGCCTTGTTTTCGAATTCAAATCACTAATCCTCTTTTTGGCTCAGTTTGAGAAGGAACACACAATTCTTGACCCTAAAATGACATGCATGTCAGAAATGATGAAGAATGTCAGTATATTAAAGTTGTAATATCATTGTGCTCTAATAAATTTATATAGTGGTAGTACTTGTCTTATTAATCGTTGATTGTCGTTTCTTTCTCAGTCTTCTTCTTATTATCATGCTGAATCGACTTGTATAAAGAAGTGTTAAATGAGGTCGGAAATTAAGAACTATGGATTAATTTAGGCTACTGCAGTTAATAATAGGAGTGTCTCGAACTCCAATCGGCTAACCAGTTTGTACCTAGGCCTGGGGCACTGGTTATATCCCATACAATTTGTCTAACCCTCATAGAGAGCATTCTTAACTAAAGCATAAGTTACTTAATAAGTTTACTACAAACGATTTAACTCATAAGGATGACTAAAACCATATTGTAAGATGCTTAGTTGATTTGAATTGACTATTTACTCACATGGTCTTAAATACTTACAGATACAACATACGTTACTTTATATTTGCTTGTACTTAGTTGAATTATTATATTCATAGCTGTCTAATTGATGTTACAGTCGCAGATGCAGATTCCGGTCATGCAAAGGTCCTAGAGGTACAGGAGGAGACCCTAGAGGTTCCTCTAGGATTGGAGGAGTAGACAGCTGAGGACGTGTTCTAGGCCTCGGCTTATGTAGAGCGCCACAAAGTTTACTTTGGGTTTATTTCTGGGGAGACGTATTGACATCATACCATCTCTTGCATTACATTTGATTCACTACAACAAATTACATCTTTACCAACACTTTTTACCAACACAACCCAAAATGCGTTGGTCAAGGGTACTTTTTGCCAACACAAATGAGGATGTGTTGGGAATAGTCAAAGGGGGGAATACTTTTACCGACGCATTATTAGTTGCATTGGTAGAAGTACTCTTTTGCCAACGCAAATGAGAATGTGTCGGAAAAAGTCATAAGAGGAGAGTACTTTTGCCAACGAAGTATTATTTGTGTTGATAAAATTATCCTTTTGCCAACACAATAAAACATGCGTTGGTAAAATGTTACCTTTTACCAATGCAAATGAGAATGTGTCGGAAAAAGTCATAAAGGGGGAGTACTTTTGCCAACGAAGTATTATTTGTGTTGGTAAACTTACCATTTTGCCAACACAATAAAATATGCGTTGGTAAAATGTTACCTTTTACCAACGCAAATGAAAATGTGTTAGAAAAAGTCGTAAGGGATGATTACTTTTGCCAACAAAATATTATTTGTGTTGGTAAACTTACCCTTTTGCCAACACAGTAAAATATGCGTTGGTAAAAGGTTACCTTTTACCAACGCAAATAAGAATGTGTCGGAAAAAGTCATAAGGGGGGAGTACTTTTGCCAACGAAATATTATTTGTGTTGGTGAATTTACCCTTTTGCCAACACAGTAAAATATGCGTTGGTAAAAGGTTAGCTTCTACCAACGCAAATGAGAATGTGTTGGAAAAAGTCAGAAGCGGGGTTACCTTTTCCAACGCATTATTATTTGCATTGGTGAAAGCACCATTTTGCCAACGCAATAAAATATGTGTTGGTAAATGTTATATTTTACTAACGTATCAAATAATGTGTTAGAAAATGTCGTAAGAATCGGTAATTTTGCCAACGTAATAACATGTGTTGGTAAATGAGATACTTTTTCCAACAAATAAAATAATACGTTGGTGAAAGTTGGAGATAATGTATACCTTTTCTAAAGCAATACGGGATACATTGACAAAAGTCCAAAATATGGTGCGAGAGATTCCATCCCCACCCCCCCCCCCCCCCCCCCCATGCCTTCTTACGACCAATCAAGATATCTGCTCCTTACAAAAAAACGTTACCTACAAGTTCCTATGCTCTCTCCACTCATGTCTTTTCAATTCCAAGAGATTATATCCCATGGACTTAATCATGTTTGTATTGCCGATTTTTCTCAAAAAAAGTCAGGATCACTACAACAAAATGCATTACTGGCTACGGTTTTGCCCACGCAGACCCATTTTGCATAGCTAAAAGTTATCTTTTACCTGTAAAAATAAATGTAGGCAAAGTTAAAAACCTTTGGCCACGAATATATTTGCATAGAAAAAGGCCAAGACTTTCGGCTACGCATGGTTTGTTGTGGGCAATCCTTTGGCAATGCAATATTTTGTAGGCAAAGTAAAAAACTTTTGGCTACGCACATATTTACGTAGGAAAAGGCCAAAACTTTCGACTATGCATAGTTTTCTGTGGGCAAATCAAAATATTTTTGTTTCCAGTATTTCATTTTGTTAATGAATTTTAGACATTTTTTTTGTTAACGATTGACGGTTTGGATAATTATTTTGAGGCCCATAATAGCCAAAAGATTTTAAAAATGGACAGCCAAAAGAATCCCTTTTTTACACTATGTATGATGAACAATTGAGAATTTTTTCCAATATCTCAGGATCCATGATGAATCACGTTCTAAATTTTGGTCCTCTAACCTTTTTATGCTTCCTGATTACATCTAATGGCCCAGATTTTGCAAAAGGGCCCATAAAAGTCCAGACAGAGCAATCCAATGGTTTAGACGTTTTTTTTTTCTTACAAATATCTAAAAATATAGGAGGAATCAATGATTGATATTTAACACATGAGTCATTTTGGGGATTTTAAACATGATTAACGGTTCAAATTATCATTATGAGACTCACAAAAATTTAAAAAAAAATCAGAAAAAACTATTTAGCCCAATATTAATGCCAAAACACTATAGCCACACCTTTCCTTATGCACATGGATTATGAGTTTCCGATGGGGAGAGGTCGGATCGTCCGAATAATCAATCGCCACAAGAAAGTTGGCTTTTAGTGGCAACTTTTTTAGTCGCAGGTTAATTTTCGCCACTAAAAATACACATTTAAAGGTAAAAGTTTGTTGTTGTTACTAAAGGTATTATAATGGCCACATTTAGTGGCAACTCATATGTGGTAGCTAAGATTCATCATTAACTTCATGGCAGGAAGTTTTGGCGCCATGGGATTTCGGAGGGAAAGAGATTTAGTGGCCACATTGGCTATAATTGCAATTAAACATTTTCTTTATAATTTATTGACTTTTCTTTTTATAAATGATCAATATGTCATTTGACCCAAATCCTATTGTAATAAATTCTATTTGAGGGCCTATTAGGGGACATTTTGTTATGAGTGACTAAGGTTTTATATATATATATATATATATAATTGGAATCTATTACAAGAGCATAATCTTGAACAAAATTGGATATCTCAAGGAATTATCATTAGATTAACTACTACAAAGCATTTGAATTTTATCTTTTTTTTATTTTTAATTTAGATGACTTAACAAGAGACAAATAAACAATGGGTACAATTTTAGTTTGATTAAAATTTATTAAGGGCCCACATCAAGAGGGGGCATTTATTTTTTGTGACTTATGTTTTTATAGGTAGGCTTACCGTCAATTATTTTAATTAAAAAAGTAATGTGGGTCCACTAGAAAAAGGGTGGATTGTCGAATGACTTGGTCCTTCCATCATATATATATTTTATTTAGATGGGTTAAAAGAGACAAATATGATTGGCCCAGTTTTAATTTGATTAAAATTTATTGAGGGCCCATATCAAAAAGGGCATTTATTTTTAATGACAATATTTTATTTACATAAGTAGGGCCATGGGCTCATAGGATAAAATACTTCAATTAAACAAAATAACTTGGGTACGCTAAAATGAAGGATGGACTATTTAGCATGGTCCTATGCAGCAATCACAATTCAAAAATTTTACATCTCGCACCTTAAATCCTATCGAGCCGTCCAATCTCCCCTCCTTGGTCCTTTCTGCCCCGGCTGGTAGGACGACCCCTCCCTCAAGAAGCTCTCCCTGCACCTCACCTCACCCATTCCCATATCTCCCACCTCCTAAACCCCCCTTCAAGCCCACGGCCGCCCTCCATTTCTTCAATTGGATCACTCGCCGCCACGATGCCTGCTCCCACGCTTCCCCCCTCAATCTCCTCCTCTGCGCCCGCCTCCTTGGCATTGCTGAGAAGATCCGAATGTCAATAATCAAATCCTACGATTCCCCCTATGATGTAAGCTTCGCCTCACCATCGAATTCCTCCACGGGATGAATCATGACGACAATGCCTGTAAGTTCAAGCTCACTCTCGATTCTCTTCACTTTTTAGATCTCGATTCTCCCTATACCCTAAATTCCCAAATCCAAATCTGAAACTTTTTGGCTCTTTCTCTTTGTAATGGTTCTGCTCTGTGCTTGGGCCTGGCTTTTGGATTTGTTGAGTATATGGTGTTTATGGTTTGGGGCTGTGTTGTACTCCATGCTCTTGAGTTACTTGTTGATTTGCGATGTTTGTATTGTTGTATTTGTTTCTTTTTGTTGTCATTCTTTCTGAACTTATGTTCTGGTTAAGTTCTCTTTTGAAACATGTTGTATTAAAATTTAGAAAAGCAGCACTATGGCTTGTGGGACTATAGTTTCCAACAATTCCATCTGGATCTTGATTTTAATTATTGGACTATTGTTTTCATTGTGTTGCTTAGTGTGTTGTGTTTTTTCTCTTTTAGTAATCTAATATTTGGGTTTCTCTTTTAATTAGATGTAGTTTTTGTTATTTACTTTAATCATGTATGGACATGTGTTATGATTGGATAGTCATTTTTTGTTTTAATGTCTCAATATTGTTTCATATTTCATTTCATATTATTCATTTATGTCATATTTCATTTTATTAAATAACATGTTCATATATAGTTGCCAAAAAAAATGCCTAAAGGCGGCAAATTGTTTGTCATGCCCGGGTGGGTAAAGAGAGTTAAAATGAATGCTTTGGAGAAGAAGAGAAAGCAAACTATTGAGGAGAATTCAAAGAAGCTTCAGGAATTAGGGTTAAGTAAAGCGGCAGATTTGATGCTCAGTTCACATAGGCGGACCATGAGTACATGCGAAAGAGAGTTAAAGAGAATCAGGTAGGTGGCAAATGATGATGACGAGGAGTATGTACCGCCCGAGGCTGAGGAAGGACAGAGCTCTTCCAATGAAGATACTAGTAGTTATAAGGATGATGGGTTTGCTGGTTCTCACGCGTCGAAGGTAATGTGTGTCTCAAATATGTTTCCTATTTTTTGTTTATAATCACATTTGCATATATATCAAGTTGTTTCTAAATATATCAAGTTGTTTCCAATTATTGACTCATATACTAATACTTCATTTTTCTGCTATGCCAGGTCAAACATATGGCCTTGTGGTCAAAGAAAAGAGGCAGGGGTCAATTTATGTGAAGGGCATGCCCATGGTTCATCTTCAACACAACCTTCACCAATAGAGGCCAATCATGCAGTGAGCATGCCTGTGGTGGCTATAGTTAATCAAGTCCCACAACCCGCCCTACCTGACCAGATGACCAGTCCACCTACTATTGGTAGCAGCGTTGGTAAGAAATATATAGCTTTATATATACATAACAAATTATCCTTACTTTAATATTTTTTTATAAACTAATTCAAATTAAATTATTGTCTTAACAGCATCGGTTCCAGCACCTTCTAAAATGTGTGGACGGGGTGCATTCCGGGGTTTGAGCGCCGATAAATTTAGAAAACAACTCGGTCATGCCATTCCAGTTGAAATTGACTTTGACCAAAATGAAATAGTGGGTTATTGGGCCCCTTCCTTGGCGAGTGCTCTTGGAGAACAAATTCGATCTTTTGTACCGCTCTGAGATATCAAGTTTGCAAAACTTGATAGTGGATTAAGGGAGTCAATTATTCAAAGAGTTTTGGTAATTTTTATAATGTATATATTTCAAACATATTATTTATGATTTTAACTGCAGTAATTTTGTTATTTCCAAATGCAGCAAACTTGACTTTGGAGATTACACAAATAATGAGTTGGTCAGAAGTATCATTGACAAAAGGTGCCAAAAATTGTTGAAGTATTGGAAAAGCATCTTACATAAGCGGTACCTTGCGCTTAAGGAGGAGGGAGTGGCTGACCTCAAGAGCATTAAAGATCCTCCTTGTAAACCAGATGACTGGGTGTGGATGATCGAAAATGTGTGGGAGAATAATGACAAGTAGAAGGTATATAGCCTAGAGCTACTCTTCGTAATTTATATAAATATACAAAAATTGTCAATCTTTTACTTCTAATTCTTTTTTTATATACACATCTTATTAATTGATTATATTTTTCATGCAGAAAAAGTCAGAGAATGGGAAGACTGCTCGAGCTGCCTTGAAATATAATCATACAAGCGGCTCCAGATCATTTGCATCCCGAGCTGATATTGCTGTGAGTGCATGTTTAGAAATTCTTACAGTATTATTATAAAATTCAGTGTCTAATTAGTATACTTGATTTATCAAATGAAATAATAGACAAAGGAGAGTGGTGTACAACAGTCTATGCCTGATAGAGTCGCAGACACCCACAAACGTCATAAAAAGGGAGGTGTGTGGATAAACGACATTGCTGAGCAACGTCATGTACGTATACCTAACTCATTTGCAATAAACACCCAAAACTACATTGTTATTTTTTGTTGGAGGTTAATGTATTCAAAATTGATAGGCTACGATGGTGGAAAAGATTACCTCACAGTCGCAGTCAGATGTCCCAGATCCACAGATTGAGATGCAAGTTTCCCAAGAAGTGCTTGGAAAGAGGTCGGCCTACACATTGGGATACGGGATTCGCAACTCCTGTTCATCTTTTACACAATCTCAACCATCTAATACTGAGTTGATCACTCTGCGCCAGCAGGTTGCTAAATATCAGAGTCAAATGTCAGAAGTTCAAAACTTTTTGCTAATGGTGGCTGAAAAAACAGGGATAGATCCAGTTAGCGTCCCTATATTTAGTCCAGGGAGCGGTAGTGGTGATGCCACATTGGCTGGAGGGCACGATGAGGCTTCTCTTGGTTAGCATCTGTTTTGCAATAGACAGTCTTTTAGTTTGACATATGTATTTTGATATTTTTCGATCTTTCTTTTAAGATATTTACAAACATTTGATGTTTATTCGATGGGATATATATGTTTTGAAGTATATGTTGAATTTTTTAATATAAATGTTTCATTTATGTGCTCATATTTTGGATTTGTATTTATTGTATTGTTAATGTGTTTGGATGTGATATAAACAGGTATAAACATGTTGCAAAAACATTTTCTCCAAAACAAAAAAAATCAAAATTACTTTTGCCAGCACAAATTATGTGTGCTAACGCATTTCTGTGTACCAATGCATTTTTATGTTGGCAAAAGTTGTTTTGCCAATTTCTTTTCTTACTTTTGCTAACACCATACTGTTTGGTAAAATTAAACTTGTGGTAGCATTGTATTTTGTGTTGGTAAAAGTTTATTTACCAACCTGTTTTTCTACATTTTTCAACACCCATTTGTGTTGGTAGAGCTCAACTTTTGTCAACGGTTTTAATTTGTGTTAGCAAAAGTTGCTTTACCAACTTGTTATCTCTAATTTTGCCAACACCATTTTGCGTTGGTAAAGATCAAAATTTGCCAACATTTTTTGTTTGTGTTGGCAAAAGTTTATTTACCAACCTATTTTCCTACTTTCCTCAACACCCGTTTATGTTGGTAGAGATCAACGTTTGCCAACATTTTTAATTTGTGTTGGCAAAAGTTGCTTTGCCAACATGTTATATCTAATTTTGCCAACACTATTTTATGTTGGTAAAGATCAAAGTTTGCCAACATTTTTTGTTTGTGTTGGCAAAAGGCACTCCCCACATACTTTTACCAACACCTTTCCAACACATTTTTTTTGGTTGGTAAAGTATGTTGCCAACATTTATTGATTTTTTCCAACGTTTTGTTGTGTGTTGGCAAAAGTGAATTTTCTTGTAGTGATTACATATAGAGTTGGTATTTATTTTGTATATTTGAACATGTATAGTTGAGTTATATGGATTTTGTAGTCATAGTCTATAGTTATACTTATGTTTCCATTGTATAGACATGGCATACGTACAAATATATCATGTATGGGTACTTTGGGGTTTCTGTACTTTATATAAAGTGAAATCCTTACCTTGATATATATATATATATTGAAATATTTGAAGTAAAGACTATTCGTACTATGATACCACATGGATTTTGAATTGTATAGGTGATAAATACAGACTTTCGCATTGATTTCTCCTTGACAGGTGTCATTGAGTCATCATCACACACGTAAAGGTTGTAAATATCCCTTGTGAATTCTATCTTGATATGGAGTTGGGTGGAATACTATGAAAGTACGCATGTCACTTCTCGAAGATTACCCTAAATAAGGGAAGCCCAAGCTTGGGTTGGGACAATTTCACATTGATATAAGTGTGTATCAATGTATCCAACTAAGAAAAATTGGTTTCAGTTCATATCCCTGTAAGTGGGGATTTCCAAATCCTATGTGGGTAGGTTAGACGTGATTTTTATTAGCCAAATGTTGGTTTTCACGGCTTAGGGAAAGTGAGAATCTTTTCCATGAGAATTTGGTCCCTAAATGTAACCTAATAAGTTAATAAAGGGATGACTGGTCATGTAGGTGATAAATAATAACAATAACATAACATATAAATCTCAAAATTCTCTAGGTGATAAATAATAACAATAACATAACATATAAATCTCAAAACTCTCATTACATGTTCTCTCATTCATAATATATAACCTTCCAGTCCAATTTTGACTGGGCTATATCCATCTTCTACATGGACCTATGAGACAAGAATTTGAGTGGTTGGTTAGCCCACAGAGACTCCAGTTATTCATTCATTGATAGTTAAATACTCACACGAGCCATTCAAGCCTAATTTTGGGTAAAAGAAAGGAGCAATTCAGCTTTGATTTTTCTTCCAATTCCCTATTTTGTTGTTTGGCTAGTTTTATTTTAAAAAACTGAATTAATTGTTTGTGATAGAGAGAATTTCAATTTTTTTCAATGGAAGGGATAGCAATGTAGGATTTCTTTCTATTGCAGGAACAGAATTCCATGAAAACATAATCCTCTTATCAGGTAACAAATCTGAAGCTTTCTTGCTTCCACCCTTGGATCACTCCAGAATGACCTTGATGCATCATGAGTTAGGATAGGTAGGCAATGCATCTAATTATCCTTACCTGGCCAATGAATTATGGGACTCTTTAACTAGTTAATTGATCTTACATCTATGAGATTCAATCCAATGGAGAACATGGTTTTAGTGAGGGTACTGAATGGGGTTTAATTTGTCAACTCCTCGAAAGGTTAGCAAGTGCAGTAGGGTTGTATTCATCACAATATGGGCACCACTTAGAACAAGGAGAGAAGTACATTTTTATAGACTTCACTTAAACTTGATAATTAGTCGATGTTGTTGCACAATTACATGTACTCAGATGGCAAATTTGGGGTATTTGTTTAGACTTTTTGATTGAGGAAGTAGTGAAAATTCTAGGGACCCTGCAGGCTATATTCAGATAAACTTTGACCTATCTTTCATTAGAGGAAATCCTCTCAATTTATATATAGGCTAATAACAAATTATTCAAATTCAACTAAGAATCAATCCACTTAGTTGCTAAAGTCGTGAGGCACCTCCATCCCCCAGAGTAGGGATCAACCCCTCAACCCCTGGCCTTAGTAACAGTGTGTGTGGGTTAGTGTGAGTGTTTGCCAAAAAACGAAAAAGTAAGAAATTCAACCAAATCTGTAGTCAATCTTCAACCAACCAAATCATATCTCTAAGAAGATCCATAACTTTATGGTCCTTCTTACTATTAATCTTGTTGCCTAAAAATAGACATTACCCAAATTTATTATGGAAAAGGACAAGATGACGTACCAGCGATTAGAAACAGTTCACTGTCGTTTTGTTTGTTTGGTATATCATATATCGTCTATGCTATTAAATGCAAGCATAGTACTTAACTAATTATAGCTTAGGAAAACCCGGAAAATGAAAGCTGTAGGAATTGCATTGTCTCCCCTGCTGTGGCATTCTCGACATTCGTGACAAGTTAGTCTCTCATTATTTGCCTTACAAAGAAGAAGAAGAGGAAAAAGGAGGAGGAGAAGAAGAGATGGGTTATCTTCTTACGGTTTCTGTTACCATGTCATGTGTGTTGCTTCTTTCATTACTGTGGAACTTGTTCTACTGGGCATGGTGGAAACCCATGAAGTTAGAGAAGATGCTCAAGGATCAAGGGATTGTAGGTCCTCCTTACCGGTTGTTGATTGGCAACATCATGGACGATGTGTGGTCGATCAAGGAAGCATGGTCAAAACCCATGAATCTTTGTCATCAAATCGTGCCACGAGTCATTCCCTCTATCCATCAGATTGCAATAACATAGGGTATTTCTAATCATTCCCAACTCTGATTATTTTCTTTTTTCTTTTCTTTTTTTTTTTTTCTGGTAAATACTCACAAACCTACACACACTTTCAAAGTTGGCCACTATCACCACAGCTAGAGATTGATCATGATTTTTTCCTGTGGAGGGCAGGTGCCTCACCACCGAACCACACGTGGATTGTGAATGAGATTCTATGCTCTTTTTCATCACTTCAACAGATATATAGAATTGAAAATAGCCTCGTGGCCTCAATAAAGAAAGATCCCTTTAATAAAGTTTACAAAGCGTGACACCTTGAATTGAAGGTCTCCAAACATTGTACCTTAGTGGACACCAATGTCCATTAGCAGGGGCTAGAGTCTGTTGAACTCTATAGAATTCTAAGAGGGACTACATTGGCATAAAAGTCAACTATGACTTTATTATAAAAATGATTCAAAATACATAGGAAATTTCAAATTTAAATAGAAGGCTTTTAATGAGAAGTGAATCCTACGATAAACAAATTGAGTCACTAACAAGAGCCTTTTCTTTAAGGAAGAAGAATAAAATAAAAAAGAAGGCCTTCTTTAGTACCTAGATTTTGTAATTATTAGGATATGCACTTATGCCTTGTAAAATTTTAATTATTGGGGAATATATTTTATTTATATTTGTGAGTGAGATTATTTTGTTACAAAATGTGGGTATTATCGTTGTTTCTTAATTTCGTTTTGTGTTTTTGAAAATTTTTGAATCTTAATTATTGTGGTTGTAACGTACTCTTCACAGCTTTTAGACTGTGACTGAGATGGAAAGATCAGACTTCTCTCCACCTGCATTCATCCACTTGTTTTCTTTGCATTAGAAATCACATGAATGATGAGGTAAGGAATAATGGCCCTTTAATATCAAGTGGAATCTAGGTCCCTCTATGAAGGAAAGTCGACTAGTCAAGTCTGCCTTTAATAGTGAAGTGATTGGGCAGAGTTCCTTGCCTCACTATAAGGTGTGCTAGTTTTCATTAAGAGGTCCCACATTTAAACCTGATCTCACGGTAGATTTTTATCACCTCACATGTTGGAGTTGCGTTTTATGTTTTTATGCTAGAGGGTTTGGGTGGTTGCATTTGAATACCTTGATTTTTATGGAAATGGGGTGATTTTCAAAGAAAATCTGAAACGTTATGTGTCACACCCCGAAATCATAATATGGGGGTAAAGTATGAGATTAGGGGCCGATTAAAACTTTTTTCCGTAATTAAAGCAATACGTGGCTCCTAATCAATACCACACAGGATTTTAGTCCGCGGTGAGTTCATGAAATTGAACATATACCAATACCTGCGGAAGCGTTATTTAGCAATTTATATCAAAATACAATCTAGAGTATGCGCATCAAAAGATACTGGATTTAAAGCTAGAGTTTCAAGATTAACAACATGTTTTGATTACAAGCCCACTAAAACTCAGGCCCTTAGAAGAATGAACCCAATAAAAACCCAGAATAACGTCAGCCCAATGAGGATCACTCGTGTACAAGACTAGACAAGTCTGACTTCGTCATCTGCACCCCACACGGGCTCATTATGTGGCTCAAGCACTTGTAGCTCTTCACCCTTCGCCTCCTCCTTGGGGTAGAAAGGATCGGCACCTAAATACCAATACAATATCATTAGACTACAACGGGGAGGCAAGAAGATAATATAAACTATAATAAACATACAATATTGAAAGACGTATAAACAGTGTGATTATATGAATAAGGAACAGTAATAATAATGAAAAAGAAACGAATCCTAATCTATTCTACAGCACATAAGTCCTACCAACAAGGTTGTCGACCCTTCAATTTATTGGAAAGCATTCCAATGTCAATTCAAAGGGTCAATCCTGTCAATTACGGAGATCACTTGTTCAATATTGATCTACTACAGTCGTTAATAGACCTCAAGATATATATGTATATTTATAAACCAAAACTCAGAGGAACTTAGACTTAAATCCTAAGTCAAAGTGAAGGGGGTTGGCTTCCTGCGAACACACACAGGATTAATAAATGAGAAATTACTCTCGAATCATAATTTGAATATACATAATATGAATAATCCTCTGGTATCTAATTACCCACAATGCAAGCATCTCCATAGTCCAAATCCAAATGCAAGGGTGTAATCTAAGGATATGTATATCGAGTGCACCTCACGAGACCACGCGAAGATGCAACCTAAAGACCAAGGAGCGTATACCAAACAACTGCTGGTTAAACTGTCACCATTCATGGCACAACCCGAGCCCAGGAGATCGGGGGTTACTTAAAACCTAACCGAGGACACACGTACTCCCGTGTATATAAACTTAAACCCGGTCCAGGTGCACATGCACAAGGGAATTTCACACGTGCAAACACATGTATGCAGAAGTTGTAGGTACCAACTAAATAAAGGAATACAGAAGAACAAAATGATTTATATACAAAAGATTACATAAAGTCAGAATTATACAAATGAATCAAAATTCACATTTATTGATTTGTCAAGATCATGAATACACAAAAAACCAAAATCTCATACGATCCCAAAGTGAGGAAGGCCCATATGCATGTATGACATTGTTGTGCTCCGTTGGAGGGATCACATCCACTCCTCTAACCCTGATGAGGCATCTGAGGTCTCCCTTGGAGTCTGACTGTCCGACGAGGGGTCGGTTGGGGTATTTGAGCCTGCAACACTAAGGACAACTTATGAATACGACGATTCAACAAAGTATAAGCAATAACAAGTTAACACATGTTGTATCCAATAGAATAAATGATAATAGATAGATCAAAACATTTCAAGTTCGTATTCTAGGTAGTTGTGCATTCAAATGAAACATGCTCTCAGAATCAAAGCTTACATAATATGTACACACTAGGTGGCTACTACATTTGCCCTATCCTTCCTTTTAGGGACACACATACATATAATGAGAATACCACCGGCCGGGCCAGGGTATGAATGGGTCTCGATTTCTGGGGGTCCGAAAGCCCTAAGACATATACTCACTGTAGCGAGGCCATATAAACTACGTCAAATTCAACCCCGTCGGGTATCCTAAGGCCGAGGCTGAGTAGTGCCAGACCGTATAGAATCGAATAAATATAAGAACTTGAGTTAAAAGTGTATATCTTATCAGGCATATATCAAATACATATCATATGTGCATGTCTCCAATTCATACGTGCAAAACTCAAGTTAAAGGGAACGTATCGAATAGATCATACGAATCGGACTTACCATATCATAGGACATTACATGGATATTGCAACAAATCATACGAAAGAGTGGAGATCAATGCTCGTTATACAAAATGCCATGCAAGTCAATATTTAATCGAATCAAGATTATTTACTAGCCAACCCTAATCTAGTTCTCCAGTGTTTCTAACCGTGTATGATATGTAGTTTTAAGTTATTTGATGCACTGTTGTCTAGTGTTGCATTCTCTTATAAACGTGCATAGAAGTCCCTTAAACTAACACCCATGGAGAGGTGCTTAACACTGAACAACCCATACATGAATGCATCACAGCCCTCAATACCATTCATGCGATGCTCGTGTTCCAATGGGCAAGTCAAGGGTCACAGTCATCCTCTAATGTGAAGGTCCCATTAGGTCCAGTACATACCTACCCATTTATTGGAGGCCTTTGGAAGACTTCTTTACATCATTCATGAGCCACGGGGCCCGAGAATATAGCCCTAAAAGGTTCCTTGGTTGGTGTGAAAGATAGAAGAATAGAAATGAACACAAAACTAGTCAGTGTACAGACTGAATCTCATGAAACAGAGTTGTTCAGGACCGATCGGTTGGTTGAGATACCCGACCAATCGAATTTCGATTCTGGGAGTGCCCCATCGATCGGCTCTGAAGCCCGATCGGTCGGACAGTTTATTCTGACACAGAATGGATGTGCTGAATCGAACATTCTCAATCACAAAAACAACCAATATTAAGACGATATCAAGGCAAAGGGCTGTAATTCACACTACACACATGCACAAGCAACAAGAGACTAAGAACAATTATATAATACCAACATCTGCTCAATCAAATCTTGTTTATACTTGCATCCACGGAGTTCAAACACGCAAACGGTTGTCCCTGGGCTCAATCCACGCCAAAACACAATTCTAAACCCCCATGCATGAAAGAAAGAGAGAGACATGAGTGCAAGTCCTTAAATTGACGTGGAGAAAGAGAAAAGGAAGAAAAAAAACTGAAAACCCAAAGCGTACCTAAGTCACACGAGAAAGAGGTGAAGACGTAGTGCACCAATTCCCCCTTCTTGCTTGGTTTGATCAAAGAGGAGAAGAGATGAAAATAGAGAGAGAGACTCCAACGTGAGAGGAGAAGAGAGTGAGGGAGAGACTTGGTGCTCAAGCCTTATATAAGATAAGGATAAGAGGAAATTGCAAGAAAGTCCAAACATTTACACGAATTGCAATTCAAGTCAAATGACGGTCCAACGGAAACAAATGTCATCTTCAGCATATAAGTCAGTTACGAAAGTTGTCGAGCCCAACAAAATACGCGTGTTGACGCTAATATGATGCATAAATGACAACATCTTACAAAATCTAAAATTACGAAAAAGAGCTTATGTCTATCTAATCAAGGTTAAACTCAACCCGATTACATATCCATGACCCGGAACAAAACCAAAACGACGTCAAAACACAATTAACAACTAAAGCGTCATTAATTAGTCGCTAAACCGGATTAAGTTGGGTCGGAGTGTTATAATTCACATACGCAACATCTTTTACTTGAACCAAGATTGAAATGAGTCTGGGTATTTAAAGTCAAATATCCAAGATATGTAGGCCCAACTTCCATTTCAACTAATTGCAAGGTAGATTGTCCACCGTACACGAATTGAATGATTTGTAAGAAGTATATATGCCTAAATACATCTCTTACATAGTGGTTTAAGGTGGGTTTATCGAAATTCAGGTCAAATGGGGCTTTATAATTGAAATAGGACTATAGTATGCATGTAGGATGAATATGGATCTTAAAGAACCCATGAAACATCACTATGTAGGCCTAAAGACCAAAAACCAACTCTGAGGCAGAACCTTAATTAAATTGATTGGGCAAGGGCCCGATTGATCAGACCAAGGTATTTTCCCTCGATTAGTTCTAGCTCCGATCAATCGGGCTTAGGACCAATCCGATGGGAATCCCCTATTTCTTTTATTTTTGGGATCCTTCTCCCTACATTGGAACCTTATTTTTACTTGAAATAAAATAGGGCCTTGCCCTCTCCAAATCATCCATAAAACCACCTTCAATCCCTACATCCATTCCTCCATTCAAAACACACCTAAATCTAACATTTGAATCCATTTTCCATTCAAAATGGAAAACCATGTAAATGAAAGCACTAATGCTAGAATCAACAATAAAACATGCATTTCATTATAAGAGGATGTTTATCAAGTTGCCTTAGATGAAAAGAGATAAAAAGTGAAGATGTCCTAGCCCTCACGATGCCCAAACGGAGCTTAAATGATGAAGAGACTTAACCCACGCACAATCCACTCTACAAATACAAAGAAAAGAGCCTAATGAGCACTCTAGACACTTCTTAAGCTCAAAAATCACAAAGAACTGGAAATGGAAAAGTTAGAAGCTTACCTAGAGCTTGGTTGGAAGAGGGTGAAAATGGTGTCCATACGAAGAGAGAAGTTTGAGGAAGAAGATGTGAGCAAAGATCCAGCTATTTGGTGGCTTGAAATCCGATGATGACAATGAGGTAAGTGAGGAAGAAGAAAAAAAGGAGAGAAGAGGAAAAAGGGAGAAAGCATGAATGAGATGGGGGGTTTGGGGTTGTAAAGAGAATGAATTTAAGGAAATTACAAATAAGGATTTACTTTTAGTGGATCAGGCATTAGGTGGGTTAAACTGATTCAATTCGGTCTAAGGTAGAAGAGCTAAGGTCTTGGAATTAGGAGAGCTACCCAATGAACCTACAATCTTGCAAAATGGTAAATTACGAAAAAGGGCTTCCATACTTCCTAGAATTGCAAACTAACCCTACTACGATCAAATGAGCTTGAAACCCGATAAAGCTTCACAGACATGATCTTAACATCAAACCAAACTTGTATAGATTCTAATGAAGCTTAATTAGCTAAAATACAATTTAATTAGACTAATACTCATATTAGGTCACATTTCGTTACATAATTTGTGCCATTTTCCTCGATTTATATGCTTTTGAAGGAAGGATGAAAACATAAAATAAAGAAGGGGATAATGGACAGACCATGCAAGATGGGGATTCTATTGCACATGGAAAACACCCTTGTTAGTCATTCCCCACGTAAAAAATGAAGTACGTTTCGATAGTGGCTGTCTTTGTAACGTGTCTTTTAACTTTTTATGAAGTTTGTTGATTTGTTTTTAGCGGCCTTTTACTATGATGTTGAAATTCATGGGGTCACTTTGTTTATTATATTAGAGGAAAATAGAAATTTCATTTATAGCTTTTCCAGCCTTTGCCCCCATACTCGTTTGAATAGATTTTTTTTATGGGTGCAATCTAAAGTACAACAGTAAATTACGAATAAATAGCCACTAAATCCGTGCTTTCCCAAAGTTTAGAGTCCCACCACTATTGGGTTTTGATGGGTGGTTTTAAACAATTTACATGGTCTTCAAAAAAAGTTTCCTTGTTAACTTCTTCTTTATAAAGAAGCAAAAGTTGCTTTTATGTGCATAAGGGATCCCACATTGGAAAAGAGCAAATGTTTTGGAAGGCTATATAAGTAGTTCTCTCTCTCTTTGGTGTTAAGCTATTTGGATACTTTTGTTACAAGCCCTATGTGCGAATGCGAATTGGGCATGCCCTGAGAGGCTGGATTCGGAAACTGGTTAATCGAGCTCGTGATCATTGTGCGCAAGGGGTGCTAATCCGAGCTCGGCCTACCTTGGGGGACACATAATCTGGTATAGATAAAGTAAGCTTTTAAAACAAGCAGC
This sequence comes from Sextonia rubra, assembly GCA_037013555.1. Taxonomy (NCBI): domain Eukaryota; kingdom Viridiplantae; phylum Streptophyta; class Magnoliopsida; order Laurales; family Lauraceae; genus Sextonia; species Sextonia rubra. The sequence goes on along the minus strand of JASUAD010000001.1, from coordinate 107,870,274 downwards.
TTTCCATTAATGGGTTGATTAAAACCATTAAAAAAAGCATTTAAATGTGTAGCATTGCATTTTTTTAAATGTTATTTACTGTTCTTGCTAATGGTGTTTTAACGCTGTGTTAATTTCCCAATAGCAATTTTCTCAACAAAAATTGGGGCATCTAGGCACGTTTAGAAAACACTGCGAATCACACTCTCTTCTTTTTTTGCCCTTCTCTATTCCCTTGATTTCTCTTTGTGTGAGCATTTTGTTTTATTGGAGTCTGATTGGCGCTTGGTGTGTGACCGAGATGAATTATGTTGAGGTCATTGTATCTTGTGGACAATTTTTATTGAGACCATTGCGAACTTGGGTTTAATTTATAGGGGTGGAACTCATTTTAAAGAAAGCATCAATTGACGTGCCTTGGCCACTTGGTGTTGCCACTAGTCCTTGTTGATTTCCGTCAACATAATTTTCCTCTACTGTGCTGCAAAACGGCATTATTGCTCTTATTTATTTACTAATTTTAATCTCAACCCCTGTCTATAATTCCAATAACCAACCCCTCACTTTTATATTTCTCACACCTTCCTATAAGATAGCTTTATACAAACAAGCCCAGGGTACATAAGATTCCCGAGTCAAATAATCTTTGTTATGCTTATCCTCTAGTCTCATATTCCTAATTTTGTGACGACAGTCATGTATACGATGAGAATTTTTGTTGTAGTTTAAGTGTTTATTTGAAAGGACCATAACACCTCTTGATTGTTCTAGATAAGCCATTTGTCTTTAGGCTAATGGGTGGCTTCAGTTGCTTTCAATTGACAAATTTACTACTCTTTCGATGTGAGGAAGGTGGGGGTGGGGCGGTGGGCAGAACCATTTGTCTTAGGAATTTCTCCTTGTCTCTGTGTTTGGCTTTTAGTAGAAACCATTTGTTTCCTAGTCTTTGTGTTTGGCTTTTAGTAGAAACCCATTTGTTTGGATATATATACATATATATCTCTATATATAAACGGTCTAACGAGATGATGTAGTATATGAGCTAAGTTTTTAAGGCTCACCTGGAGTCATGCCAATCATGACAGGTAAGAGGGATTGAAAGATAATTATGGGAACTAAGTATATGCCAAAAATCAGCCCCATCCAATGTAGTTTGATGTGTGAAATGATGTAACTTATTTCAACCATTGCAAATATGAATCATTAAGATGAAGAGGCTAGGATGATTGGATGGGGCTAAGTTTTTGCACAGACCTAGTTCTCATCATTAGCTTTCAATCCCCTATGCCCTTTATGATTATATGAATCATTAAGATGAAGAGGTTAGGATGATTGGATGGGGCTAAGTTTTTGCACAGACCTAGTTCTCATCATTAGCTTTCAATCCCCTATGCCCTTTATGGTTCGCACAAATCTGGGTGGGCCCTAAAAAGTTAGCTCATATACCATAGCATCTCACTAAACCATTTATATATATATACAGGGTTTTGATACTATGAGAACTATTCTCACACACCTATTGTAAAAACTTTTTATGGGGCTCACTTGTGGGTCTCATTTGGAGATGGGACAAAGGGGATGGAAAGATCTATGTGGGACCATCTCACATATCAAGTTTGGCCCCGATCACATGTCTCTAATCTCTTCATTCGTGGCCTACCAATTTAATCCATTCTGATTGGTGCACAGTTGATCCAACGGTCAAATAAATTTGGATCTATATGAAACTTGGGGTGAGTGACTATCAGGGGGGTCCTTATGTATTGCAAGGTTTGGATTGGATGAAAGATGTGCCCTCACTTAGAGTTCTCACAAAAAGTGGTGAGAACTAGTTCTCATAAGATTTTTTCTCATATAAATATACATACAAAGAAATAGTTCAACGAGATGGTGTAGTATATAAGCTAACTTTTTAGGGCTCAACTAGAATTATACGAACCGTGAAGGGCATGAGGGATTGAAAAATTATAATGGGAACTAGGTATGTGCAAAAAATCACTCCCATCTAATCATCCTAACCCCTTCATCTTAGCGGCTATATATATATATATGAATTTATGACATATATAAGTGGTAAAAAATGAAGACTAAAGGAGAAGGTATGAACATCACTGTGAGATAATCCGTACCATTCAGAAAGCTATGGGAAGACACAGACATAGTCAGATATCTTCCAAGTGGCTCAAGTTATATAGAATCTAGGCCAAGGTGGAGATTATTGGGTTTATATGTTATGTTCTAATTTGACCGGATTGATTCATTTGGTTGGTTGGCCGATGACCAGGTTTAGGGTCATTGGTATTTTGGTAATCATATCAGGCTTTAAAAAAGGAAGGGGGGGGGGGGGGGGTGGGGAGGCGCAAATAAAGTAGAGATTTTATATTTATGTAATCTAACCATTGACTATGTGCGAGAGAGGAGAGGTGAGAGCTCTCCTTGTGGTTGTAACGAGTTGGCCAACTTCTTCATGCTCATAGCCCGTGGACATAGCCTATATAATGTACCACATAAAATCTGTGTCATGGTTACATGCTGCTTGTTTTCTCCTCTATGTGTGGTGACTGAATTATTGTTTGCCCTAAATCTTATCCGACACCATGTATATCTCCACCTTGTATTTCCACCTCTCAACATGTATCATTTACACCCACCTCTTTAATAATCTTTCAATGAAGCTCATTTAACATGAATTCCCAAGTAACCTCATGCAAATAAATTGGCCCTTAGTCAGCTTTTCTTTACTATTGAGAAAGCAAAAACCTTGGGGAGAAATAGAGAAGCACTATTATTTCCACTACAATAACGAATACACTCTGGTTTTCAAGATTTAAGTGAAAGAACTTTCTCCACCTTGTGATATATCTCCACTTTCACGTTCCTCAAATCCAAACCCTACCTTAGTTACGGTGGTTAGTCTCAGTGCTTTTGATTGCTGATGATGCAACCCCAAGGGGCAGCTCAGTTGGCTTAGGACCATGGTTTGCTCTTGAAGGTTATGAGTTCGAATTACGCTATCACATTGAAGCCACAAGGAATTTGCCTGACTCCCCTTGGGCTTGAAGGGATTAATTTGACCCAAATGGCCTGGATACCCTCCATAAAAAAAAGAGGAAAAAAGAAAAAAGGACCGCTGATGAACTGATAGAATACCTAAACCACATGAATCACCAATTTGGATATCTTAGACGGAACGGGATTCGATTAGAATTAGATACACTAGTTCTCTCAATGAATCAATCACTCACAATAAGATACATACTAGTAAAACTAAAATTAGTTTCTTTAAAGAAAAATAGTATCTTACAAAAAAAAAACCTGAAGTTAGTATGAAACAAATTTTAGTAGGGTGATTTTCACTACTTTTGGACAATGCCATATGATTTGTGGGCCTGTGGCCTAGGTCTGGACCATATATTTTGCCCAAATGGTTGCTTGAACTTGGCCTCATTATAAGAGGCCCAACCATGGGCCCACTATTTCCTATTCATCAAGCCTAACTCATGGTGGGCAATCCAATTGGACCAAGCCCACAGATGACTGACCAAATGGGTCTAACCTATGGTCAGCCAAACCATTGGCCTAATTATGTCTACTTTCTGACGTGGCTTTCACTCTTTACATATGAAGCTTCTCCTTTTTCAAAATACCATAAATAACTTTTCCTTTTTAATGCATAAATCTTTCCAAATATACATTTGTTCCTAACTACATAATGAGGGAAGGATGCATAGTAATATTCTCCCTTTTTAAATATTCTTAGATTTACGTTCTTAATTTAGCAAATTCCCAAAGATGACTTCTGTAGGATACTTTCTTACAAGAGAAAATCTAGGAAGATCTAGTAAAGTAATTGTTTAACATGCAATCAATATGAGAAAGGAAAGAAAATCCCATTTTGTTTGCGTGGAATGAATTCCCAGGAGTTACAAGGAATGCATTCTTAAGGTAGGTAAAATTAAAGAAACAAGAGTATTTTGTAAATACCTAGTTAAGGTTTATAGCATTTGTAAATAGGTCCCTACTTTTCCATTTAATACGTGCCAAGTCTATAGAATAAATATTCCTAACAAAAATGAGCAACCATCATGAGGTTTGTGTTTAATTTTTACAAAAAATAAAATCTTTATCCTTACACCAAATAAACAAAAAATGAGTATCTTATTATTTGTAAAAATATTATTATTTTATCCCAAGTCCCAATGCCCTCTCTCTCAATAACTCTATCATGCATATAAAGTCTAATTACGTAATTTAAAACTTTAATCAATCAAATTTTAGGCCATGTATGGATAGGATAAATTAGAATTGATTATAAGTACATGTGTTGATTGTCATCATGATTGATTTAGACTTAATGAAATGGGTCATAGATTGAGAGGATTAAATTAATGTAGTGTATGCACTCCCACTAAATATAACTCTTAATCTTATAAGAGAAAAAAATATATATATATCATTCCTTTAAAATTATGCATGTATGGATAAAAGAAAAAGGGAAAAGTGTCATTTCACTCTAGAAAATTTTGGTGGATGAAAGTCTACTGATTTTAAAGACACAAAAGGTATTAAAATGAAAAGGCAAGGGTCTATTTACTAATACGATAACCACAAGGGCATATTTGCAAATCTTATAAACCTTAATATGCAAATCTTATAAACCTTAGGGGGGTATTTACAAAAACCTCAAAAAACAAAAGGGAAGATCCATAAATGATGATTAAATTATCTCCCACTTAAATGGAAAATGAACTAAGGTGACATGAAAATGAATGCTTAGCATCACCCTACTAAATCAGATCCTAGGAAGGTTTGGTTGCCTTCTACATGTTCCCCTTGTATTCTTCACTTTCACCCTTAAATAGTCCTTAAATGGACCTGAGTGTAAATAGATTAAAATAAATAATTTCATGCTCAAGAAAGGAAATCCTATCTAAATCCCTACCAAAGAATACTTTTTTGTAATATTGTCTATGCAATAAAATGAAAATTCTGTCTCTGCATTTTCTTTAGGATGCATTGAACATTGAGCAAGGGTGTTTCCTTTCATGGGTTGCTAATGTTGATGACGAGTTTGGACATCCATGATGAATGTGTGAAGACTCCATTCATGGTGAATGGTGATCATGTGACCTAAAAATTCTAATATGGACCCTTTTTGGTCCAAGTGATAATCAAGTCCATGTCAAGTACCACATTTGGGTTCTATCAATAGTAATTGGTTGTGTCTGATTTAGTCGGGTCCTTACTTGCAGATATGTATGTATGTATGTATGTATGTATATTAGGGGAATGTTAGCATATATCCTTTTCTCACTATAGGGTGAGAGACACTTACATAGAATTCCTTATTTGAACATGACGGATGGATGCATACTAGCATTCTCTATCTACATATAAGCTTTGTTTATTTAGGTGAGTAGTCTGTGCATATAGATGGTGTGGTCTTGGGCCATGCCAATCATTGGGAGGTAGCTGATGGAGAAAAAATCAATGAAACCTAGGGATGTTCAACATATATTCCTCATCATTTTCATCCTTAACCCAAACCAACATCTCCCCCCTTGAATTCAATAGTAAAAAGAGGATCAAATTTTTTAAAGCACTTCCTTTTTTCTTTCGGAAGCGTGGTGGGGGCTGGGGGGTGCGTGGTGGAAATAGTAAGATGAATTTGGGCCTGTGACAAATCACAAGGGTAGTGTGTGTGAGGAGGATAAGTTGATTTAGGTGCGTCAAGTGGCCTCAAACTAACCCATACGCACGGTTCTTTAGTTCCAACTCCTCTCTATGGCAGTTAATGCAGAAAAATGAGGAGTACAAACTACTCATTAATTTGCTGCAGCATGTGGCCAAGCTTCTCAGAGGGCTGGGCATTCGTTGCTTCAGAGCCGGACTGTGAACTTGTTGGGCGGGGCCAATTCAACTATATGATGACCTTCCAAATTCTAAGCCTGGGCCATGCACTGGTCCGTTGGCACCGGAAAGAACACATATGGCACCAGAAAGACATCATAATTTCACTATATTGGAAAGTTGCTTCTGTGGTGGTTGATTCTTCAAGTCTGGTTGGAATTTTTCTTAGCATATCTTCCCTTCTAACTTATCTTATGGCTCCAAATTTTCTGTTGTTTGTTAATGTACAATATTTAAAATGACTTATTTTGTACAGATGGTGTATCTTGGAATTCATTAGCTATGCATATCAGGCTACATATTGATAAATTTGGTACTTGATGCTTTTTTAAAATTTTTTTTATGTTTTTCCCTTGTCTGTTTATACAATCCATAGTTCACTATGATTAGTAAGATTCAGTGCTAGATTTGTTTTAACACAAAACAATGCAGATATAAAAAACCTAAATGCCTTGCTTCTCTCGCCGTATTATGCAACAAATTTATCAGGAAGCCATACCTTTACAATGCACTTCAAGTGTAGGTCAGTTATTAATTATATTGAGGCCTTGCTCTCTGTTAGATTAGGGTGATGTTTTCTACTTACTCTTGATTTGATTTTCACCATTATGCTTGTGAATACTGCTAAGAGATTGAATGACACAGGTAAAATGCCTTTGATTTGGGTTGGAATATGTCGAGGATTTTTCTTCTGGATGCAGAATTGATTAGGGAAGCTCTGTCAAACAAGTCTGGCCAATTTGAGCAGGTTAAAATAAGTTCAATTGTTAAGTTTCTAATATCAGGGCTTGCGATCCACGAAGGCGAAAAGTGGGTCACGCACAGGAGGATTATTAATCCCGCCTTCCATCTTGAGAAGTTGAAGGTTTGTATCAACTTATTGAGCTCTCTTCAGGATAACCAAAATATGATTCATTTTGTTTAACATATTCCTACAATTGAAAGTTGTTCTAAAGCTATGTGACTGATCATCAATTATCTTCTGTTTGATGTTTGTAGCTAATGCTACCGGCGTTCTTTACTAGCTGCAGCGAGCTAATCAACAGATGGGAGAAATTGTTTGGTCCCATTGAGTCTTTTCAATTGGATGTGTGACCAGAATTCCAGACTATGACTGCGGATGTTATATCCAAGACAGCATTTGGTAGCAGTTACAATGAAGGAACAAGGATATTCCAACTCCAAACAGAACAGTGCCAGCTTCTTATCGATGATGGTGAGAAAGCATACATCCCTGGCTACAGGTGAAATTTCTCTTTTCTCTCTCTAATTTTCTCGTATTAATGATAGAAAAAAACACATAACCAATACAGCTTCAAAGGATATCAATTTGCTGACTGTAGTATCATGAATCCATGTCAATGTAAATTTATGTGCAGCATTTTCCACTTCAGTTGATCCCATTAGTTCTCCAATTTACTTGCTTTCATAGCACAAAAGACTGAAAATCAAAGGGAACAGAGTTGAATGTATTAGCTCCTTTGCCAACAAGGTTAATGTATATTGTATATAGGTTCTTACCCACAAAAAAGAACAGCCGAAGAAAGGAAATCGATAAGGAAGTGCGAGGTCTGCTCAGGGGAATGATTGAGAAGAGAGAGAAGGAGATGAAAGAAGGTGTGGCAACTAAAAATGACTTACTTGGGTTGCTGATGGAATCCAACTCCAAAGATTCTCAAGAACAAGGTAACTCAAAGGGTGGTGGAATGACGATCAAAGACGTAATAGATGAGTGCAAGCTGTTCTATTTTGCTGGGCAGGAGACAACGTCGGTTCTGCTAACATGGACAATGATCCTATTGAGTATGCATCCAACATGGCAAACACGAGCAAGGGAAGAGGTTCTGAAAGTATTTGGGAAAAATAAACCAGAGTTCGATGGCCTAAACCACCTTAAGATTGTGAGTATATGCTCTAAAGCATCCCTTCACTAGATTATGTGTCGCTTGTGAATCGGCTTGCATAATTATTGCCAAATTCTTCCAGGATCATGTGCTCATTCAGTTGATCACATTTCAAAGAAAAGAAACAGTAAAACTAAATTCAGATATTCACATTAGAAATTCTAATAGTTTTGAGACTTTTGTGATTTGATTCAGTTCATATGAATATCTGGTTGAATTAGCTTGAAATGCTGGTTTGATACAGACAGTAAACAAAGTATGAGGGAACTCCGCTTGTAGTTCCTGAGAAATGATCACATATTATCTAAAATTCGGCACTAATGGTCTCACCTGTAAAGGTACATTAAAACCGTCTGTTTCTTGGTTGGAATTAGAGTGATATTTTATGTTGAATTGGAAGTTAGCCTCATAATAAATGATCCCACATATTACCTAGAGTGACAAAGTACATTTCAAACCAACAGCGAATATCACTCTCAAAAAATTTTTTTAAAATGATAATATCACTCTCAATTTAAATATTATTCCACTCATTTGCATCTAGCAGCGGTTGCTTCTTATCTAATGGCCTAAATTGACAAGTGGACTCCCAATTTTTTGGGGAATGCATGAGAGGAAGTCATCTAGGCGGCTATATATATTCACTTGTCATGGCTTTTTAGTGAACTACTTAGTTCTGTGTCACATTTTCTTAACTTTGATATGATCAAAACTTTCAATTTTGGACACAACCCAACTACCCATCTGGTTGAATTAGGTTTAATTCTTATTTTTAGTACCAATTTATCTTGGTCATTGATAGTAATCATTAAATTTGTTGTCTAACTTTGAACTACTAGAATCTTGAAATCTCTAATGTAGGTAACCATGATTTTGTATGAGGTGCTTCGATTATACCCCCCGGTGGTTGTACTTGTTTGACGTGCTTGCAACACCACTACAATTGGCGGGGTTACCATTCCAGTTGATGCACAAGTGTCTCTACCGACGCTTTTCATTCGTCATGATCCCAAGTTATGGGGGGATGATGCAGATGAATTCAATCCAGAAAGGTTCTTCGAGGGAGTGATGAAGGCATCCAACAACAAATTCGCATTCTTTCCATTCGGCTGGGGGCCTATGTCTTGGCCAGAATTTTGCCCTTTTGGAAGCCAAGCTAGCATTGAGCATTATTCTACAACATTTCTCATTTGAGCTCTCACCATCCTATACTCATGCTCCCTTTGTTATAATTACTCTCCAGCCCGAGCATGGTGCTCAGATCATCTTACGCAAACTTTGAGATCATTTCAGCCATCAGCTGCACTAGCCATGGTTATCATCTTTATAGTCACTATAGCCATTACCAAATTACAATGTCATATTTGATGCTCCAAAAATAAGATGATCACAAGCACTTTAGTATTCAGAGGCATTGGCTTGTTACTTGTTAAGCTAAAAGTTTATTTTATTTTATTTTATTTTATTTTTTGGATTTGGGTTTGTGTGTGTGTGTGTGTGTGTGGGGGGGGGGGGGGGGGGGGGGGGTGGGGGTGGGTGTTGGGGTTTGTTCTAAATTAAGCTATGCATATGTCATGTCTCAGGCTTGATAATAGGTTAACATGGCTAGGCCTGTGACGTGGAATGTGTAATCCCATAGTAATTTATATCGCATTAATGCAAACATGGATCACTACAAGAAAATTTTTCACAAATCTTTCATGTGCGGAAGATCCATAGACACATGCATGTTCAAATCCAATTGCGGAACTTCGTACTCAGTGCACCCATTGAACACCATGTGATAGTATGAAGGCATACATAAATACCTATTTAAACATTCCATAACTAGACCTACTTAATTAGATTACCGAATTAAACAAAATCTCATGAATGTTTACATGTCCAAGGTATAATCTAATGAAAAGTATGTTTGAGATATGGCATAAGATGCATAAATGCATAAACATATCTGAAAGGTTTAAAAACCAAATAAACATGACAACAACATGTAATATCATAAGCCTCAACCACATGACATGATGAAATAAAGGGACCAACCAAGGCCCCCTGCCTGAGTGACCCATGATGCTCTAGCGAAGACGACTAATAGAATAAACCATTGAAATTCTACTCGTCTATTCCTGAGGGTACCTACATGGTACTTTCCTGAAGTACCTCGAGGAACAGGTAATTGCTGGAACCTGCAATGCCAAGGGTAACACTCTGAGTATGATAACTCAACAAGAAATAAACAATTAGTAAATCACATGTTGTACCAAATAGAGTTACTACATGATAATTGAAGAGGGCAATAGTGTAACTAGGTATGTTAGTATATAATGAAGCACGTATGAGAATCATTTGTAACAGAAATATTTGCAAATTGGTAATCCACATGGTTGGTATCCTCCTGACAAGTGAGAATGGAAAACATATGGAACGGGAATCAGGTAGCGAGCTTGATTATCTAGTGGAGAATCGATGTATTTCTATTGAAAACCAACTACGGTGTGACATATATTAAACTCATGCTCAACCCCGCAGAGCCAAGCTTAATGGTGCCGACTCTATGAATTAATAACATGATGAAATATACTGTACAATCGTGTACATCATACTTACTGATTATAACTTACTTGCATATCATGTAAAGGTAATTGAAGTACGTTGTTACCAAATACGGATAACAATATAAAGAAAATGAAGGACATAACTGAACTGATAAGATAAAAAGAGGTAGTGCATAAAAAGGTCATGACAGTATGCATAAGTTTCCATTTAATTAAGAGACAAGGATGTTTACGAACTAAACTATTTTATAATATCTATGTCATTAGCCTTTCCTTTCGATGTGACTATAAGCCACCCAATGTCAGTGTTTCCGAAATTCTTGGTCAAGCATTGTGTATGAATATAGACAATGGACTTTTATATCCATACTTGAAGGTTTAATCGTGGTTGGGATAAGGCTTTGATGATGATAATGACTTGAAGGTTTAATCGACAGAAACATCTAATATGGATGCATGACAGTAAACATGTTCTTTGTTCACTCCATTTGATTCTGTTGGTCAAATGTAAGATGTAGGGATTCCAAAGGTTAAAGTCTACACAACAAAGGCAACCATGATTTTGTATGAGGTTTTTTTAGTATGCTCCCTAATTGTTTTCCTTAGCCAAAGCCTAGCAAAACCTTAACAATTGGTGGGCTTACCATCCCATATGGTACACAAGTCGCACTACCGACTCTTGTAATTTATCATGATCCTGAGTTGTGGGGGGAAATGCAGATGACTTCAGTCTAGAGAGGTTTTCAGATGGAGTGATGAAGGCATTCAATAGCCAATTCGCTTTCTTTCATTCGGTAGGGGACCTCGGATATATATGTATTGGCCAGAACTTTGCAGTTTGGGAAGCCAAGATAGCATTGAGCATGATTCTACGACATTTCTCATTTGAGCTCTCACCATCCTATGCTCATGCTCCCATGATTGTAATAACTCTCCAACCCTAGCATAGTGCTTAGATCATCTTGCATAAACTTTGAGATCATCTTAGCAATTAGTTGCCCCAGTCATCATTATCGTCTTTGTAGTCATTATCAAACTACAGTGTCATAATCAATGCATAAAATAATTTGATCACAAACGCTCATGGATTCATTTCAAAGGGATGGACTTTGAAAGTTTTATAGTATTCCATATTTCTAGATTGCATGTTAAACAATATCTAGTTGAATAAATTAAGTAAACTTGCAAGCAAAAAGCAATCAACCACACAAGACGAATACAAGCAGATTTTTACGTGGAAACCCCTATGGGAAAAAACCACGAGCCGCACAGGCTAAAAACTTAGTACTAATTTTGAGCAGTTATAAGATATACTCACAACGTTATTTAGTTAATCCCTCGACCATAAGATGCTGTTCTTCTTATAAGAATTAGTGACACGATTTGATTCTGTGTGCCCTGCTCTCCACACTTGATCCACAATAACTTTTCTTCACAAGATGCCAGTAAAACTTTAGAATTAGAAGCCTTCAGCAGACTCTCCAGTGAAAGCTCTAAAGAAGAAGGGTGATTTCTAAGGAGTATTCTCAAGTTAGAAGAATGAGAATTGTGTTTAAGGTTAAGAGAAAGTCTCTTTTTATAACCCACAATCTGTGCCTTAGGGTTAGACCCAAGTACGAACAAAACAAGCAACTTTGGCACAAATAAGAAATGTTTTTGTGCAAGTCGGTGGGTTTCTACATAGCATCCAATCGATCGGTTAAAGGTTAGATCGATTGGGTTAAACTACTATCTCAGGTTGGATCAATCGAATGTTTGCCCGATTGATCAAATGAAATTCAGCATAAATTTTTGCAAACTTCTTAAAGCCATAACTTTATCGTTTTAGTTTTAATTGATGTAATCTTGGGTTTTACGGATATCTACTCGAAATGTGCTTTCCAAAAATAGGTAACTTGCCTATATCCAATGTTTGGTTTAAGAGATATGACCTTGTTAAACTATTATATCCTGAGAAAATACTTTAATTTGTCACTTTTTCTTTGATTTCTTCACTTTAGTACATTCAGCGACTTATATCTTAGTCCATACTAAAAGATATATAAAATACAACACTAATGGACTCAAGTTTTATCCATCTCATGAATTAGACAATCCAAAAATCCTTACAATCTCCCCCTTTGGCAATTTATGGACAAAACTTCCTATACATTTAATCTAAAAAAACACTAAAATTATATTGAATAAATTGCAGTGCGAAAAAAAAAATTTTTTTGTACCATTAGTTCTATACCAATCAGAAAAAAAATCTGTACCAATTAAACCCAACTATCTTCAGCTTTATTTGTTTTTAGACTTTCCAAAAATTCCTCATTCCCCCCTTTTTTGTCCATAATTGACAAAATAATGTTGTTAGTATGCAATATATCTGTCAATTAAGATTCAATAGTAGCTTCCCCTCAATTGTGACTCCTCTTTAATGATATCCTCGTAACAGCTAAGGGCGGGAGTTGATCTGCTTGATCGGGGTTGTTCAATGTTCGTACCCACACTTGCGGATTCAAGAGTTTCAGCATAGTGTGTAGCAATACATTGGGCAGATCATCTTTCTTAACCTAGATGGCTTTAGTCTTGACCATTGGCTCAAACATTTGCTTCTTCCACTGCTTATCTTTTGGTAAGGCTTTCATCTTATTGTAATGAGGTCAATATGCCCTTTAATTCCACAATGATGACATGTGGATATAGCTTTTAAACTTGACACATTTTTCTTTTTTCCACTACTCCTAATATGATTTGTGCTAGCAATGTGTGAAGCAGTTGATGCTAAAGAATTTAAAGAAAAAATTTTAACATAAATAGTTTTACCTATAGTCTTTGAAAGAGATGTAGGTTGATTATTACCAAGACCATGTTTGTCATTAGCCTGCTTTTGATTCCACAAGATGTTATCATGTCTCGCTGACTCAGCATTCATTTTGTTAAGCGATTTCTTTGACGTATTCAGCTTTGATAGTGTCATCTTCAACTTGTTTTTCACGTTAGCATCCTCAGTTTGACAAGTGTGAAGCTCTATCTTTAATTCTTCCAAATCTTGAGTAAATTTCTCATGATCAGCAATGAGCAACTCATACTTCTATAGTACATCAGTTAATTTGTTGGCCAAATCATTCTTATGATTATCAAAAAAGTTTTACCTTCTCATGAGCTTCGGCCAATTCAGAATTCAGTGAAGAAATCTATTCTTCTATAACTTGCCAGCTGATTACAACCTTTTGATTTATCTTGCCCATCTTCATAGATTTTTTGAACAAAATATGATATTCTTCCTTCCACTCAAGTTCTTCCTCTAATTCACTAATTTCATCATTAGAATTAACTTTAAAGGAAACACTTGAATAGCTAGCCATGAAAGCAACATACCTGGCACCGACGATGTCAGGAAGTGAATTTTTTGCATATTTAGAATATCCCTTGTTGCATTTAGAACTTTACCATATCACTTTCTATATATATATATTCTCATTTAGATGCTTTATGGACAAACTCTTTGCATTAAAAGCATTGAATAAATCTAGGATTTTTCTTCTCAGATTAAGATTTGAGCATCTTCTTCAAGTTACATTTATTATCTATCAAAACACAAAGCTTGGTTGTAGATATGCTTTCTCGGTTGAATTCCATTTTAAAAATCTCAAAGGATCTAACGGTTGGGAGGCAACCACCAAGATCCGTAGATATTGTGTTCAGATTTCTACAGAAATAACTTTAGATGATGATGATTCAAGAATCCTATTAAAGTTATTCTATACCAAAAAGGATCCAGAAGATATGATTTCATAATATTAGTCCTACAGGTCCTTTTTTGTTTAATTTTTTAGAATATGACTTGAACGGGGATATCCCCACCTACCCACGTACATAAGTGGGAATATCCCCACTCTTTTTTTTTTTCTTCTTCTTTTTCCTCCAACTTCAGCTCAAGCTCATACATAAGCCCAGTGATTAAATTCCAATTTACTACACTCACTCATTAAACCAAAAACCATTAAACCCATTAAACCCAAACCCAAAACCAAGTCCTCCGTTGCCTCCCTCACCAACCAACCAACCAACATAACTTCTATATTTGTCTAATTTTCCTCTTCCCCTTCCCTTTAAACTTACATGAACCCATCATGATTATCAATGTCTACTCTTTTCTTTTCTCTCTTATTTCTCCAACTTTCAAAGCTCTAGATCTCTCCATCCCCTTTGAAGAGCTCGCTTTCACCTCCTTCTCTCATCTCCACCTAGGGCTTTTGGGAATGGTGCTTTTGATTAGTAATTCTCTATTTTTTTAATCTTTGGGGTTTATAATGGGGTTAGATCGGAACGAGGAGGGAAAAGAAAGAACGAGTAGGGATATCCCCGCTTGTGTCAGATAACCTAAACTCAGAGAAAAAATGGGCAAAAAAGGAAGGAAAAGGAAGCAAAAAAAATAAAAAGAGGAGGCCGCTTATGTATGTGGTTGAGAGGGGATATCTCCACTTATGTCAAAGAACCGAAGCTGACTAACACTTTTCAAAAGAAACAAGCGTAGAAAAGGAAGGAAAAGGAAAAGAAAAAAAAAAACGAGAGCAGTGGGATATCCCCACTCATGTACGTGGCTGAGTGGGGATATCCCCACCCAACTCAGATTCCAAAAATTTAAACAAAAAAGGACTCCTGAGACTACTGCGGTAGAATCATGTCTTTATAGTCCTTTTTGGTTATGAGTTACATTAAGAGGATTTTTTTGGTAAAAACCTCAAAAATCTAAAAGAAACAAACATGTTATCTAATAATGGAAATTGCTTAATCTCTCATAATGATGAATCCAATTATGCAACTTTTAGATTTTCAAATTAATGAGATGCTCTGAAACCATGTTTCCACAACACATCATGATGCACATGCTATTTCTCTTAGATGGAGAGACTGCACATTTGGCATTGGAATTTGGTGATGTAGAGCCAGATGTTTGCTATTAATATGGGTTTATGAATGTTGATAATTGGTGGTACATTTGATAGTGCTGCTCTGCATCATGCATTTTCAGCAAATCATCTAACGTTGTCATATAAAAGTTGTTAATAGAAGACTAAATATATAATTTTAACAATGATGACCACATAAAAGATTCGTAAATCCCCCCAATTTCTTCATTCTAAAAACTCAAAAACTCATAAATTACTAAACACTAAGTTAAAAAGGTACAGATACATATGCCAAATATAACCTAACTCAATCAACTCAATGGGGAAAAGAAATAATTACCAGCTTAAGTTTTTTTTAATTTTTTTAAATAAAAAAGATTGAGAATTAATATCACAGAGAAATTATTGAACATAAGCAAAGAAGTGAATGTGCGATCCAAAACCTTACAAAAAGAAAACGAAGAAAAATACACTAAACTAAAATGATAACTAAAAAGAACACAAAAAGGAAACAAAGAAAAAGAAATAAACTAAAAAGAAAAAAAAGTAAAAATAAAAGCACGCCTCCCCACAAGTATTGAATAAAATCACTATAAAAGCATGCCTCCGTACAAGTATTGAACAAAATCACTAAAAAAACTATCCATCAAATTTGTCGTCTTTTGGATAGTCTTGTACCTGAAATGTTCGTAATAGTGAGCAGCTCTTGAATTATAGGGGCAATTTGTTTAGCATTAAAAATATTGGGGGTTAAAAAGGCTGCAAACTGAGGTCAAATAGCCTTAGAATTAGATCTCTTATATTAGGCATAACATCCAATTAATTTGACTTTTTTCTCAAGAACAAAGTCATGTAACAATAAGATTTAGAGTATGATTTTCTCACAAGAAAACCATGGTATTGGTATCCATCTATTGCTAAAATTGAGATTATGTGACTGCACTCCAATTAAAACACATGATCAATAAATCACAACCAATTGTTGTAAAAGCAAATTACAGTCACATCACATATCATAATCAAAATGGAATTGAGAGCATGATTGGATGTAAAATTGACTTGCAATTGCAATTTTCACCTCAAATGCTTTCAATGTGTGTAGATGCTAGCACTCCCACCTTCCGCCCCAAGATCGTTTCTAGCATTTGGTTCCTTGGATTCAGAAGAAGCATCTTTGGGAAGAGGGATGCCAAGGGCATTATTATTGATATTGAGAGAATTGGGGGCAATGTTGAGTTGCTTCTGGTATTGTTTGGAACAACAGTGAAGAGTGGGCACTCGATCACATTCGGAGCTTGAAATATCCCAATCTCCTATAAAATAGATGAAACCAAGATGAATGAAGAAATAAAATTGAAAATTCTTGTTAAGCATTTGATTTGATCAAAGAGAAAGAATGAGAATCAGACCTACTCATTGTCGGAATCAATTAGAGGACGAAACTAAAAGGACAATTAGCAGGTAAGTCCCGAGCTGGAGGCCAAAGGTTGGAAGCCTATGCCGGCGGGGATACTTTAGGTCGTAAAAAATTAAAAAGAACAATTAGACACTACCTTTAAATGAGAAGAGGGATCAGAAGAGTTTTTGAGGAGTTATAGAAAGTGAATGGACATCTGTTTTGCACATTAGGAACGCGAGAGGGGAGGACTGGAAAACTAAAGAATTAATATTATGCACATAGGGAACCGGTTTTGATGATTTAAGAGGGAAGCACACTCAATTAAATTTGTCAAAATAAATTGGCTACTAATCAAAATCAATCAGTTGCAATTGTCTGGTTTCAAGATTGGAATCAGCTGCTTTCGTATAGAATAACTATTGAATGATGCCCATGCTTAGCACGGGTGAGCAACTGGCCACAATTGCGACTCCAAATTTGTATGTACAATTGCTAAATGAAATCAATTGATAAAAGAAATGAATTGAGGGAAATATACAAACTGTATAGGCTATCCTTAATTTGAGCTATGCTTGAACTGTTATGATGAGGGGTAATATTCTCCAGATATATATATATATATTTATAGACTTTTCCCATGCATAACCTGCTCAAACTAATGCCAACATAGAAAGCAAAGCCCCAAAGAGGTCGAACAAAGGAGTAGTGAATGGGAAGAAAAAAAAATCCACTGCATTAAACCATCAAGTATCTATATAAGATTTCTTAAAGTAGTATCATACTCAATGCTCCTAGAAAGAAGCCTAAGTAGCAAAAGGAAACACACCTGATACATTGTATAGCTATAGATAAAGAAGAGGAAGTCGCAATGATTGAAAATACCTTCCTCATGATTTAATTAGTTCTAACGATCATTGAAACTCAATCATAAATCACCATGAAAGTAAAATAAAAGCTGGTAAAACCTCTAGAAAAATTAGAATAAACAAAAAAAAAAAAGAAACTCTATAAAACTTTTAAAAGGAACTCTAACTCAACCCAATTGTGTTTCTCTCATAATATATACAACTACATAAAAATAAAATAAAGTAAAATCAAAGAGCGCATGCAAACTCAATGCTTTGATAAAAATTCTATAAGCAAAAAATTGAATCCATAAATCAAAAAACTGGACTAATGCAATTTAATGTCTACCATTTTCAAGATTTAATCACTCAGAGATTGAAGAAATAATGCATTTGGTGATCTTTAAAACAATAACATTTCCATGCATAACCAGAAGACTAATAAAGGTCTATTAAAAATAATGACTTAGGATAGTAGTCTTCTAGCTGTTAATTCAAGCCTAGGCCACAGATTTATTTTATGGGTCTCAGCCATGAAGAAACATATATATATATATATAGGACAATATTTAAGTGCATATAGGCACTCTTTTTTCGAATGGTATTAATCTGCAAAAGTACAAAACTATCACACATCATGATACCTTTTTGACCTTGTTAGGTCTAAAAAAGGAAGTATTTCTCACCAATATATATGTATGTAAACTTAGATTGGAATTAATCCAAAATCAAATCTTAGAAGGGTCAAAACAAATTGGCTGGTCAAAATAAAGTTAAATTAAAAGAGGTTGATTTCGCAATTGAAATCAGTCTCTTTCATATATATGCAATTGAAATCAATCTTTTTCATGTATAATTACTAGTGAAAGATGCCTGTGCTTAGCACGGGCAAGCAACTGATGACAATTGCATCTTATAAAACTTATAATGCAACAAAAATTTGTGAAGAGAGAGATGCAAAGAAGTGCAAGTAACAGTTCTAAATTTGAACCATCTAGGAATTCCGAGGTCAATTAAATAGGAGAAGATCTAAGACTAAAGAACAAAATTCAACATGAATTGATCTATTGAAAAGGTAGTTAGTGACAAGTGCCATTGCTCCTATATAATACACTTGGTGTGTGCAATAGAATTGGACCAACACTCATTGATCACATTAATGTTGAATTTGGAATGAGTTCAATAAAATTAATAATATAATTTAATTTGCTAAAAAAGTTGATATAAACTATCATTTCTCCCTTTTGATTCACTATCACACCATACATTATGCTATTTATAATAAGTGCCAACAATAGTACTTCCAAAAAAAAATTTTTTGTTTGAAGAAGAAAACACTATTGTTGTAGTCATGTTACTTAATTGGTGTGAGTTTTTCTACTAAAAAAGCACAATTTCAAATACAAAATAACTCAAACAAATACAAAATAGTTACACCACATTCATCACTACGTGCCAACTGTTACAAAAGAATAATAGTAACTTTTCATCATCCTGTCAATATTTTTCGAATAGAATATAACTATCTTTCAATGAATTACAGAAATAAATACAACATTTAATAATCAAGGATCCATCATTTCTAAAGTCAAAATGAAGGTTTTTTCTAACTTCTCTTGTTAAGAGAGAAATACCTTTGAGAGTATTAGAAGAAATGTTCAATATTTCTAATTTATTTTTTATCTGAAAATGAGCAAAGAAAGCACAGAAACCTACATAGAAAGAGCTATTAATGATTCATAGCACAAAAACCTACATAGAAAGAGCTATTAATGACTCATTTTTTTATATGGTCTTATATTCTTATAAACCCCCCACCTACAATAATTGATGCTAAAGGCTATTTTATAGGTTATATTTTATCTGGTTGTATCTTTTTATATACCCTAACCTAAATTGATGCTAAGAACTATAACTTAGTAGGAAATTAGTTTTTAGCTTTATCCATTATGCCCTTTTTTGGTTTTTCTTTGCTTAGGCTTTCAAAGTACATTCATATTTATTTTTCTTTATTTAACAAGATTTTTGTTCAAAAGTTCTTTTTGTAAAATGTTATAAAATTCAAGCATCGGTTCATCCTAGATCACTTTTCTTGGACATGTGTGAAAATTAAAAAAGCACAACAAAGTATGAATGAGTAAAGTAAAAGAATGACTCACCACTTCTCTATGATGTAAGTATTTTGTTTTTAATTTATTTTATTTCAATTCAAACGGTCATGAGAATAAATTTATATGTAAGATGAAATGAAACTTGCTTACAATTCATTTAGTCATTCTCCAATGGTGCCTGTGCTAATCACAGGCGACCAACCAACCAGTGGTGGCTACACATAAAGTCCAAGGTGGTCATCTGACCACCAAGGAATGAAAAAAGTCCATACAATTTTTATTACTATTATTTTGTTAAGATAGGTTTTGACAACCCTAAAAAAAGAATAGTGACCATCCTTAAGGGGCTAAGTGTAATTTTTTTAAAAACTTTAAGTAAAGGTCACAAGCCCTAAACTGATTATTTATTCTTCATCAAAGCCACCGATTGAAAAAAAAAAAAAAGAATTAAGAGTAATCTGATTTATTCATTAGTCAATTTGCTTGTGAAATTAGTAGTGACTTTACCTGTCACCATTGCTCCAGTTAAAAGAAGCTTTTCTGCTATGAAGTATATAAAGAGTGATCTGCGCAACCGAATAGTGGATCAATGGATGAATGATTGCTTGGTTAGATACAGTGAAAGAGATATATTTAATAGCATTGATAATGAAGCTATTATGCAATGATTTCAAAACATGAAAACTCGTCGAGGGCAATTGTATTTTTTGTCTATGTATTTGAATGCTTTTTTAAAGACATTAGTATGAAAATGACAGATTTCTTTTTGTATATGTTTTTAATAGAGGTTATAAAATTTACGTTCCTTTCTGACTGCCCTGAAAAAAATTTCTGGAGCTGCCACTTCAACTAACCCAAGCGATAAAATTATATTTAATGGTTTTAAAGAAAGCTAAACTTTTACAAGGGAATTTTGTTGCACTTAAGAACTCATATAGATAATAATTTCAATTATCATTAATTGAATTTTAAGTGTGCAACTATAAGCTTTAAATCAAAAATAAATTTTTTTCACATGATTTCTATAAGTCATATTTTCTGCCTCTCAATAATAAATCCCTTTATCTCCTAATAATAAATTCTCTCTCTTTTTGATACATTTTTTTCATTCTAAGAAGCCCTATTAATTAGGTTTAAATAACTTAAAATCTCTAAATTTAAAGTACCATCTAAATCATTTAAATCTCTCTCAAATTGCTTACCAAAATATTGCATTTCTTCCTATGGACTCTTATTGTGATTATACCTGCAAAAATATCCATGATGGCTTGGTGGCAGTCTTTCCAAAGTGCAAGTTGATCTCTCCAAGTACTCCCATGATTAGCTATTTTTAAATTTTTTATACTTCTTAAGTGATTAATTAAATTGTCCTTGCTAAACATGTGCATGCTTTGCTAGCAAAAATAAAATCCATAGAGGTTTATCGAATTCCCTGCTTATGTGTTCTAATTATTCTATCTAAAAACAACAAACTAAGAAAAAAAAATCCGATTTATGCATGATAGCAATCATAGGCCCCTTTTTTTTTGTGGTTAGACAAAATAACACTTATTCATGATTTATAAATGACAACAATATACTAAATAAAATCCCTATTTTATTTGTAAATACATGTTCAAAAATTTTTGTAGCAATTAGAAGATAAAGAAACTAATTGAATCATTAGAGAATAAATGAGATAATGAAAAAACTCAAAAAGAAATGGTAATAGTTATATATAGAAATGCAGATATTGTAGGTCTTCTCATTAGAATATGAGAATATATAATAAACATCCAAATGTGAATAATTTTTAATAGCAGAAGAGTGTGAAATGGTGGATTTGTAGGTTAGGGATATGTTGAGTACAATGTTTTAATAATACACTCTTCATGAAAAGAATTATGTCAATCAAACTCTATTAAAAAAAACCAAAATAAGAAATAACTTGTTCAAATCAATAACAGTGAGGAAAAAAGGTTTCATTCCAAGTTATTTTAGACCTCCAAAACTCCTCAAAATGATTCAAAATAATATGCATGAGTGGAGATGAAGAATTGGACTAGACCTAAGGCCGAAACCCATCTCCCTTATGCTTTCAATGTGGCGGGCCATTGAACAACAACCAAGAGAGCTGCTTGTAGATGACAACAATATTAAAGAGGATAAGAAGAAATTGGGTCTAGAGTATAGAACATCATTTACAACACAAAGGACATTAATCGAAAATCAAAGACATACACAGACACGAAAGAACATTTTAAAAAATAATACTTACAATAAAAAAAAATGAAAGTGCTTGTGGTTAAGTGATAGATAGAGATACATTAACATTCATGAAAAAAATTGTTAAACAACATAATCATCTTTCTCTCATCTCCAAAAACAATAACCATTATAAAACATAATGACCATCATCCATATGATGAGAAAAAAAGAAACAAAAAGGAAGAAAATCTAAAAATTGAAACATCGTAATCTAAATACTACATAAAAAAACTAAACACTCAATTATCTCCCATCCATTAAGAAGGAAAAGAAAAACAGAAATAGACATGGGAGAGAGCCTTAAAATGGAAGGAAAAAAAATTAAAAGTAATCCAGTGACCCAATTATGCTCTGTGCACAATCTTTGCAAAATGCTTAGGGGTGTGCAAAAGAAAGAAGAGGAAAGGGTTTTTATATTTTGGAAGGTGAGTGAGGTATGTTTTGTCATACCCAAAATTTTATTTTAGGAATAAGAGAGAGAGAGAGAGAGAGAGAGAGAGAGAGAGAGAGAGAGAGAGACGTTTCAATATTTTAGTCATTATGACCATCCAAAGATGCTAACTACACAAAGTTTGAGCGTTTAGTTGGTATTTAATTAGTGCACGTGCAAAGACAAAGGGAACAAGGAGGGAGACGGGTGTGGAAGTGAATGAGATGATAATTAATATGAAATCTTAAATAGTAGGGATTTAGTAGATGTGCAAACAAAGAGGGAAGGTGGAAAGAGGTGGAAGTGGAAGTGCAAGAGTACTTAAGAGGGGTCAAAATAAATTGAGCAAGTCAAAATCAATTTGGCTGAATTCTAATTGAATTCAATTGGCTTAATATAGTATAATTGAGAGAATAGATAGGAAATCAAAGAGAAATTTTAAAAGTGTACCGGTTTATGAAACTCTAAATATGCCTCCCTTCCCTTCATGTTTTATTGCTCTCTCCCCAACCTTCTGATCAAATCATACCTAGATTTGGTCTTCGTCTGAATTTGGATCATGCAAATTTGAAAGGACCAAAATTATGACCCATATCAACCATCCCAAGTTTAGCATGTCAGCAATCTAGATTCAACCTCTCTCCTCAATCCCCATTAGAGCACATTAAAAGAATAGATATGAAATCAAGGAGAAATTTTAAAAATATTGAAAGTTAAGAGAAGATTTCTATATATAGGTCCACATGGCATCTCAAGAAAGACCCGTGGGCAACCTTTTTTTGAATGAGAGTGATTTTATAATATAAATTTAAGATTTTATTGAGAGTGCGCCACTCTGCGATAAAGGCTGCTATGGTTGTATATCAGCTCATTAAATAAAGCCCATCCCATCCAAACCCATGCTTTATTACAAACATACAGTCCAAAGAGAGAGGACATTAGGAAATTGACAAAAAGAAAGAGGAAATGAATGAACCCTCATTTTCATTTTAAAATGGTTGAACCAGTGGGTCCCTGTCATATGCTGCGTGGCCTTTTCAATCTTTCCAAGCAGTAAAGTCTCTGGAAAGGGGAGCCTCTTGTCCAATTCATGCATATTCTGCCGTCATTCACAAGCCAAAGTGTAAGATGAGAAAGGGGTGGCTACGAGTCTTCTTTTATAGATGAATGAGAGAAGAAGAAACAATCTCTCCCATCTCTCTTATTCTTACATAGCTTTTAGAAGAGCAGAAAATAGGACGAAGGTTGCAGCAAGCATGAGTGATTTTCTCTTTATCTCTCTTGCAATCTCTGCTCTATTGTTTCTGACATGGATTTCGAGATCATTCTATTGCTTCTGGTGGAAGCCCAGGAAGCTTGAAAGGTATCTGGGGCAACAAGGGATCAAGGGACCCACATACAGGTTCTTGGTCGGGAACGTCAGATAGGAGTTCGGTTTGATCAACCAAGCACGGTCCACACCCATGAATCTGTCTCATGCCATCGTGCCACGTGTTGCTCCCTTCCTCCATCGAACGGTCAAGGAATACGGTACTTTCTTATTGATTGATTTCAGAGGGATTATACATGTTAAGAGGCGCACTGACACACGTTTGATCCTAATTGGGGTCACATTTGTTTCTGGATTAATTCATGTCGGCCTCTTAAATCTGGAGGGAGTTTTTAGTCAATGCCATGCACAGTGATATGTACCTATATGGTCCCTTGTGGGACACACAAAGAGGATCAAACTGATAAAAGAAAGAAAGTAAAAAAAAAAAAAAAATAGAGGTGTCGAAGAGTGGACACCACCAGATTGGAAGTAGTGAAACGTGTACATGTAATCCGGTTGGCTCAGCTTTGGTAAAGCTCATATATTAAAATGGGGCATGTTTGGATATGTGTTGCAGGGTTCAAATTGGCAGCCTTGGCCGACCCCAAGTGCTGATATGGTATTGGTATCATGGCGTGATTTTTTTTTACTTCAAAAAAATTTTAAAAAATATCCAAAAAATCTAAATATTATTAAATATTGAAAAAAATATTTTTTTTCAATAGTAACAACTATAAATCAAATTATCAGATCCCCATGATGACATCATGTATCGCTGCTTTATTTGAAATTGCATAATTTTTTTAATAATTAAATAGATTTAGATGTATATACCAAAATAAGTTAGAATATTACAATTTTTATAAAATGGAATCGTAATTATGACTTATGAGTTATCTAATAGTGTGAAACTTAATCCAAGCAAAACTAAGAAGCAATGACCATTATAAATACACTCCAAAAAATTATTATGTAAAGAATTAAAAGAATTAAAAAAACCATTTCTAACTCCCCCAAAGTCATGGTTTAAAATAACAATTGCATTATTGGCTATAACGGTTAAGACCATCAATCGCTACGCAATTTTAAAAATAGCAGCACTACAGTCTAAACCCTAATTGATTCAAGTAATTTTTAATTTCAACACTATTTTTCCTATTTCTTCTCCTTACTAAAATTTTCTAAAGCTGTCTATACTTTACATTGTTCCAAATTACTAAAAAAAAAAACAGATTGGGTATTACATAAGATTTGAATTCTTTTTACTATTTAAAGAGTTCACACCATTATGCCACTAAGTATCATTGCAACTACTACGTATTGCCCATTTCATAGCGTTTTGGCCACCGGCCACTATGCATGTTGCAATCAATATTTTGATAATTGTCCCCAATTAATAGATCTAGCATCAAAATGTGGAGATCTAAGAGAATGAAACATATATATGATCAAATATTTTGACTTATTGAAATCAACTCAATCAGATGATAATCATTCAAAAAATAATAATCATCTCTAAACTATTTCTAAACAAATCTAAAAAAACACATACAAAATACTAACATTGATACTTGTATGTGATTTTTCCTTACCAAATCGCCAAAAGAATTTATGTTTTTGATGGCTTGAGGGTTGTTAATGTGTTAAGAAGGAAGATGGGTGGCTAGGATTTGGAGGAAATGGGTTGGAATGGGGAAGAAGGTGGGAAAAAATTTTAAAAAATAGGTTTTAGGATTGTCAACCGAGAATTTCAAATTCTCGGCCAAATTATTGATTCACATTGATATTTTCAAATGATTGGCCAAGCAGCCAATAATTTGCGGATTTTTTCCGATAGCGAGATCAATACGCAGCAAAATATCGGCTCGGTCTTGGCCGATACTAATTGGTATTGGCCGATATTTTCATCCATGATGTGGTTTAGTGAAGTGTGGTGAGGTGAAGCCTCAAATCAAGAGTAAAAAAAATGTATAATGTGATCAAATCATTATATGATGACATTTTATTTTTAGTGGATTGAGAATGAATCTCTTTTACTTTTTGTGTAAAAAGTAGATGTTTGTTTGTTTAGTGGCTAGAGAATATTGCTTTTTTACTTTTTTTTTAAAGAGAAGGGAATTTTAAATTTTTGTACTTTTGAATATGATTCGCACAACAAATCATGTCTGTGAAATGGAGGCTCACTTCACTCCACTTTACTCTCCATCCAAACATGACGGCATTAGTGGAGGCTGCATAAATACTTTTCTATACTCCCCCTCCATGCATGTGTGAGTTGTTTTTACCTTGTATGTGTGAATTTGTGTTTCTTTACATATGTGAGTTTCTATCTCCTCCTATTTGTGAGTTTGTGTCTCTTCGCATATAAGTTCCTATTATCTCACATATGTCAATTTGTGTCTCCTTGCATGTGTGAGTTTTCATCACCTCATACGTGTGAGTTTGTGACTCTTCGCATGTAAGTAACTCTCAGCATTCACATATGTAAATTTGCGTCTCCTCATATGTGTGAGTTTCCATCACCTTGTGTCTCTTCATATTTGTGAGTTCCTATCATCTCACATATGTGAGTTTATCTCCTTGTATGTGTGAGTTCCTATCACCTCATATGTGTGAGTTGCGCCTCCTCATATATACGAGTTATCATTACCTCACATGTGCAGTCCCAAGGTTCCAGCTCCTTTGCAGTGGATAACTCTCGTTGTTAATTAGACCTCATTATTTGTAAGAACAAGAAAAGCCTGTGATATTTTGCTTCAGCTAATGCGTGTGTTCATCTCATCTATGAAAAATGCTAAATTTGATCGGGGGATTGACAAGTGCAGGTAAAACGTCATTGACGTGGCTTGGGGCTACACCAAGGGTGATTATCTTGGACCCAGAGCTTATAAGGGAAGTGCTGACCAACAAATTTGGTAACTTTGGAAAGCCGAAGCTTAGCCGAGTTGAAAGGGCATTAATAACTGGGCTTGTGGCCCATGAAGGTGAAAAGTGGGTCAAACACCGGAGAATCATCAACCCTGCCTTCCACCAAGAGAAGTTAAAGGTTTCATATTTCAGTTATAATCTGTTTAATTTGTCTTAACAGCATAATTGCACCAATTTTGTCTTTCCATTAAGTTTAGTAATGCTAAAACTAATTCTTCATGAGCAAATTTCATGGTTTTGGATGTTATGGTATGAGTTTGTTGATAGGATGGGCCTACAAGAAAGCTTTTGGATCTAGCCTATTTTTGCTAGGCTTAGGCCTCTCGTAGCTGACCCAAACAACGTTGATATATACTACAAGTGGGCATGTTGGTCCCAACACATCCTATTGACAATTGCACCCATACTTTTAATAGATATACAAAATGGCATGCCAATGCGAGCTTTCTGTACGTTAATGGATACAGCGGATGCTACCAGTGTTCCATACTAGCTGTTATGAGGTGATCAACAGATGGGAGGAATCAGTTGGTTCTGATGGGTCTTGTGAGTTGGATGTGTGGCCTGAATTCCAAAATCTCACTGGAGACGTCATCTCTCGGACTGCATTTGGTAGTAGCTACAAAGAAGGGATGCAAATATTCCAATACCAAACAGAGCAGGCTAGGATTCTTGTTCAGTCTGCTAAGAGCACAATCATCCCAGGCTACAGGTTTATTTGTTTTTGTTTTCTTAATTGATTGCATATTTATTTTCAAGGAAGCATCTTTAAAAAAATGCACTTGCTAGCATCTAGTTCTCTGTTTTGGTCAAAGTAGCTTTGAATGGCATTTATGGTTCCCTTACAGTAAAATTATAGGCAATGAGTTCTCATCTATTCAGGTTCTTGCCCACTAAAGTGAACATTAGGAGAAACAAAATTGAGAAAGAAGTGAACACTCTACTAAGGCGTATGATAGAAGAAAGAGAGAAGGAAATGAAAATGGGAAGTGCTAGCAATGACGATTTACTGGGCTTGCTAATGGAATCTATTTTTAAGGACTCTCAAGAAGAAGGAAACTCTGATTTCATTGCCATGACGATTGAAGATGTTATAGATGAATGGAAGGTCTTCTACTTTGCTGGGCAGGAAACAACCACAATTTTGCTAACATGGACAATGGTTGCATTGAGCATTGATCAGAAATGGCAAATGCAAGCAAGGGAAGAGGTTTTGCAAGTCTTCGGAAAAAATAAACCAGATTTTGATGGCATCAACCGTCTAAAAATTGTAAGTTCTTCCGTTGCAAGTTCTTTTCTTCTGAATCAAATATTGCTTACATGTAGGTATCTGTATTTAAGTGAGAGGCTTACGTGCCTACTTTGTGTTGAATTTTGGGAAAGCATAGAAAAATTGGTTTGAGCAAGGGGTATTAAAAGGGCGAAGAGTGATGATTATATGGTGGAGACATAAAAGTGAGCCACATTATCCTAGGATTTGATTAACTCGAGCGATGTTTGTGTAGTTTTGCTATCATTTGTAGTCCTCTACTGATCTGTTGGGAAAAGCGGCGCAACGAAACAACCCGCGATCAACGGATCTACCACGATCAACGCAAGCAATCACACCATCAAGCAATCACACACATGACACAGTAGTTTTACGTGGTTCGGCAACCATGCCTACGTCCACGGGAGGAGAGAATTCATCTACTATGATCCCATCTCAATCCCCTCTCAGGATCTAGGGTTACAATACATCAATATATATAGTTCCCGCTTTCTTGGCCACCAAGAAAACCCATACACAATGACTAAAATACCCCTAACCCTGAGCCTTGGTTCTGGCTAAACCAGACGACCGATCTGGCTAAACCGGAATACAAGACACAACCCAACAATCTCCACCTTGGCTTGGATTCCGCAAATCCTCAGAGCCACCTTGAGATACCCGGTAATGTCTTCACGCACCTTGCTGAAGGGTACGTCTCCGCACACGCTACGACCTAGCGTGGCCACAGTTGCCTCCTTTGACCTCAACACCACCATCTTGAACCTTCGAAGCGCTCTCCATTTGTTGCCACATGCATGCATCCTTGCAACACAATGAACCTAACTTCCATCCGTCAAGACAAAACTGAAGACCTCCCCGAATCCGGATCTCACTGGTACCTTGTGAATCCTTCCTTCTGTCTCCATTCCGGTGTTCTTTCCATCAAATCTGCAACTGTCCTGTTCTAGCTTGTTCCGGTGGGTTGGGCACAGTACATGTGGGTTAAGTATGACCCGATGCTTAAACCGGCTTACTCCGACTTGAACAAAACTACTTTTTCCCCGAGAAAATCATCTCCGTTCAGGGCTTCCTGGATTTCCTCTAGATGATATCATTGAAGATCCATCAATCCATCTTCCAATGATCCGTCGCATCTAACTCCACCTGAACCACAGATTTCCTTCCCTGTTATTTGATGTCTCCTTCACTGCTCCACCTGAAAAAGCATCCCCTATCAACCTGTAGAGATTTCTGACCATCTCACCCTCCATGATGACCAATGTTCCCTTTTCCACCTTCGTAACTCCACCCGCTACAGTGCACTTGCAGCCTTTGAAGTATAAGGCACACAAAGAAATCCAATTCTTCGTAATCTCGGAACATATATCACAACCGTTAGGGTTTGAATAACATCATTATACATCTGGATTTCTACCGTTCTTATCTCAAATGCTCATCAGTGGCATTATTCCCCCATAAGAACAAATCCATCAACCATGATAGTTATTTGCATCAAACGAATCTCTACGCGAACATATAATAAAAAGAATCTGAATCCCAATACCATGAATCAACAACCGGATCCATACCTGTAGCGACCAAAACTGATTCCCTGTCAACCGAATCCGAGTTTTGTTGCACACTACCTCCTTCTGATTCTGATTCCTTTTGCTTTTTCTTCCACTTTGGCATGTCGCTCCTTCCTGATCCCTTCGACGCGGATCTAAGCTTTCCATCAAAGTTCTGGAGCAATCTACCATTCTTGACATCAAGTAACACTTTTCAATCATTGCTGTGTCATGGAGTCTAACACTCTATCCTGCCAATCCCTGAAGTCGTTTCTCCATCAAACACTTCAATCTGGCCCGTGATGCTTGAATCCATTGCTATCATCGTGAATCTGTCAGTTTCTTCAGTCCCCCAATTTTCTGCCCATCAAACTGCCAATATCTTTTATCAACCTCGTAGATCTCGTCACCGTGAGCACGCTGGAAGAAACGGATCTGAAATCCGACTCCGGATGGCTTCGATATCGCAGAATTAATTCTCTACACTCCAATTGGTCAAACATCCATGTTGACCGTTGACCAGCCCATCTTCTTCCATATATGCGTAGATCTGCTCAAAACGAGTCCGTAGGCTCAAACGGATCTCCGATCGGACATCGGACGATCAAGATATCGCAGAAACAATTTCAGCCGTTGAATCTGGTCAAACCTGCCTGTTGACCGTGCTGACGTCACTGCTGACGTCACGGCTTGCTGGCAAACTGGGCTTCTGAAACGGATCCGGGTCGGGTTCACCTGACCCGGAACTGAAACTGAACTGCAGGTTGCGCTGGGCTGGACTCTGCGCACACGGGTCAGGTCTGACCTGACCCGAACTGGCCCAGAACTGCTGCTTCTCTAACTGGGTCAGGTCTAACCCGACCTGGACCCGAACCTGCAGCCTGCTCTGCCTGGGCTTTGCCGCTGACAGGTCAGGTCAACCCGACCTGACCTTGACTTGAACTGGGCTTCTTTCTCCACGGGTGAGGTCGAACCGACCCAACCCGTCACCTGGAATCGACCTGTGCCTGTTCTGCTGGGCTTATACTTCACGGGTCAGGTCAAACTGACCCGACCCGACCCAACGACCCAGTAAACTGGGTCGTCTTCAACGAGCGACCCTGTCTGCAACCCGGTGTCTGCAACCCGGTTTGCGGCGGCCGGTCGCGCTTCTTCTCCGGAGGCCTGGTCCGGCGACCAGCGGCGACTGAGGCGGCGGCGACTGCGGCTGCGACGGCCACAGCGACGGGTAACTGCGGCGATCGGTGACGTGCGACGGTAGAGAACCTTCTCTGTCTTCTTCCTCGGCAATTACAGCGGGATTCTCTCCGATATCTTCGCCGATTACCCGATCGAGATCCCCGATTAGGTGCTGCACAACTCGCCAACGGCCGAGAATCCTCTTTCCTCGGTCGCGGTCAGGATCGAATGGCTGATATGCGTTCTCCTCGTTCTCAATTCTGCAACCAACCAAAGCAGCAGCAGCACCGAATCCCTGCTCCCTGCTCCCTGCTATGTGCACGGCTCCCTGCTTTCTGCCGAAAGTACCGGATCTTCCTCCTGGTTTCCTTTCCTCCCTCTCTGCTTTGCCAAACCGAAAAACAGAACAAAGAAAATTCTGCACCAACCCTCTTGGTCCAAATTCTGCTCTGATACCACTTGTTGGGAAAAGCGGCGCAACGAAACAACCCGCGATCAACGGATCTACCACGATCAACGCAAGCAATCACACCATCAAGCAATCACACACATGACACAGTAGTTTTACGTGGTTCGGCAACCATGCCTACGTCCACGGGAGGAGAGAATTCATCTACTATGATCCCATCTCAATCCCCTCTCAGGATCTAGGGTTACAATACATCAATATATATAGTTCCCGCTTTCTTGGCCACCAAGAAAACCCATACACAATGACTAAAATACCCCTAACCCTGAGCTTTGATTCTGGCTAAACCAGACGACCGATCCGGCTAAACCGGAATACAAGACACAACCCAACATGATCTTCATCTCTTATAAATTCACAAAAATTCAATATTCAATCAAACAACCAAACAAATTAATGGACCCTAAGATTTATTACATCCTTGCCATATTCAGTAAAATCTATTTCTTTATATTGCTTAGATAATCACTACACTGATTGAAAATATTGACATTAGTACATGACTTATGAATGCTTGGATTTGCCATATCAAGTAACTATGATTCTCTTTGAAGTTCTCCGATTATACCCACCTTCATCTGTTATTTTTCGGTATACATACAAGAATGTGAAACTAGGTGATATCGCCTTTCCGCCCGGTGTACAAGTTTCTCTGCCCGTGCTTCTACTTCATCATGACCCCGAAATATGAGGTGAAGATGCAGATGAATTCAAACTAGAGAGATTCTTAGAGGGAGTTTCAAATGCATCGAAGAATCAAGTCATGTTCATTCCATTTGGGTGGGGTCCAAGGATTTGTATTGGGCAGAACTTTGCCATGATAGAGGCTAAAATGGCCTTGTCCATGATTCTACAACGCTTCTCATGTGAGCTATCACCAAGCTATGCACATGCTCCATACAACGTCTTAACACTTCAACCTCAACATGGCGCTCAGATAATCTTAAGAAGACTTTGAGATATTCACAAATTCAAGAAACAGTGAGTTAAAGACATTTCAATAAAAGAAAATAATAACAATGTGATGGTGAATAGGGCATATCGATACCAGAATGTTACAATCCCATCTTTGGAGGATGGCATGTATTTTTGTGTTTTCATGAGATGCTTTCAAACCATTGTTATTTGAAGTTGTAGTTGGAATTAAGATAAAAAAAAAAAAAACAGAAGAATGTGGATAGAGGATATGAAGATGATGAGAAGTTTATCATTGAATAATAGTCAAAATTGCATAATAAATAAATGTCATGACCCGAGCTCAAAAATCACGGGCTTATGGTTAACCCCATGGCGCGACACATGTACTCCTGTGCAATTTACACCCGGACCAGAGTCTGAATGGAATTAAACAAAGGATATTCACATACTTAATTATATGTGTGAGGTGTTTTAAACGGACACCAGTCCAAGCATTTAATATATGGAAGCCTGTCAATATCGCCTATAATTTTTCACTTTTCATTAAATAGTTCACAAGTATCATTCCATCCATGAAGTAGTCCAATCTTACCATATAAAGAGCATAAAATAGGTATATCAATTCGATTTATACCCTGTACAACCCACTCATGATGTGCACCTAGATGCATCTATACCAAGGATGGCACATCTAAACAGGTCTACATAAGGAAGTATAAGTATGATGTACAAAGAAACAAAGACATACGTAACGAGATCAAGTTATGCAATAATAGTCTACATGGATGCAATTATATGTATATGCTAAAAGTCCCAAAATACCCAAAATACTCATCTCTAAGATAACAATGTGTTGCTCTCGTATATGGATCAGTCAATAAACTTCTGTTGTCCATTCGTTACAGCCTGAAGGAACCACTGCAGTTTCTTTCTCTGACTCCTAGGTCTACACCAAATCGGAATCGGGATTTGGGCTTGTAACACCATTAGACAACTATGAATAAGTCTATTCAGCAAAGTATAAGCATAATCAAGGTAATACGCGTTATATCTAAAGAATTAATGACAAGTAATCAATAGAGATCAATTCAGTATACTACACATGTTGTGCATTGAAACAAAATATGATATAAGGATCAATAAGTGAAAATACATACTATTTAGCTATTACATTTGCCATATCCTCCCTTTAGGGATCTTTACATTGAGAACACCATCGACCAGGCTAGAGTATGAATGGGTCTCTTCATACATGGAGTCTGGAAGCTCCAAAGGTACATTGCAGCGCCATCGTTCGTATACTACACCAAAGTCAACCCCACCAGGTATAATAAGGTTAAAGCTGAGTAGAGTTAGACCATTTCGATTCATATGATTGATAATTAAACTTGAGTAAATCGTGCAATTCATTCATTGAGAAGAATACAATACAGTATATGTTCAATTCATTCGTTCAATTCATTTTTACTTAATTCAATGTCAATATCAATATAAAATGTATATCAAGAAACATTTCAAATAGAATCGATGCATACTATGATCATTTCAATTCAAAGTCATTCCAATAATAGAGGGCAATAATTTAATTTAATATGCTATGCAATTCAAATTAATGGAATCAAGGTAATTTACAAATCAACCATAATCTAGTCATCCATTGTTTTTAATCGTGCATGATGATGTATTATTAAGTTATTCGATACACGATTGTCTCTCTTTTAGTGTCACATTGTGTCAGGGATGTGTATCGATGTCCCTTAAACCAACACTCATGGGAAGGTGCTAAACAAATAGATAACATCCCATGAAAGAATCTCAGCCCTCAAGACCCTTTATGGTATTTAATTGTTCTACTGGGCCAATGAATAGGGTAAAGGGATCCAAAAACTAAGGCCCTACAAGATCTTATAACAATTCCTAATAACCTAGAGTTTTTAGGTTCTCACAGTTTAGTCGTGAGTTGCTTAGGGCTTAGCTGTCGATTACACTATGGCTAAGCCATAGTTTCAATCCTGTTCAGCCGCACCTACGGCTGAGCCATAGAATAGCCTACGGTTTAGCAGTAGGATGTCTACGGTTGAGTCATGGCTAGGCGACGGCTTCGCCGTGGCTTAGTCATAGAGGAAATTGCAATTTTTAAGCTCTCTGGATTCTGAGCCATAACATGAAGCTTCAGGTTTTTGGATGTTCCTTCAGTTATAGAATTCTGTCCTTAACCCATAGCACTAGGTAGTTTACAATTGAACCCACTTCAGAGGACTTCTCTGCTCTTCATACCAATGTCCATTTTAATTCACACTTCATCATGCATTAATGGAAGCTCATCATGCAATAAGAATTTAGAAGAATGAAGATACAGGGGCTAATTTTTCACATTAAAGAGCTAATAAATTTACATGAATTATAAAATACCAACATGCATGCAACCAAAATTAGCTTATACTTGCCTTATTTTCGAATTCAAATCACTAATCCTCTTCTTGGCTCAATTTGAGAAGGAACACTCAATTTTTGACCCTAAAATGACATGCATGTCAGAAATGATGAAGAATGTCAGTATATTAATGCTGTAATATCATTGTGCTCCAATAAATTTATATAGTGGTAGCACTTGTCTTACTAATCGTTGATTATCGTTTCTTTATCAGTCTTCTTCTTATTATCATGCTGAATCGAATTGTATAAAGAAGAGTTAAATGAGGTTAGAAATTAAGAACTATGGATTAAGTTTGGCTACTGTAGTGGATAATAGGAGTGTCTTGAACTCCAATCGGGTAACTAGTTTGTACCTAGGCCTGGGTTGCTGGTTATATCCCACACAATTTGTCTAGGTTTTGGTAGGAATGGTTAATGCGTGTCACCAAAAGTGTGCTAGCTGGGTTCTACTTGAGGAGGAGTGTTGAGGAGTGGGCTCCACTCAATGCGGAGTATTCAAAAGTACTTATTCTGCCTCTACTAAAGCTTCCAGGTTTTGGCAGGAATGATTGACTGGGGAAATTTAATATAGAGGAAGAGTGGGCCAGTGTTGTTTCCAGTATAGCCTGATGATAATTACACTCTTATTTTGAATCCATATATAATAACTAACCATTATGAGCTTTGTATATGCTGTGGGACATAGAGGATGCTACTAGCATTCCATACTAGCCGCTATGAGTTGATTACAAAATGGGAGGAATCAATTGGTTCTGATAGGTCTTGTGAATTGGATGTGTAGCCTGTCACAACCCGAGCCCAGGGTTTGGGGGTTAGCAAAAGCCAAACCTAATGACACACGTACTCCCGTGCCTGTACACGTAGACCAAGTCTAAATGCACACGCACAAGGGAACAAGCACATGTGCCAAGCAAGTATGCGGAAGCTGTAAATATCAGAAACATAAAACGAACAGTGCAAGAAGAGGATACAATGGACGAACTGACATAATTACATACAAAAGTCTTACAAAAAGAACAAAAGAATATATACAATAATGACATGTCATGCCAAATACAAGTCTGAAAATCCACAAAACAAGACTCCAATGATGCATGCCATGGACGCTCTCCCGTGGAGTGATCACATCCACTCCTCTAGGCCTGATGGGGCCCCGGGGGGTCTCATCTGGAGCCTGGCCGACCTGCGAGGGTTCGGCAGGGGGATCTGGGCCTGCAACACCAAAAACAACTGTGAATACGAAGATTCAGCAAAGTATAAACCATAGCAAGTTAACACACGCTGTGTCTAGTAGAATAAAGAACATCATGTTATTAAAGAAGGCATTTTCGTATACTAGGCTGCCATGCAAGAAAGAAATATGCTAAGTGAATCAATGAATACATGCTGTGTACATAACTAGTGGCTACTACATTACCATATGCTCCCAAAAGAGGGATCTTATAACATGCAAAGAACACCATTGTCCGGGCCAGGGTACAATGGGTCTCGGTTTCCTGGGGTCCGGTTCCCCAAGACATATCCATACTGCAGCAGGCCATATAACTATACCAAATTCACCCCGTCGGGATCCTAAGGCTGAGGCTAAGTAGTGCCTGACCATACAATGTCAATCGTGAAAACCTTGAGTCGATCGTGACAACATATCATACGTGCACATCTGTGAGTGAACATACCATACATGCATACTCAAGGTAAATAACCACAATGTGAAAGTAACGAAACATACGTAATCATGTAGAGCGTTGAGATCAATGATCGAATGCAATATGTTATGCAACAATTTATGTGGAATCGAATCATCTTGATTACAAACCAATTCTAATCTAGTTATCCGGTGTCTCTAACCGTGCATGATGATGTAGTTTTAAGTTATTCGATGCACCGTTGTCTAGTGTTGCCTTGAATCGGGCGGTGCACGAAGTCCCTTAAACCAACACCCATGGGGAGGTGCTTAACATCCGGATAATGAACATGAATGATTCGCAGCCCTCGAGATCATTCACGCGTTGTATCTCATTCCGTTGGGCAAGTCTAGGTGCTCTACATTCTATCATGAAGGCCATATCGGTCTTTTCTTTACACCTATCCTTGTTATTCTTTCATTAGTCTAGTGCGAATACGGCTTAGCCGTGTGTGTGCTACGGCTTAGCCGTGGGTGGTCTACGGCTTAGCCGTGGCTGGGCCGTAGAAGGTCTGTCAGTTCTGACTCTCAGTTATTCCAGAAAATGCACCCTGTATTGATCTACGGCTGGGCCACGGCTGAGCTTCGGCTTAGCCGTAGGGCAATCCACGGCTTAGCCGTGCCCTAGCCGTAGAGGAAAACTGGGTTTTTCTCCTCTCTGGATTTTGAGCCGTAAGTGCCATACGGCTTAGCCGTACCTGCACGAATTCAAATTTCCTGAAACATGTACAGAATGTCTGGGAAGCATCAGAATTGCAATTTATCAATGGAAATAGACAAGTAATGAATCAATGAGTATCAAATGGGCTGTAAACACATGTTTCCATATACATTAATGTGAGTTAACCAAGATCAAAATCATACCAACATGGGTTCTCACAAGATATGGTTATACTTGCCTCAATTAGGAAATCAATGACACACTTGTTGTCCTCAAGCCCAAACACAACCTAACACAATCAAGACCACATGCATGCATGAGGATTGGAATCACAGACACACCAAGCAACAATGGAAACAAGAGGGAGAAGAAATAGAGAAAGGAGATGAGAGGGATGAATGGATTTCCAACTCACCTCACATGCAAGAACCCAAATTCCTTTTGATCGATGGAGGAGAGAATTCAAGTGAAGGAGGGAGAAGTCTCCACGTGCACAGTGAGGAGAAGAGAGAAAACGAGAGAAGGAATGTGAGTTTGATCGATGGAGAGATTATATAAGTTAATGGGTTGTCCAAATTGCAAGAGAGTCCAAGTGGAATTTCAAATTTCAGTTTGAGTCAAATCCAAGTCCAATCGAAGCACACGACCTCGGTTGCAAATGACGTAGTTACGAAAGTTAACGGGCTCAACGAAAGACACGTGTTGACATCAAGATGATGCAAAAATGACCATGTCCAAGAAAAGCTAAAATTACGAAAAAGGGCTTGGTCTACTTAATCCAGGTCAAACTCAACCCAACTACCTATCCATGACCCATAACGAAAATAAAACACAAACAAAACACGATTAGCAACGAAAACAAGATTAACGAACCGTTAAACAAGGTCAAGCTGGGTCGGAGTGTTACATCCTCCCCTACTTGAGAATCATTCCGTCCTCGGAATGAACACTCACTCACTCATACCTGGGAGAACAAATCGGGATATTGTCGTGCCATCTGCTCTTCTAACTCCCAAGTAGCCTCATCGGGACTGTGATGCTCCCAAAGCACTTTGACCCATCGAATTGTCCTGGTGCGAAGTATCTGCTCTCGGGTTCCCACGATACGGAGCGGTCGCTCAACGTATGCAGCACTCGGCTGAATCTGAACCTCATCGAAACAAATGACATGGGAGGGATCATGAACATATTTCCGAAGCATCGAAACGTGGAAAACGTTGTGCACTCCTGAAAACATCTCGGGAAGCTCTAATCGATAGGCCAAATCACCAATCCGACTCTTGATCTCGAACGGTCCGACATAGCGTGGAGCTAACTTGCCTTTCTGGCCGAAACGGATCGTACCCTTCATCGGTGAGACCTTCAGAAAAACCCACTCGCCAACCTGAAACTCTAAGGGTCGTCTGCGGGTGTCTGCATAACTCTTCTGTCTCGACCGAGCAACTTTCAAGTTCTCAATTGCTTTCTGTACCTTCTCCGTAGTCTCGGCAATGATCGTCGGTCCGTGAAAACTTCGAGTTCTAACTTCTTCCCAACAAACCGGAATTCTACACTTCTTCCCGTACAATGCTTCATATGGCGCCATCCCAATGCTCTCGTGGAAGCTGTTGTTGTAGGCGAACTCGCACAACGATAGATGAATATCCCATTCTTTCTTGTAGCTCAATACGCTGCTCGCAACATGTCCTCCAAAGTCTGAATCGTCCGCTCTGACTGCCCATCCGTCTGTGGGTGGTATGCCGTGCTGAAACTCAACTTCGTACCCAAAGCCTCTTGGAATGCTTTCCAGAAAGAGGAAACAAAACGGCTGTCACGATCGGATACAATCGACACGGGGGTACCATGGAGCCTGATGATCTCATCCACGAACTTCCTTGCCATCTCTGAAAATGTCATACCCTTCCAAAAAGGAATGAAATGGGCTGACTTCGTCAATCGATCTACAATCACCCAAATGGCGTTGTTCTTCCTGCTCGTCGGCGGTAATCCGGAAACGAAGTCCATGGTGATGTGTTCCCACTTCCACTGCGGTATATGCAAAGGATGCAACGAGCCTGGCGGTCTCTGATGATCTGCCTTCACCTTCTGGCATGTCAAACAGCGAGCAACAAATCCTGCTACTTCTCTCTTCATGTTGTTCCACCAGAAGCGATCTTTGAGATTCCGAAACATCTTCGTGCTGCCGGGATGCATCGCATATCGAGCGTAATGCGCTTCGTTCATCAGTTTCTCCTTGAAATCATCAACTGCTGGCACGCACAACCTACTCCGAAAATAGAGTACACCATCCTCGAGTCTGAATCGGGTCGGTCTCCAATGTGGTCTCGAATGCGCTTCAAGGTTAGATCTTCAAACTGCCTGTCTTTTATCTGCTGAATCATCTCAGGCTGAAACACTAGCGTACTAGCCAAAGTCACGCACTCATCCACTAGTTTAACTTCAACAGGGAGACCATGGAACTCTAAGAGGAAACTGCTCAATAGCTGCACTGACTCTGCTTTCCTGCTGAGCGCATCTGCCACCACATTCCCCTTGCCTGGCTGATATTTGATCGGGAAGTCATAATCCTTAATAAGCTCAAGCCATCTCCGCTGTCTCATGTTCAGCTCCTGCTGTGTGAATAAGTACTGTAAACTGTGGTGGTCAGAACGAACCTCAAACTGCACACCATACAGATAATGTCTCCACAACTTCAACGCAAACACGATGGCTGCCAATTCCAAATCATGGGTAGCGTAATTCTTCTCATGTTCTCGCAACTGTCTCGATCCGTAAGCAATAACCTTCCTATGCTGCATCAACACACAGCCTAAACCAACTCGAGAAGCATCTGAATACACAACGAATCCTTCACTACCATCTGGCAAGGCTAACACTGGGACCGTAGTCAACTTCTCTTTCAAAGTCCGGAAACAGGCTTCACACTCCTCAGTCCAATCAAATGGTACATTCTTCCTGGTCAACTTCTTCAAAGGAGAAGAGATCTTCGCAAAGTCCTGAACAAATCGACGATAGTAACCTGCTAGACCAAGGAGACTGCGAACCTCTGTCACTGTCTTGGGGCTAGGCCAATTCACCACTGCCTCCACTTTAGATGGATCAACTGCCAATCCCTTTCGTGAAATGATATGACCTAAAAATGCCACCTGCTCAAGCCAAAAATCACATTTCGACAACTTAGCAAACAATCGATGTTCTCTCAACAACGACAAGGCTTTCCTTAAGTGCTCCCTATGCTCCTCTGCTGACTTAGAATATATCAGGATATCATCAATAAACACAACTACGAACTGGTCCAAGAAAGGAGCAAAGATCTGATTCATCAATGCCATAAACGCTGCAGGGGCGTTGGTTAATCCAAAAGCCATCACGAGGAATTCATAATGACCATAACGAGTCCTGAAGGCAGTCTTGGGAATATCATCTTCTTTGACCCTCAACTGGTGATATCCAGATCTCAAATCAATCTTAGAAAAATATGCTGCGCCCTGAAGTTGATCAAACAACTCATCAATCCTGGGTAGGGGGTACTTGTTCTTGATAGTCACTTTGTTCAGCTGTCTGTAGTCTATGCACATCCGAAAAGTACCATCCTTCTTCTTGACAAACAAGACTAGTGCTCCCCAAGGTGAGACGCTCGGGCGAATGAAACCTTTATCCAAAAGTTCCTGCAATTGCTTCTTCAACTCAGACAATTCAGCTGGGGCCATGCGATACGGAGCCTTGCTAATCGGTGCCGTGCCGGGAACAAGCTCAATGGCGAACTCCACATCTCGAACCGGGGGTAAGTCTGGCACATCGTCTGGGAAAATGTCGGGAAAGTCACAGACCACTTGGATCTCACCTAGCTGCTTCGTCTCCTTCTTCGCTGAGATAAAGGCAATGAAGCCTTCACACCCTCGGCGGATCAAGCGATCTGCCTTACACGCCGAAATCACACGTCTGGGGCATCTCTGCTGACTGCCCTCGAAACGGAAGCCCTTGCCTAAATCGAAGAAGATCGTCCTGTTGTAACAGTTAACACAGGCACGATATCGAGCGAGCCAATCCATACCAAGGATCACGTCGAAGTCCAGCATCGACAACAGGATTAAATCAACAGGTAACTGATGACCTGCAATCTGCACGTCGCAATGGGGGTAGTACATACTACACTCCACTCGCTTGCCAACTGGGGTGGATACAACTAGCACATATGGCAACGGCTTAGACGGCTGATGTAACCGCTCGGCAAAATGAGGTGCTACATAAGACCGTGTAGACCCCAAATCGAACAAAGCTAATGCCTCGACGCGCAAAATCAAAACAGTACCTTCAACCACCTGTGGATCCTCGGCACTCTCGTGGGTAGCAGCATAAGCACGGGCTATCTGGCGAGGCTGTCTCGAGCCTGGACGAGTTGATTGTGACTTGCTCGGAGCTGTAGGTGCACTGGGTCTGCTAGGAATTGCACCGGAGGTAGGACCAGATGGAGCTGCACCGGAGGCTCTATATCGAGGACAATTGGCGATCATATGCTCCCTCGAACCGCAGATAAAACAAGCACCTGCCTTCCTCCAACATGCGTCAGTCGCGTGGTTCTTGCCACAATACCCACAAGTCACTCCAGTAGAACTAGAAGTACTCTGCTGGCCTTTGGTCTTCTTCTGTACTTGTCCTCGTACACTGAAAGGCGGCTGTCGCTTGGGCTCAACGGCTCTCGCAGCTTGGTGGATGGCCTCAGCAGAATAGGCCCTGTCCACTGCATCGTCAAACGTAGCCGGACGCTGAAACGCTGTCACGTGATGCATGTACCGGGGATGCAAACCTTCAACAAACCGATTCACCTTCGTTTCTTCAGTACTGATCATATCCGGAGCAAAGTGTGACAACTGCATAAACTTGTTCACGTATTCTGCTACTGTCATCTGCTGCTGACGGAGAGCTAGGAACTCAACCTCCTTGGCTCGAAACACATGAGCCGGGATGAACTTCCTCCTGAATTGCTGCTTGAACATCTCCCAAACCGTCGCACTAGGAATATCTCTGTAGGAGTCTTTCACGCTTTTCCACCAAGTTTTTGCGACATCTCTAAACATAGAAGTTGCTAGTCCGACCTTCTGCCGGTTCGTGCACACGACGGTCTCAAAAACATCCTCCGTCTGTTCCAACCACTGTTTTGCCTTCAATGGCTCTTCTGTCCCGAAAAACTCAATAGCTCATCGCTTGCGGAATTTACCGTAGAGGGCATTCGGGTCACTCTCTCGAGGTTGTAAGATCACCTGCTGGTCTATATGTGACTGAGCTGGGGCTTGGCTTTGTCGGTCTAACATGGTGGTAACTTGTGCTTGTAAGTTCTGCATCGATTGCGATTGTGCTTGTAGGGACTGAAATAGCATGAGGATGCGTTCATCTGTATTCGGTGTCTGCGGTGACGATACGGATCCGCTTTCATTATTGCCGGCGTTCTGCTGAGAACCCGAACCTGATGCCATCTTGTAAAATGGAAAGAGTCAGACACAAACACAAAACAATTGCGCCCAACAAGCCCCAAAAATCTCGAAAGATCACAAAGAAGTAATCGTATCCTCACCACGATCCTACATGCCTACATGCTTATCATCTAGAACAAGGAATGAGCAAGGAATGCTCTGATACCATACAATACGTATGTCACAACCCGAGCCCAGGGTTCGGGGGTTAGCAAAAGCCAAACCTAATGACACACGTACTCCCGTGCCTGTACACGTAGACCAAGTCTAAATGCACACGCACAAGGGAACAAGCACACGTGCCAAGCAAGTATGCGGAAGCTGTAAATATCAGAAACATAAAACGAACAGTGCAAGAAGAGGATACAATGGACGAACTGACATAATTACATACAAAAGTCTTACAAAAAGAACAAAAGAATATATACAATAATGACATGTCATGCCAAATACAAGTCTGAAAATCCACAAAACAAGACTCCAATGATGCATGCCATGGACGCTCTCCCGTGGAGTGATCACATCCACTCCTCTAGGCCTGATGGGGCCCCGAGGGTCTCATCTGGAGCCCGGCCGACCTGCGAGGGTTCGGCAGGGGGATCTGGGCCTGCAACACCAAAAACAACTTTGAATACGAAGATTCAGCAAAGTATAAACCATAGCAAGTTAACACACGCTGTGTCTAGTAGAATAAAGAACATCATGTTATTAAAGAAGGCATTTTCGTATACTAGGCTGCCATGCAAGAAAGAAATATGCTAAGTGAATCAATGAATACATGCTGTGTACATAACTAGTGGCTACTACATTACCATATGCTCCCAAAAGAGGGATCTTATAACATGCAAAGAACACCATTGTCCGGGCCAGGGTACAATGGGTCTCGGTTTCCTGGGGTCCGGTTCCCCAAGACATATCCATACTGCAGCAGGCCATATAACTATACCAAATTCACCCCGTCGGGATCCTAAGGCTGAGGCTAAGTAGTGCCTGACCATACAGTGTCAATCGTGAAAACCTTGAGTCGATCATGACAACATATCATACGTGCACATCTGTGAGTGAACATACCATACATGCATACTCAAGGTAAATAACCACAATGTGAAAGTAACGAAACATACGTAATCATGTAGAGCGTTGAGATCAATGATCGAATGCAATATGTTATGCAACAATTTATGTGGAATCGAATCATCTTGATTACAAACCAATTCTAATCTAGTTATCCGGTGTCTCTAACCGTGCATGATGATGTAGTTTTAAGTTATTCGATGCACCGTTGTCTAGTGTTACCTTGAATCGGGCGGTGCACGAAGTCCCTTAAACCAACACCCATGGGGAGGTGCTTAACATCCGGATAATGAACATGAATGATTCGCAGCCCTCGAGATCATTCACGCGTTGTATCTCATTCCGTTGGGCAAGTCTAGGTGCTCTACATTCTATCATGAAGGCCATATCGGTCTTTTCTTTACACCTATCCTTGTTATTCTTTCATTAGTCTAGTGCGAATACGGCTTAGCCGTGTGTGTGCTACGGCTTAGCCGTGGGTGGTCTACGGCTTAGCCGTGGGTGGTCTACGGCTTAGCCGTGGCTGGGCCGTAGAAGGTCTGTCAGTTGCTGACTCTCAGTTATTCCAGAAAATGCACCCTGTATTGATCTACGGCTGAGCTTCGGCTTAGCCGTAGGGCAATCCACGGCTTAGCCGTGCCCTAGCCGTAGAGGAAAACTGGGTTTTTCTCCTCTCTGGACTTTGAGCCGTAAGTGCCATACGGCTTAGCCGTACCTGCACGAATTCAAATTTCCTGAAACATGTACAGAATGTCTGGGAAGCATCAGAATTGCAATTTATCAATGGAAATAGACAAGTAATGAATCAATGAGTATCAAATGGGCTGTAAACACATGTT
Organism: Sextonia rubra; assembly: GCA_037013555.1. Lineage (NCBI taxonomy): Eukaryota > Viridiplantae > Streptophyta > Magnoliopsida > Laurales > Lauraceae > Sextonia > Sextonia rubra. The sequence continues at coordinate 107,826,208 of JASUAD010000001.1, read as the reverse complement.
TCCATATACATTAATGTGAGTTAACCAAGATCAAAATCATACCAACATGGGTTCTTACAAGATATGGTTATACTTGCCTCAATTAGGAAATCAATGACACACTTGTTGTCCTCAAGCCCAAACACAACCTAACACAATCAAGACCACATGCATGCATGAGGATTGGAATCACAGACACACCAAGCAACAATGGAAACAAGAGGGAGAAGAAATAGAGAAAGGAGATGAGAGGGATGAATGGATTTCCAACTCACCTCACATGCAAGAACCCAAATTCCTCTTGATCGATGGAGGAGAGAATTCAAGTGAAGGAGGGAGAAGTCTCCACGTGCACAGTGAGGAGAAGAGAGAAAACGAGAGAAGGAATGTGAGTTTGATCGATGGAGAGATTATATAAGTTAATGGGTTGTCCAAATTGCAAGAGAGTCCAAGTGGAATTTCAAATTTCAGTTTGAGTCAAATCCAAGTCCAATCGAAGCACACGACCTCGGTTGCAAATGACGTAGTTACGAAAGTTAACGGGCTCAACGAAAGACACGTGTTGACATCAAGATGATGCAAAAATGACCATGTCCAAGAAAAGCTAAAATTACGAAAAAGGGCTTGGTCTACTTAATCCAGGTCAAACTCAACCCAACTACTTATCCATGACCCATAACGAAAATAAAACACAAACAAAACACGATTAGCAACGAAAACAAGATTAACTAACCGTTAAACAAGGTCAAGCTGGGTCAGAGTGTTACATAGCCTGAATTCCAAAATCTTACTGGAGATGTCATCTCTAGGACTGCATTTGGTAGCAGCTGTCACAATCCAAGCTCGGGCTTCCCTTAATTAGGGTAATTTGTAAGGTGTGACACACGTACTCCCATAAAATTCTACTCAACACCGTGTCAGCATAAAATCCACAAGGGATACTTACAGTCTTCACGCAATTGAGGACTCCTCAATTTGACACCTGTCAATGAGTGTCTCTAGCGGAAGTTTGTAATTACCACTTGTACAATTCATTTATCACGAGGTATCATAGTTGAACAGTCTATAAAATTTAACTTTAAACGTCAACATAAGTTTTATACACGTAAAGAATAACTTTGAACTACTTGGCTACAAAATTCATGTACATCATTAGCACAAGTTTGGATTTCAAAAATACCATCCTAATGCATGACCAACTGAGATGATGAGATGGTATGTTACAATCACTATTACAACATTATTACAAAAGATTTCCAAACTAAGACTCAAGGTATTGCTCTCCGTACGAGATATCAGAAGACGTCCTCAGCATTCTATTCTTCTAATCTTGAAGGAACCTGTAGGGTCTCCTTTTGAGTTTTCTCGGTCTCTGCTGGACTGGCATTGACATTTGAGCCTATAACATAGATTGAATAGCTATGAATACAACGATTCAGCCATGTACAAGCAAAAGTAGAGTAATGTACATTGCAGCTTTGAACAATTACGAACATATTTTTTTAGAAAACTATTCGAATAACCAAATACATTTCACCATAAATCAAATCATACCTTAGGTGATCTTATGGCTTTAAATTCATTAAGTGGCTTAATTGTGCTCTTCTACGAGAACTTTAACAAATCATGTGGGATATATTCAGTGTCCCAAGCCTAGGTACAGCTGATTTCCCGATTTGGAGTTCCGGACACTCTTTTTATCCACTGTAGTGGCCAAACTTACTCTCTAGTTCTTGTTTCTTACTTAATTCAGTTCGATTTCATACCCGTGTAGTTCCCAATTCATAAACCCTTATGTTCATAATCACCTGAATCATAACCAAGCAAGGAGTATCAATACTCTCACCATATCGGAATAAAAAGGAAAATAGTTCCACATCGTGGTCAGTTACTTAAGGAAGTTTCCTAAAAATTTCTAGTTTATTCACCCATCATCTCCAACCGTCCATTTAAGAATGGTTTAAGTCACCTAATGTATAGCCATTCTTGAAGTTACATTGTGTATATGAGTAGTACATTAATATGCCCTAAACTCACACCAATGGTTGGTGTTAGACTGATTAGGTGATGCTCATGAGGTTTCTCAAGTCTCCATGGTTTTTAATTATTCCGTTGGGCCAGTGAATAAGGTAAAGGGATCCAAGAGCTAAAGCTTATAAGGTCATGAAATACTTAACCCTAAGTTTTAATGGCTTTACGGCTTAGCTGCGAATGACTTACGGTTTAGCCGTGAGCAGCATACGGCTTAATCGTAGAATGCACCATGGCTTAGCTGTGGTTACCTAGACTTTTCCTCTGTATTCACGTATAAACTGTAGTTTCTTCTACGGCTTAGCTGTATTTGACCTATGGCTGAGCCACGGCTTGGATACAGCTTAGCCATAGAAGAATTCTTAAATTTTGGCTTTCTGGATTCCAAGCCGTAGCAAGTTTATAGCTTAGCCGCAAGCTTCAGGTTTTTTGAAACAAAATTCAACACAGGTCCAATTTCTCTTCATAACCTTTCAATTTGGTTTCTCTATGGTGTACCTACTTATTTCATTCCGTCATTCTACACTTCTACTCCAAATTTCTTCTTAACAACTTTAAAGGTACCATAACATGCATTTCAGGAAAGTAGAATAAAGGTATAAGTAAGGGCTAAAAAATGCATTAGAACCCAATAGATTTCCATGAATCATGATATGCTCACATGCATTTGCCAAAATTTGCTTATACTTCCCTTCGGTGATTGCTAAGATCTCTCTAATGGCTTCTTTGAGCTCACTTGTAGAGAAACCCAATTTCTACAACCTTAATCGTGGCGAAAACATGAAAATAGTGATGAGAATTCGTGCATGCATGCAGTCTCTGAATGTTCCAAGTTCATTTGGCATCAAGAATAGAGAAGGGCAGTCTCTCTTACCTTGTGTTCTTGTAGAGGGGAAAAGGAAATGAAATTTGGTCTTTCAACTCAAAAAGAAGATAGAAGGAAGGAGGGAAACGATGATGGAGCTCTCCAAGCTTGCATGCAGTCCTTCCTAGGCAGAAATTCAAGAGATCGTGGAGGATGAAAGTAGGAGAAAGGAGGCTACAGGAGGGGAGGATTCGGTTGAAATGAGGGATGGTTCCTCTTTTAAAACCAGATTTTCTTATGATTACAAATAGGCCCACCTTCCTTTATCGAATTTCAGTTTAGGTCAACTTGGTGCCTAATGACTTCAAATGGAGTCCAATGGGGTAGGGCAACAAATTAAAGTTAAACACCAAGGTAGTGTGCACATTATGCAAACTCAGAGAATTGAAAATCACAAAAGAGGCTTTTCTTCATTTGACTAAGGTCAAATCGGTCTAAGGCTATCCATTTTAGACCCAAACTTGACCCAATAAGCATAATAAGACCTGCTATAATAAATTAGCATAGTTTCACCTTAAATAAGATTATTTAACGTAATCAATAATTAACTAGTATAATCAAGATTAAATCTTGACGGGGTGTCACAGCAGCTACAAAGAAAGGATGAAAATATTCCAACACCAAGCAGAATAGGCCAGGCTTCTTATCCAATCTCCTTTGGAGTACAATCATCCCAGGCTACCGGTGTTATTTTTGTTTTTCTTGGTTAAGTGAATCAATGATTTTAAAGGAAATAACTAATTAAGTGAATCAATGATTTCAAAGGAAATAACTAAAAAAAGTGCACTTGCTATTATCTACTTCTTTTTTTTACTCTATGTTGATTTGAATGGCATTTATAGTTCAATTTTATGAATTGCAGTAAAACTCATAGTTATTGACTTCTCATCTATTCAGGTTCTTGCCCACTAACGTGAACATTAGGAGAAACAAAATTGAGAAAGAAGTGAACCCTCTACTAAGGCATATGATAGCAGAGAGAGAGAAGGAAATGAAAATGGGAAGTGCTAGCAATGACGATTTACTGGGCTTGCTAATGGAATCTAATTTCAAGGACTCTCAAGAGCAAGGAAACTTTGATTTCATTGCCATGACAATTGAAGATGTTATAGATGAGTGCAAGCTCTTCTACTTTGCTGGGCAGGAAACAACCATAATTTTCTTAACATGGACAATGGTTGCATTGAGCATTGATCAGAAATGGCAAATGCAAACAAAAGAAGAGGTTTTGCAAGTTTTTGGAAAAAATAAACCAAATTTTGATGGCATCAATTGCCTAAAATTTTTAAGTTCTTCCTTCGCGAGTTCTTTTCTTCTGAATCCAATGTTGCTTACATGTAGGTATCATTACTTAAGTAAGAGGCTTACTTGCCTACTTTGTGTTAAATTTTGGGAAAGCATAGAAAAATTGGTTTGAACAAGGGGTATTAAAGGGGCGATAAGTGATGATTATATGGTGGAGACATAAAAGTGACCCACATTATCCAAGGATTTGATTAACTCGGGCGATGTTTGTGCAATTTTGCTACCATTTGTAGTCCTCTATTGATTTTCACCCCTTACTCCAGTCATAGCCCATTTGATTGGAAGATATTTCTTAGAAATTCCAAGAAATTCAATATTCAATTAAACAAATTAATGGACCCTAAGATTTTCTACATCTTAGCTATATGCATTAAAATCTATTTCCTTATGTTGCTTGGATAATCACTACATTGATTGGAAACATTGACATTAGGACATGACTTATGAATGCTTGGAATTGCCATACAAAGTAACTATGATTCTCTTTGAAGTTCTCCAATTATACCCACCTGCATCTGTCATTGCTCAGTATACATACAAGAATGTGAAACTAGGTATACCACCCTTCCGCCCGGTGTACAAGTACCTCTGCTCATGCTTTTACTTCATCATGACCCCAAAATATGGGGTGAAGATGCAGATGAATTCAAACCAAAGAGATTCTTAGAGGGAGTTTCAAATGCATTGAAGAATCAAGTCATTTTCATTCCATTTGGGCGGGGTCCAAGGATTTGTGTTGGGCAGAACTTTGCCATGATAGAGGCTAAAATGGCCTTGTCCATGATTCTACAATGCTTCTCATTTGAGCTATTGCAAAGCTATGCACATGCTCCATACAATTTCATTACAGTTCAACCTAAACAAGGTGCTCAAATAATCTTAAGAAGACTCTGAGATATTCTCAGAATCATGAAAAGTTCTAATTGGTATAATGACATTTCAAAAATAGAAAATAAGAACAAAGTCATCGTGGAAGAAAAGCATGGGAAGAATGTGATAGAGCTGCATGTTTATGTGCCTAGGATCTCAGCCAATCCTAGTCCCAATCCAGTTTATCCCCACCTGATCCAGTTTATCCCCACCATGGACAAGCCGAAAATATCTTGTCTGTTCATGCCGTTTAGATCATCGGATTTAGAACTTAGCTGCGTTGCATTCCGCTTTACATGTAAACTTAATTGCTTTGGACTAAGATTTACTTCAACAATACTTCTGATTATCTAAATGTGTGGACCTTCATTTGTGTAAATTTACATGTTCGCAAAGATGCTTATAAAACCAGATCTAAACCAAGCACTCTTCTGTTGCAGGTTGTGGTCCGGCCAGTCAATAAAGAGCTCATAAATTAGCTGTTTGAACTTAACCAACGGGAAATTTGTTACCCATCTCCCCCTGACTTACGCTTGAGTTTGAGTAGGGGTTGAAGCCTGTCTGTGGCCAAATGGTACAGCTGAGCTCTACCCTGTGTTTTTCCCCTTCCCTATTTTATAACTGACAGAGGGCAAAGAGCGCACGAATATTTGGTTCCTTCGAGGGAACCAAAACCTCCAATGTAATGCAAGTTTTTAGTAAAGGAATAAGTGGCTGTTTTATTAATGAGAAACTCTTTTAAATAAAGTCCAATATAACAGTTCTTTCCTACGGAATAAGAATACTCCAATAAAATAAATTGGGAACGGATCAAACAATCCTAGAGCAATTCAAACTGAATTGAAGCTAAAGAGAACTTCTCAATTACAATGTAACAAAACAAAGTGAAAGCAGCAATGACTATCCTCGTAACTTAGTAGCCAACAAATGCTAATCGTGACAGCTCCTCCACCCTTAAAATCTCACTGATCCTCAAGGGTGATATCAGGAAATTGTTCCTTAATTAACTCCTAATCCTCCCAAGTGGCATTTGCTGGGGACAATCCCTGCCAATGAATCAGAATCTCATGTGTTTTCCTTTGAATCCGGTGATCAAGAACAGCTTGTGGTTCTGGAATCACTCTCTCCTCATCAAGGCCCACAATGGGAAGTTTCTGCTACATAGTGACACTATCTTCAATTTTCTTTCTGAGGAGGGAGACATGGAACACTGGATGAATGTGTGAACCAACCAGCAAATCCAACTAATAAGCCATTGCTCAAATTCTCTACAGAACCTTGAAAGGGCCATTATACCTTGCTGCCAACTTCTTGTTCTTTCTCTTTGACACACAGAGTTGCCTATATAGATTCAACTTTAAGTAATCCATATCACCAACTACAAATTCCTTTCCCTTGTGCTTGGAGTCATAAATCTACTTCATCCTCACTTGTGGTTCTCTAATTTTTACTCTGATTTCATTGATAATGGTGTCTACTTCCATCAATTCCTGTTCAACGGCTGCAACTTTAGCGGTTCCTGGAACATAATTTAAGAGAAAAGAGTAGTCTATAAACTACCTCAAATGGGGTTCGGCCTATGGTTGCGTGCGAACTGGTGTTGTAACAGAATTCCGCCCAGGTTAACCATTTAGCCCAATTCTTAGGATGAGGACTTGTGAAGCATCTAAGGTACATTTCAATTGTGCGATTAACAACCTCACTTTGTCCATTGGTTTGGGGGTGATAGCTTGAACTGAAGTTGAAACTAGTGTCATTTAATTGAAATAACTCCCTCCAAAATGCACTTGTGAAAGTTGGGTCTCTATCACACACAATAGAATGAGACATTCCATGTAACCGAAAGATTTGATTAAAGAAAACTCTAGCAACCTCCACGACAGAGCATGGATGAGAGATTGCAATGAGATCGCATACTTTGATAATTGATCCACCACAACGAATGTCACGCCCTGAACCCGAGAATTGGGGATTAGAATGGGTCTCGGGGTGTGGCACACATAATCTTGTAGCAATTCGTGCCATATGACGACACACACGAATCACTACAAGGAATATTCCACAGGTACGTGTGAGGAAGTTCTACAAATACATAGATTATGTTTCAGACAATAAAGCAGAAGCTTGTGAAATGCACCTGTAATGATCATAAGCAATAATAAAAACATCGTTCATTTATAATGATACCTAAGTCTGTTACTTAACCAACCACCTACCCATAGCAACAAAATACTTAAACATAGACATAATCCAAATACATGTCCATCCATCCCTTACTTTAACCTAATATTAAGGCCATCCCTTACTCTAACCAAATATTAAGGAAGAATGGCATGATTCATCTAGAGGCCAATTGTAGCTAGGCTAAGGCAATCTAAATAAAACCCATTGAAGCTCTTCGTAGGGTGACTAGTAGAAAACGTCGCCTTCGTTCCACTCATCTACACCCTTAGATACCGTTAAGGTTCCTTCCGGGGCGCATCGATTGTTGTACTAGTGTTGGGTTCGGTACCTATAATATCAAGGGTAGCACTGTTAACAAGACGGTTAAACAAATATAGAGATATATAAGACATCATGATGTATCAAATGAATTGGAGAACATATTGATTAAAAGAAAGCAATAATCGTAATCTAGGCATATTGTGAACAAAATAAGCATAAGTAATGAATCATGAATAGAATATCATAAAATACTAGCTAGCATCGACGAGACTATATTCTTTCTAAAGAGAGCGTATAACATATAGAAAGGAAGATTGTTAGGGGATCAGTCTAGCTTCTTGAAGAGCGTCGACTAACTCTTCCATAAACTACTGCAGCAGTGACATAAGAAATATCCAAGTTAGTCTCGTCAAACCTAATAAGGGTACAAGTTAAGTGGTGCTTACTCAACGTATCAAGATTGACTCGAATTCATATCATATATATTACCAATCGTAGTGATCATCTCATATTCGTACATAATCATTTATACCTATCATCGTATCATACACAAAGGAGTATTGATCTTGAGATCATTTTCAATCATAATAATCAGAACTAAATAAAGTAATTGATAATCGGATAATGCATACTTATATGAGCTAATAGAGCTCGAACCCTACTTAACCTTAGTTACACCCATTTTGGCTTACAGGCTCACATTCAATAAAAGCTCCGGCTCAGATCTTGCCTCAAGGTTCGCCGGGCAAAATGAGTACATGATTTAATCATGTTAAGGGCAAGGTTACTTAACAATATGAATGCATTTAGACTGAGTAAGTATCAATGAAATCTACTAGCCAACTGTATGCTAGATAATCCGTATTTTCGAGGTCATTCAACATGATGTATTCATAAAACATCCAGTGTCGTTGTATTACCAAATCTTGGTGTTACATTGTGTATGCAAAAGACATCTCTTCTTAAGCCAACACCCATGACGTGATATAGGGAAATCATGCGGAAAATCGAAGGGGATGAGTGATAGCTCTTCACACTTCCTCCTTATTATTTAATCACCGTTCAGCTAATTTAATTAGGGTAAAGGTGCCACATGAAAGCCTTATAAGTCTTTGAGAGTCCCTAATTTTCCTAAGTTTTTTTGTTCTTATGGCTTTGCCGTGTATGGGTTACGGCTTAGTCGAATGGCATGAGATTTCCCTGAATTTTCACATGCATTTGCGGCTGAATCATTTATTGGTCTACGACTTAGCCGTACGAAACCTATGGCTTGGCCACGGCTCAGCCGTAGTACAATCCACGGCTTAACCGAGGGTCAGCCATAGAGGAAAATAGGATTTTAGGTTCTTTGGAAAGTTAGCCGTAAAATGGTTTATGGCTTGGTCATGGGGTGGTTACGACTTTATAACGACCCAAAAATTTGGATTTCCGAAGAACTCCATATTTTAAGGTGTTAATGATGAAATTAAATAGATCCGCAATATAAGATTAACCAACTGAAACATATTCGTAGCAGAAACATAATTGTAAAGCCATCATATGTACCATTACAAGACAAAGTATATAATCCTACTTAAATTTAATAATTTAAATGTATCAAGGTCATGTATAAAGCTACAAGTAAAGATACAATCTAACTAACTAGATCCTACCATAAATAGACAAACAAGGGCTTACAACTAGTCTAAAATTAAAATTATTATAAATAAACTAATTATCTAAATTGTCGACTCTCTAGCACAGGCACGATATCTTTAAATTATATCGTCTGCACTCCATGCATAGTTTCCCTGTGGTTTTTCCTCGACCGCTACTCTTTTCGATTCATTGGAAGGGATGTCGTTACCTACAAGCGCCAATCATAAGGAGTCCGGTTATAAAACAAGCTCAGCAAATATACTTGCCCAATTTTCATATTCCATACCGTATTTTGATAAAAATCAAGACAGATAAATTATAGGATTTTCAAAATAGATTGATAAGATATAATAATTCAAGATATAAGTTTTTGCATTAAACCAAGTGAAGATCTACAAATATCATAGCATTTAAATAAATTTGCGCCCTACATTGGCTAAGTTGTCATAGATATTATAGCAGTCCCTTTTTAACATGACGGGAATAGAGAACATAATTTGGTGTCCAGATATTCAAAATTATGTCGATGGGCCATCAGATGAGAGTAACATAGTTTTAGTATCGAAGTGATTGATTGTCACAGACAGAAAGTTAACTAATTTGCTGATAGTTTTAGAAGTATAGCGCCTATATAACGGTGCCCCACTATGCTAGACTTAAACAGCCTAGTGGTATCACCTTAATTCAAAATACATATTCCAAAGTTGACAGATGCGATGTCCAAATGCCATAAATCATATAACAGAGAAAATAAGTTTTATCAGGTTAGGGTATATACTAGGAATGCTTGAAAACATATAATCAAGTAATTAAATTTCATTATACAAAATACATATTTTACAAATCATGCTGAGAATAGGGTTACTTTTCACATGCTGGGTCTAGGCTAACTTAACCCTATGATATCATAGAGTTTCAAACACCATATACTTACCCTAAATCTAATTTGGATGACCGCAAGGATCTCCTCCTTAGATTTGGGTTAATTCTTAATTAATGCTTTTGAAGGTGGTTTGTGTTGAAGCTCATGACGTCACACCCTTAAGTTTCCTTAGCCGCAGTCATACTTCAAGATAATTTAAAGGTGGGTGTCAAGCCAAAAGGATGTTGCCTTATTATGATTTCATATTTAGTCCATATATTTAATTTTTATTTTAAACAAAATCTCTAATCTTAAAAGAAATCCTGTGCTTAATCACATTTATTGGTACAAGTATTGTTTCATGGTCCTATAGGTCCATACTAAAAGAAAGGATATAGAAATTGATTAGACATAGGCCAAGGTCCCAACCGTAGGCCATGGTCCCAACCAGTCATTAATGGAGAAATCTAAACATAGCATTAGATTCTCGGATTTATTGAAAACCTTATAATAAATATAGCATAGAGGGTTCATTAATATTTAATCTAGGATAGAGGGCTTATTTGTAATCTTTTAGAAATTCACATAAGATTCCAAGAAGCTACAGTGCTTCATTCTTCACTATTTTGACATAACTGGGTATAAAATAGTCCAATTATTTTGTATCACCAGGTCATTTGGATAATGGGCCATTGGGACCCCAAATCTGTACGGGTCTAGGGTCTTCTAGGTCGCCTAGGAGTGGCCCTTCAGTTGGGTGGTTTAGATCTCTAAATCAAGTGGAACATATGGGCCCCAACTAAATGGTTCAAAGGTTAACGTACTAAGACAGTAGTTGTCCTGGCCCAGTAGTATTCCAACATAAGGGGCTTATATGTATGTGTTCTTTTTTTTTTTTTTTCCAGAAACCGCATGAGGCTAAGATAAGAAGACAAGAGGCTTCTTCTGCACTATGCCTGCACATGGGTTTTCATAATGGTCTCACGCCAAGTGTGGTTGGGCTCCATCAATGCTGGATCCAACTGGGCCCAATGCACAAAAGGAGTGTCCCCAAGGTCGCCCAGGGGTCTACTTTCAGATCCCTGGATCTATTTGGCAGCAAGTGGCCCACCTGGGCCCCACAGTCCTGTAAACAAAACAATTCTATGTTGATTTAATTCTGTTTTTCCAAATTTCAGATTGGATCCTTCAACAGATTCTGGTTTAGATAAATTGAGAATGACACTTGAACATCCAATCTACCCTGCTGCCATAGATTGGTAACGTTTACAGGATCGTCCGTTCTTTCTTAATTGTAGGCAGGTTTCGAGACAGTTAAATGGGTAGCTTAATGGACTAATCCGTGTGGGTCCTACACCAACCAGGTCGCCCATGGGTGGCCTTGTAGATGATCGGATCAGATCATCCTTCTAGGGGAACATGTGGGCCCCACAAGCAGTCACAAAGGAATTGTACTTGGATGGTTTGGTCCCTCTAGTTTTGATTTCTGATGGGCCGACAGAGATGAACTAGTAGATTTATTTTATTTTATTTATTTATCTTTTTAACTCTTATTAACATGAATTCAATTCCAAATACCAAATCAAATTTATAAACAAGTATTATACACCCGTAGTTTTTGAAACATAGGAGATTACTAACTTAAGAAAAACCTTAACTAAGATTATGCACATGGGTTTTTAATATAGAAAAAATTTGGTAGGAATCATAAAACTGGGTGTGTGCACTTGCGTTAATCGCTAATTTTTACCAAAATTCCCTGATCGTAGAAAGCCTCAAAGTAGTGCTTTTATGGCTTCCTTTCAAATCCTTAAGCCTAAGTTGAGACCTTTTAGTTGAGAGAGATTAGGAAGAGAAAAAGAGAGTTGCTAGAGAGAGAGGAATTGAAAAGAATTGTATGTAGAAGAGGGGCTTCTAATTGTATATATAGAATTTAATATGGGCACTTATAGTAAAACTAGGAAGTGAAGGTAGTGTAGAATTCCTCTTTTTTTTTTCCATATAAAGTCCTAGGATAACCCTCTAGCTTTAGCCTTGTTGTATTCCAACCAAACTCCCACCATGATCGAATGTGAATGCTACTCTTCCTTAAAGATGAGACAAACATGTGGTCCCCCTAGTAATGGGTTTATTTAAATCTCTTTCAAGTAGGCACTAGATTAATCCGAATGAGTTCGGGTCTTAAAAAAAAGTTTTTAATTAATTGTTCTCTATCCAATGACCTCATTTTTGCTATGTTTTGAAATTACGGAAATACCCCTCATATTTTCTAAAAAGTACGAACATTCCTTTAAAATTCCCAAATCTAGTCCTAATAGCATTTGTGACCTAATTCTGCCTAATTGTTCAATGTTGGTTGATTTCCTCCAATTCGATTAATGTCATTATTTATTTCATAAATTATTTTTAATTGACTTAAATTTATTAATTTGGGTCGGGATCTTACATCCTCCCCCCTAGAAGCATGTGGTCCTCCAAATAAAAATAACATACCTCAGGTAAAAGATGCGGATATTGCTTTTGAACTTGATCCCAAAGTTCCTAAATGGCTTCTTCTGATCTGTGGTTTTCCTATTGGACTTTTACGCTTTTCTATATATGTTGCACCGTCCTGAATAGCCAAGGGTTCATAATGTAGTACATAGGTAGGATTTGTAATAGATTTCTTCAACATCGAAATGTGGAATACGTCATTTTTAACAACCCAAGTGGCCCACTAGCCCAATAACCTGATAAGCATATCACGTGGCCCAAAATGCTTAAGCCCAAGTTATTAGTAGCAACATATATGGTTCATTATATACTAGACTCATATTTCATTCATAAGTGATGTGGGATGGAGTGTTACAATCTACCCTCCTTAAGGCCACACGTCCTTGTGTGGATCTAACTTCCCCAGGCGATGTGGTACCGAATCATTCCATTAACGTGTCCCTTGTGGATTCCTTTATCTTGACCATAGGCTCGTGCACCCTGGCTCTGTCCTAATCTTGCCTCAAGGGCTTTTCCAGTGGGATTGGGGGTCCCACATTTCCGGTTGGTGAAATGGCTTTGATACCATTTGTAACAACCCAAGTAGCCCACTGGCCCAATAACTTGATAAGCATGTCATGTGGCCCAAAATGCTTAAGCCCAAGTTATTAGTAGTAACCTACATGATTCATTACATACTAGACTCATAGTTCATTCATAAGCGATGTAGGATGGGGTGTTACAGCTTAGCCGTAGTTCATTTCACGGCTTGGTCTTGGGTTAGCCGTAGAGTAAATGTAAAATTTGTGCTCTTTGGATTTTGAGCCGTAAAATACTAACGGCTTGCTGTGAGCTTCACCGTAAGCTTCAGAATTTTTAGAAACTTTTCTAAAGCACGAGTTTAGTACAGAACTCTTGGTTCCAATTTCTGCGGTCCATTCCTACTAGTTTGCATTCCAAATTACATACCACCATAAGAGGTCCTCATACTCCTAATCCCACTATTCATTCTTCATTAACTTATAAACATCAAGTATTCTCATAAATAAGTGTAGAAGAGCTATAATTTGCATTTTGAAAGAGAGATTGCTTCAAAAATCAACAAAACTAAACATGCATATAATAATTTATACTTTTATACTTGCCTTATATCAGTGCTTGACCCAAAACTATCCTCTCCTTTGGTTTGATAATGGATAAAACCTCAATAGAAGAAAATCCTATTACATACAAAGACATCCAATGGGTGAATCTAATATAAGATGCATACATGTTGCTTATTTAAGTCTCCTTGACTCTATTGGACTCAAAGAGATGAAATGGTATTGGAGTTCTTACCCTGAGGAGCTAGAGAGAAGATGAGGGAATGAATTTGTGAGTTTTAAAGGATGAAGATGAACAAGGAAGCAAGGAAAAAGGAGTGGGAGTTGTCGATCTTGCATGCACAGCTCCAAGGCTTGAGTTCAAGTTGTTGAGGAGGAAAAGAATGAGGAAAGAGGAGGTGAAGATGGAGCTCTAGCAGCTGCTCTTTAGAGGAGTGGGAGGGGTGAATGAGTTTGACTATTTTTAAATCATAGTTTTGCTGGGATTTGCATGCAAGTCCAGTTTGTTCATAGAATTTCCAATTTGAGTTAGTTGGACTTTAATGGGCCAAAATGGATCTGAATTGAGCTGAGCTTAATGAGAAAGATGGCTCACAAGATGAAATACAAATGATGCAACTAATGTGGTGCTAGAATGATGCAACCATCTGACTTTAAAATTACAAGAAGGTCTTTAACTACCTAGGTAAGGTTCGATTTCGATCCAACTACCTATCCATAACCCAAGCCTAAGGGAGATTTAAGTTAAATTAGCCTAAACGAGTATTAGTTAGCACAAAACAAGGTTAATTATCATAAATCAAGATTAGTTGGGATTTGGACCTTACAACGAAAATAGTGGATTTACCCTTTGAAAGACGTAACCCATCAATGAAATCCATTGCAATATCTTCCCATATACTATTTGGTATATGAAGTGGTTGTAGGAGGCCAGCTACCAGTTTGTTGTAACTACCTTATGCCGTTGGCAAGTGTTGCAGCTCCTAATGAACTCCTTGATACTTTTCCTCATTCCCTTCCAGTAGAAGTTAGACCGCATTCTATGAAAGGTTTTCTATGAAAGGTTTTAAGGAACCATTCATGGGTGCTACCGTGAAATTGCCCAATGATGTCTTCACTGAGATGAGAATCCTCTGCTAGATAAATTTTATCTTTGTAAAATAAGACATTATCTTGTATTTTCCATGGACCGACAGCTTCACCTTCTTTAACCAAATGCACCAGTTGCTGGAGTTTGTCACAAATGCTTTAGGCTTTGATTGTCTGTGCGTCCGATAAACCTTCAACCAAGCAGATAGGGTCGCCATTTTTGGACTGCCAAAACAAGAGCTAAGATTTCATTCTCATAAGTGGACAACAACATGTGTTTTCCTTGAAGTGCATGGCTAAAGAAGGCAACCGGCCTCTCTTGCATCAAAACAGCCCCTATCCCCGATCCAGAAGCGTCACACTCAATGATGATTTCCCTTAAGAAGTAAGGTGTGGCTAAGACTGGTGCTTGTGTTATGGCGCCTTTGAGTTTCTCAAATGCTTCCTTTTATGCTGGGCTCCATTTAAAGGCATCTTTCTTCAACATCTTCGTGAGAGGTCCAGCTATCTTACCATAATTTTGAATGAATTTACAGTAATAGCCAGTTAAGCCCAAGAACCCACGTAAAGCCCTTGGTGATTGAGGTTTAGGCCATCCTAGCATTGCTTCAATTTTTTATGGATCTACAGCCACTCCTGTATTAGAGATTACATGGCCTAGGTAGTTAACTTCCCTTTGGCCAAACTGACATTTCTCTAGTTTAACATACAACTGGTGAAAATTTAAAACTGAAAATACAATCTCTAAATGCCACGTGTACTTCAGCCCATGTTTTACTGTATATTAAAATGTCATCAAAGAAAACTAGAAGAAATTTTCTCAAATAATCTTTGAACACCTAGTTCATAAGGGACTGAAATGTTTAAGGCGCGTTAGTGAGGCAGAATGGCATTACTAGGAACTTGTAGTGACCTTGGTGAGTTCTAAAAGCAGTCTTCTACACATCACTAGGGTGCACCCTAATCTGGTGGTAACCAGAACGAAGATCCAGCTTGGAAAAGAAGTGTGCACCATTCAACTCATCCAACAGCTCATCGATCACGGGGATTGGAAACTTGTCTTTGATTGTGATCCGATTTAGAGCTCGATAGTCAATACACATTCGCCAAGTACCATCTTGCTTTTTAAACAGAATAACAGGAGAAGAGTATGGGCTGTTAACTGGGTCGTATCACACAGGAGGATATCATCTCATCCACCAACTTCTCTATCTCTGTTTTCTGGAAGTGATGCGCCGGTATGGTTTGATAGTCACAGGACCATGACCGAACTGCGATGGTATCTTATGGTCATGTGCACGTCTTGGAGGTAAGCCTTTAGGTTCAGCCAACACCTCTCTATGCTTATTAAGGAGGTGTTGCATTTGTGTGGGCACCAAAGGGCTGACAGATTGTGTTTGTGGCTGCCTCATGGAACACAGTTGGAGCAAAACTCCTTCCTTCCTTTTCTTAGATGCTCATCGGAATTGGGGATTACTAACGATCCTATTTTCTGAAGTTGTCAACCCCTGTAGAGTCACTTCCCTTCCTGCCATAGTAAACTTCATTTGCAATTTGGAAAAATCCCACTCAATAGGTCCCAAAGTTCTGAACCATCCATTTTGCCCCCGAAACAATGTCAAAACCCTCAAGTGGCAGTAAATAAAAATCTACAATTACATGGACTCCTTGTAGATTTAACTGAGTGTCAACACACTTACCTGGGCTACGCAATCTCTCACCTGAGGCCACCATGACGTCCAGTTGCCCATTCGAGGTTGGTTGCAACCCTGCTCCTTTCGCCAAACGCTCGAACACAAAGTTGTGTGTGCTTCCAGAATCAATGAGCACTGTGACCCTCTTATAACCGAGACTTCCTGTCACTTGCATAGTTTCTGCTGCACGAGGCAATGCCATGAAAGGAAATTTCGGGCACTTCCTCTTTTGCTTCATCGGTTGCTTCATCAATGTCCATCTCCATATCATCGTCGCTATGTTCTAAGCTACCTTGTATCAAAAATAGCTTCTTACAGCGGCCAAATTTCTCGTTGCATTTGAAACCAGATACCCTTTCTTCTTCTCTTATTCAATTCTTCAGTGGTCTTTTTTTTTTTTTTTTGGTACTGTCTAGGGCCTTATAGATACCACATTGTGAGATTGAGAGTCGACCTTTGGAGCTGGTGGCGTGGTCTTTCGGTGAGAATTGTCTCTTGCTTCATACAAGCGAGCCAACCCAATGGCGGATGACAAACCGGTGGGTCTTTTGGCTTGTACATCAGAGCGAATGGAATCACGTAATCCACTGATAAAACAACTCACTTGTCTTCATTGGGGCAGAGGCCCAGCCTCGGCAAGCAGTCTGTCAAATATGGAAAAAGATTGTTCAGATCCGGATTTCTATACTGCAGTTGAAATATATGCAGCAAAAGAATAAAAGAAGTAGCAAGTAAATCAATCACATACCACAAGAAGAAGACACATTTTTTACGTAAAAAATCGTACTCAGGAGAAACCATGGATCTTTTCAACTAAATCAAAGACAATTAAGTACTATGTAATTGAAGGTTACAAGATATATTCATTGACTCTTCTCTAGTTGCAACTCAGCCCCAGGACTACAGTTCTTTTTGCTGACCACTCGCTGTTCACTGCTCATCGCACTTGAAACAACCACCTTGAATCCACAACGCACTCAAATATTCTATATGAGAAGACAATCTTATACTGGTGAGTGGAAGCACAAATCTCTATAACTCAAAGATTTAACGCAATCTCTCCTACTCTAAAGAAGGATATCTTCAATGTGTATTTTCAATTCAGAATAGAGAGATAGATGCCTTAGGGTTGAGAGATAATCCCTTTTTAGAACCCACAATTCATGCTTTAGGATTAGAGTCGTTATAGAATAAGAAGTAGCAGTTTGGGCACAAACAAGAAAGAATTTTGTATAAGAAAATGAGTTTCTGCATGTCACGCGCACGATCTAGTTGCATGGGTGCTCGAGTGTGGGTGTACAGGTGCTCAAGTGTTTATGTAATTTTTGCACTTTTCTACAAAATTTCTGAGGCCATAACTTTGTTATTTTAGCTTCGATTGGTTTAACCTAAGAACTTACGAATATTTATTCGAAAAAAACTTTCCAACGGTAAGTAACTTGCCCTAATTCGATGCTTGGTTTGTGAGATATAATCTTTTTAATCGATATTATCCTCAGAAAATCACTTCAAAATAATTCAATGTACTTTTTCTTGAATTTCTTCACTTTAGTGTATCAGGCAACTCATATCATAGTTCATTCTAAAAGAAATAAAAAATTACAACTCAATGACCTAGAGTTTTTTCTAAAGAATAAAAAATTCCAACTCAACGAATCAAATTTATCTAACCCATGAATTATCCAACACACAAATATTCTAACACATGGTTTGATGTTCTTGCCCTAACCCGGTTTGCTGTAACTTGATAAGTTATCTGAGGAAATCAAATAACTGGCTTGGACCGAATCAAGAGTGTAGCCCGTCCTCGAAAACTTCTCAACCATCTCTTGGTTCAGTAGATGGTACCATAATTGTTCTTTGCGCTCTAAATGGAAGGACGCCAAGAAGACACGATCAACCAGCTGGTTGGATCATCTCCGCCGTTAAAACGAGGGAAGTCCAATTTCACTGGCGTAGACATGTAGGAGCTGGGGGAAGTGGCATGCTGAAACTCACCATAGCCGCCTTGGTGTCCACCACATGTAGTAGAATTCTCAGCACCCTCATTAACAGATTGGCTATCTATCTGATCTACACAAGCACTCAGTTTTTCGATCATATCAGTGATTAGGTTCAGGACATTCCTTTGGCCAATTGAGAGCGACTCAATGGTTTTCTCAAGTTGCTCCACTCGTTGGTCCATGGCCAGGCTCTGATACCACTTGGGTACAGCTGAACTCTGTCTTGTGTTTTTCCCCTTCCACTTTGGTACAGAAGGCAGAGAACACAAACTTTTGGCTGCTTTGATGGAACCAAAACCTCCAATGTAATACAAGTTTTTAGTAAAGGAATAACTGACTGTTTTATTAATGAGAAACTCTTTTAAATAGAGTCCAATACGACAATTCTTTCCTGTGGAATAGGAATACTCCAATAAAATAAAGCATGAATAGATCTAACAATCCTAGACCAATTCAAACTGAACCAAAGCTAGAGAGAACTTCTCAATAGAAATGTAACAAAACAGAGTGAAAACAGCAATGACTATTCTAATAACTAGGTAGCCAACAGATGCTGATCGTGACAACAAAATGTTCACTTTTGAGTCCTAATAAATTCAGACATGAAACCAGCTAGCCTAGGACAAATAGAGCTTATTTACCGACTATATCATTTCCCTTTGTGTTTAAACAGTTGGGTCAAAGGTCTGATGGCTGTTGGGGGAGAGATACCTTTGGTTATAAAAAAGAAATAAAAAAAAGTTGTGCCAACTGGGCCAACAGAAATAAAAGTTTAGTGGGGTCCTCAAAATTGAACCCTGTGGAACAAGTTTTTATGACAGTATTAAAATCAAAAGGTTTGAGTTTAACGGATTCTTGGTGGGTCAAGTGGAGAAGCCCATAAATTGAAATGATTGGCCTACTCTTTGGTCACCTCTAGAAGTTTACGTTTCCATGCAAACAATGGCAGAATTGGGAAACTTGCCTTGCAGGGGCCACTATAAAATATTTTGGGGAGGTCATTGTTTAAAAAAAACCCATAAAATTCCCATTAATATAAGGGCATGTTTAGGCTTTGATGATGATGATGATGATGATGATGATGATGATAAGAGCATGTTTGATTAGAGATAAGGACTTTGTGATGAATCTACAGATTTGAGGACTTCTCACTGCCTCTAGAGTCTAGAATGCAGATTTTTTGCTAAGAATTTTGATAGTTGAGGATCTCACGTCGATATTGGTGTGTATGAATCAGTTATGGTTGAAAAAAAAAATTTATATTAGTGTGAAATTTCTCAAAAATGAGGCTTTTGAAATCCCATGGGAGGGTTCAAACTTGAAATATTCTAAAAAATGACGGTATTAACTTACTCAAGTCATGAGTTTTCCATGACATTGTGAAACAGGTGACGTATTGAGGAATCCTCAAGGTTTTCCAAGATTCTTGGGCATCCCCTTTCCCCTCATAGATCCGTCCTTGCATAGAATAGGCTATTAGGCTTGCTCTTTTCTCATCTACACGTTTATTTGTACCTAAACAAACATGAGGGCACTGCAAAGCGCCTAAGCGTTTTTCCAGAAAAAAAGGTCCCTCATAGCTGTGCCCACTGGGATGCATAATGACACTGGATTCATATGAGGCCTATCTATATGCAAAATCCTGAATCTATAAGATCATCCTAATTTTTTTATCTATGACTCTAAAATTTAATGGTGTATAAGCATCATTTTATTATGATTTTAATCCAATGGTGAGAAAAAGCTGGATGAGTGTTAAATTTGGACTTGTGACCATATATGGGACTAGCATATGAATATATTAGATTGATTTAGTGTGGGCCCCTTAACTAGAAAAAGAGGGGTGGAAAATGGGCATTTTTAAAGTGGAGTGTTTTTTAGAATTTCCCTATATAGATAAATATATCCCATGTTTGGCATCTCTGTTTTCAACATCTATTTGTCTACATGTATAAAGCGATAGTGGTGCTTATCGGCTGGGCTGGCCTGAACCCAACTTGGGCCGAGCTTGCTTTAGCCCAGGCTTGGGCTTTCAAATAAAGTAATCGAGCGAGGCTTGGATTAAAATTTTGGGCCCACTTATTATGTGGGATGTGCTTGGACTAAATAGTAGTAGCAAGCCCTAAGCCCGGCCCTGCCTGAATAAGTGGATTAAGTTGCAACTTCCCTTTTTACGTTTCTTATGTTGCATGCAAATCTTCTTTGGTAGAAATTTTAAAAATTATTTATCCAAGAACACTATCAAGAGTGCAGACAATGTTCATTCTAATTGGTTTGTAGTAGTCGAAGATCTCCTTGTTGCATCAACACAGTTCTCCTTTGTTAATGAGTTATGCTTTTATTACAAAAAGAGGTAGCATCAACTTAGTGCACAGAAAAGATGGTTTTAAATGAAAATCGTAATCACTTTTAATAAACTTTTTTTTTTCGCATCTTAGATTAGTTCATTTGGATGTGGCCGTGTGTATAAATAGGAATTGGTGCTTGATAGCCATGTTGGTCCCTCCAGAGGCTAACTTAAGGGTGCTTAAGAATTTGGTGTAAATTGGGCTAGGCCCGATTAATTTTGTGGGTTGGGCTCGAGCTTGGGCCTCAGCTTAATAGATTTTATATGGACTGGGCCTGGGCCATCGACTTATGGCCCTAGGTGGGGCCTGGATTGAGCTAGGCTTAAGGATTTTAATCTAGGCCCGACCCTAGTTTTGATCAGCCTTGCCCACGAGCCCCTCTAAAAGTGGCCGGTAGAGGTTGGAAAATAAGAGCCTATGGTGTGTGATTCTACATTCAACCCATTTTAAAGAAGTAAAACCAAAACTGGTTTACATGAAAGGCCCCATTTTTTGGGCTTTTGAAAAGAAGAGCCTTAATCCTAGATTGGTATCTATACTCTTATTTTGACAGTGTTATCCAAAATAGGCTCATAAAAAAAGAGGCATAAAAAAGTGAGGTTGCTTTTATTTTCACAAGCTAAAAATGAGGCATTCCATTTTAAGAGGATTTCCCTGAGGTTGCTTTTGTTTTCACAAGCTAAAAAATGAGCCATTCCATTTTAAGATGATTTCCCTCTAGTTCTTTAAAGCGGGTAGATGGTAAAATATTGTACCAAACACTATTTTTTGTTTTTTTTTTTCAAACCTCTACCATCTCTAGATAGTTAGACCGATAGAAAAATAGAGTTGCCCAAATATGGGCTTAATCTTTTTTTATGGCTCTATTTTAAATGGCTTTACTAGAATAGTAGTAATTATACAAAAGAAAGCATTAGTATGAGACTTAAAACACAATTTAAATTTATTTTTGCAGTCTTTCTATATTGGTAGTACTTAATTTAAGTAATTAAAAGTAAATATTTATCATATTGGCCTGATAGAAAAACCAAATCATTTAATTAAAATATTTATAAATATTTAAATGAATTATAAATAAATACTATCATATAATTCATAATACAAATACAATTAAAATAAAATTTCAAAAAACTAATTTATCTAGTACATGGCATTGGATGAATGACTCAATTACATAAAATAATCAGCCAAAAATGAGAAAAAATTAAGAGTAATATGCAAGTGGCCCCCTCAAATTGTGAGATTAGAAAGAAAAAATTGACTTTCACAATAGGACTCCTAGATTATCTGAACTCAAGAAAAAAAGCAAAAAGAGATAAATTTGACAATGGACGCGTCCAACCCCCTAGGTTGATGAAAACCAATAGAGATGAAGCCGAACTCAGAATAAAAAAAGAAAAGGAAAAAATGAGATTCGACAGTAAGCCCCCGGATGATGAAAACAACAAAGATGAAGCCGACTATTTTATATAAGTGGGCCCCAAATCTCCATAGTTGGAATTTGACATGAGGATACATGCTCACCTATCATGAAAATTGATGATGGCCTCTGTTAACAGATGAAAAAAAAAAAAAAGAAAAGAAAAGAAAGAATAACAATAGAAAACCTTGCGGGAGATCTGTCAGTAGAGCCCACCTTTCAATTCTAAACTAATCAAATGTATAGTAGGTCGATTGATGATAAAAAAAAAAGGGAAAATTCAAATTAGTGGCTGATGTTTTACTTACTAAAGTCAAATGCATAGTGGCCCACATATGATGAAATGGAAAAAAATTGAGAAATATAAAACTTCTATAATAGAAAGGTGTAGAAGAGTGAATGTAATGAGAGAAAGAAATTAGGAAGAAGTATTAGTTTTTTTTTTTTTTGATGAAAAGATCCTCAACATATATTAATGAGATGCCAACTCTGGATCAACCAAGGCATGTTGTTTAATCATGCCCGATGTAGAATGCCACTAGACCACCATATCATCTACATACTTCGCATGCCTAGCTAACTTATGAGCAACAACATTCCCTTCTTTTCTCACATGATACACCTTAAACCTGTTGAAATGATTCAATAAGACTTTAATCTCCACAAACAAAGGTCCCTGTTTAGATGAATTAGATATAGAAGAATTTAATACCTCAACTATCCACATAGAATCTCCTTAAAAAATAACACCGCTCACCTCAATCTGAATAATGATTTGAAGCCCTCTCAGAGCTATTAAGGCTTCACTGTCATCAGCACCCTCCATTTCATTCTCTATCTTGCTCATTGCCATGATCATATTTCTCGAGTCATCTCTAATAACTCCACCTACAACCGCCTTCCGAATTTGGTTAAAAACTGCATCATCTACATTTAGCTTTACCATGCTCGTAAGCAGAAGCATCCAATGGAAGACCTTCTCCTTGCTGAAATTCTGCTTACGAGGACAAGTAATTTTAAAATTCTGAGTCAATGTCTTTGCTCCATTAATAGCTAGCAACGATTCTAAAGTTTTTCCATCCTGGATAAGCACATTCTTTCGATACGATTGACCCCGTGCCAATGTGAAGAAGAACTCTAGATTTAAATTTGGATATCTTTCAATCAAATTCCAAACAAATCGGCCAAAACTTTGATGTGTAAGCTTATCAAAATCTATGCCCATAAAGCAGTCCCTCCATATAAGATGTACTTGAAAACAAGAGATCAAAGCATACATACAATCTTCAAATGCTGACAAACGAAAAGCACACGAGGTAGAATTAATGATATGATGCTTGGCAAGATTAGTTTTTATGGGCAAGATGTACTTACAAACCCGCCATGCAAAAGTCTTAATCTTGTTTGGAACTTGCATATTCCACAAACGGATCCAAAACTGTCTCCTAGCTCCTGAATTTGAACTTTCCCCTTTGCTCATATTTTTCTGAAGTCGTTGCGCAATCACATAGGCACTCTTCACAGAAAATTCTCCCGACTTATATTCTAGCCAAACCATAATATCACATAACATCTGAGGTCTCAAAGGGATTAAAGAAGGGATTTATAAAAGAGATTTTAGAAAAAATTAAACTTAATTAAAAAAGGTTTGATGGAAAGTATTGGAGACTTCTTAAAATTAGAGGACACCACATGTCACTCTCTCTCGAAAGCAGCTGCTGCTTTTATATAAAATAATAATGATTTGATAGCCGATGCCCAACACGGGCTAGAAAAAGAAAAATATATAAAAATATAATATTTTGAATATGATATTAAAAATAAAATAAGTCCAAAATATATAAATGTATTATTTAATCTTCTAAATTCTCTATACCAAGATGTATTTAAAAAAAAAGGTTGCAATGCGTTTTACATAAATTACAAATCAACCACAATGAATAAAAAGTTATCAGTCGGAGTAAAGGGGGTATAAGAGGGTGATATAGTTTTAGGTATTAATAAAATGATATAAAATCTACAATGATACTAACTATGAAAATTTAAGCTACTCACAATGTAGGCTTATTACTGTAGACCTCGTATACCTTGGTTAGGTCCACAAGAAACTTAAGTTTTGTGTGACTCATAGAAAACCCTACTCAAGAACATATTGATCGATCCAATCAAAATGGTCTATTCAATTGCGTGTGTGCACAAACACACATACAAAAAGAAAAAAAATCATTACCTTTAGTGAATAACCCTAGATCCAACGTGATGTTGAAAGTGTAGCCGCCATCATACGAATTTAGGTCTGATATTTCCAATCAAATCATTACATGACCCATCTAAAACTTGAAGTTGACACATCATACTTTAGTGAATAACCCTAGATCCAACTTGATGTTGAAAGTCTAGCCACATCATACGAATTTAGGTCTGATATTTCCAATCAAATTGTTGTATGACCCATCTAAAAATTGAAGTTGATCCAAGCATGGGCATTAGGTACACCCTAGAGACAAAATAGGCCTGTAAAAACCAAAATTACATTACTATACCCATCCACATAAAAGTACATAGGTTTATGAAACCCCAATTTATCCTCTCTTTCGATCATGCTGCACTACTCTCTCCCCAACCTTATGACCAAATGGGCACACATGCACTGGAGTTCATACCCAAATTTGATCTTCATCTGAATTTGGATTATGCGATCTGAAAAGACCCAAATTAGGACTGATGTCAACCATCCCAAATCTAGCATGTCAGCAATCTAAATTCAACCTCTCTCCCCAATCCCCATGATAGCCCATTGAGAGAATAGATAGGAATCAATGAGAGATTTTAGAAAAATTAGACGTTAAGAGATGATTTGTATTGGTCAATGTGGTATTTCAAGAGAGACCTGTAGGTCACCTTTTTGTGAATGAGAGTGATATTAGGGGAGAGATTTAAACTTTATTGAGAGTGCACCACTTGTCATACCTAGATTTGGTCATCATTTGAATTTGGATCATGCAAATCTCCCACGTCAACCAACCCAAATCCAACACATCAGCAATCTAAAGTCAACCTCTCTCATCATAGCCCACTAACGAAGTATGCTCGTGTTGAGCACGAGAAAACAACCAACAACAATTTTGTTTTTAATTTTTAAAGTGAGACATATAAAATACGATTGGAGATGCATTTTGCTAAGATTCAATTGATAACTTAAATCTATATATACATATATGCATATCTCTATATATATATGAATTAGTTTAACAATTTTACAAAACAAATCACTGAGAATTGAACACTTCTACAGAGCTTGTTTGCACAAGTCATAACCATGAGGCTCATTGAAAGTGATAGGTACTTTATTCAATCACCAAATGCTGCAATATATATATATATATTTATTTACTGTTCAAAATCTTATTTACAAGAACAAAACATATTAGGCCAATCTTTGCCCTTAATTTGTGTCATAGATATTGAAGTACTTGAAAAAAAAAAGAAGTCTCTAGGTGAAGCCTACATAATATAACTACGCAATCAAGCATCATATCTGCCCTCAACTGTTTATCAAGGATTCTAAAGATAAGACTAACAAAAGGTTGTCTTCTTGTAGAAAGAGCAAGACAAATCATAAAAAGCATGAACTTTCATGCAAGATTATATTTGGATGTATATATTAATGCAAAACTTCAGGTGTC
This sequence comes from Sextonia rubra, assembly GCA_037013555.1. NCBI lineage: Eukaryota > Viridiplantae > Streptophyta > Magnoliopsida > Laurales > Lauraceae > Sextonia > Sextonia rubra. The sequence goes on along the minus strand of JASUAD010000001.1, from coordinate 107,800,398 downwards.
TTGACTCCTAAAAAAAAAATTTTTCTTTTTTTTTCTTCTAATTTTTGGAGCAACCTAGTTTGCATTTTTAGAATCATTTAGAGATGCGCATGCATAACAACGACAATTGATTTCACTTGCAATCACTTGGGAAATTGAAAACACTATTAAAATGGAAATTCTGAATAAGACTCTAGGTTCGGATGGATTTAATGCTCATTTTTATAAGGTTTGCTGGCCTATTAATGGTAATGATATATGTATTGCAATAAAGGATTTCTTCCATTCTTCAAAAATATTGCAACAAGTTAAATCCACTTTTATAGTGCTTGTTCCAAAGATAGATGATGCTGTCACCCCTAATAAATACTGGCCAATCTCTCTTACAAATAAGCTTTATAAAATAATATCTCGTATTTTGGTGGAGAGAGTTAAACCAATTATGAGGAAGCTTATTGGTCTAACACGGTCTACTTTTATTCTAGGAAGATCTATTGCAGATAATATCTTACTGGTTCAAGATCTTCTTTACTATTTTCATTAGAATAAAGATATCCCTCATATGTGTTTGAAATTAGATTTGGCTAAAGCCTATGATAGTGTTTGATGGGATTTTCTCAAAGCAGCTTTGCAGAAAATGGCTTTTCTAGAGCATTTTATCAACATCAATATGACTTGTGTCATGAATCCTCATTATTCTATTATTATCAATTGCCAAGCGGAGGGGTATTTTCCAGCTTCTTGAGGTATTGGACAAGGGTGTCCTTTATCTCCTTTTCTGTTTACAATTGTGATGGAATTTTTCTCTACTATGATGAATATTTGTGCTACCTCTACGGTAGTTTCTTCACCTTATTGTAAGATAAGTATGATTATTTCACATCTGTTATTTGCGGATGATGTTATTATCTTTAGCAAAAGCTCTACTTTGGTAGCAAGGAATTTAAAAGTTTTTTTGGAAAATTTCTAGAAATTTTCATTGTTAGCTGTGAATTGGGGAAAGAGTTCTATTTTTTTTCTCTAATACTTGTAATGGAGACAAAAGTATTGTATCTTCCATGCTTGCAATAGTGGAGGGAAAATTTCCTTTTAGATATCTGGGTTTTCCATTATCAATGAATAAGCTAAACTTTCAAGATTGCAAACCTCTACTGGATAGTTTTCAAAAGCATCTCTTGGGATGAAAGTAAAAAATTCTATCATATGCAGCAAAGGTTGAACTAATTCGATCTACTCTCTCTACTTTGCATTTATTCTGGGCTATTGTTTATATGCTTCCCATCTCAGTTCTGGATGCTATTGATAAACTCATGCATGATTTCTTTTAGAATGCATAGACTACACATTATCTTCATCCAATAGCTTGAAGTAATGTATGCAAACCAAAATCTCATGGAGGTTTTGGTATAAAACAAGTAAGAGTGTTGAATGAAGCCTCTTTTATTAAACAAGTATGGAATATAGTATCAAAGAAAAGTAACTGCTGGACAAATTAGGTTAAAGCCGAAAACATAGAAAGAAGATCCTTCTGGGATGCTAAAAAATCTACAATAATGTCCTGGGGTTGGAGATGTATCCTCTCTAATTGACACAAGGGCATGCCTCATATTCTTCACCTAGTTGGAGATGGGAGGAATACATTTTTCTAAACTAATCCTTGGTTGCAAGAGGGACGGCCAATAGATATCGGCGACGATGGAGTACTTTACAATTTTTCGTTAAACCGTCCTATTAAAGTGCACATTTTTTTAGTAAAGAAAGTTGGTCTCTTCCTCATCCTTCAAGTACTTTGTTAGTTCTTTGGAACATTATCTTGCAATAGGATGTGCCTGTTAATTCTTATCTTGATGACATAGTTTGGACTTTGGAAGACTCTAGGTTATATACTATGAAATCTACTTATCGTAGTCTTATTTATCAATCCTCTCAAATAGGAGTGCCTTGGGCTCAATTTTGTGGTTTAAAGGATTTATCCCTAAGCATGCTATCTATTTGTGGATGGTTTTTTTTTTTTTTTTTTGTGTCTTGAGACTAAGGATTTTTTGCTCTCTAGAGGTATTCTATGTGATAAGCAATGTGTACTTTGCACATTGCAAGGGGAGAATATTGAGCATTTATTCATTGATTGTTCTTATTCCCAAGTAGTTTGGATTGCTTTGCTAGAAAAATTTTGTATTCTTCCTACTTAGTTTACTTCTATTGAAGAGAAGGCTTCTTCAGTTATCATGAATATTGATAGTACTTTTCATGGAATGATCTGTTAGCGCATCTAGTCTTCCCTGCTTTTGTATGGCACATATGGAGAGTGAGGAATTTTAGAATCTTCACTAATAATTTAGAAGGTAAGATCAGCTTATGAGAGGCATATTGAATCATCTTTGTACTAGAATTGTCTACTTGAATATATTAATTCCTTCTCCTTTTGATAATTTGTGGGACCTTTCTCTTGATGCAAGTGTCGCCTGTCGATACCATAATAAATTTTTTATGTATCCAAGTTGGCGCTATACTATTCTTCATTATCAAGATATTATATTTGGTATTCTTTAGTGTCCAAATGGACGACCTATGGAAACTTATCTTTGATTGGATACTCATATCATTAGGAGATGCTTTTCCTTATAAGTCAAATTCCATTATATTTGACTCATATTTGTTTGAAAATGGAGTCAGATCTTAGACATTCTCTTCAAAGCCCAATGCTTTTCCTTCGAGAGTTAGATTTTTATTTAGAAAGATGGAATATATCATTTAACAGTTTCACTTTGTTCACTACTCGCAGGTTTCTCCATTGCTTGGAGGCTTTTTAAAAAGCTTAAAAGATTGTACTTGGCCCTAATGGTAATTGATGCAAATATTTGTAATGCTTTATTAAATGAAACCTGATCCCGAGTTGTAGGTTTTTTGAATTGTTTGTTTTGTGTTACTTATGGTATGCCCCAGTTAGTTCTTTTTTAAGAACCATTGTGTAAATTATTTTTTGTTTAATAAAAGGATTGCTAACCTTCCAAAGAAAGAAAAAAAGAGTGTTTGGGGAAAAAGTATTACCTTTTTTCTAGAAGAGCATCCATGATGTTGTTTTTGTAATTTATGCTTTCTTGATTGTGTTCCTCAATTCTATTTGCAATGCTAAGAATGAATGTTTGGAAGCATAATAAACTTATAATTACAATTATCTAAAGTATAAAGATTACAAATCTGTGATGCCATGCTTGGGAAGATCTCCCACCTTGTAATTTAAAATTGGTAGGCATTCTTTCCTAGGTCTAGTGAACACCTTCAGATAATTTCCAACCTTGCTTAGATAGTGTAACAATATTATGTCTTTATAAGAGGGCTTAACTCATTTTCATAACAACAGAGTAGATGAAACAAAATCCACAAACAAAAGATCGATCAAATGGGACAACGAAATAGTAGAGGATGTTTCCGACCGAAAAGGCATGAGCAATATAGTTCATGTGCTCGATAAAACCCAAAAGGAAAAGACTAGTAAATTGTAACTATTATTTGCTCTTAATGAAAAAAACAAAGAAGAGGAGATTGTGCCTCTTGAAAACGACATGCGGGGAACCACTCAGTTGGAGGAGGCAACACTCTGCTCAATTGTTTGAAGCATTCACCAATTGGGTCACACTATAACTCGGTCACAAGAGCAAAATCCCATTTATCGGACAATATTAGTCGTCCAGCCAAACGATAACCAAGAAATGGCCAAGTGAATGCCCACCAATCGTATAGGTAGAATCATCCAATCAAAGTCAATCTACACAGTTTGTAGCCAATAATCCATCAAGAATAAAACCCACCCAGTGGAGTCAAGACCATCGAACAATGACATTTTAAGGATTAGAATTTAAATGCTAGGACTAAAGTCATCAAAGGATTTTGCCCAAAGTTCATAAAAAAGTTCGAGCACCCATTTCTCTAACATATTTGAAAAATCAACATTGAGATTCTAATAAAAAAAGGTTGAAAAAAAAACACCAAAGCTTCTAAAAGAAAACCTAGATGAGAACAAAAGCTAAATGATCAAAAGCCTAAAATTTAAGGAGAAAATAGTTGGCAATGGAAGATTCTATGTACTCAGATTTCTTTAACTGCTTCTCTGTAATTGATCTCAGACATGCCGGGAGTGGAGATGAAGAGGAAAGGAGAAAACAAAACCCAAATCCAATCAAACACTTGGAAATTGGCATTTTTGTGAAGGGATCTTCTGGTTTCTGCAAGTAGAAAAAAGAGAACGATAGATACAAAGAAGCAAAATTAAGTTACATGGAGTCCATGTTGACTCGGCCAAACCAACTTGCGATAGCTGAATATAGAGACCAAGTTGTAGTTGAGTGCAAAAATAATTAGAAGACAAAGACATTCCTCTCACACTCAAACCACACTTTTATGTACCAAAGAAAGAAAAGTAGGTACATAGCTTATGTTACAGTTTAATTGTAGACATGAGACTAATTAGATATTGCTACGATGATGATAATAAATACCTTACCTTTTTTTGTTTTTTAATGGAGTAAGCTCCTTGACAGCTTACATTCATGTTTATGACTGTCATCTCAAATACTGCCCTGTTCTCTACAATTTAACACCCCAAAAGTGTAAATGCCACATATATCTATTCGGTTTTGAGTCACATACCTTAAAAAAAGAAAAATGGGCGCAAATGTCAAGTTTGGATTTTCAATATACACTCACGATTGACACTTAAAAGCTCAATCTTAGCAGTTTTCCAATTTTTAGAAATCAATCACAGATCCAAAGTCAAACCTTCATATACATTAATTCTTCCTATTGCTTAAGCCTTAAAAAAAAATGGATGCAATACTTGCAATTCCCAGCGCTCAAATTGAACAAACAATTAAACCATTATAAAAAAGAAACATAAAGATAGTGGCTAATCAAATTGAATAAAGAATCAAATTGTTAGAAAAAAAAATAATGGTATGTTTCTCAATCAATGGGCTACTGAAAATTTATTTATTCTAAATCATCTACACCCTTTCATATATTAAGTTAGAAAACATCATTCATCTCTTTTTTAATAATTAAATATTTTTTTTTGGCATTTTCTTCCATTTTAATACATCCATCCATACTGCCTTTTAGCAAAAGGAATTTGGAATTTACCTTTGATGTCAACATCAATTTTCCAACAAGAATTGCGTGGGGACTGAGATGTAGCTTAGGATTTCATTTACAAAAAAGAAAATTAGAAAGAAAGAAAGGATAAAAAAAGGTGTAAATTGGGAATAGACACACATGAACCAATTAAAATTCATTTTCATAGTAGTTGCATTTAAAATGATAAAAAAACAAATATGTTTAAATAAATAATTATTTTTTTCAAAATTAGTTATCTAAATAATATATTTTTCATATATAAAGAAAGATTAGCTTTTTTATGGACAGTTAAATGGTATAAAAATGTATTATATTCTGAAATATTCTTTAACATATTATCAAAAAATCAAGAGGATTTTACTGGAAAAATCCTATTAAAGTTATTCTATACCAAAAAGGATCTTAAAGATATTATTCCACAATATTAGTCCTACAGGTCTTTTTTTGTTTAATTTTTTAGAATCAAGTTTGAGCGGGGATATCCCCGCCTACCCATGTACATAAGTGGGGATATCTCCACTCTTTTTTTTTTCTTCTTCTTCTTTTTCCTCTAACTTCAACTCAAGCTCATACATAAACGCCACGACTAAATTCCAATTTACTACACTCACTCATTAAACTAAAAACCATTAAACCCATTAAACCCAGACCCAGGTCCTCCCCTCCCTCACCAACCAACCAACCAACATGACTTCTTTATTTGTCTAATTTTCCTCTTGCCCTTCCATTTAAACTCACAAGAACCCATCATGATCATTTTTCTCTACTCTTTTCTTTTCTCTCTTATTTCTAAAACCTTTAAAGCTCTAGATATCTCCAGCTCCTTTGAAGAGCTCGTTTTCACCTCTTTCTCTCAGCTCCACCTAGGGATATCCCTGCTCGTGTCAGATAACCTAAACTCAGAGAAAAATGAGCGAAAAAGGAAGGAAGAGGAAGCAAAAAATTAAAAAGAGCAAGCCGCTCATGTATGTGGTTGAGCGGGGATATCCCCACTCTTGTCAGAGAACCTAAGCCCGCTAACACTTTTCACAAGAAACAAGAGTAGAAAAGGAAGGACGAGGAATAAAAAAAAAACTGAGAGCAGAGGGATATCCCACTCATGTACGTGGCTGACCGGGGATATCCCCACCCAACTTAGATTCCAAAAATTTAAACAAAAAAGAACCCTGAGACTACTACGGTGGAATCATGTCTTTACGGTCCTTTTTTGTTACGAGTTACATTAAGAGGATTTTTTTGGTAAGAAACCTCAAAAATCTAAAAGAAAGAAACATGTTATCTAATAATGGAAATCGCTTAATCTCTCATAATGATGAATTGAATTATGCAGCTTTTAGATTTTCAAATTAATGAGATGCCCTGAAACCGTGTTTCCACAACACAATATCTTGGTACACATGCTATTTCCCTCAGATGGAGAGACTGCACATTTGGCATTGGAATTTGGCGATGTGGAGCAGATGTTTGCCATTAGTATGGGTTCATGAATGTTGATAATTGGTGGTACATTTGATATTGTTGCTCTGCATCATGCATTTTCAGCAAATCATCTAATGCTGTCATATAAAAGTTGTTAATAGAAGACTAAATATATAATTTTAACAATGATGACCACATAAGAGATTCTTAAATCCCCCCCAATTTCTTCATTCTAAAAATTCAAAAACTCATAAATTACTAAACACTAAATTAAAAAGGTACATATACATATGCCAAATATAACCCAACTCAGTCAACTCAATGGGGAAAAGAAATAATTACCAACTTAAGTATTTTTTGTAAATAAAAAAGATTGAGAATTAAGATCACAAAGAAATTATTGAACATAAGCAAAGAATTGAATGTGCGATCCAAAACCATACAAAAAGAAAACATAGAAAAATACACTAAACTAAAATGATAACTACAAAGAACACAAAAAGAAAACAACAAAGAAAAAAAAATACTAAAAATAAAAGCACGCCTCCTTACAAGTATTGAACCAAATCACTATAAAAGCAAGCCTCCCTACAAGTATTGCACAAAATCACTAAAAAACTATCCATCAAATTCATCGTCATTTGGATAGTCTAGTACCTGAAATATGCCTAATAAGGAGCAGCTCTTGAATTATAGGAGCAATTCGTTTAGCATTAAAAATATTGTGGGGAAACAAGGCTGCAAACTGAGGTCAAATAGCCTTAGAATCAAATCTCTTATATTAGGCATAACATCTAGTTAATTTGACCTTTTTCTCAAGAACAAAGTCATGTAACAATAAGATTTGGAGTATGATTTTCTCACAAGAAAACCATGCTATTGGTATCTATCTATTGCTAAAATTGAGATTATGTGACTGCACTCCAATTAAAACACATGATCAACAAATCACAACCAATTGTTGTAAAAGCAAATTACAGTCACATCACATATCATAAGTAAAATGGAATTGAGAGCATGTTTGGATATAAAATTGAGATCTTCCTTGCAATTGCAATTTTGACCTCAAATGCTTTTAATGCGTGTCACGTCTCCTTCCTCACCCGTGATATTGTCCGCTTTGGATCTACAACTTGCACGGTTTTGTTCCTGGTGGGACGCATCCCACAAAAACACGTCACTGTGGTTAACAAGTGCCCGTGCTTATAAGGCCCAACTCTGGACAGCCTCATGAGCGATGTGGGACTTTGTTCCCTTTGGGATTCAAGAGGTCCTCTCCCACCCTCAGAGGAGAGCCGTCCTCGGCTCTGATACCAAATGTCATGTCCCTTTCCCCACGCGTGATATTGTCCGCTTTGGATTCAACCCGCACGGTTTTGTTCTTGGTGGGACGCATCCCACCAAAACGCGTCATCGTGGTTAACAGGTGCCAGTACTTATAAGGCCCAGCTCTGAACAGCCTCATGAGTGATGTGGGACTTTGTTCCCCTTGGGATTCAAGAGGTCCTCTCCCACCCTCAGAGGAGAGCCGTCTTCGGCTTTGATACCAAATGTCACATCCCCTTCCCCACGTGTGATATTGTCTGCTTTGGATCTGCTATCCGCATTGTTTTGTTCCTGGTGGGACGCATCCCACCAAAATGCGTCACGGTGGTTAACAAGTGCCTGTGCTTATAAGGCCCAGCTATGGGTAGCCTCATGAGCGATGTGGGACTTTGCTCCATTTGGGATTCAAGAGGTCCTTTCCCACCCTCAGAGGAGAGCTGTCCTCGGCTTTGATACCAAATGTCACGTCCCCTTCCCCACGCGTGATATTGTCCGCTTTAGATCTGCGACAGGCACGGTTTTGTTCCTAGTGGGATGCATTCCATCAAAACGCATCACGGTGGTTAATAGGTGCTTGTGCTTATAGGGCCCAGCTCTGGATAGCCTTATGAGTGATGTGGGACTTTGTTCCCTTTGGGATTCAAGAGCTCCTCTCCCACCCTCAAAGGACAGCCATCCTTGTCTCTGATACCAAATGTCACGTCCCCTTCCCCACGAGTGATATTGTCTGCTTTGGGTCCGCCACCCGCACGGTTTTGTCACCTATTAACCACGGTGATGCATTTTGATGGGATACGTCCCACAAGGAACAAAACCATGGGGTCGCAAACCCAAAGTGGACAATATCACGCGTGGGGAAGGGGACATGACATATGGTATCAGAGCCGAGGACGACTATCCTCTGAGGGTGGGAGAGGACCTCTTGAATTCCAAAGGGAACAAAGTCCCACATCGCTCATGAGGTTGTCCAGAGATAGGCCTTATAAGCACAAGCACCTGTTAACCACAGTGACACGTTTTGGTGAGATGCGTCCCACTAGGAACAAAACCATGTGGGTCGCGTATCCAAAGCAGACAATATCATGCGTGGGGAAAGGGACGTGACAATGTGTGCTAATCTTAATACGCCCACCTTCCACCCCAAGATTGTTTCTAGCATTTGGTTCCTTGGATTCAAAAGAAGCATCTTTGGGAAGAGAGATGCCAAGGGCATTATTATTGATATTGAGAGAATTGGGGGCGATGTTGAGTTGCTTTTGGTATTGTTTGGAATGACAATATTGAAGAGTGGGCACCCGATCACATTCTGAGCTTGAAATATCCCAATCTCTTATAACATAGATGAAACCAAGATGAATGAAGAAATAAAATTGAAAATTCTTGTTGACCATTTGATTTGATCTAAGAGAAAGAATGAGAATCAGACCCGCTCATTGCTAGAATCAATTAAACGGCGAAACTGAAAAAAAATTAGTGGGTAAGTCCTGGGTTGGAGGCCAAAGGTCAAACTGCTATGCTAGAAGGGATACTCTAGGTAGTAAAAAAGAAAAAACGAACAATTAGACATTACCTTTAAATGAGATTAAGGATTAGAAGAGTTTTTGGGGAGGTATAGAAAGTGAATGGACATCTGTTTTTCACATTAGGAATGTGAGAGGGGAGGACTAGGGAAACTAAAGAATTAATATTATGCACATGGGGAAATGGTTTTGATGGTTTAAGAGGGAAGAACACTTAATTAAATTAGTCAAAATAAATTGGCTATTGGTAAAAATTAATTGGTTGCAATCATTTGATTTCGAAATTGGGATCAGTTGCTTTCATATAAAATAACTAGCAAATGATGCCTGTGCTTAGCACGGGTGAGCAATTGGCCACAATTGCAACTCCGAATTTGCATGTACAGTTACTAAATGAAATCAATTGATAATAGAAATGAATTGAGGTAACTATACAAAGTATATAGGCTATCCTTAATTTGAACTGTGCTTGCACTATTATGATGAGGGGTAATATTCTCCATATATATATATTTATAGACTTGTCCCATGCATAACCTGCTCAAACTAATACCAACATAGAAAGCAAAACCCCAAACAGGTCGAACAAAGGAGTAGTGAATGGGAAGAAAAAAAATCCATTGCATTAAACCATCAAGAATCAATATAAGATTTCTTAAAGTAGTATCATACTCAACGCATCTAGAAAGAAGCCTTAGTAGCGAATGGAAACACACTTGATACATTGTATAGCTATAGATTTATATGCTGACATTTATGTGGAGTGTCTAGAATGGATTAACGCAATCAATCTCAATACTATGTGTATAAACAATCAACTACGTATCCGAAATAAATCAAATAAAAGCACGCTCTACAAGAAGATACAATTTTTACGTTAAAACCCAAACCTAAAAAAAACCATGATTGAAAATCAAGCATAATGAATCATACTACAGTTACAAGAGATATATGCACAACACTTATCTAGTTCTCATGTAACCTACAGACTTGTGATTCTCATTGCATAGCACTCCGCTGCAATGGCTCCCTACCATCCTTTGTTATATATCCAATCACCTAGATGCCTTATAGATGTTGTACTTGACTTTTCAGAATAATCTTCTATGCTTAAAAGATGATCTTTTACAAAGAGATATAAAAGATAAAGATCTCTAGAGCAAAGCTTCCCTTTAACTCTCCAAGGAAATACTCTAAAGAAAATAATCTCCAATAAGTAATTTGTACTTAGAATAATGAGATTTGTAATGATTTTTGCATTAGCTAATTTATGGGTTGGACAAAACTTAAGTCCATTAGCATTGTATCTTACATATCTTTTAGTATGGACCATGTTATGAGCCACCGGATGCACCGAAGTGAAGAAATCGAAAAAAGAGTAACAAAAGGAAGTGTTTTTCTAATGATAACATAGTGTAAAAAAGTCATATCTTACAAATTAAGCATTAGATATGGACAAGCTACCTGCTATTGAAAGCTCGTTTCGAGTAGATATCCGTAGTGCTCAAGATTGTGTCAATCGGAGTTAAAACGACAAAGTTGTGGCCTCAAAAAATTTGCAGAAATTTGTGATGAATTTCATCCGATCAATCGGGCAAATATCCGATCAATCTGACTTGAGACATTAGCTTAATCCGATCAATCGGATTACTACTCGATCGATTAGACCCATGCTAGAATTCTATTGACTTACGAATTTTTAGTTTGATTTTAAGTGGAACTTGTCTGTTTCATGTCAACTCCTTTCTTGATTGAAATATACTTAGCAGGCACGAATTTGGGGTTATATAAAGAGGTTCTCTCTCAACGCTAAGGTATGGAACATAGATCTCATTGTTCTAAGTAGAGATTATTTATTGGAGATTATCTTCTCAAGAGTTTTTCATTAGAGAGTTGAATGGCTGAAGTTTTGCTCTAGAAATCTTTGTCCTCTACATCTTTGAGCGTAGAAGATTATTCTGGGGAGTCAAGTGCAACATCTAGTAAGTGTCTAAGTGCTTGGATCTATAACAAAGACCGGTAGGGAGTCGTTGCAATAGGGAGCTGTGCAAGGGGAATCACAAGTCTTTAGCTGTTGCGCGAAAACTGGATAAGGGTTGTGAATTTATCTCTTGTAACTGTGGTATAATTCATTGTCCTTGATTTTCTATCGTGGTTTTTTTTCTAGTTTGGGTTTCCACGTAAAAATCATGTCTTCTTGTAGTTTATGCTTTTGTGTTGATTTGATTATTATTTTTGCTACGTAGTTAATTATTTGCACATAAAGTATTGAGAGTGATTATGTTAATCCATTCTAAAGGCTCCCCTAAAACCTTTAAGATCTATGCTTAGGGTTGAGAGGAAATCCTTTTTTATAGCTATAATTCGTGCTTTAGGGTTAGACTCAAAGTAGGAACAAAATAGGCAACTTTGACGCAAATACTTCAGTTTGTCGCTCTTTAATTGATTTCTTTACTTCGGTGTATTTGGTAACTCAAACCACATTTCATACTAAAACATATACAAAATATAATACTAATGAACTCAAGTTTTGTCCAACTCCTAAATTAGCCAATATAAAAATCCTTACATATGCTTTTCCACAAAAATGGATTAAGTTTTCCTAACTACTCAAAGTAGATATCCACTTCCATTTCTTTCACCCTTAAAACAATATCCATGGAAACCAAGAATTCCACTTTAGCCATTTCTTCTAGTGTATAAGCTTCACAGGTAAATATATTCATAGAACATCATCACTCTATATCTATATAGAAAATACATTAAGGAGACAAACCATTATCGGTTTGGCATATACACTAATAAAATCTTTATAATGAAGAGTCATTTGATAAGGAATTAATTCAAAAACATTTTGAAAGTAACGTAGTAAAGTATTCAAGAATGGTAGAGAAATAGGTAGAAGTGCCAACTCTGACATGCTCTGCATATTTTTTAGCCTTGAGGAACCTCGTGATCTTTCCAAATGTGAATTGGAGGTAAACCTATTGAGGAGTGGACTCCATCCAATGGAGAATGTTGAAAAGTAATTACACTACCTCTACTAACACGTTAAGGTTTTGATAGCAATGGTTAACTGAGAAAATTTAATATGGTATTAGAGCCAATTGGTTGTGAGTTCGAATCTCAGGAGAAACTACTTGTCACTAAAATTAAAAAAAAAAGTATGTCACTAAAAAGTGCGCTGACTAGGTTCCACTCGAGGGGGAGTATTGAGAAGCTAGTTTCACCCAATGGAGAATGTTGAAAAGTATTTCCACTGTCTTTACTAACACCTTCAAATTTTGGTAGCAATAGTTAGCTAAGGAAATTTAATAAAGCCTTGAAAACTCAAGAGATTTGGAGGCTTTGGTGATGAGGATTCTGAGATTTGTGTAGATCTTGGGAAGAACATTGGCATTAATTTGCAGACTGTAACATTCCGCCCCAACTTGTTTAGGTTTAGTGACTAATTAATGACGCATTAGTTGTTAATCATGTTTTGACGTTGTTTTGGTTTTGTTTCGGGTCATGGATAGGTAGTTGGGTTGAGTTTACCCTTGAGTAGGTAGACATGAGCCCTTTTTCGTAATTTTAAGTTTTGTAAGATGTCATCATTCATGCATTATCTTGGCGTCAACACGTGTATTTCGTTGAGCTCGTCAACTTCCATAACTACCTGGTAGGCAATAGACTTCGTTTGCTTCCGTTGGACCCTTATTTGACTTGAACTATAATTAATTTAAACCCTCGGACTTACTGACAATTTCCTCTTATCCTTATCTTATATAAAAAGGTAACCTCCACTGAATCTCTCTTCGTTTCTCCTCTTCTCTTCAATGTTAGCTCCCCTCTTCTTCCTCTCTTGTTTTCTTCTTCTTGATCAAGCCAAGCAAGAGGACTTTTGCACATTCCGTTTGTACTTCTTTCTCGTGTGGCTTAAGGTATGCTTGGGTTTTTGGTTTTTTTCTTCTCCTTCTCCTTCTCCTTCTCCTTCTCGTCAGCCATGGCATGTGCTCACTGTCTCTCTTTTTTTCTCTCATACATGGTAGATTAAAACCATGTTTGGACATTGAATTTAAGTCCAAGGACAACTGTTTGAGTATTAGAACTCACTTGAGGTAAGTATAAGCATGATATGATTGAACACATGTTGGTATATGGTGATTGCTCTTAGCCTTGTTTCCGCTTGTGCATGTGTATGGTGTGAATTATAGCCCTTGGCCTTTGTATCGTCTCAATATTTGTTGTTTTTGTGAATATGAGTTTTCAATTTAGTATAGCCGTTTTATAACAGGGCAGGGTATCAGACCGATCCGACTTCAGAGCCAACCAGTTGGGCGCTCCCAGAACAGAAATTCGACTGGTCGAACATCCCAACCGACCGATCGACCCCGAAGTGTTTTGCTTCATGAGATTCAGTCTGTACACTGACTACTTTTGTGTTCACTTCTATTCTTCTATCTTTCACACTAACCAAGGAACCTTTTAGGCTATACTCCCGGGCCCCGTGGTTCGCGGATTATGTAAGGAAGTCTTTCCAAAGACCTTAATTAAAAGGTAGATATGAATTGGACTTTATAGGGCTTTCACATTAAAATCTTGGTGACCCTTAACTTGCCCAATGGAAAATAAGAATCGCATGAATAGTCTTAAGGGCTGTGACTTATTCATATGTGTCGTTCAGTGTTAAGCACCTTCCCATGGGTGTGGTTTAAGGGACTTCGATACACTTTCCTGAATATAATGCAACACTGATAAAAGACAACTGTGTATCGAATAATTTAAAACTATATCATCATACACGGTTAGCAACACTTGATGACTAGATTAGGGTTGGCTAGTAAATGTTCTTAATTCGAGTAAAAAATGAGTTGCATGGCATCTTGATTTATGTTTATTGGCCTCCACTCTTCTGTATAGTTTGTCTAGGTTCGATATGCACAGTTGCGATGATAATTTAATTTGTTTAACATGTTCATGATGTTTCCGTTATGTTTGATATGTCCAACATGATATCTTAAGCCTTATACGTATGAGTTGAATATGCTTGGAACATAAGATATATGTTTGATATGATCTGCATGTTTTACACAGGTCTTAGTATTTGATTGACTACGTATGGTCTGGCACTACTCAGCCTCAGCCTTAAGATACCCGACGGGGTTGAATTTGGCGTAGTACATATGGCACCACTGTAATGAGTATATGTCTTGGGGCTTCCGAACCCCAAGGACCTGAGACCCATTCGCACCTTGGCCCGGTCGATGGTATTCTCAGTATGTATGTAAGATCCCTTTCTTGGGAGCATATGTCATATCTAGTAGCCACCTAGTTATGTTCACGTCATGTATACATCGATTCTGATAGCATACTTTATCTGACTGTACGATTGCCTAGTATACAAATGTGGACTCTACAATTATCCGTTGTCACTTATTCTGTTAGATACAACATGCATTAATTTGTTGTTTTTTATACTTTATTGAATCGTTGTATTCATAAGTTGTTTTTGGTGTTGCAGGCTCAGATCCCTCGACCGACCCCTCGTCGGTCAACCAGACTCCAAGGGAGACCCCCGAAGTCCCGTCAGGACCAGTGGAGTAAATGTGATCACTCCATCAGAGTGCGACAGTGTTATACATGCATATAGGTCTTCCTCATTTTGGGATCTTAATGGAATTTTGTATTTATTCATGATCTTTACACTTTGTACCTTTGGTCCATTTTGTACAACTCTGAACTTAATGTAATCTTTGTAATGTCTTTTGTTATTGTTTGATACCTACAGCTTCCGCGTACATGTATTAGCACATGTGGACTTCCCTTGTGCATGTGTGCTTAGACCGAATTTGACTGTATATGCATGGGACTACATATGTCACTGGTTAAGTTTCAACTAACGCCCGATTCCCTGGGCTCGGGTTGTGACACAGACCCTTGTTATTCTTTGGAATTGAGGAGAGACATGGCAAAAGAGAAACTAAAAGCAGAGGAATTAGACAATGTGTTGTAGGAGGATGGTTGATGATTAGTTAATAGGAAAGGAGAGAATGTAGGGAGAGAGTTGGGAGTGGTTAAGTCAAAATAAATTGGAAAATTCAAAATAAATAAAATAAATTGGGATTGATTTCTCAAAATAAATCGAAAGAGTCAAAATAAATAAATGTGCACTTCAAAGAGGTGGGCACAGCCTACGTCATGCATACGGGGTAGATGAAGTAACTTCTTCTTTGAAGAATTGGCAGTGGCAATAATAAAAAAAAATCGTCCTCATGTTTTATGTACTTATAATCATCATTATATTTCAATATAAATTACCATAAAAGTAAAACGAAAAACCAATAACGCTTCTAGAAAAATCAAAATGAACAAAAACAATAATTATTAAACTTTTATAAAAAAATTTAAAAGCAAAAAAAAAAAAACGTTGGCACAACTTACATCGTACATGGAGGGAAGATAAAGGACATTCTTTGAAGAGGAAGTCGCAATGATTGAAAAAAACTACCTCATGATTTAAATAGTTCTAACGATCATTGAAACTCAATCATAAATCACCATGAAAGTAAAGTAAAAACTGATAAAACCTCTAGAAAAATTAGAATGAAACAAAAAGAAACTCTATAAAACTTTTAAAAGGAATTCTAACTCAACATAATTGTGTTTCTCTCATAATATATACAACTATATAAAAATAAAATAAAATAAAATAAAATAAAAGAACACATGCAAATTCAATGCTTCTGTAACAATTCTATAAGCAGAACATTGAATGTATAAATAAAAAAACCGGACAAATGCAATTTAATGTCTACCATTTTCAAGATTTAATCACTCAGAGTTTGAAGAAATAATGCATTAGGTGATCTTTAAAACATATGACATTTTCGTGCATAACCAAAAGACTAATAAAGGTCTGTTAAAAATAATGGCTTAGGATAGTAGTCATCCAGTTGTTAATTCAAGCCTAGGCCACAGATTAATTTCATGGGTCTCAGCCATGAAGAAACATATATATATATATATTTATGTAAACCTAGATTGGAATTAATCCAAAATCTGAATGTCTCAGAATTATAATCTTGATTTTATTGCAAGGCATTTTTTACTGTTTTTGTTTAAAACCATAAAGTTGATTGCCTTATAATATCACTGTTTTTCTTCCCGTCTAAAAGGAAAGAAAATAAAAGACCAGTTTTTTGGCATAAGACCTCACCTAAATTTTTTTGTTATAAAAGTGTGACTCCTTTCATGGTAGGATGTGGTGCAACTTCGTATGTTCAGACCAAGTCTTAGAGAAAAACGAACAACTCCACCAAGTGTCTTGATGCCGTGATGTAATTATCGACAATCCTCTCCACCATTGAATCCCTAAAATCCTTCTGCGGAATGAACGACAACTTGTTGACAGCAAAGTCGTCCCTCGTCGTCTTTGTGACTTGTGACTGTAGGCTGGATCTTCTTGCTAGCCTCTGCACGATTGATAAATTGAGGAAAGGAATACTAGAAGGCGTTTGTGGAAACTTGCGGAAACGTTTGGCTTGTGAGGAGTTAGTGTGACACGTTCTGAAGAGTTAACGAAGGGAGAGAAAGCTGAAACTTGGGGAGTTATTGTGACACGTTCTGAGTAGTTAACCAAGGAGAGAAAGCTGAAATGTGGAGAGGGGCATTAAAAAAAAAAAATCTTTCTTAGAAAGGTCAAAACAAATTGGCTGGCTAAATAAAATCAGATTAAAAGAGGTTGATTTCGCAATTGAAATCAGTCTTTTTCATATATACGCAATTAAAATTAGTCTCTTTCATATATAATAATTGAGAGAATAGATAAAAAATCAAGGAGAAATTTTGAAAGTATACCGGTTTATGAAACCCTAAATATGCTTATCTTCCCTTCATGTTTTACTGCTCTCTCCCTAACCTTATGATCGAATCATATCTAGATTTAGTCTTCATTTGAATTTGGATCATGCAAATCTAAAAGGACCAAATTATAACCCATATCAACCATCCCAAGTCCAGCACGTCAGCAATTTAGATTCAACCTCTCTCCTCAATCCCCATTATAGCATATGAAAAGAATAAATATGAAATCAAGGAGAAATTTTAAGAAAATTGAAAGTTAAGAGAAGATTTCTATAGGTCCATGTGGCATTTCAAGAAAGAACCGTGGGCTACGTTTTTTTTTTAATGAGAGTAATTTTATAATATAAATTTAAATTTTTATTGAGAGTGCACCACTTATTGCTCTCTTGCGATAAGGGATGCTACCATTGTATATCAGCACATAAAAATAAAGCCTATCGCATCCAAACCCATGCTTTATTACAAACATACAGTGCAAGGAGAGAGGAAATTAGGAAATGGACAAAAAGGAAGAGGAAATGAATGACCCCTCATTTTCATTTGAAAATAGTTGAACCGGTGGGTCCCTGTCATATGCTGCGTGGCCTTTTCAGTCATTCCAAGCATTAAAGTCTGAGGAAATGGGAGCCTCTTGTCCAGCTCATGTATATTCGCCGTGATTCACAAGCCAAAGTGTGGATAAGAAGGGGGTGGCCGCGAGTCTTCTTTTATAGATGAATGATAGAAGAAGAAACAATCTCTCCCATCTCTCTTATTCTTGCATAGCTTTTGGAAGAGCAGAAAATAGGAGGAAGGTTGCAGCAAGGATGAGTGATTTTCTCTTTATCTCTCTTGCAATCTCTGCTCTATTGTTTCTGACATGGATTTCGAGATTATTCTATTGCTTCTGGTGGAAGCCCAGGAAGCTTGAAAGGTATTTGGGCCAACAAGGGATCAAAGGACGCACATACAGGTTCTTGGTCGGGAACGTCAGAGAGGAGTTCGGTTTGATCAACCAAGCACGGTCCACACCCATGAATCTGTCTCATGCCATCGTGCCACGTGTTGCTCCCTTCCTCCATCGAACGGTCAAGGAATACGGTACTTTCTTATTGATTGATTTCAGAGGAATTATACATGTTAAGAGTCAATTGCACCTGTGATTTAAGTGCGCACTGACACATGTTTGATCCTAATCGGGGTGACATTTGTTTCTGGATTAATTCATGTCGGCCTCTTAAATCTGGAGGGAGTTTTTAGTCAGTGCCATGCACAGTGATATGTACCTATATGGTCCCTTGTGGGAGACACAAAGAGGATCAAACTGATTAAAAAAAAAAAATAGAAAACAGAGGTGTCGAAGAGTGGACACCACCAGATTGGAAGTAGTGAAACGTGTACATGTGATACGGTTGGCTCAGCTTTGGTAAAACTCACGTATTAAAACTAGCGATTCGGGACGCGCGCCCAACGCGAGCCTTATTTAATAATTATATTATTTATAAATAAAGATATTTATAAATATTTAAATAATTTTTATTTAATATTAACATTAAATTTATTTTATAATTATAATTTTAAATATTTTAGTGCACTATTAAAAAGTAAATATCATATTAGTAAAAATAAATAAAATGAAAATAATGTACTTGTGGAATTTTTATTAGAATATTAATAAAAAATAATTTTTCCTTTAATTTGCAAAATGAAGTCAAGAGAAAATAATATTATATGGTAATATAAATTAGATGAAATACTCCAATATGCAAATAATCATCAATTTAACCAATCTTATCACTATAAAAATTTTTAATTAGGTGAAAAGAAGCCGGTAATTAAGATTATCACAAAATTTAGGCCTCTCACTTATTCATTTGCGCATAACTCAAAGAAAGAAAAAGAAATAAAAATAGAAAGAGAAATTTCGACTAAATATAACAAAAACTAAGATGATCTCCAATTGAGTAGTAGACATTAAAATATGTGATACACTTTCAATCTCTACATCGGTAGAAAAAAAATTGTATCAGTCCTACACTAAGCATAAAATATCATTTGCATTACCATAGACATTCTAACATAAGAGACACAATTAGTTAATATGTATTAGCATATTAAAATTGATACCTATAAAAAATGTAATGATCATGGCCTCAAGAGATATAGAGAGAAAAGAGAAATGAGAAATTAAATAATTAACAAAAAAAAATAGCATAACTATCTTCTTAACATTTAAAACAATATATATATATATATAAACTATCAGAACTTCTGGTGTTTAAAAAGAGCAGAACTGCACTTACTTTCAATGGTGACTTGTTTAATGGTGTTTCCATGCATAAACCATACTTCATATTCTCATGTAAAACTAATAGGTTGATGAACTGGCCGTTTTTCGTTTTTTTTTTTTTTTCCTCCTTCCAGTATTACATGGAAACATTGAATTTCAACACTTACCCATTTATAGCGAGTGGAGTCAAAATAAAAATGAATATAATTGTCCACCTTCCAAATGTTCTATCAATCTAACCACAAGAGACGATGCATATAAAATTAAAAGATTTTAGGATAATAGATAAAGATTGATTAGTTTATATAAAATTTAAACATGAGTGAGAGTATTAATCAAAATTTAAAATTGTTATGCTAAGGCTAATCCAAATTATTGGTTCCTCCGGGTTTTAAGGGGCATGATTTAAAATGAGTGAGATTTTAGAAATCTTGTCACCTAGTAGTGTCATTCTAAGTGATTAATTTAATAAAGATCTAACAATTTTAAGGCTTGAGCATTAACTTACTTGAGCGGGCCCCAAATATAAACTTTAAATTGGGCTGAGATTTAGTAGTAGAAAGCCCAAGTCCGATCTGGTCTAAGTGAGAGACACTAAGAAATCTCTCACATAAAAAAAAAACAACCTAATCAACAAATATTTTCATTTTTTTAATATAATATAGTATAGCTTAAGTTTAAACTATTTTAGGTGGGCTGGGCTCAGGGTAGATACTTATGGCCCGAGTTAGACTTTCTCTAATCTCAGGCCTATTGATCAAAATTTAGGCTAGGCCTAGATATTACTTGACCCAGCCCGGCTTGTCCTGGCCTAGCTCCATGAACATCTATGACCAATTTAGACTCTATTGTGATTTTAATAGAAAACCATGACAATGTTTTGATATGGAATGATACCTAATAATCTTGTATGATTTTGTAGGCTTGTTAATTTAATTTATTGGAAAATCTTTATAATGATGACGATATTGTTTTGTGGCCCACCTTATCTTATCATGAAATCACTTTATGGCCCCAATTACCACATTAACATACAATTCCACTTTTCACACATAAAACTTAATTATTCTACAACAACTACTCTGGGGATTGGATTATATATTTCTAGAACATATTTGATCCATGATGATAATTATGATAATGTTCAAGTGAGGCCCGCTAATGCTATGTCCACATTAAGATTTGGTAATATCTAGATCCAATCATCAATATACCTTGACATGGATTAGCGTAGGCAAATATAGATTAAAACCAAATTAGAGAGGGAGAAATTTTATAGAAAACCAAGGAGATATTTTAAGAAAATTGAAATTTATTAGAAAATCTTTATAATGATGATGATATTGTTCTGTGGCCCACCTTATCTTATCGTGAAATCACTTTATGGCCTCAATTATCACATTAACATACAATTCCACTTTTCACACATAAAACTTAATTATTTTACAACAACTACTCTGGGGATTGAATTATATATTTCTAGAACATATTTGATCCATGATGATAATTACGATAATATTCAAGTAAGGCTCGTTAATGCTATGTCCACATTAAGATTTGGTAATATTTAGATCCAACCATTAATATACCTTGACATAGATCAACGTAGGCAAATATAGATTAAAACCAAATTAGAGAAGGAGAGATTTTATAGAAAACTAAGGAGATATTTTAGAAAAATTGAGAAATTTTAGAAATTTGGTATGGATAGAGTTTAGCTAATATGCATGGAATCCTTAAATTACGCCATGTGTCGCTCTCTCATGAAGAGAATTGTGCCACGTGTCGTCCCCCCGTGAAAGGGGGTATTGTTATAATATATAACTAGCGCTTCAGGACGCGGGCCTTATTAAAAATTATATTATTTATAAATAAAAATATTTATAAATATTCAAATGATTTATAATTTAATATTAATAATAAATTCATTTTACAAATCATAATCTTAAATATTATAGATTATAAGATTATGATTTAAATGAAATAATATAAAATGATTTGGGATACTAATGAAATAATATAAGATGAAGTCACATATGAGTTTAAAATAAATCTTAAGTCTTAAATAAAAAAAATCAATATTTGAAATAAATGATAAATAAGAGAGCAAAATAATTCTGAAATAATGTAATTTCTGCTCTGTTCGTTATTCATATGAACAACATCCTTCCCTTTTAAAGATTTGTTGGAATATTAAAATTTTAAAGATAAAAATATATTACGTGGAAAGTTGTAAAGAGTTGCCTAGCAGAAAAAAAAATTTCATGGTTACTATTATAGTTGGATATTTTAATGCCGAACTGCCGACGTCACTCTGATGTAGGCGCTTTGCTTGGCTATTGGTTGCTGTCCCACCCGGGTTGGGCTGACCCAAACTTGAACCTGACCTGATCTAAACAAAACAAGGCTTGAGGGAGCACAAGTTATTGTGGTGCTTCAGAGCACCATACACCTTTTTCTCTCCACTTTAAGTGAAGAGACAGCACGTGCAGCAGGTGTTTCCTTTTTTTATTTAAACACCTTTCTTCTGTTCGGTTCCAAAGACTTCCTTCCTGCTCTGCAACAAAACAGGCGTGGGAGAGGAAAAAGAAACGGTGGAGCCTGGTGTCTTCACGGTGCAGCTTGGTGTCGACGGCAACGGAGAGACCGGCAAAACCCGACGGGGCCTTCCATCTGTGCATTATCCAAATTAGACTGGCCATGAGCGATTACCGAGTACAGCAATTGTTGAAGTTTGCTTTTGGTCTCTCGCTCTCTATCTCTCTTTCCTCTTTTTGCTCTCTCTCTCAAATACGAGTAAAGCAGATCCCATTTGGAAGAAGAGAAGCAAGAAAGCGAAGCGAAAACCCTAATTCTAACCCGATCTGCATGATCGGGGGGGGGGGGGGGGGGGGGGGGGGGGATTCATAGGGTCGCACCTCTGCGAGAAGCTGTTGGCCGAGATGCAGCACAAGATCCTGGCCGTGGACGTTTATAATGACAAGATCAGGCACCTTTTGGAGCCTGGTTCGTCCGATACAGCCCTGCCCTGGGGTGACAGGATCCAGTTCCATCGAATCACATCAAGCATGACTTTAGACTTGAGGGCCTCATCAAGATGGCAGATTTGGTCTTTCTCACTCTCTCTTAATCACATGAGCTCTCTCTTTCTCGATTTCCCCTTTCCAATCGTCAGAATACAGAGAAGAAATCGGATGAGATGGGTCGATCGCCTCTGCATCTACAGTTCCTCATCGGATGAGATGGGTCGATGGCTGGTCAAGCACATGGATGAAGAAGGTGAAGAAGGAAGGGAAAGAAAACAGAGAAGAAAAGAAGGAAGAAAAAGAAATGAAGAAGAGAAGTCAGTTGCAGGATAGGTTCACCTCTGCAACAAGAAATCCTGCACAGTAACTCTCCCTCTCTCTCTCTCTCTCGATCTCTCGATCTCGATTTCTCCTTTCCAGTCGTCCGAAAACAGAGAAGAATAGAAAGAAAAAAAGAAAGAAGAAAAAGAAAGGAAAAAGAGAAAGCAGTTGCGGAGCCGTTCACAACCAAGAAACATGAGATTGTTTCATCATGACAATGGGCTCAATCTCAATCTCCTTTTGGGAAGATTTGAAATATTCTGAGCAGATGGATGGGATGACATGAAGAGAAAGAAGAATATAACGTTAAAACAAAAGAAAGAGAGAGAGGAAAGATGAAGTACACCTGTGAAGAGGAGAGAAGTTGAATGAGAAGAGAAAGAGGAGAGAACATTCGAGAAACCTTGGTGAATTTTTAGTAGAGTCTATTGCTACCGTGTAGGATTCTATTTATGAGTTATAATTATAATTTATAATGAAGTAGAAAACCTATTATTTAAGAAATTATCTTTAATGAAAACTCTTTGATGAAGACTTTAATGGGAGCACGCCATGTGTCGCTTTCTCACGAAGAGGGCGTGTCACGTGTCGTCTTTCCGCAAAAGGAGGGATTGCTTTAATATATATAATAATGGGGCATATTTAGATATGTGTTGGATGGTTCAAATTTGCAGCACCGGCCGACCCTAAGAATCGATATGGTATCGCGGTGTAAAATTTTTTTTACTTCAAAAAATTTTTAAAAAATATTTAAAAAATCTGAAATATTATTAAATGTTGAAAAAAATATTTTTTTTAGTAGTAACAACTATAAATCAAATTATCGGTTCCCCATAATGACATCCTGCATCGTTGCTTTATTTGAAATTGCATAATGTTTGTATAATTAAATAGATATAGATGTATATACCAAAATAAGTTAGAATATCATAATTTTTATAAAATGGAATTGTAATTATGACTTATGAGCTATCTAATAGTGTAAAACTTAATCCAAGCAAAACTAAGAAGCAATGACCATTATAAAAACACTCCAAACAATTATTATGTAAAGAATTAAAAGAATTTAAAAAACCATTTCTAACTCCCCCAAAATCATGGTTTAAAATAGTAGCTGCATTATTAGCTGTAACGGTTGAGACCATCAACCACTACGCAATTTTGAAAATAGCAGCACTACAGTTTAAACCCTAATAGAGTCAAGCAATTTTTAATTTCAACACTATTTTTCCTATTTCTTCTCCTTACTAAAATTTTCTAAAGCTGTCTATACCTTTACATTGTTTCAAATTACTAAAAAAAAAACTGATTGGCTATTATATACAATTTGAATTCTTTTTACTATTTAAAGAGTTCACACCATTACGCCACTAGGTGTCGCTACAACTGCTATGTATTGCTCATTTCATAGTGTTTTGGCTACTGGCCGCTATGCATGTTGCAATCAATATTTTGATAATTGTCCCCAATTAATAGATCTAGCATCAAATTGTGTAGATCTAAGAGAATGAAACATATATATGATCAAATATTTTGACTTATTGAAATCAACTCAATTAGATGATAATCATTCAAAAAAAATGATTATCATCTCTAAGCTATTTCTAAACAAATCTTAAAAAACACATACAAAATACTAACATTGATACTTTTATGTGATTTTTCCTTACCAAATCACCAAAAGAATTTATGTTTTTGATGGCTTGAGGGTTGTTAAAGTGTTAAGAAGGAAGATGGGTGGCTAGGATTTGGAGGAAATGGGTTGGAATGGGGAAGAAGGTGAGAAAACATGGAAAAAAGTAGGTTTTAGGATTGTCAACCGAGAATTTGAAATTCTCGGCCAATATAATGATTCACATTGATATTTTCAAATTATTGGCCAAGAAAGCCAATAATTTGCTGATTTTTTCCGATGCTGAGATCGATACGCAACAAAATATAAGCTCGATCTTGGCCGATACCAGTTTGTATCGGCCAATACTAATTGGTATAGGCCGATATTTTCATCCATGATGTAGTGTAGTGAAGTTTGGTGAGGTGAAGCCTTAAATCAAAAGAGAATAAAATATAAGGTGATCAAATCATAATATGATGACATTTTATTTTGAGTAGATTGAGAATGAATCTTTTTTACTTTTTGAGTAAAAAGTAGATGTTTGTTTGTTTAGTGGCTAGAGAATGTTGCTTTTTCACTTTTTTTTTTTTTTTTTTGGAAGAGAAGGGAATTTTGAATTTTTATACTTTTGAATATGGTGCACACATCAAATCATGTCTGTAAAAAGGAGGCTCATTTCACTCCACTTTACTCTACTCTCCATCCAAACATGAAGGCATTAGTGGAGGTTGCATAAAAACTTTTCTATACTCCCTCTCCATGCATGTGTGAGTTGTTTTTACCTCGCATGTACGAATTTGTGTTTCTTTGCATATGTGAGTTTCCATTACCTCCTAATTGTGAGTTTGTGTCTCTTCACATAGAAGTTCCTATTATTTCACATATGTCAACTTGTATCTGCTTGCATGTGTGAGTTTCCATCACCTCATACGTGTGAGTTTGTGACTATTCGCATGTAAGTAACTCTCAGCATTCACATATGTGAATTTGCGCCTCATCATATGTGTGAGTTTCCATCACCTTGTGTCTCTTCGTATTTGTGAGTTCCTATCATCTCACATATGTGAGTTTATCTCTTTGTATGTGCGAGTTCCTATCATCCCACATATGTGAGTCTATCTCCTTGTATGTGTGAGTTCCTATCACCTCATATGTGTGAGTTGCGTCTCCTCATATATACTAGTTATCATTACCTCACATATGCGGTCCCAAGATTCCTGCTCCTTAGCAATGGATAACACTCATTGTTGTTAATTAGACCTCATAATTTTTAAATATAAGAAAAGCCTGTGATATTTTACTTCAGCTGATGCATGTGTTCATCTCATATATGGAAAATGCTAAATTTGATAGCGGGATTGACAAGCGCAGGTAAAACGTCATTGACATGGCTTGGGGCTACACCAAGGGTGATTATCTTGGACCCAGAGCTTATAAGGGAAGTGCTGACCAACAAATTTGGTAACTTTGGACAGCCGAAATTTAGCCGAGTCGCAAGGGCATTAATATCTGGGCTTGTGACCCATGAGGGTGAAAAGTGGGTCAAACACAGGAGAATCATCAACCCTGCCTTTCACCAAGAGAAGCTAAAGGTTTCATATTTCAATTATAATCTGTTTCATTTGTCTTAACAGCATAACTGCACCAATTTTGTCTTTCCATTAAATTTAGTAATGCTAAAACTAATTCTTCATGAGCAAATTGCATGGTTTTGGATGTTATGGTGTGACTTTGTTGATAGGATGGGCCTACAAGAAAGCTTTTGGATCTAGCCTATTTTTGCTAGGCTTAGGCCTCTTGTAGCTGACCCAAACAACGTTGATCTATACTACAAGTGGGCCAATGTTGGTCCCAACACAGCCTATTGACAATTACACCCATACTTTTAAGCCATATACAAAATGGCATGCCAATGCTAGCTCTCTGTATGTTAATGGGTACAGCGGATGCTACCAGTGTTCCATTCTAGCTGTTATGAGGTGATCACCAGATGGAAGGAATCAGTTGGTTCTGATGGCTCTTGTGAGTTGGATGTGTGGCCTGAATTCCAAAATCTCACTGGAGACGTCATCTCTCGGACTGCATTTGGTAGCAACTACAAAGAAGGGATGCAAATATTCCAATACCAAACAGAGCAGGCTAGGATTCTTGTTCAGTCTGCTAAGAGCACAATCATCCCAGGCTACAGGTTTATTTGTTTTTATTTTCTTAATTGATTACATATTTATTTTCAAGGAAGCATCTTTAACAAAATGCACTTGCTAGCATCAAGTTCTCTATTTTGGTCACAGTTGCTTTGAATGGATTTATGGTTCCCTTGCAGTAAAATTAGGCAATGACTTCTCATCTATTCAGGTTCTTGCCCACTAAAGTGAACATTAGGAGAAACGAAATTGAAAAAGAAGTGAACACTCTACTAAGGCATATGATAGAAAAGAGAGAGAAGGAAATGAAAATGGGAAGTGCCAGCAATGACGATTTACTGGGCTTGCTAATGGAATCTAATTTTAAGGACTCTCAAGAACAAGGAAACTCTGATTTCATTGCCATGACGATTGAAGATGTTATAGATGAATGCAAGCTCTTCTACTTTGCTGGGCAGGAAACAACCACAATTTTGCTAACATGGACAATGGTTGCATTGAGCATTGATCAGAAATGGCAAATGCAAGCAAGGGAAGAGGTTTTGCAAGTCTTTGGAAAAAATAAACCAGATTTTGATGGCATCAACCGCCTAAAAATTGTAAGTTCTTCTTTTGCAAGTTCTTTTCTTCTGAATCAAATATTGCTTACATGTAGGTATCTGTATTTAAGTGAGAGGCTTACTTGCTACTTTGTGTTGAATTTTGGGAAAGCATAGAAAAATTGGTTTGAACAAGGAGTATTAAAGGGGCAATGAGTGATGATTATATGGTGGAGACATAAAAGTGACCCACATTATCCTAGGATTTGATTAACTCGGGCAACGTTTGTAAAGTTTCACTACCATTTGTAGTCTTCTGTTGATCTTCATCTCTTAACTAGCCCATTTGATTGGAAGATATTTCTTATAAATTCACTAAAACTCAATAGTCAATCAAACAACCGAACAAATTAATGGACCCTAAGATTTTCTACATCTTAGCTATATTCAGTAAAATCTATTTCCTTATGTTGTTGGATAATCACTACATTGATTGGAAATGTTGACATTAGTACATGACTTATGAATGCTTGGATTTGCTATATCAGGTAACTATGATTCTCTTTGAAGTTCTCCGATTATACCCACCTGCATCTGTCATTTCTCGGTATACATACAAGAATGTGAAACTAGGTGATATCACCCTTCCGCCCGGTGTACAAGTTTCTCTGCCCGTGCTTCTACTTCATCACGACCCCGAAATATGGGGTAAAGATGCAGATCAATTCAAACCAGAGAGATTCTCAGAAGGAGTTTCAAATGCATCGAAGAATCAGGTCATTTTCATTCCATTTGGGTGGGGTCCAAGGATTTGTGTTGGGCAGAACTTTGCCATGATAGAGGCTAAAATGGCCTTGTCCATGATTCTACAACGCTTCTCATTTGAGCTATCGCCAAGCTATGCACATGCACCATGCAACGTCTTAACACTTCAACCTCAACATGGCGCTCAGATCATCTTAAGAAGACTTTGAGATATTCGTAGATTCAAGAAACAGTAAGTTAAAGACATTTCAATAAAAGAAAATAATAACAATATGATGATGAATAGGGTATATCGATACCAGAATGTCGTAATCCCATCGTTGGAGGATGGCATGTATTTTGGTGTTTTCATGAGATGCCTTCAAACCACTGTTATGTAAAGTTGCAGTTGGAATTGAGATTAAAAAAAAAAAAAACTGAAGATTGTGGAAAGAGGCTATGAAGATGATGGGAAGTTTATCATTGAATATAGTCAAAATTGCATAATAAATAAATGTCACGACCTGAGCCCGAAAATCATGGGCACCCCAAGGTGTGACACATGTACTCCCGAGCAATTCACACTTGGACTGGACTTTGAATAGAATTATACAAAGGATATTCACATACTTACACATGTGAGGTGCTTTAAACGAACACCAATCCAAGCATTCAATACACGGAAGCCTGTCAATATCGCCAATAATTTTTCACTTTTCATTAAACAGTTCACAAGTATCATTCCATCCATGAAGTAGTCTAATCTTACCATATACAAAACATAAAATAATTATATCAATTCGATTTATACCCTATACAACCCACTCATGATGTGCACCTAGATGCATCTCTGCCAAGGATGACACATCTAAATAGGTCTACATAAGGAAGTATAAGTGCATGTTTGGCAAGTCTAAAATTTAGCCTCTTATTGTCTAAATGTCTAAAATTTATAGAGTTGGAAAAATAGAGGCGTTTGGCATGTGTTTTTAGCTTTATTTAATTTAGAGAAATAAAGGTAAAAGCCCTATTTTGAAGAGGAGGCTACATGATGCATTTCCAAATAAGAGGGAGAAAAAAAGAGGCGCCCAGCTACAGTGAAAAACATGGATCACGCCCAGTATATTTTTTTTATTTTTTTCGAAATCCGAGCCCCTAAATCTACATCCAAACCGTTGAAAATGTTCACATGATCAATTACGGCCACCCATCCAAATTTCAGCCGTTAATTTATCCTGAATCTCGAGATATGCGCAAGAAAGTGTGAGCCATTGAATGTTAGTTTTTGAATTCTGTGGGGACCAAACACAAGATCCAAACCATTGGAAATATTAGGAAGACTAAAAACGGCTATGGGGTCAATTTTCAAGGATTTATTCCTTGTGGATCTCAAGATATTTATGAAAAACTTTCAACCATTGAATTTTTATGCTGAATTTGTAACTAGTCCACAGGCAGCCCCTTTTTTTATTTTTTATTATTATTTCTAAGACAGTAAATAACAATCCAAACCATTGAAAATATGTAGAAGGTCAATGATCATTATGAGACCAAATTTCAGCTGTTGGATCATCACCAAACTTGAGATATTTATGTAAAAACGTGAATTATTAAATATTTTTTTTAAAAAAATTAGGGGCCTCAAACACAAGATCCAAACCGTTAGATCTCTTTGGGAGGCCAAACATGGTTATGAAGTAAAATTTCAAGGCTTAATACCTACTAAATCTCAATATATTTGTGAAAAATTTTCAACTATTGATTTAAAATGGTCTATTTAAAATTGATGCTTTCATTGCCAAACACATATTTTAATTCTAGCCTCTTTTTTTTAGAGCTCTTTTTTTAATAGCTCTATTTTAGATGGTCTATAAAAATAAGACTAGACCTACTAAACAAGCCCTAAGTATGATGCACAAAGAAACAAAGGCATACGTAACAAGATCGAGTTATGCAATAATAGTTTACATAGATGCAATTGTATGTATATGCTAAAAGTTTCAAAATACCCAAAATACTCATCTCTAAGACAATAGTGTGTCGTTCTCAGCATATGAGTCAGTCAGTAAGCTTCTATTGTCCATTCGTTATAATCTGAAGGAACCATTGTGGTCTCCTTCTCTAACTCCTAGGTCTGTGCTAGATCAAAATCGGGATCTGGGCCTGTAACTCTATGAGACAACTATGAATAGGACCATTCAACAAAGTATAAGCATAATTAAGGTAATATGCATTGTATCTAAAATAATTAATGACGAGTGATTAATAAAGATCAATTTAGCATACTACACATGTTGTGCATTGAAACAAAACATGCTATAAGGATCAATAAGTGAAAATACATACTATTTGGCTACTACATTTGTCATATCCT
The DNA here is from genome assembly GCA_037013555.1 of Sextonia rubra. NCBI lineage: Eukaryota > Viridiplantae > Streptophyta > Magnoliopsida > Laurales > Lauraceae > Sextonia > Sextonia rubra. The sequence goes on along the minus strand of JASUAD010000001.1, from coordinate 107,770,147 downwards.
CCCCCTAAAGATCTTTACGTTGAGAACACCATCGATTAGGCTAGGGTACGAATGGGTCTATTCATACATGGAGTCCGGAAGCTCCAAAGGCACATTGCAGTGGCACCGTTCGTCTACTACACTAAAGTCAACACCGCTAGTTATCATAAAGCTGATGCTGAATAGAGCCAGACCATTTCGATTCATATGATTGATAATTGAACATGAGTAAATTGTGTAATTCATTCATTAAGAATAATACAATATAGTATATGTTCAATTCATTTGTTCAATTCATTTTTACTCAATTCAATGTCAATGTCAATATAAAACGTATATCAAGAAAAGTTTCAAATAGAATCAATGCATATGATGATCACTTCAATTCAAAGTCATTCCAATAATAGAGGGCATTAATGATAATTTAATATGCTATGCAATTCAAATTAATTGAATCAAAATAATTTACAAATCAACCCTAATCTAGTCATCAATTGTTTCTAACTGTGTATGATGATGTAGTTTTAAGTTATCTGATACATGGTTATCTCTCTTTTAGTGTCACATTATGTCAGGGATGTGTATCTAAATCCCTTAAACTAGCAGTCATGGGGAAGTGTTAAACAAATGGACAACATCCCATGAAAGAATCTCAGCCCTCAAGACCCTTTATGGTGTTTAATTCTTCCATTGGGCCAATGAATAAGGTAAAGGGTTCCAAAAACTAATTCCCTATAAAGTCTGGTCACAATTCTTAATTAACCTAGAGTTTCTGGGTTCTCACAGCTTAGCCATGAGTTACCGACGGTTTAGCCGTATATTACACTACGGCTAAGCTGTAGCTTTAGTCCTGTTCACCCACACCTACCGCTGAGCCGTAGAATTGCCTATGGCTTAACCGTAGGGTGTCTACGGCTGAGTCACGGCTAGGCTACGACTTAACCATAGCACATTCTACGACTTATCTGTGGCTTAGCTGTAGAGAAAATTGCAATTTTCAGCTCTCTGGATTCTGAGCTATAACATGTTTACGGCTTAGCCGTAAGCTATAGGTTTTTGGATGTTCCTTCAGTTACAGAATTCTATCCTCAACCTGTAGCATTAGGTAGTCTATAATTGCACTCACTTCAGAGGACTTCTCTGCTCTGCATACCAATGTCCATTTTAATTCACAATTCATTATGTATTAACAGAAGCTCATCATGCAGTAGGAATTTGGAAGAATGAAGATACAGGGGCTGATTTTTCACATTAAAGAGTCAATAGATTTATATAAATCATAAAATACGAACATGCATTCAACCAAAATTAGCTTATACTTGCCTTATTTTTGAATTCAAATCACTGATCCTCTTTTTGGCTCAATTTGAGAAAGAACACCCAATTCTTGACCCTAAAATGACATGCATGTTAGAAATGATGAAGAATGTCAGTATATTAAAGCTGTAATATCATTGTGCTCCAATAAATTTATATAGTGGTAGTACTTGTCTTGTTAATCGTTGATTGTCGTTTCTTTATCAGTCTTCTTCTTATTATCATGCTGAATTGAATTGTATAAAGAAGTGTTAAATGAGGTCAGAAATTAAGAACTATGGATTAAGTTAGGCTCCTGCAGTTAATAATAGGAGTGTCTCAAACTCCAATTGAATAACTAATTTGTACCTAGGCCTGGGCTACTGGTTATATCTCATACAATTTGCTAACCCTCATAGAGAGCATTCTTAACTAAAGCATAAGTCATTTAATAAGTTTACTACAAACGATTTAACTCATAAGGATGACTAAAACCATATTGTGAGATGCTTAGTTGATTTGAATTGACTCTTTACTCACGTGGTCTTAAATATTTACAGATACAACATACGTTACTTTATATTTGCTTGTACTTAGTTGAATTATTATATTCATAGCTATTTAATTGATGTTACAGTCGCAGATGCCGATTCCGGTCCTGTAAAGGCCCCAGAGACACAGGAGGAGACTCTAAAGGTTTATCCAGGATTGGAGGAGTAGATAGTTGAGGACGTGTTCTAACCCTTGGCTTAAGTAGTGCGCCACAAATTTTATTTTGGGTTTATTTCTGGGGAGATATACTGACATCATACCATCTCTTGCATTATATTTGATTGCATATAGAGTTGGTATTTATTTTGTATATTTGAACATGTATAGTTGATGTATATGGATTTTGTAGTCATAGTCTTTAGTTATACTTATGTTTCCATTGTATAGACATGGCATATGTACAGACATATCATGTATGGGTACCTTGGGGTTTCTGTAATTTATATAAAGTGAAATCCTTACCTTGATATATATATATATATATTGAAATATTTGAAGTATAGATAGACTATTTATACTATGATACCACGTGGATTCTGAATTGTACAGGTGATAAATACCGACTTTCGCATTGATTTCTCCTTGACAGGTGTCATTGAGTCATCATCACACACGTGAAGGTTGTAAATATCCCTTATGGATTTTATCTTGACACCGAGTTAGGTGGAATTTTATGAGAGTACGCATGTCACTTCTCAAAAATTACCTTAAATAAGGGAAGCCCGAGCTTGGGTTGGAACAATTTCACTTTGATATAAGTGTGTACCAATATATCCAACTAAGAAAAATTGGTTTGAGTTCATATCCCCGTAAGTGGGGATTTCCAAATCCTATGTGGGGAGGTTAGACATGATTTTAATTGGCCAAATGTTGGTTTTCCACAGCTTGTGGAAAGTGAGAATCTTTTCCATGAGAATTTTGTCCCTAAATGTAACCTAATAAGTTAATAAAGAGATGATTGGTCATGTAGGTGATAAATAATAACAATAACATAACATATAAATATCAAAACTCTCATTACATGTTCTCTCATTCATAATATATAACCTTCCAGTCCAATTTTGACTGGGCCAGATCCATCTTCTACATGGACCTATGAGACAAGAATTTGAGTGGTTAGTTGGCCCACAAAGACTCCAGTTATTCATCCATTGATAGTTAAATACACACACGAGCCATTCAAGCCTGATTTGGGTAAAAGAAAGGAGCAGCTCAGCTTTGATTTTTTCTTCCAATTCCCTATTTTGTTGTTTGGCTAGTTTTATTTTTAAAAACTGAATTAATTTTTTGTGATAGAGAGAATTTCAATTTTTTTCAATGGAAGGGATAACAATGCAGGATTTATTTCTATTACAGAAACAGAAATCCATAAAAACATAATCCTCTTATCAAGTAACAAATCTGAAGGTTTCTTGCTTCCACCCTTGGATCACTCCAGAATGACATTGATGCATCATGAGTTAGGATAGGCAGACAATGCATCTAATTATCCTTACCCGGCCAATGAAGTATTGGACTCTTTAAAGAGTTATTGATCTTACATCCGTGAGATTCAATCCAATGGAGAACATAGTTTTAGTGAGGGTACTGAATGGGGTTTAATTTGTTAACTCCTAGGAAGGTTAGCAAGTGCAATAGGGTTGTATTTATCACAATATGGCCCTTAGAACAAGGAGAGAAGTACATTTTTATACTCTTCACTTAAACTTGATAATTAGTCGATGTTGTTGCACAATTACCTGTACTCAGATGGCAAATGTGGGGTACTAGTTTAGACTTTCTGATTGAGGAAGTAGTGAAAATTCTAGGGACCCTGCCGGCTATATTCAGATAAACTCTGACCTATTTTTCATTAGAGGAAATCCTCTCAATTTATATATAGGCTAATAACAAATTATTCAAATTCAACTAAGAATCAATCCATTTGTTGCTAATGTCACGCCCCGAAATCTGAGATCCTTCAGATGTTCAAATCACGAGGCACGACGGGTCCACAATAATTAAATTAAAATAAATAAATAAAATCCAAACTTAATTAAATAATCCAAATGGACCAACATGATCAATATCCACACTAAATAACGAAATCACTCTATAAAAAAATATTTAAATCTGAAGTGCTAGTGATCTTCAAAATATAATAAGGAATTCTTAATACTATTAAAATCCTAAGTTAATCTTCCAAATCTAAGGCTGAAGTTTTCGCAGCTCATTCTTTAGTCCTAATTTCGCAAAACAAGCTAGGTTTCCTTAGAATCTGAATCAACCTCGAAATCTATAGAGGGAAAAAATAAGAGTGAGTAAAACTCAACAAGTAATACGAACCATAAAACCTAGCAAACAAGTGACAATCTAAAAAATCAAAATTTAAGTCATGGTTCCCATATACAGGGCATATCAAATAAGATAAGTGCACTATCTTGGAAACCATAATAAGATAATGTGACTGAAATTCAAGGTGATTCACATAAGTGAGCAAACAACCAAATCAGCAAATAAAAAGGAAAGGCATATCTGCAGTACACAAAGTAACAAAGTATGCTCACTAAAGTTAAGCCTGGACCAAATACAATGTACTCGCCAGGTACAAGTCATTTCATATTTAAAGTGGCACGAAGCCTGAGAATACCGGTAATATTCAAGACAAAGAGGGCTAGTTGTAGACTAGAAATATTGCACAAAGGGGTTCCAATCGCAATATCATACCCAAAAGGAGCTAAAATGCAGTGTGAGCGTCCCCACGGTACGTTATCCATACTTTAGAGAATGTCTTATAATACAAAAAGCTCAATAGCAATTGCAACAAATTTCAAGTTTTCAAAAACAACAAAAGCGAGGGTTGAGATTATAAATCAAACCCTCTGTTATCAAAATTTTCACAATTCACATCGAGTGGCAAATGGATCAATACTTTGCAATTAGTCTCTTTATAACTTGATAATGCCAAGGGAATGAGATCGAGTATATCACAATCATGATATTTCAAAATAAATCAAGGCATCAAAATATCCTAATATCCCAGGATTATTCAGCAATTTGCAAAATTTCACATTTTAAATCAAATTGAGACAAAGACATGAAAACTCTATGGCTAAGAAATGATGGTATGTTGAAGAAGAAGGGAGGAGAAGAGTAGAGGGAGAAAAAGAGAGAGAGGGAGCTTTTTCTTATTGAATGAGATGTGTACATAAAAGGGGGGGAGGAGGATCTTATTTATAGAAGAAGATTGCTTCCTCCCCAAGCAAACCAATATAGCAAGACTCTAGCCTTCCATATCTAATGTGGGCCCCATGGTGGGCATCCACTAATAACAATATTTTATAACACTCCCCCTTGGATGACCACCACTCAATAACAGTTGCCTCATTAAAACCTTGCAAAGGAAAAACCCAATGGGATAAAAACCTAAGCGAAGGAAAAAGAGTACAACATTTTTACAAAGTTATTGAAATGGTGTTGGACGTGCATAATGCTGCCTCGTTAAAACCTTAACTAGGAAAACCCAGTGGGATAAAACCTAGAGAAGGAAAAAGAGTACAGCGCACATATGTCCTAATTGATAGGCTTCAAGGTATCTATCCAGAATCTGTTACTCCCCCTGACGATAACATCCCTTACATTGTTTGATGATACACTTTTCGCATGCCGATTTCATATACAAGCCTTTGAAATGTTGACTTTGGTAATGACTTTGTGAACAAATCAGCCAAGTTGTTGTTTAAACGAACTTGCTTGACTTCGATCTCATTGTTCTTCTGAAGCTCATGTGTGAAGAAGAACTTTGGTGCAATGTGCTTTGTCTTGTCACCTTTAATATACCCTTCTTTAATTTGTTGAATACATGCCTCATTGTCTTCATAGATAATACTCGGGGTACCTGTACTGAGAGGCAATTGACAAGAACTACGAATATGCTGAATTAAAGATTTTAGCCATACACATTCCCTACTAGCTTCATAGAGGGCTAAAATTTCAGCATGGTTAGAAGAAGTAGCTACCAAAGTTTGTTTACTAGAGCGCCAAGAAATAGCAGCATTACCATTGAGAAATACATAACCTGTCTGTGATCGACCCTTATGAGGATCAGATAGATATCCTGAATCTGCATTTCCTACAAACTTGGAATCTTTACAATAAAAGAGTCCTAAATCAATTGTACCACGTAAATAGCGTAGGATATGTTTGATACCAGTCCAATGCCTTTGCGTTGGCGCAGAACTATATCTAGCAAGTAAATTCACTGAAAAGGAAATATCCGGTCTAGTACATTGTGCTAAATACATTAAAGCACTAATAGCACTCAGGTATGGTACTTCTGGACCCAATACCTTTTCGTTTTCTTCAATTGGACGATATGGATCCTTGTTTATGTCTAAAGACCGAACAACCATGGGAGTGCTTAGTGGATGTGCTTTATCCATACCAAAGCGTTTCAGTATATTCTTGGTATAATTAGATTGATGGACTAATATTCCACTAGAACTTCTCTCGATCTGCAGGCCGAGACAAAATTTTGTTTTCCCAAGGTCTTTCATCTCAAATTCCCTTTTCAAATAATCAGCAGTTATTTCGAGCTCTTCTGGAGTCCCGATTAAATTTATGTCATCGACATAAACTGCCACTATTGCAAAACCTTTTGAGGATTTCTTTATGAAGATACATGGGCAAATGGGATTGTTTTCATATCCTTCCTTAGACAAATATTCACGGAGACGATTGTACCACATTCTTCCGGATTGCTTCAATCCATACAGTGATCGTCTCAATTGTATTGAGTACGTACTCTTGGGCTTTGCTTCAGGCAAAGTAAATCCTTCTGGGATTTTCATATGAATTTCTGTGTCTAAGTCCCCGTACAGATAAGCGGCCACAACATCCATGAGTCTCATATCCAAATTTTCGGAAACCGCTAAACTTATCAGATATCTGAATGTCGTTATATCCATAACAGGGGAGTATGTTTCCTCATAATCAATCCCAAGTTTCTGCAGGAAACCTTGTGCCACAAGTCTTGCCTTGTATCTAATGATTTCATTCATTTCATTCCTTTTCCTTACAAACACCCACTTATAACCTACAGGGTTAATACCTTTTGGGGTTTGTACTATAGGTCCAAATACACCACGTCTATTTAGAGACTCTAACTCTGCTGTAATAGCAGTTTCCCATTTTGGCCAATCTTTTCTTTGTCGACATTCATTTATAGTACGTGGTTCTGTATCATCATCCTCATGTTCCACTGATATATGTGTAGCTACCACATATGCAAATGCGTCATCGATGACAATTCTTTTTCGATCCCATCTCTCTCTATAATTATAAAATATAGAGATCTCTTCATTATCCGGTACCGGTGCCACTTCAGGGGCTTTTATAGTCTCATCAAGGACTTTCGTCATTCTAGAGAGAGTGGATTTTTCCATAGCTTCTTCGGGAGCGTTATGACCCTCTTCAGGAGGAAACTCTTCAGGAGTGTTAAGTGTATCTTTGGGAGGATATGATGATTGTATATTTCTCCTTTTCCGCGGAGCTATATCTTTTGAACCTACAGGTCTGCCACGCTTCTGGCGTATTACAGACTCTTTTGTTGTCACTTTTTGACTTTGTCCTACAGGGACATTAAGTCTAGCAGGTGTATTCATAGCTGGAATATGTGACTTAGTTACCTTTGCTACATCGTTAAATGCATCGGGTAATTTATTTGCAATTTCTTGTAAGTGCACAATTCTACGGACTTCATATTCACATTGTGAAGTACGTGGGTCTAAATGAGACAAAGTGGAAGCATTCCACGTTAGTTCACGCCGTTCTTCAGGAACGGGTTGTTCTGTAGGAACAATACGTTCTTTATCTCCCCCTAACGGTGGGAATTTTGTCTCATCGAATTGACAATCAGCAAAACGAGCAGTAAAAACATCTCCTGTCATTGGTTCTAAAAAGCAAATAATAGAAGGAGAGTCATAGCCGATATAGATGCCCAACCTACGTTGTGGTCCCATCTTAGTACGTTGAGGGGGTGGTATAGGGACTAAAACAGCACAACCAAACTTGCGCAAATGGGAGATATTAGGTTGATGTCCCGTTATAAGCTGTGTGGGAGAGTATTGATGGTAGGCTGTGGGTCGAAGTCGAATGAGCATTGATGCATGTAATACAGCATGTCCCCAAGCACTAACTGGTAATTTAGACTGCATCAACAGGGTCCTCGAAATAAGTTGAATGCGCTTAATCAGGGATTCAGCTAAGCCATTCTGGGTATGGACATGAGGGACAGGATGTTCGACAACAATGCCTAGAGATGAACAGTAGTCATCAAAGGCTTGTGATGTAAACTCACCCGCATTATCAAGTCGTATAGACTTAATAGGATTATCAGGGAAATGGGCTCTAAGTTTAATGATTTGTGCTAATAGACGGGCAAAGGCTATATTCCTAGTTGAAAGTAGGCAAACATCAGACCAACGGGTGGAAGCGTCAATTAAAACCATGAAATACCTAAATGGTCCACTAGGTGGATTGATCGGTCCACAGATGTCGCCTTGTATCCTTTGCAGAAAGGATGGGGATTCTAATGCAATCTTAACGAAGGAAGGTCGAGTGATTAACTTTCCCTGTGAACATGGGACACATAGATACCCATTTGGTATGGTCAAACTATGGTTGTCTAAAGGGTGTCTAACAGAGTTATCAATGATTTTCTTCAACATGGTAACTCCGGGGTGCCCTAATCTATCATGCCAAAGCAATAGGGCTTGAGGGTTGCTAAACTTTGGGGTTGGTTTAAGCTTCGGGCTTAACTGTCTCGTTTTACTCAGAACCGAATGTGATTCGACGATGGATATCGTCGTATAATATAACCCAGAAGAAAGTGCATTTAATGTTTCTAGTATTTGTTTTCGGCCTCCAATACTAGTAACGATAAGTAACATTTCCTTGTTACCTTCATTAGCAGTCTCAACATGGTATCCATTTATTCTGATGTCTTTAAAACTGAGCAAGTTTCTTCGGGAACTGCTGGAGAACAATGCATCTTTAATGAATAAATGAGTACCATTAGGTAACGTTATGTGGGCTCTTCCGGAGCCTTCAATTATTTGCACAGGTCCAGCTATGGTGGATACCTTTCGTGAATTCAATACCAATTCTGAGAAAAACTTCTGGTTTTTCAGAATGGTATGTGTTGTAGCACTATCTACAAGACAGTGAGTATCCCCATTGTTGTGATCCATACCTTTAAACAAAAGATAACAAAAATGTAACTAAACAATCACATGATTAAGAAAACTTCATAAAAGAAATTTCATCAAATTGATAAAAAAAAAAAAATCACTCATCATAAAACATCCATAAAATGTTTGTCAAAATTAAGAAACTGAAAACTAAATCATCCAATCATAAAATATCCAGAAAAGGGTAAATAGCTAAAAAAAAGATTCTAAATGGAGACTCTGAAAAATATTTGTTTGGTCTTCTAGAACATTCCAGGAGGAGTTCCGATTTTAGCACTAAATGCCTCATTGCTTAGAGGTTGGCCATTTTCGTCTTCAAAAAAATCTTTAGTTTCCAAATTTGTAATGTCCAACTGGTAATTGTCATTTTGTAGGTCAGTATCCCAATCCCAATCTTCCAGATCATTTGATTCTGCAGAATGAACAGAGGCTTTGTATGCTTTGTATCGTTCCACCACATCTTTTGGTGCACGACAAGAGCGTGACCAATGCCCAATCCTTCCACATCTGTAGCAAGGGTTATCAGAACGGTGGGTAGAAGTATTTGGTGGATTTTGAGGTTGATCTAGATTTTGTTGCTTCTGAGGATCAGACCACTTCTGGTGGTTTTTGAATTTTTTATTGGGAGGACCTCGAAATCCTCCTCGTCGGGAGGAGTTTCTTTTTTCACCTCTTCTGGAGGGATTATTTCTCCCACGCCCCCTTCCTCTGCCTCTGTTGGAATTGAAATTGGCATTTGCTTCAGGCAGTGCCATAGATCCAGTTGGTCTGGAGTTATGATTCTTCAACAAGACTTTACTGTTCTGCTCAGCAACAAGGAGACAAGAGATCAGTTCTGAGTATTTGGAGAAACGCCGTTCACGGTACTGCTGTTACAGGATTACATTTGTTGCATGGAAAGTGGACAGCGTTTTCTCTAACATCTGCTCTTCTGTAATCGTTTCCCCACACAATCTTAACCGGGAAACAATGTTGAAAAGAGCAGAGTTATACTCACATACCGATTTGTAGTCCTGAAATCGCAGGTTTAGCCATTCATTCTGAGCTGTTGGTAATAAGACCATCTTCTGGTGATCATATCTATCCTTCAGGGATTTCCAAAGACCTGCTGGGTCCTCCTCTGTGAGGTATTCATTCTTAAGGTCATCATGTATATGATGACGTAAGAAGATAAGTGCCAATGCCCTATTCTCCGGGGACTCTTTATTGCCTTCTATTATCGTCTCTCCAAGCTTCTTGGATTGTAAATGTAATTTTGCATCCAAGTGCCAGGATAAGTAGTTGTCCCCGGTAATGTTAAGGGCTTTGAAATCAAGTTTGGTTAAGTTCGACATTATGCAAGAGCTGGAAAAAAAAATATATATATATATATGATCATTGATATACAAAAGATAAAATACAAATAAAAAATTGTAAGGCATTCCGAATAAATTAAGGGGTGAGCCATGTAACATTCAGATCAAGTTTGCCAATTCAAAATTGAATAACATCATGTTTTCAATTTTAATAATATAAAAACAAACAGTTTTAACAAGGCTTCTGGCTTGATTTGGAACTACAGGTTCCTGATTAGAACTTCAGGTTCTATCAAGGCTTCGGGCTTGATGTTATGGCATATTACTTTTATTTCTGGATCGAAATATCAAACTTCAGGTTTGATTAGGAATGAATCTTCAAGTTCATATTGTGGATCTGAGAACTTCTGGTTTCAGATTTTAATAATCCATGGAACTTCTGGTCCGGATTTAGAAAAGAACTTCTGGTTCTTACGGAACTGCAGGCCCGTATTAATATAGAACTTCAGGTTCTTATTTGTGATCCATTCTTGATTCTTCAAGTTCATATTATGGATCTGAAAACTTCTGGTTTCAGATTTTAATAATCCACGGAACTTCTGGTCCGGATTTAGAAAAGAACTTCTGGTTCTTACGGAACTGCAGGCCCGTATTAATATAGAACTTCAGGTTCTTATTTGTGATCCATTCTTGATCTCCCTTTATTAAAGATAATGATAATAATGAATAAATAAATAATTATGACATAAATAATTTATTAAACAAATAAAGGAATATAAATAATGAAGATTATGTTACCGTTAGATCTTCCTCCTTTTACTTGTAACGTGTAGATCTGCTTCTAAGCTTTTCGTAGGTGGGGCACACGGGCGACAGCTAGGAGGTGGTGAGCCTTTTCCGATATTCTTCTGTGAAAAACCCAGCCAACAACCCAACTTCTTGATAAAACAAAAGAAAGGAAAAAAAAACAGAGAGAGAGAAGGGCTTGAAAACTAGTAACGTGATAAAACAAAAGTGCACAGAGAGAGTAATGTGCACAGATCTTGAATGTCGTGATGACTTGTAACGGCTTTCAAACAGATCGTGCACAGATCTTGAATGTCTTGAATGGCATGAATTAACGTGATGACTTGTAACGGCGTTCAAACAGATCGTGCACAGATCTTGAATGTCTTGAATGGCATGAATTAACGTGATGACTTGTAACGGCGTGAATTAACTTGCAACGTGAAGACGGATCTTGAAACTGGTAACGTGATGACTTGTAACGTGCACAGATGGCTGCACTTCTCTCTCACCCTTTTTCTAACGGAAAGAAAAAAAAAACTATTAGAACTCGTGCTGATAACGTGTTGAAGAAGAAGGGAGGAGAAGAGTAGAGGGAGAAAGAGAGAGAGAGGGAGCTTTTTCTTATTGAATGAGATGTGTACATAAAAGGGGGGAGGAGGATCTTATTTATAGAAGAAGATTGCTTCCTCCCCAAGCAAACCAATATAGCAAGACTCTAGCCTTCCATATCTAATGTGGGCCCCATGGTGGGCATCCACTAATAACAATATTTTATAACATGGTAAGACTACTTGCCTTAATTGTCAATCCTCGAAGAATTGGGCTCGTCTGACCCTAGAAGCCCGGTGTGAGCTTCTGTTATGACGTTATATAAAGGTGTGAGGATATAATTTATGTACAAATGAAGCCTTATGGGTTGGGCCGAAATAAACTGAATTTTACATGTATATTGGCTAATTGGCTTCAAGTAGTTTTGGGTTGATAGAACTGTAAATGGGCTAGAGTCATGAGGACTTAGTTTGGTGACGATTAAATGGATTCTCAGTTTGGGTCACAAGACATTTTTGGAGAATCAACGAATGAGCCCAAGTCACTAAATTATACCAAGGTTAATTATGCATGTAAAGTGGGCCAAGGGAGTGGACCACATGAGCTTAAATGGGTTGCACTTGGGTGAATGGGTTGGGTGGAACCCAAGGTTTTAGATTTAGTTTGGTTGGGTACTTGCCAATGACGATGGTGATGATGAGCATGAATGAAGCCGAAGACACTAACTCAGAATAACATAAGATGAGAATGGGCACGAGAACATCAGAGAAAAAGATGAAAAGGAAAAAGGAAAAATAGAAGAAACTAGGGGAAGAAACAGAACAGAAAAGAAATACACGGAGAGAGAAAAGAAGGGAGAAGGTGAGCTGTACCAGAGAACAGAGGAAGGAGAGGAAAGCAGGAAGGAAGGGAAAAAGAACAGAGAACAAGGAGAGAATAGAGAAAGAAGGAAAACAAGAGGGGACAGAGAAGGAGAAAGAAGGAAACTGGAACGAAGAAGCAGAAACAAGGGAAGGTGAAAACAGAAGGAAGAAGGAAAGAAACGAGGAAGGAAGAAGAACACAAGAGGTGAACCAGGACAGGGAGGAAGAGAAAAAGAAAGAGAAAGCGAGGGAGAAAAATAGAAGAAGATGGCCCGAAGAAAAGACTGAAACCAAAAACTGAAAAGAAAATAAGAAGATGGGAAACGGAGAGAGGAATGCTCGCCAAGGTGGGTACGGGGGAGAAACAGCAGGGAGGGTGCCACTGATCAGCGGTTTCGGCTGGGTTTAGTAGCCGAGGAAGGGAAGAAGAAAACAAAGCAGAAGAGAGAAAGGAAAACAATGAAAGAGAAGACGGACAACATAGGTAGAATAATAAGAGAAGAAACAGAGAAGAGAGAAAGGAAAGAAACAAGAGGGAGATGAACGATGAGGTAGGAGAAGAAAAGGAAGAAAGAAAAGAAAAGAGAAGTTGAGGCTGCTGAAGGCAGCTGCCATGGACGAAGGAAAGAGATGCAGAAGGAAACATGAAGCCGGAGGAAAAGAAAGAAGAATAAGAAGATGGCATTGTGAATGCTTCTGCAGGTGGTTTGTGGGAAGATAGTTGCAGGTGGTTTGTGGAGGAGGTGCTAGAAGGTGAGACGATTCAAGTGGGTTCACGGGCGCATGAGGAAGAAGCAGCAGCAGAGATGGGTTCTATGATGGTGTGCAGAGTGAAGAAAGACGGAAGACGTTGCTGGTGATGAGAAGAGAAAGAAAGAGAAGAAAAACCTGGGGGAGAGGAACAAGGAGGAAGGGAATGAGAAACAAGAGGAGAAACGAAGAAGAAGAAAAGGAAACCAGAAAAGGAAGGAAACAGAGAACAGTAAAAGGAGAAGAAGAAGGAAGAAAACCGAGGAAACAGGAAGGAAAACAAAGAAGAGGAAGGAAGCAGAGGAGAAAGAAAGAAAACGAAAGGAAGAGGAAAAGAGTACAACAGAAACGAGAAGAAAAAGGAGGAGGAGGAGGAGGAGGGATTGGGTGGCAGCGTGCAGGCTGCAGTGAAATGAGAAGTGGGTACAGAGTGAGAAGTGGGTACAGAGAGAGAAGAAGAAGGAGATGCAGATTCTGGAAAGGAGAAAAGAAAACAAGGAAAAGAAGGAGAAAAGGAGAAAACAGAAACAAGAAGGAGATGAAGAACGTGATGAAACAAAGATGGGATGACGCGGTGAAGGGAGGAGAAAAAGAATGAGGGAAGAAGAAGAAAGAGAGAAAGAAAGAAGAGACAGAGAGGATGCGTTGGAGTTGCAGAAGAAGAGGTGGTAGAGAAAGAAGAAGGAAAAGAGAAGGAGAGGGGTTCGGTTCCATGCTGGGATCCCGTTTGGATAGAAGGAAAAGAAGAAGAGAAAGAAAAAGAAGAACGTTGGATGGCTGGGTGTAGCAGCAGAGGAAGAAGAAGAAAGAAAAGCATGAGAGAGCAAGGAAGAAGAGAAGAGGAAAACAAAGAAGAGAGTGAGGCGCTCAGTGGTCTGGGTTTGGTTCGGTTCTTGAGAGAGAGAGAGAGACCGGATGAAGAAGCAACAGAAGAAAGAGGAAGAAGACGATGCAGGTGGCTGAGTTCGGGTCAGGCGGGTTCGGGTCTGGCCTGGCTCGCCCGGGCTGGGAAGGAAAATCAGTACAATTAGTGGCCCGGTTAGAATGATAAAGATGGCATCCCGGGTGATGTGTGGCCGATGGTAATGATGATAATGCTCATGATAAGGGCAAATTAAGTGAGAGAGGTTGGATGCCATGGTACGAGTGCAACATCTTAATAAGAAATATATGCTACAATGAGAAGCTACTAAAAGTTAAGAGGATCATACCGTAAAAAGAAAGTGAACACTCTATGCAAATGACAGAGAGGACTTAGGTTCATAGATGTGATTCAAAAGAGGGGGTGTTACCTATTTATAAAAAGATAAAAGCGAAAGAATTTTTTATCCTATCCAATCTTAGCCAAAGGAGTTTAATTCAAATAGAACTCCATCCCTAGTAGAGTCATGATAAATAAAAAAAATTCAGAGGTTCAATCCAATTAAAATTCCAATATTGAGCACAACTTTAAAATTCTCAAACTCAAATAGCTTATGGGTCCCACAAAGTAATTAAGTAATTATCCAAGTTTAAATAACATAAAATAATAATAATAATAATAATAATAATAATAACATGTAGGGTCCATTAAGATTAAATCAAAGGCCAAGATTAATTTAAATTAAAAATCAAAATTTGGATTGTTACTGCTAAAGTTGTGAGGCACCTCCATCCCACAGGGTAGGGATCAACCCCTCAACCCTTGTCCTTGAGTAAAAGTGTGTGTCAGTCAGTGTGAGTATTTACCAAAAAACGAAAAAGTAAGAAATTCAACCAAATTTCTAATCAATCTTCAACCAACCAAATCATACCTCTAAGAAGATCCATACTTTATGGTCCTTCTTACTATTAATCTTGTTGACTAAAAATAAACATTACCCAAATTTATTGTGGAAAAGGACAAGATGACGTACCAGCGATCAGACACAGTTCACTGCCGTTTCGTTTGTTCGGTATATCATACATCATCTATGTTATGAAAATCAAGCATAGTACTTAACTAATTATAGCTTTGGAAAACCCGGACAATGAAAGCTGTAGGAATTGAATTGTCTCGCCTGCTGTGGCATTATCAACATTCGTGACAAGTTAGTCTCTTGTTATTTGCCTTAAAAAGAAGAAGAAGAAGAAGGAGGAGGAGGAGGAGGAGGAGGAGGAGAAGAAGAGATGGGTTATCTTCTTACAGTTTTTGTTACCATGTCATGTGTGTTGCTTCTTTCATTACTATGGAAATTGTTCTACAGCGCATGGTGGAAACCCATGAAGTTAGAGAAGCTGCTCAAGGATCAAGGGATTGTAGGTCCTCCTTACAGGTTGTTGATTGGCAACATCATGGACGATGTGCGGTCGATCAAGGAAGCATGGTCAAAACCCATGAATCTCTCTCATCAAATCGTGCCACGAGTCATTCCCTCTATCCATCAGATTGCAATGAAATATGGTATATCTAATAGTTCCAAACTCAGATTATTTTCTTTTTTCTTTTCTTTTTTTTTCTGGTAAATACTCACAAACCTACACACACTTTCAAAGTTGGCCACTATCACCGCAGCTAGAGATTGATCATGATTTTTTTTTATAGAGGGCAAGTGCCTCACCACCGAACTATGCATGGATTGTGAATGAGATTCTATGCTCTATTTCATCACTTCAACAAATATATAGAACTGAAACAGCCCCACGCCCTCAATAAAGAAAGATCCCTTCAATAAAGTTTACAAAACGTGACGCCCTGAATTGAAGGTCTCTAAATGTCGTAGCTCAGTGGACACCAGTGTCCATTACCAGGGGTTAGAGTCTGTTGAACTCTATTGAATTCCAAGATGTTGTGCGCGTGTGTGCAAAGGCAACCAAGATCAATCAATCACCACACAAGAAGACAAGAAGATTTACGTGGTTCGGCAAAGATGCCTACGTCTACGGGAAACCAATTTCCACTAGGTTCTCCTCCAATCTGTGAAACCACAACCTTGGAATCTCAGCCACTCTCAGCCTCTCTCTAGGGTTATAGATTGCATCATATATATAACCATTACATCCTTATCCCCCAAGAACTCTATCTCAAGAAAAAGGAAAGTCCTAACCTATTAGAAAACTACTGTTTGACAAAACAGGAAATTCCTAATATCATTAAGGAAACCACCTTAGATACAGAACCCACTAATGGTCTGGACCCACATGGCCAACAATCTCCCCCTCCAGACCATGGGGAAGATGCCCTGAACCCCTTACTGGGAATTCAGCCCTGCCAACTCTGAACACAGCGCCAACTTTCCCTTAGACACAACCTTGGTCATCATGTCCGAGGGATTCTTGTCCGAGGGATTCTTGTCCGAATGAATCTTTTTCAGCTTCATGAAGTTCTTCTCAATCACCTCACGAATCCAATGGTACTTGATATCAACGTACTTCATGCAACCATGATATGTAGCATTTTCACTGAAATCTATAGCACTTTGACTATCACAGTAAGCTACATATTCTTCTTGCTTCAAACCTAGTTCTTGAAGGAATCTCTTTAACCAAAGCATCTCTCTCCCTGCTTCATTAGCAGCAATGTATTCCACTTCAGTTGTAGACTGTGCTGTACACTTCTGTAACTTCGATTGCCAGGAAATAGCTCCCCCTACGAAAGTAAACAAATAACCAGAAGTCGACAACCGACGATCAAGATCGCTTGCAAAATCAGCATCAGTATAACCTTCCATGACTGGTTTTGAACCTCCGAAACATAAACACACCTTGGAAGTACCTCTCAGATACCTAAAGATCCACTTCACTGCTTCCCAATGCTTTTTTCCAGGGTTTGCGAGAAATCTACTCACTAAACTCACAGCATGAGCAATATCTGGCCGTGTACAAACCATGGCATACATGAGACTCCCCATAGCAGAGGAGTAAGAAACACATGCCATCCATTCCTTTTCATCATCTGTAGTAGGACACAAGCGCTTGCTTAGTTTTGAAGTGACTAGCTAGAGGTATGCTAACTGGCTTAGCATTCTTCATGTTGAACCGTTCGAAAACTCGTTCAACATATTTCTCCTGTGACAACCACAGTTGCTTGGAACTCCTATCACGACGTATTTGCATGCCCAATATCGTTCATGCTGGACCCAAGTCTTTCATGTCAAATGACTTTGACATCTCCTCTTTTAACTTGCCAATCAACTTGCTATCCTGTCCAACTATCAGCATATCATCTACATATAAAAGAGGGATGATGAACCTGCCATCGATAAATCGACAAACATAGACACAATGATCTGCAGCTGTCCTCCGGTACCCATGACTCAACATGAACGAATCAAACTTCTTGTACCACTGTCTCGGTGCTTGCTTCAACCCGTAGAGACTCTTCTTCAACTTGCAAACCATCTGTTCCTTTCCTTCTACCTCAAACCCCTCTAGCTGAGTCATATAGATCTCTTATTTCAAGTCACCGTGAAGAAACGCGGTCTTCACGTCCATCTGTTCAAGGTCAAGGTCCATGCTGGCGACTAGACCCAAGACGATTCTAATAGAAGTCATTTTCACAACAGGAGAGAAAACATCACTGAAGTCGATACCCTTCGTCTGTGCGAAGCCTTTTACCACTAACCGTCCTTTCTGCTTAACCAGTTTTCCATTCTCATCCTTTTTCAGCTTGAACACCCATTTGTTTTTCAGAACATTCCTATCTTTAGGAAGTTGCACCAGCTCATATGTCTTGTTCTTCTTCAAAGAACTCATTTCATCCTGCGTAGCCTTTATCCACTCATCTTTATCAACATGAGTTATTGCTTCTCGGAAGCTATCTGGCTCCCCCTCATCAGTAAGCAAAACATATTCGGATGTAGGATACCTAGTTGATGGCTGACACTCTCGGGTAGACCTCCTAACTTGAGGTTCCGTGGTTTCAATTCGAGGAGATTGCTGCTCCCCCTGCTCAACACTCTCATCATCTGGCAACCCTTGTGCCTCATCACGATCCGGATCGTTTTGTCCACCTTCTCCACCTGTAATCTGCACCGGAGAAGGAGTCGGTGTGAGATCAACCACTCCATCAACTTTCTCAGAAGACTTATCAATCTTCTCTACATCTCCAAAGAACTGCTCTTCATGGAAAACCACATCCCTACTTCTGATAAGTTTCCTCTTCGCTGGATCCCATAATCTGTAGCCAAACTCATCTCCACCATAACCAAGAAAGATGCAACTCACTGCCTTATCATCCAACTTGGAACGCTGCTCCTTTGGTACATGCACAAATGCTTTACACCCAAACACCTTCAAGTGCGAATAGGAAACATTTTTACCTGTCCATCTTCTCTCTGGAAGATCATAATTCAAAGGAACTGAGAAAGATCTGTTAATCAGATAAACGGCAGTCAAAACTGCTTCACCCCAGAATGACTTAGGCAACCGTGCTAATCTTATCATGCATCTCATCTTTTCAAGAATAGTGCGGTTTATTCTCTCTGCCACACCATTGTGCTGTGGAGTACCAGGAACTGTCTTTTCATGTCGAATGCCATGCTTCAAGCAATAGCCTCTGAACTGGTTGGATGTGTACTCTCCCCTATTATCTGAGCGGAGACACTTCAAAAGTTTGCCTGTTTCTCTTTCAACCTTGACATGAAACTATTGAAACATTTGGAACACTTGATCTTTTGATTTCAACGGATAAACCCAGACTTTCCTGGATGCATCATCGATGAACATGACAAAGTACTTATTGCCACCCAATGATTCTACCTCTATGGGACCATAAACATCAGAATATACCAAATCCAACACATTTGATTTCAATTTTAATGTCGAAGAGAAAGCAACCCTATGCTGTTTACCATACAAACAATAATCACAAGGGTCAAGGGACATACCTTTGGAGCAAGGAATTAAATCCTTCTTTGTCAACATCTGCAAGCCTTTCTCACTCATATGACCAAGCCTCTTATGCCACAAATTCAGAGAGGAATTGTCTTGAACTGCATTCAATGCATCTTTGCACAGCTTTACTTGTGTTTTATAAAGAGTATTACCTACTGTACCTCTCGCAATAACAGAGACCCTTTAGTGAGCTTCCATCTGCCATTTCCGAAGTAATTTTCATAACCTGCATGGTCCAATGTAGTCCCAAAAATCAGATTCAACCGCAGATCAGGAACATGTCGCACATCTTTCAGCGTCATTGTGCAACCAATATCGGTTTTAATGCAGACATCACTGATACCAACAATCTCTGAATGACTCGTGTTGCCCATCTTCACAGTACCAAAGTCACCTGCTTTGTACGTCGTGAACATCTCCCTGTAGGGAGTAGCATGGTAGGATGCTGTTGTGTCAACAACCCACTCAACCTGACCATCTGCAACACTCAAACACTTATCATCATCGCCGGCGAGCACCACTACTTCATGTTCCAAAGCAGTTGTAGTGTAATCACTGTCATTCTTCTTATCCTTGTTGGAGCCTTTTTGTTCCTTCATGGCAAAACAATTTTTCCTAACATGGCCCATCTTACCACAGAAAAAGCATTTTACAGACTTTTTCTTGCTCTGTGATTCACTGCTAGACTTGGCCTGTGATTCACCTCTAGACTTACCACGACCCCCCTTTGGACCTCTACTCTTACTCCTCCCCCTGTTCTCAGTAACAAAGGCCTGTGCATTATCTGTCCCTGTAGATTTCTGTCTAGTTTCTTCATTCTGTAAACTACTAGTAACCTGACTCATAGATAACACACCATCTGGAGTAGAATTGCTCAAGGAAACAACCAATGTCTCCCATGAATCTGGCAAAGAACTCAGAAGCAACAAAGCTTGCATCTCATCATCAAGGATCGTCTTCATAGTGGCTAACTGATTTACCACACTTTGGAACTCATTGATGTGATCTTCGATCTGACCACTATCCTTGAATTTCATGTTTACAAGCTTTCTGATCAAGAAGGTTTTATTCACTGTGGTCTTTTTATTATACATTGCTTCTAACTTTTTCCAAAGGGTATTCGCATTGGTTTCATTAGACACGTGGTGAAATATGCTATTATCAACCCACTGTCTGATGTGACCAATCGCTTTTCTATGCAATTTGTTCCAATCAGCATCTTGCATATCTTTCGGTCGAGCACTATCCCCTTCAACGGGATAATGGAGGTCTTTAAAATAAAAAATATCCTCCATCATCGGTTTCCAGATCAACCAATTGGAATGGTTGAGCTTAACCATGGTAGTGTTGATAGTATTGTTCTCCATCTTAATCAAATTAAGCAACAGGAAAAACAAATAACGAACACTGACCTCAACTCCCGCACCAAGCTGTAGATCTCGTCAACACGAGCACGCTGGAAGAAACGGATCTGAAATCCGACCCCGGATGGCTCTGATATCGCAAAAACGGTTTTCCGCGCTTCTGATTTGGTCAAACCCTTGTTGACCGTCAAATAGCCAATCTTCTTCCACAAGCACGTAGATCTGCTCAAAAGGAGTCCGTGGGTGCAAACGGATCTCCGATCGGACGTCGGATGATCAAGATATCGCAGAAACAAATTTCAGCCGCAAATCTGGTCAAGTCTGCCTGTTGACCGTGCTGACGTCAATGCTGACATCAGTTCTGCTGTACTGCTGCACTAGGCTGAACTCTGCGCATACGGATTAGGTGGACCAGACCTGAACTGGCTCGGAACTGCTAGATGCACTGCTGGGTTGGGCTCTGCCAACATGGACCAGGTCGACCCTATCCGACCCAGCCTGCTCTCGTGCTGCTGGACTGGGCTGCATCACGGGTTGGTTCTGACCCAACTTGAGACCTAACCCAACCTGAAAAAACAGGCGCTGGGCTTATTCTTCACCGTGGGTCAGGTCAAACGGACCTGACCTGTGACCCAACTGACCCAGAACAGGGTCGTCTTCAACCTCGCCTTCTGCAACCCAGTTGTAGACGCTGGCGCAGGCGATCGTCTGTGTCTTCTCCGGGGGACTTGTTTGGCGACCGGTGGCGTCTCACGGTGACGGCGGCGAGTTGGCGGGGACCGGCTGCAAATCGACCGGTGAGATTTTTTTTTTCTTTCTTCTTCTCCGGTCTTCTTCCTCAGATAATTCCGGCAGCCTGAAAACACTTCTCCGACGATGGTGCACGCGAACGGCAGGGACGTAGGAGTCCCTTTTCTGTCTCCTGTAACCGAGAACTGTTCCAGTTTTCTTCTCCAGTTCCAATTTTCTTCTCCAATCAATCTCTGATCTCTTTGCGAGAACTTCCCATCGGAATTTCGAGAACTTCGGATCTGAACTTTGAGAACTTCGGATCTGATCTTATCTTCTCCGATTTACCCAGAGAAAAAGACCTTCTCCTCTGTTTCTCCCCAGTTCTCGTCTTCAATTTCTGCTTCTGGCGACAGCAACAGTGGCTCATAATCAGAAATCCAGTCTTCTCCTCAAGTTCTGTCTTCTTCTTCTGTGATCGCGTGTGGCCCAGCAGAGATCAACCTTGATCTCTCCTCTTCCCGTTGATCTTCCACGCACAACTTGGACGCTCTGTTACCCCTTGTTGTGTGCGTGTGTGCAAAGGCAACCAAGATCAATCAATCACCACACAAGAAGATAAGAAGATTTACGTGGTTCGGCAAAGATGCCTACATCCACGGGAAACCAATTTCCACTAGGTTCTCCTCCAATCTGTGAAACCACAGCCTTGGAATCTCAGCCACTCTCAGCCTCTCTCTAGGGTTACAGATTGCATCATATATATAACCATTACATCCTTATCTCCCAAGAACTCTATCTCAAGAAAAAGGAAAGTCCTAACCTATTAGAAAACTACTGTTTGACAAAACAGGAAATTCCTAATATCATTAAGGAAACCACCCTAGATACAGAACCCACTAATGGTCTGGACCCACATGGCCAACACAAGAGGGACTATATTGGCATAAAAATCACCTATGACTTTATTATAAAAATGATTCAAAATACATAGGAAATTTCAAATTTAAACAGAAGGCTTTTAATGAGAAGTGAATCCTACGATAAACAAACTGAATTACTAAAGAGAGCCTCTTCTTTAAGGAAGAAGAATAAAATAAAAAAGAAGGCCTTCTTTAGTACCGAGATTTTGTAATTATTGGGATATGCACTTATGCCTCGTAAAATTTTAATTATTGGGGAATATATTTTATTTATATTTGTGAGTGCAATTATTTTGTTACAAAATGTGGGTATTATCGTTGTTTCTTAATTTCGTTTTGTGTTACTGAAAATTTATGAATCTTAATTATTGTGGTTGTAACATACTTTTCACAGCTTTTAGACCATGACTGAGATGGAAAGATCAACTTTTCACAGCTTTTAGACCATGACTGAGATGGAAAGATCATACTTCTCTCCACCTGCATTCATCCACTTGTTTTCTCTGCACTAGAAATCACATGAATGATGAGGTGAGGAATTATGGCCCTCTAATATCAAGTGGAATCTAGGTCCCTCTGTGAAGGAAAGTCGACTAGTCAAGTCTACCTTTAATAGTGAAGTGATTGGGCAGAGTTCCTTGCCTTACTATAAGGTGTGCTAGTTTTTATTAAGAGGTCCCACATTTAAACCTGATCTGACAATAGATTTTTATTACCTCACATGTTGGAGTTGTGTTTTATGCTTTTATGCTAGAAGGTTTGGGTGGTTGCGTCTGAATACCTTAATTTTTATGGAAATGGGGTGATTTTCAAAGAAAATCTGAAACATTATGTGTCATGCCCCGAAATCATAATATGGGGGTAAAGCATGAGATTAAGGGCCAATTAAAACTTTTTTCCGTAATTAAAGCAATATGTGGCTCCTAATCAATCCCACACAGGATCTTAGTCCGCGGTGAGTTCATGAAATTGAACATATACCAATACCTGCGGAAGCGTTATTTAGCAATTTATATCAAAATACAATCTAGACTATGTCAAGACCCGAGTCCAGAAATCGGGAGTTAGTCAAAACCTAACCAGTGATACATGTACTCCCGTGCATACACACATAAATCTCGTCTAAATGTACACACACAAGGAAAATTCACACGTGCAAATACATTGTACGTGGAAGTTGTAAGTATCATGGTAGAAAGAAAGGAAGTATTCGCACAGCCAAGATTAACAAGCTTAACAAAATATGACATTAATTACAAGATGTACAAACAAAAGTGAGAAAGAGTTTTTATGAGACAAATCAAAACAAAGAAGACTGATGCAGATGTCAAGCCGTACTCCGAAGGAGGGATCACATGCACTCCTGAAGCCCTAACGGAGATTCTACGTTCTCCTCTGAAGCCTGGATGATCGACGAGGGATCGGCAGGGGAATCTGAGCCTGCAACACCAAGGACAACTAATAAATACAACGATTCAGTAAAGCATAAGCAAACAATAAGGTAACACGCGTTGTATCTACAAGAATAAGCAAACAAGTAATAGTGCAATGAATTTTCACTTTTGTCTACTAGGCAAGTCGTGCATACGAATAAAGCATGCTATCGGAACCAGAAAACAGATATACTTGCTAGATGGCTACTACATTTGCCATATTCTCCCTATCGAGAGCAGGCATTGAGAACACCATCGACCGGGCCAGGGTACAAATGGGCCTCTGGATCCTGGGGTCCAAAAGTCCCATGACAGGAGCACACTGTAGCGGCAACAAGCAGGCTACTCCAAATTTAACCCCGTCCGGTATCTTGAGGCAGAATAGAGCCAGACCATATCAATCATGTCATACAATACACGTCAATTCAAGTCACATGTAAACTGTACAGTACGTGTGTCACGTCATATCACATTCACTAGTATCTTCCAAGACAAATACAGACCAATACAAATACAAGTCGAAACAATAATAATGACTAAAGGGCAATAACTGAAGTCAACATGCCATGCAAGTCGAGTTATTTCAGGTACTCACGATCGTTTACTAGCCAACCCTAAGCTAATTGTCCATTGTTTCTAACCGTGCATGATGATGTAGTTTTAAGTTGTTCGATACATAGTTGTTCGCTTTATGGGTATTGTAATGTATTAAGAAACGTATATCGAAGTCCCTTAAACCAACACCCATGGGAAGGTGCTAAACAATTGGACAACACACATGAATAAGTCACAGCCCCCAAGACCATTCATGCTCTAAAGGTAGTCCATTGAGTAAGTTAAGAGGTTGAAAAACCATGTGAAGGCCTTATAAAGTCTCATCATTAACCCCATCTTTTCCTCCAATTACTTAAAGAGCAGAAAGATCCAGGAATGTAGTATAAAAAGGGTCCTCTTAGTGTTTAAAAGCAGGAGAATGAGAATGAATAAGAAGAGGATTCAGTCTGAAACTGAATCTTCTGGAGCAGAGTGCTTTAGGGCCAACCGGTCGGTCCTGAAGCCCGATCGTTTGAATTTTGGTTTTGGAAGGTGTCCGATCGGTCAGACCCCATGCCCGATCGGTCGAGTAACAGAACTCTATTACAGAACTACTGAATTAAATCTTGCACCACGGAGCCAACAACTATCAAGATCATATAATTACAAAAGGGTTGTAAGTCACGTCACACTTGTGAGACTAAAGGAAACTAATAACAATCACTGTGTACCAACATGTGTTCATCCAAATCATGCTTGTACTTGCCTCGACAAGCTTTTCCCATAAATTAGTTGTCCTTTGGCTCAAATTGACCGGTAGACGTAGCTCGAATAGCCATGCATGCAAGAAGAAAGAGGAGTTGAGTGCAAGTAAAGCATAAGAAGGAGGAGAAGAAATGAAAACTCATAAGCTAAGCAAGATCCCAACTCTTACCATAGAAGAGTGCACACGAATCCCCCCCTTCTTGGCTTTGATCCTGAAGAAGAAGAAGAAGAAGAAAAGTAAATAAAGAAATGAAGGAGGAAGCAAGGACGTGGAGTGGAGAGAAGAACTAAGAGGGTCGGTGCATGTATCTACTTTGTATAAAATAAGGATTAAACTGCATTTATAAGAAAGTCCAACAGTTTACAATAATGACATTTCAAGTCAAATAACCGTCCAACGGAAACAAACGAAGTTGTTTGCATGCGAGTCAGTTACGGAAGTCAACGAGCTTGACGAAATACACGTGTTGACACCAAAATGATGCATGAAAGACGAAAGCGTATAAGATCAAAAATTACGAAAAATGGCTCATATCTGCCTATTCCAGGTTAAATTCAACCCAACTACCTATCTATGACCCAAAACGAAACTCAAAAGGACAAAACAACAAACAAAAACTAATGTGCTCGAAAATTACCTAAAACCACATTAAGTATACACTAAACCGGATTAAGTTGGGTCGGAGTGTTATAGAGTATGCGCATCAAAATATACTGGATTTAAAGTTAGAGTTTCAAGATTAACAACATGTTTTGATTACAAGCCCACTAAAACTCAGGCCCCAATAAAAATGAACCCAATAAAAACCCAAAATAAAGTTAGCCCAATGAGGATCACTCATGTACAAGACTAGACAAGTCTGACTTCGTCATCTGCACCTCACACGGGCTCGTTATGTGGCTCAAGCACTTGTAGCTCTTCACCCTGCCCCTCTTCCTTGGGGTAGAAAGGATCGGTACCTACATACCAATACAATATCATCATACTACAACGAGTCAGCAAGAAGATAGCATAAATTATAATAAACATACAGAATTGAATGAAGTATAAATAATGTGATCATATGAATAAGGAACGGTAATAATAATGAAAATGAAACGAATCCTAATCTATTCTATACAAGTGAGCACATAAGTCCAACCAACAGGGCGGTCGACCCTTCAATTTTTCAGAAAGCATTCCAATGTCAATTCAAGGGCTAAATCCTATCAATTACGGAGATCACTTGTTCAATATCGATCTACTACAGTCGTTAATAGACCTCAAGATATATATGTATATTTATAGACCAAACTCAGATAAACTCAAACTTAAATCCTAAGTCAAAGTGAAGGGGGTTGGCTTCCTGCGAACACACACAAGATCAATAAATGAGAAATTACTCTCGAATCATAATTTGAATATACATAATACGAATAATCCTCTGGTATCTAATTACCCACAACACAAGCATCTCCACAGTCTAAATCCAAATGCAAGGGTGTAATCTAAGAAAAAGTATATCGAGTGCACCTCATGAGACCACGCGAAGATGCAACCTAAAGACCAAGGAGCGTATACCAAACAACTCTTGGTTAAATTGTCGCCATTCACGTACGCGACATCTCTTACTGGAACTAAGATTGAAATGAGTTTGGAGTATTTAAAGTCAAATATCCAAGATACGTAGGCCCAACTTCCATTTCAACTAATTGCAAGGTAGATTGTCCACCGTACACGAATCAAATGATTTGTAAGAAGTATATATGCCCAAATACATCTCTTACATAGTGATTTAAGGTGGGTTTATCGAAATTCGGGTCAAATGGGGCTCCATAACTGAAATAGGACTATAGTATGCATGTAGGATGAATATGGATCCCAAAGAACCATTAAACATCACTATGTAGGCCCAAAGACCAAAAACCAATTCTGAGGCAGAACCTTAATTCAATTGATTGGGCAAGGGCCTGATCGATCAGACCAAGGTATCTTCCCCCGATTAGTTCTAGCTCCGATCGATTGGGCTTAAGACCAATCCGATGGGAGTCCCCTGTTTCTTTTATTTTTGGGATCCTTCTCCCTACATTGGATCCTTATTTTACTTGAAATAAAATAGGGCCTTGCCCTCTCCATATCATCCACAAAACCACCTTCAATCCCTACATCCATTCCTCCATTCAAATCACACCTAAATCTAACATTTGAATCCATTTTCCATTCAAAATGGAAAACCATCTAAATGAAAGCACTAATGCTAAAATCAACAATAAAACATGCATTTCATTATAAGAGGATGTTTATCAAGTTGCCTTAGATGAAAAAAGATAAAAAGTGAAGATGTCCTAGCCCTCACAATGCCCAAACGGAGCTTAAATGATGAAGAGACTTAACCCACGCACAATCGACGCTACAAACACAAAGAAAAGAGCTTAATGAGCACTCTAGACACTTCTTAAGCTCAAAAATACAAAGAACTGGAAATGGAAAAGTTAGAAGTTTACCTAGAGATTGGTTGTTAGAGGAATAGGGTGAAAATGGTGTCCATACGAAGAGAGAAGCTTGAGGAAGAAGATGGGAGCAAAGATCCAGCAATTCGGTGGCCTGAAATCAGACGATGACAAGTGAGGTAAGTCAAGAAGAAGAAAAAAAATGAGAGAAGAGGTAAAAGGGAGAAAGAATGAATGAGGTGGGGGGTTTGGGGTTGTAAAGAGAATGAATTTATGAAAATTACAAATAAGGATTTACTTTTAGTGGATTAGGCATTAGGTGGGTTAAACTGATTCAATTCGGTCTAAGGTAGAAGAGCTAAGGTCTTGGAATTAGGAGAGCTACCCAATGAACCTACAATCTTGCAAAATGGTAAATTACAAAAAAGGGCTTCTATACTTCCTAGAATTGCAAACTACCCCTATTATGATCAAACGAGCTTGAAATCCGGCAAAGCTTCGCGGACATGATCTTAACATTAAACCAAACTTGTATGGATTCTAATGAAGCTTAATTAGCTAAAATACAATTTAATTAGATTAATACTCATATTAGGTCACATTTTGTTAGATAATGTGTGCCATTTTCCTCGATTTATATGCTTTTGAAAGAAGGATGAAAACAGAAAATAGAAGGGGACAATGGACAAACAATGCAAGATGGGGATTCTAGTGCACAGGGAAATAAACATTGAAACACCCTCGTTGGTCATTCCCCACGTAAAAAATGAAGTACGTTTCGATAGTGGCTGTGTCTTTGTAACGTTTCTTTTAACTTTTTATGAAGTTTGTTGATTTGTTTTTAACGGCCTTCTACTATGATGTTGAAATTCATGGGGTCACTTTGTTTATTATATTAGAGGAAAATAGAATTTTCATTTTATAGCTTTTCCAGCCTTTGAACCCATACTCGTTTGAATATATTTTTTTGATGGGTGCAATCTAAAGTACAACAGTAAATTACGAATAAATGCCACAAAATCCGTGCTTTCCCAAAGTTTAGAGTCCCACCACTGTTGGGTTTTGATGGGTGGTTTTAAAATATTTACATGGTCTTCAAAAAAGGTTTCTTTGTCAACTTCTTCTTTATAAAGAAGCAAAAGTTGCTTTTATGTGCATAAGGGATCCCACATTGGAAAAGAGCAAATGTTTTGGAAGGCTATATAAGTAGTTCTCTCTCTCTCTCTCTCTCTCTCTCTCTCTCTCTCTCTCTCTCTTTCTTTGGTGTTAAGCTATTTGGATACTTTTGTTACAAGTCCTATGCGCGAATGCGAATTGGGCGTGGCTCGAGAGGCTGGATTCGGAAACCGTTTAACCAAGCTCATGATCATTGTGCGCAGGGGGTGTAAACGAGCTTGGCCTACCTTAGGGGACCCATAATCTGATATAGATAAAGCAAGCTTTTAAAACAAGAAAATTCATTTATTTTTTTAAAACATTTTCCATTAATGGGTTGATTAAAACCATTAAAAAAAGCATTTAAATGTGTAGCGTTACATTTTTTTAAATGCTGTTTAACATTCTTGCTAATGGTGTTTAATGCTGTGTTAATTTCCCAATAGCAATTTTCTCAATAAAAATTGGGGCATCTAGAGGCATCTAAAAAACACTGCGAAGCACACTCTCTTCTTCTTTGCCCTTCTCTATTCCCTTGATTTCTCTTTGTGCGAGCATTCTGTTTTACTCGAGTCTGATTGGCGCTTGGTGTGTGACTGAGCTGAATTATGTTGAGGTCGTTGTATCTTGTGGACAATTTTTACTGAGACCGTTTCGGACTTGGGTTTAGTTCATAGGGGTGGAACTCATTTTAAAGAAAGCATCAATTGATGTGCCTTGGCCACTTGGTGTTGCCACTAGTCCTTGTTGATTTCCGTTAACATAATATTCCTCTACTGTGCTGCAAAATAGCATTTTAACTCTTATTTATTTATTAATTTTAATCTCAGCCCCTGTCCATAATTCCAATAACCAACCCCTCACTTTTCTATTTCGCACACCTTCCTATAAGACAACTTTATACAAACAAGCCCCGGGTACATAAGATTCCCGAGTCAAATAATCTTTGTTATGCTTATCCTCAAGTCTCATATTCCTAATTTTGTGACGACAGTCATGTATACGATAAGAATTTTTGTTGTAGTTTAAATGTTTACTAGCAACACAGGCATATGCTTAGCCCTGGCCTCCTTAAAAAAATTTAATATTTTATTAAAAAATTTATAAAAATATAAAATTTCAGATACTTATAAAAGACCACCTACTAAATGAATGAAATAAAAATTAGAAAATGTTTGAAAATGTAAGCAGTCCACTGAATGATTCTCATGATTTAAATAAAAGAAAAAAATTCAAAAGTCTATTAAATTTTATAAACATCTGAACTTTTATTATTTTTATAACCTTTGTAATAAACTATTTAAATTTTTTATATAGGTCCGGGCTAAGCATGGGCCTACATTGCTAGACCTTACTTAAGATAGATATTTTAAAGGTTTTTGTTGTATAAAAATAATACAATGAATATTATTGTATTCTTCAAAATATTATTGATAAAAATAAATAAATAATAGATAAGTATATTATCTATCATGCTAATTTATTTGTTAGAATTAGATTGAAATACAAATTTTATTTGCTTTAAAACTGATAAAAAAAAAAGAATTACAAAAAAGGAAATGATGATGATGATGATAGAGAATTTATCTCAATAAAATTAAAAAATAACATCTTCAAAGGAAAAAATTCTTGTAGTTTGAGTCTACTTAAATCTCAAAAATTTTTATTAGAAAAGCTCACTTCACACTTAGGATAAAAAAGGAGGAAAAATAAAGGATATTATACAAACATAATTCCACCAAGTTAAATGTCCAAAGAAAAAATCACAAAATCCTCATCTCTAGAATCAATTAGAAATAAGCAAATAACAAAATACCAAAATTACTTGAGAAGCTTCATTTTCATAATCTAAAAAAATGCAACATCAACCTTCTTCCTTTGAGTTTCTTGAATAAAGTTAATTTAACTTGAAAACCATTCAGAAAAAAAATTAGATAAAATAACATTTCATATTAAATTGGAGAAGTAAGTGTTACGGGCATGGATTTATCCAAACCAAATTTTAAATAAGCATAAGTTGAGCCCCATTATAACTATAAAAAAACTTGATATTTTCATAATTTAATAGTGGCCCAGAGACATATCCTCTATGAATGATTTTGGTGAGGCCCACTTCCATATTTTGAAAGTGTTACAAAGTGTTTATAATTTGATGGTCTCTATAAGAAATGGAGCTATCTATTTTGATTAATGTCAAATCTTTATAAATAGGCCCCACAAGAAAAATTAGCATTATAATTTGATAATGAGCTTAACTCTTGTAAGAAATGGAGTCATCTATTTTGATTGGTAACAAATCTTTATAAAGAAGCCCCACAAGAAAAATTATCATGCTACCATTCGAGCAACAAATAGGATTAGACAACAAAAAAATGTGCAAAAAAGGTGATGAGTGAGAAATTTTAGTGATAGTAGTAGATGGAGAGACTTTAGGGGAATTACTGATTTCTTAGTGTCACGTATAATTTTTTAGGATGTTGATGTGGCGTTAAAAAAATAATAATAATAAGAGGTGCTGATGTGGCATCCTCCAGAAACCTTCATTCTTATAGCTTTAATATATATAATTCGAAAGGACCATAACACATCCTGAGTGTTCTAGATAAGCCATTTGTCTTTAGACTAATGGGTGACTTCAGTTGCTTTCAATTGACAAATTTAATGCTCTTTCGATGTGGGGAAGGTGGGGGTGGGGCAGTGGGCAGAACCATTTCTCTTAGGAACTTCTCCTTGTCTTTGTGTTTGGCCTTTAGTAGAAACCGTTTGTTTCCTAGTCTCTGTGTTTGGCTTTTAGTAAAAACCCATTTGTTTGGATATATATATATACATATATATATATAAACGGCCTAACGAAATGATACAGTATATGAGCTATGTTTTTAAGGCCCACTTGGAGTCATGCCAATCATGTCAGGCAAGAGGGATTGAAAGATAATTATGGAAACTAAGTATATGCAAAAAATCAACCCCATCCAATGTAGTTTAATGTGTGAAATAATGTAACTTATTTCAACCATTGTAAATGTGAACCATTAAGATGAAGGGGCTAAGATGATTGGATGGGGCTAAGTTTTTGCATAGACCTAGTTCTCATCATTAGCTTTCAATCCCCTATGCCCTTCATGGTTAGCATAAATCTGGGTGGGCCCTAAAAAGTTAGCTCATATACCACACCATCTCGCTAAGGTCTTATTTGGGAATGGGACTAGGGGATGGAAAGATCTATGTGGGACCATCTCACATATCAAGTTTGGCCCCAATCACATGTCTCTAATCTCTCCATTTGTGGCATACAAATTTAATCCATTCGGATTGGTGCACAGTCGATCCAATAGTCCAATAAATTTTGATCTATATGAAACTTGGGGTGAATGACTATCAGGAGGGGTCCTTGTGTATTGCAAGGTTTGGATTGGATGATAGATGTACCCCACCTAGAGTTCTCACAAAAAATGATGAGTGCTAGTTCTCATAGGATTATTTCTCATATAAATATACATACAGAGAAATGGTCCAGCGAGAGGGTGCAATATATAAGCTAACTTTTTAGAACTAGAATTATGCGAACCATGAAGGGTATGGGGGATTGAAAAATTATAATGGGAACTAGGTATGTGCAAAAAATCACTCCCATCTAATCATCCTAACCCCTTCATCTTAACGGCTATATATATATGATTTTATGACATATATAAGTGGTAAAAAATGAAGACTAAAGGAAAAGGTATGAACATGACTGTGAGATAATCCGTACCATTCAGAAAGGTATGGGAAGACACAGAAATAGTCAGATATCTTCAAGGTGGCTTAAGTTATACAGAATCTAAGCCAAGGTGGAGATTATTAGGTTTATATGTTATATTCAGATTTAACCGGATTGATTCATTTGGTTGGTTGGCTGATGACCAAGTTTAGGGTCATTGGTATTTTGGTAATCATACCAGGCTTTATAGGGTGGGCAAATAAAGTAGAGATTTTATATTTATGTAATCTAACCATTGACTATATGTGAGAGAGGAGAGGTGAGAGCTCTCCCACTGGTTATAACGAGTTGTCCAACTTCTTAAAGCCCATAGCCCGTGGACATAGCCTGTATGATGTACCACATAAAATCTTTGTGTCATGGTTACATGCTGCTTGTTTTCTCCCCTATGTGGTGATTGAATTATTGTTTGCCCTAAATCTGATCCGACACCATGTATATCTCCACCTTGTATTTTCACCTCTCAACATGTATCATTTACACCCACCTCTTTAATAATCTTTCAATGAAGCTTATTTAACATGAATTCCGAAGTAACCTCATGCAAATAAATTGGCCCTTAGTCAGCTTTTCTTTACTGTTGAGAAAGCAAAAACCTTGGGGAGAAATAGAGAAGCACAATTATTTCCACTACAATAATGAATACTCTCTGGTTTTCAAGATTTAAGTGAAAGAACTTTCTCCACCTTGTGATATATCTCCACTTTCATGTTCCACAGATCTAAAATCCTACCTTAGTGACAATGGTTAGTCTCAGTGCTTTTGATTGCTGATGAGGCAACCCCAAGGGATAGCTCAATTGGCCTAAGACCATGGTTTGCTCTTGGAGGTTATGGGTTCGAATTATGCAATCACATTGAAGTCACAGGAAATTTGCCTGAGTCCCCTTGGGCTTGAAGGGATTAATTTGACCCAAATGGCCTAGACACCCTCCGTAAAAAAAGAGAAAAAAAAAAGGACTGCTGATCAGGTGATAGAATACCTAAAACACATGAATCACCAATTTGGATATCTTATACGGAATGGGGATTCGATTAGAATTAGTTACACTAGTTCTCTCAATAAATCAATCACTCACAATAAAATACATACTAGTAAAACTAAAATTATTTCTTTACAAAAAAGAAATAGTATCTTACAAAAAAAAACCTAAAATTAGTATGAAACAAATTTTAGTAGGGTGATTTTCACTACTTTTGGACAATGCCATATGATTTGTGGGCCTATGGCCTAGGTCTGGACCAAATATTTTTCCCAAATAGTTGCTTGAACTTGGCCTCAATATAAGAGGCCCAACCATAGGCCCACTATTTGCTATTCATCAAGCCTAACTCATGGTAGGCCATCCAATTGGACCAAGCCCACAGATGACTGACCAAATGGGTCTAACCCATGGTCAGCCAGACCATTGGCCCAATTATGTCTACTTTCTGACGTAGCTTTCACTCTTTACATATGAAGATTTCACTCTTTACATATGAAGATTCTCCTTTTTCAAAATACCATAAATATCTTTTCCTCTTTTATGCATAAATCTTTCCAAATATACATTTGTTCCTAACTACATAATGAGGGAAGGATGCATAGTAATATTCTTCCTTTATAAATATTCTTGGATTTACGTTCTCAATTTAGCAAATTCGCAAAGATGACTTCTCTAGGATACTTTCCTACAGGAGAAAACCTAGGACGGTCTAGTAAACCAATTGTTTTACATGCAATCAATATGAGAAAGGAAAGAAAATCCTATTTTGTTTGCATGGAATGAATTTGTAGGAGTTTCAAGGAATGCATTCTTAAGGAAGGTAAAATTAAAGAAACAAGTGTTTTTTGTAAATACCTAGCTAAGGTTTATAGGATTTGTAAATAGGTCCCTACTTTTCCATTTAATACGTGCCAAGTTTA
This sequence comes from Sextonia rubra, assembly GCA_037013555.1. Lineage (NCBI taxonomy): Eukaryota > Viridiplantae > Streptophyta > Magnoliopsida > Laurales > Lauraceae > Sextonia > Sextonia rubra. The sequence goes on along the minus strand of JASUAD010000001.1, from coordinate 107,735,991 downwards.
TAGAATAAATATTCCTAACAAAAATGAGCAACCATCATAAGGTTTGTGTTTAATTTTTACAAAAAATAACATCTTTATCCGTACACCCAATAAACAAACAATGAGTATATTATTATTTGTAAAAATATTATTATTTTATCCCAAGTCCCAATGCCCTCTCTCTCAATAACTCTATCATGCATATAAAGTCTAATTATATAATTTAAAACTTTTATCAATGAAATTGTAGGCAATGTATGGATAGGATAAATTAGAATTGATTATAAGTACATGTGTTGATTGTCATTATGATTGATTTAGACTTAATGAAATAGGTCATAGATTGAGAGGATTAGATTAATGTAGTGTATGCACTCCCATTAAATATAACTCTTTATCTCATTAGAGAAAAAAAATATATCAT